>OX031015.1:28948243-33748243 GCA_943736025.1 Tenthredo mesomela | reverse complement strand
AGTTAGATCTGATGAAACTTAAATAAAGTTATCGGATGAGGATGCGGATTACATATTTTTTGGTTTCTATAGTTATTCAAGAAACACATCTTTATCCGATAAACCAACAGATTTTTCGACATGCTAATTATTCATGGTGTGAAAATATATTTATTATCCAAGAAATTATTCATATGCTCAAATAATATCTGCAAAAAAAAAAAAGATTCCAGAGCTTTCGCATATCATTCTGATATTATACTCAGTCAGATGTGTTAAATAGAATACATTTGCCAGGAAAGAGAGTGGAGAATTTATTGACGTAGGTACGTGTGGATTTGAATAAATATATTTCATAGCTTTTATAAGGTTCTATGAAATAGGTCAAACCTCCCTCACGCTTTAATCTTTGCTCATTGTCGCCTGGGATTCTGGCATCACGGCGTATGTCGTGAAAATGGGAACTGGCTACCTAGCCAAAGATTGGCCTTGCTCCAATAGACATCTTCAGTATAATCTAACAGATATCTGATCCTCGACTGCAACGTTACACCTATTTTCTCGTAGCCCGCTGTAGGTACACTTTGTCAGCCCGAAATTCCGCAGGAAAAATGTAAATCATAGACGAGACGTCCTTTCGTGGCCGTCCTTCGTCGAGCCCGTCTCGATTGTGACTCCTTGATGTTATGACGTTATGACGTAGAAGTCCTGAAAAACGATAAAACTAAAGGGAACTCCTGTAAAGTCATCAGACCTCATCCGGTAGTGAAATTCCATTTCCATTTGACGTCACACTACTCCGATACCAACTTAGCCTCAGCTCCGCAGACGTAGTTTCTGAGATCAAAAGTTCTTCGAGTCAACGTTTGAACGCGTCTAAATACCGTTTGCGCAGCTTCCTTTAACCTAATGTAAGTAGGTAAAACTAGCTCAACTGTACACCACACGGTTGTGGAAATCTCTCACCACCGAGAAAACCAGTCCACAAATCAGCGTTACGGAACCCACGTATTATAGGCCTTCCTGCAGATAGACTATTCGAATGGATTAAGCTCAGACATATATATAGATGTACATATACTGTGGTTTTACCGTACCAAGTTGTTTATTAATTCTACTATCAAATCAGCTGTTGTGTCGCTCTGTATATTCGTTGAAAAATGTGGATTGCTTAAGTGCATTGAAGTTTATTTCAGGTTTGACACAGGAGTAGATATCTACTGTTGCGATTTCGAGTGAACCATGCAGCGAATTCATTTGAAAATGTCTTTGGTACGTCCAGACACTCCTTGGGGTGAAAATATTTTTGTTAACCCGAAAAGAGAGACTTGCAATTTGTGCTTACTGAAAAATAAATTAAAGAAGTAACTAATAACGGAAATGATAGTCTAGATACAAAAGAGGGTTGATCGAAAAAAAAATAATAAAAACTACGGTGTAATCAATTCCTTCTCGTCTTGACACGTTGGGCCTTCACCCCTTTTTTGTTTTACTCTTTTATTCCATTTATGTCGTAAATCAGACAAGGAACCTTGCGATCTCTTCGAATCGCGAAACAATCAATCATAATCTCGGTTTCCAGTTAGCATGGTGAAAAAAATTATAAAAAAATTAGAAATAAAAATATAGGTACCTACTGGTATATTCATTTGAATAGAGCATCTAGCCATTTTTCTCTACCAAAAGCACGAATATAAAAAATTTCTTTTCGGCGCTCCCGCGCTTCCGGCAATATGAACAGAAACACGAGTGCAATGAACGAACGAACGAAAGTAGGTAGGTATGTTGTAATTAAACGGTAGATAAAGGAGCAGAGTTTTAGCGACGCGGGTTTCATGGCATAGACGGGGGGGGGCCATAAGGGGTATAATTTAAACCTCGACGGACGAGAGATTCGAGAACAACTCGCCGCGGCAGATTTCACGCGTATGCGTGCACCAGCGTACATACTGACATACCTATACGCCCCGTACGCACTTGACCCATCCCGGAGCGTATAAAGACCCACGCATCGTGGCACTCTTAAAATGTTATGACGTGGAACTTGTGATTTCATGGAACATTTAATCACTATATTGGTAAATAGCCCGGACAGGGGTGCTCACAAGAATTTTGAATCCGCTCAACAATCGCAGAATTCATACTGCTAACAGCTATGGTACACTCCCGAATACAATTATATTCCAACAATTTTCGTTCTTCTTGAATATCTCAGCACCTACTTCAGCTTATAGACTCGATGTATGAAGCAGCCTAATGATAATTGGTTTTTTTTTTTTTTTTATTTTTCAATTTTCACTGATTACTAAATCAGTTGTTTGATTTTTGATAAAATAATTGGGTGTAAAAATTGATTAGAAATTCTTGTATTAAATGGTAGATAGACTAGATTTGAGAACCACTCAGGTGAAGATGGAGGAGTACTACGAGAGGAAAACCCCTGGTGGGTAGCGGCCAAATAGATATACAGTCTACTGTATGCAGAGGGTATACTAATTATGCAGACAACTATTGCGCGGGTTCTCATTAAACGACGCCAACAAATTCGATTACTCCTGGTTCCAAATTGTGCCTCGCGGTGAACCTAGCAGGACCTCCACCTAGCGTTGAGCCTCCCCGGCCCTCGGTCTCTGGTCTACGTCAAACCTCGCGCCCGAGGGACTCGGAGAAGACCATTTCCTCCAGGGGCCGAAGTCGGGACTCTGCGAATTTATTTTACGACTAAACAGAAAATTAGTGAACGTTTGGGTTTGCGGTATTTAGGCTCGCACGGACGGCCTCAGTATCCTGCACCACCCCCCGACTATACAAGGTACTCTTGCCGATCCCGGGATTAATTGGGTCGAAACGGTTACGTGCTACGATTAATGAAAAATTAGTTACAGGGCTAGCCTTGCGACCGCTCTAAGTCCAAAACGATCCCGTTGCAGTAACCGCAGGGAGCTCAAACTTGCCAAGAAACACGGTCCCGTACCACCGAAAATGACCTGCCTCACAAACGAACGAATTAATTAAGGATATAACATGCATATCTGCACATTTGACAAAATGGATAGAAGAAAATGACCAAACTATACATAGGTATTTATATATATATATATTTTTTTTTGAATAATCAGTAAAATTTCATACTTGCGGGGCTCGATCCATGAAAGTCGCTTCGAATGTCAAGAATGATATTATTTCATGCTTTACTTTCATTCTATAAACTACAAAGGCTCCATGCACTTGGCTGCGGTTGAACTGGAGCACCTTACCCTGCAGACTGTGTAATATAGCTGCAGGTTGAAGTGAATTCCCGAAGGAGCATAAGTAGGCATGTAGGTACTACATACCTGTATGTATATGTATACATATATATGGCGTATACATATAGGTAAACGCGTATACCGACGCGATACGTAACGGATATCTGTACAGAGTGACGTGAAACTTTGCTTTGCCGTACAATTTATAATTTAATTTTCTAGACGAGTAATTTTTACCTCCATTACGTGGCACGGCTCGTGGGTACAGCCAAAATGCTACATCCACACACACATACATATACACTTGGCTATACTATTCGAGTGTATGTATAGTTACACTCGGTTGCGAACCTGAGCGGCTAGTAACGGTTATGCCTATCATTATTGCTTTGTTATACACGTCTGCGTGTTGCCGTGCGTTACAGTTTTTGGTTTGCTTGGTAATAACGATTAAATTTCAACCGTGTAACGCGACTGTACAATGTAATTGGGAGTGAATGTGCCAGTTCTATACGATTAAGATAGAAATTTACCTCAAAAACCAACAGTGTATTTCGTTGTACGGATAACGGCCAGACCATAATCGCCTGAAGCAATGCTTTTCACCGGCTCCTCGGTATAGAGGCTTTATTCTTCACTTTACTGATAACTAGGTATATGTTGGATGCAAAGTCGTAGAAATATATGAAACATCTAATAATATACAAGTGAAAGGACGCTGCGTAGAGAGAATTTGAATAAAAGCTCTTCGGTCACATCCTGCAGGAACTACCGAGCTTTTCTTTCGAAATGAAGAGAACTAGTTATCCTCCTTTTCGTTCCTTTTTTTTTTTTTCTTTTTTCTTTTCTTATAGAACCACATCAGAGGAACAAACCGACAAACTGCAAACTGACGATTATCTGGCGAAACCTGTAGCGCTTTTCCTTTATCCCCTACATAAACCCTGGAAATGCACGTCGCAGTATTGCGGCTCCATATGCAGAGAATTTCGTGCCAACATTGCAGCGGTGGGTATATACATACTGCAATTACATTGGTGCCAACTAACCCTTTCACCCCCCCTCCGCCCCCGTAAACGACACATAAATAAATCGATTCAATTTCGTTTCGACGAGGCGGTTCCATCCTTCTATAAAAATTTATCGTCTGGGAAATTGTTTCGTGCGCCAGTCCAGTGCGTAGGACAAACGTGCGTCAGTGCGTTCGAAGCGTTTGTATTTTACTCCCCTGCAACCACCCAACGATAGCCTGTAGGTAAGCTCGAACAACTGACCGTACGAGCTTTGTGACCGTGGTGGTAGAAGCGCTAAGCCTGTTCAGGGCGTTAATTAACAAAAAGTCATTAAACTTTCTACGACGCGGTACCTACTGGACGCCAGGATTTACCTGAAGGCAAACTTCCGCACTCTACGGACATCCCATCAAACTCTTTATAAAGGCGACTCTCGAACAGGTTCAGATTTTTAAGATTTTCCCTGGCGATCGAGATTTTCCGAACTGTAGATCCATAGCGACTTAAATAGTAAGTCGGAATGGGTAAAAAAGTGAATAAGAATGCCCCGCTACGAGACGAGAACGGCAAGAACAATTTAGTGGAAAATAGAAATTCCAGAATTTCCAAAATGTTGGGCCTCCATCGAAAAGGACGTGGAATAACTATTAAGCTGCTACGTGGCAACGAGCTGGTAAACTTTCCTGGTTTCTTTACACTTTTGACATGGCAGATAGGTTACAAAACTATTTGGCACCCAGGTAGCATCGACGTAGCACTAACATGGCCTATCCATAGAAACGCACATGTTGCTGCCAGATATCAGCATGGATTCAACAATAGGTCCGCGCTATGTGGCAGCAAGCTGGTGAAGCTTCATGGTTTTCCCCCAGTTTCGACGTTGCAGCTAGGTCTCCAAATTACTGGCAACTCGTTGGCATCCACATAGCAGCCAGGAAGCACTGCCATGTCGCTGCCAGATCGAAACCATAAATGAACCATACTGTTTGTCCAGCTAGCTGCCATCAATAGGCGACATGGGTTGGTCATAATTGCCAGGTAAAAGCCGAGATAAAACCGACTGCAGCCGACATGGCAGCTACATTGATTGAGTAAGTTGGCCATATAGCGGCCATGTATGACTGCCACTTGAAATTATTACCCGGACAAGTATAGCGATGAAAAATAAATGTTATTTCTGTCAGAGGTATACGGTTTATCAAAAAATCAATTACAATAAATTCAAAGACGGACAAAGAGACAGACGAATCCGATGTTACTGTTCCTCGACACGAAAAGCATTAATCCAACGGATGTCAGAGTTGGATGGTGATAATGAAACGTTCTACTTTATGGGGCCCCAGAGGTATACCCACCCGCCTAAAGTTCAATCCGTGTCTGATACAAAAGATCACCAAAGACCTACCTCCACCCCCGAATCCCGTACCTATAGCAAACCCCTACAAATGCGGTCTCTAACATTACCACCCTACGCCCTGGACTGCTTCGGGGATCACTCTGACATTTCAGAATCGCGTCGTTCGTTTATGCCATTCGGAAAATTAATTTAGATTAGTACGTGAAATATCGTCTCCATGAATTTATCCAATGTTTTTGTAATCATACGTCTCATGTTACGACGTACAAAAGTTCAACGGTTAGGAAAATAAATGATGCGCCGAAGACAGATTAGTTCTCATACATAGAACTATAACCGCGCTTTGAAGCATCAAGTGAATGACAATCTTTGCCAATTATCAGTAACGTTGTTTGAATATTGAACATAGGAGGAATAAGAACAGTATTTTAGTTACTTGGATAAAATGGGAAATGTTCGTAAAGATTTTTGTGCTTCTGAAACAGAGGGCCAACTTGTGTTAGTGCCTTAGATCTGCAGCCTGAAGCGTCGTACATACTCGAGACCATGCAGTAAAGGGAGTAGCGACGCTCTAGAATTGTAGGTACCAGTTACTAGGGTAAAAAGTTTCTGGACTGTGGACTCTTCCACTTTGCTGCAAGGTCCCATCTTTCAAGGGACCAATTAGTTACATTTTTCTTAAGCCAGTCTATTATTTTCTATGCCGTTTGAGACGGCAAAGATTTGATAACTGCTTCAAGAATTTTTATCTTTGTAACATCGCGAGGTTGCGGAATTTCTTTTCTTTTTTTTTTTTTCTGGAATAGAATATGTCTCAACAGGCATATACTGTAGACCGAGATCAAAGAAGACCCAAAAACTTCTATTTACCAGTCGTGATTGACACTGACGCGATAGGTACCATTTTTCTTCTCATGTTCCGCGACGTCTACCACTAGGCTATGAAGGTCCAGCTGCTGCGCGTCTTCTGGTACCTGGAAAAACGGTCAAGCGACCTACCAACTAGTAAAAATCGTTGCAGCTGCGATTACCCATTCCTTTAGAATTAGCGTGACATCCAACATGAGAGTAAACTGTAACTATACAGAGCTCCTTCCCACTCCGTCCTAGTTCGGTGCCGTCAGTAGCTTTTTTCCGTGTAGTGGTTGAAGAGACTACGTCGTCCTGCTCTATTCTAAGAACAAAGAACGGTTTACGGCTATTTCTTAATTGCAAAGGTATCGTTTTTGCGCTTTTGTACCTTTGTATAATAACCCTTATATTCCGTTGGGGGGTAGCTAATGGTCGGTATAGCGTGGGTGGTTCGCTTGCGTTGAGTATAAATGCAGACAGACCTTTCCTGCCATCCAATTCGCTCATCCCGGACATCTCAGTCAGTTGCATCGCGTAACTCCGTTCCTACAGAGTAGTGAGGTAGAGGTAGAGAGATTGCACGAGGGCAAACACCGTCTGATTGTTTTCCCGGTGGAATTTTTTGTTTTCCCTCGACTAATGAGGAGCAAATCTCAAGATAACTGCGAGAGCACGCGCCGTTCCGCCGCAGTGAATGCGCCGAAAGAAAAATGCAGTAATTATCTGCGGAAATGGCACAAATATTATTCTAGCTCTGATAAAGACTCGCTAACCTTATGGGGGGGAATAATTTCCATCGACAACGCGATCCCATTTCACATCTCCTCGTTTCTTATACTCTAAGTGCCTCTCAATTGGAATAAAGCTGTACTAAGTTTTTATAATCTCACACCTATGTTTGTCAAATCATTTTTCCACTCGATGAAGATTTATTAAGAAAACAGCACAACGGTTTCCAACTATTTCAAATAAATCAGTTGAGTTATTTTCAAATGGCTTTACCACGTCACTTTAATTCTTATTTAGGCAAAAGACAATCTAGCACAGTCTTCGAGATAGCTGAATCTACCATATATATATATAGATGATTGCAGCTCGTTTTCACAACTCTCGGGTATTTTCACGAGTAAAGAATATCTTCGAAGCTTCTCCATTCTGCACTGTGAACTTTCTTCATGGAAGAAAGACAGATAACGGAATGGTTCTTCTGAAAAGATGATTTTCGACTCCGAAGGTCACTGAGAATGAAAGATGCAGTGGTGATGCAAGATGCCAACGAGGCATAGCTATGGGTACCTATGCGAAAAGGGATGAAAATAGGAAATCGTGTGGGAGACTGGATAAGGTATAGGTGGGAACGAAGTTGTCAAGTGTACATGCCAGGAATTTTCTTTTCCCGTATTGAAGAGCCTCATTAGGGAGTGTTTGTGTTATTGTTTGCACAACAGCGAAGGCAGTACTTGGCGGTACAGGGTAGAGAGTCCCCCGAGGTGTCGGCAAGAGACCCGAAGCACCAAGAGCCACGAAGGACCCGTACCATCCAACACGCCGCGGACTGATTCCACTGATTCTCTCACCTCATCTCGTCACGGTATACATACAGTCCGTGCGGGCGCGCTACTTGTCCTCATTTTTGGTTTCCTTTTAAGCATGCCCCCGCACAATACTGTATGAAAGCTTGTTAAATAGAAGCACACTTGCACTGATACAAGGCGCGAGACAATACTGACGGTCGAGGACACTCGGAATAACTTGGCAAGGTATAAAGACACACGATTGTTACCCGCCGTACCAACAACTCTGTAGTCTATCCAACACCCTCGTCTTTCCCATTTTTAACGACTAAATATTATACTTGTAAGACTTTCGTCTGCAATCATTCTGCCAATCATAACTGCGATTCACATCATCAAACGACGTGACGATGATCACATGTCCGACGTGTTTACAACGTAAGATATATTCGAAGATGAGCAGTGAAATTTCATCCACGAAAAAGCTCCTGGTACTGTCTCGGCGTTTGTTATCGGCTTGACTTCGCCCGTTGGTCCAGTAATCGATTAATTCATCCCCATACGGATCTTCGCGTTGTCGCCGACGTTAAGTGGCCGGAGGTAAGGGTTCGGCGAGGAAAAGGGGTGATGGTACGGGGTGGTTGCGTTGAGTGGCGGTACTCACCCGTTGCAGCCGTGCAACTAATGAGACATCGCTAAAGGGCACAGCGGGTAGAGAGACACACGAGCGGATACACTTCACCTGAGACGGGCTGCAGACTACATAGAGGCGACGAAGTGCAGGCAGGCAGGCAGGCAGGCACAATTAAAACTGACGCTACTAATGGCAAGTCAAACGCCAACAACCTAGAGATATTCTGCCGGCCTTGTCTCGATTTCCTTTAACGTGAGACGATTTTTCCAATTTTTTCTTTTCATCCGACGTTTTCTTTCGTCTATGATTCTCAGTGCCTGGAGATGCGATTTATGGAATATCTTGAGCGCAATCATCTTGCGGATGATTTTTCTCGCTTGATTCCGAACCAGGAACAGATACGACCCAGCACAAACGTAGCGAAGGAAGAAAGGCTAGATATAGGTTTGGTTGGGTACGGTATGGTATGGTAGCTTGGGGCGGAGCGTGATTATTTTCTGCTGGCTCGTTCATTCAGGTAGAGAGCAGCGCGTGGCTCCATGGCTCGTGGCTCGTGGCTCGTGACTCGTGGCTCGTGGCCCGGCGGGTTCAATTGGAAACAGCAATCACTGCTCGCTTGTATTTTGTTCTCAGCGTCGGGGCGGCGAACTCCAATAATAAGCTTTCTGTGATATTGCCTCTTCACCTCCGGCCCAGTCAATCCATTCCGAACATAATACGCCTTCGGATATTTCTTTGCCCGAAACCTCCCCAGCACGAATATCTCGAGAATTTTACAAGATTTTTAAATCCATATGCGTCAGTCAAACTCGTCATGGTTCTTCAACTCAGGCCGAGCTTAATTGTCCGCAAAATATGGTAACAAATCATTTGACGTGTCTCGTTAACCTCGAGCATACAGTTTTTCTCAGAAGTTTAAAGCTTCGTAGCAACAACAAAAACAGGCTAAAAAAATTATATATGTATTGAAAGAAAACAGCTCTCAGTCCCTATGACCACCAAGATCCAAAGGCATCATTTTCGTGACGCCTAGAAAAACTAAGGTATAGTTGGTACAGTATACCATATCGTCGAGTACAATGAAAATGTATCAGTTTCACATACACGTGCATGCAGATATACGTATGAAAGTATGCAGCCGAAATAGAAAAACGGAAAACGTTAAGAGTTGAAAAAGTTGATGGAATCTCGTGAAGATGTACATGGACGTCCTCATGCTCTTAGGAAAGATAGCTAACGGGTGCCTTTCATCTATGTATTTGTATACCCAAATCTTTCGCAGTCTCTTGTGAGAATATATATGTAGACGATTATAAATATATGCATATGGCGACATTTGGGAAATCTTCAAATTCAGTCCAGTCACGTATTTGTAAAATATTACAGTTGGCTAGATGTGAAGATCCCGATGATCACCTCGAGCTTGTCGATAACTGAATGGAATGATAGAATTAGTAAAAGAATTAATAGCCGTGAGGTAACGAATTGCTTAGTCACTCTGGTAACCAAAAATCGACAGAGTCATTCCGAAGATCAAACAGTACATTGGGGTCTTCTTCCGAGGAAACGTTACACACGTCTGTTTCTATCCGTATCCACTGAACTCTGACAGCCTTTGGCCGAACAGCGAGGGAGTAAAGGTAAAATAAGTAAGGGCGAAGCTCGCCTTGGCTATGGAATTACATAAATTATATCCAATCATTTCGGAGAACAGGAACTTCTCCAGAATCCGAATCGAGAAATGTAAATAACGATTTGTGTGAATGATTCCGAGTACCGCGTTTGGACTGAATTAGTAAACGGTAGAACCGGTAGTCAGCAGTTGATTAAGCATAAAGCCTGGCATGTAGTGACAACAGAATCAGGCATGATGCTTGGCTAAAGGAAGTCGGAGTAAATAATCAAATAATCATTCAGCTGAAGCTCGTTAGACCCACGCGTTCAGTTTCTTCCGTCAACTGTCAGAGAACAAAGATCAAGAAGAGATCACACGACGCAATCGCCTCGTTTGATGATTTCGTTGAAGATTCTCTCCGCTGCTCAGGGGACTCTTTGCCCTTCTTGATTTTGGCCTACCCAAGGAGGGTCAAGCCGGAACGGTTCGGGTCGGGTTAGGTCAGGGTGGTTAGAATCCCTCACCGATGGCCCTGGAGCCGAGGTCGGCGCCGTCGACACTCGACCGTCCCGTAGTCGCCAGTCTTAGCTTCGGAAGTGGGTGCTCGACTGAAATTCTGCTCAGGGTAGCCGCGTATTTATTGCTACTTTCAAGACCCGACGATTTTACGTGCGTGGTGGCATTTATGGTCGTGGAAAAACCGACCAACTATACCCGTGACCCTACACAAGACAAAGATCTATATTATCGTTGGCTGTTCAGAAGGAGTTGATCAATTTTACAACCGTAAATATAAACTTTACAATAGAAAGTCTTCGGGCGAACAATTAGGGGCTTATTTCAAGCTGGCCTTCCATCAGCTCGTCTCAAGCATCAACTCTCGACAGGGAATCGGTTGTCTATATTCAACCAGTTTATCGATGTGGGGTCTCGTCAGCTGGGGTAAGAATATGAGTTTAAATTTCAAACATTTGTGCCACTGTTCCGACGAACTGTTACACAGCCTTTCAGGGTTTTCAATGATGCTGCTCCCTGAACGTTGAGCAACATTTAACATTTTGACGTTGGTAATGCAAGAACGGGTTGAAGAATTGTTGTGAAAAGCTTCTTTCTGTGAAAGACAGGAAGTTTCGTCTTTTTTCTTTCTCTCTCTCTCTCTCTCGCTCTTGACATTTAAAAGTTCTCGTTTGATTTTTACACCATGCACTTGATAGGGTGGACTATCAAGGAGCGACGTTCAGTCAAACGGGACGAAACACCTGCAGCCTATTACACCCTAATCAATAAACAAAGCGGATATTTAAGGTGATGTAATATTGATTAATGGGAGGTTAAGGAAGCGTGGAGGCGTTTAGTCAAAGTTCCGTAAGGTTCTCGTTAAGGTTTAGCTCTAGACCAACGAAGGCTCTCGCCGTGATTTCGCTAAGGTTTGGTGTGTGCCAAGCGATCATCGAACTTCCTCTCTCCAACAATGAGGCCCTATTAGCTCCCTTTATACGTCGTACAGCCCGATACAGCGCCGCTTTTGTGCATTGTTAAGTCTATCCACCTTTAGCGATCCCCCTGAAACTTAGTCTTTATGATAAATTGCGTTGATTCGTTTCACGGAACTTACGCTCGCCCGTTGGCTTGTCTAACGTTGCTCAGAGCGGCTAATGGGCCGAGTTCTCTCGCTTTCCTTGAAAGATTCCGTATTTTCATATTATTTTTCTTATTTCTTTTCTTCTCTTATTTCCCTTCTTTCCCTGTAATTCAATGATTCGAGTTCGCCCTATGCGTTTGCATTTGCGTTTGCTTTTGCCTGGGTTACGTTACGCAAGAGTGCTGCGTGAAGTTGGCGAAAGAATCGGAGAACCAGGAACCGGGGGGATCGGGACTTAATTAACCGCGTGACTTCTTCTTTATTTATTTGAAAACACGAGACGGTGAAGTGAAGTACTATCATCGTGGAAAGTATTAAAACGCAATCACGACTTCGAGCTGGGCCAGAGCCACGGGAGTGGGCCTCGGTGTCTTCTCTCTATCTATCTATCTCCGCTCTCTCGCTCCCTTGTCTCTATCCATACTGCAGTTGGCATAGACGGAAATTAAATATTGCTAAATTCAGGGCAATTACGAATAAATGCACAATTTCGTATTTAATTACGACTCTGGCAAAACAACACTGGCGTTAATGACAGTAATACACCCGGAGAAGCAATAATAAAATGTAAACGGTGGTCGGAGTATGACGTCAGCGTTTAGTTCGTGCACTCAGGTTCGTTGTGCAAGCAAACCCGACAGCTCTGTTAGTTGCTTGCTATATTTCGCGATTTTATAACAGGTATACATCTTATACCGACATTAAATACCTACTAAGCAAACTTCATCCCCAAACTGAACAGCTCCTAATTGGATCATTTATGTTTTTATCAACGTATATGTATATTAGGTGCTTCCTAATTTGATCATTTTCGAATTTCAATGCTCCCATGGGCCAGGACGTCTCCAAATTACACCAAAAAAATGTAGCCAAGACCCCGCAGGTTCCTATCACAATTCTAAGTACCTATTGCACCATAACTCCGAAAAATCTCAAACTTGGTACACTCCTTACCTGCAGTAAGGATATAACGATATAATTCTCGAAGCTACAGCGCACCTAAATAAATTTATTATCTCTAAATTGTGTTGAATAAAAATTTTGTCGTTAAAAATCTGTAAATTTTTTGCGGATTCCTACAACTGTAGGCAAGAAGTGTGCGGAGTTTCAGATTATTCGAAACAATAACGCGATATGAAGTAAAAAAAAGTACCCCGTAGTACTAAAAATCTTGTGTCATTTAAATATGGGAAAGTTCGAGGGCAGTACTTAAAATTTAGATAGAAACCTGGGATTTTGACTACATGTCTTGTATGTTTCTGGAGACGTTCTGACCCATGGAAGCATTGAAGTTCGAATATGACCGAATCAAGGACCACCCTAATGTATATACCGTTGCCTACCTAGTCTTCGCACCGTACGAAAAGGTATAAAAGGTGAAATTTTGCGTGGGAGTAAAGCTCTTGTCACAACCGACAACAAGGACTAAAAGAAGACAAGCAGGATACAATTCTTTCTTGCGGTGAAGCTTGTGCTAGAAAATTAGCATCGATAAATTTTCCGGTTCGGTGTTAGTGCAGCCCGGTAGCGTACGGTAGGCGGGCGAAATGACACAATGATGTATACGCGACTGTTTTAAGAATTATTTATTATTTATTGCGACGAAGGCTGAGCCAGGCGCTCAACGCGAAGATCTTCTTCCACCGAAGGGGGATGAAGAAAAAATAAGAACACCCCTTCTCATCCCTATCTAGCGTTCTTTTCGCCTCTCTCAACGACGACCATCCCCGTATATTTTGTTTTTCACGGTTCTCAACGTCTTTATCAGGACCACCCAGCGACAAGGAAAAAAATAAGTTATCTATTTCACGTTTCCGTTTTCACCTCTCGTCAACCGGCGACATCTGTTCCCGTGTTCTTGACGTGCCTATTAATCTGAATAATTTTCTCAGACAGTCGACATTACAGCGATGCAGACTTTTTTTTTATGTTTTCCTATTTTATTTATTCATTTTTCTCTTTCTCTCTTCTCTCTTCTTTTTTTTCGCAAATTTATATTTCCCACGCAATCACCACCATATCTCACCCAGTTATAACCTCAATTTCACCAGTTGTTTAGCACTTAGAAAAACGGTACCTATCCGACCTACTCTCCCATCCCCGTATATCAAACTAGACTCATGGCTCTTGTTTGGTTGTCACACGCCCGCCTAATGTCTCTGCAGAGTTGGACGGAATAGGTATGACAATTATTGTTACCCAGGTAAACGCAACTACGTGGCGTCATGCGAATTATTCTTATTATTATCATTATCATCGTTATTATACTCAGAACAATTATCACAAAGCTCGTGATTGTATAGTTCACAACTGTCTGCCGAATGACGTCTGTATATTTCTCAACGATTTGATTGCCACCTTTTTTTAGAAATTATAATCGTTTGAAATGAAGAAAAAATTCTGATAGGTATACATTTTTTACCGAAAATTCGAAATTTGAGAATCGTTGTTTTAATTAAAGTAAGCTTCGTCTATGGATCGTTGTTAGTATGCAGATATGTTGGTGTGTGTTCAGTTCCCTCTCCAACCGTCAAGTTGGAAGTATTCTTACAGATAACTTTTGCGTCTTGAGTGCGAGGTACCGTGGAATACGGGATTAATCCGCAAGGTTTGGCAGCAGCAGCCAAAACGAAAAGCAAATGAGAAACAAAAGAGGGCTCAAAGATAAGATGGGGACAATGCGAACGTGGTGAGGCAAGAGGCAAGGAAAGCTACACCATATAACAGTGGAAAGAGCGAACGAGTGGGTGGATCGGAGGTGTGGGGCGCTACTCAAAATAATAAAACAAAAATTTCAATCAGCAAAATGCATTACATATTCATATCCCTTGTTGAACGAGCCCATAAATAAGCAAAGTTATAATGTACAAATTGCAGATATCTTCTACCTCGGTTATGTTTCATGGTTCTAAGACAATAATTTTATTGTATATATATGTAGTACCATTACTTTCCCGATAAGACAAACCATTTTCATTAATCAAGTCATACATTCGTTAGATCCAGAAACTCACATCAACCGCTGCTTCGATTCCACATTTTTTGATTTTCGATTAAAAACAAACCAGTCCTCGAATGAACAGACAAATTCTTGATACTGCAAAAATGATTTTGATCGAATAATCACTAGTTTGAGTGATGAATAATTTTTTTTTACAAAATTTTGGAATCTATCATCTCTTGCAGCTTCTCATATCTGCGTGTTTAGCTGATGGAGATTTGATTTGATGGAGATTTGAATAAACGAGAGACTCAAAATCCGAGGTCCAAGTCATTAGAGTGAAATTTTATTTGTTCCAAAAAAATAGTCTCGTTGCTGATTGCTCCCCCTTTCGAGTATGTAATTAGCACTTTTGGTTTAGACTTAGAGTAAAATAGGTATATCGTGTAAATGCATAAATGCTATATGCGGTACCAATATGCGTAGATACGTATAGAAAATGTTATGTTTTACGAAAGAGTAAAAAAGAGAATTTATCGCTGTGATTAGCGTCGGATAACAAGCGATTAAAAACTTTCACCCATCGTAAAAGGACTCTTACACACGATACTGGTCGTTGTTTGGTATATATACTATATAATACAATTAGAAGCGAAACATCGGCAGTCACCTGGAAATACTTTAACGTTTTAGCTTCCCCCCAACTGGTACGTACAACGAAACGTTGTTATATCTACTGTAGTATTCAATATATATATATATATACATATATATATGTGTGTATACATATACGCACAGAAGCTACGGCATGCGGGCTACAAAACGGTGTTTTTGGAGAAGGGGAAACTGCTTCGAGGGGGGAACTGGATACAGAGAACGCAACTCTTTGGCCCATAGATCAATGGCTGGCAATTATCGTAAGTTCATTAGAACCTGGCTCCCTCTCCTCTCTAGCGGAAGATGCCGGCGTCGGTCCCTGCACCCCCTGCCCTTCGCCGTTCACCCTCAACCCGCCAATTTTCCCATCCCGCTACCCTCACTGTCGCGAGCGCGAGCTAGAATTGCGACATTCCACGTGGAACGCCGAAACTATTCGACTCTGTAATTTGTGATTGTAGTTTATTGCGTGAATCGCCAACCCGGTCGTTGCCACAGTCGCTTCTGTTGCCGTGGTTGTCACAGCGAACGTTTAAACCGAAACAAAACTGTATAGATCCGTTATAATCCAAACATCATAAGCTTTATATACAGATCAAATTCGCCAAAGTCAAGAAACTGGAAAAAAAATCTTCCCATTCGTTAGATCGGACGATAAAGTTTCGAGAAATAATCGAACTGATTAGTTCGATTGATTTTGTCTGCGAATAATCGTTTCACTGTTATAGAATATGACTTGATGAAGTCTTGTTTCCAGTCCAGAAAACGACTATTGTACCGAGTGAAATCCCTCGGTTAAAATTCGTAGCTCGAAAGTGTATGTGTACCTACCGTTTGTATCGTTATGAAAGTGTACGGGGTGTATTACTGATTACTGTTCATCTCGAACAGAAGGGTAGGTAGTACATATGGGGCGTGCCGGGTGAGCGTGAACCTGCACCCCACGAGTAATTTTCACTATCACAAAAACAATTAAAGCTCGTTAAAAGAAATCCCTGATTTACGGTTAGTTGGGGTTCCACCGAGATAAGGGTTGGTTGGTACTTCCTATGTGCTTCCAATGTAGTATAGGTAGAACTCAGCTTCTATAACCTTCTAAGTTTGCTAGTGAACTATCGCAGAAGCAAGCCCATAGTGCGAGTAGGTATATATGGCAACCTCTAAGCATCCAGCTTTGCATCTAGCCCATTTAATTGGGGAAAGATTTTCCTTTAACGTTTCCGTTTTAATTGCAGAAACACAATAGTATTTCTCCGTAAAGGGTGCAGGCTTTATTCTAATACAAACTACCGTACGACTAATGGTAACAAATGCTTTACCGCCTCGCACAGCCATTAACGGGTAATTAGAAACAGATGCTGAGCGAATCTTTTAACATAAAGCATAACCTTAATTTATAAAGTAGTGCGATTACTTAGACCTGGGGACCGAGGCTTGGACCATACGTCACAACTTCCTTCCCGAAGAAAGTTTTAATTATTTATTAGCCAAGATGCGGAAATGGACCGTCTCGTTCCATGAGTTCGGATGACGGACGGTTGCCATTGAAAGAAAGGCCTGGAAGAATTATACGATGTGTTTCCTTTTTCATTTTTTTTTTTTATTTATTTATTTTTTTTTATTTCTTCTTTCTTAGTTCTTTTCTTTCGCTTTTTTTTTTTTTTATTTTTTATTTTTTTATTTCTTCATTCGTTATCTGCGGTACGAGATCTTTCGATAAATTCAAAGCGGAAGCTGACGCGCTCGTCTAAAATCAAGGATATCTAAAAATCACAGTGTTATGGATGTTGGAAAATAAGACGTATCGCCTGGAACTAATTGCAATTGTTAATTAGCAGGGTCTGGCGGAATCGCGCCAAAATATACATTATTGATGGGAACCTGTCCGATCCATCTAGGCGAACGATCGTAAAACGCAGCCAACCACGAATGCCTTAGCCGTTTCCTTAGCCACTGCTCCGGAAATTTGGTAACGCACCACTGTATTCTCTCGGCTTCAAATCTGTACATTCATTCACCGAGCTATAACCAAACCTCTTCATTGTCAGTTAACATATACCGCTATCGTTTACCAAAGTATAAGACGTCTCCTTCCTCTTCTTCACTCATCCCTGCATGTTTATAAATATACCATTGTATTGCTAACTCGCTAACCATTGAACAAAATCATTCGTTTCACGTCTTCGTCTGTGTTACACCGCTGCAGTCTTGATTTAGTTAGATAAAGACATGTTTTTTTTTTTTTTTTTGCTTTTTTTTCACGTCATCACATACGTCGATCATGAGATTTGTCGATCGGGTACAGATACGTGGACATAAATACTAGTTGTAACATAATGTCAGTGGAAAAATGGTAGAGTAAAGGTTGGAACGTAGGTCGGGCAGACACATTACTTTCAATCAATCCTCGAAAATTCCATGCGACCGGGTTAGTAGCTCTGCGTAGCCTCCTAGCGAATTAATTTGAGAAAATCGAGATTGATGTTGCGGAGTGGGCCCGCGGGTCAAAACTCTCGTCAGAGAACCAGTAAAATCTAACTTGAATAGTAAATTTCAATTTAATACTACTGCAGGAACTCCATGAACCACTACCTCGATTTCCTTTACGTTTTCGAAGGACTCCGAATGCTACGACCGGCCAACCCCTATACTACAATATACGCAGCCCTTGAAAATGGCTGTAAATTTTCGAACCGTACATTTAAAGGGCCGTTAAAGACGTACAGACTCCCTCAGCCCAACGAATCGCGTAAGAATGTGGCCCGATACACCGCGTGTGCGGACTACGTGGCCAGGGGATGAGAGCTAGAGAGTTGGGGTTCTAAAACGTGGGGATAAAGGGGTAAGTAAGCCAGAGCTCCCACGGCCACATAAACATAAATTATCAGCTGGTAATTACGAGATACAGCCTCCGGTAGCTGGTCCCGGAATAAGGCGCGTATAAGGAGTCTAAGAGGGTGCAACTGAGTCGTGGTGGGGGATGGGCACCAGGGTGAGATCGCGAACGGAACAGAACGACTCTTAATTGTTATATACATTCCATTAGGCTAATTGCTGAATTAAGACTTCTGCTAAGAGCTGTAGTCTTGCGCGTATATACCTACCCAGATAATTATAGCGTTATGAATTATGATTAGCAATACGTTGGTACGCCGCGAGCTGTTTCACCTCCCACGCATTACGCCGATATAAGGATGTTCAAATCTTGCCGGACGAAAGGATCAGACGACCTACAGCCCATAGTTACCATAATTTTTATACCACACGTACTATACGTCTTGCGATAATACCAGACAAACGATGGGAATCGTTAAGGAAAATAAAGGAACTCTTTTGGATCTTTCATTGTCATATTATGGGATTACTCTCGCGACATCGTACTATATCAGTGGCGTGGGAGTACGGGAGCCACAGAAACACACAATATAGTGCGTAAATGAAATTTATGCTTATATGTTTTACTTTGCCCGTTTCTTATCCTCATCGCCCCGTACCGCGTACCTACGCGTATATATGTATATATATGCGTGTGAGTAATTAAAGAGAGCGACTGTCACATCCGGTGGCCCACGCAAAGAGGGTGCGGCCTTGTCCGCCCTGCTGGGCTGCCCTGTGCCACGTCACTGTCTGTGCTTCACTTTTCAATCCACGATATTTCATCTCCCTCTTTCGATATTTTTTAGATTTTTATTTCTCATTTTTCTTCTTTTCTTTCCATCTTTTTTCTTATCACATATCAATCCACGTAGGTATAGAGTATCGGAATATCATGTTCTCCAGCGCGCTTGAATACGATCGTGATAAATTCATGCTTACATGAGTGCCTATCAGATTTTATTTCATATAATTGACGTCTTTATGTGGTTTTCAACTCGAGTATACACGTAGCAAGTAATTACATAGAAAACGTATCGCTAGAATAGGGTTTCACCTGTAGGTACCCATACTTTCTTGTATACCTATGTAGCAATTAACTAGCGGACGGTATAGTAACGTAACGTACTTGTACACCTTAACGAACTTCCGCTGTCCATTAACCGTTCAATTTGAGATTATCAATAACTTTGTAACTGTTTTTAAACAGAGAATGAAAAAAAAAAAGAGACGAATAACAAAAAAAAAAAAAGAAGAAAAATTCAAATCAGCTGTCTCGAAATATTCTAATACAGTCATCAATGCCGGAGCTTCTGTATTCGAACAACAGCTGCTGATGCACTGCACCGTGTGCCCATAGAACTGTCTGATCGGGGTTATAAATTATTCTTATTTTAATGTGGATAAATTATTGTTCAATAATATATAATATTCACGGGTGACTTGACTCGAGGTATTTCGCTGCCGGGATAATGATTAAATGAAATAAATAAGGAGGAGGAATTATTCTAGATAGGTATCTAATTGGAACCATATTGGAATCGAATAGTAAGTAGGCAATTACGGAACCGTGAAAATTTGATAATACAGTCGTCAATCGGAACGCGTATATATTATATCGTGAATCGTGCGTAGGGACGTGTCAGCGGTGAGGTTCTTATGGGTAGGATATAATACGTGGGCGCTCGACTGTCCCGCATTGTGTTCGTTCATCCTTGAATACTACGAGCTCCGGTATATACCCTGAAACCGCGTAGGAAATAAAAGGAAACAGAATAAGCACATCAGGAACGATCGTAGTAGGAACCAAGGAACGAACTACGACGCGAACAACAACCACAGCTACAGTACCATGAAAGCACAGATGTTGGTGAAATTCCGTTTGGAAAGTCACTCAACCGACGCCTGACGCATAAGTGGACAAGGTAACCCACTCGAGGCGTCTTCCTTTATTATCGGACTCGTATTTGACTCACGAATTCGTACTTCTTACATCATACCTCAAATTTTTTGGGTATCAGGGCGAACCGACTCTCTGACCTTTCTAAGACCCAAGCTCGAAGATTTTAAAATTTTTTTCCTTATTACCGATCAGAGTTCAACGGTTTAAATAAATTCTAATTTATTATTATTTACATTAGGTTTCATTCTTCCTATATAGTTGCATTATGTCATATAATATATTACGTGTATACGTAACTAGGATCGTACGTATATCTATCTCTTTGCATAATTTAGAGGCGATCAGCGATTAGTATCGAACAGGAACACATGTGGCACACCTGACGGTTCCCCTCGCATCTCAGGGCCACCGTACACCAGTCCCCTCATACTGTGGCCCAACGTGGTATATAACGTTCGCTTTTTAATGACTGTTATTGAAATTTTACAACCTTTTAATTGGAAATTAATAACGGGTTTCAAGTTGTCGAGTAGCCCTACGGGCTTAGTTATCGATATTCATTATTGAATATAGTGCGCACGTCTCAGTTCCGCAAATTTGTATCCAATAAATGTCTCGCTATAACCCGTTACAATTTATTGGCACAGGTTATTCTTGATTGATTTTATTTCTTCTTTTTCTTATCTTTATTTCTTATTTCCTCGTAGATTTTACGTGAGATATATTATAAATGGATTTATAGATGTTAGGTACATATCGTATAATATGCTAATGCTTGAGGGGAATCTATAATACGATCACGTGTAATAATTATTGTAGGATGAATGAGAAAAAAAGAAAGAAAAAGAATAAAAATTCTGAGCTTTTAATCGCGCAGCAACGACAAAACAGCGTAGTATATGTACCTATGTAGTAGGTAGCCAAGTAGGTATATATATATGTATGTAATTTCAGCGTTAAATAAAATCGCGTTTAAAACGATGAGAAAACTGAGAGAAAAGCACGTGCCTCGTGGTAATATCATTCTCGTTTGGGTTTTGAAATTTTTTTAAGTACTACCGGAATCACGTGGTCACACCGCAGCATTACGAAGGTAGCTTAATATTGAATGAATTAGAATTGAATATTATGCCGGACTAAGCAAACAGCCGTTGAGAGAGAGAGAGAAAGATATAGTGAAATTTCCGAGAGAGACTACCTCGTTACATCCACCGCTGGGCACTGGCCACTTGCTCGAAATTGTAATTATAACATTGGTAAGTAAATTATAATACAATACAGGCGCGCGTGTTTGGTATTCATAAGATAAACAGCGGTCCAACCTCCCGGTTCCCTAACTGCGAGAACTCACTTCTCGATTATAATATCACGTCCTGCGCTTTGGTTCCGTTCTGCACCATAACATGTTCGTTCAGTGCTAGGAAAACGGATACACCGAATCTACACGACCTCTGACCTACCATTACATGCTGATCTAACATACCAATCCGCGAACTAACTCGACATGGATATGCCGCGGTTATAAACGCTCGAAACTGCGTGTAGCACTGAATAATTTCTTCTGGATAGTGTTTGTAGCATAGGAGGAGAAGAAGAGTGCAGTATAGGTTTTAAATTCACACAAGAATTTTCAAGAAGAACTAACGAATTCCAAAATATATAGAAACCTTCAAACTTTAGCTCAAATTTTACGGATCATCCATCCATTCAACAGTCACGGAGATAAAGAGAACATTATCGTCAAAGGCAATTAAACATTCCGTACAAAGAGATCCGATATCATGCCATTTCTATAGATATATTACTACAGCTACTCTGAAAAACATCAAAGTTTCACCTTATACGCAACACGATAGTATCTGCTCATTGCTCCAGCTCCCAGCTTCCATTACACCGGTGGTCGGGTATCGCTCTCCACCTCTCCGGGTCCCACTTCCACCGGAGAGTTCTTCCCTCACCTTTTTCTTACCTTTTTTTCCAATTATCGATAAGACTGAGACGGCGCAATACTACGCGGCTGAGGCGTACGTATATATATACGTTCCCTTCTAACATCTCTCTCGGATTGCTGTTGGTCTCGGTCCCACGCCCGTGATAATATTCCCGCAGTCTCGGTGTACGCTTCGGTGAGCTCGAGTCCAGGCCGACGGAGGCTGCTGCCAGCTCCGGATTCGAAATGATTGGCCAAGGCAAGCGAGTCGACTGCGCGTATTGGTTCCATTAGTTCCATCGGTTCCATTGGTTCCATTGGATTCATTGGTTTCATTGGTTTCATTGGTTTCATTCGTTTCTTCAAGCACGTCGCACCGGCATGGCACTTCCACAACTTCCACTTGCCATTTATACGTCGGTCATTGAACATCTTAAGAATAGGCGGTCTTACGATTATATAACCAACTCGGCAAAGCTAGAACCGATTTATACCCGAACAGGGTAACAGCTACGAAACTTATCTCACATCTAGACCAGACGCTGTGCTGCGCTCGGGGTACGAACTGCGTAGGTGAAAACTATTCCTAATGAAAGATAAGAGTAACAAATGAAATGTTTCAAGTTCACAATTACAAAATCGAGTATTACGAGGTGAATTCTGATTGAGAATAAATTGTATGTGATAACGATTTATCATCGCGCACTTTTGAATTAACTTTAATTTCTAAGTAGTCGATAACTTTACAAAAATTTTCCTTGTTCTGAATTGAAATAACAAACTGTCAGTTTCTATCCGTCGCTATTTGCGGACTTGGAGTTATTCAGCGGCTCGATTATGCGGATAGCGTTGGCGGAGTTGATGCTTGATTGTCGAGCGCCATGTTTGATTGCTATTCGCCGTTCGCCAAGCGTTATCATGACTTATTGCTGAACTTCTTATTGTTAGAAGATAGCGCTAGCAATCAAGAGCCATTTAGAAATTATATCTAGTTGAATATGTACAGTTAGTGTATTAAATCGGCTCAATATATCTCCGCAATTAGGCTTCGTAAACACACAACACACACACACACACACACACATACACACACATACCTATACGTCTGCATATCGTTTGTTAAAATGATTCCCACTTCATATTTGACTGAAAAATAAATTAGAATCTACTCAATAATGACCTTTGAAATTTTGAATTCTCAACACCCAAGACGATTATTGATGTAATAAAATTGAAAAGAAAATTTCATCCAGCTACATGAACATGAGACTATGTACCTACATACACATTTGATATTACGTGTGGTAGAGCAATCCTTATACCTATAATATAATGGAATAAATTTGTGAACCTAGACAATATGAGAGCCACTGGGAATAGGAGAAGCTGGGGAAGTCGACACTCTGAGTCTAGCTGCAGACGCCACGGTATGACGAGCACACATCACACGGAACTTCCTTTTGCTTTCCTATTGTACATACGCGATACATACGTGTATACCGTATTGTTACCCTGCCAATATATATGTTTCATTGTTTCTACCGTTTTAGTATCTATTTCCTGTATTTCTTAATTAATGTCTTATATTTATTGACCCCTATTATATAATTGGCAATCTAGAATGTCAAGTGTTTAGATACATGCGGATTTTTTAACAAATTTTTTTTTTTTTTTTTTTTTTTTTTTTACGAAAATTAGGATTTTTGTGTATAAAACATTAGCCAAAACGATGACAAACTGAATGAGAATCTCTGGACGTATTAATCGCTCAAGTCCTCGAATAAGTGTGCTCAAGTAAAGCTATAGAGTTACGTATATACACATAGACGCGTCTGCATATACGGTATATACAGACACATGCCTACATTCGTCACGAGTATACACACACGTGTTCCTTACTTCGGTTTTGGGACTTTAATGCCTATATAGTCTCTACCCCTTTGAGGTGGTCCAGACTGAATGGGATAAAGACGAAGAAAATAAAATTCAGTTCAGCTTTATTTGTACGACTTATTCTTTTTTTTTTTTTTTCTGCTGCTGCTGTTTTAGCGTTTCACTATATTCCATAATACGAGTTTCTCAATCCATTCTATATGCCCCCCCTATAAAATCGGGACCTTCAATATCGAAGGATCTGGTCAATTTTCTGAACAAAGTAGAAATCTTATTTTGTTACGTGAGAAACGAATTTCCATTGATACCACGTGTTTGTTGAGGTTTGAAATTTTACTCAATTCTATCTGAGTCGGAAGAAATTTATATACCTAATATACTATATGTATACCAGTATAAGACGCGTCAACTCATCGCCCTAATTTTATCGCGAATCATTGTCGTACGGGTAGATCTGCGCAGCTGCTAATTTACCAGAAATAAATAATAAATAAATAAAATAGATAATAAAAAAAAAACTCGAGATTAAAGCAGGGCAAAGTCCGACGACGCCGAGCAACGGGCCCTTAGTTCATATATTAAATACACACTCATACAGCCCCCGGTACATCCGATGGCAAATTAATTCTGTTATATTGGCCAATTACCGTATATGAAGCGTGAAGATACGCATCGTCTCTGCACGATATATTTTCAAATAGGAAGACTATATAGTTAGCTATGTATAATTTCTTAGATAAAAATTTTCAATCGGAGTAGAATTACCCTTATATATATAGGTTTTAATGGAAAAGTTCTATTTCCTTTTTTGCTTTCGTACTTTTAGTGCCAAACCTTCGTATTTTTTTTTTTTTTTTTTTTTTTTTTTTTATACAAAGATTATTTCAATTTCATCGAGATTCAGCAAAGCAAAAATTTTGTTTTAAATAATTAACTGTTAGAAATCTGAGACATGGCTGAGTGAGATATATAGGGATCAGTTTGGCTGCAGGACGAACTAATGAAATAATAAAACGCATTTTATCTACGGTCGGGATAAAAATATCTATAGATATCACGGTAGCTAGGGAATGCTGTAATGACAGGAAAGCATAGAGATACTCGAGTGGATGTATATTGTATCGCATCAGCGATCCTCTTTACAAGCTGCCAGTTTCGAGTGCGCATAGCCATATATTTCCTTTGTACTTTTACCTCCAGTCAAACCCGTGGAACCTTAGGAAACCCCTCACAAAATTTTCTCACAAATCTGTGCCTATCGCATACATATAACGGGATAAGGTTGCATTGACTTATTTCTCAAATTAAAACATGAAAAATGAAAAGCAAAACTTCCTTCGTGCTCGTTTCTTATTTTTCCTGTTCTTTTTTCTCTCATCCCTATATGCAGAAATTGTCGGAAGAAATTAGTTCCACCACTTGAAATACGCTTGGGGTTTTTTCAAATTTTTGTGGTAGGGTGTCGAAGCGTGTGCTTTCTCATGGTGTGTGCTGCGAAACGCCTGGTCGCCAGGGAGCTATGACGGAAACGCACTTCGTTAGGCGCCGGTATGTCGACCTGGTTTAAGTGCGTATCCACCACTGCAGTGGACCATATTTGTAAGTAGTTTGATGAAGACACGTAGCTAAGATAGCGTTATATACGCTTCGAACTGAAAATTTCCGTTTGCCATATAGAATAAACTGGATAAAAAGTAACCGCACTAGTTTTTTTTTTTTTTTTTTTCTTTCTTTCTTTCTTTATCTAGGTAGTTTCTCGCGTCATTTGAACACAACTTTATTTTATTACGCTTTTTTTTTTTCTTTCTACGAGTTTGAAGTTTCAGGTAATTTCCATAGTCGTTATTCGTTACTCTACTATTTTGATCTCTAATCCGAGCACAAGCTTTGAAATACTATCTTACCACTATGATATAGTACGTGTAGGTATAACTTCGTACATACATGGTTGTATTTGCGTCACGGTAATAGAAATCCATTGAATTCAAGTCCTGTAAACGTATAGGTTACATGCATAGTATACCTACATATAATAGAAGTAGAAATATTTTCAGTAGAGTAAACTATGAATAAATAAACTAGACTACACACACACATGATATTCTTGTTTTATGAAAAAAATATCGCTAGGTTTTCATATATATATGTCGAAATATATATTTCACGGAATTAGCTAGATCCAGTGAAAGATACTGCAAGTAGGTACCTACCTACATTATAATCCTTACCATATGAATTTGCATTAATCATATTTTATTCCAAGTCAAATAGTCACGCTCAAATGAGCAGCATTGTAAATTCGAGACATGACCACTGGTCAAAGCAACGTATTACTTTATAACTATTAAAAAGTTGAACGGACGACCATCTGGTGCTAGTTTAATTTGATCCCGGAACTCTCTAGCTCGTCTTCTCATAGAACCAAACATTTAAAGACGAAAATCTCGTTGCCAGGGTATCCGTAACGAGGCAAAAGAGAAAAAAAAACAAAAAAAATTCTCATCTGTTCGTGATAAGTCCGTAAAAATTCGCAATAATTTTGTTTTTAACGTAAATTACATATACCTACCTATATCTGCATAGATTGACACGAATCTGAAAACTTTTACACAATATATGACGAACAAACGAACTGCACAGACTCCATCGATCACATTACTCAGGAGCCGATGCCTCGGAATTTTTTACGCGACCGAAATAATGGGACCCATTCGTATCACGACGGGTCTCTATATTATGTGTATATTTTCACAAAGGAAGGTTTATGAATGATCATTATTGCCAGGTTTCCTTTTTTTTTTTTTTTTTCTTTTCGTTCTGTTTTTTACTAGCCTTTTTCGTTTCGTTTGGTTGTTTTTGTTTTTTTTTCTTTTTTTTTTACATTTTAGGGGCGGAAAAGGGTTGCTACGTCGTAACGGAATCATTCGGCGTTTCTTTTTCCATTTCGATTGTCTTCCGTTCTCTATACCTAACCGGTAAGAATATTTTAATCCACGTCATAATCTACATTCGTTTTATACTTTTTCTTTTTTTTTTTTTTTTTTTGTTTTTTTGTTTGTTTTCTTCTTCTTTCCTTGATTTTTTTCTCTTTCTTCTTTTTTTACAAGCGTGTTAAAACAATGGGAAATAAAAATCCTCGTTTAATTGCTCAGTCGACTTAACACGACCGCTTCTAGATTCATTGCCTTACGTATTACGGACGAAGGAATACCGCGCGTACACAATCGGTGTAAATTAAAATCGTATATGAACTCATACGTGCCATAAAGGAAGTAAAATTATCACAAATAAGTAATTCCCTGAGGGCAGTGGGCATGAAGGAGACGCGCAAGATGGCATATCGTCCCCCCACCTCATAATATTTCCTCCTTCTCTCCACCTCTATCGTATCTAGTTCTATCATCCATACGATTCATAGCCTTAATTTCATTCCTTATTTATTCGTCGATAAACATTTTTCGCATCAATTCTTTTTCCATATTTTCCATATTTTTACAACAACGGTATAATCTCCTCTTCATTTTTTTTTTTTTAGCAACGATACTTGATTCCGAAGTTCAGAAAAGAAAACATCTACATACATACATATTGCATATTACACATTACATGTTATACGAATAAATGAATCAGCTGTATTTCACGGGACCACTTGATTACAAATGCAAAATGCGAACGAAACGAAACGAAACGAAACGAAACGAAACGAAACGCCCAGGGAATCGCGGTTACGTAGTATATAGGCATACATAACACACTGAAACATCTACATATCAATTCGCCTATACATACCCCCATTCATATAAATAATAGACATATACATATATGTTTATTTATTTATTTGTGTATATATATATATATATATATATATATATATGTAAAATGTATATACCTACATATATATAGGTAAAGAGTACGCGGAGCTATAGACAGTCATATCCGGCGGGCAACGGCAATTAATATCTCGGGAGGGCTATTAATGCTATTGTTCAGAGACGCGTGACGAAGGTACACACGCACAGGCGTACAGGCGCACAGGAACGCACGCACTCGCGCGATAAATGCGTGTGGTGGAGCACACAGCTGAGTTCTAGCAGACAGGTGCTGTCCCGCGTCTTCAACCGTTCGAGGTGTTTCAACGCCTATATTTCGCCAGACAAGAATCTGCGATTCAAATAAATTATTTTACAATTTTTTGTTAATTTTTTTTATTTATTTATTTTTTTTTTTTCATTTTTTTACAATATGATATAATAGACAAGATATAAATTTATAGATGAAAAACATACTTCGCGTTATCCTTAATACTGGACAGGGTATAATTTGCACCCGATCTTTGAGAAGAAGATTTCAATTATTCCTATCGAATGTATAATAAATTTAATTATTTTTCGACGATAATTCATAAACTATGAATAAAAATGAACGTATTTCTGTAATGATGAGTGAATTTTCTTTCTCTTGATACGTTTTATGTTGGTACTTTTATAATATCTACGTAGAAAAGGACGTTGTATTATATAGGGAAGTGGAGAGTTGACCGCTGGTTATGTTATATCGCAGGATATTATGCGTGAACGTGGTAAGGCTGGCTAGGATATAGGGAGGTGGCGGTCATCCATATGGCTATCAGAACTGCGGGTCGACGCGATCTATCAACCGGTGAGCGTGGTAAAAATTCAAACGACCCCAGCCCAATAGAAGACGATTAGAATCAGCGCGGGAATAATACAAACGTAATGAGGAGGGGGCGCGAGGTACGAGGTACTAGACCTATTCCACGGTGACTAGCCTGATATCATTATTATACCTACCTACCTACCTACCAACCTACCTTCACGCCGCAGTGGTTCCCAATTTACTTTTTATCGTTAGGAATAAATTTAACAGTGACGTTTTAGAGCCACTTTGACTAGAAATTAAAACCACGTGCGATGGATGGTTGATGGTCCTATTACTACGTCGTTCGTTCGTTTTTTTTTTTTTTTTTTTTTTGTATTTTTTTTTTTTACACAGCTTTTCACTTTTATGCTTTTGCTTTTGATTTTTATTATTTTTTAATTCAAACTTTCGTACCGCAGTCTCGTGTAACGGTAGCTTTTAACGCTTTTACCTGTATCTTATATACTCGCGTGTTCGTGCTCTTGCGGTAACGCGATGAATTCTGGAGGCGACACGCGTGCACCATGGTCGCTAATCGAGCTGTTCTCAAACGTTTTTCCATCACAATATTAACTTCGAAGAATTAAACGTATTCATTTCTAATTATGCCTCGACGATGAGCGACTATATCGCAATTTGGAGTAAGAATTAAGTATTTGGAAAATTCAATATCCC
This sequence comes from Tenthredo mesomela, assembly GCA_943736025.1. NCBI lineage: Eukaryota > Metazoa > Arthropoda > Insecta > Hymenoptera > Tenthredinidae > Tenthredo > Tenthredo mesomela. Next base: position 33,718,857 of record OX031015.1, on the reverse strand, counting down.
ACGCTTTCGACTTTCGTATTATAATATATTAGGTATAGAGATGAAAAAAAAAAAAGAAAAAAAGAAGTTGAAAAACAAGCAAGACGTGAAAATTCAACAGCCTGAAAAAATGCGACCGTGAGATCCGCAAGTCCGCAAAGAATTAAAATAGTCTTCTCCGAATATCGAATCTAAACCCGCAATGCTAATCTGGCTCATCAATCTACTATTCCACCGCCCCTAATTCAAAATCATCGAAGATCACGAGGAGCTTCCCGCTTCCCTTTGCTATCCTCGAACGCCCGAGGACCTTGTCCCTTCACCTGGCCCAATAAAAGATTTTTAACCCCTTCGGCATGTGTCATTCGATATTCCCGCAGGTACACGTATACCAATATATGCGTATGTTACACAAGGATACGGGTACACCTACCTACCATGACGAGGAGGTCCTCGATGTATCGAGACCTGGACCAAAAAGCCCCTTTTCCTTCAGGGTATTCTTTCGGATCTTTGCGCTCTTCACATGCATCGTCACGTATCCGCGCATGCAAATATCGCCGTACCATCTCCGCAGAGATATATGTAAATCGTTCGGATTTCAGTTTTGTTGCGGGTTCGATGGGTATATGGCTATAATGGACTGGGCTATGGGAATGGGAATGGAAATGGAAATGGAAATAGGAATGAGAATGAGGATATGGGTGATGGTAGTTTTTAAGCGCCTTACTAGCCACGTACGTTTCAGTCAGTGGAGCCAGATTTATTGGCTCGTTCGTCAGATCAGAAGCAGTGTGAACGGAAGCTACGGATTTTACGATCTTGATTCAGAACTCAAAACTCTCAAGAGTTTCTGGGACTATTAATCTGCCTGTGATCCATAATACATGTACACCCTAACACGTCGGTATATTATAACTACTAGTCGTATATAGTATATGTATATATGTATATACAACCAAACCTAGCCGTCTTGTCCGTCCTGTCTGTCCTGCGTATACCGTCCAGCCAGACGTGCTCTGTCAAGCGAGGCCTTTCTAGGGTCTTTAGAAGCCCCGTCCAAGGCTGCAGAACCTCCTCTTTCGAACGGCCACTGGCCATTCAATGGAACATCGCTATATGGTCTGAGAAAATTCGATCGAAATATTCGTTTCAATTTTCGCGTGGACCTTGAAGAATTTAGAAATGGTTCTTATCATCTTCGAATCATACGATTGTAAGATGATTATGATACGAGCAATTGGCTAACTAAGTAAGCAAGTAGGTATATGGGTCACGTTGAATCATATAAGCGACGTTACAACACCTCGCATCTATTGATGGGTATAGTAAGTATAAGTATCAATGGGTGGTTGGGATCAGGAAAGTCGTTGCAGGTAGGCTTTTCATCTTTTGTTAGAAAAACTGAAAAATATAATAATAATAAGAATAAGAATGAGATAGAATGAAAAAGGTTCGCCCCCGTGTGAAGGTGGAAAGCGATATCCGTAGACTAAAGCCTCTTGAAACGTCATAGAATTCGAAATATGATACACCATAGATATTACAATAAATGACAGGTAGCAACACTCTCCGAATCCCGTACAGATAAAGAAGCTTCACTTCGATATTCTATACATTTATAGGTATAACCATAACTATATAAGACCCACTCATATTATTATGGGACGTAAATATGCTGCATGGTGATTTTAGAATACGATTAGGCGATGCATCGGAGCATCATATTTATAATCCCGAACTGTGAGAACGGAGAATAACGTATTATATAAAATAAAAGAATATTACGTTGACTAATTTGAAGATATTTTCGTTGCGTTTTCCCACTCTGAATGTGAAAATATAATGTATAATAAATCCTATTAGCACGTGAAATTTTGATATTTTGATATATTCCGATTGTCAAGAAAAGTTCATTTTTCGTCACGGTTAAGGAAACGACGAAAGTATAAGGTATAGGTTCAGTAATAATCGGCTAGGCTTAGGCCAATAGGAACCTTTGAGGAAGAACGGGATCACGTAACCCGGGACCGAATCTTCTCTATAGGAAGGAAGTAGCTCTTTCACTCATTAGGTATTCACGAGAGATCCTGGGAACACTCGACGCTATCTGTCATATCCGATTGGAATTGAAAAAGATTCGGATTAATGGGCTGCATCCTGTGATCAGAAATCACCCTCCCCATACCCCCGGACGGGAGCGGAGTACAATGGGTCCGATACAATGCAGAGGAAATATCCAAGATATGCAAATGACACATTCCGATCATCTTCGTCGTGGGGGAACAGCAGCAGCAGTGCTGTGGCATTGAGGTTGAGGTAAGGTAAGGCAAGGCAAGGAAAGGCAAGGCAAGACAAGGTAGAGTAAGGTGAGGTAAGGTAAGGGAACCGGGGGGGGGGGGGAAAGGAACCGACGACCGGTGGGGTAAGAGGTAAAAGACGAACACATGTCCTACGCATTTGCATATATCGCGATCATTTGCATACGAAGAAATTTGCATCGTCTCTTGCATTGACGCAAAGACGAACGTGTTACGAGGGTATAGTGTAAGGAATAAGAGGGGTGCGTCTGTATCTATTGAAAGGGTATAGGAATTAAGGGGTGACGGTATACTATACATATATATATATGTGTATGCCAAGTTTGCGCTTAACGCTAGGTGAGGTTACCCAAGGGTGCTCCAAAAGGAATAATATATTAGGTCCAAAATGCTACTAATGCCTTTACTGTATAACCTCTCGAATAATACCATTTTTTACCATTGTGGATCAGAGTCTAATATATTTTTTTAGGATTTTCCAAAACCGAACCTCGAGTATCGGCTGTTGTTTGCTCAGACCTGCTGCATATGAAGAATATATAGTATTGCTGATGGGTGCTATACACCGGTTTCCATTTCTGTTTTCTATACTTTTTCCAAAGAAATTCAACACTTTTTTTTTTAGATACCATATTGCACCCTGTGCTTTTATCTCACGTGCTAATGTCTTATAACGTACACCTATATACCTATTTCGAATACAGAATTCGTATATTATACGGGCTTCCCGCGCCAGTTAATTCCGCCGTTATATACTGTCTCTATAGGCGATGATTTATTAATCCTATTCCTATACGTATATGTATATATATATATATATATATATATATATATATATATATATATATATATATATATATATATATATATATATATATATATATATATATATAACATCCCGTTATTCTATGTGCTCTATACATCGATAACGCTTAGCCAACTCGCTCCTCGCTCGGATATGGTATGGATTACTTCGTAGAAACAAATAATTGCTATCTGGTAGACGTGAGAAAAAAATTAACCCCGTGCGAATAGAAACTCCAGCAGTTATATATAGCTAAGAAGGAACCAACGCACCTTTATAGGACATAGATTATATTATATATTGTATTGTATTATATATCAGTTCCCTTGCTGCAGCGTTAGGTACATACTACATATATACCAGTTTCTTTAGCATATCAAAATTGCTAAATAATCAAGAATATATGTATATAATATCGAGCGAGTGTACTTATATTCGCAGCGACGTTATTGTTTGAAAACCAGTTCGCGATATCCTCTTTGCATACCGGTCCCCTTCGCCAAATAATAATTATTAGTCCTGCATTGATTATTAAACGGTTCATTATGTATAGGATATATTTATTTTTAGGGTTTGGATAATTTGCATACATACAACCGCGCATAGCTGAGACTGCAACGTCAACCTTTGACTCCCGCCAATTTTCCCCCCCTGTACCCTCTTTTTATTTTTATTTTCTATTTTTCTTTGCTAATTTCTATAATAATAATTAATGCAACAGCTAGTCAAATTATATTAAACACGTATCGGTTGTTATTCAAAGATCCGAGTATAACGAATATTTGCATATTATTTTATATCGAGGGTATATATGTTCCATATATTAAATGAACCTTCTTCGATTATTTTTTTCTCGTATAATTTATGCAAGCGAGATCGACGGTATAAAAAATATCTGATTATCAACCCTGCGTATATATATATATAGATTGTTATACACGTATATGTATATTTATATATATCAAAGTCTTGAGAATAAGGGTGCTGCTGACCCCTTACACCCCGAATTTTTTAAAACTAGATCCAGTTTAATATATACAGACAATCTGTATTAATAAACATTTGTCGATTGTTACAACGAATCTTATATTAACATATAGGTAAATCTTTCGACTGCAGACAAACGCAACTGCGCTATACTTTCGCTGCTAATTTCCGGTTTTAATGTATTCACCAGTATAAGGTATATAACAGTCGAGAGGGGAATTAAAATTGATTATTAAACATTTGAGGTAGCAATTCTTGATCTACGATTCTCAGGATCATCCGCATAAATAATTCGTATATATAAAAGCGTCTCTGAATTCGGTTCGGATTTTGAATTGAAATTTTTTTCTTCAACCGTTTATTTCCCTTCTAAAATAAATCGATCAACTTCTATTTTCACCAGTCTTGCGCTAATAGACTAAACTGAATGCGTTAGGCTCGTGGAAAATGAAAAAAAAAAAAAAAAGAAACACTTTTAACCATATATGTATAGCCTGATGAAGGAATGATACGACATACGTACTAGAACGTAGATACAGGGTAGAAATAAAGATTGAAAGAGAGAGAGAGAGAGAGAGAGGTAAGAGAAAAAAAAATTATAAAAATAAATAACATTTCCAATTATATCACTGAAAACTATTAGAATGAAAGCCAGCATACCAGAGACCCACATTCCGTCCAAGATTAATTCGCAGCAAAGTGGAATTTAGCACCTATCTTACGGTTACCATCACTACGGGAGTAGCAGCAACAGCAGTAGCAGTAGTAGTAGCAGTAGCAGAAGCAGAAACAGAAATGGTACGCGCACCAGTAGGCTATTCGTTTCAAAGCAATTATTTCTGCAGCATTGCAAAACAATCGTCGTCAGGCGACGGCAAAGCGGCTACTGTAATGGTGTAGATGGACCGAATGGCTGCAGACTCCAGGATGACTGAGTAACGTTAAATTAAAGAAATTGTCGACTATAACTGATGAAATTCTGAGTTTGTAATAATAACAGGTAGATACTAGTAGATATCTAGTACGTATCGAAAAGTGCAAGAAGAGACGTGAAATTCAAATTTTATTGTACTCAAATGTTTTCCGATGAAATAACGAAAAAAAAAACAAAAAAAAAAAAAGAATTTTGAAATTTTATAACATTTTTATTCGAGGAGTCAATTTTATATCGTAAACATCGAAATTGTTGACGGAAAGAATGAAAACAAAAAAAATTAAAATTAAAATAATCGCTTGCGTAGCAAATTACGCACCGTTCGAACGAAATGTTTGTTCAACGATTATGTTATTGCGAGTGTTAACGTTACGCACTCAGGTTATACATATAATATATATATATATATGCGCTTGACTATCTGATAGCGAAGTCGAGAATGAAGTTTATGTTGAAAAAAAAAAAAAAAAAGAAAAAAAAATGAGATAACAATTCGAAAAAGTGTTGAAAGAAATTTGCTAATAATGCTTTGCGAGTTGAATATCGGTTCAAATTGTCATACCACTGCACTACCTCGAATCTCATCTTTAGATCGCGCCTATCCTCATTCCCTTGAATTCCGGGAATCTCCGTTGTTATCGCGCTTAATCGCCTATTCTTCCTATGAGTAGGACGGTGTTGGATGTCGCTAGTGCGGCGAAATACGAGCGTATTAACATCCTGGCCTACATGGTGCGACGACATTAGACCGAGTCGTAGATCCTATCCTCTGAGTCGTGTCGATCCACTGCGACGTGCCACGAACTAAATCAAACCTAAAACTGTTTAACCGATCCACACATATGTTTATACACATACAATTCACAAAGATATTATATCACCTGGGCTGATTATTACGTATAATTATAAAAATATATACAAAAATTGACAAGAATATTGAAAGAATCGCATAATCCATTCTTCAATCGAGACTTTTGCTTGCATGGCATTTTTTTTTTTTTTTTTTTTTTTCTTTTTTTATTTCGTAACATTGATAATACAACGCACGTTGTACTCGTAATAATTGTGCAATAAAAATATATCTTCGTTATACTTCCTACTTATTAATGAATCGACACAAAATTTGTGCGAAATAATGCTTTCGCGTCGAATTTTTTGGACATCATAATTAGAGGATTGATCAGAATACGCGAGATGGATATATTACACACAGAAAGAAAGGGTAACTTGATTCAAGAAAATTTTGCGGTCCAAAAATGGAGACCGAAATTTTCTCGGATCAAATCAAAAATTTTCTCGAACCAAGAAAATTGGCACAATTTTCTTGGTTCGAGAAAATTTTTGATTTGATCCGAGAAAATTTCGGTCTCCATTTTTGGACCGCAAAATTTTCTTGAATCAAGTTACCCTTTCTTTCTGTGCAGGCATATATTCGAGTAGTTTTGATCAAGGTGTATTTCATACTCGTGTTGAAATGAAAAATATTATTGTTCCAATAAAAGCCATCAAATGTGATTACACAAACATTAATTGAAAACGCGATATATATATCAATAAGATGCAATAATAACAAAATAATATATACAACGCACGGAGAGAAGACTACCGTATTTTTGTTTCATAATTAAAAATAAATTGTCGATAAGAAAAGTAAAAGAAAATCTCTGTCTCTTCTTCTCCTTTAGCAATTATCATTTTTTCTTTTTTTGTATTTCTTTCTTTCCCCCAAAATTCCCACCCGTTCATACATTTCCCTTTCCAAGTATAATCTTTCACGCTTCGTTTAATACTAGCCACATTTCTGTATCATATAAGCTCAAGCTGACTGGTATAGGTAGGTATACTAGATATACTTTACTGTAAACGTTAAGTACAACATTCTGTTCTCTGCCTCGTGGAACCGCTAGAGGTCCAGAAGCAAGCTTTCGAATGTTGCGGCATGAGTGAAGTTTAGTGTCGAAAAACGCAGAGTTATGTGCCCGTCCACGAGACCGGTAAACAGAGTGGGGTTACTACTCTGTTTTTTGGAAGGGGTAGATCCTGCGCCTGCGAACACCCCCGCTAAGCGCATGTCCGCTACCCCTCTTTACAGCCTCAATATCTTCGTTCTCGGATACTACAGCGCCCGCGTCCTGGACCAGAAATACGACTTCGTTATTGTATACCAATGCTTCCAACCACTGATACTCTTATACTATACCATTTTTTCATCATCATCATCATCATGTAAGGGATATATAGTTAGGAGTTATTCTAGGGGTGGACATGCAGATCTTAAACTTTTCATAAATGGATATGGATATACAACGTGAAACTGTTATTTTTCAACGTTGCAATAACCAATCGATCAATTCGTTATATAAAAATGAAAAGCACATATATGCGATGGTAACAAGTGAAAAATTTGAGGGTACACAGAAAAAAAGGTTAACTTCAGCCAAGAAAATTATTCTTGATTCAAGATAATTTTGCGGTCTAAAAATGAAGACCGAAATTTTGATTTGATCCGAGAAAATTTCGGTCTTCATTTTTAGACCGCAAAATTATCTTGAATCAAGTCAACCTTTCTTTCTGTGTATAAACTTGAAACCGTGTCTCAGCAGTCTTTGATATTGCAAAGCGGATAAATGCGTCAAACGTTTTCGTAACTTTTCGTAGATATTGATAAAACTTAACTTATGACTTTTTTCTCATACTCCCATAATGATTTTCATGGGAATTTGATTTCTTACGAGTTAATCCCTCATTTCGATGATTCTGGATAAATATTTGGTATCATTTTTTTAATACTTCAAGAAAAGGCTTAGGATGTACATCGGATAAAGACAATTATTTCATATAAATTTTGCTTGTTATTTATTTTTTTCCAAATTTTACTCCGAAATGTTGAACATTAATGTTGTAAGGATTGACTATGTAGGTACTTTTATAGGTAGAATTATGATTGGTGTATATTTACATAATAATTTATCAACATACGTTGAACGTCTAGTTTAAACGTAAAATATGTTTTGATGATAATTCTACTAAATGAGCGGGTCAAAACGGTCCTCGTTATAGGCGTATCATTAGTTCGCAGCAAACTGCCTTATTAAAACCGAGATAATTTCAACCTCATAAAAACAGCTCGACTTCCGAGTTATATACCTACCTATACCCATAGCTATATACTTATACGTATGTAGTACATATTATCGTGGCCTGTTCTTATCCTTGATATCAATTATAAAAATTCCATTATTACACATATTATAATATATAGGTAGTTTCGCTGCGTATATATATATATATATCTAATCGAAACCGCAAATAATATTTCTCGCAAATCAACGACGTGAAATGAAATAAACATATGTATTGGTATGTAGTACACCTATACATGTATACGGCATCGTACATAAAGCGGTAAGAACTTATGCCTAACCCTACCTCAACCTACTCTTAATTCCCCTTTTGAATTTCACCCCTCCGGTAAGTGAAATCGCCCCTTCTTATTTTCGATCACCCGTTGAAGTCACCGATACTTCCAATATCTTCCACAGCATCCCTATACGCATCTCGCTCTACGCCCTCACCACCTCGCCAACGCTTTGAAGTGAGATAGCCTCTTTCGTTTTGTGAGTAGTGGGGGTAGCCACCCCCGCGATCAACCAACTATATTACAAAATTAAGCCGCTTGGCGGCGCCACTGAACGGCCGACGCCGTATCGTCCCTTGAATCGAGATGAAAATGTTATGTCCTCATAGCGTCGATGAAATTTTTCCTTTCTCTTAAAAATATTCGTCAATTTTAACAAAATTTTTTTTCATATCTACGAACACGTTGAAAAACAATTATTTTCGAATTTATTTCTATACGATTGGAGTAGGAAAAGCTTTTCGAGGATGGGACTAGCCGGTGAAATAGAGACAATAGTTTATCCTATAAGGAAGTGCGTATCGGAGGGATGACAGAGAGGGCTGCAGAAGTGCGCGGCTCAGTTTAGTCTTGGCCAGAACACAGGCCTAGCCGCATCACCGTACTATGATTTGGTACGTTCTACGCCGTCGTACGTGTTAACGTTTAAAAGATAAATTGATCATTTATCTAGTTGTTATAAAATTAACAAAGTTAATTAAACAAATAACTAGAAAGATAATTATTTCAAAATTACTTCAGTGCGCGACTACATATATATATATATATACGCATGTATATTATAACGCATATCTCGCAGACTTATTCAACCAGTGAATAATACCAAACCAGGTGATTGTTAGACAACAGTCTACGTCTTGTGATTGTGTTTGTGATTACGTGTTGCTTCGTTCTTCTTCTTTTTTTTTTCGTTCTTTTTTTCTTCTTACTCCAATTTTCTCCGTTTTTTTTTATTTTTTTTACTTGTTTCATTTTTTTTTTTTTTTCTTCAAAAGTTTATCTAATCGCGTTATCTATCTCGTGCTGCTGAAAATCTTCATTTGTTTTTTTTTTTTTCCACTAAAAATATTATATATACATCATATGTACGTAACACCATACGCGCACCTAGGTGAAATTGACAGAAAAGGTTGCCCCCCCCCCCCCCCCCCCCCCACCCCCCCACGAAAAAAATCTTAAACGTGTCGATTAGCGGCTATTTGCTGATTTAAACGACGACTGAAATTGAAGGGAAAGAAAAAATTTGAAAAATTTGCGATACGAGAACTTTTGCTCTTTGGACCACCTTGATGATGGTTAGAAAAAAATCAATAAAAAAAAAATTGAATTATTATCGTCGTTGATTGATAGGGGCTATTAGTTTTTTTTTTTTTTTTTTTTTTTTTAACGATTGTACGGATCCATGGATGGGATACAACTATATAGTGTGTGGGATGAAATTGATTGATATTTTTTTTTCTTTCGATTTGTTCTTCCTGTTTCAAAGTTCGAATATCACGTCGATCGTGTTGGGTACATCATAAAATACATCCCAATTGAATTTTATTCATTGTGTAAGATATTTAGATTTAGATGAGTTTTAGCGACACGTGTGTCGAGAATCTTTGAAAGTTAAAACGCATTTGATAAAAACGTGACAGAGGCGAGATTCTCGCGGTTAGTATTATATAGTTATCTGGTACGTACGGTCATCAAACTTGCTAAGTTAAACACGAGTGCAACAGCGATACGCGAACTTAGCGTATATACGGGGGCCTGCGGTTATGTGCGTCTTCTTCGGTGTCCCTAGATTCTCTTTCGATGCGAGATCTTCTCATAGAACATGAGAATTTTGATATCACTGCGGCGTAAGCCGAGTCGTGGATCGAAAAACATTGCGATAAAATAGTAATTTTTCTTTTTTTTTTTTCTCTCATCCATCCATCCCCGGACGCGACTTGCCGTTGATATAAATTAACGAAATCAGGAGAAAAAAAAAGAAAAAAAAAAAACAGTGCGAAACGAAAAACGGAGTGAGTGAAAAATAACCAAAAAATAAAAATAAAAATAAAAATAAAAAAGTTTCAACACTTTTTTTTTTTTTTCCTTTTTTTCTTTCTTTGCAATTAATTAACATAGATCCAGCACATTAAATCTTCAGCGTCTAGATTATTCGTATAAATGATACCGCATCGAGTCGATTGAATTGTAGATGGATATTCATCACGGGTATATAAATATTTTCGGCAGTAGTTGCTTACATCCCGACGTTAAACACAATATATAGTATACTATATCGTTTATCCCGACTATAGGCGAAGATTAATTAACGTAATCGAGATGTTTATTAAAATTAGTCATTTCCTAGAAATTACGTATCTGAATTAAACGCTCGCCACAATAACTGCCGTATTAGATATACCCTAACGCAATTATATTAAAAAAAAAAAAAACACACAAAAAACAAAAAAAAAAAAACTCAAAATTACTCCTCGAATTAATTATAGCACAGTGTATGACGACAATAATTACCGTTCGTGTTATTAAACAAGTATATAATAAAAATAAATTACTTAGACAAATAATTAATTGAACCATGCATAGTCGAAGATTGGAGCGACAATTTTTACGCCTAGACCTAAGTTTCGGTTGATTGATAGCGACGATGCAAGTGCAGTTTAATAATAATCTGAACTTTTGAAATTAAAAATGAATTTATGTTAAGAAAAAAATTAATTTTTTTTTTTTTTTTTTATACTATTCTTCGGTAAAAATTCTCTACCTCAAAGTCTTCACTACATTCGTTCTACTAGTGTGCCGTTTATACTATTTGCGATAAAAGATATCCGGTGTAAAAATTCGCTTACGACAAAGTACAGCGACTTGAGGCGGACTCATGGCTCATGGCTCATGGCTCATGGCTCATCTCGAATCCCGATGGCCATGGGAGAGGCTCGTGAACCTTGTGTCCGTGTGTCTGTCCGGCGTTTGTCTGTCTGTCTGTCTGTCCGGCAGTAGCAGCAGCAGCAGCAGCAGCAGTAACAGCAGTTCCTCCGTCTATCCGTCCTTTGAGTAACGATATATGGTTACAATCATACCGACGCTAGTTCCATGGCCTCGTTGCAAGGTTGGCGTTATCACGAAAGGATATTGAGTATCGTGGGATATATTAGGAAAGAGAAGTTGGCTAGTATAGTGAAATTCCTTAATAATAGCTTCCTAGAATGTTCTATAACGATCCCGATAACGTTAACGACGATAATTAAACTAGCGCATCAATAATTTAAACTCAAAGGCACGTCAATTTCACAATTTATTATTACAACTTGATAATTATTTTATTATCAAGGTACTATATATACGTACGGGGTATACCTTATAAATTATACTCACCGCAGATGGATGTAGAATTTTTTTTTTTTTTTTTTTTTTTTTTTTTTTCATTTATTCTTCATTCGATCGAATTTTTATCCATTTATTGATAAACCTATACGTACACAGAAAAAAAAAAGGTCAACTTGAGACAAGAAAATTATTCTTGATTCAAGATAATTTTGCGGTGTCCAAAAATGAAGACCGAAATTTTCTCGGATCAAATCAAAAATTTTTTTCTCGAATCAAGAAAATTTTCCAAATTTTCTTGATTCGAGAAAAAATTTTTGATTTGATCCGAGAAAATTTCGGTCTTCATTTTTGGACACCGCAAAATTATCTTGAATCAAGAATAATTTTCTTGTCTCTTTCTTGTCTTTTCCAAATTTTCTTGATTCGAGAAAAAATTTTTGATTTGATCCGAGAAAATTTCGGTCTTCATTTTTGGACACCGCAAAATTATCTTGAATCAAGTCAACCTTTACTTTCTGTGTACCTATATGCAAGGATTCAATAAACAATATCTGAAACGAAGAAATAGACAAATCTGACTCGAAATAGAATAAAGCCAAGCCAAGCCGGAATTGACTATTTTCAAAGTTTACGAAACGGAATAGACTCTCAGTTTTTTTTTTTTTTTTTTAATATAACTGACACTTTTCAGGGTAGCTGCAGGATAACAACTAGCAGACATGCGACGAAAATTTTGTCCGTTTATAGATATATTTTTTGATAGCGAAAAAATTGAATAAATAGGAATAAAAATATTAGTCATAGTATAATAGTAGCGTGCGTTAGCGTTATTATAGATAAATGAGAATATAAATAAACGAGGAGCGCGGAAACTCGTATATACCTAGTTATATTTCGGAAGTCATAGTTGTACCAAAAAAAAAAAGAAAAAAAAAATCATCCAGCTGTCCAATTGCCGTCGTTTTAAATAGCTCTGCGTCTCGCGTATATAAGGGGTTTATAATCTTAACGTAAAATGTTAAAAATGTAGTAAAATAATTTAAAAACTATAAAATATGGATCGTATATTAAAACGAAAGTCGACTGCGCGGACACTCCCTAAAACATTTTCATAATTTTACTGTGTCGTAAATTTTAGAAATGACCAAACACGCTGAGTGGTCGAACGACTTCATAGTTAGGGTATATACTACGTCTACATCTATAGACGCGTATATCCTACTCGCGGGGTCCTATGCTTCAATGCACGATCTCACCTCGGACAATTTGAAAATATTGATTTTTAGATTTTGCAAAAAGGTTTTGAAAAAGTTTTTGTTTTTTGTTTTTTGTTTTTTTTTTTCAAGGTTTCAAAAAAAAAAAATCAAAGTTTTGAGAAGAAAATTTTTGTTGAAAAAAAAAAATACAACTACGGTTTAGTTAGTTTTTGAAAATATAACTAACACAGTTTTCTATGTATAATAAACCGTAGTAAATGATTGAGTTTTGACGATCATAACTAGACAGATGACAAGGTATCGTGCGTGGTAATTAATGATATCGTTATACAGTTGCGAGAACGTTTCCAGCTGAAAGATCGAAATCTAATTTTTTTTTTTTTTTTTTCATCATTTTTTGTGCTTTATTTTATTTTTATTTTTTTATTTATTTTTTGTTGTTATAATGAAATATGAATATCTGGAATAATAAATTCGGCGTATTCGCGTGAGTTATCTTATTGGTATTTACTATTTAGGTATAGTAAAACTTTTTTTATCCGATCGAATTCACGTATTCTTGAAAATAAAAAATAATAATAAAAATAAAAATCAACCCTGTAAGGATCAAATCTACGAATCGTTAGAATGAATACACCCAAATTTCTCTATTCGAGAAAATGTGATTGAAGAGTCTGATGAAAATGTGAAAAAAAAAAAACAATAGAATCAATCATACCTTAGAAAGTATATATAGGAGGCAGTTTAGTGTATACCTACCTAAAACTTGGTGCAATAAAGGTACTACTCTGTTATTCAAATTATTTGGTCGGCCGTTGACCAGACAAGAGTGTAAAACCTGGTACGAAGTTCATACATTGGTATTAAAGGCATTACACGATCAACGAGCAATTCCCTAAGTAACCTTTTCTGTCATTTCTACCTGAACATTGAATTGTCATCACTATATGTCTTATAGCGATAAAAAAAAATCGCGTGAATCGTCATCACAGAAATTTCTTTACTATTCGTTCGTAAAATTTATGTGCGATATAATATACGTTGTAAAACGATAATCAGAAACACAAACTCAAGAAACGAAAAAAAAAAAAAGAAAAGAAAACAACAAATCGTCGGTTTTCTTCGCTTATACCATTTTTCCGTTAATTTCTGATAATCCTTTGATTGAATATATAATATTATGGTATCGAAGAAAATCGTCATCACTGGCTGTAGTATGTGACGATTTACTGATCGGGGATGGTTTCGGGGTGTCAAGGATGTCCTCTGGGGGTAAAGGGTGAAAAAGGGCGGTCGGTGGTTGGGGTATAGAAAAAAAAAAAAAAAAAAAAAAAGAAATGAAAGAGAGAGAGAGAGAGAGAGAAATAAAAGGGAAGAAATACGATAGATCTGGTGCAGGGGACCACCTAGCCAGCCTCTCGTTCTTTCCTGCGTTTCTCCCCCCTCCCCCCTTCCTTTAAAAGAAAAATTGACGTATTCCCACTCTTGAAGCTCGCGGCGGTATGAGGCGTTTTCAACCCCTAGTGGGGATGAATACTCTTCTACGATTGGTTACTCGAGGGGCTGGCATACCCCCACTTAACCCCTGAAGCCCCGCCCATCCCCGCAATAGTCACCGTCACTCCTCCAAGCCTCGCATCGAGCTTTCAGTAGCTCTTAGTTTCAGGTTAGGAGCCTGGTAGGACGGGTCTCTCTCTTGAAATCCGCTCGAATAAAATATACATATATATATATATATAAATATATATATATATACGTTCGTGATAGCCGCAAACCGCGAGGACGTAACAATAATACCAATAATATATATATAATATATATATATACATATAGAGACAAATTGGTATAATATATTGGCAAGTGGAAAACAAGAAAGAAGAAGAAAAAATAAATAAAAAAAATTTGAAAAAAAAATAAATAAATAAAACAACAACAACAACAACAACAACAACTTCGTATTTAATTATAAATAAACTACATTTCAAGGAATGGACTATACGTATTATAACAACGATAAGTGTGCAGTGTGTGGTGTGTGTGCGCGCGATAATATATTATTATATTTAAAAAGTTATCATATATAAATGCCATATATATATATACTAAATCGGAATAAAATCCCTACTCCGAAACTCGAATAGAACTACTAACAACCACAACTCCCCCCACCTACACTCATCACCGATCAACTATCACCCGTTACCCGTCACCCAACTACCCTTATCCACCACACCTCATTCCTCGAACGCATTAATTTATATTCGAATTATTATAAAGTGTTAAAATATGTGAAAAAGTAAAAAAAAAGAAAAGAAGAAGAAAATAATTAACAATATTTCAAGTATATAATATATTGAAGTGTGGTATGTACAGTGATATTAAAACCGATTTTAATAAGGAAACTGGTGGCACCTGGGAATTTTTTAGATGCAAGAAAGTGAACTGAACGATCTTACTGTGCATATTATTAACTATATAAATGATAGATAAATATTATAGTGATAAAGTGCCGGGATTAAATTATATATTAAGTGAGATATGCAGCTGCAGATGCGTGTCAAAAGACTTGATATAATATTTTGATTGAAAAAAAAAAATTAAAAAAAAATAAATAAAAATAATTATGTATGAAATAATCGGTGAAATATTATTGTACTACATGATCGCGTTCTTGAGTGAATAATACTATTTTTTTTTTTTTTTTTTTTTTTCTTTTTTTTCTCTCTCTCTCTCGTTATAAATATCATCATAGTGCAGAAAGTAATGATATGATATAGAAGATTATAAAGGAAGATACGAAAACGGAAACGGAAAAGGAAAAGGAAAAGGACATTCTTATATTAAAGACTGTGTTAAAGGGTGGTTTTCATAATACGTGATGACACGGGAACGTTTTAACAACACGCGTGAACTGTGACCCATAATAATAATATATATATATTTAATATATATAAGAATAATTACGCGGTCATAGTTAAGAGTGAAAATTAACTTAATCATATTTTCATTTTATTTTATTTATATTAATTTGTATAAATAACGAAGAAACAGTGCTCGTTTATATACTTATATTTAATGTATATCGTTGAGAGGGTGCGGTGGTCCCGCGTACTACCGCGGCGAATAGAAGGACCAGTGCTAAGGATCTGAACGAAAGGACTAGCGATATTGTGAAAAAAAAATAAAAATTAAAAATTAAAAAAAAATTAAAAAAATAATTGAAATAAGAAATAAGGAGGAAATATAAAAATTAAGAGAAATATAACGGAAGGAGAAGGAATAATATAAAATAATATTATTAGGTGGTTTTAACATAAAGAAAGACGAGGTGGTGTTTTTTTTTTTGATACCCGACGATTTGTCGCAACCCGTCAAAGTGGCTTCGTCGTTGGGCCTCCAGGGGCCTTCTGCGCCAATCGGGGCCCAATTATTGGCTTCTGGGGCTGAAGATGCACCCGCTACAGTCTATCACGCTAATCTCGTAGCTGGGAGTAACTCATCTGTCGCAGTAGCGCTTCAACAACCCCTAAACTCAGCGGCAATTGTAAACATGCAGGCCTCCGCGGAGGCCAATTCACTCGACCTTCAGGCCATGCAATCTATGGACTGGCTTTTCAAGAAGGAAAGGATCTACCTTCTAGCACAGTTCTGGCAGCAGGTAAGATCAACTATTTGAATTACTATTATATTACCATAAGGAAGAATATACGTGATAAGCGTTAAAGTTTGCGAAAATTTAGAGGAAATAATATATTGTATGAAATTTTGCTTTTTTTTTTTTTTTTTTTTTTTTTTTCCTCATCCGATATAATCGCGATAAAATTTATCTTCATTTCCCTAATTCATTTTTATAAACGTTTTTTTTTTTTTTTTTTTTTTTCTTTTTTTTTTTTTTTCGCACACATAGTTTAAATATAATATAATAATATATGCGAGACTAAAATATGAAATAGTTTAATCACCGTTGCTTATAATACGTCAAGTTGAACTCGTACACTTAATTGACAGCTAAAGTTATTACTAGAGTAATTACGACATTAATTTAGCACAAAATTTTCGGATGAATATATATAGCGCGGTATTGGAAATAGTTTCGTACGTTACGCGTATAAGATTGATGTTAATTTCCAAGAAATATAATTATTGCATCGATGTATAGATGTACGTAGGTACTACACGAGTTACACACGAATATCGCTGCAGTCTAAAGATCTCATCTAACGTTTCGAACACCTACGATTCGATATATCCAAGCTTAAGCGATTCGATCTTTCACCCTCGTTGAAAAACAAAAAAAAAAAAGTAAAAACAAACAAACTCCGAAGAGCATAAAACAAGAACAAATTTATCAAGAGACGCGAAATCGTGGGATAATATGCAAACCCAGACAAAACACGGAGTAACGTAGTATATTATAACGACACGTGCTCCGAAATTTAATCAACGTAAAATATTATAATTCTAAAGTTGAAATTAAATGACAATAAGTTACATGGTCATCGTCGATGAACGAGGATCATGGGGTAGTTTTAGTATTACGAATTACGATGATGCTCTGCAGACGATTAACTCGAAACACGTTGCGCCAGTATGTAGTTAGGTAATAAGGAAGAAGGAATATAGTATGTTGCCGGGTGTTTAGTGGTCAGTTAATAACATTATCACCGTTGATGAGTGTTGTCGTTATAGTATTAGTCTATCGCAAAACAAACTGCAAAGTTATAATAGATAATTAATGAATATAAACAATACTGGACTGCAGAAAAGTGTTTGAAATATATCGTCGAACAATATATAATACGATTTTGTTTCGGTATTATAATATTAGGGGTAAGTTTCCTGTTTCCGTATATAAGACGCGCTTGCAGCGACCGCAATAGTTTCTTTATTCTGATTGGCATGCATGTGCAGCAAGCAGCTGGTGTTATAAATCTAGTTCGACAAACTGTCATCAAACATTAAACACTTTTCCCCTTATATATAACCCCCAGAGTTTACGCTGCAGTTTAAACAAACTAGTCCAATTAGTTTCTTGATTTAATTTATTCTATTCGTTCGGGGGTATATAAGAGTTGAAGAACACTAACTAAAACAACTCGTGTCGAGAAATATTGTCGTCGATATCGAAAAGCCCTATTCTCAATCTTGTCATCCTTTGATCTTATACCGCCTCGTTTGGTTCTGTTATATGTATACATATATTTTATTTATATATATATATATATATATATATATATTTTTTTTTCCTCTCTCTCTCTCTCTCTTTATCGTATCTCCGACATCTGCATATAATATCCTTCCTATTCGACACCCACCTGCAGCTGCGGCGTTCTAAAAACTAGAATCATTCGTCGTAAACCTTTTCTCCTTTATAGATAACTAATAAAATATAAATATATCGATGTGTATAAATATTATGTCGACGAATGAATATAAATATATCGCATATACTTTGGAATTAAGAAAGGAAAAGTGTAGAGATGAAAATTGTTCGAAAAAATAAAGAAATGTAAGAAAAAAAAAAAAAAAAAAACGAAAGAAAGCAACGATTCTTGGCAACGATATTCGTTCGTATACGTATAGTACTTACAGTACGAAAGTGCAATGCTCTCTCTCTCTCTCTCTCTCCCCCTCGTAGCTTGCGTGATGCAGATTTAACATAAGTATAAAACTGAGAATTTTGTTTAAAATTGACTTGATTATAATATTCGTTGGAGAAAAACATTATCATAAGTCTGTCTTTCGGTGATTACTTAGAGTAGATATAATATACGTATATAAGTTTATCTCACTCGATTGATTTACTACAGGCATTGTAAAATATCGTGATTTGTCAAAGCTACGTCATACGTCTAAACCTGCCTCGTATATATATATATATATCACATACCTACTGATCTCTTATTTCTATAATTATCGAGTCTGCGATATATAAATGTATAAGATCGTCTATTATAATGTATATTCTTCGAGTTTGAAAATAAAAATCTCAACTGTGTCTCTGATCAAAAAAAGAAAAGTATAAAAGTATAAAAGTATTTAAAAAAAAAGTAATAAAATATGAAAAATTTACTGAAAGATAATAAAAAAAAAAAGAAAAAAAAAAAAAAGACAGAACGAAATAAGAAAACCGAAACTTTTCGAACGCTACACGAATAATTGACAAAACTTTTGCAACCCCGTTCGGAGGTCGACCCCCATGCGAACTTACCGAAATTCCCGTATGGCGGCAGCATCGTCCACAGTCTAACTGACTCACGCGTACCGCACGCAATACCACTAATACTACTACGGTTCTCGACCTAAAGCATTCAGAAATTCTGAACTTTGGAAGGTATATAGGTAACCGAATACTAGATACCTGTATAGGTTACCTGTATACACATATCTCAGTATAATATGTATTCATAAACGTTTTCTTAGCTTCTTCTGAGCAATCGCGCCTGCAGCGAAAAGAACGATATATAAGAATACACCTTACACACACACACACACACACACACACACATGTCTATACGGGTATAATATCAATGTGTATGAAATAACTAGGTGTAAGTTATAATGATAGTGAGCTCTAGGAATAGCATCTCGGTTATTTCAAGTACAACTATTCATTTGGATAGTCTATCTCTGGTCTAGGTAGGTATAGTATAGCTGAGCCTTTCACGCGAACCTAAACACCGATTATGGAGCTCGCGAGCTTTTATGGAGTGTGATTTTAGTCGGGTTTTAACTCTTAGCTACCTCGCGAGTCACTATACACATATTATACCTACTACGCATCTACGTCCGACGGCTCGCGTAACTTATTTGCGGGCTGTGGCTCACTTCTCGATCGAATTGGCATCCTTTCTCTTTCTCTTTCGTTTTTTTTTTTTTTTTTTTTTTTTTTTTTTTTTTTTTTTATCACTCCGTAAGTCCATCTCTATATCCCGCTTCTCCGCACGATTTGATTTACTGCTTTCGAATTTTTACGATCCTCATACGCGACGTTGTTCGACCAGCTGCACCGCCACACCAAGCTTACGGTCTCTCTCGTTCGTACCTCTACTACTCGAATCTATAGTCAAGTCAGACGCACAGATGCTGAAGATCGCGATGCGTTTAGAAGAATTATTTCATCAATTCTATAATATAATCTACAGGATTTTTATTTTCTATCGATTTATAACAATTAAGAGAGGATAGGAATATCTTTACGAAATATATAATCGAACATTTCGATTTATTATTACAAAAAAAAAAAAAAAAAAACAATTTTATAAATCGTATAACGTGAAAAACGATTCGACGCCATTAACGGACAAACTATACTCTGTATCCACCGGTCTATTAATTTCCTCACGTTATTTCTGAAATAAGTGATTTGGCTGGTCGAACGACTCGCGACCTGCCGCGGACCGCGCTGCTGCTGCTGCTGCTGCCGTAGCCAAACAGTGATTCACCCACACTCTAAAAATACCCGATATATATGTACGACGTTCTGTGACTATACCGAACTAACGCGTGGGGTTTCGCTTATGGTTATGGTTTTGGTTAACAAACGATTTGACAATAATACATATAATCTAGGTACATACATACACAGAAAGAAAGGTTGACTTGATTAAAGATAATTTTTACGGTCCAAAAATGAAGACCCGAAATTTTCTCGGATCAAATCAAAAATTTTTCTCGAACCAAGAAAATTTTCCAAATTTTCTTGGTTCGAGAAAAATTTTTGATTTGATCCGAGAAAATTTCGGGTCTTCATTTTTGGACCGTAAAAATGATCTTTAATCAAGTAAAAAGTATATAAGAAACTCGATCGATTAATTGAAGAAACTTGTGAAATTTGCCACCTAAATTCCGAATGCATACCTTAACGCGGAATAACTCCGTACCTAGATACTCGTACCTACTACTACTTGTTCCTTTTTCATCTCAAGACGTGTGGTGCAGCGGCTGTCGTGCCAGACCGTGTCGTTAAAGTCGTCGCTTGCTCGGATCTCGAGCAACAGATGCGTCAGGCACGCGAGGCGTTTGGCCCGGTAGACTGCCGCGGGTCGTGACCCAAGACCCCCGAACCTGCCCTCTGGCACAGGTCGGGGATGCGTCTTCTGATCTTCTACAGTGTCGATCGTTGACTAGCATAACGTCCTCGAATTTTCGTTTTCTTAAAAAAAAAAAAAAAAAAAATGATATATCTACGATTTATTGCATTATTATATGCATTCAACGCTTCTAGTATTAAATTATAGTTTACTACCAACGTATATTTACCTGCGTATAGCCGTGACTGGGTGAAGATAAATACGCGAAAATTGATTGTAAACTTGAGTTTAAATAATCCCTTATAACCATGCGGGAAACAAAGCTTGTGTTTAATCTCACAGACTTACGACGCTCAAGTGCAGGGAAGACTGAACTTCCATATCCTTCTTATACGCTGATAATTAATAAACTAAAGATTTTTTGACATGACGTAGATTTAATTTGAACATTTTTATTTTTTTTTTTATATTTTTATATTTTTTGGTTTTTCTAATTCGGATGGGTTGTAGATATTTTAAAACAGCTAACTGGAATAAAAACTGTCCGGTTATAATTATGAGGCTGTTTTTACTTTATTATTAACGTTTAACTATAATCTATTGATTATTCAAAGGAGTTTCTTCGATAAGATATATATAATTCGCTTCCGCATATATATATAGGTACTACGGTTGAGCCCGAGGTGGTTATATAGAATACCCAAATATCGTGAATATTTATAAAGTTCGTAAGAACCTACCCCTAATTGCGTGTATATTGACGTAATTTTATGTATTGTAAATAAATGAAATGAAATGAAAAAAGGAAGAAACTCATTGAGTGAACAAATTGATACAGAAATATAATAACGTATATTATATATAATATAATATTAATTGGAATTTGGTCTGCTTCGTAGAATTGAAGTACAGGGGTATTTCAAATGTGTATACATATATATGTATTATGAGAAAAGAACGATGAATCGTTTGTGAGAATTAACGCGAAAAGCGATTAAATTGTTTTGTAGCTGAATGCCACTTTGAAACCGCAATTAAAATCCGAAAAACCGAAGAGAACGCCACAACGATTGATAAGTTGCAGGAAGTAGACTGCCGGCATGAACACCCAGTCTCCTCTGATAATAGATTTGCTCGGTAAACGAGTTGTTCTCTCTTGTAATCGAAAGCTCTCACCGCACGCAATAAAAAAAAATATATATATACTTGTACATATTATATATCGTATACCCTATACGCGTATTTTATTACTTCTATATACTCAATACTCATATGACTATTATTTTTACATTTTATTAGGTACCTATATATATTGTCTTCGACAATATAACTGAATACCGATTATCCAATATCGCCAATGATTAGAGTGCCAGGCGTGGGTTTGAGTCTAAATGATGAGCCATGTATGTATATATAATCGAAGTATATACCTATATCCTACGTATTAGGTAGAGTATTATAGTATAAATCGATCCATCCGGGTGTCAAATTGAATTGAGCAACTACCGCAGCTCCGTAAAGAGGATAATGATTCGATCAAATTCCTAAATTCGAATTGACCCAATGATGCATGTGGTGCGAGTTTTAAACGCGTGTATAAATCCCTAACCGGAAGTGACGTAGTTCCGTGGATCATTTGACCGATCCCATCCATATAATATATGCGTGCGATTATTTGTCCGGGGAATCCCATATCCCATATGATGGTTAATACGTATATTGAAAATCCTTGTAAAACGCGTGAACTTAGATACTTTTTGCCAGGGGTAAGATTTGATATGCAAGATTTATAGAACGCGCGCGTTACCTACTACTATATAATACGAATGGTATTATAGTCGCGGGTGATGCGATATGCTATACGTATATACGCGATGGGGGTACGTAGATTTTTAAATTGTATTTATTGGCTTCCCAACGATTGAAAGTAATTGACTGAAGCGGTGGCTTATTTACGAACAGTTAGCCGTCGTCCCATCTATCCATTCATTCGTTTGTTCCTTCATTCATTCATCATTCACGAACGGAGCGGATAGCTTCTGGACGTATAGTATTATAGTAGTAGTATAAGGTCCATTCAATTGATCAGTGATTGTCTAAATTATAAGATTGCTATACAATGGCTCTCATCTCGGTCTATTGGGGTCCCAGCTTCCACGGTTGCGTCATCACTTAAAACCTGAATTAAACCTTTAATTTATATACTATACTCGAAAAACTGATTACATATATAACCCGAATCTTATATTCCACTTATTATTGTTATTATTATTCGGGTAGATATTCGGTGCCCATTTGAAAACCGGAAGCTTGCAGTGTCCGCAGGTTTAAGCTGAAAATGGCCCAACGTAGAAACTGGTAACCTATAAGTCCGGAAAACCGGATTAGGTAATTACTGCACTTCCGAAATGGGATAATGGCCGAGGGGTATAGGGCCGTCTCGTGTCCGGCTAACTACTTCTACAATCGCGAGATAGAGATATAGAGATGGGTACCAGCTAAAGAGCCTCGAAATTAGTTGACAACGTGCGAAAAGTTATTTTCATTATAATTGAATCAGTTCGTTTGCAACTCTACTAATGTATTCAACCAACCCGTATTTCATAGTTTCTGTATCCCAACAACACGAGCTAAGTAACATTCGGTATAGATGCAACTAAACTGCACGTTAAACTAAACTCGCACTGGACTCGCGCTGCAGTGTTAAAATCTACTTCCGTTTGTAGCTTACTAATCGTAAGCTGGTATACGCGTAAAGCTGATCAACTAGTATACACAGAAATAAAGGTTAACTTGATTCAAGATAATTTTGTGGTCCAAAAATGAAGACCGAAATTTTCTCGGATCAAATCAAAATTTTTCTCGAACCAAGAAAATTATTTCTTTTTTTTTTTCTTTTCTTTTTTTCTGTGTATTCGTCTTCATATTCTGGGATGAAAAATGTTAGTTTTATAGTACGATGTGAGATTTTCGAATTCAATTATCGGATGAGTAATCGCAACAGCAGGTAGTTATTATTCTTCGTAGCTAATCGATGCGACGGTTATAGGTAGAGAGTTATGAGTACATTTTACGGTGTTACGTAGGTATAGATGGTTACAATAAGCAATGCGGTGCGGTGCAGTGGGTGCATTTGTCGGGGGATAAAGTAAAAAGGGGGGGAAAATGCGGATAGGCACAATAACCTTAACCGGGAAACTCCACCAAGTCCATTGTAGATGGAAGCACGTGTCCTGGCACAGGTGCCTCATTGTTTGTGACCAGCAACAGCGCGGTTCTTCCGCATTTAGTGAAAATAAACGTATACGCATGCAGCGGTCGCCATTCATCGCGCTACTTCAGGATAATACCCATTGGCCTGGTACCCGAGTTAGACTATTTAAATTCAATTTTCAGACTAACTTACATTTTCACGAAGATATAAAAGATGGATTATTGAAAAAAAACAAAAACAAAAACAAAAAAGAATTTAAAACAAAAGTGAAAAATTGTCGAGATAAAATTAGGTGGTTCGATAGATATATAGTGCAATATGATATGTATATCCGCGTTCAGACTACAGGGGGAGAACTGCGTCTTGAAACCGATGATCCGTTGTATGTGGTTCGGGTAGGTTCACACGCGTAGAGAAACGTGCTATGCATATGCTCCGAGCCTAAGTACAAAGGCTGATCCATAAAACATAAAACGCAAAAAATAAAGGAACCAATATATCAAGGCATGTGTGCGTCGTCGGGCATCGTGTATTCAGAGTTAAAACCAGTTTGCTTATGGGGACCCGATTCCTTTTTGAATGGCACTGCCGCAGTTCGCTCGTTCGTTCGTTCGCTCGTTCGTTCGTTCGTTCGTTCGTTCGTTCTGTCATTTGCATAGATTTCAGTTTGTCGCCGTTGATCTGCATATCGGGTGTCGTTAATATTAGAAGCATATATAGGGTCACCTGGCCGGTTGGTACCTACACAAAAATCCCCTCTTCATATTATATACACGTACCTAGATACAGATATGCATATAAATATATAGCTATAGATCATTTATTCAAAATTTAATTTACCCCTCTGTCTATATTTCTCGTTTATATTTGCCGCATCACCGGTATGGTAAAGCTTATATAGGATCATTGAGGAGGAGTAAAGTTACTTCTCAGTCGTCAACCCGCACCGCAGTCTCCGAAAAGCTACCGTTCTTCCTCGCACCCTGTGCTGCAGCTTTCGGTACACTTTATGTGTTTCGGAAGTAGAAAAACAGAAGACTCGCGATCAGGCGTCGTTAAGATAACGGCGCGCATGCGTCAGGGGCGTCGCGAGGTCACCGACCGGAAGTCGGAAGTGGGGAGTAGTCCTTCGTAAGTCATTAAGGTTCCTCTCTGCTATATATGTCGCTTGTAGCTAGAATTTTATCTCCCTTTCCTTCTCTTTTTTTTTTTTTTTTTTTTCCTTTTGTTGTTGTTGTTGTTTTTCTCTCATTTTCCTCAGCTGTGCAATTTCACACATTCGATTTAAATTTTCCTTAATTTTTCACGTCAATACCATAATTTCTAAAGTAGACATATCAATTTTCTTCGTCCCACATAAAAAAAACAAACGCAAAAAAAAAAATATACACACGTAGTTAAAAATATCGGTATGTAGGTATAGAGCGTCGTCAGGTTCACACTATTAGTATTCCCATCGACCGGAAGTACGCTTCAGAGCGTATTCCTTATCGGAATTCTTCGCTCACTCGGTATAGTGAGGCACTCAGAGTGACCTCAACATAAACCATTGTTCAAAGATCGAGAATCGAGTAGTAGTAGAGATTGCAAATTATTTTTATTAATAAATATATATTTCTATATTATACACTTATATATTATATATCTTACCATCTACACGTATGATCATATTTATTTCTTATTTATTCGCGCTTTCAAATCTTGTATAAAATTTCACTTAACATTATTATTACAATACAGTATACAATACAATATATTACTATATATATAATATACCCACATAGGCTAAGATTTTTTTTTGCAGTGAAAGAAACGGCGTTAATTTTTATAGAGGGGACGATGTGTGAACGGGTAGGAATTGCTTAATAACCCGTAAATAGGTGGGTTTATAGTAGGTATATAAAATACATACACACACACACACATGTAGTGGCTACAATACATCTAGGTGGGTGTGTGGAAGCGGGGCATATAATAAATAATTCGTCGATTCTAATTACAAAGAATTACAATTAGAAAGTGTTTTAATTGAAAGTATTTCGCAATATTGCGTAAACTCGAGAGCACAGACTCGATTTAATGTAATAACTATTTGGCTCCGCGGGAGTATATACGCGTTTGCAGCAGATATAAAGGTACTTATATTATGTATATTATTGAGAAAAAAATAAATAAATAAATAAACTGTCTTGATAACTCTCTAATAAAAATCTGCAGTTTAATTTTGATGGTATAATTATTATACTTTAGGTTCTTGACCTTCGAAATAGTGCCAAAAGTAAAAGTCAACACGTAGTAAGGGGTATACCTATAATATGTACCTACCTACCTACAGGAATTAGGATACTTGAAAAGTTTTGAGTCCCGGTGTGATAATTGGTCTTTCGATTTGATTAGAATTGTGGCTGTATAGCTGCCGCAAGCTCTTTTATAATAATAATATAAAAGGAGCAAGGTAGGAAAAACCTCGACCGATTTCCGATTATTATAAGACTTTCTTACACCACAAGACCTATTCTATATATAGTAGGATAGTTATACTTAATATATGTACATGTCTGTGTGTGTGCTGTGCAGACACGCTAAGGTATGCCTTGGGCAAAGAGACGATTTTTCGCATTTTTACCCTCGCTGATTTGTCCGCATGAACGCGCTCGGGTAAGGGGACGGTTTCCTTACCAGTTCGAGGGTGAATATTGATGGAGTTTGGGGTAGTAAGTCTATGTAAAACCGATAATCCTGAAACGTCTTTATGGTGTTAAATTGATACTTCGAATCCACCCGCTTAAATAACCTCAGAATTTTCACACTAGATAATATATGTATACGCCTAAGACGACTATATAAGAACTGGATTCATTTTTCAAACAGTAATATACGTATACACGTATACCTATACCTACTGTTTCAGAGTAGATTTTTTTTTTTTTTTTTCTTTCTTCATTTTATTTTTTTTTTTTTTCATTTTACTCGACCGAATTAAACCGACATACGAACGTCGGATCGAACGCGTTAATTAAAACACACCGACGTCTATTATTCTTTTCGTTGACCCCAGAAATATATTAACGGCCAATATCTGTCAAACTCTCTCATTTATAGATCGCGTACATCGCACCAGCAGCTCGCGAGCTAACTCTCTCTCTCTCTCTCTCTCTCTCTTTTCATCTCTGTCATATATCTATATGTATGTGTATATATATATATATATATATATACATAGAAAGTTTCCCAATCGTTTGTGTTTACACACGATATCCTAAAATAATATATTATATGCACAAGTATTATATATAACTGTAACAAAATGTTTGTATATGCGTATCTATATAAACAAGATGCCGATATATCGGCAACTGAAGAAAGACATTTTTATGAGACACGATGATCTCGAATTATAGTGTCGGAGGACATAAGTCGGGCCTCAAAAGATCGTTTCCCTAATCCCCTGGCTTATAGTTAGGGAATTAAGCTGAGCTTGTGTCATCCACCATCCACCATCTACCATCGGTAGCTGCAACATGGTTGACCTTAGAAACTTACATTATATACTTTACCCGGTTTCAAAATTCATCCAACTAATTTTTGAAATATTATAGTTATCCAATTATTTCTCTTTCCCTGAAACGGAAAACCTCAAAATTCTCACACACTCGAATACCTACATGCATGACAATTCTGATACATTAATCTGATCGATCAATTTCGATAATATCCAAAGCAGCTGAAGTGTACATGTGTTTTTATTTATTTAGTTATTTATTTATACATTTATACATTTATACATTTTTTTTTTTTTTTTTTTAATCAAATTTTTCATCAACTTTGACGGAAACACATTTAACCAGCAATATAGTTTTCCCTCCACACACATGACACCTGGCACTGGCTTGTTTATATATACGTTTAACAGAAGTAGAAGCCCAGCCCTTGGCCGAGTGGGGTTGTTAACGAAGCTTCACTCTCCGCATATGCTTGAACGTGTGCGCTGTGCTACGATGTATTTGTATACTTGTACTCAAACGTGTGTATATGAATGACGGTGGTCATACGTATAGATATTAGGTGCCCTAGACTAGGATGCGTGTATTATAGAAGTGCACGTGTATATTTACGTGTGTGTATGAATTGTACACAGTAGTATATATCTAATATCTATACATATGTTACATGTGGTTTATAGTATGTATTACATACGCTTATACGCTTACACATACATACACATATAAATATATATATATATATATATACCTACCTATACATATATGTGAACCAATGTTACACATATCTACGAAAGCAGCGTGGCACGAAGAGTGAGAGAATCCGCGTGCACTACCACGTGGCGCCAGATTCCCCCTTCCTATCACGGAACTCTCCTTTCCGACACGCTCACCCTTCCGAGATCTCACTTCAGCTGTGCAGCTAGGGCTGCTTAAATATGCCTGCGACGCGTATGAACTACTCGCTCATTTTTTCTTCTCTCTCTCTCTCTCATTTTCTCTTTTTTTCTTATTCTTCTGCCTTTTACTTTTGCACATATAAAAGTCACCCCATATGCATCTAGGTATTTTATATATGAAAATGTAGAAAAGGAAATATGAAAATCAGAGTATATTAAAAATGTTCAACTTTATTCTAGAGTTTTGGAATTATTTTAGCTACATGGTATACGTCATTATGATCTGAACTCGCGTACTTATATCTATATAATTTACAGAAATAGAGAAAATCGCGAAATTGTTGCATAACAGTGATGTGATGATGATTAATGATTATAACACGATAGTTTATAGTTTTATTATTAATGATACTGCACAGCTATAGCCTATATATAAAGCATATTACCTATACTGGTTAATCATCGACAAGTTTATTATGTTTTTCTAAATATCTATACTAGTTACGTAATATATTGTCCGTTCGGTTGATTAATTTGAATTTAATCGTTTCTCGTCTTGTTTCTTCACTTCTTCCGGTATATACGATATAATAACGCAGTTATATAAGTACTATAACCAAAAAATTATACAGTTAACATTATATTATATACTTTCGTGCAGGCTTTATCCATTTTACAAATTTTTATCCATAATCGGTATAAAGTATACACAAAAAGAAAGGTTAACTTGATTCAATACAATTTTGCGGTCCAAAAATGAAGACCGAAATTTTCTCGGATCAAATCAAAAATTTCGGTCTTCATTTTTGTACCGCAAAATTGTATTGAATCAAGTTAACCTTTCTTTCTGTGTATATATACCTATATACCTATATATGTATAAAAGATAAAATAATAAATATATTTTTTCTATACACCTACATGTCCGTCTAAAGTGCACTGATGCATAAATCCTCCTCAACCTCAGCTCAGCTCAGAAGTACCAGGTTTACTTTAGTACCTCAACTTTACTTACCTGTATCCGTGCGAATTACTTCGATAGTAGTATACGATAGAATATTACTTTATATAATTAACCTATCCTCGTATTGATATATTATCTTTGTTAGATTTTTATTACCTGGTTGTATATATATATATATTTGATCATACTATTAAGATGGCTTATACAGGTTGAAATGTCATTTTCAATATGTTGTAGAATTTAAACTGTACCTTCAAGGTTGTCTGAACAATTTTCAAAACAATGGTTATATACCACCGACTGCCATATTGATACCGACGAAGGGGTATATATATATAGGTACTATATATACATGAGTTTCGTTTATATCTTGAAATTAATATCGCGCAACAATTATTATACGTTCGGCTACACAATAAATTATATACAGAGATGTTATTGCAAGAATATTTTATTATATGTTTATAAATGTTATAGCTGCCTATATATATATATTAGGTATATGTAGGCGGTACATCTATATACCCGCATATATGAGAATTTATTTTCTACTTAATTGCATTTGTGCAACTTGATGCAACACGTGGCTATATATAGTGTAGTATATAATATATTATAATTTCAAAGGTTTAAGTATAATTTCTTTATACTAATTTCTGTTCAACAATTTTCTTTCAAGAGCATTAAATGCTGTAAGGTATTATAGTAAGTGAAAATAGAAAGATAGAAGAAAACGAGAATTAAAAAGGACAAAAAAAAAAAAGATAACAAAACACTTTTCTTGTATTTAAATTCGTTGCGGTTAATCAAAGTTAGTCTTATAACATAGTTGAAAGATTTGCTAACACTGCAGGTGAGATGACAGCCTAACGCCACTGTCTATTCAACAGCTGTGAGTTATAATTAGAGATGAATTAGATGGCGTATATATATATATATGCATATGTGATATATATATATTTGTGTATGTGTGTGTTTATATGAGGAGAAGATAATATGAGGTCTGTATGAGAACATTAATTACACAAATGATTTTCTAAATTATCAAACTTTTCGTACGTTATAAGCTAAATTATCACAGTCGCGATATAAAGTTTGGAGGAAAATAAGACAGTAATAGTAATTTTGCATTTCATTCAATCCGTGACATTTTTTTTTTTTTTTTTTAAATATATATTTAGGTATGATATTGTCAATATTTCAGATTTTTCTCATATATAAGAATAAGAATGAAAAATTGAACGGTTCAAATATCGAAAATATATCTTTTTATACGATCGCGTTAATGCAGGGTGATTCAATGATCTCAAATACTAAATAAAATAACACGAAATAACAAGTCTATTCATTCAATTAAACGGAATACTATACTATATCTCATACAGTATTTCGGAAATGCTATATATATATAAAAAATCAAATTCTGTCCCAAAAAAATATGAATGTAAATATTATTCTTCGATCAAAGATATATTTCGGCCGTAATATACATATCTACACAGAAAGAAAGGTTAACTTGATTCAAGACAATTTTGCGGTCGAAAAATGAAGACCGAAATTTTCTCGGATAAAATCAAAAATTTTTCTCGAACCAAGAAAATTGTCCCAATTTTCTTGGTTCGAGAAAAATTTTTGATTTTATCCGAGAAAATTTCGGTCTTCATTTTTGGACCGCAAAATTGTCTTGAATCAAGTTAACCTTTCTTTCTGTGTAAGTACGATATTCTTACGATTATACTGAGTATGCTGTGAGTATTATATAGTATACTAGTATATAAATGTCGTATAACGTTGTTCGTATAAGAAACACATAAAAGCTTTTACTAGAAATATATATTTCTCTATATGTATAATACACACATCGATAAGTATAGGTGTAGGTATATAGAAATGCATACATACATATATAAATCGTATATATGTACATAGGCGTATAGGCGTGGTTTAAAAAAAGGGGCGGGATCTGTACGACGATAGTATTTCCCCTTCTCACGTCGCGCGAGCATCGAACTCAGGACCGAGCGAGTAAGTGAGCAAGTGAGCAAGCGAGCGAGCATGTACATCGCGAGTCCTTTTCTTATACCGCTCTCTGCGCACTACTACTACTATCATCGTTTTAATGCTCTACTCTGCTCTGACTCTGCCTCTGCCGTATACGTATGCATCTGTATATACGCGCGCGCGCGCACGATTATATGCGGGAGCTCGCGCGCTAGTATGAGAAAACGAGAGGTAAAGATAGTGCCGAGCGATGGTTAGACCGGGAGGAAACGATGATCCGTTCTTTGTTTGGTCACCGTACCGATATACTATATCATCCTACTATATATATATATATATATATTATATATAAATTCTATATGTATATATATATATAGGGGATTCTTATACACGTTACGGTTACACACAAACACATATATGGGTACATACTACCTACTGCATCGTATTTTATTATCTACCTATATATAGGTATATTGTATATATGTATGTAGTTGTATGTGTAGCTATTCGCTGTATAGGAGAACGCGGGGGACCAGTAAGAAACCGACCAATGATATTCTCGGATTTTATCTCGATATACAAGTCTATCTTATTATACTATACGGTGTTTTATCCTTGTTTACGTGACTCAGCCCGCGCATGGGATATGAGAATTGATGTATATACGACAGTCTTCGCGGCGTCGAACTATTCCTATGTACCACCGATTCGCCAATATATAGGAATAGACATTTTTTTTCTTTTTCTTTTTTTTTTTTTTTTTTTTGTAATACTCTGCGGGTAGGTATAGAATTATATTCTGTTACAGATATTGCATTTTATAATGTAATGGGTTGTCAATTATCAAATATCTAGTTTTATTTTTTTAATCTTTTTTTTACCAATTATCTTTTTATCTTATATATCTTCTATACACGCGATATCCTATTCGTTCTTATTATTTCCATTCAATGTTCTCCTTAAGAGATAATTGCTGACTTTGAATTGTAAAATAAAATCTACTATATTTACTATACAATCAACTCTATCCGTTGTTACGATACATCACCATCTAATAAATAAGGAAATATAAAAATAAAAAATTAAATCATTTGAAATAAGAAATTTCTAGTTTTTAATACGATTATATATTATACCGCGACTATTCGAAAGATGACATAGTTTTCTATATCGATATGCGTGACTCATATTATATAGATCCGATATTATTATTATTATTATTATTATTATACGGTAATAAATAAATAAATAAATAAATAAATAAATGAATGAATGAATGAATATATAAGTGATATGTGTGTCCGTTGTA
The DNA here is from genome assembly GCA_943736025.1 of Tenthredo mesomela. Lineage (NCBI taxonomy): Eukaryota > Metazoa > Arthropoda > Insecta > Hymenoptera > Tenthredinidae > Tenthredo > Tenthredo mesomela. The sequence goes on along the minus strand of OX031015.1, from coordinate 33,685,952 downwards.
TATACCTACCTATAATATGTAAATGTATAGATCTTTCGGCAAATCGTCAAGCGCGTAAATCGCGGTTTATAGGCTTTTAGACGGTAAGAGTTTCCAGAGAAGTAGTAATACAAACATACTAGCATGACATATTATAACGTATATAGAGACAGCGAGCAGCAGTAGCAGCAGCAGCAGAGGAGCAACAGCAGCAGTGCTAGTGCCTCTAGCCGCAGCTAGTATAGGCAGTCCGGATGAGACATCTGTTTGACATCCCTGTTTGCCAAGGCGTGACTCGGCACTTGCGTCCCTCACAGCATCATGTGGACCCGTAGTACCCCGATATACAAAAGCGATCAGCTATATAATAGAAATTGCATAGAGTAAAGAGAGATAGATATATACATATATATATATATATAGAAGCTGGAAGGATCGTTGTCGAATAGTCGACAATCTATGATCGATCTTTGAACTTTGAACTCTACAACCTATTGGTGACCAATTACGCGTGAAAATTGGAAACAAAACTTGTAAACACACTAAGGTGAAGTTGATCGTTTCTATTATATCCTTTTGTTAACTAGTTGATCGCTCGATCGGATACATCGCCAAGGTATAGTATGAGAAAAAGGTTCGAGTAGCTATATCGTTATACCTACTACATGTATTATATTATATACCTACCTATTCGAAAGACAGATGTCGGAAAAATTGTAAAAACTTTCACCATTCCTTTCTTATACCTATATAGACAAGATGATTCTTCTCGCGAGATAAATAATGGTGCTCGATTATTTTCTGGTATATAGACATAGATATATATATAATATATATATATATATATTTACCTGTGTGGAGTGGATTTTTGAAAATCTTTTAAATTATTACCGTTCGAAAATAGTTCCTGCACATGAATTTAGACTAATATGTTATAGGCATGTATATAAGATTCGGAGTAAAAATTTTTTACAATCATTATTCCCCTTCATTCGTATATATAAATCTTAGTTAAAGCGCGGGGGTACGCAACCGAGTTCGGTAGGTATATACTTTATATATTTGTGTATTCCGGATGTAGACATATATAAGTGTAGTTATAGAATCGTATATGAGAATTCTTTTGCTCTGGGAGTATAGGTATAGGTATAAGATATATACAGGAAAAGTCTAGAAATACTTATGTCTATCGAAGGCTGTATAGCTATAATCATATAGGGAGACAACTGCACCGATGCATGCTCTCTGCACCCTCGACATGACTCGTCGAACACATGGTCCCAATCTTTGACGCGATAATAAAAAAAAAAAGAAGAAGAAAAAAGAATGGAAAGGAAGAAAAAAAAAACCATGGAAGGAAAACCGTCGCCCCCTAAAGATTGAATTCTGGTATTTTTTGGATTTGTGAGACAGACCGGCCCCGGACTGATGTATCGGTTGCACGTGGGCACACGTGAAATGGTATAGCGCTTGCAGCAGTAATAGAGCGCGCGGTTTGCTTCGATCGACTAAGTATTTCCTTTACTTTACTTAACTTTACTTTAGTTTCCTTCGGTGCGCCCGCAGCTCGCCCTTCCTTTTGGAAAGGAAAGAAAAAAAAAAAAGGAAAAAAAAAAAAAAAAACGATTTTTTCTTATACTACAGATTTTTGTTTTTTTCTTGTTTTTACTTCTTTCCACCACCCGAAACGTCGAAGTGCGGTTCGGATCTAAAAATATTTTTATGACTCCCCCGCTGCGATCCTAACCGACCCGTACGACGCGTCTTCAACTTCTGTTTTGACTGTTCATTTTCGATTACTATTTCACACCGCACTATATGCATCTGACGTACATACGTTAAACATATATATAAAAAAAAAAAAAAAAAAAAAAAAAAACTTTATAATCTGAGGGCTAAGACTGAAATATGTATCGTCCCTCAAAGTACGGGGTAAATTATATTTAGTATATTAGTAAACAGCTATCACTGAAATGATGAATTTTACGGATTTTTGTAAAATTATAATTTACGTATAAGTTAATATATAAATCGAATTGGAAAATCATGCCACTATATAAAGAAGAATATTTTGAAGAACGAAAATTTTCCTTCGAGCAATCGTTTTGATTTCGATGAACGTATATATTATCGTATGACCAAAGAATGTCAAGAAAAAAAAAAAAAAAATTAACAAAAACGCGCGGGAAAATTAGTTCTTCAAAATACTTTTTCCGATGAAAAATCACCAGTAGCTATATACGTGTCATCACCGTCAATCTATATGCACGTATTTAAAAAATTATAATTTTTTGTCAACTTCAACATTTTGACAATCGAAATTACGCCGAAGTATTTTTAATTTCTATACGGGTTATATAGCACCCTTCTAATAATCCCACACGACACATCATATGTAGTATATATGTATGCGTATATAATATATACTAATACCAGGTATATATATATATATATTTATAATAACCGCGATCGTTGCCCACCATAGGTATATACAATATACATATATAGGTATATATACGGATATACATACTCTTTTACGCGGACACTTCGTTGTTTGTCACGAACGCGTTACCTGTCGTCAACTTTGATGGGTTGTCACTGTGCACATCGTCCTGTATACATTTAGCTGCGGTTACTTCGACTATATCCCCCGCATTTAATGCAGGGTTGCACAGTGCAGTTGTATAGTAGATATATATAGATAGATAAAGGAAGGGGTTTGGATTAAACGAGCTAGGGCTCGCAGGTGTGCACCTGACGTTCGATGTCAATCGTTTATTTATCCATATCCATGTATATATTCGAATGACCGCGACGTCGACGTACCCTGCATTCAGTTTTACGGAATTTTCTTTATATTCTGATCGTCGTTTTTTCATATCTTTCGTATTTTATAGATATATAGAGAAGAATTCGGTTGGATGTTTAGAGTCCGCATATATATACGATCAGTTTGTTTTAAATTAAAGACAGTTGACGTGTCTCGCAGTGGCTCATTTCTATCCGTATAAGCTCTCACAAGGATCATTTTTCATTGACGCGACACAACGAGATAGTCCCCTCTTCCCCTTATTTCTCCCTTTCACACCCCATTCATCGTTATAGTTAGAGGATAATGAAGAGAGAGAGAGAGAGAGAGAGAAAGAGTAGTGAAAAAAAAAATAAATAAATAAAAAAAAAAAGGAAGAAATAATACCTGTAAAAATATGTTTATAATAAGAAGATTGCCCGCAGACTTGTTGTTTAATGTTCCTTTGGAGATGTTTTGGTGTCACGGTGTCCAAGATAAAGGTTCGGCCGCCACCCAGGAAGGTCTACGACCTACTCAAGCCACCTCACTCGCTCTTCGACGCGTCGATGTATAAATATACACGGGCGCTAAGATGTCCACCAAGTTCGTGATCTCACACGCATTATATATATCTATAGATATATATATATATATATATATATATTAGGACCGCAGTGAGAAAGAAAGGTTAACTTGATTCAAGATAATTTTTCGGTCCAAAAATGAAGACCGAAATTTTCTCGTATCAAATCAAAAATTTTTCTCGAACCAAGAAAATTTGGAAAATTTTCTTGGTTCGAGAAAAATTTTTGATTTGATACGAGAAAATTTCGGTCTTCATTTTTGGATCGCAAAATTAACCTTTTTTTCTGTGCATGTATTAAAAAAAATATTTGATTATATTTAAGAAGTACACGTAGCAAAATTTGTAAATTATTGGTATGTCAACCTCGTGTGCATACATTTGTTTGTTCTTTTTTTTTTTTTTTTGTTTTTTTTCTTTCTTCTTCTTCTTTTTTTTTTCTTTTTCTTTTGCGAGCGTTGCACGCAAAGGCATGAACTGCAATATGGGTTCGAGTATAGTTCGCGTAACGCAAGACGATATAGGTGTTCGAATGCGCGAGGCTCGAGAGTTTAATATATATGTATAATATAAAACAATAATAAAATATTGTTAATTATAATATGGCATGCCTTCGGCTCCGGTGTGTTTTGTCTTCCTGCTGGACCGTATCGTATCGCATTAGCTTATCAACTTCGATACTGCTATCGACTGAACGTGTTGACCAGGAGGCAATGTCGACGTTATAAGCATTATATACCAAAACCGAACAACTAAATGGTATAAGAAGTATTTAAAATCAAATTAGAATTAGAAATCTGAGGAATAACTTAATATTATAGTAAACGATTCTTTGGAATATATAGAATGTGGAAATATTTTGAAATTTTCTTATCTGCAGATGAGAAGTTCACGATTCTTATTAGTCGAATAATTAATTAGAAAATTAACTTCTGTGACTTGAATTTTTTATTTTTTTTTTTTTTTTATTTTAATTTTTTCAAATCGGTAACGAATAATACAGATTGTTTTTTTAACTCTGTTATGAGGACTGCATTGCCAGATGCAGTTCTGTGCATGTAATTATAAATCGGCAATCCATTTCAACGGGTCAACTATAAGGTACCTACCTAAAAAAAAAAAATATTAAATTCCGTGATTCTGCAGTACAATGCGCGTCTCAAACCCGATGGTATACACCCGTCACTCAAGTTGGTACTTCTGTGTGCCCTACCCTGGTGCAGGGATCGGATGAATAATGCCAATTCATTGTTCTAATTTGTGCATACGATTAACACCACGCCGCTGTCTATAAACCTCGTGTGCTGCATACGTTGGCGTTCGTTCTGGACTGGGTTGGGCTAGGCTGGGATGGTTTGGTATTGGAAACGTTCCTCTCGGTGCCTAAAACTACATATATAGGAATGAAAGAGAAAGAGTGAGAGAGAAAGAGAAAGAGAAAGAGAAGGACCTCGCGGGTTCTATGAGACCCCCAAATTTGAACTCCCAACTCCCACACAGCGTCTCGGAGCGACACAAAGCGTGTCAGTAGGAAACAATGAGCGTCATCTGACGCTCAATTACCGAGTTAATCCCTCTCCTTGATAATTAAACAAATACACGTGGTGCATGTTTTCTTTTTTTCTCTTTTTTGTCTTTTTTGTGTATTCGTTTTTCAACCCTTACTTCATTCACCCACCCGCGGTCTCTTCTTTTTTCTATAGTTTAAGGTATTTCTTTCTTCCTTCTTTCTTTTTTCTATTCTCTCTATTTATTTATTTATACCTATATATATATATATATATATATTTTTTTTTTTTTTCATTGACGCAAATAACGCCCCGAGAGTTTTAATGATGATTGGTGGTGGTGGTAGTGGGAGCAGTGATCGCGTTCTGGCAATGTAATACGCGTATATACGTATATATATATACGAACAACTTTAGCGACGACGCATTGTACCCGCGACTGATTATTATATTATGCGACCGGAAACGGATGTGTGAAACTAATATACGCGCCGGGGTAATGAGACTGTGTGCGTTTGTCGTTGATGCTGTAAACGAGGCGATTTAAGATGGAGAGGAAATCATTCGTCCGGTAACAGCTATAGTGTATACATATATACATTATACATATATATCTAAATATAATAATATTATTATACTATTTGTTATCATAATAATCTCATGTTAGTACGATATAATTTCTTTTCAAAATTTTGCTTCCAACTGTACCTACTACTGCAATCGTTCGCTAAAACGTCAACTTATATTTAAGGGATGTGACGGAATGATATTAAAATCCCCCTCTAACTCTCTTCCCTCTTTCGGTTATACTTCTTCTTGTAATTTACCCCTCCCGATATTGCAGATACTCTCTTCCGTCAATACCAGTCGCGGAAGACTTGGTTTGGTAGTACGTTCAGTCTTGGCGTACTGTGGTATACAGTCGCAATAATTAATACGGCGTTATTATAAATATCAAACACAAACCCCCTACCCCCAATACCGTTCTTGCCTTTCCATATTAAATTGAATTTAGTATTGGCAGGCGGCGGCGGCGGCGGCGGTGGCACACCACTCAATACCGACGCTTCCTACTTCAAATACTACCACTTTCCATAGAATTTCACTGTATTGCTAACTGTTCACAATCCAATTCCAATTCCGAAAGAGAAATTTATTAATAAATTATTCAACTGACGCTGAATTATAATTCAGATAGATACCTATATACGTATACGTATACGTTACGTAAGATATCACTTCATGGGTTATAATGATGATAATAAATAATTGATCTATAGGTATATTCATGGATAATTAATGATCATTTATTGAGTTGGATGAGAAAAGGTTCAGATAGTATTGAGTTGAATGTAAAATTGCAAGGGAACGCGAAAGAACGCCTTTACCGGATATTATTTCCTTGTAAAACTCTTTCGAAGAGATGATGATGATGACGATGCTTTGATTTCTGTGGACTTTTACTCCGCGAACTCACACAAGAAAGGTGAAAATTAGAAATTAGAAGCTCGAGGGTGGTACAAAATAATTACAACGTCGGCAAAAGAGTAAAGGTTAGCCATCTCTCATAACGCAAGGGTAGAAAAAAAAAAAAAAAACCACGTTGGCCGTCAGTGGTAGTGGTGGAGAAAAAAGATGAGGAAGAGCTGGAGGAAGAGGAATAAGGGGGTGGCTGCTCGAAAGGTGAGCGAAGAAAAACACAGCAGACTTGATCAAAGTAAAGGGGCTCAAATGCGCATTGCCATCGCAACCATGTGGGTAATTATCCTGGACTTTACATTAACCCTCCTTTTCACCACCTTGACCACCCTTCGCCTACCCGTACTATACCCTGCCTCATTCCATTTCCGAAATTCGCTCCAGCGCTCTCATTCGTTTTCATCACACTCTTTATCGCCGCAGCATCGAATCCACTCGAAATTCGAGACTGTGCAAAATAATTTAATTAATCTGATTGAGAACGTTAATGCGCCGAAACGGGAATATTATATCTAAATGAATTAATACAGACGTATTACGAAAAAGAGACGAAACTCCATTATCTACGGTATATACATATATATATATATATTATATACGCATACTTATATATACACATATACACCAGCCGGTCCTAATTAGCTAAGTAAAGCTTGAGTATTATCGCTTATTTTCAAACCCTTGTACAGCCTTCGTATTAACAAGGTTCGTCTCTCGCAAGGGCTCGCATCTTTCTCATGTCATAATGTACACCTATATGTATAGAAATGCTAGAACGTATCGCGATGCATTCATATCGTCATAGCTAAAAAAATTGGCAAAAAATAGTGATAATTTTTACATTTGTTTTTTCTCTCTCTGATTTTTTTTTTTTTTTTTTTTTTTTTTTTTTAATATCCTGCAGCTGTGAACTACCATCTCTATTTAAATATAGGTTGAGGTGACGAGTTTCTATAGAGGTTATTATGACTACGTGGCAACAAAGATTGATTAGGTGAAAGTAAAAATTAACGTGAAAAGTTATCGGGCAAGTACCTACCTTACACTGCGCGGGGGTGCTCTCGCATAAAGGGTTTCCTGCGATATTAACCCCAGGGCGATCCTCGAAGCGATTTAAAGCTTCAAGTAAAATGATAAAATCATTGAAGTCTTTGATGAATGGATTTCTAATGATTGATAAAGATAATTAACCGAGTTCACCTCACCCCATCGTCACAACCCTTTGATTCGAGCAGCCCCCACCTCCATTACCACCCCCTATTCCCGTCGTCCGCCACCCTATCCGCCTGCTTTGAAACCCCTTCTGAAGCGATTTTCACGCAGCCTTCGTTCGTCTCATATTTCCGTCTCTCCTGATGAAGTCCGTCCGTTATACCGTTCATCTCTCCCGATTTTTATCTATACATATATATATTATATATTTTATAAAGATCTCGGAACATATTTCAAATATATATGTTTCTATAGAAATTCATCATCATCATCGGATCGTTTTGAGGATGAAAAAATAACGTCTTTGTTTTATTTTATTTTATTTTTTTATTCTATTTTTATATTACCTATATATGTAGGACGTATATATATACGCTTTCAAGCTTTGAGATCGTCGCGATAAGAGGAAATATCCGTATAGTATGTATAGGTATTATACGTACAGCGGTATTATACGTGTTGAACGTGAAGGAATTAATAAGAGGATTGAATTAGCTAACTAATAAGAGCGTAGGTGGATTTTCGTAATCGAAATTTTCATTATCGAGAATATTAGCCGTTTTACTCCACGCTAACTGCATATCTACTACTACTGCGATTATCCGCGTGATTTGGCACGACCATGATCATCGAAGCAATTACTATAAGAATCCAAGATATCTAATTAACGAAACCGATGATACGAACGATTTGAGGAATATTCATTCGGCTAGATAAAATTTCAATTATTCAGACGAAATCTGTATCTACCATCATATAATTTTAAATAAAAAAAAAAAAAATATATATATATATATCATCGTCTAATTTTTCTTATCAATAATCACATTCCATTTTAATTATCAAGCAATAATATAATATAACCTTGCCATATTATTTCTTTCTTTTTGTCTTTTCTTTCTTTCTTTCTTTCTTTCTTTCGATGTATCACTTCTATATTAAGTCTGACTGGGTGGTGATAAGTTCCATGAATTTATCCAGGCAAAAGATATGATATATGGAACAATATAGTTAGCCGAGTTTTAACCAATTCTCTTTAACTAGTGACCTCGGAGCGACATAAAACCACAAATCTGCCATCTCAGCCGCGTTCTGTTTACAGAACGATCGCATATACATATGTGTACTCATAAATAAATATATATATATATATATATATGTATTACCCGTTTGAAGAAATGAGAGTATATCTTATTTATATTTTTTCGTATGAAAGAAAAAAAAGAAAAAAAAAAAAAAAAAAAAAACAGAAAAAAAAAAATGATTATTTTTTTTTTTTTGCACAGTATCGGGATTGCAAAGCGCGTGTATAATTCACGCGATATTCGGGAAACTACCAACCGCCAGAGAGCGTGCCGCATGCGTTTGAACTTTAGAACAAAGGAATATTAATTTCACACGCAATGTATCTGGTAACTGAATCAATGACTCACTCCTCTGATTATTACATATGGAGTTGGGCGACGTGGTTATGGTGGTGGGGGAGGTTGATCAAAATTATAGCTCTAAGCGCGCGACACGTATATATATATATATATATATATATATATACATGTGTAACATACGCGAGAATCCGCTGCTATAGTATTGCTCAGTTCATTCAAAGGCGCAATAGGTGGTTACCATACGTGTACCTACCGTACTCGTAGGGTGAAACAAATGTATCGATTTTATTCCTCTTTTAAATTATTACTCATTCGTTGTGACGTGTCCGCATGCCGAGGGCGAGAAACCTATAAGTATAAGTCCAGAGTGTGTATAATAAGTTTATCGCGTTAATCGAGTCCGCATCTGAATTAGAAGAAGATCCTTACTTATTATTTTTTTACTCAATTTTATCATAGAAACGAAAAAAAAAAAAAAAAAAAAATTCACTTTATCGAAACTATTTTGCATCTGATAATGTCACAGACGCAACAGCTGTTAAACGTTTTTTTTTTTTTTTGTTTTTGGGTATATATATGTTCTTTAGCCCTCGATCCTTCTATACTTCTCTGTATATCGTTACCTATCTAATGTCCTAGTTGTTCCCCGTCCCCGCTAGCCACCCTGCGAATATCACAACTTCTGATTAGGCGTAGAATTAATGATTCGAAAATCAATACCGACCTTCCCCTGAGTATTAAGACAGTAGGGGGATGCTATCTAAAGAGAGGCTGGCCCGGGGGTTGAGATTGGGGTGGGGTACGGGGCTGTATCGCAGGGGAGAAGACGTGGTTCTACTATTTTGTCACCAAACCCTTCTTCACCCTTTGATAACTAATTAGTGTTCTACCCCTACTACCCCGTGCGACCCCCTTGCTCCCCGCCACAGGCGCTTTTATCGCCCCCGATCGGGGCTGGATGGGAAGGAACCCTTTCAGAAGGCATCGACGTTTTCAACCCCCGAAAAGACGAGACTTTGGGATTCAAAGGATTTTCAAAGCGAAGCATCAAAAGTGTGGAAGAGTAGGTATAGGTACCTACAGTAGAGTAGACTGTGGGTTTTAGGTATATGCAGTATACCCATAATACCGCGCCTATAAATCTATAGACGTACAGAGTTTTCAACCCCCGTGGCAGTGTGCAAGGCTTGTATAGAGTGAAAAGTACACTGCCTTGCAACAGCATTGATGTGGAGTACCTATCAGTTTCATTTTAACTGTTCCAACTGTTGAGGTCTGGTAAGGACAACAAGAGCCGGCAAATTGTTGAGGGTATAACGAATAAGAATGATAATTAGCACTCAATCGAACCGACTAATGAGATCGTTTGGCATTTTTCTCAAATATTTTGAGGGGCACTTGGTCCCGGGGTTGCTGCTGCTGCCCGGCTCTCTCGTTCTCTCGGTATTTCGATGCTTCGTGAGTTTTTCAAGTTCAGTAAACCAGAAGAGTCACTTGCCGAAATAATAACCCGATACATTTGCATACTCATCCTCTACCCTGCTGTTATATACAGATATATTACAAACCACCAAACCAGCGTATATACCCCACGAGCTTGGGGGCCTCGGATTTTTCGGTAGTGTTTTTCACCTTCCATATCCAACGTAGTATCCAACCTCATGCACCAATCCCGCTCGAAAGCACACGGCAGACAAGCTGATTCAACGAACTTTAACCTGCATTCGTAATGTACATGTATGTGTGTATGTGTATACACGTATATACGTACACTCTAATATGTAGATTTACTACAAGGGGGGGGGGGGGAGGGGGGGGGGGGTGATAGGAAGATCCGTACATGATATTATTATATGATTTTATTACGTGCGGCTAGGCGAAGACGATGTATTATAAGTTGAAGGTAAAATTGAACGGTTGGCTTTCTACGCATATATACTATTTATATAGTTAGTCATATACACATCTTTGTGCTTTCCTCGGTGAATCGGGTATATATATATAGAGAGAGAAAATGCCTTAGCTGTTTTAGGTCCTATCTGCATCGCGCTACAGACTATCCACGCGGGGATAAAGCCGGTCGATATCTTAATAATAAATACAAGAGGGTGGTTCACCCTGATGGCTGGTTGGTGTGAGATTGAAGAGGAGTATGGGGGGGTAGGTACGGAGGGGTGGATGAGAGAAGGAAGAACATCATTCGCACCTCGGCGTGTAATGAGAAAATTTGAAATATCGCACCCCCTCGAAAAAATAACACCCCGCAGTCGTAACCAGGCCGCAGCGTCTGCCCCTCGCCCGGGACTAGAAGATTAAGAATACGGCGCCGGTATACGATGCTAAAGCTTTGCGCATGTGGGTGTATATATATATATATACTATACATAGATCCGTATTATACGCCTTGAAAAATTTATTGTATTTATAATCAAGGAGCTGCAGGATCTGTCATATTTTTTCATTTTTGCTTTTTCTTTGTCTTTATCGCGGTAAATCCTATATTTATACTTATTATCTGCGTGATTGAGACTTTTCCATTATATTATCGCCGTTATTACATATATTTATAAGCAATATATTTATATTTGATATACTTGTGTAAGTATAGTGTATACATATATATATAATTATACAGGCGGACTATATTCGGCTCGTGGATTCTTCAGTTCTTTGTAACGTCAACCCTCCTGTCTCAATCCTATACCTATCTTTCAATAAAGAGTCGTTGTGCAATATTTAAGAAATGTCAATATATCGAGGGCAAAGAAGGGTTCGAAGAGAAAACCGCGGTGACAATCCCACCCTTCTATCTCTGCAACGCTCAGCCCCGAAGGCATCGGCTAAAAATGAAGAAAGGCCTTTGATGTGCTGCTCTGTCCTAATGAAAAATTAAAGCCCGTTCTTAAACATCATTAGACATAAGCACGCTCTTAGGTTTTGTTCAGATTTCGTTTCTTCATCCCTCCTCTCAACAACTCGCGAGTACTGCACGAATAGACATAATCAACGTGTGTTTGTTCAGGTACAACTCTATCTATACTCATGCATATTGGTATATTCATCATGCCTGGGCGATGTATATAATTGCAATCAATATTAATGATCAAAAATAAAAAATAAAAAAATGTAAATAAAAAAATGCTGTGAACTTTGGAGACTACATTTTTTTTTTTTTTTTGTTTTTTGTCATATTTGTTTCGTTTTTTGATGATGAGTACAAAATATGCTTGATAAAATCAAATTCGACTGATTGATTTTCGCATACAAATAAAAGTCGTTTGTTGTTCGGTGGACCATAAGTGAAATCGAAATATGGTAGAAAGGTAGCCTCAATGCCATTGTCTATCTTGTATTCAGATAATTTCGCTTGTATTCAACGATCGTTGATCGAATTTTACCAACTGCATACCGCGTTATTTTGAATTTCCTATTGTTCGAACATAAAGCATAACAATTTCATGTTTCATGCGGCTTCGAGTACGGAGCAATTCACAGCGGTAATCGGTCGTGCAGACTCAGTTTCTCTCAAAACCGTCTACCCCTTGACGCGCTTATCTCGGTTTGTTTGCTTTTAATTACATTTCTTTTATTTTATTTTATATATCAGCTACCGCGAAGGATTGAATAAGTCATTACGTACGTTAATTGTAACAATTCACGTTCTTATCACGCTCCCGTTCACACGCAAGAGTCAAAATCTTCAACCGGCTTCAGTATCATCAAAGAAACACAATATATCAAGGTTGACAATTTTTCCCACCGCGTCACGGACGATCCTATATATATATATATATATATCCTTTTTCACCGCGTTCAAAGAGACAAAAAGAAAAAAAAAGAGAGACAAAGTTAAGATTTAAAAAAAAAAAAAAAAACCAAAAAAAAAACAAAATGAAATAGTACAGAAAAGATTCGGTATTTCTACAGATGCTTGGACCTCGACGTATAGGGTAACGTTCGTATATCTACTATCACGCATATGACCGCAGTCTCCTTTTCGTGTGTGGTGTCGGCATCCGACTACACCAGCAGCTGGGATCTTCTTCTTAGTCTCTTCTTCTTCCTCTTCTTCTTCTTCTCCTTCTTCAGACTCGCTCATCTCGCGTGGTCCTCGTCAAACATCCAACATTCTTTCCGAGGCTGTAACCACTCAGATCCAAATAGTATATTTGCGGGAGGCGATGAGCTGCGCGTGCAGCGGGGAAAGAAATTAAGAGAGTTGCAGGCAAGGCGTTATATGCGTCTAAGCCTCTATGGTCTCATAATGCGACATATCTTCCTTATAGTTTCTATATGTACTCATATCGTATAGAATCTAGTATACATGTTATTCCGTTCAACATCCGACGCCTTTGCGCTAATAAATCATAGTAGACAAAAAATATCATCTGTGATACTCGACGTATATAGCCGCGTAGAAGACATAAGCGAGATAGATCTCTCGTCTGCGATAATATCCGTTTACCTCGGTTCTGCACCTCCTTCCTGGAAGCTAGATAGTCGATTTTCTCTATGGATTAGGGTACGTGGATATAATAGATGTCACTTTTTTTATTTTTATTTTTATTTTTATTTTTATTTTTATTTTTATTTTTATTAATGTAGGTAAAGGCAGGTGGAATTCTTGGTCTGTTTAACTGCAATTGGTGTCGTAGCAAAAAATGTCTAAAGAAGACAATCAGCGATCGACTAGCTTACCAGGATTTGCACAGCGTGAGGGAATGTCTGTTCCCTAATACACTTATAATAACAGCAAGGAATATTCGGCCTTCGATGTTATAACGGACATTTTTTTTTTTTTTTTTTTTTCTTTCTTCTTTTAAATGCTATCCGTCACGATACTGCAGATTTTGTTTCGTCTCATTTTTATTTCTCTTATATTGTGATCCTGCCCCTCTATAGAGGTTCGCCAGTCGATGGCGCGTGACTTTTAATCACCGAAATCGACGGTTTTCGAATAAACGAAAAAAAAAAAAAAAAGAAAATGAAAGAAACGATAAGTATGGTGAAATTCGACAAAAAGTGAGCCTCGAATTCAGCCGGTGATTATACATCACCTTGAGAAATCTAAACACTTGTATAGGTATATATTTTGACTTTAGTACGGATACATATGTATATATAGTTTCCTGAACGGTCTTTTTCTCTGCGGGAGGAAACATCCCATCTATACGGTAGTACCGGCCCCGATAGAACTTTTAACCGTAAATTTGTCTGATTGATTGTTATAAAACAGTGCAGTGAAAGTGATAGACAGTTGGGGCCGGGTAAATTAATTGAGTTAATAAACATGCATATTACCGGTAATATTTTACTGCCGAATTTGTAATTACTTTAATTAGCTCCAGATGCTAATTAATGACCTAAACATATGCCATGGGTATATAGATCAGTCCGATACGAACATGGCGTTACGGACTTGGACCAGAGGGCTTATATACATGCATATATGTATATATATGCATAAATATATCTATATGTATATCCGTATATACGTACATTCACGCGTATATTCACGACCGGCGAGAGGCATGTGTTTGTCATTACGGCTTGATGACGTATCGTCTTTCAAGAGATTGATAATTGAAGTTGATTAATGTTACCCACTATATACTCCGGGCTCGAGCATCTTGTGTACACACCTCACCAATATTTCACTGTATTAAATAACGCGGAGGACTTCTCGCGTGAGTGAGTAGATGCGTGTTTGCGTATATGAGTGCGTGCAATAAACGCGAACTCAGGCAGTCAGGCAAGCGAACAAGTAAGCAGGCATCGAGTAAGATAATTATTTTTCCTTTTTTTTTTTTTTTTTTCTATTTTCTTTTTTTGATACCGTGATGGAAACTCAGGATGTGACCCCGAGCCTATCAATACGTCAAACACCGGTGTATTGAAATACCTGGGTATTACCAGACGGCAAGATATGTATTTATGCTTTCCGTATCATTTAGTAATTATCGATAATATCGTCAAGGTTTTTTTTGCAGGAAACAATGGGTCATTACCAGCCCGCATATAGGAGTAGTAATACGTGTTAGTAGATACATACGTTTATACGTACATATATAGATACGTATATAGAACTCCTTCTGCAAAGTCTCCACCTCTTCGGTTGTTCCTACGATCGTATAGAACCTATATACCTCAATCATTCATATATACTGTCGAGTTGTCGGTTCATCAAAATCGATAGATACATAATATAAAGATACGTATACCTGAAACGGTTAAAGTTTCACATCAAGTAACGGTTTATTTTACAATTATCGGTGAAACTTTTACCAACGGGCTTTATGCTACAGTGTCCAATACGCGATACGTATAGATGATACTTACACGTACATTTTATACGTATGTAACACATTACACACACGCATTTATGTATATATATACATATATATATGTATATATATACATATATATATGTATATGTCCCTAGTTTTTTTTTGGGGAAAAGTTTTGTGATACCGAAAAGCTTTTTATTTCTGTCTTTATAAATATTACCCACGGCTACTCGTTTCCTCTATAGTTAAAAGAACCCGCGTAACTTCCTATCTAACCAACGCATACATATATATATTTAGAGCCTTTGGATAGACGTTATACAACCACCAAGGGCAGGGATTACCTTTTTAAACTTTACCCATAAAATATCTAATAAATATCGCACACCGGCGTTGTTCTGCCGTCCGGATATTAATTATAGACGCTTTTATATTCAAAGTAGCCACCGGCGCAACACCCTTATACTACTATATATATAGGGGCTATTCCATTCTCTTCGTTGGTACATGGGTATAGGTCGTCGGCGTCCTTGCCTCCTGGCTTCGCTTCGTTTCGTTTCGCGTCGTGTCGTCGTGACGTGGCCACGTATATATCGCACAATAGTTGATATAGCTCTGACCGCAACACCGATATCGATCATTTCGGTCAAATCAAATGATTTATATATGCTGAGTGAAACCTAGTGGCCAATATCACTGGAAAGTTTTTTTTTTTTTTTTTTTTTTTTTTTTTATAAACGTATTAGGTACTACATACATACATCTTTAAATCGAATAAAAACTAAATTATTTTCACTTTCTTTATCGTCGCATTTAATTTTACGAAATACATTGACCTCGGTTCGACATTGCTATTTATGTTTGAAATTGTTACCGTAAAATATTGGCGCCAGATCGACGATAAACCTCTTAGGTTTATATACCTACTCAAAGTACATTTCGCGACAAACGTTATATGATTCGCGCTATACCTATCGTATATACACAGAAAAAAAAAAAGGTCAACTTGAGCCAAGAAAATTATTCTTGATTCAAAATAATTTTGCGGTCCAAAAATGAAGACCGAAATTTTCTCGGATCAAATCAAAAATTTTCTCGAACCAACAAAATTTGGAATATTTCGGTCTTCATTTTTGGACCTCAAAATTATCTTGAATCAAGCAAATCTTTCTTTCTGTGTACGTAATGTACAAGTGATCGGGTATATGGATACGCGAATATCGCATTACCTCGATGATCGTTTTGCACCTTGCGTTTCATCCCGAAGTTATAATTCGTATAATTAACGATTACGATATCATTTCATGATTACAGAGAGCAACTTTGGCCGAAAAAGAGGTTACTGCGTTGAAGGAACAGCTCGCATCAGCGGGCGATGGAACGACAAAGACTGAGGGGCTACAAACGCCCCAGAACCTCCACCACGGGGACCAGTCCCACGACCTCAACAACCCCAGGCGGACACCAAACGCAAATTTCGAACAAGAATTGCACACCAAAGACAAAGAGGTGAGTACTTTGAATTACGAACGTTCTAGGAATTGAGTCTCAGATTACTATGAGACTCAATTTTGCTAAATTATATTATGACTCGACAATTCCTAGTAGGTACGTTTAGTCAACCGTTAATATTACCTACTTGGTCAATTTATTAATTTACTAAACTACTTTTCTAGCATTTATGAATCACGTAAGTAGTCAATATGTCGGTCGAACTGACTGAGTTACGACTCTTGAAAGAGTCATTAATTCGATATTCATAAAAGCCCACATCCTCCCCTGTTCTTTTTTTTTTTTTTTTTTCTTTTTTTTTTTTCTTACAATTCAATCGATTAATCGAACCTGTGAAGCAACACACTCAACCTACACAGTCTTCGAGTACTAGCTCGTCCGCGATATTCGCCTCCGTATACGCGGACACTTCGGTTCTATTTTTGCCGAGTGAATTGGCGGACTTGCAAATTCATCGGCGATATACTCGCCGGGTTATTTACCCTCGTGATAAATATACGGTAATAGCATTAACGTTAAATTCACACTCCCAGTGCCGGATGAATCATGATCGAGTAAAAATTGTAATTATGATGAAGATCATGGGTGAATTCCTATATTTTTAATAGTCCGCACGACCTGGAGATCGGGAATACCCTTCGTGCCAAATATATCTCCCTGTATTTTATTCCAATTTTTTTATTTTTTTTTTATCCACAACACCGCAACGAGTATTTTTTTTTTTTTTTTTTTACAATGTACGAAATGTGCAGCTTTCTTTCGCAATTTAAACAAAATTCATTTTGGTCAAATTCCAGTCCATCGATTAACGAAATTGAACGAATGACACCTGTTGCCTGTTTCCGATGGTTATAACCGATGTGCTCGAGCCGCGGTTAGACTCACCAGTATCATCCTTTACACACTTTCGAATCGATCTAATTAATTGCTCTTCATAATGTGTATTATTCGCTATAGATGATGTTTTGTGCAATCACCATGCGACTGCGAATACGCGGAGGAAATCGCTGTTGAGTATAAAGGCTTGTATAGAAACTATCAGATGGTATGAGGAAGGGAAGTTTACTGTAGTTGGTATATAGGCTCTGGTCGTCGAGTCCTAAATAAAGACGAAAACACTTGGAAGTCGAGAGAGCGTAAGGCGCGGGAAAGGAGTGATAAAAAGGACGGTAAAAGTTCAATGAGTATCTTCTTAGAGCCAATAACTGTCCCTTTTCCCGTTCTCCGTTCTCGGTTCTCGGTTCTCGGTTCTCGGTTCTCGGTTCTCCGTTTCCCATTCTACCGTCTATCGAGTCTCACCCTCCACGGTACTCCAGGAGTCTTGAACGGGAAAGATTCGCCTCATCCCTTCGATGAAGAAAATCGTTTGCTCAACGCTCAGCCGTTGTAATCCATGAGCCGATAATCTCAAAGCCCCCTTTTCCGAAGTAGCAAGATGTTTGATGGCATGTTTACCGGATAAGAATTTGCTCGCTGGTTATAATGTCTTTATTGAGAACCCATCGAGCTTTACGGCTACGCGAAAGTAAACTGCTTTCAAATGTTGTACCTATATCTTAATCACATCTTTTTCACACAAACCCAAATAGACCAAACGCATTTTAAAACAACGATTATACGCCTAAAATATGCAACCCAAATAGCAACGCTGTTCTTTTTCCTGTATCCCAAAAATAATATGTCTCAAAAGAATCTTTCACTAAGCCAATCTTGTAATCTCTTGGAAATATACCTTGGTATGTAATAATTAGGTGAAAATTAGGATTTGGAACCCATCCAATTTTATTTTTCATTTTTTGTCTATAATCGTTTGGTAAAGACATTAAGATTTTTCAGATCTGGAATAAAGTTATTCGAGTGATATTTGCATAATATATATGCTTCAATTTTATAGAACAAAGATCACCGTATGAAAAAGAACTTGTCTGTTTATCCGGTAGGGATTTCTTTGTTTTTCCAACAATTAGATATGAAAAAATGTAAAATCTAACAACCAGAGGCGGTGACTCGCAAGCCCTGACTTTTATCTATAATTATTCTTGAAAGGACACGTGACATGAGGTGATGAAACTGCAGAGATTATTGAAATTTTGTTTTTTTAAACACATACCTATACTAGTACTAGTACTTGAGAAAATATTCCCATTTAAGATTATGACGTGCATTTCACTCCCTTAATTGCTGGATCGCAATCCAGACACAGTTTCATGACAACTTGCAGTAAATCAGTTTGCGCACTTGGGTGGAAAAGACATGATGTTTTGACAGGAAACTGTCTTTGATTTAGAGCGGGAAGCTTGGACGCGTGATGCAGCTGTCGAGAGCTGTTTATACGTAGTACATACTTAGGTAGGTAGGTAGGTAGGTAGGTAGGTACATGCATTTCTAAATGTGTGATATTATTCTCTGATCTGATTTTCAACTCGATAATAATTTCCAAAGTCTGCGTATACCCAATGATTTGGAGTCGACCTAAAATCGGACCAAACCGCCATTACGATCGCTTACGCAAAAGGGGGCAATATTTCCATATTTGCGCTGATACCATGAGATATACTACTACGAGAGGGATTTACTGATAATATAATATAAGCGATAAGGAGAAGCAATCGACTGCGCAATATGGGCGATAAATACGACAAACATTTAACGCGCTAACGATAATTTCACGCGTTGGTAGGTAACGTTACTTGAATGCTGTTCCAAAGGCGCGCTCCGAATGACGCACCTCTATATGTGAGGTGTCTAGGCGCCTCGTATGCCATAAACCGATTAGGCCCGATATTAATTAAACAATAAATGTAGGTCTGCCTACAGTCAGATAAATGTATCAGTACATACTATACGTGACAATTAAACATTCCTTTTGGCCACGTCACGTGATCATCTTCCGGCGTGACTCCATATAGTATCAGACGAAGAATTCAACTTTGTGTTTGTATTTCGCCGTTCCCCTCGAATATCAGATGATTTATTTTTATCCTGCACCCGCGCAGTCGGGAATCAACACCCAAGGGGGAAAGTGCGGCAGGACGGAGACACTAAGATAGAATCTGGTATATATTTACTGGTTCGAAAGAGTATAAAAATTTTACTTTAACTTAAACAAAATATGTCGATTTTCAAAATCATTCATCATTTTTGATATCTTCATCTCTTCATCTTGATTACCCTGTATACCGGTTCAGGAGCACTGAGCTCGGTGGTGAGTGGTGACGTACAATACACATCACCCTGCTGCAGCTAAATGTCTGTTGATTTAGAGTAGAGGTAACCACAGCACGCATATGCATCTGTTTACCATTTTGCTCATCTCTGCTTTTTTTTATTTTTCATTTTTTTCCATATACTACGTAAAAAATAAGAAATATCAAAAGAAAGTCTGGCCTCGGTGGTCTTCGCAGTTCGTCGAAAAATCTCTCTGTTCATTTAACAATGATGTGCACGTTAAAACAAATTCAAATAAACTAGCAATCCTGATTGTCAATCTTCTCAATCGATCAGTTATACTTCTTCGATTATTCGGAATCGAATCTATATTATACATTCGCGCAACACGTGGTTCTTTCGCGAACAGTATATGACTCACGAATCAAGGGAATTACTGGAGAATTCAACTAACAGACGCGAGTCACAGTTCTTTCACGCAAGGGACATTATGCATATAACCGATATGCTCCAATCACCGTGCGCCACTGATAATTGGAAAAAAATTTGTTCAACCGAGAATTATCTGACTTATATCCGCAAGGATAAATACCATTCCCAATACTTGTTATAATTCAGCTATTATCTACATTGCATTAGTGGTTTTTTCAGTTCATTTGTGACCAAAGTGAAAGAGGAGTTCATCCCACCTCATATATATCTACTTGCATCTAAAATTTGATCCCTTTATTATTAGGTACTCGTCTTTCGTAGGTTGCGCCAATTGTGTAACGATGAGGATAAGCTCCTCCGCATATATGTCACTCGAAATATTGTTTTTACTCGCACGTTGTACTATTCCAAGTTGTCCGTGTCTTGAATACTAGTGGAAACGATGCGATACGATGCGACGCAATGCGATGCAATGCGATGGTATGGTATGGGATGCTCGCGAATGACAACGCTTGTCGGAAACAAATCTAAGAAGATATCACTTTGCCGCGTCAGAGACAGCGCGCGTGCGTTTCTGATGCTGAGACGAAATAGTCGAGTGTAAGAAGTCGTTGGGTTAGACCGGGTAAGTATTTCTTGATCTCGCGGTCCCCGGTACATTAGCCAACGTGTTTTGAAACACTCGCCCCGCGTGTTTGTCTTGGCATTCGGTTCTCGGTCTCTCTTTCATCTCTTCGGTGTATTTCCCCTTGCCGTTGCGCCTATATTCCTCGTCGAGGTCTACGTGATATCACAGCCTACTCTGCACCCGTAACCCGTCTCATCCTTACGAATATCTATCTATCTGCTTTTCGTAAATACCAACGCTCTTCAAAAGACATCAAGATAACTCATCGCCGTCTAGTAGTTTGGCAGATCATTTCATTTCTTTCATTTATCTATACCACACACTGTATCTATCTCTCTGGTAATCGGGACAGGAGTGTAGGTATACATATACATTACATTTATCCTCCTATCACACGCCGAAGTAAAACCGGTGGTACGGTGGTAACAAAAAGCCAAAAAAAAAAGAAAAATTAAAAAAAAAAAAATCGTTGTCGCATCGCTTTGACGATAATTATCAGCATCAACCGCGTGAGTCGTGCCGATAAATTGAAATATCGTCGGTCCGGTTTGACCATATTTTTATTTTGTTCGTTATACTTGACCGGAAACGGAAGTCACTCTGACAGACGAACTTTTATCTAAACGTTATCCGTAGTTCGAACGCCTCTCTCTTGCAGCCTTTCTCACGTATGTATCTGCTTGACGGTGTGCTTTAAGTGTCCAATTCTTTTTTATGGATCATAAATGAGTAGAAATTGAATTCAAAACTCCATATCGTTGAAAATAAAAACAAAAAAAAAAAAAACTAAGAAAAATTAAACTACCCCGTCTATGATATGTACTCAAAAATGATCGTGTAAAGATTTGGTAAAAATCCTGTGGATAGCTCGAGAGGGTACTTACGCTTGAGCTAAAATGACGCAGATTGCGTCGGATAGAAGGATGCGATGCGATGCGATGCGATGCGATGTGATGCGATGCTACGCGATGAGGTACTTCTGTGCGGTGTGGGACGTTGGAGGCTGGAGTGCCCACATAGGATCCTGGGAAACCAATATCGTTAGATATTCATTTCGTAAGTTTGAAGTAGAACAAAATATAGAAACTCGCGGGATAACTCCCGCTCTCCTCTTTCCCTCAGCCATCCGCACCACAGACTATCCATCTCTCTGCTTCAAGCATATCTCGCTCTATATGCCGCGAAATTGCGCCCGTAGCATTGATGCTAATATTCAGGCAGACGACCACCACCATCATCAAGAAGCCGTCTATAAACACGCATCAAGTCTCCAGACATATACATACCCATGTACGTATATACTATATATATGCATGTACAGAAAGATATAAAATATCTACATTTCACGTCAATGATTCTCTAGTGTTTTTATCACGGTTCGAGTTATCACTCAAAACGCGATTTGAATTGATACGAATTCATATATTTACTCGTGATTTCTTCAGCGTTGACCATCGTACGAAATTTGATTAATTTTTAAGAGACTTGCGTATATATATATCTATATGTAGGGTGGAAGCTTGTCCTTGTAGGAAAAAAAATGGGTAGGTTGAGGGTATGAGGCGTTCTCGTCGAGGGGGTTATTGGCGAGTGTAAAAAGCCCTTGGGCGTGTATTGTAGGTAGCTATACTGTACATTGGTTCGTTTTTAAAAGAGTTTGAGTCCGTAGAGATCGATCGACCTCTCCAGCACCTGGAGATGCGTATCTGGTCACGGCGGTCGAAGATTATATCGTAATTACAGTTTTAAATATATTTCATCGAGCACGCGACGCTTAGACGTAATTCCATGCCCTTTGCCTTAATGCGGGGGTGCAATTCATCGGAGGGCAATCTTTTCTTATCGGGTCACCGAAGATTTATATAGAAAACTCGCAACTGCAAATTGTCATGACTTAGCTTCGCGATTATAAATTTCTTATACATTTCATTTCGTTCGTTCTATATATGTATATAATATACAAACAGATCTAAAAATCTGAAAATTAAAGAAAATTCTTTCCATCATTTTATCCATCATATTATTCAGCGTGTGACGATCAGAAGTGAGAAAAATGGAAAGGGCCGGAAACGCGTCTGCAAAGGCGGATATCGGGAGGGATGGCGTCGTCGTGCCAATTATATATAAAAGTATATACCTACGTATATGCATATACGCATATATACCGCACGTAGGTGTACCTTGGACGTATTATTCCAGTATGTCGGGTCCCCGCGACTCCCTGTGTCCGGCGTGTGTGCGGGGGTCTGGAAGAGGCGAGATCCATGGTAGTCGGAATTTTTAACTAGCCAGAGCCCTTTTACCCGCGATATGCGCAAGCCAGGAGCGGAAAAGTTATGAATCTAATTTCCACCGTATTTGTATCCACCTCATCCCCACCCATCCCTTCACAAGCTCCGGCGGAATAAAGCATAAAGCTTCGTTAGGTTTCCATCTCTGAAAAATTAATTTCGAGATATCATATACGTAAGGGTCTGTGTACAGCCAGTTCGTTGTAGATTTATATATGAATGTGAAAGAGCCGCTTCGTGACTACCACGTATATATGTATAATATATAAGTTATAAAAGAGAAGAATTGATCATTTTTTCTAATTATTCCTGATGAAACATTATTTTGTCTCATTGTCGTCTGTGGGGATAAGATAACACGGTCGATCGGGTGAGGCAAAGACTATCTGTTCGAGACCCGTGAAATGGAAAATTGAAACAAACAGGGTCGTTCGATTTAGGGAGGCGAACTTTGTGCCGCAATTTTGAAAGGGGTTAAATCCACCTAAGTTTCACAGGGGTTAATCACAATAACAATTTAGAAACTTAAATGCAAGTATAATATAATCCAAAGGGTAGGTATTTAAGAAGAGTGAGATATTTTCGTCGTTATTCACATGTCGAACGAAAACTATACTAATTGAGTAAAGTTCATTCGTCAAGTTTAGCAATAATATATTCATCCTAATTCTGTAAGATATAAATTATTGTTAGGTGCAGGTTTTATCGTCGGTACCGGGTTTACGGGAACGGAACAATTTCCCCCGCACCCTACCTGACCATCACTCACCATCCCCAAGAGAATTCTCTGTTCGCCTGCAAGTATATGATATTTAAAATTAATCCTTCCTTTGTGCCAGTCTCTGTCTGTCTTTTTATCGTGCCGATATGGAGTCGTATAAATTTTCCTCTATTTTACTCGTCCCCGTCGCGGTAGAGCTCTCTCGGTCTGGGTTTGCTCGGGGTGAAGGTACGGGTTCGTTCTGTTCTCTTCTCCTCTCTTCTCTTCTCTTCTCTTCTCTTCTCTTCTCTTCTCTTCTCTTCTCTTCGGTATCTTTTTGTCTTTGTTTTACTTCACAAGGCTTTCGTTTCAAATCCTCAATCACTGGGGTGATCAATCATAATTGAACCGAAGTCAAACGGGATGAAAATTAAATCGATGTGCTGCCGCGGCGGTCGGCTAGTCCCTCGTTCCAAGAAATCTTTCACTTCAAATTCTCATTCGTTGTTCCATCGATTACTCTTATAAGTCTCAGATTAGGAATAAGATTAGTACAATCTACAAGCTCCAGGAAACTAACGGTACATAAACATAACTAACAATAAATGTACATCAATTAATTTCACCCCCTCATCGGTCATATCATTGTTTTTGAAATTTGTTTCACTTTTTTTTTTTTTTTTTTCTTTTATTTATTTTTTTTCAAATATCTATCGAACGATTTACGTCACTGAGGTAAAAGAGGCGAAATTATTACGCGATAGTAGATAAATGGCTTGAATTTTTTCGCATCTAGTAGAGCGTAAGGTCGCTCAGAAGTCAGACGATGGTCGGAGTAGACGGGGACGGGGTTCGGGATAGGTTGGAGTCAGCTTTTGATGCTTCCCTTTAAACCCCCTTCTCCACGGCTGAAGGATAATGCACAAACCAAAGGATAATTCCCGATACGGGGACGAAATCCAGAGACCGAGGGCAAAAAACTCTTATTTAAAAATGTATTTACCGTCTGCGACCAAGAACCGGGGGGTGATGGTTGCCGGTCTGAAAGTTGGTCCGCGATGTTTTATACCGAAATATAGATATACCCCGCAATTCTATGCTGTATAACTCTTCCTATGTATATGTACATATAAATATATATATATATATGTATATATATATAGAATATATACATGCTTTTCCTACATGAATCTACATACAGACGATATACCTACATATAGGTATATACATACACCCATACGTGTACCCGGTACATATCCGTTCGTCTCTATTTAAGCAATTCGTCGGCAAAAGCTTTTCAAATCGCATCCCCCGTATAGTAGTAGGTAGCTACTTATTTTCATGGAAGCTAAATAAAATGAAACAGATCGTTTCGCTATAACCAGAAACGTTAAATTATATAATGATTAAGGCAAACGACGTGATTCACAGCCGCGGACCTGCGATAGGTATATATGTATATGTGTATGGACAATGTCCTGATATCTTTTTTATTTTTTATTTTATTTTATTTTTATTTTTTGATTTTTCACTGTATTAAAAATACTCGAAAATTCTAATTTTTATTATTTATATCTAGTATAGAGATTGTAGATGAAACGTGTACCAAGATAACGATCAAAGTTTATAGCGATTGGAGTTCGGTACCTCGCGTCGCATCCCCGTCAGGTACCTCTCTATAAGTGGAACTCTTCTAGTAGCACCAAACTCGTATCCACGGGTTGCATGGTGCTCGTAGAATTTATACGCCAGTCGTCGGAGGTGCGCTTATAATTAATTTAATTAAACGCGCAACGCTAGAAATCGTCGTATTAGTTTTGCAACTTTTGGTTCAAGCTCTATGCCTTTTATTTGTTTTCGCGAAAACGTTGCTGGGAGTGGGGAGAAAATCGGGAACGATGAATAATTTAATCTCCGAATGGGCGTTATATCGTCGGTCGTTCAATCCTCTGCCCTTTTTTTTTTTTTTTTTTTGACAAAAATTTAAATCTACGTTCAAACTCACCTCATCAATGAAACAAAAAAAAAAATTTCCAAACAATTGAATTCCATTTAATTTCATTTAATTTTTCTAATCATTATTACGTATTCAATTATTACTCAATATCAAAAAACTTTCAGCGCCTATATATAAGCAATACCCGGTTATCTCGAATCAGGGATAATGTACTACCTGCAGTAGCACAGTTCTACGATCTGTATAGTTATAGTTTTCCACGTTATATATATAAATATCTATATCTATATATCTATACGTATATACACCGTCTACATTCTATATCTCTGCAGTTTCCCCGAAGTTTAGATAATTAGTCGATGAGCGATATCGCGTCTACTCAGATCCGTACACGATGTCCCTCCTCCATCTGGTCAACTTAACAGCGGAAGTATTGCCGTCATGCTGGATAACAGAGTCTCTCATATCGAGTTTTTTTTTTTTCTCTTTTCTTTTCTTTTCTTTTGCTTCTTTTAATGAACATTATCACTCGTTTGACGGAATTGGTTTCAATTATCACTTGTTATACTGCGTTTAAACGAATAATCAAATATCTTTAAAACAATATGGAAAAAAATTTTTGGAAAATTTTTATCGATTAATAAATAATGTATATATACAGGATATACTGGAATAAAATTTATCTGTGCATCAAAGAGACTGTTTGGAAAAAAAAAATGTCACATAGGTACACTATACATATATATATATATATTGAATTACAGCGGATCTGTACGAAACAAAATCCACATGTATTATTCAGCTTGGCGTAGATTCAAGAAAAGTTAGTGAAAGACATTTCATCGACAAGAAAAAAAAATAAAAAATAAAAAACATGTGAAAAGGTTTTGTTTTCCTACTGGTATATAGTGATGTTAACTAACGAGACAATACCTACATAGGCGGAAAGTTAGTAGTGAAAATTAGATATTATATGTCTACGTATAATTTCAATTTTCTAATTCTCGTTTTAAATTTCTAATATACTTACTATATTTTGAGCGAGAACCACTGTTGGTCAAGAATAGATAGAGGTTGTAGTTGATTTCCGTCACACTTGAACGCCGCACCATCGTCGTCGATAATGTCTAAGGGAGTATATATATATATATATATATAGTACTGCACCGGTATATCGTTGACTAACTGACGAAAGATATACCCTTCCGAAAGCTCAGAATCTACGACGGGGTGGAAAGCACAGACGGTCAAGCTAACGGACATAGGGATTTTGGGACGTAGAGGTACATAGGGACGTAGGGATGTAGGGATGTAGGGATGGACAGATTGCGGCTAGCCGAGTAGGAAACAGACAGCCCCACCTCCACCTCCACTTTACCCGTTAGTATGCTACCAGATATCTGTGTTTTGTCATTTGCTTAGGCTAAATCTACTCTCAGTCCGCAGTCTGAGGGGTTGGTAATTTGGTGGTCCTTTTCAGTTTACACGATTCTACGAACCGTTCAAACCTAAACCTCCCATGGATTCTCTTGTGTATAAATATAGAAACAGAATAGAGATAAGAATAAACAAAATAACTGATAAAGTGATAACGATTATTAATATACTTGTACAAGAAATTTGTATTGGGGTTGATCTAGAATAATATTCGTTACACGTGTCCGATAAGAAATGATTTACGACGGAATTCGATTCGTATGATTTTTTGGCGCGTGTCACCGAAGCCAGTTTTAATATCTGTTATTAGAAATCATTACGTCAAAGTTCGATAACTTATTTGATAACTTCTTTGAGCGTAATAGCAGCGATGCGGTCGCAGCACTTGGTCCAAGTCAGATACGATATAGACTCTTTTTACTTTATTTTTATTAATTTCTTTTATTTTTTTTTTTTTTTTACATTTTATTTTATTTTTATTCCAACCAATACGGAACCAACGTTAAATGCAAGGCTTTATCAATGAGAAACGATACTTGACCACCCGCTAACGATCTCGTGTTTCTGAGGTTCCAATGGGGTCGATAAATGCCCATTATACGATCCTTCGAATTCATTGGCAACGAACGATCGAATTTAATATTTATTCTTTAATTTCCCCGATCGTGGAGATTCGTGATTATATATGTATTGTTTCTCTGAAATCGATTAACGAATATGTATGTATATCTGAATATAAAATATCGACGAATAGAAGTAAACAAAGAAAAGTTTCTGACATCAAACTAAACTAATCGATATATAGAAACCTAGAACTGCTATGACCCCGTTGATCAAATATTTCACACGAGAAGAAATCTTAGATCGTTTCTCTTTTTCGATAAGAAAGGTCGACGCCGTCGGCGGTATATCGAGTTGTTGCGGGAAGCTGGGGTTATCTATCATGAAATAAATAACTTTATATATTTCGGCACTAATCACCGGGCTCTGTGTTCGATTTTATGAAATAACTTACTGTGTTCGAGAGTCAATAAGAAAAATGACCCAACAGATAGGCCTCCAAGTATCTCTGCATTCATTCTCAATTCAACAGTATTCGAGTGATGTTGGTTTCGAATTAAAGTAATATGGTACTTGAAATGAATTAAAATCGTTGTGTGGTTATAAACAGTTATACTTTGTAAGATGTGATATATATATATCAGCCGATTGAAATACCGATTATCACATTTTTTTGGAATAAATTTTTAATATATAATAAAGTTTCAAATCGACTTATTAATTCGCCAATAATTTCGTTCCACCTCGATGCATCGCGATTTTACAATTCACCAGGCAGTAGTTGAGTGTATAATTTTCCGATCTTTTTCAGAATTGCCAAATGCGGTGATATAAAAAAATAAAAGAAAAAAAAAAAAAAAAAAAGTAAATAAATAAATAAAAATGGAAAGAATTTGTAATCTTCAGATTCAGTGCGATTCGAATTGGTAGCAATCAGCTCGGTTGGGTATACGACTCCCTGTGGAGATCGGGTAAGTTGGCCATTTTAATTACGGCAATTAGAACTAAAAAGCCCCCTTCTCGCTTCCCCCTTCAATCAATCGCTCTGCTCATCTCTCTTTCTCTCTATTTCCTCTTTCTCTTTCTCTTTCTCCTTTTATTTTTCTTTCTCTTTCTCTTTACCTCGAGCGATTCGCCGCAGATGTCTCGAGCGAACTGTCGGAGATTGACAGCAAAACTTTTCAATCACCCTCCGGCTCTCTTAGGGAGGTAGTGGAATTATCAGAGTCTTCTCTTAAGTATAATACTATTCAATCTATAGATGCGCGTTGTATATGTAAGGTTTGTACGTGATGTATAGAAAATATATCGGTTATGGAAACAGGATACGAGCGTAAATACATAAATTTGGATGGCTTATTAGTTGAGAAAATTATTGATTTCCTTTCAATTTAAAATTCGCGCCGCCTTAGGCGTACGAAAGTATAATTATCATGGTGTAACACAGTCTTATTACTACTAGTTTAAGGAAGAAAAAAAAAGAACACACACACACACACACACACAAAACAAATAGAAACGAAAGAGAAAAAAAAAAAAAAAAACGTACGTAGTACTACATCTCTTATCGAGACAATACAATTTTAATTAAAGAATTTAGTA
The DNA here is from genome assembly GCA_943736025.1 of Tenthredo mesomela. NCBI lineage: Eukaryota > Metazoa > Arthropoda > Insecta > Hymenoptera > Tenthredinidae > Tenthredo > Tenthredo mesomela. Next base: position 33,656,440 of record OX031015.1, on the reverse strand, counting down.
TTTTCGCAATCCGTGATGTATTATCGGATATAACGTAGCCCGCGTGTAACATATAACGTATACAACGTCTCATTGTCTGATGCTGCTTACGGGGCACGTCTATGCAGCCTCTCATTAAACTGCCATGAATATTCCATGCCAAAGATCAGAATTCAGGGCTTGAATTATTGAATGTCAGATAGGGATCAATATAAGGACAATATACCCAGAACCATGCGCCATTTCTACACACATATATATACAACTACAAAATATATCTATACATATAACCAGTCCTAAATGAATCTGTTCAATACCAAAATCCGCGATATATCTACGTATATATGTATAAACTAAATACCTAATATCTATGCGTTCAAACTATTTCAATCATCTCACGTTTTCGCTATCGTCGTTCTTTTTTTTTTTTTTGGGTATATGTACCTACTATTTTTTTTTTTTTTTTCCTTTTTTTTTTTTTAGTCCTCATTTACGATGCGAATAAGTCTCTGAGCTATAGGTACGCTACTTCCAGCGTGTATAAGCCGCGGTACACAGTGTAGACACTCTCTCCTGCAATAACTTGTAATTCGCCGTAATTTTGGCTCCCGTCATGATTTATTAATGCACGGCCCCGCGGGTGGTGCCGGACATCGGTAGCTGACCACCACCACCGTCCTACAACCATTCTCACTCCACGTATTCAGGGGCTGAAGCCCGCGAAAGGACGCAATTCGCTCTAACATTCGAATTCTGCGATATATTTTATCCCACGAGAGGGTTTTGTCCTTTCGACATTAATCGGTGTTGAAGATATACCTATATTATGCGCGCATATATGTACTATACACTCTGGCGTACCCCTATATCCCTTCGGATTCCTTTTTTTTTTTTTTTTTTTTTATTGTTTCTCTAATTTTATTTTATTTCTTTCCTTTTTTTTTTTTTCTGTACCGTTTTTCGCGGTCTTATTTCCGGCACGGTTCTATAGTAGGTATGTCTGGATAATGCGTAATTGAATAAACGATGATATATTTAGTAACAAAAGAATTTTGAAAAATCTAACCCATCTAATACACAGAAAGAAAGGGTAACTTGATTCAAGAAAATTTTGCGGTCCAAAAATGGAGACCGAAATTTTCTCGGATCAAATCAAAAATTTTCTCGAACCAAGAAAATTGGCACAATTTTCTTGGTTCGAGAAAATTTTTGATTTGATCCGAGAAAATTTCGGTCTCCATTTTTGGACCGCAAAATTTTCTTGAATCAAGTTACCCTTTCTTTCTGTGTAGTAGCTATACCTACACGAGGATCGGGCCATCGGGGTCAAACAATTGTGGATAACTTGACGTCTGATCATAGTAAAGTTGAAAAGCGGATGCCACGTTGCTATACATATACGTAAGGTACGGCGATGAAGCTAGGGTCCCAGGCCGTATCTAACTCGGTAATTCAGATTCTGACAAAAAAAAAAACCCCTAATTTCACACGCAACGATCAAAATCAATTTACTTTCCCACGTGGTACCGTATTATATAAATATATGTATATATATATATATATATAGGTAGGTACTATAAGTTTATTTGGGTGATTAAAGATGTATTAGAAACCTCGATTCCATGCCGTTTCAAAAGTCTTATCCACGTCTTTACCATATCTTACCTACATATCTACACATACTATAAATACATGTAACATACTTATGACTTAATAGCGCAGATAACATATCCGTTGACTTGACTGTTATACTCCATATACGTGTGTATGGATATATACCCACGTGGTAAATACACACACGTTTTCATTTATCACATATACGCAAATAACACACACTCTATACATTCATATTATATACGCGGAGTTTAGCAGTGGGTTTACGCGGGTGCCAGCATATGTGAAGACTAATACCAAGTAGTTTATTCTAACGATGGTTTATAGATTTTTACCCTTCGTACCTATGACGTGGCTATTGCCCTAGTCCATATTCATTTCATAGATAGGTAGGTACCTACCAAGGAAAAGTATATAAAGGTGCACTTTTCTCGGTGAACGGTGAACGGTGTACGGATAATCGACAAATCCAAGAACAACTATAACTCCTTAATCCCTGCGTATATGTATACACACAGAAAGAAGGGTTGACTTGATTCAAGATAATTTTCTTGGCGTATAGACAATTCAAAAGTAGGCGATTGGAATATTCGAAAGATCGGACCCTCCCCCCTTTTCGGAATCGTATATACAACTCCTCTTCACTATACCGAAGAGAATTCCCAATCTCTCAAGCAACGAATTAATTCCTCTCCTAATGTATCCACCCCGATTACCAAGCGTAGCATTTCGAATCAGCGAAGGGGGTGGTGTACAAAACTAGTTAGGCAAGTAGATACTTTGGGGGAACTCCGCGCAGTGTTCTAAGGTCTTATATAGTTAGCCGGATTACAATTTTAGAACGTTTTCTTTTTAAATAGGGTGGCGGTGGTAAGGGTGCAGCCAGGCCCAGGGTAGGTAGGAGGTAGGTAGGTATATAGTAGATCCGTTGGAAATTAAATCTTGAAAATTATCGGGGGATGAGAAACGTTGTAAGAGACGGGTGCGAGGATAGAGGGGATGAAATCGAGTTCGTACGAAAATTACAATTCTCTTAATCACGATTGGCTGGTCTCGAGAGTGCAGTTTCGTTAACCGTTGTCCTACGCTGCGAATAACGAAGCTTAAGATTCTCGAGAGTCGAGTTTCGGGAATAATATATATACCCACCTAATGCATAATGAGTTATCGGATATCAGATGCAGCATATATTATCGTTACGAACTAATTCCGTCATGTCAGAAAGTGTCGAACTTGATTAGCGAAATTAATAAGCCTCGATGAACTTTTGCCCTGGGACAAAGTTAAAGTAGGTCTTTATATCCAAGAAAATGAATCGAAGATGGCGTCTGGCACCTACGGGGTGGGTGGTAGTTGGGAGCGATGGGTGATTTTCGTGTGATTTTATAGGAATTTAAGAATAATTCAATTAGGGTCCTGGGATCACTCGCGGAGATATGCTAATTTCCCTTAGACTGGTGTGTCGGGATCGGTGGCGTCGGTGGCCTCCAATTTAAAAATCTAATCTTCAATAACCGTTTGCAGTGCCCGCCGCCTTCTCGCTACGCCGTATAAATCCCATTCCCTTACGGCGTTCGCCTCATTTTCATTCGGTTTGATTAAATTCATTAGTTTAATAGCCGGGTATCAATATTAGCGAGGCGAGTGATTTTTTTTCTCGACCCCTCCTGCTCCTCCTCCTCCTCCTCCCTTAAACTCGCCTTTCCAAGACTCTCTCATTCTCCCTTTCTATCGCACTTTCAATTCCCATCTCTCTCTCTCTTTCTCTCTCTATTTCGTTCTCTCTGCGGGCGACCCTCCATCGAAAGTAAGAGGTAAGACCAACGAGGGGTAGGGGTAAAGAAGAGAGAGAGGGAGAGAGAGATCCTCGCAATAAAATTGGAAAGAATTACTTATTTAACCCTCGCCAATTGGGATCTCGTTGCGCGCGGCCAGACCTGAGCTTATTTTATTATAAATGCACGGCTGCACGATTTTAACTGTACCTTTCGTTACGAAACCAACGCGGTAAAGAAATATAAGAAACCCCGATAAAAGAGGGTAAAGAGAGCCCGTACCCTGTTGGTGGTAGAGGGTAGAGGGTAGAGGGTAAAGAGAAAAGTACAGGTAAACATTGGTTAGCGGGATTAAGCTGAGATACTTTAACGTTCGCATAGTAGGCCCTAGGGTGCCGTGGCCGTGGATCGGGTTTGTATCTTAGGAAAAAAAAAAAAAAAAACTAATGCTTTGCTTATCAAACCGAGCTGGATGAGAAAAAAACAAAAAAAAAAAAAAATTGTTTTCTTCCTTTTTTTTTTGTTTATTTTCCGTTTTATTTCCTCTGAAAAGTTAGGTACCTACTTCATAGGTCAGATAACTTATTACCTACAGCATCCATACGATAAATCGCTCCAGAGCTACAAGGACGAGCAGTCCTTTTTTTTTTTTTTTTTTTTTTTTTCTCATGATCGTTTTACAGATCGTGTGAAAAAAAAAAAAAAAAAGTGTCACCAAATCAAAGCAATAAACGCTGTATTCGCAATCGGTTCTATCGCCTGACATTTGACTCTAATTTAGAATATCATTTAAATGAAAATAGCGATATCGCGATAGTGTGTATATAGGTATATTATATATAATATATTATACCGATGCAATATTGTCAAACTCGTAGTTATAGTCGAGGTAGCCAAATGCCGGTGCTCGCAGTTCTGCCGAAGGAAGGACAGTGACTTCTTTGAGACAAAAAAATGTCACCACATTCTCCAAATGACACTAATCGCCTTTGGTTTATCTTCCCACGGTTCGGACGGCATAAAAACATCTCGGACCAAACAGCCAGTCAGAAGCAATTCAATAATTATTTCTCACATTTTTCTAATAATTTCTTCATACACACAGCTATACATTCGCGGTTGTTTCGTACATTGCGGTAACGAAATCTCCTTTCTCTTGCGGTGTGAAACATTGCTATTATTTATTTATTTATTTATTTATTTATTCTCTCTTTCTTTATTTCTTTCTTTCTCTGTCTCTAATTACTTTTTTTTCTTTTCTTTTCTTTTTCCACGCATAACTCGACTTTTTGTCGGTAATTATGTAAAAGCCAATCGCGTACTAATTAAAAAATTATAACACTTATAACAATTTACTCGAATCCACGCAAAACGTAGGTCAACTTTTATCAGCTGCGGCTGCTCGGAACTCCGCCATTATTACGTATATGACTCAATTCATATGCTATCGCTGCTATATGGCTATAAGCTATAAGAAGTTTTTCTATCACGCTACGAAACACCACTGGATCTAATTATTGTGTTATTATTATTATTATTATTATTATTTTTTTTTTTTTATCGAAATTTCATCTGAACAACATGTTCTTCGTATTTTCGCATATACCAATAATATACATATAATAAACCTTGTTTTGTGATCGATGAAGAACCGCACGCGTAGGTCAGCATTCGACACAATGTTCCCATTATACTTATAGCAGATCAATCGATAAATTATTTTACCTTATACCAACTTCTTCAACACATTAATAATATCAACGATCCCTATATAAGTAATAATATGATGATTTGGTAATTTGGTGCGAAACTGACGATATATACTTATATAGATATATATCTGTATATATATGCGGGTTGTTTGAAATAATTAATGCGAACGTAACATTTTTTTTTTTTTTTTTTTTTTTTTTTTTTTTCTTCTTCACTCTGGACGAATTTTGATCGCACACGGGTGAATATCAATGGCGTTCGCTGTTTGTATTCATATATCTATATATGATATATATGATTATAATTATTATTCTCAAATCGTTATAACGGGTAAACCACCACCCGACTAGCTAGGCAGACCTCGGTTCGTATATATAGCGAACCTACCTACCTACCTACGCGTACTCCACTCCCTTGGGCATCACTTTTATTTAATCGCGCTATACCGCTAATGAAATTTTAATACGTCGGTTATCGATGGGTTAGAAAACTTGGACTTTACATAGCGCCTGTTATCCTGACATGTGTAACGTTTTATCATCATGACAAGCGTTAAAAAATATATGTGGCTAAATTTATTGAAAATTATTCATTTGTCAAGGATTTATACTCACGCCTCGACCACTATTACCTATACAGTGGGAAATATATTGACGAGGGTTCAGTATAGGGAAAAGAAATCCTCATATAGTGCAGATTCGAAGAGACATCGTGTCGTAAAAAATCCGTGTTACGAGAATACGGCAAACTCCTGTCTTTAGGTAAAAAATAAAAGGAAAGAAAAAAAAAAGATAGAAATTCTTTTTATTATACGATTATCTTTCCCAACCCTCGTCTCGCTTCAGTGACAGAGTACTGCAATTTTCCTGTACACGTATACGTATAAAGTTTACATAATATAGGTATATATATATATAATTCGAGTTCGGACTGGTGTACACGGCTTGTTGAACCCGTGTAAACCCATAAAGAAATTTGATAACAAATAGAGCGCCAGTTTCTTTTTTATCAGTAGGTATATACCTATACCCCATGTAGTACGTCGGACGAGAGCGTATTGCTTGAATTTATAATGCCTAAAGTCGTAAAACAACGGCAGCGACACTACACGGTTCTTTGTTGGTATACCGTATCCGTTTCGGTCCTGCATTACACCCGTTAAGTAAATATGCCTAAGGAGCCACCACCGATACGACACGACGAATAACAGGAGTACGAGATACTCCCACATCGAAACCTCTCTCTATACCCCGGTATTCCACCATGTCGACATTTCCAAACCACCGAATCGTCTCGACAATAAGAAGAAGAAGAAAAACTAAAGAAAATTATTCGTATCATTAAACGTGCCCTTATCCCTTTTTCTTTTTTTTTTTTTTTTTTTTTTCTTTAATTTTAACGTAGCATTAATGTGCAAAAAGGGAAATGAGTGAAAAAACCTGAATTCCCCTAACAAGACTAATCCGTGACGTACTAATCAAGCTCTGGCGTCGTACCTATCCCACATTGGCACTACAGTCAAGGCAGGGGTTTCGGTTATAATCGAAGACTGCGCGCGGAGGATCGAGATGGGGGTTGGGGATAGAGCCAAACTAGTGGGTTGAGCAAAGGGGGTAGTGGGATGGGTGGCATCGGTGTAGCATAGAATGTAAATTCTGCTTCTGTGCGGGTGTACCCACACGATAGGGGAAATCAAATCGATAGCAGACTAAGGTATATCAGTCTAATTGTCAGTACAGAAAGACCGAGAGAGAAGGTTATATCTGAAGGGGGCGCCGGTCCGAGGGAGAGGGTGAGATATGCCAGCCATATAGCTTAATCACCCCCCCATCGTGCCCCCCTTCTCTCTTCTCTCTTCTCTCCCTTCGCCCCTACGAAGCGTGGTACCAACCCCCCTTCTAGAGTAGCCAGCCTTCCGTCGTCCAATAATCAATAATTATACTCAAATAAAGAGAGAACGGGACGGATGGATTGCCGCTAAAGGGTTATGAGCGAGCGCGGAATACGTATTGGTAAGATACTGAGCGAGATAAAACGACGCGGGACCAACAGCGGTAGGATGAGGCTAGAGGTATAGGAGGCTAAAGCACTGATGCGAGCGAGAAGCTTGCGAGGTTCTCACCGAGTGAGCGATCAGGGCCGTATCGGTGACGAGACAATCGTTCATACTTTAAAGACGGTGGTATTGTTCGAGCTGGAGTATAGAAATCGTGATCGTGGACCACGACCGCGTCACCGGAATTAAGACGAGATCGGAAAATCCAGTTTTTGACCTTTTAACAGCGAATGAAACCGACAGAGCGGTTTGGGCTATCGAAATGACTTCATAATGAAAAGCAATAATTTTTCTGCAAGTATCTAGACAACGATTGAAGCGACCTTTGAATCGTAAGATTTTTTTTACGCGGATTGAAATCGTGGATGACTAGGTGCGGTCCTGCGAACGAGTGAGGAGCGAGCAAGAACCCTGAAGGATTGGACGAGGATGAGGAGAACGAGGTTGTGGAGGCGGTGGAGGTAGAGGTAGAGGTAGAGGTGGAGGTGGAGGTGGAGGTGAAGGGCGCTGCTCCTGAAATTCTACCATCCTCGTCGCTCTCTCTTTCACGCGCAACTCTCCACGCGTTGCCCTCGCCGTATACTCTCCCTCTATTCCTCTTTCGTCCCTCTCATTTGAATCTGACCAATGCCTTCATCTCAACGAGAGTCGCTGACACCGACACAGTTCCATACGACAGCGTGCAAGCACAAACCCTCAATACCTAGGACAGCTGCTATACCGTACACACAAATATCTATAATACATATATATATGTATGTATTTGCATATGTGTTTGTATGTACACGTATATATATATCTCCGAGCTCACCCTCTAGGGCCGAAATGCGCTTCCTCCGCATACCCTATTTTACCTAAAGCACCCCGGTTACGCGTAATGTATGTCACCTAATCTTCACGTACTGACGGAGGTCGTCGGTCGAGCTACGTTTCCGAGCCTGACCTAATTGTAAAGCACATCGACGAAATCGGGACGCATATATCCCCTAATAATAAACTATACTGCATTTTATACTAACACTGCAGTTTTTTTTTTTTTTTTTTTTTTGTATTTTTTTTTTTTTAGTAAATTTATGTAATGAATGAAAATTTTCATCAAATTAGTAAACAAGAACAAGTTCTATAAATCGAGATATTGCGGGGGTTGAGATGAGACTAAGAAATCGCCTCGTGGCGTGGTGGCGTCTGTTTCTCCACTTGGGAAACTCCACCAAAGTCGTGGGGAACTCCCGGCGTAAGCAGGTCAGAAACTTCTTTGCGTCAGGCTACCCGCAGGGACTTGCGTTGCCTCAGGTTAGGGTCATACTACGGACTGGTGTGTCGTAACCTCGTTGCTCCGTAAGTTGTGCGTCAAGGTCTCATCTTTGCCGAGTTTAATTAAAATAATTTTTACGCATTATTCTTTAATGGTGCGAACAATTTTATTCGTTTATTTTTTTATTTTTATTTTTTTCCTTATGCTCACGATTCAATTCTTATATACCTACGCTCGTCTAAACGTTATATCGGCAATATATATATACCCATATATATGTATCACCGATTGTCGTGACTACAGTCTATAATGAATTTATTGATTTTAAATAATTATAATACTAGTATTATTTATGAAGGTAAATTCTGCGAATGACGAACTGCCTAGACCACACGTGTCTGTAACGGTATTATCGATATAATAATACGATTTATACCTACATGAGTATACATTTTTTTTTTTTTTTTATTTTTTTTATTATGTAACGTACAAATGTTCATCGAATAGAAAACCGATCTTATTATACTCGTCCATTTAGATTTTAGGTCCAGTAATTAATAAAATGAAAGAAACCGAAGAATTAATAGTATACAATAATTTGTCTATAGCATTGTTCAAATTTTCAATCGATTTCTCACGCATTCAGATGACGTGACGATCCTCCTATACGCTTCTATCTCTACAACGTCGTATCGTACGGTAACGAGAAACCAGAGTTCAATTTCTAACGTCCGGTTGTTATCCAAGTGGTTTGGGACAATCGGTCAAGTGTGAAACGTTAACCTTTGTGGGTTCGAATCCATTAATACCTATATTCTGTAGTTATACGAGTGAAAAATCGTAAGCTTTGAACCTGGCACGATCAGATATTTGAATCAGAAACATGAAGGTAGCATTTTCACGTATAAAACTCAACGTCTATATATATATATATATAGACGTTGTATATATATATATATATATATATATATATATCCACACATGTATGTATGTATGTTTGTATATGCATATATGTATTCACCTATGTTATCGCAGCTCATTCATACGCAATTCACCGATTAATCGATGTGCTTTGCAATGGTAGGGTTCTGCAATTGGAAAATTTCTCTACGCTTCACGAGTTGGATGCCATTAACAGCTGCATGTATTATTGGAACTGCATTATATCCAAGCTCGTACCTCTGAACTGGGGTTAATTACTCCGAATTGATAGTGCACGCTCGTGTTGCCCGAGTTGAGAGTTCCTCTCTTTACTGGAAAACCTATCCCGATTCATACCTCATCGCATGCTGTTGTTACACATACAGGTATGTGCATGTGTGCGTGTATGTGTGCGTGCGTGAGTGTGTGTACAGTTCGACGGTTATGACAGACCTCACGTGAAAATTGGACATTTATAAGTTCTTCACGTTTAGTCTATGACAACTTTTCATCGAATATACCGATCTTACTAAAATTTTATTCGTCAACGATTCGAATAATTTTTTACATTCGATATAGAATTTGAACACAATCCGACCGAGGGTTGTTTCTTTCGATGAAACTAAACCTTGTTTCAAAACGCTTGAAACTTTGTGCAACATATCAAATTAGCAGAATCGAATATTCGTCATTCTGTCGCGTAGATAAATAGCTATACGTATAACTTGGGGATGGAAAGGGTTGCAGGGGAGGTTTGATCGGGCATAATATTTCTGGTGTGAGAATGAAGGTTGGAGTTCGTCGACTGATGCAAAGGGGTGGGTGTTGCGATAAGGGGCTGGCTACCCCGGAGGAGAAGGTGGTGGTTTATGGGGCGGTGGGAGTTGGGCAGATCAATGAAAGGGTTGCAGGAAGGATTGATCGCCGATAGGGAAATTTCGTTAGTTTCAGTCATAAAGGGTGGTGGTGGAGGTGCTCGGAGAGGCCTAACTAACTAACCACCTCTCTCACTCTACCGTCACCCTTGAAATTTCACCCTTCTGAGAGTGCGAATCGACGGAGAGAGTAGCGCGTAGGAGTATAAGAGAAGGGAGATTTTCGCGGGGGTTTGGCAAGGCGCGGAGGCACACATCGGAGTATTAACGAAATTTTAACCAATCAATGAGAAGTTCATTAGCCCGTACGGTGGTCCCGTATACCCCCTTTCTCTTCCATACCCTTCCCTTCCCTTCCCTTGGTCCCTCTTTCTCCCTTCTTCTACACCCTCAAACGAACGAGTCTTGCCAGGGGGAGATCGCACGTCGAAGATAAAATTCAAACGACCTTTGTTCTATAACCCATACCGATGCCTTCACACTCGTTGTACATTATAGCCATATAGTGTGCCTATACTACTATAAAGTTGTTACGCTCTTCGATAAAATATTTCTATTAAACCAACGTAAGAACGTTGATACATAACATATACATATATCTATGTGTGCATTTTTCTTATAGTATACATATACCTATGAAGTTTGCTATTGTGTATATACAGAGTAAAAGGAACAAAGTTCGGTGGCAGTAAAATTTCCTCTAGAATGCCTTTAATCATTGCAAAATAGCGGTTTCGAGGGACGTCGAATTAGTATTCCCGGTTACTCCGCGAAGGGTGGTTCGCACGTATGCATTTTTTGTATCGTCATTTGTCTCCAATATCTCTCTCCCTGGGACTGCGGCACACACACACACACGCACACACACACACACACACACACACACACACGCATGATACGTACTACACATGCGTACATGTACACCTTTACCGTTCCTTCCTTCCGACGCCCTCGCGTGTAGCCGCCAGTTACAATATATCGAATAAGCTACCGCAATGGCAAAAAGAGTTGGTATGGTGGAAACGCGAAGGTGCGGGAGGACCGCACCGGGCGAGATATACGATTCCGAACGAGAGCTGGAGGTATTTAAAACCCAGACTCAGAGAAAAAGAGATTTGCATTACAGTGGAAGGATGCAAAGGGGTACCGATATGTATCATAGGGTAAAGAGATAGAGATAGAGACAGAGATAGAGATAAAGATAAAGATAAAGAGAGATGGAGGACGGAATCCTGGCGAACGACGTCGATATGATATAAGTTTTTACGAGTAAGGTTTTCTGCTGCGGCTGTTGAAACAAGCAATTAAAGCACTGCGGAAATAGGGAAATATCCGCAGTGCCGAACGAAAGAACGATATTTGCGTCGCGCAATCGCGATTCCACGATTTTAATCTGTATTTATATATATATATATATATATATATATATATATATATATATATATATATATATGTATGTATATATACCTATGGCGTCATACTATATAGACGTATATCTTAGTGATGGTCGATGTCAATTTGTCGGTCGCAAAGTTTCCCGATAGATATATATACTCATACATATAGGTAGATGATATGTAAATTTCTTTGAAATGCTGGAACTTTCAATCGTTTTCGACGGTTATTTTGGCCGAGCTGCGGCACAACTTTCTCATTAGGCGGCGAAACAATACCCTTCAGTTCGCTTATATGAAGCACGTATAACGCTCCTATATCTGACAGAGTATAATAATGCGCGCACAATCGTCACGAGGTTCCAGCTTGATGCAGACTCCTACCTATACCTACTACTCGCAGGTTCGCTCCTCTCCTCTCCTCTCCCCTCCTCTTATCTCCTCTCCTCTTCTCTTCTCTCCTCTCATCTCATATCTACCACACACGTATTCTACGCGTATAATGCGCACACGTTTGCAATAGACAGACTCCACACCAGTTCGTAAAGACCGCGCATAAACGTCAGAGATTAGCGGCTGAGTTTCGTATCGAGCATTTCTGTCAATACGCGGATGGAACAATGGCAACAATTCGAAAGCTGCTGATTATGAAATAAATGCCCGAACTCAGCTCCTATATACCTGCGTTGTGCGGCTACGATACTCGTTCGCCCTTTCGAACGCGCGTCTACCTTGGCCCACCTCTTTCTCTCTTCCATCTATGCTATATTCGAAAAGCAAAATTCGACAATATGTGAAGTATACGTATACGTAGGGGTGATGGGGACAAAACGGGCAATTCTTTTCTCTTTCAAATTTCATTCATCTCTTTGCTCTCTTGTGTTACTGTTCATGTGGTACTGTTCACATAAAATACGTCTGAATATCATAAAAGATCAATTAAGACAAGGGGGCCCCCGTCTTGCCCCCAATTTCCAAAATTTTCTTATGTAAAAAAACGTGAGAAAACTGAAATAAATCGTTTTGAAAAAGTTGATACGTGTCCGTTTTGCCCCCATCTCCTATACGTCTGTATACATGAGGTATGAAAAGTACGTATGTGTATGAGTGTCGCGAATTTTACCGTATACATGTATATATACCCACGTATTTGTTATATAATCTACACCAATTCCACATCCTTTTCCTGCATCATTTCCTACAGGAACCAAAACTGCGGTCCTTTTCATTAATTAAGTTATTAAATATATGAATATATTATATATATATAATATTACTTGAATAACGTATCGCTATGGTCTGCGACCGGAAAACAAACCGAAAACTGTAATCTGAGATTTCGAAGTATTAACGTTAAATAATAATAATAAAAAAAAAATACAAAAAAAAATACAAAAATACAAAGACAGAAAGAAAAAAAAAAAAAGAAAAAAAAGAAAAAAATCGCTCACCGCGTCGAAAACACCGGCAACAAGTAGCCGCCGCAAATTGCCTCGCACCGATTAAACCGTCCACGCGCGGCGCCCGGCGTCTCGACGCTTCAGTGAGCTGGTATAGTATAGATACTATGTACCTACCTACCTATAAACGCGTATTTCGTCACCGAGGTAACATTTATATGCATTCGGAAAACTATACTTGTTATATATATATTTTTACTATACTTATACAGCCGGACTGATATATATGGATAGACGAGACTTTGGCTAGTCAAAAATTCTGGGCAAATCTGTCCGTGAAATTCTAATGCGAGAAATTATTCATAAAGATTTTCAAATCCGTGCTGCAGAAGTCATCGCCTTGTCTCTCCTATTTTCGCATATCTCTCTTCCTACGACCGGCCAGCCACGACCGGCTCAACTCTGCCTGGACATTTATCATTAATTCCTTTTCCCGTGGCAAGAGAATCGTCAGACGTTATTATCCGTCTGACTGGACGCCCTTCTCATCCCTTACTACCCCTGCTCCATATCATCCCCATACCCTTCCGATATTTCTCTCCACGGCGAATGTCCGAGTTTAATATATGGCTTCTCTCGGGGCCGGGAACGTACGGATATATATCTATCGGTATATATTCTTCGATGTATGCTAGAGCATGCGCTTTTCTGTTCATATGCTAATTACTAATTTGGTAATTTTTTTTTTTTTTTTCAATGATAGATAGATAGATAGATAGGTGGCTAAAAATAACGAATAATTTTTATCGAGCGAGTTGTCCGTCTCGCGGATTCTGTACGCCAACCACATATCCCGAAATTGAGAACATCTGAAATTCGCACTTGAGGGTTGAGCCACGTCTCATCCCTTTCGCGTCCCTCGCCTATACCCACCGCGGGCTGCACACCCCTTAAAGTCAACCCAACCCCACTTTACCTTCAGCGGCCCAACTTTTCCTGCGATTTCCAATATTGTAATTTTAGGCCGGTTGCTAACCATTAATTTTAACCACCCTACAAGCTGGCTTTTGTTTTTTCTTTCTTTCTTCCGTCCGTTTTTTTTTTTTTTTTTTTCTTCTTTTTTTTTCTTCTTTTTTTTCGTTACTTTGACGCGTTGTGTGGGACAATTCACGTGTGCGGGGTGAAAGAGAGAGAGAGAGAGAGCAAAAGAGGTAAGGGGTAAAATTATTATCTACGCTTTTTGCGGTCAATTTTAACGTGGAATTCATACCTTGTCTCTCTGACTTCAAACGAACTATGTACAATGTATACATACACATGTAGGTGTAGGTACGTACCCATACTTATGCGTACTATATTTTCTACCGGAATCCAGAGAATCAGAATCCCCGAGTCACGAGAGGGTGGGAACGACGGAGACGAGGACCTCTGCACCGAGGGTCTCCTCGTCTGGGGAGTGGGGGGGCAGAGGGTAGACACAAAGTGGGCAGAGAGAAAGGGGGAGAAGGCAGAATGTATGATATTTTATTTTAGAGTTCTTCTGGCTTCCACTAGATAAGCTCTTCGAGGATTTATGCTTATTACAGCCACGTAGGTGGCCACCGAAGTGAGAGAGTCGTCCCAGCCACGCTTGATACGCCCCTACCTCATATATACCAGCGGACTGCCTAGCTCGCGTAACAATACCCACGACCGTCCAGACGTAGACGCGATATCACTTTTCACCGACGAATGTACCCCACGTATTTTTTTCTTCCTTTTCATCTTCGCGTATTCCTAATTCTTCGTTCTCCGTCAATCCCATATAATTTCCGTATATAGTTTCATCGACGCAGTATAAAACCTAGAAGCACAGCATACTAAGTGAGGCTGAAAAAATTCTTCCGAATTCTGGCAAGGCCAATTTCAAAGAGAAAAGTTAATACGGGGTGGTTTAAAGAGCGGCACAATTATTGCTTCGCCTTCGGTGTCTATAGGTCGTGAGGAGGGCGGCGAGCGGTGGCATACAGGGAATCGAGTATAAAGAGGGTGAGGGATAGCGAACTGTGGAACGGTGAAGGCTGAAGGCTGAAGGCTGAAGGCTGAAGGCTGGAGGGTGAAGGGCGAAGGGCGAAAGGCGAAGGGAGACGTTAGCCGAAGGTAGGACGCGTAATGAGCCGAGATACATTCGACTGCGGCTTCGTGGAGTCGTGGCGGCAGCGGGGCCGGCGGTCGCGGCTGCGGGAACGGGGTAAGAGACGGGGACGGAGACGGGGGTGGAAAGGGTTCGGAGCTCGAAGCCCGATCAGTCATTAGACAAGTGGGTATTCACATATATCGAGTTGTAAAATCGATACCGCTGTCCGCTGCCCGTGTATCCTGTAAGGAGCGATGGAGGGGATGAGATGCTCACCCAACCCAACCCCCTTGGCCCCTCCGGCCACCCCATCCAGCCATCCAGCGGTGGGTGTGCAGGGTGTGGGTGTAGAGAGGTACCTCTCTCTATACCCACCACCCCCATCCCCTTTGCGCCCGTTTCTCTCTTCCTATATTTCCATCCCTTCCGCCTTTCCATCCCCATCTCCCCCCATGGTTCCCCCTCGCCTCACGGCCCCTTCCTCTTGTGTTGCTTCGCTTCCCCTTACCGCGGCACGTATCCAGTCCTTGCATATTAATCCTACCCATAATTCCCACTTCCAGTTTCGGCAACCCTCTGTGTTCCGCTGGCGAACCACCCCGAACCCCCTGTACCCCAGCTTGCAGAGGGCGCCTCCTATAGTCATATCGATTGAACTTTCTTTTGGGGCCTGGCTTTTAATTGGCATTCTCTCGTCGTGGCGAACGTGAGCTTGACGACGACCATGTCCGGAAAAGGGTTAACCCCTCATATATACCTACTGGATACCAACCGTTAGCTACTACAAATTTGTTTATCTTTGCCAGAGTCGAATCCCTCCCCCCTCTATTTTGGTTAAGACAACAGTATATCGCGAGGACGTCTCAAGCCATCTTCTTGCGGATATTGATACATGATCGACAGTATCGAAATCTGGTATACCTACATCCCCTTGCGGAAGAGTAAAGACGGTACCCGTCGTTATGTATACCTCCGATGGAATAATTTTTAAGCTTTGATGCTACCTGCAGGTGACCTGCAGTATAGTATATCTTAATTGGCTAAACTAGACACCCCAGTTTCGTTTGTCAAATAGTAGGTAAACGGTCTCCTCTCCAATCAGGGTATACTACTTTTAAATCAGAAATTACTCGTACGGTTGAGAAAAAAAAAATTTATAGCGATAATTTGACGGCGTGACGATTAATTCGTGAAACTCGTGAGGCTAAAGGGGGGGAGGGGGGGTGCCTTTAGCTGGATACCATCGTCTCTTTTCATCGCACGTGGGCCACCGGAGCACGCGTCGTAAAATTAATACCAAGCCACGGCCATCTTGTTGCGGGTGTGTGGACGATGGCGAGGGGGGTCTAACCTGGGTACGTGTGTTCACTCGTTTACCATGGTGTGCGTGAAGATTGATTATACCGCGGGAGAAAATGTGATCAATAGAGAAGCAAACAAAAGCTCTACACCCATAATGCAAATAGCAAAAATCATGGAGGATTAAGGCTTCCTGGTGCTACCAGAAACAATAGTAAATTATGGCCGTTCGACGCCTCTATACTCCTGTACTTATCCACTCTGTACATACACCCATCATATATACCATGTCACATAGTACGTTCACATCTTTACCTCAAGGTATCGCCAATTGTCATTGTACAGATGTGTGTACACTGTCCAGTCTCCACGTAATTGTGTACTCTACAGTCTGTATATATATGTACACCGTATATATGATATCACACATATACTATATATATATACATAGAGTCAGTTCGTTTGGAACACGACTCTTCTCTTCCCTTTTGACCCAGCTCACTACTACCACCATCGATCACAGCTTCTCCGTTGTTTTTACTCCTTGGGGTTGGTCAAATAGGGAATGGGTAGTGAGTGAGTGAGAAAGGGGGCTATAGGTTGGAGATAAAAGAGGCGGTCACTTCTCCTACTAATAAAATTTCACCCCTTTCGGATCCTAGTATAGCAACGAAAGGTTATATAATATAATGTTTATACGTACATATAGGTATATTATATATATAGTATATTATTGTAGGTGGTAAAAATGATGTGGAAAGTCGCAGCTATACGAGCAGGGTCTCAGCGTTTTGGTGTAATGTAATTTTCGCCAATTCCACGTTAGAGGTAACGTTGAGGTTTGGGACAACGGCTGCCGCTGTGGTAATAAGTGTAATTATACCAAAAGGTTGAGATCCGCCGGTACTGGACAATCGAGACCTTCGGGTTTTGCGGTTTTTACGAACGGCCAAAGACATTTAATTTAACAGCGCGACTCAAATCCTCCCACCGTTATACCCACTACCCATACCCACGTTTAATGTCATCGATATACGAAACCCCCGGCACCGTGGAGATAGCTGTACCGACCAGTTTACGTTAAACGACAAATAAAATTCAATCTATTTCTTTCCGATACGGTGCTGATTATAATTTTTTATTTTTTATTTCTTTTTTTTTTTCCAACCCCTTCATTCCCGCCCCGTGTACTTTTTTATTCATTCATTCATTCATTCGTTTATTTATCGAGTACATTCCACTTATTTTACTGTCCTTTGTCGTTTGTAATCGATATCGCGTATCTTCGCTCGCTTTTGTCAGCCACGCTGTTTCAAGTATAACTATACGTTAATTAATTGTACAACTAGTAATATTGAATAAAAGGTGTTACGAAAACTGCGGGTACGTATATTTGAATGTAAAGTTATCGAAACTCCAGCGGGGCCGGGTATTGTGGTATAATAAAAAAAAGCGATCGCTTGGCAGTAGTAGCCTCAAAGTAACACGGTGCATTTGATCATTTCTACCGCGAGTTTCAGTACTGTATAGGGGTTTGAGTGTGCGTTACGTTGATGCACTCTTGCCTGAACGCGGTGCACGCTCCCACCCCCCTACAATATACTCGTGAAGGGACCCTCGAACACACGTGCAGAAGCCGGTAGTCTATCGTAATTGATCATATTCGCGAATTCCCTGCTGCTGCTGCTGCTGCTGCTGCAAACAACAACAACAACAACAACAACAACAAGAACAACAACAACAATAATAACAAAAACAGGTATAACGACAACTTACGTGTCCCGGTCTGGTACAAAGCGTCATTAAAACCTCTGGAGAATCATCAATTCACTCTCGTCATTAATAAACCCACTTGAATAAACAACGACCCCCCCTGTCATCAAAGAAACATCAATAGGGCATGAATAAGCGAGGAAGCAATTAAGAAAGAAAACCAATAAATAATTAAGAACGAAATAATCCCTCTGAGAGTATTTATCGGAGCCGATCAGGAATATTATTTAATTCAATCCCCGATAATTAGATTCGGTAGAGGGCAATTACCGAGTTGGATAAAGCTTTTAAATATAACCAATAAATTGAATAAAGTACACCACTCACCCTAATTTAAGCTCCTCAACTCTTATGCGGTGTCTTCGAGTCAATGAGACTTGAACAGGTTAATTTTTTTTTTTTTTTTTTTTAATCTTTTTTTTCATTTCATTCACATACTACTATACTAGGTATATAAAATCTAAACTTACGTCATATATTTTTTTTTTTCTTGTTACAGATCAGTCAGTTGGGTGAAGAAGTGACGAGACTACAACAGAGTATTCAACGGCTTCAAGAGACCAGTGCCCAAGCTACGGCCCGCCTAGAAGAAGAGCTTGAATTGCGCAGACAACACATAAACAGACTGGAAGCTAGACTCGAGAGACAAAGAGACTATGATGACTTGAAACGCGAAATTAGCGTTTTGAGATCGGTGGATTTCTCCCAAATACCAACCGGGGAGCCGGGAAAAAGCCTCGAACATCTTCTCATTGAAAGAACGAAAGCTCTTCAACAAACCGAGAGCTTGAAGCCACCCACAACGCCGGACGCACTTGGTGAGTTGTCCTTGTTTTGTGTTTTTTTTTTTTTTTGTTTTTTTTTTTTTTTTTTTTAGCGTGATAGAAAAGTTTATATTATATCCCATTACGAGGCAGCGAGCGAGCGAGCGAGGGAAACCTGTGTCCTTTTCATTGGTCAGGATTATTATATATTTTAAGAGGAGAAAGGCACCTCAAATTTCCTCGATCCATACTCTTATATTTATAGTCTAAACTCTAAAGTACCTAAGTGTAGTGTAGTAGTGTCGATCGAAAGCCGCCTTGTCGCGTAAAATTGAACTTGCACAATTATTATCGTAACGATGAAGACGATCTTCGTGAGTTTAGGTCACTTATACGTGTTCTTCTTAAATTTATCCTTTGTACAAAGATATAGTAGTATAGCTATAACAGATGAATCGTCCGAGTAATAATACAAGTTTCACATTCACTTCGAACGGCCATCACACTTGGAATGGTAGCACGTCAGCTATATAGCTACTCTATGCACAATTAAACGGGATAATGACAGAGTATTACCAAATGTCGACTCATCCAGAGCGAAGTTTCCATTATGTATCACGAGAAATTCTCTATCGTCACGTTTCAGTTGTGATTGGGCAACAGGTTGCGTACGTGTGCGTATAGTCGTTATTTTATATCGAGGAAGGAACTAACGTCGTCCACCTTGTCTTATCTGTCTTATATACCTGACTGCGGAAACAAAGTCTTTTCTACCTGCCAATTATAGAAAGGATTATTATTTTTGAATGGCATATGTCTTTTTTTTTTTTTTGTTTTTTTTTTTCTTGCCCGTTCGACAAACACTATTCCTATATAACGATTGTTCATCGACGAGTACGCCTTCGATCGTTATATGCTCGAGTCACGGGGATCAAATTCGCGGATTATCATATATTATATCATATCATATATACCTATATATATATATATATTTTTATTTTTATTTATTTTTTCTATTTTAATGTTGATTTGAAGTGAGCGTATAATAAAGACATATTATACGCTGGCCATCCCTTGCATCGGTCATTGCTACTAATGCTAATTGCTGCTGCTCTCATCTTCAGGCCTGATTCTCTAAGCTCGGTCGACGAACTAAAACCTTAAGGCTAAAAACAAGGCATCGAGCTATCTCGACAAGCTTTCAGAATAATCCTGCTTGCGTTGTGTACTGACTTTCCTCTGTCTCTCTTTCTCTCTCATTTTCTATCTGTCTCCCCCCCTCCCCACTCCCCCTCCCCCTGTCACTCTATCTTACTCTTACTCTTACTCTCTTTTCCTATGCTCCTTCGCCAAACTATCCAATTTCTCTTTTTATCACCAAATGATTCTCTCTCTGTCTCTGTCTTTTTCTCACTATCACAATCTCTCTCTCTCCGTGTTTCTTTTATGCTTCGGCTGCACTCTTACCATCCTCGGGCAGATCTGTGAGTCGGACGTCTGCCATGTATCTATAGTACTAACGTAACGAATTTGAAACTTAAACGTAAATTGTGGACGCAATATTTGCCCGTGGGGCATTGTTTCGAAACCGAGTTTATTATGAATCGATCCAGGACGCGAAGAGAGACAGAGTCAGAGATACTGCAACGTCAACCCTTCTGATTCAAACCACCCCCGTCTCCGTGCCCATACTCCACACTCCACACTCCACGCCCACCAGATCCTCCTCCTCATCCTCCTCACCTTTCTCATCCCTTTGGACCCCCCCTGGGGTCTCTGCGCCCCACAGTTAAAACCCCGAAACGTCGAAGCCACACACCAGCACGTGCTACCGTCGCCAAAATCCTACCATGCGCGAATATCCTGTCCGTTGTTGTCAACGTTCACTCGAAGTCAATTCCAAACTATTACAGTTCTGCAATGTTCAAGCACCACTATTATGATTTTCTCATATATAATCTCTCTCTATATATATATATATAATATTTATATATATATACATATATATATATCCTCGATCATCCATATTAGTTTTCCTCTCACAATCAATTTATTCAATGAAAAATACGTTCATTTTACTTCAGTTTTTTATTTTATTTCTTCTCTTATTTCTTTACCGAAACTTGTCAATATACTGTTATCGACTCGAATTTACAGTCGCGATTTAGTATGTGTGAAAAAAATCATGAAAATTGTGTATAAAGTAGAACGAGAGATTGAGCCCTTATGTGTTAGACTTGTTCGAGATAGTGGATGAGCTCGTAGATATTGGCTGACCCAAATGGGGCCCCTTTTTGGTGCTTGCAGGTGGCCTTGCTTCCCCCTTGCAGCGAGCCGCGACCTCCTCGCCCCACGGCGGCAACGCG
Organism: Tenthredo mesomela; assembly: GCA_943736025.1. NCBI lineage: Eukaryota > Metazoa > Arthropoda > Insecta > Hymenoptera > Tenthredinidae > Tenthredo > Tenthredo mesomela. The sequence goes on along the minus strand of OX031015.1, from coordinate 33,635,140 downwards.
CTACCCTCAGCATCCCAACCACCACCACCGCCACCACCACCACCACCTTTACCAGCCCCGACCCGTTCTACCCCGACCCCTTCTTCGGCGACCTCTTCGTCCTCCTTACTGTTCCATCCGCCGCTCCAAAACGTGGAGACGTTCGGCTCATTCCTCGGCGAGGAGATCGTCGCCAACTGGAGGCGGTCCCTGGAGAGGTCTATCATGAGTCAGCAGCATCCCCAAGTCTCGCAAAGCCAGCCTCAGCTGTTGCACGGGCCCTCGTTAAACCATCTTCCGTCACCGACAGATTCGACGAACACTGCACCGGCAAAGTCAAACACACCACTGGGTAGCGGTTTGGATGCTTCGGAAAAAGCACCGACGCCAATTCCTGGCCTGGAGATACCAGCACCACCTACACCATCTTCGACAGCCGGTCTGACGTCACCACCCAGCCTTCAACCACCCCCTGTCGTAATTGAGCAGCAGCAGCAGCAGCAGCAACAGCAGCCACCACCACCGTCCATGAACGGCATACCGCCAAAGAGTCCAGTGGAGGAGTCCTGCCACAACAACAACAACTCACATCATTTGACCAACAACAATATCGGCGGTGGTCTTAGCGTACTGGACACCCTGAAGAGCCCGTTTCGTTTCGACGACCACAGGGCGCATTTTCGATTCGCTGACGAACTCGGGGCTGCTGGTATGGCCGGACGTCTCGGAGAATCGCTGATTCCAAAAGGTGACCCGATGGAGGCTAGACTGCAGGAAATGCTCCGTTACAATATGGACAAGTACGCCTCGCAGAATCTTGACACTCTTCATATAGCGAGGAGAGTCAGAGAGCTTTTGTCGATACACAATATTGGACAGAGACTCTTCGCCAAGTACGTACTCGGACTTAGCCAAGGGACCGTAAGCGAACTTCTTAGCAAGCCAAAGCCATGGGACAAGCTGACTGAGAAGGGGAGAGACAGCTACAGAAAGATGCACGGCTGGGCTTGCGACGACAACGCCGTTATGCTGCTCAAATCTCTGATCCCCAAAAAAGGTGAGTCTTCTTATCCAATTTCCAACTTTGCGAGCGCGTGGTCCATGGCGAGGAGACGAGACAGAAATAAAGAAAGAGAGAAGTAAAGAAATGATGAAAGAAAGAAAGAAAGAAAGAAAGAGAGAAAAGAGGGTAGCGAAGGAAGGTGAAGGCTCGGAAGGTAGATTATTCGTCACACATTTAGGGGTGCACACATATTTGTATTAAATGATTAATAGGTATACTCTATGCTTTTACCATCGACCACGCTATCGTACAAGTTTCTTCTATCTGCACTGCTCTAATTTTACTTCAACGTACTAACAATGAATGTAGTAACTGCCGCTCACTAATTTAATTCAACATAAACGCAAGTACCTACTATAAACGAAACGAAAAATGATTAAACAAAAAAAGAAAAAAATTTGAAAAAAAAGAACGATCAGCCGGAGAAATCATCATTTCGTCCGATTAATTATATATACTGCAGGGAGAAAAGAGGTGTGCGTAATATAAAAATAGGTACATAGAGGTATGTAAATAGGTACATTCTCAATAAAAATTTACCGCGTTATTATAAGAAATTAGAAAATCTAACTGCGACACTATACAATTTTTCGATAGTGCAGCGTTTTTTTTTTGTTTTTTTTTTTTAATGGCTCGATAATTGGGCTGTTCTAAATTCGAAATCCAACGTTCTCCCATGAATAATATTAATTATCTTAATTAAATTACGCAGCCAACGGTACCTATCTGGTATCGATTGTTTGCTGCGTTTGGCAGCCATATTGTTTAGACTAATAGCTCCTGGGAATAGCATGGGGGACGGGGGAGGGGGATCCGAGAGATTCAGAGATGCCGGTCTGTATTTACCAAAGGTAATTTACACTTTTGGTTGATTGCATTGAATCGCGAAATTATTAGTTTCGCCCGGAAGCTGTCACGATCCGCCATCACTCCCGATTCCACATTCTTCCTATTTTTTTTTTAATTTTTTTTTTTTTTTTTTTTGTTTCCCTCTTTTTTCTTACCCCTTTTTTTTTTACTAGCTTTTGTAAACAACAATATGGCGACAACGACAACGATTATATATTTGTTCCTCATTGACACCTATCATATCCATATGTAAAGTATATACCTGTATACGTATTTCGCGAACTATTATGATCCCACCAAATAGATATGGATAAATGAATAGTTACTTTTTATGAAAAAACAAAAAGAGAGAAAAAATAAACCAAGAAACTCGAATTACTATCCGCGTGTAACGGCTGTTGCAGCAGTTCATTTGTTTCTGAAACACCTGGAAGTAACTGCTTAGTGTAGCGTGTAAGCGAGTAAAGTAAACGAAGAAGAGGCCGATGATGAAGACGAAAAAGAAGAAGAAGAAGAAGAAGAAGAAGGTGGAAAGGCACACGAACGGCCCCTTGTTTTGATCGCTAATTATTGAAGGTTTTGTGCTTCCCGGCTGTTTATAAATACAATGAGGCGAGACTCAATGGGATAAATATACTCAAAGCTTTGTTTGAAACTTCCATAATCAGTTGTGATTTATGGGCAAAAATCAACGCCTTTATTCCGCATGAAAGGCATCGTACCATGCAACACCGCAGAAGTAAGGTCGGCGATAAAAGGATAAAAAGATAAGTTGCGATCCTCCCCGTTAAATATCTTTGCTAACGACTCGTCACGGTAGGTAGGCATAAGTATAACTAGCGTAAGAGGCGCATACACCCTTGCAATACCTATACATATGTATGTATGTCTATATATACAACTATAACGTAGATACGAATGAACAAGCATAATATTATATATTATAATATTTTGCAAATATAGTTCTCATAACGGCTGCACAACTTCGAATTCGCCAACACCTTCGTTTGAGAACTTATACGATTTAACAGAGCTCGCTCTAAGCTTATATAGTGAAGAAATATTATACGGATTTCATTATTAATCATTACGAGCTAGTGTGTATACCTATATCGCGGTTTGTGGAGAACGCGATGACGACAGAGAACTGCAGCAGGCATAACATTTTTAAATACGTGAAAGAAAGAAAAAGAAAAAAAAAGAAAAATGAGTGAAAAACGAAATAAGAAAAGTAATATAATCGTCTGCGGACAACAATGCGTCGTCGCGTAAAAACAACGACGAAAAGGAAATGACATTTCGCGGCAATTATATATCTCGTCGTAAAATTGTTAACCGTAGTTGAGGACGCAATAGCTAACTCGCGATGGTGAAAACTGAAAATTAAATACTAAACCAATGGATGTACACCTAGGTACGCGGACAAACACCCTTTTGAACGCACATATACACACGCGGTAAAAATCAGGACTTCATCAAGCGTCGGACCTCGCGAACAATACCCGATTACGAAAGTTGCTATAATTTCATGGGAATGCGACCACGAACTTAAGAAATGCCAATTGTTTAGGTGGCGTGAATCTTTCGCTGTATATAATTGCAACCACTATAGTTAATAGAAGCCGCAGGAGCTACTAGGCGAAGTAAATCGATAAGATCAGCACAGCTAGTATATTGTACATTATAAGCGAGCCAGTGAATCGACAGCAAAGTGTGTTGTTCCATTTATCGTTGAACAACGGCATTGTTTTCATACGTCAATTCCTTTTTTTCAAATACTAATATCAATTGGAAAGGATGTCGGTGGCGTGCAATGTAAACGTAATAGCAATATACTCGCGAGCTGTTCCTGTTCGGTTCGGCTCGGTTCGTCCGTCCGGTAATATAAAAGGTTAAAAATATTCAGGAATTGAGTAATTCCATAATTCAGTAATTCAATGTGGTACTCCATACAGTTGTCAGAATGACACAGCTTTCGAGTCGCGCATCAATGCGTTGTCGGTATCTGTTAGATGTCGCGATAAAACACGACACCATAATATGAATAAACCGAGGGATTGAGTTTTTAGCCTACTATTTTACGCTGGCAAAAACTGATGCGAACCTTTCGGCGACGCATTTGGTGTAAAATTGTACCAATTACGTATTATATTTAACGAGCGTTTAATTGAAGCGGTGAATTTCGATAATTTCACTAACCTAGACCGCGGGCTTGCGGTACGATAGTCGCGAAAGCTTATAGAGCCAGGGCGTCGCAGCGTCGGGACGCCAGGACGTCGGGGCGTCGGGTCGGTAAATCAGATCGGCGCGCAAAGGGTCGCGGAAGGAAGCAGTGTAATGGAAGTGACCCTTGATCGCCAACCACTGACCTCTGACCCTATTCACCGTCAACTTGCTACCAAACGCACACCCCACGCACCTCACAATCAGTAGGTATACATGCACTCAAATATCACTTCGCTAATAGAGATTCGGGACGATTTTATATGCAAGAATAATACCCAACTAATTTATTACCAAACATTTGAAGGAATTTTTTTTTTTCTCAAATTCGATTTCGAAATTAACTTATAGTATACCGAGTAAAGTTTCTCACGTTATTTATTATAATTCGAAATATATGGATACTTCGTATCAACCGGGAGTAGATTGTGGACAGAATAAAACTGTGGGTTGACCTATTACCTGTAATCACATCGTTCACGAAACAGTTGAGGCATTTTAAGAAATTCACGTTTACTACCGTCTATTTATCGGCTTCGGGCAAGCTATCATTATCATTAAAATATGCATATTAGCTCTCTGCACCGATAACAAAAAAAATTTAGTAAAAAAAAAAAAAAATCAACAAAAAAAAACGAGGCCAGTATACTGCTTTGTTCATAGACATTCACCAGCTAACTCAACTCACGCATCGTTTTTGTTATTCACCTCGTTTCTCCCTATCAGTTGTCCGGCTAGTTTTAGGTTTTACGAACGAAACTGTGACTACAAAAGCTTGTCGAGATTACGCAACGGGTTTTTGTGAAAAAAAAAAAAAAAAAAAAAAAAAAAAAAGAATAGATTCTGGCCAGTTTTTGCTGTGAAAGGAAAAAATAATTTCGATTTGGAGGCAAAGCTACGTGTAAATGTGAGACGTTACTTAATACAAGATCAACTGATCGTGGCAATTGTCGGAGTAAATGTACGTGCGGGGGTGAAATCTGAAAAGTCATTTACCTCGTCGACAACAATAACTGTATACTAAACAAGACTATAGTTTTATTTAAAAATCGTACAACGCAATCGACAGCTGATTCCATCCGAATCTTCGTGTCTGATTGGTCAATTAGAGGAGAAACACGTAGTGCGACACTCTTGCCTTGGGGAGACCGCAACGGTTCCCAGGGAACGAGATGAAGGGCGCCTAGAAGAGGATATTTTAATTATCATGGGTGCTTCGCCGGATCCTCGCTTGCTTTATTGATTTTACGTTAGTATATTAATTGCTTGGTGGTTCGATCACAAAACCGGGCTCCTCGTCTCCGACATCAAGAACCCCTGGATAGCCTGTATCCGCTTCGAAAGACCCTGTCACTCGATTATTGCTATGAGCCTACCGATTGATTTTCGCATCAATTCAATGCCTGAATAAGCCGTAGAAGCTGAAGAGTAAAATTTTGAATTATGAACGCCCACTCGCATATTATATTGCGAATGTAGAAATGAACCGAAGCACAAAATAATATATACCTAGATGTATATGTAGTACGTAGGTGCATTGTCGCAACGCTTGACTCTGTGCCAGAAGACTTTGACTGCGGTGCCAGCAATTCTCTGTTTCAAATGGCGCCGATGACTATACACACGAATCAGCTGGATAGCTTGAACTGCCTCTAATTTGACGCAACGTGCAAGAGGGTGGCGTTATTATTAGCGGTCTGGTCTTCTAAACGCGAAATTGCTGTATGCACAAGCGTATGGTGGTGTTTGTATACCATGCGAATACCTGTGTACAATATCATGTGATTAGGTACTACGTATAGCCGAGTTTACCGTTCTATATATCATAGACTGTTTATAATATGAACTTTGAATCAACGAATAAAGAGGTGGCGTAGATCGGTCGCAATCAAATCGGCGGTTATACCGTGTTGTTAAAATTTTTGTCTTGCGTGTGCAGGAGATGATGCCACCATTGGCCGTTGCACGCGATGTGGCTTTTTCTAACTATAATAGAATGTGCCGCTTATTTTCTTACTATAACTTTCGTGTAACCATGATGCCTGCAGTCTGTCTCTATAACGTTGTTGCTGTTGCCGCTAGAACTGTGTAACTATTCTAATATCACCTTTTTTCACCTCCCACGAATTACCAGGAAACGAGTTGTTTCATTCGCCTAATTTCGGGCATAATTTCGGTCGGCGTTTCTCGTTCGACGGCTGATCGTTCTTTGAATGGTTAAAGAAAAACGCGTTTTTTTCTCTCTCATTTTTTCTTTTTTATTTCTCGTTTTTTTTTTCAAACGACTCTGAGAATTGGTGGTATGGCTATACGCTGAAAAAACAGTGATTATTTATTCAACTCACGGACGTAGACCTATGCAGGTCATAAAAAAAAGAAATGCCAGCTATTGTCCCAAACACGAAACAAACACCCCTGATGCCTAATAGATATATCGCCGTATAATCTACGAGAAAAATCAGAACACATCGCAAGTCGTGTCTTACCCGTAGAGTGTGTTGCAGGCAAGGAGCAGGGGATGCCGACATTTGCCCGAGGACCCCAAGACGGTGGTCCTCAGGATATGAGCGACGAACGTTTGGCCCATATGCTGTCAGAGTCCGGACACCTGCAGATGCGTAGCGAGCACGACACCTCGAATGATGCCGACAGCAAGAGTCCGCATCGAGTCGGGTGCCCTAGCCCCTTCAGCAAGGAAAGAATGGATAGTCTAAACAGGAGAGTTAAGAAGTACGAAAACGACGACATTCCTCAAGAGAAAGTTGTGAGGATCTACCAAGAGGAACTCGCCAAGCTTATGGGACGCAGAGTCGATGATCTTCGCGGACCCAGAGACTTCCCTCCGAGGTGAGCACATCAATTCGATTGACTCTCTATCAATGGATTTATTTCATATTTTTTTTTCACCTGTATTATACCCCCTAGTCTTCCTTAAAGTCTTTGAAAATGTCATTCTAAAATCATAACTGAGTTTTCAAAGTCATTCCTTCATTTCTAATCATCTAATAGCTTTTTCTGTTGATTTGTGCGACGTTGACGGTAAATGAAATGAACATCTGTATAACATTGATGTATACCGCGTTAAGCGAAACTTTTGCCATATATACGAGCGTCGAAACAAAGTGTTAATGTAATCGAAAAAGATGTGGCGTTGCGCTTCGTTCGTAGGTTTTTCATTTATTGAGTAAATAAACGCGAAAAGCTCCGCTCTGTCGGTGCCAAATTGATCATCAATGAGGACAGCACTTAATCTCGATTAATCGTAGCGCGATGTTTCCTCCCTTTTTCAGCGGCGCCCAGGGTATGCAAGGGATGGATCGTACGCAGGAGGACATCCGCCTAGCCCTCGATGCGTATCACCGTGAATTACAAAAATTGAACTCTGGTCCGGGGCAGAATCCTGCCTTAGCTGGACTCCCCGGTCTACCAGGACTTCCGAGTCTTCTAGCTCTACAGCAACAGGCTCTTCAGCAACATCACCTCGCTACCAATGGGGGCGTAGTACAAGACCTCAGCCTCGTCAAAGTAGACCCAAGGAATAAAATGATGAACGGTGTATCGGATGAAGAAAAGGAGAAGATGGAGGAGGCGATGAGACATGCAGGAAGTGCTTTCTCCTTGGTACGACCCAAGCAGGAACAACCCATCGGCCCACAGTCTACCCCGGGTGGTTCAAGCGCCAGTTCACCTCTAGGTAACTCGATTTTACCGCCAGCTATGACGCCGAACGAAGACTTTCCTGGTGCCGCGGCAGCCAGTCCTCTACAAAGAATGGCGTCCATCACCAATAGCTTAATAAGCCAACCGTCCACTCCCACACACCATTCGCCGAATCAAAGACCATTGAAAGCGGTTTTGCCTCCGATAACACAGCAGCAATTCGACATGTACAACAATTTGAATACCGAAGATATCGTCAAAAGGGTAAGTCATGATTTCGGCACTTTTTACTGAATGTACGCGATAGTTTTCGCGTTGAGCTTTCAATAATATTCTGGAGACTGAATCGTTAAGATTTCTGTACAGGTGAAGGAGCAGCTCTCCCAGTACTCGATCTCTCAGCGTCTATTCGGAGAATCTGTCTTGGGCCTTTCCCAAGGCTCGGTATCGGACCTATTGGCCAGACCAAAGCCATGGCATATGCTGACGCAAAAAGGTCGCGAGCCTTTCATCAGAATGAAGATGTTCCTTGAGGATGACAACGCGGTACATAAACTCGTCGCGAGTCAGTACAAGATCGCGCCGGAGAAGCTCATGAGGACCGGCGGCTACGGCGGCCTGCCTCGTAAGTTTAACTCAGGTCAATATAGATGTTTTGTTACTTTATTCCACCAATCATAGCTTGGAAGCTCCCTAAGCTAGTACCTTGATACCAAATAGTTCTCAAAGACCTGAAATCTTCGGTAGGTAGATTTGAGACCTTTACAACTCCGAGAACGTGATTATGTTGTTTTTTTTTTTTAAATAGTATGATATGACAATTTTCTAATGTATTCCTCCGGAGGTGTGCATACCCTTTTAACACACCCCTGAACGCAGATCAAAATCACCTAAATGATGTGTAATATGTAGAATTAAAGGTACAACGCACGAGTGTAAATCATCACCGTTTCCCAGAGAGCTTTTGAGCTATGACTATATCGTGCGCCTCTTCGATTATGCCTAACGGATGAAATATTTTCTCCACAGCCTGCGGAACCCCAATGAAACCAATGCCACCAACGAAACTAGTTCAAGAACAACTCCAAAATGCTGCAAAGGCCCAGGCTGCTGCACAAGCCGCGGCTCAAGCGGCGGCACAACACCAACAGGAGACTCAAATGCAGCTTGGACCACCTCAACCGAGTCCGCAGCATCCGCAGCATCCACAACACCCACAACACCCACAACCACCACCACCGATGATTTTAACTCCTCCCGGCCCTCATCATCCTCACGCTCAACTTAGCATGCAGGAACTTCAGAAGAAGCAACAACAGATGAGCCTTCACTCGCCTCATCATCAAATGGCTCCTTCTCCGCTGCGTGGACTTCACCCTCACATTTCACCAAGTGTTTATGAGATGGCTGCGCTAACTCAGGACCTTGATACCCAAACGATAACGACAAAAATCAAGGAGGCTTTATTGGCGAACAATATTGGACAGAAGATATTTGGCGAAGCGGTACTTGGTCTGTCTCAAGGTTCGGTTAGCGAATTATTGAGCAAACCTAAGCCGTGGCATATGCTCAGTATCAAGGGACGCGAACCGTTCATAAGAATGCAGTTGTGGCTCTCAGACGCCCACAATGTAGATCGACTTCAAGCCCTGAAGAACGAACGACGAGAGGCAAATAAAAGACGAAGAAATAGCGGACCCGGTCATGACAATAGCTCCGACACATCGAGCAACGACACTGCCGAGTTTTATCACGCCGCATCTCCAGGCCCTGGTCCTGCATCGGCGAAAAAACAACGTGTTTTATTTTCCGAGGAGCAGAAGGAGGCTCTCCGACTCGCCTTCACCCTTGACCCATACCCGAACGTTGCTACGATAGAGTTCCTAGCCGGTGAACTCGCCCTTTCCTCACGAACGATAACAAACTGGTTCCACAACCACAGGATGCGGCTTAAGCAGCAGTCACCACACGGTCCACAGGAAGCACAGTCACCCAGGGAACCTGGCCAGCCTTTTGACCCTGTGCAATTCAGACTTCTCCTCAACCAAAGATTACTTGAAATACAGAAGGAAAGGCTGGGACTCGGCAACGTCCCGATTCCTTACCCGCCCTACTTCAACACGAACCTTGTTGCCCTCGTCGGTAGTGCCCTCAAGGAGCAATGCTCGGGTCTTGACCTTTCCATGGGCGCCTTGAAGAGGGAACCCAACCAAGAGTTCGAGGACGACGACGGTGATGACGCGATGAGTAATCTTGGTAGCGAGGATTCAGACGGTTCCGGTGGTAGCATAAAACGTGAACCAACGGAGACTCCAGCCCCAGCAATGGTTCGATCAAATAGAAGAAAGCCGGCAGCACCACAGTGGGTAAACCCGGAATGGCAAGAACCAGCCAGAGCTGGTGACGAGGTGATAATAAACGGAGTATGTGTCATGCAAACGGACGATTATGGGGTTAAAAGGGAAGCGGAGGAAACTGTACGCGTAGAACCCACCCCCGTTCAAGACAGATACGAAGAGGACGCGGCGAGTGATTCTTCATCAGCATCAGGTACGGGACAAGGATTACAGGACCGAGATAGTCCCATGCCTAGTCCTAAGTCTGGTCAACATAGTCCGATAACTTCCCCAAGACCACCTTCAGAACAGATCAGTATGCAACAGCAGTCAATGCATCAGGATGAGAATATTAAGGATGTTGTTAAAAACGAACCAGACGAATCCTGGGACTATTAGTGCTATCGATCAATGGATTATCCATTACCGATGTGGGAGAGAATATGATAATTAAATATGTGAAAAAATGAGGGATAGGAGTCTTCCCTCGTATCTTCCGCCCTCGCAGGCCTTACTTTCGTTCGTCAAAGAGTGAAGTGAAGTTTAGTGAATGTTTGCATATAAATATATATATATATAAATAAATATATATATATTATATACTGACTCGACTTGCCAAAAGGACGCTTTGAAAAAGTGATCTTAGTAAAAAAAAAAAAAAAAAAAAAACACACTCACACTCACACACACACACACACACACACAAAATGAACAGATGAAATAAATATACATAGTTTAGATAAATCTAAAAGAAGCCAACGATAGGATCAGCTGTAGGGCCGATTCCTGCCTATAATAAGGGCATTACCGTATATCGGCGCAGATTGTACCTATTGCTAAGAAGTTCAAAAATTACGAGGCTGAAATCATATACCATACCGATGAACAGAGCAGAATCAAAAACTCTTTAGCACAGTGAACAAAGCGATGATAAATTTAGTGTTGTATTTTGTGTGTGATTTATAAAAGATGAAAAAAAAAAAAAAAAAAGGTGACACACACACGCAAACACACGCAAACACACACACATAATATATGACCACACTGAGACTATATAAATTCGCATAAAGTTGCACTTGGCAATCTGCTGTACGAATGATGTATTACGAGTACCAACCTCTTTTTAGAAAGAATATAAATATATATACGAACTTTTGTCCGAAAGAGTTTGGACACCACAGTGCAATCTCCCGTAACGTTATTAGATCAAATGATTATTATTATTATTATTATTATTATTATTATTATTATTATTATTATTATTATTAATTTTAACTAAGTTAAACTAAATCATTGCATAATTGTGATTCATGTTATCGTTTATATTACCTAGTGTAAGCTGTTGACGTTATTTCTTCGGATATGACTGTTTTTGGTTGAAATATTATTAATATTTCTATTTGTTTTTTTTTTTTCTTTTTTTCTTCCTTCTTTCTTTATTTCCTTCTTTGCTTTGCTGAGCCCCCTCTATTTATGAAAATGCATCAATAATAATAATTACAGAAACGAGAAAAATTTTTAAAAATTATAAAATCACTTAAACGACCGTTACCAATGTTATATTATTATTATTATTATTATTAATATTATTATTATTAATATTATTATTATTATTATTATTATTATTATTATTATTATTATTATTATTATTATAACAATAAATACGAATGATGTATAGCCAAAAAGTAAATAATCGTGGAAGGGACTATTTTTTTTTCTGTTTTCTTCTTATTTTATTTTACTATTATTATTATTATTATTATTATGATTTCATTGTTTTTTTTTTTTTTTTTTTTTGTAAATTCTTTTCTTCTTATTTCTAGAGATGATAGCTATAATTGCGTTGTATAATTACATACTGTAGTAATTGGTAATTAAAACATTAATTATTATTGTGAAAACGAACGGCTTATGAAGCCAATGTGATATAGCTTACATGCTTACAAGCGAGCCAGGGGTTATCAAACCTCGAGATGAGATGTAGTGAGATGTACACGTGAAATGGTAGTGTGGTTTCTTGACTTATACCTGTGTAAATAATTGTACAAATATGAAACTAAACGCAAACCCTGTACATTATACTATATTAATATTATTAAACTATCTATATATATACAGTATATCCAGAAGTTAGGCCTACCTACAACGACGAAAGAAAAAAAAAAAAAAAAAAAAAATTCAAACTTACTATTTATAAGATAATAATGCCTGCTATATAAGTGATCCTAAAGAAGAAAAAAAAGTAAAAAAAAAGAAAAAAGAAAAAAGTAAAAAAAAAAAAAAAAGTAAAAAGAAAAAAAGATAAAGATAAATGAGAGAACAAGTTATCCCCCGACTTTATGAATCAAACTAGTATTTACCAGATTAATCGTAAGCTACGTTTAATCTATGATTAAATTCTAGTCCGTAATTAGAGCAGAGTTAAAACTGACAAGAACGTTTAAAAAAAAAAAGGGCATTGCAAAAGAAAGACCAGTGATCGACATATTTTTCCTTTGTTTAAGATTTAAGTTTCTTACGAGAGATAGTAAAATATCAATGTATATATTTATTAACGTAAAAAACTCATAAATTAGTTAGATAGTTAGTTATCTAGTTAGTTGGTTTAGTTAGTTAGTTAGTAATATACTAACTTAACTGATAACAAAAATCTATTATACTAGAAGCCGACAGCTGATTAATCAATTGATCGATAATCAATTAACATAATATATTATATTATGCATTTTTATCATTCAATGCTTGTTCAGCTGTCAATTTTTAAACTAGCGGCAAAAGTACACGATCTCAAAACACTAATACCAAACTAAATTATTTAAAATTCAATTAGCTTAATACATTTTCAATTCCCATGGTCAATATTATTCGATTCTATATATATATAATATATAATAATACGGAAGAACGACTGTTATATATCTTTTTAAAAATCATTAAATAAATTATAATCAGGCAATTATTCGCTATACACGTCAGTCAGTCAGTCAGACATATATATATATATATTTATTATTTTACATGGAAAATTCTTCTGACATTTTTTTTCGAATTCCGTTCGATTTTTTCATTCGCATATTTGTTAATGGATATAAAATCGAACGCTAAACTACCAATTAAACAGTATTACAGCAATTCGATGCCTTCATTCTCTCGGCTAAATACCACGCTGCCCGGAGAATTTCTATACCAATTTGCTATACGTATCATTGATTGCGAGTTTTCGTTGCGATTTAGTATAAAATATTGTTCGCATTAATTTTTTTTTTTTTTTTTTTTTTCAAATCTAAAAGATAAAACGTTCTTTTTTTTGTCTTTTTTTTTTTATACAGTTTATCCATTAACGATTTGTATATATATTGAACGGAATTCGAATCAAAAAAGAATTGACCGAAATATACATAGACGCATACTAAATCTGACAGCCCTCGTTAATAAATACGTTAATTATTGTCGCCAAGAGTATATTCGACCAGTGGCTGGATAACGGCCTATAATTTCTTCTATTCATCCATCAGCATAACTAGGTTTTTGTAGATAATCGATAGTACGTAGATCATAGCTTTAATTATTTAAACGGTACAGCTTTTAATTAAGAAGAACAAGATTCATAAAGATGTAATATAAAAATTCGTATAATATGAAATATGCCTAGATTCGTTATGATATAGAACAAAAAGAAAAAAAAAAAAAAAAAAAAAAAAGAAAAGAAAAAAAAAAAAAAGGAAAAAGAAAAAAAAACATGAAAAATCATATCGTAAACTTAATGAATATTTTACAAAATAAATTGTAGATAGACATTCAGAAAATATAAAATACCCTACCCCTTCACGAGATATACACGGATATACGATCAAAAGAACTGTCACTGTCATCCAGTAGTGAAAAAAAAAAAAAAAAAAAAAAAATGAAAATGAAAATGAAAATGAAAATGAAAACAAATATGTATTAAAATACCTAATAGTTTTATGATTTTTATTTTATTTCAAATTGTACTATAGCCTAAAGATATCCTGTACATTACATAAACACACGAGCACTATTGTTTTAAATTGTACTATTATGATTATTATACAAGAAAAAAAGAAATAAATAAGGTATACAAAATATTGAAAAAAATATGAGAGATTTTATTGATATTTATTATTTAAGAATCTATATAAATCTATATTATTTGTATATATGGGCTTCATCGAGTGCAACGCGATATGTATACCTAATACATGCATATAACAACATATTGGTATATTAATGTATCTCCATATCTTCCAAAAGTTATATACATATATAAATTTAGCAATAATTTAATTATATCACGAGAATCTTTGTACTTGAAATATATTACTGCGCGTATATATGCAACTTCGGGAAATTTTCTTCCGTCAATTTATAATTATTCTATTTAAATCAATCTTCAATCTTCAAATTGCACAGCCGAATAAGATGCATGTAAAGAGAATTTTCGTGTGGCCCACAATCAATTGACTCAAATTTACCATCAAACGAAAAATTGTATTATTATTAATCGTTCTGAGATCTGAAAAATCGATAATTAATTATATACCTATATGTGAAAAGAATCGTTTCACAATATGTTGCTTTATATGCATAAAGTGCAAATTATCGTGGGAATTCTTTGTTTTACCGCGTATAGGCTGCGATGATGGAATTCGGTTTATTCTATGTTTGAAGAGTCGGTCATGCGGATAAGTTGTGTAAATATTACCATCTTCTTTCTATTTGTTTAAAGTCAAGCCGTTCTTAGATCGGATACCAAGGAGCGTTAGTTCTTTAAAACTCATTGGTCGACATAAAGAAAGAAAGAAAGAAAAAAAAAAGAAATATCTCTTCATTCGGCTTTGTACAATTGCAGGAAATGACGTAATGATGCGGAGCTCCTGTAACTGTTGACGCCACTTGACTGTATTTGTTGCGTCATCTACTTATTCGTTAGTTCTCTGCAAATTCATTTGACTTATTCCACTTTTTCTCATTTTTTTTTTTTTTTTTTTTTTCAATCATTTATAATAACGTCTACCACGTGGTTGCGTCACCGCGTACCTACATACAATCTATGATCAATCACGAAATGCTCGACGTGTGTAATAAATAATCTTAATCTCATTTTTCAGTATATTTTATTTCAATTTTTTGCTGCGGTCGATGATCACTAAAAGTTTACACACATAAACGAAAACACGAACATATATATATATATATCATTAACACACGATATGAAACTTGATAGAAAAATTTCTCCATTGTATATATAACAATTATATTATATTCATATCACTGTCTCCTTTTAAGAATTTCTAAATTAAAAAGCCTGTATTAAAATGATTTGTGAATCGTAACATTTTTTCCTATATCCTCATAATTCTTATATATTATATATATTATATACAAATATAGTATCAGAATAAGCAACCTTTTACCTCGTAGATCCTTCTACCATATACACAATATAATAATAGTTTTACAGTATAATTTTATCATACTGCGAGGACATTGCATCTTATTCCGTTGATCATCTCCTATTATTTGAAATTCGAGTTCAATATAACCGATGTGGATATAAGGCGCAGGGGGTACGTATGGTAATTTAATTATTCAAATCTCGGTATATAATCGAAACTTATGACAGCTTCACAAAAGGGTGAAATAGACGCAGATAGAGATTCACGATTGTCTATCATCGTCAAATATCTTTCAAAGTATCAAGTATCGCAGTTAAACAATGATATTTAATATAACGAAAGTAACCGCGCGTAACTGATTACTGAATAAATTTTCTAACGTTCGACACACTATATTTTTAAGCATTATTTGAAATTGAAATATAGTTTAATTGGCAGTTGGACAGAATTATTGAACTGCCAACTCGATATAATAACTGAAATATAAATTCACACTCACGTTTGATTTTATTCATTTAACTCACCTGTCTCGTGGTGTATATTTTTAATCTGATCATATATGACTATACATTTATACGTACATATGTATGTGGCTGATATTATATGTATAAAAAATTCGACAAAAGCTGTCAGACAGCGGAGTATAATTCACGCGATCAGCTCATATACACTCTGATGATTCGGAATGTGCCTGTTACATATTATAGTTGGTGGTACAATTCTTCGAGTATAATTCCACTAGATGATTCTATTTGCGTTCAAATAAACTGTTTATACGCAATTATTAGTTCCTGCAATAAAAAAATGGAACATTGCATAACGGAGGTAGAGGATGCGCGGGAGAGAAAAATTGAATCAATGCATGACGCATAAGATTTTGAGAATCGCAACATATCTGACCAAAATATAGTTTTATCTTTAAAAATGTTGTTTTTTAAAAGTGAATATAACGCCGAATAATATTTATTGTAAATATCATAGATTATATTATTATGATTGTGTAGTACTTTTATTTCTATGCGTCGTTTATGTATTTTTAATTTTTAATAATTTTTTCAATTAAAGTTTTATTGTCTCACTTGCAGAATATAAAACTTATGTATATTCGAGATCGGTATGTACCTACTACATAATAGAAATGATCACGATCCTTACAAGCTTGAAGCTGACTCTCTTTCTCTCTGTGTAGGTAGGTATATACGTATTAAAACGAAGCTACATAAGACCTATAATTTAAGACCAACCCAACACACAATTATTAATTAGTGCCCAATAAAATCTCGGGAACAGTTGATCGTTGATAATTGCTTCTATCACGAAGTATACACGTGGTATTCAAAGGAAATTTGCAGCCCAAAAAGAACGAAGATTTATACAGGATTTTGAAACTAACGTAAGAATTATCTTCAAGTCGATTCGTTGATGAGTTTGAATTATTTTCAATATTTATCTCGCTTCATTTGATTCGCAAAATTTTCAAAAATAAATATTGACAAATTTCTTTTAGTTTAGTGGAATTAGGATCGAGAAACGAATATAAATGAATCGGTAAAATTCATCGTCGGTATAGTATTTATTCGATTACATAGTCTCTTATGCAAATATAACTCGATCGACAAGTTCTTTCATATTGTATATCATGAAATTTGTACAACTCCGCAAAGTTACTAATGAAATCCAATGTGTAGATCGCCTTGACCCTTTAGAGGTAAAAAGCATAAATTTACTTTTGAGTACGTTTATCACTCGAATATCGGATGAGACATTATTCTGTGAATTTCATACACATAATCATTAAACTATTGAAAAATCCTACTCGGACAATTGCTTATATATGAATTATACTTAATTAATTTTTAATTAACTAAATTGTTCGTAATGAATATTCGGAGACACGCGATATATGAGACCCGTGCGAACTTACCTGATTATAAACATTTTGAAAAATCATATAGTTAATCTATTTCAAATGATTTGTTCTATCTGAAATTGATGCAGAAGCTACTATCCAAGCTTATACAGCTATATGGATCGGTATACATCATTATCTATTAGTAAGAAATTCGATCTTCGCCAGATATCGTTTTATGGTACATTTCTTCCCTTCTGTGGTAATTTCGTAATTATCTTTATTGAAATCGATAGTTTTTTTTCCGCTGTTTGTAGAGTGTCTAGTAAAGGATGTAAGTTTCAATTTTAATCTTTATAGTATTTCGGTATTTTATTTTATTTTATTTTATTTTCTATAATCGCGAAATTATTTGTCGTAGTCTGTACAAGGAAAGAAGAGTGCTACACGCTGTCCATTGATAGACAGGTTGATTAAATTCTATCTTCGCTTCGTATCTATACACACATCTAATTTATCAATTTAGCCAAATCGTTCGTTTAACGATGCCGTACGAATGATGTCCACGCAGGGGTCTTTAACTATAATATTAATACAAAAATTATACTTATAGCTGAAATTATTTTTCTTTCATTATTTAACGAGTGATGTTTCAATAATTCTCGTATGTATGTAGGTTTACACACACCTTGCATGATCTTGCATAGTTATTTAAATTTTCAATTCCAAACAATAATGAGAGATATATGTATCTGAAATTAAATATTGCAAATTTTATACAGTGATTAATTAATCTTATTTCTTTCTTTTTCTTCTTCTTTTTCTTCTTCTTCTTCTTCTTCTTCTTCCAATAAGCATGACAATATTTTACGCCTTAGAATTGACTAACAATGATTGTGTACGAATACGTTTATCCAATGGAATAGTTATACTATAAATATATAATAATAACAGTTATGAATATCGATAATCCGCATGGATAGAATAAAAAAAAAAAGAAATAGGAAGAGGAGGGAGATGGAAGAGAAAAAAAAAAAACAGAAAGGAAAGAAAGAGAAAACTAAAAACGGGTGTGAAAAAAAAATGATAAGTCGTTGATAATTCATTGTTTTAAAATTTAATTGACAATATTAATATATATAGTTGGACAAAATTGTTTCAATTTCAACCTAAGTTTTGTAGTAGAACCGCAAGTCGTGGATTTTGGAGGGGTAAGGGAGGATTTAGGGAAAGAAGGGAGGAAATCGGTCACCACTGCTGTGACAAAGAGCTAGTACATACGTTTTTTTTTTTTTTTTTCCTTTTTTTTTTTATAGCATATGTACCTGTGCACTTATCATAATAATTGAACTAATAATTATCGTTATTATTATTATTAATATTAATATTATTATTATTATTATTAATCTAACTAGCGTTCGTTATTTTGGCAACTTACGGTTCGGCAAAAATTTTTGTTTAATATTAATTATATCATTGCAATCATACGTATGATATTATATCAATCATTAATTATAATAGTATAATATAATAATAATATAAATGTAACTCACATTGTGTTTCACTGGCTTACTTCAACGATTCTTGGCTTCTCTTTTTTTTTTTCTTTTTAGCATTTTTTTTGTTTTTTTTTGTTTTTTTTTTTCTTTCTTTTCATCATTCGATATTTTTTTTTTTTTTGTTTTTTTTTCGTTTTTTTTTTTTTTTTTTTGGTTGAATTTACAAAAATTTTTCATTTATATACGAAAGTAAGAAAATACGAAACGACGCTAAGGAATTATTGTTGAGTGATAAACGTAAACATAGTTTAAATTACAGGGCGATGGGGCAGAGGGGGAGGACAGCGGGTAGAAGGGCAGAAGAGAGAGAGAGAGAAATAGGGGGTTGAGTTTACAATAACTATTAATATTAAGGTATTATTGGTACAGATGATTTTTGTAGTATGTATAATTGTAAATTAGTTTTAGTTTTATTATGTAAAAGAGTGAGCTGTTGGGCTTTTTTTTTTTTTGTTTTATGCTTTTCATTTTGATGAATGGTGGTGGTACGTTGGTGGTCCGGCGTCTAGACAGAGATCTGCAAAGTTTTTCGGCCAGATATTCTTTAATCCGTATTCAGTGGCACCGTTTATCCATTAGCTGCATGCTTCGCTTGGTTTTATGCCCTACAGTGCTTAATTTCCCTGCGAAATTTCATAATACTCAATTTTAATACTTGAGTTCATTTAATATTGTCATGTTTACTATATTCTGTTCTTTGATACTAAACATCAATTCAAAACTACGCTTTTAACAAGCAAAGACATCCAAGAGACAATAGTTTATCCTGCTTTCCTTATTCGTTTCTTCTTCTGATTAAACCGCAACTTTGTTTTTTTTTATTTATTTATTTTTTTTTTTAAATAGATTAAATCTGACTATCTCACAAGTCTAGGTAATACAGTATGAATCTGTTTTAATATTTGATATTCTTCTGCTAGTAGTATTCATTCATTCTATACTAAGTTAGGAATTTATACAACTAAACGCCATTGTATTGATTTTGTCAAAGGAATTTCTTGGCATAAGGGAACAGAAGTGAATACAGTGAGATATAGAATTATAAATCTGTGATTGATGACTATCCGAAAAATTTCATGATATTATTATTGGTAAATAGCAAACTGATTTTGTTAAATCAATTACAGTTTTCTTGCTGAACTTCCTTGAAGATAGTCGTCGTCGTCGTCGGTATGAGAACAACGCAATATTATAGTTATAGGTATTATAATATGAAGTGTCATATTATAGCTTGAAAAGAATTATAATATGAAAAAGAAAACAAAAAAATGCACGAACTTGATCAGTGGATAAGGTATTTTTATAAGTTCATTATTTTTTTCATGTATTACTACAGACTAATAATTTTTAACTTAAGTTTTTTTTTTTTTTTTTTTCTTTCTTCTCAGATCCATCCTATCAATAATTATTATTAATTCCAAGTAATGTGGGTTTTAAAAATCATTTGAATTAACCAATCAATCGTTTAATATGCTGGTGAGATTAGATTGGAAATAATTTCCATTGTGATTTGGTTAAATTTATCTTCAATGATAATATCGATAATAATTAATAATCAGCTGATATTTTCACTCTAGAATTGATTCTATGTTTTATGGATTTGAGTTTTGTGTATATAGTAAAATATAAATGATTAAAAACGTAGCAGTGTATAAAATCATTGTACACTTACACACATAAACTTTTTTTTCATATCAAATATTTTACAAAGTTGTACAACATACCAGAATTAAATAAGTCTTTCCGTTTGAATATTCGTTTTTTCCCCTACAAACACTCTTCTTGGCTTTTTCGCACGCACCTTGCCACCTTTCGTTTAAACTCCGTGTAACTTTCCCTCCACTCTTTCTGGAATTTAAATTAATTATCATTTAAAAACAATGTTATCAGACAATATAAAAATTATATCTATAAAAAAAAAATAGCGAATCAGTCTGAGGTAGCAGAGTCTTAAATAACTGGACTTTGATGTTTCGATTAAAGAATGTTTTCACATCTTGAATAAAAAAATTAGCGAAATTGAGTTCGGAATATTACTTTGTGAGACATTATTAAACATTAAAATATCAGATAAGATTATTTTTTTTTTTTGCGAACTGTTTGATTAATCAAGTTGAAATGTTATTTCGAATTTTTCTTATTTAGCTAATAAATGAACATAGTGAGATAATTTACTCACGGCGGCATCAACATTTGCAGGACTTTCGTCATTAGGATCAGCAAGCATGCTGATGACGCTTATAAGAATCGTTTCAACTGTATGAACAGGCAGCCATCTCTCCGACGCTTTCTCATAGCCCCACTTATCATCGCCAGGCTCATGCAGAATCGATATGCACACATCGCCATTCTTTTCAACTGTTTGAAATATCAATGTAAAAATTAAAGTAAAAAATTAGAAACAATTACTTATCGAAGTAAATAAAAAAAATATGTAATAAAAATAAAAATAAAAACAAAAAAGAGAAATCAGATATTTTTAAGATAATAGAAATCAGAAGTACAATAAAATATGTTCAAAATTTGTATCCAACTCTCTTACTATTTGGGTGCCATATTTCTGTTATAAATTTCATCCTTGGTGGCCTCAGCGGGTACTCTTTGGGAAATTGTAGATGCGCTTTGAAAAACCCACCCTCACTATAAAACAAATTAATTCACATATATCATATAGTTGCTAAATGTTGAAAATATTCATCCGCTGTAACTGTTTCCTCAATTTTTCATCATTCCTTTACATAAATTGATCAGAAAAAATATCTCCACATCTAATCAATACTCTTATAAATATCAAATTCTTTGACTACAGGTAAAATAATTTCACTCTCATAGTGGGAGAATAAATCTTCAAACATTTCCCTAATCTAAATACATTGTAGAACAATATTTGAATTAAGTGCATTACATTTGGTAATGTAACACCCTGGGTCTCATTAAGTAGAAAAAAAAAGCTAATCTAATGAATTATCATCTTCATACTGAGCTGCGAATCAGGGAAAAAAAAAAAATTCTCTTGATATATCTGTAGCAGTTATGATGAAATTGGAGATGAAATTTTTCACTATTATAATAATAATTAATATTGTTTTTATTAAAATCCTGTGACTTAATGATCCTTACTATAATGTATCCGGAGGTCCAATAATGAGCACCTCCCATCGATATATGTCATTATCATCTATGAGGCCTGCTGAAAACCCTTCAACCGGGTTTTTATTTAATTCTGTAAAAAAAAAAAATGTAAAAAATAATTGAAGAGAATTAGAATTAGTCATTGATAGATGCAAAATGAATCCAAACTCTTTGATAAGAGATAAAGTTTGATCAATCAATGAAAAATACTTATAAAATGAAAAAAATTTTAACTTTTTTTTTTTTTTTTTTTTTTTAGTCATACTAATAAATATTAAAGTCGACCAAAAACAAAAAGAAAGGATAATAAGTCTCATCTGCATATTATGACTATAACTACAACATCTGATAAGGGATGAAAAAAAATCGTTACACAAAATATATATATATACATAATTGTGAATGACTATCATGTACATGAAAATAAATTTCATGAAACCTATATGTATATATATATATATTTGAGATAAAAGACATTTAAAAATGAGATTGGCACGGGGCATTTAAATGTAGACAAAGGTGAGGTGATTTTTAAATATAGTTTTTGAATATAAATATGTGATGTGAAAAAAAAAAAAAAAAAAAAAAAAAAAAAAAACTTTTTTCAATTATGTTTTATTGCATGTGAATAAAGGGACTGATAAATTCATGTACAGAGTGAGCTTGTAGCAATTAATTACAAATCAAACAGGTCAATATATACATATATATTCACTATCTATAGATAATGAGATGCAATTTACACTTAAATGATTACTGATGGCTTAGGTGAATGAATTAGAAGTATAAACAAAAGAAGTTCAAACTGTTGTTGAGGATTAGAGAATTGAACATGTTTAGTGATTTATTGGAATCACATTTCTTTCAAATTTATTACGAAATATATATCAGGCTTAGTTATTAGTAATAAGAATGAAAAAACTCGTTGAATGATTGACAGAATTAATTTGTTATTATCGAAATTTGAAAGAATTTCGATTACCGTGAAATAGATTCAATAGAAAAGCGAGAAAAAAGAAGACGTGAAGAAAAAAAAAACTGATTTTTTTTTTTTTTTTTTCTTATCGCTTTCTCTTTCTCTTTCGTTTTTTTTTTTTTTTTTTTTTTTTTTTTTTCTAAATTGTGGTATTCCGTGATGACTGGGCAAAAGGTACGACTTGTCAAAAAGAAAAAGGTAACATTTGAAAAGAGCCGTGAAACCCGTTGGATGCTAATAATATCCAGAGGTATTCTCCTCCGATTGAGACAACCTTGTGTGAGTTGGGAGAGTTCTGTCAAGGTGCTTTTGAAATGGTGGGGCATTCGAGTACATGAAGATAAAGAAAGTAGTTATAGGTATATATTCGGAAATTAATATTTCAGGATTTTAAAAAAACAAAGAAGGTCACATCGTAATACGTGGAACACGCAAAAGCTATAAATAAACAGACGGTAAATTTCGTGACGCATTTCACGTCAAGGCGCATGGCCTGGGCCGTTCTCTCGAGTAGAAAACTAAATGCTAGGTTAGCATTATTCACAGGGGTTAAACGGGTGCAACTGTATTGATTTTTGCGTCAAAATTGATGTACGAAGTTTGAATGATAGATGAAATAAATTTATGCTACTATACTGGAAACGGTAATATTATAGATAAATATTATTTCTGGGCAGACAGAAAATGACAAAGAAATGTGAATCGACCGTGTTGGCGAGGTCGACCGTTTCATAGCTAAAAATGACCAGGCATTTTTACGAACAATTCACTATATACGAATTAGATTTATAGATTTTTATTATTTTTAAAGTACCTGCTAACTGTTTTCGTAGTAGAAGCGCTGACTGTGGCTCTGACATTAATAAAAATTATGTTAAATAAGACTAAAGTTGAAAAACAATCACTCTTGCTTGACTGAAAAGATGGTACGTCGGAAGCGGTACTAAGCACAGGGTTGCCAGCTGAAGCGGGCTAGTCGATAAAGAGTCGCCACACTGACAGATCAAATTTTCACTATACCGGTTATGCGGAGAGAGATTTATATTCTATGGACGTCGTCGTCTAACTATATAGAATAACGGCTATCTACCATATGGGCGCCAAATACATCGCGATTTCAAATGTTTATATGATTTATTTTCATATTTATCTGTCTAATTAATTATCGAAGGATGAATAATGGGATATTGTTCGAATAGTATAAACATTAATGTGGTAACTCTGAGGTCCCCTCGAAAATTATGAAATCCGATTGTGAATAAAATTCTTATTTTCAAGGACGTTATTTCGTGTTTATTGAGAGCGTATTTTATAGTGAATGTTACCAGATATTTCAAGTTATACTAAATTCACCTTGTTTGCTGAAATGAATAGAGTAATATTGACTTATATTCCTGCGCCTTGGTATATGCAACTCACAAGCCATTTGCGCACTTTCTAGTTCTGGAAATTGCTACTCTATCGCGCCACTAGCGGGTCTGGGGCAACAATTAATATTCAAAAATCTAGAGTAAAAAACTTGATCCGTTGTCATAAAATGTATGTTTCCAAGAAACGATAGGAAACAGCTGCTCAAGTTCATCTACTATAACTTAAATACGTGGGTATGAAAGGGCGGAAAATTCATTAAATGCTGCTAATTTTCGGTACAAGTAACTATTTAGCAAGCTATTTAGACATATAGTGAAGTCTTTTTCACTTACGAAGCCCAAAGCCCAGAGATCATGATCTCGTAGTTAATTGATTCGGTAGTACTATGATATTCACTCAATGATAAAATATATTTTATTAAAAAGTTTGAAGAAATGAGGCATACAATTTTCTATTAATATTATGTTGTATTAATGTATTTTACTTGACTAAATAGATAACAAATAATAGATTATAAATAATATCTAATTGCAAACTTTCACACTTCTTCCAACATCTATACATGATGTCAACCTAAATGTATGTATTTCAACATTTACAGATATTCATATTTTCCTACTGTTAACATTAATTTATAGAATTCCAAATTTATACTTCGTCGGCGGGTTGAATCGCAAAGGAATCATAATCGCGATTTCACTATAGATTCCAGGAGGAAATCGCGTTGTCGAAAAATGCTTAATGGTTTGAACTGTAATGCAATCAACATCAATCCCCGTCTGAATTATAGAAGATGCTGGGAGCAGAAATCGAAAAAAACTAATTGACTCCAATATCTGCTTCAGCTCCGAAGATCGTCGCTCTTGCTATTACACTGTTTTTATTTGCATCGAAAATATGTAAATGCAAATCCAACGTGAATGATAATTCTGCAATATCGCGGAATCTTGAATGAGGTGGCTGCACTTCGATCAATTTTGAGAGTTGATTGTCGGTCGTAGAGTTACAATAAAATTCAGTTTTATTCAGGAATTCGAAGACAATTTCATTCGAGCAGTATATTTACCTGATTTGGCTTATATCTCTATACCTTCTGATTGAAGCGCAAGCAAACCATCTATAATTCCAGTTTTATTCAAATAATTGGCAATGACCAAAGTGCGAATTGCACCGTACTTCTCAATAACTTCAGCCTGCAATAAGTCAGATGATTCACCCTCGGCGGCTCTTATCGCTAATAAAATATCTTCGCTTCCAGTTGAGGTTTCAGTCGAAAGATGATCCTGGAGAAGTTTGATTGCATGAAAAATAACACGAAATGCATCCACGATTTTCGACCCTACACTCTCAAAGACACATGCAAGCGTGGCTTGAGCTTCTGCGGGATAATTAGTGCCGTTAAACAGTGCGATGTAAAAACCGTGAATCAAAGTCCGACCTTCGAGTATTACTTCATTCTCGTAGATTTCAATTTGAGCTCGGCTTTCGGAATAATTTTTACTTTTGGTCAATTCAATTGCATAGTAAACACATTCAGCTACTCTCTGTATCGAGGATGGCTCATCTTCCCGGACGGGTGTGATTAGAGGTTTCGGCCTGGTGGCTCGGATTGCTTCCATAGCAGGCAAAATTCCAATTAATGCTGCTGCAAGTCCTTCCTCTAAGTTATCAGTAAGGGAAGTATTTTCAGTTTCAGCGTCAGATCGGCGAATCTGCTGGGTGTCAGTTGAGGAGTCATCTTCGGTTGTAGTTTTGGTTGGTTGAGTCTCCTGGCAATGAGCTGAGGAGATATGTTCCGTTCCGTGAGTCTCTTGGAGTATGTTGACCATTGAACGGTAAAAAAGTTCATTAAATCTGCCGAGTCCCACACTTGCTGTGACCTTGCCATAGTTTACCGTCTTCAGATCATCCTTTATTGTCCCAGTCGACACTTGACAAGAGCTCTTTGACTCCAAAGCGAAGGAGCTTCGCGTCGCAGTTGCGAAAACCACAAAAACGAAAAACTTAGCTTCCATTTCGATGGAATGTAGTTCCGCCAAAACTTACTTGCCTTATATACTGGTTCGTGTTGACCATTTGTATCATCACAGTTGTTGCAGGTTCAATGATATAATATTTTTTTTTCCGAAACAAGGCCACTATATTTGGTACTCAAATTAATAATGACAGATCTAGGGGACCCGATCTTATAAATGTGTTGGACGCAGTATACATGCAGTATACATGCAGCAAGCCGTCAGCATAGTGCAAATAGCAGTTCCACAAGTGTTTCACCGTTGAAACCTGAAATTAGTCAGCATTTTGTGATTCACACACATACGCACCTGAATCTTTAGACAAGGTTCTGGAGTTTAAGCGCAGGCGAAAAGCTATACCGTGTTCCTATACCTTCTTGCAAATTAACGGATCAGACCACCCCCGAGGCCCTGAAATAAGACGGACCTTCGACTATTTATTGCGGAAAAATAAACTACTTAATAAAAAGTCTGTTCGAAGGACTTTATATGACACATATATTATTGAAGAAAAAAAAAAAAAAAGAGAAAGAAATGTACACATACGAATCATCTTTTTTTGCGTATGCAAAACGGTGTTCCAACATTTTCACCACAGGGCAAAATCTCGAAGCAAGTCAAACAGAACATTCCTTATCTGAATGCTGAAGACTATTGAAGTATTCATGCGAGAATTTACAATATGGATTTTTTTTTTCTATTAGCAGCTACTTTCATAAAGTATAGTCCATACAGCGTCGTCACACTGACAAATGAAATTTTCACTATACCGATCATGGAGAGCGATTTATCTTCTATGGAGGTCGTCGTCTAACTCTCTAGAATAACGGCTATCTGCGCTATGGGCGCCAAATACACCGCCGTTTGAAATGTTTGTCTAATTCATTTTCATATTTATGCATTGAATTAATTATTGAAAGTGAATAATGGGATATTCTTCGAATAGTATAAACATTAATGTGTTAACTCTGAGGTCCCTTCGAACATTATGAAATCCGATTGTGAATAAGATTCGTATTTTCAAACATGCTGTTTCGTGTTTATTGAGAGCATATCTTACAGTAAATGTTACCGGATGTTTAAAGTTTTACTAAACTCAGCTTGTTTCCTGAAATGAATAGAGTAAAGCTGCGTACTGACTTGAGCATATTTGCGCGCACGAACGCCTTTTGTCTCCTTTCTTCCTTTGCGGAGCAAGAAGGAAAAAGATGGTTCGTGCGCGCAAATATGCTCAAGTCAGTACGCGGCTTAATATTGACTTACAATTCTGCGATCCATGACGGTTCGCCTTGGTATATGCAACTCATAAGCCATTTGCGCTCTTTCTAGTTCAGGGAATCGCTACTCTATCGCGCCACCAACGGGTCTGGGGCAACAATTAATATTCAAAAATCTAGAGTAAAAAAACTCGATCCGCTGTCATAAAATTTATGTTTCCAAGAAACGATAGGAAACAGCTGTGCTCAAGTTAATCTATAACTTATACGTAAGTATGGAAAGGGCGCCCTTTGTAGATCTGGACTCAAGAATTTGGGGGTGTTGCTGACTAAATTATGGATACTAAAAAAAAAACATTTCTCCAAATTTGAAAATAGCAATTTTATTCAACTTCAATGTTGAGATTCAACATTGGCTTACGTGGACTTGGTCTTTTTTGAACGTGATGATTTTTAAAACTATACGTAAAAATCGACAAAGTGACTCCTTTCCAAATGGGGATCCACATAGTGTGTCAAATATCGACGCACACAAGTCGCCTCAAGTCGCCATTAAATTGCATTGAATATTATGGTTTAATGGTGAACATAAGAGCTTTAGTTCAAAGCGAGACATGAATCCTTGCGCCGATGCGTTTGAGTGAGCCTTTTTACTTGAAAGCGTTGTAAGGCTGGCAGCCATTGCCATGCCTGCCTTTATAAACAAACACGCTATGTTTGAACAAATGTAGTGCAGTTATATGATTCAAGTATAATACCTATGTGACCCAACTGATCGCCTCCCAATTTCGCAATGATCTGCAATGTAATGAAGAGAAATTCTAAGATACGGTAGCTCAAGTTGGCCACTACATTTTTTTATTTTTATTTTAAGCATGCCATGAAAAATTCATAGAATGCTGCTAATATACGGTACAAGGTTCTATTTAGCAAGCTATTTAGACATATAGTGAAGTCTTTTTCACTGACGAAGCCCGAAGCCCAAAGATCATGATCTCGTAGTTACCCACACACAGGCCCGGATTAAGTAGTTGCGATAAATAGTTGTCCGTGATCAAAAACATCTTTTCGTAGATCAATTCCGATTTTGTCAAACGTTTCTCCTTGTGCCTTGTTTATAGTCATAGCGTAAGCTATTTTTATTGGAAACTGTCGCCTTTTGAATGTGAATAGGTATACATTCTCACAGTAGAGAGTAATACGGTTTATGAAAACTACAGTAACTGTTTTGTCTCCGGTTAAAATTTCGCATCGGAGTACGTTGTTTCCGAGATATAATACCATCATTCTTGTGCCATTACATAATCCTTCATTAATACTCAAGTTTCTTATGAGCACAACGATACAATATTTTCGCAGATGTAGTTCAAGCGGTGGCAAACCAGACGGTCCTAATGTATTTAAATACTCAGGTAAAATTACTTCGTTAATTTTTTCTGTATTTGATGAACTTTCTACATTATCTACACTTGTGTAAATCCGTTCACTTTTCTGATCTAATAAGTCTATCACCTTTTTATTAATTTCTTCTACGTCTACGTTTCTTGCAAACAGTATACCACACTTTGCAGTGTCTTTGTATCGACGTTCTCTTATCAATTGACCATATGTCTCTTCAACTACATCCTGGTTTTTAGCTGCTATACATCGCTCCGGTACTTCTAGATTATTTCATCATTGTGCATCGTCACAAAATTAATTACGTTTTTCAAATCCATCTGTTCGCAATTTAGATTCTCAATTCTCTTTTCAATCAGTATCATTATTATCATTATCGTTTATTCTCAATTCTCACGTTCATCAGTATCATCATCAACATTTCATTATTCAAGGCAGTCTTTTTGCCATATCTGTACTAAATTGTAATATTTTATCTTTATTGCATATATCATGTATTCGTTTTATACATAATCGTTATCACATAAACACATCAAAATAGAAACGACGTTAAAATAGAAGCGCCTTCCACACAGCTTATCTTCCGTTAATCTACGCGTTCGTATTCTTTTCTGTAAGAAAAAAATATATAATCAGAGATATTTCATCTTTTCAGTCTCCCTGTCAGACTAACAGACTCAAAAAATGGTTTCATTTTCTTCTTCAATAAATAGCGTTTCACGTGAACACTGTACATTTTGAAATCTCACCTTTTCTGTTGAATTGTTTTTGTGCGTAGACACAAAATCGTGAAAGCTATTAAGCAACAATTATTATTAATAATACACAAGGTACAGAGTTTCCAGCAGACAAGCAAAGTGCTGAACACACGAATGGTAGATGCCCACGATGACAGTATTTTCTATCCAAAATATTCTGACAGTTCTGTATCTGTAATAAGAATCAGATATTGCATTTATTGTGAATCGTCTTTTCACTATGGAGTGAGGAGAAAGAGCCCAAAAATGCTCAAGTCAGTACCCAGCTTTTGAGCCCGTGAAAATACGCAAGTTTTTGCAAGCAATATTTTTTTTTTTTTTTTTTTTTTCACGACTGTATGAAAAATGCTTAATTGTAAACTTTGTATAGCTAAATCGTATGTACATATAATTGGGCAGTTCAAATATTTTGTCGTACTATTTTTCACTGTTTAAAATGTTCCCTGTTCCACATATCACACTACGATAGGTCCTCCCTTTTCCAATTTCGTGCGATGTGGACATGGTCAATATATGCTTTCTGGAATCCAGTTTGCATGCGGCAAAGTGTCATTGAAGGCATGTTCCGGATCTTGGAATAAAACGTGTGATAAACAAATTAAAGGAGATGAGAAAATTGAGGTACATATGGTCGTTTGTTTGATGTTATTCAATTAATATATTGATTGCCCTACAAATGATATTTATTTTATTCGACTCCGAGTTACAAAATAGTTTTTTCATAACACGGGCATGAAATGAGCCTTCTTTCATGCTTGTCGGGAGGGGGGGAAATCACGTGTTTCGACCGTGAGTACCGAATATCCAACAGCGGGAGGGAATGTTCATTCCCTTCCACCCCAGCGCCATCCTCAATCCGATCGACGCGCATTAAAGAAGGCCTATTTCATGCCCTTATTATAAAAAATACAGTGTGCAGTTGTGGGGGGGGGGGGGGGGGGGGGGGGGCATCTTCCCTCCCTAGATGCACAATATACTATTTTTTTCTCGCTCACAACGCTAGAAGAAATATGTATATGTATGTAGAAAGAGTTCGTGGAACACTTTGAAAACCAGCACGGGCTGGATACGAAATTCTCAAAGAAGTTTATCAACTTCTTTATCTTCTTTTATATCCATCTGATTTTCGGAAAAAGCGTTTGAAAGAATTCGAACTGCGTCGAATATAACATCAACTAGGTCTGCGAATAAAGAAGATACTTTGTTTTCGGCGTCTTCGATGGAAGATGAACAGTCTTCACCTTCAAGTCGGTATTCCGGGACAGCTTGAGAGAGACAGATTTTGATTCCGATGAAAATAAGACGATATATTTCTTTAATTAAGGAAATGGTTTTCACTCGAGCACGTTCAATTGCAGGTCCAGTTCGAGTCGGGGATTCTTCCGCGTTTATAAGTGCAATAGACATATTTATAACCACAACCACCGCGGAAGTCGTCGACTTTTCGATAGGTTCAATTTGCGCTGGGATATTGTCAGCATTATCTTCGTAAATTAATTCAATTCCTGCTGCAACGCCTTTCATTACTTTACGTAATACGGAGAATGTTGTGGGCCGGACGTTTGCAACTGCTGAAGAAGCGTCGGGTTGGGCGATTAGAATTGCATGAAAATAAGCAAAAGCAAAGGATTTCTTAACTATTAATAAACACATTTATTTGGAATTTTTTTTTTTTTTTTTTTTTTTTTTTGATTTTTTAAATATAAATTAATATTCTGTAACATTTAACAAATCATCTTTGTGCCCAACAAATATTTATTCATATTTAACAAATGATTTATTAACTCATATACTAAATAAATATTTGTTAACTGTTAACAAATATTTATTAAGTAGTATATATATGAGTTAATAAATCATTTGTTAAATGTGAATATAGTAGATTACGATACAAGTGCGCAAAGTACGTGATTCTCGCACGAGTGTAGCTTGTCGCCCGAGCGAAGCGAGGGTGACAAAAACACGAGTGCAAGGATCACGTACGCGCACGTGTGTCGTATACTATTTTTTTCAACTCATAGTGTGCGAATTTCGATTTCGAAAATAAATATAAATATAAATAATTTTATCAGTAACCGGAAACCGGCTGAGAATGTGAGTACTGTATTTTAGACAATATTTTACAGATACACTATTTACAGTGTGCGGAGTAAATCATTCTCTACACTCAGTGCGCGAATGCATAATATACTTCAGATACATTTGCGCACTCAGTGCGCGAATGTATCTACTCCAGATACATTCGCGCACTAAGTGTGCAAATGTATCTACTCGGCACACCGCGCACCATAGTGTGTGAATCGGGCACTTCGCACACTACCAATAGACATGAGAAATCGAAATTCGCACACTGAGTTGAAAATAATCTTAATAAATATTAACAAATCCTTCTATCAGTGTAGTTATCTTCAGTGGCCCATTGGTTCCCATAATCACTCCTGATGGCATCATCGACGTTAATAATTGTTTCGAAAATGATAGAAATTGCCTTTTGAACCTTGCAATGTGCCACATTTTCAAGATCTTGAATTACAGAGGAGTCTTCCAACCTTCCATTTTCCTTTTCGGAAGTAACTTTCGTTGAGCCATCTTGCCTCATAGTAGAAATACTGTTCATTGCTTTATGTGTCTAGGCCCGAAAAACCGCGATTCCAACCTCTCTTCGCTCGGTTTAAACGCGGTTTTTGGCCTAGACACATACAATTGTATATGCCATACGGCCCAAAAAGTATTTTCTGATGAATTTCATTATAATCGTCGCGTTCGGCTTGGATTATAAACTCAAATTCGTCGGAAAATACTTCATCGGCCTAATGACATAATGTAGTATTCTCGTGGTGTGACATTGCTGCCATCTTGGTGGCTTGGATCACATGCAAATCGGCCACGATTCCACCTTGTATTATGGAAAAACCAACAAGAAGTTTTTGAAATAAACCGAATTTCGTCTCAATGTCAGTCACGAGAGCAGCAGACGCTCGATTTCGAGCACTTTCTATTATAACGGAAACATTATGACACTCAGATTGATTTTTCAAAGTAGCAACTGCTTCGATCGCATTGTAAATATTTCTAGCTACAATCCTATATTGAGCAGTTGATTTTGCCTGGGCACTTGCAATTGCCACTTCAATTCTCGGCGGGTTGCCCTTGCCGTTCCGAACGGTATCGTAAAGAATTGCATTTACAACTGCAGCCAAGACAGATGCTTCGTTGTGAAGTGCTTCGATCTTAGCTAGATTTCCGGAAGAATTTTTGCTCTGTGCCAAATTAATTCCGTCGAATACAGCGTCAACGAATTTCTGAGGACCGGGACCTATTGTCACCACCATGCTCGAAATTTTAGAGTGAGCTGTTGGGTGGATTGTTTGGATTGCCAAAAAAGTAACTGCGAAATGAGTGGATACTGCAGCGGATGCTTCGGCCCTGGAGATGTTTGTTGTGGATGAACTATCTTCAGGTATATTTTTACATCCGCAAGCTACGTTGACCAAATCTTCCAGGAGATTGAAAATGATACCATTCATCTTATGGTATTCAGAAAGTGCTATCCGCTTGTAGGCCTCTATGGTAGAATAATCAGTCATCGTGTCAGTCTGAATTTGGGTAGAAGTTGTCGTCCGAATTGCAAGAGAGTTTCGCAGCACGGCCACTAACACCACAAATATAAATAATTGGACCCCCATGTCGATCGTTGTGGTTATGCTGAGCCGTGCGCCATTTATATACGAATTTATGCTCCTATTCATCACAGTTGTTGGAAGCCAAATAATATATTTTAATTAAAAACTAGAACAGTTAAATACATCTGTGCAAACGATTATACGTCTATGACGTATCAAATATGGCGTAACGATCACCCACGCGATTAGTGCAATAATATGTATATTAATTATCGATATAACTCGATTATATATAAGTATATTAGGGTGGTCCTTATTTAGGGCTCAGACGAATTTTTTAGCACGCGCCCCCCAAATCGGTTCCAAATAATTAAAAAACAATTGCCTAATTTTGTCAGATTTTTATCTCAACTTTACCCATTTCCATCAAGAGGTCAGAATTGCCCCATTTGAAATACACGTGTTTCGGCTATATTCTCATCAGCATACATATGTATTTAAATATGAAAATGAGTAATGTTTCGTATTTTCTCCTCCCCTCTATAGCATCACTGCCCACTGAAATCTCACAGTTCCACATATCACACTACCTTACGATCTCTTTCCCAATTTTATAATCTATGTCACACATTAATATTTTTGGACTATTGTTTTGGACGAATGTGAGCGTCCTACATCGAAACCCAGTTGGAGAAGTGCGATATTCCCCATTATGAATTGGAAATATGTCTCTGACGACAAGCATACGCAATATTACATATACTATTTCACTTACGGAGCCCAAAGCCCATGATGAAAGATCATGATCTCGTAGTTAATTGATTCGAAAGTATGATATTCACTCAATGATAAAACATATTTTATTAAAACGTTTGAAGTACTGAGGCATACAATTTTCTATTAATATTATGTTGTATTAATGTATTTTACTTGACTCATTCGAATGAAAATACCTAGTATTACCACGCACTATCTTATTATATTTAAAAATAGATTATAAATAAAATCTAATTGCAAACTCTCACACTTCTTGTAACATCTATACATGATGTCAACCTAATGTATGTATTTCAACATTTACAGATATTCATATTTTCCTACTGTTAACATTAATTTGTAGACTTCCAAATTTATACTTCGTCGGCGGATTGAATCGCAAAGGAATCATGATCGCGATTTCACTATAGATTCCAGGAGGAAATCGCGTTGTCGAAAAATGCTTAATGGTTTGGACTGTAATTCAATCACCATCAATCCCCGTCTGAATTATAGAAGATGCTGGGAGCAGAAATCGAAAAAAACTAATTGACTCCTAATATCAGCTTCAGCTGCGAAGATCGTCGCTCTTGCTGTTACACTGTTTTTATTTGCATCGAAAATACATGCAAATCTAACGTGAATGATGATTTTGCAATATCGCGGAATCTTGAATGAGGTAGCTGCACTCCGATCAATTTTGAGACTTGATTGTCGGTCGTAGAGTTGCAATAATATTCAGTTTTATTCAGGAATTCGAAGACAATTTCATTCGAGCAGTATTTACCTGATTTGGCTTATATCTCTATACCTTCTGATTGAAGCGCAAGCAAACCATCTATAATTCCAGTTTCATTCAAATAATTGGCAATGACCAAACTGCGAATTACAGCGTATTTCTCAATAACTTCAGTCTGGAATAAGTAAGATGATTCACCCTCGGCGGCTTTTATCGCTAATAAACAATCTTCGCTTCCAGCTGAGGTTTCGGTGGAAAGCTGATCCTGGAGAAGTTTGATTGTATGAAAAATAACACGAAATGCACCCACGATTTTCGACCCTACACTTTCAAAGAGACATGTGAGCGAGGCTTGAGCTTCTGCGGGATGATTAGTGCCGTTAAACAGTGCAGTGTAAACACCGTTGATCAAAGTTAAGCCTCCGAGTACTACTTCATTCTCGTAGATTTCAATTTCAGCTCGGCTTTTGGAATAATTTTTACTCTTGGTCAATTCAATTGCATAGTAAACACATTCGTTTATTCTCTGTAACATGGGTCGCTCATCCTCCCGGACGGGTGTGCTTAGAGGTTTCGGCCTGGTGGCTCGGACTGCTTCCATAAGAGGGAAAATTCCAATCAATAGTGATGCAAGTCCTTCCTCCAAGTTATCAGTAAGGGAAGTATCTTCAGTTTTAGCTTCAGATCGGCGAATCTGTTGGGTGTCAGTTGAGCAGTTATCTTCGGTTGTAGTTTCGGTTTCGTAAGTCTCTTGGAGTATGTTGACCATTGAACGGTAAAAAAGTTCATTAAATCTGTGGAGTCCCACAAGTGCTGTGACCTTGGCATAGTTTACCGTCTCCAGATCATTCTTTATTGTCACAGGCGACAGTGGACAAGACCTCTTTGACTCTAAAGCGAAGGAGCTTCGCGCCACAGTTGTGAAGAACACAAAAATGAAAAACTTAGCTTCCATTTCGGTGGAATGTAATTCCGCCGAAACTTAGTTGCCTTATATACTGGTTCGTGTTGACCGTTTGTATCATTACAGTTGTTGCAGGTTCAATGATATAATATTTTTTCCGAAACAAGGCCACTATATTTGGTACTCAAATGAATAATGATAGATCTAGGGGACCCGATCTTATATATTGTAACTTTACGGATGAGGTGCGGCACCGAAGGTGTCGACGTACCGGTCGGTTATTGCGAGTTCTTTACTCTATTTATATTTTTAGAGACTTCTACTATTCAAATATTTATTTGTGCCAATTACGGACTTGAGCTACCGTGTAGCTAAAGCCGCCTCCCCGCAGACTTGAGTACGTTAAACGCACTAAGGCTGCACTCTACCCACCTAATCTTTATATTTTAGTTTTGATAAAGTTATTTATTCCTATGCTCAGACCTGAATCGCAAAGCAATTAAGGCTGTATCAGACCTGGGTGAGCCTGAGATCCACCAAGGCTGTACCTATAGCTAAAAACTGTTGACGTTTAAATCTAATGGACGTTTAAATCTAAATGGAGGTCGTCGTCTAACTGTCTAAAATAACGGCCATCTGCCCTATGGGCGCCAAATACACCGCCATTTGGAATGTTTATCCAATTTGTTTTCATAATTATGCGTTTAATTAATTATCGAGGGTGAATAATGGGATATTGTTCGAATAGTATAAACATTAATGTGTCAACTTTGAGGTCCCCTCAAACATTATGAAATCCGATTGTGAATAAGATTCTTATTTTCAAAAATGTTGTTTCTTGTTTATTGAGAGCGTATCTTACAGTAAATGTTACCGGATGTTTAAAGTTTTACTGAACTCACCTTGTTTGCTGAAATGAATAGAGTAATATTGACTTACAATCCTGCGATCCATGACGGTGCGCCTTGGTATATGCAACTCATAAGCCATTTGCGCTATTTCTAGTTCTGGGAATCGCTACTCTATCGCGCTACCAGCGGGTCTGGGGTAACAATTGATATTCAAAAATCTAGAGTAAAAAACTTGATCCGTTGTCATAAAATTTATGTTTCCAAGAAACGATAGGAAACAGCTGTGCTCAAGTTAATCTATAACTTATACGTAAGTATGGAAAGAACGCCCTTTGTAGATCTGGACTCAAGAATTTGGGGGTGTTGCTGACTAAATTATGGATACTAAAAAAAAAACATTTCTCCAAATTTGAAAATAGCAATTTTATTCAACTTCAATGTTGAAATTCAACATTGGCTTATGTGGACTTTGTTTGTTTTAAACGTGAATATTTCGAAAACTACCTAAGAATCGACAAAGTGAATCCTTTCCAAATGGAGATCTACATAGTGTGTCGAATATCGATGCATTATACAAGTCGCCTCAAGTCGCAATTGGGTTGTATTGAATCTTATGGTTTAATGGTGAGTCATGGCCATGCCCGCCTTTACGAACAAACATGGTATGTTCGAACAAATGTAGTGCAATCTTATGATTCAAGTATAATACCTATGTGACCCAACTGATTGCGTCCTAATTTTGCAATGATCTTAATGTAATGAAGAGAAATTCTAAGATACGGTAACTCCAGTTGGCCACTACACGTTTTTTTATTTCAAGCAGCCATGAACAAATAAAAATTCATAGAATGCTGCTGATTTTCGGTACGTGTAACTATTTAGCAAGCCATTCAGACGTATAGTGAAGTCTTTTCACTTACAAAGCCCGAAGAAAAGCACGATATTCACTCAATAATAAAACATATTTTATTATAACATTTGAAGAAATAAGGCGTACAATTTTCTATTGATATTCTGTTGTAATAATGTATTTTACTTGATTTATTTGCATGATAGTACTACGCATTATCTTATGTGATACGTTGTATTTTAAAATAAATTATAAATAAAATCTAAGAGCAGGCTTTCAAACTTTTTCCAATATCTTTACATGATGTCAACCTTATGTGTTTCAACATTCACAGATATATACATAATATTTTCTCTAACAATGATTCGTAGAATACCAGATTTATAATTCGTCGGTGGGTCGAATTGCATGGGAATTATACACGCAATTTCACTATAGATTCCAGGAGCAAATCGCGCTGTCGAAAAATGTCCCCTCAGTTTGAACTGTAAATCAACCAACATTGACTCCCAATATCAGCTCCAGCTGCGAAGATCGTCACCTTTGCTGTTACGCTGTTTTTAATTGGATCGAAAAAACATGCAATACCCAACGACATGAATTCTGCAATATCGCGGAGTCTTGAATGAGGTAGTTACACTTCGATCAGTTTTGAGATTTGATTGTCGGTCGTAGATTTGCAGTAAAAATTCAGTTTTATCTAGGGGTGCGAAGATAATTTCATTTGAGCAGTCTGATTTGGCTTATATCTCTATTTATCTGCTGATTGGAGTGCAAGCAAACCATCTATAATTCCGTGTTTCGTCAAATGATTGGCGATGACAAGAGTGCGAATTACCTCGTATTTCTGCTTGACTTCAGCCGCGAGCAAGTAAGATGATTCAGCCTGGGCGGCTTTTATCGCTAATAAACAATCTTCACTTCCAGCCTGTGTTCCAGTGGAAAGTTGATTTCGAAGCAGTTTAATTGCATAAAAAATCATACGGAATGCACCCACGATTTTTGACTCTACACTTTGCTGGAGACATGCAAGCGAGGCTTGAGTTTCTGCCGAATAATTAGTGCCGTGGAGAGCTCCGGTGAAAAAACTGTCAACCAAAGTCCGGCCTCCAAGTACTGCTCTATTCTCGTAGACTTCAATTTGAGCACGACTTTTGTGATCATTTTTACTTAAGATCAATTCAATTGCATAGTAAAAACATTCAATTATTCTCTGTAGCAAGGTTCGCGCGCGGTTCTGGCCGGGTGTGATTTCAGAATCCGGTCTGATGACTCGTTGTGCTTCTAGAATGGGGACAATTCCGATCATTGCTGCTGCATGTGTTTCCATTATGGAATCAGTTAAGGAAATATTATGTTCAGTTCCAGTTTCGGTTCCGTTAGTCTCGTAGTAGATCTTGAATATTGCGCGGTAAACAAGTACAACTACCCTTTCGAGTCCCAAAGTCGCTGTGTCTTCACCATATTTTACTGTGGCTAGATCATTCTTTATTTTCACATTTGACACTGTGCAAGAGTTCTTTGCTCCCAAATCGGAGGAGCTTTGCGCTACAGTTGCGAACACCAAAAAAATAAAAACCTTGGCTTCCATTTCGATGGAATGTGGTTCCGCCAAATCTTACTTGTCTTATATATACTGGTTCGTGTTGATCGGTTGTATCATTACAGTTGTTGCAAATTCAATAATATAATATTTTTCCCGAAACAAGGCCACAATATTTGGTAAATAATAGATCTATATATGTGACCCAATTTTATATATGTTTAAATATTCACGTATTATACATACAGCAAGCCGTCAGCATAATGCAAATAGAAGTTCCACAAGTGTGTCACGGTTGAAACATAAAATTCGTCAAAATTTTCGCGATTCACATACATACGCACACCTGAATTTTCAGACAAGGTCTTGGAGTTTAAGAGATTAGGCCACCCCGACGCCCTAAAATAAGACGTATACCTTTGACTATATATTGCGGAAAAATAAACTGCTTGATGAAAAGTCTGTTTGAAGGACTTTATAACACATAATATATTGAAGCGTAAAAACTATATATATATATATAAAAAAAAAAAAGGGAATGTATACGAATCATCTTTTTTTGCATTTGCAAAACGGCGTATAGAATTTCCTAGTTAGAAATAAAAATATTTCCGCTACCGTAGCTATGTTAATTATATAAACTTCACTCGCCCATTTTATTCA
Source organism: Tenthredo mesomela (assembly GCA_943736025.1). Lineage (NCBI taxonomy): Eukaryota > Metazoa > Arthropoda > Insecta > Hymenoptera > Tenthredinidae > Tenthredo > Tenthredo mesomela. The sequence goes on along the minus strand of OX031015.1, from coordinate 33,595,409 downwards.
GAAAGCTGGTGTGAATTGATCCTGAAAAATTCAGTCTGAATAATTGCGTAAATTGATCAGAAGAAATCAAATTTGAATGAGAATATATATATATATATGTAAAGCCTGACATCCCCGAAAAAAAGATATTTTCTGAGAATTTTAATTTGTGAAGATATTATAGCTTATCCGACAAAGTTTTGTTGATATTAAAACCATTTCACAATTATATAATATGTTCAGTCAACGATTTATATGTAGTGAAGGGACAAAGGGAGATAAAATGGAATATACGAAGGGCAGAATAAGAAACCTAAGGAATGTGAAATTATTTTCAAATTATGCTCTGTGAGTAGGTTATACAAAACTGGATATTATCCTCAATTGGAAGTGAAGAGCAATGAGCACTTGGCATTGAAATTACCATCATGGTGTTTACTTTCGAGTTACTCTCATTTTGCCTTTCCCCGGTTACGATAACTTTTATTTGATTGTAAAATGTAGATGAAGGTGAAAAAAATAAGTTCTGAATAAAAAAAAAAACAGCATTAATTTGAGACATATCTTATTGAATATATTATATAAACATAATATAAATATGTAAATAATAAAGACATATCAGAAATTCGTTTAGGGAATAAAAATAAAAATACATATCATTGTTAAATTAAAAATCAAGGTGAATATTATTCGACATAAATTGTTGGTCTTATACTAAAACAAGTTCCTCAACGTATAATGGCGAACACATCGATAATTTACAGTCCTATGAATGTGAAAAAACCACACACACACATTCTAACAATTAGAAGAATATCTGTTCAGAATGCAGATACAATAATTTCTAATAGAGTTGATATTACTTCATAAAGTACTATAATCATTCGCCTAAATTCTCCAAGCAATAAGAAATTTATTCAATTTATAGTTAATTCCCAAGTTTCTAATCATGCAAAAACATATGAAATTTATAAACATTGAATAAATCTATTCAAACACATGAAAGTTTGCGCGCCGTGCTTTCGTAAAATATAGCATCATCCGTCTTGAAAACATTCGACAAGCTAACAGCCGTAAGATCGAAATTACCGACCAATCATATCGCTGAATTCTCTGTCCGCGATTACAGCGACGCGATATGTTTCTACGGATTATAAACGTACTAAGAAGTTTCTAGTCTGAAGACCTCTGCATCCCGGATCCGAGATTGAGAGCCACCCTGTGTTGTGTGCGAGGTTATGTTCGTTAAGTTGTGATAATTTCAATAAAAAAAAAATCATAATTATGTCGTTTGGGACTGGATTTGGTACATCGACTCCTGCTGCGGCTCCTAATTTCGGATTTGGGACCCAGGGTTCAACCGCAGCGACAGCAGCCAAGCCTAGTAAGTAGTGAATACGATTCTGATTTTCGAATGCGTTCTCTAGAATTACTCGAATTTACAAACAATTAATTCAGTATAATACAATCACAAAACGCGTTTCTACTTTTTGGATGAACGATCGCGTATTTAGAAAACTCAGTGTCTAACTATACCGTAAAAAACCTGATACTTTCTCGAATGGAATTTATTATAAAACTCCATTTGCTATCCAGCATTTATTATCCCGAATACCCTGACTATATATTAGTAACTTAAATTCATAAGAAAAGAAACATTTCCAAACGCTGTATATATATGACTTATTTCGTAAGCAATTTATCCAACGAACGAGAATGCTCCGATTTTCCCGAACTCATAGACGCCTTCGGAGACTGTTCTAAGGTCACCCCATCTTCTGGACAATCGTCGTCGCATGTTGCCTGATTTTTTCCCTCCACTTCACAAAATCCTTTTCTTCTTATTCTTGCCAAAATACAAGCAAGAGCGCAACACACTATCACCAATATAGCCAACAATAGTCCTAAGACTATTAATACAGTTTGACTAGATTCCGTCGGAGCATCGGGTGAGATAGTGCTAGGAATGATGGTTGTCAATGCCATAGTAGGGCTCGTATCGTCTAGTATTGCCATATGACCAGACGTTGCTTCAGTTGTAACAGTTATATCAGTTATATCAGCTATATCAGATATAACAGTTATATCAGTTGTAACAGTTGTAACAGTTGTACCAATTATATCAGTTATATCAGTTATAGCCTCCGTGGAAGTTACCTGTTAAATATATAATTCATTGAATGTATGTTTTACGAATGATATTAGTGAGCGGTCAAGGAACGAGTAATCAGTTTGAATTTCAATGAGCTAGCGCTAAAGTATTTTCAAGGGAGTTATCAAATTACTGTCATTGGGTGATTAGTCGTATCCATTTCATTCAAGAATTCTGTAACTTCGTCAGGGGGATCGGTGCTAATCTCCCGTAGATAATTATGGGTGTAGTATTTGTTGTACATGTCGGAATTTAATTGCTTTGAAATAAAATGATTATATTTACTTTGTAACTGATAATGGAGAAATGTTGGCCGGGTTTCTTTTATTCTATGTTATTTTTAAACTATTGCTTTCTAATATCATGTAATGAAAGTGTTATAAATTACATACTTCTTCATAAAAATCTTTGTTCAACAGTTTAGTCCGCGTTCTGATTTACGAACAAATAATTTGTGTACGTCTAACATTCACATCACTTGCTGTGCACAATGCTTGCTATATCTTTGCACTCTGTAAACTGTCTACACGCAATTGTAAAATACCACAAGGTTGGTCAGAGGAAAGAATTCCTTTCCGACAATTACTTGGTATCAAGCGTCACAGGAACTGTGGGTTTTCACCACATAGATAAGTGGAAGTGTAATAGAAAACGTATAATTGCGTATGTTGGAAAGTTCAATTATGATCTTTAATCCACAACAAGATTTTTATACTAATATAATATTATTTTAATTGGTTGAATTAATTTTTAAAATAAACTTTGAGAATTGATTAAAATTCAAAATGTAAAACTTAAAAAAAATTAATCATCAGATCCCTCCGAATCAAGAACTATTTCACGTTTTGACATTTTTACGTTAAATCTGTTGAAATTGTTTGACATTGGTATTTGTCATTTGTTAATATATGACTCCTGCTCTCTTTCAAACCATCCATGATTTTATTGATAACTTTCAAATTACTGGGTAGATTCTTGTCCAGTTATTGCTTGGTCTTTGAACTCTGGTATTAATCGGAAATTCCGTTTTCACTATAGAACAAAAGCTTAGCGCAATATCTGACGTCTTGAAATATTACATCATGTAGTTACTTCCCAATTCGTCATAGTCGCTTACCAATTCAATTTTCAATTATTGCAAATAGCTGCTTCCGACGATGCTAAAATTCTTATACGACAAATTTGAAAGACTAAAAAAATGGGGTATTTATCTAATATCAGTTAAAATGCATCATATATATATATATTACTCACCCACTGCGATAAACAAAATTCATTCAAGAATTTGTTACTACAAAGCAGACCACATTCTGATACTCCGTTTATCGTATACATTGCCCACTCATTAGCGGCGGATATTTCACAAAGCATAAACCGGTTTTGAAACTACATGCTATTCATTTTTTTCAAAGCATTAACTTATTTTAAAAATTATTCAACCAAAAGCTGGATTTGGAACTCCGTCCTTTGGGTTTGGGACCCCAGCTACCTCAACTCCAGCACTTGGGGGATTTGGTAGTCCCGCAACGCAAGCTCCTAATTTTGGAACAAGCGGTGGATTCGGGGCACCCGCAGTAGGATTTGGAACACCAGCCACAAGCACAGCAACATTTGGTACATCTGCAGTAGGATTTGGAACACCAGCTACAAGCACGTCCACATTTGGTACTCCAGGATCTACATTTGGATTTGGCACAGCTGCTGGGTTCGGAAATACGCCAGCAACTTCATCAACAGGATTTAGTGGGTTTGGAACAACAGCAACTACAAGTTCAACAGGCTTCGGTGGATTTGGTGGCTTTCCAACAACAGCAACTTCCTCGGCTCCTAGTTTATTCGGAGGCTTTGGTGCACCGAGTACAAGCACTACAGGGTTCGGGACAACAACTGGATTCAGTGGATTCAGCGCCAAGCCAGCAACAACAACTACCACCGGTTTTGGTACATTTGGATCAGGTAACTTATTTACGCCTCTAAATTTGTGATGTATAAAATAACAGCACAGAAATCCTTATTCAGCCAATGATCTCTTCTAATTTTTATGAACAGGACTCACCGGATTCGGAACAAGTCTCTCACAGCCACAGCAGCAGCAGCAGCAACAACAACAACAACAACAACAATCATCTGTTAACGCGATATCTGAAGCGCTTTATAACGCAGTCTTTAACTGCCAACTGTTTAACGACGAACGTGATAATACCATAGCGAGATGGAACTTGATTCAAGCATTATGGGGAACTGGGAAAGCTTACTACTCATCAGCAGCTGCTCCGATAGAATTAACCCAGGAAAATCCGTTGTGTAGATTCAAAGCAATTGGATACAGTTGCATGCCAGATGCGGATAATAACGATGGACTGGTTGTTATATGCTTTAACAAAAAAGAACAGGAATTAAAAGATGGAAAACAGGCGTTGATCAATTCTCTTAACACCATACTTGGAAATAGACCAAATTTATCGTTGAATATTGATACTATGAAGTCTACAGGCGAGACAAAGAGTCAGATAACTATTTGTGTTTCTGAAAAAGGCGTGACTGGATCGTCGAGGAAAATACCTGCTAATGAATTAGTTAGTTTCTTTACTCAGAGTATGCAGAAACAACAACTAGCACAAATTGGTGTAGAGAATATTTTTCCACAAGTTAAACTCGACCCTACTCAACTTAAAGAGTACCTAGACAATCCACCCTCTTCCATTGATCCTAGATTATGGAAACAAGCACAATTGGACAATCCAAATCCAGATAAATATATTCCTGTGCCAATGATTGGGTTCAATCAAGTCAAATATAGACTGAAATGCCAAGAAGAAGAAACCGCCAAGCATAGAGCTTTTCTAGACATGGCTGCGGAGAGGATACAAGGCTTGCAGAGACAACATACCGCGACACAGGCAAGACTTAAAGAACATCGGAGAACACTCCTAGAATTACAACACAGGGTTTTACAGGTGAATGATTATATCATTTTCAATACATTGATTTATCTTCTGCTAATCTATATCGCGTCCCTAATGCCATAAAGGCATACGCTGTATATAGATGCTACCTAAGAGCCATAAAGGCATATAAATTTTTTTATTCGCCCAATCGCTTCAGAATAACTTGAAATGAATTTTCTAAAAAAAAATAAAAAAACTAATGCCAAAAAGGCATATCTTTTGGGACATAGGCCTTTTTGGCATTAGGAAAACTGATTTTTTTTTTTTAACTTTCTATGCGTTTTTCATGTTTTCAAAGCGATAGGCGAAGTTTGAAAAAACTATATGCCTTTTTAGCATTAGTATGCCATAAAGGCCTATAACGAAGATATGCCTTTATGGCATTAGGGACGCGATATATTAGCTGAAAAGCTGCTCTAATTCTTGACTGATTTGTTTTTATTAAAACTAAATTATGAATTGAATTTTCAGATACTAGTGCGGCAAGAAATAACCAGGAAAGTTGGTCTAGCACTACAACCTGAGGAAGAAGTATTGACCAATAGATTTGAAGCAATGCATTCGCAAATAAGTGCTCCAACTCAGTTCAAAGGTAGAATTAGCGAAATGTTATCACAACTGAGAATGAGGCGGCACATGGATTCACAAAATCATGAACGATATACTATGGATCCTATCGCACAAGACGACATAAAAACCGTAAGTCGCATTATAAAATAAGTAGACAGACTTATTTATTGCATAAATGTTTGGAAAATCATTGATTTATCGTTTATCGTTTATTTTCATATCAGAATGTACTATTTTCTGTTACAGTATCTGAGTATGGAACAGCAAGGAATGGCTCAACTTATTGCGACGATAAACGCAGATTTGGAATGTCTGAAAATAATTAAAGACGGGATGTCAGACCTCCTTACAGGCCATAGTATCTCTTGAAACAAGTCAATCATTATTTGCCATTAAATATTTCAGGCATGTCGACTATGTCGACGTGATTTGATTTTCAAGTTTACAGTAAAGCACATTCAATATATGTGCTTTTTTTTTCTCCGTAATTATGAACAGTTTTATATAAAAGACTTGAAATGAGTATTGTAGAATAATCGTGAAAAAAATTTCTCTTCGCTACATTGTTAAAAAAAAAATATTTCTTCAATGTGATGAACAGGATTGTAATAATTTTCTATCGAACTACCAAGGAACTTGACAATCTTTAACAGAATAGTAAAGATTCTTTACGCTTTAAATATCCAAATATTGAAGCAAACAAAAAAGAAAAAAAGAAAAACAAACGTTTCAATAATATAATCAATTAGGTATTACGATGCAATTAATCTCGTTATGATTTGTATAATAATAACTAAGCATAAAGTTTTCATGTGTTAATTTTTTTATTTTGATACTAAATATATTATAAAGGATATACCAAGTGAATTGAACCAGCAATTGCGCTTCTGTTAAATTTTATTTAAGTTAAATCCTAGGGTATATTAGATATATAATTAATTTGGAAAATATTTTTAAGAAATAGGTATAAAGCGAATTGAAAAAATTGTTACTAAAAAAATAAGTTTCAAATATATTTATCCAAGACTGCTAAATCAGATATCAAATAATTTGGTATTGGAAATATATAAAATTTAGTTACTACATACTTAGTTTCGCATATTAGGTATGTTATATAAACTGTTTTATTATATCAGTTTAATTTAGGTCAATTAATTCAGTTTATTACTTGGATAATCTTGTCTGCCGATTGCTCATAAGTGTTTCATAATTTTTTTTTTTTTTTGCTTTACTTCTGTACGGACTTAGACGTTTATTATATTAATGAGTCGTAAATAAAGAAATATATTTTCTACTTATATACATACCTATATATATAGTAGGTAGATATTTTCAAACTGAAATTATTGAACTGTGATTTTGGAAGTGAGAAAAGTACAAATTTTTCATTACACTCTGAAAGACTTAATAAAAGCCAAGTTAAAAAATTTGAAAATACATAGGTAATGTCAATATTTCAATAGTCAAATTTAATCTAAAGCAGAGAAATGTAATAAACTTATTATATTCATATTTCATAATGTATGATCTAATTGATGATGATAATTCAATCTTATCATAATTTTATTTCTTGATTGAAGATAACGCTTTATAAGGTAAAGATAATAATTTCAATTCAAACTGCGTTTATAGCTTCTTCTCATGATGTCACAACGATTCCATTATGATAATAATCGTTCTGCACATTTCTGAATATAGGTGTAATTTGTAAAACATCATTGATCGTCGTGCTTTCGGTATTATCGGTACGTTAATTACATCATCTAATGAATTTAACACGAATCGTATTTATTTTTTCATATAATAAAATAATAGAAATACTTATAGGTAGGTGAGAATAATGAGTCGGGAATAATGTTTTTGATATAAATAATACGGTTTATTGGCTAGTCACATTGTTGTACAGCTCTTTTCACATAGAATAAGGCACTTCTTTTTCTTTTTTTTTTTTTTTTTTTTTTTTTTTTTCTTTCTTACTTACTTTATTTACATTGAAAACAAACTCAAAATGTTTATCACTTTTTAATCATACAAAATGTACATACGTTCAGAGGTCTTAAATATACATATATTACGTAATACACATATAGGTATATATATATATATATATGTATATATCAAAGCTATTATACGAGTGATAAACATTTTAGCAAACGAAAAGAACAAGGAAAAAAAAAAAAAAAAAAAACAAATAATCTTTGACCGTAATATAACTTATCGCTAAGGCATGATAAGGCAAATACATTATATTGAGCAAATCGTATTTGATTTTCAAATATTTTCGATTGATTCGTATTATATATATGTTTAAATATATTTGGCTTTATTATTTGATAATAAACAAACAAAAAAAAAAAAAAAAAAAAAAAAATAGAGATAGAGAGACAAAAAAAAAATAATATTAGAAGAAGAAACGGAATTTGTACACCGGTTTGATAAGATTGAAATTTTTTTCAACGACACTGTTGCGAGTTGCGAATAAACACGTGTTCCTTTTCTTTTGTTTCTTTTTTTTTTTTTTTTTTTTTTTTACATACATATAATTATTATAGACACGTGGTATTACGAAATAACAATGAAATATTCGCTATACTCAAGCCGATTGTGATTAAGTGAAAGAAACTTCAATCTTACGTAATAGTATTTGGTAGGTACGATAATCTCTAAATTTCTTATTTGTTAATCGTTAGATCCAACGGCAGATCTTGTTCCATTTCTGTAACAGTATCGGTATTTTTGACTCTCAAATCTTGCCCGCAAGTATTTGTTGTGTCGGTCATATTATTCCACATGTTTTGTAAACCGTATTGCAAATCCACAGATCCTAACAAATGCCTGAAGAGTGGATTTTGGGCTTTCAGTATCAAATCTGATAGGATTTTTGTTTTTTCAAGTATACTCTCGTTGCTATGAATACAACATTTGTGGTGACAACAGCATTCGGCACTTGACTCTTTGCTCTCTTTAGGTTGTTCTATTTCCATCTTCACATCATCGGCTCGCTTTATCACAGAATTCCTTATTTCACATGTAGACATTTCTTTTCTCGGTGGGCTGTTAACAATCGATTCAATATTTCTGTAATCAACTGTAGTTGTCTTTTGATATTCGATTGGTTCTTCGATTTTTATTGGTGTAGACTGCATGCTGATTCTAGGAAATAAATCATGGGGCGGACTAGTACGGGGTGATACGTCTTTATTTTGACTCGGCGTGTATATTGTATTGGATTGAATTCTCTCTGGTAATATATAATTCTCGTCGTAAATTCTTGGATATATTTTAACGTCGTGTTCAAATTTCGATGGTGTAATTTCGTCATCTTTTCTCTCAAGATTATAAAAGTTATTCCTTTCCACAAATTTCTGTTGTTCCTCAAAGCTGTAACTCATCTTAGGACTCGAACTCGTGTTACTTTCAATGCTAGAATCCTTCTTATCTGACTCGGAAACACTCTGCTTTTCTGGGGTATCGAAAATCATCTTTTCCTGACTACTATTCTCGTCGAAACTCTTCTCTTGCGTTTTATCATTGTTGTTCACATAGTGTCTATACGTCTTGACATGTTTTCTTAACGATGATGGATCGGTATATCTTTTCGGACAACCCGGTACTTTACAACAATATGGTTTATCAACAGCATGGGTTCTTGTGTGCTTGAAACGATCCGACGAATTTGAATAAGCTTTATTGCATCCTTCAACCGGACAAACATAGGGACGTTCACCAGTATGCGATCGTGCATGAATCTTCAAATTTTCTGCACGACTGAAGCTTTTGTCGCACTGAAAGCAATGGTGTGGCTTTTCATTCGTGTGAGTACGAACATGTACGAGCATCTTGTATCTGAAACGAGTAATAGAAATATTTTAAAAATGTCTGTACATATAAGACGCTAATCGAAAATAATTAAGATCCTTCATTTTTATTTTTATTTTTATTTTTTTCTTTAATTATTTCGAGAAAAATTTCATTAGCCGTTTATCTCACCTGGCATTAAATCCTCGATCGCCCCTTGCGCATCCTTCCCAACCGCAATAAAACAGCCCCTTTGGTCCGGGAGCAGCGTGTAGCCTCGCAACATGTCCGGCTAGTTGTTCAAGGGATGTGAACCATCTACCACAATTGGTCCATCTATGAGAGGAAAAAAGAAAGAAAGAAAAAACGATATAGGATAAAGTATTGTTAAAGAACTCGAGTATCCAATTTATTTCAATTTTTATAGTCTCGAGTATATCTTTTCGGTCTAATTCATTCGATGTTATTTACAGCCCATTAACTCCTCGGTCAGGTCTGTAATTGCCGGAGGAAACAGAAACTTCAAACGTATTTAATCAGTGAAACAAGTTTTCAGAGCTTCTATAGCGAGTGTCAGGCTATTCGAAATGTTAGACAAGTTATTGGGTTACTTTTATTATTATTTATTTATTTATTTTTTTTCGTTTTATACTTTCGTACGACAAGTAGGTATACGGTATAACAGTTCCCACAAGATCTCAGGGGGCGTATATATATTTAATCGTACTATTTATTGATAAGAGAGGCGAATCTAATTGACTTTTAGCGTCTCATCAGTGAAACGATAAAAACGTTAATTATTTCACCACTCTTCCTTGAACCAATGCTTAATAATATCACTGATATTAGTTTATCGGTAAGTCTCGAAATTTGAGTGTAATGGAATTACTTTTCATTAGTAAATTATCTTCAAATTCTTAATCATAATTAAAGTAACGTTTTAAACACCTCTATCATGAGTTAGTCGACCGTTTAGAGTAGGAACACGTTTATGGACGGCTATATGAAAACTAATTTAAAAAAAGTAACTGCGTTACTCTTAAATATCCCTTAATTGCCGTTTTTGCCTTGGATTTAATCGCTCTGAATCAGGTGCCATTAATTTAGTCATAATCTTTGTGAGATGTTGTAGTATATTCACGTCTGAAACGAATCTTTTTTTTTTTTTTAAGGGAACATAAAAACCCTAATTTACGTATATACGGTCGCTTTCTGTATTACATCAATGATTTACCTAATACGTTGTAAACGTATCTACTACACCAATACTTTTTAAGACAAGCTAATAAATTTAAATAACTTCTAGTATATTTTACAATGAATTTGCGTCATTGGAATTCAATGAAATTATATTTTCCAATTGATGGTAGTTCCAATTTTGCAATTGCTTCCGTTTGACTCCACTTTATATCTCTCGAGTTATACGAGACCCCCATATACTTGTACAACAAGCGATGATATTTCACCAACTATAAATTAAACTCGTATTTATAATTAACGAGAATTATATTGCGCGAATAAATAGACATTGAAGACCGCCAACGACAAGCAAAAATGTTTAATGGGTCAGAGATCAAGGCAGTTTTAAACTTGCAGCTTTGCATATACACATATACATGCGATCCGTATAATTTACTGGAGACACGCTTTTTCTTAGTATTGATACTTGCTCGTTTATTTGCCTTATCAGTCTCTCTCTCTCTCTCTCTCTCTCTCTCTCTCTCTGTTTGAAATTCTCATTCAAACACAGACTGTGTATAACGCTTACGCGAATTGAACATTGAACCATAATGATGGGAATATTGTGAACGAAACTTCGTGCTGCCGTAACTCCAAAGTTGAAGTATACCATTGAAAAGCAGATTTTTGGTACGGTTCAAACCGAGTGATTATATAGTTTAATACCATTGAACAAAAAAAAAAAAAAAAAAAAATCGGATTCCTATACACGCGAATCGAATCTCATTTGGTACAGACTACTTTGCGACAGTGCATATAGCGATTGCGTCGATAAGCTACGTAAAAATGTAAGTCATACGACCACAGGTGCAGCCTTCTCGTTTAACATTATCCTAAATATGTACATTTCGAGATTATTTCTTCGATATTATATATGCGAATTCTCAGTGTTAGCTATACGCGACCATCAAGCCATGTACGATTCGAGTTGAAAGTTGACGGCTGATGCTAATGTTTCCTTGAACCTCGATTAATTTAATATCAATCGTAGCGCGCCTGTATAGGCATGAGCATTAATAATTACACTAAATGAAAATAAAATTCAAGATAGTAGATAATATTTGACGCCTATATATTAATATCCTTGTTAACGAATTATTTCTCAGACTTGACACGACATCGTTGTTATCTTACACGTGATTATAGCGTGAAGATACTTTGATCGCGATGCTCAAAATTCCATAAATTGCCGTCTAAATTACACGAATTGTAAATTCGGTGAAACTATTTGAAAAAAAAAAAAAAAAAAAAAAAATTAGTCACCTAATATTATGAAGATTTTGTAATCCCTATATGATTCCTATATACCACAAAACGAATAATGCAAGCCGTTGCACGTGCAAATATATGCATACTGTTGGGAATCCGTGTTGTTGATTCCCTTGTATCTTAGCAATTAATTATAACAATCCATCGCCTTCAGACATACGACTGGTGGTTGATAATGATGTCTGGTAACGGGTTATAACCAGATACGAGAACGCTAAGTAGATCCATACCACTTTTGGTACGGCGTATTTTTTTTTTTTTTTTTTTTTACAGTCATGCATTATTATCCACTGCAGCTATATACTCGTCAGGAAGTTAACAATAACATCGAAACGTGGCGGTGTTTACTTGCAAGCTATTAAACAAATACTTAGCAAGTTTCATTATAGAAATTTTACGAATCGCGAGTTTTTTTCTTTATTTTTTATTGAAATTTATATAATATTGCCAGTGATAAAATGAAACTAGGACTAGGTGACTTCAGGACTTAGGACTGGGAGGACTTAGGACTTCATGATGATTTTTGTAGTTTTCTAAACCGATTGAAAATTTAAATATATATCTATGTATGTTTAATCTTCATACAACATTCATGATTCTTCGAAGACAAGCTGTAAGATGAGGTCACAAGTGAGCCACGACGTAATCAGCCCGATAGTGAGACATGCGATTAAGTTGCTCGTGCAATTTCTGCGACGCAATAGATAGTACCTATATTATGTTATCTGCAAAAGGGCGATAAATTGCGTCTAAAATTTCGTGGGAATGATTTCTTTAATATTTTGCAATCACCGCGCATCATACTTGTGAAAATAAATTATGTATGATTCAAATTTCTAATGATTCAACGGTTGCGAATCTAAACTTTTACTTAAAGAGTCAATAATTTCCACGTGTTTTGATATTTCGATGGCCTAAGGCCGTTGGGGAGTCGCAGACCTGCTAATTGGTGTCTCGGACATAACGTGCTAAAAACGAACGGTGGTCATTGACTGATTTTATTTTCGCCACGTGTACATACAATTAACAGTCAATTTAGCCTCTTATTTTTATATGTTAGAGTGTCTGTTCGATGATGGAAAATTCCACGCACGATAATTAACCCGACGTGATTCACGCACCAGCTTTTTTCCGTTCATTTGCCGCCCTGTGTGTACATACATCAATTCTAATAATCCAATAAACACCTTTTTCATTGTTATATACATATAATACGAATACACCTTCACTCAGTTTATTTGAGACAGAAATATCAACAAACATAAAACGTATATTATACACACGTTTGTGAATAAATAAACGACATGTATACATTTTGCAATTGAATAAACAATTCTTCAAAAATTGAATTTTACGCACAATGCGTGTCGAAAAATTTCGTATGAAATTTTTACGCACTTGTTGCATAATATGTACTATTCTTTTCTCTCTATAATACGTTCAAGATATTAAAAATATGTATATTTGCCAATGTTAAACATGTAAACCGGATGTTTATGATGAACATCTATCCATATACGGTTAACTATGAAAAATTCTTCGACGAAATGAACGTAATACTGCCTCATTTCCATTACTGTATTATTTTTTTTTTTTTTTTTTTTTTTTTAATGCGAACCAGGTGTTTATCGGAAAAATACGTATGGAGTAATCGTGAAGCGGAAGAGCTAGAAAAGTACATACGAAATGTGAATTATATACAGATATGGAAGAGATTCTCACCTGCATTTAAGTTGTGTGTTTTCTCCTCTTCTTACTGAGCCGAGTTCCAAACTCGAACTTGATGCATCGGAATCGCTGTGAGCTGGACTTGCTGGTCCAGCTGTTCCAAGACTGTTCGGGGAAGTCCCGAGACTAGGGAGTCCTGCCGGAGGGGAAGTCCCCAGTTCTTCCTCTACGGGCATCCTGCGTGGCCACGCCGAAAAATCTGGTTGAGGATGTCGCAGGCTCAGATTAGGGTAGTAGGTGGAAATTGGACTGCCCGAAAAGCTGGTCACCAGGTTACGGTAACCTCCAGGAGCGCTTCCCAGGAAGCTGCCTGGGTAGCGTGCCGCGCCGTACGGATTAACGTGGGTTGGCATTCTGCCCGGGACATAAACAATCATTTTGTCAAATATTTTTCAGGAAGATTTTTTTTTCCCTGCGATTATCCAAAGACGTACAGATGTTCGGTTTTTAAGATTTTTTAAACCTATACGAAGTTGCGGGACTTCGGTGATATTTGATGTTCGAATAGTTTATCTTTTTTTAATTTAAATTTTTTTTATGGTCTGGTCTTGAGTGTTTGACCCAGACTCGATGACTCTTTAGGTCCCGATGGATTCGGGCTCGAAGCCGAGCCCGTTTCCCGAAGGTAGAACGTTGCTTTTCTTATCTTTTCTTTCTGTTTCGACAAGACGTGGTATATAATATGGTACGACAATACACGCTATGGATATGATATTTTTTTTTAATTAATTGTTAGAATACGAATTATAGTATTATTGTTACTGTTATTGAAATTTGTTTTGTGCGCGTGTTGTGCAATCAATTTATTGCAGAGTTAAATTATCGACGTTACTTTCTTCTATCGTACTTTTTTTCCTCTTCTCCTAATCACATCTCTATACGATGTGAGCTTGAAATTTTTATAATAACAACGGAATAACAGCTTTACTTTAAACTTATTTTTTTTTTTTTTTTTTTGTTTTTTGACCCCGAAACTTTCGTCTAACTAACGACTTTCGAGGGGTCGATTGACTCCTTCTTCGACTCTCTTTATGAATTCTGTTACGTTGTTTTCAGATGATAACGAGAACCTCTTTCCCGTTCATTTCAAGTTCAATTTTCGATCCTTATGCAAGACGTTTCAGGTCTTGCTGGGCTGCGATTTTAAAACCGCAGCTGCCGCCACAAGCCGCCTCTCACACACTATCGCGCACTAATAACACTTTGTCCGAGTCCGTATCGTCAGATGTACTTGAACCGGTTGGATTTCAGTATACGATAGCTGAGAAATTGCTTGCTGTATTCTATCGAGAACATAACTACACTTGATCGGACAAATTTATTCAGGAAACAGGGTTGATCCACTTTGGAAAGAATTTTTGTAAATTTTATTCACCGCTTAGTGAAAAAAAAGAAATAATCAATTCCGCAGCTGTATTATTACGATACAATTCGATGCAGCTATTAAATATGTCCGTGAAGCTAATTTTCTCAAACTTGTCAAATGTCAAAAAATCGAAAACGTAACTGTATATTATATCCGCGGAGGATAAGCAACCTCTATTAACACTTATCGTTTGATAGTCAAAAACTAGTTCGTGACTACTTATATAAACTTTGTACACTCGTAACCAAGACTTCCTGGACACGAGGTTGTTTCTCCTGTGCTAGGAAAACGCTATGTCACTGTTAGTAGCCATTAGTAACGATGTACTTTTTATTCAAGGAAATTATTTTCACCGATTTATTAGCGAGTTCAAGTTATTTCTTATTAAACTTATATGTGAACGGTGTTATTCTATACGGCAACGACTAGCGACCGCAATAATTAAACACTTTTCAAAATGTCGAACTTTTCAATATATTATAAATGAACAAGTATCTCGTTTCCTGGTTTGTCGTAAAAGTTGTCGATTGGCATTTGGCAGCTTTATATTCTTGATCGATGAATTAATCACCGCTAATAGAAGATCGAACGAAGATATCAGCGTGGAGTGAAGCGAGTTGAAATCAAATATACTTTCCCGTTTAAATCGTGGGATGATCAGTCCAGCTCATCACCCAATCTTCTTTATTTGATAATATGTATCTATGATTCGAGTATTTCTGGTTTTTGGATAGCTAAAATCTTTTCAAGACTGATTCCGTCACCTGGGGAGTACCCGGTTTACGGTTTCCGCAAACCACAGATTCTCGCTTCGCACGTTTTTCGGAAAATAATAAACTCTGAACAAAGAGACAATAAGGCGAAGTAACATAAGACAATGAATAATAATCGACTATTAAAAGACGTGAAATTTGAACAGACTCTTTAAACAGCCAGTCGACCGACGAACTACGCTCGTCGTGATCGCGGTCCTCTATATACTTCGACGCTATCTCCTCATCCCCACTTTCAGTCAATTACAACTGTTGATAACGCGGAATGCTTGCTAACACACTTAAGTTAAGCACACACATATATCGAAGAAGCGTAGACGGTCGATCCCACTCGCTAGCACCAGACATTTCGAATATCGCGTTGATAGGACAGGTCACATATATACATCTCAGATTAAAAATGTGTGGAAAAATAAGTGCTAAGACCCCACACGTCCAACACGCTCTAATACACTAAAGATCTCTATCACGTAACACGCGCAGACATTATTTGTATGTTTGTGCATTAACTACAATTATTCTATATATCGTCTATATCGCGTCGTTTAGCACAATATGTATTACGGTTGGTTGTGTCTGCAAGATTTAACCAGATTTAACCAGATCTGCCACCCCTCTGGGGGTCATTTATATATCATTTTTGCAGGTCCTTATATACACAAATACAATTGTGAATAAAATTGTGTATAGAGATTGGTCAACGTTCCATAATTTTCAACCAATCGTTATAAAGAGTTCAAAGTCTCTTCGTAATGAATCGACTTCACGATTATTATATCAAAACTGTTCTTAGTTTACATATTATGTTTCATTTTTTTTTTTTTTTTTTTTTTTTTTCATTCTCTGATGGTAGATATGTGTAATACTGTGCACGTGACGTCACGTCAATATTGAAACAATATACCTATCAAAACTCTATACCAGACCATAGTTAAAACGTTTATCACACATCTATATGATCGTTTTTATGCATTTTTATGCATTTTTTTTTTTTTTTTTTTTTTTAATTTAAATTTGCAGATGCATGCTTTACTATGTATTGTGTTGGCTAATCCTATACTGTTAACATATGCCGCATATATACTATATGTATACATGTTGGCCTCATGCGGCGCGTATACAAGTATATTGCTGATGACAAATATTACATATAAAAATAAGACAAGAAAAAAGAAAAAGAAAAAGAAAAAAAAAAAAAAAAAAATCCTGTGCGATAATAGCAATCGTAATGTACAGCTAAACATTCTTAGTCGGGATGCGTAATACATGTAGGTAAATGTGTCGTCGCACAGACGGAAGATAAGAAATTTGGTATATTTTCAGCGTGTCTAGCTCGTATACCTATACTTATGATAGACGTAATATATGTTTATTGTATAGGTATATGTACATAATTTGATAATCAATCGTGGCGAAGGCCACGCCCGATTAGAGACCCCCGCACACATGAAAATATCTTGTATTATCAGACGTTGTTGACATAGCACGAAATGAATATATAAAAAAAAAAAAAAAAAAGAAAAAAAAAGAACACACATTAATAACTTGGAAAGTTACCAAATCCGATTGTGCCTTTTGCGCAAGTTCGAGGATATTGTAACGAGACATTAGAAACAATTTTTAGTCAATTTCTTCGGTACTTAAAGACAATAGTTGAAATTTTTCTATTTGGAAGTTAATGAACCCTAGAGCGAATAAAAGAGATTCAGAGTAATTGGAACGGAATCATTTGATTCGTACCTAAGCCGGTCAATTTAAATTCCTGAAAAATGATTATTACACTGAGAAAAAGGTCTTGTTGACACAACCAAAATTTGGGTTATAAAAGGCACAATCACATTTTTTTGTTCAGTCAATCAAATTTTTTGTTCAGTCAACCAAAAATTTCATTCGGATAACCAAAATTTTGTTGGGAAAACCAAATTTTGTTGGCACAACCAAAATTTTTTGGTTGACTGAACAAAAAAAATGTGATTGTGCCTTTTATAACCCAAATTTTGGTTGTGTCAACAAGACCTTTTTCTCAGTGTATTCGTTTCGAATGCAGGTCGAGATTCGAATAGTTTATTTGAGTAGGTACCCACGTAATAATGAATGAATAATCTATGAGATCAATGATTGTAAATAATAAAATGCAATAAATCATCATCGTTATCTTCATAATTAATATTGTGGTCGCAAAAATGACCATTGTGAAATGGGCGGGGTCGTGCGGTAAAAAAAGCACACGCTGTTCACGTGAGTGGTAATACAGTGTATCCTTCCTATTTGCGACGTTATGTGTCTAATCTTTTCGCACACAAAGGTATACACAGACGGTATGGTTATCTATCTACGTGTCGAGATTACTTTAGAAATCAGATAAATTAGCACCCACTGCGACAAGCGTCAATTGACTGTCTGTCTACGCGGGAGTTCGGACTTTGGTATATATAGAGGGTAAACATATATATTCAACAAGTGTTAAATGATCGAACGATAATTTGGATTGCAAATTATTTTGACGGTCTATAGAACATGGCTTGTATAATTATTATTATTATTATATATTTTTTCGAACTAAATTTCTAGTCCGATAATCATTTCAAAAATCGAAATTACATTATAGTTTGATGTTATATTTTTTGATGATAGGTATATATATGAAAATTATTAGCGGAAAAATATGCAAACATATTTCTTTATAAATCAATAAAAAATCGTTTAGCTCTGACTGTTTCCACAATTTTATCTGTAAAAAATTATTAAACTCGAAAAAAAAAAAACTGTATTCTGAGACATTGAAATTATAGGATTCAGGACATGATAGAAGTCAAATTAAAAACTGTTGAACTGCCAACACATATTTTTTCAGATTTTTCGATCATGGCCATCGAAGTGCCAGTGGAAAAAAAAAAAACTTCGAAAATTCATGACGCGCTCAAATTTGTTTTAAAAAAATCTAAAAAAAATTCTGATTGCTATTTAGAGTCAGAAGAATGATACAAAAAATCGCGGACCAGATCTGAGAGGTCGAGGGTCAGGACCAGGTCGATTTGGCATGGAATGCCCCATATTCAATAAATATTTTTACTACTGCGTTTTAGCGCTTTATCTTTTTGCGTGAAATTTTTTTTTTTTTATAATCGCGTTTATTAATGTGTGAAGTCCGGTCTCTGCGGGAGGGGACAAATTTCGGTCATCCGTGACCATTATCTAAATTACATATTCTCTATCCTCTTTCTTATTGAGTAACGATATACCACCACGATGAATATATGACGACAATGTGCGAAATGATAAACGAAATAAAATTCGTATAAACTGTATTAATCGAATACCTAAATAATTGACTCATCATTTTTTTATTACTGCAGAAAATATATATTTTTTGTGACTTTCGAAATTCAAGAAGGTACAGTATATATCTGTGAACAAAAAAAAAAAAAAAAAAAAAAAAAAAAAAAAAAAAAAAAAAAAAAAAAAAAAAAAAACGAACTGCGATGCTAATCAAGAAACTCTGATTAGTATCGAAAAATTGAACAATCATAGTATCAATTATAAAACTAATAATAAAAATACCACCTGCGTCTGCATTTTTGTGGAACTTTGGTCTACAGACCTTGCTCTATATTGAACAATTTCAGAGATAGCTATACACAACGTTTGGAACCCAATTTTCTATGTGTATAGATAATAATTAATGTATACAGATAAAGTAAATACTTTTATCAATACACGCACGCTTTCTTTTTTTATCAATTATCATCGAGATCTGAATAAAAAGTGACGAATAAAAGCTGCCAACGAACTTTTGGGATAAAGAATTGAATGAGATTAGATAAAAGTATATCTGTGAGAGGCGTAGTAAAAACCACAGAGGTAAGAGAGAAAAAGGGACCAAAAAATTGTCAAATTTTTCGGCGACGACTGAGATGCCAGATTATAGATAAGATTCTGAAAAAAAAAAAAAATAGAGAATGTCCTTGGAAACACGACCGCCATTGTCCAGCGCCTTAACTGGTAAGATGATCTTTTCGGGGCATGTTGCTTGCTCTAAACGATTTTATCCCAAAGATCTTAACGACTTTCTTCGGGTTTTATAGTGCGGTAAGATAGAATTTTATGACTTGTCGCACGTGAAAATTTTCTCTACGTTTTTCTGTACTACCAACGAAATTGAGACTATTTTAAAGTATTTTACGATAGGTAATAAATACTTATCGAATCGGACCAATGAATCTGATTTTGATATCGGTTTTTTTCCTGGCTATAGCGAAAGGCGGTAGAAACGTATACTAGGGCTCTCCCACGGCCCTCAGAGGCAGGGACCACTTCTTAGCCTCTTGGAGGCCGACTGAACGGTATTTAAAAAACTCCTTTCAGCCCCCAACAGCGAACCTAAAATACCTTATGGTTCTACTCGAAATATACCCCCGCTGTGCAAGACCTTATATGCGTTACACACTATGTACTCACGGTGCGCGCGATCTCTCGTGCACTTTTCCTAAGGGGTATTTATAAGAAAAACGAGACCTACCACGTGCATCTCCGCGCATAGTAGTTCAAAATTAAAACTATGCTTTTGTTTTCTTCTTTTTACTTTTTCCTTTTTCCTTTTTTATTTCCCCTTGCTTTTGTTCTCACGTATGTACGCGTGTGACTTTGTACACTAAGTAAAAGAATAGAATAGGTTCCTCCGTGCATACATTCTCAAGTACTTTCTTTAACACGTATTATCAGAACTAGATACCTAATACCTATAAGAGCTATTGAAAATCCGAAAGAAATTGGGGTCGTTAGACCAATTTATCGAACCCTAACTAAATTCAATGAAAAAAAAATTATAACCGGGGATTTCACACGCCGTACACTGTTAGAAATTTTTGTATGAAATTTCATAAAAATGTGTGTGAAGCAATTAACATATACTTTTTGTACATTAAAATTCAGAGTTTATAACGAATGAATATTAAGACGTATAGTTTTGAAAAATTAGATTTCTTATGAATTTTCATACTGAAAATATATTAAATTTCACACATTAAAAGTTTTGAAATTTAATTCATATAGTTATTGTATATGAGAATTAATATTCATGTTATATGGAAATCGATATTGGTTATGAAATTTCAGATAGAAATTAAATAAAATTCTATACACATAGTGTATGAAATTTATGCAGTTCATTGAGAATTCTTACTTCTCGTATATGAAAATTGATATAAATTTATATGTATCAGAATTAAGGATCATTGTAAAAATTTGTATAAATGTATTGACAAATTTAAAGGTATGGGTACATTAAAATTCAGACACGTAATTGAAATTTATAAATCTTTTTAATAATATTCAATATCGTTTCACAATTGCGTTATACATAATATTGCTTATGACTTATACACGAACATCGACTGATGGACGAAGACTAGAAAAATCACTTGAGAAATAAAGTATGCACAGTAATTATTCCTCACATGTAAACACCCTGACAAGAATGAATATAATATTGCATATAATATGATAATATTGCAAAGTAATTATTACACACTTAGAATTAATAAGATCACGTATTGGTCCGAATATAAGTCGAGGTATCAAATTATATGCAGGATTGACTGATAGAAATCGAGATAGAAATACATAAAAAGAAATCCTGAATTAGAGTTAAAAAATAGGGGGTCGACTTATATTTGGATCAATACGGTATTCAAATAGAAAGATTATATCGCTAACTCCCTAATCCAAAATATTATTACATGAGTTTGAGATGCATATGGGGCATTCCACGTCAAACCGACCCCTCATGGGCCTGACGCTCTGGGATTCTGATGCCCCATGGATTTTTCGGTTCATTTTGGTAAAAAATGATGACTTTAATTTTTTGAAATTTTCCGGAATTTTTGAAAATCGTGCAAGAAATTAGTGATTTCGAAAATGTCTATCTTGATGAAGATATTTGAGGTCACCATACGATTTTCAAAAATTGCGGAAAAATTTCAAAAAATTAATGTCATCATTTTTTACCAAAATGAACCGAAAAATCCATGGGGCATTAAAATCCCAGAGGGTCAGGCCCATGAGGGGTCGGTTCGACGTGGAATGCCCCACATGTATATGACTGTAATACCTAAATATTAGCTTGTACTTCCCAGGATCGACTATATCGAATCTTTGGTACGTATCGAGGTCCAGTCTTTACTTTTCAATCTATGTAGTGTCACAAAAACATCTTGGTCAAAAACATCTGAAAATAAAATCATAAAAAAATAATTTTTTTCAATCATATTTTGACTAGTACACTGGTAATTATCATGCATTTATTTCTCAAGAAACAGGCAAACTGCACCGCGACAGACTGAGTGTAAGGTTGTTCTAATAGTATATTCAGACCGCATGACTCGACAGATTGAGTGTGAGGTTATGTCGTCCTAATAATTCCGAGGTTTCAGCACGTATACACCTTTAAATTGTATGATACTGTGAGGCTTACCAAACACAACGCTAATTCTAGCTGTGGTATGTATTTGCAGATGATAACTTATAAAGATATAAAGTGTTAACTAGCCACGCGCGCGCCTGGGTGGTATGCGTCGCTATTATATCTGGGCAGTAATACTTGCTAAAATAGATAATCCATGTTATTACGTACCTGTCGTATTGCTTCGATGAACTGTCGACACAATTTGTTTCGATACTGCTGACGCGGATCTCGAAATATACACAATTCACGAATATACGCGACTGAGATCTTATAGAGTCGCCTTCTTCCACGCGTCCGCCATTACCAAATGGAACTTACGGAAGTAGGCATGGCTGAACGGAAATGGACGGGTAGCTATGCGCAGAGTGTACTGCGCAACCAAATCTTATTCCCGAATAGGGTGAACCGTGGGTATAATACCGTGAAATTTAATATCAGGTTATTTCAATTTTTACAAAACATTCTTCTGAATTTTAGTATGGCATGATGTAATTCTCAATTGAAACGATGAAATTTACAACATGGTCACTGAAAATTCATTCAGATCAACATGCATTTTGAATATTCAAGAGAGTTTTGTGAATTTTCAAAACAGTCTCGTAAATTTCATACAACCAATTTAATATTTCGAAATAGTAATTGAATTTTCAGTCTTGTTCATTAATATTAATAGACAAATATGGTATTTCAAGATTTTCTGTATGAATTTCATTTCAACCACCAGGGTTACTAAATTTCATTATTTTTAGTATATGAAATTTCTAACTATTTCTAACAGTGTACGTCACGTCACGACGATAATATAATCACTCAGGGCTTATTAGGTATTAATACGTATACGGTCTTATCTTGTTTTTTTTCTTCGATTTCTTGTTTCTCTATTAAATTAACAAACGTTACTTTTCCAGTGCGAAGTATAATCCACACATAGTCTGCATACTATGCATGTCTCGTTAACGCCGATAGGTAATAATTGTACTCCATATGTGTCTAGACTGCAAACGCATTAAAGAGGTAAGATCTCATCGTAAAACGTGTATCGTCATTAGAAACGATTTACAAATTCGGTATCTATATCTATCCGGCATGGTAACAGTAATCCATGCTCATTACTACATACACCCCAATATCCACCTCACCGAACCCACATATCATGTCATGAATCATAAGTAAAGATAAAAACAACTAGTTCAATGCTGTTATAACAGGACAACGATTAGAGGCGATCAGGCGATTGTCATTGCAGTCAAAGTTCTTTAACAATAACTTGATGGATGAAATCATGATGTGATATCCAATCAAGAGTTTCACGAGTTCGAAGGTAAACTGCACATTTGTATATTATATAGTGATGTGTAGTTATCTGTATGTATGTATTGACTTTCCTTAAACGAATCCTTGTCTCTCTATACTTGATTTACAAGGTATCATTTTCGTATATTTACGTACGATTAAGGACTTGGCTACCCCCAGCATCTACAGATTCATATGGACCATTAAGAAACGTTATGGGAGGCACTATCTTCTCCTCGCCACTCTATATGACACCCCAGGAACAACGGTGCAGCAGGGCGGCACCTTTTGATCTTTAGAACGAAGCAAACAGGTAGAGAAGATGCCGACACTACGGCGACTCGGTTCTGGTTCTGGTTCTGGTCCTGGTCCTCGTCCTGATCTCGGCTCGGGCCAATGCTGCGCGAGTATCGCGCACACCCTTGGCCCTTGACTCTACGGCGTCGATCCCGAACTCCGAAGAAAAATATGGAGGGTATTTATAGATTAAGATCCTTACGATAGGGCAAAGATTTTTCATTTAGATTTCATACCGATCCGAAATATCTTTCGGGTTCCAAAGAGCTATAGACTTCAAATTATCCTTGAGTCCGGTAGCAGCTTAAGGGGAATTCTTATTTCCACGCGCTCTCTCTCTTATATAGCATGCTATACCCTCCCACTCAAAAAATGAGAAGAAAAAAGAAAAAAGAAAAAAGAAAAAAAAAAGAGAGAATCTTGGCTAGAATCTTATACCATACAGAGATCTTGCCGTTGATATTATACAAAAAGTTAAAAAAAAAATTCTGCGGATCGTCGAGATATCTGAAGAATAATAATTAAAAATCTTTCCAACACGCGCGCGCTATATATATGCGAAGCTAAAG
The DNA here is from genome assembly GCA_943736025.1 of Tenthredo mesomela. Lineage (NCBI taxonomy): Eukaryota > Metazoa > Arthropoda > Insecta > Hymenoptera > Tenthredinidae > Tenthredo > Tenthredo mesomela. Next base: position 33,570,965 of record OX031015.1, on the reverse strand, counting down.
ATGAAACATTGCCTCGTTTGGTTTTATCGAAACCCTAAACTGCCCTTAGGGCATTGTCTCTACACACAGACACGGTTCTATAATAAAAAAGATGTGTGAATGTATTTAGACGCATCGATTCTATGCTGATGTGCACATAGAGAAATCTAAGCCCGCATCATTTCGAGTGTGGTAGCGCAGACATTAGACGCCACCATGGGGTGAGGGCATATCTAAATAACAAACTGGAGGAAGAGTTCAGTGCTAGCGGGGACACGGTGGTTGTTGATGATGCCGGCGACGCGGACGCTATGGAGGAAGGGAATCTTTACTTCTTGGTAGCATATAACAGTGGAATAGCTGCAGCGGCAGGAGTAGAAGCGGCGGCGGGACCTGGACCTGGACCCCTACCGCGGTCTCCCGCTGCGACCGGTAGCCATACTCTGTCTCGTTCGTTATATTCGAGCTCGACACGCCATTGCAATATTAATATTCCACTCTTAGGTATAAGATAAACGATAAATTAACATCAACGTAGGATAAAATTTTATACGAATTAAATGTTTATTTATTATTTTTTTTTTTTTTTACTCTACTCTATCTTTCCCGAATTAAATCACGAACGTTTCCGTCTATTTCTGTACACTGCAAAAGAACGACCGGGTTCGCATTTCTTTTCGCAAGAAAACAGAAAAAAAAAAGAAAAAAAAAAAACAAGAAAAAGAAAAATAGAAAAGGAAAGTAAAGTAAGAGAAAAAAGAAAAAGGAACAAAATTCCTCGGAATGACAGAGACGGTACCCGTAGTTCAATATTGTCTCAAGAAACGGGGGAAACCCCTGCACTCTGGTCTCTGCAGCGCGGTTGACAAATGTAAATAGTATACCAAGCAAATGCAAATCTCGGCCAAGTCTCGTCAATATAAGAGGCGCGCGGTTTATGCGGGGACCACACGCAGCCTCCAAGGGACAATGTCATGTTTGGGTGAAAATACGCACCACGACGCCGGACATTTGAGTATTTATGTTCACCCTTGACGTTCTGGCTGCAGTACAGCACCCCACGTGGCTAAAAGAATCTATATAAGAAACTTCTTTACCCGTTTCTTAAATACTTTGCAAATTCTACGCGGAGGTATTTGCCGCGATGGTGTGCGCAGGGTGGTGAGTACCTCCGCTACTTCATCCCTATATTATCGTTTATACAACTTCCTAGGGATATAACTAACTCACTTGCCCTCGCCCTTAGCCTTTGTCGGTTACTGGCGCCACGAACCTATTAAAAATAATGTTTAAAGAACGAATTATGGAAATGCATTCTGCGGGGGGATATACCGTATCGCCGGATCCATCCATTCGGGTTCAAATTACAGGGGGCATCCGGCCCCCTGGGAGGAATATATTATGTTGATTTCAAAAACGAAAGAGGGGCGAAGCAGGGGGGGCTTTGCTTTATTCTTATGATTTTTTCATCGCGGTTTATGGTATTCTTATATGACATTAAGGCATATTAGTGTGCAATTTTTTTAAATCTCCTTTTAATATGAAGAAATCCCAAAAAAAATTCAATTTCAACATCAAGTTACTGTAAACGAAAAACCGGACGGACGCATTGATGTGTTAATTGATTATTACCCCCGGTTCCCTGATATTATAGATCATCCGTTCTGTCGTTGTAAGGCTTTGGGTAAAATGTGTGGCTTGGTGGCCGGAAAATATCGAAGAACTTTGTAACTACACATCTTCTTCCTCTCTCTCTCTCTCTCTCTCTCTCTCTCTCTATATCTATCTCGCTCTCTTCCTCTGTCTATCTTTCCGTCTTTCTTCAACCAACCGACAGCAGACAGACAACGTGGGAGGTCTCCACACCTAGACACTACGAGAACCAAATCATTTGTCAATGCGGGTCAGTTTACCAATTCGTCGCACTACCACGGTGTTCCATAGAGTTTCATGCCGTTTTACGGTAAAACGTCTCTTATGCCTATTCATTCGTGACGTTAGAGAGGGAAGACGGAAGACCCAAAAGGAGTGTCCCGCGGGTCTCTTATATAAATGTATGTATATATGTATATATAGAGTGTATTTGTGTCTCCTCTGCACATATATAATATATACTATATACCTCCCCTATACATACATATATATATATATATATATATATATATGTACACAAATTCACCGGGGTGTGAAATTTGTGATTAATTATTGACTTGCGTGGGCGTTTAGGGTAAAGATTAGGATCTTTTTAGACTGAAGGCACCTCCGAAGGGTAATTACAGAGGATATCCCTTAACGATTTTTGATGCTGCTGCTTGTGGTGCTGGAGGTTTTAAGATATACAAAATCTGCTAAAACCGCACGTTTATTTATTCTTATACATCAGGATTTTATTTAGTTTTCGATTCGCGGTATATAATCGCGTCATCGTACTTTTACCTTATGTCTTTTTATCCGCGCTGTCACCTATATATATTCGCGCCCACGTGCGGTCCTCTTTGTCCTCTTTAAGTCAGAGTCCACCGAAGTGACCATATACAGATAGATATACTACTACAGGTACTGAACGAGAATAGGATATCGTAGGATGTCACCAGGCCTGTATATCTGCGAGAATATGCGATAGTTTGTTGCAAGTGTATGCGGCCACACACGAGGAAGAGAATGACACCTCTTGCTCACCGAGGACCACACACGAAGTTCCGAACTCGAAGCCTTTTTCTCCTCTCCGATGGACCTCTTCCGCACGACAGGTCTAACATGAAAGAAATACTCGTAATCCAGACGAAAGTCGATTTCACTACAGAGGATCGGAATGAATAGTATCGCTCGCTTGTGTTTCACGACGACTACATTACAGTGTACAAGGAAAACCGATCGAATGATTCACGCAGTGTTATATCCATGAATTCGTCAATTCGAGGCAATGTCTTAGTTCTAAGAACAAGAATAAGAACAAGAACAAGAAGGACCCTTAGATTTTTATTTGAATGAATATATATGCTTGAATGACATTTTTGCTTAAATAATTATTTAATATGAATCTTGCATGCTTAAAATATAACTGACTCTTAATTTAGCCGCAGAGCTATAATTACTACTAAAAGTCAATCAGTGAAAGCACTCGAAGTATAACGATGTTTATATATTCATATATTGTAAACTATTCACGTCCCCCGATGCATCCTCGCGAAGGATTCAAGTATAATTTTCAAAAGTGCCAATAGACGGTGTACAGAGATCGAGAGAATCCAGATATACTTACGTCGGTTTCGTTTGAATTATTGACAGCTATATGATATCTGGGGTAAAAATAAAGTGAAAAAGGACTTCATTATTACATTATTCAGCTTTTGTCTACAGTGTTTCATCATGAGACGATGAATAAAGGTAAAAATAAGCTGTTTTTATAAGTAGGGGAAGGTGGGGCAGAATGGCCGGATGGGGCTAAATGGCCGCCAAAAAAAAAATTGACTCACTGGCATTTTCGCATCAAGGGGGATCATATGAGACGCCATGCAACGCGATTCCGCTGAAAGTGCTCAAAAATTTTCAGGGTGGGGCTAAACGGCCACGATAATAAAAGTAGCAAAATTGCATTTTCAAGTCGAAGTGAGTGAAAATCGGTTAATTTCATATGATATTTAATCACACCAATTGGAATTTATTTGTTCCGAATAAATATTTAATTGCGACTATTGAAAAAAATATTTCGTTAATTCAATTATATTTTTTTCTCAGTGTAGGGTGAGCCACTTTGCCCCACCCTTTCAGTTTTGCATCGTTTTCAGTGAAACCACGCTGCATATAGTTTTATCTCACTCACTTCGACGTGAAAATGCAATTTCGCTACTTTTATTAGGGTGGCCGTTCAGCCCCACCCTAAAATTTTTTGAGCACTTTTAGCGGAATCGCGTTGCAAGGCATCTCATACGATCCCCCTTGATGCGAAAATGCGAGTAAGTCAATTTTTTTTTTGGCGGCCACTTAGCCCCATCCGGCCATTCTGCCCCACCTTCCCCTACTAATACGAAGCATAGAGTAGTAAGTATACGACATCGTTGAATATATATTATATATATTGTGCGATACAGGGTTGTTATTGTCAAGCTATAATTTGGTAATAAATATTATCGTTTGAGGGAGTCGAGGACCGATCATAAATTGGTAACAGCAAGGGAGAGAAGAAAGTCGGGGTGTCGTAAGTTGCGGGTAATACTGGCATGCACGTTCACCTTGTCGGTTGGATAAACGTGAACTTGGGGTCCAAGCGCGAGAATTTTCTACCTTGATATGTTTACTGCCGAGTCGAATGGCGCGAAGTCGAATAGCAGCGCGCAGTGGCGACGCTGTAAAAACGGACGAACTTGCCTCGATACACGGTAAGATTTATGTTAGTTGAAAGGTCGTATAAACGCGGTAGAGCTCGACTGCATCCTGGCGGGGGGGCCACCCGGCATTGTTGCTAATTGCGTTGCGGGCGAGGCCAACTCGTGGTGGTCCAACGCGTTTTGGTAGATAGCTGTGCGGAGTTCGGTTTGTGCAGTCTGCGTCTGTATATGTCTCGAGTAGGTAGCACTGAGATCTTTACAACCTTTGCGAACGACCTCGACCACAAAAGGTACCAACAGAGTTACTTTTTGCACTCAAGGCAGCGGGTGGCGGGAAGGACAATGCGGTATCATAACGAAAATATATCCAAACAACGTATTGTTCGATAGACTATACTTCTTTTTGTATATCCGAACCCCCGCAGACTTTGATTTTTCCTTATCTCCTTCGAGGTATTTTTTTCTATTACTTCGATCTCATAATAGCTGTACATACACAGAAAGAAAGGTTGACTTGATTCAAGATCATTTTTGCGGTGCCCAAAAATGAAGACCGAAATTTTCTCGGATCAAATCAAAAATTTTTCTCGAACCAAGAAAATTTGGAAAAATTTTCTTGGTTCGAGAAAAATTTTTGATTTGATCCGAGAAAATTTCGGTCTTCATTTTTGGGCACCGCAAAAATGATCTTGAATCAAGAATCGACCGTTGGAATCGGCGCGATGACACGTACGTGTGCGTGTATTCATATATAACTATAGAATTTTTGTTTGAACGCGATGAGGAGCGGATATAGGTATCTTGCGTGTGTTCCCACGGGACGGGTACCGCTGGGATTCCCCAGGCGGGACGATGGTATGCAAATTTAGTATAACGCGTAAGATTCCTTGATGGGACCGATATATAGGTATATGCCACGGAAGCTATAGAGCCGACAACTGTCCCCTTGCCCTAAAAACTTAGAAGTAAAAATTAACATACGAATAAGTGAAACCTGTATTAGGTATATCCCTTATAGACGAGGACAAGTCGTCACACCCTACGAGTTGTCTTTCCCATTTGGGAACCAGGGAGAAATAGCAACGGTCCTGCGGGAAGATACCGGTTCCTAGAGATCGCCGCGCGGGACCTTTCGTCCGGTAACAGAGAACCGGGAACCGGGAACCTGCGGCAGTATGCCCTTTATGGATCTTGGCAACGTTTTGTCTAGCCATGATTAGAGATGTGTTAAAACGGTCAGGACTTGATCCAACGGTCGCGGTGGGTTCATAGGTGAGATTCGCTCTTTTTCTAATCTTTTCTCTATACACACAACGGATAGATATTATGACAACCAACGGACATCGGACGTAAGGACGTTACTTTTAATATCAAGTTATGATTTAGTTTCTAACGAACAAGGTTCCGGTTCTTAGTTTTTAAGTTAGACCGAACGAGCTCATGATTTTTTTTTTTTTTTTTCACGATCGCAATATACAGACAAGAAAAAATAACAGATACAAGAAACAAGTCGCTAAATGGAAACGTATAATAAGACTATAATTTACAGCCTTTAAACTTTATCTCTTTAATCTCTGCTCAGTATAATTACACAGCGAAGTACTGAGCGTAGAATTTTTTTTAAGTTTTTAGTATTAGAAGGGCTTGAAATTATTCATTCAACGAATACTATATTGACGAAGAATTGAACAAGCTTTGAAATGAACTTATGGTTGTATGTATATTCATCTCGCATTTACTTTTTTCTTATTTTTTTCATTAATAGTCGTTCGAAATCAGTTCGACAGGATAAATGATGAAGAAAAACTAAATAGAAGAGAGACGTTATATAGGTGAAATCTAAAGATTTTTCGAATTTTTCCCATAGATATATCGGAAAAAGGTATATTTCGATCCCCTTTTCCAAAAATCAGGGAGAAGTAAACGAACGATTTTCCCCTAACTAGAAGCAAACAGGGTGACAACGCCATGAGATTCGCTACACCGTGACAATAACCGGGGTTTACTCTACACCCCTAAGGTTAACATTTTTGTTCATGGGGGACCGACCGTGTATTCTATAGAGCCCCAGGATGGGATTATCTCAGGTCAGGTACAGAGATTTCGGATTGTACGTACGACCAAATACCATAACAATCATCGATTGTCAGAGTTTCGTGCGTCCCATGGGCACCTCAATGCCCTTGCGCAAAATTGTACAGCCATTCAAAGTGTGGGAGACTGCTGATGGGACCTATTGCTTCTTATGTAATATGAAAAAAAAAAAAAAAGGTTTCCAACGTATTTTCTTCCAAACAGGATACTTCTTTTTTTTTTTTATAATCTGCTCCTGCATCTTGAATACAGGTACAGTGATTATTGCTGTATAGTTTAAGAAATGCTGTTATTTTCAATGAATTAATTGTTCTTCATATTATCGCGGTGTATATGAATGTGTGTACTTATTGTAACTATTTCTTGACGTTTTTCACTCGTTCATTTTTTTTTTTTTTTCTCTCATGGGAGTTTCCCATTGTAATCTATTTACTTATTTTCAACATTAATGGGCTGTGTGATATGTTGCGACGAAAATTCAACGGGTATATAAATGATGCGGGCAGCAGTAGCAGCAGAGAGTAGTATCGGTCGAAGGCGGCTCCCTGTGTCCTCGCTTATCTTTCTTTGGCCCACTTGCGGTGAGTCGAGTTAATTAAAACACGGTTCACTAATTTTAGTCGAATGCTTCTGAATCCCGATTAGCTTCGTAACTGGTTATCGTTTTAAATGTATCAAATTAAATTCCTCTTATATAGTAATAGGTACGCATTATTACCTACATTGTAGAAAATTCAGAATATTTTAGTCGAATTTCTGTATTCATTTTTGTCGAAATATAGGTATCGACATTTGAAAATCGTGAAAATCATAATCTTTACGTCTTTGGATAATCGGGGTACCATATCATTTCAATCTTACCCAATTGACAATACATATATTATACATAAAACTAAAGTTATACTAATAGTAATAATGAAAATAACAATATACTTGTCATCCAAATGAAAAAATAATAGAAAAAAAAAAAAAAAAAAAAAAAAAAAAAAAAACGAAGAAATCTGTCTAATATATTAACGATCGATCGATTGTACCTACAGGTATAATAATTATTCAGGGTCTATTACCTTTGTTCATTGAGGCGACAAATTTTCAGAAATTTAACAAGATTCAGACAATAGTATGTATAAGATAAATCAGTCCCGAGACCTTACTCACCAATGGTATGTCAGCTGGGTCAAACTATCCGTATTTAGTAATCAGCTTTGGAACCGATGAATATTCTCCATATCACTTGTTATACGGTATATTCACAGATTTAGTATAAATAACTATAACAATAAGTCTAAACTATGTGTTTCGTGCTATAGGTAGTAGTAATGGGTATGATTGTGTATCAAAAATCTGAATAAAATCGATGAAAATTTCAAGGACAAACGCGTGGACACAATAACAATCGGTACCTATATTATAGTTTGTGATATAGTTGACGATAACCGATACGATCGAAAAACAAAAACAGGTAGAAAGAAGATATATATATACGTGATAAGTACCAAACAGCGACTTATGACTGTTTACCAATCGCTACTGCACAATGGTATAGGGACACGTGGGTCTTTACTCTTTGGAAACGTTCAGGGACGAGCTTACAGTATGATCCGTGTGATCCCAAGGATGGTTTCAAACTGAGCAGCGAGTGACGAAGGAAGGTTCTACCCGACTCTGAAGCGGGTCCGGGGCGAGTCCCCGGCCGGTCGACCAGCATGGGCATAGGCATGGGATGGGATTTGGGTCTCTCTTTTTTCAGGGCCTCTCCGCGTGGTTGATGGTGTGGCGCGGGCCCGAGGGCCCCAAAGGGCCCCGATACGCGCCCCAGAGTGCAGCACGAAAAGAGTGAAGGGTGAGGTGAGGAAGAGGGAGTGAGGAGGCTCCACGCACGGTGCGCGCGCTCTGCCAACCTACGCATCGCACACTGTGTTGCTGCCGTTGCTGCTGTTGCTGCTGCTGCTGCTGCTGCTGTATGCTACGCGCTTTTATCTGTGTGCAGGTGTGTAGCATACCTGTGCACTGTGTATGGAAATATATCTATAGGTATACATATTTTAGTATCGAAAGGCCCCATACAGAATCCCGTGTAAAAGCCTGGGGGCTGGTGGCTGCACCACTAGTAAAGATGCACTTATAGGTATAATACATATACTACACGTATATATAGGAAGGAAGGCAGCTTCTTCGCGACACGGAGGTGCATGCCGCTTCAAAGCGCACACAAATACGAACTCTGTGTGCACGAGCGCGCGCGTATACGCAACCATCATCCTAATATACGACGGCCCCCTGCCACGGTACTACGGCTCCTCAGTCTTCACAAGGAACATACTCTGTGTACGCTTTGTTCAACCAGAGATCACGCGATTTCCGTGGCGTTTGTCATGCGCGGTACATAGGTATGACGAATATATGTCCGTCAGAAATTATGGGTAGCCCAACGTCTCGAAAGGTACTCTCGAAAGACGTCCTTCCACCACACTACGATTTTCTCTTCGGTATAGTATGACGAAGACTTTCATGCAGGAAGCAAGAAATTTGAACAATTTTATAGTGTCCGAAGATTCATTCGAAATTCTATGATCTCTTGGATCTCCGTCTAGGATACCTCTTCTGCATGGTATCTAGACGTTTAAAATTAGTCTAGACGACGTCTAACCATGTGACAAAAGACGTTTTGAATATGCATTCGGTACGTCTGTATAGTATCTGCGCTGGGATATGATTAAAAGTCTGATTTAGTCGGCAAACTAAGTATTGTATAGTAGTACCTACATTGTAAAGAGAATATCCAACGGCCACGCGCAATCGTGCATGCGTGCGTGCATGCATGCATGCGTGAGCAAACGTACCTGCCTTCGTATACGTTCCCGGTGGTCGGTATACCCCACTACATACTAACCATCGAGCATCTCAGAGTCTTCTCAAGACACACACACACGAAGTGCCCACGCGAGGACCACTCTGTCCCACGCACGGGACCCTCGGGCTCTCTGTCACCCGTCTCGCATATGTTTCAGAAAGGCGTGTATACTTCGAGCCCAGTGAAAGATCGGCTTTCGAAGAGAGAATTTTGATCCGAAAGGGTTGAATCCCCTTCTCGATGGTAGGTACTCGCCAGGTACTACACCCACGGAACTACACAAGCGATTAACGATTAGGTATGTGCCAGCTATGTGCACAGATTCGAAAGATGGGATAAGAGTAGGTATAACGTGACTTGGATTTCTTTTTTTTTTTTTTACAATGAATAGTAGCAACGATCAAAAGAAAATTGGTAAAATGTTATAATTTTTTTTATACCCCAGGCAAATTGAACCCGTATACCTACTATATTATATCTATAATGAAAGTAGCCAACTCTTATTATAATTGACTTATTAGGGTCCTGTGACGACGACGTAATTATCAAATTAAAATACCAGCACGCGAACTGAGCAATCAGGGTTATTTTTACTTCTGTAAATTTTTAGGTACACTCTCTACATTACATGACAAGAACGAAAAGTATCTTGAGATGAAATCGATCACTCATATAGTTGATTTAGTATCCATGTTCATGTCATTCAATGACTTTAGTGTGTGCCTGCAGGCAATTAGCAAAGTGACAGTGTAGATGAATTAATTTACTGCTGGTATAACCCGAGAGTACGAGAGAAACAGATGTCGTTCTTTGAATGGAAAATTCTACGCTGAGAATCGGATAGCTGGCTCAGCTACCCCATTCAGTGACCTGGTCGCGTTCGGGGATCCGGTTAATGTCTGAAAATTGTCATTTTAACATCGTCAAAATTCTTGGTCCTAATCCTATAGACGGGTATCTCTGACTCTTTTCGCTAGTGTCGATAACTCGTGAAGGAATTTTGGAAAACTGATGCGGTTATATCGATACCTTTGGAAATAAATCAAGCCAATTAGAAGCTAGAAGATGTTCAAGAACGCGCTGGGATTGGTCGAGTGATTTTGGGCGACCCCGGTGGTCCCAATTAGGTCACTTGGGATCACGAGGAAGGCTCAGGTTGCGATCCTTCTGAGGCCCCCCTTAGGACCCCTCAGGAACCCCTCCAAGCTCTGCTAGAGGAAACCATCCGTGACGCGTCCTCCTGCTCGCTAAAATTCGGTTACGAATTTGTTCGGCACTGTCAAACCGTAACAAGTTTTTTTTTTTGTTTTTTTTTTTTTTTGTTTTTTTTTTAACCCACCCCAACGTAGCAATCGTTCCGATTCATTACTACGGGCACGTGGTTATCCCTAACGAAGATTTTTCTGGTATCTTCCAGTCATCGATGAGTCTAATACCGCGAGAAGGCCAAGCTGAAGACATCCTTTTTTTTTTTATCGAACAAAACTAATCACAAATCGACGCCGCACGTATATCAAGTTCTGAATTCTAATTAAATGACTCATCTTATCGCTGCAAGAGATTTTTTGATCATCTATATTTTACTTACTTAGTTGCAGTTGATTGCACGTTGCAAATAAACACTTGAGACAATAAATATTGATTCTATATGTCGATAGTATATGGAAAACTTATTAACTAACTGGAATAGGAGCAGCGGCAAACCTGTCTACAAACGTCCGGTATGGACCTTAAGTTTTTAAGGGCTTAGGGCGACGGTTGCACGAAAACTGATTCTTTGCGAGCGTCGAGCTATGGGGCCTCTTATCGCCAGCTTGAGATGACACGTTTTTCTGATAAAAATCCAGTTTACGAAGCCTTGGGGTTTGTTCCCGGCCATGGGACCGCCTTATCTAATCGCTTATGAAATCGTCTTGTAAAACCTTGGCCATAAGGGCCATACGGGTGGCATAAGGAACCCACCGAGTTACGATAAGTATTCCAGGGGTCCCGCAGAGATAGAAGCTTAGGTTGTTAACCTCGATATTATAATACAAACCAACCACCACCACCAATCGCAAGAATTACCTTACTAAAATTTCTAAACTTTAAGCAAAATCCCCGACTCGGATTACGAGTTTTTATTTAGCATTCTAAAGGCGTGAAAGTCTCGGGTTCTCACCTTCTCCGGAAATTCCTTCTTCTTAGCTCTGCACCATCTGCAGTCAGTTGACAATATTTTTCTGAACATTTTAAACGAGTATAACTAATAGTACCTATAAGAAGATCGATTCTAGTACCCTATATTATACTCTTATAGATAAGTCCTTATCGAATCAATTCTCGTTCATATCCTTTCAATTAGATATCATTCTATACAGTATATGTATACTCTCTTGCGCAAGATTGTTAGTTAATAACCGGTTGAAATCAATGCGTCAATCACTTCTACCAAAGGTCATTAGTTTTTCTTTTTCTTTTTTTTTTTTTTTTTTTTTTTTTTTTTAATTTATAAAGTTCACGAAGTTCTTGTTGATATCATTTTATCACGCGTTGAAAAACGTACCTATTATTCATCGTTTTGAAATTAGTTTACCCGTATATATATATTATATATATATATATATATATATAATACTGCTATGGCAATACTTCGGGCATATAAATTTCTGTATGTTCAACTGTTCAAATAGAAGCTTCGGCCGGTTTTTCCGTGTTATACCTTCGTCCTGTAGTACGTATATTAATATCATATCGTACAGAAAGTAAGTTCCTTTGATACTGTGATGTAGACATTAAGAAATCTTATCTGCTTAATGAAAAAAAATCTGTACCTACATAATATATATAATAATCGATGAGCTCGAAAGTATCTGTATACAGAATAATCCATATAATTTCGAGTCAATTTTCCAAACAGTCGATTTAAACGAACGGCGATATGAGATTCAAATTGTTGATTGAAAAAAATCCAACAATTATACAATTCATCTGAAAACAGAACGGAGCTTTTTTTTACTGCAAGCTAAAACTGTATGTTACAAACCAACATGAAACAAGTCTCGTTTATTTTTTTTCGTCATATTCAAGTTTCTTGTTCTTAAACTATACGTTGAAGGAACGTTGGCGGAGCATAGCATGTTTCATCGTGAGCCAGAGAAGGATGAAGGAGGATGAAGGACGTGGAGGAGGAGGAGGAGGAGGAGAAGGAGGCTGCCGGCTCGGCTCTGCTGGGGGCGGCTTACTTACCTTTTTTTTTTTTTTTTTTTTCTCTCGTCGGCCTCTTCTTTCTCTTCGTTCGCCAGGGTCGCCCCTCTTCGTCGTACGGCCAGAGGGATCCAGCCTGGGCCCCTTGGGCCTGGGTGAGCCTCTGCTTGTGTTATGCTTGTGTGTTCATGTGTCTGTGACGAGTGTGCCGTGTCGCTCTTGCCGAGAGATAGGAAGAGAGCGAGAGAGAGAGAGAGAGAGAGAGAAAAGGAGAGAAAGAAAGAGAGAGAAAAAGAGAACGAGAATGGGACGAAGAGAGCCAGAGATACAAGGCTCCAAGGATGTGAGGGAGAAAGGGGGGGCAACAGGTGGATACGCAGTCTGGGTTCACGTAGGAGCACCCGTGCACCCGCCTGGAACCCCGTCCGTTTCTGTTCTGTTCTCGGTCTCTCCTTCTCGAGCTGGTGCGCCCAACAGCACCACCTCCTTCGCTTTCGTGGTTTACGACTACGTAATGCTGTAGCATATTACGTAATGTAAAATAAGTTTGGATGGGCTGCACCACGAGCTAGCAAAGAAGAGACTATAGCCCGTCAATTTCTTATCTACATCTTACGTATGTGTATGTATAATATACGTACGTAAAAATGTTTGAATCGATAAGGAAAACCAGAGAAGAGATCGTATAGTAATATATTCACTATCACTGCATGTATACCGTAGATGACGGAGAGAAGCTATCGGTACAAGTAGATTGGTATAGGTGTACGTGACCGTCACACCCCTTCGTGTAACTAGCTATCACGCCTTTCAATAATTTCCATTAAAATCATGTTTTTTTTTTTTTTTTTGTTTTTCTTTCTTTAATTTCGTGGCTTAACGTGTCAGGCCCATTTACTATATATTTGAATATAACTATTAGAGAGTGAGTATCAATATTTTCGAGGATGTTTCTCATCGCGGTCAATTAAAACTCGCGATAATGTATAATATAATCAATAAAAATTGGAGAATTACGAAATCTTTTTATCGCGCGTTATGTGTATATATAAGAAGAAGCTTTCAACTTATTTGATATTTTATTCATTTTTATATATTCTATCCTTGATGTAGTAATATAACGCGGTGTTATAGATAGCCGCGGCTTTATAATTATCAGCAAAGCGAATTTAGAGCTTTATAACGAAGCTGATTTCGTTCGGGTATAAACCAGTCAGCTAGACTGTTATCGCGATAACGGAATGGAAAGTTTTCTACAGTCATAATTATTGATGGAACATTTCCAAAACTTAGCACCTATATACACATGTCGCGATGGTAAATAGGCATATACGTATATTATGTGTAAATGTACCAACATTGCCCGATATAGAATGAACTGGCTCTAGATGAACGAGGGAAGATATTTTTGTTGAAACCTTTTTATATTTCTTTAATACGTAGGAGTATATCTAAGCTTCGTAAAATAGGGCGACCGATTCCTTTTTTTTTTTTCTTTCCTTTTCTCTTCTTTTCTAACTCTATTCAGTAGAACGTTGAATAGAAGACGAAGAAGGCGCCTAGGAGAGCCCTGGGCTCGCATTGTGTAGACGCCTTTGCCGGTAACTAGTTTCCTTATGGCCCCAGGACCCTTTCTTTCATTTTTTTAAATTTCTATGCATCGTTTCGTCTCCCTCTAGGCCCATTTTTCTCGTTCGGGTCCATCTCGAAAAGAAGCTGCCCCCAAGGGCCTGGCCGTCGAGGGAATACCGGGGATACGAGGGGACTAAATCCTTCTTTTTTTTTATTTCCAGGGCTGATCGTGGGCCCCGCGCGAACTTGTTTAAAGAGCTGCATGCTATAAGCAACGATGCGTCACCGGTTTGGAATTGATACGGAAGGTAGCAATAAAAAAAAAATCTAATTGAACGTCAAAACAATATTTCTCGGTGGGTTACGTCGGCAATTATCAAAGACCAGTCCTTGGCTCCAGTCACGCTCAAGACGGGAGCCATCCCAGATCCTATCTTAGTTACGTACCCAGCCTCTCAACCACCTCTATTTCTCCCTCCCCCCCCTCCCCCCCCGCCCCTTTCAGCCCTTTCATTTCATTCCAAAGATTCATCTCAACCCGTATCCATAGCCGAGTCGTGCAGGGCAATCTCGGACAACGAATAGCAGATCGTGACTTATATAGTTTGAAGAAAAATTATCTATTTCAAATTCACCCATCCCTGATCGCGTTGCATAAGTATTTTACTTCTCATTGAGATCATTCCTTAATAAGTAAACTTTTTTTTTTCTTATCTATTTTTTCACCGATTGATCAGTTTGAACTGTAACTATACTTCCGATGGGTTTTTTTTATAATTGGGTAGGTGTATATGAATTTGGAAATTCTCCGTTAGCGGAACTCAATATCTTGATGTCGTTCGCGGTCAAGTTCCCATGTCTTGTACACTTCTGGAGTTTTCCGTTGCCCCCGCTTCCCATGGACTTCCTAAACATTGACTTCCTTAAGAAACAGAGCAGATGGCTTATTAATTCGATGACCACAGCCGTGTGCCCAGTTCCCACCCCGGTTGCACGTTGCAGTCACTTGCTACTTCCTTTCAACCCAAAGTTAAAGGCGGTGGTACTTTGGGTGGGTGCATGTGTATAGCTCATATTCTCATAATCCTATATATATGTAAACGAATACGTCTAACGTTTGCTGATTCACTTCTTCTACGTATCCTACTCATCGAACATTTTCCGATTTTGCCTCTTTGCCTCTGAGAGTAAAATCAAATTGCTTGAAGCCGATCACGCGCAGTAAGAGTGCTTCGTGAGGGTGCATCAGCGAGTGCGTGTGCAGGAGGGCATATGGGTAGTGTGGAATGAAGAAGCTTGGAAGAAAGGCGCAAGGTGCTGCCTCCACACTCTCCACATGCCCCTGTCGCTGATCGCCGTCTTCTTCTTGGACCGGGCGCGCAGCGCGGTGTGGTGAGGTCTTGGCCGTTACGGCAGCTGATTGTCGGACGAGCAGCAGGTGAATGTGGGAGAAGGTATTTCTCGCGTGTAAAGGTGTGTCGCTATTGTTGCCAGGCAATCGAAGAGAATTCTCCTACTTTTTCATTATTTATTGTCAATTTTATACGTCGTCCAAAATATCGCTACAAATACGCTGGGTGCAGTGTAGAGCGCGCACGCCTAAACGCTGTAATAAAAATAACTTACGACCCGCACCTATAATCCCACGTTTAAATAACGAGATGAAGCTATTCTATTTCGACTCTTCAATCATTCATTATATTTTCGTTACTTCACGCCGAAGTGCAAAATTTATTGACAATTGTCCCTCGTTAATGTCCAGCAGCTGTTATATTATGCAACCTGCAGAATACAGATAGTTACATGTGTATGTACAATACGAGATACAAGATTACACATTTGGACATTTTCCTTGGATAAGAATGGGAGGAATGGTATTGCAATAGAAAGCAGATTCATGATCAGTATAAAATGAAACAGTTTATTGGTGGATAGAATTACATAGACGTAAGGATGGAAGATTACAAGTGTACTAATTATGCTGATTATCCTAATAGCGGTGATTATCTACGTGTGCAGTCGTGAACACTCTGCATTGAAATAGCTCTAGCAATGAGCTTTTTAGCTCCAAAACTTTGACGCGTAAACATATCGGAGTGGGATACCGATCGGACTTATCCGTATAATTTGAATCTCTGCAGTGAGCCGCGCGTTAATGAAATTCAAATAGAGAGTCCATGAAACCGATCTCCGCGTATCAATTTCGTCTCACCCCCAGCTGAAGGAGAAAGAGAAGGTCGTCGTCGGCGTCTCAAAGGGTTGCCTGCGTTCCCACACCGCCCGCGCCTGCGCAGCTTCTTCTTCTTCTTCTCTGGGCGCATTGGTCTCCTCCTCGAAGACAGGAACCTTAAAATGCTCTCGTCGACCCCGTAGATTTATGACCTAGCAGCCCAAAGATCTTACGAGCATCTCTCCACGGAGACCTGCAACGTGTTACATTTAGGGAAAACCTGGACTGCGCTAGTTTTGTCAATTTTTCGTCAACCGAAAGTCGCGCTCCACTTTCGACTCCAGTCTAACGGCATTGTAACTGGAACACTCTTTACCTTGATTTGTATATTGTATGTCATTGTACTTAATGAATCGAGCGATAGTCCCGCTATTTGTCCCGATACGATGATTAGATTAGGAAATCGTCAGTCTGTCTCTAAATGATAGACGCTAGTCATGTTATCAACTATTACAGTTTGATTGGAAAAACGATGATTGTCTCGAGACTAATACTACGCTATACCTGAAGTCGAAAGATTCATTGGGATCAGTGAAAAATTCTCGAGAGCAAGATGCGTTCGAAATCGTCGTGTGTCAACTGTCAAAGAATTGTTTATGGCGGGTAAGATGACAAAGGGAGAGGAAAAAGAGTAGAAGGTATAGGCGCTCGTGTGAGAGAAAGAAAAAGAGGGATGACGAGAGAGATACATAAAATGAGAAAGAGGATGCGATACCTTGGGGTGATGCGTTTCACCTGTATGCTTGATACAGCTGCTACCGCGGCCTAACCAACCTGCCGACCGACCGGCCGGCCCTTGGACGGTAAGGTGCTTCTTCGAGGATAAGAAAGTGGGGGTTGCGTCTCCAGAAGACGTTGAGCAACGGAAATTTATAGAAAGTGTAGCGTTTGCTCGAATACTGCGTATGACTTTATGCAGACCTATATCAAATGAGTATGTGTGCCGAGGACAGAACAGAAAGGGTGCGCGAGAGGGCAGGGGATGGTATAGAACATCGTTAAGTGTAGCACCACTTAAGTGCAGCACTTGCTCGATACACTTGCTTCGATACACTTGTAGCCTTGGTTCCAAGCGCACGGCACACCTGGCGCCTTAAGTGAGGGCGAACGTTTCAACGGTTCTTCCCAATCTGTAATTATTCTGTTGTTGTATCCTTTTTGCTAAGGCTCCTCTGCTGATTACCCCTATACATACATTAGGTTTTTTTTTGCATAGGCTCACGCGTATTGTGGTCATTGATTATTTTTCGCAAAATTCTACTAGATATCTTGGTCCAATATCTGTCTTAGCAGGGTACATTAATCTTGAAAGGTTCTAAATTCGAGTGTGTCTCGCACAGTTTCCTTTTTTGCATAATATGTGTATTTTTGGTTACAAACCACATTTAGTCAATCGCGTTTGATTCGGAAGGCCTACATTTCAAAATTTGATGTTCAATAGTACAATTTCAAAATTTGTCATAAGCAGTATGCATCGATTTGTATTAATTCGATCATCGTTAAGTAAACGACACTGAGAATATCAAAAATTTTGAAACCTCACCTCATCTCGTGTCAATATTTTCGACTTCTGGTCAGCCTTTCGTGACTTTACAGAGTTTCAATTATTTCCACAAAAAAAAAAAAAAAAAAAAAAATGTAGGAAGCAATAAGTTCCGCAATCGTATAGATGAATTTTTGTCAAATCTAGTCTTCGTCAAATGATAAGTCATTTCATCTAAACCCAGAAGTAAATTAGCACGAAAATTGACGAAATTCGTTATTTGGCTTCCGGATCAACCGTCGTTTAGTTTAGGAACCGACAGACGGACGTAGGTACGAAACGGTCGCGATAATAACGTCGACCATTAGATCGAGGACAGATAGAGAAGAAAAGTCTTCTCGAAGAAGTTCTCGGCGCTCTTTGCGTACGGGTTGCTAGCAACAGGTGTGTAGCAGGTGCGCGATCAGGCTCAGGGCTCGACGCTCGGTGCTCGACGCCCGTCGTTCGCCGCGGCGAAGTCCTCCACGTCCACCTGACCCTCGGAGGGTCCCACGCGGGGCGGCCAAGTCACCCAACGAACTCCCAAGTCCCAACCTCGCCTCCTTCGGCGGGAACCTCCGTAACCGTCTTTCTTGGCGCCCTCGCTCTCCCCGACTCGTCCTACCCCTCCGACCATCCTCTTTTTCCCACCCCATCGTAACGCGCCCTGGATCGAAATAAAGGCCTAGACACAAGCCGCGCGGGTAGAGGTTGGCAATGCTCTCGGGCAAGGATCAAGCGCGCATCATCATTTCGTGTGGACGGAGGATGGCCGATACAGTTTTAATACACGTCGAGGTGAGCCCCCTGCGCAGCAGGTGCACTGCAGGTGATTCCCCCCACCCTAAAGATTGCGCGTCTCGTTTCTCCTTCGTGGGCCCCGTGGGACTCTTGGCTCTCACGAGAGAGCGTCTCTCGCACTGTAGCACCCTGCGGCCCCCACAGCCGACTATTTTCACCACGAAAAAATCGCTCCTCCTGCGACGATCAGCTCTGGTGAAGGAATTTCGTACGTCCGGGACCGTACCGAACCTGACTCTTTGCGGGCATATAAGTGACGAATCGTCGCGGACGGTGCTGTCCGCAGGGAATAATTCATCCTGACGCTTTTTTTTCTTTCTAACCACCGCGACAATCATCCGACCGACAAAGAATCCGGTTATGAGACTAGACGCGGTATTACCTCAAAAAATAAAACCGGACGTAGGTGAGACTGACATATTTTATTGACGTTTCATTACTTCGTAGAATACTATTTCCGATAGACAATATTACGATGACTAACGTTGCAGTCAAGACATTTCATCAATGAACGAATTTCTTTATCTTGTTGATCAATTCAACAAATAGGTGAAAACACGTGCGACTTTTTTGATCCCAGTTTATCTCTTCACTGGTTTTATTAGCTCGATAATTTAGTGACGAATGGTCGTATCGAAATGTGACGTAAAATGTATAATCACACAAATGGCAAGCAGAATTTCATACATGAGGCACAGGTCAACTATTTATACGAACACAGATAAGTAGCAAGGCCATAATTCGTCTAGTCAATTGAACGATTATACTTGTATCTCGATAGTAAACTATGAACTATTTGGTTTCTTTAAGAATTACGTGATTATCTACGTATTTAATGCCCACGGATATTTGAATGACCACTAATGGTGAATGGAGACTGTCAGAGGCCGAAGACTAACAAGATGAGACTCATAGCCGATCTATGAAAGTGGAATCCTTACTATTTGGTATTATTGTAGTTAATGATGTGGGATTTGTATGGCGATAGTTTTTATGCAGACGAAAAGTTTAAAGGGAATTGACAATTCATCTCAAGCTCAAACAAGTCAGTTTTATCTGCAAACGTGATTTAAATTTAAAGCCATGGATAAACAAACAGAAGAATATTTTCTAGCAACGATCTCCCCTACTCGAACTTCCTGGTTTATATACCGACCGTGATATTATTTTGATTCGGCTAGATTTAACAGGTGACTATCTGACATACGGAGAGCGGTTCCAAGTGAACCTAGACTAAAGTACCTGGCTGAGGTTACGATTATTTTCGATAGAAAACGTAACATGTGTTGGACACGAGCGACAGATGGCAAAAGTGTTGCCTTCAACCCAAACCCAAACACGCATTTTGAAGGTGATCGTACTGTGCGAGGTTGAGAACGGGCCCGGCAATCACACCTCTCCAATCATTAATGCTATCGTCATTAGGGCAGCCCATCAATCTAGCCCGAGGTAGTTCAGGCTCCTCGTGAAAAACACAATACGAATTTAATAGGATGAGATTTCCGGGTCTTAGAGACGCCTGCGATAGTTCGCATCGTAATCTAAACTGGGATTGTACTAGGCTCAATAAATATCTGTATACGGTTTATACGGTTCATACAATCGATGGTTATCCGGCGATCAGTCAAATAGAAACTTCAGATCAAACTAGCCGTATGGATATGATGATTTATTCGCGTGTTGATCAGTTTTTAAACTCCCAAATGAGCTAATGAAGGTTTCCGTTATAGTAGAGAACAAAGGAGAACGTTATTTGCCTGTGGTAACCGAGAGAAAATAAGGGTGCTCTAAATGGTACACCGGTTGTTAAATTAAGAGGAGTTTTTAATTTTCGAATAATAAGTATGCTCAGCATATAGGTACCATAATTATGTTGCATCTTAACGATATATCGTGGAAATTAGGTAAAACGAATACTGGATATAGTGAGGAAGCTTAGGTATAGATTGTAATAGGCAATAATGAACTTGTTAGCAAGATGATAAAAGCTGTCCGTTCGAAATTATTATAAGATTGATAATCATCTTCCGTGAAATTATAACATTCAGGTTCTCACGACCGACGTGACGTAAATACGGTCATTTATTAATTACAAAAGAGCAGACATGTACCTACCTACCGGGCAATTATATCAGTCAAATGTTTAACCCCCCATAAACATATTATATACACATATAGAGGGTAGATTTATGGATGAAATCTCAAATAAACGTTTGCTTCCGTGAGCTGCGACGCGTGAAATGACTCCTAGTCTCGTCCATGCTATACATATATATAAAAAGTACCTGCTATATCAGCAACTACTGCTAACGCCAAGTTCCGGTGGGACCGGAAGCGCACCCATATTCAGCGATATTCATAACTCAGACGCCCGACGCCGCACCCATCGCACCACTCGGACAAACCTAGCCCGACCTTACTTAACTAGTCAGTGTACGTCTAAGCGTATAACAGATACGCATAAGCCCAGGCAACGAAATCCACTTTGGGAAAACGGTTGAGAACTTTGTAGGCATTTAAATGCAGGTGGATGACTTTTGTGCCTTTTCCTAAAGACAGAGATAGCTAACTTAAGAAAAAAAGAGGCGAAAAATTTGTGCCTATGAATTTTTGTAAAGTTTTACAAAAAATTGTCAATATAGTTCAGAGAATTGATATTCAAATTAATTTCAAAAGCGAGTAGCACAATGACCTGAGCATTAAATTGATGTTATACATATATATACAGCATTTAAGATTTGCCAATAAATGGTAAAACGCGTTATCTCAGTGACTTTTGACCGTTACGGCTTCCTCGTGCTGGCAAAAAATCCATCCAGTGCTTTCTTGATAACAGAAGTCTCCGGCGTTCTGTGACGTCAATTGATTTTTTCATTAAAAACGAAATAACTCAGCCTCTTCTCATTAACATGAATTGCGATTCTAATACATTTTTTACGAGACATTATAATATATTCAATCTTTATTGCGTTGCACCGTGTCCACTCATTAGATCTAACCGGTTTTTTGACGATTAAATATACTGCAGCGTATTGTTATAGTTCATAAACCATCCGCGACTGAGGCCAAAGTTCGTGAGATGAATTCGTCTCATTAGTTTAATATAGTCTATATATACATTGGACGATGCCATGTTATCGGTCGATGCAGACAATTACAATATAGCGATGATAACCGCAGACTACTATATTCCTTAGATTTTTGCCAATTAGTAGTATTAAAATATCGCAACAGCTCTCATTATTGTGTTGTTGAACTAATACAGTTATTGGAGCAGAACGTCAACCAACGTGTTTTCGTATTACGACTTCTTCTTCAAATTTTGATGCACAATTAATTATAAGAAGTAGGTAGTTAGTTTTAGTGAATAATTACGATTTAGTTGGAAATCAACCAATCGTAATATAGCAGGGGGATGTATTCTACTGCTATTGAAATCAAGACAAGAAGTAATGAAAAATTATTATTGTTCAATGAATGATAAATTATTTTTGTTCAATGAAATAGTAGTAGGAAAAATATGAATTCTATAGGTGTGTATGTGGAATGCACACTGCAGGGCCAGGTAAAAGTTATTCGATATTGCAATTGCTTCGTGTCAAATTGAGTGATAGCAAAATATCTATGTATGCTCGTTACCAATTAGATTGAATTACTCAACGCACATTATCACACAACTTTTAAATAGATCGTCGACTTGTCAACATACTTAAATCTTAGGTTGCCTGGAGATAGGCGCCTCACTCATAAGTTGACGATCATACATTAATTTGATACATATATGTTCTAGATGCAGTTTGAAAAATATAAAAGCGCACAATGCAAATCCCTGGATTCGTTTGGTATCCCTAACAACTTTCTGTAGTAAATTCTAAACAACTGCAGGCTACTCTACTATATGTGCGCAGCGAAGAACCTGGATGCCTAACCCTACGACGTGGAGGACCTGTTATCAGAAAAACATCTGACCCGAGGAGGTCAGGTTTATTCGTCTCATTCTGAGGGTTGTTCATCGAAGGTCAGACAAGTGATTGCCAGGTGAACAACTGCCAGATCAATTCGCCTTATTATATGTAACCCGCGGATCATTTTACGCTCTTTCTAGTTCTTTATTTTCGAGCCCGATGGCGTTACTAACGATTCTAAGAAGTGTTACTGACCTATGGTAAAGGATTCATCTTTTACTCTACTTGATGGTGAAGTAATATGGCAGTTATTACAAAGTTTGACCCTTGTGCAGAGTACGGGCTAACGCAGGAGCTGTGTTGGATGGAGGCTTATGCGACAAGCGTTGGAGAACGCATCCGATGAATGTAAAGGACTTATAACGGAATAGCGAAGCTGTTTCTTGACGAAATGAAAATTCTTCTCGATTAGGAGTAAATTACCGAATGACTCATATTGAAACACCTATTTTTCTGTCACAAATGGATAGATTTCCATTTAAGTCCAATAAAATGACATTCGTCAAGGAATTATTATGTTTCTTTTGCAACTAAAAAGTGTATATTGAACTCAACTTCGTACAATAAGTTGAATTAGCTAGTATATTATTGTAATACAAATGTGGTTTATATTATACGTATGCCATATTCAATTTTGAGAGATAATTGAAGGTCATAGCTTTAATAATTAATCAGTAATGTTGTATCGATGCTTTAGAAATAAATTTACAGATGTATCAATATTCATTTTCTTATTTTTTGTCCATTTTCCCTTTCCTGCGTCTTTTTTATTTCAGGATCGATTTTTCGGCGTAAGGTTTCACAAACTTTGAATAACGTATAATCCCAAAGCGGAATGCATGAAGCAACATGTACACACGACTGTATGCCTGCTTGTCTGTATGCTGCTGATTTTTCCCGCCAAAAACTTCAGCACACTTCCTCGGGTCGGATGTTCTCCTGATACCAGGCTGATTTTCAGAGTTGGAAAAATTCGAAGTCGAAAATTGCTCCTGGTATCAGGAGAACATCTGACCCGAGGAGGTGTGCTTAAATTTTTGGAGGGGGAAAAGGGTAGTGTATGGATATGTGCATGCATATGCTGCTTCATGCACGTCGCTATATAGTTTATTATATACTAGCTATTTTGACAATTTTACAAATTTTAAGTCTCAAAATACTCCTGGTATCAGGAGAACATCTGACCCGAGGAGGTGTGCTTAAATTTTTGGAGGGGGAAAAGGGTAGTGTATGGATATGTGCATGCATATGCTGCTTCATGCACGTCGCTATATAGTTTATTATATACTAGCTATTTTGACAATTTTACAAATTTTAAGTCTCAAAATACTCCTGGTATCAGGAGAACATCTGACCCGAGGAGGTGTGCTTAAATTTTTGGAGGGGGAAAAGGGTAGTGTATGGATATGTGCATGCATATGCTGCTTCATGCACGTCGCTATATAGTTTATTATATACTAGCTATTTCGACAATTTTACAAATTTTAAGTCGAAAAATACTCCTGGTATCAGGAGAACATCTGCCCCGAGGAGGTGTGCTTAAATTTTTGGAGGGGGAAAAACGTAGTGTATGGATATGTGCATGCATATGCTGCTTCATGCACGTCGCTATATAGTTTATTATATACTAGCTATTTCGACAATTTTACAAATTTTAAGTCACAAAATACTCCTGGTATCAGGAGAACATCTGACCCGAGGAGGTGTGCTTAAATTTTTGGAGGGGGAAAAACGTAGTGTATGGATATGTGCATGCATATGCTGCTTCATGCACGTCGCTATATAGTTTATTATATACTAGCTATTTTGACAATTTTACAAATTTTAAGTCACAAAATACTCCTGGTATCAGGAGAACATCTGACCCGAGGAGGTGTGCTTAAATTTTTGGAGGGGGAAAAGGGTAGTGTATGGATATATGCATGCATATGCTGCTTCATACACGTCGCTATATAGTTTGTGTATACTGAATATTTTCGCAGTTTTTAAATTTTTAAGTCGAAAAATATTCCTGGTATCAGGAGAACATTTGACCTTGAGAGGTGTGCTGAATTTTTTTTAAAGTAAAGATTGACAGGGACGAAGGACAGGAACGTAAAAAGTAAGAAAGCAATTCATTATTGGCATATCTGAGAATTTATTGATATCATAATTTATGTATACAATATTATTCATGGTCAGACCTATGCATGTATGCAATGTATAATTGTTTCTAAGAATTAAACATGGATTCATCAAAGACAAACTAATCTATTCATTCTATTAATAATCTCTCGTTTGTTGCAATGGGAAGAGAATCCGAGAACTTCTCTGCGTCCAGAGTATTTCTATCGAGACGTCTGTCAGTCATATCTTGTTAACGCAGTGCTACATGCGAACTCTTTGACACCTCGAGGGCCACTGGTCAAATGACAGGTGCATTTACCCTAGGTCAGTCTTTTCATTGCCTGACTGGCGCCGCTGACGGGGTCTGAAATGGTATCGCCATCTCGCGGATAAATTGATGAACTACTCTTGCTGGAAACAAAGGTGCGCCTAATTATCCGTGACCCGCATGTCAGCTCTGTAATTTGAGTTGCACATGATAAGGCGTACCAAAACAAATATGACGAGTAGCAATCATATTTTTACGTGAATATTGCGGACTTAAGATTGAAGAAACCAATATTCAGAAACTAGGAATTGGGCAGCACGGTCCTAAATTGAAAGAAAATCAAATTTGATTCACGCAGCTAATAAAAAGAACTGAAATGTGGATAAGAGTATGATACATTTTATTGGAAAAAGTTTGAGGCCACGAGCGATGCTAATACAACCTTATCAAAATCTGTATCAAATATCATGAGGTAGAAGAATAAAATATACACTATCGTAAATCGAAGAAAAAAAAACTTTAATGTACATAGATATAAAAATAACAATTTGTGATGCGATAATCCTCGCTCAAGTATAACTGCAGACAAAAAAAAAAAAAAAAAAAAAATACGAACATTTGTAAATGCACTGAGCTCTGATAATTCTTTAAACAATTATCTTTTCATTTGTTATTCAACACATATGTATAGAGTAAACACGATACTATTATTATATTAATGGCGATTTGTAATTACCGTATTGGCCTGAATATAAGTCGAGGTTTTTGGTCACCAATTTTACTCTCAGAAACCGTACACGACCTATATTCTGGCTCAACTTACATTCGGGACTTTTGGGGGATCTGCCCGAATATAGTTCGAGCCCGAAAATAAATCTAGTACGGTTTTTGTGGGTGAAATTGGTTACCAAAGACCTCGACTTATATTCAGGCCGATACGGTATTAGAGTTGACATAGTGTTAATCCTTCCAATCACTGCTACTGCTGCTGCTGCTATTACTTGTACTGTAGTTCTTGAGCAATTTTCATAAAAACTATGCGATATAATCACAACGAAATATAATTTCTCCCCATGGAAATAGACAGGTGATAAAATATGCGTCAGACTTCGTTCTAAGAACTCAATTTCAGACGAAATCCTATATGTACTATAATTTGAAAAATTCAACAAATACGAGAACACCTAACGACTACTTTTTCAGTACGGTGCAGGTTCTTGTAATAAAATGATTATCAAATTTCATTCATCTCTTCCTCATAATGCTGGAGGTTTTCCATTTGCCTTAGCTTCAACATCAGCACTTGGTATATAATACATAGAGTCCAAGAAAAATCGTGTAAAATCTCCGACCACGCTTCGGTCCGGGATACTCTGGCTCATACCATACATCGCGAGCTGAAAACATACACGAACTCGTTCAGTTAAAGAAAATCTTATGGAAATATGTTCTTTTTTTTTTTTTTTTTATTGACTTATACTATTTTTAATGCAGAATTATATACCGTATTTACGCGCAAATAAGCCGCACTTTTTTTCGCTTTTTCAACCTCCCAAAATCTGGGTGCGGCTTATACGCGGGTGCGGCTTATATGAGGATACAATTGCGAAATATTGAACAAAAAACGTTGGAACAGCATGGAATGACTTAGCATAGGTGTATAAGGAAACGCAATCAGTAAAAATGCCAGAAATACTTCATAACATTTTTTTATCTGAATCAAAATGAAGGAATAGGGGAACTCCCGTGATTTAAAAAGCGGTCGCGCATGCACAAAGCAGTGTTGAAATTCGAATTTTGTCGCCGGCTTGTGTCTTCTATACCCGCGGCTTATACGAGTGTAAAAACTTTTTTCCGCAAATGACCCTTCCAAAATCGGGGTGCGGCTTATACGCGGGTGCGGCTTATTTTCACGTAAATACGGTAATAATTATAGAATATTGTTGAATTATACCTTTCCTTCGACTGGGGCTTGAGGTGTTTTCAAAATATCGGCCAATTCCGTTCTCACATCGTTTAGGAATCCGTCAGCAACACCTGGCTCAGTGTGCAGCTGAGTTACGCAAATGTGAATTCCGCAAGGGAATTGTAAAGGGTTCAAATTCCATCCTTTGGCACTCATTCCGTCTGAGAGTCTGTAGATATGAAATTCATCCGATCCAATAGCAATGACGGATGTCGCAGGTGTACCGAAGATAAAGATGCCATCCATCTTTCTCAATCTGCAACGAAACAACGATTTTTTACTTTAGGATGTTGTTTATAGTTTCATGAAATCAGTTCTTGATTGCACTAGGCTTATCATAGTATTTTTAATCTGGAAATTTTGCTAGAAAACATGTCGAATTTTTATGAAATTGAAATTTGTGGGACCTACTCTTGCTCAATATACTTCGTAGTCTCTATAATACTTTTAGTCGACTCTACGTATCCCGATTGACCAAAGTAGATCATCGTAGCCCAACATGCTGCGATTATGCCTCCTGCACGTGAACCGTTCACGGTTGGTGATCCGTAAATACCGCCAGGCCAATCTGTTGTAATTGTGTATTGATGGTGTCTGTACTTTTTCTCTCTGTATAAAATTACGGATGATCCTTTAGGCGCGTATCCATACTGAAAGAGAAAAAAATCAGAGTTAGTTATCCTTATCATACTCTTTTAACACAATTACGATAATCACTTATAGAATTTAATGAATGAGATGAAAATTATCGTCAGTAAACGAGATTTAAAATTATTTCAAGATTGATTCAGTCTTATAATTAGTTTTACAATTAAACCCAAGTAAAATTAATATACTTTGTGAGTATCGGCTGATATGCTGACAACACCAGGTAAAGAAAAGTCGAATGGTGAAAGAGGGAAGCCTGCAGCTTCCATAAAGCAGATCAAAAATCCCCCAAGACATGCGTCTACGTGGACGGGGATATTGTAACGAATTCCAAGCTCGGAAATTGCCTCGATGTTATCCATAGTTCCGTACGGGAAATTCGGTGCTGATCCAACTAGCTGTAATGAAATGAAAAATGAATTGCTGAATTGAATTTGAACTTTTTTTTGATGATCGTTATTATTTTTTTTTTTTTCCCCATATCGAATCGCTAAATGCTTACCATTATCGTGTTCTTACTTATCGCTCTCTTCATTGCTGCGATGCTGACGGTTAAACTATGCGGATTAACCGGAACGCTTATGACTTTGATTTTTAAATATTGTGCAGCCTTATCAAAGGCGGAATGAGCTGTGGCAGGCACTACCATTTCTGGCTTTTTTATGCCTTTTACTTCTCTAGCGTAATCTCTGAGTGCTTTACAAGCCAGTAGAATAGATTCCGTGCCTCCTGTGCTCATCTAGAAATATAAATTTATATATATTATCATCGTTAAATCAGTTACTATTTAAACGTTATCATTATGAGACAAATTGAATCAACTCACTGTTCCACATGACTCAGAATCACCGTGAAATAAATTGCACGCAGCTTTTACAACTTCAGCTTCCATTTTACATATTCCAGGAAAAACATCGGCGTGTAATGGATTTGTGTACGAAGCTACACCGTAAACTGACGTTATAAGATCGACTAAGTCTTTGTCGTTACGGTATACTGTTCCGGATACTTTTCCTGCTTTCCAGTCGTAATTTCCTATACGAATGGTATATATATGATAGTTGAATATTTCCTCTATTATTTACCTATAATATTTTTAACTTCGTAGGTATTTTAATTATATCGTATATAATATCTCACCAAGATTAACGCATTTTTTAACCATGTCAAGAACATCGCTAGGATTCCATCCCTTTTCTGGTAATTTATGAAAAGATGGAACGCCGATTAATCTGTGGGCAGCCTCTTTTTCGAAATTTGAATTTATCACAGCTAATTCAGAATCAATTTTATCACGTATAGATGGCACGTAACGAGCTAATTTAAACAATTTCTTTTTTCCTCTTTGGATAAGGCCTGTGAAAAAAAAAAAAGGAAAATTGAATAACTAAAATCTAAAAAAAAAAAAAATTGTCTGAAAAGAAATAAAACGCCCGGATATTTTCATCGATGATGAAACTTGAAATTCTATACTGGCTTTCTTTTTATAAATCGTATTCAATTTTATATTAACTATACCGAAATAAGTATGACGAAATTTTGTCAATAATTCGTTGCAGGTAAACAACAGGTTCATTATCTTGTTTTTCAAGACAATATGGTGCAGTCTTAACAAATTATAAGCTGTTTAAACCAGCTGGTAGATATCATTCGTATGTAGATACGACGTAATGTCAAATGTTTAATAATCAATTCAACTTTTAGATAATAATTAAGCCTCCGTTATTTCTTTGTCTATACCCGAATTTTTTTATACCATCTAGATTTAGATAATATGAAAAAGAAAAGGCTCACTTTCGTCATCCTGGAAACAAAATTCCCAGATCCAGACTGTCGCAAGTACTGTGGTTGTTGTAATTGTGACAATTTGCCATGGCTCTTTGTCTCTGAAGCTGTTGTTAATGATGTCTTTAAAAACATCAAACGGGTAGTTTACACCCATATCGTATCCTATATTAAAATATTCTATTAATTACGCTATGTAATCGATCAATTAGGAAAACTAAACCAGACTAATGCCTCCAAGGCGGTTTGGCAAAGTTCTTAGAATCTATTAAAAGATTGAAGAAATTGGGTTTTCTCGTATTAGAGGATTTTCTGTGACTATGAACTCATAAATATCATCGAAATAATATATTATATGACTATTTTTCGTGCAATAAATGAATTATTTAGACAACAAAAAAATCTTATGCACACGTAACAATATATTATAAAAATAAAATTGACGATTTACAACTAAAGAAATGAATACTAGTCTAGTATCAGAATTATGCTGTTCAATTTCCTGGAAAATTTGTTACGTAAGAATCTTATCATTTGTCAACAATACATCGGTGTAGTTTGAACATTTTTGTAAAACACGATAAGAATTAATTTGAATAAATTCAACTGAAATGTGCCAAGTATTTGTCACTTATTTTTACTAATACCTATATGTCCTATGTCTAAAATAGAATTTAGAATTCCGAATTTGTATTATACTTGATTTAAAATTCCAGGTTCCTATTTCAAGTCTAAGTAGGTACCATTTGAATAAAATACGATTTGTATAACATTTCGCGGTTGATCATTTTTCTTCCCATTGCAGTATACAGCTCCAAAAAATCTCAAACTTGGTACACTTCTTACCTGTAGTAGTAGGTATTTCATAAAAATTCGACATATTCCCAACGATATAATTTTCGAAGCTAAAAAATTCCTCACCTCCAAATTTCGATGAATAAAATTTTGTCGTTAAAAATCTGTAAATTTTTCACGTATACTAACTGCTTTCCTGCTTTGGCGATTCTACTATAACTATGTTACTACTATAAAAAGTGAAATTTAGAATTACGATCACACTAGTCAAGAAAATATAGATATAAAAAAAAAGATATATTGTATTCAAAAACATAAAAATGTATGAATAAGAGGAGGAAATAAATTATTATTATTATTATTATTATTATTATTATTATTATTAACTAATTAGTGTTCGGAGTTTCAGATTATTCAAAGCGATAATGCAATAGGAAGTAAAAAAATAAATTCGAAGGCTTCGGGGCTGTACTTAGAATTGAGATAGGAACTTGGAATTTTTAATACATTTTTTTGTATATATTTGGAGACGTTCTGGCCCATGAGAGAATTGAAATTCGAATATGACCGAATTGAGGATCACGCTGACATTATACCTATAATATATTACTAGTTAGCGACTGATTTGAAATAAATCTTGTTCTTATATCCAGAAAAAAAAAAAAACAAGCATCTAGGTATGTAAATGTGATAAAATGTAAACAAATAATTCTTTATTCTTACCTTTCTATTATTTCTTTCCCGGTTCTTTCCGAGGTTCTGTCACTCGTTCGTCAGCTGATCGTACAAGACTGTTGTTCAGCGACAGCAGTATTCAAGTTAACCCTATGTTCGTAGAATAAATCAGCTTCAACAGGTGCAGTTAGTTATTTTAAGTGACACAATCGCATTTGTTTATAAATTGATGAAAACTCTCGTTCTTTGTTTTATGACAGTCATTCCTTGACGTGACTATAAAAGACTAACTACTCGTCTTATCTCAGCCACGAACGATACCAACTTTAGAAATTAGAATGCTCGAAACTCGAAGCATAGAATTTAGTCAGCGCCATCTAAATGATTATAGTTGTTACAGTCAGCAGGTCGGTAACAAAGAACGAAGCCGAAGGAAATACTGACAACAATCAGGCCATTCTTATCGACTGAAATAATATGGTTTTCAAGATGGTACCTACTATAGCTGATGGATGATGATGATGTTTGCAGCATTTGCAGATATCTACTTATTTCTTTACATATTTTATAATAAATAAATTGATGATTATATTCGCACGTAATATTATGTATTTATGGAATTTTCTAGAGGACAATGATAGATATTATAATATACTAATAATACTTGGTTGAATCTTTCTTTTTATTTACAAATATTTTATAATCGTTTATTTATTTGGTAACAAAATTGCATTGCACATATACAGAATCATCATACACTGGCGAAAATCAATCAACGATGCCGCATGAGTAATAAAAACAATATTATTATTATTATTATTATTATTATTATTATTATTATTATTATTATTATTATTATTATTATTATTATTATTATTATTATTATTATTATTATTATTATTAATTATTTTTGTCCTTTTTTTTTCATTCGGTTTTCTTTTTTAATTATAGATAATAATGTTTTTTTTTTTTTGTTGTTTTTTTGTTTTCATATCATATTCAGTCATTATGTTTACATATCTATATTTATATGCATACAGCATAATGTAATATACATATAGATATAATATAACCGCGACGCGCGTATAATAAGCATAATCTTATATATTACATTTATAAAATACGAAAAATTTAAACAAAGTTTTTAAGTAACAAATAAATATATAGAGCTAACTTGAGCTATGCCGAGCGAAAAGGATTTAAACCGCTTTCCTCGAAATGTATATATATAACAAAACCGAATGTAGCCATTAAGATGGTACCCTACCCAATTCGATCTGTTCTAAAAACATTGAGCTGAACGGTACTATTAAACAGAATATCTCTAACTGGGCACCGAAAATGGGAAAAAGATCTCTGTAGCTCAATTTTATTGGCTATTTCGAACACTTAGGTCCAGAAACATATTCGTTTCACGCTAAAATAGAGAAATGGCGTAAAGAATAAACTTTATAAAAAAAAGTTAAAAAAGACCTACGTGTTCGAAATCGCCAATAGAATTGCGCTACCGAACCCTTTTTCCCGATTTCGGTGCTGGGTTAGAGATATTCCATTTAATAGCACCGTTCATCGCAATGTTTTTAGAACAGATCGAATTGGGTAGAGAACCAACTTAAGTTAATTAAAGAAACCTTTAAAACGTAATTCGTTATCGTAACTTCGACTATATAGTTTGACATTACAAATATTTTTACTATCTAAAGTATCGATATTTCTATACTATATATATATAATATTATATAATATTACCCATGTTAGTTAGTTTTTCATCTATATAATTATAAGAGATGTGTGTTATTATTATGTTATTTATAATACTACTACTACTATAATATAATGGAAAACAATTTGATTCCTTTTTTCTCGGCTGAGTCCGTATAAATTGTTCGCATTAACAATGACGAAATCTATATATCACAATAAAGGCGCAAACTCACGATAGACTCTGTTCTAATTTATAAGCTTTACGCAGACACGACGTGCGTACTCTACGCAATATATATATCAGTATATGTATAATAGTATATTTATATATCTGTGACAGAAATTGATTGATCAAACTTAATTGTCAATTAGAGCCTATTTAGGTAGGTATGTGCTATTATTTATAGCTGATTTTTTTTTCATCTAAACAATTTCAATTTAATCATCATATAGTACGGCAAAAGTCTCGCGGTTATTTATTTATATATATATACCGACGCGCAATGCAAAGATCAGAGTAGGTAGGTATATTATATCAATTAATGATATTATTATAGAAGGACAATAAAGACTAGTAAGATTTGAATATTTTGAAAAATACTAATAATTTATAACTGTGCAGATTTTCGTTAAACTATATTGTATGTATTCGGAATATTAATTTAACAGGAGAAACAGAGCCAATTATATACGTATTACCTATATATATAGGTGTATATATAAATATGTAAAAGGCTCATACAATTATATAATTACGGTCAATTAATTTATCGATTCAACATTATAGTATTTAAATAGTTTCACAATAAAGAATTCAGACTGGGTTATAGAAAATTTTCAAAATAATTTCGAGTTTTTTTTTTTTTTTTTTTGTTTCAATTAATTATATCATATTTTCTTATTTATATTTGAAGATGTGAATTCGTTATGATGCACTTCTCGCAGATCAACTACCAGATAATATAGATAATATATACCTGTATATATATATTTCATATTATAATATATATATATATATATATAATATATATTTATCGTATATATACCTTGATAGCCCTACACGTGAATTTGCGGCTTAAGGCTTGACAGTGCAACACCGTGCTAACTAAACGCTATAATTATGACACATGTAGGTATAGGTACGCATTATAAATATAGGCTTAAAACAATTATCAACCGCAATAATTCTAGGTCTACCCAGAACTTTAACGCACAACCTATATAGGTATTCATTTATTTATTTAATCAATCAATCAATTATTTAATTAATTGATTGATTAATTAATTAATTATTTTATTCTAATTTTTTTTTTATTTTATATTAAAATCTGATATTATATATGTTTATACATTAAACTTATATAAATACAATGTGGCTTACAGTTTATAATACCAGTATATTCCGTGCTTCAAACTTTTCGGAATTACGTTAGTTCAATATTTATTAGAATCTTTCATAGGCCTAACACTGATCTTATCATTTTAGGCGTTTGTTTTTTTCTTTTCTTATTTTTTGTCTTTTTTTTTTCTATCATTTTTATTTCTCTCTTCTTTTTTTATACTTTGGTAAGAATATGAAGAATATTTAACAACAATCTTATCTTTTATGTTATATCTTTGGTGTGAATGGCGTTTTTATTGTTATATAGAGCAATTTCAGGCCGGATTTACCAATTATTATATTGTTCAATTATGAGGGATTAAAAATTTTTTTTTTTCGAAAAATTCATTCAACATTTACATAATATATGAATATGTAAAAACCCCGATGGAAATAACAGAAAAATTTTAGGCTTATGTGATCGTCAGACGTTTACAAAAAAAAAAAAACTCAGAAAATTGTAAACCTATTGCAAGAATCAATATTAGATTAGATATACGCAGCTAGTACCGTAAAAACACTAAAATTAAAATCCCGTATAGTGTTTGAGTTAGTCTTCAACAATTTAAAATCTGGAATGATTGGAATTTTTTAATTTATAGTTTTTTCTACGCCCATACGAAAAATGACAATTATTGTGTGACGGAATTTATGTACCTATTATAATATATATTGTGAAATTAAATAAGTATTTTGGACGGTACGATTAAAGCAATACTCTAAACAAATTCTTTCCATTCTTTCCTCAAGAAAAAAAAAAAAAAAAAATATATATATATATGTATATATATCGAAGTACTTCTGTTAAAGCTTCTATTACATACCTATATCATTTAATTGATTTTATAATTTAAAGCGAGGAAACAAAAAAAAACAAAAAAAATAATGATATACCAAAAAGTTACCTCGCAATAATTTATTCTCGAAATGTCCGTAGTATATATATAATTGAAGAATTATATATAATTATACCATGAAGAAACAACCCTTATAACAGTTCTCAGCTATTTGCTTATAGATCGCCAGAAAGTGGAGATATACATTTCTCCTAGATATATTCACTTATTACATACATATAATATGTATACCAATTCTCAATTAAACAATAACTGAATTTCATATCTCCTAATTTCGTTCCAATCGTTTATATTAAGACTCTAATAGAATACAATACGTACGATACGATAGGGTTCATAACATTTTATATTAGTCTGCACTAATATAATTATCCGATTTTGCAGTATACATTATCATTTGTTTTATTAAAAAAACAAACTTAATATATTTATCTTGCAATATTATGCCTAAACGCCGGAAGAAATTTTCAATGCAACATACTCTTTTCTAAGGTCCATCAATTACTTTCAGTGGTTCTGTTTATGTGTTTATTTATTTATTTATTTATTTATTTATTTATTTATTTATTCATTTATTTATTTACTTACTTTTTACGGCCACATTTTGTACGGACTGCAGATATACGCAGGTCTATCGATATAAGTTATATTATTATTTTTTGGTTTTTTGTAATATTTAAAAAAAAATTTTTTTTTTTTTTTTTTTCTTAAATCGAAGAAATTGCGCTATACGATCGAACTTTAGCAAATATTATTATTTCTATTAATACTCATATTCCAAATTTCGCACAGACCTGTAAAACAGTAAATATTTATTAATATCGATTAATATATGTAATACATAAATTCATATGTTAATATATTTATATACAATAACAATTATAATTGATATAGAATAATAAATTGTGAAACAAGAACGTAATATGGAATACTTTGCATATCTAACAATTCTACCATTCGATTTGGTATA
The DNA here is from genome assembly GCA_943736025.1 of Tenthredo mesomela. Taxonomy (NCBI): domain Eukaryota; kingdom Metazoa; phylum Arthropoda; class Insecta; order Hymenoptera; family Tenthredinidae; genus Tenthredo; species Tenthredo mesomela. The sequence continues at coordinate 33,535,279 of OX031015.1, read as the reverse complement.
TTTTACAAAAAAAAAAAAAAAAAAACAATAATAATAATAGTTTACGATAAAACAGAGTCTAAATGAATAAAAATTACTATCATTGTGCAATTTACAATTAAAAGCTGTTAGACACTGCAGCTCGTGGATTTCTAATTAAAATGAAACATATAAAAAAAAAAGAAAAAAGTAAATGAATCTTCGAAGAGCGACTAAATCTCTATAAGAATAGGAAAGCGTGTCTTATATTTATGTGAGTTGGCTTTTAGTTTATTAATGAAATACGTGCGAGGCCAATCGTATAACCGGGTCCGTACATATATCGAATGAAGTACTGGAGAGTGAAGGTTACTTGAGCCGCTGTGTAACATTTGCAAGTGCTACGGCGAAGGCCTGTAGTGCACTGAACGGATATTGAAAATCCAGGGTGTAGGCGTTTCCATCTATCCTTCCGAACTGCATTACCTATAATTACGAGCACATTTTAATTAATCAACAATCACAATCAATTGATCAGAAAGAAAGGTTGACTTGATTCAAGATAATTTTGCGGTCCCAAAATGAAGACCGAAATTTTTGATTTGATCCGAGAAAATTCCGGTCTTCATTTTTGGACCGCACTCTCTAAATTCGAATCAGTAGAAAGTCACTGATGGCAGTGATAAGTATACCAAAATCACTGACAATCAGTAACATTTTCACTGATTGTCAGTAATTTTGGTATACTTATAACTGCCATCAGTGACTTTCCACTGATTCGAATTTAGAGAGCAAAATTATCTTGAATCAAGAATAATTTTCTTGGCTCAATTTAATCTTTTTTTCTGTGTACTTATTTTTAGAAAGTATTTTCGAAGATTTCAATTCGAATTACGAAAAATTGAAGTATGGTAGTTTGATTTTCATCGTACCTGCTTTCCCCTGAATTCAATTTGAAAATTTTTAGCACTTTCTTGGGTAACCCTGCCGCCAAAATCGAGCTGATAAACCTGACTGGATTCATTCCACATTGGGGCTTTATTGTGCATCCGTAATTCTTCTCGTCTGTTAATTATCTCAGATTTATATCCTGACGATCCTGCGCCCCGCTGTTTCAACTGAAACGTGAAGAGATTCAGATTCGTTAAAAGCCAAGCCACTAGGTGTTGCGTAAATGAGAAAGAAGAAAATAATTTCAAATAACGATACAAAATCAATCTACGATCTCAAGCACTTTACGCACCTTTTGACGAAGCTGCGCCTTCTGAAAGGTCTCCAAGTCACGATAATTCCGCGGTGATTCTTCCTGGGTCAATCCTTCGTCGTCAGAACTTTCACCACGACTTTTACGGGCTCGTCTACTCAGCAGAGGACTTGACAAGAGCCTTCGTCTGATAGGAGATGCAGATGCTGGTCGTTTTCCTTTCTTAGAAGGCGCTGGGCTGCTTGGCGAACTTCTGGGCAATCTGTTTAATGTAAATCTACATTCATTTTCTGTACATCAACGCAATCCTATCATCAGTCATCTTTAAGGTCAATGATCAATTGAGAGAAACAGAGGGACCAGGAATCTCCTGAAGTAAATCTACCTTGAAGTTGGACGTGGTGAAGGCGGTGGTAGGGAATGACTTTCGTCAAAATCTCTAAGCCTTGCCGCGAGTCCATCCAAAGAAGACGCGATTGAACCACTGGGACTAGACCCTCTGAAATGGTTGAAAAATTGTTGGACACAAGTCCGCGGGGATTGCGGAATAGAGAAATAATTTTTTTTGTAAATGTTGAATATATATTACCTAGCCGGAGATGGACAGGCCTCTAATCTTGTGGGTTTTTCAGGAACGATTTCTCGTGCTTCCTGAATCTCAGTATCAGTTTTAAAAGTTTTTGATTTTATCTCAGGAACGTTAGATTCGACGGAGTCTATGACGGTATCAATAACTCTGCCCTCGATCAGTTCAGTATTCGAAATCTCTTCTACGTGCTCGGGCAACTGAGGCACTGTGGCGATCTGTTCGGTACTAGGAAATATATCGCTTGAATCCAAGCTCCGTGATTTACCGCAATTTTTCAATCGCGGTGGTTTTGTATTTGGCTGCGGTACGTCAGTCTGCGGTTTATTCTTTCGCCTTCTTCTAGTCTTACGTGATACAAGGACCAGCCTTTTGTTGGGCGCTTCTTTCCTCAACATTCTCAGCGCTACCTCGCAAGGCACCAATTGTGCATCGACCAAGTCCAAGTAACCAACGCTACAACTTCTGACTATAGGATCCGCGAGACACAAAGGTCCAATACTAACGACAGTTGGAGTTCTGTGAACACTTCGAAATTGCGTTGTACATTCGAAAGTACTCTCTTCGTCGATGTAACGCAATTCTTCAGATTTACCTGGCGCTATTCCTACTTGATTACCGCTCGGACTTGACTTTCCACAACAACCCTGAGGTTTCACCTCTTTTCTTTTAGAATTTTGCTGGTTCCCGTTCGACTGATTCATCGTCATTTGGCATTGGCCGATATTTATTTGACTGGAACATGTCGGCGAACTTGGTCCGTTGCACAGGCCATTTGTACTCGTGATACTCTTTGAATTCGTTGGTTTAGAACATGTGGGTGTATTGGATGGGTACGAAGCGTTAGAATGAGTACTTGAACAGCCGAGGCCACTCGAACTGTTCAAATTTCCACCGTTGTTTAAATTATTTTTCGAATGTAAAGAAATTTGACTTATCTGAACGTTAGATGTTTGCATAGCAGAAGTTGACAGAACACCACTCTGGCATCCTATACTGTTTAAACCATTTAAAAATATAGATTGCGCCTGTGAACAATTCCCAGCGTTATTCAAGCCGTTCATTATTGTACTTGGTGAACACGAACCTGAACTCAAATTACCGCCGCTGTTAATTTGCCCACTTTGAATCGAGAGAGGAATAATATTACCGGAATTTGAAGTCAAGTTTGTCTTCTCGTCGGATATTTGGTTCATTTTGTTGTTTTCAATGTCCTTTTTTGTAGCCATGTTAGTTTGCTGATCAGCCAATGCAGTTTTTACCCTTTGAATATTTCCTGTGTAATCTGTATTCGGGTTTGAGGTAGCTATCAAGGTTTGTGTTGGTGCAACAGCATTTTTTGGTGACTGTAAAGTCGGCACGTCGCAACACCTCGGTGCGTTATGTCGCGGCGGTGTTCTGTAAGTATTACCAGACGTAGCTCTAAGGTTTTCGCAAAAACTCACCATGTCTTGTAAATCAACATAAGAAAATTCATCCTCGTAACTTTCCGCACGTGCCAAAGCCGGCGATAGAGCTTCGGACGTTATAAATTGATTCGAAATCTGAGACTTTGGACGATTTGTATTCAGTCGTGAATTTCTTGGAGTCATTGGGGCGATTGGGGGTGGCTGGGCCTCTGAAGTTCCTCGCGAAGTACCTTGCGGTTCCTGAAACACTTCTTCTTCGTCTTCGGAAAATAGGTTTGGATTGAACGTTGGATCCGGTCCTGCAAGCCACGAAATACCAATTTATGGACAGACTGAAGAAATTCAGCATTTGGAACAGAATAACAAATTTATTGATCTCTCATACCTGCGGGTACGTCGTCTCTCAGCTCGGTCATCACCAAAGTCATCTGTCGTGGCTGAAGATGTAAGAGCGACGTCCTGTACGTAACTTGGCCTAAATTGGCTGGAACTGAGTCGGTGAGACCATGAATTTTGAATTTAGTACCCCAAATGTTCGACGTCACCTCTACTAATCTCGCGTGCTAAAAGCAGACGGGTAGACGTTATGAAATACAAACTTGTGTGTCAAAAAGTGATCATGGTCTAAAAAAACTCTTTCATTTTCCCTGCCAGATATCAAAATGGAATGGAGTTCTGACTCAAATTTTAGATACGGAATTCTCACCTCAGGGAGAGTGTCGACGTAGGCAAGATCGTCAGTTTCCTCGACAGATTTTTCCTCTCGCTTTCTTCTATTCTTTCTTCTATTCCTTGGTGAGCCGCATAAATCTGCAGTATCTCGTTCTGTGTCCGAGCCATCGCTGTAAGCCTGATAGTGCATCGAAGCATAATCAGTTGTTTGTATCATATCTTGACTTTGGGGATCAAATATGACAAACTCTGGCCTAATCTTGCTGGTTCTTCTGCCTTTGAGCAGAGGTACAAGACCCCCAAGATATTCCAAGTACAATGTGTAACAAGGAGCAGGCTCACCCGCGTGTCGGAGCATTGTACAATGCAGACGTCCACCACTAGGAGGTGGTCTTGACACAAAACGTCTTAACTCTCTGGGCTCCGGTACGCAACATCTATAATAGACCATGGAAACTTTAGAGGAGAATCCGATCGCGTCGCACAAATAGTTTAGGTATGTTTAATAGAACTGCTATATTAGTTTGTACACTCAGACAGAGTGATATATTGTATGATTAAAGTTTAGCCATAGAAAGGTACACTGATTCTTCTCAATGCTTCAGCTCTCACACGAAGCTGCATGTACGAAAAAAACAGTGCTGTCGAATTTACTCTGTGAGCAGTAAATATATGGACAGCACTTTTTTGCAGTAGAAATTATCACAGTTGTGGTAACATTCACTCATATGGACATTGAAAGACACATGCTCCAATGTACCCAATACTAGAATTGTGATAATTTCTACTGCAAAAAATTGTTGTCCATATATTCACTGCTCACAGGGTAAATTCGACAGCACTGTTTTTTGCGTGTGCCATATTCATATTTATACTGTACGATATTAGCTACTGAACCTAACTGGACCAAACATGATTTTATTTGACAAGTGTACGCGTAGATTTCAAGGATCAATATCTTCACGGCATGATATTTTGCTATGGGACATGGGTACAGAGTACTAAATTTCTTCTGTTAATTAGTTAGTATTACATAATATATAGGTATATGTCTCATATCCCTCGAAGAATAGAAAATACGATACTTTCCGGGTTAGTGAACTTTCTGGGATCCTGAATTCTATAATCTTTTCAGTGGAAAAAGCGTACGTTTCCAGTAATGTCTGAGGGAATACACTACTTCGAATTCCATGCTCTTCTGGAACGACAATGGATTTTAGTATAGTTACGACTATACCAAACCCGGAGCAATTCGGATAAGTGCATAATCCTTCCTGGGATAAGTGTATATGCCATTCCGGATGAAAACGATCCCTTTTATTCTGAATAAGTGAAGATCTACTCATTTTTATCAAATTCTCTGAGTCTTCACGGTATTCTAAGTTTTCCAAATATGTATATGAAAAACCCTGATTCGTCTTTTTCATCTATTCCATCAAGTATGAGGATGAACACGCTTTTAATAAAAGTTGAAGGCAGGATGTCAATATACAGCAGATTTCACGATCTTAAACTGCAGCAATTTTAGCAGAATATTTATCTTCATGAAACTAAGCTAGATAAAGTGTGTAAAATAAAGGTGTTTTCTCGCGAAAACTCTGAAGCATCTTTGCTCTCCGAAACTAAAGATGCAGGTAATAAATTTCGCTACATTCTGGTCATTTTTTCGACAACTGCAGCAAACCAGCAGTAGTGGCAAAAGTTTGGTCTTTCATTATCGTCCTGACTTTTCCACGGGGAATTTCGTGTCTTCCTATACAGTGCAGCGTCGTTCTCGACTAAATTAGACTAGTTTCACGTACCTTATCGTGCTGGCGAAAAGGGCAGCTACTAGACCCCTCAATCTTGGAGGTAGTGGAAGCTGCTGCACGCTAGATTCCCGAGAGAGAGCAGCGCGGACTGCGAGTCTTGATAGTAACTGAAGAGATCCAACCCGCCTGCAAACGCGAGTTAGAAATTAAAACGAATAAACAAATCAAGTTGACCAAATTTTGGACTAAAAAATATACAGGAATAAGTAATTTAGTTATTCTTACTAATTGTAAGAAAAGCGGTTACAAAAATAGGTATACAAAGATTCAAAAAAAAAATTGCTATCTAAAAATGAAACGAAACATCATTGTTATAGGGTCAAAGCCTCACCTAGACACCCAGGCAGCGTGCACCCTGGCCCCTGTGGCCACGAACAATCTTCTGTCGTTGTGACCCCACGTCAAAGCAGAAACTGGGCACTAATGAATGATGAATATTGAGAATAATAATCGATTTTTTCATTAAGGCCCATCCCTAGTCGCCCACCTACTTTTGGTCGAAATGTGACGCATTTCGACCAAAAAGAGGTGGGCGACTAGGGATGGGCCTTAAAGCATTCTATTTTCTTGCTTATAAATTCATCATGAAGCTATACAGGGTGTTATGCCGACTACATCGCAGTACTGCAGGTCTCGGACTGTCAGGTATAGTCGAATAGTCGAAAGGCCGATAAACACCAATTTTCGACTATACCTGACAGGTCCCTGACAGTCCGAGACCTGCAGTAGTGCGATGTAGTCGGCATAACACCCTGTAGACTTTGGCTGCAGCGATTATACTCAATCTAGAAAGTCTTGTGTCACGGTCTTTTCTTCTTATTTATTTATTTATTTATTTTTTTCTACATGCGCAACATTACAGTTCATCGATTAGGCTAACAGAAACGAAATCTAGATAGCAGATACAATGGGTCGTTGTCTGAGAGGTCCTTTTCCACCGTGAAAATTTAGCACCTAACTGCAGAACTGTTGGGTGAACTTATTCCCGTCGTACGTTTGGTTTTATATAGGTACCTATTATACGCATACTGGGTCATATTGATACGATCTAATTTATCGATACGGTCGCCGCTAACACTGCTTGGTGATAAATAGCATAAATTTACATTTCGCCAGCAAATTTTATGATAAAACTCGAAATTCCATGCTACGCGATGTTTGTAATGGGTCAATAATTATTTTAGAATTATTTTTTTTTTTTTTTTTAAGTGTAATAATTGACTCTCAATAAATGAACATTAAAATATTTCTGCTTTATTTACCGCGATTTCTCTGCACTTACTTGCGTATACGGTATAGCCGTAGTGTAAACCAAAATCCCTGTATCAGAGTAGAACTGTAATAAGTTCGTATACTCTTGTGGATTGGCTTGAAAAACGTCAGTAGCATCCTTGATACCAGCAACTGCCAATAGTTTCCTGGAGTTGCTCCACTCAGCTAGTAAAGGCGATTTCAAACCCGTCCGTATCGTCACTGGTGAGACGTCGTCGAATGAACGTAAAAGGACGATATTTCCATCGGCAAGACAAACCGCCAATACATAGCTTCGTTCGTCTGTATGATCAGGATGTACACGCAGGTAAGTCACACGTGCTCAAATCGCACTGACGTTTAAAATTTCATTGGAAAGAGAATTATATCACGAATCCAACAAATTTAGAAATTCAGTTCACATTACATAGTTCCATCTGCCAATGGCAATCCAAGATGTAAATTCTAATTCTAATGTGAATGCTTATGAGTGAATGCTTTAAATGTTCACTATCGGTACAGCCGTTTCGCTTATCAACGGTCATCAGTTGATAGTAAAAAATCCCGTGCAAATCTAACAACTGCAGAGATAATTGCTACACCACAGAGTGCTTTTGTGAGATGTTTTCAACATCCCAGATAGCCTGACAACGAGATATCGATCTATCAACTGAGGTAAACGAACGTTGGAAAAATTTGACTAAAAGTTCTACATATGCGTTATTTGAATTGAAATGGTCAGACCGTTGTAATGGGATTGAATAGTATCAGGGAAATCCTGCACAATAGCAGAAGGCTTTCCACTCGTTTACCGTACATATCCCTTTTTTTTTCCTACCACTCTCGCGCGCGCTTGCCATTCCACCCTTTTTTCCTCTCTATATCACTTCACCTCATACTCCAGCAGACGGTAATAAAATAGAAATTGCAATAAAATATCGTAAAAATGTATAACAGGAGAGCAGCAATATAGTACGGAGTCAATACAACAGAGTCTAACATTCTATATTCAAAATCCAATAACTGTACAGTTGTGACAGCCAAAAAGATTTGCGTTCAGTATCGGAACACGGAAAAATTTCATAACTTTAGGTCCTAAAAGGTCTTGTTACCATTACTCAATGATATTCTTTGAACGAATTGTTGTTTTTTTTTGTATTCATTCTTTCTACTCTACAACATGGGTACTATAATGTAATTTTAACATAATTTCAACAGATTTGAGAAATAAGAAATGTGACATAAAAACCTTGTTGGCATTGACTACCACTGACGTCATCATCCCCTTCCTCCATTTTAAACTTTTCTGCACTCCAGGCCATCGATGTAACCGCCGCTGATAATTGAACCTCCGATACCATGGCTCCGTGAACGTCCATCACTATTAGCTGACCAGCTGTTGTACCGAAATAAACCTGAATATTTTGAAAAAAAAAAGAAAAAAAAAATTCTAGATTACTTTCAACAACAGAAAGTGGGAGACGGATTCTGATTGAATTCACACGTCGCTCAAGACCGTCAAAAACTGTCATCCGCTGACGGTAACAAATTTTTCATGCATGTAGGTATATAATATATTATAGATGTATGTTTAGGCGGGAGGTTTATGGGTAGGCGAGGGTATACGAGAAAAGCAATTTTGGTTCGAAAGTACAAATTTGAAGAAAATTGAAAAAGAGTCTCCCAACTTCTTTGAATTCACATTTACGATAGGCAACATCCATGCCATGCCTTAGACCTTTTCGATCTTGGCTTTCGATACCGTCCTGTTAGGTATATTTACAAATATGTTTTACGAGAAGATCCACACGACTATTCAATCATCCAAATCTATCGCGTTGAAGATGACTGATCATATACAAGAACCTATCAAGTTTCTTACTTGATATTATATATACGAGGCATATTATTAGGTTGTAGTCTACACCGTGCGAAAAGACTTCGTAAAATTTTTCGTATTATCTCAAATGTCAAAATGTCAACGGTTTTATTGGTATCGGTATATTTGTCGAACTAAATCTAAATTGAATCCATTATTCCCTATCATTTCTCTTCGTGTGATTCTTTTCCGCTGAATTATATGTTTCTTGGCACAATCCCAACACTGTCGTTTTCCTATTGAACATTGACCTTCGCGTAGGCATTTCTACTGCTTGAACCTGATTTTGTCATTAGAGTTACTCGCGAGGGGCTACACGAACGAAGCAAAGATTTTCTACGACCCAATTCTTAATTCTACCCAAAGCTCCTGCTGGCGCATGAACAAAACGCTAGACCTATAAGCCTTGATTCTTGCTCGAGATTGAAATCCATCATAATTAGTACCAGTCAAAAGCACTAGATCTGACCCTGTTTAATCGTTGTCGAGATCATGTACTTCGACATTGATTATCACCGCGGTTTCTCACTCTTATAACAAATTTCGTATTCCCCACGACTTTTTTCTGCGGCTATTAATCGTAATAGTAGAATAAAATAGTACTTACGAATTCTTAACACTTTGCTAATAAAGTAATTCTTTCATTGATATAGATATAATTCGCGAATGAATTGTTACGCGTTGATTAAGCGATAAGTTGTTATTACTTTCAATAAAAGTTGGAGTCAAATTCAAATCGCATTTCCGATTGTTATAGTTACCTGCTGATCGTCTGGAGTCCAGATACCACATGTGATTGTTGCCTGATCATTGAGCATCGAGGACCAATATCTTTGCCCAGCAACGCTACCCACTAGTACAAAACCATCCTGTAAGCAGAAGAAAAAAAAACGCATACACATAGAATTGAATCAATTGATGTCAGAAGCTTCGTATGTTCATTAATGTAAATTAATATAATAAATATATATTTCTTCACACCTGCTCGCAAAATGCTCCTTTGCGACCTCTTGAGCGGGCGCAAAACAGGACTTTTCGGCCCGCTAAAAGCGGGCGAAAGAGATTTCTTGTCCGCCCTCGGGCGCAAAGTCCTGTTCTACGCCCGCTCACTCGGTCTCAATAGAGGCATTTATGCAGAGCAGGTATTAAGAAAAATATCGTGTGCATCACGGGCGCAAGGCTATTTTGCCTCACCTTCGGCTCGTGTCGCATATTGCACATTCGCAATATAGTTCTTTCCGCCCTTGATACACAATGTACTATTTTGAGTACATGAAAAGGTGGAAACGGCTGTGAACTTGATCCCTGTAAATCTTCATTGACCCCAATATAAGTGTAACATCGTAGAAATTAAATTTTTCTCCCTCTCCTGCGAAACTTGATACTAGTTCAAAAACGTGACACATGTAACTTGAGCCAGGCTTAGGAGCTGGGTGAAGAAAGCGAGTCGGGAAAACGGTCGATGTGAATTGTTAATGAATAATTAGTTAGAATAGCTGCGGTATTCTTAGCTTCGTATTTAGCATGTAGATATATGAGAATATCGCAGGAATTGAAATAAGTATTTGGTATATCAATCGGTTCCGGAGTCATGGAATATTCTCAAGTTCTTTTCATGTAACCCACGCAATATCGAGCTGAGAGTAGGAGAGAAACCCAATATTGAATCACTGACATATCTACAACACAGATGTGAGTTGCATGCCAGAAGCCAATATAGATATGTACTACGTTCATTCTTCGTTTACAAATAGATAATATTATGTAGTATATCGTGTTGTGCATTGTGCAGCGAGATATGGGTACTGAATTTTTACTTTAGAATTAAACGGTCGTTACTCAGACACTCGCATTGTCATTCTGAACTAGAATTCATTTGTGCTAGCTCATCGGCATTAACAATGAAGATTCGTTTTAATAATAATAATAATAATAATATAATCGTAATAATAATCCGTCGACGATTTTGCCATATTTGCATAATATCTGCGGAAATCTCGAAAAGGGTGAGTTTACGAGGGATGGATTTTACGGGCTTCATGCAGGCCAGGATATTAGATTTTGTTTGAAAAGTTTATGATCAGCGAGGAAACGTCCCTAGACCAGAGAGAATATATTAATGAAAATTTAATTCTCACTCGCAACAGTATATATATATACCTACCTATGTCTATTTTACCATGTAGGTATATATATATATATATATATACGCAGGGGTCGTGTATATAAATGGTAGCTTCTTTAGCGTGTCACTAAAAACAGAGCTCATTATTATTAATCACTCAATTAAGCGGGAATTTCAAACGAAAGTTTTAACCCTGCTTTTATAAAGCTCATTAATATTAATCATTCATCTATGTATCAAAACGGTGAAATTAGAACTGGAATAACTATGCACGGGTAGAAGTTCGGGGGTGAGCCCATCTTTACCCGAAACAGTATTTCCACTGTGCGTGTAAGTAAAACGATAAGTCACACCGCGGGGAAAATAGGAAGACACAGAACGAAGGATTATAATTGAAGCCATTGAAAAGCTCGAAATATCTACCAGCTGCTGAAACGAAATGCAAAATTATAATATGCGTATATTCGTAATCCTCCGTCGACCAAGGAAAAAAATTATTTTTCAAATGAATATTACACTCTCAGCAAGGGTACATATATTGCGGGTATAAAATACCGTTATAGGCAGTAAAAATATATAATAAAAATGATTATTGTTACCTGGTAGCATATGAGGGCCATTCGACCGTCGTGGGACCATGAGAAATACGTGACTGGTGTACTTCGGTCATTAATCAGCTCTATGCTCCATCTTCCTTCGTATTTGATCCAGACAAAAATAACACCGGAACTATCGCAGGATGCTAATTTCTGATAAGGTTCATTCCACTTGACAAGAATCACCTGAAACATACGGAGCACCATACGTTCATGAATGAATGTCGAAAAATGATAACACATTTTTTTTTTTTTTTCTAGGAACGAGATTTTTTTTTAACACAATTAATAATTATCACTGCAGGAGACTCGAGTTCGCTATAGATAATTTTAATTAATCAAGATTCTCTACAACAGTTTCCCACAAGATATATAAGGTACTATACCTATAGGTAACGTGTAACTAAATGCAGCACCCACGCCAGGGATTAGAATAAATTTCATTCACTTCAGTAACACTTACCTAGCTGACGAGACCTAGGGGATGGTGGTGCTTAAATTATAATTAAATTCACATTAGCATCACCAAACCAATTTGGATCAACGGACTGACGTTAGCCAAGCCTGTATAGAGTTGATATACCTATTCCAGGATACTAAATTTGTTGAAGTAGGTTAGAGGGTTTATACCTACAATCGCCAATTCATCAGCGTATAAGCTCAATCAAAGTCAAAGATTTGCACAAATTTCATTCCAAATCGGGTCGACACTTCGTAATATGATTACTACCTATATGAATAAGGAATTGTGCCGCCAAAAAAGTCGACGATATTTTTCAAGCTATAATATCAAGCATTTGATTCCAAGTTTTTTCATCTTTTCTTCTCCTACCGCTTGGGGCTTGAAAATATGAGATTCCAAAGGCCCCATGCCGTCCTTTTGTCCCTATAAAAGCAATTTTGCTGGCGAAAGCGTAAAGATATTCAGAGCCAACCCTGAAACCAATCAAGGGCGGTCCGTCTTCCCTGCTTTGAAAATTTAAAAACGAATTTGCTATTGTCTTAGCACTTTGCCGAGGCCAGTTTAACGGTGGTCTCTATATGTGCAGACAGTTTGACAAAAACCTTCAAGATAATTTATACAATTATTAGAAAAAAGGATCTGATTTTACAGAATCACCGTCAATTCTTTCAAACTATACATCCACAAATCAGCCAGAAAAGCTTGAACTGAATACGCCATTCACACTACCCAAAGGACATTCAAATAAGCAAAAAATATCAGATTTCAACATTTTCTGGATAGGATGATGTGTGAATGTTAAAACGAATAGATTTAGATCGCTATAATTGTTTCATATCAAATTATTTTAACTGACAATAAAAATTATTTTTACGATTACCGTCAAGTCGTCAGTTTATACAGGCGCAACCCTTCACGATGAGACAAAAGTTTAAATTAAAACTTAACTGAAGATAAATATATACGATTCACTATCAAAGATTATTCAGTAATTCAGCTGCATGGTATCCGAACCAAAGTACGAGCTTTATAAACAGTGCTTATCGCGAACGACCACGAAAGACGTGCGAAACGAAAAGAGATTGTGGTTTCTCGCTGTGTGGAATACGAATGAGACCCCGTTGGTTAATCGATCGTACCTCGCTTGCAATTTTGAAAACTTAGAATTAAATAAGGAATCAAACTTATTCAACGATTTTTATCTCGACTTTGAAAGCTGGGCTAGCCTTGTATATTATTTAATTTTTTACTTTTCTCAAAATGTTTATCCGCAGTTTACACGACGTCTAAGTACATTCCGATGTCATAATCTGCAATCGCATTATCTAGAATCAGATGTAGGTACTACATAATAGGTTCAGATCGAGATCACGCCGCACACGAAGACGTCGAATTATGCTTTCGACTGTATAATTATGTAGAATGCAAAGTCACCCAGTTCGTTTCCTTTTTATTTTATTAAAAGCAAAATATCTGAAGTTGTGCTCGTCAGGAACTTAATAAATATTCAGATCATACTTCCAGTTTTTTTTTTTTTTCTTTTTTTTTAAACCAATTCGAACATTGTATAATGATTATACCTAATTACCTCGTTATCAGACGAAATGAGCTGAAAAAAAATTATATATTTAAATACTTCTTTCAGGATATTCCATAATATATATCTCTCTCTCTACCTTAGCTCGAGCTACTATTCAAATATCGAGGTAAATATTTGAATATCAATTGCTCACAATTACCCTAGGGTGGCCAAGAGACTATCGCGACTTCTGCTCGAAAGAACAAAGACAAATTCGAGAGGCTGCGACGCTCTTTGATCTGTAGAATTCAAGGTCTGTCACAGTCTATCTTGGTCTCTCGCCCGTTTCCGGGACTGCAGAGACCCGCTACCTACCGTTTCATTTCTGATGGCTTTAAAGTACATCAAAAGCTTCACGAAATAATGGTGAAAAATTCTTTAAATTCAAATGTCAATCACTACTCATGTTGTTAACATTTCTTACTTATATTTACGAAAATCTTTTTCCCACGCGGTGACTGTATACAAAATCACGAGTCCTTTTTATCGCTAGTCCTAAAGAAGGAAATTAACTGCCCGTAATAATTTCGTTTATTGCAATTCCGAATGTACTGTATCAGAGTTATAGCAAATCGGATTGCGAATGAGAAACATTTCCTGGCTTGAACATATATAGGTCCAAGCAGGCCCAAATATTTGGGTCATTCGGGCTAGAATAGATATGTTTTGTAGATTTTTGTCACTTTATTGCTTACAAATAGAGAATGTTGGTATAGATACGAATTACGTATCTAATTTTTAGCAAAAAATGGATAAAGTTTTTGGTATTGTATCGAGTACCTCATAGCACTGAATTATACGGTATCAATCAAGGAAATACGTGAGTTCATCGATTCTATAGTCGCGATGTACTGGTATAACAATTGAATAAAACTCTGTAACTTTCACATGAGGAAAAAAGATTATATGAATATTTTTACCTATTTATAAAATTATACTGCGACTAAATTAGATCAGACCTTGTTTCTCTAATTTCAGTATCTATTTTTACCGGGTCAGAAGATCGCGTATAACCAGTAAAAAAAAAAAAAATGGTGCATTGCAGTCGGTCGTTCATTTTTGTGTTCGAGGGCACGTCAAATAGGAAACATGCAAGGTCCTCTCCTCTCATTGAGAAGTTTCAATGATATAGAACTTCCAAACTATGTGATATTCTCGTATATTATAGTCTATATAGTAGTCTACAGTTATCCAACTATGAAAGAGGTGAATTATTATTCAAAGGCACGCAAGATTCATATTGGGACGATATCTCGTCATTTGACAATTATTGTTTGAACATTGATCCTGGTTAAATAAAACTGTTTCGTAAACTATATATAATATAGTATTCAAAAATAATAGATTAAATTAATTCACTGAAATCGGAGTGACAAATGACTTAGATAAAACGAATATCCATGATAAAATCAGAATTCTAGACTCGAAGCATCGTGTACAGAAATATATGAGAAAGTATTTCATGAAATGAATAGTACAATGCGGTAAGAATGCAGAAGTTGCAGTGCGGGCTCATGCCTCCCCGTAAATCAATGATGTACTCTTCTAAGCAACCTCGGTAGAGCTGTGTCCAGTACTCACATTTGTTTACTCAAGGTCAGCTAATTTCCTCAAATTTACCAGAAAGTCTAATTAGAACATGTTTTGGCAATTTATATACGGTATCGGCTTAAGCGAAGACATTCAACTGCTAGGTGTAATGATCCTCAGGGATTTACTGATCGATTCCCCGTCGTCCGAGGGACGTTTAGAATTTTAGATTCTAAACATTACGCAGAGTCAATTCAGCTGTATTTGAATAAATAAATATTTTAGGAGGTGTGAATAATGTTCAATAAACGCCATATAATTCCCAACCGTGTATAATAGATGGTAGTTGTGGTATATGTGGATAACGTAAGTGGAATTTTTAATGGATATTTTTCTAGTAGTAATCAGTATCTAATTGGAAGCAACTCATCAGAGCAGCTCATCGTCATTAAGCTTTGAAATTTATTGGCACGTCTAGCGCTAATACCACTTTTTAACCCCTTGAGAACCGTAGAGTGTTCCAAGGAGGGAAGGAAGGAAACAGCCGAGAGGAAGTAGTGCTTTATCAACCGGGTCATCTCGCTCGCTTCCTGAATATACATACACACACACACACACAATTTTCTGCAAGTTTATATATTCAAGAGTTGATTATATGGTGGGAGCCTAAGCCTGTCGTGTAAAAATCTTTGACTTAGTAATTTCTATTATTTGAATAATTTAAGTAGTTAACAAATTAGTTATATGTACCTATGTAACGTTGGCTGATAAAATAAATCCGTCAAATTATTTTAATCATAAAATCATTAGCGATTTTTATACCTTTCTCTGTTGTTTTATCATCATTTCCTTGTATACATATGCTTTGTGTCCGTATAACTATACCTAACCACGAGTATATATACATCTTCGAATGAATTTTGTCTCTTTTATGTGCAACATCAACATGCGAGTACTAGGTATATGAAAAGGAACTGATTTTTTAGAGCGTAAAAAAGGTGGCACTGTGATTGACGGATGAAAACCGATAATGATTGCTCCGATTTGAACGACGTGCAAAGGGTACCAGAGGGAACAAACTTCGACCCGGTTCGCGTGCACGAAATACACCTAGCTCGCGTCTACCTTGGCGATAACAGATCCGCGTGATGTATGCGCCACCGCAAAACCTTTGATTTCTTACATTGACCCTTGCGTAACTCTTTGGCCCGTATAATTTATACGATAGTAAATCTGAGTTACCTCACTCTTTTCACCGAGTAAATCGGTAAAGTATAAGACTAGATGTAGCCGTTTTAAACTGATTGTCATAATATAGCCTCGGTTAGCCGCCTTATAGGACAATTACTTATATAGAATAGAGTTTATCACCGCGGGCGGGTGAAACAATCAACAACTATAAATTACTTTGGAAAGCCACTATAGACTATATTACTATATAAAAGCTTGGCACGGGTAAAGTGCCGGCAGATTTGTGAAGTTTATATCATAGGCCATAGATTAAGGAAACAATTTGTAGGTGATGTGCCCATAATAATTTGTGCTCTAAAATGTCCTTCGTCTGGAGGCCGATGAGCTCACATATTCGTTCATCACGTGCACTGCAATAAGCGTATTGATTTTCAGCACCGCATCGTTATACCTTGCAGAACGGAGAACGTGTTGAAGATTATACATAATATACCGCAGAACGAAAAAGAAAGGTGAGCATTATTCCTGCAGCGTATTGTTTAAATTAAAAAACAGGCAGTCGTATTTCTGTTTGCCTTTTAGGTATGGTGTTACATACATGTAACTACAGCAATATGGTTTAGTTTTCGTAAATTCAATTTGTGATAATATTAGGTATGCATATATGAGTTACGAATCAGTTATGTAACGTGTTACAGGAATACATGCATTGTGCACTTACAAATATAAATGCATGAATAACTTGTGAGATCAATTTGAGGGCGATTCTCGCCTATCTGCGGAAACTACCGCGGCTATAGAATGAGAGGTAATTTTACTCCGGCTGGCGTATTCTTCACAGCGTGGATAATATCGCGGGGTTATTATCTGGGTAATTACTTTCTGGATATCAGACCGCATTTATACAACGCGGCGTAGGTAGTATCTCTTTTTTCATATGGTATATATATAACATCTCACTTCAATAATGATAAAATTTGTTACAGAATAACTTACTGCAGAGTAAACGTGGTTTGCGGTTTTAGACGCACTGCAGTAATTAGTTCAACAGATGGGAAGTTTATTATATGCCTTTGATCTCGAGTAAAAAATTAAATTCGACTCATCTCCGAAGAGCTCTTTCGAAATTAACTCACTATATTTATTTCAATATATATAATCTGACCGAACGACGCATCCATAAAAACTTTAGCAAATTTTAATTTTGAATTTTTCATATCTCGTAGACATGATACACATTTCATATTTCCGGTTTAGAATTGCGGGATATGTTGGTCGTGTACTCCCCGGATACAACTCAGAGCATGTCTAATTTAACCCTTTGTTTTTGTAATGGCAACCCTAAATTCAGCCTTCTCGCAATGTTACTGCACTTACACTATATTATATAGGTACCTTCGATCCCCTTTTCTTCATGGCCAACCCCTGCTGGCTCCGTGTCCCTTATTCCCCATTCGGAGGCGATCTGACTGTTTAATTACACAAAGCAACCGAAGCGTTCCTATGGCACGTTATTAACACGCGTTTTACGGAGGTGGTTGGAATCTTGTACTCATTGCTCGCGCTAAACCCTAAGGCGAAATTGAAACCCGACATTTTCAGATCGACAATTGAATTCAAATGGCATTCAAATTCGAACTTTTGCTAGGCAAGCTATTGCAAA
Organism: Tenthredo mesomela; assembly: GCA_943736025.1. Classification (NCBI taxonomy): domain Eukaryota; kingdom Metazoa; phylum Arthropoda; class Insecta; order Hymenoptera; family Tenthredinidae; genus Tenthredo; species Tenthredo mesomela. The sequence continues at coordinate 33,517,362 of OX031015.1, read as the reverse complement.
TGAAAGGTACAATTCACAAACAATTTCGTATATGCGCTAAACGTACTTTTCAGCTTTTTTTTTTTCTTTCTTTTTTCTACCAATGAATTATACCTGAACAAATGGATGAGCTATAATCCAAGCTTTTTCCTTATCTACGTAGGTCTTCCGGCACGTATGTATAATATAGGATCTGGTCTGTATAAGTTAGCTCCTGTTATTACTCGACAGTACTGAAATTATTGGTCATTAAATGCGAAATGATCCATACCACGTTCTCGAACACCGATAGTCGCTGACATTAAAAGTTATATATTTATCCTTAGCTATTTTTGTTCCAAGTTACTGCAAGTGCAGCAATGATATTGTTACATATATCAAATATCGCGCAGATTTATTTCACCAGCAAAATTAGCCACCACAATTTTTATTATTAAAATCATCGATCATTGAATATTCTCGACAACTTCTATTATAGTACCTATATAAGAAGCGATAAATTTCGTAAAATTTTAAAGCGATAAAAATTTTTGCATCAAAAATGAAAAAAAAATAAAAAATAAATTGCATTTCCGACGTATAATGGTAGAAAGCGTGAAATCATCGGAGAAAAAAATCTCTTCACAGTTTCATGAGCGTGCTCTTGACACGTTTCGCTGCATTCTAGTTAAAAATAACGCTCGAGATGGGTTTCACTCGTTGAGAGTATAATACCAGCATTGAGTAAGTCTATGGTTGAAAAATCCTAAATAGAAAAGAATTTAGCTATAGTAGGTACCTAGATATATTATATACATTTTTTATTTGAGATAATGCAGACGCTTTCTATAACTAAAGTAATAAATTGTAATACGAGAATTTCGCTGTAGATATAACTAATAAATCTTATCCGTAGTACTACTTGGCTGCCGCAAGAGAATCTTGGCATCTCTTGTGCCATTGATTTACTGGTTGAAGGACGCGCTTAACTGCAATCACGCGAATCTGGATTTGCATCAGAAATTGCATAGCTTATAAAGCGGGATTCTCAATCACGTGAAGGTCAATTCTGATCAAATCATACCTTCGACAATCTGAATAAATGACAATATTATTATCTCTGGACATCGTTACTCTCCATAATTCAACCTGCGCGCGGAGTTTTAGAATCATTATCTTAAAGGCCTCGCTATAATTTGGAAAAAATTAGCGAAAATAAGAAACTCAGCTACCCTAAATATACGGTAAGTTATACTGAGAACCCCTGGCTTAAAACAGCACTGCGTAGCAGATCGATACCACCACCCTCAAACTGGAAGTCGAACTCAAACCCAACGCACAGCAAAAGGCTCGAAGCTGCGTTCACCCTGATTCTGACCGCGATGAAAGTTGGATGAAATCCTCGTTCAGGATCGAAGGACCGAAATGAATTCTCCATTGGTAATTTTTTTTCTCGAGATTTCGACCAACCGTAATACAAAATTATGTAAGCGATTATATGGATGAAGATCTATAGAACGATATGACAGATTTATTGTGTCATAAACTTTACCAAGTGTCACTTCTGACGTGCATATAACAGCACGTGCACGGTGCACTGGGAATATAAAAGCAACGAACACGGGGCGAAAACTTTCGTAGATCCTCCTGAAATCCTGCACAATTTTCATCTCCAGAGATCTTAAAAATTTCGTTTTATATTCACTGCAGATATCTTAACAACTATTTTAAAATTAAATGAACATTATGTAGGAGTGAGAACTTTATAATTATGAGGATTATATTATGCGCTTGGTTGAGAGCTCTTCAGTAAGTGCAATGAACTTGATCAGAACTAGCTTTTTACGTCGGCTGCTGTTGCCGTGATGAATTAGTTCAGATTACCTCGCTTCGTTCTCGAGTTTTATATGAATATTAAATGAGAGGGAAAAATTTTGTAGCTTTTCGTCGGTCAGACCAGCTCAGGTAGTTTGCACTTTCTTTATTTCAAGCTGACTGGCTGACTGACTAACTAAGTTAAGCTCGCCATCGTTAGACCTGTTTGCGTAATATTTCCATACACCTAGGTACCTATACGAGCTTGAAGAAACTTGATATTTCCTACCGCAAAGCATGCGAAAAGTCAGACACCGTTTTTATCATTTTCCATAAATTATTTTCGATCACTAAAAACGGCGCTGAAATTGTAAAAGTACCATGTAAAGTATGCAGGTTTTCGCTGGATAGTAATTTGCAGTTGCAGAGATTTTTTCTTTTTTCCCTGGCAATAAGACATGAGATTAGTGTCCCATGGATACCCTGTAGAGCCTTGAAATTCAGGATGATATTTTCACTCCCCTCAGCTAAGATTGACAATGTGGATTGGAGAGTTTCGGCATTACAGAAAAAAAAAAAAAAGAAAAAATCACGGCTGAGAAAAGTAAGCCGCAAGGGGAGAAATACGAGTCAGAGATTTATGATACTTTTATTTGACGTTCTTCAAATTATCTCTCAGCCTCAAATCATCTCTCAAACAGCCCCTCAATCTCGGAGCTTTATCTCTGGTGGAAAAAAAAAAAAAAAAAAAAAAAAACACAAAAATTTACTACTGAAAAATCGTCGAGCCTGATACGACATCAACGTTATTCACATTTTTTTTTTTTTTTCCCCAAGAAACACCAACAAAATTGTAAATAGTATTCTGGAAACGCGATCCGCATGGAGATAAAGAAGCGAATCTCTTAGTCGTATATTTCGGTACACATCGACGAATACATTCTCCATGACCTCAAGATATTCTCGGATAAGAAAAGCTTCTAATCCAGCTTCCAAGATAATGCGGTGAGGACTGTTAACAAGGAGTCGCATACCCAGCGGATCGGGATCCCGCGGGAAATCCGTCAGCGGTTCTTCCCTTCGCTTCTGAGCAATTACTGGATAAAGTGCTTTGCTTTTCTTGCGTTGATGGAGCACTGCCACCAAGATTCAACCCCTTGTCCTGTTTGGCCTTTTGCGTTTCTGACCATGTTGGAATGTCGAATATGTTTCTATATTTATGAGCTCGCGGTATATATACTATATATACGAGCGCAGATAGCTTCTGTCTTCAAGAATTGTATTATCAACCTTTACTCCCCGATGTTAAATATGAAAGAATCTTGGCTATATAGCGAGAATGAAATATTTAATCACATTGTGGCATCTGAAGGTATAAAACCACATATGAGACACAGGCTAGAGGTTTCCTGAAAATGTTATCTCTCACAACTGTGAGAATCTGTAGGGACACATTTTTCATGTTCTTTTTTCTGTTCCGGAGTAGATTATTACTTGCAGAATCTTCTCATAGTTTCCAAAAAAAATAAAAATACGAATCTTTCAATAATCGAGTGATAATGACTCGTGTGCGATCGGTATAAGTTATTACGAAATGCCCAGTTAAAATCAGGCTTTACGATGCATCGGTTGATCACCGTAGGTATAAATAAAGCTTATTTCATCCCATATATATGGTTATATACGATTCCTACACCGTGATAAGATTTCGCGAGAAGGGCTTCTTATTTATATTTCCTTCGTCGAATTTCAGTATTTTATCACCAACGTCGTTTTTACGGCGTGATTTGCGGGCACAGAAACCTGACTGCTTTCTGAAAGCTCGTTTTCACCGAAGACTGAGAAAATATTTGAAATACATGGTTAGCCTCGAACGTTTTCGGTTAGCTTCTAAAAGTATTTTCTATATAAAGTATATACCAAAGTCTCCTGATCTATATCTTCACGATAAATCCAAATTCGTGAATGAGGATTTAAGATATTCCAACTTTCAAATTCACTTAGTACCTGTATAATATATTATACGATAGAGAATTATTAAATTTACGCCGCAACCTATCCCAGCTAAGTCTTTACTAGGCTTTATAGCTGGTTTCCTAACTTGAAACGATGACCACGTACAGACTACCGGCTATACCTATACCCGGGGTTGTAGTTAGTTGGTAGCTCCCCATCTTTCCCTGCGTAATCTGCCTCTTAAGCAGCTTATCTATACCATTAATCCAATATCACATAGAAAATACTTCTACATTTATAGTCACGAACGGAACGGCGCAACGCCGTCGTTGCCACGAGAGACGCACCAAGCGAATAGATATACTACTGTATTTACTACATGCATCAGCTACTTATTCCACCTTTTCAAAATACTAATAATATAATCTACGATTAGTGACGTCTTGAAAAAAAAAAAAAAAAAAAAAAAATTCGGAGACAATTAAAAAATATCTATAACCACAGCTGATGTGTAATTGAATTATTTACACTCGTGGCTAATCATAAAACGTGATATGTGTACTTAATTCTGGGTGTTGGCTGCACGTGCATGTCTGATAACGTTATTAATAAAATAATCATACGGTTACCGATATTAGCCTTGGCGGTTTATTGATCAGCGTCGCGTTCCACGGTCTCATTTGAATTTTAATAGCCTTTGAACGAGCAGCTCTCGTGCACTGGCTCTCCGCGAAAAGCTTTAACAGCGATTAGATCGATGTATACCAGAAGACGGTGGCTTTGCCCGTATTAATAACACCAGCTTAAACTGGGAAGGCTCGTCCCAATGTCCCATCTCTTTTTCACCCATTATTACGAACCTATATCCCCAATGTACCCGTCTCACTTTTACTCAAGCGAGGGAAGCCTTCCATTTCGACACCCCTATTTTGGCACAGTGTAAATACTGCTTCACTCCACCCCACGGGTCCATATACGGCGTAATGCACTGCGCAATATTGTAGATTCCGTAATATTAGCGGTTGATTTTCGTCACTGGATTTTACCGGCTGAATATCGACTGATCATACCGTACATTCATTTTCTTTCCTTCAAACCTGAGCATCATCAGTATAAAAAAATTTTTGTTCCAAGTTTGTTAGTCAGACCAAAAAGTAACTTTTGCTGGAGGAATAAATCGTAAAATGAAGAGAACGAACACGTCCTGAAACGAAGCTAGATTCCTTGATCTTTTTTTTTTTTTTTTTTTTATCTCTTTGAACTCATTTTGTGTGTATGCTGTTTTTTTTTTTCTTCTTTTTGTTTCTTCTTCTTTTTTCTTGTGCGTAAGTCACGTTTGATATCCCTCGAACGCGAGGAGTCCGCGGTAATGCATTTTTCTTAGTGTTTTTCTTCGGTGAGTTTGATGTAACGGTGCATGTCTGCAGCCAGCAGCTAACCCTCCATAAAGACCCTACCGAAATTGACTTGAGCGCCACGTAGCTGGAAAACTACCCTTATACGGGTAAATTGACTTGGCTTAATATTTTCTTATTACATTCGGTAGAAATCCGACGCAGTCCACACGCCATAGGCCATATCGTAGACCAAAGTTAGCTTGCTGTAAAGTTAAGATTAAAGGACTGCGACGAAATTAAGCTCCTGCCTGTGACCTCGTGATATCATTTATACAGGAGGGAGCTAAGATACATATAGGTACAAAGTCATACACATATACACGTATACACAAAGTAGGTACTCGGGCAGATCTATGAGTCTAACAAACGGAACAAGATTAAATTTCGTATTCGTAATTCCTGAATTTAGAGTTTATTGTTATATAGAGAAATGCGAGGGTCTAATATACCGTGAAATATGCTAGAACGCTAAAAGAGCTGAATCCAAGAATCCAAATCTAAATAGGCCTACCTTATTTTTTTGAAGAAGATTGTTGTGAAATTGGGGAAGTAAACGGTATATAGCGAACGAACCAGGTATTTGGTGAAGCCTTTTGAATAATTCAAAATTGTTGCTCCCTTCCTTGGATAACCTAGCTTAATTTAAATAAAATTTCCTACTCCGTTCGCTCGTTGAATATAACGTCCGAACGAAGTATTTTACTTCCAACATCCAATATAACTACGAAGCTTGCAGGAAAGTAAACTTAATTTTACCGTACGTCACGTCGCGTCGTTTCGTTCAGTATAGCGCAGCATAAGATATTGAAAATATGAAAATCACGTGGGTTCGCGTATATTTCATACTTCCTTCTCTATATATGTATATTAGGTACCCTTATAAGTTGCTTACATCAGCGAAGATTAAAAACTTTCTTTTAAATTGCGACACAACATAATTTTTTTCTTATATATTTTTTTTTTTTTTTCTTTAAATTAAAATAACTTTACTTGGAAAACTTGGTAATTCTTGGCTCATGAAACTTATATGCGATGTAAATGTAAGAAGAAATGAATAAAAGTACGATAGTATAAGGGCTCGATTTATGCAAACAAAAAAAAAAAGAAAATCGTAAATTCACAGATTTCACAGAGTTGGAAGGGTAAATCTCGCAGATGATTGCATCTGTGTCTCTGGTATATGTATATTAAACTTTCGGAATGATTTGCTAGCGCGAAGTTGACGCAGACTAAATTGGCAGTGTCCCGAAGCTTTGGTAATTAATGGAAGGTCTCGCAATTTGGTCCAGCCCCATTCGTCGTTCCCTTCCGTTCATCCACCCATCGTCCATCCGGCAATCGTCCGACTAGAATCCAGGCGTGGCGAACTATAACGGACACTGGGCCAGGAATCAATCTCCAGGGGATTCCCCTAGCTGCTTGTTACCATTGATGTATAGTTATTACAAATCTATGCATGTTAGGTATACAGTGTGCAGATAGTATCTCATGCCTAGGCATATTGGATATATTTTCGCAACTGTAGATATGTAGAAAAATTCGATCTTCATATTCAAAAATCGTAAATCCATATACCGATTATCATGCATGCAAAGATCTCCATGATAATATACACTCAGAAAAAGGTATTGTTGACACAACCAAAATTTGGTTGTTATATGGACAATTACATTTTTTCTGTTCAGTCAATCAAATTTTTTGTTCAGTAAACCAAAAATTTCGTTGGGAAAACCAAAATTTTGTTGAGAAAACCAAATTTTGTTGGGACAACCAAAATTTTGGCTATTCCAGCAAAATTTTTGGTTGACTGAACAAAAAATGTGATTGTCCATATAATAACCCAAATTTTGGTTGTGGCAACAAGACCTTTTTCTGAGATTCTTTTCTTTTCTGAGATCTTTTCTACCGATATGGTACTCATTGCAGTTGACGTGCGATGTTTGAATAAAAATTTCAATAACCGCGCAGAATCACAAAAATTAGATATGGTTAAAGTTTTTAGTGAATAAACGCACTTTACTAATTAATAAAGCCTGGTGTGAGTTTCGGAGAAAAATAAACGAGCCAAAGTCAGAAATTTCAACCATTTACATACCTCGCTTCTGTGGCCCCTGAGGTTATAGTTGGTTCGAAGCGGCAACTCGGCAGCCCTGGTTCTGCAATGCGAAGTAGTAAAAGTTACTCCGACCAGGCCCCTCGCATTTCCTGTTGCGAGCCAACCTTCTTGGTAGTAATTTGTACGGTTTAGCTTCCATCCTTCATCCTGTAATAATTAAAAGAAAAAAAAAAAACAACTCTATATTCTCAATGATAAAGTATCTCCGTGATCTAAAAAATTAATTTTCTTTAACGGTTTCCCTAAAGTTTGTATAAAAAATGTATCATTCAATTCTTAATTCGTATAACGCGGTGTGGAAGCCTCTTTTCATTTCGAAAATCGATCATAAAAAGGGAAGAAGCATATTCGTATAGTTTTCTTTGTGTAATCCTAATGGACGATCGATTTGTTTACTTATGGTGTCAGTTAGAAATTAAGCTAAAGTGCATTGGGTATCGTATATCTATGTATCGAGCATTATTAGATGAGATTGAGGTGTATATACACTCGGCATTACGTTACTCCAAGATATACATTAGTCAGGTATTGTACTTGAATCACGTCCTCAATTAACCGGTATAATTAAATCACTCTTCCCTCTCTGTGATACTTTTAAATTTGTTTTTACGCTCCTCTCTGGTATTATAATCCAATTATTTTCACCTTATTATTCCAATCACGTATAGTATTTCACTAACGAGGCAAACAGAACTACGTAACGTCTGCAAGGCTGAGGAAAGGGAGGATATACCGAATAAAGGGAGCAGAAATTGAACGTCCGAACGAGACGTTATACTATACAGTATACAGAACCAGACACGTAAGAGGTATTGCAAGTACCATCGTATACAATCAATATAGATGCGATACGAGAGATTCACTTGATTGGTATTCCTTTCTGATCCATGTAAGCTGATAGAAAACAGACGGAGAAATATCACAGCGGTAGCTGACAGCCCATTTATTGCACAAATCTAGTAGGTATCTGGTGTTGGAATGATTCAGTGAAACAGTTTCCTTTTTTTTTTTTTTTTTGTTTTTCTTTTCAACAACTTAGATATGGTGACAAATTTTCAATTGTGGAAAACAACGAAAGGATAAACGCGAAAGGAAATCAAGCTTGTCATTATTTGCGCTTTCATTTCCGCAAAACTGCTGTTTCCTTGTTCTCAAATTTCTCTATCAAATGGATTTAGAACGAAAAACATTGCGAGATGTGAGTAATTTCTTTAGCAGGATTTTATAGTTTCTATTTTCTTCAGGCTGCAGGAAGCGTGCAGCTGTATCCCTACGATAAGATTGTACTTATATTTCTTTTATTTTATATCGTGTTTTCGCCTCAGGTAAAAGTGGGTTTAAATTCTGGAGTCGAGAGGTATTTGCGCAATACTCGCTGGCATTGAATCTTATGTCATGACGCTCTCCACGGAATTCCAAAGTTCCATAATTATACCTTATAAAAATTCACGTAAAATCCTCACGTTTTGTGCTGTGATGACAGTGATTAATCTTCTGACAAGAAATTCCCATAACGTTTTTCAAATCGGTAAAGCCTCGTACGTAAATCTAGGAAAATTACTCAGAACTGAAAACCTCTATTGGATTGTAGTCTTCAGCTTCATAGCTATTTTCCATGTAGCTTGATCACGGAAACATACGCACGTTTTCCAATTTGACAATCACGTCATGCGTCTGATAATCAATTAGCCCTGATCTTACACTTTGTCACGTCAACAAGGGATATTCCATTTGAAATTGAATTCGATTAAAGTTACAAATTCGAAATTACGCTGTGAAACTTTTTTTAGTTCACAGACAAGTCAGGGACACTTATTTTCGACACAAATTGTATAATTCGAATTATCAAACACCGAAATTTTATCCACCCTTGGTATATAACGATTTTGAATTCTGATTTTCATTTCAAAACCATTTCTTATTCTCTCAGATTTCATATCAATTTCAAACTTTGAGTAGACATTATTTTTCTCGGAATATTATATAATCTGCATTGCAAATCTATTTACGCGTTCAGTTGATCCCACCTTTCTTTGTTTGAGAAGTTATTCATTAAATTTCTTTTCTTTTTTTCTCGCAATCAGTTATTTATTTCACGATCATACCAAACTCACAAAGTGTATTGTGTCCAATCTTACAATTAAAGTAACAAAATAAGTTCTGAGTAATGGCTTCATAGGTGTGAGTGTAAATCGATGGATCTTAAATCTGATGAACTGCAACGTATCGAAACAGTACGGTCATAGCTATTTTTTTACGTCGAGAAAGGTGCTTTTATTCCAGATGCAAATCATTTTCTGGCTTGATGTTCACAATGAATCAAACACATAGGTAATTTATTATATGTATACCTAATAAATGTTTGTTATAATTAAAATCGATGTTCAATGTGACATCATTATAAATCATGGTGTTGCAACTCCATAATTGCCATCCACAGTTTCGTAACTCTCATCAATAGTTAACTACGAACAAGGTTTCCGTGTTCGTGTGGGGTAAAGCATATAATAATTTTGTTATGAATTCATAACCGCGCAGATGTCCTTTGAAGTAATTTACGCACAGGTGAGTTTTATATCATGTAATAAACTGAAAATATAAAGATCAAAGGTTAAGTATAACATATATGTATAATGCACCTGCATTAAAGCTTTGAAGTTTTAATGATTTGTAAGCGAAATATTATATTTCTGCGTATTTTTTTTCTGTTTTTTTTTTTTCCTCTTTTTTTTTTTTTTTGTTTCCCACAGAACAATCCATAACCTGACCAAGATCATTTCTCTCAAATATTATTCTATAAGATCTTGTTCTTGTTTTCCTGCAAGAGAAAAAAAAAAAAAAAAAAAAAATCCGACAGATTTTTCGACGCAAACAACCAATCATTGTTGAGTGACGTTGATTTTCAAGGTTTTCTTACAGGCTTCTTTCCATCCCCTATTTCTCGAACGTCCGGACAATTCTGACGGCAGGCTGTTACTATTTCTGAAGCGTAATAGATATAATAAAATTGAGTTATTTATTGATAGATATAGTGGCGTCTGACACTGGCTGATTCATAATGCATTGAGCTTGCGAAGCCATCTTCTGGAAAGAATTCAATTTCAATCCCTTATCGCGTCTTTCAGCAACTCGCGTGTTTCGAGCAATTCGTAACATTGTGAAAAAATCTCGATATAAGATACAATCAATTTAAATATGAATTGCAGTGAGTGTATACAGAAATTCTTGATGAACGTTCACGGATTGTGAATATTTAATGAATATATGATCCTGACATAATTATACGTCCCACGAAGCTCAGGCATTTAATGAGAATTTTTGTCCAAATGATTCGTAATTTATTTGGCTGGATAAAAATGTTGGATAATGAATTGCTCTTCCATTATTGTCATTAAAATTTTCCGACAGAACCCATATATACAGTTCCGTCATACTTTCTTGTCGACGAATACTCCCTCGTTATTTACAGAATATCAAATTGATTACGAAAAACTCGTTTATACCATTATACGAAGTCGTCGGTCTGTCAACGATTTGAAATTAATTTTTCTTGAAAAAAATAGTCGCTTGAACCATATTCGACGATATTTTTTATAAACTCAACCTGTTAGAGTACAAAGTGCTAATTATAAAGCTCAATTGTAAATGCAACTGAACTACACTCACGTATAAAAAGTTTCTAGGTAGGTATAAAGTGGTGTGAAAATTTTCACCCAAACCTTACAGATGCAATATTTATAAGCCTCGAATAAACAGGAAATTTCGATACCTCGTATTCGGTGTAAAAAGGTTTCGATACTCCATTTATTTGTCGTTCGTTTTTCTTTGTTGTATATATGTATATAGTTCTGTTTGAATGCCCATTCAGAATAGCCTTTCAAAGAATGGCAAATATTTATCTCAGACGGTGGTGTTCCGTGGAACGATGCCTACTATCCATATACAACAATCGAACGTGAAATACATATACATATAGTATATATGCGAAGGACCCTCTACTATTATTCTGTGTTTGTTTAAATTTCCTATCTGCGCATGAAATCATTTGGAAGTACCTTTAATTCATACGGGTATACACTCATTAATGAGGGATTTGTTCAACAAAACGAACTATATGTTATGTATATTTCTGATCTTGATTAGACAGCTATCAGAACCAAATGTGATATTAAAGTTTGTAGGAATAGACAATGCGTATATATCAGTAGGTTCATTCACGAAACTTCGTCAGACCTAACAGCAATAATTCCTCTAAAAAAAAAAGAAAAGAAGAAAAAAAAAAAAAGGACACAACAGCATATAATGGCGATCGATGAATGTACAGGGGAAACATGGGCAATCTCAGACTATGTCGACAAGCAGTTGTCAAATATTTGAAGCAGCTTTGCCACACTGAGCCATCCTGCAAACGGTATTAAAAATAATCCAACCCTTTTTCCTTCCTATACCAGTGTTTCGTAGTAAATTTATAACACGCGAATCGTTTTTTGCGAGGCTAATTTTATCGCGATAATAATGAACGACACATCCATTTCCATGTTGATAATAACAATTTGATATATAAATAATTCGAGTTTGAAAAGTCGATCGTTTAGGTACTTGAAACAATATCAATAACGCTTTTTGCATTTCCCAGTACCCATTTCAGTTCTAGATAGGCTCTTCAATTTCTGCAGGGGGTTAATTTCATTATACTCGCTTAATAATCATTTTACACATTACTCAGGTTGCGTTGAACTCAGCATTCTCTTTAGCCAGCCCTACCAACACCGGCGACAGATTCAACGGAAATTGAAGCAGACTCAAGTACCCGTAGTGTAAGGGAGTTGGGGGTTTGCCAGGAATCTCGAGGGTGAAGGGAAGAACGAAGAGACAAACGTGAAACGAAGAGACAAGAGCTAGGGTGAAGGCGAGGGCAAGGGCGAGGGTAAGGACGAGGGTGAGAGCGAGCAAAACCAAACGACAAAATACACCCAAATGTATATATATACACATACGTACTACATATAAGCGCGTGCGTATATATATGTACACATAAATGTATATTACATGTATAGATGCAGCAGAGATATAGCAACGTTGCGGAAGATTGGGGATCAACTACACCCGCCTTTTCCCAGGAGTTGTTTTCTGGGGCTTTTTTTTTTTTCTTAGAAAAAAAAAAAAGAAAAATTCTCTACGTAAGGCGCAAATATCCCACAGCGGAAATTCACGCAATGGTTTTACAGAAAAAAATGGAAATACCATTTTTCTATAGTATACATATTATGTATAACACATATGAAAACATCTTCAGCTATTCTATGTTTAAATTATTTTTATATATACATACCTATACCTGAATATTTAGGGGCAGGTGATATGTGATACATATATGCAAAATAAAAAAATGTCTTCAAAAATGCAGGGTAAAAATGATGATATACCTTTATAATATATGTATACATATACTATTCACAAGACAGTAGTTCGTTAAGCTTCTCGCTTGAATTTCGTACTTCTCAGACAATCTCATGCTAATAAGTACACTGGCAAACTGCGAAGTGGTGTGTGGATTCCACGTTAATATTACGATGGTGCCAATTAAACCTTAGTCTCCTGAGTCGGCAGACAGGTGGATTTAATCCTTACATTATATACCGTTACATACGCCAGTTCGCAATCCAACGAATAGAAGCGATCCACCGTCTATACACCTTAATTGCATGTATATAGGTATATTCCGACGTGAACATTGAGGCGTCATATTATTGGTACACATATACCTATATATATATACGCATATGAGAAATTGTGCCTACCTGGGTACAAGCCCATATGCACCGATGCATTTCGTTCACGATGACAACGAAGTCTGCATCGTTGGAACGCAACGAAATCCGAAAAAAAATAATTTAAATATATATTAATTTACCAAAAATGATCCTGCTATGTTTGAAAAGTGAAAAAAACTAGAAATAACTTGAAAATGTTAATAAACCTAAGTAGGATCATTTTTATGCTATGTATAATTTTTTTTTAAATTTACGTTTAATTTCGTTGCGTTCCAACGATGCAAACTTCAATGTCCTAAGTCTAGATTACGATTGAAAAATCGTAATTTACGGTTTTCATAAGCGTAATCTACGTTCTTAGAGACAACGTGAATCATGCTCTATATTGCCGTGAAATAGGATCGAATTGTCCTTGACGTACGATTTCGTATTCGTACATACAGGAAAACCTGAACGTACTATAGTAAAACGTGATTTACGTTAAAGTTTTCCTTAGTGTACGAATACGAAATCGTACGTCAAGGACAATTCGACCTATTTTACGGCAATATAGAGCATGATTCACGTTGTCTCTAAAAACGTAGATTACGCTTATGAAAACCGTAAATTACGATTTTTCAATCGTGATCTAGGCTTAGATTTTTCTGTGTGTATAAAACTTGAATCTGCGACACTGAGGGTGGGTGCCGCAATAGTCGAAGAAGGGCCATACGCGCAGGAAATATCAAAAAATTGCACCCTCTATCCCTGAGTTCATTCTATAGGCATGAAGTGATCCGTCAAGTGGTTTGCATATTTCAAGTTATGATTAGCAATTTGCGTTTGCGACAGTGGCTTCGAGTGTTGGGCTGGGAGCATATTGCGATTCTTCAATTAGCGATTATCCACTTAATGATCTCGCAGAACGTTGGAATAAGTAAATCGTGAGACTACACCCAGAAAAAAAGTGTCATGATTCATACCGGGAATACCGACTTGATATGAAACGGTATGAATGAAGTCAGGAGTCAACACAATTCAAGTCGCTGCATGTAGACACCTTGAATCGTACCTGTTTCAAAAATGTCAAATCGACATTCCGACTTAATCCAAGTCGGGTACGACTTGATTCAAGTAACGTTCGGCTTGATTCAAACCTTTTCTCTTTACTTGATCTGAAGACGCTTCTCCGGTTTGATCCAAGTATTTAGTTCCACCAAATTCAAGTCACATCCTCAGCCTGATGCAAGTGTTATTTTTCGGCTTGATTCGAGTATTATTTTTCGGTTTGATTCAAGTATTTTTTTTCGGCTTGATTCAAGTATTATTTTTCGGCTTTAATCATCCTTTTTTTGCAACTTGAATCCCACCTTTAGCATTCTTGAAAGAAATCGCTCTGCTCTCAAAAACGATTAAGGGTAAATAAAAAAGTGAGTAATTTCAGTAACCAAGCCGTGAAACAGAATATGTAAATTCAACTAAAACATGAATTTTTGTTTAACATTCTATAACGTGAAGGGAATTGACGTATACATTCAGAAGTTTTTTTTGTCAACAAAATTTAGAACTATAGAGATGTTCTGGTTAGAATTTTTCCCCTTTTTATATTTCAGCAGCAAAATGTTAAACCGTGATAAGAATCAAATTGGAAATTTTCCTTAATTGTGCATTCATAAAATTACCTTTTTCGTAGCTGAGCTAATAACCTGAAAAAAGTGTTATGCAGTTTTTCTTAAAATCACTCATTGTCGAGATAATTCAAAATTTAACAATCTGTAAAAAAGCGACTTTTCCCCTCAACGCATCATTACTGAATTTACGATATTTTCTATAAACACCACTACTGAATCTTTGAACCTAACTGTACATATTACTCTCAGCACTCTCACTCGAAATGAATGTTATGCGTACGAGGTGAAAACTGCAAGTAAGAATTGGCAATACATAGCACAGAAAGATGTGGTTTCATATTCACCTATTAAGACCAACGCACACCATTGCCGCCCAGCACAGCGCGGAACGACGCGGCACAGTCGTCGCTCAGCCCGGCGCCGCACGGCGCAGTATTCTGCAGTATCGCAGGACTAATGCAGTCAGGTGCAAAATAATATGGTCCATTCAGCTTGAAATCTCAAGAGTATGTGTATCATAAATTACACTCAGAAAAAAGTCTTGTTGACACAACCAAAATTTGGGTTATTATATGCACAATCACATTTTTTGTTCAGTCAACCAAAAATTTTGTTGGAATAGCCAAAATTTTGTGCAGTCAACCAAAAATTTTGTTGAAATAGCCAAAATTTTGGTTGTTCCAACAAAATTTGGTTTTTCCAACAAAATTTTGGTTATCCCAACGAAATTTTTGGTTGACTGAACAAAAAATTTTATTGACTGAACAAAAAATGTGATTGTGCATATAATAACCAAATTTTGGTTGTTATTTTTCTGAGTGTAATAGAACGTGAGTTTGATTTCGGTGAAACCCACCTTTCACTGTCTGTCACCGTCAATTTCCACCGTTATATTCCACCATCCTCCACCATTTTTCTTAACCGCTTTTAACCGTTTTCCACCGTTGTCCTTCACCGCCTTTAACCGTTTTCCACCATCTCCAACTGTTGTCCTCCACAGCCTTTCACCGTCTGTCACCGTTTCCACCGTTTTTCCACCGTTCATAAAAATTTGATAAAAATTCCACCATCCTCCACCGTTTTTCTTCACCGCCTTTAACCGTTTTCCACCGATTTCCACCGTCTATTAATTTAAGATAAACATACTTGAGAGATTTCAAGCCGAATGGACTATATTGTTTGCGCCTAACTGCATTACTCCTGCGATACTGCAGAAGTAATAAGCCGTGTGGCGCCGGGCTGAGCGGTGGCTGTGCCGGGCGGTATGCGTTGGCCTTTATACTGTTCGTTTAGATGGGCCTGATAGAAATGACCACATAACTTTTCGTTAAAAATAATAATTGTAATATAAATTTAGAAGTAAAAAATTAGAACACGTATTGTTGAACTGTGTTATATGCAATCAGTTTTGAATTTTTGGTATAAATAAAGTGATGTTAAGAAAGTAAAATTTGTACGAAGAAAAAATTACTTTTTTTTCATCGGTATCCCATCTTCCTTTGGATTGTATGATTTTTTAATAAACTATTTCATTGAGCATCAGTTAGCATTTTTTTTCAAATAAATCTACTTTTCACTGATGTTCAGACTCAATGTCCACCTGGTAAAACAAATACGGATGCTACGGTTTTTTCAAGTATCTACGATAGACAATTACTCCGTATACCCAAGACAAGTCGATTTCCGGTATGAATCAAACCTTTTTTCGGTTCAAAACAAGTAGCTTGTCGATTGACGCCGTGTTTCTTAAATCACTTCGATTATCTACTTATGAGGAGTCCGAATTTCGGACCGAAGGACAATTAGTCTATACTACTTGAAACATGCCGGTTTTCTAGGTGAATCAAGTCTTTTTTCCGGTTCAAATCACGTAGTTAATCACGTAGGATTTATGGAATATGTTAATCATCTTAGATATCACATCGAATAAATTGATATCATATTATACGTAGGTGCTGTTATTAAGTAAAAAAAATTTAGAAAATATATCTCTTAGCCCTCTGCGGTTTCTCACAGAGATAAAATCATCCGAACGAATTCTTATCGTTAGTATGGAGACGAACACAGGAAAAACTTTGCACTGTGCGAAAAGGCTCTCCACTTCTAATGGGATCAGCAAAGACTAACTCTTGCGTGAGCAAAGTGGTCACGTGGCTTGGGGTTTCTCCATGCGTCCCCCCATGCTCTTGACAGGCTAACATACCTCACGTTGACGCCTCGTGCATATATGCCTACACGTGCGATTATAATTACTACTGCTACTCAACCTTCAGGAAAATACTATATGCTCAACCCTCGCGGTTACTGACCTATGAAAGAGAGACACTTCCCTGATTGTAGACGTCTAGCGAAACGAAAATACAAAACAAAAAAGCAAAAGGACAGCATGATCGAGTACAGTTACCTTGTGCGTATCAGGAACTTAGATACTCAATAGCATTATATGGACATTTGTCTGATTGAATAATTCATTATAACGTCACATGTTCTGTATTTGTTACTCCTTCCGATACACTAAAGTCTATAGCATGTCTGGGAAATTCTCTGTGGAATACATGGGGTTCTGCGAAACACAGCCCGCCATACAAGGTAGGTATATATCTGTGTACAGACGCGCGTGTACACATCTTGAAGCTGATGTGTAACGGTAGACTTTCACCTCAATTGGCTATGAACTACCCTCACATTTTACTACTCGCCAAACATTATACCTACATGGACCGTTGACACTGTGCTATAATATTCAAGGAAGGTTTATTTTTGGTATTAACTTTATATGCGGTCCTAACAAATTTTTATTTTTCACATAGGTATATATACCATGTATGTAGGTGTAATTACTTGTTCATTTTACTTATACCTATATTGTGTAAGAAATTGAATAAAATATGGGATTTCTTTATACCGTATCGTTGCGGAATTCAAATTATTATTGTCAACAGAGTTCAGAAACATTGTCTTTTATTTGAAGTAGGTACCTACTACAGATGAATGGTAAACTGACCATATGCCTCGAACATATTATTGTGTGGAAACCAAGCGGAAAGAAAAATGGATATTATATTTTCTTTGTAAATTGCTGCTCGAAAGTAAATCCGCTAGCAAAGCATTTTCTCAATAGAAGATTTTCCGCAAAGGTACAACCTGTGGAGAGGAAGAGCTTAGAGCGAGTTTTCTCTCTCCGGCTTGCTTTTCCACTTATTTTAGACTTGAAACTTTCACAAGAACTTGATGTGCGATAGATATAGAAGCCCCGGTATATAAGTATGTGTTGCTTTATTTCGCGACTTTTCTCTACTGAATTCGCACTTTCAATTGATCTTCCGGTTGGAGGATCGTTTCCGGAGTTAAGCTACTCGCTGTGAAGGTCTTTTCAAGTATCTACGATAGACAATTACTCCTTATACGATTCGTTTCATTATATTTAGGCTTTGTCATTTTCACATTTGAATAAAGTAGGTGTATAGTGCAATTTCACAGCGGTCCAAAGTTAGCAATTAAAATTTGGAATCCCAAATATCATTTTGCAGTGTCGTAAAACTTAACGACAAAACGAATAAGATCATAGCATAGATTCGTACTCTCAAACAAGTAAAAATTGAAATTTATTCCTATACAATCTGCGGTTTCGCCAGGAAACAAGAAGCACGATATTGTCGTTAGAGTTGATTTAATCGCGTGCGCAATTTTGCAACAAATTCGATAAACTCCCTTTATCATCCCGATTCCGGTATGAAAAATTGCGCGATGAAACCACCTCGCAGAATGAAAGATAACGTGAAGTGCTTTCGTTGTACGGTTTGGCAAATAAAGTTATTTGCGTATACAATATAGTAACAAGTATTGAATTTATCGACAGCTTGCGTGATGTAAAAATCTGATTTTTGCTCTAATCGTTGATGCGTGATGTACTACAAAATTTCGACCTACAGGGTATAGAAAGACAAGTTTTATTCGTGGGGTCTTAAGTTGCATTGAGTGCATCATAATTTTCTATATAAAGCCATCTAGTTCACTTTATGTGTACATCGTTATCGATGCGGCGGAATATATAGAACCAAGAATAGTACTACACAGACTACCCGCACTATGTACGCCACGAATTAGCGATTTGCGAAATATTGTCTGGACTTGCTCCGATTTTTCAATATTTTGCACTAATTTTATACGCATAAACTATAAAAGTACCGAATACACATATACCAGCCTATAATGTGCTCGAAAGTGGCTTCTCAAACGATGTATGTACCTGTGTGAGACTTCTACAGCAGTGATTTAGAAATAACCGGCTCTAAGTAGTAACAACATGATGTGGTCAGCCGCTTGAATAGCATACAACAAAACATCCTGATTGCTTGATAACTACGAGTTGCCAGTTGATGATAACTGATAGGTGCAGCTGCTGATGTAAGTGAGCTCCGTTACAGATATCGTGAAAATAAAATTCGTTAATTGAGTAAATTAGCATTACGGATGCTTAAGAAAGTCAGCTTGAAGATATTCAATTACCAGATATTTATCAAATTGTGATCAAATTGAGAAAAAAATCGATCAATCTTTAGATATTTGACTGTGTCCGTCAATTCCCTTGTTTCCTTTCACTTGAAAATACAACACGCGAAGCTTGAGGTGACTATGATAAGATTCAGTACTGCCACATATTGATCTCGAAATTTGTAAATTACGAAAATTTCTTGATGAACAAAGATTACTTTATTTCTTAGCGTTTCATTAGTGCTTCGAGTAAAACGAGGACAAATACATGCACCTACATCGATGCATGGGAATATTCCGTGCCCGGTGTACCAGTTACCCCAACTTAACATTTCGTGCCTGTCAATATAGCCATGCAATCACTTTGGATATCGCATAATATGTATGGTAGCTATAGAGTTTAAATAGTTTGAAGTTTGAACAGCTTTGAGCATAAATTTAATCGATTCAGTCTGAACTCTGACAAGCCCTCATACGGATGAAAATGACCTTATATATCAGATTTTCACTGATATTGTCAGCTCGAATGTGTGATACTGGGCTGACATTTCGAGCACTAATTTATTTATAGTCTATTAGCATTGCAGGATACTGTATGTAACTGGGTCGGTGGCTATCTCTCTTTATGCGAAGTTACTGATACTAATCAACAGTAATTAAGGTAACATTTCGCAATGGCGGATCTTCAGAATTTCATAAAGTACAAGCTAAAAAAAAAAAAAAAAAATAGACTATGGGTACAAAAGCATCACACTTTATAGTATACTATATACCTACGTTCTATGCCTTCAAACTTCGAAACAAAAGCTTTGCAATAGCTGGTGCAAACAATGGACGTTCGTCTCACTAAAACTCTTGGAGCAATTGACTTTCTAAACTTAAGTATATTGCTTTCCTAACAGAGGCGTTTATCGAGTTTGTTTTGGCCATGAGTCGGGTCTATAATTTACGAACTATTCACATCCCCCCAAAGAGTAACATTAATGCGTGTTACTAGTTGCGAGATAGCTTCAATTTCCGAAAGCTTAGTCTGCATTCTCTTCGTAACGAAACTTCAAAACTGAGATTTGTCAAATTGAAAACTTACATTTTTCATTTCTTGCGCTTAGTGCACATTTTTTTTTTTTTTTTTTTTTTTTTAGATTTGATCGGCCTTCAGGGAGCATTGAGAAAGAATGATATACATTACACAAATATACTGTCATCCAATAACCGGCGTAATCATCAAGTTTACGACGGTTTAAGTCTGGGCTAGTTATAGGTGGAAGTAATGTGCCTCTGTAGTATTTTTTTCCTTAACGTTTCTCTCTTAACGAGCAAAGAAATGGCTCGCTTTAGCCATTTCTTTGCGCGATAAAGATATCGATCCCCAGTTAAGATGGGAGTGTCAAGTCACAATGAGCTTCCGTCTCTTCCTGAGTGCTATCCGATGAAAGAGCGAAACAGTTGAACACCGCTTTTAATATCAGGTATCAAAGAGACAGGGATTAAGCAACGACATATTTAAGCAAAACCCTCTACTCCTCGATCATCTGAATATATTCTAGAGCTTTGAATCATCGCTGAGTTATATACTTTGTTAAACCACTGTACATACATATACGTACACACTTGAAGATATCTTTCAAAATTTGCATACCAAACATATACTAGTAATTATGCCATAAAGCACACGATTTACTTCATAGTACCATTCGATAGACCAATGAAAACCCGGTGTGTACCTATATTTAGGCGGGTGGGTATACGCATAATATTACACTTATCTACGCATTGGTATAAATAGTGTTTGCAGAATAGCCCAAAGTTATCCCTCTCCCATGAAGAGTAATCTGACTAAGTCTCATTTGACTACAAATCTTCAGAAAACGTTCGCATATACCCTGGGCCGTGAATTTCCCCGAGATTTTGAGTGGAGTTGAAAGCGACAGAATACGACCCAAGCTAACTTGCTAGTGGTATTCTATCCCGCACTTCAACTCAACATGTCTTTATCCTCCTTTCCTCTCATGTACCCTGAACTAATCTCACGATGAAATAACACACATGAAAGATACTGCGAATTTGACTCAATCATATGTAGCTTTTATACTGAATGGTAGCTCGGTGGGTCACCGCCAGATCGGGGAACCCTAATTAGTGAGGAAATGTTTATTAGACTATCTTCATTAATTATTTTGAAATACAACTATGGTAGGCTAGAGGTAGGTATACATATACTAGACAGACAACGAGCATTTAACGGTCTTTTCGAAACAGGCTGCGAAAAGAGCTTTTTGATATCAGGAGAGATATGCTTGAACATTGAGGTCACATTTTCAACACTGCATGACGAGTGCCTTCAGATGCGAATTTCGAATTGTCCTTGCGTTAGATAGAAATAAAATAAAAAATTTCACCAGAGAAAGAATCACATTTTTAAGTAATGCGAAAATGATAAAAATCACTTGGTAGTTGAAACAGTATTTTTCTATGAAAGCAGTGGGACTCAGAGTAGGCAAACTCCAGCCGTCTCGAGATAGTTTGAACCAGAATTGCCGACTCTCAAAACTAATTACAGTATCAAGTTGCAGCTTTATTGAGCATTCAAGCGTGTAGTTGAAATTGTCTGAATTTGTCAGACGGATTAATGGAACTTTGGTTGCACTATATCATCTACAGAACTATTCGAGTCCCTCATTGTCACTGGTATAACTGTTGTAGAGATGTCAGTACAAGGTTCTGGCTGAAAATGGATTGTTTTTCCAAAATTCAAGTAGAGACCCGGTAGAGTTTGTTAATCAGAGAAAAAAAATTTCTATGTTCAGGCTCGAAGATCCTATCACGCGTTTGCAGTTTTTTTTCTTTTTTTTCAGAGAGAACAAGACTGACGTCTGTGTGCAACGAAACGTGCAGCATGTATGTACCTATATACCTACTTCCTGCATTGACTTGCAGCCAATTACCACCGATTGCATAGTCGTGAAAGAATCGGTGGCAGGGAAACGAAAAAAATGAGGATAATTTGCGCTTCGTTGAGATTCGTCTTCCAACGTTTTCTAAAGACATTCTAATTTCTATAGACCCATTACGCCAGAAGCTAAACGAGACTGAAGTCACCCAGACCCCTCTGCTTGAATTCCCTGATAACCCCATGAAACCCCTGCAGCCTCACCGAATGCCATGGTAGGTATAGCCAACCAATGGGTTTGTAAAACACAAGGCAACTAGGGGGTCGAAACAATACAATATCCTCGAGCGGTGAGTGCACCAATGGCAGAATTTGAGGTGGATCAAAATACACCGCCGATACCCAAAACATTTTCTTGATTATTCCCATGTATGACACATACATCTTTCTGGTTATACTTGCTGCAAGGCTAGCCGCGAACCATTTCGATGTGAAGGAGCTTGTTAACTGAAAATTTTGATGTTATCAAAGGTAATTTCGGAGGCCTGCCACGTACTGTCCTACGAACCTATATGCCCCTGTATATTACGGTTATTGAATTTGAAAAATGGCCTGCTTATAATATGTTCCCACCTGACGTTAAACAGGATCGTTATGATCCTGGGGTCTAACTTATGCAATATTCTTTTGCCATTCAAATTTCAATCAATTTGCTGACGCATTGTATTCCGTTCCATCAAATTTGCTCACATCTCAAACGTGGCACGGTATTAAAAAACTTTGTACATACGACTGAGTGATAGATGCATCCATTCGAGTATGTATGCATACGTTGAATGTGTATGTTCGTATGTACTTGCACACAGCCGTATTTTACCTTTTCCGCCATGGCTTCTACTTTCTGCTTTCTACCTTAAATGTTTGACAAAAGACTCTTCGTGATGAAAATACGGCGAAGTTTCCGTTCTCGTCTAAGACTCTTGACGCATTCTCAACTCAACACATTCTCATCTCAGGCTAATTACGTACATGCATATCTATAGGCATAGCAACCCTTAGCCAGCGGATTACCGTGCGAGATGCATACTCGACGTTCTGAATGTCGTGAGCGTGCATGTGCACATGCAATGTGCATACTATTCGATAAGTAATATGCAATGTACGATAAAGATATTGATTGATCTAAATTCTAAAATCGCTGTGTATTTTAACTCTAATTGGACATATGCGGTCTGGTGGCTTTACAGTAGATATATTCTCACCGATAACAGAGTCATCTTTGCATACGTTACGTTTACCTTGAAACTACATTAAGTCACATGTATTATTCAAACGATGGTCTATATTTACATCAGCTGAATTTAATTCATCTGTCTCTCGTATAAATCGATAGTGGGTTATTTTTTTTTATAAGTAAAAGGCAGTCGTGAAAAAACGAACGATAAGCACTTATCCCAATGAAACGAGGAGAGATTTGGTACGTGAAAATCACGATCGCGAACACTCCATCCATTTTTACTTCATAAATAAAGTCCAAGTTTCTTTTCTCTCAGTTCCACGAAACAAACGAAGCTTTGTTCTCGTTTGTTTTAGTCACATGTCGAGTGCTGTCGCGTTATTGAGGGCATTCTACCTTCGTTTCAAAGCTTGAAGCTTCAAGCTTGCTTGTCCACTGTCGACAAACGAACTCCACATTAAAACCATATGGATTTGAGCAAGTCACAGTGAGCACGAGAAAGGAGGCTAAGGTTCAAGGCAAGGCAGCTGCTAATGGGCGAACATTTACCCCGCTCTTCTGGGTATGCTACCGAATTCAAAATTTATACCACGCGGGCTTAAGGTTTAAGGGTAAATTCACAATCGAGTGTTGGTGTCCTCCGCTCCCTTGAATTTTCTGCATACATATACCACACACACACACATAAATGGCACAAAAGAGCTGAAAGTATTGGGAAATATTTCAAGATGAAAATTTCGATAGTCATAAATTTTCTTGCGCCTTGTCTACGCGAAGCGTTTCCAGGTACAAACAAAGCTTTCAGAAACTTGTGCTTGCGGCTCTTCAATAAGTGAAAGCTCGAAGGTAATCCAAGGTTCTTTTGCTGCAGAATCGCTTTTCGTGGCAGTTATTCCACAAAAATCAAAGATGAAGTTTCCCACGAATACTTCGATAATAATAGCCCGTTTCTCAGACCACTTATTGCGATTCACCAAGTCACTGGCCAAGGATGAAATCAATCTCTTGCTTCTGACGCCATTTTTATTCCGCCATCTTCTTCGCATACAAAACTGTATCTATATATACATATAATGGTGCAGACCAATAGCGCTTGCAAGCTTCGAATCCAATCTACAAGCTTTATTCGCCAGCCGAAAGGTATAATAGGATTCGCTTCATTAAAATTGGTTTTGTACTTTTGTCCGCTTCGTCTACAATTCGAGTATTTCATTTCTACAAGTGAATCGAATCGACATCGATTGGTACGATTTATTGTGCCTCGGTAGAAAAATAATACCGGATGCTAGTTCAATCGGAACACGATGGCGCATTTACTAATAAATCCAATCCTGCATAATAAATTCCCATAAAAATATCTACTTAGGATGGTTTTAACCAAGTTATTGCCTTCTTCATTGATTCAGTTTGGTTTTGTTATTCAAATTATGATTCAGTATTCGGAATAGAAAAATGAATCTAATCATGCTTGAAGCTTGTGAAAAAATTTCAGGACGCTAAAAGCTTAATTCAAAAAAACTATAGAAAAATATTAAATAATATTCTCTCACATCAAAAATATATACCTATCTATAATAATTCATTAAGGCGTGATAGTGTAAAGCATCGAACAAACTTTCCGTTTGATCAATACCCGTTGAAAATTTCCCACCATCTCGTATCGCGGTGCATAGCGTGCTGAGGTTGTCAAATTTTGACACAACGAGCAGTAATTGTCATTCTGATTATGGTCGATAAAATGTTAATATCTGCATCGTGAAATACGTAATATACGTTTGTTACAGTGATTTAATCTGTGACAGATATTGATCGATATCATTACCTTGCAATTATCTTTGAAATTGATTTTTTCTACTATCGCATTTCTGAATTGTATTACTACCATATTATCTAGAGTTACAACATTTTCCACTGGCAGGCGTGCTCTCTTGTGTTTTTTCTGATGAAATTCTTTTTACCGCATATATCTATTACAAAGCACAGTAGCTCGAAGTTAGCTTGTGCAGAGTATAGCAATGAAAAGACCCACTCGAGACTCGGGGCACGATCCTCATCTCGAGCCGGTGCAGTGCATCTATCTCTTTTCCTCCTTCCCTCTGGTCCCTGTATCCGACCCCTTATTCACCTACTATCCTCCAGTCTCTAGAACACCAGCTTTGACGTGGTCTACAGCCTTTATTAGCGAAGCTGGGGCTCATTGGACCTCAGGACTCGGAGGGTTTTCTACGATATTCACTTCAAGTTCTGACTCTTGATAAAGTGAAACTACGGCACCATACAGAAATTACCATTTGCTAATTGTCACTTGAAAGGTTTTCGTGTCTACGAAAGACTTTCACGTATAATGAGCATTGTAAATTACTTTTAGAAAACACTGTTTACTTGCGCCTTCTATTTCTCCCTATAATTCACCCTATAATTCACCACGAAATGCAAACAATAAGTACCTACCCGAGCGTAAGTATAAGTGGTACACTGCAACGAATCCCAATTCGGTAGAAGATCTTTCTCGTATAAAATGCTGTATAAAGTGGTACTATACTTTTGCTTTGAACTTTTCAAGTCAATATCAAGTGATTTCTCTTCTATTTCTTTGTTCAGATGGATACAGACGAGCGGTGAATAGCTGCAGTATCGGAGGATCGTTTCGTTTTGAAATCCAGTATAAGATCCTTATGGCGGTAATCGAAGAACTTCTAGTTATTTGTAAATTTTGATGAGAATTCCTCTAATGGCAGTTCCAGCTTGGTGGATACCAACTTACAAAGGCAAATGGAGAACCGTAACGGATTACGAGATCGCATGAGAAACGCCAACAATTAATCAAGTAGTATTTCGATGTTAACTTGGCTCAGCTTAATCCGTCTCGAAGATAGAAAGGATTGACGTTTAATCATCTCCCCTTTTATTCTACCAAGTGGGCATAATGGATGTATATGATGTTAATCCTCGAATTATCCATCAGTTCTTTCACCATCGGCTTACAAGAAATTACTTCTTTCATACCTTTCCTCGACTCTTTTCAAATCTCACAGTTATATGGTGGATTTTGACGGATAATTATCAGCAACTATTCACCGGTATGACATGTGGTTATTAAATTCAATACAAGCTATTACGCTGCAAACATAATATATATATTTATCGACACATTTTTATGCTGCTTTCATATAATATTGATGAATCAAAGAAAAACTATATTATTCGTCATTTGATAATAATATCCGTAAATTTTCCGCACTTGCTATATGGGGACGAATACGATTTAAGTTTTGGTGCGAATATCACATATCGAGCTCCGTTGAATGAGGGTAAAGTGTACCTCAACTTGGCGAAATCTGACCGGAATTAGGTTTCAATTGGGGTTAACAAGGCCCCCTAAGAGAAGAAGGAAAAAAAAAATAGCAGAAATATCAAACCCTACCGCGATCGTGGTATTTGGTGAAATTAAACGCCCGTTGAAGTCGGCATTCGTCTTAGATAACGACTTCGAGTGGGTATTTTCGGAGGTAGGGTATAGGGCTGGATAAACTCCCACCCTTGAACGAGCTTGCGTCTATGTATTATACCTAGCCACGTATATTGCTTATAGTTTCGGGAGTATAACTTTTCATAGGTAAGAAATTCAAGATCCCATATTGTTTCAGAAAGTATTTTTAAATTGAAAATACAACGCGATAGAACCTTGAAATCCTTACGTATTTTAAAACTATACCAGACACAAACACGATTTGTAATTATCTCCAAGCCCAATGACAGCGATTGTCGATGAAAGCACAGCTTTACGTAACGTTAAGTAAGAACTACTCAACGCCCCCGTATGAAGCCTCAGTTTAACAGTATTAGCCAAGAGTTATAAGTAAAACTTGTACAGTAAAACGCAGTTGTTTCCTCCCGGTGCTACAAAAGTCTAGATTTAAAACCTAGCTGGTGTTTCAGGATGTATTTTACACTCTACGGAACTCCGATGACTAGGTACATTTTTTAAAAGGCCTTCCTTCAGGCATAGTACTATTTTATGCAATGTCTTTCAAGGAGTAAAAAAGTTTTATTCTTCGCCACGTGACTCTTTGCTACTCGCCTATAGGTATTGTAACTCTGGCACGCGATAGTATAGGTATAAAAAGTAAAGCATTCGAGAAAGCACGCGATCGTATTCACCGAGATCGTAAAATTTATTTTTCTCGTACTATATCCGCGGTATATACCTACATACAGCTATTACTATCTGCGAACTTGACTTGACGAGTGTATTATAACATTACGAAACATCCTCTATACTTTCATGTACATAAGATTATCAATCATAACTGGAGTTTCATGCGTATATATAGATCCTCATGGATTTATTTCTTATACGAAATGCAAAAGCCCGACTGATCTGGAACTCCACCGACCCGCAGGCCTCGCGTGCGAGTCTCAAAGATCCTTACAGATTTTTTTTTTCATGCTAAAATGTTTCCCCAACAGGAAGCCACTACAAAATATGCATGTCTTAGCTCCATTATATGAGAAAAAAAGTCTCTCTATACTCAGCTATGATATGAACAGAGGAAATTAGTGTCCCCAGTATACATTTCACACCTGGACTGAATATATACCTTTATAGGTACGTGTGTATAATTATGAATATTTTTGTACGGTGTCCAGAAATCTATGAAAAATTTAATAACCCAGAGGTGATGTAGGGTGAAATATTCGACTACATATTTTCGTCCTTTTTAATATTCGGAAAATTTGTTAACTGACAGAATTTGATAGGAGCTGTACTATTGCGTCACTCATATGATATAACTCAATTTTTCTGCATGTGTTAAATGTCAATCGCAATAATCCAATTTGAGATTCGAGCGGGAAGTGGAAACATAGTTTCGGCTTCCTCGTTACAAAATCAACACTTGAATATTGCGCGGTTTTATTTTTACTTTTTTTTTTTTTTTTTTTTTTTTTTACAGAAACGTAAAAAACCGAGATTTTCTTTTTGCGCGCAAAGGGTGATACTATACTCAACATTTTTCAACCCTTCTTGCTAAGATATATTTAGATCCAGTATATTCGAACCTTGAAAGACTCGAGAGGGCGGAAATTTATGAGGAGGAAAATCTTGACTTATATTTTTCTCGGCACACACTGTTCTGCGGGTCTAGTATAAATATTTTACTGCAGCGGTCCATCCAGTTGTCGTCTTTTCAAAACCAAACTTTTCCCGTATTCATATACGTGGCTTAGTGTATAGTATACCATACCCTCATATATTTGAAGTAAAAAGGTCGAGGGTACGTATACATCACATCTACACTTATCGTTTGCAGCCCCCTCCTTCATTTAGCCAGTCAGTGAAATTAACATAATAACTAATTTCACAAAGGTATGGGTACCCAATTTTTTTGCTGACGTTTTCGAAAATTCCACCCTTATCGAAATTCTAATACCCTAATGATTATTCGTGATCTATGAGTCAGAATTATAGATGAAAACCGCAGGTTTGACTAAATTCAAATACTAGACAAATAGTAGTACAGCTATTATAATATGAGATATGATAATGAAATTAGTGAAGAGATATTTGAAACAAACGTAAAACACAACACCGAGTAATGCGTACCTCAGGAAGTTCGTCTGGCACTTTTCCCATCCAGCTCAGAGACAGGATGTTGCAGTCACACTTCGCGTTATTATTTTTTTCAAAATGCAAATGCATTTTTGTTTCATTTGTTTCGAAATAATCCCATATATATGTAACTTAATAATTTGAAGAAAAAATATATATAATTTTAACAGTTCAAAGTTTTCTATAACATATTTTTATCATTCCCTATCCCTATATAGTTAATATATTAACGACCTAATGAATATATATTATAGTCATTTAGATAACTAGATACTGGTCTCTCATCCCCAAACTCCCTACAAGAGTTAAGACCGCATCTTCCCGCAAGCACCGCGAATAGTATAATTGAAGAATTTCAGGCGCAGCTCGATTGGTTCAGTGTATCACTACTCCATTCATTTGTTTCAGTTCAATTACGCCCTTGATTAATATTAAAAGGAGGTATGTCTTTTTTTTTTCTTCAATGTATCTAATAAAGTTATTCTTAAAACAAATGTCATGCCTTTAATTTATTTGAAAGTAAGAAAAAAAAAAAAAAAAGAAAAAAAAACCAAAATAAATGTGTTTTATTTTCTTATTTATTTATTTATTTTTTTTTCCTTTATTTTGTATATTATATTAAATTTTATTGAAAGTACAAAATATTCTCTGTCAAATAGTAGTTTAATCGTATAATGACTGTGACCGTCTTAATAAGCTCGCAAGCTCGCAAGATCCGCGTTGTCATTTGTTTCGCACTGTGGCCGCCATTTTGCCGCCGGATCGCCTAGTCCGCCTCGCAACTTTTCACTGATATTTCGTAAAGGTCGTGAGCTTTACACGCGGCCGAGTGTCAAACTGAAAGCTTGCCGTAAAGCAAGCTCTACGGTGATTCTACGGAGTTGCGCCTGTATTGATTGTTGAACCCGCCTTAGGGACGCCTGGCGGACCTAACGCGGACTATATCATCACTACTGCAAATATTGCCACTTCGATATGAAGGCACCTGCCGATGCTTATAACTTGATCGAATATTTACGACCCCCTTGTCTGATAATTAAATATTCGAAATGACAAGAATTTAGAACTTTTCAGACCATTAGAACGAATAATAATTTTTCTACTTATTTCAAGGAGTCGATTTCTTGAAAAGATGCTAATGAATAACACTGATAATAGAAATGAATGCATAATAACGAGTTGAAGAACTTTCTATGCATTCGAATATTATCAGACTAACAATAAAGTTCGAGTATTTGTTTCGTTCCAATACCTACCAATACCCATTGTTTAGTTTGTAGTCCATTATTTTGTCAAAATACCAAATGAATTGAGAAGTATTTGTCATATTTATACTATTCAGAGTTTTCAGATTGTTCAACTAAATTTAAACTAATTAATTTTCAACGAAGAATGAATTTATTCCCATTCGCTTTATTCCGAAATATGAAGACAAAAAAAAAAAAAAAGACTGCAAGGATATATGATTTCCGAATCAATGTCTATGAATTGTTTCTTTTTTTTTTTTCTTTTTCGAATATTCAGATAGAATATCCCCGAAAAGTGAACAGTCGCCTGTAAGCACACTTTGAGATCCATCCCAGATTTAGATATTTGAATGATTTTCTGAATTAACTGTTTTTTTAAACATCAAATAAAATTCAGAAGCTTACAGCTTTTCTGGATTCCAATAACTTTGTCAAGTTAGTTTTAAATAAAAAAGAAAAGAGAAAAGAAAAGAGAATGGAAGAATTGAAAACTGATAGTGACCAA
The DNA here is from genome assembly GCA_943736025.1 of Tenthredo mesomela. Taxonomy (NCBI): domain Eukaryota; kingdom Metazoa; phylum Arthropoda; class Insecta; order Hymenoptera; family Tenthredinidae; genus Tenthredo; species Tenthredo mesomela. Next base: position 33,486,752 of record OX031015.1, on the reverse strand, counting down.
TTAGAGTCTCAACCCTGACCTCAGAAGGCAATTATTTATTCGATGTAACATCTGTTGAAAGAATACGAGCGTCTTTATAGTCTTTTTTCAAGAAATTCAAGGATTTGTTTCAATTTTAGATTCCAGATTATGACATGTTCATTTTAAGTATTTTTCAAAGTCGGAGAAAACACCCTAAATAATTCATCCGCTTAATAAAGACTAGGTCTAGTCTTGTTTTCGGTTTTGTATAGAGTGACGATCAATATAGGAGAATTAAAATGCATTCTACCAAGTAAACAAAGCTTTGTTAAAGTAAAATATCCAGCTATGTACAATTGTTATTATAAAACACTTTAGCCGTAAAGCATAAATGCATTCTGTAATTTCTCCCTGCATTCACTGATCACATGTTTAGATTTGTTGTTGCCACTGATCATTGCTACAATATTTTCTCAATTAGACGATAGCAGCTCACTTGCTATCATCATAATTGCTAGGCACTGTTGTCGGATAAGTTGTTTGGGTCAAAGTCTGGATCATCTTCATCATCGTCCAAATCAAGATCTTCCAAATTTTGGAATAAGCTTTCATCCACCTTGACTGCATCTCCTTTAATAGCGTTCAAGAAAATTAGTTTTGCATGCAATGAATTGATATTAACTTTTAAATGACAAATGAATTGATTATCATTCACATTCATTAAATAAAATGTAAAATTATGGTCAAAGTGAATCTTTCAGATTCAGATCTTAAACACAAATGCAGAAAAATTGCGCTGCGTACCATCGTCCAAGAACTTCAAATCTGACTGATCTAAAGTTTTGTCAGTCATAAATAGCTCTCTTCCAGTCAGCTTCTTTCCTTCTCGTTCTGCAATTTCCCGTCTCTTTGTGATTCCCATTTCTTCATCGAACTTTTCTTTCCAAGTTAAAAATGTCTCGACGGATACTCTCGTTCCTTCAAATCTTTTCTGAAATGTGTTAAAGACAGTTAGCAGCATTTAACTTTGTGCAAAGATAAATTTGAGTTATAAACAGACTAGGGAAGTGAATAATACAAAATTTATGAATGTTTTTACATATTGAATTGATATGATGTAATTCTTTTACCCTTTCAGCCTCTTCTTCTTGTCTCAATTTCAAAGCAGCACTTTCTTCTCTGTGCATTTTAATCTTATCCCATTGAACGTTGAGCCATTCCTGAGCGGCACTAACCAATGTAAAGACCATAACCATTCCAAGATTTTCATTCATTTGTTCCGCCAAGTGTTCTTTGAGTCTTTTTTCATCACCATCTTCAAAGTTTTCTTGATCTTCTATATCGACGACTAGTGGTTCATCCGGATACTTTGCTGTATATGTGAATTCTAATCTACAAGCTAATCCGCTATCTGCCTCCTGTTCATGTTCTTCAGATTTTATTGGGATTGAAAATTTGTAAAAAGGTTGCTTTGATATTACTGGAATAAAAGAAATTTTTACAATATTTAAATGTCTTACTTGTCTCTTATTTGAAATATGCGCTAATCTCTAGATACGAAGGAAAAGCAAAGACAACTTTTTAGTTTCAACATCTCATTTCATTTCAAAACATAGCATTATTATAAATTATAATTAAAACAAGCGAAATTTTAACCATCATCATGTGTTGTATAAAATTATGAATGAAATTGTTTCGCATTTAATGTCATAGACGAAAAAAATACTGGTTATATTTAAAAAAAATTATTATTCTGCCTTAGAGAATGTATGTGCAAAGTTTGATCTAAATATCTAAACAAACATAAATAGTTATAGGTTACGTTCGAAACACCGGAGAAAGAGAGCGTCGAGTATAGGTTATGTTTTCATTTTTTTATCTTTTTTTTTTTTCTTATTGTGTCTGGATTTAACTCACTTTCCATATCGCCACAGTATATAGAGTCGAGAGCCTCGATTTCGTTAAACTGTTCTTCTTTATAATCCATATTTGATGATAAAATTATATATCTTTCATAAACCAACCACAATACCAATATTTTACAATCTAAAATCTACAATATTAACCTAAGCCAATGAGAGTTGAGACTTGAGAGCATACGAGAGAAGGAAGTTGTTATTATTATTATTTTCATTATTATTATTATTTCTACAAGTTGAGGTGCGATGTGCGGCTGGTTTTGTTACCTCAAACACAGTCGGTAAAACAGAAATAATTTCTAATGAATTTATATTTGAAAAGCGCACGTGGTGCGCAAAGCAGTATGCGTAGTTCGACGATATCTGATTGTCGAATGTCGTCTGCAACTTTTTTTTTTATAACTTTGGAATATATTTTTTAGGTTAAATAAATATGATATTTATTAACTGATTTAGTATAAAATAATAATAAATCAAATGTATAGAAGAAACAATGTTAATTTTGAATATTATAAATAAATACAGTCTTAAAGCACAAGGTCTAAATAAAACAATCAAAGATCGGAGTATAGTGTCAACAATAAAAATTCGTGATAACCTACTACAATCTTTATTACATGTAAAAACCATTTCAACCCAAAATAAACCTCCTTGGAGCGTATTGTTCTTTGGTACAGATGATTTTGCTCTGCAAAGTCTCCGAAAACTTTACTACAAATAGTAAGTCAATAGTCATAACCTAAAAATTTCTAATCCTTTTATAAGCTCATTTACTTACATCACTTTGTTTTTTAATACAAAAATATGATTAAAATTTATCGCGTCTCTTAATTTTGCACGAAAATTACCACAGAACTGATGCTGTCAGTTTCTATAATTTTTCGTTACATAATTTATCCCCTCAGAATTTCCCACTTTCATACAGCACTGTAAAAAATAAATTTTTCTATCAAACAATAATTCTATGTATACTCACAGCGGAGCCAGGAAGCTGTTGTGTCGTTTGGAGGTAGTTACTGCATACGATGGAAAAGATAATGCTGTTACTAAATTTGCCAAACAGCATGAAATACCAATTCATAATTGGCCACCAAAAATTGACTTTACTCAATTCCATATCGGACTCGTAGTGTCCTTTGGACATTTGATACCGTCCCATATGATACTCTCATTTCCACTGTGAGTTTGATGTAAAAAAAAAAAAATGCTCTTTTTTTTCGATTTTAAATAAGTCTAGTTAGTGAATAAATCTTCAACACAGATATAATTGTATAATTAGAAATTTTTTTTTATTGTTAGAGGCATGTTAAATGTTCATGGTAGTCTACTGCCAAGATGGAGAGGTGCTGCACCGATAATATACACATTGATGAACGGTGATACTGAGACAGGTGTTACTATAATGAAAGTAATGCCCAAGAAGTGAGTATCTATTGAACTAAGAACTAAGGAAAAATTGTTATTATCTATAATATATGTATGCGGCTTAGAATATTCTGTGTCATATCTGAAACATAGCAATAATTGTATTGTGGATAAATCTGATGTGGAATGTCCCATATGAGAATAAGTTTTAAGATATAAATTTCAGATTTGACATTGGGGAAATAGTAGCACAAAGAAAGATAAAGGTAAATCATGATGAAGTGATGCCAGAATTAAGGGATAGAATGTCTATACTTGGTGCAGATCTGTTACTTGACACTGTAGAAAAGTTGCCTGAAATTTTAGAGACAGCAATTCCTCAGGGTGACCACGGAGTTACTTATGGCAAGTATTGTATTTGACTTTAATCAAGTCATTGAAATATCTAAAAAGATAGACATTTTAATTTCATTATTTGTACATATAATTGCCATTAATTGTCTTGCAGCACCCAAAGTAAATTCAAAATTATCGTTAGTGAAGTGGGATGAAATGACGGCAAAAAATGTTTACGATTTATACCGTGCTTTATATGAATTGTATCCTCTGACTACAAAATTTATGGGCTCAATAGTAAAGCTATTAGATATTCAGGTCCTCAAAGAACCACCGCCAGGAAGACATTCGTCAAAGAAAATAGCAGGTAGTTTAATGCATACATTAATGTCCTTTGTAGAATATTTTCTTATTGTTTTTACCTTGTATTTTATAAGTTTAAATGAGGAGCAAATGAATTGAAAAAAAAAAAAAAAAAAAAAAAAAAATAGGATACGAAGTGATATTTAAAGAACACTATGTGATGGATTTACTAAAATCCTTTATGATTAAATCTTAACATATATAAAAATACTTTGAATGTTTTGGAGGTTTTGCATTGTGCATTAGTAAATAAAATCACTATTCAAAAGCTAAGATAATAAATTTTTATGTTTTGGTAACATATCACAGACACTCTTGATAGATTTTAATTATCCAAACATTATTTTTTTTTTTTTATTACAGGTCTAGTGACGTACAACAAGGAACTCGACAAATTAATTGTATATTGTCGAGAGAACAGTTGGATTTCAGTCAGTAAAATAGGCTACCCTGGTCGACCACTAATGTCAGCTAGAGATTTTTACAATGGTTTTATCTCAAAAAATAAAAAAAAAGAATCATTTTTTGTATTCTGACTTGTAAATAGGTAATAGATGTATGAATGTGTATTATAATGTAATAGAAATTTACAAATACTATTCCTTAATTATTTCTTTCCTAAAATTAAGAAAAAAAAAACAAAAAAAAAAAAAAAAAAACAAGATAGGTATACTATAGACTAATCAGATTGCAATTCTACCTAATAGAAAAGAATTTTAATTGCAATGAAACAATGCAATTTTCATTTACAACCTACAGCGAATGGAATTACTATCTTTTTTATTTTTCATTTCATTCATGAATGAAGTAAAGTTTGAATATTCTTTAAAAGCGATCCTTTCATCTCCATGTCTTCTAATTGACTTTTCACGAGACATATACGCTGTTTGCGAAACTAGGTAATTGATCTAGTAATTGTTACACAAGAATTGTTGAGAACTGAAAAGATTACATAATGTGAAATGGTAATACCGTTTTCTTGGTTTATTTTTAAAGGATATTGATCCTTGACGATTTAGGTACTTTTTTTTTTTTTTCATGTTTTTTACGATTGGAATTAGTTTTATGAAATAATAATAATAATTCATAATTCAAATATAAATGTACATAAATAATAATTTGTTTGGAAATATTTTTCTTTACTTCAAGACATATTATGAATATGCATATTTTTCTGCAATATAAATCTTGTGTGAGACATTGATAACCACATAAAAAAAAAACGATATGTGAAAAGGCAATTATTATAAGTATCTTAATCGTATACAATCTGATTATATTACGAGAAGTAAATAAGATGAGTAAACACGACTTTGCTCCTTACTTTTCTTTTGACAAATCCTAGAAGAGAATTTTCATCTAAAAAAATTCACTAGCAACAGTTGATTAGAAAACCACAAAACGTTGAAAAAGAAAACGAAAAAAAAAAAAAAAAAACAATTTAATCAATAATTTGATATCTAATGAAAGAAAAATGAATTTAAACATGGCATAAAATTGACTCTGAACACCCTATCTTTGCTACATCTTCTATCATTGTGTGAACTACTTCTGTGTAATGTTGGTGTAACGCTATTGATAATATTATTAAAGTAAAAATAAGAAATTAATGGTACCTTAAGTCTTATAATTAACTAGAATTAGGGCTATATGTTATCAAGATAATTTTATGGAGGTCATAAAGCCGCCATATCGTCGTGAAGTTTTAATCAATTCTCCGACTCAGATGCCTGTGAATCAAAGAGAGAAAAAAAAAAAAATAAGAAATTTCATCATTGAATATACAAAAGCGAATATAAAATAAGACATAGATAAATTTAACGTGGATTATTTTTCTTACACTTGGATCGCAGTCTGCACAGTGCCACGAGTAGCCTCTTCTTTTCGGTGATTTTTTAACTGGAGGTTCCAGGCATGTGAAATGATAGCATTTTTTGCATTCGTCACATCTGCAAACAACACTTTATTTTACTCAAGTGAAAAATAAAAGTTAAACTAATTTTGTAATTCAATTTCCAACACGAAGACTCTTACAATTTCTGAATATTTTTACATCTGCGTTAAAATTCTAGTGTATTACTAATTTATTAGTTATCAACTGAAACGAATTACACCGACCTGACAAGGTTCTGATTAGTGCCAGGTGTATTGCAGACATCACATTGCGTGAGAAGGTCAGCTTCTTTTCCCTTTTTTAAATTCCCAGAAGATAATCTGCTATTACTATTGCTGCTACCCGGAGTGTTTACAGGAGTTGATGGTGTTATTGGTGGTGGAGGAGGAGGCAGCAGTGGTACTTTAAGAACTGGTGGTGGTGGTGTAATTTCAGTGCTAGTTGAAGTAGCCACAAACATTTGTGGACTTGATTCGGATGCCATTTCACCTTCTGGACGTGGAATAGGCTTGATCTAAAAAATAAAAGGTTTCAAAATTATATTGTAAAAATTTTACACGATGTATTCAAAGTCTGTAAAGTACTAATTTAAAAATGTATACCTTGATAGTAATCCTTCTATGTACTTCTGGTTGACCTTGTGTCTCCGGGTTTTCTATATCAAGGCTCTTTCTTTTGTGTTTACGTTTTCGTTGTTTAACTCCTGTGATTGGATCCGGTGTGTATCTCTTATGCTTTTCCCTGATGAATGAATTGGGTGTGAGAAATAATATACAGACTCCAGAAATGGTAATAAATTGCAATCAGAAATGGTAGTTAAACAAGCCATACACATAAATTGTAGCCGTAAGCTTAAATTTTTAAGAAATTCTGTAAGAAGTATTATACCTTCTTCTTTTCTTGCCACTTCTTGGAGGTATAGTTTCTGTACCATCAGCAGGCGCAACCATATATTGCGGCGAACCTTCCCTCGGTATAACATTTATATTGTTTATCAATTGGGGATGAGCGACGATTGATTCTGTTAGCATTTTTTCCATGAATGGAGGCTGCGGTCCCAACGGTTTAATAGTCAACTAGAATATTCAAAATCAAATTTAGAAAATAGTCGAATTTTTTTATTGTGAAAAACTGTGGGTATGAATGGTTAATCCATTAATTCTGATTCATTCAACTATCAGACCACCTTTGGTGTAGTGAGTGTTTCCAGGGTAGCGGCAATAGATGTACCAGACGTAGCAATAACGTTCTTTGATGTAGTCGGTGTGTTGAGAGCAGCAGGAATTTGCGTCTCTTGTAACGGTGTGACAGAAGGACTAGCATCATCCTTGCAATGCCTTAATCTACGCGGTGCTGATGTGTCGACATGCTCTACTTCTGAACCGGACGATTCTTTATCACACTCTGAACATTGCCTATGGAATTGATAAAGAGATGTAGTATCACATATTGATTTAAAAAAAAAAAAAAAAGGGATAATTGTATAATCCTGCCAACATACCAGCCCATGAGTTTAGTCTTTTTTGGCATACGGGCGAGAGGCGGACTGAGACAAGAAAGATGATAATGAAGATGGCACGTGTCGCACTTAGCAAGGAGATGCTGGTCGGTTGATCTCCGACAAATACCGCACTGATGTCTCAACGTCAAATCTCCTTTATGATTGTGATCATGAGCCTGACTGCTCAATACACGACCTTCCCTTCCACCTTCACCACCTTTTCCTACTGGAAGTGGAAAACCAACTCCCATTTTTAACGCAGCTGCAGTAGGCACTCCGAGACCTGTACCTGAGTCAAACAGCTAAGAATATCAGAACAACTATCGAAATTTAATATTTCTATCATTTCCTAATTCAGATATTACTGGCTGGAATATTATTACTAAAGATATTCCGTTTCATTATAAAAAACATAGTTGTTTAGACACAAGTCAAGCTTATTTCATAAGGATAGCTTTAATTAATTCATTACGTCATAAGAATGAAGCATATAATCAATACATGCCTCATTCTTGTATACTCAACTCACCAAGGGTAGTTGGTATCCTGGGTTTAGCTAAGTCTGCGATGAGTGGTAGGGGTTTTACGTAGCCTGATGATCTTAGTAGTTGATGATACATTTCAATTTTTTCTTTCAAAGTAACATTCACTCGAATTTGATCTTCGTTATCTTTTGTTACTTCGTCGTACTTTCTATCTAGTCTTTGTTGTTCATTCAACAATTGTGAATTTACGTCCAAGTGTTCTTGGAGCCTTCGTTTCATCGAAGCAACACGTAGATTTCTATCAAGATAATAGCCAATGAATTCTACACTAAACGCCGGTGGAATATGCCACTTCTTTCTAACATCAACCAATGCAACTAGCTGCGCCTCCTGGGCCTCCAAAGCTGCTGTATCAACTCCCATCAATTCTGCCTTTTTTGCTAACTGACGACAAGCTGAAGCTGATGTTGTTAGTAGCCGAGGCATTTTTTGAGTCGGAACTAGAGAATAAACACAAAGTTATTTTGATTAATATTCAATGAAAATATAGTAGATATTATTTTTTCTTATTTTATCAACTCTGATATAATCAATGAGGCAAATGAGATGATCATTAGCTTCCAAACTCACCCCAAGGCGGCGGTCTGGAAGCTTTATGTGCCAGATATTTGTGTCTATGTTTAGCCAGCTTTCGTTGAATTCTGCGTTGTTCTTCAGTGTCTAGATGATCAGGTTGTAAATGTAATTGCTGCCTATATTGAGCTCGAAGCTGAAGGGCTAGCCAATTGCGTCTGCGTCGACGAACGAGTGTTTTATCAGAATGCAATTTGCAATGAGCATAAAATGGATCAGCTTGATCCACCTCCTCGCTATGTGCTTCGGATAATAAACCCTCTCTTTGCGCGCTGAAAATTTTATCAGTGTTATTATATTGATCGTCGTGAAACAGATTAAAGTCAGTCATTTTTTGAAATATTTGTAGTACGTGTGTTTTTGTAACATTCTGAATTATCTTCCGCATTTGATCATGGCATTAAATTAAACAATTCAAACTGATTGAACATAATGATTGAAATATTGACGAATTAGCTGTCTTAGTACTGACCAAGTAACATGAAAGTATGTGTGACACATTCCTGCGTCACACTCAATGCATACTCCAGTTCTAGCGTAACGAGAATCTTCACATAAACAGCACTGCTTTGCTCCCCATTTGCTGTACGCCATTTCAAATAAAGTAACACTTGCAAGACGATCCACCTGTTAGAAGAATGCAATTATTGTAACTAGCAATTGAATAATAGCAAAAGTTAGGATGCATAATTAGGTGGGATGAATTATTCTTGGATTTCGGTGAGTAAAGTAATATATTGGTAGCAAATTACCTCTCCGAAAGCAACGCCAGGAACGTATAAAGCGCATACAAGATGCACCCATTTCCCAACATCAGTTTCCTTGAAGATTCCACCTTTATTTGGACAAAGTTCACACGAAGGATCATCCACGCCTGCGCTACATGCTTCGCAGAACCATGGAGCAGATTGACAAAGTGAATCTGTGCTGGAGAAACTCTCAACGTCGGATACACCATAGCAACCTGTTTTTTAAGGAATAAAATATGTATTTGAATAACTTCCAGAATATGGGCATTTTGTGTTTATTTCTCGAAGATCCGAATGGACAAGTTCGTTTCTATATCTAAACTATTAAATAATCAGAACACTAAATGCATACAGAGAGACTTCAGGCTATGCATATCCCATATTGTTGATCTATTTATGCATAAAATTAATTTTAACGATACATTTTGAAAGTGATGAAATATTTTCAAATTCCAAAGCCTTAGAAAAATTCTATAGAAAAATTAAAAAAATACAAATATGACGTCATTTTTTTTTTAAACGGGGCGATTCTACAGCTTAAAAATCAGCTCGTTTTAAAAGTGAAGTTTTACCTTCGTGAACAGTAACTCCACATCCATCGCACTCGACAATTTCATTAATATCGTCGCTCCTGTCCCCCAAACATCCGCAACAGATTAAAACCTTTGTTACTTTATCGTCTAGCTGACCGACTTGAGTAGCTTGTTGACGTGCTTGTTCAATCACATCGCACACCGTCATCCCTCCGCCAATTCCTTTACCTCTGACCAATGGCTCGTCCAACGAATCATCGGTCTCTTCAGACTCATCTTCGTCTTCGTCTATAAAAAAAAGTTTTCAAATGATAAATAAATAAATCGACCGTCTTTTACTTTTGTTCATAAAATTGTGAATAATGTGTTTTTTTTTCGTTTTTTTTTTTTATTATTTCTAATTTACCTTTTCCAACGTCGTTTGAATCCACTGAATCATCATCAGACTCTTCGCAGTGATCTTCGATCCTGAAATCACTGTCGTCTGAACTTTCGCCCAAATCAAAATCCAGTAATGATTGTTGAGCTGAATCGACAGGCTTGACTCTTCGCTTTTTAGGATCGCGTTCGACTAAAAAAAAAAAGAAGATATATATATATATATAAAATATTGAGGTTAAATCTAGGGTTTTAAATTCGTTGATAAAAAGTTTCTCTTGTACCATAAGATCAGATATTTTGAAATTGAGAAAATTTATTTGATTTTAGTTTTTTCATTAATACTTTAATCGTAAATATAGGTTATGGTCATAAAATGATATTCTAATATTTTATTCTCATTTTTTTTTAATTTTTTTTTTTTTTTCTTTTCTTTTCTTATTATTTAAAAGAATACTTACATGAACTATTCATCGTGTTTTTATACACCGATTGATCGCTTTGAAATATCACTATATTTATGCATCTATAATTTAAAAGCCTGGTGAGAAATACGATTTCAAGAAAAAGTACTCCATTACCGAATTTATAACAGCTTTCGTGTTTCGTTTGGCGTATAACATTTCCCCTGTATCCCTTAAAACCCCCACTCAACTAGCCAACTAGGTTCCGTCACCCCCCGAACGTTTTGCACACACAACGTATGGGTATGTGTATTATACCGTATTAACCGGCACATGTCACATTCATTGAGTTTGGATTTGGATTTCGCCGGTATGGAAAATGTTAATAGTAAGAGGTTGTAGTTCGCTACTACCGAAACTATACCGAGCGATAGGCATTGATTGACATACTATGTACTACGATGAGTTGTATACAAAATAAATAAATTTACGGTTTTCAAATATCGTTGTATATTATCTTCTTGGCACCGCAATGAATGTCTTTTATTTTTCTTAAATTTTTTTTGTTTTGTTAGTCGCTTTAACGAAATTTAAAAAAAAAAAAAAAAAGAGAAAAAAAATAAAATTCACAATGTATCCTAGGTATATCACACTCTGTACAGTCGAGAGATTTAACATTTTCTATGTATTTAATTGATTTAAGATGGGGAGAAATTTTTCTAGTTTATATTATTACGTTATAAAATTATTCTAATGAATGAGGATATTTTTGTGTATACTTACTCATTGTTTTATATAAAAACCCTACATCGTCGTCCTGAGACATCTCGGCAGCTTAAATCCAAGATCCTTTCATATAAAGATGTATCAAAACTGTACAGTATTTTTATTTTTTTTTTTAATTTCTATTTTTTTTTTTTTTTTTTTTTTCTATAAGCTCGTACTAGATAATTTTTAGGAATTTTTTTATTCCTAAGAAAAATGTTTCACTAAACAATTTAACCAAGGGAACATATTTAAAATTCTTCTTTTTGGTTAAATAACAGTAAAAACTTTGATCTTTAGAACTCAAAGCACTAATTTTCCTGGACCAATACACTTTTCTGATTTGTGATGCTAACGCGCTACTATTTTGCGCAAGTGCATCGGCCATGATGAATATAACAAAGTGTCTTCGGGCGCTGATTTTCGAATAGATAATAATTGTCACATTGAATGCGTGTATTCGATTCAATAGCACTCTTGCGAGGGGGTAAAACTGTTTCATATCCTTCATAAGATTATTTCCTTATTTCCTTCATCAAGGGTCAACGATATGCAACGTTTAGAAGAATCTATTCTGAATTAAAATTTTTTTACTAAAGGTTCTAACTTACTGAAAGAAAGTCAACGATAGCAATTGAATGTTAAGGAGGGTGGTGGTTCAAAAATTACTAGTTTTTCACGAATTGATTACGGCATAGTCGCCACATTGAGTATTCATCGAATTATTATATTCGTAAACTGACGATTTCCCTGACATGTCGAGAAACAAAATAATACCCAAATTATGAACAAATGGCTAGATATCGATTTTTAAAAATCTAGTATAGATTGGTTCGTTTACAGTCTACGACGGTTCATTTTGTCCAGAAAACTATTTCCCACAAATTCACTACGGAAGATTATTTTCTACATGTCAGGGGAATCATCAGTTTACGTATATAATAATTCGCTGAATACTCAATGTGGCGACTATGCCGTAATCAATTCATGAAAAGCTAGTCATTTTTGACCTACCACCCTCCTTAAGGGGACATGAAAGGTGAATTATACACCTCGAATTTTTGGCAGCCCGTTTCCCAGCTAAAACACATCCGATCAATGTGAAATTGATATCAGTGACGTAGAAAAAGTGCACGGAGGGCATGATGCTCTTAGATTTCCAAAAAGCGAAGATGTTTCGGGTGTTTTCATATTCATCAAGTACAATGTCAGCAACAACGATTATTCGTTACAGAGCACTCTTGATATAAAACGTACGTGTTCGAAATAGAATTTGAATTCGCTCAGTGTCGGCCGTTTTTGCGTTTTTGACGCCTGGGCTCTGATAACAGTCGAAATGTGACACATTTCGATCAAAAGGAGGTGGGCGACTAGGGATGGGCCTTAAGGCGTACTCAGTCAACGCTTAAGGGCAGGATTGAATCTTCTACGTAATAGGCACCTTGTTTTTTTTCGATCCGTCAAGATCGTGAATAATCAATTGTTGAATCATTTCCCCCCTCGCCTTTCATTACCATCAAGTCTAAAATCATGAAAATTGCACGCGTTTATGAGTTCGAAATCATCAAGTTGGCGGATGGGGTGACAAATGGTACCGCCATCTCGCGGTCAAAGTTACAAACCATTATGGCCGCAAATATTAATGCGCCTCACCGTACGCCAGCCGCATGCCATTCATGTGATTTCTTACCTGAGATTGCCTGTGTCAAGGCGCACATATTTGTCTTCTGGTGCATCGTGCATGTCAACTCGCACAATCGAAACTAAATAGGAGTCGATCAGAACTCCTGATAATGGATCTTTAAAATAATCGTTAATTAATGTCAATTACGCTGTCAATTGCATATAATTTTGATATTGGTTTCGTTGAGAACAGTGAGCTGTTGATTTTAATTTTTGAGACTGCCATACGAATAGAGAACAGAGTCATTATTTTCATCATGGTTTTCGTTTATAATAATACATCAACAACGTGATTTCGCCGCGTGAACAGTAAAATAATTCATTACTCTATACATACTATAGTTGTTGTTAAGACATACAAATTCAATTCTTCAATTCGGGGATATTTAAATTATTTACTTCCTATCTATTGAGGACAATTTCACAAAGGAATGAGGTATACCTCACGAATGTATATACATCGTATATGCATGTATTATGCGCTGTTACCTGCATAGATATTGCAAATATTTCATGCGGGAATGATTCATCTAATTTTCCCAATCTTTACTATAGTCTTTTCTTTCAAATGCAACGAGTTAAAAAAAAAAAAAAAAAAATGAGAAACATTATTGATGAAGATAATCAGAGACATTAGGACCTTCAGCAAAGAATCAACAAAAGAATTAACAATATGTAGGCTGATGTAGGCTTAATTCTCTGACTCGGGCACCTAGAGGTAAGTCTACGTTGTATTTCACTATCACTGTATCGATCAGCAGTACATTATTTGGTGCATGAATTTTTTGGGAGTGCTGCTGATAGGTATTACAGTCTTTTTTTCACCTACTACCATCGACGAAATTTCCAATAGAAGTATCTTTCTGTGTTTTCTCGATGAACTCACGATCTTTAGTATAGGGTCTGCAGAGATATGTAGAATCGCGTTTCTTACCTTATTTTTCGATCAGTGCTGCAAAAATCTACACGGAGAGAATTTTATGATAGCGTGTACGATATTAGAATGGTATGGTATGGAATAGTATTGTATGATTCATATCAACATAAGATATGATAACGATTACCATCAGAGTGGTGAATTTTTTTATACAGATGATAAAGATTATCATCAGAGTGGTGAATTCAATCATCGCTATCATTGAATCGGTTGTAGTGTGCTTTTACAATAATGCGATGGTAGTATTTACCATAAAATTCTCTCCGTGTAAGCAAAATGATAAAAAAAAAAAAAAAAAAGACAAATTGCAATAGAGCATTGTGCATGATGATAATTTTGTTGACATTTCAAGTTCGTATTTCATTGGCATTTACAGGTATGAGCCTCCGAATTCAACCTTCTTTTTCATGATTTCAAAATACCTGATACTTTTACGTAATAATATCATATTGAACTTGGAAACAGTTCAGGTGATGATTAGTCTCTCCTAATCCTATTGGCATTAGATATCAAGTGGTGCACACGGTTTAAAACGATCTTTTACTTACTTGATCAATAATTTCACTTCAGCTGTTTTACATAGTAAGTGTTCTTTATTTTCCATAAAATCATACAGTGAAAGCATTGGTCTACAAATTGTCGAAGTTTAAGAAAGAATTTTATGTACGAAAATTTTCACGAAACAAGTGGCTATGCTTTCAATAATTGTTCGAAATATTGTTTTAGTAACGTTATATGATAAATGTCTCGACACACGTGCCCGATTAATTGTTCATCTCATAATTTACCGTCTTATATTAGAATAATGTGAAAAATATAATTTGCATGAAAGATTTATTTGTATAGATTGTATATTTGAATTAATGTTATTTCAGCGCATTAAAAGATTTTCCCGCTGATATATTTTTTATTTCATGTTAATATTTGCCACTTGTTTCTAAAAGAAAATGATCAAATCCTTTTTACAAATCAGAAATATATATCGTCAGCATAAAAATTGTAAGAGAAATTTATTTTCTTTTTTTTTTTTTTTTTTTTTGTCTTTAAAAGCATTCACATGATCTGAATTTAAACTGAATATAATATAATATAACTACAGATTAGCCCTAATAAAAGTATTATTATTTAATTGATAATTATCTAAAATATATACCTAATATTATCGCAATCGCAATTAAATAGAATAATATTAATATTATATTTGAAATAAATGCGTTTTATACAAATAGATCTGTGGTACATACGTCTGTGTATTACATACGTAAATTTGATTTCTCTAGTAACATAGCTAATAAATAATTAATTATTGTTTATTAATTTCAAATAATTCATTTGACTTATTGTTAGTTGACTCGGAACATAATAAATTACTTAATAATTATATTCGTCCGAAATTTTAATTGAATATTATCAATTATTTCCTCTTAACTATATCAATCGATAGAATATACGTAAGTGGGTGGCTCCACTTACTACATAATATCATGCACATTCCATTTTTTAAAGGCGCCTTTAAAATGATTTTCACAAAATTCATATTTAATTTCGACTTTACCATTAAAAACTTTGCCAACTAATTATTATTTGCATCTAGATGGGTATACGGATGTTCGTTTTCATTTCAGAGCAGTATGTATAGTATATTTAATTGTAATTTTTGAATGATTCATTTTCAAATATATCATTTCAAAGGCATCTTCTCTTTATCGAAAAAAGACTTTTTTACTGGTCATGTAAATATGTGTACCGATGATGGATTACGTCGATTACGTAGGTATAAATGATTATCGTTGGATATAATTTTTTTTTTATGAAAATTAATTCATGATATAAAAAAGTTAACTCAAATTATTGATGATAATTTTTTAGTAATGAATTTCTCTATTTATGCTATTGTTCATCATTTTCCACAATGTAAAAATGGCATCTCAATTTACTATTTAAATTAATAATTTAAATTTTATACGGCAACACGGTTATCATACTTCAATCACAATTTTCAAAAGGGATAAACTATCAGAAAAAAAATAAAATAAATAAATAAAACAAAAAATAAAGAAAGAAAGGAAAAATACGTTTTCTATGACATGCAAATATTGTACTTCCATAATGAATATAATTTACAGCCGGAAGAGATCGAGTATTACAATTACATTGGTATACCGTCACATCGTTACATCTAGCACGAAGAATTATTTCTCAAATGCTGATTGAATAATGTCGAAGCGCAACGGTTCGGTAAAGTTTCACGTTTATTTTGATTAAAATGATTATACACCTATGACAATTCAGCATATTCCAGCTTTACACGATTGATTCACATGATTTTGGCAACTGCAAGTGTTTTCGGATTAACTATATGTATGTGAATTTTTTTTATTTATTTTTATTTTTTTAAATAAGACTGTTAATATTAACAAACATTTACTTCGAAATGTTATCATCATGTTTTTCTGTCAAAAGCTTATATATATATATATCGATGGATTTAAACCTTGCAGCACCTTAGACAGTTATTTAAACATACAGCTATGAAGAAAAACCAAAAACAAAAAAAAATAAAAATAAATAAAATAAAAATAGAAAAAACCTGAAGATATTTGACCCACTCTCGTAATTCAGTTCAATTATACATTTCATAATATATCTTTTTATTATTTATTTTCAGGTATCCTATTAATTAATAGTACACGTATTATTATAAATAAATCACTCAAATACTCTATTAATAAAATCTTAATGTTAGCAATATCGTAATAATAAAAATTATCCTCTTTCTTCACAATTATTCATCAATATATCTAGTAATGCGTATAGTATTGTAGGACATTCATTATTTTTTTTTCTTCTTTTCTTTTTTTTTTTTTTTTTTTTTTTCTTTATTTTTGTTCATTTTGGTATTCGTGTGACCATTATTAATATCATGCTCGAGTGAAATAAATTTAAAATCAATTTTCCTCCAATGAGGTATTATATGTATAATAATAACATTTCATGGGTGGTTTTTGTTATAATGATGATACGGCCTGTTTCACCTAATTACCTTTGAAACGAAAAAAAAACCATTGTACGTTTCATAAGTCGCGATTCTGGTTAAAATTTTTCGAAAATTTTCAAATTCTTCGGCTTATAATGTCGGAGCGGATATAACATGTCTTTCATTTTTGGCTATCTAATTCGATTGATACCAGAATCGTTTGACTTTTATATATATATGAATCGTATATGTGTATAGTATCTATACGCTTCAAAGAAATGAGGTATACACGTCATATCGTGTTCGATTGATAGTAATAATTTTATTTTATCGTTCCATCAACTAACGTTCATTTCTAAACACTAGCATTTAATATTTATCATAATATATGCCTTTAGTAAGCAATATCGTTATATATATCTACAAAATGTACAAATAATGACGATGACATGAAATTATGTACTGATATTTTTTTTTTTTTTTTTGCTCGTTGTGAAATAAATCCCACATTAAAATTCAAGAATATACCTTGAGATGACGGATATTTTTTTATTTATTTTTTTTTTGTTTCTTTTTTTTTTCATTTAATTCACAGGTAGAGACAGTAAAATTGTGAAAATTTAACAAACGCGTATAATATTACATATATATCAGTCAGAGATAATTCTCGATGAATTTGAAAAATCTTGACAATTGCATTATTCAAAATTTAATCTGTATAATATTATATATAGTATAATGCGAGAAAGAAAACGAATTGATAGAATAGGATGATAAGAATTTGATTTACCTAATTTTTTTTTTTTTTTCTAACATTTTACAGTTTTACTGTATAGGTATATAGCAAAAGAATCATTATGATCAGTGATAACCGAACGTATAGTTTACGTGCGTTGAGTACGGTAGTAATATGAATGAGTAAGTGTGAATATGCAAGTGTGAGTTCTCCTGTCTTATAATAAGCTCTGTTGTTTAAAAATTCAAGTTTATTCTCTTTTTCTTAGACATAGATTTTTTTTCTGGTAACTACGATATAGTATTGTATAATGAGTTAACTATAAAAGAGATTGGGATCCCGCAATGCAACGATCAAAAAATTGGCGATTCGTACTCAAGCGTATGGCTCTCGATCCCATTACTATTTATATTATGTTTATATGTATATACGAATTTATAATGTGAAAAGCCAAACATTAAGACACATCTATACAGAGAGATAGAGTTCTACTATTTCTTTGAACTAACGAACAAACAGTGTTAATTAGAGTTTATGTATATAATAATTAATAATTATTCATCCCAACAACAAGTATAAGTTATTATTTGATAGTATTTTTTTATTTTATTTTTTTCTTCTTCTTCTTATTCTTCTTCTTTTTCTTCAATCGTACTTTCTTCTTCAATATATCTCTGTATATTATATATTATATGTATAGATTGATATCAACACGTAATATTGATTATTAGTTTCAAATTAAAATGAAGATATAATATATTATATGCAACGCGCTGAACCGTCGTCGTTATCGTCATAATATATTTCCAATCAATAAATCTCAAAATCTCAGCTCAACCCGCATTTTGTCAATCAATTAAATCCCGTATATATTATATGTTTCTTCTACCCTACAGTTGGTCGAGTTTTGGTTTG
This sequence comes from Tenthredo mesomela, assembly GCA_943736025.1. Taxonomy (NCBI): domain Eukaryota; kingdom Metazoa; phylum Arthropoda; class Insecta; order Hymenoptera; family Tenthredinidae; genus Tenthredo; species Tenthredo mesomela. The sequence goes on along the minus strand of OX031015.1, from coordinate 33,468,218 downwards.
ATTTTTAATTTATTCTTTGACACGCACTGCGGTATTATATTTTCACCTTGATCACTTTACATATTAATATACCTATTATTTTATCATTTATTTACGTACTCAATAATTGGAGGCATACGTGAAGAGTCGAGATGTAAAATCCACCAAATACGTTTAAATCTTTCGATATACTGTTGCAATTTTACAGTATTCACATACCTAATCCAAATTTATAATAATCGAACGTCAGGTTTAAAAACTTTCTCATATAATAGATTAGACTACTCACGATTTTCATTTACTCATACCAATCACGATTCTATACGGTGAGCGCAGTATATTATATATTTCTTACAGCGAATCTTCTTAAGACATTTATTTTTTATAAAAATTATTAATTTGAAATTTTTTTTTTATTTTTCAACTAATAATGACTCACGTGATACCCAAACGAGAAAACGTTTACAATCCAGCTGAATATTCTCTTAGCTGTAGTACATCGGGTATCGGCGTTACGTAATATCATCAAATACATCTCAGAGTGGCTCTTAAATTGGGGTTTGAGAAAACGGTTTGAATTTTAACTGAGGAAATGAAAAAAAAAAAAAAAAAAAAAATGTCAAGTATATAGGGTAATTCCGGGTGAGATGGCCATAGGGGAGAGATGGCCTTCGATGATATTTCTCAGCCTACTTGATATATTACACTTTCTATTTGGGGTAGATCGGTAGTTGTACTTTGTACGAAGCGATCTACTCTAAATAGGAAGTGTCATATATCGAATAGCATGAGAAATATCATCGAAGGCCATCTCTCCCCGATGGCCATCTCACCCGGAATTACCCTAAACGACGAGAAAAAAGAATGATGCGAATATGTAAAACGAAATAGTTTTCAACAATCAAGGAATATAGTAGTATGATCTTATTCATCTTCTAATATTATTCGATATCGTTCGATAAATTATTATGTGATTATAAGCAAGATTCATTGATTTGAAATAAGCAATAACGATGAAAATATCATCTTGACTGTTTTTCCAAATTTTTTTTTATCTTCCAACACGTACGATGCCTCGATGTTTATTGCCCTTCTCTCGTATCAAATTTGTTACATTTTTTTCTTCTCAGTAATTCAAACTATTAAAAAAAAAAAAAAAAAATCCCAATTCCGTGGCACTCTAACGGACGTGTTTTCCTTCTAATGATTTATACGTTTAATTTTGATGGAATACATAATACGTGATAGCAGGAGTACGAAATGCCGCGAAACCGTCAGTGTCGCTTATTATGGGTGTTTTTTTTAATACGTATAGTATATAATCTAACTAGACACATACCGATAGCTCGTGATGGAAATACCCATATAACTAATGTACAGGCTGTAACCATGAGCGCGTATAAGATTTCTTCTTTTTTTTTTTTTTTTTTTTTATACATATAAAAGTGACACGAAGTAGTCTGGCAGTATTCTATAGGTAAGATAGATGTTAATATGTATTTAAGAATGATCAAACGATTCGGAAACACGTTCGAGATGTAAATTTAAATTTATATGTATATTAATTATAAATGAACAAGTCGATTTTTACACTGCAGTATATGGATATAATTTTTCGGCCCCCTTTCCTGCTCAAAAATTCGTTTAGTTTCAATGAAAACTGTATTTCCGAATCGAATGATGCATATAATCGCAGTGATGATCAAATTGAGAAATATCGTCAATATGTAAAAGTTTATTAATGTAGTTATGTATGAATGTGTATATTATATAATAGGTATTGTACGAAGGCATAAACCTTCTATCATTATAATGGTTCGGCAATTATATTATTTGCCAAAGATCTTATTAAATTCGTACAAATGCGGATCATCACCATATTATTATAACCGCATAGAGTGCAGATAACCATTCGTTATAGAAACTTAAGTAATATACTCCAAAAAAATGTATGTCGATCCTCTCACTTTACAGTTCATTGAACAAATTTTTGATAATTTCATTTTATTTCATTTATTTATTTATTTATTTATTTATTTATTTATTTATTTATTTATTTATTATTTGGTACGATTATATATCTAACCCGTAAAATCGTCCCCTGGACAATTCTGAATAAATAATAGGCTAACCTCGCTCGAGGCTGAGCGATCATCATTATTATTATATCATATTATAATTATAATTATCATTAATATTATCCCCAGTAAAATTATCATTAATATTATTATTATATTATTATTAATATTATTATTATCATTATTGTTATAATTATTATTATTTTTTATATTATATATATATATATATATATTTAGTTCATTCATTTGCAACATCGCATAATATATTGCTTCCTTCTCACGTTGACTTCACGGAGAAAAATTTATAGTAAATTTTCTCATACTCATATATTAGTTGTGTCATATACTTTCAATATGACAATTGTTCCTATACTTTATACCTAATGTCACCATGAATATAGGAATGTCTTTCTCACATTCATGGAACATTGAGTATAATGTATCGGAACGATCGTCATATTGGAAGTATATGACACAACTACTATATGAGTATGAGAAAATTTACTATAAATTTTTCTCCGTGTTGTTATTAATTTTTCAGTCACATGGCCCGTTATAAACCACAAGATAAGGAAGTCGCATTTTGATGCGAGAATTCTGTATAGGTATATTTAAATTATTTAATTTTATACCGAAATATGTACTGTTTTTCTTTGCGATCTTTAAGGTACTAATTATAGAGTCAGAAATTCTTTTTTCTTCTACTGGTTTAATGTTGCACGTGTTTTACCGTCTTTATAAATTTTCATGTGAAATTTCTTGCTGAGCAAATTATTATTCTCGATCTTTAATGATTTCAGTAATTTATTCGCTTTTTCGTCAGATTGAAAGACCGATGGTATAACGGGGGAGGCGCAGCTATGAGATAAGGAAATCTATATATTTCACTCGTTTGCGTATATAAATAGTCAAGTTTAAACTCAAACTTTTTCATTTCTTGTTCATAGCTCGCGTGATATTTGGAAAGTAATATTCAAATCACTCAGCCTCAAGATATATATAATATATATAATATATATAATATATATTATATTATTATAAATTTAGCCATATACATTCGTTTATCACTTATTATTCAACTTACAGTAACCACTTCGCTATTAAAATCATAACGACGTGGGGTGCGAACGTTATCGATGACGCTCCACCCCCGGTCACTTGAACGTCGCTATCTTTAAGGAGTACTGCATCGATCACGTGAATTATACCATTGGTACACTCCACATCCGGACGGAAAACTCGGATCCATTCATTCTGCCACTCGATCACGTAATCTGAAACGTGATAACGGTATATGATTACGGGTCCATGCAATATCAGCTTCGTCGTCGGGCATTGCGACGCGACGTCCTTAGAGAGATAAGAAAGCGGTGATTTTATACATTGACATTTATATTTGGCGTGATTTCGTGATTGAAGCCAAGTCTCGTTAGCGATATGCACATTTCAGATACCTTGCGCGCTCTAACACTGCATAATACATATATATAGTACGTTCGTTATCGTACCACATACATATACATTCTTACAGCCAATATTTTCATATGTATAGAAATATGCGTGAATATCAACCACATACACATTTACCAGCTGAGCAACACAATGTCTGAAAAGATAAGGGAAAGAACGCCCTGCGGTTATACACATAAAAAGTTTCTCATCTTTAGCATAGGGTGCTAGCTGTATTCCGATCTGATAGTAAGAAGGAAAAAGAAAAAAAAAAAAAAAAAAAAACTTATCACAATCGAAGGGTATCGGAATTACGCGATAAATATATCTCGTTAAGGAACCTCACGTCAGTGCGATCTTGATCCAACGAAGTGAGATATATCAAGAATCAAGGAGCTTTTCTTGCACCAAATGGATAAAAAAAAAGTTCTTTCTTTCTTTTTTTTTTTTTTTTTTTTCTTTTACGTCGCGATTAGATCATTAGATATTTAGAAGGCTATTGATGTTATTGATTATTCTCAAAGGGTCAGATTTATGTGACTATATCTATTCGAGAGTATAATATAGAATATATATATATCTGGTTCTCTGGGTATATTTGTACAAAGTTTTCTCATTTACTGAGCGAATCGACGTGACCTCTTCTTGCTGTGCTATAGAACTGTACGAGTGTCTAAATAATGTGCGGTTCCACCTTTTCCGAGTCATGTTGTGTTAGGAACTTTTCCGTTTACTTGTTTTCGAGGCTGGCCAAACTGTTACAAGTTTACCCAAAGGTCAATATTTCTTACAGCATTGGTATAGAATTGATCTTCAACGTGAATGAGATAAAGTTATAGATGCTCTTATTGCAGCCTTGGTAAATTAAATATTTTCGAATCACACTCAAGTCAGACCGGGTGTAAGTACTATATTATTTATTGACTTATTCAAAATTGCGATCGAATGATTTATTCACTGCATACATAGGCTGATGAAAAACGATTTTTTCTCGATATTTTCTTTATATACTACCAATTGCTAAATATATTCCGCAAGCGTTTCGCGAATTTTTGCGATAGGATTCAAGGATCAAGGCCAACACGTCCAACGCACGAAATAAAGGCTTAAAGGTGTAGATATTGCCTAGAAATGGAGCAGCGTGCGCGGGGATCAAAATGAAATGAGTTATCCTATACTATATGTACGTATAAACGTATATATTACATATATTTATGTATGATAATATATATATGTATATATAAGGGTATTACGTGCAATTCCTACGCTAGATTCACCGGCTTGAAGCAGTAGACCAACGGCGTGAACGACTTTTGAATATTTATCACCGCTTTGCTCAACTTTGTCGTAGGGCGTTAAGTAGAATAAGTGCCTTATATATATATATATATCCAGGAATTCTCACCGAATTTACTTTCTCGAACTATTTTAACAGAGATCTCAAATAGTCTAGACTATATCTATATATCCTTGTTGTAGATATATAATACATACGTATACCTATAAGCGCGGAGAAAAATTGTTCCACAAAAAATCCCCCGATTTATAGATTGTTTTTCTTATATTATTTTTTCACGGTATACATAAAGTTTTTTCTTTGAAAAGAAAAAAGAAAAAAAAAAAAAAAAAAAAAAAATACTAGCAAAAGTATGAGTCTAATGGTCGATTAAAACAAGGAGATAATACATGAGATGTATACGTGAAATAGTTAATGCTCTCGACTAATCGACGAAGAAATCACGTACCAATTAACAAGGCGAGTAATCCGCGAATTGACATTTGAATAGCAGTTGAAAGGTGCAGGATTTATAAATTTGATCGTGCAGGTTTATGAATAGATTGTCTTTTTCTATATGCGTATTACATAATTAGTTTAAACATACTTGAGTAAAATCATTCAAGTTTGTATAGTATAATGTGTTTAAAGAAATTTTCACACGATTTGGAGTTAGTGAGTTATTGTCAACGATACTGCTGCAGTATATAGTGTAAAATTACTAGCGTTTGTAAATTGCAATAGAATGCGGTACGATTTATGTCATCGTTAATATCGGAATTTTCATCTAAAACTATACCCGATATAGGGTATATGTACATTTGACTGGTGTGGGTTGTTCAGATAACATTCAATTCTAATAGAACGTCAAGGTTATAGCTCGTGCGATACATACGCGGCGTTATAGCATTCGAAATTTTATAGTTACCATTATACCTGGCTATCTTATTGTCAGTACGGGAGATGGGTACCGATATTTTTATATACCGAATAGTATATCTACTCTCGAAATGCCATCTCCGTTGCATCGCATGAGCTTTTTGATACGTGATAGATAACAGCATGAATTATATTATTCGTTCATACCTCTGAAACTGATATAATAAGTGTTTGCACACGATGTAAACTTATTAGTATATTGTGTACCAAGGTCTAAATACTCGGTCTATAAAAGCCCACTCAGCCCTTGGTGCACACCATATTTTTTGTGACAGCATGATTTTCGCGTTTTTGAGCGATTTTAAGGAAGCGGGCAAAAAAAGTTCATTATTGCCCGCTTAGAGTCGGTAGCGAGCAAAAAAAGTTCATTATTGCCCGCTCAAAGTCGGTAGCCGGCAATAATTAACTTTTTTTGCCCGCTACTGACTTTTTTTGCCCGCCGGTCAATAAACGGCTTCTCTTAGCCCTATTATTAGGTAAAAAAAAACCGCAAAAATCGTGCATGTGTTACAAAAAACAGAATTTATTCGCATAAAGTATACGTCAGTTACTGTATAGGTATGATAGCGGATAAAAGAACGCGAACATTATGTTCTGGCGAATATTTCGTGTCGAAAAATTTCGAGTCAACAAATATAAATATTATCGCGTTACTGAGTTAGTGAAATAATAATAAAAATAAAAAAAAATAAATAGAAAATATTACAAGCAATTTGTGCAAGGTGCTTGAAATTTGGTTTCAAATTAAACGCTTCGGAGTTATTTGTAACTATATAAGCTATATATTGGTAGAAAATATTTTCAGTCACAATATTGGATATACTGCGAATTAAAGTGAATTAAAGCTACAGAGTTATTTAGTTCAAATTGTTTTCCCTTGTCAGAGGTAAAAATATATAACTTTCAAAAAAGAGCTAATTGAATAGAATATGCTAATAGCACAGCATATACTAGGTCGGTTTCCTTGTAAATATTTTAAAGGTTAAAAAAAGAATAACGCGAGAACTGACGGAAGCCATGTTTGACCGTCAATCTTCATTCTCTGATCAATTTAAAAACGCAAATGAGTTTAGCATCGAGGTGAATTGGTGGGAATCGTTCCCCCTGACACATAAATCAACGAAGTTTCTGCTACATAAATATATATTATTACATGCATATAAAATGGTTTCGAAGTGATTTTCTACGTTTCATCTGAGCGAGATCAACGAATTACAAAGCGTTAGATATTGCTGTGCAATAGACTGTTTGATAATTGCGTTCTTCAGTCATAAAAATCAGATTATTCGAAAGAAAAATTCGACCGTCTGCAAGCGAACGGACAAAGAATTCATTGTCATGAAATTACTGTCCTATGAAACCAACAAATTTACTCCAGAACACAATAAACCAATCGTACTTTAATTATGGAACCGAATATTATAAAGTGCGATACGCTAGCAGTATTGCATTAAAATATTATCCAATATTAAGGTGAACGGTGAAAGTTACTGTGATTTTTGCGTTCCGGTGCTCAGTGAGTCATTTTGGTTATCATAGGACTTGCAGTTGCGCAACACGAGAGCAAGCTTGATGATTTTGGCAACCATTGAAAGGCATGTGAAATATTATATTAAACAGAGATGAGATGAGACATTAAGTTGTAAGAAAAGTGCGATGAAATTCTGTTGAGCTTATTGAGAAGTAGGTAATATATCAGAGCTCTGTCTCGTGGTGAGTTAAATTTGAAATGAAAAAAAAAAAAAAAAAAAAAAATCATTATCGTGATATTTATTGTTATCCTGAAATTATTTTTCGACTGTTTATTATTTGTGAGAAATGACAAAGTTCTGATGTAATATTTGATATTACCTATAGAATTTGTGATGATGAGAATATTTAGTCAGATCAAATTATCTCATTTGTTAGCATCTCACTGATTCGGAAGTAATGAATTAAGAAACGTGATGTGTAAATTAACATATAAATGAGATAAAACACGTGCCAGATTACATTGTTCAATTTTTTTACGCCACATTACATCACACTAAAAATATGCGTGTAGGTACTCTAGCATACAACTGCGCAGAGTGTATGAAATATCATAAGTTACATTTGAAATGTACTTATATCTTCAGTAGTGCGTGAAAACGTAGTAAATTTGCACTAATTGTAAATTGCGTTAAATTTCATTGCGTATACGAACTACCCATGTGTATAATTCGATAGATTTCTGACCAAACGCAAATTACAATACAGCCAACTAACTCACCAGTTGATCGGTCTGGTCGTATTGCGTTTTCGTCAAACCCATTGGCTTCGTCATAGTTCTCTAACACACATTACACACAGATATTTAATTACAAGATAAATTGGTTACCATTCGGGCTAATAATTAGGGATATTGAAAAAAAAGGTAGTAAAGACATGAGATGAACGGAAAAAAAGTAGCGGTTATTCGGCGGAATAATAAGATCAACAAAAACGCCCCAATAGCATATTCGTTCGAATTGACTACGCGAGTGACTTGCCAATTTTCACTTCAACTTTCAATTCCCTGTATATATTTTCATCACATAGATATATGGTGTGCGAGTATATCTTTCGACGCTATTGACAAAGGATTGCTTTTCTCTGTACTGTGATAACACATCGGAGAGAAATGGATAACGAAAATAATGTATGTATGTATGTCGACATGAAGCCGCAGGAGAGGGAGAAAAAGATCAAGAGAAGAGATCAAGAGGACTAGTACTATAAGGGTATAGAAAGAGTAAATCGGGGCAGTGGGACATATGTACGCCGCTTCTTTCTAAAGAAATGAATACTCCGTGGTAGCGGAACAGAATAATCTATAGATACGTATATAAAGGTGAGTCCATAGGTTGGGTCATCGGCTGTAAATATAGTGAAAACATCGTTTCGAGATTCTTTGTCATGTTATTGAACGTCGAACTCGTAGACTTTACAAAATTTGAGAATTTTTTATTCAGAGAAAATCCGAAAGTGCGATTTTACTCTAGATAGGTCTTAATATATGGTTTAGAAAAATAAAAAATAAAAAAATAATGATCTAATAGATATGCTAAAGACCGAGGATACTAACCGGAAAAGATGTAATCCGGTTGAGAACACGTTATTGAAAAAATGTCGAGAAAAGGTGAGAAAGTACCTGTACAAAGGATGAAAATGTAATAAAAAATAAAAAATAAAAATAAAACTCGGCGTCCCTCGTGATCCTATTACAAACTTTCACATATATATATACCTATATAAAGTTGCACCAACTTTTTACTCACGTCTCCTCTCATCCTTTTTCTCAATAATATATATTTGTACATGACACCCTTTTTCTGGCCATGTTCTGAATTGAAATTGAACTTTTTATTTATTTTTTTATTTATTTTTATTTTTTTCTTTCCAAGTTTCTATCTCTCGCGTTTTTCATTTTTCATTATTCATTATTTCTTCTGCGTTAACTAAAATCGCCGTAACAGGAATCTGAATATTCCATAAAGTTTGACGTATAGTAGGTACCCACTACCTAAGAAATAGTTTAGGCTTCCTGCGGCTAAAAGTTTCTACGGTAATGGCGAACTGATTATGACAACGGTGAAGTTCGAACAAAGTTGTTTCCATATACGAGCCAATTTTATTGAACATATACTCTATACTTAGAAAGTCAGAATTATATACTCACTATCGCCATTTTCTTTCACACGAAGTTTAAGGGTGCCTCTAAGCGCTGGCAAGACGACGGTGTCGTTAGAGTGCATTTCTTCTTTAAGTTTTGCCATCGTGTAGGCTTGGTCAGCTACCACCACGTGCCGTTGCAATATTGACTCAGTCTGAAAACGGTAAGTTAATTATAATCTGTAGATTTCGACGTGACTATGAAATTAAAGGTTCATTAGGTATACGTATAAATTCGCATTAAAAAAAGTTTTAATTATCTAGTTATAAATTCTATAGCTAGAAATAGCAATGCGAAAGCTGTTTTTTTTTTTTTTTTTTTTTTAAATTTTTGTTTCTTTTTTTGTTATTGATGTCCGATAAGAATCATTTGGGAAAAGAAATAAAATTAACAAAGGGTTTGACTTACGTGATAAGCAAATTCTGTCATGAACAGTTTTTTGTAGGCCGAAGGATATTTTATTTCAGCTGCTTTCCAGGCGTAATCTCGTGGCACAAAGTAAGTGAACCGCTTTTTGGTATCGTTTAATTGATTGTTGAAGCCTTGACGTTGTCCGAGGAAGAAAGTCGAGCTGTAAAACGAAAAAATGAAAAAAAAAATTTTAAAAATATCTCATTAGGTAAATTCTGTTTCTAAAACGTGTTGATTTCGGATACGGACGCGATTTAAGGGGGCACCTCGGTCAAAAAACAAAAAATTTCTTGGAAAATTTTCAACTTTTTTTTTTTTTTCAAATAAAAATTGTTTCCCAAAGAAATTTGATTTTTTTTTTAAATTTAATTTGGAAAATTTGGCCGAGGTGCCCTCTTTGCCCCGCTCACCCCTATAAATGCATTTATTATTTTTGTAGTGTTTTATTTTTGGGTTGATTTACCGATTATATTACAGTCGTTGTACCAAATGTATGAATTTAATGTTATTTGTACTACCTTCCGTTACGCGTTATGCTAACCAAACATTCAGCTATATTTGTGATATTTGTGGATAAATTCACGTGTGCCAAGTAACCAGAAGGTAAATGCGACCGATTGATTATGCAGGAAGTTTCACTTCTGTAAATATTTTACGATAATATATAATATATATATACGTCCGGCGAAAAATTCGAGTATAATTAATTATATAAACATATCGGTTTTATTATAACACAAGTTGTATGAAACGCGTAGATATTCTCACGATCTGTATATGTTTAATCCACGGAATTTGATGAAAAACATTTATCTACATTTAACAAATATTTACTCATTCGAAGAATTTTTAATATACGATTATTAAAATCGCAAGACGAACTCATGCGTTGAATTACGTCGCGTAGGCACCCACGGTTTTCAGTAATCGGTTGCCTGAGGCAAAGTCCAAGACAGCCGAGTGATTTTTAAAATTGAAGTCAATCTAGGGGTTTGAGGGGCGCGAAAGAGATTGTGAGCTTTTAAATCCAATAGGTGCTTTAATCTCATATTTACTATTACTAGGTGTACGTGCACGATGTATGAATTGTTAGAAATTCATTTTTTCACACCCTTATAAACCCATAAGATTTGTGAATCTTTTATCTTCTTGGCTGGCGCCGAAAGTTAAGTCAATGACCTAAAGTAGTACCTATACGTAGGTATATCCTATATGCGGTCTGAAATCGTGACTATTGGGTCGTCTGGATGTTTAACACCGTGATGGAATGCTGACGTCACCATCCATCTACCCCATCGACCTGCAGCCACCCGCGTATCGTATAAAGCAGGTAATGGCATTAAATCTATAACGCGCAACCCGCGTAGTTTCTAGTCAGTGGTAGTGGGTAACGTATTGCTGGCTGATAGATGGTGGAGATACGTGGGCCACCATGGTATGGGGTCGACCTAATGGCTATTATCGTAATGAAACTAGCATCGGGTCGAGCTACGTGATATGGCGTTTCATGCGATTACATATTACGACGGAATAATTCTATGCTTACATACCTCGTTGACCATGTTAAAATGGGAGCAAAGAAACCCCATAGAATATTGAATAAAATTGTTAATCGGTAGATAAAGATTCTTATTTCCTCTGCACTGATCGTTCCTCAATAGAATTTCCTATATCTTTGAAAAATGATACAACCTTATCATTGCATCCCTTGGTATAGTATTACATTTTTAATTTCGACACAATTATTATTTTAAATTGGCTCTAATCCTTAGCCGTACCTCTATAACGATGTAGGAAATGAACGAAAAGTATCCCTTGGGTCTACTAGGATAAAATGAAGATCGGTCGAAGTCGGTTGAATAGCTTATATTCTAAAGTATGAATGAAGGCTTTACTTCATATTAAAAATGAGGATTCGTGAATCAATTTATCGTAAGATTAGAGGGATGATAATTCCAGGTTGAAATTCTATCTGGAAAGTTCTCATCTTCTTACTTTCGAATCACATTTTCAAAATAAGACTGTGATGATACTTTAGTTCTGATTTTAATGCGCCCCGTAAATGTTGAAGTTATGAAAAGGTACACATACGTATACATGTAAGTTTATTGAAAAAGTTTGTTATGTAGTACTGATGTGTGTTAGTAATAAAAAGCGACTTTATTACTGAAGTACCAATTCAAAGGCTTTGAAACATGAAGAGATTAGGTAAATGACGTCATTTGTTCTCATTGTTTTACTTTTGGAACAGAGGAATCCTTTTACTACTACGCATGGAATCCTTTCTTTATTTCATCGTACTGCGGTGTAATCCAGAAGTGGTGTTTTTTTGCTTTTTCATCGTTACGCTACGAATCCGCTTAACACCCAGTTCTCTGTACCGTAATTTTGCACCAGGGTGGAAAGTTTAAGCGAAATCCCAAAAGCGTCACTTCGAAAGATATTAATTAACCGTTTTTCTTTTTTACAGCTTTGCAAATTCTAGATAAGACCCTAGGAAACTTGCTGATAATTCTTACGAGATCTTTACAGATAATTCTAATGAGATTTGTCTCGTTAGTTTAATTAGAAATAAATGGGGAGTCAAAAGAAGAAGAAGAAGAAGAAAAAAAAAAAAGAAAAACTAAGAAAGAGGAGTCCTAAAAATGTAGCCAGTTCTCGGAAGGGACAATTAATGGCTATCAACAGTTGAAATAGTATTCTATTACAATTCGTCGGTGAGAAAATAAAGATTATCGGAAAACTACAATTAGTACTTACAAGACGACAAAAGATAATCTGATGATACATTTAACGACCTCCAGGCTGGTTTTATTTAAATCGATGAAAATAAATTACAATAGTACTACAGTCAAACATTTTGCATAAGTGTTCAGTAAATACTGAATGCAATGATTGTTCAAATGAATCGATGAACAATAGTGAGTCGAAGAATTTAATTAATAAAATAAATTACTCACTTGAGCATAGGATCGGTCATCAACTTTTCCTGAATAGTAGTATAAGGAACTCCAAGAACCCTGTTGATGATGTGAACAATTCCATTTGTTGCTGCGATGTTCGAAGTGGTAACGGTTGCGTTAACGCCACCTCCTTCGACAGTGATTGTTTCGTTTCCATTTGTTCCTTGCACAATGTTGAAGTAAAGACTTTTGCGATCCGCTGCTGTAGCCACCTGAAATATTTGAGATTAATGACTAGCTCATTGACTATGCGAGATCAAATATATATTTATAGATATAATTTTCTAAGGTTTACTGAAATTAGAAAATAAAAACCAGACTAAAATTCACGAAAATTGAGACTCTCCTATATGAAGTGATAATGCTCACACTTCGACAGAGTATTTCTGTATAGAAACTGTGGGTATGGCTATTACGTTTTTGCGAATGAGCGCAAGCTCAATTGTATTGCGATAGCATTTGGCGAAATAGGTTCGAAGGATAACGAGATGTCGAAATAGGAAAATTAACGCGCTATCTTAACGTGAATACGATCAAAGGAAGTAATTAGTAAAACAGAATTTCCTGTCAGGTATAGTGGAAATACGCTAGTCAAAGCAGAATACGCAATTGTGGAGCATTTGCAACTAGCTAGAGGGAGATTGCTTACGCTGAAATTCGTAAACGATCTAACATGAATGACTGCATAATCTTTTTGATAGAAGGATCCAACTAATTACTCATTTTATTTCGTCTTTCGTAGTTGAAAATAAAACGGATGAAAGATTTAGCTTTTTGAAAAAAAAAAAAAAAATCTTTGTCTAGAGTGGCAAAACCTACCTTCAGTCGGCAGGCAGTCAAGTTCTAAGGGCTTAGGATTTGCATTGCTCTCTAACCATAGAACTATGTTAATTTGTCACGGGTGTGTGCTTTACGTTTCGTGTTTTATGCATGCTTTATGTTTCGCCCGAGTCCTTTCACCCCGTCACCCCGTCATCCCGTCACCCACCCATAGCACAACCCTTGAAATGCTGATGAGATAATGTAGATGGCTGCTCTCTCGAATGGATAGACACGAAGGTGTCTGACAATGAGTGTCACGAATATAAATTGGATGCATTACTTTAAATTTATGGTAGCTGGCTGAATAAGATTGCAGTTAGCTAGCTTGAAGTATCAATGAATCAAGAAATTTTATGACGTTCCGTGCGATTATATCTTATATGCGTCAGTCAGACCGTACATCGATCTACACTGTGCATAGTATTGTCAGAATTGATAAGCCTAGAGCCATCTACCTCAGTCACATGATTATTTCATTCAGTCTAATATCTGCAAATATGCATATACTATAGCTAGTTAAGACTTAAATAAAAAATCTAGGGATCGATTCCCGGCAAAAAAATCTTTGATTAATTTCAAGTATATTGGGAACCTTAGAACCTCGATACGCCAACTAGTGGCAGAAAATAGAACTACTCAAAGAAGGCTAAAATTTCAAAGCCACGGCCATTCCAAGGATCCCAATACAAATTTAAACAAGTCTTGCATAATAATCAGACAATTATTTATGCGAATGATTAAGAGATGACTATAATTGATTTCCCAGTGACTGACAATCGAGAAACTCAAGACCCGTGAGTCAAGTGGGATCTCTTCTTCCTTTATAAATCATACAATTATGAATAAATGTGGAAACACTCGAAAATAAAATTCTTTTATATTGTACCAGACTCGGTGTATTTTTTTAATGCCAATAATCTGTCCTGGCTAAATGGTTTAACGTGCCAATAACTTCTACAGTAATCACCCACATCGAGAATACTTAATTTTATCGGCAGTCTAACACCTCTATACGCTTGCTGTTGTTTGTCTCTTTTTTGATAGTCAAATACAATTTAAATTAATTAATTAATTAATTAATTAACTAAGATAAACAAGTATAACGAGTAGAATGTGAACCTAACAACAAAATGCTCAAAGTATTCACCCACATTATATCAGAAATGAATTATTATACACACGAACCCCTTGAACAAGAGGCAGTTTGCTTTAATACTTCATCCATAAACAGGGATCTGCTCCCTCTCTCTCATTAATTACTTCACTTCTCTTTGAAAGTTGTTTACTCCGAGACATCAATTTATTTCTAGTCCTGTGATACGATGCATGATAAATTCAGGTAGATGTATTAATCAGTCAACGTTCTCGAAATGATCAGAGCACAGCGATTTGATGAATTGTGTCTGATACACAGTACCTTCCATCTAATCAATTTCTAATCAGAATACCATAGGATTACGAGGACGAATGTGAGCTGTATCGGCATTGCTATTAGATCCTGAGTAAAATAGAGCTATTGAATGAAGTCGGATTCGAGGAAATTGACTGAGCGTCTATTTTCTATTTCGTGAGAATAATCTCTGTCAAATAACTATTAGGCGACAGTGCAGGTTCAGATCGACAAATATATTTATTCACTGACAATCTATAGGTATATCTTGACAATTTTGTTGATAAAGATTTCATCATTATCAGCTTAATGGGCTCTAAAGTGCACAACAGCCTTGTGTTTAGGATGGAATAGCTAATCTCGGTTGCACCGCTAACTATGTTTCAATGCGCCATTAAACTACACCAACATAATGCACCACGGAGTATTACTGCGGTGCTAATTGGAATTATTACGTATAATTATCTCGAAAGCTGTTATAATCTAATCATTTTCAATCATAAATTCTATGCATTGAATTTCATTTGCAGTTTGGAAGAGAAAGATACGAAAAAAAACAGAAAAAAAAAATAAGTCATCAAATAAAAATTAATCCTCGGAATCTATTTTTAGTTTTGGTTGCAATTAGTGTTATATCAAATCAAAGAATGAAAAAGTAATATCTCAATCACACGTCAGCATTAGAGTTTATTGAGACCACAGATGGTAACCGATGGCGCAAGCTCGCATCCGTATTATAAATTGAAAATCAATGAGGAATAAATATGAACTGCAGCGTTGAAATAGTAATTATTAATATTCATATTATTCGACTAATAAGTTCGAATTACCAAGTCTAATAAATTTTTTATTTTTATATTCCAAACGAACGTTGCAATTTAAAGAACAAAGGTAAATGTCTGAGAGTTAAATGATTTGCATTTATTTGACACTGAAGCTATGTGGCCACACTCGAGATATTAATAATAAACAGCATCAACCATTTTATAACGAAACAGATACTACCATTATGGTTCCGAAATAAATTGAAAATTGTATTCGAGAAACGTGACGTTAATTATATTTCCGAATATATTAGCATAAAATCAGAATTGCACCGCTGATTCTGGTTCACGGATTACCATCAACTATACCACAGGCTGTTATAGTGGGTACATAGTATAGTTCCATACCAATCGTATATTGATTGCCACAATCATTACACGTCGGAGGTATTAATTTCCTCGAACAAAGACAGTAAGTATCAGTATAATTACTAGCTGGAATTTGGATAATTAACAAACAGGACGTGTATAATTGTTATTTGATAGACACGTTCTTAGTAATGATCGCAATCAACCGAATTAACTATAAGCACACGTTTATGTGCAGGTACGAAACGTCGTATTATCCTAACGACGATATTCAGTGGTTGAAAAATAATAATTTACTATTCTCTATGAAATTCAGTAAAGCTGTACGTATAACCTAGTGGTTTACAAAATTTTCATTCCAATAAAAAAATGTAAAAAAAAAAAAAAAAAAAATATATATACATCGCAGCAAGGTAACAGTAACACATTTTTATGATAGTTTATACTTTATCTGCTGCACCTGTACACTAGTAAATAGGCAAACAACGGCACGACCGATTAAACTTGTTCAAATCTATCCCATTGCTATATAGGTACTAAAATTCATTAGTTTCATCAAAATTCAGCAGCTGCAATGTTAACCGTTAGCTGGTCCTATCCGGATGATACACAACTACATTTTGCATTTATTTCATACGCACCGTGCAGCACTATCGTTTACGAGTATTTCTCTCTATCATTTTTTATTTTCTTTCTTTAGAGGGTTGAAAAATCATCTGCTAGCTCGACCTATTTTTTTTTTTTTTTTAATTTATTTTTCTCCTCTTCTTTATTCTTCTTATTTTCTCTCTTCTCTCTGCACTTTCAATAATGTAAGCCACTGGGTTGTTTTTTTTTTATGAAGATATTTTATTTGTATGGAAAAAATAAATAAAAATATTTCACGCAGTGTGTAATATTCGAAAAATATATTTGATGGATTTGAATTTTTCTAGGTTTACCAGTACCTATCGCGGGTAGTCGATATTACTACATTTTTGTGGCGAACGTGAGCTTTCAGTCTACTATATGCCACGTTGCACGTTGTGAATCCTGCAACGAATATCACATTTATAAATAAAAGCTTTAAAACAGAACCAAGAATCAAGAATATCTTAGCATATTAAAACTTCCCTGACAAGGTTTACGGGCATTCTACGGAGGGTCTGGTTTTAATTTTCTTTAATTCGTTCCTCACGCTCTGAGCTACCAGGCTCATTATCATCTAATCAACCTAAAGAGAAAAGCGAGCGGGAAGTCGGAGATCGGAAAAGAGAGGTGGGGAATCGAACTGAGACGGAATGAGATAAAGAGCAAAAGAGGGCGAGGAGATGAGCTTCGTTTTTTCCCTCTTGTGTTTCGTTCAGAACCAATTGTTTTTAAATTACGCTAAAATTTGCTTGATTCTTCTGACCCTACGATTCTCAGGTCCGCTTTTAATTCCCTTGACAAAACCCTACTTCCCTCCTCTTTATACTTATATACCTTTCTCGCTCCCGCTGATTGAGTTCGAATTATCACCCCCGATTCTAGATTACGTCCGGGTCTACAGTAGTCCGTACCTTGTAATTAGCTCGGTATCGAAGCTTTCACGGTAGGACATGATTGGCCACTTTTTTCTACGTTCAATTCCTCTAACTCTTCTCTCTTTTTTCCCTTTTTATCCATCTTTTTTTTCGCCACGGATTGTCGCGTTTGCCTCAAAACGCGTAGTATTATCTTATACACCGAATAATCCAAACCCCGATAATTGAACCAATCTAATTTTGTAACGCAGTATCTTTCATCTCGCAGCCTAATTGAAGGAAAAAAAAAAAAAAAAAAATGTCAACGAGGTTTTATTCTAAATTTTATAACACAATTTGTTAATCTAGCTAGCGAATATAGATTACAGAAATGAGCCTGAAGAGTAAATCTTCTCGGACGAAAAATAGAACGGATTTGTTGACTACATTCTTACGAAAGTATGATCAGCACTTGTCGTTTTCTATATCGCCTCAGGGCCATTTATAATAAATTTGTGTAGCAATAATGCCCCTCACAATTTGTACGATACGATTTTCATTTCTTTTGAAAAATCTCGTTGTATTTAACGACGCTGGGTTACAGATAGACTGTATAAAACCCACCCTGTAGCAGTATAAGGGTGAGGTAAAGTTTCAACAATTTCGTTGAGATTATATTATACTTACCTACTCATGCAAGTCGAGGAGTTGAATAAGTTGCAAATTGTAACTGTGATAATATCAGTTAATTTCAACGATATTACCTACTCGTTCCGCTGCTATTACCTCACTACGGTATAGCAGTCAGCTTTTCTTGTATAATGAATAAAATGATACAGTCCTGTCAAATGATATCCTAATATTTGTGCTGCTTTCCACTTGTAAATAGAATTGTGATAATTACATAAAACGGAGGATAATTTAGCTACACACTTTGTACTTTTTCAGATAAACAGGATAAACTGTTATGACTTCATATAGGCGATTCTCCATATTATCTCAATCTTGGTTACCAAAACAAGGGAGTGCGAATTTCAAGCTCCATTAACCGCTAAATTGCGGGATAAATCACTTCGAGTTCATCGGTTGTTTGTGAGCAAGGGACCGAACCGTGTTTTTAGGTAAATGGAACGAATGGAAGTTATTAAATTTCTATATAGAAATTAGAGTTATGGAAATAAGAGTTGTGTTACTTGAATACTTGAGACTGAAACATTTCTTTGAATATATATGTAACATGTGACGAGAACGGCTTAGATGGTTTAAACCACGTAAATATAAACTCTTTGAAATGCATAATTATGGTTTCAAGATAAAAGCACCTATTGTTTTTCAAAATAGGTGTATTTTCATTAAAAAGTAAGAATTCAGCGTTGACGATAAAAATTAAACATAAATATGATCGTTTTAATCAAATTTCTGACACCATTTCTATTGAACGTAAATCTTTGCTAGATATCATACATTCGCTGAGAAATGTACACTAACAAATATCATAAAGTCTTTTATCTGATTTTATGTATTTGTAAACTTATAGACGTAAGCTGCTCTGCTGTTCACTGTCAATAGGATAAAGTCGCGTTAGAATCAAACCTGTCGTCTGACAGTAGAAGATTTTAGCGAGAAAGCGTTGTTTCAATCCTCGAATTTTGTATGGAAAGACTGATGAGTTTTGAGTATTTTTTCTTTCATGAGATTCGATTTTTTTTTCAACGAGATTTTCAATTTTTCAAGATTTTTTAAGATAATTATCTCTGCACATAAATTTATGACAATTGCAATTCCCTCAAATAGGGCTTTCCCTAAAACTTTCGTTTGTATCCAGAATATGACAAGAAAATAGGCATTGCTATTAGCGCATGTGCCCTGCTTATCAAAGTGAACAATTCGAATCCCATGAAGAAAATTTGAAATCTTGTGAATTCGCTCGTATCATATAGCCCGATTTTTTGTAATATTGTGGGGTTGTCTTCTTTTTTTTTTTTTAGTGGCTGAAGTGACGCGGAATGCCCCATATATATGCGCTGATAACCGAGGGTGGAATAGCTATCAGAGAATGTCGGGAATTCAGTGAGGTGCGCCAGACTTATTAATAATAGATTGAGAGTTGAAGAATTTGAGTAGCGTTATTTAATTCGGATATTATCAAGCAACAAGTAGATCTATTTTTCTCGGGCAACTATTAATCAAATATTTGGTAAAAATCTTGCAGCGATAGATTATATGTTACGGGTGAATCGCAGAATTCTGATTCGCATGTTGAAAAATTTCAGGAAACTGGAAATGTGATAGCCATTTCGCAAAATGGTGAAAAATTGATCAAAGTGAACTCTGTCTAATGTCCTGTATGATATTATACTCGAGTATATATAATATACGAAATAATTCATAGAGCATGAGAAATGCTCCCGTCTTTGGAACATTCATTTCCTATGAATTGAGCAACTGAATAAAACATTATGACTATCATCGTAGCGAGAGAAGATAGTGAAAGGATTTATTGGACACGGAGCTAACGGAAGGAAGACCCTGTAGTCACTTGTTGTCCAAAAACGAAGATAGAATTAATTGTTTGTTATCTGAAATAAGATTTCAGATGATATTTACTTGATAGAAGATCACTTGGAGTATGTATTTTCCATAAAACCTAATTTACGCAGATGGATGGGTAATGGAAAATTTCGTTTCGTTATGCTTTAAGCCTGAGAGTTTCGGTTTTGTCACGATTTTTGATGGTGAATGTTTCTACCCTGCTATAACGAGTACTCTGCATTCGTGAAAAATAGTTGGGTTTTTTTTTTTTTTTATCAATAAAACTACACATAGGACAAGGTGTCTAAAAATAATATACACATTACTGAAAGAAAAAGAAGAATAAAAATGCATGAAAATATGGAAAGAGATATCGACAAAGGATCATACTCTATATACCTACGCAAAACTACGATAGCAATATATGTTTCATTACCTCCCAAAGTTTCCTTCCACTTTTTGCAGTCTTAAAAAATGAATCTCGTATAATGTAATGAAGCTTTAAGCTTTACTGAGCGTATATTATAATATTTCTTCTACATGTTTTTGACCGATAGTGGATACCGACGAAAAATGGTTTACCTCAGAAAAAGACGCAAGTATAATAATGATTTGAACTTAGGGCTCTTCATTTTTAATGTTATAATTCACTTCCACATATTAAACGCAAGACTCCAACTGCCCTTTTTTCTAACTTTTCATTCTTTTAGATAAATTACTTTACATATTGAATTGTGATTCCAAGTTGACATCAAGTAAAGTATCCTTGATTAAATTTTGTACCAAATTTTTTAGATGCTCCATCTTTCACCGGTCTCCCCTACTTATCAATTTCAAGCAATTTTATTTTACTTCAATCGCTATAAGTATTTGATATACATTTTTGAAAAATATTAAATGATTTACACCAGTGAGTGCGCGAATAAATTATGTTGAAGCTGACATAACGTTGTGAAATACTCTATGGGAATAATTCTAAATTATTTTTACTTTAATTTCTTTCGTCAGAAACTTTGAACTCTAGGCTCACAACTAATCAGGTTTTCGTTTTGTTTCCTTCCGAGTCACTTCGTGGTAATTAAGGAAATTTTATTCAAAGATTTCTACTAACCTGTAGGTTCTTGTTATTCGTTACAATCTTTTCAAGGGGTAGCCGCTCCTTGACGAAGTGCAGTTTCAAGATTTCCAACATGCGTTTTTTGTCCTGGATAATCGGCCTCAGGCTAGGTTCTTCCCACGCAGCATTGCTAGGTGCGAAAAGAGTGAGTTCCCGTTGTCTATTGAGATCCGCCATGAACTCTTTGTCGGCGTTCATAATAGCTTCGTAAAATTTGTAAACCGGTCCATCCTCCTTATCCTGAATAACGATAAAAAATATTCTTTCAAAATACGGTCAATCATTTCAAGAATCTAACGTCATTCGCAAAGCTATAATTACGACGCGACGGTTCGATCATAAGTATATAGATATTTTAAATTCGCTTCAATCGCGTTTTCGGCTATTTACATAAATAAACATAAACGTTTATGTAACTTCTTCAAATATTGATTTATAGACACGTGAGGATCGAGTGTGATTATCTGGCACACGTAGTATACGTATCTACCGTAAAAATGAAGAGCTGTTTTGAAGATAATTTATTTTCTAAATTAATGAAAATACGTAGTCTTAAACTGAAATTGTTAAATTGGAATAATTTGTTAATGCAAATGACGTTAAATTAGTTTGATTTTATGATCGCAGTAAAAGTAAATGTAAAATTAAAAATTAAATGTAACATGGTTGATGAAAGATGGTAATTTTTATCTATAATAGCTACAAAAAAGATTTTTTTATAAAAAACATTAACTACATATACAATGAAATTGTTTGTCGAGAGCAATTGGTAATTATAAATATAATACACAGCTACAACTAATTTATGAAATAGTATATATATAGGGAAATAACAAAAATAAAATTACAATTAAATTTTATTCTAAGATGTCGTTTGTAGTGGGTTCATTGGTTTTGGTATACATCGTGTCAAGAGCATAAAGAAAATAGCCAATTTTTGTCGCTCAAAGTGTGTGATTAAATTTGAAATTTATTATTCATTAAAAAAATAGAAATTATAAATCAATTGATGTATTTTCAAGCTTATGCTTTATATTCAAGACTTTTCATTTTCTCATTCAACCCTTGACACGTTTGTCATTTGTAGATTGAATGTATTCATTTCAATGTGTATTAAAAACGGTGTATAATACATGTTTTATCAATTGTTCACTTGTTCACTTCACTTGTCTAGTTGTAGAGTTTGAAATGAACCGTTAATCTCATCATTTGAAAATTATCTTTTTACTGGTACCATTGTTATTGGATTTTAATACACAAAGTGTATAATATATATGTAATTCAAAGAGTTTCATTGATCGTGGATAAGTTTTGTGATTTCCAATTTTCCATAAGTACTTACGATGCCCTACACGACATGCAGAATCCAATAGAGACATGCAAAGCACCACAGAATAATAATATAATATAATATCGTTAATTTTATAAAAATAGATACACATAATACATAATTAAAAATCAATTAATTCACAGATAAAAAGTGCTGCAGTACACTTCATTATTTTTTTTTACCCATATTTAATTCATTTCTTGAATCATTTTATAACTGAATATTGCACAATACGTAAATTTCTTCAGATCGAAAATAAACGTGTTATGCAAAATTTTGAATTTAAAGAGAGGAGCTGATAAAGGCAAACTATGGGGTATATGTCGTACTTCCACCCCTGATCGTTTATAGTCTCTTTTTATGTACACGAAATCGTCAATAAAATGTGCGGCATTTGGTTACGATTTAATATAAGCTTCAATATTTATTCGTTGCACATGGGTAAAAAATCGCCGTTCACTTGATACATTAAATTTCAATAATTGAAATGTGGAATTAAATGGCTATCCGATATGGTATTCACCCAATTGATATTCGGGTTAAACTCTTTTATCAGCACATATTATAATATGCTCCTGTAATGTTTCACGGCACAACCAAAACTTGAACGTCACTCGTCTGCACATTAATATATACTCCTTTAATATAGACTCAAATTAGGACCTATATTATATATATATATACACGTACTATAAAGAATTTGTAAAAAATATTACACCATCCTGTTCCTGAAAATAATTTAAATATTATTCAGTTTTTTTTTATCGGATGATTATGTTAAAATATTCTTCGGTAATGACTTTTTAATATAATTGCCTGATCTCAAGAATGGGACGGCAGTTATCTTGACGTATAAAATCCTGGCTAAGGATATTCAATAAGTTTTTTTTTTTGTTTTTTTTTTTTTTAGCAGCCGATAAATTCCATCGTTATAAATTATGAAATTAATAGTACAATGTAGAATTTATTACGACTTTTACTATCTCGGAACTATTGGATTACGATAGAAAAAAGTACTGAAATTTTCTCGCAACACTATAAATAATAAAATACAGTTATACTTCGATTAAATATAATAATCAATATAAGTTTGGTGAAAATTTTCTCGTCTAAATGATCGAATTCCATATATCTACTTGGTGTAAAATCTGATTGATGAAATTTTCCGCGAAGTGAATAAAATATATACTAATCACTTCCGCGGTCAGGTGGATAGTTGCAGTGTATTCATGATACGTAGTATATTATGATGTATTGTTGTATTGATAAAGTGTACCGTACAATATACCAGATATACAAAAATACTGATTGATATATTATGAAATTCAGAGATCGATGTCTAACACTATAATATGATAACATTATAGCGTGAGACGAAATAGCTGACAGATTAAAAAGTAAGTCGATATCGTCGATGATCAATGTTCTATGACTCATGATTTATGCGATAGTTGTTAATATTAATGATGGTATTTTATAAAAATCAATTTTCATCGTTGTTGAGTAATAGTGTCTGGTGCACTTTGATAACGCATGCGACATCCACACGACTAATGGCCTATTTGTGCACCGTGCATAACCGCATGTATATATACATATAGGTATATATATACATATACATACACACGCGCGCGGCAACTGTAATAATAATGGCAATTTATACCGCGGCACGAAATAATTAACCACTAACAATTTCAAAGGTACATTACGGTATTATATTGGTGTTGAACAAATACCAAATCTTATGATTTGCTTTTCATCTAAAATGTTCAACAAGTATATGTGCGCCCAATTTACAAACTCGCTTATACGTATAATATCCGCGATATATACCTACCTATATGCATACGTCATATTGTACTCGATCAGACCTTTGTTATGAGTTGTTAATTACCCTTGAAGCTTAATTAATAAGTAAATACAACGCCAAGTCTGATTTAAGTGGGGCCTACCACAATAACAATGATTTCAGTTCCAGTTACAATTAACAACGCATTTCACTTAAGCTTCAATTTCCAGTTACTGTCAGTTGTTACCAGCAGTTCAACTAGTTCAAAACTAATAGTAATGCATTTCGTAGTTACCAGGGCGTCTGGTCCAGACGTATGTAGCCCGTTTCTTGTTTACTTGGACAAACCTATCGCTTTTATAATTCGTCTATTTCCCAATTTTTGTAAATTCTACAAATTTTGGAAACACAGGTTTGTGTCAAATGGTGATAAATTCGATAAAATAGTTATTATAAATAATGCCAGTGAATAGCGAGGGTCATTTGGCCAAAGTGCATTGCAAGTCCCGTAAAGCGATCACACGTACAACATTAGATGTTGGGTACCCAGGTCGGCCTGGGCAATTCATTCACCAAGTCAATTTTAAACGCCAGTTAAACTTGATCGTAAACCGAATAACGAGCCTTGCCTCAACCTTTCGCATAATCAATTGGCTGCTGCATCATACGTGGGCTACGAATTGATGCTGATATTAATCCAAAAATTGTGCTGTACTTGAATGAGGGCTATAGTAGCAGTGGTGTAAGAAATGTACGATCTTTGAATCAGTCTAATTAATTGAAATTATTTATTCGACCCGAGAAGTTTTTAATTGGAAACTCCTTCATTGAAATTGATTTTACTCCACGTTATGCTTGTGCTAGACTTTTAGCCAACCTGTTTGAGTATATTCTTTAGACTCAAGCCCGTTGGTGAAGAATGTGATGATAATCATCAGCTTGGAAATAAAATCAAAAATATAATTTAAATGTACAATTTGTGAGGATTATTGACTTCCCTATAATTCTTGTCGTACCGGCATAGGAAATAATTGCATCCGTGATATATGTGGAGAAATTGGAATGTCGTAATACACTAGCGAAACCGTGCCATGAAAATAATATATAAACGAAATAGACTGAATTTTATAATAACGACGAGTTTCGTGTTAAATACATCATGGCTTTGAACAAATGAATTCATATTGGGATCCTTGGAATGGGCGTGGCTTTGAAATTTTAGCCTTCTTTGAGTAGTTCTATTTTCGTCACTAGTTGGAGTATCGAGATTCTAAGCCTTCTCATTGGCTACTGTAGCCTTCTTTGAGTAGTTCCATTTTCTGCCACTAGTTGGCGTATCGAGGTTCTAAGGTTCCCAATATGAAAAATTCGTATCAAGTTTCTAATTGGAAAGTAATATTTTACACGAGCTCGAAATACTCGTCTCTAATAAACTATATCGAGATATTTTTTTATTAGCTACTGGAATTTGTTTGTTTCACAGTAATCTCGCTGTATCAATTAAGCATAATTTAGCATCTGATGAAAACAGTTTAATAAATGTATGTTTCCATACAACATCTACCGTAAAACTTCAACTTGCAATGCTTGTTCAGTCATTCGAAACAACCTAATTTCAGGCTAATGCAGCCGAAAAAACTTATAGCGTCTGCGCAAATGGCGCATTCAATGAATTAGCGGGATGAAAGCGACTTTTTCATCCCTTGTGATGAAGAAAGCTCTGATTTCATGTCCATTTCGGCCCTATTAGCATGTCAATTGTTTGTTGTAAATTTCAGACTATTCAATTATAATATTTAAAATCTGGAAATAACTGACAGCTTTTTTAATTAATAAGTAAATAAAATGTACTATATAATATATTGATTGTGATTCGCAATTTTTAACATACGCCAACAGGTTTCCACATACAATTAATCTTAAATTAACTTGTTTCGACCGAACTCAAACATTTAAACTTGAAGTTTCAAGCAGATTTTATGAAAAATGTCATGAATGATATGTGATGAAACATGAATGCATGCACGAGTGATGTAAGTCCTCACCTTCGGTTCAGGCAGAATATTTCACCCTGCTCTGCATTCATATTGTTTCATCCCTTGCCATTCAATATATTATTGAATTGAACCTTGCAATGAGATGAATGAATACCGTTCGTGATTAATTAAATAAAAACAAATTCCTGTTTCACTGTGTATTTGCATTGACATTGTCCGCAAGTCTGCAGTTGTAATAATACCGTAATTAAAGTAAAACACCGAATTAAGTAACGTATTATTTTCTGACCTTATTTTCTGCATTTTCATTAGTTGGCAAATAATCCTAGTATAGTAGCAATACATCCAAGAATCTTGATTACGAAGGAACGTGCATTCAAACAACGTTTTATTTACCTTTCACGTTTGTTACAATTTCCCGTATTTTTTTTAGCAACTTCATTTCGAAATTACTTTTCATATAGCCTCGAGGTTTCCGGAAAAGAATTAACTAGCACCGGTAGTTGGTACGTGTTAGTAGTAAAGGGATGTGTTTGTTCTGGGTAGATTGTTCAAGGTTCACTCGCTCCAAACGATATATCAACAGGCTTCAAACGTAGATGGCAAAACTTTTGTATAAGAAAGGTATAGTACCTACTCGGAACTTTCATCAGTATATTTTATTTCACCTTCTGTCTATTGTCCGGCAGTAGGTATAACTTCAAAAGGGTAATGTTATCAATTATTTAAAAATTGAAAAATTAAAAATTAAAAAAAAGCCTTTGCCGTAGTACGGCAATTGATTAACACATGATTTGGGAAAAGTTCAAAGGGCTATACATAACGATAGACTTTGAAAGTCCGCAAGGATGTTCAAAGGGTTTAGATGTTTTACCGGTGAATGATGACTACCAAAAGAACAGGAACCAAAATTCCAGGACCCATGAGACTCCGTGAAATTTTCCGTGTCGACATTGGGCGCACAGTTACCATACTGTATTTGCTTGTCAGGTTTGTTTCTCGGTTAAATTAGTTTAGGCCAATGTGGGTAAGGTGAAAACCGTTTACCTTTGATGATACATCGCACGCATGAACAAATTGCCATTAGTAAACATTCGTAACATAGATATAGGTATATAATAGTAATATTTATAATGATAATAATCACAAAGAAGTGTGATCAAAAATTGAATAAAAATATGCAGTAGGTATATTCAAAATTGCGAGTATCTGAACATCATAGAATATGTGACGGTTACTTAAATCTTCAATTTGAAGTAACAAGTTTTACACAAGACGGCATATATTTGTATAATTACTGTAAGTAACGGGTGTCAATCGTGACATACTATAATATACAGATAAATTTATGGTAATAATGAAACAATATCGATCCTGAAATAACAGTTATACGTATGTATCGCTCGTGCAAAGAAGTACACTCATGCTAATGCACGTATATCTCGTAGAACATGTTTCGCATCGCTTTAAAAGCTTCTGGTGCACTTATTTTAACAATCTAGAGCTGCAGCCATGCACTTATATTTAGATTGCATTCCCATTCCACATCGGTGCGATCACTAAATTTAAAGGAAAATTCACTTTTGCTTTAACGGGATTGTTTGTCCCTGTGTGCAGTCCGTGAAGTACATCGGTGTTGTGCCATTGAAACAGTACACTATAATTTTCTAAAAATTTATAGAAGATATAGAAAGATATTCAATATGCTTAAGGCTTGATATTCACTTTTTATGAGAGAATAGAAATTTCACCATTTGTTAACAGAAATTGTTCATTATTTTCTATCTGTTTTGAAAACATCGGTGAAATTTACGCCACTTCAAGCGTTAGTCATATCGTTTAATTGAAGATGGAAAAAGAGAATCAAAAATTTCTTCCTTTTACTATAGTAAGTAAAACAGTCGATGATTTCCCCCCTACCCAAAAAAGA
Source organism: Tenthredo mesomela (assembly GCA_943736025.1). Taxonomy (NCBI): domain Eukaryota; kingdom Metazoa; phylum Arthropoda; class Insecta; order Hymenoptera; family Tenthredinidae; genus Tenthredo; species Tenthredo mesomela. The sequence continues at coordinate 33,439,926 of OX031015.1, read as the reverse complement.
AAAAAAAAAAAAAAAAAATCAAAAACACTTGCAATGCAAGCACAGCTACTCACATTTAGATAAATATAGCGACAGCATATGAACAGTGAGCGAAAAATAAAATTTTGCATTGTAACATAGTATATTATGAAACGTGGAAAAATCGTAATAGGTAACAGTATGGAAAAAAAGTGATTGAAAAGTAGAAAAAGGCTGCTGCAAATTACCTTGAAAGACTGCACAGAGAAACCAGAAACCAGGGTTGTCCACAATACAAGAAGCGAACAGAAAAGAGATGGGGTAACTTGTATTATTATTTGTTTTTCAAAAAGTGATCTGCAGTATTACGTTTACAGTGTGTTTTTCTAATAAGTGTAGGGGTAAGGGGTCAAGGGTCAGCATCGCCAAATGTAGCTTTGAACTATCATTTATAATTGATATAAATTTATATTTCTAGGTATGATTCAAGAAAGGCAATGTCACGTTCCATACAAGTTTAAACGCCTATTGGAAAGTACTTTTCAGCCATTCGATCTATATTGCCTATGGTAATAAGTTGTAATTGGAGTTTACCGCAAAATCAGGTTTCGTGGTATTAAATTGTTATTGAAAGGTAGAATAACGTACGATTGTAGAAAACGAGTTCATTGCTCGACAAAATTCAAGGGACCGAATAACGTTATGTATAAATCCATACCTACGCTATGAACGGTTCAGTGGTACGAGTCAATGAATAGAGAAACACACGTATCAGGGAATTACACTGCCTTGTGAAATGAAATTACAAAGTGGTTATTCCGTTGGGGTATATATTTGTTTTAATTATAATAGAAGAGAAATTCTATCGCGCCTGATTGTGCGGTACTTTCCAATAATGAATATTTATAAACCCGTGCACATACATCGATTATGTAATTACAAGTGACTCGAAAATTTGTGTCTGGTCATTCGTAAAAATGCTGTTTGTACATACAGCTTGAAAATGGCAATTCGACGCAGTCGGTGGTGTAATTTCTCCTTTTTTCTTCCGACTCCACGAGTACTGATCTCGGTATACTGGACGCGTGTTTCGTATACACGGGTAGATTGCCTTGTATTTGTGAATTATTAGTTAGATGCGAATAAACAGAATTCATAATTGATTACCACGATTATTAATAACAACCCCTTATCCCATTAATTTTATATCCATTTAGGTATGGATGTACAAACATTGAGCCTGATTGGCATATTTCTGTCTCGCTGCAGCGTTGGATTCAAAGCTGACCACAAATGGATGGGGAAAATCCATTCCTCGCTGACCTTATTTTACATTTTTATATTTCCAATTCCGATATTTCGATATTGCTTGGCGGGCAAAATTTTAGTATTTAAATTTTCGCCAATACTCATTACTCCGGGTAACAAACTCGGCTGTATATGTGTTTATAAAATATGTTTTTAATATATCAAGGTGCGTTTGCAGAGATAATATTACGATGCTTGCAGATTCTAACGATTTGAATAATTCCACGACTGCAGGCTATATAGGTAAATGAAAATTCTCTAACCGGAGCCAAAAATATAGGTAAGGTATCTACTCCGCAATTCAAACAGGTAATTATTAATTGTTTCTGTAACTGCGGCCATACAGACTCATTACAGTTTTCCGGTACGTCGGATGGCTTCAAAACGCGGCTAACTAACCACAGTGCACATGGCTCGAAATTAGCGTATGAAATTAGGTACACATCGCAAGTTTGGGCACGGTCAGAATGTCTTGTTTCGTTAATGTGAAATAAAGGTTTGATAACGGTTTCGCGATTCAGTGAAGCTGTATAAGTTTTTCCCAACATGCCATCAAACGATGTCCCTCGAATGAAGGGAACGAAGAAAAGCCAATAAGTTTACATTGCGATTTTATCATTCACAGAAATGTATAAATAAATGTAGGTATATGTATTTATTCCGAGAGCTTTAGAGTTTCAATTTTGATGCGAAAGTTTGAATAATTTGAATGCAAAAAATTAGGAAAAATGTCTGTTCAAATCAGTTCAACTTTCGGAGTTATAATTACTGGAATTTAACTCACGACGTTGCCTGGACCATGCATAAATTTCAAGAAAGAATAAGATATTCTCCGTGTTCCGTTGAACCTGAATTGCCCGCAATAATTTCTAATTAATTTCGCTTCAATTCCGCGGCTCTAATTCCTCCGTGGCGCATTAGCGAACTTTTCTCACTATCTCCGCATGGATCCTGCTGGGTACATAGGTAGATATATACATATAGTTTCAAAGTAGAACTGGCTTCTAGGCAAGATGTGGTGAAAGCGGAAGGGCACGGGTCCAACCGCTTAAGGCGCGTTTATGACTTTACTTAAATATTTCAACGATTTAAATATTTGACATTTTTCGTTAGTAAATAATTTTTGCAATAAGTTAGTTGAACTTTTTGATCGAAATAGTCTCGTAAAGTATTTAATCAAATATATGAATATTACTAAATCAAGTTTAATCGGTTAAGACAAAAGGCAATTGAAAAGTTCAATTCAAGTTGAAGTTACTTTTGGTTCGAGGTAGGTATACTTGACTTTACAACGTAATTCAAAACTGAAATAAGGCAGGCTCTTTTCGCGCCAAAAAAAAAAAAAAAAAAACCTGCACTGTGGTCGTTAAAGAATTTTAAGTTCTACAAGTCTCTTCAGTATATCTTGACTTTTCCCCTTGAGAATACCTCGGCATTTTATACCGGTCTTTAAAATGCTCTGAAGACAGGGAATGGTACGTTACGATGCTGCGAAAAGATCTTTCCCGAACGCACACCTGATCCTGAAACGTCGGTGTTATCATATGATCGTAAGAGCAGTAAGGCGGCTGTTAGTATATGCACACGAGTTTATAAATAATGATAAGCTAGGGTGTATTTAAGGGTATAATAAGTTATAAGTAAAGTACTTGAGCTTTGAGGCAAATTTATAAATAAACGAGGGACGGATGCGTTAAAGAAGATTATTTCTTTTCAACTAGAACTTCGAATCATTATAATTGTAATTATACACAAGTAGGTATATTACATGTATTTGCGTATAAGTGTATCACTATACGATATAACAGAAGCTATATAATATTATACAAGCATAATACGTATAGTGGGTATTATATGAAAGTAAGAATAGTTTGAGCATTTTCCATGTAATAAAATCGCCAAAAATTGTGAGTAAATAAATATTTTTGTCATCTAAAACTAAAGGAATGGAGATAAACGAATTCAAACTTTAAATGGTACAGCTGGTAACTACATGATATCGTTGAACAGCTGTTGATATTTTACATTTACTTTAAGGTAGAATGGCTGACCGTATTATTTCCACATTGTTTAAAAATAAATTCAAGTTTGTTAAGTGGATGAGTAAAGTTGTGTGGATATAAGGATATAGTTATATTCGAGCGAGAAGTGTTTAGACAGAGCCTGGTAGTGTATAAAAATTGAAACGAAATTTATGTAATAAAAGGTTTGAAAATATTTGTGACGAAGGAGTACAGATGTACGTAGGCGAACAGATAGACAGAGACAGAGACAGATATCTGCAGTGACACACAAGAGGCGGTGCATTGATGGCAGAACACAAACTGTGCTCTCCTACACACAAAGTTTGTTCCATAACTGTTTCGCCTGTGAGATACCTGAAATTAATACGTTAGTAAAACCAGCAGTGACTAGAACAATATTGATACAATTAAAAAATTAACATATGTTATCATAATTTCTTTACATATTTGACAAGTTATTGTTTTTCGGTATTCTAGTCACTGCGAGGTTTGCCATTACAAATTTACAAGACATAGACAAGTGGATTATGTGAGATGCAACGTACATGGATCAAATAACTAATGGACGCTGGTTTAGCATATCCGATAATATCTCGATGCAGTAGATTACATTCACTAAGTTTACTCAATCTTATCCATAAGTTATTTCACCCAAATACATCGCTCATCAGTTCAGGAGTGGTGCACACAAAAGGCGACGACAGGTGCCGAAAATTTCGTGGATATTGTAATAGTAAGTATAAAAAGTAGGTACGTATATACCGTTATTTAAATTCATGTATAGGTATATCCGCAGTTATGTCAATTATGTCATAAATGAATCTGAAATATTTGTCTTTGTTTCATTTTTTTCTTTCCTTTTTTTTTTTTTTTTTGTATGAATTGTCAAGCGATGGTATACATGTCGTGAATTGTTGTATTTTAACGAGCACTTTCTAATATCGACAGCTATTGATCTGTTATCAATAGGGTAATAAATATCTGCGTGCTATATATGGCATGGAAAACTTTGTTATACATAAATTAATATTGTGATATATACAAATACATACATATGTAAGTGCTATTATCATTCTAAGTTACGTTAATTGTCAGTCGTTATTTGTGATGCATTTGAAATCGTAATATATGTAGGTACGCGAAATGAGATGAAATTTCGAATGGGTATGAGACGGACAAGTGAAATGGTATGACGGTCTTTTTCACACCAATTGGTATAATTTGGTAAATGAAATATTAGTTTCATTAGAAATGATGAATTGCCATCGTATATACGGTATAAATGATCGATCAGGGTTCTTTGGCTTTTTATCATATGTTCTCGGGGAACCATCTATATGTCAATGGTGAGCAAAAACAGATTTAAAAAAGTAACAGTAACAAATTGATCTCTCCAATCCTAACCAATTACGTATTTTATTTTATGTACCTAAATCAGTGAGTTATGAATTGCAGGCCGTTATTCTAAACTTAAAATCGAAATTTCTTTTGTCATTTCGACTGTATAATTATATACACTTATATGTAATTAAAATAATTCCAGGTATGGCTGTAAACCGATGTACTAAATCAACTAAATTAGCACATTTATTAGTTACAATCGATTTGTATTCGATAGTCGAATGAGAAATTATTCCACTCAATTCCGAATAAATTGTCTTTGAGAATATTTCTTTGACTTGTTTTCAACCAATCAAAAAAATGTCCCATACCTCCGACTAAAGCTTTTGGAGTACGTATACTAAAACCGCGGTGTGTCAAAGCGGGTCTTGAAAGTAAGAGTAAGAGAGAGAGAGAGAGAAAGGGAAAGAGAAAGATAGAGAATAGGATAGAATGCGAAGAAGAATAGACAAATAATGCGGGAAAAAAAAAACCAAAAAAATATAGACGCGAAATGAAACAACGGGGAATATGGGATGTAGAGCCCCGGGGTGAGAGATTGTTTGAATTGTTTCAAAACTGAATTCACCCTTTGAGCGGCGTTCAGCACTCCGGGCAGAAAAGCCGGCGGTGGTAGTAGGTACAACTTTTAAAATTTAAATACTCTCGAGCCGGCATGGCAGAACGAGTGAGCCAAATGCGGCAGCTTTTAAACGCACCCGACTGAAAGTTGATGATGTAGTTTTTACGTAGAATCCCGAATCCTGAATCCTCTACCTCTCCCTCTCCCTCGCCCTCTCCCCCAACGGTCCGACACTTTGTACCCAAAGACAAAGCCTTCGTTGTTGAAATTCCGGTAATCGCGAAATTCCTCATTCCCCTTTCTGACCAAGGATTAAGGAACCGAATGGCACAAGAACTCAACCAACGTAATAAAAAATAAAAAAAGTGGAATCGCAAAATTGATGAAACATTCTGATCGTTTTTACGCGAATATTATCTCAGTCAAGGCAATATTCATGATAGCAAATGAAAACTTGATGAACTATTATCTACATTGGCGATAAAAATGGACAAAGAAGAAACAGATAAAAACGAAGTCCGACCCGTTCCTGTAAAACTCGTGTTCACGAGGAGCGAATAAGGCTGATGGACTATCTCCGGTACTAGAAGTCCAGTAGGTGAGGAATTATCGAAGTAATACCTAGGTAACTTCTGTGTTCCGGTAATCCAGGAAGTCAAAGAGTACGTAAAATCAGTTTTACGGTTGAGTAGATGGAGGAAAAATTAAGTTACGGTGGAATGAATAAGGTTAATGAGGGGCATTATACGACTAGAGCCACTAACCAAGTCCTTCTCGTTCCCTCTCTTTCTCTTTCACTCCTCGTTCTCCCTACACAAATCCTACAGGGTTGAAGTAATAAAACGGACCTAAGCCGGCCCTCGGAGATTAAAATCATTATTACACGTATAAGTCGGCTGTACCTTGTCTGACCTTAATTTAACGGTTCCTCATAACATTCAATAATTCTCTTTAAATAATGTATTGCAATAATGAAAAGATCAATAGGTGTAGTAATGCGCGTTTTTGATGACATGAAAATATCAATTTTTCAATAATTTCGCCGCAAGCTGTCGTCGTAATTTTCGAGCTTTATTAACACGTAATATGAAAAGGGCCGTATGTGTATGCATATTATATCTGCGAATGTGATGTTGACCGAGAAATTTGAGTTAATGTATTTCTGGATCATTTATTTAGTTGAAAATATGAGTTTAATTTGAATAAAATTAAATATATAAATATAAATTATCATTCCTCGTGTAATAATTTTTTATTTACTGACCGACGAGCGAATGAGATGTGAAAATATTGACATATAAAAATGCTAATTCTTTATGCTATTACCCGGAGTATTGAAAAAAAAAGTAATATTCACAATGTGTACGGCGTAACATATACCTGATTAGAAATTCCTAACATGCAATACATTAGCTGTTGGCATTAGTATTCTCCCTTATTCCGTTCGTGACAGGGCCTGAAAGGGTCTGATGCGACCTGTCGTATCTCTCACGGTTTCTACCACAATTTGTGTGTTCAAGCTGCATTGTGTTGAACCGACGTTGAGATGTAATCACTAATCACCATTCATGCGGACTCGTGTGTACGCGTCGCGCTCGACGTCAATGGTATCCGTTATTTTGGCACTACAAGTACAATTGGTTCAAATTGGCAAATATCAATCAATCAGGTAATTACTGCAGAGCATGGAACCGGAAGCAGTATACATCCTCAAAATTTTGAACGTTATATATATATACGGAAATCCTATATCTCCGATTGTTTGCTAATACCAATTTACCAATACATTTTCTGATCTCATATAATTTTCGCTAAATGTTTTGATGATTAATCTCGCAAGACCATTTAAACTGTTCGAATCGATCAAACTTCTATTAATAAGAAAATGTTATTTAAAGAAACGAAAATAATCATTCGAGTTCACGAAGTTATCTGTGTTTTATTATCCCCCTGCCCCTATGTTCGCTTCGAGAAAACGAAATCCCCTAAGAATATCAATCAACGACCCCAAGGACGACATCGGGACTAATTCTTCCAGTGCCCAAGTGTCACCACAGAGGTCCAAGTGGTTGAAGAAGGTTCACGGTAGGATTCGTTCAGCAACCAAAACTCTCAGGACTCGGAGGACTCACAGGACTCAGCGGCTACAGCCAGAAGGGCACTCCATTAACCCAATATAACCCTAACTCGTTGGTCTGGACCTCTCATCCGGCCCCCTTTTACCCCCCTTCGACCTCTTCCTACCCCCTCATCACCCCTGCATAGCTTCTGGGGACACCCGTGCGAAGTTTCGTCTAAAAGCTTTCATAGGTATCAAACAGGCCCAGGGAAAACGCTTTTGACAATGGGGAGCCATCACTTCGTCGAAAGGGCAGTTTCCCGGGGGTGTCGGCATATCAGCTTGCTCGCTTGCTAACTTGCTTGGTAAAAAAAAAAAAAAAAAAAAAAATCATAGTTCTGGCAAGATGAAAAAGTTTTGTCATCAAATATCTCGGTTATTCTTATCCCATGAGCTTGAACCACTTCGGGTATTTCGGTAATTTTTTATTCGTTTGTATAGTGTTTGCGAATAAGTGCCATGCTTTAACTCGTAGTCATTACTTCTTAACTGTGTAACTCATACGTTGATTGGTGAAGATTTGAAGAGATCACTTGAACTATAATGCGTTCTAAAAATTCGTCAACTTTAACTTTAGATTCGTTCTTTTTTTTTGTTTTTCCATCGATTGTCAGAGATGATAATATATAGTATAACGATATAAAAGGTATGTATACTACACAGAAAGAAAGGTTGACTTGATTCAAGATAATTTTGTGGTCCAAAAATGAAGACCGAAATTTTCTTGAATCAAGAATAATTTTCTTGGCTCAAGTTAACCTTTTTTTCTGTGTACACGTTCAATTTACAGGTAAATCGGAATATATGAAAGTGAGGAGTTCAGTTGATGACCTGTTGTAAAGATATAATTACCGTTAGATATTTTAGAATAATTAATAAACTGAGCACAGACCTCTAAAAACTGGGTGACAGTCGTGTCCACAACCATGAGTGGTCGTTGAATCAGATGAACAACACCGTTTCGTACAGGGATGTTCGCCTTGACGATTTCTGCCAGAACGACGCCTGTCGCATGTGTAGAATCACCGGCCAACGTATTGGACTTGACGTAAGCTGTAATTTTTTGGCAAATAACGATCAGTTATAAATTCGCACGAAATCATTGCGTCTTCGAGGTATCAGAATTCGGAGTAATATTCGCGTTATCATTAGCGAACGATGAATTGGTATTTAGTGGAATATCCTTTTTTTTTTTTTTTTTTGATTTTCTTAGGAGCTGGACTCAACGGAATTGGAATACTGGATAGAAATATGTGAACTGAATCTCGAGAATGAATTTAATAATTGAATGTATACAACGATTGTCTGAATATTTAGTATAATGATAGTGGAGATGATAGATGTGTTCTATAACAATTATACGTACTTCGGATATCCTTGCCATCTTGCTCGGTGATGAAGCTGACTGTGACTTTGATATTGTCGGTAAAAGTTAGAGTCTTGTAGGGTTTATCCTTGGGTGTTGGTGCGGTAAAAAGCACATGGCCAGATATAACGTGACCGTCGATTACTTTCTGGTCAATTTTTCCGGAACGGGTTGCAGGCTAAAAAAAAAATAAGAAAAAAAAAAATGATAATTATAATTAATGATAGCAGTAATTCAATTGTCCGATGAAGATGTGGTTTGAAAATTTCTTCAATTTAAAAAATAAATGATTATTTTCATGTAAAGAAGTTGAGCGAAAAGATATAAGGTTGAATATAGACCCAATTAAAAGGGAATTTATATTCACGTTGTTCGAAAAAGCTCTCGAATTTTGCTAAACCTAACTTAATATGCTGTAACGTAAACTTCAAGCCTGAAAGTTTGTACCAAGGCCGAAAAGCCGAAAATTTATGCAAAGCTTCGGTGAGTTCCATCGTACGCTGTAGACTCCTGAGTGTCTATAAGTTGCTCTTATAGGTTGACCAAAGTTTTAAAATCCATTTCAACAGAATCGTACTGCCATGTACAATATTATTCTAAAACCTGAAACAATGATTTGAACTCGGACGTTTTTGGAACGATAAAAGAAGAAGAAGAAGAAGAAAAAAAAAAAGATTTATATATATAAAAATTTCGACAGTTGAGGGTAATTTTGACACTCAGTTAATTCGCTGTAATTTAAATGGATCCCAGTTACGGATACAGATATTTAACTATAGCCAACATGCGAAGAAAATTCCGCACGGGCCGTTTGCAAAACTTCCCATTCCTCAGGCTAAAGCCAAATGTTTAATCAGCTCGCTGAAACGAAAATGCGCATTAATTACACACGGGCTTGCCACTTATTCCTGGTCGGCATATATATAAATGAAATCGAGAGCATTAATAAGGGAAAAAATCGCGAAAAAGAACGATATTATAAACTCGCTAACGTCACAGTATAAAGGGAGGCCGCACGAACCAGCTCATATAACTATTATTTCTTTTATCCCTTATTATAGCCAGGTTTTTTTTTTTTTTTTTTTTTTTTTTTTTTTTTTTTTTTTATCTCCGCAATAACTCTACAGGGTGTCCCACTTATACTGTCGTTTATTTTCATGAACTTGGCAAGGTAGAATGAAAATGAACTCGAGAATCCCCGACGTTATATGGTCCCACATGGGATACACCGTGGATATTAACTTTGGAAAAAGATATTATCATACATCATATGCATTAAAGCTTTCAAACTTTAACGATTTATCAATCATCGGTAAAATGCTTTACAAATCATATGCCAATGATGAGATATACTAATACTTGCCAATGAAAAAATTCTGCACGAGAAACATCATATTATAGCTTTGTACGAGAAGATAAGATGAAATGCGAATGAATGGAAAGGAAGATCGCGAAATCTCGCAGGTCAGAAATCCTGCGAAATCATAGGTCTCTTTCATCTTTGTATGTCTCGATCCCGCAGGAAAACTGGCATTGAACATGTTCGACCAACGGAATAGAAGACGTAGGTTTATGTGTTCAAACAAACATGTAGTAGGTATACATACTTATATAAGAAAGACCCTGGGAAATAAGAGACTTTGAATAAACGTGAAGAAGAAGAAGGGCGAAGCCCAGGAAGTTGGAAGTCGGAACTCATAGAGATTCAGACGTGAACGACGATAGTAGGTGGGTTTGCCTAGGGGCTGCGCTTTGACGCCTGACTTTACAAGGATTCCAGAAATTACGGAGAAGTAGAACCGTAGCGTCACATCGCGTCGTTTTCCACACAGTAAGGATTCCTCGTCCTCGTCTTTAGCCCAACCAACACACGGGTATAGTATATATATATAACTAACTTACCCTCGTAATCGGCTTCGAGCTTGAGATGTCCCACGATTTTTTAAATTCTTTGGATTTTCTTATTCCGCCTACGCAACGTTACCTTTATTATTTTCATTTTTTTTATTTTTTTTATTTTTTCGTTTTGCCCTCTTTGAAGGGCCTCAGCTACCTTACGCTACACTGACTTTGAGGATCAACGAACAGACTCAGACTTAAGTACTACTTCGTAATGTATTTAGAACTCAACGACCATATAGGTATATAAGCCGTCTATTCTTATACCCTAATCGTTTATAGATACGTACGAATTAAATAATTTTAATTTACTCACGAAACTCACACAATTTTCGAATTTATCAAAAATTAATCAACTCATTTTTTTTTTTTTTTTCAATTCTTTCATCTACTGAATCAGCCTGTTTCATATCATCCGAAGATAATCTATCCCCGAAAAAACAAATTTCTATCCCTGTGTTAAATCTGAAGCGTATGCGTACGTTGAGCAACGTTTGATTTAAGGGAAAAGTGAGGCCTTCACAGCCTAATCGGCTGTGAATATATTGTGTATCGAGTTTCACAGTTCGTTCAAGTGGACGATGTCACTATAAAGTTTTTTTCCTTCTTTTTTTTTCTTTCTTTTTTTCTCTTGGATGGAATTGAGTTCGACGTACACTCGTGATTTCCAGCTGCAAATGGTACGATATCGAAACGAATCGGGACGCTTGTGATTTCGCAATAAAAGTAGCACGAGGAGTGATGATCAGGAGAGAAAATAAAATGGAAATAATGTAAGTTCTAAAAATTTATATCTTTTTGATATTTTTACACCTGAGAAAAAGTTGAGGCTAAAGTAAGTTAGGACCTTCGTGGTTTTGTAAAACTCAAAAGATATTCTTATACTATGGCAGGATTATTAGCGTCAGTATATTATAGAATAGTATAGAGAATTCACCTTCGTGAAAATAAATGACTAAATTCCGATAAGCCGCTTACCTTGAAGCCCTCATCAACCGGGATGAAGAAGGTGTATCGTCCCTCTGCCCTGAATATGTCTTCCTTGTGCATGAGAGAAACTCGCTGACGGAAAGAGCTGTAACATACAATGAAATACGAAATATAATGTCAACGAATTGCAAACTTTCTCAAATAAAGTCAAGTAGATATATAATTAATTTCCAATCCATTCATATATGAGAGCGAAGTTCAGAATCTTTTTTTTTTATTATTTTTTGTAAACGTTATTACGCCTTTTCCGATGTAAACCAGGCCTCACAAGCATTTCAATCTCAATTGAAAAATAATACATACGAAATATATAAAACGTACTACACTGCCCGTATAATATATATAATATACGAATAAATTCATCTCAGTGTAGCTACGTTTTTTCACGATTATTGCCGACGTGAGACCATGAAGTTTGTTTTATTTACGATGATAAGGCTGACACATATTTTAACCGACCTTATACAGAGGGGTTCGTATAGGCACAGCTTTGGCTCGTACACATTTTACGCATCCTGGAAATTGCTTTCACATAGCCGCACGAGATTTATTTATGTTTCAAAATTTCGTCTAACGATAAGCTCAAGTACTGGAGGGCGTTATAATATATTCATTTTATTTATTTTCAAATTTACTTATTTACTTTTTTACAGTGCTTGCGCTCGAATATTCTATTACCTTGCAAATTGCTTAACAAACACTAGCGCGGCACCCGCGGGTATCAACTGGAACGAATAGATAAATCCTCATATTGAAGCTACACAAATATATACCAACCCTTTCACGTCCATTACATCAATAAATAATTACCCCCGGTCATAAACACTTTCGTTTGACACGTAATCCATCAGTCAAATAACTACAAAATCCCATCAATCGACTGACCTTCGATCTGTCTGTATACCTTGACGTGTACCTAGGTATGCGCAAAGTTCTGCAAATGTATATTGGACGTGTTACGAGGTGTCGGGATGTAAAAAAGAAAATTTGAATACTGTTCGATTCAAAAATTTGTATAAAAAAAAAAAAAAAGGAAGAATTGAACGTAACGAACGATTCAAAGCAAAAGAGTGAATGAATTTTTATGATTTCTATTTTATGATTTCTAAGCGACAAAAAAGCCTGATAGAATTTCAAAATTGTCGTGTTGTTTACGGGCAAAGACGTCTTTCTTCGCCTATAGTTGGGTAATAATTCAAAGTTACTATTCTCTAGTGGTGCATCAGCTCGTAACTCAACGTGTAATATATACCTCTGGCGTATCCTCTTGTGGCTATCTTCTTACCCGTTATTTTCTCTCTCATAGTCATCTTATAGGTGTTTCAAGTTCAGTTTGAAAGCAAGATCGAAAAAGTGTTTTTAAAACAGTGCACATGCCAGTAGTATCGCGAATAACTGCACTATATATGGAGTAAGAATATTGTCAAGCCGGAAACAAAGGATGAAACAAGGTAAACCAGAGAAGCTGCGGTCTCGAGTGTTAATCCACTCGAGTTTAATTCCCTGGGATAACAGTGCTTTCGACATTGTAGATTCAAGTGTTAAATGAATGGGACAGGTGCGCAAAAACAAGTCGAAGAAAACCCTAGTACCCATAAAACCTACTGCGGTATTACTTGATCATCAGATTCTGTTACCGAAGCACACCTCCCTATTTGCGATATTCATAAATTTTTGACGTGATATAAAGTAGCGAGTTTACCGATGTGAAAAATTGGGATAAAATTGTCAATATACGTCGTTAAACGCAAAACTTTGAAGATAATGAATGGGTATGTAGGTACCGTTGTCAGGACGGAGTAGGGTAAGAGAGAGAATTGCAACAGTCGAAGCGGATTACTTGTTTAGAAGTTCGCGTCTTGGTCCGTTACCTTTGTTTCATAGTCAATTCAACGCTGAGACTTTAAATGGGATAAGAAAGTTCGAGACTAAAAGTTCTTACGCTAGGTGCTTTACATAGCTGTCCAAAGCTCGCTTCCGATTGAAATATACATAAACAGGTATTTCCCCACTTTATTCTTATCGCACTTGTTGCAGGGTTGTAAAACAATAGCTTTGGCGTGATGAAATATTTATTTGATACCGAGAAACGAAAAAGGGGTTCAGGAAAAAGATTTCACGCCGTTATTATACCCATACCTATACAGTGAAACGTAAGTGGGGCCGCCAGGCTACGCATATGTCATCAAAGTGAATGACGTAAAGTGAAAAGTACGAGCGCCGAGGAAGGGAATGCATTTTTTATGACTAAAAATAAGTTTTGCCTTTCTCATTCCCTCATCATTTCTACATCGTGGGGTCGCGCGGAAAAAGAACACCTCGGGATCAGTCCAAGTTCAAGTCAAGAACTCAGAAACCAGAACCCAGAACCCAGAGAACCCGGAATCCAGAACCAACTGTTTCCTGTTTCTTTACTCGCTAAACTTTACACTCGAAGAAACCACCTTCTCGAGGGATTTAGGTATAGCAACTGCTAAGAAAAGCAATTGGCCGGTCAGTGATCGTTCGTAGTTCGGTTTACCACTATACTGACATTACTCCTTGTATAGTTTCATTGTTGCACCAGCTTAGGGGAGCACGAAATAACCTAGTTTTCTTATTTCTACTCTGGTATAGCTACCATTCTCACAAGAACTCAACTCGAGGAATGGATCTTAGTTCGGCTATGAAGGGAGATATATGGGCATGTATACGATACCCATTATTTGCAACGCTCTAAAAAGGAGAGAGAGAGAGATAGAGATGCGAAGTGAAACAGATGTAACCACCTTATCGTCGAGGATAAAGTTACATGAACTATACCTCGTGCAATATGGTATGAAACTTGGTTCCGCCACTCATGAAATTATATCGCGGCTAAACTTTGAGTGTTGGATAAAGTGACAAATTCATATACACCTACTTGTTTCATCCAAACAATTCCTATCCTAAATATAATAACTTGATAATAATAACTTACCGGACACGATGGGATCCCAAACTAAGATTTTCACTTTGATTCATGAATTGAAATGCGTCGGGATTGTAGATCGGCAGAGATGTCGGATTGGATCTCACAGGTTCAAGAACCTCGTCGATTATGTGAAGTACCTGAAATACAAATAAAGAAAAGAAACTTATTAAAAACATTTAAAAATCGATCTAGGTATACTAAAGTTAAAATCTGTACATAGCTACTAATAGAGTTTATCATGAGAATATATATTCCAGACGGTATTATAATTCAGCTTGCGCTACTTGGTTTCAGTCCATACCAACAACGGTTTGGCCTAAGTTACTATAGTAAGTAAATTACGAGCATAACGCTAATTACTTGCATCTACGATGCAGGAAGACGTTTCCAACACGATAGCTAGACGAGTTTACTCCGTGCAAGGGTAGAGATATACTATCTGCTAAACGAATTGACGAAGAGGCGAAACATTTACTACATAGCATATATATACCCAGATATATAATATGTATAGGTATATGTAACGAAGAGGAGATTGCGAGGTTAGCCTCAGTAGAGAATTTAGGTAAACCATCCAATCCTTTGCTGTCCAATTCAGGAAACTAAACTGTCTGAAATTCAATAGGTACCACGACTACCGACACTACTGCGAAACTTGACGCCGATAGCTTGTACGGGCTCTAAGGATGTACATATCCGTTTATATTCACTACAGCCATATATACACCTATATACGTATATAGGTGTGTATATATATATATATAAATATCTATATATATATACGGTTTTGCAAATCAATCAGGATTTACTAGCCAGTCGTTGAAGTGGGGTAGGTATACAGTTTGTATCCCAAAACCGTTGATTTCCACGGTACAATCAGGTTCACTTATTCAGTTGAGTAATCGTTGTGATTTTGACAGTCAAGTGAAGGGGATAACTACAGAACACACGCTGTTTTCATATTGTGACTCTAAATGCAAGCGGATTATAGAATTTGAAATACTTATAAAATATTGATGAAGGCGAAATATATAAACCTATAACGAACCGCATATCTAATTCAACGATACTTGTAAGTATCTCAAAGCGGAAGAGACATTGTAGAAATTTGGTGATTTTTTATTCTTATAGCTTAGCATTGTTATTTGAGTATACATGCATGTACATATATTCGTAATATACTTCTGCGAGCGGAAGTAAAATGGGGAAACTTTCTTTCGAATTAACTTTATAGGTAGAGTTAGAAAATTTTCTGTAACGAGCCCGGATTACTTAACGAAAGCAAAAACGAAACTGATATTATACTTGATTCATTATTTCCAACTGATTCATATATATATAGTCATAAGTTGTTGCTTCGATTTCCGATATTTTATGCTACGCATGAATAATTTTCAACTCGATCGGATAAACTTTAATTGTTCTCTCTGAAAAAGCCGAGTATTTATGACGATACAAATCGGCATTCGCCATACCATTTAGAAGATTTAATTGCTGTATTTTGGTGTTACTTCACTCGAAATAACGAACGATTCGCGAACCACTACGCGCTCGATAATCCAAAGTTCAAGGCTACTACCTATAGGCTATAGCATTAAGTTTCTCAGCTATACACTGAATACAGAAGTCGAAAATATAGCTGTTACTTTTCCTTCTCTCATTCTCCATGAGAACGTGGAGAATCCACAGTCCTACACCCATACTATTTGATTTAATAGCTCGTATAGTGGATAGGTTGGGGATATAGAGATACCTATACACACATGGCCATTATAATGGAAGATTGGGAACTGCGAGAAACCCCTCTGAAAAGAGACTGCCAGAATCTCGAGTAAGATAAATGAAACAGTGAATGTCCGGAAGTTGCAGGTCGTCTAAACAAACCTCGAATACCCTATTCAGAGCGAGCGTGACCGTGCGACGGTTGTCGAGGCCCAGAAGGCCAGGAGGTGCGGTATCGTAGTACCTGTCTCGTTTCTATATGGGGCCTGGTTGAACGTGGACCCAGTGGCGTGGATAAATGGACAGGATCCCCGCGGGAGTTTGGAAAGTATACGGTGGAGCATCTGTGAGATAAAGAGTGTATGTATCATGCTGTTGGTCAAAGAGAGGATAGCGGGTAAAGAGAGACAAATAAATGGAAGCGGTCGTTTTAGTCAAAGTCCCCATGGTAAATGGCACCAGGTTCTCCGCGTCGACTCTTTTACTCTTCCTCTCCCTACGCAAATATATATAGGTATATGTCTCCCTTTTTAGCGTCAGCATATCCGCGTTGGACCACCGTGAAATGGCACAGTCCGCGAAACACGATTTACGCGAATGGTCCCAGAGGCTAATAAATATACAACAACTACGAAGAGGTTCCTGCCACATGTCAGTCGGATATTATTCGCTTGAAAACGTGTACGATATCCACAGGGGAAAAATCTTCACGTTCAAAATGAATAAAGAACGTTAGATTTGGTAGCCAGCATTATATTTTCACAATTCATGTGGCCTTCCACATTTGATTCGAAAAAAAAAAACTTCAGAATTGATTTTCCTTGCGGCAACCAGATGCCTATGATTGTACATACTTGGAGTTTTCCTCGTCATCTCGCGACGTGCATGTTAATCGGAAGTCAGTTTTTAAATTATCCATATTTTTTTTCTAGTCGCGCGTCGAGCGATATCATTAGGAGTCAGGCTCGTAATTAATACGCGCTCCCTCGAGCGGGTAGAAAATTAACGCAAGGATGGAAGTCGAAGAATTGCGAACCCGAGGGTACTTTGGTTTCTGGTTCTATGTATGTCTGGAACGTTTAAAAAAAAAAAAAAAAAAGAAGAATAACGCTTCAGGGACGGCTGAGAAGTAAGAGCAAGTAACAGGGAGCAAGGAGCTAGAAGCTCTACTTACTCTATGCTCATAGCAAACCGTATACAGGGATGAAGGTTCTGAACGGGTCAACGGGGACTCGTAGAGGTTCACCCAGCCTCATGGAATAACGCTCGTTTGAATAACGCCTCGTGTGCTTCTCTCGGCCCAACACCATCACCCCAGTTTTCTCTACACCCTGTAGACCGAGTTTGTAACATTATACGTATACCTACAGGCACTGTAACCCCTTTGCAACGCAAAGGTGATTTAGGATTAGATCTATGCAGAGTGTATGAATTTTTATAAATACATTTAACGAAAAATCTCTAATCTAAATCCAAATTCCTCTACTATTATCTAATTTCTAAATGTAAAAAGCACAATGAAGCTGAAGCACTTGCGGCTGTATGGAAATTCCAATCTCGAAAATATAAAAAAATTTGTCTTGTTTTGTCGTCGTGCGGGGAATAGGACTATCAATGGGTCGGAAAAGTATCCCATTCAGGATTATAAAGAGAATGTAGAACGGAGATTTGATTCGAAGTATAACGTCCGCGTACGTGGAGAACCATCTCGAATGCAGGCAATTTGAACTCGAGGTAAGCGTAGTGGTTGCCATTGTGCGCGACACTGGCTCGCGGAAACCAATTAGCTTCACAGATAACGCAGGTCACCATTTCCGCGCTATCTCTTACCCTGGGTTAGATCCCTTTATGGAGTCGTTACTGGTCGTTCGAGGTCTGTTCCTTGCATCTTAGTACTCCGATGAGAGTCGTGAACGGAATCAATTCCGTTCCCTCTCCTTTCGATGAGAAGGAACTGCAAGGGTTAAGGAGAAAGTCCTGCACGACGGTAATTCAATCGAGTCTTCTTTATAAACGTCTATTGGAATAGTTCGAAATTCGAACCCAACTTGATATATAATATATATATATATATTTCCTCAACACCGATTCAGTCTTTACATCATTTAACCAATTACTATGAATGAAATGGAAAATTATTATGCGATAAAGGCAGATTAATTCATGAAGAAAAATATTCTCAAAAAATTGGAAACAGTTTTTACAAATTTTGGGCACTAGTAACTGCAAGGAAACACCGTCAGCTATACGTTTCAGTAGCTCCGCGTATATATAGGAGTTTAATTATATTCAACCCTTCCGAGGCGTCGTGACGTACCTACCTACCTACCGTCGTCGCGCTTCGTTTAACCAGGGCTGATGGATGGTAATTTGTTTATCAACGGTTGCATTGTTTGCTTGTTTACTCAAAAGTTGACGTAACAGTGTTTTAGGGTAGTCCATGTTTCCCGAAAATTTAAATATAGATTGGTTAATTTTATCCCAAGGTATCGACGTCAAATTTTTTTACCAATTTTTGTTATTTCGCCAATTTTTCATCTCTTGAATTCACGATGTAGTCAGTGCAGCTAACTGAACTTATTTTTAGAGTGCAAATCGCCGATCTTTCAATGCTAATAGAAACGGACGACGTTTAGCGTTGACGTGTGACGTTGACTCTTTTACTGTTTAAAGAAGAATAAACGATGCTAAAGGTACAGTGAAACTACAGTGAAAGCATTAAATGTACAGGATATCTTGTTGCGGAACTTATCACCGGGTTCCTGGAGCAGGTCAATGTAATGAGAAGCTACGATGGAAAGCGACCGATGCATTTAAGCTCGCACTGTGTATTCAAGTCATAAAAGTTATTCAAAGTAGAAAAGTGCCCGAGTACTTAAAGGCTTCTTTGCTCGAATCTCTCGAACATTAATTCCGAAAACTCATCGGGCTTTAGACTCATATTCTTTAAAAACTTCATAATAAGATTTAAACTCGGTACGATGAAGAATTTCCACTATATTTATGTTACATGTACATGGGTACATATTTATATATATATATGGTAGCTAACTTGGGCAGTGCAGAGTATGATGGGAAAAATTAATAAAGCCGACACTAATGGAACGCGAAAGTATTGGAATTTTCGAAAACAGCTAAGGGAATGAACAGAGCTTACAAGTGATTAAAGTTTCACTAGCATACAATAGAGATTCTCATACCGTTTCATAGGAAATAGGCGATTGAATCTTTTGCATAATTTTAGAAGTAAATTTCGAATGAGCCAGCAGCTAGCTCATATATATATATATATATAACAAGGAAATGATTATAACTTCAACTGGTCAATATAACCGCCTCGGCATTATAGCCTTAAGGAGAAAACAACTTTTCGCCTATCTTGGGGGATATTATTTAACCAGTTCTGTGTCGAAAAACTTGGAAGAAAGTTATCTAATTTTCAAGGATTGCTTCGATCCGAGGTTGAACCTCTGAGTAACAACCTTACTAGCCATCAGCTGGTGGGTAACGTTAATTTAACTTCTTGGTTCTCTTAGCATTATCTTCTCACTCAGATATGATCTTCAATTATTTCATCTCGTCGTACCCAAAGAGTTGGAAACTTTGCTTTCTAATTGCTTTAGGTAGGGAAAAGTTTTATTTTCTAAATTTATTAAAAAATGAATAAATTTTGTTATCTGATGATCAACATTTTTTTTACCAAACTGTCGAATTATGGTTTGTATACAGTATAGAGTCTACATAGAGTGATGCTGCAATATGAATAATACATCGAAACATATTGCCAATTTGCACATGGAGCATTGTCAAATCTAGTAACAAGGAGATTCTGACAAAGAGAATTCTAGTGTAGGTATAACGCGAAAGCATGCAATGTCAGAACTCCAAGTGCTAGTAATTCACCGTTGATTACAATCCTCACGTTTTCATCACTCGCAAGCTCTGATAATAATCAGAGGCTCGATGTCGTGTTAATTGAATATTCTCACCACCGGAACTTAAAATAAAGTTTAGATATCCTTGAGCTAACAAATATCCAGAAGAAGTGGTGTTTCAATCTTACATCTAAGTTATACACAATGATTTTTTTTTTCTCCAATCATTAATCGTTAAGCATAAATAATAAATCATCAAAACTGTAACAACGGTTGTAAATTTGGATCACATTTTGCATAGCTGAAATGACAGGATATAGAATTCAGTATAGATAATGCATATGACAGGTATATAAATTGTGTATTGATTTATTTGTAAACATTTGTGTGTATCTGTGTTTTAGTATAAAAGCGAGAAAAAAAATGTGCCCTACGAATTACAGCGTATCTTTTACACCCCTGCCAGTATTAATGAGATCCTGCTACCAGCTTGACTTTTACGAGTTTAAACGGATGCAACACGAAATGTGTTTTGTGCTATGGTACGAGTATCGCGAAAATTTACATCCATGAAATTGGAAAGTCCTTCGTCCCTAATATTCTTTTAATCTCTTTAATTTTGTTTATTAATCCTGAATGATCGTTGTGGAAATAATTTTGTTTCTAATTTTTTTTTTTTTTTTTTTCATCTCTATTTGACTTTGTTTAAATCTGCATTCAACGCTGCTCATCTGTTTTCTAATAATTAAATTGACAAGGTATGCATAATGCAACATAATATCAATACTATATGCGTGTATATCGTTTAATTTTCACTGTACAATTTCATTAAGTATTTCGTAATACTACATTAAAGATTAATTTTCTATAATTGAAAGAGGGGTGATATTCATAATTATTATATTTAATTATGAAAAGGGTAATAAGGTATAAACTGGACGTAATTGTAAAAAATATTTCGTATTATTGCCAGCGGAAAATCTTGAGTCGTAATACATAGTATGTCGTATATTTCTTACAGCCTCACGTTACCAAGGAACAAAAAAAAAAAAAAAATTAAAAAAAAAAAAATAATAATAAAAATTTGCTTTTCTCATTTGCGCTCGGGTTCTGATGAAAGGTGGCACAAAAATCCCCTTCACTTCTGATTATCCTAGCAAAGAACAAGGCCCTTAACAATAAAGAAGCCGAAGGGCCATTTCGCACAGCAGCGCGATGGTAAAAAAGGCAAGAGAAAGACAGGAGGAAGACTTAAGGATGTAAGGAGGACGCGAGATAAAAGCCACTGACAAAGAAGAAGGGGTCAGTTGAAAATAATAACAATAATAGCGATGGTAATAATAATAATAATAATAATAATAATAATAATAATAATAATAATGATAATGATAATAATAATAAAAGAAAAAAACGCTTTGTGCACCTTGAATTTGTCAAGGCACAAGGAGAACTCCAGAATTTCCTTGAAGCCTGCTAAATGCGGAAGCTTATTCCTATGACAGCTTTCAAGAACAAAGAGTATAAGTATATAGAAGGCGCGATACGGAGGGAGTAATGAAAGATAGAAATGACAATGGAAAAGTAGAATAAGAAAAGGAACTGATGAAGGGGTAAATAACAATGCAAGGATTTTATTAACTGGTGACTTGTTTCTTCGTAAATTGAACAATATATACGTAATTTCAGTTATTTTCATCCGTCTTTTTCGATAAGACTAAACTATATACACTAAGGTCTTGTGATGTCACGCGATAATAGAGATGTAAGAGCGTAGCGTTATCAAATAATTTCGTAATTTACTTCAAACGTTTTAGCTTTGTTTCTCTCGTCATAGATTTCTATAGCAGATACGTTACAGGATAATCAAGATCTCATTCTCTCTCATTCTCTCTCACTCTATTCCCTTCTGATCGTATCATTCGAATGAGCAAGCTCCAAGTAAATACTCTCGACGAGGGGGCAAGTGATTATCGAGCTTTAAGAGATGTGAACAAACCGTCCAATCGTTGTTTCAAATGGTCACGTACCTATATCCATACGTAATCACAAATTATACTTGAAAAATCACAACGAAATTTAAACTCTTTAATCTTGATTACAGAATTATGTAAAAAAATTTTAGTATACGTGAAACTTGTTGATTCGATATTATAAAAATAAAAAGATATGGTAAATTTTTGGGTTACAGATAATCAAAAATTACATCCCGTGTGTTTCAGGGTGGTGAAAGTCATCGTCACATTTTTTCTCAACTTACCACCCCTATAGCGAATCTATATGGTTACGAGTCTAACGATAAGATTGAACCTCGAAATATCCAGGTTCAATGAAAAGATTTTTTCAACAGATTCTTCGATCGATTTATCGACCTGTTTGGTACATTTGGACTAGAAATAACAGATATATATTTAAAAGTACACGGAGAAAAATTTATAGTAAATTTTCTCATACTCATATAGTAGTTGTGTCATATACTTCCAATATGACGATCGTTCCGATACATTATACTCAATGTTCCATGAATGTGAGAAAGACATTCCTATATTCATGGTGACATTAGTAAATAAATAAAGTATAGGAACAATCGTCATATTGAAAGTATATGACACAACTACTATATGAGTATGAGAAAATTTACTATAAATTTTTCTCCGTGTAGGATGTTGAATAGAACTAAAACATAACGATTTATTTCAATCACTCTAATGTGCTTATTCCGATAAATTAAAGCCTTATTAATTCCGAGTTTAATCGGTATAGCTATAAAAATGACATTCAGGAAACGATTTCGAGAACAGTGAACGGCAGTAAAAGCTGTAAACTTTTAGCAGTAGCTAAGCAGCATCTCGATAACCCCTCCAGTAAGTAAGCAGAGGGTGTGGCAGTCTACGCAGACATGACGCCAAGCTGGCGCCAAACCGAATTGCCGCTTGCGAATACCCCCCCCCCCCCCCCCCCCCCCTCTCTTACCCCCGGAAATGGAGCTTTGTTAATTTCCATTAAGGCTTCTGTTCGGATAAAATTTTCCCGTATATTAAGTTTATTATTAATAGAAAAGTACGACCGCGTGTAGTATAATCGTTGGTATATTTGTTCGACGATATATTAATGCTCAATTAGATATTGTAAACCAAGTGAAACCATATCATGATATGTGTCTTATATTTGCTGATTATTTTAGTCTCGAACCCCGTAGACCATATTTAGGTATTTTATATTTTATGATATTTTATTCACTTTGAATACTCAATTCCTGATGCTTTTGCTCGAGTACTTTATATATGCTTCTTCATATCTATACCGCAAAGAAATTTCAAACCTGAATTGATGCAATCGGACGTCTTTCAATGTTGCAGAATTTTTGCAGAGCTGAAGCTGGGCGCGCGTTTCAAATATCCCCTTTAAGGCACTCTGAGATTCATTGAATCTGGCGCCAGGTTGAAAGTTGCGGTGGACTACCTCCGCCGGTGTCGGGGGTTTCCTTCTCTCCTTTCCCGCGCCATTTCTTTACTATATTTTCAACAAGCTTGAGCCTTATTTTTCGCAGCAGGATCCGAGCTCACATGAAGAGGCGCGTTTCTGTACACGAGATTGCGTATAAGTAATACGAAGGGCACGTATACCATATATATATTATATATACATATAGCTGTATTTTATATACCAATATACGAACGGCAGGTGAACGTACACACCTACGTCTACATGAATCGCTACCACGAGAAATCCCGACTTTATTTCCCAAGTCGCAGTTTTAAGTTGTTACTAAAATTGCCACAGAATCCCGGGTGGTTGGTCCAGCATAATCACCCTATCATTCAGCATATTACATTTTTAGAAAAACATGATTTTATTTTAGTTTAATTGTTGCGAGTGTGAACGGGTTTTCTGTAAAAAAATGTCTATTCAGGTACGTTAACGAGAAATAATTTCTTAGAATTTATCAAACGAGAGAATTTCAGACCAAACGATTTATTCGGGTATAAATTATTAATCATTTTATGGATTTGACTGGTCGTATGACCACGCAACGGGGATTCTCCAGGGGTATAACCGTCCTGACTCCTGGCATTTCTCTGGTAATAACTGTCAAAGCGTCGTCATGCCAAGAAATTAAATTATCGATTGGTTACGCAGAGGGCAAGAACCTGAGTACTATCCTACTGGAATATACGCGAATGAAATTTTTAAGATTTTTTAACGATAAATAGAAACCTTTCACACCCTTTTTTTCCCCCATCATATTTCTATCGCAGCTAATACGGGAGCTAAATAAATTGAATGGACGTCATTATGCACAAGTTTTTGAACACAAGTATGGCTAATAGGATTGGAGCCTGTATAAGTATTTCGAGAAAATTGAACGTCTCTGGATGTTAAAAATTTGCACTTTGGTATTTGAATTGCTCGATAAATAGAAGAGGGAAATTGAGTAATATGAATACGAACTCGTGGTGAGATCGATCGGAAAGTATTGCACACGTATGAACATGAGAATGCGTATATACTATATGACACTATATAGTATGGATGTAGAGTTTCCAACCCCTTGGGGCTCCATCATTCCTTTCTGCGTTCCAGAAGTACCACGAGAAAGGTGAAAAATGTCAACGAAATTCCTAGCTAACGTTGGGGTTCCGTTTCCAAGACCGGGTTTAATTTAATTATAACTTGCGTTAATCTTGGAACTCATATCCCCTCTGATTGCGAAACATGCTCGGCAGTTGGAAGTTTACAGGTAGTTAATACTTTGATTACACAAAATTAGGCAACATTTCAAGGTATATATGAAAATTACTCTGCGCAGGTATTCGTGCAGCGATTATCGGCCCAAATCTTCGACGTTATCTCCGGCCTACTTTCAACATCTACGTACATACCTATATATTATATAAGTAAAATCTGTCGAAATATTCGCTTCAACCAGGACTCGCAAAACCAGCTGGGTGTAACTCTGCGTTAGTGTCAAGGAGCGAGCTGGTACAAAAGTACGAAAGTGCAGAATGGTTATTTATCTTTTTATCTTAGACAACGTGAAGGTAAATCTATAAATGTGCCACCTCGCGTTTTTGTTCTTCATTGCTGCGTGACTAATTTTTTTTTCTCGTATTTTCAGTCTTTTTTGAGCGACTTGGCTCTCGGATGACAAAGTCTGTCTAATAAAACCGTCTGTGACTTCAGAGATGGAAAAATCTCCGGTGTTCTTTCTTTTCCTTTTCGTATATCTTTTTGGCTCTTTCGCCTTTTATATTATATACGCATCGATTTATACACCCACTATAGCGTGTAGCTGGTGCCTTCTTTTTCTCTCTCTCTCTCTCTCTCTCTCTCTCTCTCTCTCTCTCTCTCTCTCTATTCTCTGTTCACATTCTATTGCTCCGAAGATCCCTATTCCCTGGAGTCAAGATCTGGTATGAAACGTGATAACGTTGAATTTTCGTATACCTACCTATCGTATACATATAACTGCTAAGAAAGAACCCAAAAAATGATCGAATATTTTGCAGTTCCGAGTGAGCGAAGTCCATAGCGGTCTCGTCAATCCCTTTGAGGTAAGAGTAGGTATATACCGTATGCGGTGAAATCACTTTTCGTAGCAAGAAACTTGGCGCAGTTCAAAAACGGCGTTAAACTTTGAATTTAGAGGATGATCGTGTCTGCCCTGAGGCGTGTGGCTATGCTGTTTCCACGCGAAATACGGGGTCACGGATCTTCATCAAATTCAGAATCGATTTTCGTCTGATTCAACTTCGCAGGCACGTTCGTCCACTATCTGTCTCGCGCCCTTGGAAGAACCTACGCCATAAAACGGTGAAACGAAAATTTATCTCGCTCAGATATCCTGGCGAATTTCTTATCTCAACCAAAGATTTTCTACTTACCACAACCGGGTCTGTCGTGTTAAACTAACGTTCTTATTTTCATAAAATTCTATACCTTTCATTATTATTCTTAACAATGATATACAAACATTTTTACGACTGGGTTTGTTACAGGCTTGAATAAACGCCTTTTTTTTTTTTTTTTTTTTTTTTTTTTTTTATTAACATCTTGTTTCAGCTTTCAAGTCACGCAGAACCGTCTTTAACATGGCTAAATTAGGTACACAATATCTATATACACCTCGCCGCTAGCGTTGAGGTTCAACCCCGTATAAGAAGCTGAGTTTAGATGGCGTAGGAAAGGGTAGTATTCGCGTTTGTCAGGACCAGAAAGAAGTTTGTCTTATATTTTGCAACAAAGAGGCCTGCAATGTTGGTTCCAGGAGGGCGGGGGATTTTAATCTTGGAGAACCCTGGGTTTCATCTCATTACCCGTTCGTGGAACGTGCTCTGCAGCCCCCAGGCGCTTTTACCTGGCTCATCCCCATTCCAACCCGCCACTTGGCCTCCTTTTGTTATCTAATAATCTAGAAAAGTCCGAATACAAATACGCGTTTGTATGCTAAATGAAAGGCTGAAGAGCCTTCCTAATATCTGCACTCTCTTGGCAGCTCCATGAAAGTCAATTGTAAATTTGACAAGAAACGTTACTCTTTCTTTATCATTTATTTCAACTTTTTCGATCACGTATTTCTCTGATTATATTATCATCAGAGTCTAAGAAATTAAATTTCATACGCAAATCTCTAGAATCTAGATAGACATTACTTTTAGTTAGATATAAAACCTGGAGTGACTGACAGAAAAAAAGTGATACGAAAAAACCCAGGGTAAAAATTTCTAATATAAATCTATCTTCTCGTCTGACATTTTCAGACTATTAAATTACGCTTGTGACATACTCTTGAACTTGAATGGCTGACATACATCGTTATATGGTGTAGGAAATAAGTAGAGAAGACAAAGTTGACACGACCCACGCCCACGTACAAGGCAATGAAATCCCAGAGATTCCTGAAACATTGTTTCGAGGCAGTTACCAGACAAAAAAGAAGTACATAGTTACATTGGATGAAGCAGAGGTGTTCGCTTGTATCCCTATAGCATTTTAAAATACAAGCAAGTGGTCACCCTTCAAATACTGACTAGAATTTCATGTTTGTTTGAAAATAAATTTCACCTACAATTTCGGAATCTTTTTTTTTCAACTTCAATTCTTCAACACTTTTCCATTTATCTCACAAAGTCATCCGATCTTCACCCTAACTGGCAGCTGTAGTTCTAATATCCTTTAGTGTAATGACTCTGCGACCGCGTCAAGTACAATATCCTTTGAAAGCACATTAAAAGCTCGTTAGAACCTGACCACAAACTCGCCAAGACACAGGACAAAGTTTTGTAGACAAACGAGATGCCACACCTTTGAATGGTTGGAGTGGTGGCTATCCGATTTCGCGGTGTATTGACTTATTCGATATTGAGGTAAGAAGAAAGCACTCAATATTAAACTTCACACCACATTCAAGCTAAGTCTTATTCCTCTATTAGTTAGAATATTGGGTGAACTGAACAAGAATGGTAAATCTATGAAGAGACAGGTTTATCCGAAGGTTTATCCATGTAAGGTAAGCCGTGCGCTCAATTAATTTTTTAGCACGGTCGACCTCACCATTAAACCCATTTAGGTACAAATTTAGGGATTTTGTGGATTTCAAACTTTCAACTGTTAATCCTATTTAAAGTAAACGGCGGCTCGGGCGCTCGCGTTGGATCTATATTAAGGTCCTGAAGATAAATAATAAAGATCTCACTGCTGGGGGTTGTGAGTCATTCATTCTGCATCTAGTAGCTACGGAGTCCCATAAGCCGGATATATAATTTAACGAGAACCTTTGACCTTTTCGAGAAACGTGGCGATAAAAGGTGGAGCTAGGCTTTTGTCAGTAAAGTGGTTTTATGGTTGGATATCAAGTTTGTGTGTTGAAATTGACTTCTTATACTGTTAAATAAACTTGGGGGCCATACCAAGCGATGAATATTCAACCGTTAATTTTCTTCCAAGTGAATACCTCCTACCGTTCGAGATACGGGATTTGAAAATAAATAATAAATACCTAATTGCATCAGGATTTACATATACCTTATTTAAAAACTTCGGAGCAATGGAATTTTACACGGAAATACATTTTCTTAATGAAATTTTGTGCTTCGAATAAAGAACCATTTGAATCATTCCAAAAATCTCTATAAAACTTATAACAGACGATTTTTAAACGCCATTATTATAGGTGTATCATTTACTTCGGAGTAATTAAATTAAAGCTTTACATGCAGCGTATAGAACGAGCCTAAACTGAGAGTAAATCCTGGTTACCCTCATAACGAGGGTATGACAATTCCGCGTCACTCCGAGGACGGATAGTGAAGTAAAACCGAGATATGTAAACCGTTTTGTTAAACGGCTGTCACATGAATAACTTCCTGAAGACTCATGCATAATCTACCTGTTCGTTGGTGGTTTTTATAAAAATTGTGTAAAGCTGACCTGTCTTTCACCTGGTCCGCCGTTCTCAGTCCTGATGGTCGACTGATAGTTACTACGGTCCGTAAGGACTTTTGCATTGTTAATGTAGACGTCCGGGCGATATCCTTCGACTTTTCGGGTCACCCAGACCGGGGGACCTCCCGTAAGTTCCGTCGTCATGGAGTTACGAAATTCGAATTCATCCGTTGTCTGAGCGAAATTACCTGTAAACATAAATATTTGGATTCTATTATCGAGGAATGTGTATTAGGACGAAATTGAAAAAGGATATTTCTTTTGGATCACATCAATGGAGTTAGGTATACAGTATATACATAATTTATTCGAGAATTCTAAAAGGTTGTTATACTATACGTATATAGGTATAACGGTACAGACTGATATGATTTTTATTTTAAATTCGGACGATATCAGTAAGATAATTGAAAAATTGTCTTTGAGAGAAAGAGCCTTGGCGATGTTGGAATCTAATCAAAAGAATCCTACGCTGGTATGAGTAACAACCGATAATGTTAGCTAATTGAAAGTCAGAACCATCCTCTCGGGTTGCTTGTTGCCCGTTCTTTTATTTTCATTCTCTGTTCGCCCCTGCTTGCCTTATGCTTGGCATCCACCTCCGGCAGACTTACCTCAGCCATTCACCGTCTTCCGAAAGAAGGAACCCCAAGGGGCCACATCGCACAATACCTCTCATTACGAGCTACAAGAATTGAGTCTCATCTCGTGAGCTTACCTCAAGCCACCAACCCCCCCGGAGGTCACCTGTGGTACACAAGTTTCAAGCCCAAGCGCACTCGAGCTAACTACCCCCGGAATAACGCCATTTCCGTATCCAGAGAGACGTGCCTATGCTGCGCAATTGTTAAACCGTATAAGATACGAATGGGATTATGTGCTAGGAATGTTTAAGTATGTGGATGAGGATATACCGATGTTTAAATGCTGGAATTTTATGAGTGATCGTTTCGAAACTGTTATAAATTCAGAATCGCACAAGCCCTGCATATCGAGGTTCAATAAACAAACAACATTGATAGAAAAATATGATTTACTACTGCTTTTATTTTCATTCGATCCAATATGCAGAAGTGAGGAGAACAGGTACTACATATGTATAATGTATATACGTGTAGCATCTAACATATCTGAGAATATCGGCTTCGATGATTCACGTTATACACGTAGGCTATAGTCGAATACGAAGTTAACACGTTCGCTGCATAATATTTCACTTTGTACAACATGTGCTGCAGCAAAGTGATAAAAGCACAAAATGTGCATAAAACACAGCGTACGTGTTCCTCCTAAGTTTCATAATAGATGAAACAAAATCTGTATATCCATGCAGCGGATTTGAGTCGGAAATAATAAGGCAATAAAGCTCATGCTTGACGTCACAGGAATCATTTGTCATTCAAATTTCTGTAAAATACGACAAACTAATGTTATAGACTGAATATACAAATTCCATACGACATACGTTTCCATACCTAAGTATGAGTATATATCCTGTGGTTTGCACAACCAACAGCAGTGGTCGACGCGTCAAAGCTTTTCCAAGCCCTCTGTGCAGAGGAGATAAAAATTTTTGCCTGTGAAGTGTAATCCTGGCACATGGACGGATCTGCGGATGAATATCGGAACCCCCGCCGATTGTGATAACAGATCTCTTTTGTGTAATAATCCGATCAGTACCGTTCTATCAAAACCAATTTGGTCAAACAATGCGCTTCATCGCTCTCGGGGGCGAGTTTCACGAAATTCACGAGATCAAAGAATATCCAGGGATCACTGAAGAGCGTCAATTATTGATATAAAATTCAATGATTATTAGTAAATCCCTTTTGTACCGTTCGTAACGATTGAAATTTTCGTATGTTGATCCTATTCTCTTGAGACGAGATATAGCAGGCAATATTTGTTAATCCGCACCAACTTTTTTTATTTCTCCAATATCCGAATCCAACAATTCGCACAGAATCCAATATCACCAAGTTTATTATTCATACGAAATTCTGTATTTTAAGCTTGGATAAGACGCTTGATCGAACTAATGATTGATTAATATCCAGGGTCGCTTTGATCAAATAATTAATTTACATTTCATAATTTTTGGTTTATTATACGATGTTACGAATAATCCGACACAGTATGTATATACCCAGGGAAAATTACCAGACGATTGAATTGAGATTACGTAATAATTCATGGAAATTATAAATGTTCGATTTTAGTGTAGCCGATAAGAAATACAGCGGAATATCTATAGATTCGGCAAAAGCGAGGGCCGTTTTCAGTCGAATGCAAATAACTGCTTACAAATCAGAACATTATTTGAATATTGAATCCCGCTATTATCTGTTAGCGGGTAAAATCGGAGGTGGAAGTGGCCCGAAAAGTTTTTCTTTTATTTATTTTTATTTTTTTTTCGTAAACATTAAATTTGCACATAAATTAAAGAAATAACGAAATTTTCCCAAGAGAATCTTACATCGTTTGTTTAAAATATTGGAGCCTCGGAACGAATTGTAAAAAGAACGTATAAGAAAGTTTCTTCTTAGAGTAAAATAAGAGACAAAGAAGAGAGAAAAAGAGAGGGACGGCAGGACTAAATTGAACTGTCACAAAGAAATATAAAAACAAGCCAGGATTTTGCCTTGGGGACGGAGGCAATATATTGCTTTCAACTAGAACGTGGACAATGCTACTTAAAACGACAAATCGTAACGCAGTATATCGAAAAGCTTCCAATAAATTTCACCAGATTCGTTTCGTAGCAATGCAATGGTAACAAATTAATGCATAGATACACACAGTGAACCTACCCATAAGAGTTTGAATAAAAGTTTAATGGATTTAATTTGATAACGTAAATCAAGCTTGATTGGATGTTATAACTCGTATCTTAAACTGTGTGCTTTATGCAGTAAACGAGTGCAGGCACAGAATGCCGGACAAAGTGCACGTTGTAGACGTATAATCCGCAAATAGTCCGCAGGAACGTTTCATAAGGCGTGGTGAAAATTACTTCTATACAACGAGAACGCGGACGATGTTTATGTGGAGTGGATTTAAAATGAAAAACGAAGAGGTGCCGGCAGAGGTGAAGTTTATACTATATAAGACTGGAAAGGTATTTGAGTCATTAATTTTCTTCCCTTTGTGAATAATTATAATTTAATATAAATTTTCTTAAGCTCAACGATTTTTTTTTTTTTTTTTTTCACACATTTTTATAAACCTCGGTAAAAATTCCTCCACAGATTGTGTCCAGAATTGGAAATGACGTTAAATGCAAGATGTAAGTTTTTGTAACGCAACTTGCAAATGCATAAATGAAAAGCTGGTACATCTAGGTCAAGGCGTAGCTGTTGTACCTAACGTAGGTTACATAGCAGCCAGAGGACTTTGTATGAGATTCGAAAGCCGCAGACGTTCGCCTTCACGTAGACTAACTGTTTAGAAGCCCCTTAAATCAATTACGAGTATCGGACAAACTTTGGCATACAAATGCATGAGCTTGGTCAAAGTGTTTCTCGCGGCAGTATATCTATTCACAAGACTGTTCTCGCATAAACAATATTTCAATAGATTAATATACCCATCATACGCCAAAGGGTTTTCATGATCTATTCACGCTAAATCATTTCAATATTGCCAATTATCATGGTGATGAATTCTCTAGCCGAAAATTTATCGATCAAAAAGATTTCTATTTCATAGTTATCATTTTGCTATAAACTCTGATAAATTTCTTAAAATATTCTGTAAAGATTTTCCAAATTATAACACTTCATTACTATTATTAAAAATATTGCAGAAAATTTTCATACATTTTCACAGAATTTTATTAACATTTTTGATTAAGGCGCTAACAACCTTTCAACCGGTTTAAATTCTCAAATGTAAATCAATTTGTGCAGACGACTCGAGGACTGTGATAGAATTGAAAAAAAAAATCATCATGTTTCGGAAGGGTTTGTGACCCTCATTATGCATATTTTACATCATGACGTATTATAGTATATATCTGATTTCTTGACAGTAGAAGTAGTTTTCTTTACTTCACAACAACAACAAAAAAAAAAAAAAGTCTTATCAATCTGAAAGTAAATTTGAAAAATTTCTGCAAATTTTCTAATTATATTATATAAATACTTATAGAGTTTTTGAATTTCAAGAATCATTTGGAATAGGTAGTATTAGAAATAATCAAATTTTGTAATAATTTTCAAATAGTTTTTCATCATTCTTACAAAATTGTTAAAAGAATAATGAGATAGTGTATTTTTAAATCTTATATCCTATAAGGAATCGCGAAGAGGGAGTGTTGAATGTCAGATCTTTATAGACTCCACAGCTTGTAGCGTCATCTCGGTGGCAGTTTCGGAACTTCGAAAGCGTCATATGTCAAGTAGATGTGTATCGCAAAAGTATAAGTATTCGAAATTCGAACAGTAAGCACTGTGTGTCGTGTTTTAGTTTCGATATTATTACTGAGAAGAGTAATAATGTTAGTATAAAACCGAGAATAAATAGACTTCAAATATTCCTGCTTTTATTAAATTTCAACTAGAATGGATGATGTTTCCGTGTCAAAGGTACGTAATAAGTTGTTTAGGGGACCTGTTGCTTTTCCGACATAACCTCAAACTTGTAATGTTCAATAATGATGAATAAATCTATGAATATCACGATAACAAGTGAACTAATTATTACCAAAAATATCAAATAGCTTTAGTTTATCCATTCTAATACGAGTGTGTTTAAATCATGCTTCTAGATTCAATCTTCATACACATAACCTATAATCTTAAATTTTCATCTTTAGTATTATACTTTTCTTAAGAATTGACAAACTTTAATAATCCCTAAAGTCAAGCGTCACTTTATTTTGTTAAAACATTTCAAGCTGATAGATTTTAAGAATAAATTACTATCCGTTCAATTAGTTCCAATTAGCTCCTTTACCCAGAATCCTAATTACTTAACGCAGGAGTTATTTAATGCTAAGCAAGAGACATGTATCACATTTTGCTACATGTATTATAGGGTGTTTTTGCATTCAAAGGAAGATACAGAATTGGGCAAAAAAAAATCAGGCATGAAAAACCTAAATTTATGAATGAACCGTGGTATATTGCCTACAAAGAGGTATGGTCAACCATTGAGAAGGCTACCGAGGTAGGTTTCACTCTAAAACTGAAGGGAGTGCTACGTAGTTAGGAATAAAATTGGAACAAATGTCAATTTTTCTGTATTTTATATTATTTTATTTTATTTTATTTTTTTGTTTTTGTTCAAATTTATTCATTCATTCTTCACTTTTCCTCATGGAATTTAAAATTCTGGGTATACATACATTGATGATATAATTAATGAAACAGAATAATTGTTATTTTTTTTTTTTTAGAATATAAACTCGAGTATGTTCAATAAAATTTTAGCAGACTTGAAATCGTATGTTTCAACAATAAACTATGATTTGTTATCCGGAGAAATACCTACAGCAATTTTACTCACAGGCATGTATATAAGAGATTTTTATATATATATATATTTAAATAATCTGAAACGAACGAAAAACTGAAGATTCTATCGGGTGATTTAACGGACGTTGTTTTTCAGGTGTTAATTTATCCGATCATGAGGCACTTTTTCGAATGTTATCTCACGAATTTCGAGACATTACTTCGTACATTTCAATTATACAACGTAGAGATTCGTACAGCTTGAAAAATATGATTGAAGAAGCCGTTTATCAGTTAATTAATAATCCTAAGGTTCGTTGTTGATTTTTTTTTTTTTTTTTTTTTTTGTTGTGAAGTATTTTTTGTACTGATTCTTTCCAATCTTTCATCGGTATTGGGGCTTTTTCTAAGTAGGTTCTTATACTTCAGATTATATAAATCGAAATTCTTTATTTCTATAGGATAATAATTTGGAGATAAAGAAAAATCAATGTAATCCAACCGTTCTTAATGCCTGGTATCAAGAACAGAGAACGAAGAAACCTTTGCTAATAATCATTCCAGATTTCGAGAGTTTTTCGGCCGAAATTTTACAAGATTTTATTTTAATATTAAGGTGAATTAGTTAAATTATATTCATTCTGTCTTTATTTAGATGCATAATTTTTTTGCTTTATGTTTTACATTTTTCTATATATATATATATATTTTTTTTTTATAGTGTATACTCGAAGAAAATAAAATTTGTTTTAATTTTCGGGATAGCTACAGCGTTATACGCTGTTCATAGATCTTTACCGCATCATGTAACGTCTAAATTGCAAGTGCAGGCAAGTTTTTTTTTTCATTCATTTAGATCGTTGTATTAATTTTTATCGATTTCATTATAACAATAAATTTCAATTGAAACAAATCACGCAGGTTTTCCATGCACAATCGCAAGTGAAAAGTTTGTCTAGCGTGTTAGAGGGTACGGTGCTTTCCATGAAAACACCATTCAAATTAACTGGACGTGCTTTTCAGTTACTCACAGATATTTTTCTGTTTTATGATTTTTCCGTACACGGTTTCTTGCAAGGTTACAAGGTAGGTGGATATGTCGAAACTTTATTAGATATATTTATCAATGTATTACGTCTACCCGTATAATTAATGTCGTTTGAAAAAATAAATAAATAAAAAATAAAATGTTTTAATATTATTCGTCAAAAATGCCGTAGCTAAAGTTTGTTCTTGTGGAAAATGATTTTGAATATATTATACGCGGTTCT
Organism: Tenthredo mesomela; assembly: GCA_943736025.1. Taxonomy (NCBI): domain Eukaryota; kingdom Metazoa; phylum Arthropoda; class Insecta; order Hymenoptera; family Tenthredinidae; genus Tenthredo; species Tenthredo mesomela. The sequence continues at coordinate 33,404,580 of OX031015.1, read as the reverse complement.
CGATGAATAATGCAGGCCTCTCGTTACACACGGACAGCGGACATTAATCAAATTATTTGAACGTGCTTATAATTAGACGTTGTAAACACGTAATCGAGCGTGTATTGCTGTACAATTAATTTTCGAGAAACAGTAAATATTTTTCAATCGTTCTGCAATTAATTGTGCGATAATTGAAATGGTATACGTGAATTTACAGTTGTGTATGATGCAGCACTTTCACGAAAATAATATCAACGCTTTGTGCTGTGATAGCAAAAGTATCGAATCAAAAATATTCGCATTGACTAGCCGCGATTTGAAAGAGATCAAAAAACTGAATTCGGTAGCTAAATATATCCAGAATTTACCCAAAGAAGAGCGTGAATCCTTAGAAGACAACGAATTCAAGGTATTCGTTATTTATTACACCTTACGTACTGCTATCATTTTTTTTATGGCTTTAAAATTCACACACAACATTTTTTTTTTTTTTTAATCATTCATAACGAACATTCTTCCTGCAGAAATTACTATTCACCTTAATAAATCAGATCCATACGTTTACTTCCACGTTTCAAATAATCGTCAAATGTTTGCATCGTCTAACGGCTGATCTACCCAACGCACCTCTTGGCAAACAAGTAAGTTTCACGTTTCTACACCCCCCCCACACACACACACACACATATATATTTCTGATGGTAAAAATATTGCAAATTGATATTTAAACTACAAGAAATTGTTATTTCAATTGAATAACCAAACTAGTAAAGTAGACGATTAAACGATTATAAAATTTTTACTAACATTTATGAAATAATCAGTTCCGCGAAGTATATGCGAAGGCAGCAAGCTGTACCATAACCGAATCTCAAGAGTACAAGGAGTGCTTGCAATTTCTGAGTTTTCTATCGAAAGAAGAACTTTTACTAAAGCTAGACGCGATGTTGAATATCATTGAAAACTCAGATTCAGACGTATTGGAGAATGTTAAGCTGAATATGAAAAAGCATAGCGATGTTATCAGACACGCAAGTTTAGAGGTGATTCGAGAAACTACTGATGTCGTTAATTTGAATGAAAAATTAAATCGAATTCAACTGAAAGAGGTAGGCATTAAACTACACCTCATACCTCACACACGAACTTATATTTTCAAATAAAACCAGGACAGAGTTGAAAATTTTCAGAAATCGAGTCAAACAATTTTTCAGCCAATATTGCATATAATAGCTATTAAAAAAAATTCGACAGTATTTAACGGAGATTAAGTGAATATAAACGAACTGATTTGGAGTATACGGAGTGTAATGATCGTCCCGACTGTTATATTGATCACTCGTTTACGTGTGCAAATGGTGGGCAAATCGTTGACGAAATTAATGTGAAAGTGTAATTATTCGATCTCTGAACAATTTCACGTATTATTTCATACCTGATTGTGATGCCATTGGTTTCCTGGTACGAATAATGCGTTAGGTAATTTTAAGGAAAATATTTCGATCATATTACGTTGCAATTATTGTAAAATCGAACCGAAAAGGCTATTTAATATGTTAATTAAATCTGTCTCAAATTACCAACGCGCTGAGCGTATAGGTACTCCCAGGTTTGATTATTAATATATTATTCACGTATCACCGATCACTAATCAATATAATTAGCAATTACTATTGTCGGAATTAACCAGAAAGTTCAATTTATACCGATCAACGTGTTTTCGCTTTGCTACTGCTGCACGATTTATTGACCGATTAATCATTCTAAGCACCTATCAATGGCACGTAACTCTTCTCCTCCTATTTTTTTTTTTTTTTTTTTTTATTTTATTCGGTATAATGTAACAAACGATTTTCCGATATTTTCCGATTACAGAAACTGTTGAAAATGTCACAAAAGCATTTTATATCGCCTTACAAGCAAGCTCAGTCGGATATAATTAATTATATCGATGAAAAAATCTTCTCCATTTATCTGAAAGATCCAATTCATTTGCCGGGAAGCGAAATATTTTTCTTTAGCGATGGAAATGCCGTGAAACATCATATCGTCGGATCTCCACGTGCTGCGATACACACTGGATTAAACAACCCACAAGCTTATCTAGACGTGAGTTAAGACTTTGTTGATGTAATTAATGATACAACTGTTTTCATTACTTTTTTTTTTCCTATTTTTCCTATTTTTTATTTTTTTTATTTTTCATTTCTCTTTACATTTTTCTCGCCATTATAGCATAAGTACTTTATACTTCTAGTGTTCTTGCTGTACTGTGAATAACGAGCAATCGATTCCTTCCACGCTACCCGACTTGAGTATTATTTACAAATTGCATTTGGAATGCAAAAGGCTCATTAACATGTACGACTGGCTACAGGTAACAATGATAGCTAAGTTATAAATATTTATCACATCTGTATACTTAAGGTTTTACCTTTTACCCTCTTGCCTTACAATTATAGTCACGTTTCTGATAATTCTGCGAACAGCTATGACAACTTCAACAGTAATAATTTATTTTTTTCATTTTTCTTTCTTTTTCATCAACTACGAATACAAACGACATTAAGAATATTAGTAAAGGTCCAATTATTTATCAGACTATAATTGCCTATCGAGCTGTTTATACAGCTCGATAATAATTATTGTGCCACGAACAGTAATAAAGGATAACGGATTCAATCTAATGCTTGAATGGTCGAATGGGTACTTGCTTTGTTAATCTGATTTACCTACCCGAATCGGATTGTTATATAAATTATTTATGTTTCAAGTGAACTAGAATTAATTCCAAATATCACCTTTGCACATACATACATACATACATACATACATGCATACCGTGCTATGAATTTGTATTTTATGTATTTATGGATTTATGTATTTATGTATGTATTTATATAACAGGCTTTTCTGAGCATCGTGGATCCAGACATATCTGGAGAAGAACGACGAGAGGTCGATGCCGGACTACAGTATCCTTGTATAATGAAAGTTCGAACAAGCTTCGCCCTAATTTTACTATAAGTAAAAGAAAACTTCTTAACTGAAGTTCATTTAACTTTCCATTAAACTTCCTTGACGCAATTCACTTAGGGCTCGGTTTACCCGAGCGGTAGCGGAACTACAGTTTCTGGGATTCATCAAGACGTCGAGGAAAAAGACTGACCACGTTATGCGACTCACCTGGGGATGTAGTTGAATTACACTAACTACTGTACAGCCTTTCATATCGTACTTTTTGTAACAATTTACACCCTAATAAAATTCTCATTTATTGAATAATTAAACATGCAACTATACTCATTCATTCTTTCCTATTCAACACCTTTTCGCACACCCCTTCGACCTAGCGAAAATAGTTACGAGAATTGGGAATTTTATTTCAGATTGATATTTAGGGATCATATTCACTGGTTATTTCACACGTATTTTTGGTTTTTGCTTTTTCTCTTTCATTCTAATTTGACATGGTTATGGAATACGCACGGTACATTGCTGCGGATAATAAAAAAGAAGGATAAAAAAGAAAAACTACATTCACAAACCTGGCAAATTTTATATACCGATTGAAATCGCTTTCCAATAGTCATTTTTTGTTACGGACGTACGAATCTTAATTTGCGCGGTGGAATAACGTGAAATAATGTGCCTAAATTGACCTCGTAAAATGTCATGGACGATTAATGTTGATTGAGTTTTGTGATTAAGTATGACAATCCTTCATCGTTTCATAGTAATCAATGATCATTTCGTGTAGGTAATTTTTTTTTTTCAATTTTTTTTTTTTTTTTTTACTTGTCATATTTTGTAAGCCTGTGGGTAATATTTTCCAATTCGATAAGAAAATCGAATTTACTGATATTTCTACTTGGTCAGCGTAAAGATATTTTTGTCTTCGTAAGGGGATCGCGAATTCGTTGCCTCGGAGTTATTGCTGATACGAAATGTCGAATCGCTGGTTTTACTCAATTGAAAAAAAATAAAAATAAAAAAGGATTTCGAGATGATACCGTTTTGAAGTACGACAGGTTGGATTTGTGTAAGCTTTGTGGATGAATGATTTTAACGATGACTTAGTAGGTCATGACCTAAGAATCTAAAGGATTCGAGTTCACTAAGTCTTGCGAAACAATCGGGATAACCTAGGGTAAGGAATCTCAAGTATTCAACTGCTAAAGTTTAATTAACTCGAGGGGTAACGACTAAATGGCTTCTAAAATTCGATGCTGGGGTCCATCTGTAGGCTGAAGTGGTTTGCCCAGGACCTGTGTGGAATTACATTCAGGAAATTAGTTCTCAGAAAACGATCATATCCATGCTTATATAATATGTAATCCCCCGCGACTCAATACTACAAATGGAATAACTGACTGAAATGAAATTCCGAAATATCAAACATCCATCATTCGTTATAATATAATAAACTACATTACAGATAAATAGATAATTCCCATAAATCCAAGCTGTGGTTTTCAAATAATTTCCCATCAAATTATCCTCTGTCAAGAGTATTCAAATCTGTATGCAATTCTAATTGGAACAAAAGAACGATGAATGACGCATGGCTAAAACGACATTCGCTCAAAGTAATATTCCCCTCGTATACATTTAGATCGTATATCTATTCATATAAAATCTGAACCACAAGGGTTTAAAAACCGCATGTACGGTATGGGTACGCAATAGACCCGTAAGCTCCTGAATAATGTGAACGAAATCTCCCCGGGGGTACAACAAAAGAAGTGGGTTAGCGTTCTGCTATCGTAGAGAGACGTCCTATGCAGATTTTCGACACGCAGCATCAATATGCACCTCAGGGTTTAAATTATTCCCGGATTGCGCGCAACCTTACGGACCTCGGAGGAAAACGGATGATGAAGGAAGATATAGGAGCTGAGAATGAATAGTAGAGTATTGATGGCTGAACCGACCTCGCGTCACATATCTCGTACAAATTCTTGCCCGCCGTCTTCGAAAATTGATGTTGCAGGGATTTTGCATGCTTTGCATATCGTATAGATTTTGCACTGACGTTGACGAAGGAAGTGATTGACTCAGGGTCGACGTTGGACGGAATCTTGTTGACGAATAGGAGCGATTTGGCTCATCACTTTGCGTGATAAAAAATTCTCAGCTATTTGCGGATCTGCACTCGATATTTCATCTTGTTCTTTTTTCTTTCAATTATCCGCAAGGTGTCTGCAGAGGTAGAATAGATTATACAAGGAGCAGACCCCCGACATGAATCACAGATATGTGAACTTCTGTTGATCGCATAATTCGTGCTCATCTTGTAATGTTCCTAGTCGAGTCATGGGTAATTCCAACAAAGTAAAGGCAAATTTCAGTGCAATCTACCGGTGATGCACTGTCTCTCTAATATATCCTACCAAATATTGTGGAAGGCCCTCATAGCTCCGTCATAAACCACATTGCACTACTACAATGAAGAATTGCATAATGTATACGCGCAGCTAGAGTTGAGTGTAATTAGTCGAGTTGGTAGTGCGAAAGGTTAAACTGGTTCTATTGCAAGCAATTGGTCTCATTAAGGATCAGTCCAAATTAAACAGCTTCCATGTCACGTTTGCTGTAGGGGTTGAACTCAGAAGTGATTCATTCAGTCGCTGTATACTGACTGCCAGTCCTCTGTCCATCCTAACATTAATTGCTGATGTATATGGATCCTACTATGGTAGAACAGAGTCTGCACACTGTATCTAGCCCTGAACTGCAGAGTGCACTTTGTTACTTTGAGATGAGTAAAAAATGTGGAAAAGCTTTTTTCTCGTATGAAAAATTCGCGAAAACAGGTGCAAGACGGCTTGCTCTGTATACCAAACTATTTATCTCAATTCATCCTTGTACGTGTAGGGAAGAGCTCACGGTGCAACATGGACTTAGCCTTGGGCTCAGCGGACTTACGGTTTGCCCTCGCGCAGGAGATCCTATCGCAGAGTTACCCTGGAGTAGACTAAGCCAGGTCCTAACCAGGCTGCCGTAGCCTGGATCTCACGTTCGGTAACTCGCCTTCAGAGGTTCAAAGCGGGGGTTAACTAACCCTGGGACAAAATCGCCGTTCCTCTTTGTCTACGGGCGTCACATATATGCTATAAGCCAATATCTACCTACCCTTTGAAGAGAGATTGTTCTTCGATTACGTTCAGCGATGGCAAGTTCGGGTCTACTTCTGTCCCAGAGAACATAAGTGGTTCTTGAACGCGTATCACTTATTCATTCGTATGCATGGCGACCTCTTTGCCAAGTAGACCTTCGCGTATAATTGAGTAAGGATTTGCCTGGTTCCCAAGAGCGAAATTGTCTGATTAAAACTTCAAGTTACCGTTCAGGGCGTCGAGCAGAATGCGAAATATCAAGGCGTGATCTGTGGAAGTATTAAGAATGAAAAATACGGGATTTTCACAAGATACTGTGGATCCTTTTGAATTCTATCTGCAAATATGTTTTTTTATAGGCAGTCATTGCCTCACTAAATCGCACCCTATATCACCTATTGTTTCGACAATCTCAATTTGTGGTTCGGTGGTGCCTGCGAATTGAAAATTGATCGAGTCGTCTCGACAGTATCGGCACCAGTGGTATACATATATATATAACTGGTGAAACCCAGAACGGTCGCCAATCTATGCGAATGCCAACAATCAATTTACCAGACGGGAGAGAGGCGTGGCGCGTGGGAGAAGGTTGCCCACTGCTGCTACGACCACCTCGGTATACTACATATACCTTATATATAGAACCCGTTCTCCATTCTAAAACCTAACCTTAACTCGACCCCGTTGCTATCCCTATTGGATCTTGTCAGCGTTAGGCAGGATGAGGTTCCCGGAGATGTGGAGATGCGGAGATGCGGAGGACTCCATTTCTCCCTCGAGAGTCCGTATTCAATTCCCGTGGACATTTGTCAACCGGCTGATACACTACTTCTACTCTCGCTCTGATGGCTGCGAATGGGTCCGATTAGGGCCAGGAAAGACGAGGGAGTAAAAAAAGACCCTCGATTATTAAGCCATCGCAAAATTCAACAGGGTTGATGGAGGTATGGCACTTGAGAGCGTTTAGAAATTTTCATTTCGACTTCTATGCAATCTCGTCAGCCTCTCTCTCTCTCTCTCTCGCTCTCTATTTTCACATTTATATAGTTCATCTGTCTTCTCCGTATTTTCGTTTCGAATCCCAACTCCTATCGTCAAACACTTTCCTCTTATCAGTCGTATTTTCATTCTCTATTTGTAGTTTCCCTACCTTTCTTGGGTTCCTTCAGATATTTCAACAAATAGAATATCAGTCTTTGGAATCGTACTATAATCTCCAAAAGATTTTAATTCTCCGTATACTTCTATTTAGGTATAATGTATAATTTACCACAAATTTCTATAATTATTACTGTAAAATGACTTTCAGGGATGTCTGGCCTCCTGAATATATAATGCCCTTTTAATTTTATTTCTTTTCTCTTTGTATCTCTCTTTTTCATCAGGGGACGACGAAATATTATGACAGCGTGTATTTTTTTTTCTTCTTCTGAATTTTCATTCATTCGTTTTCACATTTTATCTCGTACAATACTACCTCTTATTTCCAATGTCAAAGTTAATAAAAAAAGAGAGTCCCCTGATGTTCACCTGGAAAATCGGAGCTTCTTATTCATTTGCAAGGTTATATTCAATTCATGAAAAGTTTTTAAAACTCCGGCAAGTAGGTCAACTGCTTCAAGATTCGTGTCCATTTAAAAATCAAATCATAAGCATCGGTGGTTTGATGGTAAAATACTCGGCTGCCATGTAAACGACCCGGCAGACCGATTCCGGGTCAATGAAAATCATTTTACCAGCAATCAATACTCAATCTATCTACAAGCTACCTTGAAAACTATTTCATATCGGCACAGCCACGCAGAAAATTCAGCATCCATTTTTTTTTGCTATTCGATAACACTGTTATCGTTCTCGGCGGCAACCATCATTCTCATTTTTGTTATCACTTGCAAAAATATTGGAAAAAAAAAAAAATGGATTCAGGTACGTTAGATCTTAATTCTATCCATCATCGTTATATCGTTCCACGCCAAGAGTTCTAATTTCAAGAGAGAAGAAGAGAATTTCAGCATCTGCTATTCCATGAGAAGCACACAATTTTTCAGAGTAATATATACGTAGCATAGTATACTAACATCAAGAACCGAGCATATTTCGCGTATACGGTGAAAGCAGACAAGCGGTAAAGGTTCCTACAAAGAAGTAAAGGATCCTTAAATATGTAAAAGCAGTGGATCGACCCTTGAGATGCTAAAAACGAACGAACAGGAAAACTCTCTTGAACGTATGCAGTCAAGTACTCAGGTGTCACGGGGGAGTGACGTCTCAGAGCACCAAAGATTGATTTCTGGTGAAAGAAGCAGCGAATGAGATTCTCTGAAAAGAGAATTACGTGGGGCAACATGTCCCTTGAGAACATCATCCTCAAGGATACATATAAGGACATGATGTAATATCTAATACACGTACCTATACTATACATATTATATATAGCTCAGTGTATGTACATCGATGATATTTCTGGAATAAGCTACCGATAAAACTACATATTTCAATTACTCAAGTTACAATTTTGAACAATATGTTTCAAATAAGAGCCGAAGATATGTATTTCGGAGTAAGTCAAACTACAGTCCTCTGTGAACCTACTGAAAAATTTCTCTTCGACAAGAGAGTTTTCGTTCGTTCATATAAGGTTCATGTAATGTACTGGATCGTCGGTTTTTTTTTGGGTGTACTGTCACTCGAGCATCTTTTATAAGTAAGTGCACATAAATCCGTGGGTAATAATTAGGATCCATTTTTCGACAAGGTATTAACTTCGCTGACAATGAGAGCGACGGAAATAAATTTAATTTTGACAGAGACCCAAGACCCTTGACTCGTTTGATTCCGACGATGAATTGGACAGCGAACCGAATCCTGACGAGGGTGCGGACGTTGGCGTGGGCGCGACTGAACTGAAAGTGGTAGAATTGGCATGAGTGGTTGTGAAGCGGCTGCTGATCATATAATTACTTTTTCATGTGCCAAGAAGCAAAGTGAAATATTAAAGACATTTTTCTCTTTCAGTTTTCACATTAAATTTTTTTTCTTTTCATTTCAATTTTTCTTTTTACAATCTCTTCTATCCCCTCATTCTTCTAAATGCGCCACCCAAGTGATACATGAATGTATAGACCTCTAACTATTATGTAATGATATCCTTCAACGACGGCCGTTCATAAAAAGTTGAATCCGCGTTTCATATTGCATATACGATAAGCTTGAATGAAAACTCTCGTGCGTTATTTTCGAGAAAATATTCCCCACACGGATACTAGATATCGCATATACTTCCTATATATCTACACCTACAGTATGTAGTGTCACTGTGAATTCCCCCGTGAAAGCCTGATCATATATGCTTGGCGAGATTGGCCAATAAATCTGTTAGGTGACGTATACCTACAAGTTGCTTCGATAATGTCGATATAGATAGCAGCCCGTTTCCTATCCGCTTCATGCTTTTCCTAGCACGTTTCCGCTTGACAAGACGAATTCACACTGAATAGTCAACCTTCGACGGTAGGTGAATTTCTCTATGAAATAAGCCAAAATAATAATTATAACACGTCGATGGATCGATGCATAATATCGGGAGTATAAATCTCCGCCAATTCTAGCTCTACTATTTTATATGAAATATCGTATGACTTAATGGTGTAGTCTTTATGCGTATAAGGTATAAGTTTATGAAATAGGAGGCACAAAGGCAGCAGATATATGGGTACGTGGGAAATACGCAAAGATAGGCACCCTGACTACAATGCACGTTCGCTATTATGCCTTTCTGCAATTTCAACGGGATGATATTTCTCATCCAGTACCATCTCCGAGCTATGAAAGGGGTAACAGGAAAAAAAAGAGAGAAAAAAAGAAAAATAATACGCCAACGAAAAGCAATACCGCGAACAACGCGGCGTGGTGCAAAAGCGGGAGGAACTATTTGTCTGACACGGTGTCTCGTCGCAAAACTCATAGCGCTAGTTTCAACCCTCTACAATTTTCGCATGGTCTGTGGTCAGCGACTGGCTGCTGGTAGCTACGACTGAAATTGTTACGGGAGCCAAGTTTCTTGTTCGGTTCCAAATTACAGGGCTCGCGTCTGTTTCTCGCTGCTTTACTACGAAGAATAGCAACTTTTTGCACAAATCTCATGCTCTAACCAACCAGAAACAGAACTGCCTGTAAAGCCTGTATCGATTCGGGGTAAACTCTACGAAGATGGACCAGGTCCAGAAGTTAAACTGCGCAATGTCTCAAAATATGCACGGAGAGAATTTTATAGCAGAGAGTCTTATATCGAAATTGACGACTAGTAATCATTACTATGAAGTATTGTGCCTTATACTAGCCAACATACTGAAGCGTCCTAAAGTGGTTGAGTCAAAAACCCTGAAATTGTATACTCTATCTACACCTGATAGCACCTTAACCCTGAAAATAAATTCAGTCCAACTCCCGAATTCCAAAGCAATAAGTTACAGCATTTCATGGAGTTGACAAGTTTTGAAATTCTAATTAAAGGTGCGAAAACATTTCCCATCAAACCATTCAGATATAACGGTAACGTCCATCTTTTCATCTCGAGGAAGTGGCCCATTTTGGAAAGTTCTTTCTTTTGCATAAATCGGACCACCCCATAATTCATTGAAGACATTTTTTCATTTAAAATCTACTACCTTTTATCTAGTACCTAAAAATACTATCTTTTTTCTGAAATGGTATCGCGAAACGAAGAATCTGCGTTGACTGGTTTATAATTAGAGCTACGAAAGCTTCCGTTCGAGGGCTCATATACTTATCAGAGTTTGAGAACATTTGATAGTCTTGAGAGCAGGTACTCAGTGGAAAATGTGTTAGAAAAAAAAAAAAAAAAAAAAAAAAAATGAATAAAATGAAATGAAAATGTAAGCAGAATGTCGAAATATTAATGATAACAAGACGTGATCATTTTATTCCGTCGGAACCACCGGTAAATCCAGGCCGGAGGCAGTCATATTTTATTTCCACATCAAGTCCAGCCCTCGAGGGAAAAAAGTGAGGCTCCAGGCTATGTAGCTGGGGAAGCGAGATGAAAAGAAGAAACAAAATTACTCCGTGTGAGGGTGAAACTGCGCTGCGTACGAACTGGTATTCGTTTTATTACCTCACCAAGAACGTCAGATTAGCCTTTCCCAAAAGTGAAAAATTCGTGTCTCATCGAAATTTTCTATTTCTGAGTTATATCTTCACGCCATGAACCTCATCCATTTTTGTTTTACTGCAATACCCGAATTGCAATCCAACGGATCATGCTAAATCAGCAATCATGTGATTCGGCTAATTCATGCATGCATCCATGCATGTTCGAACCACGCAAAAAGAAATGTAAATAATGTTTTTAGTTTGGCTGATATTAGCAATATCAGATATTAGGTGCCGTTCGGCTTTATGGGACTTCTCTCAAATCGCAATTGGGTTTCAAAATTTTTCACCATAAAGCATTTAATACGAACTTATCGATGGTGCGTGCTGCTAACTCTTTACAACTAGAGTGGAGCCTCTGTGAACCTTTGTCATTGTCACTGGAATTATTTTAACACATGAGTAGTTCTTGTTCGAGTGGTTCGTGAACGAGTGAGGAACGAATAACACAATGAAGGACTAAAAATAATTATCTTTCTGAGCAGATTCATTTCTGGAGGAAATCTCCCCCACAGGCTTTCACGTCCTTCCCTTATGCATCACTCAGCGACTCCCTTCTTGAACGTGCAGCTCTGCTTCTCTGCATCCCTCAACTAGGTGCACTTTCTATGTGACGAATGGCAACGCATTTCACAGACGTCAATGCATTCTTAAAACCCTTGTGCATTCAACAGACGCAGAAGTGACACGCGTCAGCTATACTGTGTCGTGCAAGCTTTCCAAAGGAGACGCAGCTCTATCTTCACCAGGTTCAGTCGCATCAGCCAATTTACAGTCGTTTTACCAGCCATTGATCTGACGTCTACAATTCTACTGATTTAAAGCTCAAAAATTACTTGCAAAATTCAGGTGTTGCAGTTGCACTTAGACCGTATAGTGGGTAGTTACCAGAGATAACTGACCAGTGTTTGCAAAGCTTGTATAACTTTGCCTAGCCAAACAAATTATAAGATTTCCTCAGCTTATTGGCGTTGTTGGCACAACGCTTGGAGAATCACACTGTGTACGAGTTGTGATGCACTATAGTGAAACCATATCTGAATGGATTTCAGGGATTGTTGAATTGCAGATGAACACACTGAGCGAACATACTGACTCGAATCTCAGATATAATCGTTGCGTTTAGGTTTCTACATCGAACTGTTAGCATGGTGAAAACGAATCTGCTGATATCAGGAAACTCTCACTTTATCATGTGACACATAGCTTCTAGAGAAAATTGACCCTTCTCGCTACACAATGGAGTAAGGTATCGATTCCACGGTGGCATAGACGTTAATAATTGTTTGCACACCGTCGGGTCTTTCTTATCCTAAGAGAGTAATTGTGGCTTAAAGTTGTTTCGTTTCTTTTCTTATCGAATATAATTGGTAGGTCGTCATTTTTGTTGTTGAGGAGAAGGTAGGTTTAATGAAGATGAATGTTAAGCGACATTTGAACGGTCACGAGAAAACAATGTCTGGCGGTTTGAAAGTGAACAAGGCAGACCTCTTTTAATTCGTTTACTCGCGAGCCACCGGTAAAAGGTAAAATGATAAATTAAAGCAGGCACAGCAACACTTGCCTACCGCAAAACAACGCGCTTAAACTGCAAAATTATCAAACTTTCTAGACTAATTGTGAAACTTTCCGTAATATACAAAATCGTTGAGATGGGGTTGAGGAAAACCGGCTGGATGCTTCCACCTTGATGAGATAAATACGCATGTTAAGGGAAAATAGAAAACAGGTAATGAGAACTAGCGGTGCACCAGTCATCGTACTTCAAGGGTGTCTTCTTATTACTGAAATATTTGAGCGCCTAATGTTATCTTACTCAAATTTTAGAAATATTTGAGTGCCTAACGTTATCTTACTCAAATTTTAGGTACTTTGAATTCAATATTAACGATCTGATATGCCACCACACAAATATGAACTTTACTGACAACGATTTTCGAGCAGTTCTGGATCTTATTGGAAGTGTGTTCATGATACGGGGGGAATCAAAGAATCGGTAAAGACGAAGTTGACCTCCTTATAGAAACGGCTTCAATTGGCGTACTTATCTTAAAGTTTTCATATCAGCTATAAAACGCAACGACTCGGGTCATATCGATTCTCTAGAAGTATATCCTGTTTTTACTTTCTACGCCAGTGGGAAGTTCCTCGATCTTTAACAAATTTCTAGTCACGCACTGACACGCAAGATCTTTGAACCCACGAACTCGATCTTATAGTCCTTATACGGATCACGAACACCTTCGAATTCTTGGAGAAAAAAAATGAGATCGTAACGAGATTTAGTTCGCTGTTTGACACACGGTACGTTAAATTAGCAATGAGGATATCGCGTGTTGCGGAGTTCCTCGCGTAAACAAAAGGGGTCTAGGGTAGTGACCACAAACGCGTTCACACGTACATCAAGGTTTGTTTTTCGACCAACCCGCTCACCCTCCGTGCACTGTGATGAACATCTCCAGAATGAATTCTCTGCGAGTAGGCTTCAGGAGCAATTTTGACAAGCGACAGATCTCCAACTTTTTCATCAACGATTAGACATGAGCTGTAAAAATTTCGAACGTTATTGAAAATGAAATCGCAGATGTTAACGGCTGTTCAATTTTTTTTTTTTTTCACCAAATTTTTTAACGCCTCAGGCCCTTTTAATCAACCAGTCGTGAAATATTGAACACGGTATAGCTGGCAATCGCATGGCCTGACTTTTGAATTTATTCCAGAATTTTGAAAACGTCAAATCTTTTTTGATCAATTTTATCAATGAGACATCAAACCTGATCGAAAGATACAGAGATTGGCGGTCACTGCAAGCTGCGAGAGTTGCTATAACGAACTTATTGTCAAAATTACTCTGCCAGTATTATATTCGCAATATGTATATCTATGCTTTGATGTAACAAAACTTGACTTACAAGCTCCGAATCCAAATCATGAGACTAGCAACAATGCAAGTAAGACGCCCCCTACCTAGGAGTAGAGGTCGCCATGCGTTCCCTTCATCTTGACGGTACAATGTAACCAGACCGAGGCTCGCCGCCTCAAAGACTTAAGTTCCACACAAAGAGCTAAGTAGCCAAGTTATCTATAGTACAGTGTGTGTATATATAGGTATATATACACATGAGCTCGACTCTGACGAAACAAAGTTTGCCTGGGGGCCACCGACGAAAATAAATTTGTGAAGACGAGCATATACACACGAAGCTACCAGACAAGAGTCAGGATGTAACTACCTACGTAAAAAAAGTTCATTCTGTTGGATGTTGTACTTTTTTGAAACTTTAGTCACTAATTAAAATCTCCATTTTCAAGTTTAAGTAATTATAAATATTGGGTAATAATGTCACCGCGGTGTAGGGGGACGATTATAAAAGTTTTTCCGAGTTTCCAGTCTGATTATATTTCAATCTCTTCTATCGCTAAATGACAGGAGATCGTAAATTTTCTGAAACCAAGTGATTGGATGAAAACGCAATTGGGGGTCGTCGCGTCGGTGCTTACTGACGCAGGGATAAAACGAGTCTTGACTTCTTTGGCCTTGGAAGTAAATAAGGTCTGTAATATCTGCCAAGAGAAAAAAAGAGGCCCTTGGTCACAAACGTCGTCGGGGAAGCCGGTTTCACCCTCGTTGACGGAATTTCGACCTGGCCTCACCGTAGCGGGGGGTGCCATTCAACTTAGATTAAATATGAAGGAGATCTAATGAACGCTTTCCCTTGACTTCCTCCTTAGCCTTCCCTTTCGAACGCTACTTCAAGGCTGGTTGATAATAATGGAGGAAGGCCTGCGGATAAAATGGGTAAATGGAGAAACGAGTGAACGGGCCACATCAAGTTTCAAAGATCTGTCCACATTCAGAAAGTTCACCATGTCATTACCACAGAGAGAAATAAGGACTGACAGAAGATAGAGAAGTCTTCAATTTCAATAACAATTGCAACTGATACTTGAACTACAGTACCAGACTCAATTGTTTTCTGCAGGATATCTGCGCTAACGACATGATATCAATCATCCCTTTCGTGTACCTTAAAACTTTTCGAAATTCATATCAGATTGAATTCGATGGATAACATTTTTGGCACATGAATGCCAGACTACCGATGCTGGGCTTTCGCTGAAGAAATTTTCACGGAGGCAGTTCGATTCAGGTTTTGACAAGCATCGTCGATCACGCACACTTTAAAGTTTGTCTAGAATTCTCTCTGACCTCGGTCCCTTTTTATCCCTGATATCTACGAACGATGGGCTCCTTCGAGGTCTAACTTCGTCTCACCTCCAGCCTCGGTCGTATTGAACTGGACTATGAGGTCCTTGTGAGTCTCTTGCACGTCCCGTCACTTTGTTGGAGTATTTCCGATCAGTGTCGGTGATCGATGACTGACAATTAGATGAGTCGCCCCTCGCGACCACCTCGTGGCCACGCTCAACCCCTGGGATTTGTCGAGGACGGCCTAGACAGAGGTGGAAGGTGGAGGTGGACCGCATGCAATTAAATTCACCCTCGGGGAGGATGGAGCCCTATCTCAGGATTGATGGCTACCCGCTAATCAATTCTCTAATGGAAATTAGTGGGACTTGCATGAAAGTTCAAGGTCAATCTGTATACAAGTTTCGAATTCTCAAGACTTGGTCAAATATTTTTCATACAGTTTTGCTCTCTTCAGGTTTTATTATCGCTAATTGCGATGTTTCGCGATGCAGGGTTGAATATGCAGCTCGTGGTATTTTTGTACCACGAATTAGCCGTTAAATGTAACATAGTCGCAAGGTGGAAGTACCTTATGAAACGTGCTAGTCCGTCCAGCCTCGGGATCGTCTCTGTAACTTGAGTATATCCAAGCTCTTGGATTATGAAGCTAATTTCTCTAGATTTACGTGAATGACGTTTCGCTGAAAGCTCTATCATCCTTAAGTACGTTAATACATACTTCGTGGTTCTGGCTGAATGTGTGTTGCATATGGTGCATTTAAATAATGAAAAAATCAGAATACTTGAAGAATTTTATACCGCAAAAAAGTTTGAATGTTGTACTTACACATATGATAAAGGACCAGACCGTCTTGGCTGCCAGTGTACTTTTGGAACGCCTTGTTTGTCGGTGCGAAAACGGTTACTTGTCTGAGCATTAGAGTATTGTTGGCCACTACATTTTTGTCCAGTAGATGATAGAACTGTAACAAACAGATAAAGGTATCCAATTAGTACGATAATATGACGTGTGGTTAATTATCAGAAATTAGTTCGAGTATTTCATAATCTGTTGAAGAAGTAGCGGGTGAACAAGGAAACAATTCCACTCATTTGGTAATTTAGTACTCTTTGCCCCCGGGCTTAGCACGTATGTGTATGTGCCTACACCTTTATTAGGTTTGAAACGACGGGAACAAATTAGTTGTGAAAAAGTGGAGAGCTTAAAGTAAAATTCAGTTTTAATTCAAGGGTAGACATTTTCATTCGAGCGGTACGTTTTAACGACGAAGGGGAGAAAAATTAATTAGGATCACAATTGTGATGTGATAAATTTAGAGGAACTACCGCGGTTTAAGTCACTATTAAATTAAATTTTCGTTATAATACTTTGAGCACTCGGTAAAGGAGGCTTTTTCACAAAATTTCACCGAGGTATGATAAAAAATATAGTACAAATCCTTTGCGGTTACACGTCACCGGAAAAATAATCGTCGAAATGGAATTCACAATTTCATTATTTCATAGGTATTGAAATTGGCACGACGTATAGTACAAAGTATTAGACACTCTATAATACCCAATAAATATAATACTTCACTTTATACGTAACAGATAACGAATATCCAGTTTTCAGAAAATTTACCGAGTCAGTCTATGGAATTTCTCAAGATAAGAAATACCGCCACGTGCGATAAACGAGATGTCAAGACCACGAGGACAGAGATTTTGTAATGCACAAGGGGTATCTATCGCTGATCTATGTGCAGCGTTTTCAAACACAGTAGACCATATTTCCCAAGGAAAATGATGTTCAGTGATGTACAAAGGGAGGAGAACTCGTATATCTCCCGTTCCACGCTTACGAACTTTTTCTTACAGTTTGTCATTAAGGAAAATATCAAAGCAGACAGAGATTAATTCATTCTTTCATTGTACGCTGTCAAGAACAGATGAATGCTTACTTCCATCATATACTGATGTAAATTTCTAATTAGCTAGCTTAAACTGGCAGTGACGTAATTCAGACTTCTGAGGAGTTTTCATTTCGAGACTAGCGCAGTTTTTTTTTTTTCATCCCAAGTTTAATGACGATATATCGTGACTTAGTTCAATTAATTCGCAGTTACCTTTGCGCAAAAAGAACCGATATTGTATGTATAATACGGGCGTATATATATATGGAAGTAGATTACGTGTGCAGACTGTGCGTTTGACATCTGGCTTGGTGTAATGTTGATTTTGCACCCATCTTCATTTACCGTACTTGCTTATATAGGTATATCTTATAATTATCGTCCTTTGATCTGGTGGCAATCTAACTCACCTTCAAACCCGCTATCCCACTATCTATGCGCGACACGTACGTATATCTGATACACACGATTGCGCAAACTGACAATGAGATAAGAAGTTAGGGGCGAGAATTCGTGAATTTACAACAAATAGCTACAGGTATATAATACACAATGGTATTCAGCCGTTAGTGCAGAGCACGTTTGTCAGACATAAATCTTATTATCAAAGTTACCACACACCTAGATATAATGTATCTAGTGTATATCTTGTACGATGCTTATTGTTGGTTAGATCGGAGAGACAGCTCTCAAGCCTTTCCTATATAAAACTATTTATGGATTACAATTGCGTCGAGGGTATTTCGTTACAGTGAACTGTTGAAAGCATTTGCGGTGGCAAAGTAAGATATTGAGATGTGTTCCACGTATTCAATATAAGAGCTTTTACCACCCGAGACTGACGTATCGAGCATTTATTACACGGTGCATTCGGCAACGTGCATTCAAGAGCATCCTTTTCTGACCTGCGGCACTTTCCACGTTACTTTTAGCTCACGTATACATCAATACTCCGTCAGTATTTCGTACATGAAAGAAATCGCACTGCGCATTAGTATTCCGCTATCGACAAGTAAGCCACAGTAAAAGTATATAAGAATTCTTTACTTGGCTCAAAAGACGAAGAGATATGATGATTCAAAATTCGAAACGTGGTATTGCATAGAAAGAAGATTTTTCGAATTAACCAAACTATTATCAGTTGCAATTCTAGTTCAAACCAATATTTCTTTGAAGAAACTTCGATCTCGAATGAAAAAAAATGAAAGATTCATTTTTTCCGCTGTATATGAAATCGACTCATTTTCCTTAGTCAACAAACGGAAAGAAATACGATGTAGTAAATTATATAAAAACTCAATCGAATAGAAAAAACAATATGGAATGGGATCGTATTATTTCTCGTCGGTTTTCCGGTGTATGTACATAGGTATATTATGGCCTCCGTGTTTCGACATTACCAGAATCGCGGGACCACCGAGCAGCCAAACTGCGTCATATCCGCCTTGTTCGAGCTTCCCTTCCACCTCTCTGATCTCGCTCACTTCTTCATTCTACCCCATCCAGCATCCACCAGCCAACTACTAGAAAAGACAACCTTGCTCAGTCTGGCTTGTCCCAAGTATAAATTCTCATTTTCCTTCTCTCATATCTTCTCCTTCCTCTCTTAAACGAGCTATACTCTTCTTCCTTCATATATTAAGGGCTGCCTTTGTTGGTCTTCTCAGCAACGGACGTCTATGCAATGTATCGTCCGGTTATATGAATTTCTTTTCACCCTATCGCCACGATAGAGCTGGCAAAATTCAGTAACGCAGAAATACTTCCATCCCTCATTTTGAGTCACGGCCAGTGCCTCCTTATATTCCACTGATTAGAAACCAAACACCAATCTCAACTTATCCCCGGGATGTTTGCTGATCTAAAGCACGAAAGCAGCGCAATTATTTCGAGGAACTTCTATCTTACACAGCCATGGGGTTGATGGGCGGATTCCAAATTCAGCACTTAACTCACGCTGCGCTTACAACATTCAACTACCACTGTGCGATACATCGTCATATTGTGACAACCCTTACCAAGTCGTTGGGGCAGATTAGCTGGTTTGATGCTTTTGGACGCGTTAGAGGTAGTCGCTAATTTAATCTCAGCATGTTTAATTGTAAGATGCTCTTTGGGGTCGGGTGAGGTTTATCAAGGTGCAATGTAGCGAGATGAGAGGTGGCTAGGTTCGTTCTTCGTGGAGTAATTCTCAGCACGGATAGCACTTGTGGTTGTGTACAATGCCAGTTAGGAAGTAATTTGATTTGACAAATAATTCTCAAAGATATTTCTAACAGGTAATTCGACCGCAAGGTATCGTTTGAAATATGTAACTCAAAGTCCCAGAATTTACTATGAAATGGGAGAGAGAAAAAATGCAAATTTTTTCCTACCACATAGAATAAAAATTCCATTCGACCCAGAAGCTGGCAAAGAGGAGCAGAAGGATTTGGAAAACAAAGGGTCGTTCCCTCGAGTCGTTCAATCTTGAGTTTACAATGGCAAGGAGGCGTCTTTATTTCATCGGAGAACGGAAGTGTCAAATGTCCCGTGAAAGTCAACGAATCGTATCACATTTAATATAGAAACTATTACTACACCAAGTGAAAAATACGATTTACGAACCCGATAAACATCCAGATCACGTCTTTCTGTCAACTATCCAGAAATCAAACGAGAGCGAGATATCTACAATGAATTGAAAAACAGTTTCGGTGTGATCGATGCAAATACCAATCCACCGTTATACCACTGTCGAATATTGTTTCGGCTGCTATACGACTGCCAATAAGCTTGCAATTGCAGGTGGAACACAGAGTGTTCTCGCAAATAGTAACAATTGTATCGTACCTATACGCGGTGTTTGTTTATAGATTCGAATTTGGCTGTTTGCACCACTACCGCAATTGTTCTGTCTATCCGTCTGTCCTCTTTCTCTCTCTGCACCGCTGCTCACGGTGATTCTCACAATCAGTACATCTCCGTAATTTGCACGCTCTCTTTCTGTTTTTGTATCTTTTTGCTGTTGATTTTTTTCCTCTTCTTCTCCCTTTTTTGCAGTTTCCTCCCACACTCTTCCTAACTCTCTCGAAGCCTGTGCAAAGGGCTCCATTAGCTGGGCGAGCCATTAGCCGCTCTGAATCCCGGGACTTTTTTTTTAACAGGCTGAAAGTTCTCTGGTAAAAGTATATAAAAACGAAAGAATAGAGAGAAAGACGAATGAATAAAGTAGTGCGATTGTATCCAGGAAACATCTCGTATTTCGAACTAATTCACGCAAATTTACCTGCGCAGAAACATGTAGGTACATACAATCGGGGGAAAAGAAATTATTTCATTATTTTCGGAATTTTCTATTAAACTATCATGACCGTTCAACAAATAAGTGGGATGGTCGATTTTTACGAAACACTAAATTGCAACGTATTTGTGTTGAATCCAGCAGCAGCTCATTTGTCGTTGTTGGAAAAGCTAAAAAGCTATTAAATATATTAACAGGAAGAGCAGACTGTAAACCCTGCAGTGATATGATATGAATCTCGTTCGAAAAATTGTGAATATAAAAGAGACGATAAGGGTTCAAATATCGGCAATTAGATTCATCTTTCATGTAACGAAGATAAAAGTTCCATAAATCTGGATCGTGAGTTCAAAAGCGTGATAGATACTGAGAAGTACAATAATTATACGATAGTACCTTTAAATTCCATAAGCTATCATCATCGTATCATTTTTTCCAAGTGCAATGTGCATTTATAATCAATTACATTTCAGTATCGAATACGGTGCATACGAGGGCTACTACATAGTTAAATAGAAGTAGACATTTTTAATACTCGAAACGTGAGAGGAAAGCTTTTCATTTAATGATACACGGTAGAACGTGGCCTAATGGGCTACATTTGAGGTGAGATGAGTCAGGATCGTGCAAAGTGCTAAAGAGCAACGGTACAGAAATTAATGAAAAGAAAGCTTCGCCTCGGTGATTCATTCTGGCAGTCAAATGTGTTGATGAAGATTTTTAAATCAGCGAATGAGTTTTTATATTCGTCCAAGTTACGTGATTTGATTTCGTCCTATGTGCGCATTGCTGTTATATTACAAATTCTAGTTTCGATTTAACTGATATCTGCGGCCCTCACAAAACAATCCCTTAAGACGATCCCTGCAGCTCTGTTGTTCCTGCCATAAATCAAGATAGGAGGGATGTTTCTAGGCAACTTGAATCTACAGCCCTCACCCTTGTGAGTGCCTGACAAACCGGAAGAAGAAAAGATGGATGGCTATTGTTGATTTAGCAGAGTGAGTCAGATATGGAAATTCCGATTACGTCACCGTATATCGAGTAGGTACATTTCGTTTGAGGGGTTCCAGTATCGTATCTATTTAGATAAGACAGATGTAATAGTCGAAATTTACAACATCATGAACAAAAAGTGATTTAAATAAAATTTCATTATTCTTCACATTGTAATGACGAGCTAAAAATTACAAAGCCGAAAATGAATGACAGCGATGTCTACAATTAAAATGTACACAGCTTACGAGATCCGCTACAATTAGAACCTCATCCACTATGCCGGTAATTGATAATCAATGTTCAATATCCCCACTAGACCGAGTCGCATCCGCACCGGGACTATAGTTTGTCTACTAATCCGTTATCAGCCGGCAATTCGTATGAGGCGTATGGCTATTGGTGATAAGAGCTTCGCAGGTATTGTGAAAAGTTATCTAAATGCGCAGGATAACGTGACGGTTGTTTGATGACCGGGGTGTAAGTTTGAAAAAAAATAAAAAAAAATTTGTGTATATTTTACGAGTAAAGACCTACGTAAAATCTCGAGACACCAATAGGGAGGGACTAGAATGTAAAATTTCAATATGAATTTCAAACTTTAGGGTAAAAATGAAGGTAACCTTTTCATAGCCGAAATTCTATGCGACCGTAACCTTAGAGCGCTCTTGGCCTTTGAGTAGGTCTACCAAATGTTTTATTTAGAACCAGCCAAAAATAGATTTACGATAGACCGCGCGCAGCCTTCAGCTATATATGGATCAGGAATAGAGAATACCTATTTGCATTGGTTCAGGTTGAATCTTACGTAGTTAAGATAAATTCCTGTACTTCGTCGTCATCTCCATTTCCCATCTTGTATTTCAAGCTATACTAGAGGAATATCTGGCTGGTATTACTACTCGGGTATGGTTAAACGGACGGGATGGATCCCTTTTGAGCCTAACGACAGCCACAGAACCCACTTGAGTACTGCTACAAATTAGAATGGTTCCTGCGTGAGATACGACTACTAGTTTGACGCTTATGTATACGACTACGATCAGCCCTAGGACGATATAAATTTTAGGTTTCAGGACTGAAAGGACATCATTGTGAGGATGAACATTAGCATACTGTTCGCAAATTAGTGTACTTTACTGAAGAAGAGATCTCCGATGATGCTTATTGTTAGTTAGCGTGAAGTATTGCGTCATCTGGGCTTATGCGGTTGTATTCAAAAATTTTCAGAATTCGGTGAACAAATATCGCGGATTGTTCGAAGTGGATATTGTGCAAGCTCTGAATTGTAAAGGTATACCCTTCTGTTTTGATATCCACAAGTAGAAATGCAATTACGTGGTGCACGTATAGTATGGCCCAGTTGCTAGAGCTTGCGAACGAGTTGGTCGAGTCGCCCAGGGTATCACCAACCCCAACGACAAGTCGATATTCAGAATGAGGTCGGTTTCTATTTCCTTTTATCCAATTGCTGCAGCGGACAGCAGCTGTCACTTACCTTACTCTAACTTAGAACAAAAATTTCCAAATGTATCGGTCCGAATCGTCAAAACTGACTAGTGAAATATAGACCGCGGTTCTATCTGATTTTAAATTGGAAATTTCCGAGATATTTTTGGTAATCGGTATATTATTTAGAGTCGCGAGAGGCGAGGTGAATTTTTTCAACACATTTAATCGTCAAGTTTGATGGCGTTTGACCGCAAATATATATGTTGAAGAAAAATATTGGAAAGTTGTATACAAAGCCTAATCCTGACGTCACTTAATGTTGCTCGTGACGTTGTGATCGTGCAAAGTTGTTGTATACTTTGTGATGAGAACGTGCGATTGCATATCTAGATTAGCATACATTATATCATAAGTAGGTATAGATACAAGCATAGCCAACCGCTTTTACGTGTTAATATATGCCAAGTACTATTTTATACCAAGATCGAATAAATTTGTTAAAGTCGAAAGACAAGCGCGACTGTGACGTTACGTGCTTTACGCGATCGATAAGATTAAATGTAATATGGAAAAAAGGGAGTTAAGTAGCTTTCGTTCCGCTTCAAATTTATAATTATAAATACCTACAACGTAGCGATACACGGGGGCAATGCCCTAGGTGAAAATTTCCAGACATATAGGTAGGTACTATGAAACAACCGCGTATAAAGGAGAAATATATCGCGTGTGACACAGTTTCATTCCTGACGTAGTAATTACAACGTTCCATTGTACAAGTTCTTCCTTTTTTCTACAGTTCAAGACTCGTATACATGTAATGGCAAGGTACGCACGTGCTGTATACTTAAATACCTGCCTTCGTAAAACGTGAGGGAAGGAAGAAATTCTTGGAAAACCGAAGCTCCGATCGTTATGACGCTTTTTCCCTTCTCCGATTGTCTCGAGCTACTTTTTACCCTTACCGATAATTCAGGGAAGTTTTAATTGCCCCAAAGTTGACAGAGACCCGCGAAGATAGACGCAGATCTGATCCCAACCCAAACCCACTCAACTTAACTTATCTTATACCCGACTCAACTAACACATTAACCAGACGCTCAAATTCACGTAGCATGAAGAACTTGCTGGAAAAACAGATTAAAATGAAAATCATTCAAACTCAGCCAAGTATCCTGTGGGATGAAGAAGATGCTTTATAGACTCAGTCATTGCGACTCCAGAAACTATCGACTCAATAATTCAACATCAATTTAAGAAAGTTAATCGAAGAAAGTCAGCGAATTAGTTCGACGTCTTGCAATATTTAGTGACGTATATACGTATGAATCTCTGTATGTCTCTGTCGTATGAAACTTCTGATTTCCTATAGTTATTTTGAAATTTGAAGTATCATGGTCTCGTCGGTATGAAATTGTATTGCAGTTAACTTTTTAACTTGATAATAGAGTATCGCGTTTGATCAGATCTGAACGGTTTCTTGAATCGAGTGCAAGCTGCGAGGTCTACCGCAATTACTCTATATCCTCGTAGTGGAATTTTGTTTGAAAACTTTTATTTTACTTTCCGGGAGAAAAGGAAAACGGCGATAATACTGTTCGGAAAAGTTACAACGAGTCGATTGAACGAAGTATTTCGCCGGAATATTATCCACTCGAATTTATATCATCGATTTTTATGAGAACGGTAGAGATAAATCGAGGCTACCCGAGACGAACATTAAAATATGCGGTTTACATCATTCGTTGAGGTGTTTGTACGTTTTATGCGATGGAACTTCCACCCACCGAAACCTTCGTGCAGCACTAAATACTGATTGGTCACATTATCTATAATCGAGAGTTCCATGACGTTGCAATTTCGTGCATATTGTTAATTACTAAGAGTTCAAGCTGCACTACTCCTAAGCGAGTTTCAAGTATCAAGTATCCGGCGCACTAACTATAAGTGCCAATCTCACGTTGTTCTATGCGAGATATTCTGCGAAAGGCGTCTCATCTCAACCAATAAATTCAAGTATACAGTTTTTAAGTTAAGAACAGAAACTGGGTTCCTTTATCATGCGTTGTTTCTTATCAGAGCAGCTTAACGCTACAATAATATTATACAGGAACTAAAAATCACTTCTGGATTGATAACTAAAATCGAATCGATCAGTATTACGATAACTATCTGACACTAAAATTGTCCAAAAAATGGGCGAAATAGGAAGCAAAGTATAATCTCTGATTGTTTTCGAACAAGGATTATAGTTCACTTTGTATATATAATATATATGGGAATCTACTAATATACTACGATGTCATAGCCGAGAATAATTCGATACCACAGTCTGTGACGATGATGGTTCAACGCGAACCCTACCGCAAGTACCTAGTAACTTTGACAAGTTTACTGCAAACAGAAATTGACTGTTGGCGAATATGTTTGCTACTTGGCATCGAGCCACTGATGAAAATTAACATTGATCATTCCGTCGGTGTGTATACCATTCTAGGAGTTGTCAACCCCTTGGTGATATGGAATAGCATAAAATTAATACGTATCATAGTCTTCAGTTTTTCCTCAGATAAGATATAAGAATGTTTTTTTTTTTTTGTTTTTATTTAAATTTCAATACAGCCATATATGTGTGACTAAATTAGCTTAGAAGAAATATCAACCAGTGACGCGTAATGAATTTTAATGATACGTGAATTACAACGATTATTTGACACGTGATAGATCTTTAAATGGAATATCAATAAGCAATGCACCTTCTCTATTATTGCTTCGCAGTTATTGAACATATGCCCAAACTGTTCCACTAATTGATAAAATTGTATTGATGATACATCGATAAAAAAACTGTCCTAGTATTATTACGTTATTTTGCAATGAATAAAAATGGTGTGTTGCCTTAACTTAATTACGGATAGCAATGTTGCCAAAACGACGGGGCGTCACGTTTTCGATCGGTGATTTTCTATACACGTTTTAAAGCAATCAGTATACACTGTGGATAGAATTTACAGGGGTGAAGCTCGCTGATTGAAAGTTGAGCTGAAGAGTACACAGCATATTTAAACCGGTGTTGAAAGTCGTGAGCCACAAGGATCTCGCAAACATGTAGGGTGGAAGTTATAACGAGGGTAGAATTTGCGGTTTGCTGATTTTTATTTACTTTAAAGAAAGTTATTCGGTAAATACAAAGGGACTTATGTTTGATTCGGTTCGGCTTCGTTCATACGGTCGTTTCTCGTTTTTTTTCCTGGATCTATGCTCCTGCACGGTAAGTACTTCCTGCGTCACGAATAAGCGCCAACAATAGACAGGAATTACTGGTAATTTTTTTTCATCAACTACGATGAATTATTCCAGACACGTAACTTAGCAAAGTCATATATTCACGGTACCAGCTAATTTTATTTTAAACGAGCACAATTCATCTTCACGTAACTTTAAACGTTATTCGCAATTATCGTCGAACAAAAATTATTTCAGTTAACGCCAACGCAACGAAACCCAACTCGAGGACAAAACATTTTCTTTCATTCTTCTTAAAGCAGAGTAAAGAGATTTTCCTGCAGCATGATTAACGACAACGATTTATTTGACAAATATAAACCATCCCCGAGTCTTTGTCTCAGTAAAACATTGCTCAAGTTAATGTATTCAAACATGTTAATGAGTTCGCGAAGTAATAGCTGTACAACGTGAAAATTAGTAACTATAGAAAAAAAAAAAAAAAAAAAGGATAAAGAAAGAAAGATATTAGAACCACGTAATGAAAATCAATCCATTTAATTTCATTGATTGCTTACTTGCCAGTCCGTGGTTATTGGGTGCGAAAGGAAAGCCACAAATAACCATAATCGGCCACTATCCGGGTATCCACGGACCTAGTGGACTAACCGTTACAGAGCTTGTTCAGTTTCAGAGCTAGTTAGACTGCCTACGTGTTGCGTACGTTACGTGCGCTTATGGTATAACCACAAACGCGTGTACGTGAAAACAACCGAGGTTAGGAGAACGGCGAAGTACACCCTCAGGACGCATTACCCGCCAATCTGGAAGCTACGAGAAGGCGTTGACCATCCCTTCGAGCGTTAACGGGTTGCCATCTCTTAAAGTAAGGGTTGGTCCGCAGGATTATATATTCATTCATGTATATATATCGGGTACCCTAATCCTATTTCACTCGATTTGTATACATATGGCAAATGATTATCTCCAAAGTTGAGGTTGCGAACAATTATTAATGATCAATTAAGATTCTTTAAATTTTAAAAGGGATGAATTATGATGTGATTTTTTCGCCTGATAAATTTAACTAGAATTCTTCAATGAGGCTTGGATTCTTGTTTGATTGAACATCAGCGGAGATTCAAGCAATTCGAGTCATGTGTACTAGTTTCCGAAGAATCAAAATTGAGTCAATAATTTGACTGATTATTCAAATAAGAACAACGTATTCTCGTATAATCAAAAGTTTTGTGACACCAGCGAAGAAAAGAAAAAAAAAAAAAAAAAACTACCCAAGTATTCGTCTATGAACAGCGACTTACTTTACTGAAGTCTTGGGATCTGTGAAAGTTGTGATTCAGATATCGTGTAGAACCGTTGAGACCGATGGAACAGATCGGTGGTTGAAAAGTTCGTTATGTCGTTGTCTGGCAAAGGGTGAATATTTGCATACGGGAGTTGGCGCCCAGGGGAAAAGTTGTGCTTGACATTTGTCGTTTAATCTTGAATCGCCTAAGGCTAGAAGTCCCTCGTGGTAGATCAGTACCCGCCATTGTACAATTCGTTGATACTCACGTATGTCAAATACATTTGGTCATGCCTGAGGCTTTGTGGCTGCAGTAGCAATGATTGAATAGATTTTTTTTCAATTTAAACATAAAAACTCATTCTACTGATACGAAAGCCTCCTTTTTTCGAATAACGATTCCCGTAAATATTTGATCAGGTATTGTCCAATCACGTACCTACACAGAGGGTAGCTAATTAGCACAAGGGACTGATTGTGCCTACCAATTCTAATTTGTGTATATAATCATGTATCGGTTAACAAGCTGATAACAGATACAGGGAGACTGAAATTGAAAGAGATAGAGCGAACAGAGTTTCGAAAACAAAGTATAGCTGTGGTGGATAAAGGAGAAAATCAAGCAGCAATCGGTACTCTTTGAAACGGATAGAACAATTGTACTAGATAATGTGTCCTGAGGGGCGCGTCGCGTACAATAAAGCCACTATTGCAAAAGGGTCTGGTTTTGTAGCAAATGAGAACTCCCGCATTGTCATGGATATGAAGATGTGCTTTCTCTGCAACTCGCTATGTGCTGTCTCTTATTGTTATGTATTTCGCGTGACTGGTGATATGAGCCATTGGATTATTTGTCATTCACCTAAAGATCGATGTACAGTCATTTTTGTTTTGTTTTTCACTGGGTGGAAGAAACTTTCCTACTATAGTAACTTTGATAATACATTATCTTGCGATTATTCTGAATGGCTGAAGAACTACTAACGAAAACTCGTGTAACTGATAGTGGAGTAGCTTTCCAAGTGATTTCGCGAAAGCAAATAGGGTTTTGTACTGATAGTTCTAGAAGGAAATGAGTCATCGTAAGATTGCTGAAGTTCGCTGTCGAGTTGAAAGTATCTCTCATTGTCAGACTCGTTCAAGCACTTTCAAGTGGCTAGAGTAAAGTGAGATGAGACAAACCGAAAAAAAAAAAAAAAAAAAAAAAAATGTCTTGTAGAAAATAGGACTCAATAAAATTTTACGTATTTCTAATATTTCCCCAGCGTATTGAGGCTGTAAAAGTTTCGAACAGTCGAGCAATAACAAAAATTCCTGAAGCAACTCATTTAGGGTTTTTATTCACGCGTATAAAAGAGTCAGGATGAGATTTGGGAATTTGTTTCTCCTTTCAATCCGTGAAAGTGCAATAATAAGTGATCGACAAACAAATTGAAGAGGTATCTCGGAACTCTAAAAGTCGTTTACGACTGAACGTGATCTTAATCGTATTACTTTTTGTCCAATAGTTAGAGCGAGCTAGACATTTCACGTTTTCTCGTTCGATCGCGAATGAATACTGTTGGATTAGATTTGTATCTCACTTCGTTTATAGACCAATACAATTTCGGAATTAGTGCGACGATATAGAAAGATTAAGTAAATAATCCGAAAGTTTAATCTAGCGTTTTGCACCCATCTCGGAATGACTTTTGCTCGGAGGGGTCCCGATGATTATTATTATTATCAGGGAAGTGATTAAATTCCGTGCGATAATTATTCAGGAGCATCGTAGCCCCGCGGGTTTCATATAGCAGTTCGACGTAGCCCAGCGGATTGTGTGGCCCGGGAATACATGAGTATGAAACAAGTGCGGGTCTTGAATGTTTAATTAAAAGTAACTTTGAGCAATCGTAAATAAATCACACGAGATTCCACATTTGGCGAGGAATCATGCTTTTTAATAAATTTTAATTACATCGATGGTATTATGTGTATTCCCTAGCACGCGGTTCGTGTTAGCTTTAATTAAAAGCAATTTTTCTTCCCTCATCAGCGCCTAAACGTTTTTCAATAGACATTAGGAATTTCAATTTGAGCGAAAATTAAATTTGCAAAACTACGCGCCTCCAGAACTACGTCAGGGGTTGAGAGAATCTACGAGAGTTCAGGTAGGTAATATCCATAATTGAAGCAAACACTGCAGTAATGTAAAATGTAGAATTATGGGTATATAGCTGACAAAAAATTTCAATTATAAATTGTATTATAGTCGGTCGTTACTCTCGTCTTCTTGATTCAACAAAAACTTATTCAAAGTCTGATTACCCGGTAAAATAAATCTTTGAAAATTTAGGTGACTTGCTTGATCAACGCTCAATGATGTACATGAAGATTCTCTACGAGGTCTATATGATTAAAATGCTCCAGATGTATTAAAGCGACATTTTTCTAATATTGAAAATATATTTACGAGAAATCCAAAAATCCTCCAAACATCATCAATATTTTTTGCACGTATTCATCTCTAAAATTTACACAAGCATGCATAATGTGCAGGTGAATACTTATAAAGGAATAAATTTCTGTACAGAGATACTTACATGCACACACGTTCATCTAGAGTACTTGTGGTTTATAGATAAGATACCAGTACAGCCTGGAAGGAGACTGATTGTCGAATTTATACTCCAAGCTTGTGTATGCAACTTTTGGATGTATGTGAATCCCTACTTTTACAATCGCGAATAAATTCGATGCGTGTTTTTCGCCAGGCACTTACATGGTACATGAACCACGTTTGTGCCACTTTATACCGCATTAACGACGGATAAATTTTTCCTACATTTTTCGATTTATTTAGAAAATAGGAATTGAGGTGTGAAAAATTTCTCTATTGCCTTGAATTCCTACAACTGTCTAAACTCTAAATATAAAAGTGACGTGAAGATTTTCCAATATTTCAACTCCGCGTCGAATCGCTGTTCCATACCAGGGTGATACAGAATTCAGAATAGCGCATAACTGTGGTAGAACCTATAAGCGAGAAAACTGAACTCGAAGTCGATTTAATCGACTTCCTTCAAGAGGGCTGTTACGCTCTACTTCAAAGTCGACAAAATCTAGATTTCCAAGGCACAGAATTGCAGTATTTCGTGATTGAGAGAAAATTCTCTTTGATTTACCTCTAATAATAAGTGCCCGAAGCGGTGGAAAAAAAGTACAATTAGAATCACGCGATCAAACCAAACGGGGAACTTTATCAAATCTTTGAATTATAAAGCGTAAAACAGTATTTCAACGCAGTCTAACTCACTTTTTCTGTATTCGAAAACGATAATTACAGTTGCTTTCGAGGCGTTTTTCATTGTCTACCGTATCCTATGAACGGAATCGAATAAAATGGTATATTCTTGGGTAGCATGGGATAGCGTGGGATAAACCGGGTATGGACGCGGCTTATGGGATAAGCCTTAATGAATCGGCACTATACTTGCGACGTAGGTATTAACCCGGTAAAATAGCATGAAAATCTTCACTGCCACACGAGCTTTGAAAATTCTCTCTTTTCCGAACCTCATCGACAAACATACCCCCCCTTCAACATTTCAAGTAATGGGGGATTAACAGCAGCAATGAGTCCATGAAATCACGTTCTATGTTCACTACCATCAAGACTATAAGAAGACGCGATAGAACAAGTAACACAATTTGTGTTTCAAATAATAATTTTCAAATCACATTTAATGATAATATTATGGTTCGAGAATATATTTGCCCACTTATATACAGTTCTGACTTATTTCTATACCTACTTGTAAAACTTCGATACCATAGTACTTGCAAGAGTAGCTAGATAAAAAGAAGAAGTTACTTTGAAACTAATCTCCGTTAACATAGCTGCAGGTATAGTGGGAGTAAAATTTTCATTTTCAGACTACGAGATAAGTTCATAAAGGATAAGTACCTATATCTAATGACCAAGCTTGCAGGGTACTTTGACGAGATTAGTCAAGGAAAAGAGCATGTTAACAGCCGGAAGACCCGAAGCGTCATCGTCGTATACGGATTATTATTTTTTCGTTTTTTATTTAGTTTCGAGGTAGTTCAGAACGAAGATAGTTTCTCCGTCAAAGTATTTGAATTTCATCATGAACCAGCTGGGAAGTATAGAAAAGTGTTCTTTCTTTTTTCTTTTTTCAAGTCCTCGGTATTGTGAAATTTTTTTTACAATTTTTTACGTAATCGCGTCGTTTTGAAAGCGGGAATTGGAAACGAAATTGTTTCCTTTGTTTCTTTAACAGCGATGAAATAAAAGGAAGTCTTTTTTTTTTTCTCGTCTTTCTTTTTTTTGTGCATTCAGCCTCCGTATCATGCTGAAATATTTTCCGGAGTGTAGACTCATGAATTTCTTGTATAGTCCGTAATTTAGAATTTCAGCCTCACCGAATTCGGCAAAGTATATTTCGGTAATAACCGGATAACAAGTCTTGGTGAATTATCGTAACGCTAAGGTTCGGTAGGGACTCAAACGATCGAAAATATCGATCTCGAAAATTATAACTAAAGAAAGTATATTGGGTATATTATCGCAAATATCAGTGAACTGGAAATAAGGAATACCTAAGATTCGAAAATTGAAATCGCTCTCATCTTGCGCACCATTTATAATCCGCAACCTTTATTTTTAGATTATTCTCTGACTCTTCTCTGCACGGCTTTTGCACACTTGGTATTCACACCCTCCCACAATTCCGAATTATTTCTTCAATTATTCGCGACTTTAATTTCCCCGTACGAGATTCTTTTACAATGGTATTCTCAGTACACATTTCCGTTGTTCGTTTTCAACTTCCTCTCGTATTTCGTGAATCCTTCATTCGCGATTTCCGCACCGGAGTTCAGAAAAAAAAAAAAAAAAAAAAAAAAAAAAAAAAAAAAAAAAAAAAAATGGAATTTCTAAGCAGTTTGCCCATAGCAAAGTACCTTGGGTATATAATTATATATTTTTATTCAGAAAATGTTTTCATGATTCCATCCACTCTTGATTTCGTATTTATAATGATATATCTGCCTTGTGAAATCTGCACAAAGAGTAACTCATGCTACTTAGTTTCTTCTTAGATTCTTTGCTTGTACTTTTCAATATTTGGGCGAGGTTCAACAATTAAAAAAACTCACCTACCTCAAGCAGAACAATCAAAAGAAAGTTCCGCAAATTGGTAATACGGCATTTCGAACCGACCATCAAGCTCGGCTCTGATAGGTATACACATACCGATATCGGAACTACCCTCGACGCTTTATGGTAGGCACTTCGTCTTTGTTATAGCAAAGGAGTTCGAACTGATTTCGAAAGGAACGAGTTTTGAAAAAGGACTACCTCGAGTGTTCATCAATGTGCAATCATACGTGATAACAATTTCTATGAGGCAAGAATATTGAAATATAGACAGCTGTCAGTAGCGTGGACGCCTCAGCAGAACCCGATGTATAAAATATAAAAATGTGTACACCACTCGATGATTGAAATTCCCTAGTATGGAAAAAAAAAAATAAATAAAACAAATCGTTAGATGCACTCATGACGCTGAAAGACTACAGCTGAATTGAAATTTACTGGTTCGGTTGTATCATATTAAAAGTTCAATCTCCCATTTCCCTATCCAAACTTTCTCTTACTTTAGCAGTAATGAATTGTCACCACAACTATAATTGTAAAACCACCTAAATACACCGTCAGACAATACGACGATAAATTTTCAAGCTGTCTTTGGTAAGCTGTACGGTACACAGGCGAGTATACGTAGGTATATCCACAAATCTGATTGTCGTGTCAATCCACCATAGAAAGGTAACGGTACGCGTTATTATTATTATTTTTCTTATTTCAATCAACTTTCGTCATTCGTCGATCAAGAACACTCTTCGTACTTTTCTCAGGTTCTATAACAAAACTTATTCCTTTTATGAACTACGCTCGTTTATCAAGGTGAAATCATGTACGCAGCGTTATAGACTCATAATTGCATCGCTGCCTCTTATATTCTTTTCGGGCTAGGGAATATACGGTGGAAAATTTTGTTATAGGTGAAAATCTAACATTGTCATTGAATTTATATTGAATTAGTCATTTTCCA
This sequence comes from Tenthredo mesomela, assembly GCA_943736025.1. Classification (NCBI taxonomy): domain Eukaryota; kingdom Metazoa; phylum Arthropoda; class Insecta; order Hymenoptera; family Tenthredinidae; genus Tenthredo; species Tenthredo mesomela. The sequence goes on along the minus strand of OX031015.1, from coordinate 33,370,821 downwards.
AACGCACCACTCAGAGCCATTCGTTTCGGTTCAAAAAACGTTTGTGGTAAAATATCTTCGGTATTTGCTCTCTTTTGAAGGGCGAACATTCAATATCATACAAATAATATATCCAAGCTGCGCCGCTGTTGTTTAATGTTTGTGCCGTTTGCTAAAGTTACGACTTAAACCAGTTTAGGGGTAGTTCAGGGGTAGATATTGTATGTTTTAGTCGCCAGCTAACGGCCAACGACCAATCGAAACTGGCGGGGTGTTGGCAGTTCCGAATGAACTGTTGATCAGCCAAATTGTTAATTTCACCCCTATCACTGGCATGCCTTACCAATTTCCACATACAGTGCCACACACTCTCGCATTGTACCGCGATCAATTTATCGAAACCGCGTGACGCACCCTTATTTGTAAAATCTGATTGGGAATTGGGTTATACCGAAGTATTTCCGATTTTTATATCGAGTAAAACATCGAGTTTGCTACAATGTTCTATAAATATCAGACCCTGTATTCCAGCTTGGAATTTTTTGGAAGATGGAAAATATACATTATTGAATTACGTAAAATTTATTTTTATTAATTTTTTTTTTTCACTCGCCGAAAAAACCCAGATAAATGGGTTTCTCGAATTTTATCCATGCTCGTATATCTTTGGCGAAGGTAAATTATTGCGATATCCTAATTAGACGGTTATGCTCGCACCATTTCCTTACAATGCCTGGAGACAAATTTCAAACAATATAGATGCTCGGAGAATAGCTAAGTACTGATATTTAAATCTTAATTTCTTAGCATAACTTTGTGGCCTCGCCGTTGTGTAGGTAATAACGCTTAAATTGTAACGGGACCATTTGAACAGTTTAAATTAGATCGAATATATATATATACGACGAAGTTTTAGCACTAATTAATTTAAAGTTACGAGAGTAATGTTACCATATTATAGCAGTCGCGGCTAACGTAAGCGCCTTATCACCGGGTTTTCTCATTCTTTGGTCATATCGGTGTAAAATAATAATTGTGGGTAATACTGCATTGTATGAACACCAGTTGCTAACAAAAACCATATAAAAGTACGGAGCAGCACCAGATGTTACAACATCGACCACAATACCACAAACCTCTAATATTTCCCAAAGCATGGTATCCTGCGATCGTATTTTTATTCTTTATTTTAGTATTTTCTCACAAAGAACTCACGGAATAACAACGGTCAGAGTTTATATGAAATAATTTGATTTCAGGTAATGTGAAATCCTCAGTAAAAGTGAAAAAAATCAAACCGTACGTGCTATATAAATTCACGTCTGTATCACTATCGTATAGAAATTTTCCTGCTTGCAAAACACCATAACCGTAACTTTGAGAATTTTTTTCCCTCTATATCTATAAGCAGGGATCGGGACATATAAGGAGGAAAAAATGATTCCCTAAAGTGACTCACGAATTTAATCGTACCCTTGAGTATCTAGGCTAGGGATCTTCCCCATTCTCTTGCGGATAGAATGATTGTGAGTTCTTCTTGCACTACCGAACGGTCGGCTGTAGTCGGTACTATATGTTTGATTGCAGAAGCAACTATCACAACGAGGGGAATTTTCTGAGGGAAACGTTACACCGATGAATATTTGATTAGCACCGAGCAGTCGGGCCAATTACGCTTGCGGGTTGGGATTAAAATTTAGTCTTACGCCAAGCGGCACCGTCTATCTCGCTTTTAGCCCTTGCTTGCTCGCCAGGGAATCCCTCTTTATCGTTCTTGTAATCCCCCACGACTTGTGCGTGAGGCGCGTGCACCGGGTCGCGAATGAAGCGATAAAACTTATATACGTACGATACTACTACCTCGCCGACCTACCGATCCGTCACCCGCTACCTCAGTGGCGGTGGCAAATAATTGGATGGGTTTTCACGGCGGAGGTAGATGTATCGTACTATAACCAAGATACTTTGTGAAAAATTGATTCCTTTTTTTTTTTTTTTTTTTTTTTTTTTTTAGTCAATAATAAATCTACAGAGAATTATAGAGGGAGGATAGTGGATTCAAAAATGAATCAATAAATTGGGATAAGGTGATGGTGCAGCTGCTCAGTCACGAATTATATCATGGCTATAAGTTTGTATGGTATACCTATCTACCGTTTCGTGTATTGGATATACGCATTAATCATAAATCACAGTAACAGTTTTCAATCACATTTGTATGATATCGTTAGGGCAGGTATGTACCAGGTTATAATACATCAAACTGGTCCACTAATAGCATTGATGTGCGATGAGATGCAATGAACCGATACTATTTGACTAACCAAAGGCACCCTGTGGGACACCGATACTCATTAGTAACGTCATTCGGAAATGTTAGGTGATTATTTTTAATTTATATGCCTTTGCGATTCCCAATCACTGGAGATCGCTATTATAGGCATATAGGTGAATTTCAATCACGGAATGGAATGCATATTGGCGAAGTAGGCGATCGAAGTGACATTTTAAATCCTTGGGGTTCGTTTATAAATCCAAAAGTTTTTCTACAAATGGTCATGAGCAACGTGCAGCTTGCAGCATTCCAGCACTTCACTTCATTACTATTATTAACAGCGAACTAATAACTACTTTCAACCCTAGGGGCTTATGTTGACTTTAAGTTCAGTAGAAATTAAAGAGGTGATTAGCTCGCCCATTTCCGTATGTTGAAAGCCTTTGAAACTGTCGAAGTACGTACTTCAACTAAGAATGGGATTTATTATGACAAACCTAAGAAGCTCATGTCTCACAAACGTTTTACAATCATTCATCGATCGTATGGTCCATGACACTCAGGCTCATCGAGTTTCCGAGGCGATGGATTGGCGCAGATCTTTACCATGTTGAGATAACTCGATGATATATTTTTATCGATGTAGTTGTAAGATTTGTATGAATTCATCTTTATTTCATGATTTTTATGTCATAGATTGAAATTGATAAGCCGATAGCACCTAAGAGAGACCGAAGTGAGCTGAGATAATGTTATGCCATTCTGCAGGTGACAAAGCTTCGTTTTTTTTTTGACTAGTGAGATTTATCTGCCCTTTGCGTAGTGAGAATCGTTCCTTTGAGAGTTTTATATTTAGGGTCGGGTTCAAATCGCAAGCATTATTTCGACACCGTAGACCGTTACTCTTAATGAAGGAAGAAACTAGTCTCACAGGAGGGTTTCCTCAAATCTAAAATTACTTCCGAAGGGGTTTAGATTTTGATTTAATCGCATAAAATCACCAAAAAGAAAAATAAACACTTAGCAAGTAAGAATATCACTTTAATTATTTCAAGAGCTCTATAGTCTCCCAGAAATTAATCAGATGAATGTGTCAAGAGGATCAGATAAAGTGCGATTAGAATTGATAAATACATGATTGTGAATATTAATGGACTTTGGGAGGTGATAAAAATAAAGAATATCATAAACTGACGTGAAAATATAATCGAGAAAAGGCATTTTTAAGGCAGCGGCGATTTCATCCCCTTATTCACCGGATGGCAATAGCCGGGACAAAAAAGTTTTTCCAATCTACAAAATCTGTCATAAATAATGCTGATCTCTCGAACGAATTGCTTTGATCTGGCTTTGGATGCGTTTTCTTCCCTAGCGCGCTATCCTGCCCTGCCCTACCCTACCCTACCCTACCCTACCCTATACCCTGTCCTGTACCCTGCCCTACCCTAGCCTTTCCAAACCCGCCATATACTAAACCTAACCAGGGCAGATCCGTTGATTTATTTTATAGGTCCACAGCGTGGCGCGGTTCGGGACATCTACTTTGGACCCCAGCGGTAGGTGGGATGCTTGAAATTGAGATGTGTCACGGTTCGAACGTAGAAATTACAGACGAGGTTCAGAGATAAGGGAGAAAAGGATACGTTAACCTCGCTCTGCGCAGCGTGTTGCATCGTGATGGATAACGCAATCCCGTTTGTATCGATATTTTTTGAGTAATCGTGCATGAGGGTCGTCTCTGATAATTCATAGTCATACGAAAGTGAGAAATTATTATTCTTGTTTTGTGTTCCTAGGCATGCTATACTTAGAATTTATCTTTCTTATAGTTAGAAATTAAATAAATGGAATTAGGATGGGCGGGATGAACTTCGGGTTTGGGACCATCCAGCGAAATACAGGAAATTCTGTTCGGCTCAGGTCGACCCTTCCACCAACTGATTGGAATTGATTGGGTATGAATTGAAAAACGAGAATATCCGGGGATCGGAATTTCGAGGAGTTATATAATGCAATACGTTGATATTAATCAAGTACTTTTGGGCTCACGCCTTAAACCTTATCCTGAATACCAATCCCGGTATTTTTTTTTTCCACAATCAGATAATTAAGTCATAAAATCATATTTATAAGATTTTTATTCTTACTGACAAGTCAATTTTTTCTTTTTATGAGTCATGAAAAATTATTGCATCAATATCTGGGGCTTATCCTCAGATTCATTCTATCGCTACGTAATTTCAACTTCCAACGATGCTTCGATGGAAGCTAAACTCTGTTAGGGGATGAAAGGAATTAAAAAAAAAAAAAAAATAAAAAAATCCACAGACACCATAGTAATTCACAAAACTGTTATCGACGTTGTGGATATTACTCACATTCTTGACTTCCAAGCACCGTATAATTTCCTAACACGTTTTCTCAACAAGTAGAATTTATTATTCAACTAACGACCCTCAACCCGAACTGCAAGTTATGTCAGAATTAAGTATACTACTATACAAGAAAGAGGAAAAGGAAATAACTCGCATTTAATTACCAAGCCTTAGATTTCCTTTGAAATCCGCGAAGTCTGAGTATTTGAAAAGCCAGCTGGGTTTAATTATTATGGACAGTAGCTGATATTGATTGTGACTATAACCCGAGGGCTGATCGATATTTATATCCAACGAATTTAGTACGGACTGGCTTTTCTCTTCACTAAAAGTCGATAGAAGCTGAGATTTCAAATCCGGAACTCGAAATCCGGAATCCACGTACAGCTAATCCGCACCATTTCACCACAGCTATTTCTACCGCTATACAGACGGGATCCAAATTGCTAGGAATTAAACTCTCTTTTCTCCTCGCTCTTTCCTTGGCCGCCTACTGCCTCCTCTGCCATCCGATCTCGAGAAATGCAGCCCACTAACTCCCTGAGTCTTTTTTTTTTCTTCCTTTTTCCTTGTCGTCTTCTTCTTATTTCCACAAAACAAATATCTGAGAAAACAGGAAGCAATCTTGTCAGCTTAGTCGCACACGGTTGTTCTAACGTCGTGGGATACCACCGTCGCCTTCCACTATCAGGTAAGAGAGAAGATGGTATAAAACGCTTGGATATAACAGAATCTACTTATAGCTATAATGATAAAATGAATACGTATACACCCGGAACAATAATATAGTAAAAATCTCCCTCACCTTCGATTCATAGTTGTATTATCAATGTAATAGGGTTGAAGCAGTAGGTAACCATGCAGATCGTGATATAGGTACTACATTTTTTCTGTCAGCTAGTGAAATTTGAAATTTTGTATAAAATTACGTTTGGTATAGAGTATCCTAATCATTGTCAAAGAAAGATAGTGGTATTCTGAACGCGGTGAGATAAGTTGGATGAAATCAAGTTCAAGAAAGTCGGCAAAAATAACGGGAAGACTCTTCGTTGGTTTTCTCTTTGTCTGATGTTCCTTCGGGTTTACAAACGCGATGCGCATTTGAAAGAAGGTCGCGGCTTGCTATCCCAGAGGAAACAAAGTCTCGGTCAATTTGTGAGTAGCTAACCATTCCGCGGGACAAGTGACGAGGTAAACTTGGTCAGAAGAGAGAAGCACAGAAAAAAAAATCTGAACAGAATATCGCACGCGGTGCCCCATGTAGCTGTAGATAAGAAACCCGTATGAATTTCTATCGAGCATCAAGGCGTGAGTTAAGTGCTGTTTGAGTTGGCGCTATAAAAAAAAAGTTCCACCGAGCCACCAGAGGTTTGGAGAAGAGATCTACTGCCAGGATTTGGAAGAGGGCCAAATATCGGCATTGTTCCCTACTGTATAGTACAAGAGAGAGGAGGGTTTTTCTAGAGCCATGGAATGGAATGAAGCGAACATAGCAAAACCATAGGTAGGCATGTGGGGTGTAAGACAAGGTCACGGTCCTGGTCTTCGTAAAATTACCGACAACCAGTGAATCATCTCTTTGCGAAGAAGGGGGCCTTTTCTCACAGAGGGTGCGCGGCCAACGTGACTGGAATATCTCGCCAGCCCGGGGCGATAAGCAAAGCATCACTGGGTTCGGAAGATAAGAGAGTCTTTCCGCCAAAATCCGGACTGAGAGCGAACGTTTAGTCTACCTTCGAAGTAGCTGCAGGTACTTGAAGATCAGGATCAAAACTGGGTGGTAAGCCAAAAAATCTTGGAGCCAATTGCTTGTTGGCGAACACCTCGTATACCGAATTATCCTCCTTGCAAACATCTCCCAAACCCCTTGGGTTAGCGAATAGCTTCGTCCAGACGCTAGGCTCGTTATTGAGAGTGCGAGACGGTCTTAAAATTCCCCACATCTATCCCAATGAAATTTTTACCCGCAAAGGTAACGCAATGCGGGAAAAATGGTAGTAACAGACGCAGATCTATATATCAACAAATAACATCTTTTTCGGTAAATAATTGCAAAGAAAATTGTGCATCAAACGTAAAAGCGTAATGTCATGTTGATGTACATTTTTGAAAGAACCAAAGCTGTTCTCAAGCAAGACTATATAAGCTACTTTACGGGCGCATGCTATCTACCCCAACTTACGATCAGCTTCGAAGTAGAAGTTTTCCTTATCCGAGGTTTAAAAGAATTTTAGCGTTGATGCGAGATATAAGCGCGAGGCGAACCCGAGGCAAAATATTGTGCGCAACCTCGGAATGTCAAGAATTCATCGTTTGAGCGTTCATTCAACGCCGTTAGCTGCTTTGAGATTTTAACAAAATACCGTCACCAAGATTCAAGTGAGGCATATAATATCCGCAGGGATTTTGCGGTAAAGTAAAAAAGATACCAGGAGAAGAATTTGTCCATTTTTTCTTTTTTTTTTTCTACTGCGTCTTCATTTTTAAATTGCGCAAACTTTGGGTAGGGTCATATCGTTACCGAGATCAGATTACCTGGTTCATTTAATAATCATTGCCGCGGGTTACCCGCCGGTGGTATGTATATTATACAACATTAAACCTTTCCTCATTAATTATCAAGTTTACCCACGTACCGACATTCATAAGCCTGGAAATTCTCCCTCTGTAAGAACTTGTACATTTAAGTGTCATTAGATATTACTGACGATATCTTCTCAATGTTTAACTAGCTTGACGTGCTGCCAGTTAAACATTATTTCCATATTTATTTGATAAAATATTTCAACAGAAAAATATCCCACATTCTTCAATCACTCATCAGCATTCGTATTGCTGATCGTTGCATGGCGATGACCTGTCCAACTTTTCACAATCTTAATCGATCGGCGCGATTTATTTACCCTCTTAACATTAGCCCCTACTTTCAGTTGGAAATGTTTCCATCGTTACAAGAACCAACTGACGCTTTGATCTTTCGGATCAAGACGTCGCGTGGGCTTGGAATTCCCTCAATTATCTTTGCTACGTTGCGTTGTTACGAAAGAAAAGCCCTCCTCGAAACTGGACAGGTCCTTAAGCACAACAGCCTAGGCCAGGTTGGTGTTTGTTCACGCGAAATTGAACGCGATGAAGATTTAGACCATTACTAATTGACACTCGGTACGATGAGTGGAAATTTATTACCATTCCGTAATCTTTATTACATCTTTTTTCATTCTCTTCGTGATCGTTCTTGGAGGCTATCACCAATAACGGTGATCGATAACACATAAAATAGTTATTCATGGGTTTGTACAATTGAACGCATAATCGACTTAGCGACGACGGTTTCTTATTGCGTTCCTCATCGATTCCTAGGGGTCGTCACCACCGACGACGAGTGAGGAAATTGGGATGAGTACTTTTTGGAGTATTCTAGCTCAACTTTAACACTTCGCTTCATGGATTTACATCCGCAGATTTTACGAGATACTATGAGAGTAAGCGTTTAATATCGTGGCATCGATATATATGTATATAGATATATAGCGAATGCCAAACTGGGTTTCTGCGTAAGGAGCGATGGACACAAGAGTAATATAGAAAGTGCAGCTAGAGTTATAGAGAAGGAGAGGTAGACTGACTCGAAGAAAAGCGGTGTGTCATAGTGTGGGTGAGTGATATCAAAAGCGGTTGAGAAATATGATAATATAATCGATTCCACTTGATCCCATTTCCACTCTAGAGACGTTGCTGGAACCGCCAAAGAGCAATAAAATAGAGGCAATGTCCATCGACACATAGAGCCATCTATGACGATTTCAAACTCCCACAGGAATTTTACATTATATACATATAGTGCGATAAGAGCGAGGGACGTCAAGGAATATAAATGATATTGGCATGCGACAAACGCAATGATTTCATTTTGTCATTCACCTTTAGTGGCCGAGAATGAAATTGTTTTTCCCAGTAATAGTATCGGTCATTTGATTAAACTGTTACGAACACTAAATATATTGGACTGAATCTATTATCAGCGAAATACCAATGAATCCACAGTTAGGATAATGCAGGTGAAATTTCGCGCATTTTTTCTGTCCGCAATATGATCCAACTCAGATTATCTCTGTCACTCTTCTGTCGCGCAATACACTTGTGCGCAGATTAGCTCTAACATGCGATGTAAATCCTCGAAAAAGAGATTTGCAATATTGTTCTATTTCCGGGAATAAGCGATCTCTGCATTTTTCATTATTCAATGCTTATTTCGGAAGAGAAAATTATTAAAATCTCGATTCGTTTGAACAATTTGTGAACTGATGGTGGAGGTTACCTTGGTAATTGGTCGATTAATAATAAATTTATAGCCCTTCATCGTTAATTAGAACCATGGATGCATCGGTGTTAGCGAACAATCAAAAACTACCTGTTGAATTGTCGATGTAAATACACTTTGAATTCTGCACGGTAGATTCGCCTATTTCACGCTCGATGCTCACTTGTTTTTACGTCGATCTGCTCGTCATTTTGTAAACCCGTTCACAATGTATGAGTGAACGGAAATCAACACATTCAGAGTCAGATGTGTACCGGACGTATTCGTTCGTTTGGAACTTCCTTTGTGAAACAATTAACGGTTTGCATTGAATGCTTGAAAAATATGACCCCATGTTGCTCGTATTTGGCTAGAAAGTTTTCAGTACCTACCACACAATAGAATTATAGTACACTACACTTTATTCATCTTTAGTTCAAGGGTGTTGCAATATTTCGAAAATTAAAAGAAAAAAGACAGAAAATTAAGCACACGAATTTTGCTAATGTAAGACAATACTTGAGCCAGTCTTGAAGTGTTTATTCCAATTTCAGAACGGATTCCAGAATACAATGTAAACTCACCGATTTACTCAGTTCATCAGTTGCTCACCAAATGAATTTTTTGAATAGGTATTCATGTTTGTCCCGAATGCAGCGTACCTCCGGCTTTCGTTGACGTTGAAAACTTAATTTCTGCTAATCTCTTGGCAAAACTGATCTAATTTTTCAACAAACAAATTTCTAGATGCAAAACGACAGTTGCGATAAATCAGGTCGGGTCGAGTGCATGGAGTTGGTTATATGGAGACGAGAGTTGATCTCGACCAGAATAACATACATATAGGTATATCCACACGAGCTAACCTGCTGCGACGAATTTGTCGTTCAGGATTAAGAGAAATTTATAAAGTTTCGTGTAGCTGCTAAGTACTTAGAAACGGTATTAACTCCGTCTATGTAGTTTCCTGGTTCTTAGCAGTTGCCGGCAATTTGTGCAGCTGTCAAGAAATCATCGCGAATAAAATGTCGAGTCGGGATTAAATGTAACGATTTCAAAGTGGATCTTAAAGTTGCCAACAGTATTCCGACCAAGTACTTCAAAGTAATCATATGAATATATTAGGTATATTAAATTAGGGTGGTCCCTATTTAGAGCCCGGACGAATTTCTTAGAAAGCGGCCTCCAAATCATCTCCAATAATTCAAAAACAATTCCCTAATTTTTTCAGATGTTTATTCCAACTCTAACCCCTGCCACCAATAGGGTGAATTTCCCCATTTAAAATACACGTGTTTTGGCTGTATTCTCAGTATATATTTTGTTGTAAGAATGATGAAAGATACGTCATGAAATTTCAACAATACTTTATTCGAAAAGTACATTTTCTGAAAGTCATTTTTCGTATCTTTGTTTTTTGTGATTCGACCAACCAGACCCGAGTTATAATTATTTGAAGATTATTTTAATAAAAAAATTAAATATTTCCAACTCAAACAGTATTTGATAGAGAAATTTAAAATAATTCACATAGGCTCCTCTTGAGTTGCTGATGACCAAAAAAAAAAAAAAAATATTAAGAAAATTGATCAGGCTGAGGCTACGAACTTGTTTCACTTCGGCGAGAATATCTCATATATGTAAATAAAAAGAAGAATAGAAAGGTACAGAATTGTTGCGTGCAAAAAATCGAACGAGCTTCTATACCATGTTAACATTCGTCGTTACATCAACTAAGAGCCTTTTCTTCTTTAATGATTGAAGTCCATTTATTCTTTTATAAGACCTTTCTCCGATAATATCGAACTTTGTATTATCTGAGAAGTAGAGTTATGGACCTATAAAAGATCTTATATCACGGTGCTGCCTCTTCTTGAGATATCCAGCACTAAGGTGATGCGAACTCTGAAAGTTCAATAGAAACCTGAACCACTAACCGATCGCACAAAGGAACAGAATAAACTTTTCCATTTATCTCGGAACATAGTTATGACTCCATTTTGAATTTGTTTTAAGTCATATCTCACTTTGAAACGAGATTTAATGATCGTTTACAAAAATATTCTTGATACATTAAACAGTTGGCATACTAATGTCACTCTTCCATAAAGGTGCAAGTTTCGTTGATTTCGACACTCGGATCGAAATGATTTTATTGTAGCCCAATTGTAATGGTATGTGGGCATTCTTATACATTTAAAAACTTTATTAGGAAGCAAGGAGGAGTATTGATTGTACTCGGAACCTCAATGATTCTTCGAATGCAATCGTAGAAGGGAAATGTAGCAGGCTGGTACAGTACTTATGAGTGTGATGTCTTCGAGTAAGAGTAAAATGTAGTTTGATTGATCTTGTTGAATTATAGTTCTAATTACTATTTTGGAGCGTAATAATTATAGTTGCTTCTAGATATCAATTTATTTAATCTCTTGAGTTTACAATATTTTCAAGAATTTATCCATAATCTTTTTATGTTATTTGGTGAACTGTTTCGTTTACTTAAGGTGCTTTCCTAGGCAATTCCACCAGTCCTGAAAACATCGTGAAAAAATGTGATATTAAACGGAATATCTCTGCCTGGGCACCGAAATCAATGAAACAAAATACGTCGCGCAATTCTACGTGCGACTCCGAACATGTACAGCCCAAAAAATGTTCGTTTTGCGCGAAAATAGAGAAGATATCCATGAAAAACGGTTTTAGAAACGTTTTTCATGGATATCTTCTCTATTTTCGCGCAAAACGAACATTTTTTGGGCTGTACATGTTCGGAGTCGCACATAGAATTGCGCGACGTATTTTGTTTCATTGATTTCGGTGCCCAGGCAGAGATATTCCGTTTAATATCACATTTTTTCACGATGTTTTCAGGACTGGTGGAATTGCCTAGGAAAGCACCTTAATTCTCCTTAAATTATTTACAACTAGGTAATCGCTGTGTTACGAGGACTGATCAACAGATATAATTGTGCAATCGATTAGTAGGCAGGAAAGCTTATGTTGAAAAAAGGAAAGGCTTCTCTAGTTTTATCGAATTTTATAGCCTAGTTAATTCTAAAAAATTTCACAAAACATTGTGCCTGAAATTCGTGCGTGCTAAGATTTGCTTCTGTCTCGTCCTCAATTTCTTCAATCTTTTCATTTTACGATATTCTCGATGATATTATGTGTTTCTTGTCGAACAATTTTCTTAACTTATCTGTAATTTAATATAAAGTAATAGTGATGATAACAGGAATCGACTTCTGCCTTTGAAAGGAACAATTATACTCGATATATTGAGAGTTTTCGCATATCTCGAAAAATCGGACTTGGCTGATTTACTCGTAACACCCTGTATAGGTGTGTACAAATGCACGGTTTATTATTTTTCAATAAAATATTGTTAATTCAACACCGAAACTTATTCTGACTTATACATAAATTTGATAAACAATTATGGGCGGCTTACGATGATAAGCGAGATATTTCCAAATCATCTTACAGGTGGTTTTCCAATTATTTCAATTCTCAGGCACAGTGCGACACAAAGCTATGTTATTGGTGCCATCCAAAAGAAGTGACCAATAACACAGCTCTGTGTTGCGAAAATTGAAGTAAGTGGAAAGCTTCCACATTCTCCCCTATAAATGAAAATTAGCTCAAACTTCATGCGGGACTATAGAAAAAGTGGAGTTTTAATGAATTCTAGCGGGACAGGAAGCTTCTGGAATTTCAGTTCCGTCTCTGACACAAGCTGATAAGACTAGATCAATTGAATCAAAAATGTTCTGAATAGATTCGTATAATCTACAAGATGCTTCATTATAAGCGGCTGTAATTAAAGACGAACTGTTTCTATTTTCACTATGGTTTTCCGAGGAGATCTCTGCCGCGAGGATTCTGGATCCATTAAAAATAGCCGTTAATGCCTTCGCAGAGTTATTATTTGACTCCTGTTCAAGCTGGTCAATCAAAGCCTCCGTTCTGGAGTCGCATTTTCGAGCTTCTCGAATCGCAGAATAGATATTAGAAACAGACTCCATAAAGTCACGAATTGATGAGTCCTCGGCGTCTTGGATTGCAGAATAATCAATGCCCAGCGCTGCGTCGATTGCCACGTATGCGGCATCAATAGCCTTTAGCTGTAGGGAAATAGCTACGTCTCGAATTTTCTCATGAGCTACTAGGTCAGTGGTTGGAATTGCACAAAAAATAAATTGCATTTCAATTTCATACGCGACAGATGTTGCTATCCTGCCAGCCTCAATATCATCTGAGCTATCTTCAGGTACATTTTGATCGATGAGAGGAACGTTGGTGATGTCAATTGTAATGACAGTGAATATTATGTCAACCGCATGCACGACTTGACGCAGTGCTATCTCACGGTGGAAGTGAATTGCAGACAAATTCGCGACTATTTCAACCTGGCTTCCGCCCGAGGTTTGGCAGAAGCTTTCAATTGCATCGAAAATACTCTGAACTGAAGCTCTTATTGCGGAAGACGATTCGGTCTGGGCAATTCTTAATGACAACATAGTATCCTGACTTTCAGTTTGGTTTTGGGATAAATTAGCGGCCAAGCGGATTTTAATTCCAGTGTAAACATCGTGGATCGACTTCTTGATTTGGGAAATTGATTCAATCTTGGCGTATTTTAATACAGTTCGGAATTGAGCGCGTTGTTTTAGGTTACTTTGCATTGCATCGTAAATTACTTCGATTATCGATGTACCCAAGCGAATGGCAGAATCTTCCATGGCTTGAATTTCAGTCAGGTTCTTGGAAGAATTCTCGCCACAGATCAAGCTAATTGTTTCGTAAATAATATTAAGTGTCTCGTTCACTTTGGACTTTATTGCAATTCTGTAGGCTTGAACAGCCATAGTAGCCTTGGCATTGGAATTGCTTATTTGAATTGAATCCATGATAGCATCAACTGCGGCGCTGTCAGCGGCATATGTTTCCTTCTTCGCGGTCTCGAATTTACAGTATTCATGTTCATCTACGTGTTGTTGTCTGAGATGAACCTTCGCGAGCTCTCTTTGGATTGTTTCAAAACCAGCTGCAATCCCCTTTACGGCTTGAAACGTTGCTGTCTCACGAGCATTATGACTATCACATTCACCAACTTCATTTTCATTGCCATCAACAGCTTCGAGCTCGTCGGTTCTACATGTAGCTGAATTATCGTGAGCCGCATTTTGGTAATAATGACCTGCTGTCACATGGATAGCTCCAAATGGAGAGGGATTGACGCAAACTCCATATTCAATTACATACGACGCAATCAACATGGAATGCATTATCTCGAACTTAGCATCAATATCAGCCTTGAGTCCAGAAAATGTTCGGTCGCGGGCGCTTGCGATAGCGGATAAAGTATCATTTTCATTTTCAGTTCCGCAAGATACCAAGGTTGCGATTCCAGCGTACGTAATGTTAATTGCGGTCGCAAGTTCGAAAATTGCCCTGTTCTTGATACGTTTAATTGCGATTTCAGTTTTAGGGTGGAGGTATTGGCCGTTTAAAAATGTAGCAAACAGAGCATCATCAAAAAATCTAGCTCCAGAAGTTTGTCGGTCTTGAATAGCTTGAATTTGAGCACGAACTCCGGATGAATTTTTCCCCAGGGCCAATACAACAGCAGAGCAAAAATCTTCGGCTGCTGCTGTTTCTGTGTCATTGACTATGGCTCGGGTGGTTCTAATAGTAGAGGAAGCTTTAGGATTCACAATTGAAGCCGCCGCTAAGATAGCGTCAGATGTGGCCATATATAAGGAAAATAGTTCGTCCTGACAGGCTCTTTTTGTACGCGAATTTTCTTCAGCTCCGTGTTCGTATTGGAGACAAGATTTAGCCAAGCAGCCTTGACGTTCTATATCGTAAATAGTTTGAGCTATTTTCTCGCATTGCAAAATTGCTATTGCGTGGTAGGTTTTCACTATAGATAAATCAAGCATAGCTCCATCCGGAAACCCTGAAGCACTTGGTGACACCATTGGCAGCGAGTTCTGTACCACTATCATGCATACCGCGAAGATTGTAAATTTGACTTGCATTTTGATGAACTGTGGCTATACCCAAGCGTACTCGCTTATATATACGAGTCAATGTTTACAGACTGTGTTTTCACAGTTGCTATCCGATCATAGAATTCGGCTGTACATCACCCAAATGGTTCAATGTATAAAATATACATAATATTAATTATTTGAGACGATGTTGTGTCCTTTATTCGCGTTATGTAACGTTATATATCTTTAGTAGATATTTGCATGGCATAGATAGCGAAGCGTTAGCTGGTGAAAAGCTGTTCCCGTGTATGTCATAATTGAGGGCAGTAAAACAGAAGCACATATGTTCACATCCGACTTTTATTAACTATCGGTTTTAATTTCCATCGAAGAATTGAAAATTCTTGAAGAAAATTTCCATCGAAGAATTAAAAAATGCCCTGCATACTCACGTCCATACTTTTACTGAAAATCATCCCGATTGCCTTTTCGGCTTTGAATATTGCTATCTCAATAATTTGAGCTACCTTCAGCTAAATGTTTGTCTCCGTGACCATCTTCGGCCAAACAGCCTAGTCTAGGGTCTGGAAATACTCCAAAGTGCTTTCTCGAATTGCAAGGATTTCACTGCGTGGTAGGCTTCTCGCAGTCTACAGAAATAAAACAAGGCTGCATCCCGAATCGCTGAAGCAGTTATTGACAGCATTGTCGAAGACTTTTGTACCACTGTAGCGTACACGACAAAGCTATCGTGTGTGTCATTTTGACAAACTGTGGTTATGCCCAACCGAGTACGTCTAGTTACGAGTCAATGTTCACTGTCTATATTTTTTAAATATACCCGCACCGTATATTTCGCCGAATTGTTGGATATCCTAAAGACTTTGAAGCAGGCTTACGTATTAATTATCAACTTACGTGACCCAATATCTATCATTGGCAAATTCAATATATTTGGCAGATATGAATGCTGACAATCGCGAAAATTACCACAAAAACGTAGATTACAACTGGCCCCTTCATCGTTGTCGAAAACAAAGATATTTTGGGATGGTTGTGTTCAGAATCCCTTACAGAATCGGGCTCAGGAAGCCGATGTTGCATTTTTGATGCATAGGCTTTGATATAAGTCGAAATAAATGGGACAACCACACTTTGTGATTAAAAAAAAAAAAAAATGAAAAAAAAAATTCCGATTTCATTCAATCAAACGTACCAGTTCGAACCCATTACTCGTCAAACATCGGCTGGACAATTCGATTGGTAACCCCATTTCGGAGTTATCCGGAAAAATAGACGGGCCGGTAACCGATCGGGTAGAGCTCCCCCTTAAGATTTCATTCTCAGTTTATTTTTTCAAAATAGACATGAATCTTTGATGCATCGATTCATTCAATCTTTTCAATATAAAATAGGGTAAATAATACATAGATACTTTTCAAATCTTTTTTGCTGTACACAGTTTTCTTCACTTATTTATTATTGAGTACAACATCATATTGGATCTGCTGCTATGACGGAGATCGACATCTATAAGCTTGAATGGACTGACAATAAGTACCGTATGGTTTGATATTTTTCTAAATAAAATAATAAATTCCTGGGATATAATACATATTCTAGCTTATATAAGGTTGACGCACAATTTCGTAACGTGTAGAGTGATGAAAGCAATAATTCGAATAAATCTGTTTCACATTTTAATAGTCAGTTTGATATTCCACTAGAGCATATTTCAACAGCAATGGAATGGTTTCAAAAAAATATTTATTGAAAATAAGCAGTGGTACAGAAGACTGTAGAATGGTTTAACGTTAAATAAAAATTCATCCCTTGAAACTAGGGATAGTTTTGGTGAAGGTAAATTGTAAAATAAAACTAACACAACTCTGAAGGGGATTGTGAAAAAGACTGGATTTTAAGAAACTGTACCGGCATAGGATTCATCTGCAGCTCAGTTTTCGCCACAGGTTGAGATGACTAATTCAATTGCGTTGGAAATAGTCTGAATCATATTGGACGGTGCGCGATGTGTTTCATTAGAGGCGGCTTCGATTGAAAATGAACTATCCTTAGTTTGATCTTTTGAGATCGCTGCCGCGAGGGTTCTGATTGCATTGAAAATAACTTGACGTGATTTCACAGTATACAAATCTGGCTCCTTCTGGGCACGGTCAAGTAAAGCTTGAGTTTTGGCATCGCATTCTTGTTCTTTTCTGCTCCCTATTTCCCTTAGAAAATTTGCTTCACACCTCAAATTTTCACGTTTTTCCGCCTCTAGTCATCTTCACGTGGATTTTCATTTGTAGGAGGAACTTTAACGTACTCAGCCATAATACTGTTACATTTGGTAAAATCACCCTTATACATTAATTCTATACATCGATGGCCTAATGCCAAACGGGCGTAAGCAGCAAAAAAAATCCGTTTTTATAGCGGCAAAATCTTTTTCATGCAATGGAGTATCCTTTGGGCATATCCGCAAAAAAAATATTTTTTTGTCGCTTACGCCCCTATGGAATTAGTCCATCGATATGATCTACATCTAGTAGCTTATACGATAAAAGACGTCTTCTAAAATATATGAACTACGGTTGCTGCGTCAACAATAGTATATTGTGCATCAAGGGAAGAAAATAGGTGATTTGTACCGAGTGTGAATTTTGCAGCCCGAGGCGAAGCCGAGGGCCGCACAATCACACGAGGTAGAAAGCACCTATTATTCCTTGATGCACATTATATTTTTCATCACAAATGCACGAAAACACCGATTTTCCAAGCCGTATTGATGTCCGAGGTGACGTGTGACAACTGTCAACGTGACCTGTGAACACGGACGGGATTGTTTTGCTCTTATTTTTTCATTTGTTTTGTTTTGTTTCGATGTATTCACGTATTTATTCCGCCCGATGACGTTTCGTAGAGAGTAAAACGCTATTTTCTTCCCGCTCCCTAGGGAAGAAAATGAATTCTCTACGACATGCGCATGCGCGAGTTCATCTTGTGTACCACGGGAGACGAACTGCCATTTTACTCTCGTATAACAGCGAGGAAAATCGGGTTTTCCGTGCATGTGTGATAAAAACATTATTATAGCACAAATCAGTCTGCCTTTAGCTTACTACTAAAGCAGACCTGTATTTCAGAATACATAACCCTTTTGCCCAATTAATATTATTTCACCAGATTTACTTATTTACTTCCCTCGGGAACCCACTATTGATAACTTATTCTTACTACAAAACACATTTTGCAACAATACTATTGAAAACTACTGTTGAAAAATACTATGAAGAACTATGGCAATCGCATTCACGGCTTCGCGGAGTACTACCTCACGGTGTAATCGAATCGCAGATATAGGCGCGATGATACGATACAAAATTATAAGTCAATATCGCAATGATAAGTCCGATATTTCCAATTCATCTTACAGAAGGTTTCCCAATCAATCCGATTCTCAGTCACAGTGCGACACAAAGCTATGGTATTGGTGCAATCCAGAAGAAGTGACCAATAACACAGCTTTGTGTCGCACTATGCCTGAGAATTGAGGTAATTGGAAAGCTCCCAAATTCACTCCTATAAATGAAAATTAGCGCAAACTTCATGCGGGGCTATAGAAAAAGTGGAGCTTTAATGAATCCTAGCGGGGCAGGAAGCTTCTGGAATTTCAGTCTCGTCTCTGACGCAAGCTGATATGACTAGATCAATTGAATCAAAAATGTTCTGAATAGATTCATATAATCCACAAGATGCTTCATCATAAGCGGCTGCAATTAAAGACGAGCTATTTCTATTTTCACTGTGGTTTTCCGAGGAGATCTCTGCCGCGAGGATTCTGGATCCATTGAAAATAGCTGTACATGCCTTCCCAGAATTATTATTTGACTCCTGCTCGAGCTGGTCAATCATAGCCTCCGTTCTGGCGTCGCATTTTCGAACTTTTCGAATCGCAGAATAGATATTAGAAACAGATTCCATAAAGTCACGAGTTGACGAGTCCTCCGCATCTTGGATTGCAGAATAATCAATGTCCAGCGCTGCATCGATTGCCACGTATGCGGCATCAATAGCCTTTAGCTGTAGGGAAATAGCTACGTCTCGAATTTTATCATGAGCTGCTAGGTCGGTGGTTGGAATTGCACAAAAGATAAATTGCATTTCAATTTTATACGCGACAGATGTTGCTACCCTGCCAGCCTCAATATCATCTGAGCTATCTTCAGGTACATTTTGAACGGTGAGAGGAACGTTGGTGATGTCAATTGTAATGACAGTGAATATTATGTCAACCGCATGCACGACTTGGCGCAGTGCTATCTCACGGTAGAAGTGAATTGCAGACAAATTCGCGACTATTTCAACCTGGCTTCCGCCCGAGGTTTGGCAGAAACTTTCAATTGCATCGAAAATACTCTGAACTGAAGCTCTTATTGCGGAAGATGATTCGGTTTGGGCAGTTCTCAATGACAAAGTAGTATCCTGACTTTCAGTTTGGTTTTGGGATAAATTAGCGGCCAAGCGGATTTTAATTCCAGTGTAAACATCGTGGATCGACTTCTTGATTTGGGAAATTGATTCAATCTTGGCGTATTTTA
The DNA here is from genome assembly GCA_943736025.1 of Tenthredo mesomela. Taxonomy (NCBI): domain Eukaryota; kingdom Metazoa; phylum Arthropoda; class Insecta; order Hymenoptera; family Tenthredinidae; genus Tenthredo; species Tenthredo mesomela. The sequence goes on along the minus strand of OX031015.1, from coordinate 33,351,292 downwards.
ATACAGCTCGGAATTGAGCGCGTTGTTTTAGGTTACTTTGCATTGCATCGTAAATTACTTCGATTATCGATGTACCCAAGCGGATGGCAGAATCCTCCATGGCTTGAATTTCAGTCAGGTTCTTGGAAGAATTCTCGCCACAAATCAAGCTAATTGTTTCATAAATAATATTAAGTGTCTCGTTCACTTTGGACTTTACTGCAATTCTGTAGGCTTGAACAGCCATAGTAGCTTTGGCATTGGAATTGCTTATTTGAATTGAATCCATGATAGCATCAACTGCGGCGCTGTCAGCGGCATATGTTTCCTTCTTCGTGGTCTCGAATTTACAGTACTCATGTTCATCTACGTGTTGTTGTCTGAGATGAACTTTCACCAGCTCTCCTTGGATTGTTTCAAAAACAGCTGCAACCCCCTTTACGGCTTGAAACGTTGCTGTCTCACGAGCATTTTGACTATCACATTCACCAACTTCATTTTCATTGCCATCAACAGCTTCGGGCTCGTCGGTTCTACATGTAGCTGAATTATCGTTAGCCGCATTTTGGTAATCATGACCTGCTGTCACATGGATAGCTCCAATTGGAGAGGGATTGACGCAAACTCCATATTCAATTATATACGACGCAATCAACATGGAATGCATTACCTCGAACTTAGCATCGACATCAGCCTTGAGTCCAGCAAGTAGTTGGTCGCGGGCGATTGCGATAGCGGATAAAGTATCAGTTTCATTTTCGGTTCCGCAAGATACCAAGGTTGTGATTCCAGCGTACGTATTGTTAGTTGCGGTCCCAAGTTCAAAAATTGCCCTGTTCTTGATACGTTTAATTGCGACTTCAGTTTTGGGGTGGAGGTATTGGCCGTTTACAAATGTAGCAAACATAGCATCATCATAAATTCCAGGTCCAGAAGCTTGTCCGTCTTGAATAGCTTGAATTTTAGCACGAACTCCGGTAGAATTTTTTCCCAGGGCCAATGTGATAGCAGAGCAAATACCTTCGACTGTTGCTGTTTCTGTGCCGTTGACTATGGCTCGGGTGGTTCTAATAGTAGAGGAAGCTTCAGGATTCACAATTAAAGCCGCCGCCAGGATAGCGTCAGATGTAACCATATATAAGAAAAATAGTTCGTCCTGACAGGCTCTTTTTGTGCCCGAATTTTCTTCAGCTCCGTGTTCGTATTGGAGACAAGATTTAGCCAAGCAGCCTTGACGTTCTATATCGTAAATAGTTTGAGCTATTTTCTCGCATTGCAAAATTGCTATTGCGTGGTAGGTTTTCATTATAGATAAATCAAGCATTGCTCCATCCGGAAACCCTGAAGCACTTGGTGACACCATTGGCAGAGAGTTCTGCACCACTATGACGCACATCGCGAAGATTGTAAATTTGACTTGCATTTTGATGAACTGTAGCTATACCCAATCGTACTCGCTTATATATACGAGTTAATGTTTACAGACTGTGTTTTCACAGTTGCTGTCCGATCATAGAATTCGGCTGTATATCTCTCCAAATGGTTCAATCTATAAAATATACGTTATATAAATTATTTGAGACGATGTTGTGCCCTTTATTTGCGTTACGTAACATTATGTATCTTTGGTAGATATTTGCATGGCATAGATAGCGAAGCGTTAGCTGGTGAACAGCTGTCCACGTGTATGTCATAATTGAGAGCAGTAAAACAGAGTCACATACGTTCACATCTGAATTTTATTTACAATCGGTTTTAATTTCCATCGAAGAATTGAAAATTCCTTTCATGAAAAATATTCTGAACAAAATCGTACGCTCTGCAAGCTGCTTCATTGGGCATAGGCGGCTGTGATTGAAGTCAAAGTATCTGTACCTCCAACTTGAGTTTCGCGAAAATTCGAGACCAGGATAATTTTAATTTAACAAAAAGAAGTTCGACATACTTTCACGACATTGGAATTTCTCTTTTTCTGGACACTGGCAACTGTAGCTACCATTTCACCATTGCATTTTTGTCCATCTCGCATTGCGACGTTAAGGTCGGGCTGAACGGTGCTATTAACCGAAATATCCCCAGCTGGGCACCGAAAACGGGAAAGAGGGCTCTGCAGCGCAATTCTCGTAGCGATATCCAACACGTACGTCCCAAAACACTTTCGTTTCACGTTTGAATAGAGAAATGGCGTAAGGAATAAATTTCTTCAAAGGATTAGGTAGGGAACCACCTTTACATCTAGAACCACCTTTGTGAAGTAGCGTGTCCTTGTTTCCTCCATGGATTGAAGATGGAGTTCAAATAAAATTTCAAAGAAATCATCGCCCTGAATGACGTTACGTCCATACTTTGACTGAAAATCATCCTGATTGCCTTCTCGGCTTTGAATATTGCTATCTCAATTATTTGAGCTACCTTTAGCTAAATTTTCGCCTCCGAGACGAACTTTGGCTAAATAGCCTTGAAGGCTCTGGGGTCTGGAAATACTCCAAAGTGCTGTCTCGAATTTCAAAGATTTCACTGCGTGGTAGGCTTCTCGTAGTCTACAGAAATCAAACAAGGCTGCATCCCGAATCGCTGAAGCAGTTGTTGACAGCATTGTCGAAGACTTTTGTACCACTGTAGCATACACGACAAAGCTACCGTGTCTGTCATTTTGACAGACTGTGGTTATGCCCAACCGAGTACGTCTAGTTACGAGTTAATGTTCACTGTCTATATTTTTTTCGAATTGTTGGATATCCTCAAATTTTTGAAGCAGGCTTACGTATCAATTATCAACTTACACTAACTAACTAACTATCATTGGCAGATTCAATATATTTGGCAGATATGAATGCTGCAGAGGTAGCGCGACGTTAAACGGTGGGCGTGTAATAGTTGACAAACAGCTGCAACAGTACACACATGTTCACTTTTCAGATTCTTTGTATTTTTGTCAAAGATTTCGATTTTGGTTGAAGAATTAATTAAAGTTTTCAGAAAAACGAATATGTTCCAACGAATAACTTTTTCAGGTTTGATAATCTTTACACAATGGTTGAGAACGATAACCGTAATGAAAGGGGCCCACTTAACTCTTGAGCAGTATCTTCATCTTGTTTGTGATCGACGTAGATATATAGACAAGTTAGAAGAAGGTTAATGACAAGTGGGGAAGATCTATAAACTATGGAGAAATAGTTGTGCCCCTGCAGTATACACGAAACTTGAATTGGATGAATCATAGACGCTAGTATATGTACCTAAATGAATTGCAAAAAATCTTACCCAGCACTGCTTCACAGTAAAGGTTTTAAGGTTTTTGGAAGATTGATCTTGGGTGGCAACATCTAATTAGGTGAACTGCGTGTCGCCTGCATTGAATATAATGAGCCAAGCAATTTATAGTATATTATGCACCTAGGGAATAAAGTGTTCTTTTTGACGAGTGTGAGGTTTGTCTCCCGAGCGAAGCGAGGGTGACCTTCACACTCGTCTAGAAGAACACTTTACACCATGGTGCATACGATATTTTATGCATCCAAGGGCAGAAAGCGCGTTCTTTATGCGCGCAGCCGGGAATAAAGTACGCACTTTCTTCCCTCGGTGCATAAAATACCATACCTACCATCTACTATTTTTTTTTCCCCACGAGGTATCAGAAGTAATGGCTCATGTCCCGAACCATCTACTATTCAACACCCTCCCCTTTCTTCGGAAATGTCAGTTTGCAGTATCTAGACTTTCGCCAGCCATGGCGTAAGATAACTTACTGCCATTTCTTCAATATGTTAGTGACAAATTATCGAGGAGTCAATAATTTCCTTCTCCCTGGTCGATTTGCAACGTGAACATGAAAAATATTAGGTCGACAACCTGTGACACTAATAAAAATAGCAATTGTCCAAACAGACATTGTTTGTTCATAAACGCGGTCATGCTGGATCCCCCGATGTTTCTTAATATATCATTCGAATAACTTACGTATTTAAGACTGCTCGTAACGGTTCCATTTCTTTGAATACATATTTACATTTCTCAAGTGATCAGCAAGAAATTTGAGGATAATATGATGGCTGTGTCACGTGCATAAAATATGCTTCGCATGTAATCACGTATTCATATTGTGTCTAAAATATGATATCTACTATGACGACTTGAAATTTCATATTTAGAATTATTTTTTCAAAATATAAATGAATTTTTGATGCATCGATTTCATTCAATCTCCTAAATACAAAACAGGGTAAATAATATGTACATAGTTCTTTTCGAATATTTTTTGCTGTATAGTTTTCTTTACTTATTTATTATTGAGTAGATCATATTGGATCTGCTGCTGTGACGGCAATCGACATCTATAAGTTTGAATGGACTGACAATAATTACTGTGTGGTTTGATATTTTTCTAAATAAAATAATAAATTCTTCCCTAAATTAAATAGTACATATTCTAGCTTACATAAGGTTGACGCACAATTTCGTATAACGTGTACAGAGATGGAGGCAATAATTCGAACAAATCTGTTTCACATCTTGATAGTAAGCTTGATATTCCACAAGAGCACGTGATACTTCTAATATTATTCTTTAACTTAAGAAAAAAAAAAAAAAAAAAATAGCCATCGACAATAAGAAATTGCACAGAAAACTGTGACATGGTTTAACGTCAAGTACAAATTTATCCGAATATTGGTGTCTCTCAAGCAACTTTTGGAAAATCCTTGTACATATTTTGGTAAATCAAGGAAATAAATATAATCCACTTACATAATATCCATTCATCAACGTTCATGTCTATTGGCGGTAATTGATTTCTCATAAATTTAGATTTTATCATATCGTCGATATTTAGTGGATGAATTTCTTCTGATTATGGACAATGTATAATGGTAACGATTTCAAATTTATATTGAATTATACATAATATACGTAAGAAAATTCCAAACAATTTTAGTTAAGTGAGGCCGAGTATTGGTTAAGACAAAAATAGTCAACACCGACGTGTGTCAAGCGTTTGACTTTACTAATATTTACAAGTCAAGTGTCAGCTTTGAATTGAGTAATTAGAGGTGCCACTCCGATGCAAGCATGAACTCCATCACCTCTTAAAACTAGGGATAGTTTTGGTGCAGGTAAATTGTGAATTAAAACTAACACAAACTTTAACCCTCTCAAGCATCTCAGTTGTCCCCACTCATGCGGCAAGCGCTAGTGACGCGGAGTAGGGAGCGCTCGACCAGGACCGTACCTGCAACTCGCAGCGCCTGTTGATGCCAAATCTCAGCCGGTAAGCGTTTGCGCCCACTAAGTAGTGATGGATACATCGCCGTGGCGCCTGGGAGTGGGGACACATTCACGCACAGTCGCAGACGCAGAGTACTAATACACTCATGCTAGACGCCGTGATTGGTTGTACCCTCTCTCCTCGCACACGGATACGTTTCGTGCTTTTGATGCCTGAGAGGGTTAAATGGGATTGGGGAAAAGGCTGGATTTTAAGAAACTGAATTGGCACAGGATTAATATGAAGCTCAGTTTCCGTAACAGGTTGAGATTACTAATTCAATTGCATTGAAAATACTCTGAATCAGTTTGTACAATTCGCGTTGTGCTTCATCACGAGCGGCTTCGATTGAAGATAAACTATCCCTATCGATAGTTTGATCTCCTGAGATCGCTGCAGCGAGGGTTCTCATTGCACCGAAAATAAATTGACATGCTTTCACAGTATACACATCTGTCTCCTCCTCGGCACGGACAAGTAAAGCTTGAGTTTCGGCATCGCATTCTGGTTCTTTTCGAATCACGATGTAAATATCCATAACCATCTTCGTGAACTTATAAGTTGTGTCGATCTCGATGGCCTGGATTCTAGAATAATTTGAAGGAATGTCCAGCGCTGCCCTGATTCCTTTGTATTCACCATTAACAGCTTTTTGCAGCGCCACGAAAGCTGCATTCTGAACTGCCAAGAAAGCTGCGGGATTGGTGGATGGAATTGCACAAAATATAGCTTCAAGTGCAGCCTTATAGGCGGAAGATGTTTCTGCCCTGCCAGATTCAATATCACCTGAGTGATCTACAGGTGGATTTTCATTTCTAGGAGGAACTTTGACGCAGTCAGCCATAATACGACTGAAAACTATGACAATCGCCTTCACGGATTCGCGGAGTGCTATCTCACGGTGTAATCGAATCGCAGACATATTCGCGACTAGCTCAGCGTGGTTTCTGACCGAGGCTCTGCAAAGGCTTTGAATTGCATCGAACATAGTCTGAATTGAAGCTTCTATTGCGGCACATGCCTCGATTTGCGCGACTTTGATCGACATCATACTAGCTTCACTTTCAGATTGATTTCTGGGAGAATTGCCTATCCGGATCTTGATTCCAGTGAAAATACCGTGGTACGACTTTTTGATTTGCAAAATTGATTCTTTCTTGGCGTTTCCCATCGCAGTTCGAAGTTCAGCGCCGATTTTTTGGTCACTTAGGAGTTTATCATACAAGTCTTCAATTATCGACGAATACCCGCGAATGGCAGTGTCTTCTATGGCTTGAATTTCAAGCAGGATCTTGGAAGAATTCTTGTCCCCAAAGAACTTCATTATGTCATAAATAACATCAATTGTTTTCTTCACTGCGGACTCTGATGCATTTCTGTTGGCTTTAGCTGCTGAGCCAGCTCCGGGACTGACTATAAAAATTGCATTCACGAGAGCATCAAGTACGACCATGTCACAGACAGATGAATTTTTCCTGGCGGTTTCAAATTTATGTGAGTCACATTCAGATACATTTTGTCTTTCGGAAGGAACTTTGGGCAATAGTGCTTTAATTGTATTGAAAATAGCCTCGGCTCCCTTGGCTGTTTGAAGCAGGGAAGTCTGACGAGCACCTTCGATTTCACAGTCACCAGTTACGATTTTAGTCTTATGGCCGGTAACAACTTTCGACTCGTTTTTTTCACTTGTAGTCAGACTAACGTTAACCAAGGTATTTTGGTCAGAATATCCTGTCGCTCCAATAGTTTTAATTTCACAGGAATCAGCGATCATTCCAGACTCAGCTATGCAAGAGGCAGTGAACAAGGTTCGCAATAAGTCAAACTTACTCTGTAGATCAGCCTTGAGTCCGGTAAATGTTTGATTCTGGGCGATTCTGATCATAACGAGAATATCTTTACTTCCAGCTTGAGTTCCGTTCGAAACTAAAGTCTTGATTCCCGCGAATATACTGTAAATCGCGGTCACAAGTTGAGAAGTTGCTTTGCTCTCGGCACTTTTAATTGCACATTCAATCTTATGGTGGGCATCTCGTCCGTTTCGAATCGCAGCGAAAATTGCTGCATTAAAAATCGCGGCCCCAGCAGCTTGTTTTTCTGCGATATTTTTAATTTCAGCAATAGCTTCGGATGAAGTTTTTTCCAGTCCCGATCCGATCGCAGAGCAAATACCTTCAGCTAATTTCGTTTCGGTGGCGTTACCGATGGCCCGGGCAGTTGCCACAGCAGATGAAGCTTTGGGATCCACGATTAGAATCGACGCAAGCACAGCATCGAATGCAGCCATCAATGAAGGAAGTACTTTGTCCTTACAGGTTTTTGTTGTATATGAGTTTCCTTCAGCTCCGTATTCGTCTCGGGGACAAACTTTGGCTGAAAAGCCTTGTTGTTCTGTAGTGGAAATACTTCGAGCTGCCTTCTCGCATTGGAAGTCTGCTACTGCGTGGTAGGCTTGCAGTAGAGACAAATCAAGAATAGCTCTATCCTGAATCCTTGAAGCACCTGGCGACAACCGTGCTACAGAGTTCTGCAGCATTGTTGCGCACACCACAAAGATTGTCAATTTACCTCTCATAACGATGAACTGTGTTCTTGCCCAGCCGTACTTACTTATATATAGGTACCTACGCGTCAATGTTTGCACCGTATGTTTTCTCAGCTGTTACCGTGCAGCAGAATATGTTTATGTTTATATTTATGTCTATGTCTATGCCTATACCGTATATATATGTATATCCGAAATATTCAACATTTACAATACTTACGCACGCGGTGCGCGCCTGTGTTGGTTTTGCCGTAGGAAGGGGATCGTGTAGTCTCACCAACTATTCTCGGTATAATGTCATGTAGGTATCTTTTATCAGATATCTTTTTAGTATAGATTTAAAGCAGTTAGCCGGTAAGCAGCTACATGTGTATCTTGCAATTGTGAAGAAACGTACTCGAACCACACATGGCACCTTGTATTTTGACATAATTTTTTATTGGCGATCCCGATTTCTAGTGAAAAATTGAATAATTTTCATTAATATCTCGAAATATTTATGTGGATTCTTCTATACTGTTCTGAATTAAATCCTGAAATTTATAGGTACTAGTTTTCAAAATTATCATTCGTTTTGTCAATGTTGAAAATCACCGTAAAATTTATTTTTAGTAGGTACTGCCATCAAGTTCATCGTCATATTAAACAAATTTTCTTCCGAAAGAAGGAAGTGGACACGATTAACAGTCAGAAGTGTAGCGTGGCCATTTCACGACCCCGTCAAATAGGCAATATAGATGGATAGCGCGCGCGCCATCTGCCACCAGCGCGGTCAACTACTATAGACGCCATCTACCACGGCGCGGTTGACTACCGCCGAGCGCCATGTTCTCCAAAATCTTTCTCGCTAACAAAGTAACTACAGGAAAAATATATAGTCGGGATTAAATTATCATTTAATTAGAGAATAAAAAGCTATCTCTCTAGATATAGCAGACTGCGTAGCTAGCGGGGTTGATTCGTCCTCCTTGCCTGTCCTCGTGTGCTGGCATATCTATTTCTTTTTAATAACACAGTCTCGCTTGGGAAGTTAGTGGTTAGCTAGTGGTGTTGCTTCGGCGCACTACCTGTCCTCCTCGTACTTCTCAGGCTCAACTGGTGGATTAGAATCATTAAACTCATTACATTTTTATCAAGGTAGTTATGCCGCGAAGTGCATTTCTATAGAATCATCTGAAATTTTGACTATAGTTTTAATAACGTGGTATCTACCCAAACGATTTTTTCTAGAATTTTCGACCGTCTGAAACGCGGGATAATATTGCACTCAAAGTTGATACTTTTTATACATGTTGCCTGTGTAGAGTACATGAAAATCGCACATTCTCAATTTTAATATTTAAACGGTTCTATAGATCGTTACGGAAAACGAGCATATGGTCAAACAATATTTCATGATTATTCATGAGAAAAATCAGATTGATCTACCGCATAGTTTTGCTGATATATCAATCAAAATCAATCAAAGTAATTCAATTTCAACTAAAATTTCGCGTGGACGGACCGAGTGGTGGGAGAATACGGCGAAAAAAACAATAAGAAACAATACACGAAACAATCAGTCATAGTGTGCGTGTATCGGCATAGGGATCTATTCTCTCTGTGATAGTGTTTTGACGACACTCCCAGACGAAAATTTTTGGCATATTCGGTGATTCGATTGTCAAACTGCGCGCAGGAATTTTGGGACAGACTGTCGCGGCATAACTACCTTAATATCACGCAATATCAAATACCTTTCATAAAATCCAATCAAATCAAATATAAATTAAAATCACTTGTAGTCACGTCAATAGGATAGGTAATTATTTAATTAACTTCTCAAAATATTAAGATAGCTTCCGGGGTAAAATACTCACATCAAAGTCCTAAATTAGTCGTAGGCAAAAGCAACTCCTAAAGAGTTATTACATTTAGCATAGGTGTTAGTAATTAAGGTACAGTCACGATTGACAACTCATAAAAGGTTATTATATTTAGTATAGGTATTATTCTCTAAGATAAAGTCATGATTAACGACTCAATATAGAATTATTAGATTTAGTATAGGCATAAGCAAATTCATGGTTGACCGCCGGTAGAGGTTTTACGAGTTAAAGACTCTTATAAAAGTCCTCAAAAGAGGTAAGCAAGGTGATTGCAAACGTATATTAGATTCTAAACTTTATTTTTAATTATAATGAACAAAATAAATTAAGGTGTTGTCTTAATAAATACATTGTTTCTATATTAATATAAATTGAATTGAACCTTCTCCCATAATTCTTAAAATATATTAAGTAGGCCCGAGGATTCATTCCTAAACGCCCGAGATAAAGAGCCTGCGTCGGCATTTCGTCGACATAGTTTAGGTAAAATATTAGAGCAAGACTCAGAAGAAACTGCTGATGAGTTCGTGGATGATAGTATATAATACACATGTAAAGTAATATCAGGCTGCCAACGATTCCAGCGTGGATCTGCCATACTGTGAGGAAACTATGTTAATAACATATAAAAGTTTATTACAAAAAATCGTATCCGGCAGCTAACCACGCAAAAAATATTATAGTTTTCACCAATAGTATAACTTTGAGAGCGATGTCTGATTCGGTAAATCGTAGTCAGGTCGCATTGAATATAATGCGGTCGCCAAAATATCAGACAATTCTATGGTCATTCATTTTGGGTCTTTTGTTACCACCTATCACTCTTTGCTATTCACACTTTCAGCATTGTGTTAATATTGCGTAAGACAAACTTAGCTCTCTTCCACTTTTATGTGTAATGTAATATTTGAATGACCCGGTAAATTTACGATATATTAGATGAATAATATTTGAATTAAATTTAGGTCGCCACTTGTCTAAATAGACTACATTTGTCACGGCTTATAGGTATTTTCTCTAGAATTTTATTTATGATATGTAGGTGTTCATATCTATCATTAGGAGTATACATTCGTCTAATTATACCCACAACTTTTTAAATGTCGTGCAGAAAATTGTGAGATAATGCAGCAGATGGATCACGTTCAGGAAGTATGTTTCACTCGTAATCGTTCAAATGCTCTCCAGAAGGATCATGACAACGCAAATAAGTTATTCTCGGGAATAGTTTCGAGGAAAATTGACGACGCAGAGAAAGAGATCAAGTCACAGTATGCGTGGGAGAATATTGCTATGAGAATAATGCACATTGTATAATTCAACGTAGGTATAATGTACTTCCAGTTCTCGATAGGTACGATTTTTATTTTAGTATGTATGTATGGATATGATATGAATAGATACATCACGAGTAAGATTCATAGATCTATCCAGGGAACCACATGCTGCAAATAGTTACTCGAAAATTAAATTCTAGACGTATTCCTGAATAATACTACCATAAATTACATCGAGTTCAACTCGTACTACGTCTGGACCACTAAGCTTTGAGATCAGAAACAAATCTAAGAACTCAATCTCAACTATAAGTATTGGCATGTGAACGAAAATGAGGACAATCGTGACTTGTGAGGTCCAGAGGTAGATCGAGCTGAGCTGGGAAGGTAAACCTACGTGTCCACAGACACTGCATACATATTTTATAGTTCTCTGCTATCAAGATATTGTATAATTTTATATAACAGGTCAACCAACAATCTTATGACGCATCTCTTGAGAATGATGTAAGCAATGTTTTGGACCGATTTGTAGTACCGCTTGATAATAAATCATGAATTTCTTGAGATTGCAACTTTTCTTGACTCTAGAAGTGTTATGTTCTGGACTGGACAAATTACATTCAAATTTATGATTAACTGTAGGGTACAAGATGGTGATTGTTAAAATACGTTCTGAAATTAACAATATGTACAGTAATACTTTTATTACTCTGTAATACACCATACCTATACTAAACAAAATACTCACTTTGTTCACAAAGTTTTTAAAGAACGACAAAAGTTTCCAACTCATGTATGGTGGAAACAGTTCATTTCGTTTTTCAGATCACGTGTAAGGATATCGGCAGGTAATATTCCGATGAATCAATGACCGCTAATATTTTCAATCTGCTCATGCACACTACATTCACTTAAATGCGAGACACAAAATCCAAAATATATTAAAATATGTGTTCAAAATACATGCAGCTAAAATACTCTCTGGTTGTACGCATAAAATTGTTACTCCGAAGCGACACTACTCAAATCAGCATCCAAAGTTGAAATTTTGATATTGCAGGCACCGGCTGAAAGTCCAGTCTGTTCGTCAATCCTGATTGCAATGAGGACTTGAAATAACTCGTTATGGCTCTGAAGCTCAGCTCTCATAGCGGTAGATGATGCCGTGTGTGCATTTTGGATTATTGACCGACTATGTTTACTTCTAGATTGAGTTTCGTAAGAAATCTTACTTATAAGAATTTTGATCCCATCAAATATAGCTTCATATACCTTCACGATTTCATATGATGATCTATTATGGGCGCGCTCAATTGTGGTGTTCATTTCTACAGAGTAATTCCGGCCACTTTGAATTGCAGCGTAAATATTTTCAATCAAGGTCAATGCTGCGGAAGTAGTACTGTTCCTACGGGATTCTATTTCAGTTAACATTTTTGCTGGATCGATTTCATGGGTCGATTCTATTCCGGCGTAGATATTATCACAGACTTCTTTTAATGAGGAATATACTGTGGCTCGGGCTTCTCTGACGACCGAGGTAGCTCTGGGATTGACAATCAAACTAGCATCCAAAATAGAGTCAAATGCTGCCTCAAATGCATCATATGTTTCTTTGTTGGCGGTTTGAGTTTTACCGGCATCATCTTTGGCCACCTTTTTGTGTTTCGAATGAGCGTCGGCCATGCGTTTCCTAATTGTAGTAAAAATAATTGCAATTGCCTTCTCGGCATTCGAAATTTCTGTTGCATTAGCGGATTCAAGTACAGAGAAATTCGCTGAAATTTCAGCCTGATTTTTCGGAAGATGTGTTGTGAAGAGGATTCGAATCATATCGAATCTAGTAATAACTGAACTCTGCATTGAGGAAGTTGATGCATTGTGCAAGGTTTCGACTGACAAAGAATCACCTGTTCCAAATTTGTCTCCTGGTAGAAGGATTTTTATTGCATCAAAAAGAGCACGATATGAATCCACGACCTCGGAAATTAATTTCTCTTGGAGGCGTTCGAATAGAGATTTAAGGGCAGGATCGATTTTTGGGCCTTTTTGGATTGCGGAAAATAATTTTCCTGACACTGCAGTAGTCGCTACCCAAATTACTTCGTCCGCGATGGCTTGAAGTTTCGTAACTAATCTGCGGGAATCTTTGTGTTGTGTCAATTTGATTCCGTTCCAAATACCGTCAACAATCTTTTTCATTGCGGCATGCATTGGTGATCGGTAGCTTTCAAGTAATACGATAGTCTGTGTCTCGACCATGGCTATTGCACGCAAAGAGGCGTCAACTGTAAACTTCATTTCGTTAAGCATTAGATGCCTGTCCCTATTCATAGTACGTGAGTTAGTTCTATGTACATCTCCAGATAACATACCATCAATTGTATTAAAACAAATGTCCAGTGCTTTTGTAATTCCGAAAATTATTTCCTCCCGAACGGCTTGAATTTCGCAGAAATTAACCCGCATTCCATTCATGTTTTCGGTAGTGCTTCCTGACGAGTCCTCCGTACTTGTGGTCGAATTTGTAAGATAAGAATAATTACCACTTCCACTTTGGTTTTCGGTAGAATTTTCTGACGAGTCCTCCGTACTTGTGGTCAAATTTGTATGATGGGAATAATTCCCACTTTCACTTTGGTTTTCAGTAGTATTTCCTGACGAGTCCTCCGTATTTGAGGTCGAATTTGTGTGGTGAGAATAATTCCCACTTTCACTTTGGTTTTCGGTAGAACTTCCTGATGAGTCCTCCACACTTGTGGTCGAATTCATATCGTGGAAATAATTCCCACTTACACTTTGGTTTTCGGTAGTACTTCCTGACGAGTCCTCTGTACTTGTGGTCGAATTTGTTAGATAAGAATAATTACCACTTCCACTTTGGTTTTCGGTAGAATTTTCTGACGAGTCCTCCGTACTTGTGGTCAAATTTGTATGATGGGAATAATTCCCACTTTCACTTTGGTTTTCAGTAGTATTTCCTGACGAGTCCTCCGTACTTGAGGTCGAATTTGTGTGGTGAGAATAATTCCCACTTTCACTTTGGTTTTCGGTAGAACTTCCTGATGACTCCTCCACACTTGTGGTCGAATTCATATTGTGGAAATAATTCCCACTTCCACTTTGGTTTTCGGTAGAATTTTCTGACGAGTCCTCCGTACTTGTGGTCAAATTTGTATGATGGGAATAATTCCCACTTTCACTTTGGTTTTCAGTAGTATTTCCTGATGAGTCCTCTGTACTTGAGGTCGAATTTGTGTGGTGAGAATAATTCCCACTTTCACTTTGGTTTTCGGTAGAACTTCCTGATGAGTCCTCCACACCTGTGGTCGAATTCATATTGTGGGAATAATTCCCACTTACACTTTGGTTTTCGGTAGTATTTCTTGACAAGTCCTCCGTACTCGTGGTCGAATTTGTAAGATGAGAATAATTCCCACTTTCACTTTGGTTTTCAGTAGTATTTCCTGATGAGTCCTCCGTACTTGAGATCGAATTTGTGTGGTGAGAATAATTCCCACTTTCACTTTGGTTTTCGGTAGAACTTCCTGATGAGTCCTCCACACTTGTGGTCAAATTCATATTGTGGAAATAATTCCCACTTACACTTTGGTTTTCGGTAGTATTTCTTGACGAGTCCTCCGTACTCGTGGTCAAATTTGTAAGATGAGAATAATTCCCACTTTCACTTTGGTTTTCAGCAGCATTTCCTGACGAGTCCTCCGTACTTGAGGTCGAATTTGTGTGGTGAGAATAATTCCCACTTTCACTTTGCTTTTCGGTAGAACTTCCCGATGAGACCTCCACACTTGTGATCGAATTCATATTGTGGGAATAATTCCCACTTACACTTTGGTTTTTGGTAGTATTTCTTGACGAGTCCTCCGTACTCGTGGTCGAATTTGTAAGATGAGAATAATTCCCACTTTCACTTTGGTTTTCAGTAGTATTTCCTGACGAGTCCTGCGTACTTGAAGTCGAATTCGTAAGATAAGAATAATTACCACTTCCACCTTGGTTTTCGATAGAATTTCCTGACGAGTCTTCCGTACTTGAGGTCGAATTTGTATGGTGAGAATAATTCCCACTTTCACTTTGGTTTTCAGTAGTATTTCCTGACGAGTCCTGCGTACTTGAAGTCGAATTTGTAAGATAAGAATAATTACCACTTCCACCTTGGTTTTCGATAGAATTTCCTAACGAGTCTTCCGTACTTGAGGTCGAATTTGTATGGTGAGAATAATTCCCACTTTCACTTTGGTTTTCGGTAGAACTTCCTGATGAGTCCTCCACACTTGTGATCGAATTCATATTGTGGGAATAATTCCCACTTACACTTTGGTTTTTGGTAGTATTTCTTGACGAGTCCTCCGTACTCGTGGTCGAATTTGTAAGATGAGAATAATTCCCACTTTCACTTTGGTTTTCAGTAGTATTTCCTGACGAGTCCTGCGTACTTGAAGTCGAATTCGTAAGATAAGAATAATTACCACTTCCACTTTGGTTTTCGATAGAATTTCCTGACGAGTCCTCCGTAATTAAGGTCGAATTTTTATGGTGAGAATAATTCCCACTTTCACTTTGGTTTTCGGTAGAACTTCCTGATGAGTCCTCCACACTTGTGGTCGAATTTATACTGTGGGAATAATTCCCACCTACACTTTGGTTTTCGGTAGTATTTCTTGACGAGTCCTCCGTACTCGAGGTCGAATTTGTAAGATGAGAATAATTCCCACTTTCACTTTGGTTTTCAGTAGTATTTCCGGACGAGTCCTGCGTACTTGAAGTCGAATCTGTAAGATAAGAATAATTACCACTTCCATTTTGGTTTTCGATAAAATTTCCTGAAGAGTCCTCTGCGCTTGTGGTCCAATTTATGTTGTGGGAATAATTCCCACTTTCACTTTGGTTTTCAGTAGTATTTCCTGACGAGTCCTCCGTACTTGTGGTCAAATTTGTAAAATGGGAATAATTTTCACTTCCACTTTGGTTTTTGATAGAATTTCCTGACGAGTCCTCTACGCTTGTAGTCCAATTTATATTGTGGGAATAATTCCCACTTTCACTTTGGTTTTTGGTAGTATTTCCTGACGAGTCCTCCGTACTTGAGGTCGAATTTGTATGGTGAGAAGAATTCCCACTATCACTTCGGTTTTCGGTAGAATTTCCTGACGAGTCCTTCGCACTTGTGGTCGAATTTATACTGTGGGAATAATTTCCACTTCCACTTTGGTTTTCGGTAGTATTTTCTGACGAGTCCTCCATACTTGTGGTCGAATTTTTATGATAAGAATAATTACCACTTCCACTTTGGTTTTCGATAGAATTTTCAGACGACTCCTCCATAGTTGTGGTCAAATTTGTTTGATGAGAATAATTTTCACTTTCAATTTGGTTTTCGGTTGAATTTTGTGACGAGTCCTCCGTACTTGTGGTCGAATTTTTATGATGGGAATAATTCTCACTTCCACTTAGATTTTCAATAGAATTCATCGGAAAGTCGTACTTAGTTGCAATCGAATCACAGACAGCTATCTTTTCACATTCACAGTATCCTGATCCCTGGTTGTCTCCAATAGTACAAGAATCAACCGTGTTTTCAGTCTGGATTATATAGGAAGCCGCCAAAAAGGCTCGTAATAAATCGAACTTGATCCTAATGTCAGCGTTAAATCGAAAACATATTTGGCCGATTTCAATTGCTAAGTAATGATCTTCATTTCCAGCTTGAGTTTCGGATGAAATATTCACCCCAAAGGTATTGATTGAAAAGAAAGTATTACGAATTGCATTCACGAATTGGTAAGTTGCTTTACTCTGAGCTCTTTCGATTGCAACTTCGATTTTATCCGAGTTATCTCGGCCGCATTTGATTGCATCGAAAATTGCTAAATTGAAAATCTCGGCTCTAGAGATCTGTTTCTCTGCGATAGCTTCAATTTCAGACGAAGTTCGGGAGGAATTTTTTTCCAGAGCCAATTGAATTGCAGAGCAGATAGCTTCAACTAATTCTGGTACTGTAGCGTAGCCCACGTTCCGGGCAGTTGTAACAGCAGCGGAGGCTTCGGGATCAACGTTTAGAATTGCCGCTAAAGTAGCGTTAAATGAGCCAATCAATGCGTCAAGTATTTCGTTCCCACAGGTTTTGGTTGTATACGAGCTACCTTCAGCAGCATCTTCATCTTGACGATTATTTTTGGCTGAGAAGACTTGACGTTCTGTATTAAAAACACTTCGAACTGCCTTCTCGTATTGCAATTCTGCTACTGCCTGGTAGGCTATCAGTGTAGAAAAATCAAGTATACCTCTACTCTGAATCCTTGAAGCACCTGGTGACAGTATTACTACAGAGTTTTGAAGCACTGTAGCGAACACCACGAAGATTAAGAATTTTTCTTTCATTTTAATGGACTATGATGATGCCAAAATATTCTTGGCTTATATACCAGTCAATGTTTGCAATTGTAATATTCGCGATTGCTACTTTAATATAGAATGCCTATGAAAACCACGCCTTTACCGTGCAACTGTCCAATCGATTCTTCATCTGGAACATATGTATGTACGCAGCTAGGTTCGAGTGATAATAACTTTTTATGATGAAATACTCTTTATTGCCATAACCCAATTGTATATATTTGGGAACAGTACATCTTCGGTATAGGTTCAGTATATAGCGTAAAAACTAGGCGGTGCTACCAAGAATTATTAAAAATTAAAACAATCAATGACCAAATGATTATCAACGCTTAGATATTCTGACTGCCACTTGAACCAGGGTACTTCCGGTGATAGATATTATATACCAGTGAATCTTGTTCTATCAATAAATCGATTTTTAATGCTAAGATGGTAAAAGCTTTTGCTGCATAGCTTAAATATTGTACCAAAACAAATATTTTGCTGGTTCATGACTCAATAGTTCCAAAGTTCAGGCAAGCAATAAGTCTTTTTGTTTCACTACTTATGTCATACCATGCTATTTTATACTATTTCAGACCCTTCTCCATTTTCAGACGCCACATTTCGTAATATATTAGTCGTTGAACCACCTACTGATATTACGTAATACATATCTTTGCCCTGCCAAAGACGTGACATAGTTTTCGTGTGACACTTGAAATATCGTAACCATCAGGTCGATAATCTTCGCAATTGATATAGGTAGAAATTTGTTTAAACAGACGATATTGGTTCATAAACAGGGTCATGTTGGCGCACCCGATGTTTTCGAATACGTCGTTATCATGACAGGTGATTACGACTATCTGGATACGTTTTAGGTCATTCGTATTTATGTTTTGCAAATATTATGACGAGCATCGTTGGTTAAGGGCAAGGATAGATCATTTGTACAAATTATGATTCACTCGTAGCCAGGCATCTACATTCTACATGCTATGAGTTTTGCCAAACCCTAGAATAGGGAGTGGCTTAATCATTGCAAAACCAAACCCGTTTAATCAATCGGATGAGCCGTTAGGCAGACCTGCAGAACTCAAGTATCGTAGCCTATATATAAGGCCCAAATGATGCCTAATCACTTTGATCAGTATAACTTTCTATAAATAATTTTACCTAAGAACGATGTGTTGAAATCTTTCAATTCCGACTATGCTCGGTTATGAAAAGATAGTTGAACCACCGAAAATGATGATCTATCGAACACCACATGTGTTAATCGACCATTATAAGCTCAACACACAAGCGATTTGATGGACGAGTAACATGATGGAGGTGAAATGATATCCTAAAATCACATAACTTGCTACATTTACTATCGATTGTTATATTTTATTGCTTTCGGTATACACGGTTCTTCAATTTGGCGAAACTCGCCGGTAGGCAGCACGCTCATTCCCAAAATTCGCGCTTAATATCATACCAACGTCAATAAAACAGCACGTTGGGTGAGTCAACTCACTCAACAGTTCGCTAGAAAACACCCTGTACATGGAGATGTATAACGTACATATGTAAAAGGCATGTGTAAGTATGTTATACACATAGGAAGACCTACCACGACAGAAAGCGTACCTGTAACATGAAGTAGGTTAGTGTAATTGTGGCGTCGCGTCGTTCTGCGGCAACCTAGTTACGGTCCATACAGCAGATATCTATAGTTCGCACTGCGGTATAATACAAATATCTCTTAGGCTTTAAGGTACCCTAGTGTATTTTATTTATACGTTCATTGCAGCAAAGGGTAATGCTTTATAATTGAAAAACTCCAACGTGTCACACCTAAAAGTGATTCTTTTTACGACCAAAATATCAAGCTGAGATATGTCCTTGGATAGTATTTCGTGACTATGCGTGAGACAGGAGGAAATAATATGATGGGATTCTAAACCTGAATCGCAATATTGTATTGGATAGGCGACATATCTATCATACATTGGCCATTTCGTTCAGGTGATAAAATATTGTGAAGCAATTGCCTGTATAGATGCAGTATTATTTTCTCGTAGAAATAAGTCTGTATATAGTAAGATGGTAGGAATGCCTCCAGAACGACGAAAGCCTTCACGAAGTCTCATCTCCTTGTATTGATCCTGTGATGACGTCTTTGCGCTTCCATACCCACGAATGGAATTATTCTAGCTACTGTTTCGTAGTATCACTATAATAGTATTATCTAGCAAATCTAGTTTTCCATTAATTTAAGTAATAATAATCAGTATTTTTATTCCATGGTGAAAACCTGGACTCCGTCTTGTCGCTTTGACGGTGACGAATCATTACTGCAATAAACATTGCAGAGATTGATCGAGGCAATTTTTGAAAATGAACGAAAGTAGGTAAACGTATGTATGATAAAAAGGGATATTGTATCTACCGGTAGCAGAGCATTTGTTATAACAATGCTTGCCGTATCTAAATTGGTGGGCGTGTGTGCAGTACCGCTAGTTTACTAGAGGTAATAATTTCAACGTAGACTTGGTGATAGATTGTTAGCCTGTACTTAAAAGATGAAAGTATAGGAGGGAGCCGGAGGAGTTCGCTTAAGCTCTAACGTCGGAAAGTAGTTACAACTTTTTTCCAATGGCTAATATAGTAGGATAGTTCCCAGTTTAACATAGTTTATTACGTCGTCGATGAAGGGTCGCGAAGTGAAGTGTATATTGCTACGTGGGTTGTATAGATACTGCGAAACAACATGTATACGATAATAACGTGTCTTTGATAAAATTTGAGAGATTTTTGCGTCCATCAAATAAGTTTAACTGATTGAAGCAACTTTAATTTTAAAACAAGAAAGTTTAAAAACTACCTTTAGCAAAAGGTTGAACATCGTTTAGCTTAAACTCGCGATAATTAATCGCTGACAAAAATTCAAAAAGTTTCAATCCATTGAGTTTTAACCCATTTTGGAACGAGCCAGGCTTACTTTACCTTTAAGCCTGCGGTAATCTACCCTTCCAATGGATGAACGGGATGAAAATCAATAAATGCTTCCCGGATTTTCCCACCTTGAAATTCATTCTAACAAACCGCGGTTTCGGTAACGGGATGAAAACTTACAAAGCGCGAGTTTTCCTGATCTGAATACGGAACAGTCGAGAAGAGTTCAGCCCACAAATCGTTGCAATCACTCGGGTGTATATATATACATACATTGAATACATATATATATATATATATATGTACGGGCAGAAAAACTCGCGAATTTTATGCGGTTTTGTAGAGAGGTAGGTGGAATGGAAATAAAGGCAAAAATAATGGCTTAAGAAGTCGTGTATCTTAACAATCATGTGGTGTGAGAAGTAATGGGGGTTTTGCTGTGGAAGCAATGGGTGTCCATTCACGTAATAGCTCCGGCGGTTGGCACTACCGCGTGTACCGTGCGGTCATGTACAATTTGAGAGGATATCCCACATTATGGTCCAGTTAGCCCACTGTATTATAGTAATGGACAGTACTGACAAGAGAGGTGTCTCGTGATACAAATGGACATCACGACGTTGACGTGTTGAATTTCCATGGAAGTTCATAAATTAGATTCCAACTAATTATCTCGATATCAGTATTTACTAACGGCGAACGTTCGACTGGAAAAACTCACCTGAAATCAGAAAATAAAAATCTCATTAGAAAAAGTAGATTAGTACTTAGTTCAGCCTATGAAGATTTGCTACATAAGTATTCCGTGTGAGCAGAGTGCACGGGGGATTAGATTTTTACATAAAAGCAGAGACCATACGATGCAGAGTCTGTTCATAAATTGCATCAATATCGTGGGAACGTTATATAACTGTATTTGAACATTGCGAACCAAATTTTCACTCCAACAATTTCGAAATGAATATAAAATTTTTAGCACTTTGTAAAATTTTGAGGATTCCTTTATAATCCATTTTCACGTTCAAGAGAGGAGATTATCCGGAGATTGACCCGAGATTTTGATGGCTTTTCTGTCAACAAATGGATATAAACTTCACCGTGATACCATAACACACTACTTGTTATTCACGAGGCGATGCCACGCTTTCATACGCATGTATAATATGTATAGTATATAGCGGTATATACATATATGCATGTATGGAATAATATATGCACATACATAAATGACCTTTCCCATTTGCGTAAAATCATAGTGGAAAAGCTGTATCATATTGCTTGTTACCCGAGTCGAATCTCCTTGAGTTCTGGGTTCATGCTCGTGGACTAATTCTATTACGTCGAGCTCGAGACATAAGAATTTACGATCATATGACACTAATTCTCATTCAGATAGACGGCGGGGCAACGTCAAGTATAGCCGAAGCATTATTCATGCCCATCTATCATTAATCTGGAATGAAGTTGTTCTATTTAGAGGGATGTAAAATAATTTGGCGAAAAGAGAACAACCAGCTAAAGTATCAGGTCTATAATAGTCAAGGCTGCCTTATGCCTCGGCTCCTATCATCTAAAATTTATTCATAGTTGTATCACTACCTCGGATTAACTTGCAAACTTTTATGCAGTTTCGGAGGGAAATTTTCAGGGTGGTAAAAGTGAAATGAGTAGACCTTCGGAATATTCTGTAAACTGAAATAGCGAGAACGAAAAAACGATAATAGAAAACGTACATTCTGCATAATCACTCGGTTTCTCTCACCCTTTACATCTCCATCTCTCCCTTGGTGTATATTTATAATTATATAGAATACTATTTACGATGTTTTGGTATTAATGCTTTTATTACAGAGATGTGAACTAAGGAGATAGAATCTAGAGCGAGAGAAGGTGCTAGAAGGTGGAGATAGGCAAGTATAATGTTCACGAGTGTAGAAGCCATCTTTAAAAACATTCCTCCTGGCCATAGTAGCTGGAGAATTAACCGCTAATCAAGAATAATGTACTTGTACAAAATTCAGCAGGCCAAGGCTAAAAAAGCGTGATCCATTTAGGCAAGGGCTGGGAGTCCGTAGGCCTTGCGAAGAAGGCGAGTGTTGGACTAATTAAATTTTCATTTCGTCCAACCGCTGGTACACTTTTTTTTTACAATTTGCAAGGCCTGAATAAACAGTAAACTACTCAAAAATCGCAGAAAATTCGTCTCCTGTAGCGGAAGTAAATTGTCTATTTTATAATTTGATAATCATTCTCTCCCAGAGACATATTCTGCAACAGAGAAGAGCGTTCGAATCGATTTTTCTCTCTGTTAGCTACCTCTTAAAGCTGCAAACGATCATGACTTTCTCTCGCAAAGAATCTCTCTCAATGACCTCCGACCCGTGCACAAAGACTGACTCACAGGATGGAACAATTGGCCGCACTTCTTTGTAATTGAAAGGTCTTGACACCGAGTAATGTATAGTCTAGAGGCAGCTGACTCCAAGTATGCACGCTTACATTAGTTCACCCCAAAACTCTGTCTGGATGTGAACGAATTCGCAGTAAAAATGATACCAATCAAATTTCGCACCGAAACGTAGTATTATTATTCAAGTAATTATTTTAGGTTCAATTCTCACGTTTATTATTTCATTCCTGCATCAAGGTTATAAAGGAAGGATATGGAGGGAAAAAAAAGAACAAAATTTCACACAAACCCATACAATTATCGGAGATTAATATATATAATTAAATAGGTTTTAATTAAATTTCTAACATCGTACTAAAAGCTTTATACAGTGCTGTTGTTTCGTTGAATTTATATGGACAGAAGCCATCGAAATCGCTACCAACACTGAGGTCAGCAAACTCTTCACCACCAACGTCCAACGTGCGTCTTCCGACAATCATAGATCTTGTTGATGGATGCTGTTAGGGTTGAACGCGAGAATCCACAGACTGCGGACGTCGTCGTCGTTAGACACAGCCTACGACACTCAATCAACAAATCTGATTGCGTTGGCCTTTTTTTTATGAATCTATGAAGAATCTAATTGAACGACTGCGTGATTGAAGAGTTGGGCGAAAAGACTGTGGGGATTTTTCTTTTTTTTTTTTTCTTTCTATTTTGCGTACCTTGAGAAACGAGGGAAGATTTAAGTAAAAGTTTGACGATTAGGTAGAAATAAGTTGAAATTTTTCTGGCCGTTAATAAAATCCTATATGTGTAAAAGCACGAGCCGGAAATCAAGCGCGGGCGCAAGTATCAAAAAGAAAATATACGATTCTGGATGGCGAGGATTTTCCAAGAATGGTTCGCCATATTTTTCAAAATAAATGTTAACTTGACCCTTCCCGCGATATTTCGTTAGGGGCGAAGGAACCCTCCGGAATATATTCGGGTATACTATATTTCCAAGGAATCGTATATTCCCACGGTTAGGCGGGGCGGGATTTCGGTCAATCGGAACGAGGCCAATCGACGCTCGTATCGCCCAAACCGTACGAAATAATAAGAATAGAAATAGAAATACGAGGTTCGACTGTTGCGGTTCAGCTATAAATTCCTCGATAACGTAACACTTGATGTACTTTCTCGTAGATTTATTAAAAATTATTTCACCAACGCTACTTGCCGCGAATTCGCCCCTCTGTTTATCGAAATTATCAACTTCGATCGATCCGATTCTAGATAATCGCAGAGGCCAGTTGAAGCGATGTACAAATATGCCATCGTTATCCTTGAAGGATCCTGGATTATTATTATTATTATTATTATTATTATTATTATTATTATTATTATGTTTACTCAAGAGGAATTTTATTTTTATACTAATGACTACTAGGTATATAACGAGCAAATAATATCCGCGGAGGTAATTTTCAGCGTGGAAATTGACGTCGGTAGGCAGGTAGGATATGGTACATATACATGTATATACCTTGGTAACTAGTTTCGTGGTTGTATTTTAATAAGAGGAGTTGAGGCGGTAACTCCCATATCTACTGGGAGTAAAAGTATTGCGCTATATAGGTACAAACGAACGAGAAAGCCCCAAGGAATGCACCGAGTCTGGGTTGAGCTCGGATTAAAAACGGAAAACAAATGACAATCGCTTCCAGCGGGTAGTCTGCATCCAGATAGCTACTTACCCTGATAATCCTATGTTTCTACTACTCTTTTTCAATCCTTATTTCCTCAGACTGCACGTAATATCACCCGGTACGATATGCATATAATAGTGATTACATTTAATTCGGTATTAATTTATTTTGTCCGGTTTGACGCGGAATGGCTCATGTCCGAATTGATCAGAAGTTTTCATGAAATAAAAATTTCTCGATCATATAATATGATCGTTCATTTTTAAGATCTTCTTCTGTTATTCATTTGAAATTTTTATTTCATTTCATTATAATTGTGTCAATATAGCTTTGAAATGATTCGTAAATGAAGTCTCTAGGATGAATACAATCAAAGATATGGCCGTTTGAAGGGGAGTATGTTTTCGATTTTTGGCTCTTTTTCCTGAATTTCACCCCCGTGTAACTTGGAAAATAGGGTCCAAAAAAATAAATGAAAAATTGTTTGACGAATTTAGTTGTTCCATAGAACCCGTAAAAAAAAATTATGGCAAAATCGGTAACATCGAGGTCAGAAAGCTGTCTGGTTTGACGTAGAATTCCTCACATTCGTAAATACAAAAAAAAAAATAAAATAAAAACAAATTCACGGCAATATAATACCAAACCCAGGCGATAAACGAATAAGAAGAAATAAATTTTTTCAAATCCGTGCATGTGATTCTTCAACCGTTAAAAATATAGGCAAGCATGTATGCAGGGTTGTGAAAATTTGCGTTACTAATTAAGTATTGGCGTAGCTAATTCAGCGGAACGAAATACGGTTACGTGTGGTCGGTGGGTTGGCCTGGGTCGACTGCAGTCTCCTCTATATTAGTCTCAGGTTGGAATCGAGACCACGTTTGGATTCGGTCGCCACTCGAAATTCTCTCGCTGGAGAGAATTCATAATTCACTACTGCGTACCTCGCTATATCTATACTTAATGTACATTATGATATCGAACTACTATAGGATTGTTTGTTCGCGCCACGGTTAATTTCGCTTGTGTCATAGGTCAAATGTTTAAATCCTTCCATAAATCAACCCGAGAGCGAACACCCGAGTTTGTTCCTGATATCGAGTCAGACACGACGTCAATCAATAATTTCTATCAACGCGGTTTGTTCCGAACAAAAATTACGTGCAAAATTCGTTCACATATCGCATTAGTGAATTTTATGACATTTAGTTATGTAAAGATGACGTTTGCAAAAGTTACAGAAATTTGAATTCTGTTGAATGAAAATTTTCACAAAGGATTGTATTTTGCTAACATAGTCCTTATATTTCAATGAGTCCCAAATTCTATGTTAAAGCTCAGTTATGCTTTGAACACACTGCCATATAGCATTGACATTCAGCCATCCGGAAATAGTAAGAGTCTTAAAATGAACTCCGAACCCCTTTTCAACGGTAATGGTACGAATGAACACGTCAAATTCTGAACCCTATTTTTCGCCCCTAGAAACCTGCACCTTGACATTCGCGCGACGGGTATATGTAGAAAAACAACCCCACAACAAAACACCATATGGCCGGCTGTCAAACGTGTCAAACATTGGCCTCGCTGATCTTTGCCATCCTCGCATGCTCACTCTAGTGCATATACAGCTATACACGTACTTCACACGTTCGGCATTTAACATTTGTTGAACAACGTGTTTAGCTATGCTAATGCCCCAGGACGTTGGCACACATGGGTGCAGAACTGAAGGACCGAGAATTTACCGAGGGTTGAAAGGATGGATTAAGACCATGATCTGCGGGTGGAGGTACATGATTTATCGTGTGGCTAACCTGCGTTGTTCGCATTACTGAAGACCGCAGTAATAATATATATGGCTTCTAAGCAAGGAGATAATTTCGCCAGGAATATCGGAAAATTAATTTGAGACGTTTGAAAATATGTATGGCAGTGTACTTTAATGCTAACCGTCGTGTACTTCTTGTATGCTTTATTCAATCAAGTTTAGATTTGACTGTTCTCTTCGTATTTCTTGGGGCTCATCATTCCATTATACGGATGAAAGCTTCTCGATATAGTTGCGGGCATTTGAGGACATCGCAATCGTCTTTGTACTACGTACGACATACCGAGTTTGGTAGGTACTACTTTGCAACCACCGATTCTAATCTCATACCAAGTTCTATTGTACAGCTACAGGCTTTGTATCCGTAAACTTTGCATGTGAATACGCCCTTGTAGATCGAACGCGAATGCGCACTATGATAGGCATAACAATGGCCGACTTACACGTTTCGGCGATCACGGGAGATGTATCAAGTTTTATATAGTATATGTGTGGTAGAAGCGAGCAGCTTGCAAGGCTGTATACTTGCAATCAGAGCACGAATACTGTTGTGAAATCAGAGGCCTTGAAATCCATACCAAAATCCTGGAACAAAGACCAACTTCAATCCATCACAGAGCCATCGATAAGACCGCAGTACCAATTTCAGTTACAGGATTCTCCTTGTCCTGCGACCCAGCAACTTACTTGAGTAAATTAGCAGACTGGACCACGGGATCGGGATTGGAAGCCTTAGACTTCCCTGTACGCGGGGACTTCGTAATAGCCACAGCGAATGATGATATAGTGAATTAGTAATCGATTTTTTGCGGCTACGCGAAACGCTGTTTAAAAATTGATGATAAATCATTAAGAATTCGTTTGGTTTGATTATTCGAGTTTACGTATGGGCCATTCCACGTGAACCGGATCAGTCACCTCTCAGATATTTTTTTAATTTTGCATGTCGATTGTCCTCGGGGAGTTAGATTTTTGTGCCAAAGGATTTTTCAATTAGTGCAAAATTCGTTGAGTTATTTGTATAAACAAATTCGAGCAAGGTTTTTTTCAAAAATTCATAACTCCGCCAAAAATGACACTAGACTCGATTTTTTTTTTTTAGTTTACGCGGAAAGAGTCATAGAATGTATAAAAAAATAAGTACTTCGAAAAAAGTTTGTTCATCCATTGTTTATTTAACAATTAAGTTTTCAAAGATTTTTAAAACAGGGTGTGACACGATCAAAAAATTTTTTTTAAATACTGACATATACTTTGCACTATACTACAGCCTGTGAATTAAATTTAGGAACGTCTTATTTTTTGTTCTCGAGTAAAAAATCGCTAAGGTTGGCGGCGCGCCCCAATTCCGAGTCGACGCCGCGTGGAACGTAATGGCGTGCGTTAGACTGCTGTTCGCCGCTACTCGACGGACGCGTAGCTGCGATATTCGAGAGTCATTTTCACAATGAGTGACACGATTAAAAAATCTGAAAAAAATACTGTAGTTTCCCAATGGCAACTATAAGCGATACGTTGAGTTTCGAGAATGTCTTCTTTTTCGTTTTTGAAATATCGCAGCTTAAAATTTTAGCATGTATGCTGAGCTGTATGCTAAGATTTCAAACTGCAATAGTTCAAAAACGGAAAAGAACACGTTCTCGAAACTCAACGCATTGCTCATAGTTGCCATTGGGAAACTACAATATTTTTTTCAGATTTTTAAATCGTGTCACTCATTGTGAGAATCACTCTCGAACACCGCTGCTACGCGTTCGTCAAGTATATGTATGCTAAGTATACGTGCTAAAATTTTAAGCTGCAATATTTCAAAAACGAAAAAGAAGACGTTCTCGAAACTCAACGTATCGCTTATAATTGCCATTGGGAAACTACAGTATTTTTTTCAGATTTTTAAATCGTGTCACTCATTGTGAAAATGACTCTCGAATACCGCAGCTACGCGTCCGTCGAGTAGCGGCGAACAGCAGTCTAACGCACGCCATTACGTTCCACGCGGCGTCGACTCGGAATTGGCGCGCGCCGCCAACTTTAGAGATTTTTTACTCGAGAACAAAAAATAAGACGTTCCTAAATTTAATTCACAGGCTGTAGTATAGTGCAAAGTATATGTCAGTATTTTAAAAAAATTTTTTGATCGTGTCACACCCTGTTTTAAAAATCTTTGAAAACTTAATTGTTAAATAAACAATGGATGAACAAACTTTTTTCGAAGTACTTATTTGTTTATACATTCTATGACTCTTTCCGCGTAAACTAAAAAAAAAAAATCGAGTCTAGTGTCATTTTTGGCTGAGTTATGAATTTTTGAAAAAAACCTCGCTCGAATTTGTTTATACAAATAACTCAACGAATTTTGCACTAATTGAAAAATCCTTTGGCACAAAAATCTAACTCCCCGAGGACAATCGAGATGCAAAATTAAAAAAATATCTGAGAGGTGACTGATCCGGTTCACGTGGAATGGCCCGTATATACGACGGCAAGTCATTGATTTCAAGAACAGTCGAATGCCTTATTTTCATCTATTAATACGTTGGATGTGATTGAGAGCGTGAGAAGACCGTGAATTTCAATATTCCATTATCAACACAGACTTTTTACGGCCTAAATGCGACAGCATTGCTTACTCAACCGGTAATGTTTAACAAAACGGTTCGCAGAGGTGGAAAAGATGTAAATTTATTACCTGAAAATAAAAAGATAAATGTAAAATGGTGGAGAAAGCACCTTTACGATGAGGTACGGTGGTGGATACCAGCAGGACTGAGAAAGGAGAAGGGGATGCAAACAGAGAGAGAGAGAGAGAGAGAGAGAGAGAGAGAAAGATAGAGAAAAAGAAAAGGAAAGATCATAAAAAAAAAAAAAAAAAAAGATAGAGTCGTTATTGCAGCAGCATGGAGAGACCAGATAGGTTGGCACTGGGTGTGCAAAGGTGTTCAGACCTAGAGGACAAGAGATGGAGAAAGAGAGAATTAATGCCTGAATATTAATTATAGCGTCCAGCTGGCTAGCTAGTGTTTTGTTTCCATGCTGTTTTGTTTGGTTGGTAGAGCTTTCCTCGTACAGCCCAGTAGTGCTTTTTGCTTAATGGTTTTCTCACTGGACGCTAAACTTCCATTGTTCTTTATGCAAGGCTCTGTCGTTTGGCTGTTCGGTATACCTATTTCAGTTTTTATTTATCGTCGGATTAGAGAAAATTAGTCGCTATTTATAGCGAAGAAAAACCTGCCGTAAAGTATCTTCTTTTCCTTTTTTTTTTTTTTTTTTTTTTTTTTTTTTCCTATCCACCAGGTGAAGGTACTTTGTGGTAAAAATATTGCCATGAACATGAAAAAGCAAAAAAAAAAAAAAGCAAAAAAAATCGTAAAATGAAATCGAAGGTAAAAAGGCAAAGCAATTTACACCGTAAAATTTTAAACGTGCCGAATGAACCATCTACATCCGAGTGAAAAGTTTTCTCTTTTTTTTTTTCTTCATTTTCTTTTAAACTTCATCATACCTCGATAATATTTTTCAGCCCACCTGCAAAGTAAATTTAGTCAAGAATTCAAAAAGAAAAAGAAGTAAAAAATACGATCATACGCTAACTGCTAATACATCCCTTAAAACTACTTTCACGGTATATAACGTCTGGTATGTACTACATTATTGATACATTTGTACACGGCCATTAGGCGTCTAAACCCTATGGGAATATCGAGTTAGTATCCACTATGGAATTTGCACAACCGATGCACTTTTGTGGGAATAATGGGGGAAAATGCTAACGACCCTGTATTGTAACGTTTTGTGAGATCGAATAGTGAATAGTGACTACTGACCTATATATTCCTTTTCCGCAATATCACGTACCCCATAGAATCCCATATCGCACTATTATACCATTCAAACGATTCCACAGACTACGCTGGCTACGATAATTCATCATTCTGAACATATGGGGTCGTTCGTTGGGCATTCAGTGGTCGTTGATACCCATCACCCGTGACATAAAGGGTGTTTGTCTTTAGGTTCAGTTGAAATAATTTTCTCTGCCTGTTAATGTTACCAACAAATTTACAGCTATTATATTTGAATATTGACATTGTGCCTTGCGTGCATTTCAATACCAATATTACCATTGAGATTAATTTTAATACACCTATGCTTTTTTCGCAATAATTCACAGGACTTCGTCCATTGATCCGGTAATTAATTATTCTCTTCGTCCAGCAATATGAGACTTTTTAATCCTTTATTTTTTTTCATGTCACAGTTTAATACCAGCCGTTGCAGGTGATATAAATTGATCAACATAAAATTTCTGAAAAACGGAAGCGACGGTATATTTTGAAAAACAGTAAAACCTAATAATAAACAGTTTAGGTCTGTACCTCATGCACCAGTATCGCCTCACTTACTAATGACAAATTAATTCCATTGTCAATTTGATTCTATCCAATCCGGAATGTCTATTTCAGTGTAATCTAATCTTCGACCAAATTATCCTTGTGCAATTAGCTGGCGGGCTAATAGTCATGATTTATTCGTATCTCCATTTCCATGGACATCTTCGATCTAGTGCCGAACATGTCGGACAGTCTAGTTCGTGAATGGGAATGGATATCCTCATTTTCAAAGGTACTTAGTCATGCGACCCCGTTCATGGTTCAAGAACATCTTACGCCAACGTGTCGAGACGTCAGAATATCGAGTGCGAGTCTTGTGCATAATGCCGCAAGTAACATGGACTTCGTAATATGTTCTGAGCTATCAGCATTGCGCATTTACAACTTCCTAGTGCTTCCATCGTGTTTATACCTGCGAAGGTGCAATTTACGCATCGTAACCAGCGACTCATCAAACCAACCTAATGACTACCAAGTCATTGCTCATTGCTTTCAAATTACGTACCGGCACATTAAACAAGAACAATTTAGTGCATGAGTTGGCAGTACTCCTCTGAGACACAATATTAATGTCATGTAACAGAAGCCCACCTGTGCAGGGGGTAAAAGCCCTGGTCACACGTATAATAGCAACAAAGTCCATACACTGTCCAGGATAAGGCGTAGTTTAAGAAATGCAGCTGCTCGCTAACCCCTGTCAAATGATTTCGTTGTTTCACTATATAATCAAGGAAATAGACCATCATCTCGTCGCACCCTTCCTTAAGTGTAGTTTAATACCAGTGAAGATATGGTTTCCATATTACGAACTAAAATACAATTTTTCGTGAGCTCTTCGAGGTTTTATTAATAATATTGTACTTTGACGTGTGTAATAAAAATTTTTTTTCTATATTTTTGCCCTGTCAAAGTGCAAGAAAAAAAAAAAATTGTTTGAGAAATGGGTGAACCGTTTAAGTTACGTTAGCGACCAAAGTACGGCGGTTAAATCCCTACCTATTGTGGTTAACCACGGGTTGTTAGGTGTCAGAAAAGAGCGTAAGAAGGATCAAATTTAACCCTGACACCCCACGGACTGTAAAGCTCACTAGAAGAATAGCTATAATATACTTAAATACGGTACGGAATACGGAACTGGTTTTTACCGTTGTTATTCAAAGTGCTCGACGGCATAGTCACCCTGTATGTAGGTAACACCCTGCAACCACAAACCCCTAAATCTTGTTACGCTCACGGTTGTAATGCAAATTAAAATAACAAGCGCAGACTCCCCTAAAGTATATACACATATAATATACACATACACAAATACATGTGTATACGTATAGGTATATAGTTGCGCACGTGGGTACAGCCAGAGCGTTGGTTCTGACAATATATGTGTGTCCGAGGCAACGCGAGTCTGTTGTGCGTTATTATTTTATTCCCCGTAACAAGGATTATCCTTTTTGTACACGTGTTTCAGGACACGAGGGGAGGCACAACTTTCCGGCGTCATACCTGGCACAGCTTAACCAGAGGATAAATAGGAGCAAGTTTTTCGTGGGAAATGATATAGAGTTTCAAACTGTACGTTTTGGATCAATTTTACTTTTTGCGTGACGAGATGTTGAAATTTAAAGTCCATATCCTGATGAAAAATATGTGCAAACTTAAGGTAGATTATTCTAAGCGAAATTATTTATTCAGTTCATGATCTTGTTTCATTTGTTCCAACTCGCGTATAGGGATTAAACCAGTCAAGGGCGCGCGATATTTATTACAACCCCCCAGACATCTTTATGCTCTGAGGAAATTTAGCAACACGCGAGTTTGGGGAAAAGTAGGCAGATGTAGGCCTTCTCGGTTGGGGAAGATCAATTCGATGTTTTGTGATAGTCGATTTGCACCGTATGATATAAAAACCTGGATCTATATGTAAGAGACAAAAAGGTCAGAATAAAGGTCCGCGCTTTGACTACTTCCTCTACTCGGAAAAGAAATGTCAAACATCGATGTTTAAATTACGAACAACTTCTTTCAGTTGTCAAGACTTTCTTGTTTACACTTCTTCTTCTTCTTCTTCTTCTTCTTTTTCTTTGTCTTTTTCTTCTTCCGAACTTGAATACGTGGTCTTGATAGTCTAGGGTATTTTTTTTTTTAAGCCGTTCCGTCTTTGTCACGATTCGTCGGCAAAGATATCTTATACCTACCCGAAAAACTGCCTCCTAGACGCGAATGTTTTCGACCATACGTGGCCACCAGGTGTAATGGTTCCTATACACGCAACCGTTCAAAATTACCATCACTAAGGGTAATATTAATTTTGACTAGGTATAATTACGGAACCTATTCAATTTTCACGAAAGAGAAACCCCTGTTATTTAGGTACCTATCATAACTGCCCTTGTGATTTTCCTGATTACGAATCGACACCAAAATTGGAAAAAAAGAAAACTTGTTTTCGTCTTTTCTATATCGTGACTCACTATTGGCAAGTTAGAGAAGAGAGAAAAACTCCCTCTAAACTAACCTCTTTAAGCTACAACCGTGAGATTTAAGGGAAGATGCGCAATCGTCTAGACGGCGTCTGTTCTATTCAATCTCAAGTTATTTTCCCGGCATAAAACCAGGAGACGTTTTGGGTACTTTGCCAGCCGGAAATAAGACACATTCCCAGAAACTCACCCCCACGTTTAAGTAATCGCGAAAACGGTTTTACGAGCGATTCTTTTGAACATCGTTCAAAATGCTGCGATACCTACTCGTATATTACAGCATACGTATAATAAAAATCTACAAGTCCACAACCAGCTACTGGTGAGAAGGTAACGCTCTATAGAAGCCGTGATTCTCACCAGACAGTAAAAAATATCCTCTAGCTAGACTTACCTGGCTGATAGGTGCAGCTATGACGGAAACGTTGAGTTTTTCTTGCACCCCATCAGACGGCCACAAAAACGTACAAATCTTTTTTTTTTTTTTCAGGGTTGAGGTAAGCCTATCGGGTTTTTATCCCAGGATTTAATGATTTTCTTAACACGGAGCTACCGGACTCACGGGGCTGACTGAAACGAAAAGAATCTTGCCTCAAGTTTTCCATTGTCTGACAAAACAGTTCCCAAGCATTTTGTAATTTTATCCGTCTGCAGGTCGTGATAACGTCGACTGTCCCGTCTGACAATAGATTCTAGCATAAAGAGAGCTGCTTTCGAAACGTGTATATAATCTTGATAATTAACTATAACGAGAAAGCTTCATCTAATGAATTCTACTGATATTGCAGACAGGTTGAACGTTACGAATGATTCACAGTCAACGGTTTTTCACGGTATATCTTTTCATAGAGAAATTCATTAGCAGACTATAATACGAGCTTGCGAATAAGAGAGAATGCGGGAGAGCCGATATCTTTGAATAGTTGCTTAAGCTTAATTAGAACAAATCGCTGTTGCGTTCAATGACTCGAATTGCCAGGCTGGTTGATGACGGTTTTCTCTGAGTAAGAGAAGTGAGAGTCAAGAAAAAAAAACTGAGGGTAAGAAGGTGGAAGAGGGACAAGTGATAAATGCCCGGACGCGATGTCAAATAACAGTGATTTACTGATGAAAAACCGTCGTCCCGCCACGCTGTGCTAAAATATGTCGTCGCTTCATTGGCTGTCACTCCCACTGCCAAAAACTTTGCTCATGATCACGTCATTTCTGACCCCTGTCGGCGATGATCCACCGTTATGATCGAAGTCAATTTTTTTTTTTTTTTTTTTTCTACTTCGACAATGGAGTTTAGAGTTGAAGTTGCGGTAAAATACGGCGAAAAAGTTGTCGGAAAATACGTTGATCCGTCAAGCCGTCTGTCATTCAAAAATATCCCTGTGTCTCAACGCAACGTAATATTGGAAAGTGCCTGTCTTTCAACATTGACAAGCTGGAAAAGTCAGAATCCACGTACCACCCATATCCACCGGAAAATAAGTTCAATAATCGTTATATGGATATCGAAAATACGTTCGGTAATTATAATACAATACGTCAATAAAGCGCAATTGTAACTGACAGGAAAAGTCGTAACCTATAGCTTTGATCCTCTATTGTAGCTACTTTTTCACATCGGGTACCTATATAGGTAACGGAATTCATAAAATATCCTTGAATTTATTCAAAGTGAAGTACGCTCGTTCAAAGCTGCAAGTGAATGGATGAATGGTGAAAAATTGCATAATTATTTTCTATATTCCGTATACCAGTCGGATCGGATAGTCAATAACACGACAAAAGAAGGTTTTATGAATGGATTCTGTTATCCAAAGAATGGGTGTCCGTGTTGATTCCGCGGTCGCGTATTTATTACAGAGTAATAAACTCAGTGAATATCACGGAATATCATGATCGACACGCGACCTATATTTTGTATGCTTTTTATATTATTTATACTATTTTTCAGCATTACGATAGATAGGATCTGGGCTGTAGGCCACTGCAGTATACTATAGTCTCTTCTGATCACACGGCTATCGCTCAATGCATCTTAATATATTCGAACTTGAGCTTTTACGTTAACGATTAGCCTTAACATGTCGAAATCTGACTATCTACGAGTGTTTTTTTCAAATGCAGTTGAAATACCTTTGAAAATTTGACCATTTCCATGTCACACTCTCAATTCCTAATTCCCAACTGGTCAACCCTGTGAGGTCAAGGTGACGTGGTCACCGGTAATTTCCTGTTCTCTGCGTGCTCGCTTGGGATCACAACGATAATATACGTGTTCTCAAGACTACTTTTCCTAGACTTTTAGTAAGGTGAAAAAAAATTCCAAGGAAACAATGACCCTTGATTATATGTCCGTATAGTAATAAGTCAAGATGAAAAGACTCGTCAATTCTTGAAAGAAAAAAAATGTATATCGCGATAAAAAAATCTATTACTGCAGAAATTTTCTTGAGTATTACATCATATACGAGTCAGTGTGTCCCAGAAAAATTTTTCGATGATCTAATCTTATCGCTGCAATTCAGTAGTCTTTCAAGGTATAATCAGGTCAAAGTATGGCTGTGAAAACTATCATTTCTCATAGTTAGCTGCAGACTTCAGATAATTTGATCTCTAATTATTCATGAAACATCATTTCCTTTCCTGTTCTTTAATTTTGTAGAAAAATGTTCTGACGTTCCAGAGACCAAACGGAGATCCGCCGTCACTGCTTTTACGTTGATTACGTCCAGACGGTATCTGAAAAATTCTGGCTCTACCCTGAGTAATATTTTAGAAGAAAAAACTATAAGTAATTGAAAAGTATGAATTTTTCTCAAACAAGTAAACTCCCTTAAATTGAAAGCAATAATCCAAGCCAATACAACGGTTAGAACAGCTTGAGACCCCGGCAAACTGTTCGAACGTTTACGGCATTGCGACTCCTCGCTGAAAGCTACGGAACAAGGTAGCATCCCCTTTAAAATGTCGACACACTACCACTCCGCGAACTATAACACAGCCGAGTCCTAATGCGGCTTTTATAGTTCGTTTAGTACGTTATGTTATTACGCGTTTGCTAAGGACGGTCGAATCGACCCGCGCAAGTGCGCGTAAACTTTCTACGCGTGAACATAATCGACACACTTACGCACCCTGGCCTAGTGTCAGTGTATAGTATAGTATCCTGCGGAATATAAGCTTTTATTTATATCATTACCATCGTTGGTTGTTCAACGAAAAATTGGGCACCTATATGATAGCGAAATCTGTTATCTATGGGTCTCGGCGATTCCCTTCAATCACACTCATCGCGTTTCTTCTGTTTCTGATTTATACGCGTCATTTGTTACCGTCTCTTCTCGAAAACCCCTCGTCGTCATTTTAACAATAACACTTATCGCTGAGCCACGGACTCAACGCCAAGCAAGCAGCGAGGCCTAAGTGGATCGTTAGCGCCGGTGTACCGAACCGCACCGGCTGGTGACGTCATTTGTTCCTTAGGCTTCTTCTTCCCCAGTCCACTCAGTTACACTACCACGTCTTAAAGCTTTACTTCCACCCCAAATCAGCCGCCCATCTACCCCTGATGCTAAGCAAGGGCGTCGAGGGAGTCAAAGCCAGCCAGTCAATGTTTGGTTAAACTTATTAATTATACTCGCATCATTTGTCCGAATCTTGTCGGGGAGAGGAGGGACTATTTATTAGCTAATAAAAGACCGCATGACTGATGGGCAAAAAAGATTTGTCGATAAAAAGAACAGACAGTATAAGGAGAGAGGAGGGAAATGGCAAAAAGTGTAAGCTTCTCTGCTGTCGTTTGCTGACGTGTCGCCTTCAGCCGTAGAAGAAGATAAGTGATTGGCTTGCGTACCGTCAGAGAAAAGAGAAATCGAGGGATTTTCAAAATGTCTAAATCAGCGAGAACCATTTATCGATTGTTGTCTAGTGATCGAAGGTATCCAAGTGCAACACTTGAATTTATTTTTCAGAAGTTTGTAGAAGATATCTTGATCACGTACCGGTCTGAATTTCTTTTTCGAAGTAAAAGAACTTTTTCAGATAGAGAAAGAGAGAGAGAGAGAGAGAGAGAGAGAGAGAAAATGAATGAAGCATGTTTCAACAATCGTGTAAGCCCCGGATTATCATCGGTCGGAAATGAAATTCAAGTAAAATGGTTTCATTGTTTCCCTGGTACCTTCTACCTTCATCAAGAGGGGAATAAATTGGCCATTATTCAATCCACTAAGTGGTAAATCTTCTAATTCGGTGCTCGTTAAGCTCCGCAAGATATAAAGGTTAGCTACCCTTGCACTGCAAATATTAGTCAATCGGGAAGTACGAATCTTCGCGAACAGCAGTGCTCACAGATCCCGAGTTTAATTGCATGTAATCATGCTGATAAGTGATGCTGCGTGCAGTGAGTCACGCGACGAAATCAAGCTATGAAGTACCGGTCACGTACGGGCGGTACTTTATTGCGCGTAATTTATATGCATGCGCGCAAAAAAATGTCATAAATCCAACCCTTCCAAAACCATATCAGATATCCACGGTGTCACGGTGTCGCAGTCTATACATTTCGTCGAGTCAATTATTTGTCAAGTTGCTAAAACGGTTGAATCAGGAGAAGCGGAGTAGGTTATATGTGCCTACTTTAGGTATACGTTAGAATTTCATAACAAGATTGTTCGTATCGGTGACAAACTAATTATACACTAATCAGAACAAGAGTAAGAGTATATGTCGCACATTAATAAACGGCACCACTTTATTCCCATGTGAAAGCTAATTGGAACAGAATAAACACGCGTATGCCTAGTTTCGTTAAGGTTGATTAGCGAATAGTAATTATCCCTGAGAAGCCCGGGCAGACGGGTTAGACTTTCCGACGTAAATTTTCGAGTAAAATTTATACTACGTGACAAGTACCTACCCTATATTCGTACCTAATTCAATTAATAACTTTGATAAGTTTCAGGCTCAGCCGCAAGTACGGGATATTCGAGATGCCATGCGACGTATACCTAAGTGATGTGTAGTACTAAAGGTAATACCTGGTTTCTCTGGTTTCTCTGATACTGATCGTTAAAAATCTGCTAAAAATATTCGAACCCTTTTTAGCATTGGATAAATCATTAATATGATATTAAGAAACTTGCAGTGAGATATACAGACACGTGCACGTGATTATAGCGACATGTTGAAGTTCGGAAGTCTGCGTTTGGCTACATTATCCTACGATATCCGTACGGGTCAAGTTGAGATAAATTTTCCGGCTTCACTAACAGGTAATGGGGGTGCCGCACGCTACTGAAAGGGAATGTAATTGGAATTAATGATTAACCAGACGTAGGCACTACCTGGGTGAGTCCGAAGCTTGCCGTCATGGCGCCTTTGTGAATGGAAGTTGACCACGCGACGTTATCGTCCAAATAGTTTGGCGAGTTTTGAAAAACCATTTACTGGCAATAAGAAAATTTGATCTGGCGTTAAGGCATCCCTGATAAAATAGAATTGTAGGCGAAGGCTGAATAGATGTGCGTGGTAGGATTTGGATTTGGAAATTTACAAATTTGTTTTCGACGTCGCGACGTATCGTGATTTCATCGGAGGATAAAACATAAAAAATATAAATATTCGCCGCTACAATTGGCCGATAAAAATCGTCCTCCAATTTTGAATATATATTCCCTGATCGATATCTCACCTGTGCAATGTAGAGCTACAGATAAATGGCCAACAATAAGTCAAAATGTTTTAGGAACCGCGCCGAGTTTTCCTGTGACAGTCAATTGCTCAACTGAAATTGATTTTCAACGCCTGAATTTATAGCAGGGAACATTTGTAGCAATTGGTAAATTTTCAAGACCGGAGATTGAAGATTGAAGATTTGAAAGCAAAGGGGTAAAGTTATGTTCTGGGTGGGCCTTATATGTATATCGAGCGGGAGTTGAATATATGCGTTAGGATGTCTCTTCCTTGCCCTGCCTCGTCCTTATGTAGGTGAAACTTCCTTCGTGCCGTTATAATATATGACTGGCACTTTAAGAGATTTAAGAGTACGCTGGAGCTCTGGATATGAAAGTTTGGATTTATCTGCCTAAAATACTGTTATGCTATCTCAGAATCTCCCGATTTTGAATATTACCTACATCCTGATTTTCACAATCAATTTTCAAATCCTTTTGGCTTTATAAAGTGATAAACAAGCCGGAAAAGATACTTTTTCACATTACTTTTCATCACTTTACAAACCCAAGTAATTACCGGTATTGCCATTAAGTATGTGGAGAATAAAGGTTGACGTTAAAAAATTGAAACCCTACTTTTCTTCTCGTAGAAGCAACCATTTGAAAGAAATATGGCAATTTTTCATGCTCATCACTTGAATGTCGAATGATGTAAATCTCAGAATATTTCATTGAGCCGTTCCTGTGAGATCATTCGGTGAGTTTTTCAGACAGACTAACAGACAGGCCGATATATCTATCTAAGAATCTATTACATTGACGCTGAAGGCCTTAGAATACGAAGTTTCGTTGAAATTAGCAAAAGTCATTTTCATCCGAAACCAATACTTTTCTTATATCACCAAGGTGATAAAAAAATCAAAAATGTTAGTACTCCAATGGTCACTCAGTTATAAACGTTAAGGTTGTCGAATCATCATCGAAATAATCATCCACCAAAGAATAAAAAGAGACAATAATAATAATTATACTACGAATTCAATTCATGCTTTAGCGTTATGATTATTAAAGCTTCGTCAGAGGAATGAAAGCGTTCAAACTTCGAGTGATGAAAAGAGAAGCTGTTATTATTCCCGTATATAATCGCTTAATGAATGAGCTCAATTATAAAAACCGCAGGAATGATTGAGGCTAATTGGGTACCAATTTTTTTTTTTTTTTTTTTTTTTTTTTTGTAACGTTACGTCAACGAATACTAAAATTCTTTTGTAGTGCCAATACAATATCAAGTTGTAAATGTTCAGCTTATATCATAGTGCTTATATTTCTATAGAAATGACGGAGTGAATTATTTCTACAAAATAAGTCACTCGTGTCAGTCTGCGGTTGATTTAGAGATACACTTTTCATCTCTATGGTACTACAGTCTTTTTAAAATTCATCAGATTCATTTACGAACGTTCTATTGATCTTCGAAAACTCGAGTGACCCTTCGAATGCTTTGCAACGTTTGAAAAGTAACTACGGCATTGGATCACGCCGAGATAAAATCAGTCTCGGTCCACTGCACAATGTCGGTAGACACTCGGTGATTTCGGGATAAAGGACTAAGCGGAGCATCACAAGAAATCGAACTTGAACCGAGACTAATGGAGCATAAATACTTGTAATTACACAGTAATCACCCCAACAGACGAGGAGAATAATTTCATATTTTATTTCCAATGAAATTCAGCGGATGATTGTTAACTCAAAAAATGAAAGGTGAAAAGGGTACGTGCGGTCATGGATCATGTTGATTTCCCAGAAGTGCTGTGACCCCTATGCTGTGCTCACATGGGACTATTTCAATTTTCGTTATCGGTAAAACTCCGAAATTTTTATATCAAGAATTCAACGAAGTATATTAAATATTGATAATTATTATTTTTCCAAATATTATTTATATCCAAATATATTCATTGATACGTATCTGTTGTCGATGTCTCGTTATTGTTGATAGTAAAAAAAAATGAACTGATCACATTATTATGTCTCTGCCTATTGGAAAATTCGGTGATTCTATCAGTGACAGCAATTCATCGAAAACATGAGCCTGATGTGTTCCAATATGCGATATTGAATATTCATTGATATTCTCTCTGCGCTATTGTATATCAACAGCATTGATTTCGTTCGACAGTCTCACTCCGACTAAAGTTTTCCGAGAAAATCTGTAGCCAGATTTTATCCACGATTAATCTCGAATTGCAAATGTATAATTCTGCGCTTATATGATGGTAAAAAATTTCAATTCTATTAGAATATGTGTTATGTGAGTAGTTGCCGCTGGAGACCAGCCAGATCTACGTTGATTAACTGGAGTATTCAACTTTTCCACGACCTGTACCTACGCCCGTTAACAGGATTGTCCGGTAACTTGGTAATTAAATTTCGGAGCAAATTATAGCCTCGTTTTCGCCGGGGTTTTATTCCGATTGACTTCCTTGAACGACTTTTATGGTTTGTTTTATTTCAGTTCTCATCTGAGGCGCTAATATTCCAGCCCCTAAGGTCCTGAAATACCGGAAACTGTACTCTTCCTTGCTCCATTTGAAATCTTAATCATTTTTCTGTAAGAAACAAGAGGAGTTTCCACGAACGGAAAAGTCGATCTTTGTATAACTGCGGGATTTCACAGTTCCTAAATAAAGATATGCCTTTGTGCAGGTTGCGGATGTGATTATAATAAAGCGGAAAATAAAAGATTAAAAAATTTTTCTAAAGCTAATGCCTTTTTCAAATTCTTACAATCTTTTTATATGATGCCGCAAGAATTTTGTATATTCTCCACGCTGTTTCATGTTCATTTTCGGACAAGCACATACAAACCTGAGAAAAGCCACGTTTCTGAACACTAACCTTTTTCCGAAAAAAGTCGCGACAGGCCATTTCCCGTGGTCATACTAACCCAGCTAACTCGTCAGTCTGCATTTTCTGAAAGCGCATGATTGTTGCCCTATACTCAAAAGCGTTGATCCCGTGCTCTGTGACGGCCGACAACATAATTCGCCACGCTCATCTCTCAATCCTCTATTACAAATGGACTACTGACTAGTCCATTCTGTTCGTATACTACAATATACTGCTATAAATCTCCGAGAAACTCGTAAACACCCTATTGGTCATGTAGTCCTAGGGGTAGAGCGTGTATCGTGAAAGAAAGGTGAAGTTTTCCGACAATTGTGGCTGGTGCAAATGTACATTATATACCTACAGAATGCTCAAACGCTATAGCTTTGTCATTTTTCTCGGAATAGAATTCGATGATGTTTTTTTTTTCAGTACCCCCGCTCGTTTGTACTCAATTTCTCGTTTTAAATTGATTAAAGATGAAAGTACGGAATTCGATTCCGAACAAGAATGCAATTATTGTTCTTGCCCGTTGTCGAGTGAGAATCCCTGTTGTTATTCTTACGTGCTGGAGGATTGAGAAAAAGAAGGTTTCGGTATAGGGTTAACTTAGAGATTTTGATATTTTGTACCGATATGCAGTTTGCCTGAGGCAAATAAACTACTCGGGTAG
This sequence comes from Tenthredo mesomela, assembly GCA_943736025.1. Taxonomy (NCBI): domain Eukaryota; kingdom Metazoa; phylum Arthropoda; class Insecta; order Hymenoptera; family Tenthredinidae; genus Tenthredo; species Tenthredo mesomela. The sequence goes on along the minus strand of OX031015.1, from coordinate 33,308,993 downwards.
AAAGGCGAGGCTGGCAGATGTATTTCACGCGGTAACGACTTTGGTCACGCTGTCTGTATGGCCCTCGCGACATCTGTTGTCCTCAGCCGCTAAATAATGGATGACCTGGCCTCCCGTGGTACGCCGGGTCACATGACTGTGGCTTACGATGGGAAATGCGTAACTGCCGTAACGAGCAGCTAGTGAGGGGTTGTCAGGGGGGTGAAATCGAGATGACCGTGTTATTTTTGTTGTCACCGTTTCTATCGGGTACGTGAGGGAAAAAGACAGAGATCGAGTAGGAGCGACGGGCCTGTCACGTCTGTAGTTCGAGGGAAATTGGACACAAATTAATTCCATGTATCTTTGGGTTGACATCAATTTATAAACCAAATTGGCGTAATTTTTACGATAAAGTATACATGAATAAAACTGGCTCAGATTCACTATGCACTGCAGAGTTTGGCGATGCAGGTATGAAGAAAAACCCAATTCAAGGGTGAAAATTTGTGAAAACTATGCTTGTTTACGATGCCAAAAGCAGGAAGTCAATTTAACGAAAATGAGAAACTCATTAAACGCGCAGTCGAATATGTGAAACATGCACTGCATTTTATGAATATGCACTGTAAGGGTGGACGCAGCACGGAACACGCTGCAGATATGCAAAGTATGTATTAGCATAAACGTCCAACGAATAAAAATTTTTCTACCATTAGTCATACCGAGTAGTAAAAAATTTCTGGTAAACGATGGACATTCCGTTTGCATATCATCTCTTCATTTGAAATTCAACTCTCGGTTTGGTCATCAAAGAAATATACAATTCTCTGTTATAACGTACTAAATTCGAAACAAAAAAAAATAAATAAATAAAAATAAAAAAATATGACTCAATAAATGCAGAGGAATTAAGACGACAGATGACAGGCGGAAAATTTGCATCATCTCGATCAATAAAGAATGGCCAAAATAATCTAGCTAAAGGTAATCTCTTATCACATCAATATAGATATTCATATTCACACGTAGGTATATCTTGATGAATATATAGTGTGCGTGCATCATTCGACTCCAGTCTCGTCCCTCTATATTCTCTGTCATTCTCACATTTCTGGTCATATATTTTCCGTAATATGAGTCTGCCCAGTCTTTCCGAGATTAATTTGTCCGCGTTTCTCTCCGCTTCTGTTTTTTGCTTCAGGATTGTGGCCAGCTGGGTAAAAACGATTTCACAGCCATTTTGCACAACGTTCTAGAGATTGGGCTCATCTCCGTTTGAACTTGCCGTAGTACGTGTGCCCCATTCCGCAACGAATTCAAACTCGAAATGACCCCTGGTTCCAGTTGAACTGCGGAAACGACCGAGATCACCTACAGTTTATAATTTTTTAGGGGTAAAGGCAAATCCCACATTTTCCGGCGTGGCCTCGACTCACACAGTCGGGGTTACCTACTGCAGCAGTTCACCCAATTTTTCGTGCCAATTTCCTATCAAGTACCCGCAGTTACATTTTTTTATTTTTTTTATGCTATTTTCTTCTTTTTCATTCTACTCCAGGCAACAGTTATGGTTGTAATGGAAAATTTATCGGTACGATGATTAGAGGGCAATTTTAGTCGTTTATTGAACAGTAACGACATTTTGAATAATTTTACAATTTCAACGTCGTTTTTATGAAATACAATGAGCAAAATTAATGCAGGCACACCTGCTTTTTCCGTTTCCTATTACTTCATGCCTCACCAAATTTAAACTTCTATCCACAAATAGAATTCAGCACGTTTTTGACTCAAATTATTATATTTTTGACTCGCTCGTTTGTAATCGAGAGAGAGAGAGAGAGAGAGTTCTCCGACCTAACCAACAGGGCAGATCTTCTGAACAAGTGGTTTTCTACGCTGGATTGTCTATAGCTCACAGTATCTTTCTAGTCTCGTTGGAACTCCTAATTTGTGTTTTTTATAATATAATATTATAATACTTATCGAATTCGATCATAAAAGTCGAAATTCTAGTTGGATAATTGCATTCCATATGTTACCTCTCAGCGTAGCATCTTGATATATATTTGCAGCTGCTTACCAGAGATTTAGTTCATTTTTCTTCCGAATCGATAGCATGAAGCTTCCCAACTTCGTTTAACAACTGAACCAGTCGTGTTCTTTCCTTATGATGGGCAATTTATATCGATAAAGTCTTGATCTTCACTCTGATATCGTAAAGGGTAGGATTCTGAGAAAAGAAGTGTACTAAGAGAAGCGAAAAAAACGAAGAAAAAAGGTTAGACAGAGGAGGAAAGAACTGATATCGAATTCTCACTCCGTTCGTACAATAAGTAATCCCCTTTTTCCGTGAAAGCGAACGCGGAAAATTCTCATTATCGGAAACTCCTACTCTCCCACTTCAAGTTATTTTCTTCACTTAGCGTTAACTCGAATTGAATTATGTATAGGCCAGAATAAGGTGAGTTCGGTGACATTACCACACTTAAACATAGTACGGAGTAATTACATCCAGACTTCGTTGTGGAAATTTGCAGTGGCCTTTCACAGATCCTAATCGGGTTCCCGCTTCTGTACATTCTTGGCACAACTGAAATTCTCGGTGGAATATCAAACGATCTGACAAATTATGCTTGGAGTCTCGAAACAGTGTTTAAAATATTTCTCGCTCATCATGTTGTGGTGTTAGATTATTTCTGACCATTTTACTACCGAAACTAACGGTGGCACAAACAGATATACTGCATTATATGTATATATTCAAGCTATCTCATTATGATACCTGTTTGTAAAACTGCGCAAAGCAGATCACTAAATAACGCTATTGAGAAAAGAAGCAGGATTTATTTCCTGGCATCAGTTTCGTACATTTTCCGAGTCCCCTCATTTGATTCAATACCCGTTCTCGTAGATGCGCTGATACTGAATGATTTCGAAGAGAGCTACTGGAAATGCCTGAATATGGAAGGAATTTATCTCTGATCTGCTCCCCTTTCATTTGAACAATTGACATAAGAAAATGACACTTCCATTCAGAGAGTAGCTTTTTTCAAATCCGCAATTCTTTCCTCTCCTGGAATTGTGCAGCGATATCATATAGCGGTTTGCTGCTGACTACCAGGAAATGTTTTGAACCGTCATAACGATGAAATTAGCGTAGGTATACTGGGACTTGTAGACTATTGAATCAGAAACGCGACAGTGCATCCATTTATGCAAGTGCTTACTGTGGAAATGTAAATTTGGTCGACACGAGCAAACAGACCAAAGATGTGTGTTATTGCAACAGAATGCCGCAGTTTGCACGGACTTGAAGCTTATGGAACATCCATTATTGTCAGAAATTCAAAGCCGCTGTACCCGCCGTATAGCAAGTAAAGCTCAAAAGCAGCTGTAAGCTCCAACGTCCTAGAGAATTTCGTTGTAGGATATACAAGGAAGCAACGAGATAAGCTGGGGGTGCAGGATTGTGCATTGTCACATCACCGATTGTGGTCTTTCGTCAAAAGCGATATTCAAAATGTACGGCTATACGATACGAATAAATAATACCAACGTCAACCTTGTTACCGCGTTTTCGATCGAAATGCACCGACTGCATCGTAGAGCGTAATTTCATTTCTTCGTCCACCTTGTACTATTATAACAAGATGAAAATGGACCCAGAATAAATTATCAGTAAAGCTCTCAGCTTTTATAATACAAAGGGAAATTAGTTTTCTAGTTTTCACGTGCAAATACATAAGTGATCTTCAATTAGTTGTTTCACTGAAGACGAATTTTCAACGCCTCTGTAAATCCGAAGTCGGAACGTATCTCTAATTTGAGTAGTAATTTTGAGTTTTCTTTGGTTTGGTATTATTTCTGCGAATTAAATTTTTCCACTGTGGAATATCCCGGTTCATATTTGTATGATTTTCAAGACTACAATAAGAATGCTGCAGGGAGGCTGGAGCAGGACTTTGAGAACGAAGCAGCAGGCAGCCTTTATTCAATTTTCTTTGTTGGTGAGTTTACAGCCTCTCCGTGCTATGCATGGCATATTAATACCGCGGTATGGCGAGCACGTTCTCAGCAGAAACAGCGCTAAATAGTTCCTGTTTTTCTCGAGCAAAAACTACGACGCTTAATTACAATGGGAAGTAATTACACGACGCCGTTGGCGACATGCATAGTTTCTTATTAAAAAGTGGGTAGGTACCAACACCAGTTTCAATTTAACCAATTCATCTTCTAACTTTGAAATTCAGTTTCGCATAGGGTCAACGGATGGTACGTGTTGATCGTGGCAAGGTTACAAAGCGAAATGTTTGTGTTTGTCAAATTATACAAATCGAGAACGAAATTAGGCATGAATATTAGAATCACGATCGTGAAGGGGACCATCGCATTTATCATCCCTTGATTTTTTTTTTTTTTTTTTTTTTTTTTTATTTTTATCCCAACTTTACCCCAACGTTAACATTTATTCAGCGATACAGTAATACATTTTTAATTCAATCCCAATATCAGCTGGATAGTTTAAATAATTTTGAGTTGACCACAAAAATCATAAACCAAACTTAAAATAGTCAGATTTCTGTGTTAGCCTTTTTCTGATCCGATTTATTTCAGAAGCTCTGAGTGAAGCGTGATCTATTATAGAAAAGCAATTTCTCTGACTGGCTGAATAGGATCGAGTTCAGTCTATCTTTCAGTGCTATTCATGAGTCGGTGGTATTGTCCTCAAATATCTTGGTCACTTCATCGCGATTGAGTAATTCGCAATATTTCTAGAGTGGATGGCTAATCGGCGTGAGTATTCCTTTTCAAGGATTGTATCTTTGTACTTGAGAAATGTTTTCATTAGGTACTCCCTATCGTACTCCCTATTATGACAGCTCTGTTATAGTATGTAGATACGTACCTAATTAACTCTCAGAGCTTATGTTGAAATATATTTCAATTTGATCTCGAGTCTTTGATGAGAGGGTATACTCGGGTATTATTACTATGTTATTATGACAGATTAGAGTTTCGGTGAATTTGTATACCGTCAAATAGAGTCAAACGGAGAAAGCATCTTGCTGCGTACTGTATGGACCGTTTGACTTCGGAATGTTTGTGAAAGAGAAACTCAATTTGTAGTACAAAGTTTCTGTCTTTGTCTAATGATTGATACCTACATCTTATTAGCGCTGTAGTGTATGGAGAACTACTAGCTCATCAGGACTTTCCTGATTGTAAGTCAGGTAAAGTTTGTCGGATTGTTAGAGTTGCTAACCCCTTACAGCGCACAGATTAATTGTTATATTTAATGAAACTCGACGTGTCTTCTATGCAGTTTGGATGACTGCATACGAAAGTATTCCCTTGCTCGTGTTAAACTATAATTAATGGCGTGAAATATGAGTAAAATAAATCCGGGCAAGAGGAAATAGCGACGATCTAAAATCTTGGAACGAATATCTGCCGATAAGCTCGTCAATTCCGAATTTACAATTCAAAATGGCAGCTGCTGTAACGACCCATGGTAGTACGTTACAGAAATCACGAAAACCGTTCAGTCCGAACGACTGGCGCGGCATAATTTGGAAGCTGTGGAAAAAGGTGGTGGTCGTATAAAAATAATGGGAACATTTTTATTAGGTTGTAGGACGCCTCCAGGGCAGAGTACACCTTGGAGGTATTCGCAAAGCTTTGCCTAAGTTTATGATGACACTTCAACCACAGAGCTGAGGATCGCGGTAGAAATCCCAAGGAATAGTGCGGAAAATGGAGATAAAAATGTGAAAGATGTCGCGGGGACGAGGTCAGCCCAAAGCATTTACCTTGGCTCGTTGACTCGAGATAAGATGGTACTCTGATATGAACCAGGAGCAGAATTCTACGAGTGGTTTTTATATTTATATTAAAGTCAAGCATAAAGCTGAGAAATGTTTTTCGTGCAATCCATCAGAAGCACTTTCTCCCACTCTCCAATGTACCTAGCTGGAAATATCAAGACACATCTCTTTACACGGGCTACAAACTAGGTACGTATACACGCATGAAACAGGCGGTTAATAACAACTGCTTGTACTTGCAAATCCGCGGAAACTCACGTGAACGCGCATCAGGTTTTGGATAATACACTTAGTGGGTTGATAGCCTCTCAAATATCGACCGAACCGTGTATAACGCCTCGCTACGTTGAAGTATTAAGCGAAAAAAGGGAAATATTTTACCACGTCAAGCCACGTAGACGTGGTTGAGAGATTGAGAGAGACGGATGACCGAATGAAGAGTAGAGAGACATAAAAGGAGTGAATAAGACCGGTAGAGCAGGGGAAAAAATTGCGTTCATCTACCCACTTTGCCTAATGCATATCACGCTTCTCTACTTCCGGGCGCAACCAGCTACCACTATAATGTGGCATACAGAATTTCTTAGTAGACAGTGATTTTTCACGTTCACTTGTTTCGCAGATATTTTTTGTCGGGCCGATTTTTATCCCTAATAAGTAACAGACTATCCGCAAATTCCGTAAGAACTGAAAATTCTAGACAAATTTCATAATGGAGTGAACAGGTGTATGGAAAAAGGCTCTTGGAAGACGAGCAGATCGATAACTCTCTGGTAATTGGCGATTTGAATTTGGTGAAAAGTGTCAATGTGTCATTTCACTATCTTAGACCTGCACTGATACTAAAATGGTAGAAATTAACTGGAAATCGTCGGAGAAATTGACGCCAGGGCAAGAAATCGCAGAGCTACTCACCGGATTGCTTATTACCTAAATCTCTGTTACAATTATAGAAGACTTTCAGTCCGTATAAGATGAAAGTTTAGACGATACCTAGGTCTAAAATTTTTAAGTCCTTCTTGAATAGATCAGAATCCATGTCAAATTCTGAAATTCTGAGTTAGTATATCACTACTTGGCATTTACTATTGAACCAGCAGTCATGCAGAACCGAATACTGACATTCATTTCAGAATTTGATATTCATTTGATCCTAAAAAATGTCCGTAAATCTGAGTTCAAAGCTCTCCAATTTCTGCATGAATCTAGGGTTGATTTCTCCCTCGTTGGTTCACTGTAGTGTATAGAGGTACTCTCAAGCACTTCGGGTGAAGAAAATAAAAAAAGAATTTTTTTTTCTAAGTTTATCACGCAGTTTAAGTTCTTTTCCTTGAAAGAAATTTTCATGTGAGTTGGGTGCTTCATTGGAATCAAAAGGCAAGTTGATGGTCTCCAGCCTCCCTTCAGACTGGCATTTGTCCCACGTTAATGTATTGGTTTCCAACTATGTGTACATATAGTCTAGTTTCACGCGGTTGGGAGCTATGGGAAATCCGTTTGACCACGAGCTCCTGGGAAACGTGACGACATCGCGTTCCTGTGGTGTTGCTGGAATTTCGACAAAACCACGACCATTCGATAGGAGAGAAACTGTCGAAGGACGAAGTATCGATTTCATTCAACACCCCCAATTTCCTCTACGATTTTTTGTTTTCCCAGTATTTTCAGGGCAAAGAGGTATAGACTCTGGTATGTTATGAGAAAAATCATGAGATATAAATATATCAGTTGGTTTATCCCGCATATATTTTATCCTATATTATACAAGCAGAAATTTTATGGCTTGAAAAAAAAAAAAAAAAAAAAAAAGAGAAAAATAAATCAAATCTTCGTCATATTATTTTTCTCTTTCTGTTACGCATGGATCGGTCACTGGATACATCATCGCACGCGTACGCGTGATGGTGAATGCGTATGCCGCAGGAAACGGCAATTGTCACCCGCAATCCACACCGAGAATACCAGAGCTGTTAATTCCGGCAATCAACACCATTCTGCGGGACGATTCTCGGCTCCCTTTGCCCCCCCCCCGCGATGTTAGGTAGGTACATTTGACGTATTTAATCATGACCGGTATGAAGTTGGCCCCGGTTGATCTTTTGTCTCTTTAATTTTCTATGTAACCGTTGGAGATAGAAGAAGACAGAAGACTGTAGTACCAACTTTATACAGGTCATGATTACGTACGTACACGTTGCTCAGTGTCGTCATCAGGCACAAAATCGAGCCGTTATTTAAAATAAAAAATTGTCTCTTGTCTTGTACATACGTCTTGCCACCACAAGTTAGTTTAGCGATAACTCAACACCTACGCTAATGCTCAGACGCTGTACCTCATATGACATGCGAAAGAAAATCGTGTTTCAGGTATTCGTGCGCATAAAATTACGTGTACATATCGATGATCGACGCAATGAACTTATTGATAGACTATATTTATCCAACTTCGGATAGTTAATATGAAATAAATTTTAATTTTATAAAGTCAGTTTCTTGTTGCAAGATTTCAAGCATCAAGTAGTCAGATTAATTGCGAATTTACTCGCTTATAGTTTAGTTCATGCGTTATAATTCCAAAGTTGATAGGAAGACCGAGGCGAGGGTGAGGATTCGATCGCGAGGGCGTAAATTTACAACATTCCTTGCTTGTAATTTCGGGTGAAGTACAAAAGCGTGACTGTGACCCCGTCTCTCTTGGCGAATAAATTTCCCCTCTTTGTTCAAGATTCTCAGCAAATTCCATGCTACGCTATACGAGATCATAATTTATATCAAGCTTGCAGCTCCGGCATAATCATTGCCGCTTTTCTTGTTCCTCGTTATCGTCACTCCGTGCGTTTATATACCTATACGACATTGTGTACCTATAGTTAGACACGGCACATGTATCACGCAGGCTTTATATATATATATATATATATATATATATCATACAAGGTGTAAGATATCGAAAAGTGTGCAACACTCAGCGAGGTCAGAACTTGGATAAAGCGGCTGTCCGCAGCTTTCCTCATTATTTACTTCCGTAATATTTCTGTTTCACCCTCGAACCGCGGATTCTAAATTAATTACCAGCTTTTACTGGCTGCTGCCAGAAGAACAGCTTGGGTCGAAGGGATAGGATGAAAAGAATGTGTGAGAAGAATAGTGGGAAAAGGGTAAAAAAAAAAAAAGACACGAGGGAAATAGATTAACAAGCTGGAAAGGGATGTCTGCAAATTATTCAAAAGCATTCAAAGGCCTTCGTACCAAACGACCATTGAACAGGCGTCTAGATTTTCACACTCTTTTGTAAGAGTGAAGTCAACATTTTTCAAAAATGAATAAATAATTAAGGGTCAGAATTTATATACATAAGGTACTATATACGAAGCTGGGTTAGGTGTTAGTCTGTGGAGGAATTATTTCGCGAACTGTAATAGAATCGGATTATTATCGCAGCGATTGTCCGCAACAATAATTGTGATTCACGGTTTTGTGTAATTAATTTACTGAGATATACATGTGTAGTATTTATATATATATACATATATGGTTAGTTCGATAATAATTTATTCTCTACAACTATTGTTACGAGCTGGTATCATGTATCTGCATCAAAATACCAATGAAACATGATCCCATAAATAAAACACTGCAGGCATCGATGCGGGACAGAATTTGAATTGAATCAAATTTCGTGTGTATCCGGTGCGGAAGTCGAACCGTTGATGCATAACAAAAATCTAGTTGGCTGTCAACCTATACGCAAACTTATACCCATATAAATTTAAATATATAGTATCATATCTATATACATGGTATATATACCTTATATACCTATATTTATGTAGGGGTTAACCATACTTGGTAAGCCATTACACGCGGTCGTCATAATCCTGGTATTAAAATTCCTGGCAAAATTTTCTACTCCATACTTAAATATGGATATCCTTGGTATAAAATATAAGGTTACTTTCAAACTTACTCGCCGCAGTCTGTTTGAATTGCCGAAATTCGTTCCGTCCATTGATATCGCTTGAATAGATTTGATGGCTGTGCAAGGGAGAAGTTGAACCGAACCGGGGTGGAAGTACGTTAAAACGCAAGGCACGCCTCGTAAAATTTGTCAGAGAAAAATTGGATTAGCAAAACTTTCTGTAATGGTGGTAGGCCCTTCGGCCGCGTTACATTAGCCTTCGCGATTCACCAAAATCTCTTTCATTGTTAGAATGAGTGTCGTAATAATAAGAAATTGACTAACAATTTAAAGCACATACTTTTTAATTACTTTTTATTTTATGATTAGTAAGGCTATACATAATTGCTTCGTCAAATAGCTTTCTCCTCGCATAATCCTTATAATCTTACGGTATACGACCCCACAAAGTTATATACCCTCTGAACTGTTTGAACTTCGAAAAGATACGACAACAATTCTTAGAGATATACAAAATTTGAATGAAATAAAAGTTAAAATTCTAACGACACAGGATATGAAACTCTCGGCGAATCAATTTATAAGCTTACCGACTTTCGGGCTTTTTCCGCCATTCTAATATTGCGCCATGTTTGTGAGATCGCGATCAAAAGTCGCGAAGTCTACATTTTTTCTTCCCATATACAATTTCCTTCGTTACTAGTCCAAAAGTTTTTTTTTTTTTTTTTTTTTTCTTTTCTTTTCTCCTGTTCAAAAGAACGACGCAGTAACGGTCTAACTTGCGAAAACTTTCGGGTTTTTCTATATCTCTTCAGCAGTGATTTCTTATCACCTATGTATTCATATTTATTTACACATAACGCATTTGTATACGTATACAGACCGATTCCCCTTTATATCGAAGAGAAATGGCATCCGTCCGTGGCAAGGTCATCATATAATCTAGTATCCATCCACATCACATGACACTGGTATACTAAATTATGTTGATAGCACGTTGAATAACTTGCTCATCCTAGTGGAACGGGGTTTTCAATAGAAGCCTTTATACTCAACAAGTTACCTCCGCGGATAGGCACAACAGGCTATTATTATGGAAATCATTATCAAAATTAATAATCTGAAAATTTAATTACACGTTCTGATGATGAAATTAAACGTTTCGATACACTAAGCGGGTATCTAATGAACTAGAGCATGAATCGATAATTATAATTTCAACTCAAGATGATAGAAATTAGTCAGAAAACGGCAAAAGCCGAATAAACCTATGTAACGACGTAGCAAATCAAAGCTTATTGCTAGAGCAGAAATTGAAAGGTTTTTGGAATCGAAATTTTCAATAACCAGCGAGCTGTGCTACCCTTAGTATTACTACGATGTATGTATAGCTTCGGTTAATAGTTTATATGGCAGGTTAAAGCCGTACCTCATGTTAACGTATATAGTAGGGGAGACCGGGGCGGAATGGGCTACCGGGGCAGAACGGTTTCGGTGGTCTAATTTCGTCTAGAGGCGCTAGACTGCACTTAGACTGACAAGTGTTCACCAAAACAATGTCTGTGATGGTTTAGTAAGGTTGCAATTGTTGTCGTGCGCCAGTTACGTAGTCTGCCTATAAAAGTCAGCGAATTCCCTGTTCTATTATAACTTTCCGGACCGTTTCCGACTAAAGTAAATCTGTCATATTTTTTTCTGCACAATCAACGTTTTGTCCCCTCAAATCAGCATGTTCTTAGCTATCTTTGTGTACAATGCAGTTATAAAGAAAAATTGTTTACGATGGTCACTGAATATTTTCTCAATAGATATGCGTTTGGGGCGGAATGGTTTACTCGGTTTACTGGTATAGTCCGTCCCGCTGCGGTCGCCTTTTATTTTTCATTTGACGAATTCTACGGTATGTTTTGTCTTTCTCATTTGCAGATGATACGTAATTTTGATAATCAAAGCTTATTTGTAGGATGTGTCATCGAAGGAATTGAAAAAGAAACGAAGTCCATTCCGCCCCGGGTACGGGACGGAACGGACTTAAAGACACTTTTTTAGTTTATTGATATAACAAACGAAACATGTTATTTTATACTATCTTCATTTGTAAATTTGATTACAAAAATGTTTGAATAATCGGGTCTTACCTTAAAAAAAAAAAAATTTTCATCATTGAGACATCAAAAATTTGCTCCAAACGTTAGGTGGGCCGTTCCGCCCCGGTCTCCCCTACCTATACTTAGTGGTGGAAGTACAAATTATTGATTCATGACATGAACCCTGACGTCTGACCGTGAGCAAAATCATACATTTAAATATATAAATATACATTTACACTGCAATATTCGGTTATAAAGTACCTACAGATTTCATTCGAATCAATTTAGGTAGTACCAGTTTCTTGTAAATCAGCAGAATTTTGCTATGCAGGACGTAATCAAAGTAAAAACGAGTTTTTCGATGTAAAAAAAAGTATCAGCACTATCGCAGAATTTGAAGGGTTGATGTCATCAAATCCAAATTTGAAATACACTTCATCAATTAAAAAAAAAGGATCATGATTTCTGTCGGCAGATTTTACCTGCTACTAATATTACTTAGTTCATTCAATCCGAAAAATGAGGTTCTTTTTTGCGAAAAAAGATTGCATCCGTCGAAGAGGCTAATAAAAAGTTGGAAGAATTTCGAATCTCCAACGATTAGAGAGTCAAGAATGCTGACCACGACCAAAGTTCAACGTATTCGATCTCTGATACGCAGATAAAGATAACTGGGGTAGATTCGCATTGAAACTCTAGATTAATCTTATTCGAATACCCCGCAGCAAAGAAGCTTCGGTATCTTCATACCAAAAGTTATACTAATTGCGAGAAAAGAGTTTTTAAACGAAGTAGTATAGCTGAAAAATGATCAGTATTTCAGTTTTTGTTATTCGTACTGATAAATCCAATTTTATATGAGATAATCTGCGATTGACCTTGGCCGGAGTTGACTGAGTCGATCGATATATGCTTATTTATAGAAAATTCTTGCCTCATTTCGAACTATCGTTCTGTCATGTCCAGCATGAAATTATTTCCATAAGACCTTAGTCCGTGAGAAAATATCTTATTAGCAAAAGCATGACAACAAAATCTCTTAATCATTGATCAGTGCGAATGAAACACGATATAATATTAACAAAGTTTTTATAAAAATTCAACTGTGTTCATATTTTGATGCCTCGAAGTTGGTTCCGATGTATTTAGACTCGGTGTTTCTTCACAGACTCGCAGTTTGGCAGATTGCAGTGCTAGTTCACCTTTACAATCGGTTCTATTCAGATTCTTTCAAGAAAGCCTTGAAAGTAAGAGACATATAAACGTGTATTCGAAGAAGGCATAAACGAGGATATATAAAATACTTCTGGATTTCAGAGCAGCAAAAAAAAGGACGTAGACATTTCTCAGAACCTACGAAGTTAGTGCCTGCGATATAGACCAACCCAGTTTCCGCTTAAGGTCGTAAAATAACTGTTGACGATCCTATTTCACATGCCATACATCGAGGCCTCCGCTTTGAGGGAAGCTGACTTTCCGCATGATTGCGGTGAACGATATTAAACCTGATAATCCATGGGGATGAAAAACGCAAGTTAACGCATAGAAAATCCTATATCAGACTATTCCTCAAAGAAATGATTGTCAAAATCAATCTAATACGTCTATACGTTCAATTTTCACGCATATGAAATCAACATCCTTACCGAATCGCGATGACGTTTCAAAGCCCTTGAGGCATCGATGTGTGCTTCTGTTCGTTACCCGGAACGCCAGAATGCCAGACGTATCTGGCAGCAAGAAGAAACCCGGCTCATACTTTCTCACACTCGAAAGACTCGGAAAACTAAACAGCTGACGATGCCAACGCCCGAGACCGGAGATCAACCAACGACTCATCCCCATATGTACGGGACCGGGATTTCCAGCATGGCAAAAATTGAGACAAAGGTTGAATGACTGCGATAAGTCCCTCGACGAGAGTGCACTAAGTATGGCTTAAAAAATGTATGAAAGGAACATAAGAGAAAAAAAAAAATCGAAATCGAAAAACTATACACGTGTTTGTTACATACTGGTATCAAACTTTACTTGCAACGGGATGATGAGGTAGTTGGGATGTCAAACAAGTAGATCAATAAATCAATAAAATAAATATGAATGAAACTTGTCAAACCCAAAAGTGTGTCTGCGGTGTAGTAACTCGCAATACACAGCATCCCGTCCTTCTGCTAAAGATTTTATGCCCGTCGTATCATCAATCACATGGAGAACCTAATACGATCTTCTACAATATTTACCCCCGCACGTGGTTCGCATCCCTTATAACGTCACCATCTATAAATAGATAGTCCCGTTGAAACCTGAGTTCAAGGAGTTTTCTGGACCGCGAAAATAGGTGCCCATAAACGACGCCTGTCGCGAAATGCACAGTCCTTATTCCCATCTCATTCCTACCATTTCCCTCAGGCTTAACCAGAGCCTTCCTTAGGCTTCTTTCGTTGGCCTTCATTCGTGTCAGAATTATAGGCACTTGCAACTGCGTGGAAGATTCAAGAGTAAGAGTTACGCCCATTCGGATTTCACGCGAACTTTTGGCTATAGGTAGAAAAAGAAACCCACCTCGAATCAGACTTGGTTCCTAAAGATTTTGGTTACATTCTAGCTTTTGAATGTGACAATTTAAAAGCTTTCAATAAACTGAGTGCATAATATCCTCTGTTTAATTTTCTTTTCTTCCGATACGAGAAATGTTGAAAAATTTAAAAAATTGAGGAAGAAGTACTTACATCGCAACATATCAACAAGTTCACGAAGTTCTGCAATGCGGAAAGCAATGATCTCAGTTTTTGTAATTTCGATTAAAACGACAATAATTTTTCGACTCATGATTAGGTTCATTTTTCTATACTCGCCTTGGGTATGTAAATTGCATAATTTGAATATATAATTTTACGCAGAGGATTCGGCACGGACAACATTTATATTTTATTTATTGTCCGGCGAGTGATGGACTGACAAACTTTCATAATTCTCTCTCAGTTAATTCGTCCGAGAATTTTACCTTATAAAGACAAGAGTGAAACAATCTTTCGGCCAAGATATTTCACGTAAAAGGAATAAAGCCAAAAACTTTTATCTTGAATATGACGTAGGTACTGTCTCGAACGTATGGCGGTTACCATAGCAACACAAATGGCTCCTACTTTCTGGGATTATCGTCTCCATGATCGAACTCACTTCAACCCCTTCGTCATCGACCAACTCAACAACGACGGAAGACCTTTGGGATCGACATTTGTCACTTAGTTCTCTCACTACGGACTGAACGCTCTAAGTTTACTTTCCGAGGACTCGGGTGTACCTATTTTCGTTTACATTGATCAATTGCCTGTCCCTGTGCACTAAGTGCTCAACAAATGATTTATCAGAGCTTCGACCCAGTGATTTCCAAAAGGCATTTATATATCATCTTATACCCCCGTGTGCGATAAAGATAGTCTCGTAAGCTTTATTGAGCTAAACAAGTTCTCTTGTCAGAGATGGTATAGAAATTTGATGAGTTAATTTTTTTTTTTTTTTTTTTTTTTTCAACTCATAGGTATGTGAATACATGCATATGTGGATGTTTGATCGGAACAAGGTTGGCTGTATAGTTAGCCGCGCTCGGGTATACGTGTGGTGGTGAGAATTTGTTGTAATTTGTAAAACCGAACGATAACAATATCTGGCAATACATTATTTTCGATATTTTTCGCTACAGTTAATCCAGATTAATCCTGTTTCCGACTATTGTACGTAAGCTCTCCCTGCGCACTGTGCGAGGTACATATAGGTACCTATATAGCACGATGCAACTCAAATACACAGGGGCTATGCAAATAGAACGGAAAACACCCTTGGGATATTAATGGATAAAGGTTAGCGGGAAAATTTATCATATATACGCGTGACAAATTGAGCAGGTATTGTTACGCTGATTATAATTCGGTTCACTTCCGTAATTCTACGTATACCCTACCTTTCTAGGGGCACACCTCTCGACGAGCTTAATGAATGACGCAAGTATAAGTCGGGGTATTATAATCCGAGAGAGAAACTCAGAGCCAGTGACCTGCCGTGGAGTCAATCAATTAAAATCTATTTCGGGAAGAGTGAATTTTGGACGGGCTAATTGTGAGCTAACGACGTTAACTCTAGAACCTCAACGGGGTCGGTTCACGCCCTCGTTTATTTCTTATTTATTAAATGGCGTACCAACGCACTTAACTGCGTTAGGTCTTGGGTTAACTTTGTCGGGAATTACGTCACGCGATGCTTAACGTATTATCGCAGGTACAAGGTGTCCTGTAATGAGAGCTATGTATTTCACGAAATTTATTTACGTCTGAAAGAAGATGATGAAATAAATTTGTAAATCATTTTGTTCAGAGAAATTTTTATATTCATTACTATCACCCATCTATGTGGCATCCAAGTTTACATATTGTTTCGGCGAAACTTTAAAACAACCTTGTCTGAAACGACAAACCCTCTTTTCATATAAGCATCAGACGAGACATCCTCTGATGTAAGGGTATTATTTTTAGCACCCCCTCAAGTAATCTCCTACGAATTTCAAACTTGTTTTCGCTAAGTGAAAAGGAGTAGCAAACGCTGTTTTCCTTGTGAGCTTAAGATGACGTATAGCGATGCATATACATATTTTTGTTTACGGGAAGGTAGACCGTAGGTACGCCAACGAACACAAGATTCTACAGACTGAATACTTCGAGCTTTAAAACTTTTCATATACCTACCTTCAGCCAAGACTCAAAATTGAATACGAAATTATTACTATCTCATCAGATAGGTACTAAAGCGAGCTATTTCGCAACAATTTATATGCAAGAATAAATTGTAACATAAAGCAAGGCATTCTTGATTTTTAAACCAACGAGCGTTCAAAGATTCAAATCTTTGAATTATCAGAAGATCGTCGTGATCAGAGCCTCCAAATTTGCCGTGAGGTAAATTGAGTTGATTAATTGGAAACGCAGGTCTGTTCCCTTTAATCATCAAAATTTTATTGAACTTGCCATCAGCTGTAGTAATTTCCGCCTTTCAAATTCGGCTGCACAAAATTAAACTAAATTAAACTTGAAACGGGAATTTCGGGACCGCCGATTTTCCAACCCAGGATATATACTCTATGTAATTTTCCCGTAATCATAGCTTCACTACTAGATTAATTAAATGCATACACGGATACATATTCGCATCGATATACCAGCTTCAAATATTGCTAATTCAATGCCTAACGCTGTACCTCTATAAAGATGACTATTTTTTTCTATCCACTCAATAAATATTAAGTTCAAACTCCGACCGTGAAATGATATGGACATGGCATTGTCCGATCATATCTCGACACCCATAAATGTTTTATCAGAACAACGCGGTTGCATAGAGGTTGTGGGAATTTCATCTGTTATAGCAAATTTCCAAAATTGATCGACCAAAACCACACCCGAAGCTGAATGATACATGATTTATAGTGCTCTCTTCCTGTTCAACAGAATTTAACTAGTTTGAAGTACAGCTACAAGCGTGACATTGCATGCTGCTTTGTTAGTGGTCACTAGTTTGATTCCAGGACTGGGGTACATGACATGTACTTCATTGATTTTGCGAGCAATTATAGATCGGAAATGGTTTCTGAGTTGACAAGAAAACCGCAAGAGTTCATTGCGGATGAAATGGTTCACCTATTTAGTTATACTCACGTTTAGCTAGTGTGTAAACAGCTGTAAAGCATCTTTTCTTACCTGAAATAAGAGAATGATAAATTAGTTGATTACGTCGCAGTGAAATTTTGACTTTATTACTTAATGACCATTTTCCGAGCCACGGATATAATGGTATCCACGTAAGATCTGTCACGCCCGGTGACTCGTGGCTCATAAATTTAAGCCCTGAAAAGATTGGTAAAAAACAAGGCGATCAATTTGCTACTTAGTTAAGTTTGAGCCTTGGGTTGAGTGGATTAAGCTTCACAACTTAAGATGGAAGCTTTAGACCATCTTTCTTCTCCGGCACCTCGCGACCGAAACTCCATTCTAAAGTTCGATTTGCGAGCTACCGTCTAATTGAGTGGAGTTAATTTTGCCCAAGTTCAATAGACCTTTGCCGGTAAGAATTAACAATAATTTTCAAGTGTTACCAGCTCTGCTATACCATACCTCAGAACCGGTACTTTCAACGACCACAAATTATATCGCCCTCAATTATTCACAGAATGAACTACGTACGATTCACATAGGTATGAGTATACATATAAGACATTAGGGTGTGCCAAAAAAAATTATTTTTTTTTCATTTCTAGTTTCCCATGTAAAAAATTAGTGATTTCATGGATTATGAGAAACGTCGTCAAAGGGGGACTCTGACAAAAAATGTTCAAAGGTGTCTCAGTCGACCAGAAATCATAGTGATTGAGGCACCTGCTAGGCTCAATTGATCGAAACCCCCTTTCGCGAGGTGAAATTTCACAGCAAGTTGAATAAAATCACAGGGTGATACGGGGAATAGACTAATAAAAAATGCTGTTTCAAGAACAAAATTTAAAAAAAAAAGAAAAAAAGTACATGGTCATAGCTTAATTTTTAACAATTCCTATTCATTTTCTACTTATTATACCACACGCTGAAACAGCTGAATGTCATTTAATATTTCAATTGCCAAAAGGGGAATGCTAATAATCAAGTTTAAAAGGTGCCTCATCAGTATGACTTCTGGTCGAGTGAGACACCACTTCGCATTTTTTCTCAGTGCCCTCCTTTAGCGAGACTTCTTATTTCATAAAACCACTTTGATTTTTGATGTGGGAGATCAAAAAAAAAAAAAAAAAAAAAGTTTTTCTGGCACACCCTAATAAGACATGTCTATAACATAATTTTTTAGGAGACAAATAAATTTTTGTGTAGACAACCATTCTTCAAATATAAAGAAGATATCATTACCCACAAGTTTCAGGAGACTGTGGTTTTCGGTCGACCCTTCAATGTATGTATTAAAGGTAATTTGACAGGTAGGTACACATAGGTAGAGCGACAGCTTTGTCTACTGTCTTCGTTCTAGCTAGAAATAAAAGTAACCCTAAACCCTGTTAGTTACATCCTTCGTACGTTTGGACGAGTTGGAAGCCTACGATGTGCGATGACACAAGGTTCGATAACGACCCGACGTGACCTGACGCTTCTACGGTTTCTAGATTATTCTATTACGATATCGATTTCAATCTACATCACGAAACGATAGCAATACGCAGGTGAATGGGTACATAACTGCTACCTGCGTACTCCGTTTTGAATTACGCACCCGGACGACTATTGTGATACATAATCAATAACACTGCGATTAAATATGATTTTCTTTCGACATTTTACTGCGGTTATTATAAAATAACGAAAGAATTCTACGCGTGAGATTTACCCGATATCGGATAATACATTATGATGAACGGCATATACGAGGTTCGAAAGATAGAGGTAAAATTCCCCACATTCATCCACAGAACCGTGAATATATTCATGCTAAAAATTATCCACTCAAGTGATTTTACATTGTTTATAAGAATCTGAGACGAGTGTATATATTATGTCGGATATATTTCTTCCCTTAAAATGTGACTTCACTTATTTAAACTTATTCGACAAAGAAGGCGAGAGACTTGAACATGCTCTAGAGAATACAGACATATTTTAAACGTCAAAGAGTTTACAGATATCTGTCTTCACGAAGCGAAGCTGACTGCAGAGTAGAAGCCAGTTAAAATCTACGTATACGTAGGTATATCGCTCACGTTTTCCACACACCGATATATATTCAAGATATATTGCCCACGACTATACCGAGCCATAGTGTACAGCTAGGAATAAGGAAATATCGCTTCCGTCCTACGAACGTTTCACCGTTACGTGTATGGATCTACGCTGTGCCCTGCGTCTGTAACCGCCCTCGTATTCACGTATTTGTCCCTTGAGTCTCCTGCACCTGAGATCGTCCCTTTTCGTTTGCATATCTCGGCAAGCTGAAATCTTGTGCTGAAGTGACCTCAAATAGTTCCTGAATCCCGTGCAATATTCAGCCCAGACAACCTGATGCTATATTTGCGAAACTCGCCAGTACGTTATGGAAGCAGTTTCGCAGTAGAGGAAAAAAAGAAAAAGAAAAAAAAATTCAATATGTTTCCGTCAAAGTATAAAACCGGGCGATTCTCTCAATCCAGATTCAGTTGCACTACTTAAACACCTATAAAATATGATATCGTCGCTTGCTGTCATTCGAAACTTGTACGAATAAATAGTGCTGTCACATGCAGCCTCGTTCATAATAGGATGTGCAATTATCTGTTTTTAATTGTCGTCGTCAGTCCACGCTAGGGTAGAGGAGGTGTGTCTGCAGTCTGTCAGTTCATTAGGCAGAAATTCCGAACACATATGTATGGGTGTTTGTGGGTATTTGTAATATTGTAATTACTTGCACACATATTTTGTTGACAGCTGCCCCATCCGTCAAACAAATTATATATGTATACATAATGTACACCGGTATATACTATATTAAGTACCGTTCATCCATTGGCATATATAGAAGTATAGTTCTGCTTCCTATAGTTTCTGCGATTTGGCATACAAAGCGATTCACCCTGTATACACAACGCGGTGAATTCAGCACTTTTGCGTCCGTCCCATTCGGAGATTTAGGATACAACGGCTGGCAAGGATTTAGGCCTGACATAGGACGCCTAATCTGCTTACGTTTTCAGAAGCCAACCCTGAATCCCGTTGTTCTAGTAGGGGTATAATTTATATGCTTTATAGGAACCCGCACATGCATGGCGCAATCGTTTTGGGGCTTCATATTTTCATCTTCCTGCAGGAGTCAGCATTGAGGGAATATTGAAATGGCAGGAAGTCGTTTTAAAGTTCAATTCAACCGGATGAAATAGTTCGAGGAATGACAACGACCACGGTCAACTATATTGAGACATTAAACTTAGATGACCGGTGACCACTCTACCTTTACCCATCTTAAACGAATGCGACATTGGATCTTGGAAATGTGATTTAGGAGCTTATCTCTGACCCGAAGGCTACCTACCGCAGTTGCGAACAGTAACCATAAAGCTCGAGGTCGTCGGTCACCATTATTTAAGAAAGTATAGCGCCGTAGACCGCATCACGTCATAAAAGAAGCCATTACAAACTGTAACATGGAACTCGCGACCTGCGATCTGGTGTATAGGTGTACCATGTATCGCATATCTCTTGAATCGCGGGGGTTTCTATTTGGAATAAAGCCAGAGCTTTTCTCATTTCGTTACGTACTGTCTCCATTGACCCGCTCAGAATCTGCCTTCGAATAAATAATTTTGCATTTTATCCTTGCCTCATTTTCCACAGTGTCCACTAAGCATAAGAAGACCTACTGACTGTGATATACCTATAGTGTAATATTCCACAAAGTCAGAATGATAAAATGTTTATTATCAATGAATTTTCGAAGGAGCAGTAATTCACGAGATAATAATAACGTAATGGGATAAAGTTACGGCTTATTAACTCCAGCCAGAGCCATGGCTATATAGCGCGTGTGTTGAATAAAACGCGACATTACGATAAAGTTATCGGTATAGGTACTGTTTCAGTGGTTATAACGCAATGAGATAATAAATGCTTTATTATAGTAGCAGCAACTTTTCTCTGCACTATAACTCCCGGACTAGCCTTTATACTTTAGCTAATAACGGACTATATGTACATTTCGAAATAAAGATAAACTGATTAACTCATAAACGAATTAGTCCTAATTAATAATACCTTAGACAGTAATTTTCTTTATCATTAAAATTAGAACCCCCGCGGTTAGGGAAAAGTCACCCCTTAAACCACGAAGGGTACCGCCCAATCCTCTACTCGATGAATTCATTCCGGTTTCAGCCCCCTGGATCACTGGGGTATAAGAGGGGTCTTCTACCCCCTTGGGACCAACAGTAGCAACGCCTACCAAAACTAAACCTATTTGTATCTTTCGCCACTTTATGCGGCGGTTTGCTTTATGTTGCCTAAAGGCAATGGCTCGTTGGCACGGGGGAATCCCCTGTAGCCAAAACTCAATGGTGGACCGCAACGGCGTTTCATCTTTCATCGGCTGAGGGGTGCAGCTTATTCAACATCGTCAACATTGGTGTTTAAAATAACATCAAGAGGAAAATGTGTTCAAAGCTAAACCACGACCACTTAATTAGTACTAGTGACAGCGGGGGGATAAGCAAATAATTGAAATACTGGAGTTTATTGAATCAGGTCAAATTTCAGGATGTTGTTTCCGCGTATCTTTTAATTATAAAACTGATGGCTTTCCCAAATAATCCATCGACCTTGCGCGGGCAGGGGGGGGGGGGGGGGGGGGGTGTAAGGAAAAAAATGTCAAAGTGATTATATCGTGTTAAAGGGTGATTGATTTTTCAACAGAAAATCAGTCTTCTATGAGAATCCATTGCGAAACGGGAGACGAAAAGTGAAAAAAAGTGTTGCAGGAACTATGTCATCGTCCCTTCAGCTCGACGCAAGCCCCCAAGCTTCAGAGACTTCTAGTCCACTTAGGTAATGCTTCGGAGCTTCCCGATGTGTTCGTGTTCTCGTCAATTAATCTTGAGACACGAGAGCTTTATACTTTACTCACGTCGCTCGGCGACCCGCATTAACGGTCGAGTAGGGCAACCGAGACGTCGGCTTAAGTATGTCCGCGATGGTATTTACTAACTAAATGGAAAACTCGAACATCCGTATGTCAGGAGATTTTGTCGGTATCGACAAATCCGGGACATGAGATAAGTCGTCGAGTATTTTGGTATCTCCAAATGTATTAAAACCGTTATAAAATAATAATAATGAATAGTAACTTTGTCAAAATTAATATCGAACAGATGAGTATAACGGTCAACGTAAATGTCTCTATAGTTTCGTTTTTCGGTATGGAGTTAGTCAATGAAAGCAGCGTTACCTAGCTAAGGGTGGTCTAGCTGTATCTAACTTTAAGTTACGTGAGCATATGGGTCTGTCATGTACAACCTGTCGACGTCACGTGGAAAACATCTGGCAACAGCTGTGTCACTGGTGTAGAACAAAATTTTGCTTCACCCTCAGTATAATACTAGTTTTCCAACTCTAAGACAAAGGACTTTGACGTTAATGCAAACGCTACTCTATTACCCAATTGTATATCTCACATTGGGTCTTCCGCTTACTTATCATCAGCAGATGTTTCCTTGAAGAACCCCGAGAGATGCCAATCGACGCTGAACACAACCATCTTCAAGAAACTAACAATAAGTAGAGATGAGTGCACTTAGGAAAGTTTTCACCGCCTGTCACACGCCGCCAAACCTTACATATAGGTAATACCATGTAACACGTTGATGTTACAAAACCGCAGCCACACAAAACTCAACGATTTATACCACCGAAAATCGCAAGCTCTGAATACGAATTATTCTTTTCTTTTAAGATTCACGTAATGTTATCTTGGATTCAATTTATATATTTTTTTCAATTTAGGATACGATTTTCAGGTAAAAGATGAAGGTTTATTCATTTCGTTTCATAGCCAGTGTTTTCTGTGCAATTGAATTTCAAAGATTACGTATTACATATATACAGTGCTCCCTCACTAATTTTAACCTCTCTAACATTTTACCTCTCCGCCGTCGGAGGGGAGTAGGTCCCCCACTATAGCCTGGCTGTTTATCCCGTAAGTCAGCTGTCAGCTATTCCTTCATTTCCCCCTCTGCTCCTGTGTACGCATCATGAACTCCGCCCATGGACATAGTGGGGGGCCCTCGCTAATATTTTTATACCCCGGATCCGTGAAAATTAGTGAGGGAGCACTGTATTTACTTGGAACTTTTTCATCATGAGAATATTTTTATGGAATATTTAAGGCAAACGTTGATATTACTGGAATGGGTAATAAAAACACTGTGATATTCCCAAAATTTGAAACAGAATTCGATTGGTCCAGGCTGAAAACGTGACTACAAAGCGAGAATATCTACGGCAGACATCTGGCGCTTTGGCCCGGCCTGTCTGCGCGTCATTTGGCCGCGGTTTATAGTCGATAACGATTGAAATCTGTGGAACATTCGCCGGATTTGTCCTGTACAATCTGAAATAGGATTTCCGCACGTAGTGTATTTAACCGCGGGTCGTTGGCCACACCAGTAAAATCTAGCAAAAAAATTTCGCGAGGTAGTGCAACCACTACTTCAATATCGACAGAAAACTGAATACCAAATTTACACCTTGCCATTACTGCAGGATGCCTTTTATAGACATCTGTCGTTACTAATTATAATCTACAAGCACCGCGGAAATATTTTTCTCCCTCCAGTGGTGAAAATTAATTTATAGTAATGAGGTATTCGGCCCAAAGATATAAGATGTAAAGTATAAAAATATGAGAAGTTGAGTCCTTGTCTAGAATCCCAATTCGTGCGTAGTAGGACGTAATAAAGTATTAAAATCGTACAGAACTCTGGGGAAAAAAAAAGGGAACAGTGGTGGTCCACGAGAAGAGACATTCGACTAAAACGCTAATGCAATTCAGCCGCACAATTACTCTAGGCTTGATTAAATAAAACTGCCTCCCAGGCTCCTGGAGTCCCAGCGTACCAAAGCGGCATCCATTTATCCACTAGCTCCAGGCTACACTCGCGTCTCGTCTTCATCGTCGTCGATGTCGCCGTCGGCGTCCCCGTTGTTTCCTACCCGGACATCCCATGGCATTATCTCGATCCGGTCCAGCCTCAAGCCTTCAGCTTCTATTCTAGGACCAATTCACGCCGAGAATATAATATATATATATATATATATATATATAATAGACTACCTCGTAGTCTCAGACAAAGATTTCACGACATCCTTAGGGCAGGTACCTGGTGTATATGTAGATATGCACCTACTATACCTAGTTATATCCTGACGACGACGATGACTGTGATCATGAGATTAGGAGTAATACCAATTCCGTGAGTATAACGGTGCGATAGCGTGTCAGTTTAATGACGTTGATAAGGATAGTTATCTTACAATTATTTCGAGGAGTTGTGTAAGGACCTTTTTTGTCAAGGTTCTATATGGGAATTTATAAGTAATTGCTGGACGGTTCCTTACGAGCCGTTTCGTAATTAGAAATAATGGCATATTTTCTGCCGTTGAATTCTGATCCCATTTCTCATACCAATACCTTTGAATTTTTTACGAGCCGAGTTGATCGATTAAAAAATTTTCTCTTCTAGCTACAGGCGATCTTCTCCATTAGCAGGTGTGCACTTTTAATTTGTATACTGTTCAAGCTGGCGGATGAAATACTGTTTATATAAGGATCGATATCGGTATAAGGTTTGCGTTATTATACGAATTCGAATATATATCTATACATTCATGCTTCACGAAATCGGTAAGGGAGCGAAAATTTAGTGTCAAAACTGATAAGAAGAATAACAATTTCTCATTGATTGGTGAAAACGAAGAGATTAGAAAATTCACGAATCGGTTTGACCCATTAGTTCGAATGATACTCCGGACGGAGTTAAGCAATCGCGATCAGCATCGTAGTACGTATTTTATCATCCGAAAAACATATTGTCGAAAACAATAAATAAAAAAAAGGAAAGAAAACGTAAATCCATATCGATTTCAGAGATTGCAGGCTAAATGCACGCTTTCGTTGACGTAGAACGTATATGAAAATCCAGGGTCAAATTATTGAATCATCTGCATCGGGACCGTACACGTTAAAGCTGCACCGCAAAGCTATACATTTTCTATACCGTATATACAGGTACTCTGATAAGTACCTTTCAAGAGGGAAATGCATTTGCAGGAGCCAAGGTATGGCTCGCCGAATAGCAGGACCCGTATAGCGTTTTGGCCATTTATACCTTCACCTCGATCTCTATGTGACTGGCTTACTCTCTTTCTCTCTTTCTCTCACTTTGCCTCTCAACTCTACGTACAATCCAGCATTTTTCACTCCACGCCCCCTACTTTGCATTTCCTCTTTTACACTCTTCGCGCACGGTTAGGACTCAATGTATTCGCCGATCTGGTATTCCAAATTCACATTCACATCCAAGCCCTCATCGACATTCACACAGAATTTCTCATCCATATGCTCGTCCGGGTTGAAATACATATTCGTGATATTCCTACTCGAGGGCAGGGAAAAAGCTTGTAACATTTTCATAACGTATGCATGTTATGTATCCAGATTAACAACGCGAATTAATTCGTGGATCGTTTTATAGCCGTGAATACTACTACGATTCCTATATATCTGATAAATATAATAAAAATATGACGTTCCAACAGCACCTTGATTTCTCTCAATTCCTGGAAATGGCAGAACCGTGGAAAGGAGGCTATGAATTAGCATCGGTAATGGTCCGTGGAAAAATATCGTCGGAAAACTGTGCGAGCTAAAGCTAAAGAGAAGCCCGGATGGTAGCGCCGAGTTTCTACCAATGAAAAATCGTACAACTGGAATAAATCTTGAACCAAGTAGCGTTTGATCCTTCGATCGCAGCCAACTCCAAGAATAAACTACCCGACTTACCTTTTCAACATATTTCATTTCAGTTTTGTTATTGCTGACGCATTTTTGTCTATCCATACCGGAACTCAAAGATCGGACTGCAAAATGCGAAGTGAACATCGATTCAATTTACAAAAACGAGTCTGGGTCAGCAGTTCATATGCATATATAAAAATCAACGGAAATATTATAAATGTTTACATTTTATTTTTATTATTTATTTCACGAACCCAACGTTGGGCTGCCCAATTACTATCGTCACTTAAATTTTACACACTCAACAAATTTGTTATGTGTCACGTGCAGACTGAGCTCTTCGAATTTTCAAGGTTTAGATGCAAAGTTTGAAGTCATATGGGTACTTCGATCCCCTTTCTGGTTATAATTTTTTTGTTTATGATCCAGAGGTAACTCGACTAACTCGTGACTCCATCAGTGGAACAAACTCTTGTTATTGAAATAACAGACGAGCTCGTTTAGTTGTTTAACTTTCATGTAATTTGCTGTACAAAAAACAATTAGCTCTGACTAGGTATGAGGATCTAATAGCTATTGATATAATCGATCAATAAATCTAAAATTCTACGTTTTTGTTTGTGAAGTTCTTCTCTTTGTGGAAACTGACATTAGGGGGTATGAATTATTGCTCATTTTCGCAATGAAGAAATAAAATGTTGAATCGAGGCGTAAGCTGACCGTGGTTTCAAGCTTTTGTTTAACATCCGAAATTTTTATGGAGTGAAGAATTTATTTGGCGATAGTGGCCGTACGTTATACGTGTGGCTCCGACACAGATACGAAAACCACACCGCGACACAGACGAAGGTCGCTTGGAGAAGCACTTCCTGTTGGCGCCCTCTCTTCTCCCACATCCGGTGCCAGGTCAGGCCAGTCGGGCTCCGTATTAGTTTGGCTTTACGTTGAAATAACGTAGAGACTAGACTATTTTGGCACCAGCTAACTGGGTATTACACATTCGTAATTTTTCAGTCAAAAAATTCGTTATTCGTTATAGTTTAACGAGTTGATTCGAGCACATGTCGACATTCCGAAGGGTTCATTAAATTATAATTTCGTGTAGTCACCAAATTTCCATATGCACCTATGCACAGTAGATCGTTGATGTGGTCATATTTGATTCACAGATTCGCGTCTCCTCTAACAGTCGGCTAGCTTGGACTGGCGGATGAATCGATACAAGCAATTGATTATTCAGATCGTGAAGGATTCAAGCATCAGATGTTTAACTGTTTAGCTGGTTGTTAAGAAGACGAATTTCTAGTTGCTATTCGAATGCAAATCCAGTAAACATTCAAGTAACGAGTTTTATATGCCTGACCAAGTACCAAGTCATATAATTAAGATTGCAACGTGATAGCGTCAGTTTTAAGCCCGAGTTGTGGTGAGCTAGTGGTGTTTTTCCAAGTTGGAATAAAAGTTTATACCTAATTTAAAAAACTCAGCTTCAAGTTGCTGGCATACAGTCACTGTTCGTGAAACGTCCCCGACACCTTGGTAAAAATTCATTACACACTAAAATTTAGAATATAGAGACAGTAACGGGTTTGACATAATTCAATATATTCTTTGAAATAGAAGTAGCGTCTCTTCGTCCATGTCCAATTAGGGATGCAAAAAAATATATATCTATATCAAGGGGTCAGTGTTCCATTTATATGGGGAAGGTTCTTCTTTACTAAACTCCCTCACACCACCTACTTCATTGGACAGGGGTATTATAAGAATCTCAGTATAATATAGGTATATATAGATATAGATATAGATATATGCAGACATTACTCAAAGCTTGTCTCAGTGTCAGCAATTTCGAAGAGGGTAAAATTCTACCAGGCAAGATAATTTACTTGGACGACTAATGGCCCGTGCTTTAAGAACTTATTTCCACGAGGGCCGGCAATACTATAAACCCAAATGTCTATATACGCGAAATAAAGCATGATGTAAAGGTCGTTGGATATATTTGTCGGATTAGAAAAATGGTGAAAAAAAAGTAGAAAAAAAAATGTATATAATTGAGGGTGGATTTCGGTGGCACTCCAATTAAAAAATGTTCATAATTCTCTGTGGAAAATGGAGCTAGGAGAACACAAATGTCTAGTCGTCAGTGTCACCAGGATGACGTATATTTAATTATAAAACTAACGAGTACGTTCACGCAGATATTCATATCAATCAGCAAACCGATGGTGATGAAAAACCGATATTTTTTAACAAACAACGAAAACATCATGAACAAATATCGTATAGTAATAATGAGAAGAAAAGCAGGATTAATCTAATATGCAGATATATAAATATAATGTGTGTGTAGAACGTTATTTAAAGCGGGTTTCATATAGGAGGTCTTGAGTTCGTTTTTGAAGGTATATTTATTTTCCGAGTAATTTTTATAATTTAATTTCGAAGTAAAATATTACCCTACGGTATAAGACTTTTTAATAACTTTGGGTCTCGAGAATGCGCGGCTAGCTTATTTGCGTACGTACCTGTATATCGGCAAGCAAGCAAAAAGACAACGCGTGCCAGGGGGTTGTGCGCTGACAAAAGGCATGACAATAGAAGAGCGAGAAGAAAAAGGGAAGTAAGCCAGGACGAGAGATTGCAAAAAGCTGTAGACTTGCGAACAACCATTATGCCAACAAGGAACGGGCATACAAATCAACCAAAACTTCAAATAATAATTCAAAACTTCTAGACTTTTCACCGCTTTTCACTCAGGTGTTGCTGTAATCAACTCAAGAAAATAATAATTTTTCTATTCCGTGCATTAAAAAAGAAAAACTCAATTTCAATTATTTTCTCTAGCTTTGTTCTCACCGTCTCATAACAAAATATTAAGCAACATTTTCTTGGCAGTTCCTGGTGGTACCTCAGAGAAAATTATCTGCACAGTATTTCCTTCATTATAATTTAAAGCATCATACTTCGTCTCGAAATTAAAATTAAAATCCTATCCAAGCCCCGCACTACGACTGGATGAAAAAAATGGCTTCTGGTAATTGTGAAGTGATGAGATAAATTTCACAAAATATATTCAGGTATAATTGAATGATTATTATTTATATCACCACCAATTTTGAAATATTAAGATTCAAGTAAACTGCCGAAGATTTTATAATTTGAAATATGTAATAATTCTATATCGAGGCTTTCGACCCGGGGAATTTAATATAATTCATTTCCAAACTCGGCATGAATTCTTTCTTTGTGTTGAAATTCTTTCAGTTTATACCAAAACAGATATCGTTATACAAGTTACGTAATATTATATAGGCATGGGCTCAGTTTAATACTCCAAACTGGTAATATTGATAAAAACCGTAGCACAACCCAAACCGATGCAACGATCAACTCACTTTGTACATGAATTTCACTTTCGACGAGAGAAACTCAAGTAGATGGGTGAAACGAGAGTGATCTTTTCATTCGAATATTGCGTATAATACCTTAACGGCTTAACCCATCATCCGAATACGCAGTGGAATGGTTACGTCATTGTGCTAACAACAGAATAGATAAATAAGTTGTCCGTGAGTTTGATTAATTTTAAGTATAAAGTTAAGAGTTGTGATTTCGATTTCTAACAATGGTTAAATCCTTCTAATCCGTGATATTTCTTGCCGATTGGAAACTCCAGAATCTAAGGGTAAAGCAAAGACTAACTTTGATTCAACCATCGATCAGATACTCGAACAATCCCTTAGCGGATCATCGATTATTTTCGCAACTGATAAAAGTAAGCGGGGTGAAAACTGTAATCAACCACATCGATATGAAGCCTTGCATTAGCGGCCTCTTCGTAAACTAATAAAACAGAGAAGAAACGAGTGAAGTTTGGAAAACGACTTTGGCGGAACCGATGAGGCGTGTGTGCTCAAACCCTTCGCTGCCTTCCGAGATATTTCGCACACCACCTTGCACCCATATATCATCCCTGTAGCACATGGCGCCATCCCCAGAGAGAACGAGAGATCAAGAGAGGACGTGTACAGGAAGAGAGAGAGAGAGAGAGAGAGAGAGAGAGGCGAAGGAAGAAGACAAGGCAAGGCAAAGCGAAGCAAGGGCTTCAATTTATCATTTTCCTCACTGATAGCGTGACCTCTCAGACGCTGGATGCTAAGCGTTGCAACGTCTTGCTAATGAACGGATTATAAGGTGATTACCATCCGCTATGATATTCCGTGCTTGTTTAATCTAAGTTTACTCAAATCCTCAAATGAGGACTAACAAGTTATCAAGTGTAATGAGCAGCGTTATACTGTTACCGAAAATTCCTCATGTCGTATTATAGAAATATTCTAACAATGCTATATTCTGATATTAGTTTTGAAATAACATCTCGCGTAGAACTCCTTTGTAGAGAAACAGCTTTGCCTGGATCTATTTTTCCTGAAGAAATCTCGCGTTGGAAAAATTTGTCAGACATCATTGAACAGCATCTTCCTTGATCTTATTCTGGACGAAATATCTCACACCCTTAAAAACACATCTTTGAACAGCACACGTGGTTGGATTCGAAGCAGCGCGCGAGGGGGTGGCTGTACAAAGTCTTGACTGTTCCGAAATACGTTTTCCAAGTACCTTAAAGCTGCTCTCAGAATCTGCCTGATAACCTTCAACTCCTACGTATATTATAAGATTCGTGGGTTCCGAACTTTGTAGGCTTGAAATCTCGCGAGCAATTGATCTGTGCTTTGCGCACCATTTCCATGGATACACTACACGATCAAGGAGAAGTTGGAGGGTAACAAAAGACTCGTCTTCGTTTATCGGGTTCTCGATAACCTGCTAACAGAATGTTCCTCTAAGCCACAATGAAGATTGTGAAATCGTAAACAACCTTTTCACGTTCTTTCGACGAGTCAGTAAATTCTAAACATCGTACCGACAACGTATAAATCTACATACTTAACCTTGCGAAGTTGGGGGCTAGGAAATACGGTTTTCCCGATTTATATCAATAAGATTTCATTTAATGCAGAGCTGATAAAATTTAAAAAAACGCTATCGTCGCGAAGACGAAGTGTTAATAAAACTTGGAAAGAATCACGACATACTTAATTCATACAATACTTTTCTGAGTGTGTAATACATGTATGTCAAAAACCGAACACTCCTGATGCATCCAATTATTTAATTGTGTATTAATGAATTTCTGCAAAATATTTGCGCTATCTCTCCAAAAAATGAAAACTATAGACACCGCACGTCAAATTTTGACTGCACATCCATCCCATCATGATGTAATTGAAAGTTAGTAATGGAAAGAGTTTATGGATTACAATCTCGATATCATTAAACAATATTAACCGCATTGGTATTGACGTGAAGAAGAGTGAGTAAACTATTGATATAAATGTAGAAAAAAAAATCAATGATCACTTTTGAAATTGAACGACGTCCCGAAGATGGACACCTTTCGAAAGAAAGAGAACTGGAACTTATCGTCCTCCGTATTTTTCTGTCCCTCTTCTGTGGCCCTTCACTTTCCGTTCGAGTTTCAAGCTTCAAGTCCCACAGCCCAACCACCACATCGCACAACGGGCAACTTTCCGACAGATTGAGCAAAATAGATAGTTCACCAAGGTCTTTCTATAACTTTTCCACCCGACCTGAGCCCCGACGTTTTCGGAATACCAAACAAAAACAGCATGTATTGATATTTGAAGATATTACACTTAAGAAATTGATAACTTTCGAGATATCCCTTGTCAAAGATCGGCTCTTGAGATTCTAAGCCGAACTGTGCTTAGCTCAAGGTAGATATTGTTGAGCCTAGATAATCCGTCCGCTCGCACCGGGATGAGCGTTGCAAAAAATCCATACGGAACTTATACGATATAGTTATAATGCTGGAACTCACGCAACTCCAGAGAGAATCTCGATGAATTATACTGCGATCGTATTTCAAATTTTTCTGCATGATTTGCGTACCGACAATGATTCCGTATTTCGCGACAGCTGCGGATGTATAAATTATTCAACTATTCTTGGTTCCAGTTTTTCTTTTTACCTGGGTAATAATTCGATTAATTTATAAACCATCCCAATCAATCGAACTGTGAAACTCCGAGATACAATAGCCAATCAATCGATTTTTGAACACAAAACTTTGCTAATCAATATATGAAACAATGACACAAGGATTATGAACGCAATGCTTTTGAAAACCATTCAACAGAATTCAACCAGGTTGGATCGAGATTTAATACCTGTGAATGAGTGCAGCAGCCAAAATTTGTGATTTCCGATTTCATTTCACGAGCGTGTAATTGGATGATTAACTCATTGTCACCGTATATAAGAGCTAGTTAGTATAAATGGGGAAAAAAATCATTCAGAGCTGAAAGTTATTCAGAGAAAAAATGAATTGAGTTGAAAAAAATGTTCCTGCTTTTCAAACACAATGCAATCAGCGAAGGACCTAGGAAATTTGAAAATGGAAGGAAAGCCTTCGCAGAGACAACTAGAGTAAATAATGTCTGCGATAAGTGCCTGGCTCGATACCTGTCTCAGACGTGTCTTAGGCAAGCAGAGCGAAGAATGGAATACATTAGGTGAAGTGAGGCTGGGTGCAAGCCTTACAAAGACCCTTCGAGCTACTTACAATATTACGTGTTTTATCTTTTTTCATCGCAGGGTGCCTACGTCTCATCGTCGACACGAGCCTAACTACGGGGTGTTTCCAAATAATTTGCTTTTTTCAAACCAAGAAAGGGGCCCAGATAGTGGGAGTAAAGGAGATGATATATGACGATGAAAAATTCAGAAGAACGATCATCACAGATTACAAAAATATGATGTTGTGTTTTCACGTTTCTTGAAACAGGAATCTTTTTATCCTCCGCGGCCAACTATTATGAAAATATTAATCCGGGATATTGTTATAGTAGCTATCAACGTCAATCATCAATAATAATTGATCGCCATTTGAATGAGAGTCCTTTAAAAGGAAGATTCTCCTTGTATCATAACAACGTCTTCCGGAATGAAGGCGGCATGAAAAGACCTCAACTTCAATTGAAAGAGTGATGGGTGATAGATGCAGGGTGTATCATCGCGATATTGAAAGAAGATACTTCGTTGGCCGTGTTCCTGTAACATAAAAATGATCTCGACATCATGCTCCCTAAAGTACCTTTTAAGCTTTCTGGTATAAGGCTCCGAGAAAAGGCACAAAGTTTAATATCCTACATCTTGTACTCGTGCATAAACAGGAAATATAAAAAAATAAAATAAAAAAAATAACAGAAAAGTCAAGAGAGTAACAGAAACGAAAGACATGAAGCAAAAAAGAAAGGCTCACCCAACGTAATTCTTGGCAATTTGTCATTTTACATAACTTTTTATTTTCCATCCGCGGTAGATATACACCTCTAGTTTCTGAGAGCTCGGCATAGCTAAGGAAGACGATGGGATTGGGTTTGCTTGAGGTTGGGTAAGAGATGGGGATGGGGATGGGGATGGGGATGAGGATGGGAATAGGAATGGGGTTGAGGTTGGGGTTGGAGTTGGGTTAGAGTAGGTAATGCAAGGTAAGAAGAGACGTGGCCACGAAGGGTGTACTTTCTCGCCACGGCAAGAGGCAAGCAAACGGCGAGCTTCACCAGTATGAAATATTGTTAATATAACTTTGCGGATGATTTATAAGCAAAATAAAATAAGGGTTGAAACGTCGGAAAATGTGAGGAGTGAAAAACGAGTACAAACCGAGTGGGATCAGCTTAAATATTTACCACACAACGATGGAGGGCTGTGCAACGGGATTAAATATCTTTCTCGTTATATTTTCAACTTTCTTGACGTTGAAAATTCATCCCTTTTCGTTCTTTCACTCTGTGTAATATTTCATTAAAGAACGAATGTATGGGTATACGGGACAACTGAAAATTTCTATTACAGTACCTCAAATTTCATTCAATCATTGGATGTTTTCAATAGACTACGAATCTTTAATATGATCCAAAATTATCTACTCGTATTATCGCAGACTGATCGATTATCCAATACAATTTTCACAACTTTCAACTAATCGAAGAATATATCACGTGAATTTGATCTTTAAACATTGATGTATAATTTTCGTTCAAATTTTTGGCAATTTGCACTTGCGACTTATTCTTCTAGTTTCCAGAATCAAATTCGCCTTTTAGAAAAAGATAAATGGTATATGGAACTGTAGGGCCGACCTGTTGCCCCGAATTTTTCACCGGCTAAAAAGGTATAACGGACTTATATCAAATTAGCGGATAATTTGGATCGTTTGAATGTAGCCGGTGGCTCAAGTGAGCTCAGAGTTTCCGCGAGGGTTTTTGGGTACCCTTATTTCTTTATTGGAGCAATCAAGGCCGTCGAATGATAAAACATAAATTCTAATTTTCCGAGAATTGATAGTATTATTAACTTGCCTAAGCAAAGGAAGAAATTTGAAAAAATTACCACTTGGCACGCCAATAAGTATTGAAACGTAATTGTTTGACACTAACAATTACAAAACGGTTGCCAGAGCACCTTTACTTCTTCAAATTTCCGAAAAAAAAACCATCAAACTAATTAGAAGTTACGACTCCCTCGACAGCCACGGGTAGAACGAAATGCCACCCTTAACACGACATGGCCACCCTCGCCCCTTATCTGTTATAGTGATTAATGATACAATAGTTACGTGTAACTAACGGTCGTCGTGTAGACAAGAAGCTTATTATACTCGAAATTATGAAGGAAGGATCAAAGCGCATTGATAAACGTTATTTGCAATTCGTCTTCTCCATTTTTTCATTCCATTCCCAATCCATTCATTAATCTACTGATTTTTCTACGAGTTTTTCGTTTCCAAAATAAGTAGTTTCACCTTCGAATTCAATCCGGCAAAAGTACCGTTATTTTATACAATTGCATGAACACGTGTCTAGTATCACCGTCATTTCCGGTTGATTCATTGATGCGTATCGAAACATCTGTTTCCTGTATTAAAGGAGGCCAAATCGGTGAAATTACACAGGTACTACTCTCTAAATCCGAATCAGCGAAACTTCGCTGATTGTCAGCGAATAGTCGCTAATTGAAATAGCGATAAGTATACCACTGAGAATCAGCGACTATTCGCTGTTTTAATCAGTGAAAAATTATATCACTGATTCATTCAGTGAAACAATATTCTTTTTGAAATAATATTCCACTGATTTGACCAGTGAACGTATCACTGTTCGATTCGGTGATCTCGCCAACACTTCCCAATTAGAAGCAGCCAGCTCTCCATGATCATTAGTTAAGATTTATTTCTAGGTATTTCTACCTCCAAATAAATCACAATCGACAACCTTTAAAGTTGGCTGTTTCCATGGGACGATAGAAAATTTTACATTCATAAATCTCATGTTGTCGGATGAAAGGAAAGGATGAAAAGAGTATGAAATCCGAATTTTATCGTTCAAACAGGTATAATTTATTTAAATATTATAACAACTTAGAAATATTTGTTTATTTTTGGGTTAGCAGCTTTTGTACTGTTCAATGAACCTCCGCAATGGAGCAGCTTTGCCTCATGGGTTGTCAAAAATGACATTTGTCAAGTTGACGTGTAGGGAGGCAACAACACCTCGGGCCTCGTGTTTGTCCTGCAAATCGTAGATATATCGTTCGAGAAAGTTGTAGAAATTCTCGAGTTCTGCAGGGTAGGACACGTTTAAGACGTAAAACGTCTTGAACAACAAATCGAACGCAGTCACTGAGCTGCTTGTGTTATGAGGTTTGAGGAACCAGCCATCCCCTTGCACTAAGAATGATTTCACCATATTTTGCCCTCTTACGCAAAGTATATATGGTTGAACATTCTTGCCTGCCATTGCGTCTTCATGCACGCTGCTGGTTAAGTTTGCGCCCTCCTGAAAAGGAATTCAATTTAATACAAGGAATTCAGATCCGGACATCAAAGTTATACATTCTCAAACTAGATAAAAAAATAGGTATAGTAGCTAGAAAGAAAGATTTCTATATGTTTGTTCTCAATACTATTCTCCTAATTTCTCATAATGCGACATTTAATATCTTGCGAAGACTATTTTAAATACTTACTGGAAGAATTCGGACGAAAAAGGGATGTGTATCTTCATGATTTTCCTTGGGATTATCTTCATCTTCATCTTCATCTTCACTTCTTGGCTAGAATTAAGATTGAAGAAAAAAAATTATAGCATAGTGCAAGATGAATCATTATATTTGATACTGATGAATTAAGTGGGTATATATCTTTAAATGGCTCAAAATTCTCATGAAGAAATTTTTTACTTCTAATTAATTGGGGGGTTTGATAAAATCTAAAAAAAATCATGATGTTTGAGGTTTTACCCTCATCATCCATATTTTACATGACATAGTACTTTAAGTCTCATAGGAGTCACGCTAAATATAGAAAAATACTGATTCACTAGCTCCTCGCAAAGAATCAGGATCTGGCCTGCTTGGTCCCAAAATGTTCAGAAAAGAAGCCTTTATCGGATGAACATAGGAATTTTTGATACTGCAAAAATAACCCGAGAAATCAATCAATTTTTACTAAATTAAATTAAATTGAATTTCTTTCTGAGAATTTTGACCCATTTAATTAGGAATTTTTGAATCATACTCTTTTATTTCCTTTCCCTTTCCCTTTCCCTTTTCCTTTTCCTTTTCCTCGTCCCTTGGGCTTGTTAAGTGCTGCTTTTTTAATTGTTGC
The DNA here is from genome assembly GCA_943736025.1 of Tenthredo mesomela. Classification (NCBI taxonomy): domain Eukaryota; kingdom Metazoa; phylum Arthropoda; class Insecta; order Hymenoptera; family Tenthredinidae; genus Tenthredo; species Tenthredo mesomela. The sequence goes on along the minus strand of OX031015.1, from coordinate 33,271,859 downwards.
GTTGTTTGATGGCAACAAGTCTGCAAGAATAATCAAGGCCCGCAGGTTTTCTGCAGAAATGAAGACACCGTACGAAAAAGAATGAGTGAATAGACTATTTTTTGTCTCTTGATTCAGATATAAGCATACCATCGGTTATATGCTGCGAGCGTTTGAATATATCGTGACGATTTGACTTAGCGTACTCCAAAATTCGAGGGCAATAGTAGGAGGGAAACTTTTCCAGGAATTTATCCCCTTTTTGCTCAAAAAGATCCGCGAATTCTTTATCAATCTGTGTAAAACAATTTTAATTGACATGAAAAAAATCAAGGTTCTTCACGTTTATTTGGCATACAGAAATTAATTAACCAAAAATCATTTTCACCATGTCACCGTTGTAATCCAACAGTCTCGGATACTCTTGAAATACCTCCGAGATAGTGGGTGATTTTTTAAGTATCCACTCCCTTCGATTTGCCCGTGTCTCCAGTAAAGACCTCTCTATGTCCTTTCTATTGCTTTCCGAAGGATTTTTATATTTCATCCAAGCAATCTAATTTAAAAGATATAAATTTGTTCTAAAATAGTGAATTTATTAGAAAAAAAAAGAATTGTTCTAACGATTACTCTAGACAAACCTTCGAATCCAGATTTTCTTTCGACAATGAGTTTGCAGAAGAGGAAACAATACTCTTGCTTCTGTCGACACTTGAATCACAGTCCCGACCTTTCTTATATTTCTTTTTGTGAGGACTAAGATTCTTACGAAGGCTCCACAATCTATATTCTATGAATCCTTGCTTTGTTACCTCACTGTAGTAATGCTCCTGCACATAATTAATAATTAATTAATTAATAATTATTAAATAATTAATAATTAATTAATTACATATTAATATAGGTATTATTGATTAGTCAAATGATATATGCTTACGTATCCTTTTTTAGCATGGTTATCTCTCAAAAGAGGAAACTCTGTCACGATTGCTTTCGCTAGAGCAACTTTTGCCCTCTCCGGAGGATAACTGCAGAAAATGATCAGATATACATATACAACATCAACAAAGTCAAAATGATATGGAAAAGTTTTGCAATTTGATATACACTCTGGAGTTGGTCGTTAATTCAGGCTCTATTCTACGTACTAAATAGATTTTAAATTTCTTACCAGCTTCCCTGAACTTTGATAAGTTCTGCCACAAGAATACGAATCAGTTGTCGCCTATACTCTTCAGAAAATTTGCCTTGCGCCGCCATAACCACTGCTTCACCCTGAGGATGTTTCAAAAGTGTGGAGGTCACAGTTTTGTGGATCTGCAACAATATCAGTTATATACATATAAATTGCATCGGTGGGAAATAATTTATCATGAATAGACTCCTGTAAATATGTATGTATTACCGAAAACATATCCACTGGAGCTGCTGTATCAATATTACTGCTACTGGGAGATGGTGGATCGTTATTCTTACTGACAACACTACACAGTGTTCCTCCTTTTTCAACAACAAACTCTGCAATAACATTATCCTGGGAAGAGAAAAAATATCAGTAACAGATATATCACTCAACACATGTAATTTAACTCTCCCTTCAACAGTGCTACTACTTTTTTCTTACTTGAGATTTTTCTTTGTTTTCTCGTATCATTTTCATAATTATTTTCCTGGGTCCCATTTTTATCTTCATCGCCAATAAATCTTCTTCAGTCAACTCAAAAAATGAGCAGCCATTTATACCTTCATCTGTAACAATAGCGTGATTAAATTATAATTCAAAAAGTAACGATAGATAATGACCTGAAATGTAATAGTTTTGTAACCTGCAAAGAAGTCAACTACAACGAGCTGGACAGCCCTCAATCCAGTTTGAGGCTATCTTTGAAATTCCACTTATAAACAGGTGAGGATGAAGGTTTGGGATTTGTATATTAGACGATAACATGGCGGAGACTGATGAATAAATCATCGGTCGTTGGTTTGCTCCAGCAGCATAATGGTTTGTAATAAGCAAGATGAAGTACTTGAATAAAGCGTCGAGGGCTATCATCATCATCTGGCTTAATGCAATAAGCATTTAAGTTGGGGTCGAAGTGAGATGATAAGCAAACAGAAGTTTGCAAGTGCACTTCAGTTTCACGCAAAACAATGATTTCTTTGATATGTCCGAAGACAGGCAAATTGTCTTCTCTAGTGTGCGCAGCTTCAAGGCATACGTACAATCCAGTTCGATATTCTGTACCATTTACTCGGACAGATGAACAACGGCAAACCTCATCCGCATCAATATATCCAAGTTCGTACAGATCGTCTCTGCTCAGGGTATTGTGAACTAGATCTTCAGAACCAGATAATAATTGGAATCTGTATAATTTCGCATCACCAGCACCCCACTTTGAGCTCTGGGTACACTGCGACACTCGTATGAGTGTTTTGGGTGGATTTTTGAAATTGTGGACATTTTGAGCACGCTTTTTAATTTCACCATGCTTTCCCTCGAATCGAACGCAGTTATAAAGGGTCATTGGGCCGGACCATAATATGCAATCAGCATAGTGATCGAGGTGATGAAATTTATTTATGAGGTTTACATCGGGAAACAACCTCCGGAAGGCCATGGTAAAATCCTTCACAAGAGCTCTCAAGTAAGGTATTAGTGATTCCGTTATTTTCGGAGCAAACACTAATTCCATTATTCTGAGTAAGTATAGAACTAACTCCACATACTCATTTTCAGTGTCAACTTTTTCAGCAACCAGAAATGGAAATACTCGCAGTAAAAGCCACATTTGCATTCCTTTTTGACTTAACGTGTGCTCTCTCTTTCCAAGCATAGCTTCAGTAAAATTTGCTGAGGGCTTATTTTTCACTTCGACGTAACCGTAATTAAATGCAGATATTCTCCCATTAAAAAATTCAGTATCGAATCTTCTCTGCACTAATACAAGTTCTTTCAGGACCAATTTCAACACCATAGGACCAATGCCCTGAAAAATGTCATGAAATTCGTCGAAAACTTTGTTTCGAGAAGTGTGGAAATATCGAGAACGATTCAAGCAACAATCTCCTTTTACACCTGTTTCCGTCATTGAAGCTGGAGAAAAGTTTGTTTGCTCTAACAAAGCAAGATGTTGTTGGTGAAGGTGCTCGGTCCTTTCTGCAGCTGCTTCAGTAGATCCAGCATGTAAATTTTCTCTGGAGTACATGCACATCCGGCAAAATTGGTTTGCAGATGGACCGAGAAGATTGTAAACTTGATGTACAGCAAGCCCGTCACCACAAAATGCTGATATGGAAGCTCGCAATACAAACTCCTCTTCTCCTATTCGTATCGTGACTCCTTCATCGCTTTCTAATTTCAACAAGTCATCCAAAAATGGAGCAAGTATTGCTTTAAATCCATACTTCTTGACGTCGACGTCGCAGCAGAGGACAAGAATATGGATATCACTGAGCTCAGAGTTCATGTGTGCAGGCAAATTCTCAATTTGATAATAGAACGCTCCCAATTTGTGAATTCCCGTTTTCGATCCTAACGGGTTGACAATTTCGAGTTCATCATAGTAAAGCCGTAGCCTTATAGAATGTGGGAATCGTGAAAATAGAGGATGAGTATTGCAATGGTCTCCATCGAGGAAAGATGCTTTAATTCCAGCAGGTGATTTCTCTTCACTGAGAATAGCCTCTCGAATAGTCTCGTTCGACCATACCAAACTTAATACTTTGATAACAGGCACGTATTGGAATGTTTCCATTACCATTTTTGGAACGTAGGTGCAAGTCTCACTATCAAGAGCACTATCCACACGATAACCAAGAGGTATCTCTTCTCCATCGATATATCCACATTCGCTCCGGAGAGCATCTATCTGTTGATCTAAAGTTCTAATTCCATGGAATGGATTTTCAAAGTTAAAAACTTGCAGCAACTCTCTCGTTCTCTCGTTGTCTAGTAACTGATGATCGTTCAAATGCTTAGAGACTTTTTGTTTTAAGAAGTCGCGCATATAAAAAGAAAGCTGCTCAAATTCGTCCAAGATCGTCGTCATCATGGCCCCTGTCATAGACCCATTGCAATGCAGTCTGCCAATCATCCGAGTGATGAAGATTTTTAAATCAAACCTAATCTCCTCGGCAGCGTTATCATCCAGTGGATTATTTACATCCTCCATCACTTGGTCATTAATATCATAGTCCAGGTCTTGGTTATTATCATTATGATCATTATTATTTTGTAGGTCTTGGTTATTATCATTATGATAATTATTATTTTGTAGGTCCTGGTTATTAACGTTATGATCATTATTATTTTGATTTAAAATGTTGACAGGGACAGGTTGAGGTTGCTCAGGTTCATCCGGCCTCTCGACAGTATGGAAGCTTTTATAATGCTTTCTGAATGAATAGAAGTGAGTGTATCTTCGATGACAACCAACCTCTCCACAAACAAACCCCTTATTACCGACTCCTCGGTTAACTGTAAGTCCATGATGGTTAATAAAATGAGCACTCAGACCATCTAAACCACCAGCAATGAATCGCTGACACATGTAACAAGTTATTCGCTCCATCCCAAATAGATTTACAAAAGGACTTCTGGAAATTAAAAACCCGAAACTTCGACCTTTTTTACCTTGTATTGACAATCAGCTAATTTATCAACTTCTTGATAGCCTAATGTAACCTCAAAATTTGAATTCTGCAATCTTTGATTCAATCAAAATTATTCGAACCAAAATATAAGATGAATATAGTACATTTCAGTACGAGTGAGAAAAGGCTTTTTTGACGAAACGAGAGGTTTACGGCACGAGCCGAAGGCGAGTGCTTTTACGAGGTCCGTCAAAAGCCTTTACGTACAAGTAACGATTATTATTTTTCATTACGAAAGTTAGAATGATGAAAAAGAAATTTTGTAATGATACTTTCAATATTCAATGAAAAATAAAACCCAGAGTTTGAACGTACCTTCTAATATTAAAACAGTTTCCCTCGAAACGCCGAATCTCAGAAGCTCTGTTTCAACTTCTCGCAATGAGAACTTTTTGTCGTCCTGCGACTCGTCCATCACTGGTTCAGATTTTTTATGGCTTCAAAGAAAAAAATAATACTTACATTGGGTCACAAACGCAAAACCCGAAGTTACAAAATACATGTACGGAAGAATTGGACGCCGCTAAGTGATAGAGGTTATGTTTGCCTTAATAACACAAAATAAAGGTGCGTGGATGCTGGGAAGTGTCAAAATGTACTTACCACGTATTAGATGAATAACACTCACACTCTGATGTGGCAAATTCTGTATTTTTCGTTTCACTTTTCCTAATTCTTACGGAAAAAATCACACACCGAAAAAACACACGCTTTACGCTTCTGTCTTTTGCCGTGCTGTGCTCTGTAGTACCAGAAGCCCGCGGAAGACAGTGCTGCGAGCGCGTAGACTGATTTTCGCTGTTTCTTCAGCGAAACTCGCTGATTCTCAGTGAAAATGTTGTTCACTGGTTAAAACAGCGAAATTTTCGCTGATTCGGATTTAGAGAGTATACACGCTCCCTTCGGTCTTTCGCACACGAATGTCGCACGCGATTCCGATCTATATAAGTTATATAGGTCTCTATGTCACCGAAAATTTAAAGAAATAGGTTATCGTCGAATAAAAAAATTAAAAAGCGTTCGAAATATTAAAAAAAAAAAAAAAAAAAAAAAATTAAACCGCTTTAGGTTATACATTAGTAACGCAGCGTTCATGATCTTCGACTTAGTTCTGCACCGATTCCTTCGTTTCACGGTGTGACGTAATAATCTCCATTTTTTTTTTTTTTTTATTTTTTTTTTTTTTACCATTTTTCTTTTCCTACAATCTTGGGAAGAGATCTAATATTGTTAACAACCGCTGAGTGAAACGGTATCGCGAACTTCTCATAATAAAACGATATTATTTCTAATTCAAGACGAACATTTTCAGTAGAGAATTCAACACTGATATATAGATTTCTTTAAATTTTTGGAAATAATCAAACAAATTATTATCCATGACAGATGCAGGTAAGTTAGTTGCATGGGTGAGGCCGCGCGACCAAGAATATAATATATAATAGTTACGATATAGGCATATTTTATACTTTCGAAAATTTTAATTCTTTATTGTTAATTGGGTGAGTCAGGGGTGCAGACGGTGTTTCGCTTCGTTGGATATTCGTGCGTGTCATGTTAACGAATTAAGCGGTGAATAAGCATACGCTTGCAGTACATTTAGCGGTTGGATATACCGTACCGTACCTACGCAGGACGTGAATCGTATAAGGTCGCAGGGTACGCGCGTTGCGGCCATCACGGCGGCTGATACCACATGAAATATTGGAGCAGCCACGATTCGTGCCCAGGGTGATAACGATGGCCAACGTCGTGCCGTGTGGCGTCAACCCTGCCTAGGGAGCGAGCGAAGCCCCCCCAACGCAACGCCGAAACACCCTCAAAGCACTTTTATATTTCATAATTCTGTGGGGGCGACACTGCGGCGCCGGAAATCACCCGCTTCGTTGGTTTTACCCTCGCCAACCAAAAATCCATCCTTTAATTTTCCTCAAAACTACCCCTATATTATAGTCGCATAGAAATGTGCCTGATTAAAACTGAATTATATCGTGGGAAAGGAAAATGCCCTAAAACGACGAGGGAAAAAAAATTTATAAAATAAAGAAAAAAAATATATTCACTTTGTGGAATTTCAACTGAGACAGTAGTATTAAACGTCGTATAGGATAGTTTGTAGAATGTGTTGAAAATATGTCAAGTACGTGTAAAAATCTGAATGATTATGCATCAAGATAATACTATATATTCACGTAGAGTAGTTGATTCATATAATAAGGGTCAGACAGAAATTCCCTGTACACCGTCACAAATCAAAGTTCAAGCAGGCGGCCTCAGAATTTACAGCTTTGCATACTCGCTTGAATTACGTTTTCATATCGCACCATGTATGCGTGGTTATATGTTTACGAATATGTAACTTATCATCGCGCTCACAAATTGTAAAATATTTTTCATTTTTAACTGATAAGTAAAAATCCAGTTGAATTTTAGCAGATTCACCTGACTTCAACGACGATGAAATACATCGGTCAACTATTAATTTCTTCTGAAATTTTTTGTCGGAATTATATTCCGCCAAATTGTTTGACATGAAAAATGCAGACTTAGTCAATATTTTGTTAATACTTTTCCAACATTTGATTATGTGCATCATACGAATGTAACACTTTTGTATTTACGTGCATGGTCCCCGTGGTAACAAACCATTAAGTAAGTATCGGAAACCCAACTCTTCACCATTTTAATTGATGCTTGTCAACGTCGAACGTAGAGACATACGGATAGACAATGAAAAGTGAACGTCAACCAGCCACGTCAGCACGACAGGGTTGTGGGGTTGTGATGTTATTTGTATTTTATAGCCCTTGACGTGGCGTCAAGCCAGTGGACGACCTCCTCACAGATCGACGTAATTACACTTGACTATACGAACGTCTAAGCCCGGATTCCGTCTGACAGACGCGAAACGAAATTGCTTTCGTTGTAATAACGGGATACACTCGAAGAGTGATTGTGAGGTAAAGAATTCAACCGCGAATCGAAAATCTAAAAGTTAACGGAACAATTATTTTCAGACTATGCGCGATATCGTTGACGGTAAAGTTTATCCCTGACTCTATATACTCATGGGGCCAAACCCTGCAGCAAAAAAGTTATAGCGGGATTTGACGTTGAACTTTTTCTGTCCGTAAAACCGTTGAACGATGCCTTTTCGCAAGCTACCTATGTTGTCGTCGCTGTATACGGAACGTTGAATATCGCCAGCAGTTTGGTACCCGATTTCAATGCTTTCTGGAACCAGGCCAGACCAAGCTAGTTCCTTGAAAGGAATTTTCACCGGCATCCCTGGGATATATATATATAGCTGTACGTCTTCCCCGCGTCTCCACCTATGTACATATCTATGTATGGTTATATTCACCTATATTGCCATATATCTATATACATATGCACATGTATGCACACGAGTGTGCAAAAGTCAGTGTCCATGAACACCTCGCTACCTGCAGCAGACATTCATGTATAAGTAAAGTTGCAGATATGGTACACACGTGTCCATATATTACATACAGTTGGAAGTGAAGGCGGAAAGCACAGGGTGGCTTTTGTTGAGGCCAACAGCCAAGAGCCAAGAGCCAGGAGCCAACAGCCAACAGCTTCTCACCTTTATTATACGCCACGTTGAATATAGAATCGACAAGTTATTGCAAAGTACTTTTCCCAGCTAAGAGTTTTCGCTGATATCAATGGGCAACGGATCTGTCATTGGATTAGAATCGTAGTCGTGAAAACTAATCGCACAAGCAGAGGCCAGAGCAGGTCACACTGTACCGTTACTATCAAATCGTGATCATCTGTAGTTCTGACGATGCGGACGAAACTTGAATTGTGGACAATATAGAGAAATAGTGATGACCCGGAAATTCTAGCAACTGTTACTACTTATCATCGCCTAATCTCAGAGACGGCTTGATAAAACCATCCGGAATTTACAGGACTTTGCATTCGAGTGAGGGGCACGAGAAATTGTTATACCTTGTTCAATTTCAACGGCTGCTTCTACGAGTAAAAATTATACTCTCAATTATTGAATGTCAACCTATGATCTGATCATACCTATTCGATAGTGATTCCGGTATGTAATCGGTTAACATGGGCTTGTGGTTTAATGAAACGTGCCGTAAAAAACTGTCTCTGCCGCCTTGTTTAATATGGCACAAATATGTTGACTACAACAATTTGGTGCAAAAAAAGAAATTTGAAATTATCAAAAATTGGCGGGACTGTCATTTTTATTGTCTCACAACGTACGGATGAATGAATTCTGGTTGTGAATTAGAAGTTGAAAAAAATCAGTCAATTTTCGGTAGTTCAAAATCTGAAGGAAAAAAAAAAAAGCTTGAACTGAAAATATGGGCTGCTCATAACATCAGACGTCTCAGACGCCTTCCAAGGAATACTGAATAAAAAATGTATAAACTCCATCAGAATATGTAAAAATTTCATTCGGACGTGACATATTTCAGAGGAGTACTTTTTTCAATTCTATTCGGAAATACCTCGCAGAATTTATTATCGGTCGTAGTAGCACTTTGGAATATCAAAAGAATAAGAGAATAAGAGAAAAAGAAAAAAACCATTTCGGTGTCGATCATTAGTGACAAATGTTCAATTATTCAAGTTTCAAAGCGATAAAAAATTTCGCACAAGAATAGAGGTAACAAAAAGTGTTTCGCTACGCCCCGGGAACCAGACGAGGGTGTCATTTACGTGGCGTCGGACTTGGTACACACATAAATCTTGTAGCGGCAGATCATATGCTTCTCCACGCACAACGGAGCACAGACGATGCCCTGCGTCGCGACGCTTCACGTAAGTCTCATTCATACATATAGGGTATCTCGTTTCGATTCCCTTGGGCAAATAATATTTTCTAAATAAATTCAGAAGTTGGAAATATGTTTTATACGTATGGAATTTCATCGTAAAGAATTTTCTCCGCTAATTCTTATGGCAAAGGAAATCTTCGTGTAAATTAAGTCCCAGGATGTTCAACGTTCAACCTGTTACCATATATCTGTCAATATTCGTGCTAAAGAGAGCGAATAGCTGGATTTTTGAAAACTGTCAAGATCTTTCTCACACGTTTCCTCGACCAGACGGATGTTCGAATTCATCCAATACACGTTTTGCGGAAAAAGTACATACTGTAAAGTGAAGGTATAAGTGCAAGGAAACGTATGTCTTGCCGTCGTCTATACGCAGTGCTTATATTACGTCACGTAAGCTCGGGGTTCGAGTTTCGATTCGTCGTGTTGAAATTTTATGAGAAATCCTCGGTGTTGCGAGAGTAAAGAAAACGAGTTGGCTCGGATTTAAGGGTACCAGTAAAATATATACCTAGTTTACGACTACGATGGGTGATAAAAATCAATTTGAACGAATAAGGTATAGATACAGCTCCAGGGACTCATACCTTATTGGGGTAACTGGAAGTATTAATTGGAACTTGGATGAAGGAACATCGTTCAAACTTCAGTTTACGACTTTGAAATTGGATTTACACCAAAATACGAAACGCTTTCCATGTAATACCTAAATTATTCATACACATGTACGTTCTATTTCTATAATATCTATATATCGCCAGCGACGACTTAGTTTCAGCTTCTCGTGACTGAAACAAGCCAAAGCTCTGATCGTTGTCACAAAGTTATACACCCTCACCCTCTCAGTGCGTGAGTTGTATATGTTTCAAAACGTTAAGTAATTACAGGCCTGTTGATATACAGACAATATGTATAATTCACATCTGCACAAGATCTATACTTGTGGTTTAAACTCATAGGAGGAGTAATAGTAGTCTTACACGGAGAAAATTTTATAGGAGAGATTCCCATACTACGTATAGTTGCGGTGGGATATACTTGTGATATGGCGATCGTTCCTATACTGTATACCAAACATCACCACGAATATAGGAATGTCTTTCTTATTTTCATGGAAAATTAAGTAAAAGTATCGGAACCATCGCCATATTGCAAGTATATCCCACCGCAACTATACGTAGTATGGGAATCTTTCCTATAAAATTTTCTCCGTGTACTATTAGAGTTAGGAAGGAGCCAAATAACATATCCCTTTAATTCGTTTACTTTCTCAGGAATTATCTATACATTTTATTTACGTGTTCAGCATATCAGGTTATTGAAGAGTAGCTCGCACATTGTTGAAAAGCAATGTGGCAGGTGGATGAACTCGATAAAACGAGGGCTTCAAACAATTTAAAAACTGACAGACTTCGGAGAGTAGCTTCCCTCAGAGTATTTCAATTTCAGTTAAAATTTTTCGTCGCCATTCGCCCGTCAGCATGTGCTTGAAGTATACTTTAAAATGCGAAAACTTTATTGAAAACGGAACGCGTCTAAGTAGATAAACGAAGATGAAGATCACAGGAAAGTGAGGCTTGGCTGAACAGAGATTAAAATTGACAGACAGCGTTGGAAGAGGCGACGGTGGAAAAAGCTGATCTATTGTTCTCGTTTCCGATTGAAAACAAGAAATTTTCTTAAACCTTGCGCGTTGATATCCGGCTGAATCTGAGTGCGTTGAAGGATAATCCAAATTTAAAATAAAACGGAATTATAGGAAGTCTCGAAGAAAATTCAAAGATAACAAAAATCAGAAAACATCGTCAAGTGCAGATATTGATACGTGAAATCACTAAAGGAAATGTAATAACAGTAAGCGTTTAATTAAACCGTGAGACGTCGAATAGCTATAAATATATCAAAAGTACAAATTTGGTCTGATTAAAACACGGTTTAATTGAAATACCTGTAGCTAGAAGCACGGCATACCTTCGTCTTTCCTCGCCTCAAGTTGATTCACTGCCTATATATCCTGCCTTCCTTAGAGACTCGCAAAAAGATTCTACCATTTCTAACTATATTCTATTCAAGAATTAAATGCAACTCCATAGTATCTCATGGATGTATGCAACATTTAATATAGATATAGGCAACAGGTACCTGGATGTGAAAAAAAATGATAGTACATGATTGTTAAATTTGGGTATAAGAATTGAGATTTTTTTCATTGAAACACATGAAATATATTGAATTAGGCTGAGAGTTTGATTATTACATCCAAAATTTAGTTTCCAACTACACTCGTATATCAGAATGTATTTACAATCATACACCTGTGTATTTGTGAATGGGTGTTGTTTATTTTATGACAGTTAATTAACTACAGTTGTAAAGCAGTTTTATAAGCAGCTAGGGGAGTATTCATTCGCATATTCATCAGTAAGATTATGATGAATTACGAGTTCACATTACAACTCGTTGCTTACTTTTGACGACGCGGTTTGCTCGGGCAAACTTAAATTACAATTGGCAAAATTCCGAGGAATTATTGTACTGTTTAGGAATTCAAATTGCTTGAATGAAAGAATGCTTTTGACTAGATGCGAGAGTTGAAGTAGACGCAAAGAAGAAGTATTTTTATTTCCAATCTTCTAAAGTTGATTGCGTCCTTTATTTTCAAATTTTCGCAAAAAACATATAATATCGATGAGGGAAAAACTTTCAAGTTCAAGATTCGTCTTATAATTTATTCGTCGATTCTCGATCACGTAATTAAAAATCAAATATATAATCTCATAACTGATGCGTTCAGCTTTGAACATTTCTCGTTACACGACCTTCTTACCTAAATCTTGTTTTGCTCAGATTACCTGGGTAAGTCCAACTTTTTTCTGTTTCAAACAGCGAACTGAACTAATTAAGCCTGTTGTCCCGGGTGCCTGTACTCGCGGTTCCAAGGGTTTACACTCTTGTCACTGGGGCGTCGCTTTGTATACAGGCATTTGCTTGTTCCAGTTCGGTGTAAGACTTGAGTCGCGATATATCTTAGACCTAATAATCGAAACCAGCGAAGGAAGTTTAACCCTAGACTCAGAGGGAAGGAAAGTTGTTATCCGCTCGGATAAGCCATGCTATTAAAACAGCTTAATATATAAGAACAAGAGAAAAATGAAACGAAAAATAAGCAAACAGACTTAGCCCTCTTGGAATCATAACTGTGCACAGTGAATTGCAGGACAAATTAACATCACGAGCAAACTACCAAATTATTGTCACCCTTCACAACGACGAACTCCAATTAGAGAAATAATATGTCCAGGTCAAAGTTTAACAAATCATTAAGCAAGTCAACACCGATAACATCAATTAATTTTCTGATTTTGTGATCCGTCAATGTGAGCAGATAAGCCGGAGGCTCAGCCCGTTTTTTGATATTTTTTTTTTTTTTTTGTTTTTTTCACTTCTTAAATTTCTGAAATGAGTAAGCTGAGAGATAAGGTGAAAAATACGAATGGATCATCCCGAAATTGTAGTTTAATGCAAATGCAATTTGCATGCTGAATAACTGATGTGAATTATTTTAAACTCGATTCAAGCCTCGCATTTTAATACGAGAAAGCACTTAATTTTTGTCGTTTGAAATATATAGTATAGATATATTTTGACTGTGAATTTGCGTTGGCAAAAGAAAGTACGGTTATCGATAGGCTCCACATATACATATAAATCCGCAAAATGTTTTCGTGAAATACTCATTTGCCCATGCCTCATTGCTTAAATAAATATTTGCGCATTGAAATTCGTATTTCAGGCCTTCGGTAAAGGTGTCGAAAGGCGTATCTTATGAATGAATATCAATCGGATCGTGCGAATCGTATCTACATTTTTATCAGCATTTGTTGGTACAGCATTCTCATAATAACGAGGCAAGTTAATGATACACAAATTCACATCGACAAGATGTCTGTAGGCGTAGCTATTCATGGATACCTAATCAAATTAAAAATCTGAGAATCAATCAGACCAGTCAGATTCGAGGAAAATCATTCTCGTACAACTTTAAATGAGAAACGAGGCTGCACGAGGCAGTAAATTTCCGTATTTCCGATTCCAAGCTCTGAAATATTAAGTCCAAGTTATTCCAATGGTATGACGGGCGCAATTTCAGACTGAGAATTCGTACGTCAGATCTGAAACATGGCCATGCATGGTCCATGGTCGAAACATTCTATGCTCTCTTACGCTGAACGATTTGGCTGGCACTGACACTGTAACTGACACTGACGGCAGGAAAATGGGTATGGATAAGCACGTGGATGTAAGTTCATTGAGAAATGATACATATCGCAGTAAACGGACGTGCATGTTGCGGTCGTGTATTTTTTTTTTTTTTTTTTTTGTCAATTCCAAACAACAAAATTGAAATCGCGAATATACTTAGGAACGATTCCTGAAAATTTCTGAGACCCAGTCTTTGCCATGTCAAAGTTTCTTTTCGTTTTTCTTTGATAGGTGAACGGCGCCGTTTAAAGTGTCAACTGCACGCGATGACGTAGTACCTAATTGCATAATCTGTCGAGCGTTTCGACGAGTGAATAGAACTACGTTGGATCGTGAAGCAAGGCACGCGCGTGTTTCACGACGCGTTGACTTGTCAATACGGTGTACCACTTTTGACTTCGCTAACCCTATTTCGAACTGGATTTCGAAAGTGTCGACGAAGTCAGAAATGAGAAACAAAAAAAAAAAAGACGAAAAAAGTAAGAATGGAAAAATGGAAAAAGATAAAACCTACTACACACCTGCAGACATTTAAGAATTCAAGGAATTAATTCAGATTACGTAATTTTCATATTTCATTTGTAGATTTGAGGCCAATGCTAATTTTTCAGTGGTATAAAAACTGCATAGCTAAATAAATTGCCTCGCTCTATCGCAAAGGCCAGGAATTGAACGTTTTATAATTCATGAATAAAACTGACGGCAATTAAAACTCCTTATCCATAGATTAGAGAACATAAAACCCTCTTGGAACAAGCAAACGCTGATAACTCTATTGAAATGCAAACGTCTCAAGATGCGGGTTGAACTTTGAGTACCCGGTTGAATAGTGGATTAAAGATCAAGCCGACCTCTGTACAGTAAATCAACGTTCAAATTCAAGTAATGTGAACGCAATTCAAGCCGAAACTTGGGTACAGATAAAAATAATGATTCACAATTTCGAAAGCAGCGTTATTCAAATCCTATACCACGATATTTCACCGGTTTACTTCAACTCGGGGGGATGAGGTAATAGAATCGATTATTCCACGAGCTTGAGTGGCTTGATCCTGAAACCAGTTGACGGTAAACGACCAAGTAAGAGGCAATATTTTATATTTTTGGTGTCATGTCTCGAGCGTTGGAGGTATTGTGTTTCTGACGAGGACATCTGTCGCTAAAGGGGATGAGATATTAAGAAACTGTCCATGGCTCCTATTATACTCAAAGAAATAACTTTTAAGATGATGTCCCATCCATCCAGGCAACGACCGAAGTCGCTCCCGACTAGTGGGGCGCGACGAAAAATGGGTAATGTTCATGCTGAGGAAAAATTGCCTGCAGGTTACGGTACGGTGACTGATGTAACCGTATAACGGTTTCATCGAAAAATCATAAAGGCGTGTATCCCTTACCCTGTATAGTGTATACCCCTGTATACCCGGTTAACGCGAAGCATAGAAGAGGCGAGCGTACCCCCTTTTGTCTTCGGACGTGAGCGAGTATTGAGTTTCCAATAGCCGGAACGTTAGGGAGATTGTTCGTAGAAAATTTTCGAGAATTATCTTATTCCGTACACGGAAAAAAATATAAAGCACTGGTTACTGTTCTGCACAGTAATCGGCGAAAAATACAACGTAAAATACTCTTAAACATGACTGATTCATATTCAAACAGGAGTGAATCATGTTTGAACACGTACTATTACTATTCAAATAGTAACCAGTCCTATGCTACACAGAATTCACTCCTGTTTTAATATGAATCAGTCACGTCTGTCGTCGATTACTATGCAGAACAGTAACCAGTGCTTTATATTTTTTTCCGTGTACTTCACATTGAAATACCGAAAACTTGTAGATAGTTAATGAAATTAATTGAATAATTTCATTTAGGAATATGAAGTTTTTGAAACTATGAGGTCAACTTGTTCGTGGAGAATAAATCATTCCAATAAATTGTCTACGTTACATCAATGCAAGGTGAAAGGTTGTCGATGCTTCGTTAATTAATTGCAATTACATCTCGAGCATTAAATGTCATTTTGTTTCGATAGTACTTCAGTACAGTTTGACTGCGAAAATAACCGCCACGTTCTCAAGGGTATTGGAGTGAGTAACCATGATAACGAGGAATGGCAAAAGTCCATTAGATCCCAGTTTAGAATTTCCGCTCTAGAAAAACGGTGTGCCACTTGTGATCCTTCGCGATCGAAGAAAGCGCTTTCGAGTGCTCTTTCGTTTGAATATTTAACTTCAATTATACATACACATAGATTTTAAGTAAATTTAGGGTAAGCTAAACGAGGAATAACTTCGTACCTTTTAAATATTACTTTACGAAGTCTGAGAGATAAGGTATAACAGTGAAAGTGTAAATGCTTTTATCTTGAGGTTGAAACCATGCTATTGGTAAGAGAAAATGGATCGAAAAAACTGTATGAATAGAAGAACTTTGAAAAGTTGAGATCCTTCGTCTATAGTGATCAGTCTTTCTCATGGTACATGAAATTAAGAACTTAAACTTTGGACTGTGTCGTCGAAAGTACTCTTTAGATCCAGTTAAACTCGGAGACAAAATTGAACGGCAAGAGATGAACAACAAAGACGGGGCTCGGAAACTTTTCAACGATCCTTGATCAAAGAACCAAACCACAAAGCGCTCATCTCGAGTTTCTTCTAAGTACATATCCGAGAGGAGTGTCACTGATGAAACAGCCACCGGAGCGAACTACTATAATATACATTCGCTATGATGAAGATACGCCAAAACAAGGGAATCGATGTAGTACGTATAGATATATGTATATACGTGTATCTTTTGAGGAGAAATAGTGATGTTTTTTTCCACGGATCTGTATGCGATATACATATATACAAGTGTGTATGCGTATAGGTGATTGTATATGTATGTGTATTACGAGGGTTTCTAGCAAAAGGCGACCCAGCGCCGCCACGGCGTCTCGCCAGCCGCCAGGCGTCCTGACGCCGCTGAGAACGTGCGTTTGGATAGCATCATAGTAGGGGAAAAGAAAGTAAAGCTATACTAGCTAATAGAATGGCTTCCCGCTGCGTCAAAGACCGACTCGTATACTTACAGCTACGGTCTGCTAAAGATTTCGAGAGAGACAGGAAAAATGCGTCTCACATCTTAAACCCGGACATAGATAAGTCAGGAAGAAAATTCGGCGGCGTTTAACGACAATAAATATTTCAGCATCAAAAATCCCCTTACCATATGAACCCTGGTCTTATTTGGAGGGTTGTTTTTGACCGACGTCTGGTTCTGCATATTGGGTGAAACACGTGTTACAACAGTAAATAACTCTGGGTAAAAGAAGGAAGAAATTCAGTTTCGAACACGGGGAAAAGAACTGGAAAGTTATAAACAGATTTTGAAAATGATTCTATCGCTAGTTGCAGCCTGCATTGCACGTTTTTTTTTTTTTTTTTTTTTTTTAACAATTCGTTATTTTATATTACCAAACCTCGCTGCAAACCGCAACATTTCCGTGTAGCAGTCTTTGGCACTCACCTATAACATACAAGAAAAACATATAAAACTGATGGTAGGAATTTCCATCGGAGTAATAAAGTTCTCTTGGTAAAAGATATCACGTCGAGAGACGTTAAAAGTACATAAGTATTATATACGTGGGTTCGTGGAACGTGTCTTTACTTTTTACTTCATTCGTCATACGAACATCATGCAAACACATTTGACGATCTATAAAGTTATCGACTGCTGCACTAGTCAGTTTCCTTATATCTACTCGATTATGGATGATTTATTAGAGAGAAATGGAAGACGGTATGTACCTATTCTGATTGGGATGGAAATGATCCCAAAACTTTCCGATGGTGGAAAAAAAAATTGGTAATATAAAATTTAATAAAGTTAGTTAGCTCCTGACGTCTAGTAAATTGCATGTACTATGCAAATCTATAGTAGCCTTCAATCAATAGTAAAATAGAGAAATGAAAGCTCTGAAACTTGCCAGGAAGCTCAGACTTCTACAACACAAAGTTCACGGGGAGCTTACATCGTGCCTTCAGGGACAAAGCCGTAGCAGCTAACAGTCAAGGACATCCAGAAATAGAATTTCGTTGCTGGCGTGCTGCTTCCGTCGACGGCAACGATTTTTTATTTTATTTTTATTTATTTTTTTGTATGTTTTTTCGGTACTTTTTTTCCAGAAAAGGGGTGAGGAGGACTTGGCTGAACGAGCAGTCGAGGCGAAAAACAAAACAGTAAAGTGTTTTGAGTTGAAAGTTGGAATTCAGGGTCTAGACCAGAGACTCTGCAAGGTACTTTGGGCGATTCTTTCCGAGGTGTACTTTTCGCAAGATAACAGCAGCGGTTACAGCCAACTTTGACCTGCGGTTAAATGGCAGGCCTGGTGGCTGTACTGGGAGAGACCTTAACCCTTCCTTTAGCTTGTCATTTAAATTAAACGTGAAGGTTCGTTCTGCTTCGCGACTCGAGTCACTCCTTTGGCAGGATTTCCGGTCCGACGCTTTCCATAACGATCCGTCTATCCCTTGGGACTTCCTTCATCTTCGAAACCCTCTGCTACTCAGTCCCTGAAGCCACCGTCACCACCCCCATCACCTTGTTCCGCAACTCCGATTCTATATCTTCTATTCTCTCTCACCTTTATCGCAAAATCCGAAAGAATGCCAGCTGAGAATTGGGAGAAAGATAAGAGACGAGAGAAAAACGCAACAAAAAAAAAGATATTTCCAGATATATGCATATTCACATCTACAGGGTAGGTCGTCAAGTTTTCCGCTAAATTAAATCGTGAGTTGGAAAAGATTCGACGAATTTTATAAGTATAATAAATTATCACTTATCACATTCCTACTCGTACGTTTAATTAGATAGACGGCGACGTGGAGTGGTAAAGTAAAGGGTTGAAAAATTATGAATACTGAATCAGTCAGTACCTCGTTAAAATTGAAAATTGTTGTTGATTCTGCGAGAATACTTCAGACGTCGCACTAGACGATGGTAATCAAAATAAATATTGTTGAAACGCTGGTAATGAAAAATTGAGAATTTCTATTCATTAATTCTATAACTAGCACTAAATCTTCGTCAGTTCTGAATAATGTCAAAACTAATGATCGTTGAATACTCTGGAATGTGATTCCAGCAGCGAACCTGATAAACAAATGAGGGTAATTTGTTCTTAAAGCAGACAGGAGTAGTCAGATATCGAGTAAGACTGTATAGAAAAATGAATAACTGAAGCGCAAATAAAAAGTTTGATGAAAATTTTACATTTCTTAAAAACGAGGATAAATCAACGTCTTGAATAAATCAGTGACAAAAACTCGACTCGGATGATTTGAGATGAGAATTTGACACACAATCAGTTCTACAATCTCAGAGAATCATTGGTCGTTGACATTCTGACAGATTGACATGTATAGTGACGTAGGTCTTGCACGAGTGCTACCTTGCCGGATAAATATCATGCAAATTGATCGTGTTTTGATGGAAGGCCGAGACGCCCGAGACGTTAACAGATTAAGAAAAATGATGACGTTTTGACATTTTTTTTTCTTTGAGAGGAAAACTGACATTCAGATATTTGATGAATGTAAAATTATGGTGAGAGCATAGAAATGTGCATTTATTTTTCATCTACAAGCCAGTCTTTGTTATTCTTAACAAACCTGTGATATGCATCAAATAATGGCGTGCCTTGTTATCCTTTACTGAAATTATTTCAATTTATACCAACGAACGACACACCGAGACACAAAAGCACTCCAACGGAGCTTGTCTTATACCAAATATAAAAATCCTGCCTTGATATGGTTGAAAAATGAAATTAATCGAGTGTTAAATTGACGAAATTTTTCAACACCTTGAAAAAAGAAAAAAGATTAGTTAGAAGAATTAGTTTTAAATGATTTTTCTTTCTTCTTCCTTAAGTGCCTAAATCTAAAACTTTCGTCATACTGGTTTTCGTGAGAGTTGAAAAATGTTCATAATTAACGAATCGTAACAGCGAACTCGATCAATAATCAGCCTTGTGCCTAAGGGTGCTATATATATATGTATTAAGTATATATATGTAGTCGATAGTCGACTCTCATCCGATAACTTCCAGCTAATTAAGCAGCTCGCGAGACCTTCTCATCTTGAAAGACTGGGCGGGGTGAAGGTACGCCAGACAAGCAAGTCCGCCACCCTTTATAGAGGTAGTTGGTAAGGGTGGATAGTCAGATGGTTGAACTAGGTCTCCTTTGCAAGGTACGAATAATGCCCTGAAGTGAGAAGTGAGGGGAAAGTCAGAGTAACGTAACGTAAGGGCACTAAAAGGCAGTCAGGGTTGTTCGACTCGAAGAGGTAATCTCGAATGGAATTACCCGCGTGGCCCGTAAAAAATATGTCCCTGGTTTTCAGGGTACCTCCATTCCATATTCTTGAAAATTTACAAATTTTTTTTATCTAGCCGGTATAAGGATTACCGTACCTATGTATATAAGACTTAACTACTGGTTGCCATATTTCTGTAATGACAAATAACCGATAAAAGATGAAAGAAAATTTCTCTAGCTATAATACGCGTCGGACCTATCCAGAGAGAAAATGATGATTAAATCCTTTTTGTTCCTAAATCATTTTTCATCCCTCTGCCTCTGGTATATCTTTTCAACTTTTTTTTTCGGAGGGGAACAGCCGAGAAGCACTTTTGTGTAACTTTAAGACACTGCCCGTACTTTAGCAGCATAATGTAAGCGATGTGAGCATTGAAACGTGAGACGGAAGCCTTGAGGTAGAATTTCCGGTGTGCCATGACTCGGATTGTCCGTCATACCATCTAAATTCGCCTTATTTTCACCTCTCACTAAAGCTCCTCTCCGTTCGCGAATTTCCTGTCGATTTTCATTGTCTTTAGCTGAAGATTATCTTTACTGAATGAATCGACAGACACGGCGTGCTTTATCGCCTGTATATAAATCAGCGAATTAAATAGATTAACTAATACGAGGCTTCGATTATTTCATTCAATATTTTATATTATGTTATATATAGAATGAAAATAATTAGACTACCTACTCAAATATCCGTCAATGTTGATGTTCAACTAACACTGCACTGCGTATAAAACTCAATAATATTTTCTAAGCCCTGTCACCACATGAAACTAATGCAAACGTGATAATTTCATAATGTATCGCAGGAAATTCAACCACAAACGTATCGAATTCTCCGGACTACATCAAGCAGGCTTATTAATAATCATTATATAGTTGAAGAAGTATAAAGTATACACAGGATCTCTTCACATTGATAAAATTTCTGGAAATATTGCGTTCTCTCCATGGCTTTGAATAATTAATAAAGTGCTCCAATCGTCAACAAGCTCTCCGCATTACACACGTGGTACAATTTTACCGTAGATGTTTAATGACCCACATAAAATACTTGAAATTTACATAACCCGCGGTGAAAGTAACTGTCCCACAGGACTAACGTGTCTCAAGGTTCTGGTGTACCTGTTACACTATGTGCGCTAGAAGTAAAGTCTAGACTCGTAAAGAGTTTCATTAACTTCCTGCTGTTAACTGCCTACCCAACTCTCCTGTCTTAGTGTTCATATAAAACACATTGATGTTTGCTGTAACCTATATATATATATATATAATATAATAGCGTCAGTCTTTCGCCACAAGATAATACTAAACAATTTCACTTCCATTGTGGCGCGTCGAATCTTCTGTCTTCTCAAAAATCTGCATTCGCGATCAGGTTTATTAACAGTAAACGCGATTCGATTGCAAATATTGAACCATCCTGTGACTGAAGAATCCTAAAGCCAATATTATTTCGCTGATAAACGAGGCTCACCATTTACTGATCTGGAAAGAAATTCTATAAACTATGACCGTTCATTTTACATTTTGAATTCAAAGCTGAGATAAAGCTGTCTACGTAGGTTATTATTTTTATCGTCGGAAATCTATACCGTCCATAATAACTATGATTAGGTTCTGGTATAATTTAACATGACATATCCACCATGAAATGTATTATCGGATTGTACGATGGTTCGAAGTGAGAGAGTACTAGGTAACTAGGGGATGATTTCGACGGGTATTAAGCGAAGGTAGTTCTGTTTACAGCAAGCGGGATTAGAGCGCGGCATTACATAATCACGTGTGAGTGGTCCAGAACGTTTTGCCCAGAGTCTAGACAAGAGGAGCCGATACAGCGTGCACTGCGCCATCATCAGAATACACTGCAGTGAACCGGGAAACCCTCTGTAATCAAGGATTAGGCTCTAAATCTAATTACTGCTTCTGGTGTAGAGAGGGTCGAAAATTGGTAGTTGTTTTAGTCAACTGAAATTCTTTCTATAAACTATGAATGTTACTGAAAAAATTGTTTGCTGACCGCAGTCTCCTGATATAAAAAGAAAAAGGAACTGAAAGTGAGAACCTATTTCACAGGGTGAAGGCTTTTATGTGACGTTGAATGGACCGGTAGAGGTGTCCTTTTGTAATATCCGATAAAGAGAAAAGAAACGTATAGAGGAAGAAGGAGGAAAGAGACGAAAAAGCTCTCGGAAAAGATCCCTGTAACACTTGTTGCCACAGGAAAAGAATGATCCCTTTTAGTCCGAGGCATTCGACGATTTTTAATTGGGTGTGGTAGCTGTACCTAGTATTCCTTTGACATCGAAAATCGAAACAATTTTTTCATCAAAATATCAGCGATTTACTATACACAGGGCATTTAACCTGGATGGAGAAAAGCAACGAGAATAATTTGAGTCTGATCGATTACAACGAATCGATTTCATGCTAATACCATCCAACAAACCCAGCCGATTAACATATAAATGACATTTTTCGATTTAAAATTTGAAATACAATGGTGTACCTATAGTTTTCGTTAAACATCACAAAAGGCAGGCGAAGTTCTTTAATATTCCCGAGTAAATATTATTCCACTCGATTCAAATATTTGCTAAAATTACTGAGCTCAGCATATTATCTATATAGTTACGGTATAGTTATACTCATGCTGCCGGTAGGATAAAGTTGGAAGTAGTGCAGCTCATTATACGAAACAGAATAAATGAAACATGAGCTTTTCGAAGTGATATGATATTTCTGACCGACGGAAATAATTATTCATTCAAACAGAATGAGAAACATTCATCTGTGTCTGATTCGAGGCTACGTATACAAATGAAGTTTCGAAAATTTTAGCTACTCGTGAATTATTAGTTACGTAGCTATCTTTGCTAACGAATTCCGATAATATAGTATTAGCCTATACTCTGCCTCTTTCATCCTCGGCAAATTTTTCTCTCCAGGATTGAAAAATATTCCGTTCTACGTACCTACAGAAGGATTCATTAATTAATAATTTACATGCAAAGGAGCGAGCCCGGACATCTCTCTCTTTCTCTCTCTCTCTCTCTCTCTCTGCTATATATCTATATATATCTATATCTATATCTATATCTATATCTATATCTATCTCTCTCTCTCTCTCTCTCTCTCCCCTAGACGTCTTAGAAGCTTGAAAATTCGTCTTGCAAGTATGGAAAACAAAGCTAGCTGTTTCGCTTCTGCAAAAAAAAATTTTGCAATCCAGCTAAATTACGCCCGAATTCAATCAACGATTCAACGCTTCGTTGTTCATCGACACGTTAATTACTCGCGATAATAAAAATTAAACAATGATGCCCTCGATTATACAATTGGTAAAGCCTCTCGCATGAACTTGCCGAAGAACAGTCATCAATTAATTCCGCTTCATTTAGCTTAATTGCATTCCGTGGCTTGGCATACTTCGGTCACTACTGGACCATTATACTTGCGTGAGAATACCGGCACATCGGTCACCCAGTGCTTATGAGGTCGAATTGGCCATCGTACGGCAATGACTAATCCTTTGTACGATCGTGCCAAGTCGATTCATCGAGATGAATCAGTTTGATCAACAAGTTAGGAGGAATCACCTGCATTTCCTTCCGTCAGCAGGAAAAAATATCATTATTATAATTGAACCTGATTGAATCTAATCGTCAGTTTTTAGTTTGATTATATCAATCTCTGATCGGAGGAGACCCAGAACTGCGTAAACAATGTAGATTTAACATGGAGTAGGTTATCTCTGAATAGAGTTAAGTTGACTGAACGTCTCACCCTGCACAAGCGTATATTGTCTGGCTATAAGACTACACAGGGTTATTTCGCAGGTGATGCGATAGGGTGGCGCGAAACGTTAAAGGTAAATTGCAAGATTATGGTAATGCGCCCGCTTTAGTAGATTGAGACCATGAAATGAAAAATTTATACACCTAGTTCCCCGGGGTTTTGGTCACATGGCTGTATAAGCTTGGGCCTTGAAAAATTGAAAAAAAAAACCAAGGTTATGAACACGACACGCGTGCCTGGGCATAGCACAAGTGTGAATGACACACCCTGGTGTCGTCTAAATTGCCATCTATTGCTCACACATCCTCTTCTCCGTAGGTATTTTATGCTATACGTGACCTGGCTGCGCTCAATACAACCTAGCCAGTAATGGGCGCTGATATCCAGCTGATGAAAATCAACGTTTTTCATTCTCTGGCAGAAATATTGAAGTTGGGTTTTAAACTAGAAATTTATAATATAGATGCATTAAATTATTGAATTATTAGTTCTGTTTGGCCTAGTGACCTACAAGTCATTCAGGCGCTCACAAATCTCATACGCAAGTCAAGGATTGTTCCTGGTTTCATATACGATAAGTGTAAAACGTAACTTTGTCATTTCACTTGTATGATGTATAGAAATATTTACGCGGCACGTGCACTGTGTCCTTCGTCGATGAAATTACTGATTACATAACGGAATCCAAGGTGAATCATCACGCTAGTATAATACAACAGAACTCACGTTACTCTGAACATTGTTAAGTTCCTTAACATGAGAGTTCTGCGACAGAAATATATGCGAAATTTTCGTGGTCCCCCTGCATAGTCGAAATATTACGTCCCTCGCTGAATAATATCGCCCGTGGCCAGTCCCTTTTCCAAACTCTGCTGTTCAATTAATTATTTATCAATTAGGCCACTAATAATTCACTTTATTAGCAACCCAACCGCAAATACTGTATGTGCCCACGTAAATACTCACACATAGGGTAGGCATTTTCATACAATTATTCACCCCGACATACGCAGTTGTTTATAGGTAGCTGAACACCAGTTCACAAAAATAGTGTGTAATATACGGTGCGAATTAAATGGACGTAATTTCGCTCCACTAGTCGAAGGAGACCAGATCGCTAAAGACTGTGGCGCGAATCTTAGGAAAGGCAATGATGAATAAGTCGAACTAAGAAGAGAGGGTTGGTTGGCTAGACTGAGGCAACCGGTAAACAAAGTTAATTACTCGAGTTGATTGCCGTTTGATCTCCTTGCCATTTCCTATGGATTCCCCTGCTTCACTCCTCTTTTGCGACTGCAGAGTTTGCCATCTCGCATGGTTCCTCTGAGAGGATGTAGGCCTCTCACTTTAGCCCGATAAACTCCTTCTACATGCTTGTAACGACCCACATATAACTACTGGCAATTATTAGATTTAAGAAGTTGAGCACTTCGTAGAACAAACCCGTGTAGTTATAGGAAGCTCTGGTCCTGTTTCTCTGCTGTATTTTCATCAAATAAGCAGGTTTTCCGATTAATTTATCAACGTATACGTATGCGTGCATACCCTTAAACAAAGGTGAATTTCTACAGCGACTCTGGTTCATGATCAGAGGATTTTATTCCCCGTTTCACAATTACTCATTGAAACATGCGGACATGGTCATTGATTAACAGTCTATAATTATAACTCTGGTCACGCGACATCCGTACTTTCAGGAATTTCACCTCGTACAGTTTATTCCTCCGAAATATTTTCCTGTGACTTTTAGTAATATCTTTGCTTTTGATTTTTATCACTTTGGTTTTTATCCGCAAATAGATTTTGATCATTACAACGAATCTTCACGTCTTCGCGCCTCTGACATCCGAGAACTTCGCGGAATAAATTCGTCGCGAAAAAAATTGAAATTAACAGGATTTTCAAACTATGTTCTTCATATAGTTCATAGAATTCGCAGTAATTGTATAAGCTGGTCACCATTTAGCAGTCCACCACGATGTTCGATCGAGCAGTAGACTGTCCGATGCAAAGTCTAATTAACGAAGCAGGAAGATGGACTAACGAGGTCTAGACTGTCGTTATCGTCTATATGGGGATTTGATGAAGCCAGCGAAGTCAACGGAGCCGGAAACGAGCCTGACGAAGTCAACAGAGCAACTAACTTTACCCCGTTCTCTAGGGGATGTATTACTAAACCGTTGACAATTCTATTGCGGTTACTAACTGTCTTGAACTACCACTACCTTCTTCGTGGTCACTAACTATCCTAAACTCTCACTGCTATATGGTCACATGCCTCCAACCTGAATCTAACAATCACCTAGGGGGGTGTCTCTGTGAAGCGACACAAAACTATCCAAAGAATCAAGAAACTTTTACCCTATGGGACTTTCTTGATAGAAGATTGACATCTTTCAGGTTTAGGATCTTCGGATCTTTTTAACCAAACGCGGCTATAATCTTTGATTATTCATGGTTAGGTATGTAAAAATATACAGGGTAGGTACTACTAACGGACCCTTCGAAGTTTCAGTACCATCACAGAACGTCACCTCATTCAATTCTTGTTTCTACGATTTTCAGATACTATATTCAATGCCTTAGGCGGAAACTGTGAGCCGTTATTTAAGTTCCTGGAACATCAACTGGTAAAAAAAAAACCCCCCATCACGATGATATCATTTTGCACGCGGTCGATTTTATGGACAGATGAACTGACCGAGTGTAAATTCATGCCTGGTTAGATATTATTCTGCGGATCAGGTTGGAAATGATGCATGCTATTGGATTATTAACATCCTCTCACGAATATACGTACCTTCACACATGCGTCCGTGTCTAAAGTTAGGAGAGCCCATTGTTACTACGCATTGTATTTCATATGGTAGTTTCCACCGTATATCCCCTAGCTGTACTCTATTCTGCATATAGTTTACATTGGGTTATAATATGCTTTAGTTTCGCCTGTCTCTACCTCCTCCGTGCATTCGAGATATACCACTATCTGAATAGGATATGTAACTTTACTCCAGTGGCAAGCTATTGTTGATTCTATTCTCCGTAGTACATTGAGTTCAGCCGGCCAGGTTCTAGAAGTCCACTGCCTAATGTGCTAACATACGCCATAAACACGCGACAGCCACGTCTCGTTGATGAAACTTTACTTCAATATCGTTTGTATTTTTATAACCAGAATCTACTCTCGTTCTGTAGATACAGAGTTCGCAATTATCATGAATTAGATAGTAGATGAAGAATTTAAAGAGATGTAAAGATGAGTGTGATTCAAACAGCCATGTTTAATTACGTAAATTAGTTAGATACTGAATATTCATTATTCTTTAAACTTTCACGAGCAGCTTTGGTTCCAGTTAAAAGTTAGTTGCCTGGCATTGAATTGTCGCTACAATTTTTCACACTTTGAATCCGCAACAGCTGCACAGCTGGCTATGCGTTGAAGTGCATCAATTGGCCAAGTATGCGATACTGAATGCAATACTGCAATACTGAAAAATGCAAGATCGGAAAATTGTCAGATGGTGGTGTATCTAGTGGAGGAAATTTTTTTCATCTTTCACTCCTTTTTTTTTTTTTTTTGTTCTGTTTGCCTCGTTCCACGATGGTGGCTTTTCCACAACCCGTAACTTTGGCTTACTACGGCTTACTACGAATCTGGGCACCCGAAATAATACTCGTATACGACTCGTCCGCATACACGGGCACAAACACATGTGCAGGTTACTGTCCGCCTCGAAAGGGCCCGGTCGAGCCCATCCGGACCTTGCAGTACTTTGACCTCTCGCCTCGCCTCGCCGCGCCTCGCCTGACAAGTTAAAGGTTTTCTACCACGTAAGACTATTCCTCGTAGAAGAGAGAGAAGGAGATAATAGAAGGAAACTATGAGGGGGATAAACTGAGAAGCAGATATTATGAAGCGAATAGAAACTAGAGCGCAAGTGTAGGGATATAGAGATCAATTTATTTTCATTACTATAATTAGAGACAGTTTGATGAAGAAAATTTATTTCAGAGTTCAAATTATCATCTACAGATATATTAGGTTGGTCGTTCAAACTGTATTATTCTTGTGAGAAAGTGCAGCTGCTGTGAAAACGAGACCCAACGTTTTAAGAAGGTAAAATTTTCAATTTTAATTTCGATTTCGATTTTGATTTCGATTTCATATTCGATCGAAAGATAGATATAGGTATCTGAGTTTGAATTGACCGTTAGGCTATAGACAGCTATGAGCAAAAATAAAAGCAAAATAAAAATTCAAGAATTTTCTCTCTACGATGGTAAGATACAACCGGTTTGTTGCACTACTACACCCATCGCTCAGGACAGGCTATCTTAGCTTCTTGGCCGCCTGCAGAGACTTTGACGATGGGGAATTCCACCAGGCAGAGACTTCGATCGAGCGAATTTCGTGACTCGTTGAATCGTATCAGACAAATGCATCTGTACACATACATATACCCATCATATAGAGTACCTATATACATACCTACACCCAACGTTTTACGTCCTTGCGAACGTATATTATTTTCTGAAACTGCGCGTTTCTCAAGACTTTCAGATATTCGGTAAAACATTTTTCTATTTCTTTATATTCTCCTATTTTAAATTCGTTTCTTTCTTTTTCCCAGCTGTCGGTCTTGTAGACATAATTCGCTGGTTTTTATATAAGAAAAAAGAACCACAAAAATATAACTTGTCTTGAACAATTTTTCATAGCGTGTAGAACAAAAGGTACTTTTATTCAATTAGGAGTTTTATGTACCTAATTAGTCAAGTCACCGTAGGCGAGTTGAAGGCGCGGTCAAATCGAGCTAAACGTTGCTAAGCTCAGATGACTTGAATCTCTGAAAGCAACTATAATTGAATCAGCTTGATGAAGGGTCATTGACCTGAAAATTCAAAATATGAATCCACAGTATTCCTATGCATTACTCATTTTGTTATCTATTTGGAGTGGTTTTTAGAGAGATCTACATTGTGCCGAGGGCGTATAATAAATAATATTCTCGACTGGAAAACTAGATCGCAATTAGGTTTTCCGATGGAACTGTTTGGCAGTGAGTTTATCAACTCACGGTTATATTTTTTTGACTGGTAATATTGTTATTATATTCTTTTGTATCTGTATTCCTTCAAATAACGCAAAACTCCACGTTTGATTGAATATCTGTCAATAAATCGGTAATCGCAACTATGTTTGCTGATACTAGCTCGAGGCTACATATTGTCCAGTATTGGAATTAATTACTTTTCAGGGATTTGACTACGGAACAATTTTCCATGTATTTTCGAAATAACTTGCATCGCAGGCACAAATCAGTTAAATTTCATAATAATTGTTCAATAAAATATAAGATTTGTTCAAATATTTTCGCTGACGAAATTTTAAACGCAATTAATCGAACCAATTATTGCTCTTTACGTACGTATACATACCTGTGTACCCGCGTTTATGAACATTTCGTGGGGTATGCTAATACACGATCAACGTTAATCGTAACACGATATAATACATAGTTAAATACGATAGCAATTTCGTTCTACACAACCAGTGCTAAACTCCGTGGCGCAAACAAACTTGTTTAGAGTTAGGAGCCCAGCTGTACACTGCACACATGTCGGAGTTAGCGAACAATTGTTCAAAAACATTGTAATCTGTAGTTTGCTCGAAGAATTCTATGCAAACTACTGTGACTGAAATTTTAGATGTAATTTTTTTTGTTCGCTGTATTTTTTTTTTTTTTTTTTCATTCAAATCATCGAACCAGGAATCGGAATATCCGAGTCGATAAATCCAGTCAGTTAGATTTAAATTATACGAAATTGAATATGTGGTATTCCACGTGAACCGGACCAGTTTTTGGCCTGAGGTCATCGAATTTGACGCCAATGCAGATTCAGATTCCTTGTTACTACATGAGATGCCCCCAACAGTTACAAAGCTTGAAAATAATTGGTTCAATTGATATCGCTGTCATAATTATGCCAAAAGTGTAATTACCACATTTTCAACTCCACTTATCTCAGCTATGCATGAACAAAATCACAACTTCCCATAGTGCATTTTACGCGCATGAATGAGCTCCTTCGAAATATGTAGCACTTCAATTATTTTTGGAATTCTTGAACATGTAAAACTTTGAAAATATGCGATTTCTTTGTTCTTCTACCGAAGGGTCACACCAATTGCCCTGAAATTTTCACCGAAATTACTTCGAGGTGGCACTAAGAAGTAATCAAAATTTTAGCCTCCCGTTTTTCTTCTTTTTTTTTTCAAAAAACCGGCGAAGCATGTAAAACTTGGAAAATATGTGTTTTTATTTTTTTTCTACTTGAAGGGTCACACGGATTGCCTTGAAATTTTCACCGAAATTACTTCAAAGTGTCACATTGGAGTGATAAAATTTCCAGCCTCCCATTTTTTACTTTTTTTTTTGCCAAAAACCGGCCCAGTTCACGTGGAATACCCCATATATATAATTCGAATCTTGAAATTTGAACATTTTTATGTAAATTAGTGAAAATATTTCGTTTCTTGCATGTAAAACTAAAGCTCGTTAAAAATATACCACAAGAGCTGAGACAGAGGGATATAAAGAGAGACCAAGAGGATGATCACCTCCCGTGTTCCGACGCGATGCTGAAGATGCTGGAGTCTCAAGACGCTCGACATACTCGCTCCCAGATTAAATGCAAACCACCAACAACGCAGCCAACGTGCCACCCACGATACGGCCCCTGTCTGTGTCAGGGATACTCATTGTCAGCTTCAGTCCTAAAGAGGCTCTCCAGACTATCCAGTTTGTATAATTTCTCCGAAATTTAGTCTATGTTGGATCTCAAAGATTTAGGATTCGGGCAGAAATTCAGAATATCCGAATAGGGTTGCATTTCCATCTCTACATCTACATGACTAATTGTCTATTTGTCTGGATGGTGGATTGCCCCGGGCTTCTAACTCTGATATCCGGAATTCTACAGTGCTAGCATGCATCGAGCATAATTCCGAGATATCGATTAGCACGAGAGGTAGATAATATGTTCATGAGATGACACTCGTCGATTTTTTATATCTCGACTTTTTAGAACGGGAAAAAAAATTGAAGAAACTAAAAAGAATTCCTAAAGCTAATTTCAGCTAAAGAATCGACTTGGATAGCCGATCGATGCCACTCGTAACTGACTTGGCGCCTTCTGCAAGGAAACTACGTACTTGAAATGAAGTGTTGGTGATTACAGAGAGAATGGTATAAGTCTTTATTCATGTTTTCTTCTTACTTAGCACTGATATACACTCTAATCACATTTCATTGCCAAATGGTGAGTTAGGTTCCGTAGATGAAAGGCCGTCAGAAATATATATATACTAATTTCAAACATTTGAGTTCAAAAGTCAAGGGCTTAATTATGAATACGAAATTATGAATGAAATATGAAGCAGATCCAAGGGTCCAAGGTTACAAACTCATGCCGCGTAATATAGGAAGAGAAGAATATGCAATCGCCATGACCTCTGACACGCCCTGTACAAATCGGAGTGGAAAAATAATTTTGATCAAACTTTTCTCCGCTTTAGGCGTTGACAAAGTTGAAGAAAACTTGACTGTTTGCGTTGAGAAGAAAAGAGAATAAAAATAAATGGAAATAAAGGGAAAAAAATGGAAAAAAGAAAAGTAGAGTTTGAGCAAGCGTATTTATACAGTGACTGCATCCCTAAGTTGACAACCCTGACCCTAACTTTTAATATTCCGCATTCGGCATCTCTGCTTTAAATTTCTCAACTAGAGTTTCGTCGGGCTTGGTAATAATTAACCGTAATTAACAAGGGTCTGCACGTGGGTTAAGCGTAATTTGTACGCTCTCGAGTTTTGGGGCGTTAATTAATACATCAGCTAGCTAGCTAGCTAGCTAGCTCCTTTCTTCCCTATTGTAAAAATATCATTGCAACACAATGGGATGGTAGAAAATTTGATTTTTATATATATTTTACAACTGAAATAGAAGACTCATACGGTAAAAATAAATTTCAGAATACTCACGACCACTCTGACAACAAAAATATCATTAATTGGTATAACGAGAGTGAGTTATTGACCTTTTTTCACAGCATACATGTATGTTATGTACACTCACCCCAATTTGCGACAGTTAAATAACTCTATATTTGACTTTTGTCCACGTATGGCGAGATGACGATTATATTGTGACGATATCGACCAACCCTTGATTACCGCGGTTATATATATAGAAAAAATAGAGTAACCTTTTGAATTTCACGAAGTGAAAAATTTATGCGAATTGATTTCACAAAAATGTAAAATTCGCACTTTAATAGTGAAATCTCGTTCTTTATTTTACTCCAACAAAATTTTTTAAGAAAAATACGAATGTAACTGAATGATATTTTTCCTACACGTTTTAATACGCCCAATACCTTCTTCTTTCTAACTGCAACAGACTGAGGACATAACTCTCAGCGATGATGCATCAAGTATTTATAGCTCGAGTATGCAGGCACAAAAACGCGGTGAAAAATTATGAAAGTTATAGTCAGAAAGCAGGTATCATTAGACATAGTAGTACTACAATATTCATTGACTTTTTGTAAAACGATTAACCATTCAGAAAATATATAATTTAACAATTTTGGATCAAAACTTCATACGCTTAGTATTTGTGAGACGAGATTTATTGGCAATCAAATTTTCAAATACAGACGAGAAATGTGATATTTCAAGAAAATTAAAAAAAAAAAAAAAAAAAAAAAAAAAAACTGTCCAAATTCTCATTTTACGTCTCGTTACTTAAATTATCGTGATCACTGATCCCTGAGATTTAGAACAAAATTTTTTTCACGCTGTTTGAATTAGGATTCTTGACCCTACCCAATAAATTCTTTTTCACAAAACCTGCGTGTTTAAAAATCTGAAAAAATTGGAAACACTTATACACTGTAAAAAGTGTTTATTGTAAATTTACTAAATAGTTAGGAAGTTTTATTCACATATACATGATTAGTGAATTTACAAGACATTTCCTGTAAAATTAATTCACAAATACTTGAAATTTACTAAACAATTATTAGCGAATTCAAATACAATTTTGTGTTTCTACTATAAAAGTTGAGTAAAATCAAGAATTTATTTGACAATTTATCGAACAAGCTTACGTTTAGCAATTCACTTTACTACGCCACATTTGTAATTTTGCAAAACTTTTGTGTAGTAAATGTGTTGTAAATCCAAAATCATTTTTAACAGTGTAGATGATAAACAGGCGCAATTGTTCACAGGTGAAACACAAAATCCTACTAAACTACCTCATTCAATAATTGAAGAAATGACACTTGTGATTATCGTCATCAATAAATCAAGTGAATAGGCTCTATGCGATGAATAATTTTTTTTCTCCATTTTTACAGTAAATGAATTTTATAAACAGCTTGAAGACATTGACTATATCAGCTGTCCCTAAAATCGCTCCATGAAAATATTACTATAACTGTTATTGAGAAAAAGGGAAAGGCAAATCTTGAACGGTACTATGTGGAAGAAGAGTGGGACAATCGTGTGTGTGTGTGTGTGTGTGTGATGAGAATTGAAGCTGTTATTACGTAAATAGTTTAAAACTCACCTCAGATAAATCAGCGTCATCACGAATTCTTGATTCAACAGAGTTGGAGGCGCCATCGGCAACTCCAGCGAGGACTACCACGAGGATGCCAAAAATTGCATAGGCGAAACGGCACGACCCACGAATCATAGTCAATTTTTTTTATTTATTTTCTTCACTGATCACAAACAATTCACTTTATTATTACTATTATTATTATTATTATGATTTACCACAGGGTATAGTATTATATCACCGTTTATAATTCGTTCTTTTAATACATGTAATGTAATGTAATATAAATATATGTATATATATATATATATATATAAATAATATGTGTTTATATATATATGTATATATGTATATTATATATATATATATATATCAACCCTTCCTAACTATAAATTCTATTAATTATTTTTTCACTTTGTATAATAATTTATTAACGCCTCTCGTAGTATAAGAATACGGGTTAACGAACTGACGTATGTACAGTACCACGCTGGATGTACGTACGGGTGACTCTTTCTATACCGTGCTTACCGCACGAAGGATAGCGCGAAACTGTGCCCCCACCACGATACGAACTCCAGCCCCCCACCCCGATTTGATACTCCCACGGCGTTGCCCGAGTCCAGCAAACAAGTTCTTCGGCTTTGAGTTCGGCTTCGGCGTCGGCGTCGGCGTCAAATTCGGATTCAAATTGCCCGCGGCTACGAGCACGTGACTTGAGAAATTCTATGCTAAAGACTTTAGACGTAGATATATTAACGTAACGTATACCTGGGTTTAGGTACTCTCTAAATTCGAATCAGTGGAAAGTCACTGATGGCAGTGATAAGTATACCAGAATCACTGACAATCAGTAACATTTTCACTGATTGTCAGTGATTCTGGTATACTTATCACTGCCATCAGTGACTTTCCACTGATTCGAATTTAGAGAGTATGTAAGTGCATGCCCTTTTCCAACAATTTTCAACCAAAATACGACGACGGTCAATTTTTACTTCTATGCACTCGTATATACAGTAAAAAAGAATAACTTGGGCTAAGCATTTTTTTTTTTTAACAACCGACAATTTCTCGAACGAAGTTAAAATTCTCTGGAACCAAGAAATTTTTCATGATTCAAGAAAGATTTTACTTGGTCTCAGAGAATTTCACTTCGCTCGAGCGATTGTCGATTGTTCAAAAAAAAAAATGCTTGGCCCAAAAAAAAGAATGCTTGGCCCAAGTTATTCTTTGTTACTATGTATATATTTATGTACATACATACACAGAAAGAAAGGTTAACTTGATTCAAGCAAATTTTGCGGTCCAAAAATGAAGACCGAAATTTTCTCAGATCAAATCAAAAATTTTTTCGAACCAAGAAATTTGGGACAATTTTCTTGGCTCGAGAAAATTTTTGATTTGATCCGAGAAAATTTCGGTCTTCATTTTTGGACTGCAAAATTATCTTGAATCAAGAATAATTTTCTTGGCTCAAGTTAACCTTTTTTTCTGTGTACAGTTGTGTATACAATTAGTCTTTAGAGCAAGTAAGTGAAAGGGCGAGAACCATTGCATAGCTTGAAACGATCAACGAACGAGCGGCGTATCTCTCTGGGAAGGAAACTGAACTTGAAATTACGATAATTAAACTCGAAATTTGAACACCGTACTCAACGAATTGAGATTCGGATATGTTATCCACGGCAATTTGTACCGTAAAGCTGCAGCTACCATTATAGTATAAATTGATTACTTCTGGTTGTTAATTTGATCGAATAAACTGAAATTTAATTGGAATATTCCATTGATTGAATGCAGAATATTTCATCAACTAATATATAAGGAAATTTCGATTTTTCGAAAAGAGAACTTATATTGCTTGAATTGCAGTGTCTTTGAATTAATAAAAAATCATTTCAAAATTCAGGGATCTAACCGTCTAATAATGAAATCAGATTGTATAAGATGCTCCACTATGCTGTATGAACGTTTTCAGGATTTAAGATTGTGGCGCGATGGCAGTAAACGCAAGGGTCGTTAAGTGCTCTCACTGATTGCCATTAATTAATTCCGGTTTTACTACCCTCTATATATTTCCGTTTAACCCGTACCACGGAGGTGGGCTCTTACACTCAGAGGTCATAGAGAGCGAAGTGGCGATTCAAGAGTCAGTACGGGTCGACAGTTCCTAATTAGAAAAAACGGAAATGCAATGAATTGAATAATTAATTTTGTTTTATTTATTTATTTCTATGCTTTGATCGCCGGACTTCACTTTACAAATTGACTGTAAATTGATATTTTCATTAACTTTCTATATAAAACTATACAAATTATATGAAATTGTACCTGACCAATTGTAAGCCAAGTTTCAAAAGCCCGAGTTACAGAATTAATTTAAATTATAATGAAAAACATGCTTCAAAAACAAAGATTCAATCATTCGTTAGCAATTCTGTTCTCTGTTTTTTGTTTTTCTTTTTTTTTTTTTATATCGCTATGCTGTAAACCCTTTCATGGGCTTGCCTGTTGGGCTCTCGTAAATAAATAAATTAAAGGGTAAATACTACTTCCGAAATTTTTAAATTTAGTGTCGGAATTTGTGACAAAATCAGTATTATTTGGAAAAATTTTGGCACATTATCGACGCCGAATGAAACATGCTTGTAACGTTCAAATGATGTCAGCTTTGTCATTCGAAACAAATTTATACGAGGCATACAGCCTACCTGAAAAAGTATGAGCAAGAGCATGTGCAAAAAATGTTATTCTTGTTGTTTGATTTCTGCTGTGCAATCATTTTTGGAAAAATTGAAAAAAAAAGAACAAAAAACGATCCCTGACTACGCAGCGAAAGGCAGATTGCATTTGACAGTCAAAAAAGTTGCAACGCAAAAGTCGTCCAGTGATTTGAAACGTGTTTTTCTACACGACATCTAATCTCACGTACTACCTTGATACGCAAATATCGGTATAGTTATTACTTTGAGAAACGAGGTCAAGCAAACAGCATCATTCATTATCCACAAGTAGATACTATATCACCAATACTATTCTGTAAATAACCATATAGTATAGAGGTAATAAAATCAGAGTACGAATATTGGCGATGAAACAAATCCGTGCAATTTGCATTGGCCTCTAGTCCACCGTCGATCCGTCGCCAATCAGCATTTGGCAACGGGGATACGGGCTAACAAAACTCAAGGAAAAATATATCCTTGGTATACAGCGACTTAAGATTCTAGTGGTTTTACGGTTTGCATAGAAATGAAGCTTTGATGCAAAACGTTTCATCTCAGGAAACATCCCGGTCATCGCATAGTAGCTTTGCCTGAGTGAATTTCGGCGGTCACTTAATCCCCACTGTACCTCAACCATAATTGTTATGCGATTACGATTTTTTAACAATAATCAAATTCTTTTAACTATTTAATCCTGTGCACAAATACATTTTATATCAATATAGCTCGATGTAAATGCGTGTGCAGAATTCGTAAAACGTCCAGAATAATTATATCATGGGTTTAGTATCGACTTCTATCGCTTGTATAGAACAAAGTTACTCGGGACTCGATCAAATTGAACGAAAGCTGATTGCGGGTCTGACGCACGTACGCGTTTCGTCAATCAATTCGTATTTCAGTTAGAAATTGAAACTATTGATAAACACTTGAGGCGTGTGAGGCTGACTATTTCAAAGCAAGCCCACCTGTAATAATGCCATTCATCAATAGTGTCCAGGTGGTTTATTCCGCAAAAGGCAAAATACTATATACCAGACAATGAACCATGACGTTGATAAAGTAATATAGTAGCCCGACTCACGTCTATCAAATATTAAAAGAAATATTTCACATTCTGGCAGTTGTAGGTATATATACTCGTACATATGTATACATTTGCATAAACAGACACAGTGCAGACTAGACAGAATTCACTTATATGGTTACGTACTATGAACCTAGAAGCCAACATTAAGTTATATTATGGTGGAATATAAAAGATATTTACGTGGCGACGCAAAAGCTGATTAAATTCTTATCAAGTCACGTCTCATAATCGTCGCGAATGTTGTGTTTGTTATTTATATTAAATTTAGTTAATTAAGTTTATATTAAATTTTTTTCACTAAAGTTTATCGCGCTGAGACTGGGATCCCTCGGGTTAAAAAAGTGATTAGATTATAATTAGATACCATGTTCAATATGTCTATACAGACTTTCTTCGGATGTACCTATAAATTATTTTCATCGTATTTACACGGCATCCGCAATCGTGTCATTTGGATAGCCCACAAAAAAGGGAATATAGAGGTAGAGGATGAATATAAAGGGCATTGCCGGTCTTTTGTCAGCCGTTAAGGCTGTGAAAAATTGTTGTAAAAATATTCGCTACCCCGTCCATTTAACAAACGAATAAAGGGACACAGGCAATCTAATTTTTCATTCCACATTGTTAATGGAAAAGTGGCATTTCACGTCTCGAATAAAAGAGATTACAGACAGAAAAGTATTCGAAAAACGTGTATAACCTTACCATGCGCAAGTAATACATATGAAAGCGTACACGTAGCAGAAGTGTAAAGCAGATATATATATAATATGCACATGTATGTATGAATGTGGGAATTTGCCAGAATAGAGTATAAACACAAAAGTCCAGATTCTATCGCGAAACTGAACTGGCTAATCTCGTTATCGTT
The DNA here is from genome assembly GCA_943736025.1 of Tenthredo mesomela. NCBI lineage: Eukaryota > Metazoa > Arthropoda > Insecta > Hymenoptera > Tenthredinidae > Tenthredo > Tenthredo mesomela. The sequence continues at coordinate 33,233,634 of OX031015.1, read as the reverse complement.
TTATTATTTTATACCATGACCTTTACGATCTCGTTGGAAGACCTTAATTACCTTGGTTTTATCGTAGTGCTATACTGCATTGAACAACAATGGCTATCCTGCGGTTATAACCCTGTCATGCCGTAATTTGGCCATAGATCTGTCGACCATCAAAAATAACGAATCGAAACCCTTCCAGCCTTTAAATATAACTGTTTTAATGCACACTTGGTTTATGGCTTGCATATTTGTTAATTGTAAAGTTTTGGTCATCTTTTGATTCATAGTCGTTTATTCTACACGGTTTGTATCCGCTATGATGCTTCCGGTATTGTTAAAATCGTAAAAATTTGAACAAAATTTTATTTCACCCCTAACTATGTATAGCTTTAGCCGGCCTGAAACAAAAGGGTAGACTTACAGAAGACAATCTCAATATTTTAACGAGCGTCTTAATAATTTGTCTTCGTTTAGTTATTCCATCAAAGTTTCACGGGACTTGTCTCATTTTAAGACTTCGACAAGATTTTGAATGAATCTGAGAATAATTTAGACATGAAATTTATAAAATTATCCATTTTTTTTTCTTTTTTTTTTTTTTTTTTTGTTGCGCGAATTATATTTCTGAAAAGAGCTGCCACCAACGTACTATATCTTACGCCAATGTACCAAATTCACTCTCGTAACAGGACCTGAACATTCTGACGACGATCGAATGCGATATGTGAACGTTACCAACTACCTGTTGCACGTAAGAGAACATTTTCATCGAATCTTTGTTCATTAACTAAACGTGCTTGGTCCCAGGTCGTTATCACGATTTCCGAGCTGTTTTTCCAAATTCAGTTGGTTATCACATTCGAAAATGATTAGAGGTGGTAGAGTAAACCTGCGTTAAGGGTGAAACGTATCGAAAAGTTGTATTTTCATCTGATAAAAGATTGTTTCAGGAATAATTAGAAACTGGGAAATTTGAATCACAAGCAGCAGTTCATCTGACGATGAGTTCTTTCGACAATTGATTTCATTTCGACTGCAACTAACTACCTGTCAGAACCGATCGCTCAGAAATTGTGATTTTTATCTAAATAAGGGTGGATGCTTGGAAAGACATGTAAATTTCTTTGATAATACTGAGTTATTGGAAAATTCTTCAAGAGACACACTGCAGTTCCTTTATATTCCTATCTAGTAATGAAATTTCAAGATGAAAATCGCACACTGCATGAAATAACACGAAAATAGTCGATACATCGGAATTCTATATAGAGGAGAATATATTTCTGTAAGATTCATATAATATATGAGTTAATAAATTTGTAGACGGTGCGATTTTATGAAAATTCTCTTCTTACTCCGTTCCAAAGTTTTCGAGTATTTTTCGTTAAACAACTTGGAATCTAATCGTGGTAAGTTTTCATCAAAATGAAATTCACTTTTCAAGCAGACATTCAGTCAAATGATGTCTAGTCAGTCTTTTCTATCAACTTTTACTGTGCAGAAATCAAAAATTTCGATCTTCTCGCCGCAGAGTGACCAAATTCATCAAAACCCAATTTTTTATACAAAATTTGACATAATAAGAGAAAAGAAAGGCAAAAATCGTATATAGGTGTATATAGCGCATGTATACAAGTGCAGTCAGCAGTTAAAGACGATCTGGAATTTTTCACCTGTGAAAAAATCACTGGCATAGATTCCGACAGCGTTGTTCTTCATCATCAAAAGTTTTTCCATGCAAATAAACAACCGAACGACACAAAGATCGCGTCTATCCACCCCGAACGAAGAGACAACCTAAGGGAAGTGGAGAGAACATTCCGTAGAGAGAGATTGTTTCTCGTCACCGTCCTTTTGCGAGTGTTAGGTTGGTCGCCTCTTTTCTGCCTTCCTCAACGACCAGGGCCGATCCTCTTTCAACGGCTGGAAAACATCACACAATCCTGAATTTGAACACGTCTGTGAGTTTGGTGAGGAGAGAAACCGTACGCTTTGCGTGATAACGCACTACGTTGGCATGTGGGGGTTGTTGGCAGGAAGGCAGGGTGCCAGAGAGGTAGACAACCCGACAACCCGACAACCAGATGAGAGGACAGGCCTCGTTCCCTCACATATTTTCCTCTCTAACCTTTAGTATCTCCCTCAATTTCTTTGTTCCTACCATATTTGCTTCTCTTTCACTCTCTCTCTAGGTCCTCCACGGTTTCCCTCAAGTCTACCCGATACCTCACGCACTAGTCCTTTGTACCGTCGACGCGATTACCCTCACAGAGGACGTAACCAACCCTTGGGCCATCCATGTGTGCACGTCAATTATTATTATTATTATCATTATTATTTTTATTATGATCATTATTATACCTTGCCACTGCTTGTTGCCTATTACTCGTTATTTCATAAAAGACCAAATCAAGCCAATCTTCATTTTGCGATAATCGTTAGGTCCGCAGGGTCGCAAAGGATATGAGTAAAGCAGTAAATCATCATTGTATGATAGAGTTGAAATTCGACGTTGATAAGTGGCTTTTGACACGGTGCTTGATTGTATTCTCTATACAGTCTATAGAGTTAACATTGAACTGTGTAAGCATGTACTTGGTACCTGCCAAACTTCAACCATATTTCTCTCCTTCAGTTCGAAATGTTTAAGCCTACATTTGCGTATCTCAATCAAACAATCTATCTTCTAACTATTGATGAAGTTATGATGAAGATATGTAATAAAATAAATTGTGTCTAGTACTAGGAAAGCTCTGGTAATACAAAAATATAATACATGAACTTCGAAGCTATTGATTTAGACATTGGAATGATATGTATAGGTCTTCATGAGTATTTAGAAAATTGGATACCAGGAACAGAACTTTAACTTTGACAATATGTTTGATAATAAAAATGTTCAACCCAGTTTGATATCGTATCGGTTTTCTTATTTTATTCAACAGCAATGTGAACCCTTAGCCAAAATACAAACGACATCTGGGCCCGCACGTCGATCTAACGATGTGTCAACAAAGTTTTTCAACAGTCCAATTGGATCGAGCTGAACGCGACGGACCATTTTACGAGATTCGATCCGTAAGTGTAACCCCATTTTATCACATCGAAGAAAACTCCGCAGATTTTCTTTTGCCAATAACTTTTCTACCAGTCTTTTTTACAATACTTTTCACCATACGTTGCACTATCAGTTTTCTAACTTTATTCCCAAGCGTTGGAAACGAGCCCTACAGCTTTACAGCTTGCACAATTCCAACAAACTCTATGTATTCATACTTAGTACATATCTTACGTCTCTATTTCCTTACTGTGTCTCACCCCTTTTATGTGAGTATAATGCAATTAAAATCATTGCAGAGTAGAAATAGGACCTCGTTTCAACAAATTGACTTATGGTAGTAGACACCGGTATATCATGCACAGCCAAGGTACTCGCGTCACGACTGAATGTATGCTTTTAGAAGTCTTCTACGCGATGCTTTAATCTCGTTAAGTTTGTGACGTAAAGGAGCTAATACCTATCTACCTCTAATAAAATGACCTTGCAAATATATATATGTATGTGAAAAAAGAGAAATTTTTCCGAAAATTTTCATCTTTTAAGCTTCCGTAAAGTCGCAGTAACGCTTGGAATTTAAAAAGAATATCGAATTCTTAGGGAAATCTCAAAGTACGTTTGGGAACAACATCTGTAAACACGCGTTGCACGCACCTTAAGCCATTTCGTCTCCGCATAAGTCTTAAGGCATTAATATTAATGTGTCTTTGGCACACAATAAGGCGCCCTGGCACACCGCAGAACTTCGAGAGTTCTCACAAGCCTGCTTATACGTATATATACCTATGTCACTCGGTTGAATTTCCACGTGCAATCTGAACTTCTGGTACTACTTCTGTCAGCATAAGTCATCTACAAGACAACTTCCGAATCAAGTAATGCACCCGGTGTATAAGCTCAGGTGAGAGTGCACTGAGAGCGTATAAGAGGAAGTGCCAGATCCCAGATCGTGGGCTCGTAAACTTTAAGGGAAATGTAACATGAGTGAATCTCGTTAACCTTCTTGGAAGTGTTTCATAACTCACGGTTTACCTAATTGTTTGGCAGACGCCCCAGGAAAAGCTAAAATTTCTCAAGCCTATGTATAATAGAGGATATGAAGATCTCTTCTCTTCGTATGAAATTTAAACGTCTCGGATAGCGAATACATCCTATATGACAGGATTTTTTCGTTTTTTTTTTTTTTTTTTGCCTCATTATAAAAACCTCTGTTAGTATATTAGCCCCCGTGACAAAAACAGGTCTATAGACCATCGACCTAATTAAGTTGCCTACTCGATGCACCTACATTGCTGAGCGGTCGATCGGTGCCAATTCCAACAAGTCATTCGAGTATTTGATATCCGTCTCGCTTCGTATCCAGCGAAATTATATCTGAAAGAGAATTCCAAACAAATCGTATGACTTGATCAAAATTTTGAATACAAAAGACGAATTCAAGTTCTGAATTGAAACACACTGCATGCGTCAGCCATCCAACAACACGTATCTGCAAGCTTTATGTGTCTTCTTGAGACACTATATGCACATTTCCGCAAACAGTTTGAAAGTTTGATCGCGTAGCAAGATGGTGTAACACCTCAGCTGAACCGCAGAGTATCCACGCCGCTGGATAGAAATACATCTTGTAATCCAAACTCTCTTCGAAGTTATCCAATGTGTATTCAACGGGTTCAGTGCGTTTGATTGCGTAAAATATTGCGAATGATTTAAGTTCATGTTCCATAGAGTAGGTTCAAGAAATAGTAATGGATATTGAACTTCAAGGATTACCAGTTATCGTAATACTATAAATCATTCTAAGTTTTATTGCTTTACCTGGATTCAAACCAGTACCTCGCAAGGTATAGTATACTATGCGTCCTTCTCAGGTTTCCTTAATGATCGATTTCAAAAAACCGATCTGTGCTGTGAGAGGAAGAGAATGGAAAGCTAGAACTGAATTGTGAGAATCTCAACAGCAGTACGGAATCGTTGAGATAGAAAGAGATTAATTCAATGGGGTTTATCCACCGCAGATATAATGCCAGCGTACTAGTAAAACCGTTCAATTTCCTTCTCTTTATCTATGATTTCGCGTGGGAATACCGAAGCTCAGCCTAGTTTCGGCCAACCTTAACAAACCCTACCTAATCCGGCATAACCGCAGAGAGACCGTCGCGTGAAATCGGACACGCTCAAATTTAAGATTACAACTTAAATCGCTCAATGTTACTGCGGCAGCCTTTTGGTTTGGCTTAGCTCAGCACCTATTTCATTTCAATGGTAAATTGGGAGCCCCATCATCGCTGCACCATGAGTTATCTCGGATTATGAAGAAAATTTATGTATTTTACCTACGAGGAATGATTTTAATCATTACTACAAGACGTTGATTGCAATTCAATCAATTATTTGCTTATGAGAGTATTGAATGATTGCAAATCGAAATAATGGTGACTGAAATAAGGTGGCGATGTTGAGGGCGAGAATGACCATCAGTCTGAGTACAGTTAACAGTTTCCACCGCTAAGTTGTAAATCAATAACAAACTGCAATAATCTCTGAATACCTTGAAGTGATGACGTTACATCTAGTTTAAAATCCTCCGCGTTCCGCAGGCTTCCCTTTAAGGGTCGATCCGCATTGAGTAAAGCCGTTTATTCTAACCACGCGCTGTTGCAGCAGTTACTTCGGCACTCTTGCGCATATGTTCCGTGAACCTTCAACAATCCACCAACTACAGATTTTCTAGTAAGACGTGTTACATACTGTTATTGAAAGTAACAATTCTTTTCTACCAATCTCACTAATAATATATGCCTAAGCAAACGCATCATTCAAAGACAAGCCCCGTACCACAAGTGGTAGGCCTCTATTTTTTCGTGAATTGACAGTAGTTCGAGATCATATGTGTATGAAACGCTGAAAATCGCTCCGTAATATTAAAAATTGACCAACAATGAGAAATGTTCCTTGAATTTCAATAATACTTTGCTTTCAGGTCATTAATGTTCTCGGATGAGGTTCAGAACACAAAGAAAAAGATATCCGAGAATCATATTCAAGATTAGATCCCTTCTTGTTTCAAATCAAACAACAATTAATTTTTCTAATTAACATTTTCGAACAGAAGTGACGAAAGAATTGACTCTTGTTCAATTGAAATTTAAAGACATAAGGGGTTCAATCTTGAATCCGATACTCATTCATTTTCATCACAAGTGTTCACCAGTTCTGAACATGACCTTAAAACATGGATGACCTGTGATCATTATTATGACGCAAGAAGGATTTTTCAATCTTCTCATTATCACCATGTAATTCCTGAAGTTTTTATTTAATTTTGAATTTGAGGGTGATGAACTTTCTCTGTTTAAAACAACTCTCATACAATATGATCGAAAACTAATTTGAATTTGAGAAAAAATACCTTTATCCTTGTTTCATTGTCGGTAAGACCTTATCGAACATTTTTTTATTTCTATACTTCGCGTTTCAGATAAAAACCTGTCTGCAAAGATATACTACCGTTTTTACTTGTTCACTCACAGTAAATGTGGCAATAATAAAAAAAAAGCACCAAGTACAATAAATGTAGCAAAAACAAAGCCCACTAAAGCCACTTGAAATTCGAACATCGACGGCGTATAGGTAAGCCCTGCTTACAAGAAGTTCTGCTTTAAGTCGAACGGCTCGAAAACAATTCTATGATAGATAATTCGAAAGCACGAAGTGTAATATAAAGGAAACTTGGAAGGGTCGAAGAGGATCACAGAGCGAGCAAAGAGTAGATTACGTAAGTTAGGTTGGGCTGAGTTATTACGGGATAATAACTTTATAGTACATCCCATAGGCCTTTTATGATGCGTAGAAACCCCTAAGCTGATTATTAGTTTACTTTGTTTGAACCTTTTTTTCCGAGCTAACAGAGTCGCGATGCTATAGAGTACATGAATTGACAATATAAGGGCACGGTGTGAAAAAATAGCGATCGATAGGTTTGTATATTTGGTAATTATTTTATGACGTTTCGAAGCTGCACTCAGAAAATGGTCTTGTTGACACAACCAAAATTTGGGTTATAAAAGGCACAATCACATTTTTTGTTCAGTCAACGAAAATTTTGGTAGTCCCATCAAAATTTGGTTTTCCCAACAAAATTTTGGTTATCCGAACGAAATTTTTGGTTGACTGAACAAAAAATTTGATTGACTGAACAAAAAATGTGATTGTGCCTTTTATAACCCAAATTTTGGTTGTGTCAACAAGACCTTTTTCTGAGTGTGTTCTGTAAATAGCAATAAAATGTTCAGTTCTCCTGATATCGGAACTCTATTGCATGATAATAGAGATGAAAAACTGATAATCCAAAATAGAGGTGATCATAAGAACTGCAAAATTTCACTCGTTTTCTCAAATCTCTGGTTCTAATCATATCGTGGAACTTTGTGTCTATCGCCAGCGCCGTCTTAAGCATGATAGGGGCCCAAGGGCCTGGACTAATTAAGGGGCCCTCTTTTATAGATAATTAATGCTGTAAATAATGTAGGAGACCAAATATGATTTATATGGATCATCTTTATTAGGTAAAACTAACACAACCTTACATCATTCGTGACTTTTTATTTCCCATTTAAATAACACGGGAAATGTTTTTTTTTTTTTTTATTTGGAATTTTATTCCGTTCTAACGAATCATCGTGTTGTAAAAATCAATACATATTCTTGTAGGAAATTAAACGATCACCAAAAAAGATCTAATACGACTTTTCGCTAAGTCGAAAAAAAAAGTCGTCATATACCGTTGGAGGTTGAACTTTAACCTTGAATAACTTTCAAACGAGTGGACTTAGCGAAAAATCATATCAGACCTTTTTTGGAGATCCTTTAATTTCCTACAAGAATATGTATTGATTTTTACAACCCGATGATTCGTTAGATTGGAATAAAATTCCAAATAAAGAAAAAAACATTTCTCGTGTTATTTAAATGGGAAATCAAAAATCACGATGAGCCAGCTCTTAATATTAATATTAATATTAATATTAAGAGCTCAAACTTTAAGAGAATTTTTTTTTCGTCATCATGAATAATATTTTCATGGTAGCTAAGGAAAAAAAAATTAGTCTTTTTTATAGCCCACCCTAATAAAATTTGAAGAAAAATTAATAAATACAGCGTAAAATATTCGAATTTAACTGACATCGATAGTCTTCTGGCTCACCAGTGGGGGCCCCCTAGAACCCGGGGCCCTGGGCCCGGGCCCATCGGGCCCATGCTTAAAGACGGCACTGTCTATCGCAAAGCTTCAGTAAGTGTATATAGAATGTCGGTTGAGTTGTCTGTTAAATTCTCGTTGGTCGAACTACATCGAGGTTTTTCGTGATACAGACTATAGAGCAGAGATCACGCAACATTATCTCGTGTCCTCGGAAAGTTCTCCGCTACTCTTATTCGCTAAAAAAAAAAAAAAAAAAACACTAGCTATTCGTGCTGGAAATGATTCGTAACTTTGTCACGCGATTTTTACGAATTTGCCCGGACTTTGGTCTCTAATAAGATCCCAAGGGATACTCGTGGCACGTAGATCCCTCCTACGTAGGGAACGTTTGCGCCTTTGTCGGTACTTTTGATGCAGAAGTTCCAATAGGGGAATGAACCGTGCATCATATGCGTGTAGACCGTTTCGAAGGGTAGTGAGGGTGACGAGCGCGCAGAAAGCGACGTGTGCCGTCATCACCAGGTGAAATAATGAATTTGAACGTCGAAAATTAGTGGCTAATTTTCACTGTATAGTTACGAGGAAATCATTCGTGAAATACATCTGACGAATTTTCAACGTGCAGTAGAAATGCTTGATCAATTATCACGGCAAAGGTCGAATTAATGGGATGGAAGAAAATTAGAGACAATGAGAAACTAGAACCTCTCAAATTTCTGGTTAGACTCATTAATGCAAAGGTTCGTTTTTTTTTTTTTTTTTTTTTTTTTCGTTCATTCTTGTGAAAATCAGGAATTATAATTCACTGAATACGAATATCGAGTTTAGTATCAGCTGAAATAAATTGCGGTAGTGACGAGAGAATGGAGATCAAATAAATTGGGAAATTTTATTGAACGAGGGCAGGTGCTTAATCAAATTAAAAAAAAAACCTTCGTATCCTCACGAGGAAAATTTTCTACGTAAGCCAAATAAAATCACTCTAAGCCATTAAGCGATTTATATTGTTTGTGAGCTGGAGAACTATAAAAAGCAGTTTGCCGAAGTCACTATCAAGTCGAACGATGAATTGGTATGTAGAGCTCTGTAAATATACATAAACGAATCCCTCGATTAAACCGCAGGCATTGGTATTTCAATATTATTCAACCTTGCCATGGATTTTTCTTTCTCTCTTCAATTGAACGACTCGTTTATGTATGTTAATCGATTTTTTACTTGAGTCTAATATTCGCTGATGTATTTAACAGCTAGCCACAAGAGGGTGAGGAAAGATTCTTTTGCAAGTTGAAAATTATAATAACTCGATTAAAACTTGTAGATAAACTTTGCTGGGGAGTTATATAAATGTTATGGTATTTTCATCGTAAATGAAAGATACAAATAAATGAACCAGAGTTATACGTCATAAATAAATGGAAAGAATTTTCTACTACTCCTTAAGACTCAATTTTACGTATCCCTGATTCCTACCATTGAATCCATTTCCGGTTATGTTCGAGGCAATATCACAAATGTCTCAGACTTCCTGGTTAAGTCTGGTGAAATCGGTTCTTCCGTTTTCGCAATAACGATTTCATCAATCTCACTATTACTGTCGGGTCCCACGGGTAAAAATACCTCGGAAATATAGGTCGCACGATTGAATTCAACGACTTTCGATTCCAGGTCGAAAAGAAAGAACATGACGCAACCTTTACGATTCACTTTCACGCATATAAAGCATATAATTTAGTTTTAAAAAAGCTTTAAGTTACTTTTCGTACATTTTTTTTAAGCAAAATTCAATACTTCAATTCGTATTGTGATCATTTATTCTAATTACTCCAATTAAGATACGTATATATCTATATACCTATAACTGGGGGTAAAGTAATCTTACCTCATTTTCAACTTATTACTGTTCTTTATATCCCGCAGAGTCTTTGAAGTCGACATTGGCGAAAAGCAGGATTATTCGATTTCGAGGATTGGGGTGATAATTTCAGGAGGGAAAAAAATCTGCCTTCAACTCGAGGCGCAGAATGGTTCGCTTCGGTTGGTTTTTCTTTCAGTTCCACTTTTCTTTACTTGTTCTGAAAAGCCCTGTTACGTTAAACGACAGAGGAAAATTCAGATTAATCGATCCTGTAGTTTAGGAGATGGAAGCGATCTATCACGATGGCTACAGCTTCGTATCTTCAGAGTCATAAATACTCTACGTATATATCAGACTCTCGGTATAGGATGTTCTTATCAGTTGAGAAGATTGAACAGGCTGCGTCTTCCGCGGAGAAGTTAGATGTGCTTAATTTTGCGCCGGAATTACTATTCCCAATATTTATGAAACAAAATAATGATAACTAGAAGAAGTGAGCTGGAACAAGCGACAATAAATTTTTTTAAATAATCTTTACCAAAGTTACCAATGATCATATCACCGAATCTGGTTGGAGCATCTCTGAATGTGAATCGTTTTTCAATATCCACAATCTGACCCATAAAGTATAAGGAACATTTTTGTAGGAAACTGAGTCTCTTGCTCCTGTGAAAACCTTATCTTTTTTCGCTGGAATTTGCAAGGAATGTGAATTGAATAATATCGATCTTGTTAGTCAATATTCTGTCTAACATTGATCTTTTTTTTTTTTTTTTATATAATTCGTTGAAAAATGAACTCCTGGCCCCGTATTTCAATGCAAAAAGTTGTTCACTTGAGCTAAGATCTATTTTGGCAGATATAGATTCAAATTCATGTAATTTCATAAAATTGACAAATTTTATTTCATAACTCACTACAACATCTCTGATTGAATGATATTATGTTTGTAAATTGTAATTGCAAGCGGGTCTCTTTCTTTTATTCGATCATCGTAGAGATCTAATAGTATAGATTCATTGCTTTCTATACGAGTCGCACGAAGAGATCCATAGTTGACCCCCCAAGGGGCTAAACGTGGGAAATTTTCGAGGGCAGTTTCATTATCCGTTGATAGGATGAAGGGATGAGGAAAGAGGTAGGAAAAGACGAGGTAGGGACGCTGTCCAGATCCAGGGCGCTAACGATAGCCACCAGACGTGATTCGAATTAAGGAAGTTTAACCCAGTGTGACCCGTGAAACCAGTAATTCAATTAATAACAAAGTTTCTTTTGTTAATTACGGCTTCCAAAATTCCACTACAAAAGTTGTTGAAGCAGTTCTCACTATCCACACTTCAAAATACATGACAAACCGTCCCAAATACATGATAAAGGCGATAATGAAATGCCAAGTAGGTATAAAGTGATTAGTTTACATCACAGTTAGCGTTCCTCCCACGCTAGCCAATTATATGAAATATTTCTGAAAGGGATTGTAAATGCGAAAGAAATAATCAACACAACATTATTTTTATTACTCGATCTAACAGCTCCGGCTGTATTGCAATAGTGACACAGTAAGTCGATCGATTCCATACTAATCAGAACAAATGAGCCAATTTAATTTTAATTATACTCAATCAGTACAGGTAGGGTATTCAGAATTTATTGTCCCATCCGAAAAATTGAGAATTAGCATCACCACACAGCGTTAGCACAGAACTACACAGGTATTTAATTACTTACTGTTACACTGAGAAAAAAATAGGGTTGATTCGAACAAAAATTGACTGTCTGAACTAACCCGGCGGTCACGGGTGGGGGAACGGAGATTCGGTTGAAACAATCAAAAATATGATCATTTCAAATAGCGGAGTTTGAATTAAATAAATTTTCAGTTGAATCGACTGAAACTCATTCAATGCGAATGAATATATCAACTAAATGGGTTTGGCATATTCAACCCTATTTTTTTCTCAGTGTATGTACATATAGATGGATGGAGTGTCAGTTATTCTACTTCGATTTTTGTGTGGGTAATATACGCGTGAATAAGTTGAATAATTGGATCGATGATAGAATTATACGGAAATTCATTAGTGTCAACTAGGTATCCGCAAAGCTTGACTATTGGAAAATAAAAGAATTGCCAGAGAAGAGCTTTCATGCCAATGATATTTTTTAAAAACCAATTATCTCAGATGACGGTACCTAATTGACAGACACGTGTATTGTACACTCACATGCATCGTTATAAATGGTTCAGATGTTACACGCACATCACACATCACACGACAGTCAAGAAGTCAAGTTTTACGTACGTTTAGATGAGTTTAATGAAAATCTGTTGTGTTGAAATTCTAAAGATCACAACCTGCGAGAGAGTTTGTCAAGATTGAGTTCCTTCGCAAATACCATACTTGTTTGGGTGAAAATAGAGACAAGGAGGAGCTCATCAGTATTCTATAGTATGTATAACATAGAAAGTTCCATGTTTATAGAACAAAACAGAATAATCGGCTTCGAAAATGGGTAAAAGGTTCCAAATTGGCTATGTACCTACATACATTGAGACTTTCCTTGGTAAGTTCAACTCTGGGATTCAAGAGCTGCTACAAAATAAGCTTAGAAACAGATTGCGATCAGTCGCTATACGTAACTCCCACATTAAGCTGATTATTCCTAAGTATCCTTTGACGTGATTTTTCTAGACGTAACTACAAGGTAGAAAACTCAGATTTAAATATCAGCTGAATAGAGGAGGCAACGAAGTCCGTCGTATATAGTAACCTTAGTCGACCGATGCAAGACCATGAAACCAGACATCTACTAGCCGGTGTTTTATTATAGCCCGACGTATCTGTGGTTCCACCCTGCACGGGGTAAAATCGTGATAAATTATTTTTACGTCCAAGGTTGCATCGTAAATTGTTTATGGAAAATTATTTCTCCTATCTTTTGGACGCAGTTTTCACCCTGCATAAATTGCAGCATAAATTTCTTCATTTCTTAACACGCTTGCCCAGATTTACGGTACCTAATCTGTAGGGTTGCGTGTGTTATACTGCTTTACGTGTTTGGTTCAAACCGTGAAGTTGCCAAGTATATGTTCGCGATAACTATAAGTAGAATGTAAAAATGTAGAAACGATAAGACGACTGGCGAAACAACAGAAGTCAGAATGCGATAATTGCACTTTTTCCTTCAGTCATAGAACTCATCGATAGGTATTTGCGTCGGAATTATAGAGAATTTTGTAAATAGCAAAAACCGGTCTCAGTCTACTTTGACACACTCGGTTTGATAATTCAGACGCAAACTTCCAGCCGACAAGATAGATGCCCCAGGTCTTGGCTCATGGTTGAGATTCCATTAGGTGATTTTCAAGTGTGGTCCTGTATATGTACCCCAGCCGGAATGACTCGTCGCACCGTCACGGTGGAGGAATCTCTTTTTAAAAGTAACTAGATCGATCTATAAAGCAGTCGCTATCTCCATCTGCAAGCTACGAAAGAGCTTAAGAAAATTTGCAAGTTCTAGGATTCAGGGTTTAAAGTCAAGACGGAAAAGTACAGGTTTTTGAAAAATGATCTACCAATTTTAGCCATTTTTTTGTCTTTCTCAGGAAAGGCTGTTTAACCCTTTGTGTCACACATTTTTTTTTTTTTTTTTTTTTTTAACACCAAAAAAAGGTTGAAAATTCGGTCGAAATTGCTCAGAAAATGATGGAAACAGGTGGCACTCCCAGAGTGCCACCATGGCACAAAGGGTTAATACGTGAGGTGAAACAAGCATACGAATAAAACTCGACTCTAGACTTTTGCTAAGGTGTAGTTTCACTAAAAAGCAATTGCAGCCCATGTTCCCGGTGCAAGTAGCAACGAGAACCGTAACACTGTAGAATCTCGTTACCTGGAATTGCACTGATCTTGGTGAACGTGGAGACAATCGTAAGAGGACGCAGTGCACCTCTTAAGAGGAGGTTCTCCCGTTCCGCAAAGACCTCTCTTATAACCCAATCGGTTTTTATCGTGACAAGTGACGTCACGGGACGATTAACTTTTCGATATGTAGGTTTTCTGGTCGGTAGAGTGCAAGCCTAGGGTTTAAAATGTCAAAAGTCATCACCTTGTCGTGTCTTTCATCGATTTTCTTTCGCTCAACACAGACGTGAAAGGTAATTCGATTTTATTTGAAAAAGACACGTTGAGATGTTTTTCTCATCTCTCGGTGGATCCGTCTATCATGCTTTCATCGTCGGCGTCAAAACATTTCTTATACACAGTTTTATACTTTCGGGGCAGGTTAAATTTTCCTAGAGAAGAGATATTTTTCGTTATCGTTTTTTTTTTTTTTTCTTTATTTCCCTTTTTTGTCATTTAATTTTTCAGATCTGTTATTTTTTTTTTTCTTTCTGTGTCCCTTTAATTTTAAATTAACGCGAAGTGGCGTCCTGGAAACTTTTCGCCGCGTCAGCAACTGCTAATCTAATTCTTGAGTTGTAAACTTGTAATTGGACCAACGGTATAAAGTTGAATTAACCTGTCCACGTGTCCTGAACACGCTACGTTCCGTTTGAATAATTTATTGGCTTCTATCCTGTCCTCTGCACGTAAGCACGATATAAATGAATTCGCTTTAAGCGGAGTACCTTTCGAGGAGTCGATTTATTTTCATTCCCGTATAAGTATCGCTTAATAATCTACCATAAGACAACCTCTTCTCATTTACATCGACCATCTTGACATCTAGATGAAAATTTTTCTTCATATTTAACAGCAAGTTTCTTTATTTATTAATCGACACGTAATGTTCGCCACAAATCCTGGTCGACTTTACAGAGTTTTTGATAATTTGTTAACATCTATAACTGAATTACCGTTACCCGATGTCTTTTGAATACTAAATTTTGGTCATCGTTAAATTTTACAATTACATAATTAATGAATTTCGATTTATGAATACGGTACGGAGCAGTGGCGGTCTCGTTACCGAAAATGTATAACGCAGCCTGCGGGTAGATAATTCTTCATAATGTTATGGGCGACTATATAGGTATTGGCTAACAAAACCGTCGACTAACAATTTAAGTTTAATTAATCCAACGTCAGCGAGCTAAATATTGAAAATTATTTCGTATCTTGTATTGAAGTAAATGGTATAATGAAAAATGACCGCCATGCCAGTTGTCTATAATCACAATAATATTAATAATAATCGAATTGGGATTATCGATTTATTTCTATAAGCTCGTATATAAATTTCCGATCGCATCCCTCTGCCTTTAAAATTTCTGACCATTTATTCGAATACGAAAATTTGTGAGGGTCAAAACGGTGTGGTCAAACTGCCAGTGGCATGATTCGTGATAAATATGAATATGTATGGTCTGCCAGTGCCAGAGACGCGGGAAATCTGGGCAGCTAAAAAAGCTTTTCTCCTTGCAGGGTATCCTACCCCCTTACGATTCAGTTTTTGATCTTCTTTCAGTCCTCTTTATCGGGGGCTTCCGCGTCTTTCTCACTCGCTCTTTCCATCCCCCATTTCCGTTGTGGTTCCATACCCCGGTAGCTGTCGCCGAAAGTAAAGTAAAGCAAAATCGTTCCGAATTGAGAATACCGTTCCGTGCTCTTTAAGAATTGGTATTCCGTAGGGCGTCCTGTTTACCACTCCTACGGGATACCCAGTAAGTGGTTCTTCCTTCTCTCCCTTCTTACTTGCCTTTTTTGAATCCACCGTGCCGTCACTGCACCGCGACACAAGACGCAGTCGTTCATATTTTATACATAACTCATACACCTATAATATACATATATGTATACCTAAACGGACGGTGGTTCAGGTACCTTATACATACACAGAGTACTTTAAGCGATATGCAACCTAGGTACAGTCATATGTTTACTGTACATCGCGTCGCGACGCCTGCACAATGGAGTTTCAGAGTCGACTGACAAGTCAGAAAAGAAATGAAGAGTAATGGAAATAAAGATAGCGAATCTTACCTTGACGCGCATAAGTGCAAATGGTATAAGAATTTGATAGGTCACCAAGGTAATGGTCTCGGTGTCAAATTGCATGCAAGCTATACACTTGATTACAGAGACTCTGCAGAGGAAAGCCAACCTCGTTCCCAAAGGAGCGCATTTTTGCGGACGTCGAGTTCTCCTATCAATTCGAAATCCCTGTGCGGTGGGCGTCGCGACGTTACCAGACTTCGGAATCAGCAGGTAAAAAGACGACACTCCTGACACACATGTTAACCCCGCCCTATCTGGAATCGATACGATTTTCTTCCCTCGGTTATCTACTATTCTGTTTCGTATTGCTATACGAACTGATCTTATAGTATTAATCTTGTAATCTAACACCCTTGATTATACAGTATCGCTTTAATTGACCACGCGTTGCGCGTTGCGCGACACCGAAACCGACACCCGAAAGCAATCAACGCAATCTTGCGCATTTCATCCAGCCTACGGAGCTTATATCCCAGGCAAAATCCTTTCCCGCGAATTGAGAATGGGACTTAGCTACTATCCGGGGTGAGACGATTTCATCGGGTTCTTACGCGATAGAAATCACATTCAACGGGTAGACGGGGAACTTGGCAAATGGCAATGACACGAATCAGCTTGAAATCGCTGTAATCAGATGTTTGGTGTTGATAATTTGAAAACAGGGAAATAGCTTGAGTATAGCCGGACAAATAAAGAAATTATCTTAATTTTCATGTCTCGCAAAGTTCGTGTCTTTACCTCTAGGTATACGTCTATATGAATAAAAAGAACTTTTAAACATTAAAATTGGTAACCGAATGTAAATGAAAAATATCACCAATTATTATATGAAAGATTATTACATTAAATCTAAATAAATAGCAAGTTCCTGGAAAGTTTGATATTTGAGGAATTTTCCAAAGTATTATATTAGCCTTGGGCGTTTAGTCAGAAGTTTAGAATGCAGCCACTAAACTCGTGTACGAAAGTTATATTACGAAACAGATACACATAAGCCTTAGCGAGAAAGCAGCGCGAATTTTGTACAGTCAGCTACTGCAGGACGCGTTAGAGCTTACCTTAATATAGTCATAATTTAATTAATTCAGCTTTTAAGTGGGCGAGGACATGCCCAAGTTTATTAAAGCCAACGCTTGGCTAATCTTCCGCTGGAACTGCTTATAATTAGTGGGGCTTAGTCGTCGACCTACACCAGTTGAACAAACCCATCACTTTTGAATATACATTCAAGACCAAAAAAATTTCGCACCTTATAAACGAAGACTAAAAAAATGAAAAATACATTAATTAAATACGAAACGTACCTATAGATACCTATTCCCACATCACAGCAATCATAGCTCATCCTTGTTGGCCCATTCGCTGCGAAGAGGTAAAGTAGCGCAGAATTCCGAGATGTTTCATTCGTGGTTAACTTTAACAGATAGTTTGTGAAACTTTAAAGTACCACCAACAACAACCCTGCGCACACACGTCTTAGGGTTCGGTTGAGTAAAGAAAGACAACTTTCCCCAAGCCTGTAACTTTAGCTCCCATATTGCCTCGTGTATATAACATTGTGTATTTGGTCCTGTAGTGAAAATTTGTGACAAGTTCAGAGCACAAGTTGAAGGTAGCCAGAGAGAGAGAGAGAGAGATAGAGTCTATAGTTACTCCATTTCTCTTGGTAGTTTAATAACAGTTTGTAAGCCCTGAATAATAACTTTTAACGAGGTAGGTTGTTTTGTAGCTAAAAACTTGATGGGCGTAACCTCGGGTATTATCGAAATTGGTAGAAGAAAAAAAAAAAAGAAAAAAAAAAAGAGGTCAAGGTACGATACGTAAAGAAGTAGGCATGTCTTTAAAGATTACTTTAGGCTGAAGACCTCTTTGTTAAGAAAATAATTTCGTCCTACCGGGGTACTCCCAACGGAGAGTGGCAGACTTGCAGAGAGACCCTAATTTATTGCTGGCCAGTGTCGTATCAGGTGCACAATTTGAATAATCTTAAAAATAACGCCGGGGTTGTCTTTGCGTCTGGCAAATATATTGCCTGAAGCGAAGAGGGATAGGCTTGGCTTAGGCAGGCGGATTATAAATGAGTGTTGGTGAGTTTATTTCGTAATTTACAGACAAGATAGGTACTGGGCAAGGAAATACGCGAACAGTTTGTTCGTATGAAAATTAGACTGTCTACCTTTTCCGGAAAGGGCATCCAAGATTTCAACTCTCTATTCAAGTACAAACAGCAAGTGCTCTGGCTAAGCACCTTTAAGGAGTCCTTAATATGCATGAAAGAGGGCCTATTCAGTTTTGACTCGCGAATGAGAAAATTAGGATTGAAATAATTCACGAGCAAGATTCTAAAGCTAAGCCTTAACAGCGAGTGTTTCATACTCGAGAAATCTGCATTAGACATCTCGAAGAGTTGTTGCGAAATGGCTTCTATTTTTCTTTTTTCCTTCAACGTTGTATCACTCCTTCAAGTCATACACTTCGTTTTCAAGCCCCTAGGTATATATGTACGGCAACTGATCGAGCGATTGTTTGAATTGAGCTCAAGAAAATTGAACTTTTCGATGGCCAGAACTTCTATATTGTAGTATGTAGTTATTCTCGACTTTTCCAAACGGAATAAAAAAACCTAACGTAGGTATGGTATCGATTTAAAACTTTGTCGCCTCGAATGTGGTGCAGCAAAATTAAACTCACCGCCTTACTCGTCGAATTTTGAAGCAACGAAATCCATCGAACTATTTCAATCGTCGTTCTCAAATTCAAATTTCAAATCAAGGTCTGATTATAGCGTTCAGCCCAATCGACAATCAATCGCTTTGGTATCAGAGACTAAGCCTATTTCACATCCAAGCGTACAATGATTGTTGTGGAAGTGAAATGTAACGTGAGTAAAATGATCACATTACCTATAATTGTTGTAAAAAGTCTCATGTTTCGCTGTAAATTCGTATAGGGATGTTTTCCTGGATTCGTAACACCCCAAATAGTTTCAATGTCTGAAAATCCTAGTAGGCAGATCGTTTTCATTTCACTAATCGAAACGACTCAGAAAGAAGAATAATCCATTCTCAACTGCGAAAATAGTTAATGCTTTGATAAATCTGTCTATGGAAATTGCGTACATGGACGTTTGACAGAAGCAATCCCATATAACACCGTAATTCCGATAGTACAAGCTTCAGAAACACTCGCCTGCATATGAAACGGCCCAACCAGTTTCAAACTGTCACAATCTAACGTTCCGTAGTTATCTTACCCAAGGCAGACCGTGAACCTCACAGCACATCTCGAGACTTGGCATTGACATTCAATTTGGAGAATTGTCCGTAGGCCATCATCGGTGCACAAATCTGAACCGCACACATCTCCGCCTACGAACCAGCAGTACATTGGAGCAGGAGTATATATGTACATTGTACATATATCTACAGCTGATAACACCTATCTACTCCATTTCCGAAAAACGTTACATCTTACCTTCTATGTGTACAATGGTATCGTGAGAGATAAGTATGTGGGGTGGCTCGGTGGCTCTAGCATAAAGACACATTGACTCGTGGAGTCAATCTATGAAGAGAGGCTACACTTCCATGGCGCCATTATGCAGTTGAGGGATCCAGGTGATCATGAATATATTTTATGGGTTTTTCAGGCTTATAGTTTATGGTTTATGGTTTTATGTAGTAACTTTAACGATTGGAGTTATTTTAAGATTTTAGATACATTCACGATAAAACTTTTTGTTAAGTCACTAATGTGTTTCTTGTGCTACAGTGAAACTCTGACACTGCGCATCTTGAGTGTTTACGGGAGCTTTTCTTTTTCTTGCTGTCACTCTCGCACTCCATCTATTTCCCTCTCGATTATCGACCTTTGGCCTCCTATTGTTTTCCCACATTCACCCCTAGAGAGGAACCTGGCGTTTCCCAAAATCTGGGGGGTTCTTCCAACACAAAGGAACGTAATAAATTCGTGATTTTCAGGGCAACTCGTTATCCCGTTGAATGTGGTTTTTCCGTAACACCTACATGGTGAAGTGAATGAAAAAATTTCGAAGCAATATGTGGAACGTCAAAGGATCAAAACCCTTATTTTATCTGGCTGAGGCTTTTCAGAAGTAGGGAAACAAAAAATTGATCGACTTTTTGTGTTATTCGCTTTGAAAATTTTCCATACCTCACCAGCATGGGCCTCCAACAAATTTATTCATCATAGGAATATATAATAACAAATACAACCCTGCTCTTCAAAGTTCGGAAATAATTAACAAAGGCTGAAAAATTTCTGAATGATCGGAATTATTCTTTTCTTGGTTAAATTAAAAGAGAATTAGTACGTTTTCATCTTAAAGAGTATTATAACCCCAAGACAGGGGAGCAGGTGCAAAAATCAATCAAGTATTTCTTCGAGAAAAAGTAGAACAAATATTGAAAAAGAAAAAATTTCTTGTATTTACGCTGTACAAGCCATTAATCAGACGGCAAAGTTCAATTCAATATGGTTTGATTGCTCAACCTTAATTAAGGACATCATTAAATAGCATTGTTATATAATTTGGTGACTAATTTTCGTGAAATTAATTTCACTATCTAACTGTCGCGTCGTCTTACTCCAATATACATTACTGCAGAGAATTATATTTACCATGGCAAACTTTAGCTGCGTAGAATGTAGATCTTAATTTGACTTTGTTGAAGAAAAAAAGCACGTTTTGTACACGAAGTAATTAAGGATAATGAAATAAAGCGTTTGGTGATTTTCAAAAAAAGAATACCTAACAACTCGCGATCGAGAATATTCTTTCTCTGGCCCCAGCCACCACAATTTTTCTTGCATAATGATGAAGAAAGTAGAAGAAGTACAAAGAACGAAGACTGAGATACGAAAATTGAAAATAAAAAAGAACTGCTGAAGAAAAAGAAAAAAAAAAAAAAAAAAAAAATTGCCAAATGAATGAGAAGATAATATTTCTCTTCAAACATTTTGATGAAGTCAAAACAAGCTGAAAACTTTTTCACGGGATGATTGGAAGCTAAACAACGCAGAAAATTAAGGCCTGAGTAGCACCTTTTAATGAAACAATTCTCCATGGATTTGCCCTTTCATCTATCTAATCACGTCAGATCGGTAAGTCTAAAAATGATTCTCTAATTGAATTTAATGGTATAGTAATAAACGCGAAAATCAATTTTACGATAAGTTAGAGGCGGTGATTCACTTCAATTTAAATCTCTGCACCTGATATTTTCCGTCATTGATCCGAGCTAATTGTAACTACTTGAGCGCAAAATTTATCTTACAACTGAAAGATATGGTTTAATTAACATTTCTCATTACCACCCGTTATCCACTTATTCTAATCTCTCTGCAGAGGAGAATCGGTTCCTTGTATATAGATATGATACATCCAATAATGCATTTGTTAATTGGCTTGAAAGATAAAAATCGATGAGCGTAGGTAAGTGGTAAGTTATACTACGGTCAATTAGTAGAGCAAGCCAACAAGTTTTGACAAAGACATAGAATGGAAGTTCCAAGTTCGTTAACTTATGATCTTTAGTATAAAGCGAATCGTTAATTTCACTTTGGAAACTTTAGTAGCCTAAGACAATAAGCCACGTCGCTAACAGCTAATTTGTGCTTATAGAGACTGACGATGGCGGGTGAAGAAAATGTCAAGTTACATACATATACGTAGGTACATGTGGTATAGTGTTGTATAAAATATACATAGAACGAAAGTCGAGGAAAATAAGCTTTAATAAAGTCGGTAGAAACTTTTTTTTTTATGTTTTAATTTCAGGAGATTCAACTCAAAGGAAGTTTAGACATGGAGCTTAACGAATTCTGGAAAGATATCGTACGCACTGAAAAATTAAAACATCTTCACCAGATCTCAGCTTTGAAATTAGAATAAAGGTATGATAATTCAATATTGAAAAAAAAAAAAAAAAAAGCAAATTTAAATCAACTTTTTAAAACAATTATTAATTCGTGTAAAGAAATTTTAATCGAAACAACGCCGACGACTCTCTTTCATTTTAAATTCTGAAACATTCATCAACTGGCTTCGTAAACAAAAATAATGTATTCCAATTAATTTAGTTTCAATTAACGCCCAATGAGCGAGAAGTGATATGAAAATTAATAATATTATTTGTCAGCCATAGAAAGCTGGCAGAAACGAGACCATAACACGTAGGCGGATATCAATTTCTCGTTACGATAATTGCTCTTCTTGCCTCTTTCTCACCCTGCACCATCGAACCATCGCGATCGTACCATCCACACCAACCGAACCTATCGCAGTCGGCACTGCAATAAAATGGATATTATCCAATATCTGTTTGCCTCTCGAAAAGGTAACAAAATTAAACAACTCGTTGAAAAATGATATTAGGTATATTCTTAGTAAACTTCTCACTTATGCACGTTGATTGCTTCTACGTTGCCATAAGTCTGTCATTTCGCCTACGATAGTTTAATTGAAACGGTGTATAGCCGACCGTAAGAATCTCTTTCATAATTTTTATTTTTATTTTTATCTTAATTAGAGTAAAGCCGAAAATTGTATTCGTCACTTGTATACAAAAATTTGAACTCAAATGCCTCGACGAATTTCCTCAGTTGATAAAATTTCGAAATATTTATTTATTAGGATATATACACGTGTAAGTATACACGATATATTTTATTTTTTTCTTTTTTTTGTGGATATTAATTTCTATCGCATATTCAAGTGCCAGCCAGGGATTCTTTGGCTGACATTGATTTATAGTCAGTTCATATTTCACCGCGCAGGAAACACTGGCATGTCCCCTTTAAACGGGTTCGCGATTTTCCGATAATATCTTAATTCCCCTAATCCTTTGCGGTCTCGTTCAGGTTAACTTCCACGCTACCGTCACAGATCTACTGCGAACCGATTCATAATCCACTTTTTTCCTATTCTAGAAAGAGGAAGTTAAAACGATTTTTAAATTAACTAGTTTGCCAAAGTTTCACCACTAACCACAGGTATATAATTCTCAAATAGTATTTATCAAGCAGTCCAATTCTCGAATCCAATAAAATGATCATTTTTCTATTGTTCATCATTTCCATTTATAGTTTATCGTTATACGAATTCGAGATTAATCACGACGTCAACTTACCCCGAAGACTCTTTCGTTCTAGATGGTTGAACTCGCGACCCAACAAACCTTTATTTTTTCTGCAGGGATAAGTCGCGATGTAACGAGCGAAGACAATACCTCAGCACCATTTCAAAGACGTTTCAGGGTAAATTATTAGCTCTACGTGATAAACGGTCAGCGCAATAAACACTGGTTGCCACTGTATACAGGATTAGAATCACTCACAAAGTATACCGGTCCTTGTGGAATTCTTCTTCCATTTATTTTACCTGCCCGGCTTAGTTTTTTTCGGAACATGGTTATAATATTCCGTTGTTTTATCTCAGGTTTATAAGGTAAAAAAAAAAAAAAAGAATGACCGATGCTCCCGGTGGTAACATCAACTTTGTCAGTAACTAATCACTGCAGTAGGTTGAAAGACACGATATGTTAATGAAATTGAAATGATTTCACAGGCACGAATAGAAATGCTGGCTTTTCTTCGATGAACTTTCTTCATACAAATTTCCATAAGACATACATAGGTATAATCTACGAAGTATTGCGCAAGTTGAGAAGCTGCATCATCAGATGGGATTGTTTCTTAGTTTTTTTTTTTTCTCTCATAAATGAGGTGCGATTCAACTCTGTCGTTGTTCTACGAGTTGTTCCAGTCAATTTTCTGAAGCGTGTCTAACTAAGGGACAATTTACAAGTAAATTTCTAGCGAGAAGCCCCTAGTCTACAACTTCGAACATAATGCGGTGACTAGTTTGAGCAGTCGACTGTTCGCTGTTGGGTCACGAAGCATGACTCTGGCTACTGCACTGCGACACCATCTCGATCCCCCTTCATCCCTTTACACACATAGATCGTGCACACATCGTTCCTTTTATGTAACAACAAATCTATGTAAACGCGATACGGAATGAGATGCAAATGTTACTTTAGCGATATTTTTGCGATAACATAGCGACGTTTACAGATCAACGAGTTTTTAGCTGTTCAAAATTTTCTGTTACGTGGAGAAAAGGGAACGAAAAAATGTCGCCCATTTAGTGCCGCACCACTTTACGTTACGTTTACTTACTTTGAAACGAATCCCCTAAATCTACCGTCTCACTCAATACGTCAGAGAAATCAATAAAATTTTAGGACTTCAGAGTTAAGCCTTCAGGATTTTAAGAAGCTTCCGATCCTTTGCGATGGTAAGTTTTTGCCGAAAGCTTACTCGCTTTGGTTAAATGAATCTGGCAATCGGGGGATATATCACAGTGCCATTCTGCGCGATAACACAGGAACCCAATTAAATTTCAATGAATAACATTAGGGAAGTGTAACTAAATATTCGATCAGTCAAAATAAATTTACAAAGACCCATCTGCTTGAAATTGGATTAACTCTTTTGATGGACGATCGAAGGGTGTGGAACAAATGAACTTTATGGTAATTCTATGTAAAGTAACATCTAAAATGGAGCAATATGTATGGGCCATTCCGCGTAAAAAAAAAAATGGGACACGATGTTCGATTGATACGTATAACACGTCTTCAAATTTTGTGCTACGTTTTTGTTGTTTTTTCTTTTTTTCAATTAATCAGGAGCTCTCTCGAGGTCTGTGGATTTTCAATGCCGACACTTACTTAGCGAGGGCTTAGCAAACCAGTGATTAGTCAAGGATAGGAAATTGGTGCGGTTGAATGCCGGCATTGAATCAAAAGGCTATTGTGCATCGCATCCCGCCTTACCCTGGTTCGTTTCATTTCGTCTTCCGTTCGCCACCAGTCAGCCAATTGCTAGTGGGCGAGTTCTTGTATATTCTAGTTTATCCACTGCAACTCGAACCCCTCTTTGATTTGGCCGCTATTTCCTTCCTCCTTCTATCCACCTTGGAAACTTCTTTGAAAGTACATAGCGAAACATTGGAAAATGTTTTCACAGGATAGTCGATGAGGAAGAAGCCGTTGGCTATTAGCCAAGTCAAAATACATACAGACTTTGAATAAAAAGAACTAAGACCCATGAAAAACGGACGAACTTAACTTTGCAGTTTCTTACTGAAAATCGTATAAATAAAACTTCAATTCCAACATATTCGTTGAAATTTTTTTATCCAGCTGACCGAACATAGAAATATTGTGTTCAGTCCAAATCTCAATACTATATAATGTGAAGATATCCTTAGCATCTGTTCTGTGCTTGTGGTATCGCATTCCTGTTTCAGTCAGTCCCATCCATTTGTCGCCTTGTAAATGCCGTCCATCTGTCCATCTGTCCATTGCTCGTCAAATCTCAGTAGCGGTTTATCGAACGACGAAGCAATCACTCGTCCGAACTACCCAGCAGCCCAATTCCCCCGAGCTTCTGCTATCGTGAACCAATGCCCTGTGCAACTCGGTGAATCTGGTCTGGTCGAATCAAGCAAGTAGTAAAGCTGTGGTTAGGTCAGCCATTGACGCAGGCCAGTGGAACCGGACAGATCACGTCATTATTGTCGCAACGAGATAAACTCCGAGCTTTGAACGAGGACTGAATACTGATACATGAAAAATAAATAAAAACATTTATAGTTGAAACCTGCGAAAAACCGATGCAATGTCTATTATACGCAAAAAACGAATATTCAAACTTCGAGATGTGTATACATCCGTAGAATTATTAATTTTCGAATAAAACTGAAATTTCCGGCAATTCAAACCGGAAAGAGGATAAAAAAAAAGAAGAGCAGCTGTTTGGCCTTTTGATCAATCAGTTTTTTTTTTCTCTCTCTCTCTCTTTTTTATTTCGTTTTTCTTTTCTATTTTCTACCTGCGACTGCCTACAGGAAAATCTCGTCTGTTTGATCCATGGCAAATATCCGGTAGAGAATCCTCGGGTAGTAGTAAAACAGTTTTTTAATCAATAACAAAGACAAGCGAAACATTGAACAAATAGAAATTTAAAAAAACGTAGAACGGAGTGCTGTCATACAACGGTGAAAAAAAAATGTATATTTGCTCTAGCGTGACTCGTGAATCTGCATGCGAAAATATCCATTTCACAAATTTACAACAAAAACTGTCTCCCAGGTAGCACGACTATCATGCTTCACTGCAAATTGCGATTTCCACCGGTTTTTAATTGGATTTCGAAAGTCTGAATTACATTTCAGAGAAATAACACAAGATCTAAGTATAATATTATCTCACAGTACATGCGGGAACGAAATTTTGATAATGGACCATAAAAGCTCGAATTATTTCACACGTTAATCTGTATATATATATATATATATATATATATATATAGGTATATAGTATATAGCCAACGTACCTTTGAATCAAAAGGTTCGCTGGTGGCTGCTGTGCATAAAAATATACAGGTAGTCCTGAATAAATAAGACAAAAATATACATAATCGACATCCACTTGTTTACTGACATAACAGAAAAGGTGGCGTCAGCAATACCCGTTTCATACACCAAGCTGCTTGCAATTTGTGTGGTAGAAAAAGATAGCCGAATAGAGAGTCTAGGAGGCGATTTGTAGCAAAGAGCGAAGCTACTGCAGCTAGATCCTCCATACCGATTTGCTGAGCAAAGTACTTCCCGCTGAAAGTCTCTCCGTGATTTTATAGTTGTCGATTCGACGTGCCGTTGCATATAAGGCAGGAAGCATAGATGGATTTGTCAAAACTTTAAACTACTTTATTCCACATAAATTGGCTATTTACGCCAAATGAGCTTTCAACCTCGTTTAAAATTCACATTTCAAATTTTAAAACAAACCTTATTCGAACATATATACACATGTATAGCTTACATATAAATTAAATCGTTCAATTCAAAACTGTTAACAAAATGGCGTTCAAAAATAAAATTTTACGAACCAGAGTGCAAAAGCTTTACAGCGACTAAAAAAAGTCCTTACCAGACTCATTTCTATATGTCATGTCATGATGCAACTCGAATTCTAGCTTCTGCAATATTTTCACAATACCAATAACCACGACTATAGCATCTCTGCAAAGTGGACGGTGACAATTGAATCGATGTGTTCCAATATTTAGCGGACGATGACTGATACATATTGAGGATCGTAGTCTACTAGTTCTTCATATTGACATTTTGAGGTGGGAGAATGGAGCAGAGGTTTGAAAAGAGGTCAAAATTGTGAACAGATAGATATAGTAGTGAGTACAGAACGTGTGGCATTAAGAATAAGTTTCTTTTTCTACAACGGAGGAGCTTTCCTGGTGGATTCTAATAAAATTAGATTGAAGATAAGAGTGGCAAATAAACTCTGAGCCGAAGGAAATCCACTTTGATTAGAGCTTACACGTTCACTGTCATTAACCAAGTTACGTTCTAATTTAAACGTACCGAGTGCCGTCTGAGCACAGTTCAACTGTTCGTTCATTTTCGAAACTACCTATATAGGTATCGGTTACAAAGGAAGCAAAAGCAGAGACAGATCGCAGAGCCGCAAGACCAATCGAATGTAATTTAAAAGCTTTGAATTTCTGGTTAGCTGCGCGCATAATTGCAAGGGGATTGCAAAGTCGAAATTTGGTTACCGTTCTCTGGAGAGATTTAGATTGAAAAATATAAACTACGTTCTTATTTTCCCCACGTCCGACAAACGTTGGTCGCATCCACTTTAACGGAAAGTTGGATAATGGCGAACAGGAGCTGGATCGCAAAGCAATTCCTTGATCCCCTTCGGATTTGTGCAGGGAGAAAAAAGATCGCCAATACATGTATGCCGGGATTAATAACGCCGGAAACAAGCTCGCTGATAGAGATATGGCTTTTTATATTCTGAAACAGAAACAGGCTCGGGAGATTTATTTCCCGTTTTGATCTGTAATCGAACTACCCACATCAATCCTGTGTTGTGAAAAAGCTCTTATCTTTTGACGGTATAGATTTTTATAATTTGAATAAAATTGTTTTACAAATTTTATCTGTCAAATTTTCGCGTGACACAGCTCTACTTGAATGTTCACAATAATAACGCTACCCTATATAGCATGATCATATTATCAATGTTTGAAATAAACTGGGAATTAATCTATTGAAACGTTCATTGCCACAGACGAATACACTTCGTGTACTCCAAAGCTTGTTTGTCTTGTTGTGCTAAAAAGTACTTTGATGATTCAAGTGCATCACCGCATGACGCATATAGTAGTTTTCCAATAATCTGCCACAAGCAGGCCATCGTGTTATACGAAGCTCGGAAGAGTTATGATATTAAAAACGAGTAAACCGTTAAAAATATTCAATCCACTGGAAATATATGAAAATTCTCAAACACCGCGTGAATAATTGTACCTACAGCTTAGTTTAGAAAATAAACTTTTAGTCACAATAACTCATGTACGTAATTTTTCTATCCTCATATTTACAACAGCTCAATGAAAAACCAGGCACGGTTATAATCTGTAAAATAGATTCGTATAATGCGCATGTCGGTATGAGTAGAAAAAAAAAATCAATGGGCTTATTCCTCATCCTGAAATGCTTTTCCAACTGATATTAAGTTGGGCCGGAAAAGATTCTGTATATAAATACAATATTTGTGCCGATAGAATCCGCGCAAATATATCCAGTGAAAAATTACTTTCCCACCGCATTGTAGGAATCTAGGATATGCCAGTAGGTAGATATCAATCATCTAATTGCTTTCGAATCCCGGACTTAGCAGTCGAATGAATTCAGCTTTGACCATTGCCTATATTTGCCTGAACTGATTCTTCATGCGGGAAAATCTTTGTGAAAAATTTGTGGAATGGATTCGTTAATTCTTCCGATTTGTATACCATTAAAAACACGTTTGATGTTCCGTGTGATCTTGGTAAACGTTTCAGATTACTTCTATCACCAAGTGACTGTAAACAGACACGCATGTTCCCGTATCAATCAATTACCCCACGCGCTTTGCATGTCGGGAATTTAACCTGACACCCATGACACGAGGGTATTGTATTACTGAACGAGGTGATATTATCGGAAATGTTTGCACTACATAAAATTATATACGCAGAATGAAAAATATTTCTTGATGTTTTAACCCGAAGCCAGAACATTAGCCATAAACTCGACAAGAGAATAGGGATAATCTATGACTTGAACTAATTAAAATTGGTTTCAAGGGACAGATTATCCGAGAAAAACAGGGAAAGGTAGAAAATAAGAACGTGGAAAGAAGTTGAATCCGCTTTTATCGTAGCACTGATTACCTGC
The DNA here is from genome assembly GCA_943736025.1 of Tenthredo mesomela. Taxonomy (NCBI): domain Eukaryota; kingdom Metazoa; phylum Arthropoda; class Insecta; order Hymenoptera; family Tenthredinidae; genus Tenthredo; species Tenthredo mesomela. The sequence continues at coordinate 33,204,195 of OX031015.1, read as the reverse complement.
CACATCATTTCCTCTCCCCAGGAGGCAGTAAAGTATACGGCTATATGAGACAATGAAAGAGATCCACCCTGCGGTCAGATGAGGAAGAAATATTTAACTTTAGGTATCAGAAATGTGTTATAAGAGACTGCACATGTGTTGAGTATTATATTTGCCGTAAAAGCTCCACTGGCAATTGAGGATGTACACAGAAGCCTCGAGCGGAACAGCCATGGAACATGTTTGTCTTCCGATATGAGAGAGTGAAAGGCAGAACCGAAAAAATGAAAGAAACAAGCGGACGAAAGATGAACCGAAAGAGCATCGGGGCGTGGAAATGTAATAAAGCCGATATCGGGTGTTGCGCAGATTGGAAAATAACGGAATGGCTACGAACGACAGGGATGAAGGTGTAGGGTTAGAAGCTGTAGGGGCGCGAAAAAGAGAAAACTGTAAGAGAAGTAAGAGCTAAAAGCGAGACCGAGACAAGAGGAAACGAGATACGACTTTTGAAAACTCATGAAACGAAGTGAGACAGAGTCAAACGAACCGCGGGACTCCCACGCAAGTGGAACAACTGCAAAAACAACTCGGTGAAAACTGTTATTACGTGGCTCGGTAAAATATAACTATCACTCTACGGTTGGTTTTTAGTTCTCAGTTCTACACGATCTCCGATAAAGAAGAAGACATTCGGAATCTCGGAGAATGTCACCTGCAAGAATAATATACCTACTATCGAAGAAATCACAAGATATAACTTACTACTACTACTACTATGCATTCGGTGTAATTTCTACCACTACATACTTCAGCGCAAGTATAGTAGCAGTATTAATCAGCATAACGTCATTGTCTAAAAATACAATACCTTCACAATTTATTATCAGTCCTCCCATTCTTGCGCGGCTTTAAATAGCGACTTCTCCACGTACCCTTATACTCACCTAGATCTCTGAATACTTAAATTCAACTGCGATAATGATGATGAGAGAAAAAAAACGTACGTACGTCATGAAACCACAGCTTGGTAGCCTCCGATGAGAAGTCAGATTGTTGAAACGGACGATTAAAAATTAATTACGACTTTTTCGCATGGTGTCTAGATGAAATTTTATTTAAAAAAACGTATTCAAATAGACGTATCGCACTTCAATACCTGCTCGACGTGGCGTACTTTAATAGTCTCGAAATTAAACCGCTTGAAAGCTGTAGCGAAGACAATAACGTAAAACGATTTTAATTATCTAACAGGAATCTCTCGATCTCGTCGTGATATATTCTTCCAACTTTTGTCGGAGCAATGAAATGGATTTGGCAAGAGGTGAAATTAGTTGGTGTTAAATTGCGAAATTAATTAACGCCGTTGAGACCCCGAGTGTTCAAATCGTAGCGAAGGAGAAAAGTCGATTTCTCGTTTCGATAAATTTAAAGAGCTTCCACCACCTTCCTCCGTCGACGTTGATTCAATTGGCAACTCGGACCCTGCATCTATAGTACCGATCCGCAAACGGCCACATAGCTATACATACAGATATATGGCCACACTCTATGCTATACTTAAAACTATGGTCGAAGTACGGCGAGTTCTACTCGGGTGTATCTATCACAACTTTAACGACACCAATTTTCCAAGAGTATCGAACCGATACTAAGCGTGGGTCAGATTATTTCGCTACTTCCAGCTATCGCAAACCTTTATCCTCACTTCTCAGTGCTTTTCTTCAACATTTCAATGCTTCTCTGAGTATGTTTCTGAGTGTGTTACATATTACACTATCGATCACCACTACATTGGAACTTCATTGCGCATGAATACATAGCGCAAATTGCAATTGATTGGATAACGTTCCATTTAATTAAAGATAATATTTACTCATCTTCCATCGTCAATATGAGAATATAGAAATCGTCTTGAATGGAAGTAAAGATTTTTCCTTTCTCTAAAGTCGTGCCACGAATGATGTTAGATTCTCCCTTGTGGCGGGTATAATTGTCTTCTATATATCTTCGTTACACATCTGCTTCATGGCTTACATTAAATTCGTGTCTTATCACAACCCTCTAGGTGCCACTAAAACAGGGTATAGTATAGTCCTGAAAGACCTTACCGCGTTCTTCGAGCTCTTGGTCCGCATTCGATGGCTTAGGCTTCGGAAAATTTCGCACAATGAGATGGAGATTTTGGTGGTAAGTTTGACGCCATAGCTTCAACAATCCGATTTCCGATAAGCCGATTGTAGGATACAACGGTGTATTTCAGACCTTCCTTTTTATATATGCATCCGGCGTATAGTGCCTATATAAGTAATGCCGTTCGTGAGGTCCTCAAAAACGACCTCTTGGTATACCTAATAGGTATCAATAAAATACTATCATTATAATTTTAATCGAGTAAAAATATGAATTAATAATTTTATGATATGTACATAAATATTTCTTATATATCAGAGCACATTATGCAGTACTGTAATGAAATTCTTCGGGTTAATGGTAAAGTTCATTGCATATAATCCAATGCCTGAAACCCTCTTTGGGTAATAATCCATGAACTGGATACCCGAACAGGATAGAAAGAATTCGTAAAATGCACTAACAAGTGCCACGTCATTCCTAGTTCGTTTCGCACGCGAAAGTTAAGCTGTATAAGTGCCCTAAGAGAGAGACACATTTCGAGAAGGGTTTGACTAAACGGTGGCAATAAGGAGGGGATTTTATTAAGGCAAAGTGGAGTGGCAGAACGTTGAGTAAAAAAAACTTCGTATTGGACCTAGGGTTAAAAAAAAAAAGGTCAAACTTGTTAGACTCGTGCTAAATGGCTCGCTGCAAATATGCATAGAAAATTTATCCATATTCCGACGAGTTTTTCACTCAAACGAAAGCCTGGATAAGAATTATAGTTCAATATTGTGACTATATAATTATCTCGACAAGATTATTGAGCTTCGAAAAAGTATCGGAATTTGAAAAATCGTCACTTCGTATAAGGCCTGACTTTGCAAACAGAACTGTTGGGGATACGTGAATCCCGACGACAGACGATATAAAAAATAAAATGCTTTCCAAATCCCCGTTGGGAAATTTGTGAGAAGCATTCCTTGCGAGATAACCCTTGTATCGAATTGGAAACAAATAGAGAAGCAAAGAATCTTTGAAGATTGCATCCGTCGAGCTATCCTGACAAAATGGGATTTTTGATAAAAGTAACAGTTGCGAACAGTTCGAGACCAGAAATTTGTGGAATCTTTCAATAATGAGTATATGGGTTCTATATTAGTTTTCGGCAAACCTTCATCCGGGAATAACCACCAATCTTGCCACAGAGGTGAATATTTGTGTTCCATGTCCCATCGCGTCGGAACTGTGCTATCGGCTTGGATATCCAATAGTTTGAGATTGTTTTAGTTCATTGGTTCCACCCGGATCGTGATTGGTAAAATCAAAGTCAACTGTTCATAAGTATTATCGAAGTTCGTCTACGATCGAATCGTATAACTCTAGACAGGAAAATTTCGCTTCAGTGAAGTCAGAGCCGAACAAACGGTTAGTTTCTTACCAGGATGACGGTGACTGACGATGAGATTCGTAACGGTAATCGTTGTTCCCTGGAAAGAACTTTGCTGGGAAACTTAATGATCGTGAGAGCGTCTAACGACCAATGAAACTCTTAAGTAAGTGGTTTCTTTTACGTTCGTTATATCCAGACTTGAAAATAAACGAGGATAATTATTTTGCAAAATTTTAGGTCCCACCGAAGAGCTTTCTTCGCCATAATCTTACGCTTCACACTGTTTTTCATAATAATTACACGGATTTTCAAAGATTGATATATCAGTCAAGTTTCTTTTTATTACACCCAAATATCTACAGCTATGTATATATTAAAAAGAATTACTTAATTGAATACTCCAAGTCACAGCCACTCGATTCACGCTGTGTATAATTAATACGAGTTATCCTAAAACACGTTAAACAATGAATATATTTATTACGAACGACCAAACCGAAAATCCAGAACGTTTTAATCGTTGAGTTATAGTTATCTCGGATTAACTAGCAGCTTTAGTAGCTGTTTGTTACTTGCGTAAACTTTATGTTTGGCTCTACGGCACACGGTGTACACTATCTATAGGTAGATAATTTTAATTATTTGGTATTCTATAGCAGGATTTAAGGTTTACGCTAGAGTAACAAATATGTAGACGTTGCTCTATCGGTGGTTTCATATCCCAACGGAACCCCAATTACGCGCCTATTACTCCGGTAATTAATATCCAATATTCCCAATATCCCTCCCGAATCCCTTTCTGCACTATGAAGCCACCAGCTTAATGTCCGGTCAGCTATCCGATGGCCCAAAAATTTCATTAAACGATCACGTTATTGAAAATTTGCCAGAGAATCGAGAGAGTTTTTAACAATTGGTTCGCCAGTAGTCCTGCAGTTAAACTTTTGCTTAAAATAAAAATGCCGATTTGATAAAAGGAACCATAAGGGCTTTTCTTTAGTTAGTCAAATGCGAAAAGATTGCTTCTGAATCTTTGATAAACTTCCAGAGTGATTTGGCGGAGCTACAGCTTCTTGGCTGCGAATCTGAGTATTCATAACGTGGAAGAATTAGGATATCTGCGTTTGAATAAAAAAAAAGCCGCTTTTCTTTTTCTTTGTTTCAAAGAATGCCCATATATTACCGAATGCGAGACAATTAATACACAATGGGCATAATACTCGCGGGTAATATAAATAAGTACCCTCGCCTTCTCTTTCGTTTTCTAAGCATGTCCTAGCCGCCATTTAGAAGTATCTAGTCACTTCTCGAGTCCCAAGGGAGCCAAATCCGACGCCAAGCAATTTTTCTTGCCCAGAGTCCCGCTCAGCATCAACCCTTACATCGTGCCCCAAGGGGTTTTTCCCCGAGAGGCGAGATAAGCGCATAGACTAAAGAAGAATAAAAAAAAAAAAAAAGAATGTAATCGAGATTGCAATTCTTTTGCACTTGAGTAATAAAATGTAGAACTGCATTTTTCGCATCAAAAAAATAAACACGATTTTCTACAGCAGCTGCAATTTTGAGTTTGAGAGCTCTGATCGTTCGGGCGTTACCGAGACTTTAATTATTCAATGAATCATGTAAATTCTTGGAATATATAGTAGGACTATATTTGAAATTGAAATAATTCCGCAACACAATGCGGTTTATCAAATGAGACGATAAATGTGATTAATTTCGTATGGATAGAATAATACGCGAAATATTTCATATATTCATATAGAAAATGAATGTTTTCGATAAATTTTCCAGGTCTATAATAAAATTACAATTTTTGTAAATTAATATCGAACGGAGCATATGAAATAATAACTAAACTGAGTGAATTCGAAGCTCCATGAACTAGTTCAGATCTATTCGTTGACTCCTTATACTCACGCGTCAATAGAACGTTAACTATAAACTTTACCATTAAATATCAAAGTCTGAAATCGCCATTGAAGATTTTATAGTTATAGGGAAACGATTCAAAGTTTTCGAAATGAGTTTCTACACAGTTATACCTATACCTGCACAAAAGCTTAACTCGAAATCCAATGATATTACATTACGAGGATCCGGAGAATGATTGTGGATGAAAGACAAGTTAGGGAAACTATTGTAAGGAACTAATCGATGATCTACTGACCTGACTATAGAATAAATATGTTATAAAGCACTGAATATAGAAGACATTCCATGAAACTTATTTATATTCTGCCACTATAGATGGGATCCCCTGCAGTATTCACGATTTCAAAGCTAGAGATACTATCCTTTGGTGCAAAAATAAGAGGAAACATAAGATTTTGAAAACTTTACTAGAAGAACTGTGCCGACTAAGGGCACGAGGCGAAAATCTCGAAAGACACATAACAATCTGTATATCAACGTAACTTACGCGATGCTTCAAACACCTTTCCGTCTGTTTGTTCGGGCAGAGTGTAATCTCAGTTGTACACAAGCGACGCAACGCGTAACCAACCTCCGGTTTTGCCTGGTTTTCTACGTTCAACCCTCGTAAGCATGCTCGAAAGCATAAGCCGAGCTATACTTTATGCGCCCGTGCAAACACACATTTCTATTCTACGTCCCTTACCATACGAGTGTAAACAACTCGTGAAAGCTTCCCGGATTGCATCTGAATTTATTATTTATCAAAACAGATGTAGGTAGATATACCTATATATATGCGAGAGGTATCACGAACGTCATGTTAAACCTCGTTAGATGTATCCGTATCAAAGCGGTTCGTGAAATGTCAGAAGATTTTTCAAGACAGTTTTCGACGAACTTTGAAAGTACCTACTTAATGCCGAGGAAAATATGTATAACGAATTTCACATTCATTTTTTAAATATACTTACATCCACTTCGTATAATAGAAGGATACTTCCTTTCAGCCTCTATACAGAAAACACGAGATTATATACGGTCAAACGTCAAGCAAGCCCCATCCGACAAAATTCACTTAATGATAAGCAGAAAATTTCCTTTACAAATTATTCCCGATTTTCCAACAGGAAGGAGTGGTCTGGTTTAATGTGAGCTTACCATACAGTTGATTTTCGATAAGTAAATTTTAGGTGATCGTCACGAATAAATTATTAATCGACGAAAATATGCGCCGACCCTGATTCAATAACCGATTTTTTAAATAATTATTTAAAATCGTGTATAATTAATCAATGAAAGCTGTTCATTTGAATTGGAAATTTATTCGATGGCTAATTATTTCTGTCTATAAATTTATTCATGGTATCGCGTACAACTATACAGCATCGTATATAGAATCGAATACGCAAAATAAATTAAAGTTACTATAGCTGTGCAGCTTTGATAAAAAAATTTCTGCCCTTTCAGCTCTTAACGATATCCGTTCCTATGGGGAATTAGATTTACGGTTATATCTCTTTCAATATAAGTAGAACTCTCGTCCATATGTTACACCCTGACCAACTATAGGCTGTACCATCAATATCAAGAATAATAGTTGTGTTTTCTTTACCTTTCTGAGTATGTGCTATATATGGTTGATATTGATAGCCAGTATTACATATTCAAGAGCTATCAAACAATTTTTATAGCATACCACAGTGAATAAACTATGGGCATTTATTGACACCACGCGTTATTCAAGGAAAGAACGTATTTGGTTTCACTGGAAAACACGTATAGGTATCCTATCGTAACAAAAACTATCGGTTTGATCGAAATCGATTTTTAATTATACAAATCAGTTCATCGTTCGTTATACATAGATCAATATTGTTCTGTCGCTATAATATACCTTGACAAAAAAAAAAAAAACGAAATTCCAGAATTGAGGAATAAATTTAATGAACGCATTGCAAGCCATTAAAAATTAGGATCGTGAGTATGAATACTGAAAGATTGAAATCGCTGAAAACGTAATAATGATTAAAAAAAAAACACATTGATCGACGCAAAGTAAATTCTACATGTAGTAGGTATAATAAGGGAAACTGCGGCAAGATTAGAATTGAGTATAATTTTCTTCCTGAAAAGAGCAGAGAGAACCTGCAGAGAACTAGGAGCTTGTTCTTACTAGCACAATCTCATTTCTAATAGTAGAAGTGATTTACTTGGTAACATAAATAACCGGAAATGCGTACTAGAGAAGCTGGTAGCTATGAGGTAACTCGGGGTAGTTTACGTGCTAACTTAGCATTGTAAAACTTTATAAAGGTATTACACGTTACCATATAGCTCTTCAAAGGCTAACGCCTAACGTAATTGCAGTCGGCCAACTACAGTTCTTTTAGTGTTAGATTTAACGCGATTTCACCGTAGCCGATAAATTCGAGAAAACGAAAAACAAAAAAAAAAAAAAAAACAAAAAAAACGCCAAGTGAACTTAATTTACGACCAATGAATATCTTACGACCCGTACCGTACCACGTCAGTATAGGTACACTATACCTAATGCAGAATGAGCACGCGTCGATAAAATGAAGAACCGCGTTACGTCTTGGACACTGAAACTACAGAAACTACCATTAGGTATACATATAGAAATAAAAGGGAAATACTAACAGGATAAGAGAATTTAATCGAGTCAATCTCGACTTAGATACGGTAACGAAGAGAACGGATCTTGAGCTTTCGAAGTAAAATGCATTTCAGGGTGCAAAGCGACGTTTGCAATGGTTCACGATGCTCTCCTAGACGTTTGTGTGATTAGATTATACGTTATTACGACGTTATTCATCGCGGAAATCAATGCCACGACTTAATCACCAGAGGCGCGAAGACAGCTTACCTATACTCGCGACGTACACGTACCCCGTTCAGTCTCGAACCCCTATCTCGGCATGCCCTAGTTTAGGTACTGTATAATTATAGCCACCTAACAATGCGATGGCTTAATTGCGATTGCGCTTCGTACTGTAACTTAGTTTGTTGAGTTATACGAATCTCGAAGACTGGGAAGATCAGTACACCTATATATATATATATATATATATATTACCATACATAAATGTTACCACAACCTGGTTGGGCTAATATAACATATATGAATATAGAAATTCATAACTGCAGAGTGAACGGCTTTACAGCAATACAAATTTTCGTTCACTATCCAACTGTGCAGAAATACATATTAACTAAGAATTACGTGAACACTACGGATATAGTTGATATTTTTTAAACGTCTGTTGGGGAGAGCAGAAAAAAATGAATCCCAATTTTTAGTATACGTCTAAAAAATGGTTAGCAAGATGTTTCTAATTTTTTTATAGAGTTATAATTGTTATGAAATAATTTAAAAAAATCGATACAACGAGCATGTAATTTTATAAATATCAATGAAAGCTGACAATATGAGTAAATCGACAAGCTGCAAGAGTCGGTGGAGATAAAAATTGAGAAGCATGTAATTTAAAGCAATTAACTGTTGTGGTTGCTCTTCGCAAGCCTTGAAACTAGCATGCAATTTACGTGGCTCATTTGCATTTATACTGGACACTCACCCCCACGTCGGGCGTCTCAGAGTACGACACCGCGTTAACTGCAGTGCCGTTAGTCTGCGTGGTCAAGCTGCAATTACACTAAATAACGTAACAAAGTTACAGTCCTGATATACAACTGTGAAATATATTCACTGTAACGTCTGTAAATTTATAAAATAATCTCCGCAAATTCTGATGTTAGCTTTTCCTCCAAAAATATTAATCGGTATACTAGTTATGCATCTGAGTTTCGTAAAAGTTGTAAAATATTCAGACTATATGCGCAGCGCGTATATTAAACACCATGGGCATCCGGGTATAACGAAGTGTTTGATAAGTTTTCGGTAATTTTGTTTACTAAATATAATATGATATCCGCATATACGTACGAGTATATATATATATATGCCTTCGGCGACAACGAATTTAAGCTATAAATTATATTTGATAAAGGATATGATTATATGAATGTGTATATATACTCTATACGATTATATTTAGAACTCTGCATGAAGTCATTCCCTTTAATCATTCGTGTGAAGTTATAATCCAGCAACGGCGAACTTTCAAGTGAAATTATCGTACAGCCCAGGGACAGGAATGAAACGCGCGTCCTAACTCTGCGCAACCCTTTCCTAATCACTGAGCGCGTATTCTCTTTGGCAGTCTAGCACTGCCGTATCTCATTACATGTGAACTGAATTAGCATAGAGTTATACGCAAGTAAAAGACGATCTACATTGCTAAATTTCAAAATATTTGACCCAGATTAAACAGGGCGATTTAGTACCATTTAATTAATCATGAAATATTCTGTAAAATACAAAAAGTGTAATAAAAATCGTGGAAGCTATGGACACCGATCCTTACGCGATTTTACGTACGTAAAGACTTCTTCTCCATGTGCTTAACGAACATGATTACATTAACCACACCTCGTATATGACGCACCCATTCGACTATGTAACCAAGTCACTTTGCCCCTTGTTTTATTACTCCGAGCTCTCAGCTACTGTGAAATGGACACTCTTCTTCTACCTATAGTACGTAGAATAAAACGTGGTGTATCAAGTTAACACATCTTTGGGAAAGAAGTGAAACTACCCTACAACACGCTACAAGCCACCAGTACACTTGGAAAAACTTACGAGCACTTTGTTTTTCAGTTTACAACTTCAACCATTGTGATTTACAATACTAGCTATATACCCACGCGCGGTTAACAGGGTGTAATATTGGTGAAAAGATTGTATACCTGCATTGGGGTGCTACATTAATTCAATTTTTCATTTTTATTTCGTCTCAGCTATTCTTCGATCGCTCACCCTTAAATTTTCTGTCAAAGCTAGAAAAATATTCAGAACACAATTTCAGTCCAATCAGATAAAAACGACACGTGCCACAAAGCCCTCGAAGTTTATTATCCAGTTAACACGAATAAAATACTATAATCAAACTTTTTAAAGCTATAATTTACTTGTCTAGATTTCATAGAAATTTTCATAAATTCCAAACAGATATGAGCTGGCTATTTTTAATGAATTAGATATTATAGTAGACAAACATTATGATACAAGGAATATTGTAAGATATACGAGTCTTCAGAATTTGATAAGCCACTTTTATTTCAATTTTATCACAAAATTTTGATGAACAAATACGTCGTTCTGCATTAGACTCAGTATTAGAGTCTCGTATCATTGTATACCGAATATAAGCCTTATAATTTCTGTGAGTTTGGTTTCCTTCGCAACTTCACTGGCGAGTTACCTTTATCTTCATTATCATTAACAATCATAAAGAGGGTGAAAGGCGGCAAAGCCAAGGGTGAGCCTAAATGTCACCCCGTGTACCCTCCCAATCTTAATTGTCCGAGAGATATTATCAGTTCATTCAATAATAATGGCAAACTGATTACAGGTATCCCTTTCGAATATAAAATAATACCATTATTCATCATGAAGGTAACACTCGAACTTCTTAATTTTTAGAGGAAGGTCTCAATCAATCAAGTCGAGTCAATTATTCTTTTTAGTCAAAATTGCCTGACGTTTCGGCAGTCGTGTTCTGCCCTCATCAGAGGCTGTTTATTGAAAAAAAACAAAATATTACAGAAATTTAGTTATTTGACACATGTGTACATTAATTACATATGTTAAAAGTCTAATGATTAAAATACAGCTTACAGCAGATAATACAATGGAAGTCAAACATTTAATGAAAGTCGCATTTGAAACAAAGTAAACAAACGGATAAGACCTAATGACAATTCGTAAACAAAATTTTAATTACCTTAATAAACTGGTGTTAAGTGAAAAAACTTGGCATACTTATTATAGCCATTGTCACACAACAGGATGAGCAGTCTGTCATCCTGTGATCGTGGAACGCTTATGAAAACAAGGGGGTGTGACAACTCTTATTATATACGGACTCTGCAGAGGCTCGTCATGTTGACAAACGTCACAGGTGATAATGTAAATAATTTAAACTTCGTGACGTTAGCGAATGACGTCAATGACTGACGTCAATGGTTGTTTATATTCTTCTGAATAGAGCCCGCTCTCATAGACAAGTTTTTTCACCAACAACAACATCTAACAAAACTAAGAGCAGCTTTTAGATCTTAATCTGTGAAGCATGTTAGAATAAGGTAAATGTAATTTTTTTAGTGTCCTCTTTCTTGTTCAGACTGTTCGGTTGCAAATTAATTCGTAACATCTCGGAGGTGATCCGTTTGGACCAAACTGCTTCCCTATCAAGTATAGATGTCTTATCCCAATCAAAAACATGGTTAAATTCAATTTGATGTGAGGAAACTACAGAATGTGATTCTGGGTTTTTCTTAAGATTGTCTTGGTGTTCTTTCAGTCTAGTCCTAAGCTCACGTTTGGTCTCACCTACATAAGACGCCGAGCAACCCTTACATTGAATCTTATAAACTACATTACATTTGTCAAGTTTGTCCGTGAGGTCTTTACCTTTGGTAACGACAGACCTAAGATTGCTGTTGACACTCATGACAGGTGTTAAGTCATATTTCCTGAGTGAGCTACCTAATCTCTCAGAAAAACCCCTGATGTACGGTATCGGTACTAATTTGCGTTTCGTACGGACTGGACCACTGACCACTGTGATAACCGACGTGTTTTGTTCTGGGTCAGTTAACGTGATAACTATGTTGGTATTCTTATTCTGCAGGTTCTTAAATTTCAAATGTTTGACCCTTTTGATTAATAACTTTTCATAGAAGGAATCAGGATAGTTATTATCACGTAGCAAAGTTCTTACCAAGTTCAAATTCTCAGTATGGAATTTTGGGTGGGAAAGTGAAATCGCCCTATCCACTAAGTTAAAAACCATACCTCGCTTTTGAGACTGAGGGTGTGATGAATTAAAATTTAAAAACCTACCAGAAAACGTTGGTTTACGATACCAGTTAGTAATTATCATGTTGGAATCGTCCCGAATCACATGAATGTCTAAAAAACTTAGCCTACGTTCTTCCTCCAGTTCATGCGTAAACTGGAGGCGGTCATGATAACTGTTGAAAATGTTAGTCACATATTCAACGTTAGCCCTGGGTATGCACATGATGATATCGTCGACGTAACGGTAATAAAACAATGGTTTGAAATTCATCCTCTAAAAATAAAATAATACCAATAAAGAAAAGAAAAATTCCAAGTAAGGACCACCCTAATACACTCAAGTGTACGTACGAGAGTCGAGATCAATTCTTGGTAGTAGACAATCCGTACTATTTATAATATGCTGTAAAAATTTGAGTGGAAAGGCTGACATGCTTGGGCGTTGTGCCATTCTGCACGGTTTCAAATCGCACAATGGGCCTACTCTGGCCCCCGCGGGGCTTTTTGTGACGCACAGCTTTGATACGACTGTCGTAATTATTCCCAGTGTCAAAGTGCCAAGATTGAAATTTTGCACTACACCGTTCAGAGGCTTCTTTCTACATATATAGAATGTAGATCGATACTGAATGTGCCTCTGAGGACAAAAAGTTCTTATCTATACGCGGGGAAAGCCTCGAACACATAATATCCTCCAAAAATTCTGGGAAATATGGAATATAATTCCACTCGCTACACTCATTCAAGTCAGGAATCCTGACTCCAATTAAATGCACAATCTTCGTTTCTGTGATAAGATTTCAGATTGATCTTATCCATAAACAGAGGAAATATCTAAAGACTGGTTTTGAATTCTCGGTGAAAAAAGAATCAATAGCACAGAATGTGGTATGCTGCGTGGTTGAAGATTAATCTGCCAACTTTGACTAGGAAAATTTCATCAAACTAATACCTACGTTTGAGTCTTGTAAACGTATAGTTACGTCTATATGTATTAGATCAAATATGAGAGAGTAACTTTACTCCGCTCTTCGAATTGTTTTGAGTTTTGGGCATATAGGTATACATATATATCGTTGGCTTAGCACAGACTGTGCACGGTATAAATTAGTTCTGGTAAAACGTGTATAAGAGACTTAGGGAGTCGATATTTGACTGAGATTAAAGTCTCCTTCGTACCACGACCCACGACAGATCGGAACCCCGTGGTGAATTTAAATTCACCAAGGCTTACGGTATCAGTGTCAGTAACTTAATCAGAGGTATAGCAAAAAAATTATGCCAGGTAAGAACTAAAAATTCAGAAAAATTCAGAAATTACACTCCTAACGAAAATTAGCGGGCCACCCAATTTTTGCTTCGAAAAATGTTCAATTTCAAAGTCTCGTAATTCGGCGAAAAATTGACTTAGCGCGTCGTTTGTAAAAGCATTTCAAAGCTTAAGGCTTCATCTTTCAGATGCTCACTTTCGATTGCGTTTATGTTTTTTTTGTCTTGAGTTATGGTCCCTTGAACCATCTCGTGCCAAATTTGTGTATTGATGTTCCAACTTCAAAACAACGCACGGGGTCGGTCAGTATCGGAATTTTGATTTCAAGACAGTCATTTTGAAGCTTGTAATGTCCTCTTCAAAACCCTTTTTTTGAGATTGCTCTACGATTTTTTTTCATGGAGTTATGCGTTGCTGAAGCAAAAATGGTCTTTCAATTTTTGGTGTGTGGTGCAATTTCCATGCATGGTCGTACCGATCTCGTGATTATTCCACCACTTTGAGTGATGCTAATGCCGGAGGTACTGTTTAAATCGTCCGTATGTGTTAAAAATCGAATAACTTTACGAAAAAAAATCGTAGAGCGAATTCCAAGATATGGTTTCGAAGGAAAGACTTCAAAGTTGAAGTTCTAACCTTGGGCCACCTGTGTCGCTATTTTTGCGCGTGCTACCTGAGGTCAAAGTTCGAATTTCCATTTTGCGGTTTGGAGGGTCTCGTTTGGATGGTGATCATGGCTTGGAAACGTCACCGAATAAAAATTGCAATGAGATTTCAGAAAAATGAAGATTTGAGCTTCAAAAGCCATATTTGGGAACCTCGGTACGAGGACTCGTTCGCCCAGGGCATGCGATCAAAAATTGAAAGACCATTTTTGCTTCAGCAACGCATAACTCCATGAAAAAAAATCGTAGGGCAATTTAAAAAAAAGGGTTTTAAAGAGGACATTCCAAGCTTCGAAATGACTGTCTTGAAATCAGAATTCCGATACTGACCGACCCCGTGCGTTGTTTTGAAGTTGGAACATCAATACACAAATTTGGCACGAGATGGTTCAAGGGACCATAGCTCAAGACAAGAAAAACATAAACGCAATCGAAAGTGAGCATCTGAAAGATGAAGCTTTAAGCTTTGAAATGCTTTTACAAACGACTCGCTAAGTCAATTTTTCGCCGAATTAGGAGACTTTGAAATCGAACATTTTTCGAAGCAAAAATTGGGTGGCCCGCTAATTTTTGTTAGGAGTGTAGAAAGAAAAAAAAAAATCTGAAAAATCTGTACTCACACTTTAGACGCAAGGGTAGTTTTTTTTTATTTGCATACTCGATTGAACGAATTAAATATGAGTTATAGCCGAATTTCTATAATCTAAATAATTAATATAACAGCTTAATAGATTTCCTCCGTATTTCTCGTAAGGGTAATAATTGATTTCCTTCGATACATTGCTAAGGCAGGCTCTGGCACTTTATTCGATGTTATAGATCATGAGTCTCGACGCCTGGCGTCCCGTCGAATGAGTATATCATCCCGGGCTGCACGCAAGGAGTCTCTATAAATTCATAACACCGTGGTAGCGGGCTGGTGAAACAATTGCTAATTGAAAATACCAATTTATTTTACGATGTGAAACAGAATCGGTTTTAATAACGACGATTTTTTCTGATGATGTACGTATGTGCACATCCGTACACACATATACACGAATATTCCTAGATTACGTGTAAATAAATTGTTTTATGACGACGCATCATATGCAACGATTTTGTCTTATGCTGGCATTTCGCTAAGGCTATGCACGCGGTTACGCGACACAGTTTGCTTATCGAAATAGTTGGGTCCAGAGGCTTACATAGAACGATCTATAAATCGCGTTTACTGCTGCAGGCTCCGCGGTCGTTCGAAAGCAGAAACTTTCATGTTTCAAGCGAATATTGAATATTTGATTTCTTTGAATATATGTGTGCGCTCATGACATCGCTGTGCACAATATAAGCAATTTTACTTATAAGTTTCAAGCGTTCAAAAACCGATGTGCTACTTCATTCAATATTCCAATCGAATGTTCACTTCGACGATCTCAAACTCTCGCGACAAAATTTTTACTTCGTAAATTACATACCATAAATTATTCTTTGGAACTTTAAACGTTACAACGATACTAAAAGCTGTATTTGAATTCAAATCGTATGAGTGAATAAGGGAATAGGGAAAAGTCACGTCGACCCAAAGTCTAGCCCCTATATTATCCCACAAAAGAGGCCGGGACTCGAAACGATTAACCACTAAGCCGCAGCAACGAAATTGAAACTAATTCTCTTAGGTATAATACTTAATTGAATTTTACTTCACACGTATAGCTGTCTAAAATTGTAAAAGAAAAAATCCTAGACATGAATGACAGTATTTCATTCCTTTCATTTTTTACTCCAATTTTCCATCTACATTTCTCCCCGCTCCCTGGCTTATATACTTCACTATTTCCTCCCCGTTGGTAATTGAATGTCGCAAGCTTTGGATAATTCGGTGATCGGGCGTCATATTCCCCGAGGTCCAAGTCAATAGGGACAGAATATCCTGGAGATGTAAGCGCTCTGCTCTGTAGACGATCTCCACCTTTTCTCATTACACTCCACTTCCAGAGGCAAGGAGATATTTACTTGCTGAAACGGAATCGATCCGGCAACCTCTTCTTATTCGCACCCCATGTTTTCCAGTAATCGTTTTTCATTCTATTTCAACGATCTGCAGCTTCATCTCTTAGGATTGGTATTATACCCTTTCGTTCAATGATATAGGAATTATATACACCCGTACGAATGAACAATATAACTTAAATCAGAATTCTAGAAGCTCGTCTAAAACGGTCCAGCGATTTCAGCTGATATAATAATTTTGTGGAGATTTATTTCTCCCGGAATCGGTCTTCTATTAAAAGTTTTTGTGCGGTAGCATGATACTACGAGTCAGTAAACATAATATACTAGGTATATAGGTAGGCTTGAGGTTGATAAAAGTTTGAAAGTTCACTCGATTTGTGAAGAACAATAATTGAAACGGGCTTAATTAGTGATTTTAATGCAATATATCTTTGAAAAATATAATTTTTTTCCGTTATTCTTTATATAGCAACGGACAACGTGCAACGCCGGAAGAATCTCGTCCTGAGTAACCTAAGTTCCTCAGCAAACAGCCACCGAGAATTATTATTCCAGGACCTGAGCTAACAGGCTCTGAGTTCTGACTAACAGTCGACTTCATTTCAAGTATTAATTCCACCCCGGAACAGTTTCTACTACTTAATTATTATGCTAAGCTAGTTGGCGTAATATTTGTATATTCGCATACCGGATATATATATATATACATATATGCCTAATGAATAATAAACAATGAGTTTTCCAGGAAATAGTTACTAACAACTTAACCATAATATTTTACCTATATATTTTCCAGGAACTAGCTAAGCTAATAACGGCGAAGTTCATTAGTTGGTATAATTGAAAAATGTTCAATCCGCACAGTTTGCAGACGCGTCGTTCCGAAAAGTTCGATTTTCAGAAAAGCTTTTAGACAATTAACAGCGCAGCTACCTAGACTGCAGTAGGAACTCGTGTGAGTAAATATAATTAAATACGTATGAACGCAATCGCTGCACGCTATCTTTTTAAAAACATAGATTAACGGATTTATACAGGCGGAATTTGAATCGTGACAACATGTGTTCTGCTTACCACTAATAACAACGACAATAATAACAATGGTGATTATAATTGATAACGCCACTCGACCCTTTGCTAAATCTACAACCACTCCGATTTCCGTGACGTATAATTCGTCAATGCGCTTAAACGGATTTCGACGAGAATTTGGATAAGAGGGTCTTGTTGAATACCGGGTATGAGGGCTTTAATAATGCATGACTTTGTATGTACAACGAGATCACGATACCGCGCAAAGCATGCAATTACAGATATAATTTTTACACGCGAACAACTTCGTACGCTGTATTTACAACATTCTTAACATCCAGGTTAAACGAAGAGGAGGAATAAAGTATATTTTTGAGCGTATTGTACACACAGCGAGAAGCTTACCTTTACATCGTTCATAAAATGTGAATACGCTTACAAAACATACTCAAGTAAACTTGCAAATATACGAAAGCACACGACCTACGATACCTTCAAAAGTTTCGGTCTGACAAAAACTCGCTATGCCATCCCTCTCAAGAAAAGGTATCCAAAATATGTTGGAGAAAAGTCCGAAACGAATATGTTGGGTTGAAAAATTTAAGTTTATAGTCAGCAATTCCTTTTTTTTTTTCTTCAATTCGATAGACATCTCTTTAAAATTGATTCAGGATTATCACACAAGGTTTGTAAGTTCACTCGATGATTAATGAAAAATTTTACTCACTTTCACGTTTCATAAGCGTGCGGCAATGTAGGGAAATGCTGCTATAAGAATAAGCTCTCTCGATGGGTCAGGGTACTTCGCAGCAAAAGATGATAGCAAACTTCTGCTTCTGTCCGGATCTGAGACCCGAATTTTCAGACGCCTGACTTGACAAATTCAAACGAAATGCTGAAGCCATTTTTCCGTCTCTTCTTCCCATTACCTTCTTCCTCGCTTTTATACCTCAGAACGAAAGCCTCTAGATCGTGGGGTAATAATACGGGTTGCCAGAAAGGCCACTGAACTACTTGGACGTGCGGACATACATATATCTATATACATATACCTATATATTGTAACGTGCCAGGCTACCCCAGCCTGAGCGGTTACATTTAAATCAGCAACGGTCGAGCGAAGCGACTGGAAGAGTCTCGAAGCTTCGCTCAACGACGAGCTGAGTGACGTCACGACAAGTATAAAAGGCGTGACGCCGCTCAGCTCATCAGCAATCTTCGGCAAAGCGACCGGATTGACTCACTGCGCACTTGTTGGTCATCACGAGCATAGAGCTCTGATGAACCGTTAGAATCATCTATTATTTCGATTATCAAATATAAATTCACTTGTTCCAAATCAAACTACCAATTATCAAATCATATATTCTTACCATTGAGTTTAGAGAAAATTATTAAAGAATAAATATTAAAATACGATCGACGCATTATTGCTAGAAAACTTATACTGAAAAAGAGATATCAAATTCAAATATAAAACCTTGCAAAGTCAAGTAAGTAGATAATAAGCAACGTGTAAAAATAGGTTAGGGTTGCAACCGTAGTTTTAGTTAATTGAATAAACAGATTCTTGAACATTACAAAAAAACAATTTAATCAGATGTCAAACCCCTTCCTCCGCCAATTCCAGGTTATAGTTTAAATCTAACAGAAAGCTAGATACAGCCTTGGTGGATCTCCGATCTACCCAGGTCTGGCACAGCTATTATTTGGAATAAATTAACTTCATTAAATTAACATTTAACGGTTAAGAGGGTAGAGTGCAGCCTTAGTGCGTTTATCGTACTCAGGTCTGTGGGGAGGCGGCTTCAGCTACACGGTAGTTCAAGTCCGTAATAGGCACGGCTAATAATTAATAGTAGAAGTCTCAAACAAAAATATAAATTGAGTAAAGAAAACACAATAACCAACCGGTTCGCGTCACCTTCAGTGTCGCTCACTATCCGTAAAGTTACAATATATATATAGTAGGTACATATATACACAAAGATAAGTTGAGCACTGGGAGAAAAATAAGAAAAAATCTTGACAGTGAAAGGATTTTTTTTATAAATTACTGCTCATCGATTATGTCGGACGATCATTTTTCTCCGATCATGTATCTAATATATTTAAAATAAGTTCTGCGGTATTCAAACGAGTAATTAATTATCTCGTACCTATATGTACGATATTGCAAGTAAATTTTAAAGCATGCGGGATTAAAATAGTTTTCACGATTTATCGAACTAATAAATTTTTAGTTAATCGAGAATTGTTTTAAAGTTTGAAATTAAAAGTCGGTGAGATAAATTCGATGCAGTTTTGAACATAGGTAGGTATACCTACGCCGCGTTATCCTCTGGCAAGCATCGATCTCTCCTACACGAACAATCTTTGTTTGAACGAGCCAAAGTCGGAGTGACGAACCATCTGACGCTCGTCTAACGATAAGAAGGTTCAGACGTAGACCCCGAGGCTAATCCCTTGTGCCAGACTCGAAACATGGCGTGAAGTCTAAAATTGAGTTACAGTGCATCGACCAACTATGATTCATATTCCTTGACAGCTTAATCAGCCAATTAGCTAACTTATAATTGGCGGTCAGCGCATCCATCCAACTTTCCATCGTGGATTACATAACTACATCGTGTTATCTAAGGAGAGTGAGATGTTAGTATAACTATGGATTGATCTACCCAATGTTAAGCTATACACATATCGTGTAACGAACTATCTACTAAATTTCTGTTACTGAAGCTTTCATGGCCTCATTACATTACGAATATGAATTCCATCCCTTATAGTCCGTAGAGTAACAGTTATACATGCAAATTGTGATTTAAGGAACAGATAATGTTGAAAATCATTTCTCATCCAATATTTGACAAATAATTTAAATTGATTTGTGTACAATTATAAGCAGGATGCCCTTTTCATATGATTGAATCTGATTCGAACTCTTGTATCAATCGGGATCGAAGAGAAAAACTAGAAGTGATTGCGAGTGTTGTTTGAATTGCATAATTTATGTATCCTAATCAATAAAAATGTGTCAGTCCATGTGTTGGTTCATCAGCCCCGCAGTATAAGATACGAAATCGTTGATATGCGTAGAATGTAATAGCGTATCGTTATAGACAATCTCGCGTAGCTACATTCGGCTGTCCAACCATGCTACGGACAATCATAAGTTGGAAGTTCAATACTGACTATTGAACTCTATGTATCATCAACTCTATACTACTAGGTGGTATCGCGTGTCCATAATTTGTGATATGAAACTTCGGTCGTAATACCAACGACCAGAGGGAAATGTTAGTTGATCGCTAACAGCCGTACCACAAAACTAACAATGACCACTAAATATTCGATCTCGATTCTGTTTGATTTGAAACATCAACATGAAGCGGCACCTACTCCTTTGTCATCTACTCTACTTATGAACGGAATACGAACTTATTGTTAGCCCAATGATATGTACATATACATACCTACCTATCGTCAAGGAATACGAGTCGAGATCATATGGTACGAAATTGTGAAATCAATTTTAAAAACGAGAAAAAAAATAAGTAAAAAAATCTGTAGAATTTCATTCGCGGTAAAGGAGAAACCGAAGTGCAAACTACAGTACCGACTTTTCGTTCAACGCGATTAAATTCAAGGGCTTCCAATTTCCTGACCTCTTTTCAATCTGCCTGGTGGTCTAACCACTTCCGTCGTAGCTGCAGCAACCATTCGCTCGACACCCGGGTTCGCGTGGCTTAGCTTGGTTCGCTATTTGTCCGGAGGTGGATGTCGTTATTTTCATTTACACCCTTCGCACACCGACGAAACGGTTAGGGACCAACTACCCTTGAAATAATGCTTTTGCGCAAACCGCATACAGCTACGTACCCTCGCATATATACCCACATTACGTAGATGCTGTACATCTACAATGGTTTCACTGCACTTCCCTGGCTCCCTGATAGGACATTTCAATGCACTTTACTTAGTACCTAGCAACGGCCTCGTCAGGGGGAATATACTAGAGGGTTATGACTCGGAAGAGAAAAAGTGCCATGGCATAATTGAAACGTTTCTCCAAAATGAAAGTCTATACAATTTTCGTCGCAATAAAATCCGGCCTAATCAAATGCTACATCGCTCGTTCGTATTTACTTGATGTACGATAAATTCTTCCATGGACTGACTCACTGAAATAGATCAAAAAATCATCTCGAGAAAAAATACTTGATGATAAACTCACGGAATTAATACCGTTCTTACGTCTCTTTACATATATCCTCAATTTCGCTTGACGCAAAACCTATATTAGCTCAAAATCTAGCACAGAGTTGAACACCAGTCTGCTTGGATTTTGATCCCGCAGAAAAGAGGCTGTCCACGATACACCGCTAACCCAAGCTCAACCACTACGGAAACTGAGATGGGTCCAGGCTGGTATCCTTTTCCGCAATCCGCTCTATCTACCCCCGAGGTCATTGGGGATGATTGAATAAATTGCCTATCCACCTGGTGACCCCACTTGGGCCACCCTGGCCTGCTCAGCAAAAAGGTCAACGGTGAAAATGTTCTGTATGAAGCGTGCTTTTATCTTCTCCCCAGACTGCCATTAATTATTTAACGATAGCTGCTTGCAGGAAAAGGACGGTGTAAAAATTTGCCAGAAATTTTACCCCACATTGCTTACTCGTTGGCGTTCTCTACTACACCGTCTATAGTAAAACTGAACCAAATAAGATGTACTGGCTAATTAGAAAAACGCCCAATTTTAAAGAGCGTCTAATTTTACGTGGTAATACATACGTGGCGTAAAATAAAAAGAAAATTTTGTTTGTAATTTGACAGAGGGATGCTTACTGGCGATTTTATCGTACGTTGGTGGATAAAAAAAGAGGAGCAGAAGTTCGAAGGCAATGAATTGTTTGGATTAATCGAGTTTCCTCTATTTTCGGTACTCGTATAAATCCGCCGCTTTCACTAATCTCGCATACGGAACAAATCTCATGTTCAGTAGTATTTAGTGCGAAATGATAACAGCTGTATAGGTAGATACTACCCTGTTCTCTGCTATGTCGGACAAGGTAACAAAATGAAAATAAAAAAAAATACAAAAAACAAGTAAATAAATAAACAGCCGCTTCGAGCTTACCGTGCGAAACCGGGTGCTTTACGAGGCGACGTAATGGCCGTGTAAAAAACGGAAATGAAATTTTCAAATAAACTTAGGTACCGGGCAAATGCACGCCGGTTCAAGCATTCGGCTGGAATTTAACACGCGTTTAATTGTTACGTATTCTCGTTATTGCCGAAAAAGTATCATTTTTTTTTTTTTTTTTTTTGCATATATTCATTATACATATATACCATATTACACACATGTATATTCCTACACACATTCTAACTATAACAGGGTTCGTGTCGCGTTTCATCACCCTACGTCGTAACCATCATTTTCGGGACATAAACCGGATGACTGAGCTTTTAAAGTGTTCCCCGTATTTCGTTCTTTATGAGTAGGTATTTCCACCTTTTTTTTCTTGTTTTTTCTTATTTTTTTTTTTTTTTTTTTTTTCGGTGTTTAGGGCAAAAGGAACGAAATAAGTAAAGGGACGGTTAATAAAAAGGGGATAACAGAGAAGCGAGAGAATTTTATCTCGTATACGTATGAAAATTATGTTACCAAAAAGCTATGAATCGTATAAAAAAAAAAAAAGGCGCAAATTTGCATCGTTGAGCAAAAACGTTGCGAATATATTACGGACGGAGAATAAAATAAAAAACCTAAATAACATTAGACGTGGATTCTTTGATGTCCCTTGTTCTCCGAGAATTACCCTTAATTTTCTATTACGTCACGGGGTGGGTACCACCCACCCCGGATACTCTCCGTCGTATTTTACTTTTGCAGCAATTTTCTTCACTTTTTTCCTCTCTAATTTTCTCAAACACTTGTCCGACAGTCGCCAGTCTGGCGCTGTACAATGTGCAGTTGAAATCGTTTACCGTGTTCGGCAAAATTTGGAAGACCAAAAACTGCAATATTATCATAACCGAGATCATCTGCTGTACCTACAATCTTACGAAATTCTCGAATAAGGAGAAGAAATTTTTCTGGCTATTGCCTCAGTTCGATTTAGTGACTCCTCAATATTTGTGAGAAGCTAAAGTAGGGAAAGATGGGGGAAAAAAAAATTGGCCCAAGGTAATATGTGACCTCGGAAGCAATTCCCCCAAAATCGTACGGTTCCAAGGTGCTTGGATGTGTCGGGTCAATAGCTCCCTTCATTTGCCTTTTATATCTCTCGGCATGAATTCCGAATTTGGTCCAGGGTGCGCGCAGATTTATAGAGGTAAAATTTCTCGAGGATGAAACCAATTGTTAGAAGTAGAAACGCGATGACAGTCACCGGCTGTCACCGATTGCAGCGAATCCCCATTTGGTTGCAAAATTGACTAACTGTATAAATGTACAGGAAATGTTGGAAAAAGCCAACCGTTCAAATTCTAAAAAAAAAAAGGTAGATTTATTTCATACAGGGGTGTATTGCATCATCGTGGAATTTCCAGTTGGTTTTTTTTTTTTTTTTCCAAAAAATTAATCAATTTGTCACCGTTGTTGGACTTGCAGTAAATTTATGGTAAAGAATTTCTTCCTTTTTCTTTTTCTGCTTGTGATGTTCCCTCGCGTTAAATTGAGCTTAAATAAAAATAAAGGTAAAAATTTACTGCGCGAATCAGTGTGTAGAACTCTCGATTGTCCTTTGAACTTAACATCGAAGATTGACGATAAAAGTTTCCCGGTATATACCTACCCGAACCGAAGAAAGTTTCGTCAAACATGAGTGTTGTTTCGGTAATCTCGTTACTCACAAACGTTGAAGAATTCTCACAGGCATCAGAAGTCGAGAGGCACAATAGTAAGGAAGTTGTCAACGACGGTGAAAAAGATGGAGATAGATCTGTCGATTTTTCAACAAAACTCTCAACTCCGGACACATGCACGGCCAGAGCTTCAAGTAGTTCTCTTCTGTATTTTATATTTTATATTATATATTCACCTACTTGTTCCGCTTCTTGAGCTTAACTTTGCCTCTGCAGCGTGATATTGCCTCTTGTCTCGTTCGATGCTCGATCCAGTTACGAACCGTGTTAGACGTATAACACAAATCTCAATTCTCTATAGGTACTGCTGGACCAGTTCCGGAAGTTGGACCGCGAGATTTTACGAAACGTATAGTCCATGAAAAATTCTCCAATTTCACTCATCATCCACATTTGGCTACGGTACTCCCTAACTTTGACTATAGTTTCGGAATGGCAATTTAGTTTTCTCTGACAACAAACTGATTTTATATTTTCAAGCTATAGGAGAGACTAGAAAAAAAATGATCTAAACTTAATGGCTCGGCATTCGCACACTATAGTCCATATGGGCCATTCCACGTGAACCGGATCAGTCACCTCTCAGATATTTTTTTAATTTTGCATGTCGATTGTCCTCGGGGAGTTAGATTTTTGTGCCAAAGGATTTTTCAATTAGTGCAAAATTCGTTGAGTTATTTGTATAAACAAATTCGAGCAAGGTTTTTTTCAAAAATTCATAACTCCGCCAAAAATGACACTAGACTCGATTTTTTTTTTTTAGTTTACGCGGAAAGAGTCATAGAATGTATAAAAAAATAAGTACTTCGAAAAAAGTTTGTTCATCCATTGTTTATTTAACAATTAAGTTTTCAAAGATTTTTAAAACAGGGTGTGACACGATCAAAAATTTTTTTTAAAATACTGACATATACTTTGCACTATACTACAGCCTGTGAATTAAATTTAGGAACGTCTTATTTTTTGTTCTCGAGTAAAAAATCGCTAAGGTTGGCGGCGCGCCCCAATTCCGAGTCGACGCCGCGTGGAACGTAATGGCGTGCGTTAGACTGCTGTTCGCCGCTACTCGACGGACGCGTAGCTGCGATATTCGAGAGTCATTTTCACAATGAGTGACACGATTAAAAAATCTGAAAAAAATACTGTAGTTTCCCAATGGCAACTATAAGCGATACGTTGAGTTTCGAGAATGTCTTCTTTTTCGTTTTTGAAATATCGCAGCTTAAAATTTTAGCATGTATGCTGAGCTGTATGCTAAGATTTCAAACTGCAATAGTTCAAAAACGGAAAAGAACACGTTCTCGAAACTCAACGCATTGCTTATAGTTGCCATTGGGAAACTACAATATTTTTTTCAGATTTTTAAATCGTGTCACTCATTGTGAGAATCACTCTCGAACACCGCTGCTACGCGTTCGTCAAGTATCTGTATGCTAAGTATACGTGCTAAAATTTTAAGCTGCAATATTTCAAAAACGAAAAAGAAGACGTTCTCGAAACTCAACGTATCGCTTATAGTTGCCATTGGGAAACTACAGTATTTTTTTCAGATTTTTAAATCGTGTCACTCATTGTGAAAATGACTCTCGAATACCGCAGCTACGCGTCCGTCGAGTAGCGGCGAACAGCAGTCTAACGCACGCCATTACGTTCCACGCGGCGTCGACTCGGAATTGGCGCGCGCCGCCAACTTTAGAGATTTTTTACTCGAGAACAAAAAATAAGACGTTCCTAAATTTAATTCACAGGCTGTAGTATAGTGCAAAGTATATGTCAGTATTTTAAAAAAAATTTTTGATCGTGTCACACCCTGTTTTAAAAATCTTTGAAAACTTAATTGTTAAATAAACAATGGATGAACAAACTTTTTTCGAAGTACTTATTTGTTTATACATTCTATGACTCTTTCCGCGTAAACTAAAAAAAAAAAATCGAGTCTAGTGTCATTTTTGGCTGAGTTATGAATTTTTGAAAAAAACCTTGCTCGAATTTGTTTATGCAAATAACTCAACGAATTTTGCACTAATTGAAAAATCCTTTGGCACAAAAATCTAACTCCCCGAGGACAATCGACATGCAAAATTAAAAAAATATCTGAGAGGTGACTGATCCGGTTCACGTGGAATGGCCCATATATATTATATTATATTGTCATATACGATCCACTATCCTCGTTAATCTGCTTCCAATTTCCATCGATGTTACCCCAAACCAATATAGAACAGAATTCTACGTCTCTAAAGGGAATTACACTACACAGTGCATGTATAATTTATACGATCGGCACATACATGTGTCTACGTATGTCGAGAGCAGCTCAAAGTCGAGGATGTAAATGATTCAACACAATAACTAGCGTACAAACGTGTCACTTCATAATCTTGAATGCCAGCTATGCCACCAATTCAAATACATCATTCGTAGATTACATATATACTAATAAATGTCACCGTGGATTAGATCGATGAAAACAACGATAAAATTCTGCACATGGGCTGAAAAATTTTAGTTGCTCATTACCTCCCCACGTATCTATTATTCTTCGCGCAGAAGACTTATGTTCTATACGTATAAACGTGTTGTGATCTCAAATTACAGATAATTGAAACAGGATAAGAATGCATCGTATAAAGCCTGAGCGTATCTACTGCAGATACAGCGCATGGTGTCTTGCTGTTTCGCTGACGGTGATTCAATCTGAAATAGGATCTATAAAATTTCCATACAAAGAAGTTTGCTCGATTTCGAATAGGATGGAAACTATCGTGACGAGTTGAGACTACCGCGTTCTGTACGTGACTTTGACATGTCTGACAATGAGTTTATCGTATCTATAGGTAGTTTGCGGTACTTGAAAATGTTCAGTAGGTAATTTGATAGAACGTAGAATGAAAATTTTTGTACTTCGATTCCAGCATACTTTACGTGAATTGTTGT
This sequence comes from Tenthredo mesomela, assembly GCA_943736025.1. Taxonomy (NCBI): domain Eukaryota; kingdom Metazoa; phylum Arthropoda; class Insecta; order Hymenoptera; family Tenthredinidae; genus Tenthredo; species Tenthredo mesomela. The sequence goes on along the minus strand of OX031015.1, from coordinate 33,177,070 downwards.
AATGCTGAAATTTTCACGACATGTAAAAGTTACTCGATCAATCCTTTCCAAGCAAAGAAATAAAAAAAAAAAAAAAAAAAAAAAAAGACAAAACATAAGAAAAGATAAATAACCAGATGTAAATCTGTCGAGAGTAAAGTAGCACAGCTGACAAAAACTGCCAGCATCAAAGAACTCGCAAGTCGTATAAAAGTTACCAAACGTCAAGGGGGCGAAGACTGAAGATCGTCGAATCTCTGGCAATGTTGAAATTATGATATAAAAAAGTTTTCTGTACCATTTTTGTTTATTTATTTATTTATTCATTTTTTTTTTCTATTTTTCTTTTTGAGTAATTTTTACCAAGTAAACTAAGAAAGGATCTCAAGCCTTCAACAGCTGACTTTTGCTGAAGACATTATACAGCCTGTCTTTGAATATCATATTTTAACCTCGTGAATTTTTTGTATTCACTAAGCCAACACTGGACCAGAATAAATCAATGGAATAAAGAATCTTCCGAGAAGTAGGAAATTGGATCGTGCAGGCCTGCCGGGCTGCCTTGGCAAATACGATTGATTGTGCTTTTCTTTGGCAATTTAATCCTGAGTTTCTATATTTTGGAGAGAAAATTTATAAACTCCAACCCCGTTCTGCAACATCATAGGTAATTAAATAACGCAATATTAGGCAATGATATTCATATTGTAATCGCACTCTAAATACGAATAACTTCTAATCTGCAGTTATGTGACTTCTAATTTCTTAATTAGATGATAAAAAATTATGTATATTAACTTACCGCTCTTCATTTCTTGCCGCACTTTGTTAGCAGATTTTATACTTTCAAAAGGCAGGAAAAAGTTCACCGTTTCACAACTTTCACTGTTTATAGCTGGACGCTAATTACCGCTCCTGCTCTTTCTCTTCCAGGGCTGTAATTAAATCTTTGCAGAATCAACGGGTCCTGAATCTCGTCAAGAGTTAACGAACGTCCGAAAGAAAAATATAAAATCAGATCAAGAAGTTGGACGGTTTTAACGGACACTGTCTCCTCAAACAAATAACCATTTAGGATATTCTGCAATTATGAAATGGGACAACGGACACGAAAATCACAGACGACTATCGAAGTTCAACTAATTAGAAACTCATGTGTTAGTTAATCTGTTAAACTTTATATGATTTTCATTTTTGTAAGTATTCGTCCTCGCTGCAGGTTCATGTTTTCATAATTAATTAAACGCAGTAATTTGATTACGCGATTAGAACACGATTGATTATAGTTTATAGAAAATTGTCGAGATTTTCAATCAAGTTAGCTGTATATACGTTCTTTCATGTGGCATAAAACTGGATAGAATCAGGTATGTTTGAAATTTGAGGGAACCTTTTGTCGTGACTAAATTGAATTCCATCGGAAGTACCGAATGAAAGATCAATAATTAATTCGATGAGTATTTTTTGTTTCCAGACTATAACGGAATTTCAAATATTCCAACGCGTTGAAAGGAATATTGAAATATTTCGGTAGGGCGTAGGTAGGTGTACCCATGCCTTGCAAACGAATTCAAACTCACGTCGTTTCAATATTCGCTTGATAAAGATCGTCAATATTCAACTGAAGGTATAAGGTTTACCTTTAGACATTTCCCAGTGGAGGTACACTTTATGATTCTATACTAACCCTGGCTGCTTTTGCCATTAATATACTTTTTTTTTTATGCTTAATTCATCGTACGATAAGCTACCCTACTGAAAATCGCGGCATGAGATCTGATGTCAGACCAAATTCTTTTATGAGATCTGATATCATCTCACCTGAGAACAGGTGAGATCCTACCTAGGCCTCACATCAGATCTCGGTAACGAATTTCGATTTTCAGTAGGGTAGCTTATGCTTATAGGTTTCTATTTTTATATTAAAGTCATTGGAAAATATGAATCTTCGTAGAATGTAATAACTCGATCATTTCCCGATTAGTTAGTCCTGATTATTCAATGAAATAATATTCAAGGTCGAATTCGCAATGCATTTCACCAAATTGCTATGTCAATATATCCGCATTAACACAGCTCTAATAGTAATAACTAATAACTAATTTCAAGACGCCTTTGATATTTTACGGAAGAGTTTGATTAGACGCAATTATTTTAGCCGCCTGAATATAGAGAATTTACTTAAATGGAACTCGATAAGGTGCTGAAACCTGACAAGAGGTTTATTAGCAAGGGACTAAAAAGGGTCGAAAGGAATGGTTCGAACCCTTTGTGCGTGAAAATTGGATTACGATCGCACACCTCCAGGCCTTGGGCACAACCCCTTTACTCATTGCGTAGAAGATGCTCTGCTCACTCTTATAACGCCAAATAATAATACTATCAACGATAAGTTGAAAATTACGGGTTATTATGTCAAACAGTACAGATCGGGCAGCGCAGATGTCGATTTCATCCCTTGTGCAATACTTAATCCAATAAAAATTATTCTATGTCATATACTCAGTATACGTATTGATCAATGAGCATTATTATCCCCCGTTGAAACGTGTTTGATAAAATTAAGCCGAGTTATATAATTTATTAATTATATCATATGCAATAGAATTTTCTTTTCTGCACAAGAGAAGGGGTAATCAATCTTTTTTGCGAAGGTGACATAGTTCTTGCAAACTAGATTTTTGTATTGACGAAACAAGATTCTGCTTGTATAGTTTTTGACCAATTAACTGAATGATAGTGATGTTATAAGACTCGTCCTTCTGTTGCAGTTGAATAAACGTACATCAGGGTAGAAGGCCCTCCGTCCAGCAAGGATCCTGTTCCGGTTGCAACGAACAAGCGTACATTGCACTCAATCTTTGTAAAATTGGTTGTATTAGATACATGATACATATTATTGTATAGTTATACAAATGTGGTTCATATTATGATAACTTGTATCCCAAAAAGCAGGTAAAAAAACACGATCTGTACATATTTATGTTTAAAAAACTATTACAAATTGTACATATGACCGAGACAATGAGTTGGTAATATTGTGTCGATGTTACAGCAATAAATTTCCGCAAAAAACGATAATCAAATGCTCCGTTATTTTGCATATAACTCTCCCTACGACTCTTTATTTCAAGATCCAATAACCGAGATGTATAAGACAGCATAAGGGAATTGAAATGAAATATAAATAAATTTTTAGCTCCTTGGGCAACCACCAGTCTGTTATTTTACAATTTTATCGACTCAACTCGAATAAATCAAAAAGTCTAAATAACGTATAAGCATAAAGCGACATGCATGAAGCAACGTGCAGTAGGTACGCGACTACATATGATTGCTTATCTATATATGCTGTTGCTGTGTCCCGCCAAAAATTCTAGCACACCTCCTCGGGTCAGATGGTCTCCTGATTCCGGGCGCATTTTTCGACCTCAAAATTTTCTAACTCTGAAACGTGGGCCTGGTATCAGGAGAACATCTGATCCGAGGAGGTGTGCTAAAATTTTTGGTGGGGGCAAAGAGTAGGGTATCGATATTGGCATGCATACGTTGCTACATGCACGTCGCTATATAGTTTATTATATACTAGCTATTTTGACAATTTAAGAAATTTTGAGTCGAAAATTGCTCCTGGTATTAGGAGAGCATCTAAACCGAGGAGGTGTGCAGAAATTTTTGGCAAGAAACACCAACAGCACATAGCCAAGCAGTTGTGTAGTCGCGTACACGTTGCATCATACACGTTGCTCAACACTTATAAGCTACTAGACTTTTTGGTATATTCGAGTCGAATCGATAAAATTGAAAAATAATAAACTGCTGATTGCCCGAGGAGCTCAACATTTATTTGTTTGGATTTATTTCAATTTCCTTATGCCGTTTCACATCTCGTTTATTGGATCCTGACATAAAAAGTCGTAGGGAAAGTAAAGTGGAAAATAACAGAGCATATTTTGATTATTGGTATTTGTGAAAATTTATTGCTGTAACATCGGTACAATATTACTCATTGTCTCAGTCATGTACGATTTGTGATCGATTCTTTAAAATAAATATGTACAGATCGCAATTGATTGAGTCTCTTTATTTGGTTTTTATTATGTTTACTGTATCTAATACAATTTTACAAAGATTGAGTGCAATATACGCTTGTGCGTTGCAATCGGAACAGAATCCATGCCGAACGGAGTTCTTTATATCCTGATGTAAGTTTTTCCAACTGTAACAGAAGGACGAGTGTTATAACATCGCTATCATTCAGTCAATTACCCAAAAACTAGACAAGCAAAATCTCCTTTCGTCAATACGTATAAGCCTTGTCTATAGTATATCACTCATTGACGAGAAAAGATTTATTTTGACTTTGATGAAAATGATATTGTAACACTTGTAATTCTGCTAAACTAGAATAAACGTCCGTAAGAGATACTGCGCGAGATGATATTGCGGTAACTGATGCTGAACTGATGCAAACTGATACTAAACGAACTGATAGAGTGCAAGCTGATATTATGCGGACTGCGAGAGGGCGTCTTTTCTCCAGAGATCGCTTCTACACAGGGCAACTTCACGGAATGATATCGATGTTGCTTCTAAAGCGAGTTACGTAAAATGCATCACGTGCTCATCTCAACAGAAACTCGTTTCTACGCGAGGCGGTTCTACATATTAATTTTTAAATTAAATGCATGACGGTATGGTTTCTATACAGACAATCGTTTCTACATAGATGTTCGTTTCCATCATATAGAAAACCGTGTACACTTTGATAAGTCCCGTGTAGAAACGAGCTCATAATGCATTTCACGCAACAGGCTGTAGAAGCAGCATCGACATCATTCTGTAAAACCACCCTCTGTAGAAACGAACATGTAGAAACGACCATATATAAAAACGATTTTCGCAGAAATGGTCCCCTTTCAGAAGAGCTTTCGTATACCAGAAATTGAGTTTGCCAAAGGTGAATTAAAAATGAGTATCTCATACAGTGGCTAGCATACTTCCTGTATGGTTCTGAATAACGCGTGAACATGTGTACATCTATATAGTATATGTATACGCAACCGGAAGGGACGCATTTATGATTACAAGCACATCCTTCCGACCTACGTGAGTAACTGTATACCAGCAAGGAAAAGCTTTGAGTGCGCCCCAAATGAAACATGAATTTTATACGCAAGCTTCAGATTTATATGCATATGTAACATATATAAGATACAGCCACGTTGAGTATCGACCCTTTTCTACCAAATAAGAGAGAAAAGATTCGAGATATTTTACTTCCAGGAAGAAAATTAGAGCGTGAATAAAAGATTTTCTCGCTAATTCATAAGCCTCGATGGTTGCTTCTTCTTCTTCTTCTTCTTTCATAACATAGCAGAAAATACAGTCGAGTGGTTCTTCCTGCTTTTAAAATGATAAAATTGTTCATCAGTCTGCTTTGCCTTCTGGACTTTTCGTTTTATTCGCACCTGATGCTAATTGTTTTGCACCTACAAGTAATTTCTCTCCTCTCTGCCAATTATGCATCTCTATAGGATGAAAGTAGCGTCAGCGGAAGGAATTATATACCCAGAGGATTAATTAGCAACAGAAATTATTAGCTCGAGATTCTCCTTTGCATCTAACAATCAGAGATGAACAGAGGTGGTAAGTAACTCCGGGTTCCGAAATATACATCATCATGTATGCAGGTATAACGTCTATACCATTGGATAATTAAGCACATGAGTAGATATTCTCGCGGTTAGCTTTGTAAGTACAGAGGAGATACGAAAAGCTCTCATATAAGCGTTGCGAATTGTTCTCTGTGCCGTCTAGCTATAGGCCAATTAATAATTAGGTAACTTATCTGTTCGAAGCTTGAGTAAAAGGGCTTCGTTACGTCTCTTCGCATAACAGCTTTGGCTTCTGGCTATTTCGTTTGCCTTTGAACTACGCGTTGCTTTTCTTAGCTTACCTGATATTCAAATAGGTAAGTATACTAGGTTTTCCTTTATACTTGGCGCATAGTCAGGCTTTTGTCTTTGTACACCTCGCTTTTAGCAAAGTTTAATTTTTGCCACACTGGATGCATAAAATATCGAAGAAGACAAAAAAATAAAGTGACAATCATGAGGTGGTGCTGGTCTATTATTAACAGTGAATAATTAATGAAAGTCGAAATTTGAAAATAAAATGATTAACGTACGAAATTTTAGTCGATTGAATTATCGATGTTGACATTTCTCACTCCATTGCAGTTTCTGCCCATATTTCCCGTGTTCCTAATTGAAGTGGGTAGCGAACATTCCGAAAGCAAATACCGTATATTACGGTAATGTATACATACATATTAATTGTGATAGATATTGGATGCATATTGATTGTATCAAACGTTGTAATTAAATACGATGGATGGATCAAAGGAAACATTACAGTCCGATAGTCAATTGCAGAATTAATGAAAAAGAAGTCAACAAAAGCAGGCTAACGCTAGACTGAAACTCGCGTCACAAAAAATTGTCTGCATTCAATCTACTGTAGTATATATAGAGATATACTGTAGTATATATAGTGCGGTATATATAGAGTTGATTAAAAAATCTGTAAAAATTTTATCGAGATTTGTCGGCCAAAATTGTCAAGAATTTTAATATCGTTCATAACTTTGAATACCATATTAGTATAACACCTTCTCACACCGCAAAATTTATCATTTGGCATGCTTCCGCACTCTAGCAATCTATAATTTAATATCATTTCGAATAGCAAATTCCCAGACTGCATCACTTTCGAGATAATAATTCGAGTTCGATGTATAATTATACCGACTGTAAAGTTCAATTTCTCTATTTAGTCAACTGACCCAGCTATTTTGCTCCGAGATTTAATCCATCGTCTGCATTCTGTTTGTATCACATCCTACTCTCGTCCAGAATTTCTATCTCTATACGGATTAATTTCTATTCTTGTCGATTCTACTTCGGTCAAACTATCGCGGTTTTGGTTTGCATTATTTCTGAATGAATGAATAACGTATATTAGTAGTTACATAGCCAGTTTTGAACTGAAAATACTTTGATCGAACGTATTGGGATCCTTGGAATGGGTGTGGCTTTGAAATTTTAGCCTTCTTTGAGTAGTTCTATTTTCTGCCACTAGTTGGCGTATCGAGGTTCTAAGGTTCCCAATAGTACCTATAATATGTAGGTAGTACCTACGGCTGCGGTGAAAAGCTCGGGTCTTCTGCAGTACCCACACTATGGGGTTTCCTGTTCTTCATGAATAAATGAAAACCTCTGCGTATTTAATATAATTATGGTAATGGTATATTAAATTTGGTAATAATCAAATCGTGTGTTTTATAGTTTTTATTAAATTTTGTGTTACAAGATAAGGCTAGCAAGGCTTTGATCGTGCGATTGTGTAGAAATAATACATACATATACAAGAAATAAGAAGACATCTAATAAGAGGCTGCGATTGAGTCAATGAATACGAGTAGCTTTATTATATGTATATAGACTAATTTTACTTCTAATAATTATCAATTATTATTAAGCAATGGTTACGCAACGCGTTTATATATTATCTACGAAATGATTTACCAATTTTATATCTGCCGTTATTTTCTGAGCCCACTTACCGCTACCTTTTTCATTACTTTTTTCGTAAATTTTTTTTTTTTTTTCTTTTTTTTTCCAATCATTTACTTTCCTCCTTTCCTTTATTCTCGGGGTTTACACGGCTACGATAATTGTCGTAATAAAAGTATAGTATAGTAATCGTAGTAGTAGCAATAGCTGTAATAATCAGCATAATTTAATACAAGGAAAAAAATTTATTGATAATGATTATGTCAATCGTAGCTACGTAGACCCCGTGGTAATTGAATCCCTAAGCGAGTATCTCAAAAACTGAAATTGATATTTCTTACGTTTTTTTTTTTTTTTCTTCTTTTTTTTTTTTTAATATTGAAACCACAATAAACACAATATGTACAGACTGATTCGTACCAATTCTAAAATAATAATTAATTAAAATAATTATTTATTAGATTAGTAGGTAAATATAATATAATATAATATAATATAATATAATATAATATAATATAATATAATAATAATATAATAATAATAGTAAAGAATTTACCGAACGGCCAAAGCCCCCGGGGTTTATCTTTGGGCCGATTTTCTTTATATTATTCGCAATTTTTTTAAGCCCATTGAGCTTAAAATATGGGCAATGGACGTTCGGTCAATTAGCCGGCGCACATCGACTTCAATCCTAATATAGTTAAAATCATAAGAGTCGTAATATATTATATTATTTATCATTATTATCAATATAATATGCATTTATATATATAATCGACTTAAATTTATTACATCATGATGTTTCATATATCTCGGTGTCAACGGGAACGTTAAGGGGGGTTAGTTATATTGTTTGTTTTCCTCCTTTCATTTCTAATTACTTATTTAAAAATTAACGGTTTTTATCACGATGATTTTTTTTTTTCTTTTTTTTAATATTTAATCATCACCAACTCCTCCTCATCATTATCATCATCATTCTCCTCCTCCTCCGTCATCATCATCATCATCATCATGGACGTCATCGTGTGTACATTAACAATATTATTATTAATTTTATAAATAAAAAATACATTTCTACATAATATAATAGTAAGTAGGGGGAGTAAAATTTTTTTTATTTTATTTTATTTTATTTTTTATTATTATTATTATTATTATTTTAAATAAGTCATAAGTTACAGGGACGACGACATCCTAGCGCGTTGCGTTTTAGGGTTGGAATATTTTTTCCGCAAAACAAAAGAGAAAAAAAAAAAAAAAAAAAAAAAAAGGAACATATTAATGATGCATAAGTATAATTTAATGAAAAAAAAAAAATTTTTTGTCCGGATTATTAAAGTGTAATAAGCAATTTTTAAATTTTTATTTACTGCATTTTAATGCTCGTCAATATTCTAAACCACGAATTATATATTCATCATTCGTTCAATCAATTTAGGTATATAATTATATAAAAAATAAAAAATAAATTGTTAAAAAAAAATTTCGTTAAAACACGTGCTAAAGTTTGATGAGGTATTGTGATAGTTAATTTATGTAGTACCAGGTAACATTTATTAAACGATTCTCTCAAGGTGGAAAAAATTAAGAAACAAAATAGCTTTTATTCGCGAATTCTTGGTGAGCAAACAAAAAAAAAAAAAAAAAAAAACTTCACCTCATCATATAATTCGAGCGAATAAATCCAAGACAAGACTGATGATTAATTTCTGTCTCGTTGCAGGTTTAAATATAGCGAAAAAAAAAAAAAAACTGAATAATTGGCGAAAATCCAATAACCCGATTTATTAAACGTATAATAAAGAGCTAGAAAACGAGCTGGTGGTATTACATACGGCTGAATATTAACGGTTGGCTAATTGTTGAAAAAAAAAAAAAAAAAAAAAATGATAATTACATGCACGTTTTAATACTAGAGCTAAAAAAAAAAAAAAAGAAAAGAAAAAAAAAATGAAGCGACACTGTCAAAAATTAACGCTGTATAATAATTAGTTTCGTTATAACACGATCAAGGAAAGCTTCTCCCTTTGAAAAAAGCTTGACGATAATATAAGCTTGACGGATACATTATAGGCGCCGGAAATAGACGATGACTCGAGATACGCGGTGAGTATACTCGATTTTTCAAAAAAATCTATTTCCGAAAGCGTTGAACAATTGAAGAAAAGACAATTTCAAGTTTCTAAAAAAAGACTACGATTTGATTTTTCATTTGTGATTATTATTATTATTATTATTTTTTTTTTCTTCTTCTTCTTTTTCTTCTTCTTCTTCTTCTTCTTCGCCGATGCCGTTTTATTACAATAGGCTCCTAAATATACGTTTGAATTTTATCGGAAAACCTGGGCCTCATCGTCACCACTTCAATCCTACACTTCGTCGTTGAGTAATAATTACCTATGTACGAAAATATTTAAACAGCTGAAAAATGACCTTTAACGTTTAATTATTTTCCGTTAAAAATGATGTATCAGCTGGTCAGAGTATATCGTTTAGAAAATTATACAAATTAAATCGATTCGGTGATTATCGATCGGTTGTTTGTTTTTTTTTTTTTTTCTTATGGATTTTATCGCTTAGATAATAAGACAGCAAATTATGGCGAAGATTCATTCTTAATGCATTGCCCAGCCTATTGTGTAGTTGCGAGAAGCCCTCCCTGTGCGGCGTAAACGGTCTGAGAAAGAGAAAACGAAAGTTTATTTCGTACCAATATATATACGCAATGTGTAATATAGTTTAAATTACTAATTAGAAAAAATTGATGAAGACGAAAGATGAAAATGAAAAGAAAAAAAAAAAAGAAAAAAAAAAGAGAAATGTGCGTTATATTGAAATTTTTCGCACTAAACAATACGATCAATTAATATGATGTGGTTTGAATTATAATATTGTGAAACGTCAAGTTGCGGTTAGAAGTTAATAAAAAAAAATAATAATAAAAAAAATCGGTCTGTGCTTCAGCTGTTTTCAAAAAAACGAATTTCAATTCATTATAAAATACGAATACCTAGTATATATATAGAGAGATTTTTGTTATCCATGAAACGGTTGATAAACAGCGTGAATAGTTATGCACCTATTAGATCAAGTTGACATAACGCAACACGGTGAAATTAATTCACGAATCTACTCTATATATCTATAGTAGATAGGTACTAGGAGCTGAGGTTGATTGACGCGTTGTTGAACAGATGCAAAACGTATTTGAAATTATTCCGTATAGAGGTATAGTATATGTATGTAGTACGTTAAACAACTAGCACGGACCGCGTGACTTCGCATGATATAAATTTGAATATGAATCAAAGATATTATACTGTATCAATTCAGGGTTAAAATGATTTAATTAAACGGTCAGAGTGATGAAGGAATCACTTTAACTTTTTTTTTAAGTATACACAAAGAAGGGTTGACTCGATTCAAGATAATTTTGCGATCCAAAAATGAAGACCGAAATTTTCTCGGATTAAATCAAAAATTTTCTCGAGCCAAGAAAATTTGGAAAATTGGAAAATTTTCTTGGTTTATTTTTGGACCGCAAAATTATCTAGAATGCTCAAGTTAACCTTTTTTTTCTGTGTAGGTATTAATTAAACAATTAGACGTTGAGAATAGACATATAGACATTACATATTATTTACAAATGATAATTACTGAAAGCTGATTCACTTCGGCAGAGTAACAATCCAAATAGGTAAAGTTTGAAAATTTTCGAAATACTCGAACTTTAGAATATATTAAGCAGTATGAAAAATCTAAAGGAATTTATAGAACAGGGGTCTGATTTAATTTAGATCCTGTTTTTAATATAAATCTTTCTATACGTAAACCATGATGGTATTCCGAAAATGCAATTTTTCATTTTTTTTATCCAGCCCTTTAATTGTTTTGTGAAATGCTTCGGAGAATCAGCGATGCATCTTATTAAAATACAGAGTTATGTAAGGTGCATTTAGAGGGCTGTCATTAATCAACTGGAATTTTCTATAATTACTATAGAGCAAGGGTGGGCAGTATTTGAAAATCTATATTATATATACAGCGCAAAGTCGTCGAAGATGGACCAGTTCCAAAATCTGAAAAGAATTCAGTCCAATTCCCTCGGTATTAACCAAAATCATAGCATATCGTGAATTTGACAAATTTTCGAGTCTCAATTAAAGGTGCGATAATATTTTCCTCAAAATCCGTTCAGAAATAATTCGAAATCCATACTTTTTTCTTATTTTTTTTTTTTTTTATATGAAAATTACTCGAATATTGGAACATCCCATAATTTATTTATTTTAAATTTCAATCTTGAAGCGTTATTTTATTTCTAAAAAAAAAATTCATCGAAATTGCTCAGACTTGTTTATATTTTGGGAAAAAGGAAGACTAGAAAAGAATCTTTGAAGCTTGACGATCCATTTTTGCAATTTGATATTTCGTCTTTTAATTAAATGTAATTTTCATTTCATGAATTATTATTCTGTATCTTGTATTTCGAATAGATTTTGCCTGCACTCTGCCCACCCCTGATAATACAAGTAGCACAATATGATCCTTCAAAATCTGACATTATGCAAACGGACTACATATCAGAGACACAAGACTTTTATTGCAGACTTATCCTATTCCGCCACCTTTTTTTTTTTTTTTTTTTTTTTTTGTTTTTCTTTTTTGGAATTCTACAAAATATACGGCGTATAAAAAAATTACATATGTCTAACCACGACATTCTGATTTGCGACATATTAATAATTACTTTCTGAACACCCTGCACACGCTTAAAGTTTTCCTTCAATACCTACTCATATATACGATTCCGGAAAAGAGAGAAGAATCATAGTTCATGTGATCAGTATTAGTATAGTGTTGATATTACCTCGACGGTAATAAAATGAAGAACAGATCTCTACACCCAGAATATACTGACAAAGATATATAACAGTAATTATTACGGTGTAATTATCCGCGAATTATATATATATATACACCATATTGTCTCGCCATGGATAAACATATTAAGCGACAAAGTAGTTGTCAGCCCTAGGCTAGGTGCTGTCATAACAGCGCATTATCACGTCATGGGTTCACGGGTTCTATACCGGGTTAAGGTGTTCACAACGTTACTATTCTGTAAGACTGTGAAATCCCCATGACCTCGCGCACGTATAGTAACGAAATTCTACCAGCATATTATACATAGGTGTAACTATTTTGCCACATCGCGTGTAAAATCCACAGCTTAATTTTCCTCGGATAATATCAGTCATGTTCTTTTCTTTTTTTTTTTTTTTTTCGTTATCGTCCCTTCGGCTGAGTTATAGTGTATAACATGAAGAGGAAAATAAGATAGTGATGTGAAGTTTTTTGGGAAAATTTGAGAAAAAAAAATCAAAAGCCTCGTTAATGAATTCTGGGGGTGGGGGTGGTGGAATAATTTTGCCTCCAGCGGTCTAGACGTGCGCTAGAATAATGAAACCTCATACTAATACCAGGATTCGGGAAAACTGGCTATAGATAGAATATTTATCCATTATAGGACAAGCAATTTGAGAGGAGCTTTTTAATTCTTTGATTTCTATTCCTATTTTCATTTTTCTCGCAGACCCATTATAGGTACCTCGCATGAAATGGCAAACGCCCGCAGGACCGTGAATGCAATTCTTTTATACTCTTTGTACAGTATAGAGTACAAACTCCCGTATTTTATAATCTTTTTCTTTTCCCTTTTGCGCCACTTTGCATTCTCACAATATATATATACCATACCATTTCTATCACCAAGATATAGACCTATAATGAATTAAAACTCGATTTCATATTAAACAACGAGCTGCACGTTGCGCTCCAACTATTTTCCTCTTCAGCTAGGTATAGGTATATATTATTATACTCTCACAGTGCATAATTTCATTTTGATTCGCGTAGGTATAGGTATAGTATACAAATATATATATTTACTGTGCACGAATAAATTTCCTTAAAACTTTATCAACTATAATATTATCCTAATTAGTGAAATATCGAATGTGTCATGTGTATTAAAGGTATAATTTTCGTAAGTTTAACATCGCGTTTAAGAGTCTGGGTTAAATCTACTGGATAGTAGGTAGTACGCAGTTTAAGTTAGAACTTTGATACTGCTATGCAGGGTTAACAAAGTTTTCATTGAAACATAGTCAGAGGGTTGGATAAGGGGATCGTAGGGGAGTAGGGATGGAATAAGGATCGCAGATTGCAAATGAAATCTTTGTTCTTCGCAAAGCACTGGTAACGCGTTACGTAAAGATTAGAAGGCGAGAGGCCTTAATTGCAAGAGTTCTCTAATTTCCGCATGAACGGACCCTAGCGAGTTTTGTCAACCATAAACCGGAGCCGGGCTTCTAATTTTCGAGAATCCACGAGCCCAAGAAGAGACATGAGTACCGAGTTATTCTACACTCGATTTCACGTTCGAATGAATTTTCAATTTCTACAAAAGATCGAAGTCCTCCCGTTGTTGAATACGAATCACTTCGTTTACCATTCGCGGAAGTTAACTTCTGTGTGAATCTATTAAACGCAAACATCGCGAATATAGCGAGAGAGTTTCATTATAATAGATATAATATAACTCGACTTCGCATACATATCTCCGCATTCGAATGAAACTCTTGATTAAAATTATCATATCATGATAAAATAATTCTTCCCTTAGTATAATTGGATCAAATAAGGGTTTGTAAAATTGTGTAAATTAGCCGATAAATAATATACCGATAAAGAGGTATGAAATATATGAAGTTTGTTGCTTAACGTTTAAATTATAATGAAACTTTTGCTTCAAATCTTTTGGGTATCTGCATATTTTCCAAGATAACCACGGGGGTAAGGTAACCCGTGCCCGTTAGATTAGCTCTTGCGTGTATTTAAGTACTGCCCGGTGCGCTGGTAAGCCCATTAATTTATTTTATTTCTTAACGCTCGCGTGGAAGCGCCAGGCGTTTAAATCACGGAATGGATAACAGAGTTGATATACCTTACTCAGGGTGTTCAGGTTTAAATAAAAATAACCAGGTGACAAGATGAGAATTAATGTGAATTTAAATACCTTGATGAACGCAGATTATTTTGCGACTATAAGTTTCACCGCAAAACATTTTTTTTTTTTTTATCAAACTAAAAACCATACGATACTCTATATATTATAATATCCGGGCGAAGATTGATTTTCAACATATTTTTAGAATTATTTTCGTAATTAAATGTGTAAATAATGAGAATATATATATGAACATCAATCTAATGCACCACAGCTATTTACGAAAGCATATCTAATTATTATTTGCGTGCGCAGAAACAATGCGTTAGTTTGTTAGCATAATAAATGTTATGTGTGATGCAGTTCTAAAGATTGACAAATGTGCGAAAATCGTATTAACAATAAAAGTTGTGGTTGAATGATTCGAACAAATGATTTTTGGAAAGATGGAGTTGAAAAACGATTAAATATCAACACACAAAGGTTCGTCTGTATATCACAAGATGTTGAAAGAAAAACGAAAAAAAAAAAGAAACATTTCACAGAAAGGTGCGGTAAAACGAAAAGTTTAAGATCATTCGATCGAAAATCGTTAACTGATATATTATTATGAAGGAATGATTTGAAGTGAATACAGAGACACAATTTATTATTATAAAAAAAAAAAAAAAGTCGATAAGAATCTAACTAATTTCTTCGCGAAGGATAAAAATTTGTTATTCTTTGAAAAAAAAAAAAAAACCAAATAATGATTCAAAGTCATAACTGCGTAAAATTACAACTCGTAAAAATGGGTGTGAAGGGGTTTCTCTACCTTATTTCACTATCCTCGTTTGTCATTCAAAACATTTTCACGATAGAAAAAAAAAATTGATGAAAAATGAAGGAAAAACTCTCTGCAATTTGATACCCGATTAATATCGATGTGTAAAAATTTGTTCGAAAAAATGAAACCAAAAATCTTACGCGTGAATGACGAACTAAGATTATTGCTTTAAGGTCGATTCGCCCAATAGATATTCTATCAACTATATGATCTTCGTTTTCAAAACGCTAGGTTTTTTAGGGTTTTCGTACTGGATGGCGTGCGGGCGCCACATAGACTAGTTAATTAAATGAGGACACATATTGACCTCAACTAAACACCCAGTAAAACATCACCTTGATTTTATTAATCAAAGATGTTGAAGAAGAAATAAAATAAAATAAGAGGATATAAATAAGATCGTAAATGAAAAAAGAAGATCAATGTTGAATAGACAAAGTTTTGTGCACATTTTAAGTAATTAAAATATATACGAAAAAGAGTATTGAATGTACAATACCTAGGCGAACGCCTCATCGCACTAGGATGTCGCTGCCCCGACCCGGGACTGCCGTACTGCAACAAATACCCACCCCCCGTGTCATCATCTGGATTCATCTTGCAAACTTATCATTTTATACAAACATTAATCTACTACATGCTAGCAAAAGTACATTTCACGGGCTCTCTCGCGCAGTGCTCTGTCTATATTTTCGTTTTTTAATCTATATAGGTACACAGAAAGAAAGGGTAACTTGATTCAAGAAAATTTTGCGGTCCAAAAATGGAGACCGTAATTTTCTCGGATCAAATCAAAAATTTTCTCGAACCAAGAAAATTGGCACAATTTTCTTGGCTCGAGAAAATTTTTGATTTGATCCGAGAAAATTTCGGTCTCCATTTTTGGACCGCAAAATTTTCTTGAATCAAGTTACCCTTTCTTTCTGTGTATACATACTCGAATAGAGTAGAGAAAATGTGAATAAAAAAATTCTCAATCATTTCGGTCGATGCAAAGGCAAAATTTGACAAATTTATTATTTCGAGTAATGAACAATGCTGCCTGTCTATTATCACCGGAATAAATATAAACACCTAAATGTAATTAGCAAATGACGTAGAATACAAAGAACGTTGGTATATTTTAAAGCTCAATGAGTTTTAGAGTTAATTAATTTAGTAATTGAGGGAAAAGTTCGCAGGTTTGTATATAAAGGTACAAATCTTACCCTTTTGCAGTTCGAAATCTAAAAGCTTCTATTGACGAGAGTTAAATTCTGTTTATACTATGTGTGTATACCGGTAAACAAAAATATTGAAACTAAAAATTTGAAAAAAAAAAAAAAAAAAAAAATAGAATCTATGATTTATCATGAGATTTTCGAATATCTAAAAAATTATTTCAAATATTATATCTTATACAGAGCACGTTCGCGAAGAGCACATTATATTGTTAACGAGGTATAACAGGGTGCGGTAAATCCAGTAATTCGATGCTGTTGCTGTTAGTATAGGTCCAAAACGATAAAACAATTAAAATAGATATTTTTTTATTAGTAATCATCATTAGTTGTAGAGTTTGAAACAATATTGCGTATGTAATTGCTTTGACTAATTAGGTACCGTTAATAATGAATAACTAATAGACTGTAATACGTAAATACCAGATTTTGCGGTATTACTATCTACTATTACAAATTATGAACTTATTGATTAGTTTCGTAATAAATTAATAAT
This sequence comes from Tenthredo mesomela, assembly GCA_943736025.1. NCBI lineage: Eukaryota > Metazoa > Arthropoda > Insecta > Hymenoptera > Tenthredinidae > Tenthredo > Tenthredo mesomela. The sequence goes on along the minus strand of OX031015.1, from coordinate 33,159,957 downwards.
TAGATTACATCATAAATAATGTTTCGATTAGATCTACCAAATTAAGCCTCATACGAAATACAGTCCCAAACCCTACAATTTACGTGAAACATGCGTCCCACCTAGATTCAAGATAAAAAAAAAATTTTTGATTTTAGGATGAATAAACTTTATAGGTTCCTTTAGCAGTGGAAAATATACTCTAAACAATTAGTTAAAGAATAATTGAAGAAACAAAATGGGAGGCAAGTTGCACAGTTGAATATTATTTCGAAACAAAAAAAGAATTATTATTCAAGTGAGCGATTAACGTTTGAAGTTTTTTATTATTTTTTATTTTTTATTTTTTTTTTTTTTCAATCAATGAATATCAGATTTCAAGTTGATATAGATTCGAAATTGACGGCTAGATTATAATAAAAAAAAAAAAAAAATATGTATGAATAATATTTTTAGATTGATTTGATATTGAAATTAATCAGAATTCGTAACTGATTTGAAAATGAGAAAGGAAATTTTTTTTTTTTTTTTTTTATTGAATATGCAAACTAATGATAAAGAAAGCGTCCAAAAGAGTCACTCGCATCAAATTGGTAAAAAATTAATTTGTTAATAGTATAACAACACTCTGAAAGGACAAAAACATATCAGTTAGTATAAATAGGTAATAGGTATGTATAATATATACACAACATAATGGCACATTAAACGCATAGCTGCATTAGATTATGTTCGGTGAATAAACCGATGGCGAAATAATATTTTGCTTGTGAAATTGTCCTGTAATCACATTCTAAATAGGTATTATAATATATAAAACAAATATTTACATAGTGTGCTTGGCCCACCAAGTCCTTAATATATAAATAACAAAACCAGGTAATTTTCTTCATATTTTTTACTATCGCAATAAAACCGGGACCGTAAATTTTAATTAGCCAGAAGTTTGGTACTTAACAAAAATTCATACTACAAATTCGCAATATCTCATACCGTTCCTATCTGAAATACAATCTCTAAACGCGCAGTAAACTAGATTCAAGAAATCTCATTTTTACGATAATATATATACCTTGTCTTAAATCTCACGATAGTACATAAAAAAAAAAAAAAAAAAATTGCAATCAGCAGAAGATTTATATTTCATATAGAAAAAATAATTCTATATCGTTAAGCGAACAATGGGATAAAAAAAAAAGAAAAAAAAAAAATTCTTTGAAGTGAATAGAAAACTTAATAAAATAAAAACTTTAACGAGAAACAAGATCACCGCGTTCTTCTCTCCCTTTGATCCTGGGACAACGTGCATTCGCTCTAGTTACTACCCCCTAATCTTGTTGTCTTGTGTCCTGCACTGTTATTACACCTGCCTAAACACCCCACATACCCCTAGTCACGTCAAGTTTACTCGGCAGCTGATGTAAATGTCAGAGTGTCTCACGCAACCTATAGGCAGGACCCTGGTTTAACGCGAAAATCCGTAGTCAGTACTTAATCAGGAAACACCTCGCTGACTACGTGCAAATTTAAAGAGGAACACCAGCGTTTCGGAGTTAAACAATTTACTGCGTCAATCACGAATCTCAATTCGTTATGCATCCGTACCTGGATCATCTCATTCATGAATGTACATATTTGCTGATTTAGTGTTCATCATGCGTTCATCACGAAAACTGTTTCGTTTTGAGTTTAGTTACCCTTCACAGATAGAAACGATGCGAAACGTATTGTGATCGCGGAAGGCGATTTTTATCACTGATGATTCTCACCAGTTGTATATTTCCAACGATTGTTTATTTCAAGAACAATGAATCACACATTATATACCGATAATTTCTTATCTAACTGACCAGAGAAGGCAAGATATGATATACGAATTGAAATTAAATTTACTAAAGCTAGTGTTGTATTCCAGATACGAATGCGGTCATTTAATACCTATCAACATGCGATATGTTTCCTCAAATTCTATAAATATTCATTCGATTCTAATAATGGCATAATACTAATTTTCTCAATCCTATAAATAAGTAGAATATTCGCATCTGAAATCCGAGGAACCAGGTGAAATTTTTGATAATACATATTCATATCCTCGATTGATGAACTAATTTAATATCTGTAATGTCTATACTAAAAAATTTTGTGAACTGTACGAAAACTGAAGTTAGAGGTCATAACTTTCAAGTTTTCTTTTTTAAATGTATGAGAAACTAGGAATCAGAGCTAAATATTTTCTCTATACATTATTCAGTCGAATTGATCAATCCCTTCAAACAAAAAAATTCCATAAATTATTATAATAACGACTCTGAATTATCGAAAGCCTGAAATTTCCGAATTACAACGTTACTTCACCAAGTTCCCCATTCAGAATTGATACCGTCATGAATGTATGTAGTATTTTGTAACACCTGTCTAATAAATTTCTGTTTTGTGAAAAGGCGACTGTCACTATATGACGCGTGAAATACATTACTTTGCCACTGAAAGTGATAAGCTATAGCATTCATACACGTCTTTCATTACTTTTCATATTCTGATAGACGACTTATTGCTCTGTATCATATGTTCTGATCTCTTAGCTATAAATGACCAAAAAATGATTCCTCAAAAATAAAAAAAAATAGCTCAATGTGTAGAAATAAAAAATCTGATCATATTATAATTAATCAAAATCTTTAGTGTCTGTATAATATATAAGATAATCTTTTAGCGATAACTATTTCTATTTATCTATTTTCTAAGCAATGTTAGCGAAGCAGCGCGTTAATGATCCCCAAAATCGTTGGGCACACTTTCTGACTAGTTTAAATTTTATACACGCCTAGGTGTAGCTACCTTTACTGAATTAGATCAGCTTTCCTGTGGTTCATGTTAAAGAATCTGAACTGCAGTCGCAGCGTAAGGTCTTTCCGTACTGTAGGAAAAGAATTATGTGTAATAAATATAGAAAAGTTTTGTATACAAGTATTGGTATTGGTATTGGTATTGGTATTTATGTGGTATGTAGGCATATCATGAGTAAATGATAAAGGCCTTTGGTTTTATAAAATAGCCATATAAAATATATATGCTTCAGGTTCATTAATCAATATACTAAATACAGAACGAAGTGTAATAATGTTATCAGTGACCTAAAAAATATATATCAAAGATACAAAAATTGGCTAAATAAAATTAGAAATTTTCAAACATTATAGCCAGAAGACAAAAAAATTTGTCTTCCATTAATTAAAAACAACAAGAAGATACCAGCCTCGGTGTTTGACTTTGTTACAAAAATAAATACAATATAATAGCAGGTAAAAAAAAAAAAAAAATGTGAAAACATGAGCAGAAAAAAGAAATTGCTCTTGGTTTGATAGACGATTACACCATCGGTACAGAAATACATAATGGAAGTAAAAAAAAAAAATATTAAAGCTGTTCAGATGAGAAATTGGAAAAGAAATATCAATGAAATCTTGTACCGATGTGTGTTTAGGTCAGAAGAAAAATATAAAAATTTGAAATATTAACCAGGTGTTGGTTGTCTGACAGCCGCCTTGAAGTGTCTTGGATAGTAATAGAGTTGGCAACAATTTAGTGTTTAGAGATAATGTGTTTTTGTGTATCACGAGCTTTGGAGACCGAAGCGTGTAGCTAATGTATAATAGCAGTGGTAGAAAAAAAAATTCTGCAAATGTTACATGAATAAAAATCGCTTAAAATAATCTATCCAATGTTGTTTCTTTAATTTTTTTCTTTCGACCCTGGTAGATACGTAGAATTATATTTATGTGAGGTAATCACTTCCAAAGACTTTCCCTATACAATATATTTGAGAACTAATGGCGGAGAAAAAACCGATTATTTTCTTGAGATCCTGGTTCTTTAAAATATCATAACAATATCAAGATGCTTTTTTTTACTTTCTAACTTTTTCAAATCAGGCAAAGTATATGTATGTACATGAAATAACTTGACACATATCAATCATTCAAAGAAAGTACCTGGGTGGATTATTCACGATATAAAAAAGGTGCTGGATGCTTGTGATACATTCTCTGTTATGCAATATCGTATTACTTTAAATAATTATCTCAATTTCTTTAAATAAATTAATGGTATATATTGCATTATTGCAACTTGCTAAGGGGATTGTTAATTTTTAAACACATTTTAAAAGGACATTCTAAATGTCTTACTCACTGCGCCATGTGTTAGCGCTATGTTCGTTTTTTAATAGCATCGGCTGGAAGAACGCAGAAATTTCCAGCACCTGCCCCAATTGCTACTGACTTAGCACGTTCCAGAGGTACGACGCGACAAACTATCCACACAAATATGCCAATTGTATTAATTTCATCACATGACAAACAGTATCTCATCGATTTATTTATTTGTCAACTTAGTAGGAAATAGTCCTACAATACTTGGGGATAGCTTTTCAATCTATGTTTAATCAGAGTTTACACCTTCACAAGGTAGTCGGGAGGCATAACTTAATAGTCTAATAGACTGGTGGGTATATGAAAATAAAAATAGAAAATAGAAAATAATAATAATAATTCTAAGCACGAGCATCAAACACAGAAACAGGTAATAAAGTACGTTATAGTTTTCCCCATAACAATATCCTGAAAAATGTTCAGAATTTTAGAACTAGGGCCTGTAAAGTTCTAAAGCATATTTACATGAGCCAATTATTAGGATAAATTCAGAAATGGTAGTTCTACTCTTGATCTAAACATTTTTAAAGCACATCTATTAACTCATAGCAATATTAACTAAATGAGAAAGAAATCAAATTCAATTGCATACCGATTCAAACTACACTATTCTTCCCTTATGTGCTTTGCTGAAAATAGAAAACAATAAATCTGAGTATGATTCTTAGTCAATGCATTCTTAATTCATTATGATTTTATCTTGGAGAGAACTGAATGAAAATTTTTAGTGTGAAAAGACAAGTCTTTGGTTTTTTTTTTTACGAAAAATACCTTTCTTTGCTTTTTGATTATCACATGGGATACATGATTTTGAGATCACGTATTTTATGAGGAAACATGAACTCAGGACTATACAGAAAATAAATCCAAAATACATGGGTTTTCATAGGAACAGATTTAGGTTTGTTATACTACGGCTGATACTGGCTATAAATATTAGAGACGATTGTGCATTGCTGGACGATCGGGGTACCACTTTAGGATCTCATAATTACCTCGATGGCGATGGCTAATTGATTAAATAAGTGAATATTGCAGTATGATTGTTTGGATGATGAATGGCTACTAATGCGACTACTTTTAACTACGAAGCAAAACTAGATGGCTAGAAGCATTTTGTGGCATAATATCCATAGTGTCCCATACAGTTGCATCCATCTAAGTGAAAAATAAAGTTTATCAAATTCGAAGTACATCTGAAGTTCAATAAAATTCTTGATTATAGATTGATGTATCAATATATGCACAGCTGAGCTGGATCTCCTCCAAATTGATTAAAGTATTCATTTTGCTGAAAAAAACAACAGAGACGTATAATAGAATTACTTTCATTCTGGCTGGCTCCTCCGGTCTGCGATACCTCACGTGGGCTGCTATCTAAGAAATAATTCTTTTGTACAAGAGCATTAAGACACTTATTTCTAGAATCTTATCGTGTTTAGAAAAAATGAGCAAGTCAATTGCACAAAAGATTCATTTTAGAGAAAAAATATCAACGATAAAGATAAGCTGTTGTACATTTGTTGTCTGATGGCACTGGGACAGATGAACAACTGGAATAAGCACCTAATTAAATTTATAGTACAATTGAAAAAATGCAGATTTCTTAATGTATAATTCCAGTTTCTATGTTACCTCGCTTTAAAAGGCAGAAAACTGGATTTTGATCTGATAGTAACTTTATTTGGTGAAATATTTTGCCTGTTAATAATGAAACATAGAGGTAATAAAGTAACGGCAATTATAATATAAAACAGTTTGTTTAAAAGCATATTAGAATTACTTACTCCTATCAATGTTGCGCTGTAGGTGAGCTGCAACTCTGTGCCTGGCATCATTAAATTCAAGGTGAAGACCGAGCCGGAGTAGAGTTGGATTCTGCTCAACAAGCTGCGTGATTTCCATCTCAATTTTATTACCCAGAACTTGTGACCTCTGCAAAAAAAAAACAATACGAAAGACGAAAATTGTTAAATTGAGAATCAGAAAACGAAAAGTGAAACAATGCATTAGTTTCGATGACGAGAATTTTAAGGCTCTTACCTGGTTTGAGCATCTGAACTCTTCGATGGATTTTGTTTTAAGAAGAGCCTTGATGAGCCTTACTATCACAGATGGACTGATGAAATTTGTTTCAACGCTGTAATAAACACAAAAAGAAAAGTATCGTGTACTAAATCTGTGTAGAAATTTCCTAATCTAATAACTGCTCAGATTTTATTAGAAGAAAATTTCTCATATGGTTTAAATTCATAAGTAAAACAGTTTCACAATATTTCATAATTATCTTTCAACATGTATGATCAACAATCAGTTTTATCAATTCTTGATATAATATCAAATAACAAATCACAGCAAGAAAATAATTACTTGAGTACTCTGAGGGTTGAATTCTTTTCAATGACGTCAGCTAATCTGAGTGCAGTCTTGTCTGTGAGCCCAACGTTTGTCAAACTCAAGGCTTCAAGGTGTGTGTTAATCTCCAACGCTTCAAACAACTGGATAAACTTTTCGTCTGAAATGTTCTGCAAGTAAGAAAAGGTTCAATTATTATCATTTAGTCAAAGATTTAAACCTATTTAAAAATCCAAAGTTTGGCTAAAATCTTTCACATTTACTACATCAATTTCAGCAATAACTTCAACTTATTGTTAAACCATGTTAATAGAATAAAAGAAAAAAATTCAACATACCTTAATATTGTTCCAATTAAGATCGACCAATTTGTGATCGTCGTCCCGAACTTGTTTGATCGTTGCATCAATGTCTGTGTTGTTTGGAGGTTCCATTGGAAATACTTTGGGTTGACTCGCCTTCGTTATTCCGTCCCATCCTAGTCCAACTGGTTGACCAGAATTCAATAACGAGGCATGGTACTGGTCCTGGTTCATCATCGAGTGAAAACCAAGGATAGCTGGAATTCAATAAGGGTGTTAAAAAAAATAACTGCGTTATGCACATCATAATTTACTGTTTCTATAATTGCTGCAACAATTCACTAGCGCTGCCAACAAATGAGAGCATAGATTCTTGCACATTTCCATTTACCAAATACATTTCATGTTTTAGAGTAAAAAAATGTATGCCAATCATATTGCCTGATCAATGTAGAAGAATTAGAGTCCTGATTAGTTAATTTATGAATAAAAATGATCAGCACGAGTCTCCAAACTGTTAAAAAATAGTCTAACATCAGCTACCTACCAGCAAGGTCGATAATCTCTTCTTGAGAGGCATCAGTAAGCGCTTGTTCATATTCATCGCCAAGATCTATTGCAATCTGTTCGTCCGCATCTTTTTCTTTTTGATTATCTTGCGGCGGTGGAATCCACTGTAAATAATGAAATATTTTCATTACAAAATACGTTGATTCGATGAGTTTCTTTGTTAAATCTTGTCTGATACAAAATCTAAGGCAAGGAAAAGATTTTAGACTGCTAAAAATTCATGGAATAGCTAATGTTCATTAATTAATTTCAGATTTTGTAATCCGTGTTCAATCTATGATTCAAAGTTTCCAAAACCTTGTGAATATTGTTTCGTTTCGAATATCGTTAAACATTGAAATCAAGTTTTAGAATAAAAAGAAAGAGAAAAATAATGTTTTCCCTCAACCATCTGTATAACAGCAAAGTTTTCGCACAGATAAATAACTCGAAAATCCAAGAGATCATAATATCATAACACCAAAGTTAAGATTACTTTTTTCCCACGAACAGTTCCAGCTACGTATGGCTTCAACTCTGGTATATCGGGTGTCTCTAAAGCCTGTTTGTTGATGTGGTCGATGAGCTTCTTGCGGTTTAACGGCCCTGTTGGATCCTTATCACATTCGTAACTGCAGCGTTGAGATGGAGGCATGAAGCTATCCTATAATAATCATTATTACAAATGAATACCTACATCAAATCTTCATTATATTTTCTATTCATAAACTAAAAATGATTGAAATAAAACCTCGATTCCATCAATTATTATGAATGATAAAATAGTCTCATCTCTTATTTTTACATAAATCTAAGTTCATAAAAATAAAAAAAAAAACATTCATATCATCATATAGCTCTAACTCACATCTGGATCAACTTCCTTAGCGAGTATATTTATTTCCTCAGGAGAGAGCTGGGACAATAGTTCGTCAACGTCTACGTCGTCATATTCGCTTAGGTCTTTGCCGTACAGCTTAGCTGCCGTTGTCATGGTGGTGGTTTTTGTCGACGCAGAAGTCTGTGGAAACAAGAATAGAATTATATTTAGTATAATAAATTATAAAGCAAAAACAGTTAAATACATTCATAAAACGGTATTTTCCCATTTTAAAATTTTTTTTTTTTTGTTTTTTGCTCTTTAAATAAATTGAATTCGCGAAATTTCTTTATCCAAGTAGAAATTAACTCACGTTGTTTTTGTTTTTTTTTTGTTTTTTTTTGTGTTTTTGTTTTCTCTGACTCCGAAATAAAATATTTACAATTTGTTTTATCTTTTTTTTTGGGTTTTTTGTTTTTTGTTTTTTTTTTTTTTCACGGCTTGTTACAAGATTCCAATGTGCCAATAACTAATTAGTAATGAAATTCGGCTGCTTTCCAAACAGGCCAATACCCTTTGACCCTATTATTTTTATACCTAAGACAAATTTTCATTGACAAATTTGTCTGCCAAATAATAGAGTGATTTCACTATATGTTGTATGATAAATCCTAATTTTAACGTTAATTAATATATTTGATAATTTTGGTTATACAGGTTGTATATTATTTAAAACGTAAATATATTATCAGTTTATATAAATTGCTAAATGAATAATAATGATCGTGATATGTGTGTATATTGATCTTTTAATGTCAATAGTTTTAAAATCATTTAATTATTAATTAGAATATAAAATAACCTCACCCACTTTTTTAGCACACACGCTTTGCTTTACTGATCGCACACACTACTACCACTATACTACTCTACCTTACCTAGGCTACGGATACGCCAGATCCAACTTGAGCGATTACGGCAGCGCCCTTTCGTAGCTATACTACGTTCGTGTTAAGTGTATACTTGTTTTATATAGATTTATTTACCTCGAATATATCGCGTCAAGTTAAAGATAAATATCCTTCGGGGAAAGGTTTTGGTCTATATTTTTGTATATAATCTCTTTTATCTTATTATGCAATAAATTTTTTTTATTATTCTTATGGATTTCTAATCTAATCATTAAACTAAGATAACTCTTCAAGTTTCAACGATGACAGAGAGTGTCGGTGCGGTGACACTTTGATACGATATGTAATATCGTGAGCGGAGTATAGGCGTGCTCTATAGCTTGATGAGAATCTTTATGCGCATAGCGGTCTGCGCAATTGATGACAATCGACCGCTCCTCCGCAATTGTGGCGCCATATTATTACTTATACAAATGACTATAATTGCGATACAACATTTTTAACATTGTTTTCTTTATTTTAGAGCACCGTGATTGAACCGGTAACTGTTAAACTTGTTCAACTGAATATTTAGGAGTAATGCGATGTACAAATAATGCTTTTAATCTTTATAGGAAAAACCTTCTAGCGAGAACCCAATAAACGCGTGTAATTTTTATCTTCTAATCGTTTCTATCATCGATTTTTATCATGAAATGAAATCACCACCACGTGGTAAGCATCTTTGAAGGACACCAAGATTTTTGAATTGAAGTATTACTCTTAGCTTGCGTCAACTAAAACAGAATAAAAATAATTGAGAGATTTATTAATCTGTTCTTCTTGAGATTTTCTAATTTTTTCAACTTTGTATTCCATCGACTTCGTTTTAGGACTCAGAGGAATATCATTGAATAATTTATTTGCGTCAAGTTGAATGAATCTTTTCATTAATGAAACAATTGATTTATAATTCAAATGAATTTGTGCAGCAGATTCAAAGATGCAAATAAATCGCGGAACATAATAAAGTTTTTCATTATTTTGCATAAATAAATTACCTAATAGGTTCATACGTTCAAATAAATCATTTGTCCGCTTGATAGGACATCAATCTTTCTCGATCATTTCTCAACTCAACGAATTCTCCTATACCAAAATAAATAATCATGGCATCTAGGTGTTCATTAAAATTCCAGTTTTGGAATTAAAAAAGAAACTATAGCAGTCGAAAAAAAAGATTCTACGTGATTGACAGTGAATCATTTCATGAAACTGTCTGAATTTTGATTTTCGAAAAATTTGAATCGAGTGCCGGAGAGTCAAATTCTAAAAGTTGTCAATTCGTTTTGATTCATTAAATTTTTGATCATGATGGAACGAATAAACACAACTTGTGGGAAAATACAGAAATTTGTTGATTGTTTCATCCTTTGAAATGCATGTCAAGTACATTTTACTGAGTCTTGTCAATTGGTACGGTGTTTGCCTTCAGCTATTTGACAACAGGTTGCATAGCTATAAAAATAAAGAGCGAATATACTCGTCCGTGAAATTCTATTTTTGAATTCCATCACGAGCACTCACATCCCTGCATAAATTTAAATTTTACAGCTGTTTATTACAAATTGTAATGTATGGTGTTTGTCGACATTTTAATTCATATAAAAGTCATGGAACAATTATGAATAACATTATTTTTCTCGGAAAATAAATATTCGATCATATCGTTTATCCTCGTCTTGTCACCCTGCGGATTATTGATAAAATGGTTAAGAATAGACGAAGATAATCAAACTGAAATTCTCATAAATCTCTCCTATAAATGGAACCGCCAATATATAGATATAGCATATCTATATCACTATCATCGTTATATCAAACTTTATACGATCATTGTCAGAATCGTTCTATTTGATAATTGAAATTATGACCCGTCATAAATCAAATATTTAACATTACATATAAACAACCAACTATAAAAATTCTTAATAATAAGAGTAACAAATTTAAATTAAAAAAAAAAAAAAATGGAAATAGGTATAAAATAGGTTCTGCACTAAAAACCTACTAATATTACATATTAATAAATTATCCTAGTCTATCTAAAGTTAAAACATTTATGGGGCATGCCATAACTAAAATTGAAACTACGATACAAATTTCAATGGCACGCGGATGTGATGATAATTTTTGTCAAGGTCAGGTTCCCTCCGATGAACTATGACCCCGTATCAAAATAAAGTACAAGAAATTATTAATTAATACATCATCGCTGTCTATATCTGCCGCGAAAAGATGAGCTTTAAAAAGTTACAGATTTTGAATTTTTTTTTTTTTTTTTTTTCAAATAATTTTGGAAAAATCTCAGTGATTTTTATGGTTTTTAATGGTTTTGATGGTTCGGTCGGTTTTGGCGGTTCGCGAGGTGGTAGCGGTGGCGGTGGCGGCGACAGGGCCAAGAATAGATCGGGCCTCCTCGGAGGCTGGCTGGCTGGCACCCTCCCAACGGTCTATACTTGGACATCCCCGTGCTTCGATTATTTATAGTCCACGGTACCGCGGCCACTAGCCTTCCCGCGAACTAACTTGCCCGTACAAACGATGGCCAGTTTGCCCGTGACCTACAGCATCGCAAACGTCACATATCATCATAAGAGAAAACGCATTTGCACATACCCCGCGGCGTCTACCATAGTATCCACGGTTCCCATACACAAGCGTCGAACTCCCCACGTCAGAAATATGTCTATACGAGCCAATTAACTTGCCTCACATATTTTATTTTTTCATTTTTTTTTTTTTTTTTTTTCTTTTTCTTTTTCTTTTTATTCAGGATCGAACACACACAGCTGTTTATTGGCCTAAGATCAGAAATCTTCAAGTCATTCTAATCCCAAGTTGATATTATAAGATGTAGAATTATAGTTATAGATTTCAGTTTATCGATTCAATCTACAGTTTAATAAATTTAAAAATTATATGAAATTTAAGGTATATGGACAGTCTTGTACAACACTGAAGTGTCTATTGGTAAACAATGAATTGTTATTGTGCACATTCACACTCAGACTTGCAGATTCTGATATTATAATGTATTTTTGAATAAATGACAGTTGGCATGAAATGGAAGCTTTGTTCCAATAGAAATTTTATTCTTATAACAAAGACACACGTATATGTATATAAACTATGGAGTGAATAAATTGCCATTGCCGGAATCGGAATATACGTTATACTGCACCTTTAAGAAGCCATAGTGCAATAATTTAAATGCAAAGAACTGCAGCTTGACAGATATTCAAATTTTCTATTCACATCAAAGTATGAAAACGAAAAGAATCATGTAAACTTTTGATTGATGTAAAACGTCGGGAAGAGCTGCATCTAACAGTAAATTTTTGTCACGTGTGACAGCTTGTTTGATGACAGAAATGTGCCAGTCCCTGGGGGCTGAGACAGAAGCTAAGAAAGATGTATACATTTTCTTTTTCTTTTTTTTTTTTTTTTTTTTAGGTACATTATAATATCAAAGGCGGTGTTACAAATATTTAGATCAGTCTCATTCGGTTTTAACGGAGGTTCCTCTCCTTCACTTCACGTTTCTGCCTTTTTAGTTCCATATCTTGCGGTGTATCCAGCCGCAGCTGCTTGGCTACTTGGAAGAGCCGTTACTGAACGCTTCATTGCGAACCGAAATACCGAAGACAAATTATTCATATCAGAAAAATTCTATCAAATATTCGCTCCATATTCAACGAATGGAATGATATCGACTGATAGTCGATCATGAGGAACAAATGAGAAAAGAATTGTGCACGGAAAAAACAGTGCTGTCGAATTTACTCTGGAGCAGTAAATATAGGGACAGCATTTTTTTGCAGTAGAAATTATCACAGTTCTAGTATTGGGTATATTAGAGCAAGTGGCATTCTATATGAGTGAATGTTACCACAATTGTGATAATTTCTACTGCAAAAAAATGCTTTCCCTATATTTACTGCTCCAGAGTAAATTCGACAGCACTGTTTTTTCCGTGTGTCAGTCTCATTAGAGATTCAAAAGTTAATATTAGCGAGCTCAGCAACGTCTCTGCCACTTGTCGATCAAGCTCTTATAATCAAGACACATAACATACCGTCTAGTTTTCGTTTTCGTTTTCGTTCACATATACCTAATAAGTATAAAATATGAGAATCTGCAATTATAATTGGGATTTGATGCGTCCGTTGAATAAGAAAAAACAATTTGTAAATGTTAAACGAATGAATAATAATTACGTTGTGCGAATGATGTTTTTAATTGCAACCTTTTAATTGCAACTGTATAATGTAGCACGCGAAATGCATCAGGAACGAGTTAAGCTGACTGTTCCGCATTCGAAAACCGGTAAGAATCATATTGACGATAAGTCCTCATTCAAGTCAGGATATAAGCCATATATACAAACAAGCTGGAGACCGTGTAAAAGATTGATTACTGTATAGGATTAAACTGTAGCAGTGAACAGGTAGGCATGTCGGATGTTACTGTCTGTATATATGGTATACTATACATGCCCTGTGATGTGATCTCTCCTATCTGCATATTAGAAACTAATCTTGGCTGAGTATCTAGCTGCACGATCAGTGCCGTAGCATTGAAATTTATGTAGTCGATACTCGAGGTACGCATAATTAAGTATACAACACTATAATATCACCTGCATGTATATTATACATACATGTATTATATCGAGGATCTTTCGCAATGTCTGCAATATAACGGTCTCTGAGCAAAGACCCAAACCATTGTATACTACTATATCTAGGTATATCCCTCGTGTATCAAGATATTTGTACAGACTGTGCATACTTTTGTACAAATATTGCATATTATATGTTATAGGTACTCTCTTTTCCTTTCAGCCTACATAGGCATAATTATTTCGAAATTATTTATTGTCTATTCGGTTATCAGGTTGCTGCAGTACAAATAATTATACTGATACGAGTACTTATATAATCTCGGTCGATATTCAGATTGGAAATACGCGAACCACCTGCTAAGGCCTGAGCTATTGTAACTGTTGTTTTCTGATATATAGTTCCACAACGGGAATAGAAAATTAATATAACCATAGGTATAATATGATGTAATAAAGCAATGAAAATTCATTACGACAGTAATTATTCCTTTTAGAAGTTGAATTTATTCGACGTGGTATTACTACGAATATGGTATCAGAACTAGCGGCTAACCAGTTCCTATGCGTAAACAAGGCTAATATGGAATCTAAATTATGTGTAATTAATATCATTTTGACGTAATAGCTCTTACTTAGTACTACGTATTCGATAGTACCTACTATGTCTAATTACACTATCCCAATAGATCTTGAGGAGCTGTATCTATACACTGAGCCAAAAAAAAACTTGATTCAAGAAATTGCATAATTGATGGCTCCTTAGAGAATATTTACTAGTCTCAGTCTTTTTGAGACTAGTAAATATTCTCTAAGGAGCCATCAATTATGCATTTTCTTGAATCAAGTTTTTTTTTGGCTCAGTGTACAACAATGAGAAACTTTAGAGGATCGTTGTATACGCGTAATCTGGAAATCTATACTGTACTCTCTAAATTTGAATCAGTGAATAGTCACTGGTTTCCAGTTATAAGTCTGCCACTGATCCAATCAGTGGCAGACTTATAACTGGAAACCAGTGAATATTCACTGATTGTCAGTAGTTTTCACTGATTCAGATTTAGAGAGTAATGTGGGTATACAGATTTGCAATATATCTTCGATTGTGTAATTTTTAGTATGCCAAGTAATAACGGGCTATTACGTAGGTATCAGTGATGTGGAATCCCGTTTCATGGCTATCCTCACGCATAAGAAAAGCTCTCGAGTCATAAATACACTGACATTATATATATATATTAGGGTGGGCCAAAAAAAACTTTTAATTTTTTTTTCTTTAGTTACCATGAAAATATTGCTCAAGATGATGAAAAAAAAGTCCTCTGAAAATTTGAGCTCTTAATATCAATATTAAGAGGTGCCTAATCGCGATTTTTGATTTCCCATTTAAATAACACAGGAAATTTTTTTTTTTTTATTTGGAATTTTATTCCGTTCCAACGAATCATCGTGTTATAAAAATCAATACATATTCTTGTAGGAAATTAAACGATCTCCAAAAAAGGTCTGATGTGATTTTTCGCTAAGTCGAAAAAAAAGTCGTCATATACCGTTTGAGGTTGAACTTTAACCTTGAATAACTTTGAAACGAGTGAACTTAGCGAAAAATTACATCAGACCTTTTTTGGAGATCGTTTAATTTCCTACAAGAATATGTATTGATTTTTATAACACGATGATTCGTTGGAACGGAATAAAATTCCAAATAAAAAAAAAAAAATTTCCTGTGTTATTTAAATGGGAAATCAAAAATCGCGATTAGGCACCTCTTAATATTGATATTAAGAGCTCAAATTTTCAGAGGACTTTTTTTTCATCATCTTGAGCAATATTTTCATGGTAACTAAAGAAAAAAAAATTAAAAGTTTTTTTTGGCCCACCCTAATATATATATCTGTATGTAATATGTATGTATGAACGTCAAAGCATATAGTTTGACCTTTACAGCCGGTATTATTGCTCGTCCTTTCACTTTTAAACCATGAAATAATAATAACTATTTGGATAGTTAATCACAGGAAATTATTTTCTGTGTGGGCGAACCCGACCTGCTTCTTGAGATACATATACCTATACTTATAGTTAGTACAATCCATAGATTTCCAAGTGTCAAATAGGTATGTAGCTCATTGTCAGCTGTAAGCAATTCACACTACCTATATATGCCCAATTAATTTAGTATAAATCTAAAATTTATATAGGCCAATGGGTTGATTGGCAATCTACCAATCTAAATGGGCCAAAGTCCATGAATATGATTTACAGATTCTTAGATGCATATTTAACATTTCGAGAACCGCGATATTGAAGCATTTCTATACGCGAAATTATAACGAACGGAACTAATTTCGATTTCCAAATATCTGATCATCATATAACAGCTGACTCGTGTATAAGAATCATTAAATTTCACTCATCAATCATCAGTTCGTTCCGTGCAATGCTTCTAACTTTATTTCCGGTCTTGTTATATCTATATCCCGTTATATGCTCGTCTCTTTGGATATAGGTGCTGCGTTGGACATCTGCCGTATATATGAGGAAACGGTATCATTTTATTCTTGCCTCGCGTTTCCTCCTCACTTTATTCACCACACTTTCGATCGACCGGATTCCGCCTTGGGCCTTGACAGGTTTCTTTGGGTCGTTTTATGCGTTAGCTGGGCCTCTTTAGGTCTTTGCCGGCCCCATGACAGGTGGGTCAGGTGAGTCACGTGGCAGATGTGTGTATCAAGAACGGTTCACTCATATACTAACTACAATACCTTTTTACAAACTCTATATTATAATGTTAGAATTTTTTATATGACACATTTTATAGTATCTTTTTTTTTTTTTTTTTTTTTTACTTAATGCTGGATACACTTTCCTGCTGTTGCTCCAGGCATTGCAGATATCTAATTACTCGCAGTTAGCAAAGCACATGGATTCTTGACTGCGGTTAATTTACCAAGGGAAAGTATTTTATCGCTTTTTTCATCAAACAATAATTATTCCAATTTATTTATTTATTATATTGACTTATACTATAAATTTTATCTGTCACTTATAATTCTTCGAAAACGTTTAAGTCTCGTTATTATTATTACGACCGGTCTATACATCTTTATCTTACGCAGATAATATTGAATAGGTATATTTAATATATATAATTAGGTAGTTTCAGAAAAATTAACAATATTTTTCAGGCTCTATTTCATTTAATTATTATTTGCACTTTAAATAATACGTGGCTGAAAATTCTTACTATGGATTGAAAGATGTGGTGAAACTAAAAATCATCAAAAACGGATTAGTTACCTACATGGAGAAAAGTATTTCACGAAAATTTACTGAACTGTTGAACAAAGTTGGGACATAGAGACAAGTTGGTCATTTTTAACATTTTTGTAGTAATCAGTGACGTACTGAACGTTACAAAATACATGACAGTTTAGTAAAACTTCAGAATTTTACTGTACATTATTAAAGTTTACCAAACTATCATATATTTTGTAACGTTCAGTATGTCACTGATTACTACAAAAATGTGAAAAATCACCAATTTGACTCTATGTCCCAACTTTGTTCAACAGTTCAGTAAAGTTTCGTGAAATACTTTTCTCCGTGTATAGATGGTTTTTATGGTCTCTGTCTTGCGATCATTATAGTAAACGATAAATGAATCATGAATCGAATTTGGCACTTTGAACTTTTTCTATTTGAATTTCGTAACATAAATCGTTATTTAAATCTAATTGAATATATTGTATACCTATTACTTGCGGATCAGATATAACTTGGAGGGATTCTTACAGCCTTATAATTACTCACGCAGAGTAAGTAAGGAAGTATCGACTTTACCTAGGATTTTGATAATTTTCTGTTCAATTAAATAGTCGAAGGTTCAATATATTAAAACTTTAGAGAATATAATAATATATCGATCCTCAAATTAATCGCAAAGCATAATAATTGTATTCCACTATCAAATAACACAACAAAGTGGGAAGTAATTGTTTGATAAACAAATTTTTACTACCTTAACACTAAACATTTCCATGAATATCTCATTTGGCTGCCTATGGGCGTTAACCTAGTTATACTTGTAAGTATTACACCTTAGGCGCGAGTATACATAGCAGGTTTAGGTTTAGGAACCGTAGTCTTCTATTTTCATTCACAAAATTAGCGCAACAACTCGGAAACGGAATTATACTAATTGACTAAAAGTCACGTACGAAAGATTTGAATATACTATAGGTAGTACCTCTGTTATAGCGGGAGGTCAGTGATCGATGAAATTCACCTCAATTAGGCGGAAATTTTCACGCATGCTTATTATTCATACCTTTTACCACACTGCAGGCTATTTATCACAAACTTTCACGTGCACAAAGCTATATCGATTAGCACGTTCAAATTGCTTCTATATATTACACTTAGGTCATTGAACTGCAATTATAAACATGCAAGCTACGTCCTTATCTTCTATATGCTTATCTTCTTATACCTAACGAATGGTGAAAAATTGTCATATTTGAACTTGCAATACGTCAATAAATCACAATCGATGAGATACAGAAGTTTGATTGTGAATTACATGCACAACTATTTAGAAAATTGATTTTATGGCACCTTAATTTTGGGCAAATATTTGTGTAGGTGGGTATAAAAAATGGGTAATAAATTATCGAATAAATTTCTCACCGAAATTAAATCCAGTATATAGTTGCACTAGGAGTTCCTAATCCTTAAGACACGATAAAACTTAGAAGTTTGAAACCTTAGCAAAGAAGACCGAGCAATGCTACCCTGACAAAGAAGCGGAACTGACCAAGAGGAAACCTCCGGAGTGAATGGCACTAAACAACAGAGTTGTATTACGCTGGAAGGCGAGGGGAGCAAGAGAGATAAAAAGAGAGAAAAGAAAGAGAGAGAATGATAGGTAAAGTGTGGCTCACGCACTATAATACTTATCTATACTATATATGTAGACATGTACATGTATGTACCTATATACGGGATTACACGCGCATATGGTAATCGCATAAGCAAGTTTTACGAGGTTCGTTCACGTTTCACTTATGTTTTAGTGAAATTAATACATCAGCATATAAACAATCGTATAAAACGTAAATTTAGAAACAAATTTTGGTAACGTAATCAATGAGCGAATGTTTATAAATTAATTCTCATCATATCGGATCATCCTTAAGTGCAGGATGGAGTTGAAAATTCATAATTTTACTTTTAATTAACACAGCCGTATCAACAATATATCAGAATTAGAATTGGCGACAGCGATGTGGCTTCCGCGGATGAAGGTTGTTCGGGTCAATTAGGTCCTAGGCTCTAATGAAATTTGTGCTAGCATGTCCGAGATGTGTGGGGGTAATGACGCCATTTTACCCGGATGATATCACTTTCGGCTAAAACTAACGGCAACCATTGTATTAACTGAGGAACATGTATATAATATGCCTTTTAAAAAATTTCATGCAAATTATCATATTACAGAATAATCCGGTGAAAGGAAGATGAATTTTATATAAATTGAAAAAAATATTCTATCAAAATGGTATTGGATCTGTTAGTTAATGATGTTTCATTAGATGATGACAATCGGTCAGTGCATTTCCATTCATAATGGTAAAACGACGTGAATAGGTACGTATGTACAATTAGACGAGATGTTTTCATGTCCCCATCTGGTTTACCCATGGAAAGTGAGGAGGAAACAGCATGAGTAGGATGGAAAGTTTTACGAGCAACAAAGCTATGGTGGGCATGATGCCAAAATGAGAAGAACACAGCCTCAATTCTGAAATGTGTGTTTTTTTTTTGTTTTTTTTTTTCTTTTTTCTTCCTTTAGAGGATATTAATGGTGGAGGCGTTGAAGTTGATACGCGTTAGGTATGAAAGACTTTCACCCAATTATATACGCGCATCTCGAAATAAATTAGTCCGATGCATGAGGTTCAAGGTTCTTTTTCAGGGTTTTACGCCCCACGATTGATCTTAAATCACGCAAAAACTGGGATAAAACAGAACGAAGGCTGCCACCATATGTCTCTATCACTTGATGCGATGAGAATGAGCCACTTTTGCTCTGTTTTAATTCTTTAGAAATCATTCAAGTCCCAATTCCCACGAGTGATGTAAAAAGTAGTGAAATCACTCTCAACAACTAAACGAAAGCGATATCATCGGTTATTTTCTTTCTAGAATTTAGAAATCATAAAGTATTCAAAAACCTAAACCAACTTAGCGAAGATTCAGGGGGAAAAGTTTACAGTGCATTCTCATTCCCTCGTTTAATCCGCTTTGGATTATAGATTACAGACTTTTAAAGCTCGTTTTGTTTTATCGAGAACTTTTCAATTCACCGCCAAAGTACCTATACCTACTCACTGCAGGATTACCCGCGGAAGTTTATACCATAATTGAATTATTCGATTATATATGGGCGGATATATATCTGAGCTCTACGGTAATGGAGGTATCGGATTATCCTCGACTCTAAGGCATGGTCACAATTGACAGCAGACTAAGTAATCGACTCCTTAAAAACGCAGGCTGAGGTAATTTCTCGTTTTTTTTTTTTTCCATCTGTATAAAAGGGAAAATGCACTCATGACTCAGTCGCATTGGTCTCAGTCTGGATGACATTTGTGCGATATTCAAATATGAGTAACAATATTTAGTCGAAAGCTTGAACAGCCTTTAGATATTAGAGATTTAATTAGGATTAGGTAATTAACTATCAACATGGCTGAAATGCGAAACGCTATAATTGACGGTACAGAAAAGCTAGATTACAGAGACAATTATTACTATAGCGGAGCTAGCTAGTTCAATGCCCATGAAAGTCCATACATAGAAGCAAACGTAATGCCTCAAGCATGAATCCACACATCCGTACTGTGTGCATTCATGAAGAGAGAGTCGTTTCAAAAGTCGATAAATACCAATTCGCATCTAATTAGGTTTTTGCTGCGTTTCCGTTTTCGGGCAAAGATCCCGAGTACTTGTATCGCCAAGTATAATTATACTTTCTATAAATTCTGTTTATTTTTCTATCTTCCATTCATTTTGGCTCATAACCATCAGCTGTGAAAATCGTAGAAATTTTCACTACTAATTAACATACGTATCCCCCCTATATTTATGCATGTCATTATACGATTTCTTCTCTACAAACTCACGAAAGAGATCTAAAATGAAAAAAAAAAGTTGTCCCTTCCCTCGGTACACGTATACCTATTTCGTTTAAAACTAGGAAATGGGCTGCCGCAATATCCTATATTCGATAAATCTTTCGAAGCATACGGCGAACATCTGGAACCTGCAATATCCATGCCGTGAACAGACTGGTGTTTGTAAAGTTTACGGCCGGCACGTTCCACTTTTCGAAAGTAAATTGCAAGCAGTAGAGCTTTCAACCCGAGTCGTACATACGCAGTCGTGTACAAAATCTTTACCCGCAATTGTATACCACGACGTTATTCTGACTCAAATATTGTATGTATGTCAATTTCACAATTTTCTTTGACCAGTGTACGTCGAGTTGTTGAATAGATTGCAAACATTGCACTAGTTTACCACATAAGTACAAATACGTTACATAAAAGATTCGGCATATACATATATGCGAATCTGCGTGTGTCGTAATACTCATACTAGTGCATTTGGGCACAATCGACGGTCGAAATCAACAGAGTTAATTGCATGGGCAGAATTCCAGCAATTGGGTCCGAAGTGGACTAACAATAAGACCAATCAAATGGCACGGTATATCTATATGTATTGTATCGACCACAATGCGGACTGTGCGCCGCACTGACCTTTCTCAACGAACGTTGGGTATTCCAATTCTGTTCTAAACTTAGGAACAGGTTGATTTTTTTTTCTTCTCTTTTTGCTTGCATTTGTCTATTTTATAAATTATTTATGTTTCTGTATAAGATTTTGGGGGAAATAGGAAAATCTTCGCTTTTCATTTTGCTCAAAATTCAAGACACATATTTTGCGAAGGCTTCTATAGCCATACAGTTCATTAAGTGGAATTTATTTCGAAAGGAAATACGACTTATCATAAACTGACGTAATCGTTTCCTTACTCACACTTTCGTGCAACAACTTTATGCACGCTTTCTTTAAGTGAAACTTTAGCCTTTGCACTAAATTGCTATTATTTCATTGACCCGATGTAAAAACAAGAGTTAATAAATTAAATGTCATCAAGACTTGATGGCAAATTTTTATAAACTGCCCAAAATATTCGACCTAAGAATTTTTCAACTTACAATATACAAGCAATTCGCTTGTGAGACTGAGAGAATATTTTTTACCAATATGATGGTGGTTTTCTGATGTGTGCACAAATATGAAATGACAGTGAGCGTTGTAAGGCCTTATGTAAAAAAAAAATTGATGTACCAAAGAAACGGTGTGCAATTTGAATCTAAGTACCTATCGAGAAAGTGGCATTTAATTTTGAGACCATTATAATTATTTTTAGTATAGTTTAAAATGGACCTTCTTAGATGCCGGGAATCGTTTAGCATGATGTCCGAGACCTAGGGTCATCCCGAAATGACCCATCGCTTTTTATATACACTACGACTATTTCTGAGGTCAAACAAACAGAACCATTACGAAGAAAGTCCGCCACGTTCTTATGTAGCTGCACAGCAGCAAAAAGGAAATAGAAAACCCCACATGTCTCTGTCCATCGTCTCGTGCTTCTTGATTTTTTTTCTTTGTTCCCTACCAGCTTATACGCATCGGAGTATATGTAGACATCTTCCTGGATGACTGTTTGGAATAAAATGATCTTGATTTAGTATGCAGGAGGTAATTTTCCACTCGGAGTTGTGCGTCTGTGTTAGGTATGTCGCTTTTCAAACCACAAAGTAAAATACGACGAAAATTCTGTACACGTCGTAGTATTGTTCCGAGGCACGAAGCGAGAACGTCCTACTATAGAGAGACTATAGGCGGAAAAGGTCTCGTGTTTCTCTTTGTTTTCGTAATAACTTTGAATGAAAAGTGAAAAAATCTCTACTATACGCTCCATGGATAAGTTCGTTGGCTCATCTTAAAAACAGGTGCAGCTGTACGAAGAGCAATAAGTTCGTGTGTGAATTCCGCTCTTTGATTATAATTTAGACGCGATAATCCCTCGATAGGATTAAACGAAGAATCTAAATTTCGAATTATAGGCAAAGTTAATTTTATCTATAATCTAAAACTAGATCAGAATACGACCTATGATCCGAGAGCAGTTTCAAATTTGTAGTAGGTACCTATAATAAAATCTGCATTAATTTTACGCAAGACTTGAACTGCGGAGGATTCGGATTTTTTAAATTTTTAAAAATACAAATTTGACGGACTAAACAATGTTCAGAATTGTTGTTTTTGTATCACAGAGATTTTAATCCTCGTTTACGTGCAGTGAAAAATTAATTTAATATAGTTAAATTTTGTCATTGTATTGGGTAAAGCGGTTTTTTTCCTACAGATGTTTCATCCCCCCTTGCTTCTATTCCGCAAGAAATTTTTATCCAAACAAATTATGAGTCATAAAAAAACCACTTGCGAAATGCTTGTTTGGCAGTCTTAGCTTCTGAACATCTTGGGAGTTGCTATTCTGAAAAAATCTTTCATCCTGAACATTTTTCCAAGCCCATTAATATCCAGCCAGACATTTTCACAATTTCAACACGTTACGAATTCGCTTTAAGAAAATAATTTCTTAAAAATCGATCAAAAATAGTACATGCATTTTTGAATAACGAGTTAATCTTCTCTTGGCTTTAATACTTCTCACGTTGAATTCGATCGAGGTACATACATATTAGAAATTGAATGCCGTTTATAAGGTATGATACATCGACCGAGGTCGATGACATTTGGTAGTAAGAACTGGTCGACAGCATACATTACATGTTACATACACACATATACCTACATACGGATTACATGCATTGACGGTAAGTTGGGATAGCAGACAAATAATCACAGCTGTCAATCGAGTCTAACTTCAGTCGGACAGTAGAACGAACACGTGTAATCCAGGCAATTTCTGAATCTATATATAAACTAGAGAGTATAACGCGATTTAACGTGTCTGAAAATTTTGTACACCAATGTAGACGGTTTCGTGAATATAGTTAAGTAGAACCAACCACTCGTGAAAAAAAAAAAAAAAAAAAAAAAAAAAAAAAAATTAAAAGTAAAAATAATATTTTCAAAATAGAATTGCTTTTCAGTTTTCACCCGCTGTACAGATATCTATAATACTACGCTGGTCTAGCAGAACGGAAATGATTGAAACTGTGTAACACCTACGTGTCATCCTGGTCAATATTTCCGGCAAAAAGTTATTTTTATAGTTTTGATGAACATTTTTGAATTTCAAATTTCTAATATTTGGTCAATTTTCCCAACGTCTGCAGTATATTCTGTCAAATTTGTATTCTTTCTATCTTTTTTGAAAGGAGCCACTCATGCCAGAGGAACACAAGCATTGCCCAATGTATACTTTCAGTGTTCAAAAGTTAGCTACATACAACATATATCTGGAAATCCTATAAACAGTCGATAAAATTTAAAACGGCACTAATATCGTGAAGGACAAGTGAATTCTGAAAATATTCTACGTAATTTATTGCCAAAATTGAAATAGAACTGAACGGAAAATATTTTAGTGAATTGTAGCTAAGCGGCCAAATCGTATGTTGGTTTGAAGCATAATAACGTAAATGAAAGCAGCAAATCGGAGACTGAATTATATGATTTACAACGTAAATGAATCGTTTTATTACTTGCGTTTATTAATCTAGCATAACCGATTACCTCTATCATCGTAGATCACATCACATGAAACTTTCTTAAATTATAGGAAACAAATAAAGCTATCATTCATATAAGTTTTCTAATATTTATTCCTTGGCCAAGTGGTTTGTTTATTATTAAACAAAGGTATGCTTAGGTTTTTTTTTTTTTTGAAAAGTAACAGACTGTACCTAGTGTATCCTTCGGCCATCTTCCAGAAAAATCTACTAATGTTTGAGAGACCTAGTGATATAATATCGACAGACGAAATTACATCGCAGTAAAGAATTTCAGTCGTTTCATCCATTCTGCATTCTTCGTAATGTTATGGTAATTAATGAATAAGTAAGGACTCTATAGTATATGCGATAAATAATCGTGATTATTAGGGTTTCGATTAGTATGAGATGATTTTTAGTCATTCACATCGGTGTCATATCCGCCGATATCACGAAAGCTCGTTCGTAGCTCGTTAAGCTCTTTCTGGACTTAAAATTACGAAATGGGCACAGATGGCTGACTCATTTGTGTATTTTGTCTGTCAACGATGAAAAATTGTTAAATAATGATAAGCTATGATCTTATACTACGTCAGCAGGGTCAGCTGACTTTGAATCTCGTTGAAATTGGGTCATTCCATAATCTCGGGAAGCAGTTATTAAAAAAAAAAAAAAAAAAAAAATCGGCACTTCGTGCACTTCTGTAGAAAAAAAAACTAATTGCATGTGAAGAAACTCGATAATTACGATACTAATTTTCAGAAGATACTCTTACGAAGGTTTTTGAAAGATAATTTATTATTAAACTAACAAAATACTGATTAGACGAAGAAACGCGAAAATCAAAAAACCGATGCTAGGACGAGCAAATATTTGAAGTCGATAAGGAATAAACACGTAGTAACCAAGATCAGGATAAAGTCGTAAATTTCTATTCCTGGGTGAAGTATTCCTACCCAAATGTAAAAGTAATTTTTTTTTTTTTTTTTTTTTTCTCATGTCGCAAAGGTTGAACGAAAGAAAATGTCCAATAAATAACAAAGCAATAAAAACAGACATACTATACTGTATAGTTGGTTGAATCATCTAAATAAAACGGAACAAATATCAAATCCAGAACCCTACTTCGACCTGATTCCAAAGTTTGTTTAAAAGTTTAAATTGTTGTATAAAAATTCAAGATAAATTCAAAGCTGGGTAATAAAATCAAGAAATTTGAAATGTAAATATTCTAAATCTAAACTATATTCAAAAGTAGCTGAATCACATGGCAATAGTATAATACTCTACAATGCTGTAATTTTTGGCAGTTTTACAATTGCGTTTATGCGAGGAACTCATTACCTCAATGATAATATGGAGTCGTATATGCGTGATTATTTCTTATAGCATGGCATATAAGCTGATTCACGTTTACTGATATCAGGCTTGTAACTGGAAATATTCATCGCTCACGCAATGTTGTTTATGCAAATATGAAATACTAATTGAGCGAAGGTGGACAAGTTCTCATTATGCTCAAGGCGTTAGTCATACATGTATAATTTAACCGGATTTGATTAATTTGTTGAATATGATGATGTGTGTATATACCATCGTCCAGCATTGAAGGACAACGTTGTTACAAATATCTGGAATATTGCTAAAGCTCTAAACTTAAATTACTCAACTTTTTACTATTTTTAACAAATACAGACACGATTTTTATGGCAAGAAAAACAAGTATTCAGTCCCTAGACTTTCCGCCTGCTAGTAGGTACATACATGCATACTATCACGTTCTTTTGACGAGTGCTAAATTCGTGCCAGCTAATTATTAACACAACTAGACCGTCACCCACGCCTTAAGGAGATAACAGCATTAATAGACGCCCGGGAATATTCGTGTCGTCAAAACTGTAAAAACAATCTATAACTCAAAGTAATCAGATAATATCCCACGTATATATGTATAGTAAATGAAATAATTAAAAGCATGCAATCCACTTCTTGATATTTCGTAGAAAATCGGTTTTCAAAAAGTTCACCTTACATATCCTGCTATAGCTGATTGTCATTTGCTAGGAAATGAACAAACCGCAGTACCTTAGTCAATTTCTGATACGAGCTTTTATACAGCTTGTGATTTTGGGGTAAGAAAGATCGTCTAATTCCCAAAAGTATGTTTTTGATATTAAATCCCAACAGGAAATGGAGAACCTGACAGAGTCCTGAAGATATAAAAAATCTGGGGTGAAAGAACTCGCGATAGTATACCATTACTTAAAGTAAAAGCGATTTAATATCTGCATACAAATCTGTAAGAGCCGACTAAATATGTTGTAGGTATTCACGTAATCGAAAGATAATCGAGCTTTATGTTATAACTTCATTAGTTGAATCCAGCTTTGTAGATTTTCCCGGCTATTACTACGCTTCCGAAATAAGATAAGGATCTTTCACGACGGTATAAAAAGTCTAGATATAACAGGATAGCATAACCACTTAGAGTTTCAACCGCAAAGTCTTCGCGGATTTAAACTTTGCTAAACACTCTAACAACGCGTGGGCGTTCTCATTATGTCACTGGCACTTTGAATAAAATACACGATTCCGACACTAGTATAAAAAAAAAAAGAAACACAGAGATCCTGGATGCTTCCGAGTTTCTACTTTGATATAGAAATCTAATATTGGCAGTTTTCGATAGAAAATTAAATTACAAATTGCAGTTGAAATTAATTCTACTACTTCGCCCTTAGGGAAAAAGAAACCCTCAAATTTAAGGGGTAAATTCGCACCTCCAAAGTTTTGGGGGTTTACCATGAAAACTCAGGGTTTAGAATATATTTGGGGGTAAAATTTGAGGGTAAACCCTGCGTTTTCATGGTAAACCCCCAAAACTTTGGGGGTGCGAATTCACCCCGTAAATTTGAAGTTTTTTTTTCCTTGAATGCGCTGTACCCCTGAAAATGAATTTCGTAATATTATCATGGCGTTTTTAAATTCTGTTCACTATATGTTAAAGATCGTTCAAATGACGGTGGTTATTTTTAACCGAACGAAATTTTAGATTAACGAGTTAGCCTCTAAAATCTGCCCACGTTCTTACGGATACGATTTTATTTTTGTTCAATTTCATTACAAAGAATCTCCAGCTATTTTAGTCATTTTCCGTAACTAATTACGGAATTATTTTTACGGTTCGCCTCGTTAAGAAGTAAGATAAGAATCCCGAGCCAAGGATCCTAATCCCCACTATAATTGCCAAAACGCTAAAATAATCGTTTGATACTAATTCGCTCGAATCGTCTGGTGTATCACGTCACTATATAACTTAGAGTTGTAAAATCTAGCTCTATTTTGATCAATAAACTAACGATTACTCAGCCTCACATCAGCTGGACCATTATAGTCTGCTCATAGTGACTAAAACTCACGTGCGATAAGATGCGTAATATATTTTTCGCAAATCGTTTTTGACTTTTATTTAAGCTTTTTATAAACTCTACTAGCTAGCATTGTGTTTCGCTATAGAGGTATGTGTGTAGTTATATATCGTAGAGATTTTCACGAAAAACAAGGATCAAAAATAATAGAGAAGACAAGCTGATAAATTAAGAGCAGAGACGGTTACGACATTTGAAATATGGAAACAGCGTAAATCTTTAGTCACAACCTGAATACATGCTGCAATCCTGGGTGATTCTTGAAAATAAGATAAACACCGGTGATGTTTTACGAAAATTAGATAAAAAGAAAAATTGGTAACAAGTTAATTTAATTATGGCAATAACAGCGGCGGTTTTTGTACCTCAAATTGCAGTTAGAAAATGGGGGGGGAGGGGGGGGGGGGGAGGGGGAAATTCATTGACTCTATTTCTGAAGTGAAAATCTATTTTCGTATACGCAGATGAATGGTGTAAATGTTTTTTGTACTACTAGAGAGACAGGCGTGTATGTATGTTCATACAATGCAGCAGCGACAGTGACAGCTGCCCCCTCGCAAGCCCCAAATCGTTAGGTCACTTATGCGAACTAGGTGGTAGCCGTTGTCAAACAGCAGTGCCCCGCATGACGTCAGACTCGAAATTAAACGCGCCAGAATTTATCCAAAAATAATATTCGTCAGGTTCGGAAGAGACGGAAAACAACGTAAAACAGCTGTTGCTTCTTTAGGTTTGGATGGTGTTGAAAGTCCCGATGAACTTGGTGGTTGACGTGCGAGCGAGCGAGATTTTCGGAACTCATTAATAGAGATATAGAGATAGAAATGAGAGAACCTTGGAACTTTATCTTATGTTCATCGACCGTGACGTATTTCAACATTATGTATACCCAAAGTTGCTAGTTTGACAATTTATTACGTGTTTTTCGTATATACCAACTCCTTTCTTAATGAATTTACGAACAAGAGTTTCCTTGAAATAGTTTCGTCGAAGCGTGTTTACCATTTGGCGTTTTTCTCCTCACAGTTTGGCATATGACACAAAGTTTTGCACTGGGTGCAAAAATGTGCGAGTATAAACAAATGTCGCATTTTGAGGTCGTATCTACTAGGAAGTAAGAAATTTCGAAAACTATTTCTTTTTGGCTTGAAACTTGGGAGAAACGTCATTGAAATTCGTATAATAAACGTAATGCAGTATAAAACGTGGGTAGGATTAATCACAGACGTTATATATGTCGTAAAACTACACAGGCATGATATCTTTACGGATAAACGTCTCGTATAATCTCCCATAACTTGACTCCGCACCGGTCTGACCACGCACGGTTATACGCTACTTCATGCCAAGTAGAGGAACCCGGCTTCGGTCAGACGTACGAGCGCTTTAATATTGTTCAAAACTGCGTGTATTTCCGTATCATAAATGTTATTGAAAATTGCATAATGAGGTGAAAAATCGTTAGACTAAACATTTTCACCGAATTTCATTTAACAATATTCGATTATCAACGCTCGATATACACCTAAAATACGTAATTATACTTTGTTGCCTGAGACTAGATCGAGTTGGTTGATCGTTTCACGGTTTAGTCGTAATAACTATAATGTGATTTTCATGCTGGCAAGAAGACTGGAATTAATTGGCCTTTAGATCTTTGCTTGCTAGTGCCAAATTCTACGCATCATTCATTCCGATTAATATCTGTCATGGAACAACATAAAATTGTCCTCTAAAACGCTGCACCATTTTTCATATGAGAATTTCTATATTTCTGTTCTCGCATTAAGCTGCTACTACTATACATGCATATTCATATTATGACCTTTTGCTTTTTGTGCATATCCTTTGAGGTTTTCAGGTTTCTAACCACTCGCTATTAATTCTATCAAATTATCTTATACTGCATCTGGTTTGATGCACCAAATCTGCATGTAAACCAAATCCTATGCTGCAGTTTAACGATAGTAATGTACATTGGTATACGGTGCTAGAAGATGGGAATTGAGCAACTAATTTTAAGCACCAAAAAACGATTACCCATGGCCGAGTTTCGCGGTGCGCTTGACACTTGCCGACGTGCATTTACGATTTGAATCTGTATTTATCGCAAGGCTTGGACATGGACGGTAGGCGACCTTGCTTGAAGATGGGCCTGGCAACCGTCCTAGCAAATCGTCGGCGGGCTACGCATTCTTGTACGGTGCAGCGCTTTATGCAAGCTATTCATAGCCAATATTTAATATAGACAATTTTTTTAGCACAATTTTTGAGAAACAAAAGAGAATGAATTCGCGCATGAAATTCTTGGTGTAATAAATACCCCGCGATAAATATAATGGAATATTTATAACTCGAGTATATATATAGGTATGAATATATGTACGAAATGGATAATACAATATTAGAAATGGTTAGTTTGTTCAATTCTGACTAACGACTATGAAAAAAAAAAAGAGAAAAATTTCACTCCGAAGAAGCTTGTTCATAATGGAATTATAAAATTGATAAAATATGCGTGATTTTGGGTATGTATATCCGTTAAATCAATCGGAAATAAATGCTAGTTAAACAAGCTAACGAAATGACGTAATCCTTTTCTAAATCTCGTCTATTATATCCGTCTAATAAATAATAATGCGAAGATTAAAATTTCATAGTTTTTTCGAATATTAAAAGATACTCGAGCCAAATCACGTTTGCGTTTATATGCGCATACACCTCCTGCGGGTATCTGAAAATAAACTCGCGTGTCGATAGCTGCTCGCAATGCATATGTACCTATATATGCATATATATATGCAGTCATCTCGTAAACATTGCACCGAAAATCGTTACTACTCATCGCTATATGATTTCACAACTAGAAAGCACTATATTAACTGGGTAAATGAACCAAATGATTTTAACCGTTTCATGACTCATGATTCATTCTTACACCTATACTAAAGCTTTTCTATATTCGCGGTATAGCTGTGGCGTTTTTGAAACGATTTTCGATTCAAACCAATCGATAAATGATTTGCTTAATTGGTTTGTCACGTATAGGTGGTATATTTATAGGTATACTAATTTCAAGCTTTCAACAATCCTGCATTCAACTGTACATAGGTATACGTATATACTAGACCGGTTCAAAAAAATTGACTATTCTTTTTTTTTTTTTCAATTTTCGCACTGAAATTCTTTCGGGGGGCTGAAAAAAGATGCTTGTTAAAAGCGGAGCTCTTAATATTAAGATTTAGAGGTCGCTCATCGCGGATTTCTATTTTCCATTTGAATAGCATAGGAAATTTTTTTTTTTTTCTTTATTTTAATAATTTTGTCGCTCACAAACCAATGAACAAATCCAAATGACTCAAACATATTTTCATAGGAAATTGAACACTCTACAAAAAGCTTCTCTTATCATTTTTTGATAAATTGACTCCTTCCAAAGTTATTCAAGCTCAAATTTCAATTTATAGTTGAGTTAACTATTTTTTTTTTTTGTGATTTTTTTTTCCACAATGATAGATACATTTTTTAGAGTGTTCAATCCCCTATCAAAATATGTAAGAGTCATTTGGATTTGTTCATTGGTTTGTGAGCTACGAAATTCTGAAGAAAAAAAAATAAAATTCCTATGCTATTTAAATGGAAAATAAAAATCCGCGATGAGCGACCTCTAAATCTCAATATTAAGAGCTACGCTTTTAACAGGCATCTTCCCCCCCCCCCCCCCCCCCCCCCCCCGAAAGTATTTCAATGCGAAAATTGAAAAAAAAAACGGATAGTCGATTTTTTTGAACCGGTCTAGTATATACATACATTTAAACGATCGCTACCTCACGGTAGACAAACTTACGCCCACGAATTATAACGTCTTGTTATTTTTTTATACGGGAATTATTTTTTTATAATTTTTTGTTTTTTTTTGTTTTTAGGTAATCTACTCGGACTATGAGGAACGACGATGACCGGTGGGCTGGTATTGGGGTGGATACAGCCTTGAGAAACGTATTAGCCAGACTTAAGTCAGCGTATATTTCACGAAGTGGAATCTAGCCGGAACATAAATAAACTTTTTTTTCGTTTTTCCTTTTTTTTTTTTTTTTTTTTTGTTGCGAATATAACATTTTTGCCTCGTGCCGAAATCTCTAGCTGGTTGAATCCGCTAGGAATAATGTATATTATGCAAGAAATATTTTGAACCCAATCTGTTTTTTTTTTTTTTTTTTTTTATTTTGTTATCTAAATTTTGAGCAAAAATAATAATATCCATTACAGCTGCCAGGATTTTAACGGTCAAGATATAAATTTTAGAATAAATTGAAAATTCTATATCAAAGTCTATAAAGAACACACTCACATTCATTCGTGGACTGTGCTAACAGGATGCTGACAATACGTACCTGAAACGATAAAATAAAAATTGTTAAAACGTGGCCAGGTGACAAAGGCGACAAAATCATCAAACATTGGGTTCAATTAACAAGTCAGCTGTTAAAATCAGCTGAGAAATGTTGAATTTTTTTTCGTATCATATGGGGTAGGCTACGATACGATGACCCGCATTTTATTAAACGTATAGAACCGAAGTGATCCACGTGCCAAAAATTGAACGCTCAGAAAAGAAATGGACTCATTTTCTGTGGAAATATAGTGGAGGCTTAGAGGCCAGACTGTAGTCTAAGACGTGTGAATCAACGCATTATTTTAGAAGCTGGTAAACGAATGCTTCGAAAATTTATTGTATCATCATCACAATTCCTATGCGTATAAAACGAAGCTTATTCCTTATAAGCTTGTACACATATTATATGGGGAGACAGCCTCACCCAATATTACTTAATTAACCTATACTGACCTAGTTTATCGCGACCGCATGTCTGATGCCATCGTCTATACCGTTTAGAAAAACGAAAACTATAAATTTAATTTAATTAATTATTCAAAATATTTTTTTGGCCAAATTTAGTTTGATGACGATGAATAAAAATGTAGGAAGCGACGATATACTAGTTATATATCATAAATGATAAAAAAAAAAAAAGATTTGGTGGCTTGCGTATACATTATATATGTAAAAATATTATCGCAGTTTACTGAACTTTGGAGAAAACATGAATCTGGTTTACGACTCGACAAGATTTCTTCGAATAATTCTAATATCAGCTCAAGCTGTACTTAAACTCGGAATAAAAACAAGCCGAAGCTTTCCCTAGATGCTAATCATAGAATTTACTATTTAGAATAGTTCGTTTCCAATCGATTAAAACTAACATCATTTTGTTATTAATTCTCATAATATTTCTCGTTTATTTTCTGATATCGTAAACTTCTGCATGCATGCACGGAACAATTTTCCGCGTTCTTTGTCAATCGTGAATCGTCATAAATATCTGCGGGTATTATATGCCACTGCAGATATTATCAATAATTTATTATTTATCATTATATTTGTTGGTACAGAAGTGTGAATTTAGAATAATAACGATGAATTATAGACTGGAGTGTAGGTACCGGTATTAACAGTCGCTACAAACCCTAAAAAAAAAAAATCGAAGCGATGACGTCCGCACCTGACATAATGCTCGCGATAATAACAAGCTATTGCAACTTTGCCCGCGTATTTTGCTCCGATATTTTCTTTGGCATATATAATCTGCGAGTGAGCTACAGCATCGTTTCATCGAGCTCACCTCTCTTCTTGTCGTAGTTTTCGTTGTTGTTCTTGTCATACTTTTTCGCGATGTCGTATTCGAAAGATTACTGTGCGGTGAGTCCCAATCTTGAAAAACTTCTGTGGTTGCCATGATTGCGATATTTTTTCGTTCTTGCGTTAGCGTGTGTGTATGTGTTTTCCTTTTTTTTTTTTTTATAAATATTTATTATTACTCCCTTATCACTGTAATATAATCACACTTTATTTACAATCTATAAGAACAACTGCAGGACTCTCTCTTATAGACAAACAAACTTTTCATTCACACTACAGTTTTCACTTTCGATTATTTTAATATACAGAAAATCGCCCGTTGGCCAGTATACGTGATTATAAAAAAAAAAAAAAAAAAAAAAAAACGGAGTATATTCTATGTTTTACAGCCCCTTGATCAGAAATTGGTTTCTCAAAGTTTGAAAGTCTGTATTGAAAGAAGACAAAATATTGGAATACTTTCGATCAGCGAAAGATACTTTTTCTTTTATTTCTTTATTTTACTATATTTCACTAAATAAAAGCCGCCATAATATAAACGATGGTGAAAATTCTTGAATGAAGAAAGGTCAACGGGCACATTTTCCTCGTGATCTATAAACCCGCACCAATTCACAGACTCATTTTGGAGCCCCGAACCAATTTGTCCAGAGAAATTGATCGGCTTGAAATAATAGGAGGAAATTAAGACTAAGACGAAGAAGAGGAAGAAGAATGAGAGAAATAGGGAAATGAAAAGAAAAAAAAAAACCGTGCTTTCAAAAAAAGGTCGCCTAATACAAGTACATCGAAGTTATGCGCAAGCCGAGGAGGACCACGCGCGACTGAGGGCGGCGCTCTCCAAGCAGAGCAACGGCGCAGCGGGGCCTCGCTTCCAATTCCAGAAATACGGGGAAATAAATATAATTAGGATAGCGATGGAACGCTAGTCGCTAGTCGCTGCCTTGCGACTCGAGGACCGACCACGAAGCTGCGGGCTGAGACTTGGCGGACTTTGAAACATCTTCATTCTGCGTATTTATTCCGCATAAGCTGTCGAACGCATTCCAGTTTCATGCGCCCGGGTTATAACTGGGTTGTTTTCAAACAAAATCTGATTCACGACGATCCTATAGAAATCGCCACGGAAATCGATTTAGAAACTGTGTTTGATCCGTTTGATAACCGGATCTAGATACTGAACTGAATTTTATCCCGATGAATCATGAGGTTCTTTCGTTTTACAAAAATCGGGCTGCACTGGGCTGTACTGAACCAATCACCATAAAGCTTAGACTAGTATAGTCTAGTAATAGATTTTTGTAAAACGAAAGCACCTGTATAGTGATCGATGATTTTATAATCAAACAAAAAATTGAACTATAGGTACACTCAGAAAAAGATCTTGTTGACACAACCAAAATTTGGTTATTATATGCACAATCACATTTTTTGTTCAGTCAATCAAATTTTTTGTTCAGTCAACCAAAATTTTGTTGGGAAAACCAAATTTTGTTGGGACAACAAAAATTTTGGCTATTCCAACAAAATTTTTGGTTGACTGAACAAAAAATGTGAATGTGCATATAAGAACCCAAATTTTGGTTGTGTCAACAAGACCTTTTTCTGAGTGTATACCTTTATAGATCGTTGATATTTTCGAGTCTGAATAATGCAGACTTTGGTTTTTCATTCGAACTGCACAGTGAAACGAAGATCCCAAACATGAGCTGATGTTCTAATTCAAAAGTCCAAAGATTTTTTTTTTGCCATTTTCAAAATCAGTATTAATTTGGAACTCAAGAATGGCTGTTCAGACGAAAAAATTAAGAATATCTATAAATTTTAGAAATGTCTAGAAAGAATGAATTGATGCAGACATGGTATAGATGAACGAATAGGATTAGCACATGGTCGATTAATCAGTACGAGCATAATGAACTCTAGGACAATGATCCGTTAACAAATGGCGTAAAATGCATATCCGAGAGAAGAGTAGATCGTTCTTTGAGTTCATTCACTTTAGTATTTACGGGTGGCAATCAAATGCTGCCACCATGCGATCAACTTGAAACGCCAATTAACGCGAGAATATTCAGAGCCTCATCGTTCAGCTTTGCCAAACTATACGGTTGAACGCCGTTGAAATACGGAAATAAGCTCTGAAAGCTTACGCGGACACCCACGTTTCTACTACACACTCATTTTACACCATTCTATGATATTTTGCAAATTGTCGGCGTACCTATAAGCTTAATACTGTTCCAATGGGAACACTAATAACCATATGGACTGACCGACTAATGTCTTGAAACGAATGATTTACGATTAATATAGTAACTATATGCATACGGTAAATGGAATTACAACTCATATTGATATTAGGTAATGCTGTATATGATCGCATCTTTCTTTTTGACGAAAGGCTATCGAACTTTGATATGTACCTAAAGCTGAATAAATTAAGCGTTGTTCTTCGTCCGAAAAAGTATTGTCATCAGATATTATTGCTAAGTACATGAGATGATGGTCAAAGGCATTCCATTAAAATAAAAATATTTCAAATTTCTGCACAACCGAGTTGAAAGTTTGATCAAAAAATCAGGTAGGACGTTTACTAATACTGGCAACGATCGTATACTCTGACGAGTTATGTTTCGCATTAGGATTAGCCAAAGTCTATAATATGAACATACGGGTTAAACTAGGGCAAAGACTTTCCTAGCTTGGCGTGTTTACAAATAGAGAAACGAATGAGAGACAGGCTAGGGAAACGCTTGATTGGATCATGAAACAATAAGAAATCAGACGAGCTGGCCTAGTGGAATCGAGCCCAAGCCAAATCTGACGATTTTTCGTACTAGTATTCGAGTGCTAATCTTTCGATTTATATCTACCGCTGTACTATTCATATTTTGAAATAAGGTGCGAAAATCTATTCTATTCATTTTTATATTAGCGATTTTTTATTAATAAAAATAGGTCATCTTTTGAAGTTGGCGAGCGCCTAAAGCCCCCAAGACTTTAGTTGCTAATGACTGGACGGAGATAAATACATCATTCGTCGCTGCTGTCAGCACGTACAGCTCCCAACAACTCTTTACATACTGGTAACAAACTGTTAGGTGTAGATATATGCGACATATAATAGACAGAGACGTGAGCTTTGCTGACTCTTGTTAAATTCGTGCATAATTTAGGAACTATTATATCTATATGCGCGTATGTATGAATAATGAATATACTCACTCGATTACATAACTTTTCTTCATTAATATTGATAAGTTAAAATTAAAATGAGAAAAAAAAAAAAAAAAAATTCAAAACTATGATCGCGGAAATGACAGAGGAAATTAAGAGCATTGGAAAATAGTTGAAAGTTTTTTTTTTTTTTTTTTTTACAACTCTGCGATACTTCAGAATAGAAAATAATTTTAAAATTAATGTAAAAACAGCTGATCGCGCGCGGCTTAGTTCTGAAAACAAATTATATGTAGGTATATATTTCGAGTGAACGCACTGTGGGGATGAAGTTATCCGAGTTTCGAGAGCGTTGACGTCTTGTACCTGATGCTGGCAATATATCATCAGCTCGGCAATTGACAATCGGTCTTTTGTTGGATTATTTTAAAATAATTAATAACGACGTTGGCTAACGTACAAAATTAATTCGCTAACTCAACGCTCGTGTACCTATACTTTAAAGCTTTGATGGTCAAAGAAACGTAACTTTGTTCTTCGATATTGTAAAAAAAAAAAAAAAAAATCATCTAATAATAAAATAATTGATTTAGACGAAAAGAGAATGAAAAAAAAATCATCCGAGTTTGAGTCAGTCCTTGCTCTCATAGGCCGAACTATTCATAGAAAGCACGTTCAGTCGTTAAGCCATCCTCTCGAGGTACATCTAATCTATCTTCCCGCACTCCTCGAAGAATCTGACGCTATTTCAAAAGTAACCCTAGGCGTCGCTGTACATTCCACTAACAAAATACCAAGACGCCATTGGCCTATACGAATGCGTCTAATTGTTATCAGGAAACGAAACAGCCTCAGTTTCTATACCCATAGTGATGTAAATTTAGAATTCATATAGGTTGAACCGGCACCATATCCCTAAAGAACGAATGAAAGTTCTACTTCAAAAGCCAGAGCAGGAAATCCTGATGACTGAATTTCTTTTTAATGATACTTCCGCACTCGGTGTATTTCATTAGGTGAAGTTTCATGGCCTTTTTTAAAGCGTATACCATTGAAACGATTTCAAATTTACGTGTTTATAGGTACATCAGTGTATAGGTATAGTATGTTCATGAATCGCAGATGTTTAACACGTTACCCATCCGCATACATAGGTAATGTATGATCGTATTGGTACCCATATCCATCTGGACTATAATCTTGTTATAAATGGCTCGACGTTGCTATGAATCACTAAGATTATCTATTTTTGTGAAAAATAAACCTTTTACCAGTCCTACAACTAGCAGCGAAACTCTTTTCAAAATCAACCAAATTCGTGATCTATACTATCACTCAGAAAAAGGTCTTGTTGACACAACCAAAATTTCGTTATCATATGGACAATCACATTTTTTGTTCAGTCAATCAAATTTTTTTGTTCAGTCAACCAAAATTTTGTTGGAAAAACCAAATTTCGGTGGGACAACCAAAATTTTGGCTATTCCGCAACAAAATTTTTGATTGACTGAACAAAAAATGTATAATGACCCAAATTTTGGTTGTGGCAACAAGACCTTTTTCTGAGTGTATAGCGGTGCAGGTTTTCAGATCTTTCTATAATCGTTTCGACTAAACCGATGACACAGGGCTTGCAGCTATTTCAAATGATTTTCATGAGTTATAAACCACACCATAAAAATAGACTTGCGGTTTACACCTATTATATATATACCATCTTCAGTTTTTAGTACGCGTGTTAGTGTGGTAAGCGTTTCCTTCTTATACGATATACCTACCCTAGGAGAAAGCTGGCATTTATCCATTGGCTACTTGGACGACGTAATCATAACATGTTATATATCTATGTCGTCGCTAGTATGTACAAGCAATCACTTACTTTAACGAAGTCTGGGAAATTACCTTGGCTCTAGTAGGTATGTACCTACGATTCACATATGTACAATGCAATAGATTATACTCTATTGTATATATCTGCACTAAATTTCCTCAATCTTTAATCATATTTTTCAACACTTTTCTCCGTTTACGAGTGACAAACTAAGATATAATGTTAAATTATTACGCATTTGACACAATTACTTTCCGATGATATCATATAGATACTATTTTATCAAAAATATTTTACTGACAATCATTTTACCTCATATAACTGTAAAATATTTTCCACTTGTCTGCTTTGTCGGTTAATTTAACTAACAATCTAAACCATAAGCCTGAAACATGCTATAGATAACGGTTGTTCGAAATGACGTTTTAATTAACGTCTTAGATACGATATAGATACTCGAGGAACACTTTTAATCAATCTAATTGTCAGCAGTACGAGGAGCACATTGGACGACGCCCAGAAGGATATTCTAGTTTCGTGGTTTTCCCGTGTCTAACGAAATTCTTATGAAAGTCTACGTTTTTTAGCCATTTTTTTTTTTTTTTTTTATTATTATTTTAATACGTTAACGAAAATAAATCATGCAACAAGCCAAGTGAAAATTTAGCCTTGTTCATTCATTTTTAAGATAAATATGTGATTGACTGGATGTAGTTTACACTCTAGAAATTTTTATTAAAAAAAAAAAAAAGTCATCGATCTAATATACGGAGTTCTATCGAGATTACAGCCACTCCCAGCAGGAAATATAAATCCAATTTCTTAACGATTATTTTTCCACTTGGTTAAATTAAACCGACGATTTATAGCGCGTTTGATTGATTTCATTCGACCATATTCTTGTTATAATTAAGTTAATTTATAAAATTCTCGTGAACAGAGTCAAGTCCACAATTAACGGCGTGATAACTCCCCCTTTATTATACCCACTCCTATTTTTTGTAGATAAAAATAGCAGTAACGAAATTCTGCGGGATAATTCAAAAACGGGAGAAAATATTCCATAAGATTATTCACACCGGATTTAACAGCTAGAATAGAATTCATGTTCTAAAGAAGAAACTCTACGTTTAATTCTAGTGACCAACGGTTACCGGTCAGCTACGATTACAGTGAGATACTATAATGCTTGCATCAATCACATGTGTGACTTGGAAATACGGAACAACCATAAACTCTATATGAGAACTGACTCTAATGGCAAACGATGCAGTCTACATCTCGCATTTATCGTGAATTATTATACAGAGAAAGAAATTATTATTCGACACCTGTTCGTAAGATGATCAATAAATTCATGGAAACGATTTTCAGATAATAATAACAAGATTTATTTAAGGCGGAAGTCAACGGAGAGCAATAATTCTAAGAGATGTCAGGCGTGAAACCGATGATCGATTGAGTGATATTTCCGATTTATTGTTGGATATACTTATCATCGTGAAGACAAGGTGCTGAGTAAAATTCTGATGTATTTAGGTGAGATTCAAGAATTATCATCAGAGATGAAAGATTTGTAAGCTACACTCAGAAAAAGGTCTTGTTGACACAACTAAAATTTGGTTATTATATGGAAAAACAAATTTTTTGTTCAGTCAACCAAAAATTTTGCTGGGATAACCAAAATTTTGGGTATCCCAACAAAATTTTGGTTATCCCAACAACATTTTTGGTTGACTGAACAAAAAAATTGATTGTCCATATGATAACCAAATTTCGGTTGTGTCAACAAGACATTTTTCTCTGTGTAAGTTACTTCCGCTGGTTGAACTTGGGCCCCTCCGTATCTCACTTTTGGATACGTCTCGTTTCGAATTACTGACGACGGTAGAGAATCGAAACTGGAGTTTGTTCCGTCCCTCACTAAATATAATTTGACCCGCAACGAAGAGCGAGTCTTTCCTTTCCACCCACCAGCGAAACGGATTTACGGAACGTAAATTTACGACCAGCTCTTCACGAAGATAAACGGGCGTGCTTAAGTGACCACTGGAACTTTGGTAGGAAAATACGAAGTACAAAACCGGTGAGCAAAATCGAAAAGGGAAAATTAGAGAAGCGAGGAGTCTAGTATAGAAACTAGAAGATGTAGGGTAACTCGCTTAAAGGTACCATGAAGAACCGAGACTAAATCATCGCTATTTCTAGATTACAGACGAAGTGATAAATCGAGTATTGAGTCGGTACAGTGAACTAAATTTATTGTTTGAGTTTGACTGCTTTTGGCTATTCTTAGTAGAGCACCTAATCAAAGAATCTATCCCGCAGTATGCATTCAGCATCAGAGTTTATATCACTTGATACCACATGAATCCACTCTTCAAGTCTGTATTTCTGTAGCTCTAGATTCGTTATAGAAATAAATATAACAATAATGGATGAACCTCGATGCCAGATAATTGGAATTAAGCTTGCAGAGTTGTAACGAGAACGTACGACAACTGGCTGACCATTAACACCTTTATCTATCCTTCTAGAACGAAATGTGATGTCGTTAAAAAGACCAATCAGAGTATAAAAAAATTACATCGAAGGATTGTTATTTATTTCTAATTAACCCAATTGTGACGCTACTTGCACCCACACAACTAACACAAAATTTTGACGCTGTTCAACTCAATTCGTGGTAGTGGTTCATGGCTTTAGTTATTTCATCATTACGATTAAACAATTACTTTTTTAATTCGTCAATCAAGCAATGTGATCATCACTTAGTATCAATTATTTCTTAAATAAGTAATATCCAATTCTCTTACATCAAAATATAATATCTAATGGAGTCGTCAGTTAAGTCTAAATGAGTTACATGCATTTACCATGAATGATCAGTTGAATTGCCTAATTGAATAGAAATATTATAGTTATGCGTGTACACCTACTGTATACCGATTACCATAATCTGCACAATTCGATTGAAAGATTTATAGAAGAATCTCACATTCATAACTGTCGCCGTTATAATTTCGTGGCTGTAATGGACCCTGGTGCCTCTGTGCCACATGCACGGTCACGTTAAAATAGTTCGAAATAGTTAAAAATAATTGAAAAAAAAAAAACAAAAAAAATGTTAACCATTTCCGGCGACAACCCACGTCACAAGATTCAGCAGCCAGCGAAGACCCCATGCATCTTCTGTCTGAACAAAAACGGAACCCCAAATGTCAACTGCAAAATTTTGACAATACAATCTGTACGCATACTCGTGTGTAGGTAATGACTATACGGGTTGTGTTTCATATGCGTTTAATGGAGATAAAACATGAAGACTGGGAAGAAACGGAGACTTAGATTTCAAGGAACAATTAAACCTCGAAATTAATAAACCCTGATTAATCTGACGTGTAAACGCCGGGAGGCTTACGAAACGCGGGAAAGCAATAAGACGCATCTCAGCGTCTACGTATTTGTTTCCTAACGCAAAAATAATCTTTGGCACGAAGTGCCTTCCGTTTATGTAATACATGGTAGATAACTGCGTCTCTGTCATGGATTACTAAGGTGGGGTGCAGATTAAGGCAAAATGCGAGGGACGTGTGGAACGGTTCAAGTTCTAGTCTGCAGGCCATTGACGTTGAGCACAGTATTCGAAATTTCTTTTCCCAGTGAAGAATCCGACTTTTTCAAATACGTAGATATACATGAATCTTTAGCCCTGATTATACACTTCAGAAAAAGGTCTTGTTGACACAACCAAAATTTGGTCATTATATGCACAATCACATTTTTTTGTTCAGTCAATCAAATTTTTTGTTCAGTCAACCAAAAATTTCGTTCGGATAGCCAAAATTTTGTTGGGAAAACCAAATTTTGTTGAGACAACCAAAATTTTGGCTATTCCAACAAAATTTTTGGTTGACTGAACAAAAAATGTGATTGTGCATATAATAACCCAAATTTTGGTTGTGTCAACAAGACCTTTTTCTGAGTGTAGTAGTCAGTTAATGTTTTCAACTACAGTTTAATTATCTTATTGAAATAGAGAGTTTCGTGGAAATAACATCGAGCAAAATATACAGATAACTAATTTTCGGAATTATTTTCGGGTTTACAATCGTGTGATTTAACTAGGAGTTTGATAAATGATCGAATGCAAGTACGTGGAGAGAATAACGCGTTGATGACGTTAGTATAGTGAAAGATGGCAAGAGACAGCTGTGGAACGGTCAACCCAACCGACGAACTGCAACGATCGTTCAACTCACTCTCATCTTCCGAGAAAAGATTTACTAGTGAGAAATAGACTAGATAAGTCTACAGAAATCCTTCCACGAAGTAAGAAATAAGAAAATACAAGAAGAACAGCAAACGTCGTAGAGAAAATCCGAAGATATTTGACCGATTTATTTTAAAAAGAAAACTTATAGATAGTTGGGGGATTCCCCGAGGACTATGACTGATTAACTCCATCTTTCACTTTCTATGATCACATGTCTTGGTTTGCTTTAAAAAAAAAATATATATATATAAGATTTTAAACTAATTAGGTCCAGTTTGAGCCAGTGATGTCTCAATAACTATATGACAGGCGATTCGAATGTCTGAAGCGATAATTCTTCACCAAGTTTTACGCTTGTACATATTATACAAACCATTAGGATTTGCTCAATCGTTAGAAACTCTGTTTGCACAGTCAACGACCGTAACACTTTATATTCTATACCTGCGTGTAACAG
This sequence comes from Tenthredo mesomela, assembly GCA_943736025.1. NCBI lineage: Eukaryota > Metazoa > Arthropoda > Insecta > Hymenoptera > Tenthredinidae > Tenthredo > Tenthredo mesomela. Next base: position 33,116,468 of record OX031015.1, on the reverse strand, counting down.
ATTACCAACGATTTGTATATTCAGTATCAAGCCAGCTGGCTATAGTATTAATACTCAAAAATCAAAATAATTTTGATTCTAGGTTTCTTTTTTCTCAAGGCAAAAATCCGAGCTTATGCTTTACATATCTGATGTGATTTTCTATTGACATGAATACTCTGTCTCTTTTAATCCCCTGCATGGAATAATTTCTAATTTAATTAAGCTCGTTTATTTCTACATTTAGGATAGCCACACCTAGTCGAGCGCGTAACTTTCGTAAAATTATAATCCGCTGTAATACAGATAAAAGCAGAATCTATAGTCGTGAATTTATTTTATCGAAAGTAATTTTTAAAGCTTCTGGTAGGTGGCAGCACATCCCGCAAGCTCGTCCAAAATAGAAAGAGCTTGCAGCTAGTAGGTTTTAGTAGTAAAGTTTCCGATTATTCGCGGAAGATGGAGTTTGAGAAGCTCCCAATTTTCAAAGCTGTCTTAAATTTTATGACAACGAATTAAAAGCTCTTTTATTTTGCATCAAGGTAGAATTATTTACTTCATAGACTCGATAAAGCTCAAATTATTACGATGCCAGATTAAAAGATGCATGATGCAAATTATTATCATCCCTATTTCAGATAGCGATGAAATTTTACGACTTTAAGACACTTTAATGATTCTGTCTTTGCGGTAAAACGTTAAATTATATGTATTATTTGATGAATTCGAATAGGGTTGTCTTTGCAACGAATATAAAGCTCTATTTTTAGGCTGGAGCAGACAGACAATCAGCCTTTTGACCTTTATGCCAAGATATAATTAACTCGAGTTTCATAATAAAAAAAAAAAAAAAAAAAAAAAAAAAAAAAAGAAACCGTAAGAAATTCTAGGTGCGCAACGAATTTCTTGATTTATTTTTTTCTTTGTTAAGTTTTTTTGAAAATACTCGACAAACCACAAACATAATTAGAGATAGTAAGCTGAGATTTTGAAGACACTGTAACCGTCAAGTCCGGCGTCGCGACGCCAGACATAGTTTTGAATCGAGGATGTTGCGTCACCGAAGAGACCAGTCCACCCTCTATTCTATTACATGGCTATAGGTCCTTGAGAATATTAGAATGGTTTATGTAATTAAAAACGTGACTAATTTGTATATCAATGTAAAAAATAAGAATTTAGAGATAAATTTAAACCGGAAAGAATTTCGGATACAGACTAACAGTGAAAAACAAAATCACCCAAGAACCTTGAACGTGGGCTAATTCGGGTCCAGCTATGAGATTCAATTTTAATACATACAACGAAGTTTGTATATATCGTCTTCTGGTATTTATTGTCCCAGAGATTTTAGCTGCAGGTCAAATTTTCATTCCCAATTTTAACGCGGTCATAGAATCGACTATAACTCGTGTCCCAATTACGTGAGAAAAAAAAAATTCTTTCAGTTATGGTTTTCAGTCATGAAAAATTTCGAAAACTTGGATTTCATCATGCTGTGTATACCGAGATGATGGAATACAAATTCAGTGGAGAAACCGAATGAAATTTATCCAAAGTCGAGATGACAGTGATACAAATCATGACTTTACAGTTTCTTTTTTTTTTTCTTACATTGTCAAATATTTGGTGAAGATCCGGACTCGCATATTCGAGGTCAAAGAAGTCGTGAGCCAACTCCCACTAACTGTATGATGCCAATCGCAACGCAAAAGCTGCAAGCGAATGTTTGATAATAAATTTCAACTAGCGTACGCGTACCCGCTTACTCAAGGGCATTTTCTGGGAATATCTGGTCTATAATTGATTTCTCTTCTCATGACGAAATCGAACTATATACTATATGTAGCTATTTGCTGATATATCTACCGCATGCGAAAAACCCCTCCGCAAAGTCTCGAACATTTAGGAATTTTTTACGTCAGGAATTCGTAATAGCGAATCAAAATCGACGGCTTTAAGAAACAATTTGTGCGGTTTCAGAAATTTCAATTCATCATCTATTTTCAATCTGTAGAGTTTACCTAATTAATACATTTTTAAGCCTGAGGTCGAAATATCATTACCAAAATTTGGTGTAACTTTTAAAAATGCTTTCGACTGCCAGCAGGCACATGTTTTAAATTTCTATAAATTTGTAATGTGAATCATCGTGAGCAACATCTTGCGATGTGCAATTTTGATTTACTCGTAAACAAAAGCTCGCCAAAGATATCCATATTCCGATGCATATAATATATAGCGAGATGCTTGAAGATTCACTAGACAAGATATTCTCAGGTTCTATATTTTCTGAATTAAAGAACGAGTAAGAGCACTTTATTGTACAGAAATAACATGACACAACAAAAAGTAAAAGTGTTTGTTGCCATTATTATTGATACGTTGCCAACGAAATGGCAAGACGTACACCTTCGATCTTATTGTTTGTTCAGTTTTTCCATCAGACAACTCGCTGTCCATCTCTGCCAGCCATGTAATATTGATATGGTTAGAGAATCGTATTTTATTGCTGTTTTTTTTTTTTTTCACTTTTTACTTTTCACTTTAGAGAATTTACAAAACGTTTAATCTGACATGTCGAAATTGTTTTCAGGTATTATATTATGATACAATCAGAAAATCATTTACCTACGCAATACTATTTCTCCATCTAAATATACATCAAAGAAGGTAATAGTTTATTTTCACGCTTATCCATGTCCGTCAAAATATTAGGATGGAATAATAATTACGATTTAGAAAATGATTTTCCAGCTCAGCGTCCTATAGCTGTACAATTTAGGTAAAAATTAATGACAACAAGGAAAAAAATCAGCTTCAAAAATATCCTCGACGCGACACGTATGATGTAAATATTTTTTTTTTTTTATCAAGTTGAAATCACTATCAATCAAACTATGGCTACCCGAAATTGATCATTCTCTCGTCTCCTGAATGCATATAAAAAGTTGTGCTCTCGTACGAAGCACTCTAGAACCTTGAAATTCCTCTTTGTGATATAAAAATCTGTGAATTGCGTAGTGTTAACTCGATCCTTGCCAGTTTGTTATGCACTCGATATCCAGCTGTCTAAATCTTTGAAGTTATTATAGTCAGAGAGTGTAAAGTCTTCTATTGGTATTTTACTCGGTTTTAGAAAGACTTGTTTTATTTTTGAACACGAGCTGCGGTGAAAGATGCGCATAAAAATCGTGTTTTACTTCATTTTGCTTTATTACACCGTCATCCTTTTCACGTTTTACGTTTTATTTTCTCATTGACGAAATATTTCCGACATGGACCTTCCCCAATCGACCTTCAATCGTTACTCTCATTGCTCAATAACATTCCGACCATGTCATGCGACCCGTCAATCTCAAAATGCAAAACATCTCTTCAAATTAGAAACGGAAGGTAGCTGCAGAGCCAACTAATTGTCATTCATCAGACTTGTCTTCCCTCTCTGATATCCCGATTTTTTCCACTTCCTGAGTCTATGACCATTTTTTTTTTTTTTTTTTTTTTTGCCCCTTTATTTCTCCACGTTCGTTTCATAACATCCGAAAAAGAAGAAGAAGAAGTAGCAGACGAAGAGGGTGTTTTGATTTTTCCAATAATTGATTTACAATCTCGAAGTTACGCATGCCTATTGAAATAATTGAAGTGGAAATATCCCGCAGCTGTCTGACGTCAATAAGCTGAGAAGAGGAACAGATCGCAGGTCGGTATATAGGTATATCTTCGACAAACTTTTCAAAACCTTTCGACTTTTCGATATCACAGTGACAGGTTCTCGGAGTGAAAAATGAATACCTACTTCTCATTTTACCCTACGTCCATTGACTAGCTTCATTTTTAACAAGCTTCTTTTTATATACTTTACTCATTTATGAATGGAAAAAGAAAAGTTACGCAACATTTTGAAACCACGTGGTTTTGTTCGTAAGTATTAAGTAAGTACACTTAATACTCTTCAATGTCGACGAGTGGGGTAAGCTACAAATTACCACTACTGACAATTCTAATTCCCAGAAAGCATTGTCCATGGCATGAAACGCGGTACGTTAGTTATAGTATCCGTAGCGGAACAAGTAGAGGTAGGTACGTACGCATAGGTATTATAAATACATCCTAGCTCGAAGGAGATTTTATTTTAGCATGAGCGCAATTACACATACAAGCTTACCCCCAGTCTATGTACACTTACTGTCAGCCAGTATACGTCGAAAACCACACGTGCTGTCTTTGACGAGCAGTGACCCCATACCTATACGATGCGAGAAATTCAACCCTCGTGATCAGGAAAAATATCCTATTTATTGATACATTTTTGACCATCATTTATCCGTATGTATAATTTATCATAAGTTTTCACTCTTTGTGATTTTTTTCATCTTTTAAATCAACTTTGGTAACACCTAGCTAGAACCTTATCTATGGAAATATCAATTTTGTGCCAAATTTTTGAAATATTTTTAAAGTAGATATGTTTGGTTCCATTCTGTTTCTAGGTTTGACTTTGGTCCAAGAATTTTGAATTCACGTGTAAAAAAATATGTTTTCTTTTTTTTTTTTTTTTTTTTTGTAGTTTGTGTTTAAGGTATCGCGACAGTTGCATAATCAATGGTATCGATGTAGCTAAAACGAGGGCTATATAGGTTTAATGAAATTTTTCAAATCGGTACTATATACCATTATAACTTTAATAATAGCCCAGAATTTTTTCGCATACGACCCAGAACTCGTTTCACCGTAGAATCACGTGGTATTAAATATTTATGCGATTCAAGATTCGCTACGTCTGACCTAGTTACTCCACCCACGAAAACAGCAGACTATAATAAATTGCATTAAAGCAATTTCGAATTGACGAAAAAATAACTTTTTCAATACGTGACCCACTTTTGCGTATAGTTTTCATAAAATTCACCATTTTCAATACGATATAATAAAGTCTTTATTCATTGGACTGTGACACAATCTATAAAAGAAAATTTCGTTTTCAAATAGACAGACAAAGATTCGAACTCTTTGAATCTCATCGATTGAACCGCACATTAATCCGAAATTTATTGATACTTACGAAAGCATTAATCGAAGGGTTGAATGACAGATAATCACAAAGTATTAATAAAATTTGGTATATTCATGGCCATAATACAGATTCCGAAAATTTTCATGAAGAAAGCCGAGAGTTGTGCCAAAAGCGAAACATAAATATAGGTATAGAATATATACATAGACAGCTGCTGTTGTTAATCACTTATCGACGATATTGTCGCCTAGCTCGTTTTTGTTGAAGAGTTTGTGGGTCAAACGAACCTCGCTCAATATTATTGACGGATTATTTTTGTTCGCAAGAATAATGAAATCCAAAAATTAAAAACCCCTGGTAGCCCGAGTCGAAATTTAGCCCCTATTTTGATCCTCTCAGCATCTACCTCAACCTCTTTAGACCCCGCTATCACCTCAAGCGCCTATTTTGAACCTCCAGGCCCTCCGTAGCCAAAATTTAGCGCCTACTTTAGTACTCATAGCGTACATATGCACCTCTTTGAACACCGATCGACCTCGAGCGTCCGTTTAGGACCTCCAAGTCCTCCGCAGTCATAATTGAGGACCTATTTTGATACTCACAGAGCTCGATCAAGTGTCGAGTATACTCGAATGATAATAAATATTGAAACCTACACTCAGAAAATGATTTATTTGAATCTGGACTTCGTTTAAAATATAATTTTCACCAAGTACATTTTCATCTTTGGCAACCCAATTTCTTTCGTAACAATAAAAAAATGTATTTGCTTCAAAAAAATCTCTAATTGGCGGAAACAGAATCTACGGAATAAATATATTTAAAGTGAACAAATCTTCTCACTGTCACAAATATAGTTTGGTTGCCACAGATAAAAATTTACTTGCAGCAAATACATTTTTGCAATAAGTCAAAATTCAAGTAAATCGTTTTACTGAAAATTTCCGTGTAGAAATTTGTTCGGTAATTAGGCTTAATTGACAACACAAAGGCGCCTATCAGGATCAGTTGTGGATTATACAATAATAAATCCCAATATCACTGCTCGATCGGTTTACCGGATTTGTAAAATATGAAATACATAGGTTACACTGTTAGAGAAAAAAAAAAATGTTCCAGGAAACGAAGTAAAATTTTTACGCTAGTTTCAACACTGTTTTTAGTTCTTGCGACAGAACGATTTGCCACTGTGAGTGAATTTATGTTGTTTTAACTAAAAAAAAAAAATTGCCGAAATAAACATAAAAATTATAGTGGACCTTCTGAAACATTTTTTTTACATCAAAATGGTATATTTAATTCGGATAAACACATATGACCGCGTAAACAAAAAATATATCATATAATATTCAGTAATTAATCGTAATAAAATATGCAAGGACTTTAGTCTAGCCCTGCAAATGAAACATTTTGATGTCATTGAAATATTTCGAGTAACAACTTGACACTTTGATAGGCCCTGAACAAGTAAGAAAGTGTTGAGTCCCATGCCATATGGTAGTTTAGCGTAGTGGTTAGGGCGTGCGACTAGAAATCGAGCGGACGTGGGTTCAAATCCCGGCGGGGACTAATAATGCGGCGGTTTTTTCAATGGATGTAAAATGCGGTTTCATCGATATAATGCGTAGGTTCGGTCAATTGACGATAAAATTCGTAAAATTTGCTACTTTTTTTTCTACTATCATTACTTTTTAATTGCACGAAAATAAATTACGGGCTCCGATATGACGGCTAGCCCAATCTTCTACCGAGATTTCTACTAGGGAGCCGGGTTCTACGAGGTTCTCGCGAGGTTCTCGTGAGATCCTCATTTGACCCTAAAATGCTGCATTTGTCTGGTAACTACGAGTTTTAGGCGCTAAAGAGGGTTTCAATTCCCATACAAAATAAACTTCTCTAGACCCTCAAAAACCTCCCAACGGTAAAATTTTGAGGTTCTAATGAGGCGTTAAATTTCGACTCGGGAGTTGAACGACATCGTATATAGCGAGTATTTCGTGTCCAAAAAATAAAAAAAAAAACACCAGCCCTAATTTTGAAGGGAGGAAAAACTCATTGGGGTCAAATTTGGAAGAGCAAAGATCAGATCTCTAAGAGAGACCTGATCTTGAAAGTTGAAACACATGCATTTGAAAGATATATGGAACCATGTGATGTAGGCGTGACGCTGCTCCAAACTTCCGCTTCATGTATGTGAATTCATGTATGCGTATATTCACGTATGTGTGTGCATATATATATGCCTGAACATATACGTACCTGACACTCAAAAGGCTGGAACACGTTGGACGGATAGACTATAAATATATCCGAAGTGATGGATACGGTGGAACATTACCAGCGCTATCATCTCGTCGTTTCTATCCTCATGTCGAGCGAGAAGGTGCGAGAGAAAAAAAGAACTAGGAAGATGTCGGTTGGTTGGGTTTGTGGTGTATGTTTCGGGTTATTAACTCGCTAAAAATGAGGAGAAAATAAAATCGCTTCTCAACGGAATAATGAATGGAGTAACACAATAAGCACAATTTCCTACCAAATGCGTTTTTTAATATCCCGGTATCAATGTTTGGCATTTCAATATTATTGATGGGAAAAAATAAAAGCGAAGATAACAGGTGGAAAGAATACATTCAACCCGGAATTTGTTCAGCCTTTGCTAATCGAACGGTTGAAATAGTTAATTAATCTTAAACATTTCTCCGGAAGTTTGGAAGCTTGGATTCCAGCTGTTTATTTCCATGAACGTATATATCTAGGAACCAGAAATAGAAAGATTGGTGTACCGGCTGTCTGGTCGTATAACAAATAGAAATGAGGCAATAGTAGATAGGGTAAAAAATGATCATTGTCCTAGTTATAATTCTCAATTTCATTTTTAGACCTTTTCAAGGATTCTGGCTTGTCTTTTGGCGATAAATAAAATCATCATCTAGCAATAAAATAAAGAATATTAAATTAAATCGCCCACGCGACTATACCTTTACTATTAATAATTTTATCAACACGTTTAAATTTAGTGTCTATAGATGTAGGTATACCAATTCAAAGACTCCTTGTCCAGCTTCCAAACGAAATACTCAAGAGGCAAATTTATTTCGCTGTTCTTTATATCCTTAGAATAAACACGATGCATCGACTTGGCATGTTAGGATTGCAAAGTGCATCGCGCAGTATTAGCCAAACGAGGGATCAACGACGATTGACATACGGTTTGCACAGAACTAATTTTAAATCTCTGAACGTAAAAAAAAAAAAAAAAAAACATTATTCTATAGTCATAGGAAAATTAAACAGGCATCAAAGCCCGTTGATATAAATAAAATCTATACATCTAACCAGATAGGTTACATAGATATCTTATGTTAAGTCTGTTGCACTTTTGTGCCTATGATATGGATCCGAAAGTAAAAAGCTATGAGCAAAAAACAGTGCTGTCGAATTTACTCTATGAGCAGTGAATATATGGACAGCACTTTTTTGCAGTAGAAATTATCACAATTCTAGTATTAGGTACATTGGAGCAAGTGGCATTCAATGTCTATACGAGTGAATGTTACCGCACAATTGTGATAATTTCTACTGCAAAAAAAGTGATGTCCATATATTTACTGCTCACAGAGTAAATTCGACAGCACTGTTTTTTTCGTGTAACTCTTCACGGCGGAAAAATAATAAAAAAACATTAAAAATCCGAGGTGCAAGTGCAATGTTCTAAAGAATTTTGTGCTTTACGTATACTATACAACAGTCAATGCGAGTGAATGTTACCACAATTGTGATAATTTCTTCTGCAAAAAAGTGATGTCCATACATTTACTGCTCACAGAGTAAATTCGACAGCACTGTTTTTTTCGTGTAACTCTTCACGGCGAAAAAATAATTAAAAAAACATTAAAAATCCGAGGTGCAAGTGCAATGTTCCAAAGAATTTTGTGCTTTACGTATACTATACAACAGTCAATGCACAATGGGGGCTATTCTGGTAACAAAAGAAGTCATATGGTGATGGTGTATGGTACACCGTGTTCTTACTACCGAACGACAACACTCTCTAATTGAGATGGTGAGGCATCAAGCCAGAAAACATCAAATCCGAGAACCAGGGAAATTACCGGAGACCAGAAGATGACTTGCGAAGGTAATTGACCGGCAAATCTGTGCACCGTTTTATGCGCCGTGCACAAATTTCTGGGTATTTCTGATTCCTCGTATTTGGAGGCTAAAAGGATTTTCATCCACTATTTTCTTCAGTTTGATCAAATTTGAGCGGGTAGTAAGCCCTACAGATGTAACTCTTCTGAATGACTTGCTCTAAAAATTACCTAGGCATAGAAAATGTTCATTTAGTCAGATAAATTCAATCCAAAAATATCATTTGACGAAAATTGGCCTGAAAGAAGAAGGACGACTTTATATATGTAAGAATGGAAATCGTCTAGCCACCTACGAAGATGGTATGAACTGCGTATAGTGGAGGCGAAGTTCTAGGCCGCAATAATCCATAATGCTTTCAACGCATCCGCGGATTAACCAGGCGACGCTCTCATAGTAAACGTAGTTACTCAAGTTGCATAACTTTCGCACTCCGGCAGTAAAAGCTGTTTGTTTAACTTGCGCTTTCAGAAGTTTCTACGTAGTATTTATGTGCGGGGGATATGCAGATGTGGTTTATAAAGGGACGAGGGCATCGAAGCGTTATACTCATCCACGAACGAAACACACACGATCAACATTCACCATAGCATTTTTTAATCTACTTCAACTTTCTACCAAGTATAATGGATTCTGTATACTACTTATATAAGTATGAGACGGATGAGGATATTGATCAAAATTAAATACTGGCATAAGTTTTCATCTGCACTATACCGATGAACATCATTCAGAATAACCATCCCGCCTATAAATGCAGCAGGAAATTGCCCGCCCACGTAGCATCGAGAAGAAGTAGGTGTAGTGTACCAAAAGAGAATAAGGTTTGATTTCTTGTTGCCAAGAAACAAGTTTCATTGATAAAGTGCGGCTTGGAAAAATGGGAATATGTCTTCTCAGAGCTTCTAATTCATTCCCCAGAGCGTTTCGAGGCTGGAGATAGAGCCACTTCCGTCTTAGAAGCTCCGCTTGCGTCATGATAAACAAGTCTCAAAATGCCTCATGTGTTTACATGTGGACATAGCGTGCAATATAATCAAACAAGATTTAAACAAGCAGGAAATCTTGTCCACATGCATCGGATAAAGTTCTCGTCATTAATTCATCCCCAAAGCGATGACCCTTGCATTGACTAATCATTCGATCAATTCTTGAGCAAAAATGAGCAGCTCTTGCTTCATCATTTTCAATTTCGATCTCCCATTTCTCACTATACAGTCGTTTAGTAGAATATATTCTCTCTATTTTGAGACAGTGTAAACGTAAGCTAGACGGCTGGCAGAGATCAACTTAATTTGGTAAACGTCATAGGCAGGTGAATAGGTACGTCACAGTTGTAACATATGAGTGGTTACAAACCGGAAATAAACATAACTGATTCAAGAATATCCCCTGCAGAGACGGATTACGCAGTAAAAATATCAGTTGAAGTTAGTTTAATTCATAATATCGTTCTAGACATTCGGTCGTTAGCTCGTTACCGCCGCAATATTGGCGCCAGACTGTTGTCAGGTGTTAGAGCAGAAAAATCTAAATACGTCAACGGGAACTGAGATCGGTTTGAGACTAGGGCAGTAAACCATTAAGATTTCAAGCTTTTGATATTATCTACGTGAAATATTAGAAGCAATCCAATTCCATAATTTTTTTGTCATTTTATAATCTGTATGGAAAATTAAGTGAACTTCTTAAAATGCTTTTCGTATGAATATATTAATGCTGCAATGATAATTGCAGAGCTTTCCAAGTGAAATTTCTTGTTTTAATAGCTTTGTTTGACAATAACTCCGATTTGGAAGTAACCCTGACAAAGAACAGGGTAGAGATAGGTGCGTCAGTATATTCGGAACTTGACAGACTTGAAACTCATCCAGAATGCATTCCTCTGCATGAGAAAGAGAAGCTAAGGAATATCACGTGGCATTTTGGATCCGAAGTGACGTTTTAGTCTCGTCGTCATTACGACGACGAAGCGAAGAAAAGCTGGTGATTCTCACTTCTCAGACAAAGACAGTGAGGAAAACTAATATTACGGTATATTATAGTTGTGTTAAACTTGCGGTACACGAAAACACATACGACTTATACTAAACCGTCAGCTCAAAGGAGGATGGATAAATATAACAGCTCAAGGTGTGAAACCCTGATTTACCACCAATAAACTAGACGAATGATTTTCAGGAGTGAATATTGGAAAATTAAATATCAGTCTTATCGATTATTCGAAAATATTATATACCTATTCAACTTAGACCTGAATAGCGTCGTGATTTTGAATACCTACATTTTCATTCAGGAATTAGTCTGATTTTTATAAGAAATCAGGACTCTTGAATTTAATGAAAGATATTTGAAATACTAATTACGATTTTCCATACCTCCATGTTTGACACTGGAATATACCTGAGTGTATTTGTATAAATAGAGATCAAAGCTATAGCCAGAATAAATTTATTGTCGTACAGTTCAGCTGTCGTTTTCCCCTATAATTTGGGCTCCAGATTTCGTAAAAAGAAGAAAAAAAAAAAAAAATTAGTATATATAAATGCTGCGTGTACGCTCCGCAGTTGCGCAACATTAAAATAGAACAATTTGTTCTATAGCGTTTGGCACGAGTACCAGAGGAGCCATTTCGCACAACTTCAACAGCACAAAGGTATCGCTTTGTCGCTAGATTCTACTTGCGAAGAGAGTGACATACTATAAACTGCACATTAGGCGTGATACCACAATAAGTAAAACGCGATGTATATTCTGCCTTGAACTAACCGATGATAGTACCTACCATACGTACGTCGGTGTTCATTATAATATCAAATTTAGTCATAATTAACGTTGCATTTTTCAAAACAGATTTCACTTTCATTTCAGTCTCAGGTTTTTTCCCCAAATTCTGTTCTCAGAAACGTTGAGAGAAAATAATGAGTTTCCTAGTTATTTTTAGAAATATTTTCACCGTGAGACTTTTTTCTCTTCAATTTTACTGCGTTCAGATTTCGTTAAAAAAATTCTCTTTGTACAGTTAATAATAATCCATATAATCTTTCATCTACATTTAATTCGATCATATTCGAATTTCAATACTCCCATGGACCAGAACGCCTCCAAATACATATACCAAAAAATTGTAGTCAAAACCCCAGGGTCCTATCTCAATTCTAAAAACCACCCCAAAGTCTTCGAACTTTCCTATTTAAATAATACACGATTTTCAGTACTTCGGTGTTATTTTTTACTTTCTATCGCGTTGTCGTTTCAAATAATCTGAAACTCCGCACAGTTCTTACCTATAGTAGTAAGTATCTGTGAAAAATGTACAGATTTTTAACGACAAAATTTTATTTACCATAATTTGAAGATAAGAAATTTTTTTGGTGCGCTGTAGCTTCGAAAATTGTATCGTTCAAAATCTATCGAATTTTCGTCAGATACCTACTACTACAGGTAAGGAGCGTACCAAGTTTGACATTTTTCGGAGCTATACACTGCAATGGGAAGAAAAAAAATTATTTCCGAAATGTAACACATCCTGTTATTCATTCAAATGGAAAAATTCGAAGACTTTGAGGCGGTACTTAGAATTGGGACATCAACCTGAATTTCGGTTATATTTTTTTGTATATATTTTCAGTCGTCCTGGACGTCGACGAAATTAAAAAATGATCAAATTCAGGACCACCCTGTAACAACCCCATCAAATACTGTTCAATCTAATTCCCTCAATTACTCTGTAATGAAATTTTCAATCACATTGCCTAATATACTGCAGACAGATTGAAGTCTCATATGGCTCTGAAAGAGACAGATGATGCTGTGGTAAAAAACTGTCAAACTGATCTCTGGAAGTCACCAATATTTCTTAGAATCATGACATGCATTTTAAATGTTAACTGTCAGTCAACAACATGACATGCATTTTTTTTTTTTTTTTTTATTCAAACGAAACTGTATTGTCTTCTCATTTTAGTATCTCAGTTAAATACTATAGACAAGATAAAAGCCAAATCTAGAGGCTTAGGCGATGAACATGCAGTTACGTTTCGTGGCTGACCACAGCAGATCTTTACTACTGCTGTACTTTGGATGACCGTAATAGCCTGAAATTTTTCAGATTATAGGTAAGTTTATCACATGCGGTTGGATTTCTTTCTTCATTTTGCAGACTTGGATCAAGGAAGATGATTTTTCGATATAAATAAGCAATAAAAATTGGAATTTGAAAATTTCATCCACCGATAAGCGAAAAGAAATAGAAGATTCCGGAATCCCGAAATGCGAGTGTGAACCTGATCGAACGAGATAAAGTGCAAAAAAAGATCCCAAAGCCATTAAAAAGGTTCTTTAGCTTGACCAACTGGTCCGACTGATGACGACACATTCGTTTTTCCTAGCTAGTTCAGTAAGCGATGGGCGTCGCGGCGTTTCTACCGAGCGTCGCGACGCCGCGGGGGAGGCCATCGGCGTAGGATTAAAGGGGCAGTAAAATTTACCTTTCGTAATTTGGGTGATAAAATATATTATCAATCAAACTACATATAGGTACTACACTTAGAATCCTCTTATCTATACAGTTTCAAAAATAACGACAGTTTAATGCGATAAACACTTCCTGCAATTTAGATTCGAGAGACAACGTGTAAGCACACATGTCGTAAAATAATCAATAAAGATATGATTATGCGTTTAAAACGATTTCAATTTAGCCAGTAAAGTCTTTCAGGAATTATCAACCATTGATACACAATGGTGTAGGTAAGCTTGATCCAAAAATGATCGTTTGATAACGATTCAATTCCAACGTAAAAATTACGCTGCGACATATTTCAGGCAAAAATTTACATTTGACAGTAAATTTAGAATGAAATAATAGTCGGTCAGTTTGTTGAGTGATAGAATATCGGTGGTGACGCTAGTGTGATTACAAAACAGACGTCGATGTGTATTTCTAGCGTGTCAGCGACCACTGGCCACTACTACTGGCTTCAGTTTGAAACTTGGAAACCCTGCGAAACTTCGAGTTCTACCAGCTCTCTGAATCGCTGCATAAATACACAGAATTTTGTTTGAATTACAATTGAAATCAGATAACCCAATTTACAGAACTCGTTTGTGTTCTACAAAGTAACGTGTTTAATATTGCGGCGATTCATACGTGTATATAAGATCAGAAAAGCTCAATCGACCTAAATTTATACCAAATTCAAAATTATTTACTTCACTTTAGACAGAAAGGTGCAGAATTATTTGAATTGCAACCAAAAGCACATCCAGCTTTCAATTTCAATTTTTTCCCCATATTTAGTTTAATTCATATTAGCTTTAGCCACTCTTAAAGAAAAATCAATCAATCAATCTCCCTTATAACCGATACGGAAATGCAATTTTCCTCGCTAAACAGGAGCAATAAGCGACACGTTTCATCTTTGACGTATGACATATGAAAGTAATAGTTAATCTGGAGCATCAAAACACAGCTGTTGCCGACTCCGAGAAATCCAAACTGTCCGCGAAGTTGAAAACTTGCAAAATACTTGGCCTAGCATTAGGAAAATCAAGTAAAGCAATGAATAGTTGCATAGTATATAAATCTACAGCATAACGAGTTCAAAAATTTTGATCAAATTTTTTAATAGCTTCGAAAAAACTTAGCATCTGACTTCTATCTCTTTTGGTTCTGATGAATGAATCAGATCACTAAGACGTCATGAATAAATCTTTTTTTTTAACAAACATCTGGATGATCAGGGATCAAAAATTTAACACAAAGTCCAGTTATGAACGGATCCAAAAAATCGTGCGAACATGTTAGACTGTTTTCATTATATTATATTATTGCAGCGATGATTTTATCCGGGAACTTAGAGTGCCCAACGATTTAATGCTGTAGACGTAGATATTTAATTGGAATGGATTCAACGGTTGGCAGTTGGTTGCAGCTATCCACTTGTGAATTAATATAATCGGCCAGTAAGTCAGAGTCTACTTCGTAGTCGCGGTGAAACCAATGCAGCTATAAATGTCGCCAAGGACAACGGAAGGACAATCATAACATTTCCCAGAAATTATTAATTGCAGTTTGCTGCACTCGCGTGTTTAGTCATTACTTGTAGTCTCACAATTAGGTATAACAGAAGATCTGCAGTATGTACACACAAGTGCGTTTCAAATATACAAAGAATAAATCTTAAACAGGACGAATCATCAAGCGAGAAACGAGAAACGCGTAAATTCAAAGTTCTGTCAAACTTGTGAAAAAAAATCCTATACAGAATTATGTACACATACATATCTGTGCTCTAAATTATACGGGGCACTGTGGAAGGCGTGCTGAGCTCTCACGTGTATATTTTGTGTCGTAAAAATAACAGAAAAATAAGGGTATTAAAAAAAATAATATTATTAATTAATAATATTACAGCTAGGTAAAATCTTTTTATTAAAAATTATAGATATGTCTTCTTGGTAAACTTTCTAAGAATGAAGTTGCCATATTAATAGAACAGCGAGGTCTTTGATCCTTTCGCCAATCTTTTTTCGACTCGCACGTCGATCCGCGTAAATTCAAATATGCGATTCTTTGTGTGTTACGTAGCTTGCCAATGATGGAAAATTAAGATGAAATATATAAAAGCACGCGCGTCTGTGCAGGGTATACCAATGTGCCGATTTCATAACTGTTAAACGAATAATTTGGGTGACCCCCAGTAGCCAATTTTCACGACTTTTTACAATAATTTGATCAATTGTTATCCGGTTTTTCATTTGTTAGTAAAAAACGTCGATGATGTCGGTGTGTTTTTCCCCAACTATAAGAATCCACCCGTTGCCAACAGCCAGCTCTAAAATCGTCTTGAGAATGACGCAAAATCTTCGGTAATCGAGAGCGATGAACACGCGAGGAGCAAATGTGAGACAAATATAATACCTATATCAATTCGCATACTTCAATGTCATCATTATTTATTATATTCGTAAAATACATTACGGATATTCGCTTTGACTAGTCAATTTTTCATTTCCTCTTCTTCTTCTTCTTCTTCTACGATTTTTTTTTTTTTTTTCTTTTTCTTTTTCTTTTCTTTTTTTTTCATTTATATTCAACTCTGGAACCGACGCAACGACGCGACTACTGAATGTCCACGGCCTTTGCCAACTTGTACTTGTATACTAGTATTATGAAAGATCAGAGAGCAGCGAATATTAAAAGGAACAACCATAGTCAAAATTGAAGATATCCACGAAACCACGTGCATGCGGATCAAAATTGATGTACAAAAACCGAAAGATCCTAAAACTCGAAGACAATCTTTCCTCAAATTCTGAAACCTTGATTGCCTCTCAATTTCCAAAGTTTATCTATTGAATGAAACAGCTGAATATTGTTGTTTTTTTTTTTTAAAGAATCAACTTTCCAAAATATTTGAATCCTGTCTCAGAACAGAGAAAAAATAAAAAAAAAATAATAAGAATTTTCGATACCCACGAAAACGTGAAAAGGCGCGAACAGTTTGATTCATTATTTCCCGTATACGATGGGGGAAATGGTGAAATTCACTATATGATTTATAGACTTACTTCCTGAATTTTGTAGCTTGTGCGAACTGTCTTTCGCCGCGTTGTGGTAACTTCATATTCTTCTTCAACGGTAGGACCATCTTCTTCTGTGACATCGACGACCGGCGTCGATGGTGTAGAAATGACGGGGGTCAGGGCGTCCATCACTTCCATATTCGAATTGGGTGTTAAATTTTCGTTCGTATCACCCTCCAGGGTAAAAAACTGGCTTTTATCCGTCGTAACAAACGTATAGTGAAGAATTAAACACCGGGATGATAATAAGAATATTAAAATAAAAAAATTAAATTAAAAAAAAAAAAAAATTAAACAAAGAAATGGAGAAAAATTCACGGGAAAAACACCGCGCGAATTGGAAAACGCGGTGAAAGCTTGCGAAGCGGTATATAATAGATGATAACAAAGTTTGATTAACAATAACGCGGAACACTTGTCTATGTATATTTTAGAATAATAAAACGAGCGATGTTTATTATTATATTATTAATTTTTTTTTTTTTTTTTTTAATTTTAAAAAGTAGCGGCGAAATTAATGTAAAATAAACTCGAGGTAAGACCTCGAATTCCGGGACGCAACTCTGTGCCGAACGACGCGACTGGTTAAACTAAAGCAAACTGCTGCTACGGGCCCTCCAACCCGTGGTTCAAAGCGAAAATAGATTTCAGATTTTCCCTTAAGTTACGGCAGCAGAACACGCGTTCGTTACCGCTTTACCCGCTACCCGGGGACCAAACTTTTCAGCTTCTTTTTCCCTCTCTCGTATTCTTTAGATCTTTACTCAAACCGCAATGTTAAGATCTCCTCTTCGCTTATACAAGGGATATAAAAAAAAAAAAAAAATTAAAAAAAAAAAAAAATCGCACGTGTCATTAAATTGTCGTAATATGATAAAAGCGCGAGAAATAAAAAATAAAATAAGAAAATCCCATGTATAACGAAATAGAAGAGAAGATAGACAATATTAATTGCTTAGATTCGGGGGACAAGCCTGAACAGATGATTTGACAAATAATCGCGAAAATAATTTCTAAGATTTGAACAATAAAGCTTTTGAATTGAAAAAAAATGAGTCGGAAAAAATTTGAATTGCGTATCTGTGATCCAAAGGACGTTCTTATTACGCTTTAAATATTGCGGGTCCTGAAACAGCTCCTTGCTTTAGAAAAATTTTCAGTTTTTTCAGTTTAAATTTGAAGAATTTGACTTACCTACCTTTTTTTAAATCAGTTCATGCGCGCTTTCTCATGGTAAAAATTATTTTCCAGTATTAGTGAAGTCTCAATTAAACTCGTGTTTTTAAAGAAAAGCTTATTTTTTAATTTAGAATAATGAAGGAAAAAAGATTGAATATAATAAATAATGATATTCTTTTTTTTTTTTTTTTTTTTTTCATTATGTGAATGTGTATTTTAGCTACAATATAGATTAATCGTAGCGCGCATTAAAACGATCAATCTATTATATAATACAATTAGAAAAATATGACATTGAACAAAGTTTAGGTATATATATGTATAATAATTGTATAATATATATAGAAGCGCCTAAAATTTAATCTAATAAATTATTTAAATATCGTATGTAGATGTATGCAGAGGACAGTTACATACACTCAAAGAAACAATCTACTACCAATATGTTTTAAGTCTTAGGATAGATAAGCATACGCATATATGTATAATATATGTATTATATATATTATACCTATACGTATATGTATATGTATATTATGTATATATGTATAGCAAACAGTCTAATCTCAGATCAGAATTTCGACGTGTATAATCAGCAGCCAAAATCCTCGTTGCGGCAAGATCAATTATTATTTTTTTTTCTAAAAGGCACATGTGTTAAAAATGCCTGTTATATAAATCCTATTGATTCTCTATTGTAAATGACAATAACTAATAGAAGTAATAAATATAGAATAATTAGTGCGATATAGGGACAGTAGGGTGGTCCTTGATTTCATCATTTTCGAATTTTAATGCTTTCATGGGCCAGGGGGTTTCCAAATATATACAAAAAAATGTACCCAAAATCCCAGGTTCCTATCTCAATTCTAAGTACCGCGTCAAACGCCTTCGAACTTTCCCATTTGAATAAAACACAATGTGTGACAATTAGTGGATAATTTTTTTTCTCCCCATCGCAGTATAGCTCCGAAAAATCTCAAACTTAGTACACTCCTTACCTGTAGTAGTAGATATCTCACGAAAATTCGACAGATTTTCAACGATATAAATTTTCGAAGCTACAGCGCACCAAAAAATAAAAAATTTCTTATCTTCAAATTTCGGTTAAATGAAAATGTTGTCGTTAAAAAATCTGTAAATTTTACACGGATACCTACTACTATAGGTAAGAAGTGTGCGGAGTTTCAGATTATTCGAAACTATAATGTGATAGGAAGTAAAAAATGACCCCGAAGTACTAAAAATCGTTTGTTATTAAAATTAGAAAGTTCAAAGGCTTTAGAGCAGTACTTAGAATTCAGATAGGAAGCTGGAGTTTAGACTACATTTTTTTGTATATATTTGGAAACGTCCTAACCCATGGAAGCATTGAAATTAAATTATGACCGAATCAAGGACCTCCCTAAGTTATATATGGGCGATACTTCTATATCAGCTATTATTGTCTATTTCAATGAGCTAAGCGACCTGAGATAACAGAATTCATACTTTCTATTATGTCTTTACTGTTTACTGTATTTTATCGACATAACATTTTTTTTTCCTGCCGTATAATTGCCGTTAATATATGTATAACTACTTTGGCAAAGATCACAGTACAGTTTACAAAGGCATTAAGCAATGTCAATTCATTTATTATATAGAATTTATAAAAATGTTTAATAAAAATAATTAATTGACTCAAGTTGAGCTAATGCAATGTTTATGACAAAATAAAATTTTCATAATAAATTCACGGTAAAATTTATTGATTTCAAGATTTTTGCAAATTACTCATTTTAACTAAACTAATTTTAAACAAGTTTAATTCGTCTATACAACGAATTTTTTTAGATAAAAAAAATGTTTAGTATACAAAATTCATAGAGATTGATTGATAATCTTTCTTAATTACGCAATCAGATTTCAAAGCTCCAATATTCTGATATGAATTTTTTTTTTTTTTTTTATTTATCTTTTTGTTTTTTCTTCGGAATACAGATATCGAGATAATAATCCAATCGCACCTGGATCAGAATGATATGAATAAAGTATGCAAATATTAGATTACTCGAAATAGAACAAACATGTGCCTGATATTTGTGTATATAAGGCAAACGAGGAGTAGATTCGTACGTAACAGTCCAATGAGACAGTTTCTTCTTTTTTTTTTTTTTTTTTTCTTCTCTTTGTGAAAATATTAATCGAGTACACAATTACTGGCTAGTTTCAAAGCTCTTGTTATTTTAATATTGTGCATTTGAGAGTATAGATAGATTTTGGCATTCGTTTTTTATCAAATATTATGCGAAGTTATTTCACTGATTATTAATTCGATTCATCTTTAATTTATCTAACTAGGTATCTATTTACTTTGGCAAGTCTTTTTTGTAGCTGAAATATTTCAAGCTCAATTGTGAAATTAAATTAAAGCCTCGTTATATATTTGCCAGAAAACATTAAACCCAGGTACATAAATATCAATCCTGCACCATAGTTTTTTTATAGCTCTTTAAATGTTTTCACATTCACACTATGTATTGTGATGCATAATCAAGCCATAATAAAGCACAGGAATATCGACATTGAATAAAACTTACAATCTTATACAACTAAATGAAATATAATCAATAGTCCAAAAGCGAGTCAGCAAGTTACTTTCATTATTTTAAGCTTGTTGGTCTTTCAAATTTTCTGAATCGTTGATAAGCTTGTTTAATTCGTCAGGCATGTATACACCTTTCTCTGTAATTATGCCTGTAATAAGCGTAGCTGGTGTAACATCAAATGCTGGATTCCAGCACTGAATACCAGCCGCAGCTACTCGCTGATCATTTATGTGCGTCATTTCTCTCTCCGGTCTTTCTTCAATAACGATTCTATCCCCACTAGGTATTGTGAAGTCGATAGAGGTCAGAGGAGCAGCAACATAGAATGGTACACCATGATGTTTGGCGACAACAGCGATCTGCATAAATTAAAATAAACATTATTATTTATTTCAGATTTAACAAATCTTCTGCTAGTCAAATATCCAAAACCATTATAAATCTCACTTGATAAGTTCCTATTTTATTTGCCGTATCTCCATTCGCCGCTACTCTATCAGCGCCAACAATAACTGCTGATATAGTTCTAGATTTCATCAAAGCTGCGACCATATCATCGCATATTAATATAGCAGGCATTTTCTCGTGTACTAATTCGTATGCGGTCAGTCTCGCACCTTGATTATACGGTCTTGTTTCGGTGCAATAAACTTGTTCTAAAATCAAACGAAATTGGCAATTCAGTAAATCTGCATTCTTCTTATGTCTAAGTTTCTCTTTGGGAAACATCGATGAATTTTCTCAATCTAAATCCGGAAATAATCGATATAACTAAAACGGTGAAATCATTAAAGCAAAAGTCTTCTGCTCCAAAGAGTTCTTGTTCAGAATAATAATGCAAAGAAAGCAGTTACTAAAAATAACACAAGGTATTAGAAGCGAGCCCCTCAAGTATTAATTAATAATATTAATAATTAGATAAATGAGAATAATTACTGCAATGGAAATCTCACCCAGTTTTTTATCTCCGTGCAATGTTCTAATAACACCTAACGCCGTGCCATATCCAGCTGTGGCAAGACTCCCAGTATTACAATGTGTAAGAACCCTGACCAAGCTATCGCCTGCACCATTGTTTAGAATAGCTTTTGCTCCGTGACGTCCAATAGCTTTGTTGTCTGCTATATCCTTTTCTAACATCGCATCTATGGCTTTAAGAAACCTATCAAATAGTTGGTTTGTTTATTATACATTTGCTTAGTTTTATCAAACGCATACAAACCAAGTTACATTTATCTATTGTGTAAATAGTACTTTACAACTATACGAGTCAGTACTAATAAACTGTTAATAATTCTACCATATAGATAAACAAGTTAGGTGCCTAAATCTCGAAGAAAAAAAAAAAAAAAAAATCTCTAGCTAAAAATGATGTTTATTATACTAAATTATATAGATCATCATTTTAACAAATATGATATTATCTATAATACAGAAAGTTTGCTATTGGGTACAAATGAATAGCGATATCAACAAGTCAAAGGATTTGTAACTATATACACTGATAGCTTATCTATTATAACATTAAAAATGATAATAATAAATGAATGCTTGAGCAATTAGAGATCATCGATAATATAACTGATTATTTATATCTGTACTGCTTACTCGCTTAAGTTATCAGGTCAAATTATTATACTGGGATTTAATAATAATAATAATAATTGAGTTATTATTAATATTAGAAAATAACTTTTATATTTATGAACAAAGATGTGAAAAAAATGTTCATACTTCTCTTTCATTTCAGCTGCGGAAACAGATTCATCTTTGCTTAATTGATTTGAAAGTGTTATCAGATCTTCAGCAGCTATTTTCATATTAACTGCAGTCGGTCTTGCTGATACAAGATAATTAAGTTTGCCTTCAATTTCTTGACGCAAACTTTTCTTGTCTGTAAATTCTTCGTTCTGTATTTCTACAGCCAAACTTAAACATCCTACAATTGCAATCGCAGGAGCACCTCGAACCTGAATATTATTCAACGTTAAAAAAAAATTCTTAACTTTGTACGATGAGATAGAATATGTCGCGAAAATTTAAATACTACGTAGTTTGTTATTATTATTATTATTATTATTATAACAAATTTTTAAATGCGTTTTTTTTTTTTTTTTCGAACTTTAAAGAGCGAAAATAAAAAAAAAAAATTTTCGCATATTATTAAAATTCGGTGAGTTAAGAGTCTGAATAGAACCGCGTAATTGAAATAAGTCGTGGTGAATGGGTAATGATATTTTAAATTGT
Organism: Tenthredo mesomela; assembly: GCA_943736025.1. Lineage (NCBI taxonomy): Eukaryota > Metazoa > Arthropoda > Insecta > Hymenoptera > Tenthredinidae > Tenthredo > Tenthredo mesomela. The sequence continues at coordinate 33,093,713 of OX031015.1, read as the reverse complement.
AAGTGATAAGTCTGCTACGACGTGTAACCTTAAGTTATGTAATTTATTTAAAATTTTTTTTTAATAATTATAACGAATTAAGAGTATGAAAATGAAAATGAATACCTGCATTTTGTTGATGACCTTCCACCCATCCTCGACACCCTTGACACCGACATACTTCGATATAACCGGTAGTAAAATTTGATCAAGTATTTCGAGCTTACCATTCTCCCATTTAATTGCTCTTAAAGTCATAGCGAGACAGGTTATATTAAATGAAACTTGTTGCTAAAGCGTAATAGTGGTTTTAATAAACTTAATGATACGTAAAATATAACGTGAATGGACTGCATCTACGGTTTATAATATTATTATGGTTTTTTTTTTTTTTTTCTTTTTTTTTTTTTATTATTTTCTTTTTATAGAACAAATAAACTCACGATCTGCCGCCGTTCACGTGCGCAGATAAGACATAACCGTATAGATACATATATATATATATACCTAACTTAAACATAACCGTAGATAAACACTCACGTGATTACTGTCAATCCGAAACGTGTACGATTCTATAAGCTTTTAATATCAAATCTACTTACCAATGAACTGTAAACTCGGTCGATAAAGAAGATATCTATACGATACGATATATTCATGTTGCAATACTCATTTATTAATTTATTTTTATTTTTTAGATATAAATATGGTCAGGTTTTTGAAAAAAATAAAATAAAAAACTCAATAAATCATTTAACGCAAAAATAATTTTCTTTTTTTTTTATCATTTTCACTTTTCGAAAGAACTTTCAGAAAGCAATTATCTATCTATATGAAAGAAATCGAGTCACATTGAAAAGTACAAAAAACACTTTTATTTTAAACTTTTACATTATGTGTATATTATAATAGGTAAGTATATGTATAAAGGAAAAAAAAAAAAAAAAAAAAATTTAGTAATATTAAACTATGGAAATAGTAATAATAGGTAATAATAGTAATAACGATGTATGAAATACATATAGAAATAACAATAATCCTTGTTTGTATAACAACCAGATCGATGGCACGCCGGAATACCGACTACATTTATATAATTTCACAAATTTTTTTCTCAAATTAGTATTGAATGAAATTTGATTCAACAAGTTAGTGATGGAATAGACGAAGATTCGTGTGAGCCATGGTGATGTTGTGCTCGTCGCAAGCCTTGATAACGACATCGTCGTTTGTAGAACCAGCTGGACTTGCAATATAACGAACACCACTCTGAAATTAAAGAATTTTACAATGTCTCAGGATTTGAATCATCTAAATTCATTCACCTCATTGACTAATCTAATCTATTGAATAGTTGATGAGGGAATGAATCGAAGAATGCGATTTTGCGAATTTACAAATTTTTTTTTTTTTCAACTAACCAGTCTAGCGCGATCGACGTTATCCCTGAAGGGGAAGAAAGCGTCACTGCCAAGAGCGACTGAATCTAATTTCTTTGACCAGTCTAATTTTTCCTGTTCGGTCAGTTGTTCAGGAACGACTTGGTACACAGCTGCCCAACTCTCTCTGTCCATGTCTTTGCCGATTGATCCATTCACGTAATTATCAATTGCGTTTGAGATCTCTGCCCTCTTTACTCCCTTCTTGAATTGCATTCCTGTTACTTTAGGGTGTTGACGTAGCCACCTTGAAAATTAACAACAAGAATGTAAAGATTAATCTTTTAGATTGAAGAAAAAAAGAACTCTGAGTTTCTATTAGCGAGAAAATAATCTCAGTTTCTAAATAAAATCCCCACCAGTTGTCAGCCTTGTCACCGGCCAGCCTAGTGCAATGAATTCTAGATTGTTGTCCAGCGCCGATTCCAACAATTTGTCCATCTTTTGCATAGCAAACAGAATTACTCTGAGTATATTTCAAAGCAATTGTTGCTACAATCAAATCCCTGATAGCTGCTTCCGAAAGATCCTTTCGCTTAGTTACAATATTTGTAAACAGATTCTTGTCGATGACTATGTCGTTTCGTTTCTGTTCCATAGTTAGACCGTAGAGAACTTTACGTTCAATTGGATCCGGTTCGTAAGCTGGATCGATTTCCAGGACACAATAGCCTCCGTTTTTCTTCTTTTTCAATAACTGAAGAGCCTCTGGTGTATAACCAGGAGCTATGATACCGTCCGATACTTCCCTGTAGGGTAAAAAAATAATTTAATCATTAAATGAGAAATAGAGATATAGAAAACTGCGAGTCATATGAACAAAATAACGCTTCATTTATACCTAGAAATAATCTTGGCTGTAATGGCATCGCAAGGATCAGACAAAGCGACGAAATCTCCAAAACTCGACATTCTATCAGCTCCTCTTGCTCGAGCATAAGCAGAAGCTAACGGAGTCAATTGACTGAGCAAATCTTCAACTTGGCATAATTTTGCCTGATCAGAATCCAGCGGAACACCGACTGCTGCGCCAGCTGGGCTAACATGTTTGAACGAAGTTGCTGCTGGCAAATTTAAAGCTGTTTTAAGCTCCTTTACCAATTGGTATCCGTTCAACGCATCGCAAAGGTTTATAAAACCTGGGGAACCGTTGACAACGGTTAACGGAAGCTTTTCTAACGTTGTAAAAATTTGGGCTGGTTTCTGATGCGGATTCATTCCGTAACGGAGAGTTAGCTGAGATTTTCCCGCGCTGTATTCTTTGCGGAAATAATCAGAGATCGCATTATCATATTCTGCGGTATGTGTGAATGCTTTTAGAGCAAGAGCTTGTCTGAAATTAAAAAAATTTTTATGTAATTAAATTCTCTAAAAAATTTATCTGCTGTGATATGATGCGATATTTTCTATTCGTCAGAGAAAAGTGGGAGAATAAATTCATCATTTTTAAATTATGTGAAGATATTCATAAAATTCAAGACAATTGATAATGATTCAGACTCTTTTAATCATTTTCAAAGTCCTGTGTTTGATGGAACATTTTTATACTTTAATAATCTAAATAATTGATAAGCCTTGTTAACATGACAGTATAATATTTATACCTAGTATTTAAAGACGTTCCTTGGTCAGATGAGCTTTCCAGCTCTTTGATAACCTTTTGGTAATCAATAGGGTCACAGATAACTGTGACTCTAGAATGATTTTTAGCAGCTGCCCTGAGCAGAGTCACGCCGCCAATATCAATATTTTCAACTGCTTCGGCGACGGTAACATCAGGTTTTGTAACAGTTTTTACAAATGGGTAAAGATTGCATACCACAATACTTATCATTTCATAATTCTGTTTTTTCATATCTTTTTGGTCAGAATCACTAAGCCGAGCCAAAATACCTGTACATTAATGACAATTGTTAAAAGATATTAAAAAATCTGGTTAAAATCAATTTTTTTTTTTTTATTCCATTTTGTCTTTTAAATTCTCTAATAAAATAACTTGTAAAATTTTTTTGTAAGACAATTTTCTTGTTCAAAGTAACATAAATTGAATCCAACGGATTCTGTGGATATTATTCAATTACTATTCATGATCTTTGCGCTATTCAGTTTCAATTATGTTCGTTGAGACTAAGAATGAATTATTATTATTCTTCTTTATAAAATTATGTTATCATTCATTACTATAATTGTTCGTTTTTTTTTTTTTTTTTTTTTTTTTTTAAATTAAAATATGAATTTGCGGACCTGCATGGACAGCAGGATGGAGAGTTTTAACACGTCCTCCAAGCATTTCTGGGGCTCCTGTAATATCGGAAACATCTTTGACCTGTAGGCCCGTGTCTCTCAATGATTTAGCCGTCCCACCAGACGCGACTAACACAAAGCCCAAGTCGTTCAGTCTTTTAGCAAATGGCAACAGGTCCGTCTTATCAGAGACACTCAACAGAGCTGTGAAATTCAATTTTTATGATCGTTCTAGCTATTAACTTGGATATAATTACTTCGTGGAAAATATTATTAATAGAGATTTTAGAATATAATCGCATCGTAATTTATAAATATCGATTACTACGATCTACAGATTGTATTTAAGTTTCGTGTTTAATATAAAGACGTTGAGAAAAAGCCGAACATGCACGTGGCGTCGTAGAGTCGAAAAATACGCATAAGAGTTGAATTAAATGAAAGAAGGTTTACAATATAAATAAATTGAAAAATTTATTTATAATAATGAAATATTTCTTACCAAGCTTTCCATTCGACATATTTGATGCTAATTCGAACAGCAGGTGTGAATTGAAATTTTTTTCAAGTAACTCTGAAGCGGCTTCTTCTTCTTCTTCTCCGTTTCCTCTGACTTATTTCAGTATACGAATGGCTTTAACACGCGTATATGTATGTATTACCTATCGCCGGGAACGCAACAAGTGTATGAATGACCCTGAAGCAAAAGCGTCCATTTATAATATCGCGGACTGTTATTTCTATCATTTTATCACGTGCGTCAATGAATTTATCTAAAACTGTTCGCCGGGGGTCTGAGGTCAAAAGTTATCGACATTAAATGAGATGAGATTCTTCTTATCAATGCTGAGCGTTAAAATAACTCTTTATTTAAGTAGTTAAAAACATATTGTTCAAAAATTCCGCTTCGTAAATAAGTGACGTCAATAGTTACGTCATATTATAAATGTAGAATTTGCGCTCGTTCGATAAACACGTAACTCTATCTAGCGGTAGCAGACATGCATCAAAAATCGCGAATTTAATAATAAAAGAAAAGATCTTGATGATGATCTTCTATATTCCGTATGACCAATGGTTAAGCTGAAATTTGTGAAAAGCTTTTGACGTTTCTAGCAGAAAGGCGTTATATTTTTTATCCTTCTATCATTTGTCGGTTGATTTTAATTACAAAATGAATAGATTGTTCGGACGTGCTAAGCCCAAGGAACCTCCACCAAGTATAACTGACTGCATTGCTGGGGTAAGACAACAAGATTCTTATATATACGAGAATCCGATAGCAAACGTTACACTCGACCTTGTAATGAATCATCGTCAATATTATATATTGACGATTCCTGATTCTTATGAACCTGGAGAAAATGGAGGGTTCCAAAACAGAACAAATTCTTGTTTATTCAAAACCGTTAATTCTCCCCGTTTATCAATTGCCTTAACTTCAATAAATCAATTACTGCACTAGGATGGTCCTTGATTTGATCATTTTCCAATTTTAATGCTTCCATGGGCTAGGACGTTTCGAAGTATCTACAAAAAAATGTATCCAAAACCCCAGGTTCCTATCTGAATTTTAAGTACCGCCTCAAAGCCTTCGAATTTTCCCATTTGAATAAAACACGATGTGTGCCAATTCGTGTTTAATTTTTTTTTTCCCCATCGCAGTATAGCTCCAAAAAATCTCAAACTTGGTACACACCTTACCTGTAGTAGTGGATATCTCACGAAAATTCGACAGATTTTCAACGATATAAATTTTCGAAGCTACAGCGCACCAAAAAAAAATAAAAAATTTCTTATCTTCAAATTTCGATAAATGAAAATGTTGTCGTTAAAAATCTGTAAATTTTACACGGATACCTACTACTATAGGTAAGAAGTGTGCGGAGTTTCAGATTATTCGAAACTATAATGCGATAGGAAGTAAAAAATGACCCTGAAGTACTAAAAATCGTCGGTTATTTAAATGAAAAAAGTTCAAAGGCTTTGGGGCAGTGCTTAAAATTGAGATAGAAACCTGGGGAAGTTCTAATATGACCGAATCAAGGACGACCTTAATCTACACGTATCTCAATTTTTAAATTTGATCAATAATATTTATGAAAACAGGTAGACAGTAGAGCTGATTCATCTGAAAAAAAGATAGCCCGCTTAGATGCTGAGTTAAAAAAGTATAAGGATCAAATGGCGAAGATGAGAGAAGGTCCAGCTAAGAATGCGGTGAAGGCGAAGGCTCTCAGAGTTCTTAAACAACGTAAAATGTATGAATCCCAAGTGGACAATTTAAGACAGCAAGCTTTCAACATGGAACAGGCGCAATACGCAACTCAAACTCTTAAGGACACTCAATCAACTGTTGTAGCTATGAAACAGGGCGTTAAACAAATGCAGAAAGAGTTTAAGCATATAAACATCGACGAAATCGAGGTATATTATTCATGTTTCTTTATTATGTATCAATTTTTCAAATCCCAAGGAATAACTTCACAACGTTCTTTAAATGTTATCATAATTTTGCAGGATATGCAAGACGACTTGGCTGATATGCTAGAACAGTCAGATGAGGTCCACGAAGCAATGGGCCGTAGTTATGGAATGCCAGAAATAGATGACGACGAATTGGCAGCTGAACTGGATGCTCTTGGCGATGAAATTGCCTTAGACGACGATGCCTCTTACCTAGATGATGCTATCAAAGCACCTAATGCTCCTATCAAGGAACCTGGGTCAGACTCTATCAGGAACAAAGTATGGCAAAGAGTTTTTACGCTTCGATTTATCCATCTTAATATAAATCTCCATTTAAATATCTTAATTTTCCAATTTTCTATTTTCAGGATGGAGTTCTGGTAGATGAATTTGGCCTACCTCAGATTCCAGCTAGCTAAGTTTATGCTTTATGTTTATAAATTCCCGATAACACATACATAAGCTAATCATTATTGAAGGGGCAAACACACAGTACGCTGTACCCACCCGTCTTGGGTTTAGGCTGTAAAGATTGAGAAAAGAACAAAAAGCTCCTTAGAAATTTTTGCTAAAAATACATATAAAACACAAATGTTTATTGTTATAATGTCTGTATCTTTAAACTCATGCAATATCTTTCCTTAGATTAATTATCTGATAACTTAAGAAAGCAAATTATTAATTTTTCTGTCTGTCTTTCTTTCTTTCTTTCTTTTTTATGTTTGTATAGAGTTTACGTTACCTATATTATTAATCTACATGTAAGCACAAAATATTAACGGTAATAAAATGCTTATATCCGCTTAGATGAAGTTCTTCAAAATTAAACTCAGAATTATATTATAAGAGTAAAAAAACTTTTTATTTTAAGGAAAATTCACTACCTATATCAATCTACATCAAGTGCATTCGTGGAACTTTTATCGGCTCCTGATTTTGAAGTTCTTTGTACTGTTTTGCTAGATATAAAGTAGTTTCTCGGCTCTGGTAAAAATGTTCTTCCTCAAAACCATTGACTTCTAAATAATGGTGAGCGTGAGCCTGGAACATGATATAAAAATCAAATATTGATGTTACTAATTGCTATTGAGTCAGAAAAATCGCCTTTGATCAAAAATAGACATTATTAGTCTGATGTTTGGGAGAATTACTGACAAATTTCAAGATCTTGATTCTTGTCGTTTACCTTTCTTCTGTAAAGTTTATCGAATTGTTTCACTGTAGTTTCAAGCATGCTGGACATAGCTGTTGAGTTAAGAAGACATAAGAGTGATGCAGGGTGTCCGAAAGGCGGGACGGAGCACAACCCAGTTTTCATAGCTTCTTTACTCCACGCTGTGAACTTTGCTTTGTTCTGAAATCTGTGGAAAAAAAAATTATAAGAAATAGATCGCTTCCACAATCAATCTCACAGAATCGGGACGTTGATCAAATTTTCAGATATTTTACTTCTTAATGTTCCTTCTCATATCAGATAACGATGTAGTGCCTCTGGCGATGTGAGCTGCTCCTAAAATCACAGATCCAGGGCTCAGGGGATCTGCTTTTAATAATTGATTATTCCTAGACCATGCTTCTGCAAAGAGTTCATCTTGCATTCTGAAACAGTAGAAATACTTGCGATAAGAATGATTATAAAGTTTGGTGAAACTTTCGATAAACAACGTAGTTATCAAATACAACATACTTAGCGCCTGGAATAGTGGACATTGTTGAAGCAGTCAATGCGACGGGACTAACGCTGCTAAAAATATAATGTAACTTTGGATAAGATACAAGATTTGTCGCCAATTCATTCATATCCATATTCAAACTTCCTGGAAATCTCGAGCCACTGAAAGGCAAATGAGTTATTAAATGAGTTACAAAATTGTGTTAAGCGTTATTCATACAATTCTTTTCCATAGTATGAACATCGAATAAGAATTCAAAAGCCGTACTATTCCCCAAAGATTACCTTGTCAAATGTAAAAGCATATTAACAATGATACTATTCATGTCCTGAAAGGGTAGGCAGCTACCGTTATACAAAGCTTGATCACTATTCTCTTTTTTTAACATTTGGGCGTTACAGATTTCTAGTAACGCTTTATTTTCAGCTGGAAAAACGCACGTTGCATGTTCAATCAGTTCTCTTGTTGCCAGTAATACATTATACGGTGCTGTTACAACGTCCTCAGTCCCTGCAGGAAATACACACGATACAAATCTGTAAATAAATTTCATTTACTGGTATAAAGAATTTTTCTGATAAAATAGAATAACGGGCATCAGATTAGACCTAGTGAGTCAATACTAGTCACCTATCAACCTGAGGATGACTATCTTCCAAGAAAGACAGAACAGCTGTACCCAAACCAGAGCCGGTTCCACCGCCAACTGAATTTGTTACCAAAAATCCATGGAGAGAATCGCATCTCTCTGATACTCGTCTCACTGTTTCATCTATTATATCTCTATATTCTGTTCCATGTGTGTGATGACCAACTGCCCTAGAATTGTTTAAATTTATTGACTATTTTTATGCTGATTGAGCATGTTTTTCATTCATATTAGTGAAAGATCTTTAAAATATTGAATAACTGCACAACTTGACTGGAATTTGAGTTTACCAATTATTACCAGATCCTGGATAATTAGTAACGCAACATGTTTGATCAAATAGTCCTCTCAGAGGTCCTTGTTTGAATCTAGACACGACGCTATCTTCCATATCTATAAGTACTGCCTGTAAAAAATGGTATGATATGTATAAATGACTGTGATCAGGGAGAAGAACGATATAAGAGAAAAGAAGAATCATCACCCTTGCTTTAACATTCGCAGTATTCAGATCTGATACGGTTTTGAATGACAAGTCTGTACCTCCGTTTTCAGGGATGTAAAAAAAACTGTTAAAAGCATCGGAAAGCTCTCTTGTATTTTTCACATGGTCTTTCTGTGTCTTTAATAATTCTAAACCAGTACCGGACGTTTGAATTCCATATTCGTTTAATACCAAAGGCCAAAAAGCTGATCCTATTTGATTCCCACATTGTCCAACTGTGATAGATAATAGATACTATTATTTATCGATACCCAGACGAGGGGACATTGTTGAATTATTTATAGGATGAAAAAATTAGATGCAAAAGTTTTTCAATTTTATTTCAATAATTTTTACCTACCTTGAACGGAAATAAATTGGCTCATTCTATTTATATATTTCAATGTTTTGGTTTCTTTTTTTTTTTTTTTTTTTTTTTTTTTTTTTTCACGTAAATTATTGTCATGTCATGTCATGTCATGTCTGTTCCTATAAGGAAATAATAGGGAGAAATAATCGAATACAATGATGTAATTGTAATAATATTATGTTCGAGTATATTTTGAAAGTTTTTATTGGTTAATAAGAAACAGGTGTCATCAGTGTCATGTCATGCCGCATGCGTATAGAAATTTTTTTATATATTAAACAAAGACACAACACAGACATAAAATAGAAATTGAGAGTGTGCGTGCTTAAAGTCTTTGCGAATTTTGTTTTATATTTGTGAATACTATAATATTATGTTTTCGTAGTATATACTGTATAATAAAATTATTCCATTTTTATGATGAAATGTGAGTAAAAACTGAAATTATCAGTCAAAAGTTATACATAGATGCCAAAGACCGATGGATCCTTGCCGAATGGTAATTTAAAACGCTTTCGCAATCCCCGCAAGTGTTTATATTAGTATTTCATTTATTTTCTTAGTTAATTATTATTTTCGTGTCTGTTACGATTCGACCCGTGATTCCAGTGAACACTAGAAATTGCTAGATTCTAGAACAACACCTTTGCCCTCTGGGCAACCTAACCTCTACGCATATTGTTAATATTAAACGAAATCAAAAATTCGGTAAATACATACAAGTACAAATCAGAATTTCGTATAATGTCATTATTTTTGACAAATGTGTAGAAGAAAAAAAAACAAAAAAAAAAACAAAATTTCCGTAAACATTAGTACACCCTAACCTAACCCTATATTTTAATCATTATCTAAACTATCCGTGCTATCGATGTGAAAATTATTATCAACCCAATTCGTATCACATAATAATCATATCATATCAACCTAAACCCTATAAAAGAAGAAATGAATAATTTTTTAAAGATCGTCTTAATTTTTTAAATTTACGAGAAAAGAGAGAAAAAAAAAAAAAACTCATTTACATATTCATACATATATGATAAAATGATATACTGTTGTTATTTCGATTGCGAAATATCAGGCAGCCACTGCTTATACCAGTTGATACAATTGCTCAACAAAATCCCATGTATTTTCAACTTAGTACCAAGATATTTAACCTAACAATTTCCCATGGTTAGTATTTATATCCGATTTTTATACGTAATAAAATCTGTAATTTATGCTATTCTAAATTCGAGCATTCATAGAACGTACGAAACCAGGTAGGAAGTCGTAATTAAATTATAAATGAGAAACGAGATATTTTCATACTTTGCTCTCGTTTTTCTGATAATAATAATAATAATAATAATAATAATAATAACAATAATGATAACGATTAGTACTACATGATTTCCAGCTCATTTTAAAGCAATTTTATTTGTCATAGAATTTATTTCAAATCATTTGATTAACGCTGCAGGCAAGTTGGACAAAGAAGCGCCGCATAGGAAGTGAAGCTGAAGTTATAGTTACTACTTCAACGCTTCATCAAGATAAAAATATGTTTTGTTGGGGTAGCACTGTCCACGGAGAACTTGGCCTAGGTGGTATAGAGGATGAGAATATATTAGCACCACGTGAATTGGACTTTAAAAAGTCTACGCAAGTTGACCACAGTAAGCGTATTCTTAATTTTTTTTTTTTTTTTCAATTTAATTAAGGTTTAAGCTTTGACGTTATCGTTTTTTTTTTTTTTTTTGTCGTTATGTTAAAAAGTCGATTTAAAACTACTAAGATATTCAATGTTGTAATTTACATGTAGATTTATTTTTTTTCTCTACAGTTGCATGCGGCGAAAATTATACTGTTGTTATAACTCGGGACGGACAACTTTATTCTTGCGGAAATAACGATCATGGACAACTTGGTCATGAGAAACCGAGGAAAAGGTTGCGTAAGTGCTGTACGATAATCTTGGAACAATAATAAAATATATAAATAAATTATAGGATTAATTACAAGCCAAGAAATAATGAAATTTACTATTGAAACACTCATTTCTTCTATCAACAGAACTTATACCAGGCCTGGATGCATTTGTATTCAAAAGAGCAGCCTGTGGCGCAGGTCATACAATGGCTGTTAACGAGTGGGGACAGCTTTTCAGTTGGGGCTCGAATGCTGATGGCCAGTTAGGTAGTTTTCAGCTCAATCTTTTGAGATTTGTTATAATCGTTATTGTTTAGTCTTAGAAAAGAAAATTCTTCATAGCTAATACGTTTTTCTTTTTAAGGACTGAATTTGAGTAGTCAAGACGAGCACACGCCTCGTATGGTGAGAAGTTTGGGTACAAGTATCATTGTGCAGATAGCTTGTGGCCTGAAGCATACTCTTGCATTGACAAATAATGGACAATTATATGCCTGGGGTTGCAATAACGAAGGACAGCTTGGTCTTAGCAGTGATTCTGTTAAAGAAGTAAAACCCAAGCTTGTGTCAAGCTTAGCATCTGTACCTATGTCGTATATCGCATGCGGTGGTTATCACAGTATCGCAGTATCGAAATCTGGTGATTTATCTTATTGATAAGACTTCATTTGGCCTAAATTATCATTTATCTCAATCAAAAAGATGAACAAGATGTCGATGATACATTTCCTCCATCATTTTCACTATTTTATACCTACATTCATTTATAGGAGCTGTTTTTGGCTGGGGAAGGAACACATTTGGTCAATTAGGCTTGAATGATACTCAAAGTCGGGCTCTGCCGTGTCAATTGAGAACACTTCGTAGCATTAAAGTACGCTATGTGACTTGCGGCGAGGATTTTTCCGTGTTTTTAACAATGGTAGGTATTCATTTTTAGATTTATCAATAACTTGGATAAAAACATTCAAAGCCGGCTGGAAATTTGAAGATTTTAAAAAAGCTTTGGAAAATTTTCATTGATTTTAAGTCATTTCAAAGACACTCGGTGTTCAAGTTTTCAACAATTTAATAATTCACTAAAGCAGAATCCAAAGACGAATAACTTGGATGAAGTATTCGCTTAAAACCCTTTAGAATCTAAAAACTAATCACAGAACTACATTATATTACAGGATGGTGGAGTTTTCACATGCGGTGCAGGAATGTATGGACAACTTGGACATGGTAATAACAATAATGACATTCTACCTCGTCAAGTGATGGAACTTATGGGGAGTACAGTTACCCAGGTGAATTTCAATGAAAATATTCTACAAATTTACTTTTCATTCGTTATGTCTTAGCGTTTAATTAATCGTATGTATAATTTTACTCCAGATTTCATGCGGGCGACGGCACACTCTTGCACTGGTTCCATCTCGAGGCAGAGTCTATGCTTGGGGTCTTGGCGGCGCTGGGCAATTAGGATCTCGAGTTTCCCGTAGCGTTACAACACCACAAGTAGTCCTTGGTCCATGGGTTGCCCCCAATGGAGCTGCAATGGTTAAACCTGATATCCCGATGACTCCTCATTCCATAGACTGTGTAGTTCGACATGTTTTTAGCGGCGGTGATCATTGCTTTGCTACTGTAACTCATAGAAAGGTACCTAATTCACTAGAAATTGGGTCTCTGAGTTGAAGAACTTTCGAACTCCTTGTGAAATTGATTTATTTCTAGGAATTTTCTTTAAAAATTGTCCATTTGTCTTCGTAGGATAACATTGAGCCCGATGACTGCAGAACGTTGCTGATATCTTCCCAAATACTGACTGTGACTGAAGAACAATTAGTGGCTTGCCAAAGAGTGCCAAAAAATGCACCTGTTGATCACGATCTTCTTACGTGAGTATCGGGTTGGGGCTAACAAATTTCTGAATCATCATTTATGAAATGAGATTTTACAAAAAGAATATGAGAATATAAGATAAAGTGAACCAGATTCTTTCAGAGGAATGAATGAAACTTATTTTATTGCGTTTTGTTGAACAAATTTCGTTCATTGGAATATTTTATATCAATTTTATGATTATGATTTTTTTTTTTTTTCTTCAACTGTTCTGCAGGGTTTAATATCAAAAAATAAATGATTTATCGATGGTTTAGTAGAAAGTAATTATTTATTGTCGAATACAGATATCTAGAGACTGTATTCAGTAGTCAGGCATGTATAAATGCATCATTCTTACTCAATGATGATGCTCACTATGGCTGTTCAAGCAAACATCACGGCGTGGATATTGATAATGCAACAAAATTGTATACAACAATTGCCGATCTTGACAACAATACTATCAAAGAACTGGTGAGCTTAATACCAAAAAGATTGAGAGCTGCTCACAAATAATAAATAAAAAATATTTGTCAATGTATAGAGGAAATTGTTTCGATTTAGATTATCTAACTCAATTATTTATTAATCTTCGTTTCTTATTCTTACATTTTATTTTTATTTTTTATAATTATTTACGAATTGGTATACAAACACGTCTTATACGTTTCATTATTAAATATTGCTTTTTTTTTTTATTTTTTCAAATAATACAGATATTCTTTTTAGATTTGTTCCTGTATTACGGATAGCCTGTTACCCACACTCATGCCTTCACCTCCCGATGTGGAATCATTGCGAATTTATTTGACGCTACCTCTTTATCACGGTTTTAAAGAATCCCGACTTTACAATAGCTTACACAAACCATTTTCCAAAGCAGTTCTACAACTGAAACCTGAAGCACTTAAAGTCGTTGGATTATGGTGGAGCCAAGCACCCACAGTTTATTTTGAAAGTTTAATACAGAATTACAAATCTGTTGTATTAAGTTTCTTGCAACAGCCAAAAGTTGTGGAAAGTAAGGTGCGTGCGTACTACACGAGCTTAAAACTTCTTTCTAATATCAGTCATACATTTTTCATATCCTTTCAATTTCTACAAATATTTCTATTCTTATCTAGAGCGTGGTATGGGATGCGACACTACAGTATGCCTTAGATCTTCTCAGATTACTGAACAAATTAAATCACACAATAGCTGCGGGCTTGCGAGTACCATACGCATCATTTCACTTGCCAGCGCTCTCCGAGTGTATCGATATCAGAGCTGATTATGTTAAATGGCTTACTGAAAAGGACCCATATGCAGTATGTATTCACAATCAATTGAGTAGACAATAAAAAAAGCCCTGATTAAAGGGAGAGACGGTCATTAATCAACATACCTAATCATAGAATCAGGATTGAATATATAATTTACTTCAATAAATATTCTACTTTCTTTCTAGCATAACAAAATATTTTTCTGCAACTATCCATTCTTATTCGATGCTCAAGCTAAAACAATGTTGTTGGAAACAGATCAAGCAATACAGGTGAACACAGTTGAAATTTTCGTATATTCATTGTAATATAATATGCGTTTTATATGTTATTCTACTTTTCTAAAAACTGTTAAATAATTGATAAATTTCCATTGATATTTCTAGATGCGATCAGCAATGAATGAAGCTCTGGCTACTCAAATACTATTTGCTCGATTTCCTGCCGGTAATATCAGTGCTTATGTAACATTGAATGTATCTCGAGAAAATTTGGTCGCCGACGCACTGAGAGAGTTATCTCAATACGATTCAAGCGATCTTAAAAAGCCTCTCAAAGTGAGTTCTGATTAAGATTTTGAAAATTGTTTCAAGTGCGTTGACGAACGGTCATTCTTTTTTTCTTTTAGGTGAAATTTCATAATGAAGAAGCCGAGGATGCCGGAGGTGTTAAGAAAGAATTTTTTATGCTTTTGCTCAGAGAAATATTAGATCCGAAATTTGGTATGTTTAAGCAATATGAAGAAACTAGAACTATATGGTTCAGCGAAGATTCTCTTGAAGATGAAGTAATGTACTTTTTGATCGGTCTTCTCTGCGGGCTTGTTATTTACAACTTTATTATAATCGATCTACCGTTTCCATTGGCATTGTATAAAAAACTATTACATGAATCTGTTGGACTTGTTGATATTAAAGACATGTCTCCAGTTTTAGCCAAGTATGTATACCGACAGAATCTACTTAGCAATTTGAATGAATCATTTTTTCCATCGATAGAATAAAGTTGATATTATTATTTATTGTAATACTTATTTCTAATTCTAGGAGTTTACAAGATGTACTAGACTACAACGAGCCGGACTTAGAAGAAGTGTTCTGCCTCAATTTTGAAGTAACGAGAGAAATTTTTGGCGAACAAAAAATTTATGAGCTAGTAACAAATGGTAGTAAAGTTCCTGTTACATTGGATAACAAGTACGTTCCTAATTATTAAACCTTAGCGATGAATTTATCAGATTTTTCTTTCATCGATACAACAACTAATATCTTTTAATTATTTTACAGAAAAGAGTTTGTCGACTTGTACGTTGATTATATACTGAACAAATCGGTCCAATCACATTACCAGGCGTTCCATCAAGGGTTTCATAAAGTATGCGGAGGACGTGTATTGGAATTATTTCACAGCCATGAACTGATGGCCGTAGTTGTTGGCAATGAGAATTACGATTGGGAAGAGTTGGAAAAAAATGCAGTGTATAAAAATGGTTACACAAAGGATGATCCAACTATTGAAATGTTTTGGAAAGTATTTCACGAACTTTCATTAGAGGAAAAGAAGAAGTTTCTATTATTTCTTACAGGCAGTGATAGGATACCGATTCAAGGAATGAAAGCTATCAAAGTAAGTATCGAAGTTCAAAGATAATTTGATTCTTCATTTCCTATTTATGCGTTGATTTCATAATTATCATGTAATTATTTAATATTTGCTTTTCTTTCCAGATAACAATACAACCGATGTCAGATGAACGATTCTTACCAGTAGCTCACACCTGTTTTGATTTATTAGATTTGCCTCGATATCAAACTCGCGAAAGACTTCGTTATAAACTTCTACAAGCTATCCAACAGACCCAAGGATTTTCATTGGTTTAGATGATAGTTTTTACAAGAACTAACAAGAAGAATTATATCTACAGGTGTTCCAACTGCGTAAATTTGAGTCTATAAAGTAATAAATGAAAAGAGAAAAGATTATTTTCTAAATAGGTTTGTGAGTCAGAAACAGAATAGCTGATTGTAGTTTATCTCGAAGATTAACTTAGGCTTGCGTTAGTAAATTTGAACGAATTGATTTATCATAAAATTCTGATTCGTTGTTGGCAAATACGCAAATAGTTTTCAATATGCTGACCCGTTTTATTCTAATCTGCTTTTGATATGTAACAAGAATGTACTTTTTCTTTTATTTTATTTTATTTTTTTAGAAATAGTCGTTCCTTTGTAGTACCTGAAACTCTGAGACAGAAAATATCTATCATTTTTGACAAAGCGACACGTTTTATCTGTAAAATGTAGAAAACAAAAAAAAAAAAAAAAAAAAAAAATTGGAAAAAAATAATCGAACAAATCCTTTCATGAGTAAATTGAACAATCGTATAAATTATTGATACGATTCAGGTCATTTTTTAAATTACAAAGCCAGCTTTTTTTTTCCTGCAGATTGATCAATCTTCAAATTAAAAAGTCCGAGTTACTGTCAATTAAGGGGGTGGTGGCTCTGAGATGTATAATATATCTAACAAATATACCTAATGCATATTATTCGTTCTTTCTAAATGTCTCTAGTTAAAGATGTTTTCTCGATCAATTGATTATTTCGTTATCTTTCCAACGATAATTAATTATATTATGAGAAAATCTAATCTATAACATCTATAAAAAAAAAGAAAAAAGAAAAAAAAAAAAATTGATATCACGAATCTTGTGATAACTATATATTAATTAATATGTATACAAGGTTTACTAACACACAGCCAATTGTCTTCAACTGTATAAAATCAATTTCTATTTTTCTAATAACTGATAAAAGATCAAAGGTTCGCTCTCGCTGTTGCTTAATATTAATAAATATATTTATTTTTTTATAACAATTTTTATATTTTATAAAAATGTTGTCCATTATTAGATCACCTTATTATATTACGGCCTATCTGATTTAGAGAATGAAATTTAGTACGTTAAACTTGCATCCTGTGAAATTTTATATAATAAATGAACAAAAAAAAAAAAAAGAAGAAAATTCAATGATATACATAGTATTTTATGGAACGTGAATTTCTTATTAGAAATTTTCTTATATATATATATATCTTTTGCAGTAGACGCGAAAAAGTCGTTTGTAATACCTATCTAATATCTCACTCTTAATAAATCAGTGATATTATAATTTATCAAAACTAATGTTTTTGTTGTTGTTGATATACATTATAGCACCAGCGTACTATATTTATGGTTGATGTGAATTTAAGTAGTATGTTTAAGAATTTATTTATCATTTATTAAACAAACAATTAATATATTATCTAAATAGGTATATACCTATATTATATGGTCTTGGCAGTAACTCAGGACAGAAGCTTTATGTTGTTAGGTCATTAAAGAATTGAAAAATTTCTAGGTGAGTGCATTAGCTGATCATATGACTATTTATTATAAATATTATTGTTATTATTATTATATTTTAATTTATAGAAAAACTAAAGCATTTCTCTTTACTATACCATATGCATTTTTGTTTTTATATTAAAGTCTAATAAAAAAGCAAGCCTTACTTTTGACAACATTTGTTGGTGATATTAATGAATAATGAACAATTGTATACACTGTTATACTATATATATCTTGTATTGTGACTAATAAACAGAAATCGAATTAATTAACTGTTGATTATCTATAGCTGCTTCAAGGGTATATTGGCAATGAAAAAAATTTTTTAAATAAAAAAAAGTTTTTTTTTTTTTTTTTTTTTACAATTTATTTATTTATTTATTTATTTATTTATTTATTTATTCACGTTAATATATTACATCGTTATATAAAGTTTTTTCGATTAGTTTAATAATTCATAATATATATTATTTATTCGTTGTTTAATTTACATGCTATATAAAATAACGCCCATCTTCAAAATAATATACAATGTTGACGAAATTTTTCTGGTGTTTGATGAAGAAAAAAAAAAAAATAGAAAAAAAAAAATCAAAAAAAAAAAAAAAAAAAAAAGGAAAAGAAATATTCGTGAAGATGGTTTAATCTAAAGCAGTGATTACTGGTTTAAATTCTAATTTCCTTTGTTTATGTATAATAAAGCGTTAGTTTTTATGGATGAATCGCGAGCCAATTAGAAAGTATAGATATAGCGTATAGGCTTATTTGAATTACACGTTAAAAGAGAGACAGAAGGAAAAAAAAAAACAAATTAAAAAAAAAAAAAAGAAAAATTCTAAGACACGCAACTTATTAACGTAAAGTAAAATCGAACTCTTTTGGAGGGATAGTACGCGTTGATACGATCAGTCCAGACTAGTAATAATATTGCCACTCCAAATATTTATTTCCACTCTAATAATAACGAAAATAGCAAGAATGCAAAATAAAACTGTTTCTCTATTTTTTTATTTTCTAGTTTGATTTTTTTTTTTTTAAGAAATTTGGAGCGCGAGGCATTCGCAATTTTAATAAAGGGTTTTCCGGGCGTAAAAAAGCAGCAGCAAGGGCCAGTGCCCCATATAGCCCCTGCACGGCCTCGGGGCCCAAAAACTAATCGTCCCTATACCCTCCGTCAGCTATTCTAATATTTTAATTTTTTATAAGATTTTATCAAAGTAGATTTTAGCGTCCCAAAAGCATAGGGGTGAAAAAACGTTGCATGAATATTTTACGTTGGATGACGTTTTTGAATAAAAATTATCCTACTCCTCTGTATATATATAAAAATGAATGACAATAATCACAGGTTCGATAGTAGGTCGACAGTAAATTGTTTATTTATTATTCATAAACGTCGATCACCATATTTACTATAAGCTTTATTTTTTTGCAGCAAACAGTCAATCGCAATGATCGAGATTACCCTAAAATCTAAACGCTTAATTTTCGAGACTTTCGGGCAGGGTTTAAACTCTTCAAAAAATCGTTCGCTCGTTTTTTTTTTTTTCCCTATCCTTATTAAAACAGTCATCACGTAGTTGTATGTAAATTATAATTTTGCGAATTATATATCCGTCTACAGCTTCGGTATATATTAGCGAGATGAAAGAGGAGGGGGTTTTAAGGCTCGGATAAGGAATCGGACAAGAAATAGGCGGTGGTTTTTCGGGGGAAATTCGATTACTATGGGAAAATCTAATGCTGATAACCAGGGGCAAAGTATTGGGTGCCAGGAGGCGCCCTGTACCCGGGGTAGGTGCTGTTCAATGCATGTTGGGCAAAGAAACCACTGTAATCTTTCTTCACAAGACGTGGCCTTACCGCTGGTCCTTTTGCCAATTCCATTCTTGCTCTGTTCTCAGCTTCTGTCTGAGCCTTAACAGATTCTGGTGGCCATTTCTGATCACCCCTCATGTTTCCGTGAATTGTTGCCATCGTTGCTGCTGGTTGAGCTTGATAGACCGGAGCTGGTCTCTATACATGTGGATAAATTTAAAAAATTGTTCATTGCGGGTGGCGAGTAGTCGAAAAAGTAGATTAGCACTTTTTAGGACTTTTTTTTGTTGCAAAATCTATATATCTTATCAGGTTTACTTCGCAAGTGTAAATTCGAGGGGTAGTATAGTCTTGAGAATAATTTTTGTCATATTTTTAACTCAGTGTATGACTTCTGGATGTTATAGACTTGAGCATCTAGATCAAAATTTCACATCACTCTAAGCCTACACTGTGAAAAATGTTTGTGAATTTACAACACATTTAGTATAGAAAAGTTTTGCAAAATTACAAATGTGGCGTAGCAAAGTGAATTGCTAAGCTTGTTCTGCGTAAATTTCCAAATAATTTCTTGATTTTTCTGAACTTTCATACGAAAAACACAAAAATTGTACTTGAATTAACAAAATTGTTTTGAATACCGATAAAAAAATTTTGTATAATTATACTGTATACCTGATTTGTAATTTTGGCTAAATGTTTTGCCTATCAGCTTCCAATGCATGTTTGGTGGAACTTTTGCTTAGAAATTTCTAACAGTGTAGGATTCTGTTCAATATGATAATATTACCTGAGAAATTGGTGGCTCAGGTCTTAGGGTGATGGTAGATGGTGGTGGCACAAACGTGGAGGTCGGTGCTGGCGAAGATTGATTTTGCCGGGGTTGGTGTGATTGATGAGGAAGAACCTGTACGCCTTGGTACGGAGCTTGCGATTCCTGAAATATAGTTTAAAATGATATTTCTACTACATCGATACGTGTACACACACATAGAGAAAGGATTCGTTGAATTTTTAGTCGAACGAATTATTTCATAGAAAATCAGTTATTTCAAAGTATTTAGCAATATATTCGATTCTGATCAATTGCTTTTCTTTGAACCGATTTCTATTTTTTTTTTTTTTTTTTAATCAAGAACACATTTATTTAGTCAAACCGTTTGTTTCAACAAAAAATTACTCTACACCTATATGTGATACAGTTTTCGTATACTTGTATAAGCATTAAAACTCTCATTGTGCGCGCCTGTGACTTTTACTGCACAACCGATTCCAGCTCTTTTTTGAACCGGTAAACATTGTGTGGCGTATAAACTGATGTTCAAGTTCTTTCATCAAATTTACAAGGACCATTTGCACAATAAACAAGAGTTCTTGTCATAGTATATATACCTATAGCCATTCACAGCTTAGGGACATCCAGAAACAGAGCTCAAGGTTTATAAGACGCGAAAAAGAAGCGCCCATTTTTTCGAACTCTGAATTTAGAAGTTCAAGCTTTATATATTCGTTTATTATAATGAACATAAATCATTTTACCGAAATCGCGTGATCCAAGATTTGCAAAAGTTTCATAAAATTTTCATAGCTTGTTCACATTTAGTCGGATTGAGATTGACCGTACTCAAAATTCCATATGAACGATATAAGACAGTACAGATTAGCATAGTTTTTTTTATTTTTTGCAATCTGAGAAACATGAAATTTTTTTTAAATATTTGGAATTCGTAAAATAAAAATTCGTTTTTTTTTTAATTCTACTACACCAGCACCATTCCATATCAATGCAGAACCTTGTACGTATTGATATCGTGTCATTCGGCAGTATTTTTGTGTAAAGTGCGAAAAGTGTAAAATTGATTGGATATAAGGAATGAGTAATATACTAATATAGTAAAGTGGGAAAAATTTTGAAGACAGACGAACACAGTGGCAATTAAAATTTTGGTTTACAATGTATCGCAAGAAACCAAAGTAAACCCATTTTTTTTTTTTTTTTTTGTTCAATTCCAAATAGCATCCAATTGTCAAAGTAATCGCAGGGGAATGGTTCAATCTGATAAAAGGTAAGAAGCAATAAAAAGAAGAAAAATTTATTTCTTATAAAAAAAAGCCACTTTTTCTGTCAGGTGCGTGCGCCACCGTCAAAGTTCAGCCGACGAACCTGTTGAGGAGAAACAGGTTGTTGCCACGGTGCTTGGGCCGGCTGTGATTGCCAAATTGGTGGTTGCTGGTTACGGTTTGGCAAGGGTGACGTAGCCGGGGGTGTGACGGGTGCCCAACCCTTGGGTGCTGGTGACTGGAAGTTCAAGGTTTGACGAAGTGTACCCGCGGGGCTTGCGGGCGATGGAGAAGACGGGAAGTTCGCGACTGTAACTAATCCCTGGGGGACCTGAGAACTAGGAGGTTGAGGAGACGGACCGGAAGCAGGGCTGCTTCCGTACGACGCGATTTCTCCAACACCTCGTGTCTGCAGTTTCAAAAAACAAGAAAAAAAAACAAACTGTATTTATTTACAGGATTGAAAATTTTATCGCAAATTCGACCCGCGACTGGAAATTCCGCTCAACTTTTATCCCCTAGCTCAATATATTATAGGTATATGTTCACCGCTATAACGCAAAGGCTTTGGGATTCGGAGGAACTCGTTATTCCTCCTAATATATTTCTTTCTATCTATCGTTTTCTCTATTTGTTTTTTTTTTTTTTTTTTGTAAATTATCGTCAAACTTATCGAACTGCAGCACGTCAATTAATACAACTAATTAACTTTACCTTCGATTGAACTGGGTCTTGTTCAACGTAAATGAATTGCTGGTCTTCTGGCGGTGGAGGCCAAGCTACTCGCTTCAAACCTGCAATGCGGATTCCGGTTATTTGAGATCAACGATGATTTTAAGGATGATGATTGATAATAATGAGTGAGGGACAATTGCGACTGCGTATTTTTTTGTTAATTAATAAATGGCAAGATTTCAATTCGAAAATCCAAGAGTGAGTATAGGAATAAGCGTCGATGATGTGACTTGAGGTAAAAAAAAAAAAAAAAGTTGATCCAATATTATTTTCTCTGAAAAATATTATTGCCACTTTTTTTTTTTTTTTTTTTAGAGAAAAGTTGTACATATCTTAGTGTCAAGACTCGTGGCTTCTTGTGTACTTGGCCTCTCCCTGCATTCGTGCGTCAAGCGTTAGTGAGTCAAGCTGGTTTATTTATATCGAGAAACACGAAAAATTATACCACAGGCTACATTAACGTAACAGAATATAACGTTGTTCAATTAGCGACGTTATTTTTAAAATATTGAAAACGTTAAACGAGAATAACGCAAACTAAGCTTTCCTGAAGAGGTGAAAGAATAAAGTACGAGATGAGGTATTTTTAAATCTTCTATATACTTTTTATACGATAACTAATTCCGGACATAGAATTCTATTAGTTTTGAATCTACACTGCAAGTATTGAATGTGCAAACTTTTTCAAAGCTGCGCAGTCAATGGGAAAACCGGGTTAAAGTCATCAGCAAACTACGTCAGGCAGAATGACAGAATAACAAATTGCATCAGGTGTGCATGAGGACTCATATTTGAAAGCTTGGCCAAAGCATTGGTGAGCAAGATTATCTAGTAGATTATCGTTATGGTAGCGGCCAAGTTTATATTTGAAAATTAATGTTACCACATTGTCGCTTGAACTATTAAAGAATCGGCCTTGTACTCTCAGCTATTTTCAGAAATTAACAATTTACACCGGTACCCGTGTGCCTGTGAAAATAATGTCGAGGGGCCGTGCTTCGTTGAAAGATACACGATCATTCGAATCTATTTTTTCCACGATCTGAAAAATTCCCTCTTGACTACTACATCGTTTATCCTTAGAAGTACACACTTCGATTCAATAGACCGATCTAAGCTTCTGTTTCTCTAACGAATCTTGGTCTTAAAACATAATCCAATTTTCGTGCAAGTAAAAACTTGAAAAAGATAAAAATCATGATCTAGGATAACGCTTTCCTAGTTTCCGAAAGATTTGGTTCATACAATTATGTTGTTCGCAATTAAAAAGACGAAAAATAAAAAGAAAATTCAACAGCTAGCCCGGACGAAACCCAAGTGTATATTTAATGATCAGATCTTGAAGTCTGTAGAATTGTCGAATAAATTGTTATTCACGAGTTTTGTGATTTCGAATTTCGAACGCCGACACCAAGAGATTGATTTATCATCCCAAAACCTGCATAAGCTTAAAGTTTTACGATCGTTGTTTAATATTCAAGAGATTATGAGAATTAATCGATCAATCATTTCGCGAATTATTATTTATTTATTTATTTTTTTCTTGGATTTTCGAGATGTATGTATCTATGAAGTGTGAGATGAATAAACTGAGTAGTTTATTATCATGGATATTATTTTTGTTTCTATTTTACATCACAGTGTTGAAGTTAGTATAACGGCCAATTTAATGCGAATGAGTGGGCGATTGGCAAATCGTAAATTTGCAAACCGAACATTTTATAGATCAGTGGATGACTCGCTTCCAGGAAATATATCATCGTTCTATTCGATTTAATTTGTGGTCAAGAACGAGCAATAAGATCGCTGGGTACTCTGGAGCTAATTTTTTTATTTCCTCATCCTCGACAGGTGGTTTTTTTTTTCTGATTAATTGTTGGACTGAATTTTTCCGCATATGAAATGAATCACGGGGATTATGTAAGCTTTACTAAAATAAGCATAAGAAATATGAGCCGATAAAATTATATACAAGAAAATTGCACAAATCACAATAATTCGTTTCACAGCCAACGAGTAAAATAACAAAACTGGTCCTTCTATTATTTCAGTTGTCAACATCTCCTGCCCACACAATGATCGAATTACACTTTTGGCTGAAGATTTTCTGGCCCGGAAAGGATGACCATATGGTTTTAAAATTATGTAAAACTTCTGTATAACATTAACAACTATTTAGTTTCTAAAAATGAAGAATGAAAACAAAGAGCTTAGGTAAAAGCCCAAGTCAAATGTGTCGTAGTTTGTTCTTTTTATATTTATTTTGGCACCCAAAAAAGCTGAAATCATTTCATGTCACGTACCGAGTCATTAGCGTGCTTCGATTTCTCCATAATAATAATAATAACATATAATGTTTATAATATCGAATGAAAAATCACATAGTTTTGAATATAGAAAGCTTTCGTCAACAGCTGTCATCTGTCAATATATAGCAATTAAGGCAGCGTGCTTATCGAGTCATGCGATAATATATAGTCTATTACACACAAGATCACTGGTTTCTTAATATCAGCACATAAAAGCACATGCAGACTAATATACATACGATCATAAAGCTAAAGGGGATGATGTTATACGATAAAAGAAAATTAGCGGCAACTATTTAAAAGCAATAAATAAAAGTGAAAGAAAATGAACATATACTGTATAAAAAAAAAAGAAAAAAAAACACGTCATACTTGTGTTCTCCAAAATGTGCCGGTGTCTCCGTCGGTTTACCACGGCTGACTATTATAATTGTCGCCGAATCTGACTATACTTTTTGCTGTATCGAAGCCAGCATATGAAATCTCGATTTCGAGCTTTTTCGTATAGTGATGCAACCGCGTTGGTAGTGGGGCGACGATGTGAGCGTGCGCGTTTAGCGATGAATTTTGTACATTATATGTAAACCGCTTGGTTTTAGTAGATAGTGATACTATTATAGGAGGGGGTGAAATTTGGCTGGTATTACCTCGGGCCGGGCGCAAAAGTAGGCGACAGTAGCGGCCATCACGGGGGCAAAAGGGGGGCCAGCAATCGCGATAGCGGCTACGGGGACGCAATAGACGACGAGCTTCTGTTGTCGTCAGCGTCAACGGCGTCTCAATGTCTTCGGGTAAATTTCAGCAAAGCAGCAGAAAACAGCGGGAAAAAAACAGCAAAGCGTTCGAAATTCGAACAAATTGTATAGAAAAATGCAACAAAAAATCCGCAAACTGTTATACCCACTACTTATGTTACTCGTTCAATCATTAGCATCATGCAAGTTGCGTCAAATAAAATCATGGGGGGTAATTTTGATCAAAAACTCTTTATTTTTGAAACAGTTATTTCAGATGTTAGTAGGGGAGGTAAATATGTAAGAACAAAATTAGCTCGGATTAATTTATTGAACGTGACGCTTATTGGCCGTTTGGCCTCGGCTCTTAATCACGCCAATATAAGCTAACGCTTCTCCCACTATTTTTGGTCCACGTATAATTTGCAGGGTAGATCGTGTTTTACCATGAAAAATTGCTCAAGTGTTAGCAAAAGCATCTCCCTTGTATTAAATTTGGGAAACGTAACGGGCTGCAAGACTCTATATAAACGCCACTACATCTGGCAGCTGACAGTGGTAATTGATTTCATTAAAAAAAGGACATATTAATCAGCACTTAATTCTCATGCAGATATATAATATATGGAACCGATTTGGTAATATACTCACTGGGTTGTCCTCCGTTGCGTTGTCTAGCCTCCTCTTCTTCGAGCATGCGAAGAACGGCGCTATTCTGCAAATTCGCCGGTTTGGCCAACTGGTTGAAGTCGATTCTGTAAAGCAAATAAAAAACGTCTAAAACTCTGAACGATTTCTTTCGATAAAAAAAAAAAAAAAAAAAAATTCTATGTAGCATCGAATTGGATCAATTGTATCAAATATCGGATCTATATCTCATTGTCCCAGATTTTTAAAACTCTTGTATATAATCACAATAATTTAAACCGCACACCGAGTATGTAGCTGGGTAATACATGTCTTCTTAGTTTTAAATTACTGAGTAAATGCGGGGGCGTCAGCCGGCAACTTCTACTTGTCAAAATTTATTATCAGTCTGAGTTAGTCGCGAATCTATAATAATACGATGACACAGTATTGCATGAAAATTGTTATTATTAAGACAGAGTATACACGAAAGAAAAGATTTTCTAGCTGAGCAAAATTAAGGGTTGAATTTTTCTCGTTACCGTTCAATCATGTTCTTTCGCGTGTGAATCAATTGATTTAATAAAATGAAGAAAAACTCGCGAAAATTAAAACTGATCTCGTATAGCTAGTAGTATATAATTTATTGTGAACGTATATACATAGGTAGAGGTATAATTTAATTGCACCTTTTTTGGGCGATCATTTTGTAGCTGAGCTCCCCGTGAAACTATACCAGACGCACTCGCGACAAACTTTGGTCTGCCAAATGCAAAACTAAGTCAAGTACAATGCCTTGCGAAAGGGGCTGAAGAGATGACGGGGTTTTTGCTATATAGTAGTAAAGGAGAGGAGGGCGGTCTCGTTCGTATAAAGAAAGAGGATATATACAGAGGAGCAGGGATGAAGTGGTGAACCTACATAGCGCGATGAGTTTATTTGTGGAATACAGGAATCACTCCCATTCGTTCATTGTGCTAAAAATAAAACATGATTGGTAACGAAACAGACTCCACATATATGCAAATAACTTATAGGATTGCACAGGGTGCGAGTTCTGCGAGTGAATCATTGGCGTCGCGACGTTTGGCGTCTATTCAACTCACGTCATCCGTCAATCGAGCGGCCAATACTAGCTGACAACTCGTGTTTACTCATACCCAAGTGTCTTTGAGCGTATTTTAAACGTATTTTAACGTCAGTGCAGAGATTGCGATGCCACGCTGTCTGTGTGTTTGCTTACTTTCTTGTTTATCTTTCTGCGCGTATACGACTGATCAGTTACCTCCACGTCGTCGGTGCCAAGCGAACAGATTTTCGATTTCAATTTGTAAACGAGAAGCGTTATTTATCATAATTTGCAGCTGTTCGTCTATACTTTTCTTTCTTCTCTCTAATTTTATTTTTTTTTTATCTCGGAGAATATAACATGTTTCGGTAGACAGGAAATAAGGGTTCAAGTGGATATTCTCACCCGACTGCACCGTTGGATAGAACTTGAGTCTGGCGTTCAAGTGTCTCTTGCACCGACTGCGGAGAGTAAAGTTTGATCGGCGAGTTGAACTGCTTGTTCACCAATTTCGGCCCCTGGCCAGACATCTTTCCTTTATTTCGGCTGTCTTCTAACTACTGAAAAGAAATTTATCTCATCTTAATATCTTTACACATGGAAGCAATTTTTCAAATTGTTTTTCTGGCTTGGAATATTAAAATAGAAAAAAAATTATTCCTTTTCCTTTCATGCGTTTTTGGCTTTCGTCATATTTTCGTTGGTACCGCAATTCGCACAGAACAACAAGAAAATTTTACGTGGGCCAAGAATTTCTGTTACAATTATGAGAACAACGGCTTGTCTACTCATGCAGTTCGGTCTGTTGTTGCGCGTCATCATCTGATGTGTTATGTGTTGCGCTATAAGTGTCGCCACTACGAAATCCCGACTAAAAATATAAGACCTACTCTCGATAGATCGTAGTATTGACCTTGACTTAAAACTTCGAACATTGCCCGAGTGCAACCACTTACACCCCTGATCATTCTCAATCTGATATCTTTTGCGCATAGGTTTTAAGGGTGCGAATCATTTTCGCTATATATAACAAATCATAGTTTATATTCTTATAAGCTCTGAGATTGAGAGCTTCGATTTCCCAAATCATAAATTCCGCGATTTATGTATCTCAACAGTTCTTCCTTGTCAACAAACATGACTACTTGATACTTGCCAAATAACAGGATATTTAGATTGGATTATTTCCAGTTTATTATACTTCTAGACTTGATGGTGCAGCCACTCCCATTAGAGAGCTATGTGCAATATTTGGGTTCGGCGTACAAAAAGACATTTGATTTGGTAAAAAATTGTTCAAAGTATCGATCTGCTGATCTGATAACTTGAAACGCAAATTTTTCTATTACACTGCATGAAGGAATGTAAAACGTTATAATAGATTTGCCACCTCGAGTTGTGAATGTATAGGGACATCAATTTTTACAAGCAATTAGCAACCAATTTTACCGAATTTTTTTACACAATATTTTCTGTCCTTATATTTCCTACCCACGTTATGAGACCTGCATTTTATATTTTCAGTTGGAAAAAGCGTTGTCGGGTCATTTTTTGAACAGCTGACTTAGTTTTTCCTAAAAATATGTTTACTTTGGCTCGAATCAATTTTCTTTTGCGTCGTATCGTATATTTTAACCCATACCGTTATAGTCTTTGTTTTTTCACTGCGTATATGTACCAAGTTTCTGACAAAATATCAGGAATTCACGACATGATATGTATGGTATTTTTAGCAACTCAGGCCATGAAAATGAGTGCACAAGTGCAGTGTTGACGGCTTCAGGTACAATTTTTTAACAATTCAGGCGTACATCGCTTTCTTAGGTGAAAAGTTACCTAAAATTTCGCGATGTAACCTCCCTGTGAAACTAATTCTCATGTGGGTGTATATTTATTTACATTAAAAAAAGAATTTTAAAACGACTAGGTATAGACGTCAAAGTCAATACGTGAACTAACACTTTGTGCTTACTATTCTTAACTCGGTAAGATTTACAAATAAAATGGTAAAAGTTTCGAAGAACACTGACCGTGGACTTGGTCAGAAAAATTTCTTCTCTTTGACTCAGAATTAAAAAAAAAATAATCAAGATTGAGCAATCGTTAACTCATTTTCGGAATAATGAAACCGCTGCATCTATAAACCATCTATAATCATCTTTGGTATATTCCCATGGTCATTATGCATATCTATTTTTAATTCCTTTCCATATTGTCACCCAGACATTTATGTCATTACTTATATTTTCACGTGTGCGTGCAGCGTACTACACAGATTCCGGAAACGCGGAGATTCCTACTTCTGGCTCTACTGTCTTCGATCAACGTAATTGCAAAAAATGTGGAAATAACCAGGCGATGAAAGCCTTCGTCGATATATAGACTCCAGGTTGTAACGTTAAGAGACCTCATGAGTCACCTGTTGACGATAGTTATAAATTTAGCTTCATATACTTAAACGCAAGCCAAATACCACAACGTCTAAGAAATTTTGGCTCCGCGACCTCTTCGGAAACCCGAAAGCTCCTCCGCCTTCACTTTTACCGCGAGGTCAAATAAAGCTCTCTACGTTTTTTTGTATTCGGAGACTATACATTCTAGCCCTACAGACTCTCAGAGGAATTTGGTAGTATGCAGTTAAAATTATGATGCGAGGTTTCGCACTGAAATTTTTGACATATTTTCAAAAGTTCTTCACGCATTCTTAGCTGTACTATAATCTACCGCAGTTTTTGGTTCTCACGGTAATTATATACCTATTCAGAGTTATTCTTATCTCGGATCGAATATCTATCCAAGATTATCGGGTATTTTTAAGTGTTTCTGCTAGAGTCGATAAATTTCTTGTATTTCAGGTGCCTTTTTTTCCAAAATTCTCTATTTGTACAAAAATGAATGGCATTTTCATCCTTCGAGAATTACTGCGGTGTTTTTAATCATTTTTACGATTCATCTGTATATGAAACAAAGTGTATGAGTCGTAAAGTGCCGAGTACCTACTATATGAGATATAGAATATAATCCTAGATCTACAGTGAAGTAGGAAGAACTCTGTGAACGAAATACATATAGAAGGAGAGAGAAATAGATGAGTCGACGAAGTATTCTAGAATCTGTGCCAGAAAAACAGGGCCGAAGAGAGGAACATCACGAGTATGAAAAACGAACGGGTCTCACTATTATAGAACAGTTCTTAAATCATCACTTCATTATATCGTACTGACAAGGGGTCATCGGAGTACATTGACATGCTTAGAACTAGAAGCCTATATTCAATCATTCTCAGAAACTGTCTATTTAGCTGTCCCACAAAAATGGAATCATATCCTCAAAATCTCAACCATTAATTAAACAGACATGTGCGATTATCGTGAAGTTCTGTTAGTTGGAAATTTTGGAAAGTAAGTGTTATCAAGTTTCCGATCGATTTCAGTGAAAATCATCGATATAGTATACAAGCTTTTACTTAAAAGTTTGTGAGAAATATTTGATTTCTATCATTACAGAATTTTCGTTGCTGCGTAATATATAGATACGACCCCATTTTTTTAATAATTTGATAAAATATAGTTGATAGTACTATTCGTTACCCAAGCCTATAACTTAGGTCCAAACTTACTTTATTAGAGTTCTTCCTTATCGTCGAAAGATATATAAATTCTTATATTGGTATATTGACTGGTGGGACTGAGTGACCGGTTAAAAATCGCGTCAACTGGAAAAACGGAATTCATTTCAATCGACTGCGATTCAACCATGGATAAAACATTTCCGATAATGATCACGGTCAATCACAAATCCTCTAGCTAATACTACCGTGAGACAATTAGATCGCTATAAACGTTAGCAACCGTCAATTTTTCTTTTCGCAATTTTGCAAAAAAATAATTCCTGCAAAAGCGCGTTGATGCAATGAAAAGTTGATCCTCTTTTTTAATTATAGGGACGCCAGTATCACCTTATCTGCTACCCATATAACTGAGGAATCTTATGATGCAAGTAAATCGCTTATATCTACCTGTGGGATAAGGGGGATAAAAATTGGGACATTTTTATAAAAAAATACGAGAGTTGCGTCCCTGAGCTTGTTGGCTACTCGCGTATCTATTTTTACTGTGGATTCCTCCGAATATATCGACTTTGCATATACATGTATATTATATATACGCAAAAAGTTTGTCGTGCGACATCCGTGTTCGTAATATTTCGTAAAAGCTCGGAAAAGTTCGCGAAATCTTGAAAGGCTTGGACTTCAGATCCGCGTTTCACTGTTTGCTTGGTCGGTTTAGATTACCAGCGGGGGTGCAGACGAGCGTGGAATGGGGGTGGTGCCTCTTGACCATTGACGAGAAACAGAACGCTGCTTGTTAAAACCGACGAATATAATGATTACCATTACCAACCATTCATATGATATTTTTATTCACGATTTTGGCGAGACTAATCACTTCCTTAGATACTTTATTTTTTATTTTTTCAAACACTTTCCACTCGAATTGAATAGAGTATTTTTATAATTATATTTTCGCACCTGTTACGTAACTAAAATCGGATCTAACGTATAGAAAATTTATTATCTCATACGAACCAACGAGCCAATCTTTATTTTTATTTTCTTATTTTAAACTTCAATCAATAATCAATGTAGTTTTTGTTTTTTCAACATTCATCGTTAGATGTTATTGAAATAGATATATATAGGTATGTGCCATTGAATAAAAGTTTGACAACACTACATATACGTATACGTATGTATATTTGAACCAGCAGATCAATGATGATGAACAAAAACCATCGATATCTGTTTATAAAAATTCTTATAATTTTTCACCTGCACTTTTACTCTGAATGAAAGTCGTAGAAATGAGAATTAATAATACTCTAACTTCGTGAAAACCAGACGAGGTGTAATAAAATTGATTGAGTGTTCCAGCAAAAGTAAGAAAAACAAAAAAAAAAAACAAAATTGACTAAGACAATTCGACAGAGATCACAAGACTGCAATGAACAAAAAAATTGGTAATTAATTCGCAAAAAAAAAAAAAAAAGGAATTCGCGAAAGGAGTAGGTAATCTGCAATGAAATGCACCGATGAAAAACGTATGCATTACATTTTAATTTCTGAAATTTGAGCGTTTTTCTATACCTATACATCTACTCGTAGCATATGGCTAATTGTTACGATATCTATTATCCGCGCGTCGTGAAAGTTTGTCTAATTATCGAGAAATTTATTAGTAAGAAGATCGCTGGATCTTTTATTCTAATAATATATTGTGCAGCTGTACGAAGCCGGTAAGTGAGTGACATATTATACTCTGCGGAGGGACGATGTCACGGTGACATGACGGTGACGACAATAATTAAACTCCGACGACCCTGGCACTCTTTGAGCTGCAGTAAGAAACACTTTTTTTTTTTTTTTTTTCTCTCTTTTTCTTTTCCTAGCATCTCATGGATGGGAGTCTTCTTGGCGGGTGGCGATAGTTTTTTTAAATACAGTGAATCACGTTTAAGAGTTTAAACTTACCTTAAGCGATAAGTGTTACGTGCGGTTCTCCCGAAGGCGGAACACACTGAACTCGAGTAAGCTCAAATGCTGAAAAGCAAGCAAGATCCTCTTCCAGCTACCGTTGCCCAGCGCGCTTTAAGCTATTTTCGTATACCGCTAGCATCTTTGCGAGCAAAAGTCTTGAATTTCTCAAGATTTTCTAAAAATTCATTGGTCAGCACCCCCGTCATCCAGTGGTGCCGCGCTTCTTCGACTTTAGATTATTTTAATTTCTGGAAATCTGGTTGTCGAGGATTTTTTTTTTCAAACACGCAGAATTCACCGCGTTATTTCGTGTTCTAGTTCTTATAAGTATCGATCTCTAGCCTAGTTTAAACCACATGACGATTAGTCGATCTCTACCGAAGCCAATTATTCGGAACAAGAATAGCGTTTTGTTGGACTAATTGTTAAACTAGTAGTCCAATTCATTCAATCAGTAGGTGCGATTCACAAGATCATTTCTTATACGTTCTATTATCAGCACTTGGCTCGATGCTCGATCTGTGCCAAAGTGGATTGTGAGTATAATCAGAATAACATAAGCTACGTTCAGAAATTGATTCGTCGGATGAAATTCGGATCTGTGGAAATTAAATTTGAAGAAGATTTTCAATGAGACGTATCCTCATATAGTTTTGAAATCGAAAAATCCAAATCCAAATCCAAAAAGCTCTGGCGCCTATGATTCGACCATACGAACAACGCAAGATCGTGCGAACGGATAAATATTGTCTCGTCGACGATCATGAAGAACGCCCACCACATATTTTCAAATAATATATCAAAAGCTGTGTAACATTCACGTAACTGTTTATTTCTTTGAAATTGTTCCGAATTTCGGATTTCTAGAAATATACGTAACAGCTTCGTCGTTTTCTTAATTTACTTATTTTTTCTTTTTAAACTGTCGCTTCTAAGTTAAATATTAACGTGCCGAGGTTGTTATTTTAAGCCTCTATCGAATTAATTTCAGAATTTTCAACAAATATATCGAAGTGCTATTTTATATTGTTAAATTTTGTATACAGATTGTTTATCAACATCATCTCTTTTAAATAATTCACTCGATAATTTGATTTTAAGTAAATCGTTCGTTCGTTGATTATTATATTTACTCTGATAATCCCACAACAGATAGTTCAATAAACTGAAATCGAATTTATCGATTTTATAGATTTCGGATTGAAAGTGAGAATCAATTTCATGCGTAAAAAGAAATTCTTTTCTATTCATTTCATTCCATTTCAATCCAATTCTTAGAAAAAAAAAAAAAAAATTCTATGTATACATCAATTCGTTTAATAAATTTCAAAGCTAGTAAAGATTTTCGTTTTTAACAGAGTTCGTTATATTATTTAAATAGACGTGCAAGAAGCAAGCTCTGTTACAATAAAAAACTCAATGCCACTAGGACTATAGGCAACAGTTGTGATAATTTTATTCGCTTCGTAAATTTTGACGGTCAAAATTATCCCGAGTGCCAAGTGTCGAGGATAAAATTTGTTCCAATTTGTTATAACTGCAGTATGATCGCATATACTACTCTAATTGCAAGTAGAAGATAATATATAATATCGTCTATTACATCGTGTTAAATATCGCAAACTACGAAATTAGAATCCATATATAATAATAATAATAATAATAATAATACATTCTGCGATCATCCTATATTCATATATTTATCCACCAGTTGCATTATAACTGCATAGTAAAAATAAATGAATGTTTGTTCTCCTCATTATTTTTCTGCAGTCTGCACCGCAGCATAAGCAGAAAGTTACTCTTCCAACAATTGGCAGAGCGACGGAGATCTACTTTTCTATATCTTTAAAAATAATCATTTATAAAACGTACTAATCGAATTTGAACTTAACGTACGATATGTTTAAAGTTCAAATTTCTATTCCTATAACTCGTGAAATTTCGCTCTGAGTACTCAGACCGCTTTCCCCATATCCTAAATACAAATCTTATAGAGTTAAGCCTTGCGGCAAGAGAGCGATAACTTATAGCCATATATAAGAATCATATCAAGGTATTGCTCGGTATGAAAGATTATTCGATAAATGCGTACGAGGTAATAATATTATTACTTGATCAGTAATAATTTTCGAATAATAGTTTTCTACATTGAAATACTATAATACGGAGTTTACGCCAAGTATGTATGTAAACGAAATTATCATTCGCCGGATTTACGTATCGCTGTGTTTTACAGAACTCCAGAGACGCCGGTTTCCGTATACACTAGCGACGCGAATGAGTGTGTGCGACGTGGTTTCCCGCCGTTGGGAAGAATGGGAAATCAATAATAGTTCTCATCCTTACCGACTCCCACTTGGGGCGCTTCGTTGCGATCGGATTTCTCTCTCATGCGACAAAGATAGGCTAAGTTCTCGAGCCGTGGACGCGACGCTCGACCGTAGCGCCCTGCAACCGCCATTATAGATCCCGTTCTATGTGACCGAGGGACGTTAATTCTTTGTGAAAATCGCTCGTTTTAGAATTAAAAATAGGGTCTTAGCATAAATCGGAGAATGAAAACGTACAGTAGAAAAAAAGGGGAGGGCCCTAGTAACGTTATTATTCATGTTAACGAACTGTGCCGACTGTGTTTAGCGAAAGAAGAAGAAATGGTGCCAATTTTCGACGATGACGCCGTCCCGATGCCGCTGAGAATCATGGCTTGCGTCAATTTAGAGGTTTGTCGTCTACGCTATCCCGCCTATTTCCTTCATTTATCTTTCATTCGTTAAAATTCTATATTACATAATTGTTTTTACTTCCAACCATAAGTTTAGTCGAATAATATGGGCGGGCTAAGAGTATAAAGTTATCGAAACACAGGGATCTATTTTATCTAAATATACAGTACCGCGCAGCATACAGTCAAAGAATTTGGAATATGTATGCGTGTCTGATATGAGTGAGAAAATTACGTTACTGCGCGAAGCAACTACCATCCTTACCGAATACCGAGTTATCGACTTTCTGCGACGAACGTCATACTATTCGATGTTACTTTACAGGAATCTATAATGAATATATACGTTCAATGATACGGCGTTAAAAAAATTTATATTAAACCTTTATTTCAACAACTTAACGCTACTAGAAATTACTTTGGGGGGGAAATTGTTATCCATACGGTGTTTACACATCTTTTGTTCAATCAGCTCGTACTCCTTCCTCAGAATCTCTCGCTTTCTTATACGTAATTATATTCGATTGCGTTACAATCAACAGGTCATCGTTTTTATTTTACGGAATTTGATTTTAATCGAAATTCGAATTCACAGAAATCTATTTTACCCGAACGACTTGCATGAAAATGCACGCAAAAATTTAATGCAAAAGAAAAACCAGTCTGGGATCTAATTTTCTTTTTTTCATTTTTGTTACCAAATGATGAAAAAGAGCTTAGAATATTTTATGATTTATTATGCTAGGTGTACGAGGAAGATGGCTTACCAAACATGATTTGTCACCCTTGTAAATATCAGCTGGAAAAATCTTATCAATTTAAAAAAAAATGCGAAGCCGCAGATTTCAAACTAAAAAAACACATGAAATTGATCCACCATCTTACTGGTCAAGAAGAAAACAGCCAACAGGAAGAAGACCACGAACGTCCTTCTGGTAGCGGAAAATCTAAACAAGTCAAGCAATTATTAGCTGATTTAGTTTCCACTAAAGGAAATAGCGGTCATGCGGACGGTGATCCTATAGAAGTTACCGAGGCTGAATTAGTCGGTGGTTACATATTGGGTAAATTTCTAATTATTCAATCTATAATCATACCTAGTATAAAGTTGTATGTAGATTGAAGAGGAAAAAAAAAAAAAAAAAAAAAAAAAACGACCAAAAATAACCATCACTTATATCCTATGTGTGTATTCCTTTCCTAGCTGCTTCCAAACGCTTTATTCTATCCAAGATTAATCCCATTGTACTCCCAAGACGTAAATACAGTTTTAAAAAAGGTATTTCCCAGCATGAATTTGTGGTTTTTTTTCATGGAAATTTAATATGTTTTCGGGGTGAGAGAGAGACTAAACTTCTTTTTAGTGGTTTTATTGAAAAAGTGCAACAAGATTTTGTAGTATTAAAGTATTACGATATAAGATATGTAGTATTAAGTTATTAAGATATACACCTTCAAATGGGTTGAAAATCTGAAATAGAAATGAATTTTTGCAGAGAACTTGAGAACTCTGATAAAAAAGAAAAAAAAAAAATATGGTGATTGGGAGAGGTTTGACCCTCATCATGCATATTTTACATCATGTATTACTTCCAGTCCAACGGCGATATGCTAAAGACAGAAAAGTACAAAATCACTCGCTTGCTGCAAAGAATAAAATCACCCGTTGGACCGATCTCGGAAATTTTGGACTTCAATCGTTCAGAAGAAATGCTTCTATCAGATGAACACAGAACTTTTCGATGAACCAATTTTTGATTGAGATAATGGGTATAAAGCCAATTTTTTTTCCCAAATTCTAAAAAAAAAAGTTCTAAAAAATTAATCCATTCCAGTAATTCTTGCGATATCAAAAAGTTCTATGCTCATCTGATAGAGGCATCTCTTAGGGACGATGGAAGACCAAAAATGCGAAGATCGGTCCAATGTTAGATTTTATTCTTTGTGGAAACAGAGTGATTTTGTATTTTTCTGTCTTCAGCATATTACTGTTGGACTTGAAGTAATACATGATGTAAAATATGCATAATTCAAGGTCAAACCCTTCCCAAACATGATGATTTTTTTGGATTCTATCAGAGTCATCAAGTCATCAAGTCGTCAAGTCGTCTGCACAAATTGATTTACATTTGAGAATTTAAATCCATTGAAGAGTGTGTATATCCCCTTAATAATTCAGAGACAAAAAGCCGGGAATAATAATGCATGACAATATTATAGTATTGGTTTCTTCACTTGCGTGGAAGTAATAATTCGTATATTTTGATATTTGACACTGAAAATGCATGTTGCTATAGTATTTCTGCATTTAGCAGAGTCTCATAGATGAGAAAAACAGTGAAAGAGGGTATAGAATCGTATATAGGATGTATTGGTACTAAGGTTTGTGACAAAAAGTTAACGTGTTTAGGGATGCATGCAGAGAACGCAGAGATGGATGATCAGCTGTCTGAAGATCCTGAAAATATAACATTAATTCCAGCTGAGGAACGAACAGCTAAGGCTCGGTGCACAATGCGTCCAACACGTATTAAGCAGGAACAGGATACTGACGATGAAGCTGACGAAGTACAGCGTGCAATCGCTAATGCTGATCATAAAAATTTATTCCTTATGGAGCTGACCAGTAACACCAGTGGTCAAGGGGATTCTATGAAACTTCCACCCATGGGTGAGACCTTGTTATCATCATAATTCATCAGAAACTTTGAACTTCTATAATCTATAGTCAATTGTATTTGTTACATATCAGATTTGGACATTGAACGAAGGTGTGGAAAACGAAAAATCAGGGACTAATTTTAATCAATGTCCATTATTAAATTTTCAGATGAATCTGAAGAGCTGAAGGTCTTCCAATGCGACAAATGTCCAAAGGCATTTACCAGGAGAATAATGCTGAAGAGACATGAATCCGTTCACGTTCAGCAGAGAGGTTTTACCTGCCAGGTTTGCGAAAAATGGTTCCCAACGCGATCTGCATTGGTTAGACACGAGCGTACCCACACTGGTAATTTGACTTTGAAATTCTAAAATTAAGGAATGGGCTATGATTTTATTAAAAACTTTCAACTTCAACAGATATTTATATAATTTAATCATTGAGTTATCCCAGGATTAGTTTCTGCATTTATCCATAAAAGGCCCAAAAATTGCTTTTT
Source organism: Tenthredo mesomela (assembly GCA_943736025.1). NCBI lineage: Eukaryota > Metazoa > Arthropoda > Insecta > Hymenoptera > Tenthredinidae > Tenthredo > Tenthredo mesomela. The sequence continues at coordinate 33,055,182 of OX031015.1, read as the reverse complement.
CTTTTCCACAATGAAGAAGAACTGTTCTAAAAACATTGAAAAAAGTCTAGAATCTCAAAATCGAAAGTCTGTTAGTTCCCTGATTATAAATTTTTGTAAAAACTGTGGTATTTGTTTTATTGCAGGTGAGAAACCGTTCGGATGCAACATTTGCCACCGTGCTTTTGCTCAAAAGGAAATACTTCTACGTCATTTGATGACTCATTCTGGTCAAAAACCATTCCAATGCCAGAACTGCGAGAAGAGTTTCACACAAAGGGAGGCTTTGAAAGTCCATATGCGTCGTCACCAAAAGTTAAATCCTAACGACATTCAGTTACATCACTGTCAGTTATGCCCTAAGGCTTTTTGCCACGCTTCAGGTCTTAGCAGACATTTGGTTACCCACACTGGTAAAACATACAAGTGTATCGAGTGCCACAAATCTTTCACCGACAAGAGTTCACTGTTGAGGCACAGTCGTATTCATTCGCCAAAAAAGATCATGAATTGAAACTATCGTGCGCTTGGTTTTAAACTTTAAAGAAATTTGTCATACCGTTCAAAGCATTGCGCCAATGAATTAAATTGACTAATTTAGTATGAGAGATGAAATTATTCAACTTAATGAAAGGCTTGTGGAAGAAATTTCTTTTAAAAAAGAAAAAAGAAATAAATAAAACCAAGAAGTTGGATAGAATGAAAGTCTCATTTTATATGTACGTATATTTATCAAAACTGGCCCTGCTATTGTTGCTATAATTTCATTGATTATTACTATTGAGTTTAAAAATTATCTAAAAAAGAGTTGTCAGTTTAGACCTCGAAGGGCCTTTTAACTAACACCAGTGTATTGATTTTAAGGCTTTTCTGCTAACTACGAATCTTCACAGCTAATATCTATACAATAAAATATAGTATTTTCATAGATCGACCTTATTCTTTAAGTATTCTATCAAGCATAATGAATAATTTTAATAAACAACACTCTTTATTCACTAGACAAAAAATATACTGATTATTTAAATCATGTTTAAATAATTTTATATATCTATCATGTATATAACAGGTGAATATTTTCAGTTTTTTTTTTTTTCTGCAATTACATATAATAATAATTCTATAATTCCACGCAATATTATCAAATACTATATCAATCTCTACAATAGAGAGAAAGGGGGAAAAAAAAAACAAAAAAACTTATTGACCAAAATAAATACTATTACAAATAAAACTTATTATTATTATTATTATATTTTTTTTTTTTCATCAAATGAATACATAGTATGTGTAATTTGGTTCGACTTTATTATAGTTTGCACTTAATTTTTCAGGTAATTAAACGCAATTGAGTTGATTTTTACTTGTAATTAAAGCTACTATTAGTCAGATTTATCTCTATCAACATAGGTAGTTGAATTATTCTTCGTTCTATGTCCAATACATTGGTATATTTTATATATGTATGTGTACGATAATTGTATATACTGATAATTATGATGATGTTTACGAGACTTAAATGCAGAGAGAAAAATAATATTCACTGTCCAGACGCAGGTGAGATAAATCAGGAAATTTGTAAATCAATAATTGCGCATTTATTGATAATGTAGTTGAATAATTGATATAAATTTGTTACAAAGGTGTATACTACAGAAAATCATTATCAAACAATTATAATACCTCGACCTTTAAACGCACGAGTGTGTTTTATTGGTGTCTATTATTTGGAAATTATGATTTTTAAAAATACAATTTGACGGAGACGATATACAATTTATCTAATAAACATTAGAGAATTTAAATACTATCTTAAGATTTTGATTTAAACAATAAAAGCGACAGTCTCTTTGAATTGGAAGTTTTTTTTTATTGATCATACCAAATTATTGTCGTAGCTACCTAAATTCAAACAGAATGTCTAATTGAGATTATTGATATTTGTAGAAAATGATATTTAATTATCATAATTAGTCATTCTATGGCGATAATAAGTAATCTCAGCGGTACAGAGAATTTAAACTTAATACCGCATGATTTTTGCGGCATATTTAAGTACACGATAGACCTTCATGAAGATATTAGGGTCGTGATCTGTAGAAATTTGAAATCATATTATAATTGTTACACGGGTTAACATATGGTATTACCATCTCGCGGTCGAACCTATGAACTACTTCAGCTTCAAACAATGGTGTGCCTTATAATATGTATCTGTACGTACACTACTGACATGTCAATTGCATATGATAAGGCGCACATATGTTTGCGGCAAAAGTAGTTTATGAATTCGATCGCGAGATGGCGATACTTTTTAAAGGGTTTCCATGGGGTTTGTATTGACGAAATAGGACCGATAGGTATTTCGAAAGAAATACTCCGAATGCAGAGACATTGGCGCAAGCTGTACAATGTATTCATTGACGAAAGAAAATTAGTCTTACTACCCATTTTTTTTGAGTCATTATGTTATGGTAATATTATTGCATTATGTATTGTCATGCGAATGTAGTTTATAACATGGAAATTCGTATGCCGGATAGTGAATAAGAGACTCGATCAATTCCTATTACATATTTATGATTACAAATTGCACATAACTTTGATAATGTATTGTATCGATGCTGCAGCAATAAATTTTTCGATATACTAATAATGAATTGCTTTCGTTTTTTCCACTTTTCTCTCTCTGCGACTCTTTATTGCAGGCTCGATTTTTCAACTTGACATTTCAGGGCCTATAAATAACGTGTCAGCATAAAGAGTGCATGATAAGGCAGCGTGTACACGACTGCCTGTATGTATAAGTTGTCGCTTTTTCTCGTCAAAAATTTCAGCACACCTCCTCGGTTCATATGCTCTCCTGATACCAGGAGCAATTTTCGAGTTGACATTTTCCAAATTGTCAAAATAGCCAGTATATAATAAACTATAGCGACGTGCATGAAGCAACGTATGCATTCCTATATCGATACACTGCTCTTTTCCCCCTCCAAAAATTTTAGCACACCTCCTCGGGTCAGATGTTCTCCTGATACCAGGAGTATTTTTCGACGTAAGATTTTCCAAATTCTGAAAAATCAGCCTGGTATCAAGAGAACATCTGAACCGAGGAGGTGTGCTGACATTTTACGCGGGAAAAAGTGACAGTGTATAAGCATGAATACGTGCCAAGCTACCACGTGTTTGAGAAATAGAGGGTTGCAGGGAGGGAAAAGCGGAAAATAACGACGCAAATGATTATTGGTATATCTCACAATTTATTGATGCAGATTCGATACAATATTACTACTTGTCAAGATTGTGTACGACTTATAATTGTTTCTTAAAAATAAATATGAGACATATTGTAATCAATCAAGTCCCTTTAATGGCTGCCTGGACTACAAGTTATCATAATCTATACCACATTCCTATTATAATGATATACCAGCCAGTTGAATAAACACCCGTTTGTTGCAATTAAAATATAATCCTTGGTGAACGAAGATTTCAGGATCCCGATGGAAATTTATTTAACTATAACAAAAGGACGAGTGTTATAATAATAAAATCGTTCCGTACATTGTTCAAAAAACTAAAAAAAAAAAGAGGTTTTTCGTCAATGAGTATATTGTCTAGAATGCGACAATAATTTATTTGCGTGTGAAGTATTTCTATCAAGATGCTCGTCACAGTCGTATCTCGTTATCATAACCCTGACACATACTCTTCGACGCTACGCAGGCCCCAGGCCACTGACCTCGCAACAGGTGCCCATAGTGCTCTACCCTAGGTCAGTGCGCCTTCGTTCCAGGCTAGTTGTGCTAACGGGACGAAAAATGCCATTGCCATCTCGCGGTTAAATTTACGAACTACTTTTACCGCAAACATTCGTACGCCTTAGGATATGCACCTGGCATATCAGTCCTGTGAGTAAAAGTGCATATAATAAGGCGCACGTATGTTTGCGCTCCAAGTAGTGCGTCAATTCTACCGCGAGATAGCAATACCATTTGGCACGCCATATTCGATATGAAACGTGACTCGGCTGATCCTGATCGACCCGACTTGCATCTCATGCTACTCCGCGATTGTATATCTTTTTTTTAAATATAATCTCTAGTGGATTTTCGTAAATAGGAGTGAAATAAGTGGCACATAAAAATGGTGAGATAATCTTCCAATATTTTTTTCTACTCAAATAACGTTATTTGAAAAATAAACAATCTTTGTATAACAATGTCAGGTTAGGTTATGTTATGTTATGTTATGTTATGTTATGTTTACACATAAACTTCAACTACTCATTATTTTCAGTTTTCGTTTAATCCGTTTCCGGATATTCCACGGCCTTTCAACACCCAGTACAAATGTTTTTCCGTATCTATGTTACCCGGAAATGATCGACAAGACGTTGAACGTGGAGGAAAAAGTGAGATAATTAATAATACGAATTTCCATCGCATTGACATTCGTCATCATCAACATTTCTCACATTATGTCTTATCCTTTTTTTCAGTCATCATGCCACCCTCAGCTCTGGACCAATTAACAAGACTAAACATCGTTTATCCAATGTTATTCAAACTTACAAACAAAAAAACAAACCGTATCACCCATTGCGGTGTTTTGGAATTTGTCGCTGATGAGGGCAAAGTTTATCTACCATATTGGGTGCGTATTCATTGTCTCACATCAATCATCAGAAATCAAAGTCGCAACCAGACCTGGAATTCTTCTAATACCTATTTGAGAATGAAACAAATGAGTCTGAATATTAAATGGATAAGAAATTGACTTTAGGAAATATCATCCGAATTGCTTCAGAAGAACATTTGTCAGTATTCAGTCTGTTTTAGTTGTGTCACTGACTGATAATTTGAGTTTTTATTTACAGATGATGCACAATCTTCTATTGGGAGAAGGCGAAATACTGAATATCGAAAGTATATCCCTGCCAGTGGCAACATTTTCGAGATTTCAACCGCAGTCAGAAGATTTCTTAGACATAACAAATCCAAAGGCAGTTTTAGAGAATGGTTTAAGAAGTTTTGCCTGTCTTACGACCGGCGATATTATCGCAATAAAATATAATCAGAGAATATACGAGATGTGTGTATTGGAGACTAAGCCTGGACCAGCAGTTAGTATTATCGAATGTGATATGAACGTTGAGTTTGCACCTCCAGTTGGATACAGAGAGCCAGAAAGGGTGATGAGACCTAAAGAAGCAGTGATAGATCCTGTTGATATGATGCCTGCACCTTTGGGTTTTGTTGCTTTTAAAGGGCAGGGTAATAGATTGGATGGAAAGAAACGTAAAGATTCTTCTCTGCCGGAACAAATTTCTAACAAACCAATTTACGTCAGGGGAATACCAGATTATGATTATAAAATTGGGACCTTAAAATTCTTACGGAATACTAAACCGATTAAAAATGAAGAGGCGAGTATATATTGAGTTTTATCAACGTTTTATCCAAATATTACTTCCATTTGTCTAACAGATATAGAGGGAAATTATTTTTTTTTACAGAATAAAGACGTGGACGAATTCAAGGCGTTTACTGGCGAAGGATTTTCTCTGAGGAAATCAAGAAAATAATGTGATTAATGAAATAAAACTTGAAATTATATGACTGTGAAATCTTATGTGTATGTGAACTTTATCTATGTATTCATTTTTGAAAAGAAAATATTTCTAGGTAAATATGATTCTTATAATTTTTTGTTCAGTTTACCTTATACCTGTTGTTAAATTGTTTTAATTTTATTAACCCGGGATTTTATTAAGAAAAATTAGGGGAAATTTTTACGAATTTTTTTTCAGTTTTTAAGGGATTTCATATTTGAAAGTAATGAATAAATTCAGTTGCTTAAACATCATCATTTTTCATTATAAAATCAAATTTTTTCATCAAATTTTCTGATCAAATTCTGAATGGTCTTAGAATTTTTTTTTCAAAATCTACAGAATTGCAGAAGTTACCTATGCCTGATTGTTTTTAGAACAACGGTAGTAGGTATATTTTTAGTATGATGGTATTTGATGGAAATTTTCATCACCGAATCAACCGAATTAAATTTTCATTGAAAACTCTTTGCGGAGTTGCTTGCGAGAAATCAGACAAGCGAAATGCTGAAATAAGTATAAATTCGTGTAGATTTTTGGCAGCTCCTTTGATATTGTATAATATAACAGAAAAAGTTTCACCGGATAATAAGCGAAAATCAATAATTTTTTGAAACCCTCCGAAATTGTTTTTTTTTTTTCTTTTTAAATTAGTCTCCGAATTTCATTTCGATTTTCTAGAGTAAATCAGGGAACATTCAGAGAAGGTTTGAAATAATTTGAATTCGTGTTTTAGATATTTTTATCACATTTTCGTGGGTAATTTCTACTAGGGTTTATCAGGCTCGAACACTGTAAACGAATTTTCGTAAATTTTCGATTTTAAATATCGATTCGATGAATAAAATACAAAGGAACTCCTTTCTTTGGGATAACTCGATTCGATATGGGTGCGAATGAAATGAAAATGGTTGAAGAGAATTGAAACGGATTGCTTTTGCAATTCACGAATCCGTGTTTCTCGAAATTTAAGATTGGCTTATACACAGTAGGGGTAGGTATTCAAATCTGAATTGAATATTCAATTCTTTCGAATTCATTTCAGCAGATTGATTTTCTATCATTTCTTATCCAACGAAGTAAGCGTTGTGTTTCTTAATTGAACTGCTTCGTTATTTTTAACGAAACCGCAGATAGTAGTCCTAGAAAGAAAATCCAAAATGATTAGAATAGCTAAATTTCGTATCTGACTAAATTTTTATCGCAATGAAATGATAATTTTCCTAATCATTTTCTATCTCTTCTTCGTTTTCTGGGTCCCCGTTGATCTACATAGAATATTTTCTCGCTAATCCTTCAGGGTGAGCCCTCAGGTCACTATATAGTTCGTCTGTGTAACGCCTTAGAGACTAGAGTGATTCCTCCCCTAGACTTTGATTCTGTTAAGCTCTCTACCAAATAAGACTTTTATCTCCAGACTGATTGGTGGAAAATCCTTCAATTAAAGGCTATCAGAAGAGATGGGGAAAGACGTCTGCCATCAAGGTCTCTAGACTGAAGACCACGGAATTAACGGTTACGGGGAAATAGATGTAGCCAGGATTTCACATCCGGGGAAAAACTCGATAGTAGCTAGAATCTAGCTGGCTATAGTCTCCCGAGTGAGCTTTTGGGATCCGTTATTCAACTCTGCTCGTCTCTCGAGTTTACCCAACTTTTGATAACGCAGCAGCGTCCCACAGCTGCAGCATAACTACTCGAGTCCATATGCAAAAGGTAGAAGCAACAACTATCTACTTGATGGTCCTCGTTGTTTCACAGATTTTGTTAGTTCTGGCTTTATCCAAGCGACTATGCAAAGAGATATAAAAAAAAAAAAAAAAAAATATATGATACAGCTGCAGTGTATAATCTTCGCTACATGGGTAGCTTTTTCGCTGAAAGACAATCGCTGGTGATGAGAATATTCGTGGAATGGTTTCAGACCATCAAAACGTATGGTAAAAGTTTTTTGAATGTTCATCAGTGGTGTTGAATTTTTTTTTCGCAATTTTTGTTGTCTTTCCAGATAGTGCGCTGTTAGACCACACCTGACTTAGTAATATATCACCCATAATGTTTATGCAAAGCGAGTCTCAACTTCCAACATTATACCCAACGCTTAGCTTAGTTCACCGTTTAACATTTCGTGTACATAATTAGGTTACTAACTGAAAGGTAACTCTTCTGCCGTCGCAATGCCCAGGCCGGGTTTAATATGCCCCGGAGTCTAGGACCGGCAGGTAATTTAGAAATTGTTTAAAATTTCATTAAGCAAAGTAGCCATTCTCCTCAGACTCGTACCGTTGCATGAAAAAAATAAATAAATGAAGACAAAATAGAGCGAAAATCCCGCCTTCAATATAATTGATATTTATTAGCTAATGCAGATTTGCGATTCATGAGATACGGAATTGGCATTAAAGTCAAAACGCAACGAAATACGCGACAATATATGTATATACAAATTTAATAACGTGCAATTTAATCAGTCGTCGTTTTACTAGATTGCAAAGTAAGAGTTAATTATAAGAAAACTCAGTGCTGCAGGTAAGTTTTCATAACAGATGGTGGTGACTTTGTTTCAATTAAATATAAATAAGTTACTCGTTTCAACGAAAGGTCTGATTGTTGAAATACTGCAAGAATCCCTCGGGAGATTGTAGCGAGGACGAGTAGTCAGATTATTCATTTCATCTGTACGTTCTTTGATTTAATAGGTATAATTTTTCAATGAAACCAAGAGCTATTAAAATAGCGATAGTTTAAAACTTTGTCAAGATGAGAAGTGGTTTTCCAGAGAAGCTACTTTCGTGGGATAGGTACTACCTAGTGCAGAGAGACGCCAAGTGACGCCAACCGATATAGGTATGATCCTTGATCCTCGGGTGGAACACCAGGAGCACTGGAGGAGCGCTTACCCAGCTATTAGACGCTCAATTTGCATATTCTATCGCCTTGCAAGCGTCAGTAGTTCTGTTATTGGTGTAACTTTACCCTTCAAAGTGCCTCTAATATTACACCCACACTATTCGTATAGAACTTCTGGATTGTCCGCGTAGCACAGTGTCGACCTAATGCATGACTGTTTCATCGGTGTATGTGTAGTAGGTACGGGGCGGTTTGCTCCTGTGCTTCAATTTGCATATATTTTCTGGTGCGCTATAATTGTAAGCGTTATATATTTATCCTTTTCCCATAGAGACTATATCTGTTCTCGCTCGTCGATTTGTTCAAAACTTTCTTCTAAGTTTATGATTCGCAACGTTGGATTGTTTCACGCATTCGATAAACCGATAGAAATTTTCATTTTCTGGGATGGTGCGCTAAATCGCGAACCAAAATAATTGTGACCAGATAAAAGTTGAACTTTTAAAACGATGTTAAAGTTGTTATGACAAATGGTTCATGGGAAAGGCTTTGGAACCGTTGAGATAACTCAACCGGTTGATTGAATATGTTAATCTAATACGATTTACGTAAAATAAAATATTTATAACTTACTACCTCTCTGGTGGGATAAATGCAGCGAAAGTAAGCTGGTTTTTCAGTCAAGCTCATAATGCACACGTTGAAAACGTCGGATCCAGCTTCTCGGTGTTTTTCTTTCTGTAATGTTAAAGCGATTTTTAAATGAAAGGGATAGACTCGGTAATACGGTAGCTGGCTAAATGAGATAATAATATACGTTCTTGCGAAATGATGTCCTGCAAAATCAGGGCAGGGATTGTATGTTCTCATTATATTTTCCTATTCATCTAGGTAGCGATTCATTATAACTAAAAATTTCCATAATCACTGGATTTTAACCATAGTTGAGTTTTAGACTTACAATAAAGTTTCCCACCAGGGTAGGTATAGTCATATATGCGAGCAGGTTTCCGTATACGTGACACGATCGAATGCACAGAACTTTGTCAATCGTGATAGTGCTGGGTCTGCGGACCGACACTATGAAAGAGACGGTCTCATTGCCTGCGGGCTCCGAGAATCCACAATTCGTCGCAGTCCAACTGACTAAACCCAGCGAAATGTGGGTAATAGCTATGCTGGCTTTCATTTACAAGTGCGAACTAGGCAGGTGAAAATATATCAGACAATGGTAGATTCAAACATAAAAAAAAAAATAAAAAAATAAAAAAAATAAAAGAACAATGGAACATCAGCGAAATTTTTATGCTCAATTTTATATTTTTATACAAGAACAACTACGGTGATAATAATAGGAGCAGAGTGAGCAAAGTGCGATCGATGGTACTGTGACAGTGATCAAAATTTTTATAAAAATTTGACATTTGAATTTCTTAATAGTAACATAAGCATATAAGACCTCGTTTTTATAACTTTATGATATAAAATCAAGTCACCCTGACAGTTTTGGTGAGTCTTGTTTGTATCACTGATTACTCTCATGCAGAAAAAGAAGCGATAGAATATAATATCACGGGTTCGTTGACCCAGTTGCGTGCACAGGTTATTTACAAATAAAAAAATAAAGTAATTTCGTGCATTCCGATAATTTCGTTATTCAAATTAGAAATTCAACGGAATATCGGAAGCCTAGAGAGTCTTGGTTAATATTGATAGCTTGGTGCTAGGGTTCGAATTTAACGCTATGAGCTTGCGAGTAAGAGCAGCAATGCGTACGCTCACTCAGTTTGGCTAAATATCTTATAGATAGGTAGAGGTATTATGTATCGACATAGGGTCGCTTTAATTGCAAGTAACGTGAATGACATTAATTATCTAAACGATCTTGTCCCTTGGCTCTGGCTCGTGGCTTACGGCTTCCAGTTCCTTGGCTCCTGAAGCGCAACTTAGAATTCCGGCCCGGCAGCAATTTCTTAATGTAGCCTTTTCCTAATGAAATCTCTTGCTCTCAGGCGGGAAACTCTGAAAATTCTCACAGCCAGAATGGCGTATGTCAACGATCCATTACCTCTTTATAATTCTCTAGAAAGAATATAGTTTTCGTAATTTACGAGTAGCTACAACATTCTGGAGTAATTGCAAGTGATTTACTTCGACAAAGCTGTCAATGAAGGCACATCAAATTTTCATATGCCTTCACAGAATTGTAGTTAGAATTACATATTGCGTCAATGAATAGGTTAACGAACTATTGAAATAGTGGTTCAATCATAATCACTGCGCAAATAGACGGTCCCATGTTAGGGAAAGACATTTTTTGTTATACCAACAAAATTTCTTAATATTCATAAAAAAAAAACAAATTTTTGATCTCCGTCATGGGTAAAGATGAGTAAGCCGCATGCGGTGGTCCAGAAAATTTTCCTTCAGCGTAGCATCCGCTTTTCAATTCTCTTCAGTGGCTGATTACTAAGTAAGTGGATCATGATAATTGCCTGCGGCAATTGTCACTGCGGGGACGTTTAATTTTCCTAAGCGCAGTGTTCTGAATTTAATAAACCTGAAGCTTTTAATATAAGACTGATGAATTAATTGATCAATAGATAACTTTTGAGTTAGAAAATGAATTCCGCTATAACCATTGTTGAAAATTCATATTAACTGCAGTTTGAAATCTCGTATAGTTTTCAGTCGCTCTATGCGAAATCACAACAGAGTGAATTGGAAGCGATTATGATCGTAGGATATCACGTGGTGAACTGGTTAAACTGGGTAAATTCATCGGTTGCTTGACTGGACCGTTTTTCTTCGGCTGTATTTCCGGTCCATTAGGCATCGTATCGCGTCGGATCTTTTCGTTCGATTGAAAAATCTATTAGCGAAATACCTACCCGAGGTTATTCCAAGTTTGCGTTTAGTTGTAATTCAGTGATTTGGGTTGTAAAGGGCGTTCAAGGGTCGAAAAAATACCAGAAGTTATTTACGAAGTTAGAAAAGTAGTGTCTGACCCTTGTCTCGCATTCTCTCCAATATCGTTTAACTGTAAATCAATGATATCACGTTTTCGATTGGGTATAAATTGTATCAGGTACGTCAGCGAACACTTTAATAAAATTTTTAAGTATCATCTAAGTTTAAATTTTCGATTACCTAACAGCCAACAGTGGATTGAAGTCAAATTACTAGAGTTGGATGACATTGCAGTACTAATACAAAGAACGACGATTCACATCTTGGCATTTCCCGATCATTGAATTACAGAATTTTTGCAGAATTGCTTTTAGATTAAATTTAGTGACCATCAAGTAACTACAAAATATTTTTACTTCCCTGTTTATCACTCGGTGCGGAAGTTTATCTACACTGAGCACCGATATAATGGATGTTGTGGTTGTGTAGTTACGGTAGGATATCAGGTAACAGGAATGATGTTAGTTCGTAATTAATGAAACGAGGTACAGCCATTACCTATAGAATCGATACCCTCGGTCAATTAATTGATTCGCTGTATCCTATATCAATCCCACGTAAATCGCTTGGAATTTCCTGCAGCCATCTCATTGTGACCGAACGTTTAAAGAGAGAGAGAGAAAAAAAAAAAAAGAAATGTGATCGCACTCCGATCGTGAAAAAAGAAAAAATGTCAAGCGAAGATCATTTAACCCGTTTAAATAGCACTTTTCAGCTTTTTGCCTCTAGCATTTGACTTCTTCTTTTACTGGACGGACTTTCAGGTAGTTTAGCTCTGATCTACTTAAGCGAAATTTCGTTGAAGAAAATAAATAAATAATTCTTGAGGCAGGCATTTCGGGGGAGTTCCACCTTTCCGTGATACTCGTTTTCTATTCTGCCAGGAAGAGTGGTGGGAGGGACGGCTTCTGGTTCTCTGGTTCTCTGGTTCTCTTGCTTGGTTCCCGGTTCTCTTATCTCGCATTGATTTACATCTTGAGTTGTTCCTGCGGGAGCGGCTTCACCCTTTTTCACCCTACCCTCCATCCCCGTCTCTTTTCTCTTTGTCTTTTCCACTCTTACTCTCTCTCTTATTCTCCTTTATTCTCGGTTTTATTCTGTCTTCCAAGGATATCCCAAAGGATTCCATTTTCTCCGTCTGTATTTATATCTCTCTACGGAGTTGGCTAACCTAATTATTACACCATACTCTACATAGGCGCACTTCTAAAATTTGAAATATTATTATTGAAATATCCAAAGTTTCGTTTTAATTTCTAAATCCCTTGATCACTTGACACAATATCCACAATAATTTCATACTGTTAAAAGAATTTGTTTCAATTTAATACAGGATGATTCGATCCCTATATATTGTGGCAAAAGGAAGAGAAATGGATACGTTGAGTTAGAGTGAAATCGCTGACGAGATGGAAGTCGATTGTGTCGTTCTTCTAAGTAACATCATCACTTCCAGTGGGGGGGGATTTGGTGACAGCTAAACGAGCGATACATTGAGAAGATCTGTTTGTTTTCACCAAATGAAGGATAGGATTCGAGAGTCGAGGAGGTTTCCGATCGATTCTATGATAATTCGAGTATAAATTTTATCCGAGGGTGGTTGTCGGTTCCATCCTTGTTCGTGGAAACGACGGAGCAGAAAGTTTATATAAAATCTATTGCTATATCGCTTGTTTATCTAAATATAATAGCAGTCAGTTGATATTTCCAGCCAAAGTTATTTGACCCGTGTATATTATTGCATTTATATACAGATGAAAATTTGACGGTGATATAAGACTTCATTAGTATGTTATAAATTCAATGCGTGATCAGTTTCTACTAACGACATAACTTTCGTATTTCATCAATTCTTGGCTGCTTCATTCCTCCGTTAACTCTTGCGAATTCTCGCCCCCACAGGTACGGATAGCTCTTGTGAAATAAATCATTGTTTCTCTCCCTATTCAATTAAATGGAAGATTATCGGTGAAAACTTAGTCGGTTATTCGAGAAGTGAATCGGAGATTCAAAGAGAGACAGAGAGAGATATATATACTGAAGTAAGCAGACAGACAAACAAAGAGATAGTTATATAAACGGAAAGATATACGTAGAGAGACACGTTTAAGGAAATATGTAGGTATAGCTGAACGGATATTCTCCCTTACCCTTTCCCGAGCTCACGCACACACACACACACACACACACACACACACAGGGCCGTCTTTGGCCACTCGGGGGCCCTTGGGCACACAGAGTTTGGGGGCCTTTTTAGGAAGTCAAAAGAACGTGAGGGAAAACAGAAGATGGCTACAAAAATTTTACGTGCAAGTTAATCGACGATAAAGACGCATTTCGGGCCCCCCCCCCGCACGGAAATATATATATGCGAAAAATATATGCCACATATTTGTTTTTTGCGCTAAAATATAAGTAACATTTATTTTTTATAAGTTTGATATAAATGTCAACATACATGTAGTGACATGTATGTCGACATAGATGTCGACATAGATGTCAACACTATGTAAAATTCATCTAACATATAGGATACATATATGTAAATGCGTACATATATGTCATAATATATGCGAACATCTTTGGATTTTGCGCACATATATGTTATAAGTGCGACATATATGTTGCATATATTTTTCGCATATATATATTTCCGTGCGGGCCATCAAGCCGGGGCCCCTGGGCCCGTGCCCCCCGTGCCCTTATGGAAGAGACGGAACTGCACACACACACAGATCGCTTCGTTGATTCTTGTTTGATTGTTACAAGAACTCTGGCTACAGGGGTCGGATCATCCCTTTGACGTAGTGTTCCTTTAGCATTCGTTATCACGGTTCAATTAAATTTCCCTACCTTCATCTATATGGACCTGGCCAGAAACGAATCGAAGTTGGTGGGACAAAAGTTTTTGGGTTGTTCAAATAGACAGACCACTTTGTGCATAGAGTCAACCCCTTTGGATATCACTACTCAATTTGAGTTTTAGCTTAGTTTGAATATGCGGCCAACTTTATGGACTTTATAACCATAATTTGCAATCGAAAATCTGTAGAAAAAAAAAAAAAAATTTCAGGTATATAATACAGAAAATAGAGACACAAAATGAAATAAAAAAGCGAGTATTCAACAAGGAAAAAATCTCGGTAAAAATTTTCACAAGGAAAAAAAAAAAACTCTTTGTAAAGTAAAGAAATTTCAAGTCTCGGTACAATTTATAAAATCCTTCTCACAAATTCTCAGTGGGGTTGTAAAAGGCGATGAAATTGCTACTTAAAGACAAACCACAAGCCCACAAACCACATACCACCACACAGTGAACTATTAGTTCCGGATGTAAGGAACGTTTTAAGTTTCCGGCTATTGTATAGTCTGCTGGCAGCGGGCTCTCGGGAAGCCTGGGGCTCCGCGAACGGGGGAGAAAACGGGTGAAGTCGACTTGCAAGAAGGGATGTAATTGTCGTGGTGCGAGCCGGTTGCAGCACCCCAGGGATCTTTATACACGCCTCGGTGACTGTCTGAAGATCTTTAACGTTGCCACCGCTGCATATATACCAATTCTTATTATCGGTTTCAGTGGCCTCACTATTTTAACCACTGCGTAAAACCTGGTTGACTCGTATATGAATATTTGTCTTGTTGAGTAGTTATTTTACTATGAGACCCATACAATATCGTATGTAAAAATAAATAAGGAAAGAGAAAAAAACGTCTTAAATTGTAAGAAAACCTAGCCGAATTTCGTTTCGCGTAGTAAGTGTTATCCCACTATTCTTGGCGCTGAATAATAGTGTAAGTTTATGGGTAGATCGTTGTAGACAGAATACACCATAGGCTGGGAATGATTCTAATTCATATAACCCGTCAAAATAATTCACAACTTGGCGCTCGGCGCAAGAACTTCATATAAACTTAATATCAGTGGGAATGAAGCTCTATGTTTGTCAACGAGGTTTTGAAGACTGTGCTGCCTTCGAATCCGTTTCAAACCCAGTCTAAAACCGAGCGAAACTCCATCTGAATATTTCCCACATTTGACGTCAAGCTACGGAACTCAGGTGCTAAAGTTGTTTAGCCAGCTCATTTAATTAGTGAGTTACGAGTTCATCGTGTATATGCCTTGATTGTGATTTATTAGTGAGCCATGCTGACATTGCACGTCCCGAATGTTCCCGAACGAATTGTTAGATGAATACTGTTGATGTTGAAAATTATTATTGTCATTAGAAGGATACGAGTCTTTCGAGAAAAAAGAAAAGCACATTCGTATAATATAACACATACACATCACATGCGTCTCTTTGAAGGGCCTTAAATTGTCGAACGATTCGCTGCTTCGGAATTTCACGTGTGTTTCAATTCACCCTCAGTGAATTTGGGGACTCCCTTTGTCGTGATTTAACGTGCTGTCATTGGCTGTTTTCGGATTTCCCAGAATCAGCGAGAAATCTTTGCAGAATTTACCAATAGCTTTTTCCTTTCTTTGTTTTTCGATAGAAAGCGAGATTACCATCGGTTTGATCTGCGTAATGCCGATATATATATATGGAACCATTTCAATTAAGCGAATGTTGGATAATTATCCTGATTCGCTGATCCATAGTTTATCTAATACAATTTTATTTCTAATTTCATTCAATTCTATTTCTAATCCTCAGATATAAGCGGCTCTAATCGAATGACTTACAATCAATAAAAAAAAAAAAAAAAATTTGTTTAACCCCCGAAAATCTCCCTACGTTACTGACCATTGCCCATAACGCTCGAGTGCGTATACCCAAGCGTTCTGCTAACTTGTGGGGGCGCGTGAAATTGTCCGCGAACCCACTGGATTAAAAATGTATAGAACTCGTGCGGCTATAAAACAGAGGTTTAACAATTAAGCGAGAGTATCGAGGTCCACTTGTTACCTCACACCAATACATGCGCAGATAAATATTAAAGGGGTGTACCTGTATGTAATGGACTTTTGTCACAAGCCTCTGGCAATGAATACTAAGCAAAACGCAAAACTGTTTAGGTCCTTAAAGGAATAATAACCAACCCCTTGATCAAGTCAAGTTTATGAAATAATTGGATTATCAAGAGTACTTGTATCAACATTGAGCTTTTTCATACACAATTACCTGTATAATTAGGTATCTCTTCATCTGATATTATAGTATCGAATATAAATGGGCATCCTGTAATCAGAGCATATCGCTTTCACAGGGTAATTACAGGATATAATTTCATGATATCTAGTTGTAGTAGTGACTACTAACGGAGTCAGTGTCTACATTGGTCCATTACTTCATCCTGTTTTTCAAAGGTGAGACTCGGAAGCTCTCCTTCTATTATTTTAGAGCCATTGTGGATCTAGCGCGTATCGATCTAGTGAGTCTCGTTCCCATGTTTTTCTACTAGGTTTCAGTCTCTCGTGTATTTTGGAACATTCAAAACCGATTTAGGCTTGTTTAGGCATCGGAAAAAGACACCGAGTAAAGAAAATTTGATTCTCTCTTTTTCCTTGCTGAATAGACGTGCGACTGTAACACGCAGGGTATAAACTTTGAATCCGATAATGGCTTTTTCGTTTGCCATCACCCTCTTGATTTATTTTTCCAGAATCTCCAACGAGACACGAACGGCCCCTTTTATTCTACAATTCATTCATAAATTACTGTTCACGAAGAAATCACATATATTACAATGCTCATTAAGTCTGCGTTAATTTTAATGAGAATTTACAACGTCCAAACACATTCAATCATAATGAGCATAAGAGCATATAGTGCTATATATAAAGCATGCTCGCAAATAGTGGGGCTACACATATATTCCATTATACAGTTTCGTCGGGTTCAATCTATGAAGTTGTTTTAACAGTTTGTTATTGTTGCTATGTACAAACGACCCAATGTATAGTTAAGCACATTACCATCGTTATCAGCTAACCGCAAGATATCTGAAAATAGAAAAGTAGCAGTTACGACACAATGCTATGGGCGGTACCCGAGGGCGATTATCTTAGGACATGAACTTTTGTATAACAGTTACGAGTTTATGCGTCAACTTACCAAATGCGATAACCTATGCTGTTTCGTTCGTATTACTTCATGGTCAAAGTACATGATATAATAATCGTATGTTTTTAAAGTGTGCTAGTTTTCACGTAAAGTTATTGCTCGTTTCACTATTTTCATCAACAGTTTCGTTCAACGAATAATAATTGTGGAAAAATTTAAGTGCAAACTCTAATCGATTCTTAATATTTATCATCTGATCTTTAATTTGTGAGTATAACGTTCTGTTTATGGAATAGAATGAAGAAATAATTCATAGAAACAGTCTCAATCCAAGTTTGTAGTATGCGGGTTAGCATATTTCATACCAAAGAAATAATGATGAAATAATTTAGATTCAGTGAACGAGTTATTATTTGAGCAATAAATTTCACTCTTAATCATTTAAGTATATGTCCTACAAATTTTCACGTGCAAAACTATAACTTTACTCAGATATGAATTTCTTTTATTTCTTGACAGCTGTGGTAATCCCTGGTATTATGTCGCGCAAAGCTGATTTATGTGTAGGTGAGTTAGTACAATATTACGGTATACTTGTACAATGGAAGGGTTGTTTATTCACGCACATATATGGTAATCCTTGGAAATAAAGTAATTGATGGAATTACGTTTTATAGAATCTACTGCGACGGAGGAGGTAGTAACGGAGTCTAATAATTCCGAGAGTATAGTGAGCAACGTTGAAAATCATGAAAAATCTGATCGGGTGTCCTCCTTCATGTACTACTTCAACCGATTGAGATATTATCACTTTTATTATGCTGAAAAAATCGAAAATGGATTGCTATTCGGTATGCTGTGGTTTGTGAGGATTTTTTATAAGTACGATCTCCACACGATGTAATCACACCAATGATCATGAAATAAAATATCGGTTTTATTCTGTGATTAGAAAAAAATTGCATTTTTGTTTACTAGAATATTTCTATCGATTTTCATATAATATATCTTGCGAAAGTATATACATAAGACGAGGTTTTTTCTGTGGCAATAAATATACAATCTTTGATGAGCGTATATTTCTAAATTTTCTATAAACCATATAATGTTTAAGGACTCTCGAAGGTAAGTGATGGCACTTCGTTTGAATATTTCAAAGAATTTAATGCAGTCGTTCTAAAGCGGGTGGAGTTTCAATTCAGAAGAACTGGAGAACTTGACGTCACACAACTCTTATAAATCAAGGAGGACGAGAAAAGAGCGGATGATGATGGGGTGGCTAAATGAATTTCAACGTCAAATGAATTAACGTAGAATATCTGATTTTTTTCTATAACTGATCTTATTCACCCCTGGTATCGTTTTAATTCTGAATAATGCCTACCGTTGAGTTCGTTTTTTATAAACACGCTAATTTACTAATCAAATTCAATCCCCTGCCCCATTGTCGAAGATCTCTTTTACAAATTCAAGTAACATTGGCAGTTATTTTTTTAATACAAGAGTGCTGAGAGACAGTGGTATTAAATGTAAGTATATACTCTTCGTGTAATGTAAGGTGTGGGACTTGGAAGTTTCTCAGCTATATGAATATACATATGATTTAGAAAGTTTAGTGAATACGCTAGGTACTCGCAGTAAAAGCATCGATAAACTAGATTTCAACTTGCGACAAAACCCGACTACCCGGTCAAAGTAAGTGTTCATCCTGTGGTAATTAAAAATTAACATAAAGCCCTACTTTGGGTTAGTTGAACGAGATAATATCCAGAGATGAGCAACTTCTAAAAGCACCATCGACTTGAATAATAATCGTATTTTGACAGCAATTTGTGAATACATACTACTCCAAAAATTTTTGAACCTTTGAATGAACAAAATATAATATCAAAAGCACGAGTGGGTCAGGCTTTGAATCATATATAATATTCGATCATTTATACGTTTTCGAATAGCTCATTCCATGAACATCAATTTCGTAATAATTTAAAGTTGGCTGGCCGAATTCTCGTGATGATAAAACAAAAATGACAACTATGCAATGAATGCTAATTAATGCCAATTAATGCTCTAATTGACAAGAAGTACGACGATTCTTTATGTATAATTTATTTTTATTTTTTCTAATAAATTTTATACGATTATTTTAGAATTTTGTCTTTTTTGGTTTGACTCTCTTTCTCCCAGTTCACCCGTTGTTTTTAGCATCGGTACTAACTCGATTTAATTTCCCCCTTCTTTTCGCTTTCATTGCAGGATATTAATGAACAATAAACTTTATATTTGCGACTTTGTTATCAACTTTTTCTCTCTCTTCAACGATTTTTATTACCTTATTGAATTCAATTACGAATAGCATACGGTCACCAGACACCATTACAAAACTCGATTCAATAACCCTCGGAATAAATTATTTTTTTTTAAAGAGACCGAGCGGTATATACCTA
This sequence comes from Tenthredo mesomela, assembly GCA_943736025.1. Classification (NCBI taxonomy): domain Eukaryota; kingdom Metazoa; phylum Arthropoda; class Insecta; order Hymenoptera; family Tenthredinidae; genus Tenthredo; species Tenthredo mesomela. The sequence continues at coordinate 33,035,317 of OX031015.1, read as the reverse complement.
TGCAATGTAAAATTGAAAACTGAAATTGTGCTTACCTACGCATAATTTTTGTGGTGTAAGTAGGTGCTACGTCAACGATTATTGGAGATCCACACAATTGATATACAGCACATGAATTTCTGGTGTTGGTGTATAATAATATAAGATGGGACTCGCATCTGTTATTTTTCATTTCCGACATCGTACATGCGAGGATGGTGGGTATAGGTATCTGTTTTTGGTTTCGTATTCCACATTATCATCGTGAATCTTCTCAGTGAATCGAGTTGCCTTTGGCCCAGTTCGACAAATCGTATCTTCTCGAGACATCTGTATTTTACGTTCACTGTTATACACCCTTGTGGCTGATAACTGAATTATATTCGATATACATCTATATACCTTATACCGTTGGACCTGGTACGTAGAAATACGTCCATTAGCTATTGCTGTACAGTGATAGTGAGCCTGTATACCGAACTCAATATCCCAATATCTTCGGGATCCGGTATACTACCCGCAGTTATTCTTATCGTATAATAAAAAATTATAACTGAATTCACGTTATCGCTAAACCCTTTTTTCGCTGTATCGATAAAAGCCAAAGAATTCTAACACAAATTCAATTTGATGAAAACCTTGTCTGATCTGGGCTAAGGACAACTCTGCAATGACACAGGATTTGAGAATTGATGTATTTCAGTACTTTGTATAAATACAGATGCAAAAAAATTATCAACAGTCCTCGAAACACGATAAATCTTTTATTATACAGACTGTTGTGCGTAGACAGATTAATGATTATTATTTTCGTATAAAAACGAACAAAAAATTCATAGCGCAAAATTCACCTTGGTTTATCTTCACAACAGCTGTTAAAATCAATGATATTTAATAAATAAAAAGAGGTGAAGGGAATGAATAAATATGAGGGTGGATTTATTTGCATGTGAAAAGGTGTAGGTATTTCACGTAGTAGATATCCAATTAAAATCACGCAAGTGAAATAAAATAAAAACGAATGAAGTTGATAATAAAAATAACCCTGACGTATACCTACTGTGTTTTATCGCAAATTTAAAATGTTTTGCTAGTTTATTTTTGACCGAAAAATAATTTATTTTAGAAAATCTTATGAAATATCATTCCATGCTTTTTACGTTGCGTGTTCTTATATTCGGTTCAAGCAGTTAGAGTTATGTTGTTTTATTAATACACTGATGTTTCTAATCGCGAGGGTGCATGCCCTGGCGTTTATTAGCCATAAAATTTGTTGCTCGTATAAAAAGGTGTAAAATGCGAGTATATAAATATATTTTAGGAACTACGAATCCACAAAATTAAACCTGGGTATATGTATATTCCTGTGTAAATTTATTTGAAAATACGAGAGTTGATCAATTTTGGAAATCCACACAATAACAAAATTTTTGAATAACGATGGCGAAGCCACCTCCATAAATGATAACACAGTTTCAGATGCCACTTGCACCACTGCACGTTGTGCATAAACTCGATTGGGACATTCATTTTTTCGGCTACTGATGAGTTATGAACACCGATGTAATATAAAAGCTTTGTTGAATAGACGTCTGTATAAAATATAAATATAAAATAATGATCGGAGTTTAGCGCGTATATGCAAAACGGTTCTGCATCGGCTAGACCATTAGAATAGCATATTGTTATTCGAATTTACATATTCACTCTGTTGTAATATTCACCAAGATGTGAATGCAGATAGCTGAGGTTGATATGTACCTATATATGTATTCATGTAAATAAACATACGTTTATTTACGAACCCTTACTCCCCCGTTCAAGATGGTAGATTTGTGTTTAATAGTTCGTAACTTTCAAACCTGAGCTGCGGTTAAAGGGATGCAAGTCAGACGAAAGACGTAAGGGAGTAAAAGAGGAGCTTTGGTAAAGGTAGGGCTTAGCTGTCTGCTTTGTTGGATGTCATTAATCAACAGCCCTCAGGCTGATTCTGATTCCGTCAAATGCAGAACCCTGGGAGAAACGTAAGAACAGTTTCATTGTAGGCATTCGCAGAAAGCTGAACACCCCAGTGTTTTTTTTTTACATTCCCGGGTAGAAAAATTGGGGATGAAAAAATATGTAACTTCTTACTTCGACTCATGATTCCAACACCCGAAATTTTCGGCTAAATTTTGGCTCAACGAGAAACGTGCCGGCAGTTTATCATCGTTAATTGCTAATATATGGATAGAAATGATTCAGCTGTCTCGGGGAGCTTAAGGTGCAGCTTCATTTTTAAGCATGATGAAAAGCTGTCCCGAGTATAAAATTGTTTTAATCTGCGGATCGGAATGAAAGTGATTTCTCTTGGGCCCATTATTATACTCATCTATCATTTTAGCTGTAGGTAAAATAGCGTTTTGATAAAAAGAAGGAAAAAAAAAAAAAACTTATCCAGACACGATAATTTGTTAAGAAAATCCAGGTGTCATATCTATCGGCGTACTGATGCTATCCTTGTCGCAAAGAAGAAGTCCTCCTGTCTCGTCCTCAGGAGAGACACTCATTTGTCAACTGTCTGACGCCCCAGCGTGATGCTCGAGTCCTAAGAGACTGAAGAACTAAAGATAGAACTTTGGCAAGAGAGCATCATAAGAGCACACCACTCATTCACTCCCTATTTGAATAACAAATAACAAATGAAGTCGCACACCCCAGTGAACGACAAAAAGGTATTCTCATTGAAGCAATAAAGAAGACTGATTCAGTAATTGTCTGTTATAGCCCTGGTGTTCGTTAACGGTGTTTAATGGCGTAGCGAGTTTTCTTCAACCCAATTATCACGTCTTTTTATTTCTAATTATTCAGGCATAAATATTGCAAGGAGTTGAGGACCGAGGAAAATTTGGCTCAACATTGTCATTTTGATATTTGTAAATCTACTGCGACAACCTACTACATAAGAAAGTGTCTCATAAATTCAGGGACAATTTGCCACGCTCAACAATTCAGTTAGAAATTAATACTAGTTTTAATGTTGGGCTCTTGTTACCCTTAATTTTTGGGTTTCATGAAAATTACAGAACCACAGTCCTGCAGGGACTGAGCAGGTACGTATAACGTAGCAGTTTACCTTTTGGGTTCTAGCATAGGTGTCTGGGCGCCAACATCGGACCGTTTAAACTCTTCTGTTTATTAACCGACATAGGTTGTGGACAAATATACAAGGACGAGAAATAGGTGGATAAGGGTAGGGTCTAACGCAATATAGAGAATTGTCTTTACGCGAATTTAATAGCACAGAGGAAATTGTTTGCCACCCAGTTTCCCTTAAGGCAAGTAAAGAACAACAAGAGAGAAAGAACAAAATGAAAAAAAAAAAAAAAATAAATAAAAAATAAAAGAAAAAAATGCAGAGGATATTTTTAGCGTTGATTTGGTTAATGCGATGATATCTTGCATCGCGTGATTAAACACCATTCGCCGAAGGTGTGTAGAATGTATACAGCAATAATGATAATAATAATTGTTATTATAATACCTACAATCGAGACGCTGGCTGTGAAACGAATAGTTAAATAACGCAAATAGAACTAACAACCAGAGTGCTTTATTACCCCGAAGCATGCTCGAATGTTGCTATAGTATATTATTTTTCTGCGTAGCACTTGTTAAGTAGTCTATTTTAACGTATAAAGCAAATGAATGCGAAGAGGTGGCTAACGAAAAATTGTAGGTGGTACACATACATATATACTTATTCGTATATAGAAAAGCTAAAGTTTTCTTCTTTTATGAAGTAATCTGATACTGGTTTCGATTACCTTCTCGCCTTCAATTTCAACACTCTCTTCAACCCCGATGCCAATTCGACTCCCTCACAAAATTGGATGATCTTAATTCCCGATTCCTGCTCACCCTATATCGTGCGATGAAATCGGATCTCTCATTGGTCAAAAGAATGAACAAAGTTTAGAAGTCTTGTATTTACCTAGGCTGACATGTGTTTGAAGGGTCGCAACCCGACCCTAATTTTCACATTTTCATTGCTGTTTTCACGGACTATAAATGATACCATGATATTATTGGACCCGAAATTTCTCGCACTCACATATCATCCAGGAGAATTAAAGTTTCTAGTTAGGTACGAAAATGTAGCGTTGTGTAATAAAGGGTAGGTTGAAAATATGGGCTGGGGAGCTGCTATCAGATTAGGGTTGGACTCGTGATGGGATTATTCAGGAGAGTTTTTAGCATTATATGTAGGACTGTAAGTGACGATGGTGAAGCCGAACGGAGTTTTTCCTTTGTTTCCACCCTAGGTTTCTTACCCAGCTTTTGTTGTCTCTTCGTCCCTGCTGCAGAAACACGTTTGGCGAAAAGCTGTGGATTAGATGTGTCAGTTTGATAAAAAAAAATTGAAAACTCACCCCCAAAAGTTTTTGATATGAGAAACTTTGCAGGGCTTCAGGACTTCACACGCCGTGATGTGTCATGTCTAATCATTATTTCGCGGCATGGTATAGCGATACGCTTTGGCTCTGTTTCCCTACCTCGAGATGCGTAGTTATGTATATAAAAAGTTGAACGAGCCTTTGAAGCCGGCAAAGTTTACCGTGGTAAACTTTTGTGGTATAAAAGCTAGTCTATATAACCATATAGGTTATAACTTGAGGTAACCGAAGCAAAAGATGCGATAAAGTAGCTTTGCTTGTACCATGTACTAGACGAAGCCTCTGAGCGCATCCTCGAACCGGCTTTCAAGATTGAAAATTGTCGGTGATCGTGAAACCTTTGCTAGTCAAGTATGAAAAGTTCTCGACAATTTTTCCTATAGGCATAAACTGCAGAGGTCGTGGAACTTTCCGATTTCATTGGCATCAACCTTAAGAATAAAGCTCACCATGGTACAACCTATAGTGTAGGATATGTAGGATATGATAAAGTACGAGTGACCCTTCCAGTTAAGTCGCGTGGTCCCCTGCAGGTCCGGTGTAAACAACTTATAAATGCGTTGTTTGCTCAACTAATAGTACCTTCATAGTCCCTTTACAATCCAGTTTTAACCCCTAGGGGTGTCTAGGCTGGACCCAAAATCTGTAATTCCTCTTATCCAAGAGTTCCTGGATTATCATATTATTGAAATATCGTTTCCCGTACATCAACGTCAGCACTGTTATGATTGGAAACAAAAATGATAAAACTACTTTCTTCTTCCGTTTCGTCGATAATAGTCTATACCTCATATCACTGCATCAAGATACAATATAGGTACCTATACAGTAAATAATTTCTAGATCAAGTAGTTCTGAACATGTATATCGTCGTTGCACGGCTTATTAGAAACGGATATTCTGAAGAGCTTTTAAAGAGAAAGCCCATATTCGCTAACGGATCAATGAACTTCTGACCTGGGGGTTGTTCAGAGATAAATAGGCACACGATCGTGCGGTCGATAGTACGTGAAACAGTTTTGCCAGGTGATTGAAATGTATAGCCAGTAATACGTATCCAGGTTCAAATCCGAGTACATATATACCTAAGCAGCGCTTTAAACGCACGTAAGAGATGGGGATATGGCGGTAGTGCAGAGGGTGGATTTATATAGATGCTGAGATTCATTTTGGTGTTATGGCGTTGCGTATTTGCCTAGGCTTATATGTAATACGGATTACCATATACCTGTTAACGCATGTGATTTCACGGTATCTTGCTTCGAGTTGCGTGTAAGACGAATGTCGGCTACGTGCAGCATTATATTGAGTAAATATCAGTTGTGCTGTGAAACATAGTTAGAGTTTGCAGGGGTTCGAGAGGGTTTATAGGCTGTAGGATTAATACCTGTCTAAATATGTGAAAGCCTATATAGCTGCGACGTGTTTGGTATATAATCTAATGAAACAATTCACATTGCAATAAGTTTTGTTGGTAAAAGAAAAACGAAAAAGACAACAATAAAAAAAAAAAAAAAAAAAAAAAACGTTCGCCTTTTTCTTGTAACCCTTTATATCTTTATGTCGCTATCTTGAACCCAGCAACGTAATTATTCCATGCCGGTGCGATAAGCAAAGATAAGTAACCTCAATCTAAATTTAAAATTACCCAACCAAACGTTAAACCCTAATTCGGAAGATCTTCCTTTGGTTGGGTAGGGGTGGGGGCATAAGTCTTCGTAAATTTGCGAATATCTTGAGCGTTGCTTAATTAAACCAGGATACACAGTGGTTTCTCGATTTCTGAGACTTCTGCAGACTCGCTGGGAGATACCGACGAGAAATGAAGCCAATATCTGAGGGAGTAAAACTGAGCGAAATATCTTTTACTGGCAGGAAACGCGTTCCTTCAATTTTATTGTACGACCACCTAACTGCTACAACTATGCTGAAAGTATTTTCGCGAGGGATCGCAACTATGGTCATTGTAAGTAATGGACGAACGAACGTGTCGGATACCGACAGCCATAGTTCGGAGTTAGTGAGCTGGCTAAATTGTTGGGCTTTGAGCTTTGTGATCTTGGAAAATAGTCATGACTGCTGCGCCTATTGCTCGTACTGTAACTGGGAGCTACACTCGTCTTTTGTGGCTAAAGTTATGTTAGAATTGTGTTATAGAATTGCTTACTACTTGCACCATGGACGAAATATGTACTATATACTCGTATAGTATCCCGCCCTAGGCTTCTGATTACAAAAGAGCCGCGCAACAATCGCTTCAATGAATTCTTTTGAGGAAAAGTGGAGAAGAAAAAAAAAAAAAAAAAAAGAAAAGAAAAATAAATAAAATAAAAAAATTGCTGGTTTTGTTGCTGTTTTCATTCTTCTTCAAAAGTTTTTTCATCTTCTCGTATATTACTGTCGTTGTCAGAAGTGTGGCGAGACCGGAGTAATTTTATTCCCTAGCGCAATGAAATATTTCTAAAAACGTTACGAGTGGTTTTCGTCGGGTTTCATTTGAGAAAATCAATTTCAACCACGAAGATGTGCCCATTGTCATTTCAGAGAGACATAGAGGATTCGAAATTTGTTTGATTTCATATATTCGTACAACTCCAATGTGATTTGCGGATAAGTTGGACGACGTTAAGAATAAGAAAGATTTTCAAGAGCGAGTTCGATTTTCATACGCTCTTACAAAAATCGTCAAATCAATTTCAAATACAGTTCTATAAGGTTTGCCGAGGAACCATAGACCTCTTTTATTGTCAGTTGAGGTGTTGTAATTTGACGAGTAAAATACGAAATTGTTACCCAATAGATATTATTACAACGTCGATCGAGTATCGCTTCAATTTTCAAATGACGAGACAGATGGATTGTGAAATTTAATTGGAACTCGTTGTAATCCCAATCCAATTTTATACAGAGTAACGGTGTTGCAAATTCTTTCTGGCGTAAAAAAATGATTCGTTTTGAAATAATAATGAAAAAAAAAATAAATAAATAAATAAATAATTTAACACCAAACCGAACACTCGACTATTTTAAAACATTATTAAAATCGTCCATCGAACCCGTAAAATCGGGGTAGTTAGTTAACGCCAGTGTGTATCAGTCACTATTCAGTTTATTATCAGAGAAAATATTCGTTCTTTAATTCGATGAAAGTAATAATATCTACTTCGTTATTTAATCGTCATGGAATAGAAACAGTTTATAATGAGGCAGTATAATTTTCCCCTTATAAAGCAATTGGCTCGTAAGCGCGTGTGCTTGAAAATATTGACTCGTAATTTGTTGCAATGCACAATTTGGATTGGTCGTTTTATTATTTTGGGTTAAATAGCGAAGGGTGGCACAGCTTGCCTCTAAAGCGGTCGTTCCGTTGAATATTAATTCGGACAGTCTGGGTGAAAATCTTAATGAAATTAACCACGGGGCGAGATTATTCCGACGACTTTTTGCCACTTCCGAGACATTTTCATTTGGGCGTTCAGACGCCCATTTTCCAACTGGCGTGGACGCCAACGTCGACCGATTTGTCTTGCATATTGAGTTGTGTTTTGCGTGTGAATTTCTCGCCGGAAATTCTCATTTGCACGATTGCCTTGACCCGACCCACTTTAAACTTTGACTTCGCGCAATCAACTCGTTACTTATACAGTATAACGTTACTGGTTCGTGTTGCGATGCGTTCCGTCTTGGAATGTATAAATTATGGAAACTAAACGATCCACCAGGCAGCGGGTATTTTAAAAACCGGATCTTGCTACCCTTAAGAAAAATACTATTTTCTTTTCCTTTCTTTCTTTCTTTCTTTCTTTCTTTCTTTCTTTTTTCGACAACTTAACGCTTTGGACTTTACTTAAATAATCTGAATTTTTATAGCTGAATTCAGTAAGAAATAACGACGGAATATGGTAAGCAATAATATCGCAAAAAAAAAAAAAAAAAAAAAAAAAAAAATCACAAGAAAAGTAAAGCTTGTGGGGGTTGACAGTTCAAGACAACGGAACGGTTATTGCGTGTCTTCATCTGCCGAGTCTGAGATAACTGGATTTGTTTTTGCAATTGGATGAGGATTGCATTACCAAGGGCTGTGTATCGTCAACGTTGGTTACCCTCATGACCTTGTATCGTACGAAGAATGACAATAATTATTCCCAAACAAGCTACAGTAATTTGACTTACAATGACAGTCGATTTCCACAGTTATCCATTAGTGGTTCCGAATTTCGTCTAGAATAAGCAGCGTATCTACAGGACTGGAGAACTAAGAGATGGCGTGTAGTAGTAATAAAAATATTGCACTTCAATGGTACAGATAGATTCCTTCCATTTTTGTTCTCCTATTTGATAAGAATTTGTCTTCTTAGTTCCCGCGGAAAGATTGCAGCCCAGACGTTACTACACGCATGATTCAAAGTACACTAATATCAGAAATAGCTTTTAGTTCTGATCTCGTCGTCAAAGAAGAGAAATTTAACTTCCCAGTGTTTGAGTCCTGGCCAAGGTCCTCGCAAAGATTGAATCATATTCCCTTTCTCGTGTTCACTTTGAAACAGGTGCTTATTTTTCGCCTTGAAGAACAAGGTGACTCATACCATCACGCAGTGGATAACAAAAAATCGAGCTTGCGTGGCTTTTGCGGTTGGCATAGTAGTATGGCGAAGCCTTCTTAAAATAAAGTAGAATAAAAGCCCCGAAAAGATTCTCTCTTGAAAGGAAAGAGGTCTTTTTGGACTGGCTGAAAGAGAGGGCATTTATTAAGATCGGGTCACTAAGGTAGCGACGAGGGTGAATAAGGCGCGAGAAAGAGGAAGAAAATCCAAATTATAAGGCGAATAGAAAGGCCTTATCTCAAGTATCATTTTATAAAGTCTTCAGGAAGTCTAGTGTATAGACTGTAGGTGATAAAATACAGACATATTCATAACTAAGATACTTGGGCGATTTTTAAACAAAGATGATATTTCGAAATGAGGATTTTCAAGCGCATGATGATCATAAAACGATGGTTGAATAGTACTTATTTAGTAATTGAGAGATAATTTCTATACACATGCATAATGTACAGTAAAACCAGACTCGGAACATTTCTTTCAACCAATTCAATTTTAGATAAGAAGAATGAGAAAATTCTATTACTTCTCCTGAAATACGTGGCCAAAAATAAATGTCCTTTACTCCTGGTATAATTTCACGTGATTTAGGAACCCTGCACCATGGATCTGATTTTGCGAGCGTACGATAAGACTGTGATATAATTGTAATAAGTTGAGGTGATTTTTAAATTGTTTTATGATAAATCAAAGAATCTTTTTTTTTAGTTCAAGCTGAAATACTGCATCTGCATGAGAAATAATGGAATTTTATTAATTTGGAAAACTCACGTTTTACCCATAAAATGACTATATATATATAGTTATTTCACAGACTACTGTGATATAATATATAAGAGTGAAAAATTTCACGGTTCGAAATCCCAGGACGTACAATTTTCATAAAAGTTTAATCCAAATTGAAGAATAATATTCCAAGTAATCCTCTCTAGTGGGGTTAAAATTTAAATATTCTCAATGGGATGGGAATAGTGATAAGGGCACTTTTTTATATCACCTCTCTCGGGAGTCTTATACGTGAAGGAATTTCATTAATGCCGATTCAAATAACGTTATCATGGGGTTCCATTTTTGCAATTAACATATTACTCGACTTACCTCATACATTTTCATATCATTATTTCTTAGATGAGGATAAAAAAAAGCACGTCAAAAGTCAGAATGACGCAAAAAAAAAAAAAAAAGAAAAAAAAAAATCGAGGTAAGAGAAGGTCAGCCTAGTCTTAATTATATCGTATTAAAGGCTCCATTCTGTACCCAAAGGCATAGTGAATTAAATATCAATATATATATACGAGCCATCCTTTTCAATTAAGAGATGAAAACGGAAGCTTCCTAATTATCTCTCAGAAGTCGCTTTCCTTGTACAAGTTTCCTACTGCTAGAAACGATCACCTTCCACTGTGCGGGATTCACTGTTAGTGCAGAAATATACGAATACTCACTTATACCTATGTGCGTGTATTCCAAGATTTTCGGAAACGTCATTGATACGTGACAGTGAGCGAGGCGTCGGCTATGATATATTATATGAATCTATCACCGAATCTAGACAAATTAGTGAATCGTATACGCCACGAACATCTGTCTTCTAAATGATGTGTTACACTAGCTGTAAGTCGGCCAGGCTTTTCTTGGGATCTTAGAATCGTACGCAACGATCTAACTAAGTGGATCAAAGGAAAGGCTGTGCAAAATTTAATATAAGATTACTATACAACAGGTGTAGGTATGTGAGTTAGAAAAGAACAAATGCCGGTTCTTCAGAAAAAAAATTCTCGAAATCGTAATCGTTCAAAGTATAATATTGATCATTGATAATATTGTATTTTTTTACAGGTAACTATGACGAAGAGAGCTGATCGTAAGAATAGACTTGTGATTTGATTTTTTTGAAAAAAAAAAAAAAAAAAAAAATTAAAAAATATTGTTCCAACAATACGTATATTTTAATCTAAGATACTGGCTACCTTCGAACCGAACCACCGAAGAAGGTAGATGGATTTTCATGGTCCATCGCGTTGTCATGATTTATGACAGGGGGCAAATGGCGAGGGCAGCAGCAACGCACCGGCGTGGCGCGGTGCGGAGCCCCTAACTTCTTAATATTCAATTCTTGATCGTACGGATTTTTTTTTTATGTACATATATAATGTATACGTGTAATAAATTTTTTTCATGCGTTTACGAGATAAATTTACGATGTGTTACAAGTAGATATGGGCGATAACGGAAACAGCGAAGATACTGACCATTCGGAGGCACAAATAGAACTGAAAATACGACGAGGCTTTTAGTTTCGATAAGGTATACTTTACAGGCATAGTATGTCGAACATTTAATCCCCGTAATTATGGCGACAGCCGTTAACCTTCGTACTCAAGTTTAATGATTGTACTTGTTTCGAGACCCGAATCTAATGGCAATCCACTATAATCGTCATTTTTAGGTATGAAAAAAGAAATTTTGAGTTAGGACCTGCGCTTAATGCGTCAATCATTTTGACTACGCAAGTTATAAATGACTAATATTCCAACTCTATCCTCTATATAGCATAAATAACTTAATTGGATTGCTTCGCTGTGCTCCAATTCAAATCCACTGGATATTCAAGTCCTTTGAATACGGTGTACTGAAAATCGCCTGCCTATACGTATAGGCGTTTAAGTGCACTAAGCGACATAAAAGAGTTTCTCGTACCGAATTTCTTAAGTGAATTGATTTGTACGAACATGTAGGTATTTCCAATGTTGAAATTAATACGGGATATTTTAACTCTTCGGATCTAGATAATTTATATTTCAACAACAAGTCCATTACGTCCTAATAATACGCTTTCTAATTCAGTCAAACGTTTCAAAAATTGAGAAAACTAGTCCAATCGCAATCTCAGGACCAGAAACAATGTTGAAGCAGAGGCAAGTCGATTTGAAAAGTCATTTGCCCACCTCCAAATTAAGACAGAGGTGTAGACTTGCCCCGTCTAAAATTTAGAATAATTGTTCAACTTATAATAATGAATGAATTTATGTAGTAGTTAATTTTCAATATGCGGATATTTCCCTCCCTGGTTAATATGATCTTTTCGAGGAATTATGGTTACACAAATGTTGTCCAATCTTGTAAACTCTAATTATCTTAGCAAATGAATGTCTACGTAAGATAATTACTGGCTTTATTTATAGTATCGCTGACAGGCGAAAGCTATAGATAATTGATAAACGGATTTTCGATATTAATTATGCTCAAAGCCATAGACCAGCTAGATTCTATATTGGCTTATTATCGAGTGTGTATTTCTAAACGCATGTCAGACACTCATGCGAGTAGGCAACTGTTGATCATAGCACTCAACTTGGTAAACTCGTCTCTTCTCTATATATAGTTGCCTTTGTTTTCTCAATAAACAGGCGTTCTCCTAATAACAGCCTTGTCTTGGTATCTCAGTTTCGCTAACGAGAATACAGGATCAAAGTTTGCTGCAGGGTATCCATGATGGTATATCGTGCGATTTCTGGAGTGACTATTCAAATCCATTATCTTTATTGAATGTAATAATTGTCTCTTATAAGGCTGAAATTTTCAAACCTAGTTTTATCCATGTCAAAAAATGACGATTGTTTTTTAGAACAATATCTGTGTCATTTACGTTTTACATGGAACGCAATTACATGGGATTAATTGGTTAGAAATACCTGAGTCATGCCACAACAGAAGCTCTTCTAAGACTGCGGTTGCAATGTTCCCTCTCTTGGTTTAATGTGTCAAGGCGTATTTTGTGGCAGCTACTGCTCAGGGTTTTGGTAATAAAGGCCTTGATGTCAACCTAAGCTTTCTGTAAGGGAGAAAGGCATCCTACAGGAGACACCAGGACCCAACCTGTTCCATGATTCTGGCGTTACATTTTCCTGGCTCGAAATAAGCGGGTTCACACATGACTGTTATCGCCATGACGTTTTAATAACTTTTTGTTTATCGTATCAGATGAAACTCGTGTATCAAATATTCAGGGCACCTTAATCCGTCTTCAATTGAGACAGTTGTATGGTACAGTAATTACTTTCACATGTGCAAGTTTTTTTTACAAAACGGTTCAGCTTTTCCTAATATTGACACGTTTGGGATCGCTGTGATAAGTTCAAATGTGGATTAACTCACTTTTCAATTTTTTCACTATCAAGAATTCTTTGAATATTGTAAAAATATCGCATGCTAAGACCGTAGAGTCGTAACCGCCGAAACGCAGTTTCACTACCAAAAAGTATGAGCTTTCTGGACGTTGGAATTTCTTTAAAAAATGATTAATTAACATGAATAACCCAAGATTGAAAAATTGCAAAGTTAAAAGCAAGAGGTTGTGTAGGTATGTATTGACGGATACGACCTCTTGGCTCCAATTTCTTGAAAAATTTTATTTACTAATGCCAAAATTTGTTGAATTTCAATGTTTCTGAACATATTTTTATGATTTTTACGTAATTACAAGATACGAAAAATATACGACATTATAGCTGCAGCAATGCTAAAAGGTCTTTGATATCACTTACAACTTTATGGAATTAGTCGAGCGATATGTAAGTGCACATAGAGTGGATTTCAGTTGAGAGCAATAGAGTGGATCTTCAAAGCTCAACTTCATTATGGGATATCTTTCAAAGGCGTCAATTGAAGGCAGTTTAATTATCAAATATAGGTGATCTGAATCGTTGAGCGATGCATTACCGGTATTGCAATCAGAGCGAAATCTTTATCAAGCTCTTTAGTTTCTTGATTTCAATAAAATCCAGTCCTTAATAGAATCGTGATCAAATGCATTGAATGTTGGACTCGGAATTGGAGGAGTTGCTGAATGAAATGCTGATTCCAGTATAAAATATAGCTCGTAAAATAATATGGTGATCGAAATTTCATCTGCATTAATAATACCCATTAACAGGATTTGATCAATACAAAAATACATAACATCGTATTTAAACGAAAACGAAATACGTATCAATGCCTTATCGTCGATTTTAAATTGAGGGTGAATGAATATAATTTCAATCAAAGACTATTAGCACCTTACGAAAACTTGAATTCATTTCATCAACGTGAGCTCAGCTCGTTTAAAATATTGCCAATGCCTCTGTTGCACCAAATTATGGGTTTGTACTGTGATCCCTAACCGAGTTTGTACATCGTAGCTACTTTTTAGAATTAAGATTTTCATTTTTGTTGAATTTAATTGAATAATATTGCAGAAAATTACCTTGGATCTATCAAGCAAGGGACTGATCTCATTAATATAGCTCATTGTACCGTTGAGAAATGGCTAGAGTAAAATTTTAACAAGCTCGTCGTGTATAAGAGGAAAGAGACAATAAATTAATTCCGAAGTTTATTAAAAGTAGGAACAATTAATCGTAATCGTACTTCTTGTTCAAGCTTTTAAAAAATTAATAGGTACGCCAAAGGAAGCTTTCAGAGTTGTTGAAAAAATTTTCTCCTTCAAAGTTTCTTTTCAGATCTCTGGCGGCAATTTAAAAACAAAAATTAACTGGATGGTACTGATTATTACCTGTGAATTGAACAGATTCTAATTATCGTAATTCAGTCTGTTACACCAACTAAAATTATAAGATCGATTCAAATCTCGGTTATCGGGTACGACCGTCTTGACATACCCGGTAATACGAGCTGATTCAAATCATCACCATGCGGTTTCAATTACACGGGGAAATACTTGAGATATTGGAAATGAAATCATAACTTAGACAAGCTGTTAGGCGAGATGAGCCTTCGTGCGAACTTAGTACTATATAGATAGAGAGAGAGAGAGAGAGAGAGAGAGAGGGGAAGCTAAGGAGGATCCCTTCTGAGTTTGACTTACGAATTACGATTAGCTTATATATGTACGAAATGCGAGTCTGTAACGTGGCTTAACATTTCCGCAACTCAAAGCTCTTCGGAATATTCTTAAAAGTCTGAAAATCAGAAAAGTGAGTTTGTCATTCTTTATATGCTTATATAGTAAAACTAATATTATCACTCACCTGCCCATAGATGCATTCGACTATTATAAGGTAAAACTCGATATACCTATTTGCTCTCAAAATATATCATCGTACTTACGCGATTAAAGGGATCAGGCAACGTATCTACCTCTGCAAAATCATGTGAATGAAATAAAAGTGTATACATGCATATATATTGCCTAATGTGTATTTCATGCACTCAGTTACCCGAAAAGTATATGTGGGTATCGTATGAAAGTATGGGCAGAATCGCGAATGTGTGGGCGTTTCCGTGAGAGGTAGAACCACCGCGCGTGAATTTTGGTTGAGAATATTGGAAAAATATACAGAGCCATGAAATTTATTTGTTTAGCCTTTTATTGAAAGAAAAGAATATGATTCACCCACTCAATATTTCCAACCGAATCTAGAGTTCCTGCATGTGTTTTCCGTATTTCTATAAAAAAAAAAAAAAAAAAGAAAGATACCACACGCATCTGCGAAAGGTTTTGCATATGGTACTTTAAATTATTGATAATAAATCTTTAGACCTATACTATACACTGCAATTACTTGGATGTAATTCGCGAGCTTTGAGGCAGCCTCTACCTTTTGATAGGTCGTGTCAGTGAGCTTTCATATAACTAATATCAATGTATGCGAATCCATACCTTCGCCTAACAATTTGCAGCTTAGAATTCGCTTCGCTATAAGCGCGTGGTCTTAGATCTATGGTTAGGTGCATAGTTGCTCGTGACACAAACGTTTCATATTAGATGAAGGAATTACTGAATCGGAATTATGATGAGCGATAGTCGACTGACAAGTTACCAGGTAAATCTTATAGATCAGTGATCGTGACAAGATATAAATATTACGTCGAAGATACATCGATCGATCACTTGATCAATCGAAGAATGAAAAAGTCTGTAGAAGTAGCAATAAGGAGTACGTTTGTCAGATATTAAAGTTTGTTTCAAGATGCAAGAACAATTTATGCATTTTATTCAAAATTTCATACGATTCATCATATCATTTTACTATACCATTTCCGGTATTTGGTAATTGGTATACTTGTCCTAAAACTGATGATGACGAAGAGACTCGCAATTATATATATGATTTGAATATAATTATATTCTGCTTGCACAGATCTCTGATCAGATCTATTTGACCTCAGAGCGTTACAGCTTCATCTGTCGCACCCTACGGCTAAGTGCACGATGCAAATACGGATAGTATTGCTGATATGAGAACACATGCACTACATCCATTGATATATTGTCCATTAAGCTATCTGCACACTTGTAGAATAAAAGGAGTAAAAAGTTCCTGTTGCAGGTGAAAAAAGACAATATATCAGCTATTTGGTCACGTATAAGTTAGCCTTGAATGATACTAGGGGGTGTTCACAGTAGTGGAAATTGCGAGGCTGATCATCAGAGCTTGAGCTAAAAAAGCTGGCATTCTCTTTAGCTAGGTGATGGGCTTCCTATCAGTTGAGAATTAATGACTTGCTGGGCGCGAGTTTTAGTGAGCACCAAATGTGCCAGAATTCTCACATTACTGTGGCGTGTTATAGCATTTTCTTCAAATTCGATTGTCAATTGGTGATCTACCGTAATTGATTGATGTATTTATTCAGTGTTCTGTACGGTGGGTAATGATTCTGTATATACTTCAGCAATGGACGTATGCAGATGCGAATGTGAACTGAAAATTCTTCTAGATGCCATTTTTGTCTGCGGTTTTCTTATTTACATACTCAGTTTTCTACGTGGATTTAAATTGAATTACGATGTCATGCAGTAGGGGGTAGCATGTAAGTGCAATGTCTTGTCATAATATAGCTCGTGTTTAGCTTAACAAAGAGTGACGTAGGAAAGTAACGAAAAATAAAGATCCTGAAATACGGAACATTATACCTTTTTACCACGTCTACTCTCACATATGTGCATAAAATTCAAACTACTAACCAACCTTGTCTATACATATACTTATACATGTAGTAACTATTTTATGAAAGCATTCATTATTCATGCTGAATATTTACAACATGATGCGCAGACAGGTGATAAATCATGTTTGGTAATCTTGTACAGGTATATTTGACTTCTGTATCTGGTCCACCGGATCCGCCGAGTGTCAAGAACTTGGACGTCTGAACTTAGATCCTTGTTTTAGTATACTGTTCATAGTGTTAAGGAAGTGGTATGGCAACAAGCGTATTGGCATACAGCCAACGTCTCCTTTCGAATGCGCTTTAGTAGGGCAGAACGGATACGGTACAGTTTCTGCCAGTAGAATCCGGAGTAAACCCTGCTTGTCAGTGTTAAAACCGAATGCATTTGTAACCTCTCGCTTTCCAGTCGTTCTCATCTTAGTTAGACAACTACACGTGCTTGATGCGGGATAGGAAGATGAACAATTTGTATTTCAGTTTGAAACACTAAAAGCTAAGCGAATAGGTCGTGGGTTGAATAAATTACAGAGATTCTGGATCTGAAGGATGAGTTCAACTGTCTCTGACATAATCATTGTTTAAACGTTTCATATTTTTATCATGGAAACAACATTTTCTGGATATTTATCGCAATTTAATAAAACTAAAGGTTTTTTTCCTTCCATTCACGTGACATTGGATTTCACTGGAATAAAAATTTCCATTGAATATGACGTGGCTACTGTCTGATATAAGATATTGCACTTTTATCAAACTAGAACTAGAATTATTTTATACAGATATTGCATGTGACTTCAATTCAAGAAATCTTGTATATCACTCGCATCGCAGAACGTTGCCGCATTTTGATTTTTAGAAAAATCTGCACCTAGGAAGGTGTGATATTATGGAATTCCAATCTCCTGCCAGCTCGTGCGATACGATGTATGAAAAACTTCTTTTTTTCAAAAGTTAAATCCTCTTATATTAGGTAAGCTTCTTCACTTGGAGGTAATAGGATTTTTGTCTCAACCACGTGTCATCATATATTCATCAAAAAATTACACAGTCCTACAGAATTTGTGAGTCCTTTGAATATATCAAAGGGCTACATGGCTGTGTGGGAATCAAAGACCAGTCACAGCGGACAAAAAACGAATAAAGAGAACCAACGATGGTACTGAATTGGCTCTTTTTGCTTTTTCTCAATTTTCTCAATTTCTTTATTACCGAAAGCTTAAATTTTGCGTAAAAAAGGTCAGTTCAAAAGAATCCCGCTTTCTAACGCAGCTATAGTCATATATTCGTAAATTGATTCTGTCGTATTCTCAGACTTTCTACGGAATTTTGGGGCCTTCTTTTGATGAAAAAAATGTAGACTAACAAAGTATTCGTATAAAGCTTAAAAATTCCACGTCTGGCTTTATCGTAACGTTATTAAAAAATCTATCACGATTTCGAGTAAACCGCACTTAATCGACATTCCATATGATGTTATTAAAAAAAAAAAAAAAAAATCATATACTTCGTTAAACCTATCGAGATGAAATTATTGTGCATCACGCTATCCGGTAAATATCAGTAGGAATAACAAAATCTGTATAGTTATTACAAATTGGCGGTAACAGCCGGTTACGTGCTTTGTCATGCTTCCCGAGTCGTGATTTGCGGGAGTTTGGAGTATCCGCTGTAGGTATAATCTCATAGTAAACTCGCAGTTAGTCTGGCCATTGATTTCGTAAATCTAACAATCTATACGTCTAGCAATTTGTCGCCGTTTCCTCTACGTTTCCCCCATTTCCGGTCAATAATATTTAACACGCCGGCGAACTGGTACTCTACCTCTAATACGATCATGGATCCAGTGATTAAGCATTCGTGAAATAATGGCGCGTATAATGAGATAGCTGAACGCGTCACTAATTAATTATTATGATCGTTGCATTTCCTGTAACCTCAGCACTAAATATAGACAACGCTGAAACTCGTCTATGAGGGTGTAACTTTGCTTCTAATCATTTTTCAGAAATACCGCCGGTCATTCATCATTCGTTAACATAGACGAACAATTTTTGGTACAATTTTATCGAACTTGTCCTTGCAGCTGTCGAATCTGGTCTATGAAAAATGGCACCGAAATTCAGACATTTATACGTCAGTACATCATTCCGTTCATTATTGTACAGTTGAACTGAAAAATATTCATTCAAAATTCGATCAAACGAAATGAATTTAGCTTTAGTTGAAGTTTGCGTTCATCAAAGTTTGATAAAGGCGCAATCTTGTGGTATACCAAGTGCTTGGGTAGCGAATCTAGCAATTGTAGCTACGATTCCCATAATATATTGACTTGTGTAAATGTTTTGAATATCGTATAACAAAAGCTTTCGTACGACACGTATGCACGCGGAGCAATCAATTGCATTTCAGATTATCGAAATATGATTCACGGTGATGATTTATTACTGTTCATAGGTACCATGAAACGTGTGTTTCATTGTATTTGCAGGATCGAATCGGAGTTAAATTTATCACGGCTATGCCGTTGATATTTAAACGTTGATCCGGCACTAGGGATAGTTGTTATCCAAAGAAGAAAAAAAAAAAAAAAAAAAAGAGTCAAAAAACGTACAATGCAATTGATTGCATTTCGTAATTGTGATTTGCATCACAATTTATAATTCAACATTTTAATCACTATATTTTACCTCGGCTCATATATACTTTGCTATAAAAAGATCGCAGCTTGATTTCAATCAATGGTTCATAGAAATTTCTCGATGATTTTATAATCTCTAGATGATATTCCTATTAGTTGAGGCACTCATTCAATATCCACGTTCAATTGGCAATTACGTAGATAAGTCCATCCCACTGGATTGCATTGCTGATAAGGAACAAACCTCACAATTAAAAATTAATGGTAATTATAATATCTCGAAGTGATTTAATATTCGTTATTCAAAACGTTGCAGATATAGTATATAATATATAATTATCGATAAATCTATATTAACAATAATTGAAAAACAAATATCCTCGCTTTTCTGAATGTTACCACTATACTCCCCCAGAGACTTTGCAGAAAGGTACCCAGCTCTACGATTTAGCAAATCAGGGTTTTAATTCCAAATTCATTTAACCAAGTCAATGAAACTGAAAATTTCACTTAGCAGCTAAAGCACTTTCGTACGTGCCTCCGGTTCCTCCGCGTTTCTCGCTCCAGTACCAAGATATGATTCCAATTCCTGAGGTAACCTGGGTCCTTAAGCAAGAGGAGGGAGGCGAAATAAGGTGTAAGAGCATGTCGGGGTTAGGTAAGACTGGTTTAGGGTTGATCATTACAGGTATTTGAACTCGTCGGGTTTAGGTGGGGGCGTTAGGATTAAATGAGGACTAAAAAGCGGCAGGAGATGAACCTTGGCCTGGTGCAAGAACACACGAAGACCTTAGACCACCGGTGGCAACCAACTATGTAGACGTCGAGCGCGGCATAGCTGGCCTCGATTAATTCAAAGACCCGAGGATGTACCCTCTCTCCGTAAAATAATTGTTAGTAGTAGCGATGTATCTTAAGTCTAGGTATGGCGCGAGGCGGGTTAACGGCGCCAGACTCCCTACAGGGAATGCTTAATTAAATATTTACATTAATTCGAAGGGTTCTTACGCTTGAGGTGAAAATCAGAAGGCAGGCGCATGAGTTAATCGAGGTATTAAATCCTGTCAAGAAATCGATATGTAAGTAGTGCACCTCGTTCTGTTATCCTACCTATTTAGTTTTTTCAAAATTTCTAAAAAATGGTGAAAAAAAATGTTCCCTTTTCTTTTTATTTTAAATAAACGCAGGTTCACCTATCCTAGCGAGGTAAGACTTAGAGTCAGCTTGTGTTTACGACTCCTAAAGTCTACACAGTGTTCGTAGTTACGAAGTGGGTGAAAAACAAGACTTTCGACAATAAAGGTTGAATGAGTCTGGAAAGTTCTGAAATAAGGCGAATGGAAGAGATCTAATAGAATTTGACCGGTATTTTGGGATTTTATTTTGGCGAGTATAAACCGATTCGATAAATCGTACTTTCTCGTAAATAAGTAAATAGATACGGAGATTCCCTGTAATATTCAACGACGCATATTGTTTTCAACCACAATCCCGCCCACACCGAGATTTTCCCGAGCCATTTTGAAACTAAACAGCAATAAGCAAGCAATAACGCGCGTATTTATGCCTGCTACGGGAACACCTTCCCTTTCGCCAGGGAAATTTAGTACCGAGTGGATCTGTATTCCGATGGGGTGAGTTTCACGCTTGTAATAATATATCAGCTATTCGCCCTATTCGCCCGACGCTCCTTAATGCGGGGCTTCCAAGGGACGAATTCATGCTTATTGCTAGCGATTTTCAAGGACGGCTAACTTTATTTAAAATCCCCATGCGTGCGCACGATGTTACGAATTTTTTATGCAGTATCCCCCGGGTGTATTTTCGTCTGCTATTTTATCCTTTACCTCTAAAAGCGTATAACAATAATACAAAGAAAGACAACCAGTAAATATAGCTTAGGTATAAGGTATACCTTCAACTATAAAACGAAGGCGATATAACGGCAACCATTCATTTTTTACAGATTCGCATGAATTAGTAAAGTTTGGAAGTTTCGGTGTGTTCAGTCTGCTACTACTGCAAGAATCGTTTTATACTTGTTACCTGCACACGTGGGGTATAACAAATCGACTTGCTCTAAACGTGTAAATTCCTGCATGGCATAGATATATAGTTACAAGACACGAGGCAATTACTTCGAACGACAACATTAACAGCATTGCTGTACTGTGTTGAGACTTGCATATATGTGGCACATAGTATGGTATACAGGCCAGGCCATGACAAAGGTAATAGGTTCTGCGCAGAATTTTAAAACCATTCAGAAATTTAACGATGTGTCTTGGACAAAAGAATTTTTTTCACAGTCTGGCATTAACCGCAATTTTGCTATCTAACTAAGTATAATTTCACTTATTACTCCTTCGGCGGGTAGACTGTTAATGCAAAACCAACAACAGCTCCAAATCAACCTCAGAAAAAAAAAAAAAAAAAAAAAAAAAAAAACAACAGAAATATTATTTCACTGAATCCTGAAAAGTTCTGCTATGGAATCCGATCTATAGGATAACGAGAGGAAAAGTTTAGAACTTCGTACAAGGACGGAGACGCTCATATACTTTTCTTGTATATTTATTGAAAATGGCTTCTGATCACAGATCAATAAATAACTAAAGCTGCAGGATGTTTGAGATACATCGAAGCAGGACGTCGGACCCGATGACTGTGTTTCGCTCACGATCAGTGTCTTGGCCTTGAATGTAAGGAAAATTTGGAACCACAAGCAGATGCGGTAAGTAGCTTTTCGGCTGATCCGCTGAATTTTGAAGGTAGTCTACCTTTAACCTCTTTTAACCTTAGTAAATCTACTTCAGGGAAATTCACTCAGAGCGAATCCCTCCCTACCATATCGAAAAAATGAAATGAAATGAAATAAAATATCCAAGAAAAGCACAGAGAGGCAGCCGCAGGGATAACGTGATCGTGCGTCAGGATCAGTGTGTCCATAACGCACCAGGGTACTCCACGTATCGTGAGTGTATATCTCGATGAAGGATCGACAAGGATCAAGGGATTTGAAATTCTGAACCAGGGGCGCTTTTTCCGAGAGAGAGAGAGAGAGAGAGAGAGAGAGAGAGACACTGAAATGGACATCGATGGTCTCGGCTTTCGAATAACGGATGACTCGTGGTTTTTGTGAATTTCTGTGAATATGACACTCGATTATAAGCCGTTACTATCTAGCTGGTCGATTGTTACAATACTTATGGTCTTGCGATTGCATAAAAGACGTTGTTGACTTTACGATTTTCTTGTGTATTAAGCCCAGCCACCTTACCCACCACGTAGGAGTCAATGTGGAGTAGAGGTATAAAGAGAAAAGTCGGAAGGGAATAGATGGGAGATGCGACAGCGCGGAGACAAGATTGCGAATCTAAATGCAAATTTACGGGGGCGGCAAATCTTACATCAAGCAACCAACTCTACCTTGACCCGGTATATATGATTATCGAACCTTATACCGCACATTGCTGTGTAAACTTCATCGTTGTACTTCTTGTTGCATTAGTCCAAGTTTCCGTCACAAGGAATCTAAATTATCGCAATTAACAATGATCCAGTGTCATGATTGTGTGATGCTTTTCAAATAAATGCAATACCGTTGTGTACATATTTATGCTGTGAATAAAATAAAAATTGAATAATAATCAATCCTGTAGATACCTGGCGAATTTTCAGCCCTCCAAAAGCAAATAGGATCAATGGACCCGTGATCACTGTCAAACTGTTGATAGATATTCAGAGTAGTAAACTATTCGCAGTTCCATTCTGATCTGTCGAGTCCTATTCGAATTTGGTTTGTAGGATTGCATTCTTCGATTCCCTGGGGAATCCTATGAGAAAGGATAACCTTATTCCTTTTGTTTCGAGGTATCACGTCTGAGAACGGAAGTCTGTAGAATGCCGATTTCGGATGAGGTAAGTAAATGAGAGCGAAGATGTAGTTTTGGAAATCAGAATTTAGACTTGTTTCGTTCTGGGGTATTAGTTAGTACAGATTGGAAATAACAAGGCGCACTGAAGCGAGTGATAGGAGGTATTCTGGGCAAGGAGGTCTCGAGGCCAGGATGGTAGAGGAAGGAAGATGGCGAGGTAGAAATAGGCATGAAAGATAAAGAAGCGCGATGGAGAGAAAATGAACTTTCGAAGAGAGTTTGGAGAAGGTTAAGGGTTACTTCCAGGGCATTTACCTCTGACCGCCCAACTCACATTGAATCCCGTGCACCGTATGGGTCTGATCGATCTCCGCTGCTTCCATTTTCTCGAAACCTATACGTCCCTTACTATTTTTTCACACGTTGTCCCGATAAAATCACTAGATATAAGATTTCTTTGGTTTTTTTGGCCAATCGCCGTAAAATTTTGATCAGATGATAATCGCATGCACGCAAAAAAAAAAAAAAAAGCTGTAAAATTTACTATGTGGGCAGTAAATATAGGGACAGCACTTTTTTTCAGTAGAAATTATCACAATTGTGGTGACATTCACTCATGTAGACATTGAAGGCCACTTGCTCCAATGTACCCAATACTGCAATTGTGATAATTTCTACTGCAAAAAAGTGCTGTCCCTATATTTACTGCTCACATAGTAAATTTGACAGCACTTTTTTTTGCGTGTGGTGTATCATTAACGATAAAATCAATTCTGTTGCCAATAAAGATTTCTGCGATTTTGCCACCGTGTCAAAATTTTATGAAAATTCGCTTTTACCACTAATATAAAAACTTAGTTGCATGAATAGTGGATATGTGGGCTACCGTAAACCGAAGCGTAATTCCGGTTAGGAGAGAAATAAACCACACCGTGCATCAACCGTTGGAAACTGAAATTTCGTTCATCAATCTAGTATATGTGATGAAAAATAACCTTGCTATCGCACGGTGACAAAATATCACCCTGGTGAAATTACACGCTTCACATATCAGAGCCACGTTTTCTGTTTCGTTTTTTTTTTTTTTTTTTCACAATTAGGTCACAGACTCAGAAAGATGGATGGTACCTATTCCTCGTGGATACGAATGCGATAGTCTCTATTAGAAAGATACTCGATTACCATTTCAACTGCATTGTGAGTCTGGACATCAGTACAGAATATCGGTTTCCAATCTCGAATAGTTTGTTAATTTTTCTGATTGTTCGATGAGAAATTTCGAATTTTTCGACGATTCGGTGTATATCAACAAATGTTTGCATCTATACGTGGGGCCGATATAGGATATTCGTGAAACTCCGACCCTCAGCGACTGAAATATAGAACTGAAACAATTCGTTTTTATGAAAGAAACGCGTCTGGAATAATATGACAGCGTGTTACCCACCTTTACCGATTCTCTCGTACCCACATATGAACCCATACGTCGACATATCGTTGTGTTATATTTACGCGATATACTCCTCAGTGTGATATATTTGATTGTCCATTCTTCCAACATGGCTGAAGAATTGATAGATATAGAATAATTGAATTTCAAGGCAATGTATAAACATTTATGCAATGCGATTTGATGCATCATATTCGATAAACATGAAACCACGTTGTGAATACATAGCATGTGCTCGCCTGGCCGTTTCGTTATACGTATATAGAATAAAACTGTGGAAAAATAATTCTCGAAGGAAATCAATTTTTAATTATTGCATAGTTGACTTAGCATATAGTTGAACTTTAGAGTTGTTACCTGTAAATATCAACTGCTATTTAGAGATCAGCAAGTTAGGTAGGTAATCGCCACCTCGTATATACCACACTGGGAATGCTCTGACACGTCTTAAATTCGAAGTGACACTAAAACTTTGCTCTTAGAAGTAACGGCAGGAAATAGCATTATGACTGGCTTACAAGCCAGTGTGACATTTGACGTCGAATTTCAGTGCACATGGATGAGCAGGTAAGTTTGGAATAAAATGGTCCTACCGATGTTTACAATACTGCTTATATGCAGACTCTGGATACACAAGCAGTTAGCACGCCAAAGCTCCATTGAATATGGCTTTACTGGCTTTGCTGTCTGCTGAGCTTTTTCGTCGTCTAGACGCCACAAGATGATGGGATCAATCCGTGTTTATCCCCAGTAAGCCGCCTAAAGTCACGGGGTATTTCTCACCCTTTCTTTGATTTCTGTCCTGTGAACATAAAAATTTTACTGGACGTAACAACCTTTCCAGATGGATACACACCGAGGGTTTCTTTATCTGTGAATTACGGTCTCATGGATAACAAACATTACTTTTATTTTTCATACGGACACAAGTGTTCACAATTTGCATCTAAGGTGATAGTTTTTGTCACGACTGGTTCTTGAAGAAATATTAGACTCAATTTGATGAAAATATTTCAAGGGTTCATTGCTGTCGCTAGTTCTCCGAATTTCGCATTACTAGATATATCCTGGCCATGATAAAACCTTCTGACAATGTATAGTCACCATGCGTGGTTTTAACAATAGCCAATTTGTAACGGGCAGATGGCACGGGGAATTTTCAAACTACAACAAATCCGAAATTTCACGGATTTTCAACCAGATTGTGTTCTCTAGCGGAAACATTGTTCAGTTGATCAGTATGACCATTTTAACTGATTGTCAATACTTCAGGGAGCCAAGTGCAAGGTATGAATTATGGATGAATATAGGCAATCATCTATTTCGGCGAGGCTGATGTATTTTGCACGGTAAAAGTTATCTGTAAGCGAAAAACTAGGAAACTCTCTGCAATAGAGTAGGATATCCGGATGGACTCGGACGATTACGAAGTGAATGAAAGGGGCGAATGAAAAATTTACACCAGTCCCCCTGCAGCGTGACAGCAGGAGACAGCCGTTACTAAAGTATTTTTCCAAGAGTTTCATTTCTTATATTTATCAACGGAAAAACTCTTATACTTGATCTTATCACTACGCGATCGCGAAGTAACAGAAACTAAGTTTGACTGATGGTATACGAAGTGACTGGTCAGTGGTCAGAAGGTGGTATTGACGTGGAATAAGAACAAGAGCAAAAGCTTAGGACCTGGTCTCGAACAATTTTCACAGAGGGAGAGCTATTGGATTTAACGGGAAATAGAAAAATGTCTATAGAGTGGAGGTGCTTTCGCGGTGAAGTTGATAAAATGTAAAAAGCACCCGTTTTACTTGGCCGCTCCTAGCATAAAACCGATGAAATTGGTTACCTGAAAACTGTGAAATGAATCTCAATTACTTCTCCCAAGCAACGATGTAATCGATCCGGAAGGGCAGGCCGTTATATCGACTCGCACGACAAATGGTCCGTCAAGAAAAATCATCGTCAATTAACTAGATGGCTGCAGTTCAGCGATGGCTCGAATTTTTTTACCCGAAAATCGGCATCTCGGATTATCATTGTTTGGTATATTATACCTACCAAGTGACAGTCAAGTGGTGAGAAAAGGTATTTGTATAATCAGCAAAAGACTTTTCTCGCGGTTTGGAGTGGCTTCTGATACCTTTGGGTTGGGCAGAAAGGTGCGAAGGCAGACTGCAAACTCTGAGAAGATAAGCAGTTAATCCATTACCGGTTAATTGAAGTGAATGTAGCACTCATCCTCACCGCGGCACCCTGAGTCCCTTCGGTATATACATAGTAGATTCAACTGTGCGGGAGCTGGATGGAGTTAATTTATAAAACAAAGAGTAATTATAATTATTATTGGAGAATGGCGGGGCAGAGGGGGGGGGGGGGGGGGGGCGTTGTCTGCCAATTAAAAGTTGCAAACTTCACCCCTCAACCCTGCCCCATAGACGCATTACTCTTTCCCCCACACCATGATCCATACCCGCTCCGTTTTACTCTTTAATAATTCCCTCTCTATCGCGGGCAGGACTTTTATCGATAGCTTGGTCTCGTTTAGGTGTTTGATTCTTCCGATCTCTGGCACACGCGTTTTCATCATAGCGGCGAAGAAAATTGGAACGTAAAATAAGACGAAAACGAGAATTGCGAAACGCGACGGTACGTAATAAGTTTTATATGTAAAATTGAATCGAAGGTTCAATAATAAGGGGTGTTCCACAAAGAAGTTCTGGCTCTATTGAATATACTTTAAGACTCACTCGACGTTTTAATATTGAAGGGATCGTATCGCCAAATTTTACTCGTTCAAACTTTTAAATCAGGTTTTAGACATCAAGAAATATGAAGAATATCGAAAGACGATGTGTTAATGTATTACATGCTTTTTTTTGCTCAATGCATATGTCTTCTTTGTCGCCTCCTTATAGCCATAAATGTTAATCGATCCGAAGATTATGAGACTTAAGAGAATATAGTAGAAGTAGTATTTCGCGCCTTGGTTACCCAAACATTCGATGGGGTGTAATAAATTATTGTGTAGCTCTGAATTGATGAGGCCTTTGATAATAATTGATTGCAAGAAGTCATTACACTCCAATTCTGCCCTAGCCGCTTTAGTCTAAAACCCGATGGAAGTAATCCATAGTTTTCCAATCAGTTGAGAAGAAGGCATGCTCCATTTTCCGAAGAGAACGCGACTCACATACCGGAATCGGTAGCAGTTGATCAGTAATGCGGGCGTGACTGTGCCCCCTTCCTCCATTGGGACACTTCACATCAAAGCTATTGTCCCCGTAATAGGGGATGTCGAAGTTTTCTAACCAATCAGGGAAATCCCTCGTTTGTATGTATACAAATTAATGAACCCAACTCATCTTTGCTCTCACGCTGCAATTCCCTATACTCCACGTCTGTGTAATTGGCCGTAAGTGGTCCTCTCGTTGATAATTGGACGTACTTACTGAGGGTTAGGAAGTGTCCTTAAAATCTCACTCAAATTGATAGAACGGTAGAATCAGAAGCAGACAAATTTAGATTGAATATATTTACGGAAAATTGCGATGAAGAAAGAAAGATATTGTAAGCAAAACGATCCTCAATTAAATATAAGTATTTTGAGCGATTTGAAATGAACTTGGCATAGGAATGAAATGATAAAATATTTAAGATAACTGCTGCGAATAAATATCTCGCTATTTTAAGATTCGAGGTAAACTTCAAACATCAGCAACTTGAACTGTTCGACTTTCGGCATTGCATCTGCAGGCAACGAAGTCGCAGTTTATCTTGTTTCTCTGAGATTGGATGCATCGATGTGCATTTTATCAATCTCAGCGCACTCTAGTATTGCGAACAGAGGATGAATCCTCGGTTACTCGTGATGTGGAGTGATTTTCTTTTACTCAAAAGCAAATCCCGATATCTACCTCACCTCAATGTAATAAAAAAAAAATTGACTGAACATCCCATATGATAATTGAATGGTATCAGCTTTTATATCCCCCTATAGATTGTACAATATATATATAATAAATAATTGCCTGACTTCATCTGGTATGAAAAATATTTCCACATTTAATACAACATCTTGTATAAATGACGGCAGAGAATAAATTGTCGTCTGCAACGAATTTCTCCATTTCAAAAACATACAACACCAGCTTTCGCTTCCAAGCGTAAAAACCTTCTCTCATGTTCTTTGATCAATTATAAGCCAATCATTCATTAATTTCTTGGATCGTTAATTTTTACGGTAAGAGCTTCTTTCCAAATTCCTCACCTTGTCTCCGTTATTCTCTGATTAAACCTTTCGCTCTTATGTCACAGCAATTTTTATACAAACTTTTAAAAACTTTTGGACAATCGTTGCTGTATGCCATATTTAATATTAGATGGTGGTCGATCAGAAACGTGAGCATCAATTACCATACACTCATACAAGAGCACTAGAAATTGCTATTGCCAGGTACAAGCGCATTACGTTGGTCCTTATAGAGCTTACATATACTGTCACGGTCACAGCTTTTGAAGAGCGACGAGGTGTAAATGACCACGGATCTAGAGCCAATGAGTTGGAGCCAAGGGTTTAGCTTTAGAGTCTAGAGGCACTCGTTTCCTTGTCAATCTCAGCTTCAAGGCTTTGCTATTTTATCGGTTTCTATCAGCCCGTTGAAAGCCACCATTTCATTTCTTTTTTTTTTTTTTGTTGTACAGCACCACGATAGCTGAGTGCCATTCGGTATTGCGTTTTTCATATTTTCTATGTACCTACTACTTTTATCCAAAACCCAAGAGTATGTTTCTATGTACTTATACGTACGCTGCACATGTCCAACGTACAAGTACTTAGAGATCTTGAGTGCTGACGACGAAAGGATTCCAGTTGCCTCTCAGATCTACACGTGGTCGTGGTCAAGGATCGTAATGTGCAACGAGGTGTGAACGAGGACGAATCTGGAGCCAATGAGTAGTCGTGGAGGGTTTAAGGGCACTAGCTCCCTGGTCAATCTGAGCGTTGAATCATTGCTACTTTATCGGGTTCTTTTGAGCTTTTGAAAGATAGAATTTCGTTTTTCCGTAGTTATTTTCGCCTGACTCCCGCGTGAATTGAATCCAGCGTTGCATCCTTGAAAGAATTTTATCAGAATTACATGCGACGAATGGGATTATTTAGTAATGGTAAGGAATAGGTTCAACAAATAGAATCTAATATGCCGATAGAATCGATGATTTCCAATTTTTACATATAAATAAAAAATGTTCACAATTTTTTACGATTTGGCAATACATATTTATCTTATGTCCCCTTTACAGCCTTTGTACAGGCGAATACATCGAAGGTTAAGTACTTCGCAGCTTTAATAGTATGCAAATTAATCTTAGCTAACTATCAACGGAGCGACCTTTGGCATGCCAAGTTGGTGGGCAGAGATTGTGGGGTAGAAAAAAAACAAAAAAAAACGGATCGTTCGCGATGCAAATCGAGTACTTAGCCCCTTATAAATTAGACAATAAACTTCATTAATGTCCCTCATCTAACCTCCGCCCAAGCTCTAACGTGGAAGTTTTATCTCCGCACCTATTATCGAGCTACCGCCATTCTAAACTTGGGTATACGTTCAATATACATGCAGAGATTCCGATCTTTTGGGGGTAAACCATAAATCATTTCGTTAGGCTACCCTCTAAGAACCGGTTTTAAGCTATATAGACCTATTTGATCGAAGGGGGTGCTTGCAGGTTTCGTGCCAAAAAATGATCAACTACGAAACGAGTCGATTAATTTTCACCTATTAATGCATCATCAGGATTCCATCGATCTTTAAACAGCCCGGGATAGTAAGAGTTCACAGAATCTTGAGATTTTCAGCTCGGTTTGTCCTTGTATATATGAACGCTACGTCGTGCAAGCATATTATATTATTAATTCAACAACCTGCATACAATATATATATATATATATATATATATATATATATATATATATATGTTTTCAGGATTTGCTCAAGTTCATTAAGATAACTGCATAGTGCTTTAGGTACTCAGACACAGATTCATATTCTGACTTGCTTTCAACCACCGGTACTCTGAGACTCTGCAAATGTAGAGATATTACTAGAACTATATATGACTATAATATACCGATCTTATGATGCACCAAGCAGAGCTCATCGCAGCCTGAATCTACTCGGCAAGATATTAGAAAGGGTATATTTCATTAGCAAAGATATACGGAGTAACTACAAGTTTTGATTATTTATCGAAACGCCTGCAGTGGAAAGTGAAATTAAAATAAAATATATGATGTAATAATATGGTTGGAAGTGAAAAGTAAAATAAATATAAAACTAGGTGCTTGTCACTGATTCAAAATTGTGCTCAACCAGCGAGAACGAAAATTCAAATCGGCATTGCGCGTTGGAAGCCATTTCGGAAATGCGG
Source organism: Tenthredo mesomela (assembly GCA_943736025.1). NCBI lineage: Eukaryota > Metazoa > Arthropoda > Insecta > Hymenoptera > Tenthredinidae > Tenthredo > Tenthredo mesomela. The sequence goes on along the minus strand of OX031015.1, from coordinate 33,003,947 downwards.
CGTACCGAATTTACGAGTAGTAGATACTTTCTACGGGTCTCCTTGGCTACGTCCTCGTCCTGAGCTCAAACAATTCTTGGCTGGACGCCACTGCGGTACCGCAGCAATTTTATGCATTTTGCGGTTCTCGCGTTTCGTGAAAATCCATCGAGGTTTACAAATTGCAGGCCAATGCACTTTGCCTCAACTTTCCACCGATGGCGTTGTAGATAGGTACACTTGCCTTGATACATTTCAGTGGTGAAACGATCATTGGTAATAATTTTCTGGTATTAAGCCGCGGTAATGAGCTGACAATAATAATAATAATAAAAATAATGATGATAATAATAACAATAGTGTGCAAACGAACCACGTAATGAACAGTTCAATAGCTGATAACTTAGTAGCAATCAAAGCGTATTGTACGGCGTCCAGCTTGACATGTGATTGTGCGTGTTGAATACAATTTGTTGCCGTAAACGTAGTACCGATTGGTATACTTTGCGTAGTATGTAATCGAGGTGTTTACCCAGCGAATTCGAGTTACGCAAAACATGGTGATTACTCTGATTCCGCGCAAGCTACGCACTGCAGGGCCGCCGGACATTATTCCTAGGTATTCGCATCCGTGCGGAACACAGAGAAAGGGAAAGGGAAAGAGAAAGAGAAAGAGAAAGAGGGACAGAAAGGGAGATAGAGAAAGATAGAGAGGGGGAGATCTGACATTTAATTAACACCATCCGCTTGAATTCGTCTAGAAAGGTGAATCGTTAAACTAGGAAGTCACACAACGATGCCTATGTGAAGCGAGAAACGGCTTTGTGCGTTTCATCTTACGTTGTCGCTAATTCTAGACTCCGCAAAAGCTAGAATTTCATTCCAAGGTGTTTAATTGATTGAAATGAAACTGTAGTAACACCGAAGGGTGAATTAACCGTCTTAAATACGTAACTATTTCAAGGACCCACCGATTTATCACACCCGGACCGAAGCTCGTGAATTAAGTACACTTAAATTGCCATGTTCTATAATTTATGTCGCTATTAGAACCTCGTCTGACCAAACGCAACCCACCCTATGTGATTGAATGAGATTTTTTTTTATCACACTATGATTTTTGCTGCACTTTCACGGATTTATAATAGTATGGATCTAATCGTAGGATTACGTGGTCAATCAAGAAGTAATGGTCCAACAAAATTTCAACCCTCATAAGTCATTGATAGAGGAAAACCTAATTTTAATTCTGATAGGGTTTCTCTGGCTGAAATGAATTTCCTAGTTAAACAATCAAACTATTCGTTTGATATAAATAATTGAAATGGTTCTGGATAGCATAGCAGGTATAATTTGATTTGGAATTATTTCGCGGATAAAATGAAAGCAATAATTCGGGATTTCCCAGCTTGACTGATCCTTGACCCACCTTTGCCGACGTCGACGTCTACTCGGTGGCAGGTTCTGACAATATGGTCAGAGAAAAATGAGGAAAAACTTAGGCAATAAACAATCTAACAATAAGCTATCCCTAGCGAGATGGGTACTAGAGCCAGAGTGGCTGAGTAACGGACGTATAGCAACAACGACAATGTCGATAGCAATAAATAGCAAAAGGATTCAGTTTGGATTCAGCACGAAAGCTTCGCGAACTCTTTATATAAATAATAGCTACGAGCTGCTGCTCGTAAAACTGAATTACGTGCAAACATCCAACATTGGTTTTCTAGTGCATCAAGTGTTTCGTTGTGTAGGTATATGTATTCATATGCATATGTATTTCGCCAATGTATTATATTGCGGTTGGAAAATAAAATTTGCAATAAAAACTGAGAACAGCTCGTATATTCGGGATGATCGAATTTACTGACCAACGCAACGTTCCGCGGTGCTAATGATTAGGGAAAATATATAATACCTATTTTACTTTTATTAACAAAATATGTAATTTTTATCTAAACTACATATAGCTGCGTATATTATATTTATACAATATATTGTAAAATAATATTCGTTGTATTAACTTTACACGATTATTTCATGCGCGGTATAGTGAAATATATGTAGTAAATATATAAAAATGGCACGCAGACTTTCAAGACAAGGATGTTTGGCAACGTGTCAAAGTGTTCTGTATATTCAACCAAGTATACGTAAATATATCAAAGGGTGTGATATCCGACCGAAATGTCGATTCGACTCGCTGATCTTACATTTAAAAAGAACACGATCAGCCAATATAATATCACTCCGCATGTTGTTGGCTACTTTTTTATTTGTACAATCGGAGTGAATTTTTAATTTGATTTTTTTGTTAGTTTGTTAGATATTAGGAGAAATTAGGTAATCGAATGTCGTTGAGCAGGGAATTGCAGCCTTATACTCGCATCTATTAATTGAAATATTGTCCGTTGACGGTATAGGTATAGAGATATTAATCGGATATCAACATATTATGTGAAACACCGAATCCTGCTTGAAATAGTTTTATATTAGTTATAGTTACTAGGGGGAATTGGAATAGCAGTGAAGTGAGATAAACTAATAAGAAATAGGATAAAGGATTCGCGAAAGAAATAACATCCAAGAGATAGCTGGCACTATAAGAAGCGAAGCGCGCTAATTTAAATGGGCGTATTCTCTCGCCAGGCTTCTTGACTAGACTACCTCGAAGATAGAAGAAAAAGAGAATTCACGTAAATAGTACACGTAAATAATTAGATCTCACCACCCTGGTTGGAAAGCATCCAATGCATCTTCGTTTTCCAGTTCACAGCGCCTCGCGATCTTCTCCACGCAAACCACCACCACCGCAGGCTTTCAACCCAAAGGCAGCATCATCACGTTACAGACCTGTCGACGTGCCGCTGGAGAGCATCTTCATCCGCAATTTCACCTCATGGTGTTGAAATCTTATGTCGATTGAATGATTCGCGAACGTTTTATGCCTGTGGGAATAAGTTTTTTTGCTATATTTTTCATTGCTATAAACAATTCTGATCTGATAACGAGAATAGATATTGACTCGTTCCACCTTTTTTTTTTATCGCCGCAGAATCTTTGCCATGGAATAACATTTGCCAACGATTTAATGGACCGTGTTATATCCATTTAACTTTTCAATAATGTCGAGAGATCCTTTAGCGTGTGTATCTTACGGGCTATCAGCTCTACGTCTTCCTTCTCTGACCGCTCCATCACCGTATCCTGCCCTCTTAGTCGAAGGAAAGAGAAAACTGATCCATTATTCATATTCTCGCATGGAGGACGACACCCGCAAGGCTTGGCTCTTTTATTTTCTCCGTTTTTTTTTTGTCTCTCTTACAATGCGTCAGTCCCTGCAATATCTCGTGAAGTGAATTTTAGTAGGTACCTAGAAAACCAGCAACGGGAAATATTCTATCGCGATGTGATGGCGGCCATATAATAGATTATTCTTTGATCCCGTAGGGCTGAGGTAGTACCATCTCATATCCCATCTGATGGGACATGGATATACACTTTCTTCAGAGGGCGAAAGCGCGCGGTTACGAGGAGCAACGCGCCCGAACCCTTTCCAAGGGAGTATTCTGAGTCTGCGATATTTCTCCTTCCAAAGCCAACAACCGTCACCATAACCACCGCTTTTCGTGGCCCCTGAAGGAATTTTGGGTATGAAAGTGGAAACTGGTCTGAGCCTGATCGCAGCAACCGGTCCGATACTGTAAACGATTTTCAAGAAACTTGCCGTGCAATGGGCTGGTGTGAGAAGAAGGTGTTCTACCGAAAGAACATAAGAGATATCAGGTAAAAGGTACGAAAGTTAAAACGACTGTCACAGACAGAGGAAGCGCAGGATCTCAGAGTTCGTTCAAGGGGATAGACGAAAGCCGAATTTTCCTTGAAACTACTCTCTAAATTTGAATCAGTGAATAGTCACTGGTTTCCAGTTATAAGTCGGATCAGTGACCGACTTATAACTGGAAACCAGTGAATATTCACTGATTGTCAGTAGTTTTCACTGATTCAAATTTAGAGAGTAAGGTCTGATTTCTGAAAATATTTTCTTAGTCTCGTTACCGTGGAAAAAGAAACTCAAAAACAGATTTGTTAGCTGTACTGGTAGGATAAAGAGACGGCATGAAACTCCGGGAAGAGATAGGGGCAGCAAAAAAGACAGTGCTGCGTGAAATATAAATGAGTTGCAGTGCTGAAAGTAAAGTTAGCGTCCGCAAATTACATCATTAACTTCTTTTTACGGGTTCGCGAATCCTATAGCTGTCGCTTAGCCCATTTGTCTTCTTCTGATTCGCGATATCGCAAGTGGTCAAAATGTTTTTCTATTATATCCAGATGTTCCCCGCGTTTCGTCGTATCTATTGCAGAATCGAATAATGCATACCGGGTCGCGTAGCGAAGCTGTTGACCCTATCGGATGTCAAACACAGACATAGATTACATCGCTGTGTCAATGTCATGTGGTAAGCCATTACACCTAATTGGTTCATCCCTATCGAAGGGTGGAAACCGCGGGGTACCTTAATGGCACATGTGTATACCACAAGTGACTGCTAATTGCTGATTTCGTATTGAATAGGCTTTCTCAATTCAGACTGGAGTGTGTGTCTAGTATAATATTGGTGAGAAACTTTAAAATCGATTAGTCTGACGCCAGCGTATAACGAATTCTGGATTAGAATTATTCAAGATGAAATTTCTGAGCCAAGACTCGCACCTTTAGATTTTACTTTGTGTTTAAGATCAGGCTTTGAGGTCGGTCCTAACTTCCTGTGAGTTAAAGAGCGGTAATTAGTTATTGTGTGCTGAAGTATGAGTTTTAATTGGTAGGGAAACTTGAATTCACGAATTATACGAGAGAGGGTATAATGTCCTTATTCTTATTGAATGTTGATATTTCCATAACGTATAATATTCCACATCACGAGTCACTCGTATAGTATAGATATATCCCATATGTTTTCGGGTATGCCGATATCAACTGACCCTGGCAAAATTTACTGCCGAAATAATGTTGGCATGGAAAAATATTTCAGATAAAACATTGTGAGATGTTGAAATGGTTTATTTATACCGAAAATTGTCTGAACGTTTAGGTGTTCATATAGAATTTAATTTTTTTCAAACCACTTGTTATAATGTGTTATCCAAAAATGTTGTGCCTACTGTCGTTGTGACAAAATCAAATTGTCCAGGTTAATATACAAACAGTGTCACCCTTTGTGTACTCATATTTGATGATTAGCCCGGTACATAACTGAAGCTAGGAAATAGTATCGGCTTTAATTAAGCTAAGCACACTGGATTATCTGAGTTTAGCAGAGGCTCTTGGCTTTTAGATATCTTGTGCGTCTGTCTTAGTACGCGGCAACGAACGTGCCAAGTATATTATCGTCAAATTCATTTGAGATGTTAGCACAATCTCTGTGTCTGTGAGTGTTTATTATATGAAGCATTCTTTGTGAACCGGGCCACTTTTGTTTTTCAACCCCTCCGATTTTTTTTCAAAATCTGACAGTTTGAAATATTAGTCAAAAGGAACGTCTGTGATTTTTTTCAGATTTTTTCAGGCATCTGTTCAGGATTTTCAATTTTTCATCACAAACACTGTATCTCAAAAAATATTCATCAACCAAAAAAAAAAAAAACATGAGACTAAAAAGTTTTATTTTTTTCCGCTTTATCGAAAAAAATTAAAATCATAATTTTTCTGCATTGGGAAACCTGAAATTCGGCAGAAAAATGAGAATAATTTTTTTTTAAGCCCAATAACACACCTTCGATTTCGGTCCAAATTTTACAGGAGGTCTGTCGTTGGGTGAAGAGTCTGCAAAAAAAATTTTAGAATGGTACCTACAATGGTTACGATGAAAAAAAGAAAAAAAAAAAAAAAATAGTTGCTGCGTGTTATCGGTAAACATTTTTTGGGCATCATTTAAGAATATATATATTCTCTAATGATATTCTCTAATGATTAGAAGATATGTATATTCTCTAATGATGCCCAAAAAATGTTTACCGATAACACGCAGCAACTATTTTTTTTTTTTTTCTTTTTTTCATCGTAACCATTGTAGGTACCATTCTAAAAATTTTTTTGCAGACTCTTCACCCAACGACAGACCTCCTGTAAAATTTGGACCGAAATCGAAGGTGTGTTATTGGGCTTAAAAAAAAATTATTCTCATTTTTCTGCCAAATTTCAGGTTTCCCAATGCAGAAAAATTATGATTTTGATTTTTTTCGACAAAGCGGAAAAAAATAAAAGTTTTTAGTCTCATGTTTTTTTTTGGTTGATGAATATTCTTTGAGATACAGTGTTTCCGATGAAAAATTGAAAATCCTGAACGGATGCCTGAAAAAATCTGAAAAAAATCACACACGTTCCTTTTGACTAATATTTCAAACTGTCAGATTTTGAAAAAAATCGGAGGGGTTGAAAAACAAAAGTGGCCCGGTTCACAAAGAATGCTTCATATGCAGGTGGAAAACTAAGGATCAGCTAGTGGTGTACGTATAATAACGATATACTACATGTATCTAGCCACTCGGTGGTAGGTACGTAATAGATTTTAACGAAATTATATCACCGCTGAAACTTGGTACTATGTCGTAGTAAACTCTCCATTCCAGTTAAATTTGTATTCAACTAGCTGCTCGTTGTGCAAGCAGCCAAAATAACCATGGAGTGAGCGAGTGAGAGTTCTCTCTGCATGTATAGGGGTTGAGATCTTCCTGTCTTCACGACAAACTTCCCTCATTTTAGACCGAGCAGCCGTCCCTCAGATATTAACTCATCTTCGAAGAAATGTTGGGATCACGTGTGCCCGTGAAATGATGTATAGATGCGAATTACACATAACTAATGTCTGCAGAATCATGGTGTCTTCAACCTATGTGATCTATACCCTCAGAATAAAATCGTGTATTAAGAAGGGTGAAAAGTTCTCAATTGTATAATTACAGCGTGATTATATACGCGGGAAAAAAAAATCTAACAATATTCAATTCAAAAAGTGAACCAATCGTTGCTACTAGGTGACTTTCGGTTTTCGACACAGGGCCCAAGTTGGTTCTACTGCGGCTCGTAGCACCGGTGGCTGAGTAGCTCCGGGCCATTTATTATCCCTATTATCCCGCCTCTGACCTCACTCACTCCCGAGGGAACCCTACAACACCTACTATTCCGAACCTTTCCCTGCACCCTTACCTCCGCTTCTCTTTCCATGCGCCCATCGCTAGCGACCCTTCATCACACAACATCGCTCCTCGCTCAACATCGGGGTGGTAACGTCGATGGCTATGCAGCGTCTGGTTCCCTTTTATAGTCTAGTTATTTTCAAGTATCCACCGAGTATATGGGATATCCACTTGCTACAATGTTCATCCCACACCGGCATAATGTAGGTCCTTGGAAATGCATTGTGAACCTTGATATATATATTCAGATCCTGGATCTAGGACAACATTCTAGCTTTCTTATTATGAAGTTAGCCTCACATACCTACACCTACACATATGGTAATAATTGGCATCTGTATTCGGACTATTTTATCAAAAATGATGAATAAAAAGGTTTTTCAGTTAGTTTCCTCGAAAAGCTGAAAATTTATTACCCTCCCGGTGTATTGGAAGGCTTGACTAAGAACACGATTCGATCTATCCAACTAGATAAATAATAGATATCCCCAAGAATAGTCACTCCTCTCTATATATACGGTCTAGACCTACCGTTTACGTTTTACACCGCGTTCATGCATTCCACTCAAAAGCTTTGAAATGTGAACGCTTACGGTGACGAGACGTAAACATTAAAAAATAACGAAAAAACGTACGCGCCATTAGGCGAAAAGCTTTTTCACGCCTAGTAGACTCAAATTGGCGACCCGTACGAACGAGTGAACAAAATGGACCTGCAGCTTCCTCTTTCCTACACTCTCTACAGCGATTCTAGTCGGATGATGGGATGGAAAATTCGAACAGTTTTAACTTGACCACTGTATTCTATGGAAAATGAATACATTAATTTTTTTCAAATTTAATCAAATTTAATGTCAATTTAACCAGAATATTTCCCTCGATAGAGCGGGATTTTTTTTGAGAAAACAATATTTTCATATTTTCTTTCCCTTTTTTTTGCAACTAATAAATCAGTTGTAATTCTTGTTGGATTGCCACTGACAATAATAAGAAAACTATCCCCATCCAGCGAGTCTTAAAAATTCAAGAAAAAAGGGTCTATAACGTTGCAACATCAAGTATATATAAAAAGGGGTTAATTCTCTGGAGACCCGCGTAATGGTAGAAATTTTCGCAAAGCCTAAAACGCACTACGTGACCGCGAGTTTTGGGACGTGCGAAAAGATCGCTAGCAAAAGGTGGGCTTTATACTCAGCTGAAGCTCTATATGGGATCTAGTAAGGAAATGAAACAGGCCGACATCTGCAGGAATGAATGAGACATCCATAATTTATAGTCACGGTAACCATTTCTATGGTGAAACAACATAAAATTATATATAATTGATCTTAAAATATAAGAACTATACGGTTGCTGCATCAACAACTATTATTGTAAAACAAGTCAGACTTGCTTTACCTATAAGCTAGTGCAGACGTGTCTTTCAGAATACAACCCTATTTTCTTAATTCATTTAATTTCGCTTTAGTTCACTTTATTTCCCTCGGGAACCTACAATAAATACAACTGAAGCATGAGTTCGTAAAACCGCGAATACGTATATGATAGATCCTCAGACCAGGTTAATGTTAAACGAGAAATCATCTGACGTTTATGATAAAAGAAAGTATTGAATGAGCGGTAAGGCACAATATAAAGTTTGAGCATGTTACGTTACTCTCTTATCGCATGAATTCAATATCACCTCGAATTTGAAATTGCTTCTCTGTGTCAGCTTGCACGGAATCTTATGCCATTTATAATAAATTGTTACTATGACGATGAGACGATATTCTGCGCGTTTGATTTTACGCTGGCTGAACAGGTAGTAGTTAGATAATTTTTTTTGCTGAACTAGTTGACGCCAAAATTAGTATGGGCTTGATTATAATTAGAGTGTAATTAGATGGACTGGGTAAGTGCCGAGGTAGATCCGCGTAGAGCACGTATGCGGGTCAGTGGCTCACAACGTGGTGCAAATTAGGGTCCCTTCTAACTACAGTAAAGCAAATATTGCCGATTAGAAGCAAACGTAGAGTTCTGAAATGAGTGGGGAGGCTTGTTTGCTCGGGATTTTCTACTTCACCCTAATCTTAGCGTCATTTAATCTTATGACGAAGATTAAATAGTATCAAATACTTGTATAGGTATATATAGTATTATAGATAATCATAGAAATATGGAAATTGTTTTCGGGAAGAAGTCTCTAATTCCATATTCCTTGCGAAGATTCAACTCGATCGAATGCAAAGAGCAGGTAAGGGAAATGAAAAAAAGAAACTTCGATCATGAAAATCAAGATGAGACTGATTGAAGGAGGCGGCGCTAAAAATTGGTTACGAATATGATTGCTCGAGCGAGAAGCTTTATTGAATCGAGAACGGAAAAGAAGAAGTGCTTATTATTGGAAATTCTATTGGAAGGTAGAAGTATCTAATTTACATGATGAAATGAATTCGAAAGAGCATTCATTTTTATCAACAAACTTACAGAGAAAAAAAAAAAAGAAAAAAAAAAAAAAAAAACGAAAACTTTTTGCAATCAATCGACATTCTTTTCTGTCACTTCTGTTCCTGAATAAAACTATAGCAAAGCTAACAGCTCTATAGAAGCGTCACCTCTTCGTTTCACATTGAAACGAAACTTTTAGGTTTCGCGAAATTGTCCGTATCGTTTATCCATATACTCTATCCATATACCTACACACGTAGGTAAGAGTGGTCAACCCAAAGCAATCCGGCGTGTCTCGACTCTCGTTCGCCCAGAATTTCGCAAATGGCAACCCAACCCAGATCCCGGTACCTCACCAGCCACTAGCCTTTGCCATTGTGGTCATTCTGTTCCGGGAGTCACAGTAGTATGTTGTACCTTCACTTTCCAACAACCCGGGTGCTGGGAAAAGTTCGATCATTTTGTTTTCGCCGCAGGTCAAAGCTGAGTTACCTATATATTTTTCATTTTATTTCAATCCCGTTGCAGTAACGTGATTCTCTAATGGAAAATTTTGACTAGAAAAATTGTTATCAGTTCAGTCAAATATTCAAGATGGATTATATGCAGCGTTATTGAGTTCAGGTAAAATCCGGTTCATTGTAATACCATCGAGACATAAGTCATACCTATATCTACAAATAATTGTATTACATCAACATTTCTTATCTCACATATTTTTACCATTGAAATGATTTTGTGTATGGTACATCTATAAGCTTGTCCTGGAGAAATGGTAAAAAAATAAGAATAAAATAAAATAAAATAACAACCAAGGTATCGTTATATAAATTGGTCTGCAAGTTTCCTTATAGCAATCGATATCGATAGTGGATGATGTTCTCGACGAGGCTCTCAGTTCCTATCCAATTCTTTCAAGTATCAACAAGGGTCTCCGAAATACTTGCCCTCATTCCCTTCCGCATTTTCTAACAGAACAGATCGTATTAAAATACCAATTTATCGTGGTGACATAATGCATAAAAGAAATTATAGAAGACAATTACTATTACCTCGAGCATTATGGGTATTTTCGAGACTTGAGAAACTCTGAGTAATACTAGTCACATACATTTATATAGAAATCCCGTGCATATGGTCATCCCAGTGTAGATGTAATTTATCACAGCATACTAAAGCGAGTAGTTTCGTCCGTGCAGGCTAATAGGTGATATTACGTGGACAAAGGGCACGATCCAAAGGTTGAATAGCTAAAATGCACGAGAGATTACACTATGTAGTCCATCTACATGCATAATCCATAATTATCTAGGTAGAGAAAGTCAAGCTTATGTTCGCGAGCTCCTGCCGCATCATTTACAGCCGTTTACAGTGCCACGAAAGAAAAGAGTTAATGGCCTCTAGACAGTTTATTAAGTAGAAAAAACAGGTCAAGATCAGTGTCATGAAACCGGCTATGATATTATGTCATTCTAAAATATGAGTGGAATAGTAAAGAAGTGATATTACGACGATCCTGTCTCCCGCCGGTTTATATCGTCTTTCCGTAGGTACGTCGAGACGTTTCGACTCGATTTTTTTAGTTAAAAACGTACGGAACTATCTATCTGACGTATGATATTCTGACATTTTTATATCGCTTCTACAGCTTCGGCAGAAATAATCTGAGAAAAATTACATTTATGTGAAATCTTGCCGCAATTACAATGAGTCGACGTACCCGGAGAAGTAGAATTGGAAATACGATGAATTACGTGCGGTATACTAATAAGGTAGTTTAATTTTTACACAAATACAATAGTGTGCAAGATTCTTATAATTTTCATGTATTCATTCATGTTCATTAATTAATTTATGCAGTCTCGTGAATTACGCGATAAAACCCCTAGCATAATAAATTAATTAATGGGAGACCAGGCTGCAGAAGGGTAATTATAATACACCTCTATTAGATATGTGTTGAATATGTGAAGTAGAAGTTCTCCATTATGGAATTATACGATAAATTCATTTATTTATTTATTTATTTATCCACCACAACCGGATTAACCCTCTATCGTTTAATTAATATACAAAGGTCGAACATACTAGTTTAGTCAATTAAGTTTACGTTATATACAACCTGCTTGCTCCTAATGGTGATTAGCGTATATTATCGTACTTACTCACCGAACTTGTAATCTTCCACTTTTCACCTGCTGCAATCGTACCAATACTATAGCATGAAATTAGATAGGTATATTAAAAATTGCAAGATTTGCACGGTTTTTAACGTGCGTGTAATTTCTGAAAAAATCGGGGTCACTGTAGCTCATTTTAAAGTACACGAAAGTTTATTTTTGGTAAAAATAATAAGTGATCTCCTAGCGTGTATCATTTCATATAATTTGAAGAAATTGGATATAGCCATCCCTCGCTAGCTCGAAAAACGAATCATACCACCAATCAGTTCAAAAAGTCGTATTTTTTATCGAATAATTAGGAATCAATTAACGATTTTATCTGCCTAGTATTGAGTACTCGATCATGCTTGTTACTTGCAGTTTTATTTACCATCTAGATCTATCTATCCCGAGAGGTGCGGTGGCCAGAAAGTCTTTAATTGCTTCACAGTTGAGTGCGTCTGCCGGAGGCCATATAGAAACTGATGAAATGAGAGACAACCGTCTCGTTTACGAGTGTAAAATCGAGGAAATTCTGGAGGGTGGTGTATTCGTTTCAAGAAATTATATGCACCAGAAATTGAAAACTTGTGATTTTTCCAGAATTTTTACATACCCTACAAATTTTACAGGTTTTTAAATAAAGTAAATGTCATTGAAACAATTCGAAAATAATACTCGTATACCTGTTTCACGAACAGCCAGATTTTTTTGATAACCACTTATGATTCAAGTTTCAATTTTTTTTTCCCGGTTTTTCATTCGTACCCGAGGCAATTGTCATGATTACATTGCAACGTCCAGTGCGATTCATTATTATATTATAAATTACCAATTCTATATTCATTGTACGAACTATATGCACGTTTTGTGATGTAAATGGGAAAATTTCACGTCCCGGTGTATAATCATTCCTATAAATTTAGTGGTACAATTCATCCTTTTGTTTTACTATGAATTTTTGAACGAGATTTCGTCGAATTTAAAGAGTACCTATGCACCATCCTCTTTATAGTAACTAGAAAAATGTCTATTTGAAAAAATTAATTGCGCACAGATACAAAGATAATACAATTTGATGTGATTGAGTCGTGGAAATCTAACAAGCGTATTCCTTTATCTGACAATTACTAACCAGCGATAAATCTTTCGCTGTACAAGTATAATGATCGTGAAATTTTTATTCATCACGAAAGAGAGCTTTTTAAACACAAAGTCAAATCTTATCGATACTAATACATAAGATAGAGCTATCCTAGTCAACATCTAGTTTTCGAAAGGACCCAGAGAATCCAAAGAGGCTGTCCCCGTCGATGGGTGGACCAGGGCGTAGACTCTCGTTTACCAGAACATTCTCCTGTTCCAAAAACCAGTCACGCCATTTGTCCACTTTCTTTATCCAAAAATCTGTTGTGCAAAATATGTTCATAATTTATTTTTAATATTTTCTGTTTATTGGAACAGAAATTACTTTATAAAGAATGACACCGCTGCTTCGCTTGTTCGTCAATAGTGCACAACGTCCACAAAGATTTGCGAAATAACTTTCAATCGTTTCTTGCTTCTGTTCGAACTTATACAGAGAAAAATAACCCTTTATTAAGAGAAAAACTTGCCAGATAGTGCTTCCATGGTTTCCCCGTCGCCACCGTAATCCTTAGGTAATATGGATTTTGGTACAAATTGGTAGAGTGATTCCAAGTCACCTGCTTTATGAACGTGTACCTGTAAATTCAGAACGAATGAATTTGGTAATTTGTTCGTAACTCTGAAAACGTCAGAGCAATTACAAAGATTCAGGACCGAAATAAGCTATCAAAGACAGATATTTTTGACAAGTCTTCTTTTTTTTTTTTAATTCGTCACTAAATTTCGTGATCTCACAGGATTATTTTTACCATTCAGTCACACAGAGTAAACCTAATAATAACGTGAGGTCGATTTGCACTTACTCTTGCAGCGATTTTTGGCTTCAAAACTGACTTGACCAGAGAGACTAAGCGATCCACGAAGGGTGGAGCATTGATGAAGTGAATCCCTTTTATCCTCGCTGCGTAAGCTTTCTGTAATTCGGATGGATCAGAGATTAGGTTCCAAGTTATCTTATCGTAACTCATATATGAGAGAATCATGGCTTTTGTCGTTTTACTTTTCCTTTAAAATTCAGTCTCGGTTTTCATAAGTATTTTCCTTCTATCGGAATAGACGATTTGGTGAAAATTTTCAGCCTTTAGTTCAAACACCGTGCTAAATCAGTATAGTATAGTAAAGTAGTATCGATTTGGCAAGTTTTAAAAATGATCATGGTATGATAATAATATTCAGGTCACTCAGTCTACTTTTGAAAAATAGTAAAAAAAAAATAAATAAATAAGACTGACTTACTGAGCTGGCTATATCACATTTCTTTATAATGGCGGGAGTCATCTTCATGACATGACCCAGGCTGGTCATGGAGAGATCGTAGATATATATTTCGCCCATATTTCGGCACTCAACCAAACGAACATCACCCAACATAAACGTGTACCTATTCGAGTTAAACAATCGGATTAAAAAAGGTTCTTATTAACGCTGGCTGAAAAGTGTGAGAAATTGAATCATTGGAATCAACTAATCTCACGTAACTGAGCAATTACGTACTTGTGAAATTCCCAAGGATCAAATTTGCTCGGGTCATTTACGATGGCCCGAAAAATGAGAGTGTTGTATCTCTCAGGTGTTAATTTGGGAAGCATCACGTACTGCCTGTAGAAAGGAAATTTATTTCTTTGAATCAAGAACATGAAATACAACCAGCCTTCGAAGTGTGTGGTTTTAACACATCATTCAGTCGATTACGTACATTATATTGTGTAAAGAAGTAATACCGGGTCCTCTTGGATCTCTATTCGTGAAGAGTTCTGGTACGAGTCGTCTTATCGTGTAATACATGTCCAGCTTCTGCTTTGCTATTTCTAAACTCAGCTTGGTAGCCAGAAGCAACCAGTCCAATCTCTCGTTCGAGATATCTTTAAAAAACGTTGGCTCATCATAGACATCGAAGATCTTATTCTGTACACTTAGTAGATTGACATTTTCCAACTACTTTTAATTCTATGATAGAATGCAGGGAAGAGACAGCAATAGCGCGAATATAACATTGAAGAACTAATGGGGCTCCGAAAAATGCATTCTCCATTCATCGTTATCACGTAGGTGTTATTGTTAAGGACGGTTATGAAAATTTGTTATTATTCTCAATGAAAACAATTTTCTAGAAATTTCCGACGGTGTAGAAGCATTCGCTAAATGTGACATCAAGATTCATTTTGGCGATGTCATAAAATCGCCTACCAGTTGTCAATTATAATAAGTCTCTTACGTGACGTCAGCTAAGCAATAAATTCATACGTAGCATATAAATTTATAACTTTTACTTTATCATGTCACAAAGCAACTGCAGCAATCGTACAATTCAATGAACACTACGTGCTTTCAGTTACCGATATATACGCTGCATGAATTCTAAGGTTTACTGTGAGCTGTGACCTATTGTTAAATACTCTCAGGGCTATTCTTAATTTCCGATAAGGCGAGTGCTATTTTTCAATCATTCTTAAGAAGGTATTCTGAATCATGAAAATTCAACCTTTTTCAAAATGGCATTGAAGGGAATAGCAGGCTTCTTTCATGCACGTGACTGTACTACACATGTACGGATAATGGTAGATGTAGATTGTACAGTGAAGGTGTATATAAAGTCTATGTGCTTTGAATATAGTTTGAAGATTTGTGTAATGTAAAGTATATACCTACGTACTATACAGTACGTAGTAAAAATTCACACTTTCTTCTCACATTAATTTTTCTAGCTGAACGAGAATATTTCACTGTGGAAGTATTCAAATCGCTAACAATGAGGGCAAACCAGAATACTTTCTATCAGAATAATAAATTCGTCTTAGAACGAGGAGATGTTCTTTATAGATGGCATATTCATGGTTCAACAACTATCGCGGTCATAATTACAATTTTCAATAAAAGTAGTCGTAGAAAATTGCGGTTGCTGTACTTCATTTCTGTAATTATTGAAGTAGGTTGACAGTTGAGATATTTGCTGTGGACTTGAGTCCGTGAAGAGAGGTCAGCGAAAAAGAGATCTATGTTAGAATATTTATTTAAACGTTACCAGAAGATTGAAAGGATTGAAAGCTACTTGGCATTTCAATATTCAAGTAGTGAAAAAAGTAATCTTTCACGTAGTAGATTGCCTTGAAACGCGATGGCTAAATAAAACCGAGGAGAAAAAAAAACTAGAGAATTAGATGTATAATCAATCAGAACGATTTTGATTTATGATCATTATCCATTGATGTGAGAAATGGCATAGAAATTACTCAGAAATGTCATAAAATTGATGATCTAATGAAAAAATCTCTCACCCATGGTCTAAGCTGACGTTTGTTTACGTATAGCCATCTGCATACATGGAAAAAAAAAACAGTGAAATTCGCAGAGCCACGTAGTTCGCGTTGGACTCCAGCGTATTTTACTGATGTATTGGAAATACTGAACTGTGAAAATCCACTGTCCACTGTCAAAATTTAAGTGTACACTATAAAAATTCTAGTCTCACTGGTTGATTGACAGTTCAGTAGCGTAAATACACCAGTGCGATGCGCTCGGGTCCAACGCGAACTGTGTGGCCTTGCGAATTTGACTGTTTCTTTTTTTCCGTGTATATGATATGGTTATGGGTATAATATTACATGGTCCATTACTGAAGTCCAGAATTGAGATTTTTTATATAACTACCTTGAGGAAGATGTGGTTGCAATTTTAACCAGTCATGGAGTTTATCCCGAAGTTCGATTAATAATGTTTCACTTTCTCCCACAACGATGCACATTTCTTCTATGGTGCATGACTCGAGAATTATCGGCATTTTGAAGATATAAAATTGAATCAAAACGTAAGTGATACAACGCAGTCGTAGCCACTTTTCAGCACGACAAACTCGGTACTATGCCGGTGTCTTCTGTGTAACATTTGAAGTTTAGCCCCACTCTTAGATCCCTGGCACATCGCTTCTCAGTCGCATTGCGTGAACGCAATACCGGAAGACAAACCGTCTAACGGGCCGCTGAAACACGTGATTGTGGTCGAAGTCAGTGGTTTGAAAGGTGACCCTGGTTTTTATGAATGTCCAGCAAGCCCTTCGCGTAGTAGGGTCAGGGTTTCACAACAGCAGCAGCAAATGAGCCAATGTACTCAGCCAGAAAATCAATTTTTAAGTACTGATTAGTTAATTTCAAATAATTTTATAAAATAATAATAGTGTCATGTCGCATGCGGATTCAAAAACTGTTCTGGAGCTTGGATTCCATAATCTCCGAAATTTCGTTGATGCATCATTCAATATACTTGAGGCACCCAATAAACTGCGATTTGAATGTTGGATGGTCAAATCTCAATCAGAAATAGAAAATTCAATTTAATTCTCACGCGCCGATTTGAAAAGATTGACTAAGCCTTGTCATAATCGTTGAGAATTGTAATGGTTCAACGTGTGGTAATAAAAGTTTTGGGCTGGTGGCCTCAATGACCATGTGTAATTCGCCGCCACTTATATCGACCATGATAATTATATAACCAATTCGTTTGATACCTCACCTAACATGATACAAGTATATGTGACGACTAATTCATTACCGACCAAAATGTGAGCAGAATTTGATTTTGAAATAAAATTCAGATTCCTGTATCGTTTTTTTGATTAACAATAATTAAAAAAGAAAATCTGACAGAAATCTACGGCACGCAGCTTCTAACTTTGCGATTGTCGAGCTAAAAGATCTAAATGCTAAACTTTCAGATGTGCTACAACTATTACTATGTGTAAAGGTACTAATCTGACTAATTAGATTACTGAACTAACTAATTGATTCACCAGCAGTGAGCACAACCGAGAAATTCTGCTGGCAAGGCATATTTATCGCAATTTCGTGGCACCGTATGTTTATCGTATAAAAGCTCTTCTTCTTTGCATTTGTCGCATTGAGCCCACGCCGAAAACCGCAGTATAAAGATCCTCAACATTTAATCGGTTCAGTTTCACTTGCTTCATACACAAATTTATCAAGTTTAGATGATTCATCTCACACTGACCACATACGGTTATATGAAGTGTCGATGAACTTTCGATATATATGCCCGCAGGATATAATGTAATTATACATCATTTGCTGTATGTCTATTGGATATATTTTGTAGGGTGCACCTACTGTTGATGTCGATCGGGTAATATGCTTGAAGTGTTGATAAGATGTCCAAAATGGACATTTTTGTGGGATGTTCGTGCGGTACCTTCTTTCGTGTGGTTCGTTACTTTAGATGAAATGAATTCAGAGAATTCGACATTTAGAAACTGAATTGAATCAAATCAAAGTTTACCTTGTAGTGCTGCTGGAGGTAATATAGAGTGAAAAGTAAGCTTTTTATGATGATGCTTATCATCTTGATGAATAATGCCATTCCATACGAAGAATTTCATCTATCGTTATGGGTTGGTGTAGTAATAGCAGAAAGTTTATCAGCGGATCTACACAAGGTCATAAAACCATAGTTTCAAGTAGGCCATGAATAATATATTGGGAAGTATACTTTTTCTATGCAAACAAAATTTCTGCATTTTTAAATTTGAACTCCAGTCACAAATATATATCATAATAATGTTATACCTGCGTTGTAGTTGTCTTCTCGAAAAGGATTAAAGATATGAAGAACTTGGAATTAAGCTAATAGCTTAAATATCCAGGTTCATTTGACTCAAAAAAGGAAATAAATTACACGTGTACAATTCATCAGGTTACATTTGTTGAAAAGTAGAATATTGATAAGTGTAACATCAAGTAGGTTTTCGCT
The DNA here is from genome assembly GCA_943736025.1 of Tenthredo mesomela. Classification (NCBI taxonomy): domain Eukaryota; kingdom Metazoa; phylum Arthropoda; class Insecta; order Hymenoptera; family Tenthredinidae; genus Tenthredo; species Tenthredo mesomela. The sequence continues at coordinate 32,985,273 of OX031015.1, read as the reverse complement.
TGGAGCGAGACATACAGGGGAGTAATGAGTTACAAAACACATGAAGACACCCATTTAAGTGTAAACTAGTTCAGCACGATAATCATACTATATTTATAAATAATAGCTATACAAAATTTTACAACTTAAATAATAAAGTTTCCTCTTCAATAGAGTCTGAGCAATATTTCTATGGAAAATAAGTAGATTTTTTTCACAACCAGCAATATTCTACTGCAGGAAGTAACAATTGGCGTATTCTAGTCAACTTCTATTTTTCGGAAGGACCCAGAGTATCCGAAGATGTTGTCTTCATTCATAGCTGGCGGAGGGCGTAACCGTTCATCCACCTCGATCTGTTCGTGTTTGATGAACCAATCCCGCCATTTATCAACTTTTTCGCGTAAAGCAGCTATTTATAATATAATTCATTATTGATTCATCTCCCTGTTTTCTGAATTTTATGTTCTTATCCGATTCATTAGTTCGTTCAGAGAGGGAATCTTGTTAATACGAAAAAATCGAACCCGCTTAATAAAATAGATACTTGCCGTCTAGCTCAGTCATAGTTGGCTCCTCACCGCCGTAATCTTTCGGTAATATGGATTTAGGTATAAACTTATAGAATTCTTCCAAGTTCCCTTCTGGGTGAACGTGCACCTGCGAATACACAAGGGTAAATGAATCCATCTCTGTTTACTTGTCGTGATTGGGATAAGGGTACCTGAAATGCTAGTGCCCACGCATATGCAAAGCTTATGGGTATATTGCTAACCACAGGCCGGCCGACTTATAGCATGTGAAGATTTCTGAGTAATTTGAGAATATGAAATACCAAGTAGGATATATCAATTTTTTATCGGTAAACCTGTTGCATATTTGCACATGATAATTCAACTGTCTGGTCGACTTTAATATAGTTCAAATTTTTATTTTGAAAAGGCCATTTTCGATCCCTTGAAATGGGCTTAATTTGAAACTGATTTTTTTGATAATGTGTATGGTATTTGTACTTACCCTTGATGAGAGTTTTGGGCCCAAGATTGAATGAAGCACGGTGACTATATAATCCACGTAGGGTGGAGCATTGATCAAGTGAATCCCTTGTATCCCTAATCCGTAGGCTTTCTGTAATGAGGGAAGATTGTAAACTAATCGGTCAAGAAAAGACGTGATACCGAACATATGAAAAAATGACGTTTTTTTTTGCTTTGTGTATTACTAAAAAATGTCCATTTTTAATTTTCGACGAACAACTGTTCGCGCCAATACTTTCACCGCAGAAGATTGAAATTTTTGTTTCAACACACATATTACTATAATCCAAAAAGTGAGGGGTACTTTTTTTGATCAGACATTATTTAGTAATTTAAAAAACGAAGAAATTATTTTTTCAGAATTTTTCCCAAGGTTCTCCCTCAATGGTAAAGCACCGGAACATGCAGGAAATAAGAAAGCTGCCTTGCAAACATGAGAAAAATGATGAGAAAAAATAGAATATTCTTAGACGATACGATGGAAAAAATAAAGAGCACAGATTCGTTTATATAAATGAGGTAAATTTATAATTGACAGTACATCGTTTTATCGTTCCTGGAATGAGCGAAATAAGCAATGACGTTATAATAACTGAACCCATTGCGTCGGTTCCCAATTAATTCGGGCATTCCTCTTCATTAACTATCTGTATTTCAGAATCAGTAGAAAGTGCATGATATCGACAGCTTCGCGAAATGACAAGCAGTCGGAATTTTTCCTGAAAAAGCGGCTATCCCGAGTTTGCTTGAAAAACTAGACATCTCAAATTTCGCTCGGGCAAGCAGTCATAGAAAAACTGGAATAGGCCATTTTTTCAAGCAAACTCGAGATAGCCGGTTATTCCGCGGAGCAGTCAATACATATACCGATACAAAATACACCAGCCCCCCCCCCCCCTTTAAGTATTGACGTCCTCGAAGAGCTTAGAGTATATTAATCGGCTAGATTCTGAGCTAGCGTTTTGAATCTTCATATTATATTTGGAGATCATTAGATTAGATATTTTTATCGTAAGTATCATATATTAGCATTTACATGATATGTGCTCAAATTTGTCCATGATATAATGGAAATATGCAAACCAAACTAAAATAAAATGCTACAGTGACAATTATCATGACCATTTAAGAATGAGTACTATAGGCTAGCTTACTTTCGCTGTTTTGTCACATTTCATGAGAAATGTAGGTGTGCATTTCATGAAATGACCTAGGTTCACCATCGAAAGATCGATTACAACGTTTTCGCCAAAACAATGGCCTTCGACCATTCGGATATCACCCACCATGAATACGTACCTGCTCGAAATAAACAGGTATGTTAGTGCAGTTTCTTAAGGCGGACTCTACAGGTTTTGTTGAAGAAACCACGTTTTTACTATTGAAATCAAGGAAAAACATCCAATCGAAAATTCCTGGCAGTAATTTGTAAATTATAATATTATGTGTCGTGAAAAAAAATGTCAACCTCCTGCGATGAAAGTGTATGCGCAGGGGACTTTTGCAGAGAAGCGACTGCGAAGAGACTGCGAAAGGTTCGCTGTGCATACACTTTCATCGCAGGAGGTCGAAATTTTTTTTCAAGACACATAATATTATAATCTAAAATTTGCTGTCAGGAATTTTCAATTGGATGTTTTTCCGTGATTTCAAGAGCAAAAACGTAGTTTTCCCACAAAACCTGTGGAGTCCCCCCTTAACATCTAGAGTTCATGTGAAAACGGCAAAATATATTTTTTAATTTCCAGGATCGTAGAAACGTGTTCATGTTGGACGGAATGTACTGTTACAAATTGATAATTCTTTGAATTTAAACCTAAAAGTGACACCAATAGAGAGCCAGCATTGAACGCGTGTTGTTTAAGATTTCCCAAAAAAAAGGCTCGATGGGCCACCTCAAATATTTCGTAAACTTTAATTTTCACAAGAACGTGATTATGCAGTCAAATTTTTACGGAAGGAAGAAAATGACGATGACCAACTTTATTCATGCTCAAATGAGAATTGGACTCAATGCAGTTGGTGTCAACGATATCGCATACCTGTGATTATTGTTGAATTTGATTTATTTTTGATTCAGCTGGCTTGTTTGATAACACGTTAAATTAAGTCTTGATGAGAAAATAAATAAATAAATTGTGAACAAAGTGGAATTTTTTCCCATGGGGGGCCCATCTTACCCGCCTTTCCCCTACCTGCATCAATTATATAGTTAGTACCATTAATAACCTGTCATTTGAATTTTGGAAATTAAAGTTTGTCAAAATTGGGTAAAAAAATTAAAATTCATTGTAGACGAACATCGAATCAAATCACCAGATATTCCTACTGAACGACGTACTTGGCAATCTCCCAGAACGAAACTTTGCTGGAATCGGTTTCGGTGATCCGAAGAATAATTGTTCGGTAGTTTGAAGGGTCTAATTGAGGAAGCATCACGAACTGCCTGTGAAAACAAAAAGAAATATCTAACAATCAAGAATATGGAATATAATTTTCTCGTCAACTTTATGATCTTCGCCGAGGTCCGTTACCTACATGATATTATGTGCAGACGTGATACCGGGTCCCCGTGGATCTCTATTTGTGAATAATTCCGGTACGAGCTGGTTCATCGAGTAATACATGTGCAGTCTCTGCTTTGCTCGCTCCAAACTCATCTTAGTACTGAGAAGGATCCACTCTAATTTCCTCTTCGGAGCATCTTCAAAACGAACTACATTATTTCATCTCGACGGTTGTTTGCGAAGCGTATTCGATCGGAGCAAAGACAACTGAGTTGCTTGTTACGAATTTCATCGTTGTATATCTACTCAAAATTTATCATATTTATCTTACATACCTAATCTTCCACGTAATCAACATCGACTCGGTAAATATGTGTGACAGTCGATGAACAATTGAAACAAGGCGGAAGAGACGGGTTTCATTCATCATTCTAATTACACCCGTGAGTTGATGTCGTACCGAAATTCGGTTATTTATAATAAACTATACAAACTTTTCCAATACCTTGAGGGAGATGCGGTTGTAATGACAACCAATCTTTGAGATCATCTCGCAGTTGATATAATACTTTTTCAGTGCTTCCCAATGCGATGCACAACTCTTCTGTCTTGCATGACTCGAAAACTAATGACATCTTTGATGGATACGGCGCGCGTAAGAGATACGCTGTACTCGGAGTAAATCTTCAGCACAACCTGTCTGTGACTAGGTTATCGAGTTAACTGGCTCCTTGCAGTAGAATGGAAATTATTTGGATCTCAAATCGTCGAGGTCATTTAGTTATGACAGTATATTCATTCACATACAGAGTAATCTGAGTATCGGACATTCGGGTCACTTCAGCCACTGAAAAAAAAAGCATCCTCACAAAATAACCCGCACGGAAATATATATATGCGAAAAATATATGCGACATATTTGTTTTTTGCGCTAAAATATAAGTAACATTTATTTTCATAAGTTTGATATAAATGTCAACATACATGTTGCGACATCTATGTCGACATAGATGTCAACACTATGTAAAATTCATCAAACATATGGGATACATATATGTATATGTGTACATATATATGTTATAATATATGCGACATCTTTGGATTTTGCGCACATATGGGTCATTCTTTTACAAACCGAACACTTTTAAAACTTGACATTTTAAAATCGTCTGAAATTTTTTTTACAACTTACATACATCAAATCACTTCACACGTATTTCAGGATTTTGCTGGAAATATATTTTTTTTTTAAATATCCGCACATGAATTTTTGATAATTTGCTGGATTTTCTCCCATCTTCTCCTACTTGAAATTCATTATCTCCAGTTGTACTGATCGGATCAAGGTCGGCCTGGTTTCATTTTACACTCTGTTACGTGAGCTTTCAAAGTGAATTTAAAAAAAAAAATTTATTGTAAACAAATTATAATTATTAACAATTTGATTATTTAAATAGTCTAAACATGCCCTTCCCCCACCTTGAACCCATTTTGAAAAATATGATTTTGTTCATTATTCTCTCATCTACAAGATCCATCTTTTCAAAAAGTGGGGTCCCCGTTAGATCGGAATTTTTTCACTCTGACACGAAGCTCGATTCTAACCGCTGTGGACAACAGAACGTCCCGAATGCGAAACGAAACGATGGATCACCACTTTGATCTCGATTTTTACCTTTTCACTTATTAGAGAGAAAATAATTTTTGTTGTAATCTTTGATCTCGATTTTTACCTTTTCACTTATTAGAGAGAAAATAATTTTTGTTGTAATCTCGCGGTATATTTATCTAGGCAAAATCGAAAGGAATATTAGTGCATAAAACGAGAGGATTTATTTTTAATGAAGAGGAAATTGGTGACTGGTGTAGTTTTGTCCGGGAACTCCTACATGTCCGAAAACGGGGCCATTCACGGTATGTTGCATATATTTTTCGCATATATATATATTTCCGTGCGGGAACAACAAATCGGACTATATCATGAGAACAAATTGACGAGATTTGAATTTTTTTTTTATTTTTTGGACGGAATACTTTTCATTTCAGTTTTTTCCTTTTTCCATTCTGCTGTTTTTCAAGGCCTACGAAGATAAAATTTATTTGGATTCAACTAAGCAATTCTGACCTACATTTTAGGGTGAAATCTTCGAAATTTTTTTATTTTTCAAGGGAACGACGCTTGATATCAAAGCCGACATAATATCCTCGGATTCTGTAAGGAAAGTCCGAGTTTTTAGTAATGTCGTTTTCATAGAATTCGAATTTTTTTTACGGGACTTTCAATCGAGATTCATTTCGGTGATCTCATAAAATCGCCTACCAGTTGTCTGTACTAAGCGTCTTGTGTGACGTCAGCTAATTGAGAAATTCATACGTGGCATTCAAATTTATAACTTTTACTTTCTCATGATATGAAGCAACTGCAACAACAGCAGCAATCGTACAATCCAATGCACACTACGTGCTTTCAGTTACGGATATTGGTTGGGTGCACGAAAATACTAATAATATTTAATTATCAGTGTGTAACATATTCATGCATACTGTCAGCGCCATCTAAAATCATGCTCAGCATTTTTCCATGCTTAACGTATACACAATACACACTTATTTTTAAAGTAGTATATGTGCGTGCACCCAGCCAATATACGCAGCGTGAATTCTAAGGTTTACTGTGAGCTGTGACCTTTTGTTCGATACGGTCAGGGCTATTTCCAATTTTCTGCTTAAAAAGGTCTTCTCAATCGTGTTTCAAATTCAATCTTTTACAAAATCGCATGCAGTTTCTCTAAGTTGACCTACATGCTCTAGCTATAATACTAATCAAGAGGGTCCCCATTCGAATATTCAAGACACGAGATGAACGTTCACACAGTAGATTGCCTTGAAACGCAATAGCCAAAACAATAAAAATAAAAAAGAAACAGTCTAGACAATTAGGTAATAATATTATCTGGTCCCTTACCAAAGTGCAAACTTTAATTCTTTTGTGTACCTAACTTGGCGGCGATGTGGTTGCCATTTGAACCAGTCGTGGAGTTTATTCCAAATTTCGATTATTAATTCTTCACATCCACCCACCGCGATGCACTGTTCTTCTATAGATAGATAGATAGATATATTTATTTTTCGTCCATTACAATATTGGCGAAGCCTACCCTGCATTTACAGTACGGTATGCAGGGTAGGCGGAGAGGAGGCTTATTTAACTTAATTTATAAGGTAGAGAGAGAGAGAGGGGTACATATAGTACGAGCAAGCAGACAGGTTGTATATATAGGTATATAAATATACCTACATATATAGAAACACCCGCATTCGCACGAGGGACAAGGGGAACCGCCGGAAAAACCTTGTCCAGGTGTAGCCGAATCCGAGCTCAAACCACCGTGAGTCAAGTTTGCGCCTGGACGGCGTGACCCGTCTTACATTTCTTGCAGGCTGCCGCTCAGGCATTCCTTGACTCGTTTGGGGATTTGAACTCAGGTCCTCCCGCTCCATAGTCTCGAGTGCTAGCACTACGCTACTACTGTCGGTTCTATGTCGCATGACTCGAGGATTATCAGCATTTTCAAGATATGAGAATTAATCAAAACGTTAGTGATACACCACAGTCGGAGCTACCTTTCAGCACGACGAACTTGGTACTATGCCGGTGGGTTGACTGTAACATTTGAAGCTTAGCCTCACTCTTATAGCATATTCGACTGGGCTACACCGAGCTACACTGGTGTAGTGTAGCTATCTCCATCCTCTTTCTTTTCTATAAGGAAGAGAGAGACAAAGATGGCTACACTACACCAGTGTAGCTCGGTGTAGCCCTAGTCGAATATGCTATTAGATGCCCGTCACATCTCTCCCAGTCACGTTGTGTGGGCATTGCTTGCTGACGCAATACTGGATGACAAGTGACCTAACGGGCCTCTGAAATACGTGATTGTGATTGGAGTCAGTGATTTGGGGGTCATCCCGGATTTTTATGAATGTCCAATGAGCCCTCGGCGTACTTAGGCCAGTATTTGGCAACATCAGCATATGGGCCCAGTACTTAGCCAGAAATAATCAATTCCAAAGTACTGATGCGGAAGTTTCAAGTAATGTCATCCCACCCGACGAAAGCAGTGTGATGTCAGATGCAGATGTAGATGCAAAAGCTGCTCGTGAGGCTGGATTCTTCAATCTCCGGAATTTTGCGGTGGCACTATTCTCATACTTAAAATTACGACAATGAATGTGTGAACTACGGTCGGGTTGTTGGATGGTCAAATTTCAATCAGAAATGGAAAGTTCATTCCGGTTCATTCACTCCGCAAAAGATTTATGTATAGCCTTATCATTATGGTTAATATTGTACTGGTAGTATTCTATCCAGAGGATTGTCCATGTCCTATTCGACGTGTGGTGATATTGTAAGAGTTTAGGGCCGGTGGTTTTAACGACCATGTGAAATTTGCCGCCACTTGTACTTACCATAATAGTGATACAACCAATTGGTTTGATACTTTATCTTTAACGACACAAGTTTATGTGATGACGAATCCATCACTAACGAAACGGTGACAGCAAGTAAATTATCAATAAAATTCAGGTTCTTATATCGTTTTTTCGATTTATAATGAGAAGACAACTTCCGGAGAAAGACAATATACAAATACACATAGGGACAAACTTAGCACATTAATCCATATATTTATTAATAGTAGATAGACGAAGCTTCATTATTCAATGAGTATAGGGATCTCTCTTCAGTAGAGTTTGAACAATATATTTATGTAAGATAGGTTGGTTTTCTTGACGACATGCAATATTATAGTGCAAGGAGCCATAATTGGCTTATTCTAGTCAACTTCTATTTTTCGGAAAGACCCGGAGTATCCGAAGACGCTGTCTTCATTCATAGCTGGCGCAGGGCGTAGATGTTCATTGACCTCGATCTGCTCGTGTTCGATGAACCAATCCCGCCATTCGTCAACTTTTTTGCGTAAAGCAGCTGTTGATAATATAATTGATTAATGATTTATCTTCCTGTTTTCTGAATCTTATATTTTTATCCGATTCGTTGGTTCGGCGAGAGAGCGGATCTTGTTCGTTCAGAAAAATAGAAACCACTTGATAAAATACTTACCGTCTAGTTCAGTCATAGTTGGCTCGTCACCGCCGTAATCCTTCGGTAATATGGATTTAGGTACGAACTGATAGAATTTTTCCAAATTACCTTTTGGGTAAACGTGCACCTGCAAATACACAGCGACAAATAAATATATCGCTGCTTGCATGTCGTGACTGGGATAAGGGAAGGTGCCTGAAATTCTAGTACCCACATGCCAAGCTACCTTTATACTGTTAACTATACAAGTCGGCTGGGTTATGGCACGTGAAAATTTCTCAGTGATTGATAATATAAAAGACCTAACAGGATAAGTCAATATTTTTATCGGTGATCCTGTTTCGCATGGACGTGAGAATGCAACATTCTGGTCGACTTTAGAATAGTTCAAATTTTTTTTTCCCTTGCCTAATTCGAAACTCATTTTTTCCATAATGTGTATGGCGGTTGCACTTACCCGTGATGAGAGTGTAGGGCCTAAGACTGACTTAATCACGGTGATGAAGGAATCCACGTAGGGTGGAGCATTGAGAAGATGAATCCCTTTCACCCTTGATGCGTAGGCCTTCTGTAATGAGGATGCAGAGCAACCCGAGAGAAGACAACGTATTGAAAATTTAATAGGAAAAAAACACACTTTGAGGTTGCTTGTATTTATAAAAAATGTTCCACCATAAAAAAAAAAAAAAAAAAAAAAAAAAATACTATCCACTTCGTAGATTATTCGAAAAACTATAGAAGTTGCCTAATTCGAAACTTTTTGATCGTCAATTCTTTAAAAATTCGTATCTGTGCAACCACTTATCGGATCGTGAATTTCCAGTCACGGACCCAGACAGTATCAAACTTCAAAATATGTCCTATGGATGTCCTATGAACATACCGACGTCCCATGGATGTGCTATGGATATCTTTTGAACTTTGATGCTGTCTGGGGAGCGACGTGGGAAAGTGTGCAGTTTAATGGAAAAATACGTCATTAACGCGAGTTGGAAAAATGAGCTTGTATTACGCAATACAATGTTGAAAATTGATTTTCAATCATGTTCTCTCGGATTCTAAAATTTGAAAAAAAATACAGGGGACTCCTTTCCAGCTTATCTTCAATTTCAGCCATTGTAAAGTTTGGAGTCGCATCTAGTTCCCGCGATATTAATTGTCAAAGTCCGCCGTGTGCTCTCTTGCCGCGCGGTCTAGCCAGCGATACAGTTAATTTATTGATTCCAAAGTTTATCACCGACCTGAAAAACAAATATGGTGATGAGAAAATAAAAAAAATTGTATATTTCACGGATGGTGCTGTATCGCAACACAAGAACAAAATTAATTTTATTAACCTTACGCGCCATCAAGCCGATTTTAACATAAAAGCTGAGTGGCATTTCTATCATCTCCATCTCACACATGATGTGCAAAATCTGCTCCATTTCCAAAGATTATAGCATCATAAGGATGATGTAGAAAATACATGCCGGACCAACACAATAAAGGTATAAAGACCAAAACAAATTTTTTTTGCATGATTTGTCGCTTTCTTCATCGCGAATATGGTCGATGAGAGCTATAAAACATGTTGCAGATACGCACTTTACTGAAATTCTGCATTCTGGATATTTCACACTGGGTACGCTGCGCGGCGAGAGAGCACATGTCGGACTTTGACAATTAATATCGCGCGAACTAGATTCGACTCCAAACTTTACAATGGCTGAAATTAAAGATAAGCTTGAAAGGAGTAACCTGTATTTTTTTCGAATTTTCGAATGTCAGAGAACATGATTGAAAATCAATTTTCAACATTGTATTGCGTAATACAAGCTCATTTTTCCAACTCGCATCAATGACGTATTTTCCCATTGAACTGCACACTTTCCCACGTCGCTCCGTTACTGGAAATTCACGATCCGATAAGTGGTTGCAAAGATACGAATTTTTAAAGAATTGACGATCAAAAAGTTTCGAATTAGGCAACTTCTGTAGTTTTTCGAATTTCGCAAAATCCTTCGGTCAGAAATTATTTCACTACCAAACTAGCATAATCACCAAATTTCGGTAGAATCGCTGACTATGAGTGACAGGAGTGGTACAGTTGACGTGGAACCGCCCTATAGGTAAAAAAAGCTACATATGTCGTACAGACATAAAAAATGCTAATTCTGAGGGTACTAAAGCTCATGCTAAAATGAGAAAAATCCGTGACATCGAGGTCTTTTTTTGGTCCGCCCCGCGTGAAATCCATCATATACAAACGACATATTGATATTATTTGATAAATGTTTGAATAATTTTTCTGGGAGCTACATAATAAATCAATCAGAAATTTAAAACAACATGGTAATGTTCACATGACGTGTGCCCAAAAATGTTTAGAATGTGATGGAGATATGATATTCGAAAAAGTAATAAGGTGCGACGATAACAATTGTCATCATTACATGTATGTTTTATTTTTCCTTCCATTTTTCATAGTCAGCATGACGAATAGCGCTATTGAGAATAAATACCAAATTAACTTACTCTTGCTATTATATCACATTTCTTGATAACTGTAGGTGTGCACATCATGATGTGACCTAGGTTGACCATCGAGAGATCGATTACTACGTTTTCGCCAAAACATTGGCCCTCAACCATTCGAATATCAGCCGCCATAGACATGTACCTGTTTGGGATGAACAAGTAAATTAGTGCAGTTCCGCAACATCTGTAGTATTCATGTGAGAACGGCAACACATATGGTAATGTTGAGCCTTAAAGTATCAATATAATCTGCACGGAAAGAATTTTATGGCAAGGGCTCTCATACTGGTATAGGAATTTCGATAATTCCCGAATTTCTTAAGATAAAGTTACCAAACTTATAGTACCTACGAGTTTTCAAAAGTACGGAATACATCGAAATCCCTGTACCAGTATGAGAGCCCTTGCCATAAAATTCTCTCCGTGCGATCTCCATTACAGTTCTAAATGACAAAGCTGCAAGCTTCCCTGAATGCAATTAAATCTATATATACGAAAGCAATGTCGAATGGTGGTGACTACACTCTTACAGGTAAATGTAAATGTTCAAACTTACACAAATAGGCATACATCAGTTATGTCATTAGTGCAACTACTGACCTGCGGTTCAAATTTTGGAAGACGTTTGTAAAAATTATTGAAAAAACGTGGATTGATTGAAAACGAACATCAGATCAATTATTCAGATATTCCTACTCAATGACGTACTTGAGGATCTCCCAAACATCCAGTTTGCTGGAATCGGTTTCGGTGATCCGAAGAATGGCAGTTCTGTAGATCCCAGGCCCCAATTTTGGAAGAACCACGAGATGCCTACGACCAGAAAACATTTTTCTCTCAATTAAGAATAAGAAACATAATGTTCCTCCAAAATTTATGATTTTCCCAGATGTTCGTCACGTACATGACATTGCGGGTAGAAGTGATACCGGGTCTGCGTGGATCTCTGTTCGTGAAAACTTCCGGTACGAGCTGCTTCATCGAGTAATACATGACCAGCTTCTGCTTGGCTCGCTCCAAGCTCAACTTAGTACTGAGGAGGAACCACTCCAATCTCTTTTTCGAGGCATCTTTAAAATGGATTATATTATTTTATCTTAATGGTTGATTTCCCTTTAATGTTCCAGACATGCTTACACGCTACGCCTTGGACGCTTGCAGAGTTTGACTTACGGTGCACCCGCACGGAAATATATATATGCGAAAAATATATGCAACATATATGTCGCACTTATAACATATATGTGCGCAAATCCAAAGATGTCCGCATATATTATAACATATATGTACGCATTTAGGGGAGAGTCGGCTATATTGTACCACTTTGGACTTTGGAATTTTTTAAATTTTATTTTCAATTCGAATACCATGGACATATTTTTTTTTGTACACTACATTCATTTATGAATCACCAGAAAAATCGTCGTTTTTTCAATTTGATAGTAAAGGTATGAAAACATTTTTTATCTAAACCGCTGCAAACGGTACGATTTAGCCGACCAGTAGGGTAAATTGTACCACCGGTCAGGTAAATCGTACCACCCTAAGAGAATAGAATATAGGGGGTTTTCTCGCTCATCCGGGACACTTTTCTGCGCATGAAATACCGATTTTAGTTTCACGCGAGATTTCGGTTCCCGGCCAATCCCTAACAACAAATCCAGAGTCATACCCCCCCGATTTCAACTGGTTCAGAAGTTATTAGATTTACAAAATATGAGAAAATCAGTTTTCGAGCGCGCCGCACTATCTTCAAACGTACGTATCTTTGGTTTGGGGGTTCCAAAAAATTTTTTCAACCAGTGCTTCAGAATCAGAAAACTCCCACCTTTTACGCTGTGCTATCCAAGATTTCCGACAAAATATTTTTGCCCACGAGTTTTACAATGTATTTTTGTTTTTCGTCCTGTGACCAAAGGGCATGTGACGTACGGGATGATTGTGAAAAAAAAGTTGAAACAAAAAAATTAGAAAAATAAATAAATAAAAAAAAAAGCCTATAAAAAAAGCCTAAAAAATTATAAAAAAAAAAAAAAAATAAATAAATAACCCCCTCTTGAAAATTGCAGGGTCTTTTAAGTACATGGAGATCTACCTACAGTCCAATTTTCATCAAAAAAAATTATGCCCTTTGGTCACAGGACGAAAAACAAAAATACATTGTAAAATTCGTGGGCAAAAATATTTTAAAAGTAAAAAAAAAAAAAAAAAAGTAAAAAAAAAAAAAAGTAAAAAAAAAAGTAAAAAGTACTACTGTGTGAAATCTCAATGTTAGGTTGGTCGGGTAAATCGTACCTCAGGTACGAAACGGTACGATTTACCCGACCAGCATCGGTACGATTTACCCGACTACGTGCTGTTTCACGAAAATATCTCGCATTTTGCTCATAGTGACCATAACCTAAATGTCAACGCGGCAAAATAACCAGAAAGGATCACACTTTTAATGCATTTTACTGAAAAGCATTACGTGGGTCCTGACAAACACAATAGCCTTAGGGCTGACTGTCGAAAACTTGATCGAATACTAGTCCAATCAACAATTGTACGCACCTTCTTCGGAATAATCTCCAGCATCTCCTAAATTCGTTGGCGAGCTTTTCGGCAGTAAGACTTCGATATTCTGTCACCAGAGAGCGGCAATATTTGATAGTATTCAAGATATCGGAGTGGTACAATTTACCCGGCGGTACAATATAGCCGACTCTCCCCTACATATATGTATCCTATATGTTAGATGAATTTTACATAGTGTTGACATCTATGTCGACATCTATGTCAACATACATGTCACTACATGTATGTTGACATTTATATCAAACTTATAAAAAATAAATGTTACTTATATTTTAGCGCAAAAAACAAATATGTCGCATATATTTTTCGCATATATATATTTCCGTGCGGGCAACGCTTATGACAGACAAGAAGCGGAGAATGATCGAAAGTTTCAAAGAGATTCAATAGTCGCCAGGAAATAAGGGTTTCTTAAATCAAAAATATGATCGTGCAGTGTCTGAAACGTAATCTCATGGTCACACTGAATGTCCCAATCATTCAATAATCTGCCAGCGTATTGCTAGCTAGTATTCAGAAGTAGATATCATAAGACACCATCGTAGGTTGCTTGATTTGCAAGGGGATAGGTAAATATAAAGTTATGTTACTCATCATTAAATTAATAGAATCAATTTATCATTTACAAAAAAGGGCTTAAGTGTGTGGAAAAAATGCGGATTTAAAGTTATTTCGAGCAAGAGGTTCTTAGAAACATCAATGATCTTTGGAATAGCTCCTTGACAGGCCCATATATCACTATAGGTTAGGGTGGTTCAAAAATGACCTTAGTGCTGCGATGTTGATGTTCATCCGTGAATATGTTGTTTTTATATACATATAATCAGGGTTGTAAAAATTGTAGTTAAAAATGTAATTTCATTTTATTTTCAACTAGGGGCTCTGCCCCTGCGCGCTTCGCGCGCCAACCCCGCTCGTCGCTCGCTTCGCTCGCTCCGAGGGCACTCGGCGCTCCGCGCCTCGTCTGTTCGGTGCTTCGCGCCTCACTTAATTGCGAGGAACAGTCAGTGCCGTGTGAACATGACTTATCACCCTACACGGAAAAGGTTTTGGGACTGCTGCAGCGCCAAACGGCAGACGGTGGGCTTCCCGTGTCTGAGTAAAGGCGCCGTCTCTGCGACGGAACGCCACGTTCTCTCGCGAGAACTCTGCAGTCTTTGAGACGTTGGGCTGCGATACGTTGGACGTAATAATACGGAAGTCCAACGTCTCGCAGACTGCAGCGTTCTCGCGAGGGAACGCAGCGTTCCGTCGCAGAGACGGCGCCTGTCTTTGGATACGGGTACTCACCGTTCTGCCGCTTGGCGCTGAGGCATTCCCGAAACCTTTTCCGTGTAGGCTAGGTAGCAACCCCCCCCCCCCCCTTCTCCTCCTCTGCCCATCGGTGGAAGTTTTTTGAGACGTGAAATTTTCTAACAGATGAAATACAATTTTAACATGGTGCAAGTGGTGCAAGAAAAAAAAAAACGCAAATATAATTTTGGACCCGCACGCAAAGATTTAAACCCGACTGGTTACGGTTCTGCACACGACTCAGTCAGCTGCTATCGAAAAATAGCGAATCCTGGTGCAGCACCACACTGAGTACTGTTTAGAACACGACTTATTACTGTGCCCACACGACTCATTCATGTGCGCACACGAATGGTTTGTATTCTAAATAGTGATCAGTGTGGTGCTGCACCAGTATGCGCTATTTTTCGCTAGCACCTGACTGAGTCGTGTGCAGAACCGTAACCAGTCGGGTTTATATCTTTCCGTGCGGTTGCCGCCCGCGATTCTGCTGCCTCTGAAATATTGCCGCCCCAGGCTATAGCCTAGTTAGCCTGTGCCTAAATACGGCGCTGGCTACACGGAAAAGCAACATTTAACACAACGTATTTATCATATTTTTATTATTTTTTCAACTGATTGAATTCATTTTGCATAACTTATATAGCCTATGTTACTCGGGAAAACCTAAAGAACAATTTGGTGTAAGGTTCATCCAAATCGGTCCACTGGTTCTCGAGTTTAGCGGTAACAAACATACAAACATACAAAGCCTTTTATATATGTAGTAGATTACCATTACTTTACAAAAATATTCAACTACATATTACGAATGTCATGGATAATCAAATCGGTTATCGTATTACTAAAGTAATTGATGGCTCACAACCCTGCATATAATCATCAGTGGATTACTCCAAAAAAAGTTCCCAGATTTCAATGAAAACTGTAATTTCCGTCAAGTTTGAAAGAGCTTTTATTAAAAGAGAAGTCTTAATATTCAGGAAATTTTTAATCGTAGTTGCGTCCGCTATAAAATCACATCTTTACTCAGCGGTCCTTTTGAATTAGTTACTTGTCCAATGTAGCCCAGGTAGCACACACGCGCATCGGCTTATTTTGGCCTTCTGGTCGACTGAAAGATAACTAACAGTCGACAAATGTCCGCTCTGCAGTCAATCTGAAGACATTGACAAAAATACGACTAATCGAAGTCAGTTAAGGCCAACGCGCACTACGCGGAAGCGAAACGATCAGAAGTTTTCATTAACATGCTTTTCTTATGTTTTTTATGAAAGTATGCACGCACACTCCTAAAAAAGCATGTTAATGAAAACTTCCGATCGCTTCGCTTCCGCATAGTGCGCGTTGGCCTTTATGCCGGCGACACAGACTTTTCGTGTCGGATCACGCACGGGGATCGTGACCAGTGTACAGTCACTCACACGCAGCGCGGACCAATCACAGCTATGTGTGAGCGATCGTAGCGCCTGTAGGTGAGGCGAACACGGGACACGAAAAGTCTGTGTCACCGGCATTAGTTGTCTTTTTGTCAATGTCTTCAGATTGACTGCAAAGCGGACATTTATCGACTGTTAAGGCCAATGCGCACTACGCGGAAGCGAAGCGAAACGAAGCGATCGGAAGTTTTCATCAACATGCTTTTCTTATGTTTTTTTATGAAAGTATGCACGCACACCCCTAAAAAAGCATGTTAATGAAAACTTCCGATCGCTTCGCTTCCGCATAGTGCGCGTTGGCCTTTAGTCATCTTTCAGTCGACCAGAAGGCCAAAATAAGCCGATGTGCGTGTGTGCTACCTGGGTAGGTTACTTTTGTTCGGAAACCTATGATTCTCACTTGCTGTAGTTTGCACTTTCCAGCATTGAATCGCTAAATTACGTATCCTCATAGTAGCGTTGCGTAATTCCCTCAAATCTGAGATGAATAAAAGTCTGACAGGATTTCAAGATTTTTCAAGACGATTTCCATTTGTATAACGGACTCGTTTGGATCGTTTATGTATTGTTCATCCGTAATACTTATTGCACCCGTAAGTATTATGCCGTACCAAAATCCAGTTATTCATCAACTTTTTGCATACCTTGAGGAAGATGTGGTTGTAGCGCCATCCAGTCTTCCAGCTTATCCCGCAGTTGATGTAATATTTTTTCGCTGCTTCCCGACGCGATACACATTTTTTCTGTGCTGCATGATTCCCAAACGAATGACATTTTCAATGCTAACGCAAGAAATTCGGTGTACTCGTAGCTACTCTTCAGCACGACCCACCTGTGGCCAGCTCAGCATATTTACTGGCACAGTGTAATAGAATCGTTAGAGGTCTGGTTTGAGTTCTAAGTTATCAAGGTTGACCGGTATGCTGACCAAGTACGCCCTACCCATAGCATACCTATTTTAATGCCTTTTTTGATTCGTGTCTATGTTTTGCAAATCTCACACGGAGAGAAAAGATGAGTCGAAACGACTCATTTACTCGAGTAACATTTACTCGACTAAGCATCAAGTGAGATTGACTCGACTAACTCAGTGAATTTCACTTATGACTGAGTGAATTTTACTTATGACTGAGTGAATTTTACTTAGTCGTGAGTGATATCAACCAAGCCGACTCAATAAATTTCACTCAGCCTGGCTTACTTAGTCTTTTAAGTGAATATTGCTTAGGTTTCAAGTGGTTCTTACTCAATATTTCTCTCCGTGCAATATCAATTTTTTTTTCAATAATATCTGTGTATGATGGACTTACGCTACTCTGTTAAAAGTTTTTTCATTCACGGAGTTTGAGGTTTTTTTCCACCTGTTTTTGTGAACTTACACTCGCAGAAATTTTTTCTTTACATCGGTCGTATGGAAAGTGACTGCACTCAAAGGATCCTAATCATATATGAGGCATAAGTGCGCAATATGAGTATACGTACATGTCTATCCATCCGCAATAATTATTGAAATGAAATTTTAATTTTTTTCATAGTTATTCATAGCCTTTTTTGCTTTATTAATCTTTGTTTATTACCCAACATCCAGTAGGATATCATTTCTTATTCTAATATAGTTATCATTTCTGTTTACATTTTATAGCCCCCGGAGGCTTGAATACTTCGACCCAATCCTGTTTTAGGATAAGGTTTGAGTCTCGTTATTTTCACACAGGACGAATTTCGAGAGTCTTTTCTTTGCGACCCAAACAACTTATTCGAACCTTGTTTTACACGGCTCAATTCGTCATCTCGGGAACTAGAAACTTAGTATTTTTTGTTGTAGATTTGCAGAAATGGGAATGTTCTTTTTCTGTAATCGGGTGAGTCAAATAGCTGAAATCATATAGAGCGTGCAACTGTTGTATTCAATTCGTTTCGTTCATTCTTTCGTTCTTTGGTCCCTGGATCGAAAACTACGTACAGCTGTGTTCGATTCGTTTATGATTCAAGATTTGCTGAGCCCACCTGCTCTTCAATATAGTCGAGGGCTGCGGATAGGAGGTGATAATTCCTGGGTTATGTAACCTGCTGTAATCCCAGTAGTTGCTCACCCTGCCTCCTTGGTCTATCCGTGCTACTGGCATTGCTACTTGGTTTGCATTTAGGGCAAGGTTGCCAAAATCGTACCACTTTTCACATTTCAGCCTTTAACTTCTAGGAATATTCATGCAAATACTTTAAAATTGGAACATAGAGTCTCTGATATGTTTTCTTCATAAATCTTTCGTTGATTTGAGATCAGAATAGAATTTTCATGAAATACAATCAATTTTGTACGAGCTTGAAAATGGTACGATTTGAGCGACCGGGTTCCCAAATCGTACCTGGGGTACCTAAGTCGTGCCAGCTGTACGAGTGTGAATTAAATAATTAATTAAATGATAAATAATAAATAATAATAAATAATAATAATAATAATAATCACAATAAATTATTAATTTAATAATCCCAAGAATATTGTGAACACAGTTCCTAAATCGTACCGGTACGATCTAGGCCCTATGGATTCTAAGGCAACCGATAGCTGGTACGATATCGGCAACTCATCATTTTTCTTTTCAATTGAATAAAGACAGAGCTTTAGAGGTTAGATTCAAAGATTGTTAGGTTAGGTATATCGAAAATTGAAGTTACTCTACAAGAGACTCAGGCAAAGTTTGATTTCGATTAGATTTCCAGGCAAAAACCGTTAGGGAAATGTGACCAAAACTTACATGCTACGGTATGCTATTCTTCTTTCGTTGATATTTCCTTTCTTACTTCTTCTTTCACGTCCACTTTCATTCCACACGCGTATTATGATACATGCTTTGAAGAACCACGCAGTGCCGGATTTAGATTTTTAGGACCCTGGGGCACAATCGATGTGGAGGCCCCATGTGAGGGATTCAAAATTGAAAAATAAATTCTACTACACACTAATAAATATAATTCTTTTTATTTGCTTGACCTATCAATATTAATCTTTGAATTTAGTGAATGAAAGAGAAGTTTGATATAATTTGTGGAGGCCCTGGGGCCTGTGCCCCAAGTGCCCATAGGTAAATCCGGCACTGGAACCACGTCTAGATAGCATGAAAACTACGAATTGTGGAAGATACGACGGTGATACGATTTGGGCGGCGGTACGATATCGGCAACCTTACACTATTAGACGATAAGTTACAATTGAAGGTACTGTGTGAAAAAAATGAAAGAAAATGAAATCGCGTATCAAGATGAAAGGACATACAATTAGCCGATGCAGCTGGCATCAAAAGTTTTCACTGCGAGTTTCCGAAAGTTGTGGTGAAGACAGTACAAAGATGTGGTTTGCTAAAAGAACATGGTGAAAAATTCCAAACTTGAAAATTTCAGAAATAATTGATTCAACAGTTTCGGAATACCAGCCATTTTTGAAATTTCGAAAATTTTGATTCTTTCTAGCGACCCTCATATTTGTACCGTTTGACAAAAATCCCCAATTCCACCACAAATCTTGGAAACTGGAAAGAATTTTTGCAGTAAACCTTCCTGGTTTCTTTGTGGTCTCGACGTTGAAACTACCTATACGTGTCGAAATTACTGGCAACTATAATAGTTGGTATCCCAAAGCGGCGAGGAAGCAATGCCATATCGCAAAATTGCTATGGCAGCCACTTACAATTGTTACCTGGGTATCTATCCGGCACGCAAAAAAAAGTGCTGTCAAATTTACTATGTGGGCAGTAAATATAGGGACAGCACTTTTTTGCAGTAGAAATTATCACAATTGTGGTGACATTCACTCATGTAGACATTGAAGGCCACTTGCTCCAATGTACCCAATACTGCAATTGTGATCATTTCTACTGCAAAAAAGTGCTGTCCCTATATTTACCGCTCACATAGTAAATTTGACAGCACTTTTTTTTGCGTGGGACATCGTAAATTATTTATTTGATAGATTTGCAAAAACGTACATTTTTGCAAATATAACAAATCTAAAGAGTGTCATTAAAATATTAAAAAGTTACACTCTTATTTTTTTAATATCGCACAGCCCAGCGCTCGAGAATTTTGTTGCAAAGCTTGGCCCGATCGTTGCTACGTAGGATCAAAACATGAGGGCAATATCCGATTCATTTTGAAGGTCAATTGGTATTCGATGGATTATTTTTGGCATTCGGATCTGGCCAAGCAGAGAGCCGCAGGTTGGAAAAAATTAAAAATGAATAACGATGTTCTCTGACTTTTATCACGGTATTTGATAGTTATAAAAATAATTGCAAATCTATTATAGAGGTAGATTATCACAAGCTAGGATGAAATTATCAGTATAATTACGAATCGGGATTTACTTCACGTCATCAAATACCGCGCTCTGATTGGCCAGAATCCGACTGCTATAAAAATAATCAAGGTAAGAAATTTTAGTTTCAAATAATTTTTAATTACGACGAATACTACTAAAATACTACTAGAAGTACAACTTTTACTTATTGAAGGCCAACCGGTCCGGAATCTTATCTGTCGGTATCGATCTGTACCCATCGGTTGACTTTTGAAATAAAAAATCTATAACTTCTATAATCTACATATTCTAGTATTGGTATACCTTTGTATTTCATTATGCCACACTGAAAAAAAGTATTTTTCCTCCGAGTATACAAAGTATTTTTGAGCGAGTATCCTGCAGCAAGTAGGGGAGAGCGGGGCAAAAAGGGCAGCTCGGCCAAAAAAAAAAAAATTCTTGGAAAATTTTCGACTTTTTTTTCTTTTTTCAAGAAGAATCGTTTTCCGCAGGAATTTAATTTTTTTGAAATTTAATTTCGACAATTTGGCGGAGCTGCCCTCTTTGCCCCGCTCTCCCCTATACGTATTCTTACTGGAGGGATACGGGTATTGTTCCCACAGCAATACCAAATATAATGCTGAGATGAAAACCACATGTATGTTACCATGGCAAATGTAATGGTGGTGCTCTTGGGTACGCGAAAAGTTGCAAGAATAGGATTTATCATCTCTGCAACACATATTTACTATGCCAATAAAGTGAGGTAAGTCCGTTGTATTTAGAATTTGGTATTATGCTCAGAGGGATACGAAATTTTCTTACAGTCAGTATACGTATTGCCGTGGGAAATAAACTTTGGTATTCTTACAACAAGAATACGAGTTTCTTTAATGGAGGAAAAAGTTTACTAGGTGGAAAAAAACTTTTTTTTCAGTACAGTTCTGAGGTAATCCTGAACGATGAATAAAATTCTATTTTCAGCTACAATGAGTTGGTTACATTAATTGATCGACTTATTCGCTCCGTGCACAACCGTGTTCAGCGCCGTCCGGGCCAAAAAAAAAAAAAAATAACTTCATGGCCATATTTTAACAATGTTAAATAATGTTAAATAATGCGGTTGATTGGGCACGAAGTTCTTTTTTTTTTTGGCACGGACGGCGCTGAGCACGGTTGTGCACGGAGCGAATACGATAGTCAGATACGTGGGCCAGTTTTCTGAACCCTGTAGAAATCTTTGAGGTCGAAATTTTGCTCTTTCTCCGACTCTTCGCTCAAAGCTTAGCAAATTCGCTCGTTCCTTCAGTTCCTTTACGTCAGACTCTTCCAATTGCTAACTGTATTAGCAATCGTTTGCAATATTTATGCACATGCAGAATTAGTCCTGAAAGCCTATGCTCATGCGATTTAACATTATTTACAGAGATTTTTTTATGCGGCCTGAGGCGTTGTTGGTGTATAGTTAGAGCAATCTTGTTTCATGGTTTTGCTGCTCGTGTCATCCAATTCCCTTTTTCTTTCCACACATATATGTATCACAAGGCTCTGGGTTAGTATATATTTGAGAGCATAAAAAGATGATGGAAAAATAATTCACGTGTTCTGAATAAGTGATTACTATATTTAACTAGTAAGTTAAAGCATAAGCATAAGTTCATACCATATGTGAATTTATCGGACCAGTCGAACCAAATTTTTAAGTCTTCTAACTGAAGCTGACCTCTATATAGAGCGTGCAATCTTCAGATAGACCGAAAAAAACGGAAGTGCATCATAATTATTTTTTCAAGTAAAAATTCCTTCAGCCCGGGTTTGAACCGGGACCTCCGCATTTGTACTGCGACGCCTTGTCCAATTAGACCACTGAAGGACTGGAGGAATCTTTACTTGAAATTCATGTTATTGTCATTGACCTTCTTAGTCCCAGGTCTGTGTTTATTTCATTGAGTAGTGACTCTATCGTTCGAAGCCTATTAATTCATACCATATGTGAATTTATGCGGAGGTCCCGGTTCAAACCCGGGCTGAAGGAATTTTTACTTGAAAAAATAATTATGATGCACTTCCGTTTTTTTCGGTCTATCTGAAGATTGCACGCTCTATATAGAGGTCAGCTTCAGTTAGAAGACTTAAAAATTTGGTTCGACTGGTCCGATAAATTCACATATGGTATGAATTAATAGGCTTCGAACGATAGAGTCACTACTCAATAAGCATAAGTTATTGCATAAATGACGACATTTAAATTATAAATAGTTATCGTAGGCCTTTGTGCGTGTTACTAGTTGTGGAACACTTCATGTCGAAGCAGAATAGCGTACGACGACTGCTGGCTCAGTGTCATGTTCATGCATAGTTTGGAAATAACCCACGAGAACAAGCGAATTAAGAAACAAGTTACTCATTTGTAAAAGTAGAATTGAGATTCGCTTCGCACACTTATGAATCTCGAAATTAGCTGTTAAAAAATCGCAGCTTCATATGCAACAGTTATGATCATACACAGGATCCTGTCAGAGTTAACACGCCAAATAAGAGACGGTTCTAATTGGTGCACCGACGGATGGATCCGTATTTTATAGACTGGATGTGAATTTATAATAGCAATATTGCAGAAAAGGCTATAATTTACGATCGGTGAACTATGGATAAAGTGGTTTTATCCATTAAATATCGATGTCTCTCATATAATTTCCTCAGTGTACTCTATCAGATACTTTATTCGGTCATTAACTTGGTTACTCAATTCGTGAGAATGCGATTTATCACATGGATACTCGTTCGGTCTTCTGAAACCCTGCGTTTTTTTAGTCTAATCCTGCTTTCTCTACAGGCCAAGTGCTTCAGACTAAGGAAATTCAGCCTTGCCGAAGTCTACGGAATTTCCTCACTTGGGATTCTTTGATTTTTTACCTGATAAATATAAATTCACTCGAAAGCCGACTGCAATTCAAGAAGAAAACCCCGTCCGTACCCCAGCGATGACCATAAAAACGAGCTTAAGATATATTTGTAAAAGTATGGGTATATGAATCTACATAGCTAACGGGTCTTTTCCTTTCAACCCCATATAAAAGAGGGAAATTTGCCACGCAGAGAAGGGATACCGCAGTATCAACATAGCCCGAAATTAGCCTAACTCGGTTTATGTTGACCAGCTACGTCCTTCTCACTCTGCCTCACATTGTGGGCCACCCGGAGTTTAGCTTCGTTTTATATATCGCATTTCCCTATATGAGCAGTTGAAAGGAAATACCTCTATTGATGGTTATGGCCTGTAGTACTTGCCTCGAACTTAGGTTGTGAGAGGATAGGTATATCCATCAAGGAAAAATAAGACGAAGGCAATGGTCCTTCACACCAGTCAGAAAGATGGTTAAAATTCAGTTTTTGATGCACTAATCTCGATAGATTTCGCTTCTCCTTTTCGTTATTTCCAACCACGAGTCGCAGTCTAATTACCCACAAGTTACGGTTTTCGGATAGACAAGTGAAAACCGAATATCACCAAGTAGAGTTTAAGCTCATATTTGAACATGATGAACCAGTTTCACTGACAAGGTGCTGCCAGTACAGCAGACGATCCAGCTTGCAATATCCAAACAGCAGAGGTTTCCATCAATCCACTGTCTGTCAATAGGAGTCTGGTGGACGAAAAGAGAAATCGTGATGTGTCGAGTACTTACCACTTCAACCATCTCATCTTCCTCCAGACCTTAAACCTGTATACTTTTTTGCTTTAGCGACTCCAGATTACGAGCACAATGATCGAAGCCCACGTCGATGCCTGATGGATCGAAGAGAGTGTGATCCCTCAAACCCTAGATCAATGAAAGTAAGGTAGAATGGAAAGTTTTCTTTTTCTAGGCTATAAAATCATCGTAGTGGAACCCCCTTTCATTGACGCAAATTATTATTGGCATAATACATACCTATGATAGATCGTCAGCGTCATATGAATGAGAAATAAGTCCAAGCTATAATCTTTGCCATTGCAATTTGAAAGTTCGCTGCCCTTCATCTTTTTAGATTCTCATATTTCCAACAATTACGTGAACTAAGTGTAGAGTATTTTACGAAACTTTTAGTGTTCACTTGATAAAGTGATGATAGAAGCACCATTCCATAGACACTAGATTTTTCTTTAATTTTAGTTTTTCTTGAAATTAATGAAGTGTCTATTTTCTGGTTGAAAATTAGTTCGAAGAATTTTTGTGATAATGACGTAATAAGAGAAAAAGAACGAGTTTGAGTTACATTGATTTCATCGAAATCTCATTTGCTGTTCGTTTTGGCGGATGCAGATGTCCCACGAGTCTTGCGGGTTGATAAATATTAAATCGTAATAAGGCGATTAAAAAATAATTTGGTAGAGCTGAGGACATCAGAAGGATGAGTCATAAAAAGCTCATCACCACCGTAATCCTTTGGCAGAACAGATTTTGGTATGTAATGTAAAACTAATTCGTAATTAGCTGGTAAGTGAACATGTATCTGTGTAAGCAGACACAAATACATCAATATATGAGCCGTGTCTCGCTTCTGGTTCTGGTTTAATTCTTCTGGTATATTAAGTTGCAAAATTGATGTATCTTTCAAGTACACATAAAGTTCGGGTGCCTGCATTGCATATACACTTAATATGTCAGAACTGCTTTTGTACTGACGTGAGTTGCATTAGACGATTGAATTGAACTGCTCAGGCAGTGACGTAGTTATGAATAGCGCGATGCCCATACCTCAATATGTTGAAAATTAAGTCAAAAACAGAACCTGAATAATAATTATGCCAACTCAACTCTCAGTTCATCCATATTTCCTCACATAAGCTGAACGGTAACCCACGATGTAATTGATGAAGACAATTTATTTCTATCGCAGATTATCACCACGGCATAACAATTCTCGCAAACATGCTGCATTCTTATATTTTCATATAAGTTTGAACGAGGGAGTAGAGAATTTAACGATATAAAGCACATGTCTCACAATTAGTTGATATCTAGTTTTCGGGAGATATCTACTTTCCACCGAAGGTTTTACAAATTCTGACTCGTACCTAATTATACTCTCAGAGATTAGTTGCCTACAGCTGTGATAGAACTTTGCTACTTAAACAATTCACTTGCGGAGTCACCACTCCTCAAAAAATAACCGATTTTTAAATTTTTATCAAATTGATTGTTACAGGCGGTGCAACAGTGCATAATACATTCATCCCAAGTGTTTTATGCAACGTGTTTCTTAATTCACGAGTGTAAAAAAACTTCAGGGACTCATAAGAACTAAATATTGTATAACTTACGGTATATAGAAAATGAGACCTTGAATTTTCCATCTGATCCTTTTTCCTTCGTGTTCTTACCCACACAGTATACTTTTCGATAGATGTTCATTGGATATCCATGGGACATCCAAATGTCCCCCAAATATCCTATGAATATTTGGGGGATATCCAGGATATCCATAGGATATTTGGGGGGACATTTGGATGTCCCATGGATATCCTATGAAAATCTATCGAAGAGTGTGCTGTGTGGGTAAATGAGCTCTGTCATACTCGTACAAAACGTTACAGTCATATGACATGGATGATGAACTTTTCACATACCTGCGATGAATGAGGCTGTAATTTTAACCAGTTTTCAAGATGATTCCGGAACTTGTTAAACAGCTTTTCACTTACTCCGAATGCAGCGCATATCTTCTCTATACTGCATAACTGTATCGATGACATTTCTTGCGTCCAAATGTGAAAGTGATACGCAATAGCTGCAGGAGTCTCTTAGATGTTGTGCGATCGGTGTCTCGACTGTGACTGGTTCTCTATTTTTGAGGCATTGCTATATTTGATTCATGATTTAATTAGATTCCGAAGATGTGTCGTCGTGATAAGGCTTATCGGTTTCCATAATAGTCAAGAAACGTTGGCAAAAAGTGGATCAAATTAACAAAGTTTTGGGTGAATCAGATGGAATGGTTGTTGCAGGCGGTCGAAAATTTTATTTTCTAAGCTTTTTCTTCAGGGTCGCCTGGTTAGATTATCTAATTCAATACCGGAAATCTTGTTTTCTACGATTCATTGATTTGTACAAAAACTTACCGAGTGTGTACGTAGATATTATATCTAATAACAAATTCAAAATTCTTAAAGTTAAAAATAATCCACAGCTACGAAATAATTGAATATAACTAAAAGAACTTTCTCCATTGGTAAAATGACCTGGATGTGTAATTTTTAGGCACGATCGCATAGCGGAGTGCCTATTAGATTTGTCATCGCGAAAAACGTGCGACCGAGAAAAACAATTTTCTTCAACTCAGAAATTCGTTTCATCACTCACACAATCATTTTCTATCATTTTCCAACATGTATGTATGTGTGTGTGTAATGCCGAAAGTTTGTTTGTATCCTGAATTGCGGGAGAACGACTCGACCGATTCGAAGGAAATTTGGGGGGAAGATCAAGTTTTTGGTGAAGATGATCCACGAAACTTTTGAAGATTTCATCATTTCCGGTTTGAGTGTTTCACAATTTAATCAATTATTACGTGTATCCTGAATTGCGGGAAAACGACTGGACCGATTCGAACGAAATTTGGGGGGGGGGGGGGGGGGGGGGGGAAATCAAATTTTTGGTGAAGATGATCCACGAAACTTTTGAAGATTTCATCATTTTCGGTTGAAGTGTTTCACAATTTAATTAATTATTACGTGTATCTTAAATTGCGGGAAAACGACTCGACCGATTCGAACAAAATTTGGGGGGGAAATCAAGTTTTCGGTGAAGATGATCCACGAAACTTTTGAAGATTTCATCATTTCCGGTTTAAGTGTTTCGCAATTTAATTAATTATTACGTGTATCCTGAATTGCGGGAAAACGACTCGACCGATTCGAACAAAATTTGGGGGGGGAAATCACGTTTTTGGTGAAGATGATCCACGAAACTTTTGAAGACTTCATCACTTCCGGTTTAAATGTTTCACAATTAAAATTTTTTTTTTCTGCATTTTCTGAATGTCGACTTAACTTTACTCGGTCCTAACCTATGAAAATTGACAAAACCAGAATCCTCGATTGAAATTCAATAATATTATTTAATAATATCATTTAAGAATATTCTTACCCTATTATGAATCAATTCCATTTTTTTTTTGTTTTTTTTAAATCTTGAACAACCGGATTTCGTTTGTGATCTTATTCGTTACTAATTAAACCATTGCAATACTTTATCTTTTGTTAGTACTTGGAACGTTGCAATATTTTATCAGAATCGTCAAGCCTGCGATCGTGCCAATTGCAAAAAAGCAGAGCTTTTTTGTTAACACTGCTGGTTATTATTGCACTCTCATGGCGATCAATCGTAGGTTTGTATATTTGACTGTAAGAGCATTCGTATGTCCAATGCTACGAATATGCAACACATAGTTGGTCTGAATGGTCGAAGGAGCAAAGACATAAAAAATAAAGGGAGCCAGAAGACGTAAAAATATTTTATCGAATAACGAGAAGAACGGAAATAATGAAGGTTACGATGGCAAATGAAATAATCGATTATGAATACCTTTTCATCGCTTTGATCTAGATCTACGGTATATTACAATTAAACCTATTGATTGAATACTTCCAATCTCGATATTTTACTCAGAAAATCAATCTCTAGAGTGTCGTAATTAATATGGGGGCCCATACATAACGTATCTTCACTATCTTGAGGTACCCAGAATTTTGTCCGGGACTCAGTGGATCAATGAAACTGTTTAACTCGAGAGGATTCATTACAAGCTGCATGGGTGAAAATCGAAGAACGGGATTCCATCTTACTTCAATTGAATTTTCGATACTTGTGTAGATAATAGTTTCGATGTAAAGAGTTTGGGGACAAAGAATTTAGAGGTTTCAATGATATCAATGATCAATCATCAATGTCTCACGAAATGGATACGTCTAAAATCTGAAAGTTTGTTGCTATGGGTTTTTATGACCACAAAATATTTTATATCGATTTGTCAAATCTATGAATTCAAATTCTAGAGAAAAAAGCAGATAAAAGAATCTCAATCTTGGAGTATTCGATATTTATATGATGTAAATGAGAAATTTGCATGATTATGTCGTTCAATAGAATGTATGAGCCACACGCAATCTCAAACAACGTGTCGTTCAACAAAGTCAATCAATTATAAATCATTGAAAAAAAAAAAAAAAAAAAAAAAATATCATAATAACGCGTCAGATAGTTATGATTTTATTGAAGAAAATATCTGTTGCGTTATTTCAAGTATTTCTTGTTTAATTTCCATTGCAAACAAAAAACATCCCAGGAAGTTTCCATTTGATAAGGATCTAATGCTAAATAGACACTCAACGGAACAGCACTTCACTTGAATTTGGGAGTGTCGAATTAGGAAATAATCTCTAGTAGTAGATCGAAACGTGTACAAGTTCAACTAATAATTAGAGTTATATTTTAGTCTGCTCCTAACTTTGAGAACCGAAAGTAAACACTTCTCTCCAAAACTCCCTTCAGGAGCCACGAGACAGGCGAAAACGTTTTTGGGACCTTCCCGTAATTCCGAGTATTATTTTCGTCATGGGTATTATTACAATTAAATAACACACTGTTCAGAATCGTATATGGAATATGACGTATTATAATAAATTCAGAAAACTATGAAATAAAAAATGAGAATATATGCGGACTAACATAGGAACTCTTTCTCATCAAGGACGACAAGCATGGAAATTGCATTCGAATCAAAGTAAACAATTGAATAACATACTGATCAGAATCGTACATGGAATACGTCGTATTATAATATGTTAAAAAAAACTATGAAATAAAAAATGAGTATACCTATAATCAGAACTAACACAGTAACTCTTTGTAACCAACGATGATTATCATGGGAATTGGATTCGAATCAGAATAATTGTCATAAATTAATAGTTAGATCCTTGACTTCCATGACCGCTTGTCCGAGGAATCATTCACGTAGTGAGCATGAAATGCATTATTTCTAGTTGAATATATTAAGTTGCACACCATAATTATTAATAAGAATTTAGTTTCGTCTAAAATTTTGGAATGATTATGTGGCACATATTGGGGTGATTCAAGATTTTTTAGGTAGAGAATGATATAATGTGATTCATGATACCCTGGCAATAGTGGACGTGTATAATGCGACTGGATATGAACATGACCAAAATAATCTTCACAAGCTAGTCGGCTCTAAAGATAGGGAAATTAGATACATTATACGTCCAGTATGGCGTTTTGGCCCCGTAAGGAATGCTTTCTTCAAATGGGCTGTAATTTTACTGACCAGAGCCTTTGTAATTAAATATGCAGAAAAAGGGTCACTTTTTCACTAATCTAAATTTCATTGAGTTGATGTATCAGAGTAGGATAATCCGAGCCCCACTATCGGTGTCAAAAAAGCTTTCTCTCTATAAAATAGTATCTACTAATAACATTTGCTTGTAATTCGAAAAGTTACACACAGGGAGGAGGCTCGAGAGGTCAGGCTGAATTTGTAGGTAATATGGTGTTACACGGAGGAAGAGAGGGTGAAAAAAGGTAAGGAATAAGCTCTCCGTGGTTCATGGATAGCATCTTATCAGGTTGACACTGTAGACAATCAGTCAATATTCATTATAAACTTCGTGAATTGGCCCACTGAAGTACGGATCCGGAATTTGAATATCTATTCGGTATGTAGTTGGAAGGCATACTCATGGTCTAATAACGATATTGATCATTCAAGCTAAAATATTGTAGAAAAAGCTACGACTTTAGTTCGGTTTACCATAAATATGATGGCGAGAAAATACGAAAATTTTTAACGAGCTGAGTGACCAGTTAATAATTGAATACCGCATTGAAATTTCAAGGTATTCCCTTTGGGATCAGGGGGACGAAAAAGAGAATAGGTGTGTCCAATATTCGAATATTAAAAAAAGAACCGTCATTTTCGCGATAACCGCATTATTGTCGATTCTGCATCAGTAACATATCCCATACGGTTTCGCAGAAAAAGTAATTATAACAACTTGTTCATCTTCACTAGACTATAAAATTTCAATCATCTGAAATGCACGGTATTACTAAGAAATTGATAATATAGTAGTGACTGTTAGTCGACATCTAGTTTTCGAAAAGACCCGGAGAATCCAAAAAGATCATCAACGTTGACAGCTGGGCCAGGGCGTAGTCGTTCGTCGACCACAATTTTTTGCTGCTCGAGAAACCAGTCTCGTTTTTCGTCC
The DNA here is from genome assembly GCA_943736025.1 of Tenthredo mesomela. Taxonomy (NCBI): domain Eukaryota; kingdom Metazoa; phylum Arthropoda; class Insecta; order Hymenoptera; family Tenthredinidae; genus Tenthredo; species Tenthredo mesomela. The sequence goes on along the minus strand of OX031015.1, from coordinate 32,954,241 downwards.
ACTTTTTGGCGCCAAAGTTCTATGTCAGAAGAAAAATCCGGGATTACATATGACAAAAAATGTTACAGTCCAAGTATGATGAATAATTCATAGTCACGCGGTAATTATAATAATAAGAATACTTTTTTTCGAACAGAAAAGTGCTACACTGTAACCATTAGTGGCTACGATTTCAATCAAATTATTTTTTATACCAATATTGACTGCAAATGAATTTGTATATTCTGCAGTGCACTTGATATGCTACTCTTTCGAGCGTATTATTAGTTGAATACCAACGATACAGTTATATTTTAGTAAAGGAAATTATAACGACAATTTTCCTAATGAGACAATAAAGGTACTTTCTTTTTCGACGCATTGTCTTTAATTCCTTGGCTCAAATTGATAATTCACGTACTGATGTTTCGAAACCAAATGTACGAGTATTAAACTCAGACAGCTACGCTCACGACTAGCCTTGAGTAAGTATACGGAAAGGGTCACTGGATTCATGGCTGAACCGGATTATGAATATCATAAGAAACTGTATCTCGGAATTTTTAGATTCGAAAATTTTTACGCAATAAACTCGTTTTATGGTCAACTCACCAGCTAGATGACTCATGGATGGTCCGTCACCACCGTAATCCTTTGGTAATATGGATTTTGGTATCTGCTGATACAAAGATGCGAAATTCCCGCTGTGATGTACGTGTACCTATGAAAATAGGATTTAAAAAGTTATCATGCGTAGAAGGAATATATTCATGAACAAATAGCTCATTATTGCACCCTCAGATGACCTTTATCGGTAGGCATTTGGACCTACTACGTTTAAACTTTGTGTAATTTTACCAACCTGTCCCTTCGGTATTGTTCCTACTAACGGATATAATCCAACTCGAGGGAATTCACTTCTCAAGGGTCAGTCTTGAAGAGGACAGACAAATTCTGTACGTGTATAGGGCTAAGTAAGAAGTCCTATTATGGAGCTTACAATTCGGCAGGATTGTCGGAATTTTCCCGGTTTAAAGCTAAACTTTCGGCTGTATCTATGGGTCTGCTAGACTCGATTCGCACCATTTATACGTAAAAAAATCAATTGGAAGTAGAATTTGGCCCGCGAAATGAATTAAGACACTCTAAATTTTGTACTTTCGCATTTTCCATGATTGAAGAAACAACAAACAAACGCTGTTTTAATATACACGTGCATACATACCCTCGCTGCAAGTTTTGGCTTCAAAGCTCTCTTTACTAAGGCGAGTGCAGCTTCTGTAACTGCCGCAGCATTAATGAAGTGAATCCCTTTAATTCTCCTTGCGTAGCCCTCCTACAATGGCACGGAATAGACTATGAAGTATAGATAGGAATGAATAAGAAGTCATCTGCAGGAGGATGTTTTTAGAAGTTTGAGACATGCAGAAGAATAAACGTAAAAAAAAAGAGATATAGTAAGCCGTGATCTGTCGAAGAGGATGAGTTTGCACACCAGGTGATAAGAAGTATTAGAAATAAACTTGTATTACTTGAAAAGTAAGTAGTTGTTCGAGTCGAAATATGATTATAACGAAATTGCAATCTTATGCAGAGATGACTTACAGTAATTGCCACTTCAGATTTCCTGACCATTGTTGGTGTGTATTTGGCGATAAAACCGAAAGTTGCCTTCGAGTGATCGAATACCATAATGCTACCAAGACTACAGGACTCAGCCATCAAGATATCTTCCATCATTAAAGTGTACCTGAAATAAAATAGGCATGTGAATGTGAGTGAAGATCGATTCAGAACATGTTAAGAAACTTCGAACTTTAATGCATAGTAGGGCTATTCAAAAAACGCTTCATTTTTTCCTAGTATTGCTCATCGATATTTTTGTTTCTGTTCATAGAAAAATAGCTCTCGTACAAACTGAGGCCCGCAGGATTTTTTTCGCTACTGCCGCACCCATGTTGAAATTTGGAAAAATGCAGCTTTTTGGGAATTTCAAAGTTCAGATATCGAGGCGCTCTTCGAAGTTCTCGTTCGTCTCAACATGTAAAGAAATTCTGTGGAAGCAGGTATCTGGCGAATGATATTTAGTACTGCCCCATTGATATCGAAGTTTGAAAATTATTGGATTACATACTTGAAACTATCATAGCCATCTAACTTGCCGTAATCGTCGACACAGGGCCGCATTATGTATACTCTGTACTTCTCATGTGTTAATTTGGGAAGATAAGCAGTTTCTCTGGAATAAAAAGGAAGATTGACACAAAATAAAACCATAATTATAAGCAGGCCTTCTTCCTGTTTGAAACATTAAAAGTCGTAAGTTTGAAATACGTACATTATTTTGTGCAAACAAGTGAAACGGGACCCACGTGGATCTCTGTCCCCAAAAAGTTCCGGCACGATCCGCCTCATAGTATAAAACATGTCCAGCTTCTGTTTGGCTAGCTCTAAGCTCATCTTAGATCCAAGAATGAAATACTCCAGTGTCTTCCTTGTGACATCTTAAAATCAATAGAAGATTTTCTTGTCAAAACGCAACGTATACGTTTTCGCGGTTTATCTTCCACAAGTGGCATGGAGATGAATCTAAGATTATCACGACGCATATTTATACATTTATAATTGTTTAAACTGATCGAATATGATACGGTGTCTGATAAATTCAGATTGACAAAGTACTTCAATCATGAGCACAAATTTCGGTACACACTGTATACAATTTTACCTTGTGGATCCATTCCAGGTCAAAAACCGTTATATACTGAATCTTGTTGCATACCTTGGGGAAGATGTGGCTGCAATTTAAGCCAATCTTGAAGTCTGTCCTGTAGCTCGATCAATAATTTTTCACTTCCACCCAACGAGGTACACGCTTCTTCTATACTGCATGACTCCAAATTCAACGCCATTTTCAAAGCTCACTATTCTGGAGGGGGCCCGCAGCTAAAATATATATCTATATAACAAATGAACATTCATGGAAAGCTTATGAATTTTTTCAGTATTTTGCGAACATCCGTTCGCCAGCTGCAAATTTCATGAAATCGCTCATTTCGACAATTTTTTGTTTTTCAGTCAATTTTCGTTCGATAACGAACAATCGTACGAAAAAGCTATTTGGATGAAATATGACGGGATTCGAATGTTCTTCAAAATGGTAATATTCATTGATTTTTTGGAAGCATGGAACTATCGAGTTTTGCAATAATAAGGCTCATATTTTGATTTTCGAAAAAAGGCCATCTTTTTTTTTTCCTGACATTTTTATAGAAAATTCTGCATAGAAAACGTCAACTTTTGAGACCTGGTTCACAATGGGCCGAGCATGGGTTTTGAAGTTACAGCGATTTCAATATCTCAAAACGGTTGAAATTCATGTCCGTGAACTGGTTATCGAATGAAAATCGACTGGAAAACAAAAAATTGTCGAAATTAGCGATTTCGTGAAATTTGCATCTAGCGAACGGATGGTCGCAAAAATCTGAAAAAATTCATAAGCCTTACAAAGATCTAGGGCTACAATCATAAAAATTCATTTCGAAATCAGAGGGTTCGGGACCGTTCGAAAATTCCTGGAACACTCCACGTGTCCATACTATATGACTGCATCGAAGTAACGAAAATAAATAAGAGGCATTGAAGATTGAAGATGAAGATAATTGCACATGCCACCTTGACATGACAAAAGGAAACACGCCGCAAGACCTCCAATATCAACTTTCAATACCGACTTTCATAAGATATTACCTGCACTAGTTCCATGAGCTGGTCATAATATAATTCGGTAATTAGCTTCACGAGAAATTTAGCGTCATATGATTGACTCGATTTCCATTTATTTAATCGTGAAATTTAATCACCCAAAGTATAAAAGTGAAAGGCACTTTACTATCCGCGATTCGCTGGACTTTGACAGCGCTAAGTTACAACGTTTTACTCTTTTACTATATAGACGACAATTGATCAATCTGAAAATCACGGTATCAAATAGGCTTGAATCTATTTTGAATCATTCTCTGATCTAACTTCAAAGAATACTGTGATTCCATATGAGAAAGTTCCAATATTTATTACGACTCTGATGACGTGATAGATTTTATCACCGAACAAAAATTAATATTACATCATTTTTCTACTTCCAAACCATAAGTTTTTATCCAATCAACACATTTTGTAGTAGGAGAGTACAAGGTTATCACATGCGCACGTTTCTACGCCGTAGTTTGAGTCGCTTGGAAATCGTGCACCAGAAAATTAACTGTTAAGAATCTATTTTGAAACTGGCCTGGTAGCGTGAGCATCGCAATACAGAATGTTTGCAAAATGCATGCTCATTATTACGTCTGCCCCGGGAAATAAATATGATGCATATGCTTCTCATATTTGCTTATAATATATAAAACTGTACCCACCTGTTATGAATTTTATTTTATGCACATTCAGTCAATGAACTATAAAAATAGAAATAATAATAATAAAAATCGACCTTCCACGTTAGGTAATTCAAGAAAAAAATTTGCGAATATATAATATAAAATAAAAAGAACGATCAGTGGCTATTACTTTGATGTGTGATCTCTTTGGCTACATGCACATTTAGTCGTTCTTTTTTCTACTTAGCACTTTAATTATCCATCTTACTGTCTTAAAATTAGCCCTAGTAATTCCACACAAAATCTGTAGTTCAGTAAAATAATTTTTTGTAACACTGTATGGAAAGTTTTTACTTACTTGAGAATCGATCTCGAATTACAAGTTGTGATATTTTTATGCTAAAGTAGCCTCAGGGAGTGCTGGACGAGTTTGTAGAACCTTGAAACGTTCATCGAAAGATTTATTTCGGGTCGGCCATTACTGTAATCATTCATTGGTCACCAAGAGTCGGCAAAAACGGCTTTAGCCCGATGACAGTCTTTACCACTGATTTAATAGATTTGGTTTGATCGATACCCCATCATTGAAATAATTGTTGTCGTACAAGTCTGCTTAGAGGGAAAATTCTGCCTGTACAATTTTGAATACTGAGAAAATTTAGAAAGCTCACATTAATTTTATGCGATACTCTATTAGTGCGGGTAACGAATGGGTTTTTCGTTTCATTATAATCGTATTAACAGGAAAATCATATTTACTGGCAACAGATGTTATTATTATGTGTACCTATAATGGAGGAATTTTTTATCAAACGGGACTTGACTGCACTTGACAGTTCATAGTTTGACGATAGAGGATTTCATTTATTTACTCGGAAGTAAAAACGGAACAAAGTGCAGTAAATCATAGTTCAATTGATTGATGAACTCATAAGTATCCAGATAAAAATTGAGAATTATCATTTATTCTCTCACCGTTGAATACTTTGTACGGAATCAGACTTCGAGGCTTATATTATTGGAGATAAATGCGTCGTTTCGGATTAACGTTTTGATCAATTCGAAAGCTGTAAGAGATATGATTCAAAGAGCTATTCTAGCCAGTCTTGCATGCTAGTGATGAATGTATAAAAAACATAAGAATAAATTGCACGCTGTGGAATATGAGTTTATTTTTGTCGTTCTTGTAATCAAGAGAATATCGAGAATATAAGGAATTTGTATAATGTAAACGTCAGCCCGCTAACTGAAGATGCATCATGCACAAATATAACACCTGAAAGGAATATGATTTTTCAACGGGTGCCAGGATTCATTTTCTCGTAAAATATCTTCGCTGCTTGGGGTGGAAGGTTCCTCTTCAATTATGTAAAAACTATGCTAATAGAAATTGCCTAGAAAAATCCACTTATAGAAGGATATAATGAAAAACTGTAAAAATTATGCAAATTTAATAATATATGCAAAACGCGAAGGCTCCCGCTAACTTTTCGAATCGATGTAGGCACGTATACCTACCCTACCTGCAATATTCCAAAAGGCCTCCAAGACTTTTCTCTTTTCTCTTATTCTTTCTCCTAGATATAGGTACGCGATTCCCCAGTACAATTTTCATCGCTTCCATTGCCTACATTTCCACCGACTTGTTTTTACGAGATAATGGAATTCGTTGATTACTATTATTGATCGAACACTAAATAAAATTCATTCTAAAGACAAATCAGTACCTTGCCATGCATATAAAACTAAACGGCAAAAGGCATTGCGAAATATTTACCCCGTATAAAATGATTATAAACACAGGTAAATGAATTGTTTTAAAGCACTGAGAATAATGGTTAGTAGTACCTACCGAATCTATTTTTTTTTTTTTTTTTTTTTTTATAACTATTATACGCCTGCTGCATTGTGCACGATACGATATAGATCGTGCTATATATATATTTACTATCGAAGTGTCTGCGTGCGTTTATTTGTTTGTCGGTTGAAACGTGCCAGTTATAGATGAGCATTCGATTCAATTTAAATTTAAACTCAATCGAAACGGAATAGTATGTTTCGGAGTCGCGCTGGGCTGAGTGCTGTCGATGGATTGAATGTTTGGGGATGAAGTTTCCTGTTCACGTCACCCACACCAACATTGGCGGTATAGATTTTGTATTTTTAATTCTGCGGATTGACCTTGACCACTTTTCCTTATTCCACGTAATATTTATATTAAAATTTGTTCTCGTCATTTCTTCCCTCTTCACATTTCTCTGAAGAGAAGAAAAGGGTGGCGTTTGTATGTACAAGTCTTTTCAATTTCCCAGAAAAGTTGCAGGATTACCACATCCACGCTATGCCGTGGTTGGAAAAATCGTTATTGAAGCCACGGCTTTATCTTAGTCAAATGTCAAATGCCATTTGTCGACTTTCATTTTGCCTGGAGTAAGGTTGGACGAATTAGACTCTCAGAGCCGGTGTTCAAACGATATAACAGCGTGTATACAGAGACGTTATTAAGCGGCTAAGTTGCACGTGTTTACCCTAAGTTGGGCCCCCAGCGTCGGAGAATACCCCAAATGTCATCTACATATTCATGTTTATATTCCCGTAATACTTTGCCGAGAGAACTTCGAGGATGGATATACGTACCGCACCTGAGTTTTCATTTAGACACTGTTGCGCGTCTGGCAGTTAAAACGATTATCAAGTTTTCATTTCTCATCAAGTTTTCAATCTGGATATCCTCTAGTAGTATTAATGGACTCTGTGAGTCAGTGCTATTAAACTAATGTATCAATTAAGTACAGATTGGATGATGTTTGATGCCATTGATCCGAATGTATCGTTTCACTTTGCGAGAGTTTATTGGAAATTAAAATCCATATTGTATCACAAAGTGAAGAGAGTAGAGATACGTAATTAGCGTTTATATTAGTGGAGGGAATACAAAAAAAAAAAAAAAAACAAAAAAAAAAAAAAAAAAACAATCGTAGAAATAATCGATCGATGAATAACTCTTGTTCGATTTGTGTGCCGGTGAATTTATCCAATCCATTAGTTTACGTACATTATAGGTTTGTTATTCTTGGCAGCATAAGGAAACTCTACCCTGCAGAAACCAGGTTTATAGCTACTATATACGAGAAGATAAACTTTGGTCCCCTAAATTTTCATTCCTTTTTTCTGTCTTGCGTGAAAACGATTTCGCAAAGGTATCAGGGTTGTGTTTACAGTGGGGACACATATTCCTATAGAACTATGCTCTTATTTGTGCGACAGAGATTGTTTCAAAGAATAATAACTTTCGAAGAGATTTGATTTGGCGCGAGTTTGCTCTGGATTATATGAAACTTCACCTGAAACTTTCACGACTCTATATATGTGAACGCAAAGTCTTCGTTTTCTTCGTCAATATTAGAGACTCGAAAAATCAAACACTTTCACTTCCTATTTGGAAAAAGGATCTCTTAAATTTTAGTTCTTGGCCCAGTAACCATGTCATAGAAGGTGAATTTCAATTGTCGTAACCATTCACTATTTCCTCTTGTAATCCTATCAAAGTATATCCAACACAGCTATTGGTTACCATTATCAAAAAGTGCGTCAATACCAAACCGAGATCGAAGCTTCACACAATTTTGGGTTCTGAAGTGGGTTCAATAGGATATCTGAACCTTACGATGTTTGACAATAGAAGAATGTGAGGCGAAGTAAGTATAGCTACCCCCGAAACGCGTGCTTTGAGACCAATGGGTACTGCTGATATCATTTTTTAATTCAATGAATCTTGGTATAATAGTTTTCATTTGATTTTTTCTCAAGTTTTTTACAACTACGTTCTTACTCACGCGATGGTAGAGTAATTATATTTTCCCCCAATCAATATTCGGACTCGTAAATGATATTTATAGCCAAACTTCGAGAAAGGTATCGAATAATAATCGACTTAAATATAATTATACCAGATGAGCCTGGCATCATTGCATACACTGCCGATTGATGTCTATTATACAGGAGCTGATCTTGCGGGTGAGCTATAACTCCACTGTGTCATAAAATAATTTTCCTCCTTGGTTTTTTAAATACTTGCAAAAGTATGAATAATTATACATGCAAAAAGTAACTTCTTACTTTCTCTCTATACTCATCGTGACTCCAGGGGTGTGATCCTCTTTAAGTCACGCTGGAAACTAATCGTCATGTACTTCAAGTAATTTTGGCACGCGATGTGAAAACAGAATGGCGAATAGACCGAAGATTAACAATAAATCTATCCAAACCGTCCTTGTTAGTATTCCCACTTTCATACTCAAATGAAGAGATGTATGAATTGCAGGCTTTCCTGAAAACCAAACCTTTCTAAGATCTGTTTACTGCGGAGGTAGCTGTATGAATTAAAATCTGAAACTTAGTTAGCTAGTGAACTATTTAATAACGATTTATCTGAGGCAGAAATATTGAAAAAGTTTTCACAACTTAAGAAATAAATTGGCTGGTCTTGAACCCATTTGCAACTACTTAAAATGTATCAACGGTGATGTGGTATAGAAAAAAATCCCTGTAATCATTTACTTTTCAATTACGAAAGCATCCAAGTTTTTTTGTTATTACTTGAACAGCGACCTCACAGTGTCCATTCTTTCGTGCAACGAGGATCAACTTGGAGACACAATATCACGAACCCTCATTTAGAGAGGGTTCATTTAAAACTATAACATTTAATTATCGCACACGGGGCCACTTAGTTAATTAATGAAGGCGTTGGCTGCAGCCCACAACCGTTAGTAAGGTCAAGGGTTGTCGAAATGGCTACGTCGGCTCTACTGGACTCTAGTGGACTTTGTGAAACACATGTCCTTTATAGGTTTGCCCACACGAAGAACTCTAAGAAAAGTTTTTCACATATTACCAAGATGATGGGTGGTAATTGTTTGGTTAACGATAAACGAATCGATATAACGTGGCTGTGATATCACCTTTTGTAGCTGCGGAAAAGATGATTATCCATTTTCCAAAAGTGATATTTTGAAATGTACAGACAACCGAATGCGCACAGAATAACGTGGGTACATTGAAATTAGATTAGAGTTACGCTGCTAATCGGAATGTGCACAGAGAAGAATGAAATTATTATAATCAGATTTCACATTTTCTAAAACTCGCTAACTACCCCTTAACTCTCTAAGAGTCCAATTAGCAAAGGACAAAAATAATTATTACTGTTCATTCAAAGGAACAAAGCTTTCCTTCAAGTCGAGATTATACTAAGATAATTTCTTAATTATATTGAAATAAATTCGTAAGCTTTAAATAATTTCGTTTGCATTATTTTAAAGAAATATAGGAGCTTGAATATGGGGCTATAAAATATAATAAAATGTTCAACTGAATTGAAATAATTTGCTTCTTTGACTGAAAGACCGAATAAGAACTGCATATTGTAAAAATGTCATGAATTATTACTTACTTTAAAATTAAACGGAAGCAAAGCTTATTAAAAATAAGCAGGGGCTTTTACCGCCCATAATTACAAGTAGGCACTCGTATTCGAGTACGAAATTTCCAGCTTTCGAAATTAAACGCAAATGGAATTAACTCCAGTTATGAAAATCACAGTCGAGATAAAAATGTTTCACTAGTCGGGGATTTTATCTGTATACAATATACATATTATGAGAATTTTCAGGTGGATACGAATGATCATTAGGAGATATAGGTATATTCATTGTCATCAGTAATCACAGAGGTCTATGGAAAATGAATATTTTCACACGAGGTGTTTGAAACCCGTTTGCGTACCTGGACATGGTGAAGTGTTCAAGGGCTCAAAGTAGGCGCTTGTTCCAATGTGAACTTGATAGACAGTGACCCTCCGCATACCAATTCAGCGTTAGGAATTCAGATTCACAAAGAGCGTCAAATTTGAACTCAGAGAACCTGTCGAAATATGTTACAATTCAATTTCTTCACTCTTCAACAAAGATTCAAACCTCAGTAATCACCCCTAAGACACCGAAAACAGAGTACAGAAGACGAGACACGATGTGCTTGAAAGCTACTCGTTGAGTACCAATTTGATGCAACATTAGATGGACATCTTCCCGCGATACAAGAAGCAATCAAGAAAGCTGAGTGTTCCTTGTATTCACACATATCTACGAGCTTGGCACTTTCCGGGACACTAGTATGAGTGAATTTTACGTTAGATTGAAGTTTCAAAGGATATTTATCACCAATTGAGTTCAATTCAATGTGGGTATTAGGGCAGACGGTGAGTGGCAATGCAATTTTTGTGTTTTTGCATGAAAGTCGTGAAGCATCGAATCTTGGAATTTCGAGATACCTGATTACGAATTTACTATGTACGATCAGTTGGGATCTTTACACTATTTCAAGTTTGTTTGATGGGTTTTTGAGTCTCCGATTATGTTCTACACTCTATGATGAAACAGTCTTCTGAATTCCATGATTTTTACTCTGAAAGGTCACTGTGAAATTCAGAAATCAATTGCAGAGTTCAAAACTTTGAGAAGTTGTTCAAAACCGTACCTATGAAATAAGTTCTTCGTATTTCAAGTTATTCTCTCGACTATATTTCAATGCAGGGAGCTTCCCAAAATCAAAATTAGGCTTGCTTCGGAAAACTATTCCATCGTTAGCAATCCAACGTTGCAATTGAATAGTGAGTTTAAATTCAGTCTTCAATTCGTGAAAATCGGTTCGTTCTTATTTTTGTATACAAGTTCACTCATCTCATCATCGTTTCTCCTTAGAAGTAGACAAAGCTTTTGAGCTCATGGTCACGGACGAAAGGGTTGAACTTACTTTCTTCGCTATGCCCGGTGGCTAATAATTTCTGTAGGAAATAGCAAAACAAAAAAATGGATGAAAGGATCGCATACACTTTCACATGTTATTCGAGTCGCTCTATGGCCGAGAAACATGCGAAGAGAATAACCTCGGTCGTTTCATTGCCATTATACGACGCTAGTAACGTGCTTTTGTGCATGACGACTTTGCCACGAGATATAGTGCGCGACAGTTCGAGAAGTTCGGATGGTTCAGGATGGCGAGGCGCGACAGAGGGTGGAAACCGTTGCCAGGTCGTACGAGGCTTCTCGGAGTCTGAAGGGTTAATAGATGGTCAATGTCTCTACGGTGAGGTCAGACACTGTATCACCTTCTCCGTTTGTCATTACAAATGCAAATTGGTCAGCCGCCATTGCGGCGACCGCCCATACCTAATCGTTCTGGTATACCTACGCTTTGGACATACCTACGTGGTCTAAGGATCATTCAGAGCCCAGGGCATACAATACATACAAACGCTGACTACAAAAGCTTACTGGCTATGAGTCCTTGTCGATTAAATTCGCCCTGAGCGTGAACACTTTCGAGGGAAACCCAAACTCTGTCGAGGGAAACCCGAACCCTGTTAAGCAGTGTAAAAGGTCAGGAGACTTGAGACATTGCTGATGATTCCAAATGAAGAGACGAGGAAACAATTTAGTGAAGTGAGCGAGGATTTCATTATTTACAACCGAAGTTTTCAATTGATAGACATTGGAAATTAATTTTCGCTAGATTAGTTTCACTTTCTTTAGCCAATGTACCTATTAGAATCATGTCCGCCATCTATCGCATGAAACTTCGGTGTTTTCTTCGTTTCAATTAATTGGGTGTGAATCCAAAGGTCCATCGACGTGGTTTTGCGGTATGTGAGGGGGAGTAGGCTGATAAAGTTCATGAGTAATTTGAAGCTACGCAAATTGCTGCTGTCATGGGCCTGAAACTCGATCGTAATAGTTGTGGCTGAAAATGGAGATAGAGCAGATTCCAAGTGTCCAATATCTCTACCTGAACTAGTGGACTACAATGCGACACAGATGCCTATGTGAGAGTGCTTACACTCTGCTTCATAATAAAATCGTAACTGTGGCACTTAGGTCACAGCGCGGATAACTACTATACTAACGATTCGATGGGCACTTGCCTTTTTATGTTTAGTCTTTACTTCCCCGCGTGGAGAGCTACTCAGAGGACATACTCTGGTAAATGTTAAATCGAGCTTAATAACAATAATATGTGATTCTGTTTCACGTATTCTGATAAAAGTCACATTCACAATCAGAAAATTTCTAGCATACCGCAGATAGTTAAGCTCAATATTCAAAAGATACGTAATCATCGACAAGGCAATTTGGCTATGGCTTGCGTCATTTGCCTTAACTTACTGAATCTGCAGGGCACGGCTGGCTCGAAACCTGCACATTAGAAAGTATAATGCTTATGTTTTATAGATCTCGCAGAGATGAACATGCGGTGTACGGTATAGACTGCAGCATGCAGTTTTGCATATGATCTGCACGAGCTGACCAACTTGATTAATGCTCCTTTGTGTTCTTGTTCTGTGTTCCACGTTCTACATTTTACAACCCTTTCACCCCACCGTATTTTCAACACCATACTCTTTTATTGTTTTAAAGTCTTTTACATATGTATATTTGTGCACGAAATGTACTAATTAGAGATCAGGGTCTAGTATGAACTGTTTCTGCACACTGTCTGGCTACGTAATTCAAACGTTTGACATTAAATGAATGCAGCACTTGTATCTATAGAAATGTCGACTAATTAATTACACAATAAAATTGTTCACATTAATAATGTTCTTTTTTCTTCATCACGTGCATAGAATTTTTATAGATAATTATAAGCCATAATTATATGTAGGGGAGACCGGGGCTAAAAGTTACACTTTTTTGAATAACTTGAAAAATTGATTGGAAAAAATTCGTAAAATATAAATATTATTGTTCTACAATTTGGCAAATATATTCTACTTTAGTATGCCTAACCGTTTTGCAATATATTTGCATAAGTTTTTTTGATATGATTTTTTTTTTTTGCAACAAAACGTAAAGTAACAATTTGCCCCGGTTCGGGGCTAGTTGTCCACGAGCTGGGGCAAGTTGTTACAAGATTTATTGTGGGTATATTATTTCATAAAAAAAACAATTATTTTAGATTAAATTTATGTATTTGAGAAAACTAGATGTATCTTTATATACCACATAAAAATCTAAAGGCTATTTATCAAATTGAATTAAATAGACCAAAAATAACCAACACAAAAATATTTACTCACCTGTATTAGAAAGACACGTGCTCTCGAGCAACGTCATTCGAGACCAATGGCCTTACTAATATGGTTGCCGTAGGTGCGCTGTTGCTTACTGTTTCACGACGCACTTGGACCATATTTTTATCTCTATTTGTTTAAGAGTTATTTTGATTTGAACAACTTACCCCGGTAACTTTTAGCCCCGGTCTCCCCTACGTATCACAGGCAGTGGTGTTTATGCACCTCGTGAAGATCTGTATTTGGAGCACGACCAACTGTAGGTATACCTAGAAGGCTGTGGGTTCTTGACCTAGGACGGTGGTTTTACTCGAGAAACAGCTGCTATGGCTAATGATGATGATAACGATAACGATTATGAGAATGATAATGTTGACGACCACGAGTTCCATTATCTTGATGATGGTTTTCCTATGAATATGGGGATGATAGCGATGATGTATCGTTTCACTTATCGTTACGGAATCAATCTCATTCTTCGAATGACTGATTATAGTTTACAGTTCAATTTCCGGTGATCTGAGTTATTAGATTTTCACACTTGACGTAAGGACAAATAAGTAGCATCTGCTGTTTTTTTTTTTTTTTTTTTTTAATTTACCTTTAAGGGGAAATGAAAGCTGACATGATACCATCTATCGGATTGAAATTTTCGGGAGCCCGTTTCTCAGCTAAAACACATCCGATCGATGAGAAATTGATATCAATGAAGCAGACGTAGTGCACGGAGAGCATGACGCTCTTGGATTTCCAAAAAACGAAAAGGAGCGAAAACAAAAATTCCAATCCGATAGATGGCACCCTGTCGTGCAACATCAGCTTTCATTTCCCCTTAAAGCTTTTACGTTCGTATCTCCGTTTCAAAATTGTTTATATTCAAGCCATGCTGACAACACTTTCCAATAATGTGCCACGTTCAAAAGTACCTACACAAAATAAAGGCTGACGAATTAGGAGTAAAGTATTGAATCCTAAAAACAATTTGCATTGTAAAAATACAGTATGGTCGCCAGTTTTCAAAGTCGTATACCGTTAACTAACGCATTAAAAACACGTTCGGATTCTACTGTGAAAAATACATGTATGCACACGAGTGTGTGATACCACGTGTGTTCAAAAGTTTCTCTAAAGCGTATAGGTAGGTATAAGTACAGAAACAGAGGTGATACATTATTCTCTTGAGTACTAGCATGCTAAGAGGGAATACGCCGAGCTGGTTGAAAGATATGTTTTAATTTAATTTCATCGCAGTAGACGTACAGGTGAAATTAAACTATAATAGCAAACTGTGTAGGTTTAATACCAGACAAGCTTTGTTTTACGTATTGCGCGAATAGTACGTGAAACAATTCGTTACCTCAATTAATTAATTGGGTGAAAATCATCTGTGATTATGTGAAAATTCATCATCCTCATTTATTTATTCTTCAATGAATATTTTCACCAATATAGTCAATGAGTGGAAATTGATGTTAATATATCAGGTGGATGGACTAAAAAATAAAAAAGACAAGTTGCAGCACATATTTATACGATTTGATTGTGTTCATTGAACAAAGTCTTCATATAACGGGTGCTTGAAAACTATTGCTTGAGGTAGGCGCTTGATGCAACTCATTAACAGCAATTTACGTACGGTGGTATTTATTTGTCGTATACAAACATTAAATTAATTAGCACGTGTTTCCGACGATATGCCAGGTCACCCCTTGATATTTACGCGCGGTCCGGACTTTACCACCCTCTCGGCCGTAGGTACCGCTCGAACCGTAGGGGATGGTATCTTTACCACCCCCACCCCGTAACCACAACATTGTTCTGTGAAATATATGTTCTACGTCGTCTATTTCATGTAGAATGACTCTCTGACTCTAGAAACTAGGCGGTAGGTAAAGATGATGAAAATGATGAATGTTATTCTATTATTAGGAATGATATTATCAAAAATCAATATCAATTCATACATCGAGAGAAAATATTAGGGCGTGAAAATTAATATCACCAATTTTTTCATTCAAATCGGTGGATGAAAGTTTAATGTGTCAATTTAATGGAATAGAGTATGTATATTAGACTGTTTCAAATAAAACGAAGTTTTTTTTTTTTACTTCCCACCGATGAAGCAGTTCCGGGCAGATATAAGAAAGAATTTGCACCGAAGCAGGTGCAGAAATAATTTTTTTTTGAGCTGGCGCCGAGCATTTTTCTTTTTTTCCATTGATTTAACATATGAATTACCCTAATTTTTTTTCAATAGCGAATTTTATGATCGAATATCATCTTTATTCTTTGACGACAATTTGAGAGAGATGTTAAATACTAGCTCTAGATGTTATGACCATCGTTGCATGGAAACAAACATTATAAGATCCATATTTTATTCTTTAATTTTGAGTATTTCATGGGAAAGAATGGCTACAATTTTCTTTATTTCCATGCAACGATCGTCAATAACATCTATAGCTGGTATTTAACATCTCTCTCGAATGGTCGCCAAAGAATGAACATGATTTTCGATCATGAAATTCGATATTGAAAAAAAATTAGGGAAATTCCTATATTAAATCAATGGAAAAAAGAAAAATGCTCGGCGCCAGCTCAAAAAAAAAACATTTTGGCACCTGCTTTGGTGCAAATTCTTTGCTATATCTGCCCTGAACTTCTCCATCGGTGGGAAGTAAAAAAAAAAAAAAACTTCTTTTTATTTGAAACAGTCTAATGTATATAGAGTAGAATACTAATCACTAATTGGTATTTGAAACCCGCCACGACATGTATTTCGTCCTACCAAATTACGGATCACAATAAAGGTTCTGCTAATTACGTATACTTTTTGAAATGCTTTGAAAGAGGAGCTAGTTGATAAGGGTCGAGCCCCGAGGCAAATTGGCTGCATTCAGAGAGATGCTAAGAGAGAGAAGGATAGTGACGGAATTTAATTCTTTATCCACATGCGTTACGTGGAATTAGACGTGTTATACTATACTACCTATACGTATAGGTTTTAGGATAAAATTTAATTTCACAAAGTGACGCACGTGGATAGATGCAGGTTTGAAAGGGGTATGGTGTTGTAGAGCTGCTGGTACATACGGTGTGTAGCTACCCTCATCAGGACAGACGGTACCTCGCTGCCAGAGGTCTTCCTCAAATATTTACATCATAGTATGGCGTCGGCGAGGGATCTGGACTACTAGCCTTGTACCAGAGCGCTTGTAAAATAACCCGTCGTTTGGTGTTTAATTATTTATGATCACATGTTTCTCCAAGGACCGTTTCCAGTCATTATGCGCGATAGAGTTTCGCGCGAGAAAAGTGACAATGAGAATTAGCCATGGGTCAGGAATACTCGCAGGGATATGTTGTCTGGAGAGTTATCACAAATTCCCACAAAGCTTTATCGCGGAGATTACCGAACAAAATTATAACAGATTTATAAACAGATAGAGCTTCGTTTGCTCATAGCTCATGGGACAAGTCCCCTAGGGCTACGGAGAATAATACACACTATGAACCGCGTAAAAGTCATGTACGTATTTCTTAACTGAATAGCGCAAGAATATGAAACCGACATCTATAGCCTGTATCAGTATAATTCCAGAAATTGTTGGGAAGTGAAGTCTTGAGAAATTCTGCCCCAAGGTCTGCTTGAGAAATTTGTTGAATTTTATAAATATACTTGAATATTAAAAGGCAGTCGGGGTAAAAGAGAACAAGAATAAATATGGACTTGGGGTTTAAACCTGGGGTGTCATTTCGGGTGGAATGGTTGATATCCTTTATGCTAAACGTGATTATATTGACCTTTCAAATTATCGCCAATTAAACCGAGGGGTAGCTACAGAGACGACTACAGAGACATACGCACTCATGTGCACCAGAGTCTTTATTAGAAAAGTTTATCAATTCGCGAAAGTACACACAACGTGTTGATTTCCGAGATCAAAGCTCTCCAGTCTCCACAGTCGGTGCATCGTCAGCCAAAGCTCAACGAATTAGTCACAGCGGTGTGAAAAACTGTCGCATTGGGAGAAGGCGAGCTTTGTCAAACAAATCAGATAAAAAATGAAAAAAAAAAAAAAAAAAAAAGCTTAATTTCTGAACAGTAAAAGTTTGTCAGTATAGTATATCAGACATTACGAGAACTATGAGGGCGTAATTTTCTACTTTGTCGAATTGAATCTAACAATAAGAACGCCGGATCTAGATCGAAATCGAGTCGTAAACTTTCCGACGAGGGTAAGTAGAGGCAAAGTGAAGCCTGTAGTTTTTATCGCCTTTCCCTATCCTAGTGCGACGGAACACCAAAAGCTCAATTGTTCGCGCAACTTTTTCTATCTAACCCCCCGCAAAACGTTCGCATTGTCTCCGTTTTACGTGACTTTGAACAACTTTCATTTTTCCACAAAATTCGTTGTAGCTACCCTATATACTCTATCATCCCTCAGAAATCAATAACACTTTTATTGAATTCTTTAAATCAAAGTATACTGACCTGAGAATTTCTGATATATTTGCGTTGAAATTTAGTCGTGTAATTCTCTAGATTCATTCAAAAGCTGTCAACGGAGAATAACATTCTCTAAGAAAGATAAGAGCTTATTTTACGCTCAACTAAATCCGTGAAGTGATCGGTGACATCAAGTTTTCTCCCGATGTTGAATTATAATATATTTCCAATTGGAATGCATATCAAAAGTCTGTCGAATATATATATATATATTTATATAAAAGAAATTGCTTATTCTCTTAAACTTTTCTCAGCTAGAAGACTCGTGATCCATTTTTTCGTCAGCTAATGCGTTAACTCAGATGCAGATACGTGTGAATAGGAGAATAAAATTTCCCGACGTTTTTGACACCGTTTTTACGGTGTCTCTGCAGGGAGGCTGCGTTTCACTCTTGAAAAATATCGCTGATCCTTTTCGTCATCTTTTTTTTGTTCTTGTCTTTCTTTTTTTTTTTTTTTTTCAAGTTGAAGCTTGATCGATATTCGTTAGTCTTAAAGGAGAAAAAATGAGAAACTTTTTTTCGTTATCCAGCAGCCTTATAAACTTGGCAAAGTTTCGAAAAATATTCATGTATGTACGTGCCGCAAGGATTGGATGATAATATCATTCGGATAAAATATTTCGATTAATAATTTCTATTGTAACCTGTGCATCAATCGATCTTCGCGGTCGGCCCAAGTTCGTGACTGTTCGCAAGCTCCCGGTAAAGCTCGCTACTTGGGGGCGGAGCTTACGGGGTTCAAGTCGAGCTTTCTCTATTCGGCAAGCGGCGCCAGAGAAGCGCGTCAGATCGCGAATCCGCGTGCCATCGTCTCGAATATCCTTTGGTTCACGAAGAGGTAATATTCCGTGCCGGGTCAAACTCTACACGTGAAAATCGGAAATTTACATAAAACTGGTACGTTTAGTTCACACGGAGATAAATACTTATAATACTATAAGATTTTTCATCACATATTACCTAATTCCAATTAGATTTGAATATTTGATCAAAGAATTGGTGCTCTTTACCGGAAAAAAAGTTTCAACTTTTCACACGTGACGAATAACAAAAAATTTTTGTCCGATTTCTAACACAGACTCTTTCACGATCATCTCACCGAATAGTACGTGATTACGATAATATTGTTCGTCAGAGTTTGTGACTGACAGTTGAAAGCTGTGAAAAATTCTGGAGTCGTGAGACAAGCTTTTTCGAAAGCGTAAATCTGTTATAAATAAATCAAATTCTAAATATGTAAACTGTACTGCCATTGACTTCGTGAAACAACTTGTTTCGTTGGATGAATAAATGTTAACGATTTTATCTCAGTAACAATTGTTTCCTCAAATTTTATAATTTGCATGAAATCTTCGGTAAAGGTTACGGTAAAACTATGTTGAAATTTTTAGAGAAAAATTAGATTAGTATGCAAGTCGCGGTATGAAATTAAGTAATCTAGCTCATAGGGATAAATTAAACTAAAAATAGTGATTGGAGTACGGATATAAAATTGGCTGGACCCCCGGCCAACTGGTACTTGTACAGAGTAGAAAACGTATGAAAATATCAATGTGGTGTTAGTAAAATGGGAACTCGAAACTATATGGACAACGTTAATTGAATTCAACGTTAAATCAATTTGGATTTATTGAAAGACCGTGACTGAATGTGTTACTTGAATTACGGTGCTATGACTCTCTTAGAGAGATAAATTGGGGAATTACCAGTTAATGGTGTATAACTGAATGAAATTGAAGTTACAACAGAACGAAGCAGTAATCCAAACACTCGGTGATTACTTGGGTATTACCAACCCACGATGAGATTTATTGCGGAGAAAGAAGAATAACATCGATTTTGTGAGTAATCAACCCTGTGTCGTAGGGGGAGGGGGGGTTAATATTGGTGATAATTACCGATAAAGTCCATTCGCGACGAAGAATCTAGACATCTACGAATAAAACGAAGAAGAATATCGTATGGAGAAATTTTTTTTTCAGTGAAACACCAAATTGTGATTTAGTGACTAGAAAGTTGGACGAATTCTACACAGTACTCTGCGACTACTGGTGAGTCTTATCATACTGTATCACTCTTAGAAATCGTTCTGCTATATATATCTGAGGGTATCATTTTTGAGTAACAAATCCAGATCTATTGAAGTGAGAAGAACAGAACAACGGATATAAAATACGAAGGACGACTGCGCTCACCTTTTTTCGGTGTGAAAGATTTTTACGATTTGTCAATGGTTCGAATAAATGCTTATAAAAGAACAGATTTATGTTGGAGATGAAGGCGAATTAATATAAGCTCACGTGCTACGTGCTAGTATATGAACAATTTCACACCACTGTTCCACTACTCGCTGAAATTGAAATTTCTAACTGTATTAGGAAACTATTAATGATACAGTCGTGGAATGATGAATCCGGGAATACTACTTCGGGATACTTTTTTGGAGTAGGTATACATGAATATATGTGCTTTAGCTGTCCATTTCACATTCGTATAACACTTGTGACCAGTAATTCGTTCAGAATTTTCTACAAAGGAGCAGAGAATATTTCAATTTCAAGTCATAAAAACGACACACTTGTTCAAAATTCGCAACGACAAGTACAGAGGGTTGGATGGATTTCACCCCCTACTCAGATATATCAAATTTTTAGTATTTCTCTTATTTCTAGTTTGGAACTGGGCCTTTTTGTTTTCGGCCCACTTCGAGGCTCACGCATTGAATAGATTTTCAGTCTAAGGATGCTCTAAAACTGCATCTAAAAGCTGCGGGCTGGTATTACTGATACAAGTATTGGCAGTAACTCTTAAGAAATGATCTTGGCACGCCAGTTCGCCTCCCAACACAACTTGCTACCTCCCGAACTTCCAGAATCATACATTCCACTATTTGCACGAATTGCGAATTTCGGTTCCCCCAAAGTTGCCTTTTCAGTTATGTATTTTCTGCTATTTGTAATGTGCCTTGATGTTTCCCTTCCGGGTTTAACCAGAACACAAAGTCAATACATGGAGAATAGAAGGGTGAATTTCACTTTGAATTCAATATGACATAGTTAGGATGAAATTCCTACACTTGTAATATTATTAACTAGGAGCTTCCAGCGATGTTTTCATCACCCCAAAATGTTAACTGAGCATTTGATTCAAGAGAACTTGACAGCATGAATATCGGTTAATAATCAAGACGACTAGATTGGTTTAACCTTATAAGTAGAAGAAAATGATTCATCGTCTCTCGGAATGATCTCTCGTTCTTTATTGCCTAACGACAAATCGATTTATACGAACAGGTAGGAAGTTGAATTGATGGCAAGCTTGGACTGCAGTTTGCTGGAACGTCAAGTGTTGAATCGAGAAAAGCTGCGACCTCACAACCACTTCAGGCACTTTCCGCGCTCCAGGAAGTAATTCTTCATGATCAAAGTTGCCACGAAGATCGAGTGCACCTCTCACTTTGCGTTTGTCACCAAGCAATCTCCGATTTCCTATCACAGCTGAATATTAGCAGAACGTCATTTCCATCAAACACGATCTCATTTCCACTTGACGAAAGGACCCTGAACCGTTTTCCGCAATAATTTACGTCACTGCGAGAAAATATTTACGCTCAATGAACACACTAGTCTGTAATCTATGATGTTTGCGGTCTAGAGAACCAATTTCAACCCTACCGTAGCCATTGAAAGGATATTCTCGGTCTTGTAATTGCCAAGCTGTAAAAAGATCCTCGTCAACCTTAGTCGCTCGATAGTTAAACGTTTTATTTCGAGATTTTAAGAAACGCGTTTCTTTTCTTCCCATTTTATTTTAATCAAATTGAAGGCGGGTCTATACCAGTCCAACATGATTTTTCCCAACACTGATGCATTACATATTTTTGAAAACGAAATAAAATAAAACTTTCGCCTGGATATTAAATATACACACATATTTTTTGAACATATTGGTGCAAAAGAGTCTGAAGACGTCTTGATGTGGGTAGATCAATTTTGGCAAGGACCCTGTTGTTATGTGACAAGAAGAGGGTGAGGGAGTTGCTGTCTATCGGAATTAATTCCGCTGTGCGACACTGCGTCACCCTGGATCTTGAATACTTGAGCAGAACAGAACAGAGCCGAGCCGAGCGGAGCTGAGCAAAGAGGAGTAAAGCGGAGCACTTTCCTACGACAAAGAATGTAGAAATTCCTTTCCGAAAACCGCGACCCCAGGGCTAATTCCTCGCACGCCATTCCACAGAAGAGTGAATAAATATTTGCACTCCTTGTCGCATCGGCATGTTGCGCTGTGTCTCGAGCTATGATACGTACCTACGGCTATGATGTTTCATGGAAATATTGAAAATTTAAGTATACCTACATATATATGCCATACCTACCAAGAAAAGCTGGAAGAGAAAGAGTGCTGCTGTATTTTTGCGTTGGGGAGGACTTAATCGTGAGTCAATCGTGGATCAAGTGACACTTCAGTTTATTCGATCTCCTACCATAGGAATTGGAATACGAAGATATTGACAATTCCGTTCAATATTCTGCCTATTTTCAACAAGAGTCTGCTCCATCTTGAGGTCGAGTATTCCTCGAATTTTCATCGAAACCCCACAAAACTTTTGCTTCCAATCCCGTAACAGGAAAAAAATCTTCAACTTTTCCTTAGCTAATTTTCTGAATAACTTTTTTGTTCAATATATATTCACCATATTTAGCATATTTATGTCATTTCAAATGAATCACAGACAATATGGTGGATTGTTCTCCGGAATAATGCGTGGCTCTCGCATATATACCTACCTATAATATGATGATTAGGATCATTATAGTTGCTCGACACATGGTGCATTATGGAAATAATTTTAACGAGGCAGTACTTCGAAAAAAGATAAAAAGAAAAAAGGAGGAATTATAGAAGAAGAAAAATAAATGGATTACTCGTTTTATATATAATTTACATTGATTTTTATTCTACTTTGAAAGTAATCGCAGGTTTTTACCTCGATAGTGCCACGACATGACAGAACGTTGGTAATTAATTTTGGACAGCTCCTAGCTTGGGAAATTTCTGAAAATAAACGGCGATAGTTCGTCAAAGTCTTGCTTGGGGAGAAAATCAGAGGGAGCGAAGGCAGTTGAGAAACACAGGAATAATAAATCTTAAAAATAAACGCGCTCCGTTCGTTCTCTCAGTTTTTTTTTTTTTTTTTTTTTACTTTATAGGTACGGATAATATACAGCTTTTAGAACCACACTACATGCAACACACGCGCCAAACAACGCACACACCCGCTCTCGATCAATATTTTGCGCTACGCCGAAAACTCACGGATTTATATGTACAGAATCGTGGAATACAAGGCTCGTTCGTATACGTTGGTAGGAATTTTAATATAAAATGCCAAGCAGTCTGAGATTTCTCGCCTCTCACCAAACCCATAAAAACAGATCTGTCAGCCGAAAATTGTTCTAGGTATTTCACAGTCTGACGGTATTCTGTTAATTTTTATTTGTCGGAAATATTCGCTCCGGAACTATTTTTCAATCAATCAGTGGATCCTCAACTTTGACGAAGACCTTTCATAGCATTCTTCGATTCAGGATATGCGATATATTTATCGTTCATTGTCCGTCACTTATATAAATCGTAGAATCTCATGAATATTCTGGCCGGAAAGTGAGTCTAGATAATATCAGTTAAGTTGAAAAGAATTTTTTTTCACGGATCTGGATTGGTAGCGTGTCGAAGGTTTATTTGCCGTGGCGTAAATCCTTTAGCGTTCTCTTCGATCGAGCGTATCCGCGCGTACGATTCGAGCTTTAAAGGCACTTCGTGAGAAAATAATTGCTTATGACTGGAATGAGAAGTTTATCAAACATCGAAAAATTCTTCTGTGATTTCATTGGATCATTTCTTTTTTCTCAAAATCAACATCGCTCAATTGATCAAAAATCATAAGTAGAAACAAAAAATGTCAGAGATTAAAAATCCTTTCGTTTTCAGTCAGTAACTTTTTCAAATAACATCATTTTCATGCTAGTAGGTATATAGAAGCTTATTGAAAAGATCGTCAAATGATGCAGCAATAAGTTGTTTGAGTTTGAAAAAACCCTCGACAGAAATAATTAGCAGTTTCAGGTCATGAAAAAAAAAACAAAACAAAAAAAAAAAAAAAAAAAAAAAATAGACTCATACATGTGAGAGAAAATTCTGTTACCGTTTTGGATTCACGAGGAAGATACAAGAATCTTTTGATGTAAAAAAATCTCAAGCTAGCACCACTTTATACTTAATTATTCCATACTAGACCTAGAGTCTGAAAAGATCTTGAGAGGTTTCACCAAAAGAGATTAAGTCTCTCAAAAGAAACGAGAAGGGGTTATGAGAGCGCAGGTAACTTGTTAGTAGCCAGCATCCAAGTGAGAAAAATTTGTTTAATTTTCCCCACTTCTTGTTGCGATGCTAATTTCGGTTTAACACTAGCTCACCCCTATCTTCTGTTTTTCTTCTGCTCATTTGGTGGAGCAATCACCGAAAGGTAGGAATGCCTCGCGAATAACTAATGAATATTCCAATCACGTCGTCTCGAGAAAAGGGACAAAAACCATCGCACAAGAGTTAATTTGATTGGTTTGCGTGCCAAGCTATCCGTTTTTAATTGAAAACAGCAAAAGTCTCTTTCGTTGATGGTCAGTCGACTACAGCAGATGCTAAACATGTTTTTTCACTGTTTGAGTGCAAATTTAGGGATTCGCGTATTGAGATAGAAGATCACTGAAAAAGTTACAGATGAGTTCGTTGAGCGAATAATTGGATGTCAAACACATGTTTACACCTAATTTCGTTTTACATACTCTATTTCTTCCTCGTATCGACTATCGAGTCTCATTAAATTTCTACTCGTTTAATCAACGTCATATTTATATTTGGTATTTGAAATGATCGCTATCTCGTTACGAATATATCCCTCCTACCACGAATATTAATTTGCACGCTCAGCTCGTTTGACACATGTGTTGAATAATTAACAACGTTTTATTTAATTAACTAGCCAATTATATTATGTTGTCAATTTTTGATTGCTCCTAGTCCAGATCTGATGCATTGAAATTTAATTCGTTAATAGATTTAAATTTTCATCCCGTATATTCCTTATATAAATTTCATTACGGCTTGTCATTTACAGATTAGAAAAGTTACACTCAGTTTTGTAAAAGGGGTTTAGGTACTATCGAAAATCTGTTTATTATCAAGTTATCAACATAAACTAATAAACCATTACAAGTTACACCGTCGTATAACTTGCTCGCGTTAGTTAAGGCCTTGGAATTTCCAAGCCCGATAAACGTTATTAATTATAGTCTATTCTCTGACTATAATATAATTCACACTTGGTACTCAAGCCGTGGAAATGACAGACTATGATCAGAGTAGAGCTCAATGACAAACGTAATCGATATAATTGAAAAAATGACATTGATTGCACACAAATCGATGCCTTTATAACGTTTTAAGATGTAATTTGTCGTTTTTTTCTAATGCCCGTTTAATTTGTGTGCGATATCGGAAGTCAATAACCCGACACTTTTCCATGTATTATGTATTTCAGAACCACTCACTATTTTTCCCCTCTTGAGTCAGTTCCACATTGTTTAGCGATTGTGGGGTCTGGTCGGAAAATCTCCCCTGTATCTAACTGCTCTTGAAATGTTAGTCCCGTCGACCTATAGTACCTTACGGTTTCCCTGTTTCGTAATTTTGTGAACAATGTCAAAGTAGAGCTACTTTATTACAATGAAACAGGAAAAGAGTACATAATTATAATCGATGAACTTTTACGAGCCGAGTGTCTCTGCGGTTGTAAAATTTAATTCTGCATTTTAGATATATGAGACCACGGAGTACGTATATGCGAAGTGTAGCTGGTGTTTCAAATTGTAAGCGAGATTATAGTAAAGGGTTATAATAGCTCTTGCAACCTTTGAGATCGGGGGGAGTGAAATTTTGATGGGAAGTTGCTGGTGACGTGACTTTCAAATGTTTCCCTCAAATTTCATACTGTGCAGGTACAAACACAAAGTTCTAGAACGAGGGCACTAATTTTAGGAAATTGTTCCCCTGCGTACAATACAGACACGCGTGAATTCTGCAATTAATTTACGCTTTCAGGTGTTATTTCCAAGGTCGGTTCTCATAAGCTAGAATAGATTTTAATTAAAAATTGCAGGCGTTCAGATTTTCTTGCGGTGTTTCGTAATTGTCTTTTTCACCGAGTTCTACGCTGCTCAGAATACACCGTTCCACGAATATATGGAAATACGCTAGCAATTAACCTTCTAACGGCAAAACCAGGACGTTTTAGGTGTCAGGTTAGCTTAGGCCACGTCAGGCCAGTTTGGTGTACAGTTCAGTTAGGTAGTATGGTTCTTAGCCAGATATTCTAGCAAAAAGTCCTCAATTTTAGCGATACGAGATCCTGAAATGTTCACATGTTGAATAATTTCCTATTACCTATTGCATATATATTGCATAAATATACCTATATTAAATACTAGCCATTTCAGCGAGCGTAATACTAGCGGCTCCTTTTACCTTAAGGGGGTATCTAAGTCTCGAGCTTCATAAAACGTCAACACTTTTCATAACGGTATAGCATTGAGGGACATGTACGGACACAAATATAAATGATACCCTTTCAAAGTGTACAATTTCAGCTTCAATTTGGAAAAAAAATGGTCATTGTAGCATCAAAATTGTGGGCGATGCAGCCACTGAAGTACTGGTTGGCGATAAGCTGTGCTGAAATCTGCGACCACGATCCTGGCTGAACGGAGTATCCGAAAATAAAAAACTTGGGACTGTTTTGGTGGTCAAAGCACCCTTCAGGCTTCTATGCGACAGATTTTTTATGGATTGAAATTTGGCAGAGTTATGCATTTTTTTACCGAGAAAAGTCCGTTTTCTTGATTTCGAGTTACGTTTTTACCTGTATTTTAGAAATTGAACGACGGATTAAAAATCTGTCGCATAGGAGCCTGAAGGGTACCTTGACCAACAAAACAATCCAAAGTTTTTCTTTTTCGGATACTCCGTTCAGCCAAGATCGTGGTCGCAGATTTCAGCACAGCTTATCGCCAACCAGTACTTCAGTGGCTGCAACGGCCACAATTTTGATGCTAAAGTGACCGTTTTTTTTTCAAATCGAAGCTGAAATTGTACACTTTGAAACGGCATCATTCATATTCGTATCCGTACATGACCCTCAATGTTATACTGTTATGCAAATTATTAACGTTTTATGGAGCTCAAGACTTAGATACCCCCTTAACTTTGAAAGTTTCTTCTCACGCTATCGGGGCACGCGAGAATAACTTTTTACCTCGAGATTGAAGCTATTATTAATTGACGCTAGTGTCTTTACAAGCACCGATCGATTTATCCTGGATTACAGAGAAATTGCCGATTGGAATTCGAGGTGTTTTATCTATCAAGAAAGGTAAAATACCGTCGAAAAGATAGGCGAGAAAGTTAAAGTGATGAAACTCGAGAGGATAAGAATAGCGAAGTATACGACATGTGAAAAATCACAATTGTCCAACTATTTGGATTCAAAGACACACCGTATTTCTGATCATCGAGATATAGTATAGGTATTATATATATATACATATGTACACGGACATTTTCAAATCCTACGTACTACATCTCTGGTTCGGTTGGGGGACTCATCAACGAACCTACAGGAATCATGGTAACGCGTGAAAACAGCAGCGAGGGCTACGAGGTATTCTCTGGGGTGCCATCAGCAGGGACAAAGAGGGGTTGGAGGATATGAGCATTGTAGTTGTTCGTCAGCGATGCAGGCTGTGGTTGACATTGTCCGCGTAATCATTGCCAGGGTGGTAACGTGGTAGTTCATAGCACAGAAGACAAAGCGAGGATCTCTTCTTCCTTGGTTACGTAACTGGTTCATAGGTAACGAGGTACCAGCCCTTGAGTAGGTGGCGGCTAGGTAATAAACGAGATTTCTGTGTCCTTGCACACAGTCGTAACAGTCAGAGTTTGTGTAACGCGTGTTAGTGCAGAAGCTTGCTTTTGAAGTATTGAATTTATAATATGAAAATAAAAACTATGTAGACACAGTGTTGAGGGATGTGTTAAGAAACCACTCCCTCCGAAACAATTTATCCCTCTTTCACTTCCGAGTGTAATACTCATTCAACACTTTCGATGAATGGAAAATTAGCACCATAAAGTTACGGAAAGGGTTTTAGTGTATTGGATGATTCTGTTCAACGTGAAGAGCGGATGGAATCTAGAGTGCCTACCTACCACGAGTGAAAGGTATAAATAATTCGCTTGGGATTCGATCAAGCGGTAACTCGATATGTCTAAAATAGAGGATCCATCCAATCTTAAAAGTGTAAAGCTAAAGGAAAGCCCACTCAGTTATTCATGCCTTCGACGGGCATCGACGGACTATACCTATATACATTATACATATATCAAAATGTAACACAATACAACCCGCCGAGTTAAGGGTTGAAAAAAAGATCTTCAAATCGGAATATTAGCTCTTTTTTCTGCTGTGAAACTCGCCGGTATCGATCAGGTAGGTATAAATATAATCCGAGGGGGTTTAAGCTGGGATTAATTGTCCTCGCTGCGAGACAAGGCTTCTTGGATCAGCCCTGGTCTACCAAAGTGGGGAATGATGTCTGTTAAAGAGATATGATCAAGTAACCAGGTAAGCCCCGCCCTTCATATATTATTATTCTTGAGCCGAAGAGAAGGCTTGTGAAGTACAGCTACGTATTGCGTGGATAACACACACTGTAAAGATGAGAGGACGGAGAAAATCTACACGAGTCCTTGTATATAGTCAGCCAACTCCACAGTCCCGAATTTTGTTTCGCACGCGTCGAGCTTCGTGTATGATTTTCAGAATGTGCTCTGCATACTAGTAGAATCTTCAAAGATAAATACGAGGTTTATTAGGACGGTGTATAGAGATACAGTAGTTCTTGATAACTATCAATTTTGAGCATCTATATGTATGAACTCATTTCATCAACACATTTTCACATTGAGTGTTCAAGTAAGAAGTTAAATTAATTTGATTTTTTTCAACTGTAGAATTTTCTGACTCTTGGCACATATGATAAGACAAAAATTAGAATCTTCCAAACGTCCTTTTCGTACGATTCTTGTACTAAACTATCAGAACGTTGAAATCATACATCGTGACATTTTATTTTTTTATTATTATCTCGTTGCACTATAGCTTTTTGAAAAATACTCAATTTTGAACCCATTGAAATGAAGTTCACCGATAATAATCGATCGAATAAAAAAATTCTGTGTAATGTTTCGGCATTGGGTATCTAAACGCATAACTATAATTCAGTTATGATATCGGTATTCGTTGATATATATACGTCACGTTCCTTTCTCTGATTTAGCAGATTTTTGTTATCGTTCACGACTTCCCGCGTGTCTGTGCTCACAGTTGGTACGCATAAACGTAGATCCATTGGTATATGTACCTATGTATGTACAAATGGTGAGGTAGGAAGAGGCGAAATCTGTTGGTTTTATGATTTTTGGCGACGAAGTAGGCCCACCCCACCCCCGGCAATAAAATCAAGTCGGTCGAACTCGGCGTACGAAAGCAAACTTCAAAAATCGCACTTTAAAGTGTACTAGCAATAAAACTCACGAAAGTAGAAATGGCGGAACTGAAGCGAGATTTGGATCGGGTCGCACCCCCAACCCCATCACCGCTCTCAATCTCCGTCGCCCTCGACAGTGGTCCTTTTACATTTGTTTTTACATTTCTTTTTAAGCTCTGTTTCGTATGCCGTCAACAGCTCCGCTCCTAAGCGTCACGACGCTTCTAAACACTTTACGTATTCCGTTTGACTTGCGCGAACGCAAATCGGTCGGAACTCTTTTTACATAATCTAAGCAAACATGTTTTTGAACTTCGGTCTGTACAGGTCAGAGAAATCCGCAAGGCTTATTTCTACTACGAATTCAAATGCAGAAGGGTATAGCCCTCTGCACTTTTTCTATAATACTACACCTGTATCGATCTCATTCATACTTCTCGACAAACAGTGTTCCATGATCTTTTATATATTCCGTACTATAGAAGCTTCATAGAAGCTTTCGATATCACAAATGATAGAAATAAAGTCAGTGAAGATAATTTGATCTGATGAGTCTTCGATGAGAAATATCTAGTTGAAGAAATAATGCCCTAGCGGTTAAACTGAGAGTAGTATCATATTTGATCAGATCTGATTTGTCTGATGAATATATTAATTGCAACGGTGAAGATGATAACTAAATAAAAGTCGGTGGTTTGAATGAGTTTGACGTGAGAATGGCACGCCAGGAAAGAATTGGGTTGGTAGATGTGAGGCGGAACGCAAAGATAAATTAAAATCTGAAGATGAATTTTAATTAAAAAACTTTATCTCTTGTGCTTAACGAAAACCGCATTAAAATAGAGTTCAGGGCCTGCGTTAGGCAGACTATGAAATACTGGCTACAGACTTGAGGAGATCTAACGTATATAAAATTTTATTCAAAAACCGCCAACTAACAAATTCGTCTCAGGCATAAAGCTACAAGAGCAGTGAGTTGAAAGTTATCTTAAACTTTTCAGTTGAAGAAAAGTTTTAATTAATATCTAGTTCACGTTTGGTATCACATATACTAGTATATCTAATACTCATCGATACCAAGTCAAATTGTCAAATCTCAAACCGAAAGTAAAGATCTCATAGTACTAATTATTTTTTTCCCATCTTGGAAGCTTATAGTTTGATTTATGTTAAACTTTCGTAAACTCACCTACTGTACCTCGTTTAGGCGTGGAACTGGAGCACTTTGATGCGTCACGAAAGGATGTATAATTAAGTGGTGAAACTATACTAACTCGTATAACTGGAAGCTGGGTATCTACGAACTTCAAGTGTAACTTGCGTTAACGGAATACAAGGAAACTATTCAGGTACCCGCAGGTATACTAATTCCGACAAATTAATTACTCGTAGAGCTGCAATTCAGCCGTGTGAAGATTTATTTTCAAATGTAATCAACGGTACCGATCAAAGTCATCCAATAAACTGTGCTAAAGATTTCCAATCATCGCAACGAGTAATTATGTACGTACTGCGTAACTCTCTGAATTACATCACATGTATACGCATTCCTGCTAGAAACCTTGAATGACAAATCAGTTTTGCTCCAAAGGCAAACACGTCGATTAACTTTATGAATAAACTATTTTCATCAGTAGCATTTGTCAAGTCCTTGTAAGAGATCGGACCTTGACCTTTAGTTATATGCATTTGAGGTAATTGAGGTAACAAGGGAAATGAGCTTTAAATGAAAAGTGGATTCGCGAATGGCGTTCTAAATTCCATATTCTACGTCCGGTGACCACGCAGAATGTTTTCGTTTAGGAGAACGAAACGAGGCACGAAGCGAAGAGGACGCAAATAGGGTCGAAGGACGAGAACGATGGAAGTTAGGTTCGTACGAATGAATTGAATAATTTAGCGGATGAGATGTAGGGATAACGCGAGTAAGCCAGAATGTGTCCCGAGAAAATCCTCGAAAAATCTAGGGATGGAAATGTGTAGAACTGTTCTTTTCTTGGACCGAGAAAGAAAGGTCAGCTATATACCAACGCGGCAGCCTTAGCTTCTTCCCGTTCCGCATTCTGCAACCCAATGTATTCTTATAGCCTTACGCCATATTGGTGTATAACAATTCACCGGCGACAATAGCTGACGGCTTATATCTAAGATTTTTATTATATTTTCATATTTTCTCTTCCTATACTGATTCTGGAACAACTATCACTACAATCATCCTCAAAATACGTAACGGATACTGGTTTGGATTTGGACAGAAGACGCGAGATATGAAGTGTCTTTTGGGGGCGTAAGAAGGAAATGAAAAAAAAAAAAGAATATATTTTACACCATTGAACTTTACCTATAGCAAACGAAAGTATCTTGACATCCGGAAGTATAGACAGTACTTTGGTGAGATAAATTGATTTTGGGGTTTCAAAAAGAAGAAGCATTGATTACTAACGACACGAATTATCTGGCACTATCAAGCGCTGACAGGGGTCAGATTTATATCGAAGGATTAAGGGTGACACTGATAACGTTTAAAATAATCTCGGTTAAGTGTTAATTATAGGAATCAATAGAATGAATACTGACGTAATGATGCTCGACTCGTTGAATATAAATCTTAATAATTTGTATGAATGATGCATGTTTCGCGAACCCGCTCGCAGCACTTGCGATAATATGATTGCAGAGATCACAAGCAGATGTATGATAATAATTTTCAGAGTTTCTCTGGGACCTGTACTTCTGTTTGCCGGAAAAACAAGTTATTTTTGACGTGCTGGGGAACTCTGGAATATATTTCGTCGATTGTTATACATGTAGCTGGGAATTCAATGGCCACAGACTTCTCATCCGGACTTCAAGCGTCAAAAACAATTCAGAATATCATACTGCAATATTTGACTTGTTCAGAAATGATAAAGCCAGAGTCCATCACGTATAGGAATCAAGCAATTCTCCTTACCGTAGTCGGAAGTTTTAGACCTTTCGCTTTACAGCTCGGCTTTTTCGCAGAGGATGCCACTTTTGTGAAGCGCCATTTAATTACATCGTAGACTTTTGAAGCCGTAACGAAATGAAAAAGGCCTGCCTGCCACTATCGGGAGTAAAAAATCACACGACACTGATATTGCCAACTGACAGCTGGGTGGGGTTTGATTGATAGTGTTCACCCTAGCGATCCTTTCCTCGCTTCGGGTCGTGAACTGAGCACGAATCCGGACACGGTCCAGTGTGTGGAAGACCTTAGTAAATCTTTTGAAAGAAACAAGATCAAAAGGCCCCATTTCTTGTACTCTGCAACACTTAAAGGAGCGAAATTCTTAAAGTATACGTTATGAATTATCACCGGATACCTCGGATTGACAACACCTCCGTAAAGTTGACCCCACCAAGTTTAAAAAATCGGAATTTAGTATTCATACCAGGTTTTATCAAACCTTGTACCGCTAACTGAAATCTTCTGAGTCAGAAAAATTCGGGAATGGAAGACAATGGAAACTAGCAGCACAACCATTTTCAGAATTTCCAGATTTCTTTCTCGTCTTCATCACCTACACTTTCGTACCGTATTAAGATAATTGCTTACTCGATCACAGCCCTCGGGGATTCCAAAGGACTTATTTTACTTTAGCAGACACCATGGTTCTATATGGCATTTTGCTCTTCTTTTTTTTTTTTGTTGGAGGCCAACTTCATGGAGGTATTGGCGAGGGGAAAAGAATAAGTTAGACGAGTAACACAAATTCGGTTAACACCAGAATCATCCACGTATAACTATTATGAGTGGACTGGAAAGTGCAGAATTGATAACGATATAGTGTTCATGTGGGATTTGATCTCACATACATTATAACATTTGATATATGGTGCTGTTTTTTCCACACATTATTGATCATTCTACTTTGCATTTAGATCCAAATCACTTATGGATTATCTAATGCTATCAGCGGATGTTCATTCTTGACAGTCTGTATATGTCTAAGAAGAGATTTGCCTTTTTAATTGCATAGTAAACTAGTCCAGTGGTTCACACGTGAAATACCACAGTCCATTATTGAACGAGGTGGTTCGAGGTAGACGTGCCGAGTAAGACGAAAGCCCACGGGAAACCGTTCGGACTAAACTCCGAGTAGCTGAAAAAGTGTGAATTCATGTAATAATGGCAAACTTATCTTGTTTCGTTCATTAATTGCCCTTCGAAGTTAGCGCGACTCCTTCATAATGCGGATCTCACTCAAAAGTTTTACATCAATAACTCACACTTCCTGAAGCTTCGCTTCACTCGTGGCCTGTGGGAATCCGAATAATCACCTTCAGCTCATACTCGACAATGAAATCAAATAATCAGCAGCCACCTATAGTTGATTGCATACAACCGACGCCAGGGCGACAATGATCAGCATCGGGAAGAGATGTTGGATATTGCATAAGCAGATGATGGTGATGATAAGAAAAATATGAAAGTACTAACAGCTGTTCCTAAGATTACGAGTCTGCATAATTCCCTCTATACCTACGTTCAGTTGAAACTAATTCAATCCGAAATTTGTTGTTTATGTGAAAGCAGGCCATAAGACAAGCCGTATGAGGGAGGGAAATAGCGAAAGAGAAAAGCGTGAAAGAAAAGGGATTCTGAAAACGACCGCGAACAAGAATATCCATCCACCACTTTGGTTCTCACAATTCCAACGCCACCGTGACACATTTTGCCGGTGCTTTACCACCCCACGTTGATTAAGCTCTCTGCCGGTCGCGTAGGCCATACGGACAGTTGTCTAGTGTCCCGCATCTGTCTCCTTCCCTGCTTCGCCAATGTTTCCTACGCAATGGAAAGGACTAAGGAGACGACCCCGGTCTTGTCCCTCAAAGTTCTAAGAATGAGGAAAACAGGCCACGAGCTCCTTGGAACACTTCCGCCTACTTCTACCTTCAATTTTCCCTTGTGCACTATATTCATACACATTGTTCCCTGTCCTCTCTCGGTGGTTCTATCTGGATGAAAATTATTTTCATTTCGTAAGGCGTGTCACGCATATTTTTGCAAATAGCACTTCGTGACGAACCAGCTTCCCCTCACCATCCTAGCAACCTCTTCATCAAATGATCTTATTCTTGATCAAATTTCAAAGAAATTTGTCCTCGTCGCTATAAGACTTTTTCAGATAATATCTACGCACGCGTGTATCGTGCGCTGAAAAGTTAAACGATCCACGAGTTATACGGTATATTCTAAATCATGACGAAAAATAAAGAGAAGAGGCGCAGAAAATGTGTGTCTTTTTAGACCAACCAGCTTTGCACTGCTATTCGCTCATTACTACACATTGTTGAGGTAGATTTGTTAGATAGACTGAAAATAAATTGTCCTCTGCAGTTCTCTCTGCTTCTCCGTCTATCATTGCATGTCTCTCACTACCCTCGAGTTCTCTCGCTTGCTACTAACTTACGACTGACTCACCCCTTTATCCCCGGTTCAGCTATTTTCCATCCCTTTTTTGGCCGTTTTCTGCCTCTTCTTTCGTGGCGTAATCGTGAGTGTGAAACCCAGTTTCCCTCTGGCCTTTACTCATTTTTCACTAAACTAACTTTCTCGCGATGGTTCCACGCGCGCCGAGTCTCACCTGACTCTCCACCTTCTTTTACAA
Source organism: Tenthredo mesomela (assembly GCA_943736025.1). Lineage (NCBI taxonomy): Eukaryota > Metazoa > Arthropoda > Insecta > Hymenoptera > Tenthredinidae > Tenthredo > Tenthredo mesomela. Next base: position 32,918,945 of record OX031015.1, on the reverse strand, counting down.
CCTTTCCACCTTTCCACCTTTCCACCCGACACCGTTTCCCTTAGGCTTACGACAACGCCACAACACTGTTTCTCTATTCTTCCGTTATCCTGTTCCCGTTTTTGTTATCTTATTTATTTTCGTCGCACATCACTCTTACATTCAGCCCCTCTGCTTTAACGGGGAATGTTGCGTGTCTTGTTAGCTAGAGACGTAACGTTTTCCTCTATTTTCACCTTAAAGATGTTTAACACACACCGAACTATGCATTTCAATTGAATCTATTCAGTGCTGCTAATGCCACGCTCACTATATTTCTTCAAACTGTATTGGCATTTCATTACAGGAATAGGTAGGTATATTCCCGCGCTTGGAATATATTTCCGAGGCAGTTGAGCATGACACAATTCACCAAGATAAGTAATACCGCACGAGTTGGTTGAAAAATAACATCAATTCACTTCGATCACCAAAATTATTTGCTCAATTGGGTAAAATCTATTCGTGAAAGTGTGGATATGTAAATCAACTCTCAAGAGAAATCTAAGGTAAGTATTCGGAAAACGTTATGCTTGATGTCACAAATTATGAGGGTTCTATTAATGATAGTACCTACCAACCAACTATTTTCCTCGACACTGCACTGCAGAGTGGAGTTTTTTTTTCGGCTTTATGAACCTGCGTTTATCATACTAAAAGTCCAACCCTCGGGAGTGAAAGCCCTACGTGCAAAATTGTAATTTTCTAACAGTAAGCTGCACTCGCGTAATATTACGTTTCAGCTATACCCGACAGCATTGCAGGGTAGTGAGCCCGTATTTTGACGGTGAACACATTCGTTTTTTTTTTTTATTTTTTATTTTCATTTTTTTTTTGTTGTTTTTTCTTTTCTTTTTATTTGCAAATTTTCATCCAACTTCTGTTTTACCTGGAGAATCATGGTCTCGGGTTTTTATCTGCAGCCATGGGGCCTGAGTGCAGGATAATTACGCTGATGAGATTAAATGGCAATCATGTTACGTAAACTTAACGAATTAAGTATAATTGCCATAAAACGAGTAAAATGACCAAAGTCCTAGTTTAATTTTCTCTCTTCGTGATAGTGGTACTCTAAATTATAATTAAACAAACGTAACGGGTGAGGTGAGAGAGGTGTGGTTCTGGTTACCTATGTAGTGACAGCCAGTATCTCTTCTCACACTGACCATAGGAGAACAAAGAGAGTGGCGAAGCGAGGCGGTGGACTAGGGAATGCACCCGACGAAGCGGCAAATGTCGCCGTTGCTTGACCTCGACATCTCGTTTATTCCACGTATTTTCGGAAGCTACAGGTAGTGGGAAGGGGACCAAGCGTTGCAACTTTAAAATTAATGGAAATAGTCTGCAATGGTAATAATAACTAGAAACGAGTGTTACCCGATTTGTCCTCTCCGTTTACAATGACTGAAATGAAAATGGAAATTCGGGAAATTAATTTTTGTTCAAAAGCACATCGTTATTATTCGGCGAACTCTGTTCGCTCCGAGTTCTATACCTGTACGTACATTTATTATCGCTAAAATTTAATTCAATCAGAACATGAATTGCGGCTTTATGTGTAGTCGATACGTAGGTACTATAAATGAAGTCAGCGTTATGAGTTTTCTCTACAATCCATAGGATATAGTGCATATATACGCAATAATGGAAGTTGGTTTGCGATTGACTAGGAAACTTCGTCGTGACTAGATTCTGTTTTTATTAAAATTAAAAAATGTGCGAATCAATAACTCCTCGGTTATAGTATACCTACCGACTCGAAATCAGCTCAGCACATCGAGTTTTGATTGTCGGAGTTTAAGCAAGTGGAAATCAAAATGATCATCTTCATGCTATTACCAAAATCAGATCCTTCGGAATACACAGAATCTGTGGGTGTAAATGACAAACAGAACAGAACGCGAAGGGTTGATGGCGGATGCGTAGATGAGGGGTTTGTATTGTTGGGTTAACATGGAAGAACCAAGAGAAACGCTAGGTGGCTGAGGGTGACCGGGGTGTGCGATGCTAGGTAGACGTCGGAGGGTATGGAGACTGTTCAACGCTGATATAGCCAATTTTATCGTCTCGGCTATTCAACTGTTTGTCCAGAGGATACACGTACACGTTGAAAATTAGAGGTTTGGTTTGGGGGCCAGTAAGGGTTGGAGTTCCACAATGTTCGATGCAATAATGTGTGTCAGTTTGTTTCCTTAACACTGCTGACTGCATATGTCGGTTCTTGAATGTCGGCAGCTTGTGTGTGCAAGCACAGCTAATTCCTCGGGTATTGGGTCTGAATTCTAATTCCAGGACATTGTGCTAGAGATTAATCCAGACCATCGAGTCTCTGGTTATGATGCCTCCGTTTTAGAGACTGAAATGTATCGAAGTAGGGGGCATTGCTAATCACGTGAATCAGTACCGCATGCATATTCAAGACTAAGTCATTCCCGTCTCAAATGATAAAGTGATAATCGAATTCCATGTCTTTACCATCACAAAATTCGTAAAAAAAAAAAAAAAAAAAATGGCACGAGAAAGATTGTTTCAAACAGAAGCACCATCTTCGAGTTACCGCTTGAAAGTCGAGTCGAGTGAAAATCGTGTACGCTGCATTTACTCTTGATTCTACTTTCAATTAATGTCAATATTACTGTTCAAACAGAAATTTTTTCTATTCCGACTTTTACCTGAAAACTTCGTATAGGAAAAGCTGAAACTAATTTTATGATCATTAGTAAGCCGAGCCTGGCGAGAGATGAGTATTTTTATCGGATTTATCGGATCAGACGATTGCCGCTGAGACTTCTACCAGCCCTCTTTCATTTGCTTCCTTTCATCCTTACTTTATTCTTTGGGATCTTCTTCTCTTTCGATCTATATCATTTCAAATAACCTCTGAAATTCGCTGTAATCCCACTACCTTGATTATCTCTTCTTAATGCATCGGAATCATGATCTGTAAAACGATAATATATTAATAAAAATGTCGACAACAATTACAAATGAACTGATGCTCTGATTTCTTCCGCATGTCTTCCGTAAAATGCACATATACTCGACTTTGTGAGAAAAATAAATGCACATCGAAAGACCCAATAATCTACAACTGTAATTTATATTAATCCATAAATATAACGTGCCGCTAACCAGGTAGTAGGTATATTAGCTATTTCGATAATGCTATTAAGAATGGCACAGAATTAAGTGGTCATTTGTCTTGAGATTGTAGCGCTATCTCGGATCAGCGAGCATTAAAAACTTCATTTTACCGCCCCGAGACAGTGGATGTCCGCGTTATGATTCAAAGCTTGCATGCCTTCGAGCCATAAGTTGAAAATGTTGATGTAAAAAGAACTACCCGAGACGGAGAAGTATATTTTGCTTGTTGACTCCTAGAAGCTTGGGTATAGCGTGTTGAGAGATCGTTGGTAACTATATATATAGCTACGCCACGCCATCCACGACTCATGAACACAGCCTTACCAAGCCGTGGAGAAGAATGTCACAACAAATAATGAACTACCCTTTTAGAGTTACGTTATTTGAATAAGTGCGAGTTAAAAAAGAATTGCGATAAAAAAATAAAAATAAAAATAAAAATAAATATGAAGTCCAAGCGGTAAGCCTCATGAATTTTTTTATTTTTTATTTTTTTCCACTGATATAAAACTAGGTCGCGGTAGAAGTTATGATGGAAAAAGTCGTCGAAATCTCTTCATCTTTTAGAATTTCACACCTCTTACACAGGTACGATATGAAATGAATCTACTTTCATAACTCTAACCACGTACGCTATGATAATACTCGGATTTCCTATATATACTGTCATGAGAATTATATCGGTCCACGAATTTTCTAGAGATGTATAATATACCTTTGCGTAAAATCAATACCTTGATTTACTGGGTTGACGGAATATTTGAACATCGACGAGATTGAAACGGGAAAGTGATTTAAAAGGCAGGTTCAACTCCCGTCTGTATTGTTGTGATATTCGTATTCCTTGACTAAACAAGATCCGTTGCGTCTTTATGACGACACTCACGCTTTAACATCGCGAAGTACGAGGGGCCTCAAGTTTGTTTCGATTACAAGCTTCATCTTGAACTCACTTTGCGAATTGCTTCGATAATACATACAATGAGAGATACGCACGAAGGAATTTTATGAGACTGGTACACACCGATCAAATTTACAAATTTGGTCAATAAACAAAAAGCAAATAGTTGGGCTTATTGCTTGGCTTCGTTTTTCACCGGCATGGCACTAATTAGCAGTTCATAAATATTTCCTTTTTATTACCTCGCGAACGCAATGCATCAATAAAATTAGTAAGGTCAATTCGAAAGGCTTATCGATCAGGTTTACCAAAATTAAAGGCGATTCGTCCAATCCTACGGTCGTTAACAAGAGTCAGTAGACTTGAAAAGCAATCGAGATCGAGTTCGAGAACTAAAGACGTTTGTACTCGAATCTGCCAAGTCGTAACCTTGCTAATTCAACGACTCCTTCGAGACGGCGCGGGCGTTCCCATACTCTGAAAGCAAAAAGTCTAATATCCAGAATCATGGCCCATTCCTCGTAATGTTCACGACGGTATATAACATGGAATAAATACAAGAAGCATCTCATTAAAGAGACGTAATCATCGGCCGAGGGGTCAAATGCAGCCATTCAATTTTTGCATGCTTAGAAAAAAAAAAAAAACTTCCATATCATCAGAAGCACAAATCGAAGGTGAAAACATTCAATAATTATACAAATTGTACGAATCGTTGATGAGATATTGTACTTATTTGAAAACGCTTGCTTCTGCTTCGTATCAATTTTTTTCAACCACTCTTCCATGTGTACCTTAATATAATTACAGACGATATGAGCAAGTTAGAATATGTGTTGGTTCTATCGGTAGAAATTGAGGATTTTATGAGCAAGTAAAATTTGTTGTACGATAATTTCAGGTAGCGAGGTATAGGTGTTAGAAACTCATTTTTACGTCACATACATTTAGCACAAAGCTAACTTTTTACGCGAAAGTGATAAATATTTCACGTCGTAATTGGTCGAATGAGAGAGTCACGCATTAGCGCATATTATCGTAGAAATATTTCGTTCGCTTTGAAGGGTAGAAAGTTGGATTAAATCTAGACTAATTACAAAATACGTACACATTTTCAATTAGTTTTAATTTGAATCATAATTTCGCGATCCATAGGCTCACATCGAAGTAGGACATTCGATGGGTAGGTACATATATACAAGCCTGTTTTAGATCTTTTGAAACTTATAACGAAAGGCGTGATCATACGTACCAAATACTCAAAGTCTCAAACGAGAACAAAGGGAGGTATAAATAAGGGTCTTTGAAAGTTAAGCCTCAGCAGGAATCCCATCAGTTTAACACGAATTGACTCTAAATTCTATACCCGTTAAAATGAAACTTCCTCGTCTTAATGACTTTAGTTTTATCTTCGAAGATGTAAATTATGTGTACTTATGTCTGTGCAGACGGTCTCTAGATATTCTATTGAGCTGTGAAGTACTGAGTTGACTTATCGACTTGTAATTGGATTACACAGTATTAACAATACGATATTTTGAGGCAAAATACTTTAAGCTTCAAAGTTACGAACGATGCTATGAAACTTTTTACTCTTTGAAGAAAAACTGTTCATCGAACCTCTGTGGGAATAAATAATTTATCACCCGGAAGGTACTTATCGTTGCAGAATCGATAATATCTATATAATGGCACCTCCACAGTTCCCAGGGTTATAACACAGAGCGTGGCAAGTCGACGAGGTCGAGCTTCCAATTGTCTTTTGACTCAATATAAAACGGAATTGAATTCTTTTTTTTCATCTATACTAGATATTAGGTTCTCAGGAATGTTGCGACGAAACAAAGTCCATGTTCAATTTTACAGATATTGTTATAGACATGTTACGAACCTCGTATAACTTCTAGATATCCACAAAAAAACATACCATCACAGCTTCGTGAATTATAATGATAGAGTCTGGATGAAACAATATATATCAGAATAAATTGCAATAAACTTCGCGCCAAAGGAGGAACGACCTAGAAGCGAAATTTGAAAATTTATGCGTAAAACATACACTTCGTCACCTTCCCTCGTTTATCAACTTGCCCGACTTTCCCCTAAGGCTTTTGTACGTTAATAGAATAGTTTGTAACATTTGTGTGCTTCATAAACTCGATATCGGTGATGATTTCAAGTTTAAGTTTGCTTAAATCATATTTAATTCCTTTCTTCGTTCCCAGCGAATGAACATCCACTCTGTATAGTATCGAACACGTCGCGTTAATCCCGACACTTTAGTTTAACTATCACGATTCTCCAGGGTTAATGCCCTCAAGGGAAGCACTGTCAAATTTGTGACCCGAAAGCCTTAAAAAACTCTATCGCATTAACTTCCATCTTTCGTTGTCCAGTAAATAAATCAGATGCAGTTTTTGGTAAGAAAAATATCTCGCAATCTTGAACTTTATACAGCCGCGAATGTTCCCGGTAATGTTCACGAATTCATTAACGACTTTACGTATCTTAAAAACGCGACGAGTTTCGAACAATTTCGGCTCATTCCTTTCCTTTACACTTCGATTAGCACGAAAATTAAATCAGACACAAGGAGGTATTGTCTTGTTTCTTTGATCCCTGGTGTTTCCGTTCTTTCTCTTTAACCCCCTGGTCTTTGTACGTCAACAGAATGGTAATGAGAGCATTGATATCTCTGTAAACCATATCTTGTTCCATAGCGATGAAGAAATAGATACAGAAAAAATGACAAGCCCTTTGCTCGTGGATTTTCGATATTATCGAGGACCCAAAATGATTGAAGCTTTTTCATACACACAGACTATTCACTATAGTATGAATGAAAGAGAACCCACTCACTTTTTTCCACGCTTTCGACAAAAGGCTCGGATATTGCTGTTTTTTTTCACAACAAGACGAAATCTAGTGGTAAGTGATAAGTAAAAAATAAAGAGAATTAATCTTAAAGAAGGAATCTTAAACTCATCGCAAAGACTAAAATAATTAGTAATTACATCATCGATGGAAAATGAATTCTAGTCTTTGGAGAATTTGGAAGCATTGAACAAATTTCTGTTTTTGATTTTGCAATCCAACATTGGATATACACTGAAGATATACTTGTGCATGGCGAGACTTGCTTTATGGGTATGACGAACGAATTTTATTTTTCTAAAAAGCAACATAGTTTGCATATTTTCGTTGCCAAACAACATTTCTTTATGGATTGTGCGCTACTTATCGTTCCCACGAAAGTAGAACGAACCCGTATATCCATGAAGCATAACAATGCGTGTCACGGGAGTGATGGGGAGAAACGAGGGAGCGTGCGAGCTGTATGTAAAGGCGAAAGTAATCGACAATTGAGGATTCTGGTGTGCGTTGTGGATATCTTTCCCGTCAGGGTCGTAAAGGGACCCATATTCCAGCCCCTGTCGAATTTAGCCCAAGCTAACCCCGGTTAGTCGACACCGCCAATGAGACTTTTCCAAATAGACATGATGACAAAATGGACTGATAGTAACGCCTTTAGGTCGTCCGACTGATTGCTGCGTTTCATATTTCAAGGTGCAACGTTTTTAACGCTCAAATGCTCAATCAGTGCTCTAGAGTCTAGCTATTCGTGCCATGTAACACCTTCCTCACTTTCAAAGCTCGAGTTCACTTAATTATAGTCAGTAGCAACTTCATACTTTGCTCTAAAAGAAAACCTGCTAGAATGTACCTTCACGGAGAATTTATACCCCATCGAAGAGTACATTGCTGTGTCATGTTATGAAGCATGTATTATAAGTAAAATAATGTAGCTTCTTCTTATTCAGGATAAACTGTATTAAATATCGTCATTTTGTTTTCGAGTTACTAATGGAAAGCTTTCAATCACAGACTCCCACGCTAGAAAAATTATTTTCATGACAATTGATTGCTGTGGGATTCGAGACTGCTCCTTGAATCCTATCACCCCGTTAGACACTTGAAAATAAAAAAATTGTGTCCTATTTTTTTTTTTTTTTTTTTTTTTTTACGAGGTTGTGTTGTTTATCGTGAAGTTGCGAAAAAGTTTTTCGATAAAACGAATTTCGAATCGTATTAGCGTCAGAAGTTAAATGGAAATGATTCTTAGAAAAGGGTTCGTAAGAGGGCGACTTTTATCTCTCCAACGTATTCAACCGCATCGACTCTTCTTACGCATGTGCGACTGCCAAGAGCCCTTTACCACATACTCATTCGTGTCTTTGTGAAAGCATAATGATATGATGTGTGTGTGTGTGTGTGGAGCCACCAAGTGCGTGGAGTCGGAGCCATGAAGAAGTAAGGGTCGTTCACGGTAGGGTTGACGGAGTTTGACGCCTCTTTCGCATTTAAGAGCTTATCAACGAACCGGGAAATGGTCACCCTCATTTTTCAACGCTTGTCACGAATTCTGGACTGTGTTTGTTCAGGAAACTCAACGCAAATCTCCCTATATTCCTCTTTCTTGCATCGCAAAAGGGAAATCTGATATGCATTTCATCTTCGACCTACCAACTTATGACCATCATTGACTTATGAGAATCAACGGAGCTTCATTTTTCTGAGTAAGGTTGAAAACTCACATGATGTTATTCATCAGTTACCTGAGTGTAAGCCTGAACTCTGATACTTGCAATTGATAATGTATAGTAGTTAAAAAATAGGGGTACCTATAGATAGTCAAAACAGAATTTTGCTGTAGGTATGCACTCGTGTAATATCCACGCACGAAGTATACAGGACTTCGTTATAAAGTAAAAAGACAAAAAAACATGTTATAAAATGAAACAGAATCGAAGTTTCTACAGTTATATATATATACGCAGCCAGATTTGCGTTGCGACTGTGAACTTTTCGAGACTTGCAAGCTTCCAGCTCGAGTGACATCATTAGGCGGGCTTGGACCGTAGGTATAGTTAAACTAACTGAAAGGTACTGCAACTACGTAGGTTCTTTTCGAGTAACAGCGAAGGATTAATCACTCTTGAAGTCCAATGTACACCGGATTATCCTGAAGTCTCATATGAAATCAATGAAGTCTTATAAAGTCTCTTGAAATCCATGAAATCCCAATAAATCTCATAAAGTCTTAAGATTTCTCCGTAAAATCCTATCGAATATATATGAAGTGAAGTGAAATCTTTTGAAATGATTGAACAATCTATTATACCGTAGAACTAATTTGTCTATACCTGAATTCGATATTTCGATGCTGAATTCCTAAAACTTGTGTGTAATAGATTTTGAACACTATCGATTTGAGTAGGAATGACTGCTGTGGGGACAGTAACTAACAACTACCATATACAGGTGAATGAATCGAATCAATGCAGTCGGTACTCAATGCTAATTACCTTCAATGAACCTGACTGACTTAGGCGAAGTAAGCGGCAACTTGTCGATTGCGTGATTAAACCCCTCGGACGTCTACTAATTACCATATACCGGGAAATGCCGTTAATGACCATAGAATCTGCAGCTTGTGTCAATCTCGATTTTGAACTGACCTTGGAGCAATCGAGAACTACGACCGAGAGAGCATAAGTCCTGAGGGAGATCCTCGCCAATTTCTGTTCACTTTGTCCTATCCTGGTCAGCGAAGGACCCATCGATTTTCAGGGGCGTTGGACATGGTTCTCGCTGGTCAACCGCAAATAATCCTAATCACGGATCCAACGCCAGTTGGCATTCGAGTGCTCCCAATTGTTCCCGAGCTTCCGATACAGTCAATTTCGAAAATGGTTGATCCTGTAGATTGGCCAGCCTATATACGACAGTGCCGAGGCCCACGTTCAAACTAATTAAACCCATCCGTTCGTCAACGTCTAACCTAAACAAACACCCTTAATTATCTGCGTACCGCGTACCGTTACGTACGTCCGAACTTTGTAGACATAAGTACTTCAGCAGGAACACAAATGCAAACCGATGAACTTATCACATCAACAAGTTTCAATGAAACGAATGAGATTCTCTCTGTTTGTCTTAAAGTATTCAACACAGGAAACACAGGGTTGAATTCAATTGCAGTTGACTTACTTACTAACTCTTATCTCGTTAATTATCGTTAGACTAATACTTTGAGTATACAAAATACAGCACAGACCGAATACCTATCTGATGTCTCTGCAGAGTCTGGAGTTTCGATTTTGTTGAATAAGCTTCAGAAGGTAACATCGAATTGTGGTTAACGTGAGTATTTAAAACCTCTTGAGACTGTAGTTGTAAATGTGCGAATCCCGTATATCCGGAGGATCAGTTTACCACGAGGTGTATGACCGTATACGATTGTTGGGTTGTTTACATAGAAAGTAGCGCTTTGAGGTAGGAACTCTAATCCTCTATACTGCGTTGGATCGTCAACAGCCGGAGGGATAACCCCGGACGTTCTGATTTACAGGATCTAAATCCTCAGAGGTCGGTATTTCAACGGGGTCAATGAATGTTTGGCGTGCCCAACTCCGTTACGTCGGCGTAAGTCGATCGACGGATATTTGCAGGCACCCTGCGACATGTAGGTTAAATTAAACGGCGTGAAATCTAAGACCGAAACAAAGAATCGACGGAAATCCATTGAAATTGAAATTCAATTCATCACGACACTCACCCCACGTAAGTCACTCCATTTATCTCTAATGCTCGATTCATCAAGATTTGAACAAGTGGTGGAATCGGTACTTGCACACCTTAAAATAATCTGCTTATGAAGCCAACAATACTGCGACCATATCCCGGTCATATTATATCTTTGTGACATTTCTAATTCAAATTTTAGCATGGATATATCGAAAAAAATGTACATCTTGCCTCGGCTTATGATCCTACGAAGCCCTTGTCTACTTAGATAACTAAGTATAACTAATTACTTATAACGAAATCGGTTTTAGGCATAGATTTAATCCATATATATTTTTCCGTTCTTTACTTTCTCTAGTAAGGATATCCTACTCCTGTGCTTTAGATTTCTTTGGGATATGTTTGGCGGTGATGGTTTACTGGACCATAACTCACTAAAATTCAATAAAACTTTGCTGGACCTTATTTAGCACTTCTCCACTTTCCGCTCTCTCTCGTCTTGTTCTACTTTGCGCCGAGTAACACGCACAACATTCCCCTGCCATCATAAAAGCATATTGCTCCCAGATGGTTCGCATGTGTGCAAGTGTCCAACTTTTTCGTTTACTTTTTCTTTCGGATAAAAAACTGTCGGATAACCATCAGTATCCAGGTTTTTCTTTCTGACCTCGCACTTTCGTTTTTCCGGACTCGTTTCTTCTATCGGTTACTGTGCTTTAACCCATACGTATCATGGATTGAAAAAAATCTTCGGCCAAGTTTCACTCAGCCACTGATTTATCCGGTAAAGTTTTACAATTATAAACAAGCCGAGAAATATATCTAATGTAGAACATCGAACAGTAATAAATTACGGCTTTCACTGCTTTCCTATCAGACTCGTATTGCAATATTAATTTTAATGTCTGGTATACGTTGGTTCTAATACGTTCCAAGCTAAAGACCACCGGATGTGCGTTGGTACGTGCTGAGTCCAAAGCGGAAAAAGGGTTTTCTCGAGCCCTACTGGGAAATACTTGGCGGTTTAAGCAGGGTGAAGTAATTGCGTATCCTGGATGGAGAACAATAATCCAAATTAAGGGATCCTGAGGGTTTCCCGAGGACAAATTGTTTGAAGATTTTTATTCCCACACCACGACCATTATCTTCGTTATGCCTTCGGAAACTGATGAATATCATCTGTAATACGTTCTATGATCTTCTATCCCTCTGAATTCGTTGAACCAACCGCGTTGCCTGATCATTCCCAATTAAATTCCCATACAGTCCTGTCTAAATAGTGGAACGATCTTCATCCTCTATTGGCATTGAATATTCAGAACGAATCTATATCCTGTCAGTAAATTGAACCATCGAACCAGCTGTGCTTTGGGAAATAGCAATTCGGTATTCGAATTTTACGATACTGCAGTGATTAGAGAGAAGTGTTGATCTTGGCTGATATAGTTTCGACCCAAAGTCGAGTATGACTCTACTGCAGGTAACATGCATATATACATTGGGCATTCGTCTGAAACGGAGGAAACCAACCGGAGTATTTGGTCAGACGCGGTTGGCTTAAACTTGCAAATGTATTCTCGCAACCTATTCTGCATTAACGGAAGACTCTTGTCTGTGTTTATTCTCTATACTAGGATAGATTGAAGCAGTGGATAAGGTACTCGTGCTTAGGCGATGCGACGGTCTATGCCAATGCTTTGCAGCTATCCTGGCTCACATTCAAGTCGAATGGACGGTTAAGGGATGAGACTGAGCAGGGGATAGAGTGCAGAGAATATGGGATGGAACGAGGTTTTCACGCCCTGGATCGACCTGGCAGTATGCCCGTTTCTCTGAACTCACGATCAGAAACAGCGAAGTCGTAGCGAGAATGCGAAAGGAACTGGCGAAGGGAATGTGAGGATGCGAGATGTTCAACCAGAAGAAAATAGTTTCAATCGTTGGGTTTCTCAGCAAGGGTGTAACGCACATTTCCGCCGCTATATAGCTGCTCCTGGGATAAGCCGTTTTCACAATTTGAAACGTACATTAGGTCCCTGAGAAAAGGTTTTATACGTATATCGGTTCGAATTTCCATGAGAATTATTTCGAGATACTTTATGAGATTGAATGTAACACATGTAACCCGAAGGTATTGCATCGAGTAAAATGAGAAATAAACTGAACTGAGACAACAGAAATTCGGTGAATATTCAATGAACCTTCGATTTTTCGAATCAGCATTACCCAGGAGTTAATGGCACAGGGGAAAGGTCGACCGAAAGAGTAAAGGAGTGGCAAGAGGATGAGGTCTGATTCTTTGTTGTGTATCGGGGCGTAACATTCGAGTGTCTTGAGATTTTATCGTCGCTGACGAGAGCCATTAGGTCTAAACGAATCGGGGAATCTCGAGAACTCGGCTGAGGGAATCTGTGAGCACAATTTCTAAGGGTAAATGTAGCTAACCTTCTTGAGTTTGGTTCATATGTGAGCTATGCTTATCGCTGGAGTACGGAAGAATTAAATAATCGCATTAACAAAAGTGCTAATTAAAATATTCCTGACATCTCGCTCATTCATTGAACCGATCATCCTTGTCTTGCAAATATACTCGGCTATTTTCTTGCGGCTTGAGTTGGTGTAGAGAAAAATTTGAGAATCAGGAGAAGTCATTACGTCAGGCTGGAGAGACAATGGGAGACGGATAACCTGGGGTACCTATGCCAACATGTTCAAGCACCAGGACGACGAAATGTACGATCTGTCAACACTTCCCCGTGACGATCCTCGAGGTCCCCCTGAACACGTAGTACCGTTTTCCGGTATCCGCGTGTAACACGTGTCGTGGCGATTTGTTAGCTGTGGTTCGCACCTTGTTGAATAGTGTCAGTACGCACTTAGGGAGATTCTGGTGCTTGTGATCAATAATTATCATCTATCGACCCCGCAATATCGAACAAAGCACTCTCTAGCTGCATCGGTGAATTTCATGGAACCGAGCGAAGGATTATTAAACCGTCTGCGCCTGAATGATGTTTCGTGATATGAATTCGCCTAGCTATATGTGAGATTCATTCAATTTTTCTCACAGATACAAATTCTACTCCGCAAAATACAACTAATCACATTATAAAATACCAAAGTAGAATGCGAGATGGTTATAATAAAGGAGGGTGAAAAAAAGGGTCTGGAAATTTTTTACTTTTTTGAAAAACGCGAAATAAACGTATGAATGCTTCTACAGGTCCCTTGATATTCAAAAAAACAACCGTCGTTTGGAGGAGTACATTGGGGAACATTAAGATAATGGTGGACAATTAGCATTAAGCAAGGTGTAACACGTAGAGATTGTACAGTCGGATTTACATATCTTTTCTCTGTATGGGTGTCATGTATTTTTCATACCTCGTGTTATGTGGAACTGTGGAAATAATAAATTGTCGGTATGAATCGCCTGAAAAAGATGAATGTTCAATAACCAGAAATGTTCCTTCAAGCATAGTTTTTGATTGGTAAAAATGATCTTTGATGGTTTAGTTGTTATCTGGGTGCCCGCAAGATCCAGTTGACATTAGTTCGATAGTGATATGGCCAAAATTTATAACTATCAAAGTAAAGCCACTATAATGTAGGTTCGATTCTTTTTTCGTACGCAAAAGTATAAAAATCGGTTTAAATATTTATGGTTATTGAATTTCGTGGAAGCTATAAAAGCATTCTATACGCTATTTTACGTTCCCTAAAAATGCCAAGTTTGACCCTTTTTTAATACCTACCCTTCTTTGAATTGTTGAATAATATAAACTACCCTCCGACTGAATTATGAGTAGAATTTTATCCCGGGACTATTTGTAATTTGAACATGATAATAAATCGTGCGTAATAAAAAGAAAAACAGAGAAAAAACAAAGGACATACTTCCGCCGATAGATGCATTGTTAACGATCCCTTCATCAGACAACCGATAACCACGGCATGTTATCTTCCTCGCCACAGCACGCACACGATGGATTTTGGCTAGAATGCCACACGGTCTATGTAACTGCGGATCGAGGCGAGGGGTTGATCGGAGTTGTTGGCGTTCCAATGCATCATCGAGGATTATGCAGTTTCCACAACTAGAAGGCATACGTTCGCGTCACAATCTTATTGCTTGTAACCCGATCACCCCGCTTCTATCATATCTATCGTATATAGCTTTTGCAGACGTATGTATGTACATACGAGTGCCAGGGATAACTCTAGTCAGCTAGGCATGAGTAATGGGTTCAAACCGAATGGTCGTACCTCTACCGTAAACCTGGATGATATACGAGATTATAACTGCGAGTGAAATGCTCTTGTCCGTTATTACCTTCAGTTTAATCCTCCGCAATCCTTGCTGGACCTTCTAATCGAGGTTAATTCACGTCGGTCTATGCCTAGTGCATATCTGTTCAAATTTGCCCTCCAATTAAGCACCATTTTACACAACGCTACTTTAACATTCCCTCCTACGCGTAGGTATCCCACCTACCTATTCCTAACTTAACCGCGATACAATATCCTCTATTGTCCCAAACGTAGCCCTGAAACAGGGAAAGATGCACGCTACGCTTTCTCCTGGTGATAGGGATTCTGCTACGGTTGGCGCCATTAATGGGCTTAGGCTAGCCCTTTCACGGCTCCGACCTAGGGATGGCTAAGCTCGGCTTGTCTCCGTTTGCACATACATTATAGGATCGAATTTGACGTTATCAATTCGAGCTGTAGATAAGCCCGGGTCTTCCTGGCGGGTTTACGACACCCCGTGGGTCGCGCTATACACCTTTGGACTTTATAAGGCATCGCTATCGCGTATGGGGAAACTATCCTAGATTTGATTTCACCGGGTCTGCACACTTATACGCCTCATGTTTGTTCCACGTTTAATCGATCTATCGTATAGTTATACCAGCTAAGGCCAATTTTGATATCAACAAATATTTGTCCGTGGAATAATCGGTTTCAATCGATCTGAAAGCGACTATGTATAATCGAATCAGTAAAAAAGGTGTATTATCAATGATAATTTATGATAATATATCATGAAAGAATGATAATTTATCATGAAAGAGAATAAGTCCGAAGAGAGGATCTTTTCATTTGACTATACAGCGACATATTATACATGTAATAATGCAGCGGGTAGAAGAATTTCTTGGATCTTTAAAATTTAAAGTGTACCGAGATGGAACGGCAGAAAAGCGTGATATTTTTTCAACGGAAATTCAGGAAGCTGGATGACCGGAGAAAGTATCAAAAGCTCTGATCCGAGAGTTGGGCAATTTTTTATTTTTCATTTTATTTTTTCTAAGGGGCTGTTGAATGTACCGAAATGGTCCATTCGAATATGAAGGATTTTGCAAAGAAACCCACTAAATTGCCTGTTCGCAAGAGCACTCGAGCGTACGTTACGTGGGCTGGGTGACAATTTAGGTAAAAAGAAGGTATTCAAGCTATTGAAATATTTTACAATGTTGAGGTGGTCAATATTTACCACATCGCGTTTACTTACACCTGCCGTATTTATTTTTATCTTTGTGTAATTTACAAAACTGATAAAAAAAAAAAGAATACAAGACACACCCAAAAAAAAAAAAAAAAAACAAGAAAAAAAAATAGATTTCACGACAATATCTAACGTCAAAAATTACATAAAATCGACCCCTTAGGGGTAAAACATGCTACCCGAGAATATGCTGAGAAAACATGCTACCCCAGAATAAGCTGGGAAAACATGCTACCCGAAGATAAGCTGGGAAAACATGCTACCCGAGAATAAGCTGGGAAAACATGCTACCCCAGAATAAGCTGGGAAAACATGCTAGCCGAGAATAGGCTGGGAAAACATGCTAGCCGAGAATGAGTTTCAAGAACATACTATCTCACGTCAGAAATTTTTTGGAGCAAAATTTGCTTGGTAACACTGCTGCTCGTATAAAGACGAACAAAACGATCTTCATTCCAATTTTTATACAGAAAGTCTACACAGTCTAACTATTAACATTTGTTGACATACTCGATTGCGGATACTTGTTTTTTTTTTTTCTCATGTCATATTTATTTGAAAGATCGTGAAGAATATAAAATGTTAATAACTTTATGTAGATATGTCAGAAATTGAAGTATATAGTATATGGGCCATTCCACGCCAACTCGACCTGGCGTGGTCCCTCACCTTTTATGATTTCCTTTTTCTTCGAGTATGATGGAAGGGAAGGCAAAAAATAAACGTCTCAATTTTTTCAGATTTTTTGAATCCCCGGTTCAAAAGTTGACTTATTTTCAAGCAGACATGTATTTGGAGATACATTAGTCGTGAGAAAAAATCCCATGAATTGAATTTTTGGAAGGAATGGCCCATATATTTCAATTTCTGATATATCTACATAAAGTTAATAACATTTTATATTCTTCACGATCTTCCGAATAAATATGACATGAGAAAAAAAAAAACAAGTATCCGCAATCGAGTATGTCAACAAATGTTTACAAATGATCAATAATAATTATATAAATAGTATAAAAATTGGAATGAAGATCGTTTTCATCGTCTTTATGCGAGCCGCAGTGTTACCAACCAAATTTTGCTCCAAAAAATTTCTGACGTGAGATAGTATGTTCTTGAAACTCATTCTCGGTTAGCATGTTTTCCCAGCCTATTCTCGGCTAGCATGTTTTCCCAGCCTATTCTCGGGTAGCATGTTTTCCAAGCTTATTCTGGGGTAGCATGTTTTCCCAGCTTATTTTCGGGTAGCATGTTTTCCCAGCTTATTCTCGGGTAGCATGTTTTCCCAGCATATTCTCGGGTAGCATGTTTTACCACTAAGGGGTCGAAATGATATAATGGAGACACAGAGTATTCAAACAGTATTTGTTAAAAGTTTTTTTGATCAGCTCGTGAAGCGAAAATCTAGCATTGTGTATTTGAAAAGCGATCCTTCTTCATAAAATGGTAATCCGAGTATATTTTAGGAGAATTTGAATCTATTCCCGTTCACCATTCCCCGGTATATCTCTGCGGAATCTGGTTCGGAGTTTACAACCCCACAGAGAATTAAAGAAGCGATACCCGGCTGACCGATCTATAGCCGGAAAAATCCGACCGGAAATATCAGACCTAAAAAGACTTTGTGAATATTTTATTACATGCTATTTTTGGCTGATCCCCGTATTAGTTCATATTGTCAGTTTGTCAGTTAATCAACGTTTCTCTCCGAGCAAGGAAATCCAATTTTCTACATATTTGACGTAAATAAGTACAAGAAATTGCTTTTAGGGGCGAAAAATGTATTTGATATAAAAGTCGCGCTTCGTCACATTACTTGTCCATACCTTTATATATGAATTTATCATTACATACATGCGCATCACGACGACTAGGAGATACTCATGGGGGGTTGCTCTAGGTGAGTGCTCTTTATTGCCCAATATACCGAGAGAGTCTATATAAATACGTCTCTGTATACTATAACCATAGATTGAATACTCCATCTTGTAGATTGTTGAAATTTTAACTATCCTTGAATCCAAGATTATATACATTTACGATCACAATGTGTACCTATAGACAATCTGTGGAATACAACCGTTAAAACTACAGTTATAGGATTTAATTGCATATCACGAAGGTATATATTCACTGCAGTTGTAGGTATACAATGAATCAGAGCATCTACACCAGTCGTAATGCACCATAATTTCAAATGTAATTTTACATTGGTATGTGAGATTTTTAATTATACTCTAAAACACTTTCTACGGAGTAAAAGGCAAAGCCGTATATGAAAAAAAGAAGTACCTAATTCAATTATTTAGTGGCAGAGTTCTCCCCTCGATAAATAATGCCTGTTGGATTATTCGAAATTTAAATTTCTACAGAGATTAGAGTGTATCACATAGCTCGCAAACTTACTGTGAATTATATGTATCACTTTGAGGTCTGTAAACGCGGAAGTTCCTGAATAATTTGATTCATTTCCACCGTATACAATTAATGAAGCTGGGAGTATGTGAGCTGGGTGGGTGTCATACACGCAAATTGCTAAACTAGCACAACGTGAGAATACTGAAAATTAGCCACAAACTAACACAGCTACATCCGTGACTCAATTTATAATGCAGCTCTGTTATTTATTGTTGGCTACCTTTTTCTGCAAAGTCGATAGAATTTAGTTCACTAATTTACGCCCAGAAACCACAGTGATATATCAGAACTCATGGCGTCGTATGTTTAGTGGATGTTCAAAAAATATTGTACATACGAGTAACAAAATTCAAATTACATTTAATTGACCTACTAGATAAAAAAAAAGAAAAAAAAAAGACCTGACAGCGATGGATTCTTTAGCAACGAACCAATTTGAGGCGAATACGAAAATGGAAGCGGGAAAGTGCGCAAGCTCTGATAATATGACCTACGTTTATGAAAAATAATAGTGACAATTCAGCGCAAACAATAAGCTATATTGGCAGCAACGAATCTTAAACTCTAAAGTCCTGCAGTGCGGTTATATTTTTTCGTAACTTGATGTTTTATATGAAAATTCTCAGACAGAGTGTCGTCGTGGATCAAAGGCGGAAATATTCATAAAATGATTTCAGCTCTTGAGAGATATGAAAGTATGGTGTACAATTATACAATATCCGCTGTTACAAGGTATGATCGTTGCACAGCGACAGGGTCCTTATCTTGTATTGTTTGGAAAAGAATGCAATATATTTGCAATTGTATAGGCGTAGACAACCTTCTATCGCAATACGTAACATACGCCTCCATTGTATCCTCCTTTACTCGTTGATAATTCATAGCATCTCCGTATCTTCTCAAGAGCTTGTAGTATAGGGTTGTAGAATACAAAGTCTTGCCTTGGCCTGGTCTTCGAATCCCTCAAGGTAATCCAACGTAAGACTTGTTCCACTTACACTTACCGGAGATAAACTTTCATGCGTTAAATCGTACGGATTTAATGAAAGTTTAAGATGAAGTCACCCTTCATTCTATATTACATAAGAAAGTCGAAAGGTTCCACGGATATCATTCATACAGGCCTGTTGATGGTGATGTTAAGAGTATCTCCTAGACATCAGTGATTCTCTAGCTTGAGAAATAGCTGAGTGGTCGATGAAACAACGAACTGCAGGTACACATTGTGCACTCCAATATAAGCTGTCTTATCCCAGAACACGTTGAAGTTTCCTCTTTCTTGGTGAAACCCGAGGAGACTCTTGTTTAATGTACACAATATATCAAACGCGTACCAGGTTATGATATCAATGGAGTAGCTTTAAAAGGTTCAGCTCGTTAAGAGGACGTTTTCTGTTACCTCAATAAATAAAGTGAGAAGAATGATATTGCAGCTGGTTGATTTTTCCCAAATTTCGAAATCGTGAAAACAAAAATTGTCGACATTTGATAGTGACTCGAAATAGTGACATCACGACTTCCCTCGAGGTCTACTGAGCATGAACGTAAAACATTCAGCAGCTTAGCAACGCAAACAAAAGTATTAGTATTTGAAAGAAGGACTTTGACGGTTGACAAATTACCGTGTGCAGTTAAATCTTAAAATTTCGAGACATTCGTGATCCAAAATTTTAGCCGTTTGCCGTAAGCAAGATACTGCGCGATATAGTAACGTCTAATCGCTCTAGTATACTGCGGATAGCAAGATGACGAACCGGAAGACAAAGGCCAGAAAATTGGTACCCACAAAGCCGATCAAGATCGCTGCACTGATCATCACAGCTATTCAAAACCTTGGCGAGACCAAAGGCTCGACATCTGGTAAAATCGTCGACTATATTACTCTTGGTTCAGAAATACCACAGGGTAGAATCAAGTCTCAAGTAAGATTATATTATCAGAGTAAGAATTTTTTATAATTTGTTCACCACCTCGTTCCGCAATACCATTTTCATTTCATGAAATTTCACTCTACCGCTTTCTTGTAATCTCGATCAATTCTATAATCTCAAAAATGACGGCGTAAAATTGATACATTTAGGGGAGTTAGGGCAAAGTATCGATAACGTCGCCACGTAGCTATCGGGATTTTAGGTAAGAAAATTACTATATATAATCGAAGAAGAAGAGGAAGAAGTTCGTTAAAGTGGAAAGTCAACATTATACAAAGAGTTGAAGTTATCTTATCTCTTTAACGTTTAGTTGAACCGTGGGAAATTAATGTTGTGATTTGATAACTTGATAACGCGTATATTTTCAGGTAAAAGCCGCGTTGAGAAGGGGCGTCGAATATGGTGTTCTAAAGAGATTTCGCGGTCACTACTTCCTGCCGATAGGCGACGACTTGGACAGAGCCGATAGAATCGCTACTCGATTTGCAAAACTTCCTATGCCAATTTCTTCCCGCCCAACTGTTACGCGCAAGAACATAAGTCCAAGCAGATATTCGAAGAAAAAATCACTCAAGCTTCAACCAGCAATAAAATCGGCACGGAAATCATTTTTAAACTTGACAAATAATGTTAGAAAAGCTCGATCTATGCCTTTATCCCTGACATCCACGGTTACAGAGAAAACTTATTGCCGTGACAAAGAGTCCTCTTCAGAAAGTGATATCGATTAACATTTCTCACAATTATTCGTCCTCGATGTCAACGTCCATATAATATATACCTATATGTATTTCTTTGTATTTCTCATAAGCGTTGGATGTTTGATACGTTTCAAAGCCACCGAAGGATGGCCGACATACGTATACACGTAGTCGGATAATAATGTTGAGATATGTAGTCGGTGATGATGAATTGTATCTGAGAATATAAATTCTTTTAAAAAATGAGAAATAAAATCTCGTTTGTATTGCTCTCATTCCTCTACCCCTGGTTACGACACGTTCACGGGTGAAAATAACGAAGTGCCGACCCCGACGCTACTTGTATTAAATTTCAATGTACATAGTGAACAGCAGACGGCAAAAACAAAGAAAAATGAAAAAAATCCCCATGACCTGTCCATCGCCGGCGTTGTTGTCGCCTGTGCCATTCAGTGGAAAAATTGTCAGCTGGAACGATATGCCGAGCGACTGTTCTGCTGTGGGTAATGTTCGTTCCCATTGTGATATCCGAGTGTAAGAGTGCAGGATTGCGTCGGTTATCAAGCTGAAATTTCATTATGAATAAATAGCGAGGAATTAAAAAGTAAAATACCGAAACTCGTGGAGATGAAAAATAGGTGGAAATAGAAATGTAATTGTTAATAACATTGAGGAAGTTCGTTCATATATATTTAAAATTTTGAAAAAGCTGTGAACGTTTCGTTTCACTATTTACTGATTAACAAAATGCTACGGAATGTTTTAATTTTGTCTATGGAAAAGTTCTGCATGCTTTAAGTAATACATTTTTTTCTTCCTCATCACTCACAAACCCAACCAAGCTCATCACATGATATAACTTTTCAAGATAAACCTACAGCCGGCATGCCATGCCTGCCATAGTGGAAAACTAACTTTTCTCTTATACATAACAACATCCCACTCCGGTCTGATAGGAATAAGATTTTTACCCTAATGTGACCCTGGATATGTCACTCACATGATAAAGTTTCTCGGTCTCTGAGGTAAAAAAAAAAAAAAAAAAAAGGGAAAGAAACGTGAAAATTGGATAGCCTGGGCCATGATAAAGGGAAAAACCATCATGGCTGTTATTTGACGAGACCGTGAGACTCGTCGCCCTCGAAGCACCGTTGATTAAATACTTTCTGGGTATTACGGATAATACTTTGATCAAATGGGTCGATCTCCTTGAAAATATTTCCGACTAAATTCAATCGCCTCAGAGTTAGAGCTGAATGAAAATGAGGATAAATCCGCGAGGCGCACATGGCATATTTTCTGCAGCTTTAGCGAATATTCAAAAAATTTCACATTATTCAAAACGCTTATTGATCTGCACATCGAAAAATTTGATATCAACGAAAGTAAGACTTACGATTTCATTCAATGAACGTTCCAGAGATTACGATATACTGACATATTTAGCAATTGAGTTTCATACGCCGATCAGCATCCCCGCTTCGTATGACAGCAGTTCTTGAATTGCTGAATTCAGGAATTTAAGGATAAATGATATTTAAAAAGTTTATACACGATAGGTACTCATTTTTCTTTTCTCACGTTCTTTTCAAATCGCTCTTGGCAAAATTGTTAGAAAGAGGCAGCACAATAATTGAGCGTGATTTGTATACTTTCCCATCTCCTATTCTCCAAGGACTACCAAAAGGAGAACGGCGAACCCCGATTATGTACAATACACACACACACACACACACACACATTTTCAGACATATTTATACTACCTAATATATCAAGGCCATGGATTAATTGAAATGAAAAATGAATTTTTTTGTATAGCACGAGGTTTTTAGGTACCCAAAGCTTACAAAAGCTCATGTACTAACAAATGGGCCAGTACTTATACAGGTGAACCGTATTGAGTTCGCGGAAAATCTCAGTAGATTCTGTTTAGGGATTGGATACATTTTTTTTCCTCGAACAGTAAAAAATATTAATTTGTAGCAAGTCGATTTACCCAGATTTCTTAGTCCTGTTTGTCGTGATGTAAGATGCTTGAGTGTTGTTTTTTTTTTTTTTTTTTTTTTTTTTTTTACCAAATCGATGAACCTAATAGCCGTAGCATCTGCGCGGAATTATGGTAAAAATAATTCTTTCTATTCATGTCTCTTCGGTCTGTTGAAGCAACAAACTACCTAGTCGTATATCCTCGGCAGCTTCGAGTGCTTCTTTAATAAGAAAATTCTTCTTTTTTTTACAGACCGGAAGGGTGGATTCTGCGAATGAAAAGCTCAAGATACGTAAGTGCCTGTTATCGTTTAATATCTCAATTTGACTTAGCGACAAATATACACATAATATGGGTATCATTTTTCGTTTTTATCAGCGGAATTTTACTCATAGGTCTGTGATTCACGATATTACTTGTCCCATAGCAGCCGAAAGAATCAATCTGAAAAAAGCTAGATAGTTTCGTTGTGTCGGGTTGATGGGGAAAATTTGTAGACCTCTGAAGAAAAGAGAAATGTACTACATTACAAGATTCTCAATCAAGTAAATCCTGAACGAAGGGTGTAGTCACTGTTAAACGACAGGATGGACTATACGCTCGGATTCGGCCAGTAATTCCAAAAGCTAGTGGGTTCAATCTAAACCTTCCGTATAGTCTACGGTTCTACCCTATCAGAGTTTAGCCCGATAGTTGCAGTTTGGGTATATTTGGACGTGTCCCTTGTACGATGAAATCCACAAATCCACCCTTGCTACACCAATTCCTGGCTGATTATATCCTAAACAACGAATGTTACACCAGCGTTCGCCAGTCTGTCGCGTTATCCGCTCGATAAAACTGCACTGGAGCATTGCCAATGAGTTAGTGCACGGAGTTATGGATCGAGTTTACATAATCGCTCCTAAATTGACAATCAGAACGATACCACTACGTTAAAGCTTTAAAATTCATCCCTGAAGTTATTAGAAGCTCAGGTTTATTATACGAAAAAAATTTCAATCGGCTCTTCACCCCTGGTTGGCATAGTGCTGCGGTCTGCGGTCACTTTTCGACTTCAACCTTCCGAATAATTCAAGATCCCAAAACGTACGACTCCATGTGTCGAGGGATGAAAAGGGGCTACAATTGTTACCACTTCGCCTGGGCTTTCTAGAGATTGCCAATCGATATGCCACGATCAATGCTAACCCGATCTCTGGCTACCTGCACATCTCGCGTGTTACTTGCGCAACTATAGATATACGTATGTGTGATACTATGGGAATCTGGAGACGAGAAACTGGACTCGAAACCCCAGACGGGGTACTAGAGGGACATAGAACTGTAGAGGCTAGGGGGATAATGGCATTAGTTTAGGATGGTGGTACAAAGTTCGGCGAAACTACAATTGTACCGGGTAAACCTGACGTTTGTATCGACAGCATTGTTTTCCCGACGCAATTAGGCGACTTAGCACGGGTTTATTTACCGCAAGTAGAAACATAAGCGTGATCATGCAGAACTTATATTTTTGTAAAGCATTTCGCTTGTGCATACACTCTCAAAAATTTCTGAGTTAAATTTACAACATTTGTTGGAAGTTTTATGCCTACACATGAGTAGTGAATTTACAAGACATTTCCAGTAAGATTAATTCACAAACACTTCGAATTTACTAAACAATTTAGCAAATTCAGATACAATTTTGTGATTTTCCTATGGAAGTTCAGTAAGATCGAGAATTTGTTTGTAAATTTATAAAACAAGCTTAGCAATTTACTTTTGCTACGCCACATTTGTAATTCTGCAAAACTTTTGTTTAGTAAATATGTTGTGAATTCACAAGCATTTTTAACAGTGTACTTTGTTTTACGTTTCATATAAGTTCCGTTCTGATTAGCTGTTCGTAAAATTCATTTGGTTCATTCCTCGGGAGCTTGATTAAAACTGAATTTTAACTTTGGGGAAAAATTTTTCATCCTGAAAAGAAATTCTTCCAAGTTTTTTCGTATACCTATATGTATATTTACCTACTATAAGACCTTGGTAAATTGAAAATGTGGAAATCTTGAGATTTCACAAGCTGAAAAAAGTTTTCAAAAAATAATACCTTACGCGTACAGGAGGTATAAATGTTTCGAGGGAAACAATGACGTTAAAGATATTCCATTTCCTTACGATTCCATTGTACTTTCCGCATTATTTTTATTGCCGACAAAAATCTTCTGAACTTATATAGTTAAAAAAGTTTATCTACTAATCGCAAATAAGAATTAAAAAAAAAAAAGAAAAAAAAAAAGATTTCTAAAGTATAACTTTATAAAGATTATTGTGTACGTAGGTATACCTATACTTGCTTACTTGCTTCTAACTTTTTCCTCGAAGCATACCGCTAAAATTAAACATAACGAAGTTATGCAGTTGAGTCTTTTAAATTTTTCACATTCCTCTTTACTTGAGCTGCGGCAAAGCTGTAGCTTTTTTTATCCTTTACATTGGATTTAGCTCGGAAAAATTCTTGGATAACGTAGGTGGTGGTTAGCTCTGCCTTTTTCTGAGTCATCTGTCGCGAATCTAAGGTTCACAGCTGTTATCACTCCACGACACGCTAGGCTTTGCGAATTCTGCTGGATGTGGTAGGTAATAAAGAGTAGGAAAGTGTTTGAATCAATGAGGAGAATTATATTCGCTAGAAAAGAATTCCAAACTCCACAGACTGCGAGTTAGATTCAAAAAACGATTAATTCAGTTCTTAATTCATACACGGAGAAAAATTTATAGTAAATTTTCTCATACTCATATAGTAGTTGTGTCATATACTTCCAATATGACGATCGTTCCGCACATTATACTCAATGTTCCATGAATGTGAGAAAGACATTCTTATATTCATGGTGACATTAGGTATAAAGTATAGGAACAATCGTCATATTGAAAGTATATGACACAACTACTATATGAGTATGAGAAAATTTACTATAAATTTTTCTCCGTGTAGAAATTTAGTGCTCGATTTTTGATTAAAGAATCCTCGGCACAGGGCGGAAGATATTTCTGATACACTGAATGGTAAATATGACTTGATATTATATGAGGGTTGGAGTTCGTGATTTTCTCCTAGATTTCTGAGCACGCAATAACGGAATGTCTCACATTACCATAAATCTGACCTCGTCAAATCTAATCGGTGGGATTTTCTGAGATATGTGAGGTGAATACGAATGTTATAGGTAGATTTATTATATACTTTTCTGAATCATCGTTGTAGCCCGAAATGTTGCTGAATCGATTGTGATATGTTCTGAAAATTACGATCTAGCCTCGATCTTGAAACCTAGCAATAAGAATAGTTGTTTATATTTGAAGAATGAATCGAGAAAGCTTTTCTCAAATCGAATAGATCTCAAATGAGTCTCATCCTATTGTTTGATGAATTCAGTTCGTAATACTTTTCCTTGTGTGGTA
The DNA here is from genome assembly GCA_943736025.1 of Tenthredo mesomela. NCBI lineage: Eukaryota > Metazoa > Arthropoda > Insecta > Hymenoptera > Tenthredinidae > Tenthredo > Tenthredo mesomela. The sequence continues at coordinate 32,892,301 of OX031015.1, read as the reverse complement.
AAGAATTGAAGGAACACTATAGTGAAGGGTATTTTCTGCAGCACAGTCACAGAGAATTTTCCTCTAATGGTATAAAGCTTTCTGACAAAACACGATAAACGACCTTCTGTTTTCTCTTCAGTTCAGGGTTCCTATTAATTACGGCGCGTACATCAAGTTGATTTGTTGCAGAAAACCAATAGCCATCGTCGATACAGCCAGGAAAAATCTCAGTTACTTGAAATCGTGTAGGACCCTATAGTAAACTAGATTCTATTCCGTGAGCCCAAGGTTTGAGACCATTCACTGACATTTTTACCAAAGACGTCGTGCCATTAACGTAATTCGAACCTTAGAATAGAATGCTGAGACGTTGCACAAACGAAAAACCACGGGATATTTGATTTCGATAGCGTTTTTTATTTATTTATTTCGCTCTATATATTGTGTGGTATAAATTTTGAAAAAAATCAGGCATATAGCCTCAAGTCTCTCATAAAATCCAATTAAAGTTTCATCGAGAAATATAATTTAAAAATTTTTCTTTTGTCGAAATTTCAGGCAATTAAACTCGGGAAAAAGAAACTCGCTGGTCACGAAATACCTTAGAGTTCCATTATGGATTTAATATAGGTACATAATTCGCGCATACACATATATAAATATACTACATATCGTACAGACGTTGGCTTTGAATAGAATTTGAAAGCGCGTAAAATCGTGAATGTCTCCTCATAATCCAATATTCGGGACAGCTTTGTCGAGTCCTTCACAAACGGTTGAAAATTGAAATAGAATATATGAGGAGGAATGGCGTGTAGTGGGATCTCAGAGGTATAGGGACGAGTATCGGCGTCAGCGTCATATTCCCGAGGGAGTTCAGCTACTCTCGAAGGTTGCCGTTAAACCGATGCTGATTCAATAACCTATTGCAGATGTGGCGTGAACATCGAGCACTTTGCAGTTTGTAATTGCAGTGAAAATTTTATGTATTCGTAGTGATAGGTACGCCAAAGAAAAGTCCAATTCGACCACACCTCAGTAATGGCTTTTAGTTGTAAATTGAAACCATCAGGTATACATACGTCGATGGTAAACTTAAGGAAATTTAAGGATAGAAATTTTGGAAGCATATCAGTAATAAACCTATAGTCTGATAAGGATTTTGTCCATTTTGCACTTAGACCTTTGTCCTTTAACTTTTAGCCTTTATCCCTGCTTTTAACCCTCCACAATTTACACTTTATACTTTACCCTTCACCCTTTACCCCTTAACCTTTATCCTTTATCCTTTACTCTTTCCTGATCCTTCGAGTGTGAAAATAAGTAACCGTGGCAAGTTCCGTTGACACGCGTCCTACAGGGGTTTTGTTGGAACAATTTACTCAGTTGGAAACTTTCGCAGATATATTTTTGCCGCAGGTTAAGCTCGCGCCTCGAGCTAATGGCTACTATATATTAATTCATTTTGCATATAACTCGCATACCGATCAAACTTCGCCAATCTAATCGAAATTTTAACGAGATCGCCAAAACTGGGTAAATAAACTTCACGATTTTTTTTTTCAAACTCTTTCAACGGTATAATATGTAGTTCCACTTCCGAGTGATATCGTTACATCGAAAGACGTGATTTGTTAAATTGTGTCACCTAGATGTTAAAGTGGTAACATGGCGATAACCTTGGTCACGAATTACGGATTGTTATTGCGCCCCTTTACCCCGTGGACTAAAATCAGCCAACCCAACCGTCACCATTGGATTACATTACTTGAATATTCATGCAGGATTTGCATTCACTTTTGACACAAGTCCCGCACCGCGACCTACAACTGAAGTTCATCACGTTTCCCCAGTCAGGATACAGTAATTTGTTTCGAAATGACATCAATAATAGAAATCTGATTAACTGAGAAACAATACATTGCGATACGCTTGTTAATTATGGTTTATAAATAATCAAAACCACATGGGCTGTCCAACGAACCTATTCAAATGATCGGAGGCCCAAATCCTGGTTGTCGCAAAATTTATCGTCCTTCGGGTCGATAGTACGCCCACATGACGTTAACTTCCGGCCTAAATTAATGCCTCCGTAGCATTGGCCATCAATGTGAGAAAGAGGCTTTCAGAAACTCATTGAAAAAAGCTTTTATAGAACCAATTCATCGTACAGTCAATCGATTTCATTCTTTCGATAAATGGAGAGTTTTTTTTTTTTTTTTTTCAGAATCAAAGCGATTCTTATCTGAAAAAGAAAATCCCTCATCCAACTTCGTCATGGTTGGGAGGAGCGAAAATTCTTTGGGCTAAAATCACTGTACTATTTTACGTATTACTTTTGATTACGTGAGCTTATATATGTTTGTTATACAAACTGTAACGAACAAAAATTCTATAATTACAGGATACAGTTTTTGTGATAAAACACAGCCTGCAGTAATCCGATGTTTACGCATAATATCCCTCGAAAAAATTCTCTCGGAGGTATACGTAAAAGGGGGACGTGATAATTCAAAATTTGAAAGCTCTCATCCCCATACCCGTCCCCGTCGTGATCGCACAGTGCGTGGTGACTGTTTTTTCGTGCGAGATTTTTCCTCCAATTTTATTCGCCGGTGATAATGAATAACCGAATTGACAGACTAAAACAGAACTCGAAACATATACAACCGAGTCAGGTTGTAATAGCTATTTGTTGTACTTCATGTATAAATCAATATTAAAGATGAACGGAGTTAACGCACAACGGAATGTGAAAAATTAGGGTATAATTACTTTTCAAAAGGTACAAAGCGAATCGACACGTATTATCAAACCATTTACTGTCAAATTCAGGACCCGTGTCAAAAGTATTGCGACATTTGGCCTTTTCTCGATTCCTGCTCTACGTGAACCCTCGTCTCTATTTCGATCACTGCCGCTTGAACCATAGTCATTATTTCTGCCAGGCACAGTGATTCGTTGCTTTCTTCAATGCGAAAGGATCCATCAATTTATCCTTATTATCTACGACTGGTTTCATCGCTTGTCAACCAGATCAGAGCAAGATATAATAATAACAATAATAATAACAATAATAATGATGATAATAATAATAATAATAATTGTAGTTTCATATAATTCTATATTTTCAATTTTCCATCATTTCCCCCTTTCTTTGGCATGATGCGTATAAAGCAGATGCGAACGACGTCTCGTCAGAGCTTAGGAGACGTGAGGCAGAAAATATATTCTCAATAGGCACGTTGAGTTCGTTCTTCTCGTCTCCTTACGTTTTTCGTACAATCGACGGTGACGCTGTGATTCAAAAGTCGGAAGAGTCAGGATGTTAGGAACACGTTATACCTTCGGACAAACTGAGTCCTGGATGCTGCAGAGTAGAGTAAACTACGACTACGTAGAAGGAAGCAATTTTTTGCCAGGTATATAGATCACCGCTTTCAGCGTATCCGGGAAATCAGGTGAAAGTACCGTTACATATACACAAACCGGAAAAGGGTCATGGAAAACAAAACTAAATAAAAATAACCTGCCGTAACAATTTCAGAAAAGCTATTCATGCTTCGGTTGATAGTGATATGCACAGAAATAAAATTGTAAGAAGTTTACAGAAATATAGGTATGTATTCAATTCACTTATTGTGATTAGCTCACCTAGCAACATTCGACACATTTGTTCTATAATTATCACAGAGTACCTACACAACACATATTAAATACCTTCCATTTCCTCAAGTCTGAAATAATCAGGAAATTAATTTGCGAAGAAATTAGCCACGGAAAAATAGTGAGTAACAGTGGAACCAGCAGCAGCAGCTGTCACTGACAGCCCGTCAATGTAGGGTACCGGTAGCATACCCTACCTCAGATATTCCGATCCTTCTATCGCCAAGGTTCTATGGCCTTGGCTGAGGCTGTCATGTGATTTATATGGGTGCGATATCGCATCTAGTGGGCCAGGTAATCGCGTTAAGATTGGTCGCCAGCAGACGGTGGATTTTAATTGATTAGAAATAGCGGGTGTACGATGGTGATGACGTCGTAACCACTAAGAATTGGCTCTGAACGTGGGATGAGGAACTCATTACGTTGGTAGTGTTGGTTCGAACATCTGGTTGACAGACACGATCCTGGCTGTCAAGTAAATTTTAAGGGTAGTAGATGAGCGTGACATTTATTTAGATTGTGCAGCGGAGCATGTGACAACTCATCGAAGTCATATAAATATATATATTATATATATTGTGACGATGTAACATGTCAAAGCTAATGTTGGGGTAAAATAATAAGGCGTAAACTTGCGACTTACGTCATTTTTACGATCCCATATTTCACCAAAACTGGGTATAAATCTCAACATTTAAGCAGTACAAAAAACCAAAGTCGAATTACTTTGAAGTTTAATTTTTTTTTTCATCTTCTTTCTTTAAATGGCTTTTCAGATTTTAGTCAGGATCCCAAGTACCACTCGATTGAAGTAATCAGTATAAAAATACCTAAATAAGGGACCCTTGTGGTGAAAATGTTTAACGAAATTCTTGTTGGAAATGAAGCTTACCGAAACGATGGGTTTTATATAAGACAAGACTACAGATTCATTCGAAACAAAATCGAATGAAAAAAATTGGTTCAAAAATTTATTGGAAATATACGATTCGCGATAGAGACTGCATATATTTTATTTGAAATTAAATGACCTGGATGATTCCCATCATAACTATTGATCAATATCTAGTTTGCCGAATGATTCGGAAGCAATGTTTTACATATGACAACTTTAGCTAGGTGACATAGATCGTCCGTTAGTAGGTGCGAATATTTATCAACCGTCGCACCTATCCGGCACTCGGCGGGCATGTAAATATTACATCACCCTCGCCGAACAAGATGGGATATCTATAAAAAATGAGTTTTGGGGTTATTCACTTGACTGAGCGGCAGGGGGCTAGGAGTGCCTACTGTCACATGGGACACGGAAGAGAACGATTTTTCCTCCACCTATATATCAATACGACCATTTTTTTCTTCTTATATTTCTCCATCAAATTTCAAGCTCGACCTCTGCCCGTGAGTGAGCTGGACCTGTTATTTCATTAAGATAAGCATCTATCGTAATCTCAAATTATGAATTTATCATAATTACGTGCAGAACTAATAGTCAAAATTTTTCTCTTCGTAAATCAAGAAGAAGTTCCAACCTTCCACCTGGATCAGACCATCTCCCCAATGAAATTAAGTTCAAAATACGAGCCGCATTCCAGGAATATCTCCGTAGAAAACATCTCTAGTACGCGAGCATTATCTCTCTCATAATTTCACCGGTGGCTTACATAAGCTTATGCTTCCCGTTCCTCTCTTCCATCTACACAGCTCTACACGCCATCCTGCTCGCTGGCTGCCCCTTCATAAACTTACCGTATAAGGGTTAAGTCTTAACTACCCCTTGGCTGCCCTTGCTACGTTCTTGGTACAGAATTTTCTTGCTTATGTTTAAAGCCGAGACGAGATTACACAGTCTAGTTGAAGTGACACTCTTCCATTTACAACGTGCAAGAAATGATAATCCATATCAAGCTCACGTCTTTGGATTTTACCTTATCCGATGAAGACCGCAATTGAATTCTTAACTTTACCAACTGGAACATGTGAGGAGTTGTTGAAGTTAACACGACTCTCTAATAGCCAAAATATTGGAAACTAATCCGACTTTGGAACACGTACGAATGGTTGGAGCGAATTTTTTCAAGGTACACACACTATTTTCTCTATTACAAAATACGGAGGATGTAAGAAGAGTCTATAACGGTATTGGATGAAGTATTCTTCCAACGAGCTAAATATAAGTGTCTCAAGTACAAGAGTGAATTTGCCGCTCGACTTACTCTTACGTACCATCGCAGGCGACTTTTCGCGTGACCCACATTAGCTTATGATCTTCCTCTCTCTGATGCATGAAATTTTCGTTTAGTAGATGTTTTATACTAGCTATATTTATAGGGAAGACATTTTATCACTTGAACCACGCTACAGAAATTCTCTCCAACGTTCGGACTAACCACATAGCGCAAAGAGCTATCCAATTATATCTACCTCAGCCATCAGAATCGATTCGTCCTTGATAGAAGCTGTAATGAGTGCTACCTATATGCTATGCACTGAGCGGTCAATTGCTTCGACAGTACCCACTGAACTCGCTCATCCACAGTGGTAATTAATGGGTCTTGGATTGAACGAAAATTACACGTGCCTGAAGGGAGGCGAATTTGAGGTTGCAAATATCGAAATCTCTAGAGCAGTTCCTGTGTGGATATTTCGAGACATGTTTTATATGTTCTAATAAGCGTTAAGAATACACCAGATCAGATTTCGAGCTCAACTTCGATCGCATTTGAAAATAGCTGCATGAAAATTTCGTACGCAGGATACTAAAATTCTAAACTTAGCTGAAAGGGAAAACTATGGATTGTCCTGCATTCACTGTTGGTCGTCTTTGTACATAATAAGTGTCCTCCAAAATGTTCAGCCTTGAAACTCACGAGGTACTGTTCCCTGGTGAATGTCTTATTGTTATGTGCACGGTATACACATTTTGGAAGAAAATTCAGGTAAAATATAACGACGACTACTTGGGGCTGAAGGACTGCATGAGAATAATGAATAAGCCCTAACTGGTGATGTCTAGTTTAACGTAACGGAACGCCTATTGTCTGAAAAGTTGCCGTGCGTCCATACGCACGCGTCATGAGGTAGCTGCCCTAACAGCACCGAGACGTTGCAGCAACGTTGCAGCAACATAACTTTGCAATATTGGCAATAATATTGCAGTTATATTGCGCAATGTTGCTGCAATGCCCCTGCAATGTTGCTGCAATGTCTCAATGTCCGCTTTTCATTGCATAACATTGCAATATTCCTGCAACATTCCCTGCTTAAAAAAAAATTATTCAAACCAATAGAAGGTTTTGTATGGGTCGTAATCGGATTTCTGTTTAAGTTATTTCCTAATGAAAGGCCCTTTTCCAAATTATATTTCCAATTCGTTCGTATCGGTGTTACCCAATTAACTTTCTCATCTTGTATATAGGATTCTATCGGTTCCATTCGTTTCTTCTAGCACAAAAAAAAAAAACCAAAAAAAAAAAAACGCATTGAGATTTTTTCACCCACAACTAATTCTTTTTTGAGCGGTCAAGCACAGTGATTATTTCGGAGTGTTAGAAATTTTCTATTCGCAGACTAATCGTTTTTATTCATGTGGGTCACCCATCCAAATTCTGGTCGCCGATGAGATTGCTTAACTTCGTTGATCAACTGACGTCCGGTGTCGATCTGGATCCAACGTTGCCTGTTACAATCTTTAACACTTTTAGACTGAATAGGTAAACTTTGATTCGTGAGGATTGACATTAATATCTATGTAACTGTATAATTTTCAGTGAAATAAAAATAAATGATGAAATCTAGTGATAAATTCTGTCACCATATGGCATTTAAGTTACAGTTAATTATAAGTGTCCGTTTTTGTCCGTAATTATTTTGTCCGTTTGATTGATACATGGAAAATTGAATTCTTGTATTTTCAGATGCGTGAATATATAACTATATCATAGTTGCATTGCAGCAACCTTGCGGAAACATTACAATGCAATGTTGCAAATGTTATATTGCAGAGATCTTGCAGCAACATTGTAGTGCAATGCAATGGAAATGAAATTTAGCAATGTTGCTGAGACATTGCTGCAACGTTCCGTGCTGTTAGGGTGGTACCTGTGCATGCTAAAATTATGCCTTTTAGAGTGAAAGCGAAGTTGAAGTATGGCTGCGATAGGGTCTTTTCTTCTCAGACAAGGCGATATGTAATTAAAAGTTAGCTTTAACCGGGGTGAGAGAAACTGGTCTGCAGTGCAGAGAATGAGAATAATGGTGGACAAGTGAGGAGAAGAACTTTGCAGTCACCACTACGACTGCAGTTCTGTAAAAGTATAAAAGTTGTGTATGCATGTGAAAGATTGTTTTAAAAATTAAGGATTGTCGAACGAATTTTAGTACTGTCACCGAGATTCTGGTAGGTATATATGGTGTAGAGATTTCAACATCCGTAGTTATCCTGCACTCGGGAAAATTGCCAACTGCGAGCGCTCTGGTAACTGAGTTGCATAATAAGTATAAAGAACAAACTTTGTTCAGATTTAACGAAGGCCTGTAGATATTTCTTCCTTTTTTTTTTCTCCATTGCTGAAAAGTTAGTGATGAAATTCGATGTAGGGGAGACCGGTGTCGTTTGTAAAAGGGTGTCAATTGTAACAGTGGACATTACGCCGCCATCTTGCGGATAATCTCTAATCTTTTTAGATGTATGTATAGCAACATTCAGCGGGCTTTTGTTGAACAACATTTTGCGAAATTTTCGGACATATTTTCTGTGCTGTGTCCATTTGTGTCCATTTATCGGTTTTTTGCACCCGTAAGTAAATCTTTTCGTTTCACTATGCTTTCGCTTAATGTAGTAAACCATGGATAGTTTTTATAATTGACTTAGTGTATATTAAACTACGATGCTTCGACTTCAATTGTTGTGTATTAGGATTTGGAAGTCACGAGTTTTAGTGTAGAATTTCCATTTTTCTACATAAAATCGTCGCTGGTGTCAATTGTAACACGTCAATTAAAGAAGCAACGACAAATGGCGTCAATGCACTAAGTGCAAGAAATGGGCACATATTGGTTGCACTGACCGTAGTGCATTATTCATATATGCGCTGAATGTTCAGAAGATTATTTGTTTAATTTGTTATTGAATTTTCGTGTTTTATTAAATCATACGAAAAAAGTGTACCCCCTTTACGTTAATGTTAATTTTTTATAAATTTTCCTATTTTATCAACAATATAAAATAGTTTATACAAAATTAGATAAATATTTTTCCTGCGGTTATATCGCAATGACCTGCGTTACAATTGACACCTCACTGGTGTCAATTGTAACACGTGTAGCAACATCCGTTATGGATTTTTCTTGACTATACTAACGAAAATTTCGAACTAAAAAAATCGAACTAGTAAGAGTTAGATGTAAGTGAACTTAGGTTAAAAAAATCAGTCACAAAATATCGATATTAAGCGAAAAAAAAATTAGTTTTTAAAAATTGTTACAACCGACACCGGTCTCCCCTACATAATCGACTGTAGACTGGAGAATATCCCTTGGAAAAATTGCCTATACTATTTTATGCTGAAATCGTAGAAAAATATCAGTAATATAGTAGAACACGTATAGAAATGACAGTCGGTGAGATTGTCCCGATAAGAATCTCCCTGTTTGATGATCGTACTTTATGTAGACGTGTGGATACGCATATAAATTGTTTTTCAGAAACAAGTCACAACGATTTTCTTATCAAACTTGAAGGATTGAACCGTGAAATAAAACGAATGAATGTGCCATTTCGTACAATAAGAAATTTGAGGTCGAATTTTCGTACCCGCGTGTCTCTCTCTGCCATAAAGTCGTATTTTAACCAGGAAGGGTTTTGCCTTGTCTTTGTGGATCCTATTTCACGCGAAGTTTCGTTATACAACGGTGAGACTAGCGCCTGTAAAGCGTACAGTTCTACCCAACGAAAAGCTCAAAAGCACTACGCATAGTGCAGTCACGTCCGCTTGGAAAAGCGGATGTTTTTCAAAGTCTAGAATTTCCATCGTCATTGCGAGTTGACGGGAAAAGAACTTTTAAAACGAAAGATAATCGGTTAGGTAGACGTCTTCAAAAGCTTTTAACAATTTATTGGTGAACATTGTGTCGCCGCTAGATTATTGACTGTGAAAGAGGACATGGAGTTTAGCATATAATTGTAACTAATTGAATTTCTTACCTCTTTACACGTGTATCACGATTCTAAATTTATCATGCAGGGAATTATCGTTAATAAAAATCGGCATAAATTTATAATGCTATTTGCACAGTAGACCAATCGACCATGTCTTTCTTGTTGAGAATTCTGGATGAAAACGAAACCTTAGCGCGTGATGGCCTGATTATAAATTAAACACTGGTGCTTTACCAACGTCAGTGGTACGTAAAGAAAACCCCAGGGTCTTGTTATGGCGTTGAATTCTTGGTAAAAGGTGGTCCTGGCCAGCCACGAGAATTCTTTTCTTTCGTCCTTTTTTTTTTTTTTTTTAGACCCTTTGTGTTATACCCTACAGAGTTTCCTAAAAATATGCTCATTCAACGGATAATATATCTCGATATGTTCTTCCTAGAAGAAAGGTGTATACATGCGCGATGATATAATAAAACGCTTGTCAACTACTCCTTTGTATCCGGTCGTCGAATCTGTAAGCGTAAAACGGATGCCAAATCATTTTCCATTTATTTTTGCCAACAGAACAACCACGATCCGGGGTTAGTTTAATGGAAGAAAACTAGAGTGAAATAAAAATCTAAACTGAAATAATAACCTAAAGCATGGGATCTTGGCCTGGCGAATCGCTACAGTAAACCGATATTACAGCGATCCTATATATTAGAATGCCAAATAAACTGACCAAACCCTTCACAGCCCTTCATAAACTGCATAAATCAGAACTTATACCGTGGTGCGACAGCTGTGTCAGAAAATTTCTCCGTCAATACAGATCAAGAAACGAAAATATTTTATTCGTATCGAAAGAAAACACGTTTGAAAATTTTACTCAAAGGAAAAAAATGATTTTCGAAGATTTTTAGAAAAGTTGTTATTTTCTCGTATTTATATTGTATTACGAATTCTTAAGGTAAAGAGAAATCCGTGAAATTTTTTTCACTCCTCATTTATAATTCAAGCTCGTAGTAAAATCTCTTTTATGTATTTTCAATAATGATATCCATTATACAACGACGAATTCCACGAATCCATCGGAGGATCCGAAACAAGCTTTTGTTTTTGTACCAAAGTCTGGCAAACTGAATTAGATCAGATACCAGTTCAATGGGCCATATTTTCGGTAAAGTCCGAATGGCTTGTTCCCTTACTAAGAGTACCTAACTTTATAACGTTGAAACAAGATTTAATGTAAGTATGCACGGTATACATACATACGAGTACCTTTTCCTACAATATACCGTTGAGAAATAAAATCACTCAGCTGTTTTCGAAATGGTTTTAAGAAAATAGCGGATTTTTTTTTTATCTTTTTTGTTCACATCTTTTTTTTTTTTTTTTTTTTCACCCTTTGAATTGCTGAAAAGGCATATAAAAGCGGTGGGTATAAGCTGGTTTTGTCGGTGGCACAGAGTGTTCTATTCTGCGTCCACCAACGCCACACATAACCCTTACAGAATATTAATTAGGGAAGGCGAGCCCAGAATAATTAACTGCACTGGATAATCTCTTATTAACGCGGTGGGCTCATACAACAACACTAGTATGAACAACACGAGCCATTCGGCCTCCATTTGCCAGCCGCGTTTCTGCCGCTACCAAACACCCGCAGGTGGTCATAAGTGGGCACTGCGGTGCGGCCGGATGCGTATATGCAAGCATGACGAATTATATTTACGCGAGAATCAACTTACGCACTTTTTTTTTCCTCGCAGTAGTTTTGTTTGCAATTTGGATAGAATTCCAGTTACCATTCGTTTGCATGTTGCAATTTCCGTTCGTATAACAAGTTCGAGCTTCGAATGACGATTTTTGACGAAGAGCAGATTATTACGATACACGAATACGTGATTTTTCAAATAATGGGAGGAAATGAAATGAACACAGGCATGATTATGGCATACCGTATAAAATTTTTTGGCAAGCGTGTAATCGAGCGCTGAGTTATATATGTAAGACTTGTTAAACTCGACCCCTGCATTAATATCTCATGAAATTCCTGAAAGTCTGTCGACATTGAAGGAAAGTTTTATTTGTGTGCGTTCATGAGTTGGCTACACGAATATCTGGACGAAATTGCCGTAGAACGAGGCAGAGTGAGGCAGACGTATTCTTTCATGCTTTAAAATTTCTCCTCAAGTATTTTTAATCAATAAATTGTTCCATCGGCTCACAAGGAGTCTACCAACTCAAAGGATATCCAGAAATAGCTGAATCGTGGCGGGGATCCATTATTTCTAAACTTCTATATCGTACTACTATGATGTCTTCTTCTCTTTATTTTACATTTTCTTTTCCATTTTCTTTAGTATTATTATTAAATTAGTGTCCCTCGAGTGAATTCAAGTTTGAAAATATCTTTCAATTAGAAGATCGCTGCGTGCCTTTATTACACGCGTACGTCGATAAATTCTAATTCTAATAAGCTTCGCTTCTTTATGGAGTAAAACAGTATTAACAAAAATAAAGTACTTTATTTACCGTATGAGGTAGCCGAATTTTTTTTAAATATTCAACCTTTCATTTGTAATATATAATCAAATTTAACGAAGCAGCACAAGCTATTAGATATCCATTCGTATCCAGAATTGATAACCGATGTTCCAATTAATTTCAAAGGCTGGAACTGAAAAACATATACGATTTTTCAACATAAAATTCGGAATTTTTGATTAAATATTATTATTTCTATTGTGTTAATTGTCGTAATACCACACTGAGAAAAATAACAGCAATAATATTGCTCGAATTGCAATAAAACATTATTGCTGCATACCAACCTGCAATAATCATTGCTGAAGCCGTGCAATAAATATTGCAAACTTGTACAGCAATATTGTATTGCTACAGTAGCAAAAAAATTGTTGTATCTGCAATATTTTATTGTTGAAGCAGCAACGTAACTGCAACAATAATTGGAAAGCAGTATACTATTGCAAGAAAAAATCGTTATCTTAGCAATATTCGGTTAGCAAGCGAATATTGTTGATATTACGATTCTCATTTTTCTCAGTGCAGCAAAATCCAAATCAAATCCTCGTCATGCGTGACAAAATACAAAGCTATATGGCATGGTTCTACTTTACTAAGTCATTTTATGCCGTATAAAACATAAACCTGCACTTGATATAATTTTCAAACTTGACCACTACCCGTAGATGGCCTCAGACGAACTCTTTAACTCTTAGTTGAATATGATTTCTGGATGGTTGAAGGATGCTGAGTGCGTAGTTTGAGAATTAGTCGTATAGCCGCTGCGTTCATAAAAATGAAAAAAAAACCGAAAAAAAAACGTACTTCCGGTATCTCGTTATTCATTCAGGCTCAGTTGTTGTTGCGACTGTTTTTTGCTGAACAAGCATCCCGAGGGCAATATAATTTATTCTAACCAAACAGTAAAACGTAACAAAGCTGTATACGCTTCTGAAGATAATTCGTTTGAAAAATTTATCACTTTCAACACCGCTAAAACAACTTTGCACGCAATGTAAAGTGACAGTATTCAAGTTGAAATTAATTAATCGTCAACAATATACCACGAGTCTAAGATTGATTGCATTTATTAAATCTGAAATCCGTTTTCTCATGTCCACATCATACGTGGCGTAGATCGCACCGCGGATGCATCAGCGAGTTCCTAAATCGAGGTTGAAAAGTGCAAGCTTTTCATTCTGGGCTATGGTTAAATGGCTGCCGAAATAATTAAAGTCGACTGCTTTGTGGAATGAAATTTCCGTTTTTGGGAAAAAAATCTAATCGTAGGTTTATACCCGATTCATATATCTGTTCAAAAGGCGAAAGTTTCCGCGCCACAAAGTCCGGACTATATATGATAAAATTTCGAGGATAGGTAGGTACTACAGACGTATTTTATTGTGTGAAATTTCATGAAGTTCTACGCTGTTTTGTGAATTATGGTTAGATGAAAAAAGAACCTTTACATACGTAGCAACTGTATCTTGGAATTATATGTCACGTAGGGGAGAGCGGGGCAAAACGGGCAGCGGGGCAAAACGGGCAGCTCCCCCGAAAAATAAAAAAAAATGTTGGAAAATTTTAGATTTTTTTTTTTTTTTCAATAAAAATTGTTTCCCAATGAATTTTGATTTTTTTCTGAATTTAATTTCGAAAATTTGGCCGAGGTGCCCGTTTTGCCCCGCTGCCCGTTTTGCCCCGCTCTCCCCTATATAGTTAGCAGCCGTTTAATCGTTCATTGCAGGATAACTTTCAATTGGGCAATGGATATAAATTTCAGCTCTCGTGATGACAATCGTCGAAATTACTTTTTACCCTCGTGCGAATTTTGAACAATAATTTATTAAATTCCATTATGACTGTTATATTACTCATTAGATTCAATTTCCGTCCACCCTGCTTATACAGCCACGGTGATTGATTGTAGCCAATTCAAAATCAAACATGAAATAACAACACAATGCTGAATTCACAATTAACAACAGTATAATCTACTTTATTCTATTATGGTGTTGTAAGCCATTATTAATTATTATCGTCATTCACTTCATTATGACCAGCATCAATACTGACTATTGTTAACTGCGATAATTATATTTGTCAAAAAGGCATTTAATCCTGAAGTTATATGATTACCCAACTGAAACAGTAAAATCTCAATTTTATGGTGCAGGAATTAAATCACTTTTGAATGAAGTAATCCAACGATACTGCAGCTATCCGATATGTTTTGTTCGACATATTGTAGTTCATAGATCGTACGATAAAAAAGAAACGGGGGAAAAAATATATATACATAAAAAAGAAAAAAAAAAAAAACAAAGAAAATCTGAACAGTGCAAAGCGCTTAAGCGTCACCATCAGGGAATGCTTGGCTAAGTGCTGTGTAAGCTGTAAGCAACAATTTTCAATAAAAGCACGCAGGGTAAAGGGGTTCTTGACACCGAGTCACGTGACTCGGAAATGCGGCATCGTTACAATGCATTTAACTCGAATGAACGTGATTAACGGATTTCGTCATGCAATATTATAATCAAAATGTTAGCAAACTGCAGCGTTTAGTTGCAGCTGACACTCTGAAATATTGCTCAATATCATAGGACGGGATTTCTTGGTACTGGAAAGCGTAATTTATAATAACTAGAGCTATTATTATAACGTCTGTGTCACCAATCGTTAACGCATAAGTCATTTTCGAGAGATCAAAAATTGTATAAATAATCACGTATTCAAATATGACAAAATTTTATAAGGTTGAATTTTTGGTCGACGAAATTAAAAAAAAATTAAAATCGCTACTCAACGTAGATAACGTTCCATTTGGGGTTGAAACGTTAATTCCAGATTACAGACTCTAAACCAGAAACATGATGGTGAGAATGGCTATCACGAAGTAGAGGGTGGATTTTGTAGTAAGGTTCTCCTGTTAACAGTCGTTATCATCTCCCTAATTACCTAACCACATCTTCATCGAATACAGCAGTTAGCATTTACTTTTATTCCAATTAGGCGAAGTTTTTACTTGCAGGCCCTGCCCTGTAAAAGCTGAACACAAATGAAATTTATTCAATAATTGTATGAAACTTTTTGCACGATGAATTTTGAACAGCAAATTAACCCAAAAGGGTTGAAATACGTTGTGTTATGTACACTCCAATATATCTGTGCCATAATTAATCATAAAATCACCCCGTAAATAATTTCATTAGATCGACTAGTTACGCTACATAAATACCCAGTCAAGATATAATTATATGTTACGTGACAAGCTGATACGATCAACTCTCCATTTTTTATGATCACTTCATTCATTTGATCGTCCTGTATTACAATATACACGTATAGTTTACAAACAGCTTAAATTACATGCCAGAGTCGAATACGGAGGAAATATTTGGACTCGCAAAGAGGATACTAAATAGTTCTGACTAATTTCAGTAGAATTTAGAATTTCAATGTGCATCTGGTTCTCTCAAACGCTCACGTACCAATAATGAAATCAGAGTGAGATATCACTCTTTACTTTATGTCGTACAATAATTATTATATTCTTAGTATGCTTGTGTATATCTGGCGATAGTTATAGCTACACGATTTGCCATATTACTGTTGTTGCCTGCGGTCGCGTTATTCGAAGTAGCAATTCCGTGAATAAGGTAACTTTTCTCGAATAAACATCTTTAACGATTCTGGGATATAGGAATATATTTTCCAGAACTACAACGTCGTTTCAAATCGTATAACTGAGCAGGAATGATCTGTTTCACGATCGTTGTTTATTCTCACAATTTTTTCGGCATGACACTTTGTCATCTTGTAATCAAGTTTGGAAAAAGTACCAAGTTCTGCCACCCTCCATTTTATTTAGCTGTGATACTTCAGACGAAATTTCAATACTTTTGACAACTCCTTTTCAGAATTACCTAGTACAACTGACGTTTACACGTAAATTTGGTAGACAGGGGAAAATATATTTTCAATTCTACGAATAGTGCCCTCGCACTTTGTCTTTCCTAAATTTACTGCGAAACAGAAATACTCAGTAATTAAAGCACTGCAATTATCGATTCATTTACGATATCGGTAACCGATTTCATCAACACACACTTCTGTTAGAGAGGAGTTCTTGATCTGCTCGTGATCAGGGAAGGAATTGAAGCGCTCGCTACACTAACTTATAGCACGAAATTATTGCTTAGTTATTGAATACATAATTGGAAATTCTACCGCGTTTCTATCAGATGTATAGGTATGAGTGAAATCAAACCTTCAGCTACAGCGAATGGAGAGAAAATCTTGCGAAGTTTGAAGTTTATTTAGTATACCCACGCATGCACCTGGGTTTTAGATGTGTGTGTGTGGGTTAATACGGGTGTTTATAAATTCGGTAATGAAGTGATGAATTATTGTACACACGCACTTATTTAATGATATGCATGGTCATGAAAACGAGGGAAAAATTCTTAATCAAGTTATAACTTTCTTGAATCTTTTGCAACCTTTTCATTGAGGTTGGAAATTTTCGTAAGATAATTGTGTTATTTGTTCGGAAAGAAGAAATACGATCCCTGTATTTCGTGCTCCATCTTGAAAATATGTATTTCTCTGATTTACGGGACGTTCTTGTTGTGTAAATTTTGCATTATAATATCCCGGTGGAAAAAAGACCTTTCAGTTTCGTTTGGATCGTGGAATGAGGCTGCATTGGACTAAAGAGGATACAACCATATTCAAATCAGATGTCTAAAATCCGAACCATCGGATCGGCACGATCTGGATTAGAAATTTTATTGAAATAAAACTCTCATCAAGTCCTGTCATCATTCGTGAATGTATGTATAACGTTCGCTTTCTTCCTCCTTATCCCAGATTTTACCCCATCTGACCATGCTCGACCTTTTCCACTTCTTTTCAACCCCTATGAGAGTTCAGTAGATGATTATGGCAAAGTGGGGAGGGTACCTACTGCCTTTGAAAATCGACATGAAGCGAACAAATTTCGAAAAGGGGGAAACGATGATAATGGCCGTTGTAAACAAGCCCCGATCCATTACGATCCGTCAATGCAGTACATCCCTCCACGTACTTACAGACAAAAATTTACATTTTATTTCTGAATTACATCACATTCATCTATCGAGCTCAACATGTGTGACATTAAAGATCATGTGTCGAAAGACGTGAAATTATGAAAAATGTAGTGTACTTGAATTCCTTACATTTTGAAGTTGCGAATAAGAGTTGGTAGACAAGCTTTGAAGGAAGGTAAGTAGAATTTTCGGTAGAACGGATACTTGCAAGTTTTGCGCAGGGAGTAACGTGAGATTTTGAACCCCTTCTCTACCCTTTCTTGAGAATATCTGGAAAATCTAATTTAAAGAAAGCAGGCAAGTACCAATCTGACTTTCAAGAGCCTTTATTACCACAGTGGCCAAAATATCGGAAGCTATTAGATTCGACGAAAGATGGCGGTTTTTCATTCCGCCTCTGTGTATAATTATCGCATCTGCATTTTAGTTCCCTTTTCAGCAGCTCAGCCGACCCAACAACGGGGAACGAGACTGCGGTGGAAAAGGTGAAAATCAAGAGGTGTTTTCGCTCGCGCGACTAATGACTGTCTTTTTTATCAGGAACGGCCTTTCATACGGTTTCGCTCTCTTTCCTCAGTTCAGTCTGCTTTTTTTTTTTACCGCACATCTTTCGATGACTGCACAAATTCTCCTGCCATCTCCAGATGATCTTTTTCACTTCAATATTGCGTGCGTTGAATCAGAACTGTTTACATTTTGCCGGTGTAACAGATAATCGTACAGCATTATAGGAAAGCTTTTATATAGGTATATATATGAAATGACTCGGCTATATGTGTGAGTGAATTAAAACACTGGGCAAGGTTGAACTTGTGGATTAACCTGGCTATCTCTAATATCAGGTACTTCAAAGGTTGATCCTTCGCCGAATGTAATTAAGAAAAGTAATTATCAACCTTTTACCGAACAGCCTTCGTTCTTGGATCATTTATCTTTCATTGTGTTTTACTTACTCGTTACCATTCGTATTTATTCAATAGCACGCACGAAGTCACCGGATGAATGAATTAAATTCAACGTAGGAAACTTGGAAAACCAAGAAAAAAAAATGATAATAATAATAATAATATTAATAATGATATTAAAAAGAGAATTGTATAGAACTTCCGAAACCCACATCCCTCGACGAGAAGTTCTTGATTTCGTGCAATTAATTTTCTCATATCAAAATGAAAATTCTATTTCTGACCGTGATATCATGTTATTTCAGAATGAATATTTTACCTAGTAAATATTAATTGCACGTCCTTTTAGTCAAAAATATCTATAACGACCGAACTTGCGCGAGTCATTGAAAATTTTAATTAACAGCGTATAACGTCGCGTACGTTAACTCGCATCAATGGGATGATTTGTTATTAGTTTGAAAGCGTTATATCCTGCAGATTGGTATACCAGTGATTTCATAAATGTTTGCATTGACGCCCGATAAACCTTTGCTGATATTCAAGTACTCAGTTCATGCAAACAATAATAATTTTCACACTTTCGAACATATTATATGTACCGGACATCAGATACATTCAGAGTACATCAAATGTAATAAATATTTGGTATGTTCATATATGCAGTGTATAAATGAAATGGAACAGCCTTTGGTAGAATCTTGAACAGAGATCATATTGGTCCATGGCGAGTGGAACGAGTTTCAGTAAATCAAAAAGCATGTTTTATTTAACTGTCAGTTAGATCGTTATTCATAATCGTTGCAGGAAATAAGCCCTCGCGGGCAGAACCGAGAGTGAACAGAAATGAACGAAACTGTAATTCTGGGAAACTGAAAACAAATAATAAAAAATAAAAATAAAAGTTAGGACGTGATTGGGAGCTTGATTTATAAAACTGCGGAACACGGAGGCGTAACGCGTTAATGGGAATTCGTAATTTGTATAAATTGCCGAAAAATTTATTAGCGCCGGTTGAAATGTATCGGATTAACTTAATCCAGCTTATGGATGAAAGCGAACTCAAAAAAATAAATGTAGATAAAAAGAAACCAAACCGATCTCACTTCTTATACTATTTAGTTGCCTAAACCTGATCCACATAGTATATATGTATGAGTATATACTTTAGTATCATCCTCAATTTACTTGAGATAAATTACTTAACTTCTTACTCGCGCAAAACTAACATATTGCATGATGATTTATCCAAACATTCCAAAATTCGATCAGGTGACAAGACGTATTATTTTTGGGAGAAACATGGTTGATCATAGGTGGTAAGCGAGATGGATTCTCGTTTATCACGAGTAAAATTTAATTATATATTCTCGTAATTGCAGTGAATTAGCAGAAATTTAGTAGCAATTGTGTGGACAACTAGACTTTCTCATTTAAGTATGTACATTGTACATATATACCTTAGGCTGTGCCAAAAAAAAAAAAAAAAATTCAAACGCACATCAACATTCCGGTAGAGCATCTCAAATAAAATATCTCAGCCAAATATGAGCTCTTAATATTGATATTTAGAACTGCCTAATTTAGTTACTAATTTTAGTTACTCAAATAGGCAGTTCTAAATATCAATATTAAGAGCTCATATTTGGCTGAGATGTTCTATTTGAGATGCTCTACCGAAATTTTGATGCGCGGTTGAAAAATAAATTGTTTTTCCTAGTCATATGACTCTATGACGCTATGACTCAATGTTTATAGGCGAATATCTCCTAATCGGTGAGAGTTAGGAAAATTCTATCTCAGTACTTTTTTGTAGAGCGTGAAATTTCCTGTAAGAATCTGTATTCAGATAGTTTCTAAATCAAGCTGCTTACGAGAAAAAACAATTCGAAAATTTTCCGATTTTTTTTTCACGTGTTATTCAAATCAAAAATGGGAAAACTGAGTTAGGCAGTTCCAAATATCAATATTAAGAGCTTATATTTGGCTGAGATATTCTATTTGAGATGCTCTACCGGAATGTTGATGTGCGTTTGAATTTTTTTTTTTTTTTGGCACATCCTAATATACCTACATATACTACGTGTAGAACCTATAAGATATTAAGTATACCATACTACATATAGGAATTAGGTATCTAGATACATATACTATATGTTTGTACCTACATATACAAATCCACGGTGGAGCGTCGACGTCAGCAATAACGGTGAAGGGAGTCGCATTAATTTTAAGGGTCGTGGCGGTAATTTGGCGTTGTACGCGTCCAAGAGTGCCTGAGGTGAGGGGCTTATGTCGTTATAAATGGAAATTAGATTAAAGCTATGGTTACTGAGTTATTTATCGTCGCATGGACCAAAACCTGGACCCAACTTAATTGCACAACCGAGACGTTGCAAAGCGGGGGTTAAATGTTAAATTGAAAGATTCGATGAAGAGTCTCTCAAACCTTATTTCGGCACAAGCATTACACCTCACCTATTCAACAAATTCCGGGTTGGTGGAACACCTGGGTGGCTTATTTCGTTCGATGAAGCAGCCTTCTCTACTTTCCTCCATCCAGCACCCCGGTATTTCCTTTTTGAGGGTGAAACCATCGCGTTATTAATTTACGAGCGCTACGTAATTACTGACGGCTCATGCCGCCAGAGTCCCGTGGTCGGTAATAATTCATACGTTGCAACCCAACAATATCTATACCTTGCTATGTATTATACCTACTTTGGTGAAGTTAGTTGGTAAAAATTCTATACTAAAGCGTTATAACGAAGCGCAACGATAAGGTGTGGAAATTTTGAAACTTGGAAAAATTTTTAACATACAAAATCGCCAAACTTACCCCGAGGGAAAAATGTTTATTCACTGGTATGGCGTTGAAACGGCTCTGCCCATTTCGCACTGAACTTTGCCCGTATCGACGCCCATTAAACAAGATTACCAAAATGCAGTTGCTTTTCGAAACTGTCTTCTAAAAAGCAGATTAACGTAGTCAAGATCCAGTATATACTTATACTAACCTAAGCCGAATCCAGCTGGTGATATACTTACTTTCGGACATCCCATCGTATCGAACTTTCTTCGAACTTTGTTTCGCCTTATATAGCTGAGTATTCTAAATATAAGACTAGCCATACTTTCTGGATAAAGCACTTCCTGCATCGGCAAATACACCAAATCCGTCGATATCGTTTCGGACTCTTCTCAGTCGAATCAAGGCCGAACCAAGAGATGCGGCATAAAGCTGATCCGGTGAAGCATTGCTAGTGAAGATCTAAGATTTATCTGCTCTGGACGGATCCAATATTTCTTCTGTTATACGTAGAGTGGTAGCGTTTGAATTCATGCTCCAAGAGCATACCAGGATCCTTGCTGATATTCTGAAAGCAAATATTCGAATGATAAAATAAATTGAACTTCGTTACTCTGATCATCAGATCTAAAAATGTGTCTGACCCAAATCTGTGGTCTCTTTAGAAGCTTATTTCATAGACGAATCATAGGTGGATTCACCCACAGTAAATAGGGTATATAAAAGTACCTATCGCGAAGGTACCTGTGCGTGGTATACAGATCTATAGTTCAAAACCGTGGTTAATTGGCACATCAACTATTCACCACTGGTAAGTGACTAGATTCAAACTTTGTATGGTGTAACATACTTGCAAATTTAAGGTCCAACTTACGCCATGGGATCAGCTTATTCAACAGTTATAAGCACGGTCACCCATACAAATTTGGGGCTTTGACTAATTAGTACTAAACATACGAAAACAATTTGGCAAATATTATAGGCGTACGCGAAAATTCAATCTGAAGTTTGATAATTGTACTGATTAGTGTAAAACTATCTTATTCCCTAATATTTCGAGCCAAGTTTGTTGCAATTTTTTACAATAGGTAATTACCTACGCGCATATTACAACGTTTCCACTTTTACCACGACGAAAGCTCATTGTAATATCGAAGTTAGAAATATAGACGACCGTCACTCGCTTGCACAAGATCACGTGCGATCTTGACCACCGCAGGGATTTGCCCGTTTTCGATATAGGACGTGGCCGGAGTTTTCCGACCAGCATTTCAGTCCAGTTTCTATTCTTTTTATCCTCATTATTATTATTATTCGTATTGTACCTGACAAGGTACTCACGGTATGTTACTAAAAAAAAAAAAAAAAAAAAAAATGAAAGCAAATGGCTTTTGAAAGTCTTCCAACGTTTGCGAGATCTCTCACTTTTCCAGAATTATTACCCAGTTTTATTCTCTAATTTTTCGGACGTTATAACACTGGAAATTTCGTGAATTGGAACTTTGAAGACAAGCAAGACGAGGAAGCGCAACCGTAAAGGACTCTTGCCTGGTATGTTCCATGTAAAATAATGGTCTACAGTCCGCTCCTAATCTCGCGTTAAACCTGTCCCGATCCCGTAGTTAAGCCAAAGACTGGAAGGTAAGTAGTTGCGGGCATACAGCGCCGTAGACTATCTCCAAGCTTTGCAAGCTCTCGCAGTGTTATCGGTGTCTGTTTCTGTCGGCGGGCCGCGTAGCTAGCGATAAGCTAAGTGAAACTTTGTATGCACTTCGTGTCCACGCTAGCTATATGGTCGTTCTAGTCTTTCTGGCTGACACGCCTGCCGCTTCCTAGAGAAACTGGACTTGATTTAAATTCTAGCGCAGCGTTTAGCCTCGCTAGCATCACCCAAGGATCGTGCGTCGTTATGGCCGGATCGCAAAAGCTATTGCTATTGGGGGGGGGGGGGGGGGGGGGGGGGGGGGGGTTTGAGATTATTTTCACTGTTCTCTCCGATATTTAAACCCCCAGTGTTCCCAAAGTCTAGAATTTTACGAAATGCTGAATTCTCTTCAGAAGATTCAGTGCAACGACGAATATTCATTTTGAATTCAAATGACTTTGACGATAAAGTGGGCTTGAACGCCCTTGTTCGTTACATCAGGGATAATGAGAAGAAGAGGGAAAAGGTCTTCGAGCCCCTTTGTAGGCTCCTTACGTTAATTATTATGGACTTTAATTGCTACTTTATGAGGTTAAGTCTATATACATATATATATTATATATAAACTTATATAGCTGGCATACATTCGCCCGGTATATATTTATGTAAATTCAAGTCTGTTTGACGATACTGAAAATCATTTTAGCCTTGAATATATTTCCAAGTGGATTTACCCCGAGATGGTGTCATCGAAATCCAGGCTTTGCGAACGCTGTTGAAGCGATTCTCAGAGGCTCGACACGATAAGCCAGAGAAAGAAAAAGTGCACCCCATCTCGAGATACCTTATTCAACAATAATTATAATTCATAGCCACTGTTGTGACCATATATGAGTTTATACCAAAATACAGACACTTAACCACTAGCGTTTATGTAAATCTGTAGAAATATACACTACCTATCTATACAGTATACATATCTGTTACTCTAACATAAGGCGAGTCGACACACATGACATCATTTTTACGTCAAGTTATATTGCTATGATTTCCTTCAAACTTTCAAAACCTTTAATGTGAAATTCAAATCTAGTAAATTGGTAAAAACTAAAAAATGTTAGTTTAATTGCGAGATTGGTGTATCTTAGGGTGTGCCAAAAAAAAAAAAAAAAAATAATTCAAACGCACATCAACATTCCGGTAGCGCATCTCAAATAGAATATCTCAGCCAAATATGAGTTCTTAATATTGATATTTAGAACTGCCTAATTTAGTTACTAATTTTAGTTACTAATTTTAGTTACTAATTTTAGTTACTAAAATAGGCAGTTCTAAATATCAATATTAAGAGCTCATATTTGACTGAGATGTTCTATTTGAGATGCTCTACCGAAATTTTGATGCGCGGTTGAAAAATAAATTGTTTTTCCCAGAGTCATATGACTCTATGACGCTATGACTCAATGTTTATAGGCGAATATCTCTTAATCGGTGAGAGTTAGGAAAATTCTATTTCAGTACTTTTTTGCAGAGCGTGAAATTTCCTATAAGAATCTGTATTCAGATAGTTTCTAAATTAAGCCGGTTACGAGAAAAAACAATTCGAAAATTTTCCGATTTTTTTTCACGTGTTATTCAAATCAAAAAATGGGAAAACTGAGTTAGGCAGTTCTAAATATCAATATTAAGAGCTCATATTTGGCTGAGATATTCTATTTGAGATGCTCTACCGGAATGTTGATGTGCGTTTGAATTTTTTTTTTTTTTTTGGCACACCCTAGACTGTATCTCATTCATGCTAGTTTTATAATTGAGGTAATTTCGAACCGAGTTGATGAAGGGACCGTTCGTCCTATTTCTGGCAACGTCATTTCTATCACATGGTCGCATTACTTACTACGTAGTCCTATGTGTTGATACTAACGCACACAAGTCAATGATATACAAGCTTGAAAGTATACGAGGATTGCTGGGTTCAGCTAACAAGTTACTGTAAACTCAACATAGTTGGATGATAAAGTTTGTAGGATTGAAGCTCCGAGCCGAAACCATCAAACTATCGAAGCTTGACTGATAACCTAACACCTTCGCAGGCTCCTTTCAGAACGCTGACAAGTGATGGGAAATCCTTATAATGGTCAACTTTTGGTTTCAGTACGTCAGAGCCGACATTTGACCGCATAATGGATCGACTGTAAAAATATAGTTATGCAGATATTGATGTCGTTTTTATCTCAGATCGAGATTTCTTCAATATTTTCATCGTCTCACTTCCAAAAGATGTATGAAAAAAGTGCGTAGACAAAAGTTCGAGAGAGCGCAAGCGGAACAAGTTCTTCAAAAAGAGTCGAGAGAAAATGCCGGGGCAAAAGGCGGAACGCGTTCATTTCGACCTAAGAGGTTTCTGGAAGATTTTTAATTTTGCGCTAATGGAAGCGATGGGGCATAAGAAGAACACGGGTGGGCTTGGGCAGAGCGAAAGAGGGAGCCCTCCCATTGAGTCGGGCGTTAGAAAGTGGCAGAGAGTGGAATTGTAGAGAGAATAAGCTTTCGCAGGAATGTCGATAATTAACGTCTTGTAATTGGCATGATACTTCAGTCTCTCCTCGACCCCTACCACTATCTTTCTTGCTATATATTCTTGTCCCTTTCTGTCTCCCTGTTCCTTATCAAACTCTCGCCTCTCACCTCTCACATCTTCCTCTTCCTCGAACTAACTTTAAATCAGTTTTGTTTGTTTCTTCGCGCGATGTAAAGTTAATATATTCTTCGTGCCCACATTGCTGGCCCTTTCAGTATGAAATGCGATGCCATATCAGGTAAAGTTCGTGGAAACTTAACTGATCCTGCTAAAGCTACACCTTATATTCCCATTTCATGATAACATATATACAAGTAGCTAGTAGCTTATATATTCATGTTCCTTGGATTAAAAACACAGAATTAAATTAAAGAAAAAAAAAAAAAAAAAAGTATTTTCCGGATCTCTGGAATTAGGGAGAAGAACCGGTGATAAGTAATCCTATATGTTGATTTAATGCCTGAACCTAAACAATTTATAGTCCAGTAATGGATTACCGTTGTCTCTATTCTGCGATATAAATGCGTATATTTTCGCAATCCACTTACACGCAACGCTAATCCTGCCGCAAGAAGAACCCGCGCTCTTTATTCAATAATAAATTATTTCTTCTTTAGACGCTACTGACAAATTTTCTTATTTTATTCAGGTCGTAGGCAGGGGCTCATTTATATTCTCGTTTCTTACACTACAGTGGATTTCGCGTTTTTCAGGTAGATAGGTACTGATGCTTCACCCACTTATTTAATTTCGGTGATTCTCACAATTAATCAATAACCGTTGACACGAAAAAGTAATTTCAAGTCAGCCTAGTTGTTCGAAAACATTTAACCGAGCTAATTAAATCTTTGAAAGAAAGACCCCTTAAACAACGAAAGTTTCTTATCAAGCTTTTCTTGTTTGTCTTCGAGAATTTCACCAGGAAAGTTAACTAACCAGAAAAATCACTTTTAAGATGTTCAGGGAATAAAAGAATAGAAAAATCTATTTCTCTATAGTGTACGCCTATAATACCTACGTGTTGCGCGATATAAAGCACAGTTTCATTCTTTCGGTTACCGTGTCAAACATTCATCGTTTATTCAGGTGCACACGACATATATCCTACGGCATATGCAAGCCATACGAGATGTGCTCTCCCTTCGTTGTGGAAAGGGCGAGGCCTCACCATTGACCACTTTACATTGCTGATGAGGCCATAGATAACAGGGAGGCTTCCACTGCTCATGTTTTATTTCTACATCAACCCTTCTTCCTCTCTCCTTTCCGATTCCCCAGTTTGCCTGGCATTCCCGCTATTCCCTCGTCTCACTGCCCTTTTGCTTTCCATCCCCTTTACCCACCCTTTTTCCCTCTGTATCCTCTGCTCTTGCTTTTGCTTCTGCTTCTGCTTCTGCTTCTGCTTCTGCTTCTGCTTTGGCTCTGAGTTTGACCGGGTGCCTGTAGCTCGGCTCGGAGCTAATAATTCAGCAATATTTCTCAGGCTGCCCCAAGAGAGACCACTACCAAATATTGTGCTTTTGTAGCGGGCAACCAGCTGAGAGATTACGGCGAAAATGATTGTCCATCGTATTTCGGGAAATTCTAGACCAGGATGTGTGTATTCTATATTTTCAAATGCGAAGAAAGATCTTTCAGTTATCCTTTTATGGGTATAGGTATTCTTCAATACCCCAGTCCGACATTTTCGTTATCTTACAGGCAGTAGAAAAGCTTTAGCTTGATCTGTCAGTGAATGATAGTCCTCAATAAAGACCAGAGTTATGGACGAAAGTTTTGGTACAGCGTTGTAAAAAGAATAAAATATCGGTCTTATGGACAGAACTTTTCCAACCTTCAACTTTCGCAATTCAACCCAAATATAATCACGTAGGTAACGGTGTACCATATTTTCTTCTAATCCTCTTCCCAGCAGGGAGGTTATAGCCATAATTGCCGTGTTTCGGTGACTTTCTTATAAAATATTCTCTTGCCTCTTACACGCCAACATTCCAGGAGATTACGCAGTTCCTAAGTAGCTTAGAGGTGAATCTTAAGATGATCCTACAGGCTGCAGGACTTGTTGTTAATATCAAAGTTAACATGGTGCCACCCTTCAGCTAGAAAAGCTGAATATGTGTGGTCGGTTGTATCTTAGCATTACTTCCGAAGAAGCAAAGTTTCACAAAAACCGTAAATAAGTTAGTTTCAATCGCATTACATGTAATGCTCTTATAATATTTCTGAGATAACTTTTATCTAATCAGCTAAAGATTTAAATAACTATGTAGGATTTACATTATTGCTTCAGTTGTTTGTTTCCTAAATTTTTCTTACATTTGACCACTGAAATTAAGACGCAAACTATTTCCACTCGCCATTTATGATAGTTTGTACCTACTCTTGCCCCAATCTTACGCACAGCGTTCTTCGACGAATATAATTTTAGATATTTTATATCTGATAGATTTTTTTGTTCTCTTTCGAGTAAAAGTACGAAATAAATTCCAAGCTTCAACACGG
This sequence comes from Tenthredo mesomela, assembly GCA_943736025.1. Classification (NCBI taxonomy): domain Eukaryota; kingdom Metazoa; phylum Arthropoda; class Insecta; order Hymenoptera; family Tenthredinidae; genus Tenthredo; species Tenthredo mesomela. The sequence continues at coordinate 32,864,450 of OX031015.1, read as the reverse complement.
GTCAGCGAGAATAGGGTCAGTCAAGTACCGGCATTGTTAAAGATGTAGGTCACTTTCTGTACTGCAGCTAAAGACCTGCCTTAGTAATATTGTGTCAACACCGAACATTGCGAAGTTACATTAGCTTCAACTCGTTTAATGTTAAACGATAAGCTAGAGTTTTTATTAAAGCTACAGCGAGTCAAATTAACGAAATGTTAATGCAGTAAAATTTGATACCAAATTCTCAAATTAGTGACACCAAATTTGGTAAAGGATTGCACTTTGCTCATAACATTCGAAGAAATTGAACTACTGCAGATAAAGGTAATGTCTCTTTCAGCAGATAAATTCAGCACTAGACCAACGGAAATCATTATTCAACAATTGCAGGTCTGACCGCACATTATCTATACCTACATCATTCCTGAATGGCAAAGGCCAACACCTGTGTAGGTGGTCTGTTGTCGATGTCACACTTCGGAGATAATAGTAGCCGTGTGAATAGGTCAGACTGCAGAATCCCCAGGGTGAAACGTGCCAAGGGTTTGCGGAGTTGATAATACGGAGTGCGTTTCCTCATTTCTACGATCTTACATGTGTTCCTATTACACGGCCAACTAGCCTTTTAGTTTTCTGGTCCTTGGCTCCAGATTTCTTTTCAGTCTTGTGGTCCGTCTGGATCCCTAATTGGGTGGGTGTTCTCCTAGCATAGCTGGGGCATGGATTTTCTTTAGTTCTCGCAAGAGCTGTAGATGAAAAAGGTTTATATAGACGATGTATACTACCCTCGTGATTTTGGTCGAATTTTTTTCTGCCTAATTAGATTTCTTCTATTTAGAAAGCCTCGTTATAGCTGTGGCTTTCACTCTTTTCAAAATGTAAGAAATTATGTGTACATAACCAAAGGGGTGAGACGGCTTTCACCTGTGTTTTTCGTATTTGAAAAAAAAAAAAAAAAGATGAAAAAAACAAAAAAACAGAAAAACAATTTTCAATGGATTTATTTTCTGCGGACATTCGTACAGAGACGGAAAAGTTTTAACCTTTTGATATTAATTTGACGATTAGATTATATATTCAACGTATATTTTCATCACGGCAAAAAATTTTTTTTTTAAATTTTTTACGCTTTCATTTTATTTATTCAAACTGCTCAACGTGCATTTGGCAGCTGTCAAATAACAGCCGTAGGGTGACTTCGATATTCAGGCAGTCAGAGATGGAATTATTATATTAGAAAATGAAATCAAAATGATCTAGATTTTCCGTCAGTCCACCTACTATGCCTCTAGTTGTCATTGGCCGTAAAACTCAGTTCGTACGTGATTTCGATGTTATTTCGCTTCCGCAGTACTAGTAGTTCTGTATAGCCGCTGAAATTGGCACTAAACTCGACTCGCATCCTCCACGAAATGACACGGCGATGAAAAAGCAATAAATCCTAGAACCTGAGTGCAGACAAAACAGACATGTAGTACCTATAATAGCTATAACTCAATATCAACAGAAGAACTGTCGATTGTATGATATACCTATTATTTTTCTTTCATATCTTGAGTGCCGGTATATGTATCATATTTCTATCATAGAAATACGTAATTCAAGTTAAAAATCTATCTTTCTTACAATTAATAAACTACCTACCTGTCTCGAACTTCTGTTCGAGGATACATATATCCAATAAAGAAGAAGAATACGCGAACTTCGTGCTGAAAAGCATCAATTATAAATTTTGTATTCGTGTCTTTGTTTAGTTTAGTGCAGGAAGTTTTCTTATGCAAGTAGTTTCTGTTCCTTTATCACTTTACATATCCACGGATATATATATACATATATATATATATATGTATATATATACACAAGCTTAAAAAACCGCGATAGTGTGTTAGGCAGTAGAGCTTACGTCCGTACAGCGACTTGTAATCTCGTTGTACTTAGCATAGATGTTTACGTAATATAAGCTCGGTTATTATCCGGGCTAAAGAAACTGGTGAGAATATTTTTCACCGAGGGTATATTTTGTTTAGTTTTGTTACGGTTGTTTACCGTTGGGATCGGTGTATAAGGTGTTTTGATCGTTTTCTGTCTGCCGCGCGCACCGGAGACTTGATTATAGAATCGCGTTTTATCACGTTTACCCGAGGAAATGAGGGACGAATGAAAAATTGGAAGGACCAAAAAAGAGGCCGGCGAAGTGGACTTTAAGGTAGATACCAGTGGCAGCCAAGGAGCAAGGCTTATTTTAGGGATCAAGCTGATTTTAGAGATGATCGTACGGAAGGTTATTTACCGTGTTTGCCAAAGAATATCGCGATTATATCACCCCAAAAGATGACGGAATTTAAACTCAAGGCTTTTTCAAGGGTGCGGCTTCCTACTTTGACGCTTGAATAAAATCGATCTCCACGTTTCGAGAAAGTAACATTTGATCTCATTACTGCAGGATATTTTATCGAATTTTCTGATCAACGTAGATTATGAAAATAACACGATATATCTATGTATTTATCATCAAACCCATACTCAATCTCCATAAGGAAACAGCAAATATTATCGTGAAATTATGCTAACTACTCGAGTATGAGTAACGGAGAAGAGAGGATATTTCTTTTTCTGAAAGCTTTTGATAATTTGTTCATCAATATGTAAACGGCGAGACACAAACCTCATTAAATTTTCTATTCAACGTGAGAATTTCCATAGCCTGAAAGTCGAACCAATTATTATACGCATGTATATAGAGCCAAGATTAATTTCTCTTTGATCGGGAAGAACGAGATAGGTATGAAATTGAGATAAACGATGAGAAGAAATAAGGTAATCATATAGTAATGGAAAAATATCAAGAGTGCATCCTTTTGAAGAAATTTTTGCATTTAATGTGAGAAAAGACCTTTAATGCAAAGCTATACCGCGAAAAGTCAATGGCTACAAATCGGTGATTATAATACTCTACCTGCTTGTTTTCAAAGCACTGGGTACGTGTTCAGCCAAACATCAATCAATCATTTTTAATAACTTTTCTTCGGGTAAACAGCCCGGACGTTGACAGCTTCATTGCGTTGCAGCGGAATGATTTTACGAAAACAATTTCCGCCAGAGAACTTGTTTCGGAAATTGTTTATCATTGTTAGAAAAAATTTGAGGAGAAAATTATAACAATTTTATTATTACTTATAGGTAGATGAAAAAAGGGTCTCTCTCTCGCTCTCTTCATCCGAAACAAGTTTGTATATATGTATAATATGTATAGAAATTACGACGGTGAATCCGTTGCCCGAAAAAATCGCTGAAGATTCTTCTCGGTTCTGTCATTTTGTCTCGAATTTATTATTTTTTTTTCCTTCGACCGGACTCGGGGCTGTCAACGTCCGTATCACTCGAATCCTATAACCGTCTTGGAACCCGTGTCAAAACTGTTGGAGATATTTTTCAGTGAGAAGTGCCTTCACTTGCTATTAATAATAGGCTCTTGAAACTTATATTCCGAACGTGCTCGCGCCACCGTCTACGTTCTTTGGGTAATCCGAGGAGAAGCGATTTAAGGAGGCAGATAGATTTGCCAGATTTATTCTGGAGTTAAAATATCAGAATTCCAACTGCCTTAACAGATTAAATTATAGTTATAACAAATTCAGTACCCCAGTAGTAAGGCTTTATCGCTTTATTCGTTACCTAACGAGAACTGCTCTGCAAGCGTAACTTTTTAATAGCCTGAACGACAATTCTTCTCAAACAGCTTTTGAATCAGGTCGTCAAGACCGTTCATGGGATTTCAACAATAAAATGCACGACCGCACCGCACGATCATCTATAGTTGTTAGGTACGGTGCTACGATTTAGATTAAACGAAAATCTAGAGCGCGTATAAAACTTCTGGGCAATATGATCAAGGAGTTTTAAATCCCGACGATATTTTTTCTCTCCGAAGCGTGTTTTCTTGTGAAAAATAGTCCAAGTGCGAGTCGGGTGCCCGGGGTTGTATTAATAGCGGTAAGTTTTGAGGTATTGCTCGAAGAAGAAATTTATGTTAAAAACTGATAGAAATATTGACTCTTTTCTACAAAAGTGACCGTTAGGCAATTTTTAGGTAGGGCCTGACTCCTGCGTGCTGAAATTTTTTTCAGAACATTCATGAGTCGTTTTTAAACTGGGTCATGCTCGTTAGCTTCCAATTGATTTACAGCTTTTCACACTTGTGCGGTGCTTATTCTTGTTTCGTTCTTTTTTTTTTATTTCCATCTTTTGTTTTGCAGCGATGAATTTTTTGGGAAAAAGGCGAGAAAAACGGTGAAAAACAACGTCGATCGACGTGGCGGGCGCATGGCCTTTTTTGTGTATCGTCGATAAAATATTCTTCGCTTTTGCATTCAAAGGAAACCGGAGAAGGAAAAAAAACGCGAGAAGGGAAAAGCAGTGCCGATGCCACGCTTCAAAGATAAGACGAAGTATAGTTCGTCTCCCCTAGAAGTCTGCAGGAATACCGTGAGGGAAAAATTCGAGGAATACGTCCTGGGATTTGTAGACTTGTTCTTTTTGTCAGTCCTCGAATAGGTTGACGTTGAATTCCGACACTTGATATTGGGTTCGAAGAAGCATTATTTGATGAAAACGAATAATACCAAAAGAAAGGGGCGCACAATTCAAGCGCCCTTGAACAAATAAAGAGGGTTCTAACGATAAATATTTGATTCTAAAATGTCACCGTTGCTTGCTTATACAATATGTGTACGTATATCCGAAGTCGGGTCAGCGTTATTGTAATTAATTTAAATTAACTGTTATAATTAAATGTTCACCTGCGCATACGTGACACTTGCTAATTTTCCAGGCTTGTTTTAATAATTATGTGCTTTAGTGTCCACACAAATTTTCGACCTTCACTCGCTCGCTTCTGTCACGGCTTCATCATCAGCACCCTTCTACCTTGGCATTTCTCTCCTCCAATAACAACGAGGTATTTAAAACCACAGAATTTTCGTCTAGAAAAAAGAACGAAGTGAGCTGAGCAACATAATTACAATATCGATTACCGTGAAAGCAGACTTTGAAAAATTGAATTTTCGAAAATCTATGAGAAAAGTATAACTAGAGCGGGGTCAAGAAATAGGACAGAAGTGACAGAGTGAGCGTAGAGTGGCTCCAAAGTAAACTCTATAAGTCCTAACAGCGGCTTCAACTGATAAGTGTGAGCCATGAGAGAGCGATGGATTTTTGCAAAGGGTGGGCAGAGTCACGGTAAGAATTCAGACCATCTCGAACCACTTTTTCACCTCGCATATTACAAAACATCTTGAAAGTTTCGACACCGCCAAGATTTATTTAAAGGAAAAACTTCTAGGTTTTACTCGCGAGAGTTTGTAAAAAGAGACGGCCCCCAGATAGGAGCTAAAATTTTGTTGACTTAATAAGCGATTACCGAAAAATATTTACTAACGTTCATTTGCTATGTAACAATTGAAATTTTATGTCAACATTGATTCAACTGAAATTACTTTCATAATATCCGTTTCTCTTCTATCGTGGCTCAATTTTTACATCAGAACTTCACACACCGTCCTTCTTAACGCTGGCGTTTTCGCGAGCTTATCTTGAAGTCCTAGTGCACAGTGACTTAAATCCCAGGTCATATATCACTCCTAAGTCGCGAATAGACTCATCAAGTGGTCCTATACCTTCCAAAAGCAGTGCCAGAATCTCATAGACATTCTACACCTTATCCTTCGAGGCACCAGACACGGTGGAATACTCGCAATATGATGGTTGACAAATTACATTCAATTTTAGTCGATTCACGAAATTATGGAACTTTTCAAATACGCCTAGATGCCAAATTAAATTCATTCTACTGGGCTGAAGGAATTTTTACTTGAAAAAATAATTATGACGCACTTTCAGTTTTTTTTTTTTTTTTTTTGTCTTTCTGGGGATTGCACGCTCTATGCAGAGGAAGAATCTTTCCTCAGTTAAAAGGCTTAATTTAAAAATTTGGTTCGTCTCGTCCGATAAATTCTCATATAGTACGAATTAATAGGTATACGAAAGATAAAGTCACCACTCAATAAATTTATTCTAATTGATTTAGTCCACATCAGTTCATAAAAATTTCTTGCTACTTTGACGAAAAACTGCTTCAACGCATCTTAAGATTCTACTGAGGGATTGAGGAAAATGAAACTATATAAACATGCCCCACATATGATGCTGGTACTTCAATCGCAGCAAAGTCATACTATGGTTCCATATACAATTTCTCTTGGGATATGTCAAAGATCCTGTTCGGTACGAAATAATAGCGCACAAAGTCTGATTCGCTTTTTATTTTTCATTTTTTCACCTTTCATCTTTGCCCCCCTTCATTAATCCGTAGCCGTGTTTAAAGTATGGAGTATAAGTTGAAAATAAGTATATGGCAGTCCATCAAAGCGCGTTATATTTAGTTCGTGTGATTCGATGAAAGTTCACAAGCGTACAAGGGCCTTTTCAGTGATAAGCGTCAGTCAAAGCAGCTTTTCACGTACATTGATCATGGCTCAATTTGTTCATATTTTTTCGTGCATCGCTGCATCATAACAATGTAAAATGGAATGGCGAGTAAACGCCAAAGCGCCTACTCGAATACTCATAAATTTGACTCCGGAATTCCATTACTCGAAGAGCAGATCAATATTTCACCAGCGAGAAGAATCTCTGCTGTGTTGGGCCCCTTCGTGGACCCTCACCTATGGTCTTCTCTTTCTTCTTCTTCTTCTTACTTCTTTTACTTTCATTTTATCACGCTCTTCCGTTTCTACGTATCTTTTTTTCACCCTTTCCATTACTCCGAAGCCTTGACCAAGTGGCAGGCACGATTAGACAATGATAACTTTGCCCATCGCTGGTGGAATCCTGTACTCTAGGATACCGTGAGCTATTCTATTTGACCCGATCCATTAGAAGCCCCCTCATCGGGCCCTCGGCATCGCTTTGCCCTACTCTACGACACGAGAGCGCTAGATTATGGATGGCGCCCGTAAATTGTACCTCTGAATTTTAAGCGTGCCGCTCCTTCCCGGTCCGTTATTTTCTTGGGATAACAAGAAATCTTTCGACTTCTCCATCCTTCTTTAGCTCCAACCTTTCACGCCTCTTTGGCTATCTCTTGTATACGCGACTTCAGAGCTGGTCTTCAGGAAAACGAATTTTCGAGATTGCAACGCTGTATCACTTGCAGAAGATATTGCTGTTTATACCTTGGTTAAGCTCATGTGAAATAGCATGTAACTTATCAGAAAATCTTTGCGAGAGTAAAATTTATTGTAGCTACACGGTGACGCAGGGTTCCAGAAATTTGTCTCAAGACGTATTGCAGAATGCATATGGCAAAAATTGATCCGCTAGAAGTTATGTATAAAATATGATCCACGACGGTTAATACTGGAAATATAACTTGCTGCTAATGAGGTCTCGGGAATTTTTTAAAGAGCAGTCAATATATCTCGTTATGTCTTCGTGTTTATTCAGACTGCAAGATCTTCAAGGTATTAAGAAGCTAACCCGTTTCAGTCTAGAAGGGGCTGTGCGCTATGTGACAAGCTTTCAGTGAAGCTCTTGGCGCCAGATATGATAGCGTTAGTGAAAGGGGTCGAGTGACGGCACCATCTCTAGTCAGAGTTTCTTTGATTAAGTTTGAACCAGGAAGGCAAGAAGACGTCTCAGCCAACCGTCGGTAAAATATTCGGAGTAAGAACCTTGGTTACTTATTATGTGTTTGGATATTCACCTACTAATGCAAATTCGAGAAATGTATTTAATTGGGCAAATATCTCCCAGCATTTGAAAGATTTCATCATTTGGATGAGTGGAATTCCATGCAATATGTTTCCCAGTTATAAAGCGCGGGAGTTAAATCGAGAGAGAAGGAATCTGAAAAAAATGGAAATGGAAGTTTCGCACCACGGTGGGCCAGATATGCTTCAATTTTTCAACATACTAGCCAGAAAAATCTTGTTTCATCAGCTAACGCAGGTAACACAATGTTACTATGGTTTTTCAGTATACAGACTGGCTGCTATTGTCTATAGACGAGTAATTTATATCCTTCAATTTTTCGCCTGAAAAAATATTTCACTGGTACACGATCACTCCTGCAGCAATGGTGAAAGCAAGAATTAGCCTATGATATTTAGTGGATTGGCATACTACTCTGTATGCATTAATATACAAATAGTCAATAAACAAGTTCGTGCGATCCAATATGTGTTTGACCATTGTAATTCCGATTAAATATGGTGAATCAAAAAACCCCTAGAAATATAATAATTATAAAAAGCTTAAAACCCGAATCATTAGTCATTGGCTCCTCTCTAATTACAGTTTTAATTGCTCCAGAACGTTAGGGGTAATGCCTTTCCTTTTCACCCACTGAACTTTCGAGGATCCTTCGAAATTCCGAGCTCACGCCTAATCGGGGACAGTTGACCTTGTTTTTTTCTGGGACATGCATGTCAACCTGGCGTATAATTTTCAAATGATCAAATCGTAGACCTTTCGCTCTCGAAAGAGCTTGCATTGATTACACGTACATTACGGTTAATGCGGTTCATTTGCTATCATTATTTTAATAAAGAAAAAATACTTCGTTACTCAGTTATTCGATGCATTATTTGACGAAAAAATAATTCTCCTATGGTTGACCTGGTAATTTCGTAAATTTGAGCCTAGATTTTGACACGGAATTTGGCAGAGAAACGAAGTATATGAAAGTATGTCGTTATAGAGTAAAGGCCGTGTTGAAATTGACAAATGTTGATCTTGCCTTGAGCGTGCAAAGTTGTAGCTCGATCATCCAAGAGGCGTCAGTTCCCCTCAGGTGGGTTGGATAATGGATAATGGTGCGGTGAACGATTTAGATAACCTTATCCGTTTCCTTTCTTGCTCACCTTTTACACTCTCGCCTTATTCCCGTCTATTCTAGTCTGCGGCCAAACAAATGCTTCTAATAAATTAGATTTGTTAAATTTCTTCCATTTTCTGAAAAGCTACAACGGAAAGTATGATTTCTACTTCAGGAAATTAACTCACTGAATTCAACATTTTCCTTTGTTAATGCCTTGGCTATGTCATAAAACTTGGCAAATAACTTTTTAACCATATTAGATCTAGTTTGCATTTTGGATCTAATTTTCAGAAAAATCATTTATCGCGGCTTGTATCTTACTAGTCTAACAATAAGTTAAAGAATGCGAATGAAGTGCCACGAAGGGAAAAGGCTATAGTTATAAGTTAGAAAAGACTATAACAGCTGTCACTTTAGTTACGAACAGGCACGTTGTCGAGAGCTCTTGGGAAAACTCGCATGCAGTCGCTTCTGTTTTGTGCACATATTATGTAAAGCAATGCCTCTCTAAACCTCGTATTATGCTCAGGTTCTACTCGTGCTAAAACTGAAAGTAAAAATTATTTTCCTAACTCAAATGGTATCTGTATTTTATCGGCTTTTGGCAGAAATTTTTTCCTTATCAATTCATATTTCAATTAATTTTCTTATCAGGGTATGTTAGAAATGAAGGTGTACAACGTATTCATAGACGAAAATCAAATTCAGAATCCAACCATACCTTATGTAGGTATATGTTGTCGTGGAGACGAAAAATTCAAAGAAACTCTTCATCGCCCATATCATAACGAATCGAATGTTACTTGTTCGTAAATTTTTTTCGTTTTCAACCCACGTTCTCTCGTCTGTAGATTAGGTTTCAAATATTACAATCTTAACTTGGGCTCGGGTGTACGAGTGTTCCTTTATTTAAAACCTAGCCAATGAAAAATGGCACGACATTAATTATCCTCACGAACAAACTTTTCATTTTAATTTCCATGAGCCTCCCTCTGTGGGTTTCAAAGCTCCGATTCTCTTTCGGATAATACACGAACAATTTTTCCCTCTCCAAATTCCACCGTACATATAATCACCATTTTCGACATTCGTCCAAGCGGAAAAGTGACAAAATAAAGAATGTGAAAAACAAGCTGCGTAAAAAACGATGGACTTGATACGACTTTGGGCAAAGATCTCATCAAGTTTTGGCTCGTAATATGTAATGCGGAAAATGTTGGCCAGCTTTAAAATTCTTCTCCGTGTGTAGGTATATATACGGACAGAACCGACCAAGCAAAATTAGAGTAGGTAGCGTAAGGTGGTTAGCCGTGAGGTAGGAGCCTTAGCGTTGTGGTAAAACAAAGTCCTGAAGAACTACCGTCATCTCTTTTACACGAAGGCGCCTCAGCTCCGCCTGGACTCTTATTGCTCCCGTTTTCTCCCCTAGGATTCAAGTTCGGATATAAAATTTGCCGGTACGGCACACAACACGCAAGAAATAAGCGAACCACGAAGAAACGGTAGGACTCTAGAAGAGAAGATAGAACAAGGGAATGAGATAAAGAGGCAGTCGGTGCAGCTACTATATCCTACCTGGCGGCTAGGTCGAGACCACAGTTTATGAGTGTACCACTTTATTCTAGCGCGCAATAAGCTTTCTATGATAATAATTTTCGAAAATTATACAGACTTCACAGTTTCAGATATATTTCAAACACAGTTTTTCTTCCTTTTATTGCGCTCGCGTGGGTATCGGTGATTTTCTTAATCGAACAATTGCAGTAAAGCGGCTGCAAACCTACTTGTGTGCATGCGATAGGTTCGATTAGCAATACCATTCTAGAACTGAGAAACTATGTGGGATCTGTCGCTGATCATCAGTTTTGAATACTTTTGATTAATTGACTAATGCCCGAAAGTTTGTTGCTATATGTACATATAAAACTGAATTTTCCACAAGGGTTGGTGATTAAAGCGGATAGAACGAGTCGAGGACGCGTAAGACTTTGCTTTATAAAATGTTACGTAATTTTGCCTTTCGTAGTGAAATAGGGCGCGTGATATAGTCGCTATTTCCCGGTGCCAAGGTGGCACTGGGATGGCTCCAGGGTTGTTCCAGGAAAACTCTAGACTCTAGAGCGTGGCCAAAGCACTGCTTATCTTCCCAACGTCGTACGTCACCGGCTGGTTCTTGCGTCGCATTTTCTTAGCGAATGGAAACTAACGCATATAGGAAAAACAATTCTACCACCTTACCCAGCGTAAGGTATTATTGCAGAGGATTTGACATCTTTATAGCCCAAGAATTTCTTCCGCTTTCTTTTCCCTCTTTCCTTTTGTCTACTTTTTTCTTTTTTTTTTTTTCTTTTTTTTTTGACAGTCCCTTTCTAAAAACGCGTATTTCTCATACCCATAGCGTGAAACGTTTCGTGTTTTAGTATCACATAATGTGTGTAGAATTAAATCCACGTCACATAACGACGAAAAACCCACGAGTACCATAAAATAAAGCGAAAGGATTAGCGGTGAAAATTGTCACTTCGATCTGTCCTTATTCGTCTCACAAGTTACGTGGCTTTAACTATACTTTACCCACTGGCCTTATCGTAACATGACAATGCAATTAGCACCACAGTGTGATGCCGGAAAACTACACGAACGAGTGCTAGGTCAGAGCAGGCTGAATGATGCCCGAGATAAAACACAAACGTGCTCGTAAAAACGTTTCCGTACGTGACGTAGCTCGCTTTCCGTACATGTGTATAATAGATAGTCGTTCGTCTACCAGTATATTGCTAGTGTAATAGCTACTCACAATTATTACCCCACCAAATTCAGGTCCCTGTCTTTCCAACAATATTTGTTTAGGTATTTTTTACTTTTTATTTCGTTTCGTTGATTCTAGATGTTATGATACATATATTTACGTATCGAGGGAAACATTTATTTTGTGCAGACAAATCCAGTGGAAAAATCAGAGATCATGATCCGCAAATAGACAGATGTCCATGTTCAATTACGCGGTTTCTTTGCTCAGGCTGACCACATACACATGAGGAAGGAGATTCTCTGTTATCTCACAAATAACGGTTCTTGGTCCTTGGAGAACTGGACGTCCAATACTGAACTAAATGAAGTAAAATAGCTACGTCTACACCGAGATGTATATCCTTCATTTTTTTCCCTTTTGTTCCACGACCCTACACGCCCTTTATTTTTTACCTAGACACCGCGCCTCTTCCAACGAGTACGAATTCACGGAGATACAGTGCGCCCACTAGATAGTTTCAGGGACCAAAGTACTGATTGTTAGGACGAGACGTCGTGGCTCTTAAGGGTCTGAAGGATCAAGGGTCTCGAGGTGTGAAGGGGTTGTCTCCTTGACTAGTCACTCCTGAGTCGTAGCAGTGAGGAGGGAAGTGGACCCTTTGCCCTCTTAATGCGAGACCTCGCACCGTGAAAGTACTTAGCGCTACAGTCTAGAGTTGATTCAGAGAAGCCCAGTTTCCGGAATCAGATTTAATTTTATGCCAGACGCTAAAAGGTATATAATGCTCGGCTTAGAGGAATGGATTTCGTATTTTGGCGTTGAAAACTTACAAGTCTTGCGACTAACTGATGTATAACAATTTGCAAATAATTCCTTCCCCGGTTTAAGTCCTCGCTAATCATCTGGTTTGATAGACGGATCTACACAAAGACTTTCGGTCTAATCCTGACTATTTAACAGCGTGAATAAATTCACGTGATACTACGGTTTAAAGCTAATTTTCTAATGAAGGAAATGCATTCACGGTGGATTACCGTTTCAACTGCTAAGATTTAAGAAACCACGCCGTGGTACGGAATGATTTATACCGCAGTAGCTAGAACTCGGTAAAGTATACTTCATCATAACCCGCACAGTAATACTCAAGCTCAACCTCAACTGCGCAGCCTCAAAACCATGCATAATATAATTACTATATGCTAGGTGCCGCAAGTGGCGTACACTTTGTACTTTTCCAAAAGTATGTCAGTGGTGGGTATATTATGTTGTAATATATATTCATGGATATGTTTTCTCCTCCTTCCATACACAAGGTAAATCCAGATGATGAGAAAGATCTGAAGTAAAACCGAGGAAGATTTAGGTATGTACAGGAAGGAAAGGAAGGTGAAGAAAGAGAATATAGCAGGTCAGAAAAGCAATTAGTGCATAGACTGCACAAGGTGAAAAGCTTATCTCTTTTAAATATACAATGAGAGACAGGTCAGAGCAGCCCTGACCCGATTAATTCTGTCTACCTAAATCTCAAAGCCATCTTTTGAACCGCTCGCCGTTTTTCATTTCGAAAAAGAAAAATAGAAATGTCATTTGCATATCAACATTTCTTTGCCTACTATAAGAATCCTTTGCCTTTTAGAACCCAGTCTATGTTATGTCAAGTGCCGTTTTCAAATACGACTGGAAAATGACTGGAGCATTACCCTTTGTGTACTTGCAGGGCTCGATATTTCATATCTCGCATAGATATTATCCGGAACTTAATTCAGCCATAATTGAAAGATGTTATCTATAATATGACGATGTGGATGAAATTCGAAGATCTTGAATGAACCACAGAAGAGGGATAAAGAACATTGTAACCCGACTTTGAGCAGACTTTTCAATGACAGCGCTGAGGGGTATACAACTTGAAAAATCTTTACCTATTAATACTGGCCACAGGTCCAAGCTCAGCACAGATAGCGGATAGCGGGTGAAGGAAATAGCCGTTCCATCAGCAGAGCAGCACTTGATTTATAGCTTTTCATCTCTTTCAACCCCGACTCTGAGTATGCCAACCACCTACGCTATCCTCTCTCAATTGTACCTAGAATTCTCTCAAGATGTATGGGTTTGATAAAAAAATAAATATAAATGAGATTTTAAGAGCAGTAAATAAAGTGAGTAAAATTGAGGAGGAAATACGACGACGAGTGTAAACGATATATGTAGAGTATCTAGATTGTGGATATTGTATAACTATGTGAAACGTGGTTTAATCAATGTCCCAAGAACTGCTTCAGCCGTAGAAGCTTGGGAGAGATTCACTAATTTGTTGATTGAGGTTCAAGTCTGAATATTTATTAGGCCATGAGATACAGCGAGACAGAAATCGCAAGTCTCGAGGGTGCAGCCTGTTTTCCGATGGCTTAATTCTCTTAGCGAAAGAATGTTGTGGCTTTTAATGAGCCTTCGGCTTACAAGCTTATACATTATTCAAAGTTCAGTCGGTTAGAGAATAAGGTGATAATTTTATTCCAATATTTATAAAGGGTTTCTAAGACGCTAAGGTTCTTCAAATATTAAATTTCAAATTTACCTAATCCTCCCAAGTTATTTTTATTCGAATCTATTCGGCAATGTACAAAAATTTCTTGCGTTTCTCGCGTTGTGCAAATCGAATTCAATTGAAGCTTGCTCGTCGCGCTAGAAAGAAACCCGCTTAAATATTCATTAGAAATTCGTTAAATACGTTCGTTCGAACTGGCAGACAACGTAACTGTATTGGAAATGGTTTCGTTCGTTTTGCCGGCAATTCCATTAATCAATCTTGGCACGTGACCCTGCCCTATCGAAATTCCACCTGAATTCACGAGAAACGAGATAATTTTCGGGCGTGATGATTGTGGACGAAGTAGGCCGAAGTATCAAAGTTAACCGACAAATTCGACAACGACTCTTGGTTGACTTCTATAACGGGCTTTTACTTTGACGTCTGACTCTTTGATGGTGTGGCCACTCAGCCGAAGACCAAGAAGAAGCAGCTCCCACTCAAGATGGAATTGCCAGAGTGGATACTTCAAGAAGCTGCGTCTGTCGTTTCAGTGGCTTTCGTAAGCGTTAAGGCTTACAGACGCTTCGAAAAACATCTCATTAAGAAAATAAATCTCTGCACCCATTTATGTACCTTGCAATATATCAAGGCCTCAATTATCAACTGCCATCGATATAACTGCAATATCCACTTATAATGTGTTGTTCACTGAGTGAACATACTTTTTCTTAATATACCTTACCTGCTTCCTTCATCTTGTGATAACATACTCACATATACATATATACACGCAAAATTTTCAGATATATACGACCAATACAAAATCGATGTAGGTACTACGTGTATTATAAACATGAAAAAATGAATGGAATTTTTCCCCATTTCTGGTAGAATGCGCGAAAGATGGTCTAACTAAAATCAATGTAGTGAAATAAATATGGAGGCGGTATTACATGGGTTCGGCAATTGGCTGGGGCAGAATATCGATACAGAGCGATTGGATTGTCGGAAGTATATGGGAATAAATAAGTTAGCAGACATGTATCTTCAGAGAAATAGAGTTTCGTTTATCGGTTCCGACAAAGATCGTATGCGCTTTACGTAGGTACCGAAAGTATATTTGGCAAGTGAAATTTGGCGCACCTTGAATCCATAGATAGGTATTAAAAAATTGTAAAAATGAAAATCGTCGAAGGTAACACATGCCAATGATTATATTTCCACTAGATTAATAAAATCATACATCTTGATCGATAATTCGTAAAGACCAAATGAAATTTCTAAATGACATTCGTGGTTCGATTGTGAATTATAGCTTGACAGAATATACTTATACATTCCAATCTCGATCCTATTTTTATTTCAGTCAGAGTAAATAATTTGTCAAATTCATTGTCGTTAAAATGAGATAGAGTATTATTGACCAACAGGGATGAAATTTTCCAATTACATCAAAGGAAACTTACCAACAAAACAACTCACACAGAGACCAGCTCAAAGCGCAAACAGTCCACTCTTCAACGAAACTCATACATTGGTGTATTATTTATTGGCTTGCATAATCACAGGACAATTCGCTTTTGCACTATGACACAGTCGTTCGGTCCCAATAGTGAATAATTAATTGCTTCTGAACACAAAAGAATTACTATTGTACTATATATAGTGTGATTTTATGTTCGACGAATGGAGGAATTATACCGACCAACGCTGCTCGTTGAACAACGACGACACAACTGCGGGAAATTTGCTTGACTGACGATGAAATCAAAACAAGGACATTTATAATCATTCACTTTACACAAGTTTTGTTTACATTATTTTAGAGCACTGTTGTAGAATTCAATTACATCAGTAGGTATTTACAGTACTTTGAGAATTACCATTGCAATGAAAAAAGTCAAAACAGATGAGAAAAGAATAGCTGTTTTGGTAGTGACTACGTTCAAATTAAATCATCGAATTAGTGATTGTATATTCAGTGAAAAGATTATAATTTATTGTTTTTCAATTAGTATACTAATTTATAGAACAAATGAAGGGTTGCCCGAAAATACCAATTTCCTGATGTCATTTAGTTGATTACTGCTGGTAGTTAGAATGAAATGAAATTTATTTCGTCGCAAGAATATACATGATTTCATTTGGTAAGTGAACCACTTGCTTGATTTGATTTCTATTTTCTACATAGCATATATATACACGATGGATTATTTTCACAAATTCTATTGCTCGATCGAATCGACAAAAACGTCGAACATATTAATGAATATTAATAATATCAGTTACGGTGTATTCGGATAATCCCACAAAATTTCAGCTACCAATAATCCTATAACTATTTTTATCCTTCATCTTGATCGTCTGTTATAGGTCGCGAAATTCTGCTCCAAGAATAAGAACTACCCATGCAGTACATGCAATCACACAAACGTTCTTGCAGCACGTTCACGAACGTGGTATGCGCTAATTAGGTTAATTATAGCCCACGGGGTGCGGTGAGTTACACTGACAAGAAACAAGACTTCAGTATAGGTCGTATCCTTCTCTACTATAACTAAGGTAGAGTTGAAGAATATGAACATGACAAGCCTTAATATGTCGATCTTAACATATATCTCTAGTTATCACCAAATTTATCCGCGTTCAATCACTATTTCTTGATATTTTCAATGCAGCTATCTGCGTGTTTGTAAATTAATCAAAATAATAAACTGTTGATTATTTCTTGTTAGTTATTTATAGGCGTATTTCGATTCGCTTATGATTATCCGCGAGGAATTATTGATCATTTTGAAAATTCTATGGCATAAGATTAGTCTGAAATAAATGAAGAGAGTTAAATAGACTACGTAGCGTTGAGATATTTAATTTCAGTTAAATGGACGAGGAAAGTATATTTTCGCGAACAGATGATCTGCCAAAGCCACACGGTGCTTTAATTGAGCGCTGAAATATCTTATTAATATCAGAATTTTACTCCATACCTCGAGGCAGACCCTCAAGCTTTCAGTAATAGAATAAGCGCCGTGGCAGGAAAAGGCTGGATCCGTTCTCGAAACTTGTTCAACCTCTGATTCAACGAAATCGTGAAAAAACTCGGCGAAATTTATCACAATCAGTGCTGCCTGCGATAAATATAACATCGTTCTACTCTATCTACGTGCTGACCATTTTTCTAACACGATACAACGGTTCTTTTATTTTCGTCAATTAGCAGGCGGGTATTGAGACAATTCAGCTTTTCAGATTCGCAACATCGGTAACTTCGTGCTACACATATTACAAGCTATAAATATCTGAAGATCTATAAAATCCGATTAATCGATGAATGAAATGTTTTCAGGCACCGAAAATTTGAAATTTTGGTTTCTACTTAATTGGAATGATATTCCCAGAAGATACTCAACCCACAGAAATAGTTTCATAATTGATAAGAGTAGATTGGACATTATACAGGGTTGTGAATACCTATACTAGATTCTAGTCGACTAACTCTGATAGTGCTCATTTAGATACAGCCCTGTAATCTACAAGCGATAGCCAATCAAGGCAAGACAAAACATACTCTAAGCCCACCATTGATTATTGTCCTATCGCTTTATTATTTGCATTATTACTATTATTACCACGAGACCATATACCACTGCTGGTTTATCGCCCATAATTATCTCCAATGATGCATGGCAGTAAACTAGGATCTTATCTGTAATCACCATAGTCCATACCTCGAAATGGCATACCTAGTAATCTTGAGAATAATCCGAATCCTAGATCATTGGTCTTATCCTCTCATGACCATCGACCAATTTTCTTGATCTATTGCAATGGACTATTCCTAGTGAACACTCGACGCCTTCAGATACAATAGACGCTACATGATTGGCGAAAAAATGAAACATAGCGCTAAACTGGGGCACGGCGTTTACTCAGTATTTTACAAAATACTGAACAGAAATCTCTGCGACAAGAATTTTTCGCAGCGTTCTTCTGGCAAATGTCAAACGTTTATTTTTGGATTTAGCTAATCTGTAATAAAAGGCTACGGCAGTTTGTACGAGCGTGATGTTAACTTTGACCAACTTCTACAAAACACATTTATAAGCTGTTAGGCACTGGCGGCCATTCAAAATGATATTTTTCCTTCCGGACGGTGTGACAGGCCACTTTCAGTGTCTTTACTTACTTATTTACTTAGAAAAACTTTCGTTCGCCACTTATTTTTCTTGGCTACGAATGAAAGAATCTATGGCCAACTGCCACGTCACTGAATAAGAGGGCAGAACAAGTTCGTAGCTGGTCCCCGAGGACTAAGTGGCACGACTCATGAGATTGTTTGAACGCAGGAACTTTCGAGACAAAATCCAAAAGACCACTGAACTGATGTAGGCCCATGCATGTTCACCAATTTCATCATCTTCTTGATCACGTGCCGAATGGGCCGCAAACTTTAGCTGCATACCAAGTGGTAATCAACGATATCAAGGCTTTGGCCAGAGGTTGAAGTCTATTAGATTACCATTAGCCTAGAGGATGGTGAAGTATTTGATAATCGATACCTATTCTAATGCTCCTCCGATAATTTAGGCAAACATAGTCACAAGTGAAACTGATTCGATATCATATCAGATTGGAAAGAAAAATTATATCTGATTCCACTTTTAGATGAGTTTATGCATGATGTAGATGAATGAGTTGATAATCGCATTTCCAGAAGTACGGTGCAGGTATTTACATTCGATTCTGTGTAAAGTTTCATCATAGAACTACGCATCAGATGGAAAACCATTGGTGAAATGAGAAGACGCGAAAGTGTCGAAGTCGAAAGATGAAGCTTCGAAGCAATAAGTCCAAAGAGACAAATGCAACAGCACCATTACCTTTCGCATCGTTGCAAGCTACGGGTATTAAGGATGTTGACCCTTGACCCAAATGGGTTATCTCTTCTTGGTCGAACAGCTTCAACCTGTTGCCTCGTTGCGAAAAGTGAGGTTTACAAATTTTCTTATTCAAGTCAGAGTTCGCGCGGGGCACCTTCGTGAAATACTAAGCAAAAGAGAGCGCACTTTGCGATGGATGGAAAAGTATACCGTTGGGTTGAAAGTTCAAAGTAAGAAACTCCAACGACATACGCATCACGTATAGTACACGTAGAGTCTTGAGCTTTATCGAAAGAGGACTTTTCTCTCAGAGTCGCTCGACGGAACTTATCTTTCCCGTGCTCTTTGGGAACAAAGTACAATAGACTGCTAATGAGAGGATGGGCACGATCACGGGATCCTTGAAGCCTGGAAGTACCTTGCTTTCGCGAAAATGTATCCGTCCAATAAAATACCGTTGGGTATAGGTCTTTCAGCTCGGAATAACCGAGGCCCGGATAAAATCGATCGACCTCCTCTCTCCGGAAGAAATTAATTAAGCCCTGACAAACCGTACCTCTTCCAATAAGCCACCTTCACCACGTAAAAGCTCACTCTAGCTATTAACCGCGATTTTGTTCAAGACTCACAACTTTAAACTGCACACTCGCTCAATTCCAACAACCCGATTGTGACGAAAGAGATGGAATCAATTCAACGATTACTTACACCGCTTAATACCTTCGAAGAACCTTACAGATTTTCGATCCCTCTGAGTTATTCAATTGCTATGACAAAGCTCACTTGGTACTTACATTAACTAATCGTATTACTTGAGTAGTTAAATCGATTAGAAATAAAAGCCTGTGCTTAGGCTGGGAAACGTCACAGAACGGCATAATGCACTTTTTACGAAACATAAAAGAAAATAGGCGAAACACAACATGAAGATCTGCATTGCTCCGTTGTCGTTCATCTCAATTATTGGCAGACGAGTCTTGAATTTCCATCACGATCCAGGCAAGTACTCCGGCACAGAAAAAAAATCGCCGTAATAATCTACAACAGTGTAAATTTATGGTTTGAGGTTTGACGTTATTCTTTCATTTTCAGAGCGATATCAAAGCGATTTTTTAGTGTATAGCTTTATTACCTTGAGCTTATACCGTATCTTCGGAACTCCTGAATCCGACAAATCATCCAATCACCGGCGCGCTTCTTGCACAGTGTACCTAATCGCTACCTCATGGCATGAGCAGTAAATTTGGATAAGTATTTCCTGCGCTTGCAGCAAAAGTCAATCTCAAGGTTCCCATGTGGCTGTCAATCTCCGGTCATGTCTGAAGACGCGAGATTTTCACATCATTTCAAAGATGCGCTTTTCAACATTCCTCATTCTGCTCTTCGACTATAAAGTGATTTTTACAGCAACGGATGAACCTATTTCTTACTGCAACGTTGCAGCCAAATAACTAAATTTAATATCCCACGGCTTTTAGCCGCTCCACAGTGTACGTGCCTTAGAAAGTGTTCATTGGCGCATAGGGCGTCGAGTTTTAAATACAAGTAAAAGGCAAAAAGTACAAGAGTAAAGAGTGAAGAATAAAACAGCCAAGACCAAAATCCAAGCCACGGTAGGTAGCTATGGAGAGAAAGAAGACGTTTAAAAAGCAATTCTGAAGAAACCGCTTTGCTAACTGCAACGGCAGACAATTGTTTTTAACGGCTACCGCACCTCCGCGACCATTTATACCCCGAAGAGAAATCGTACGAAAATAGTAACCCGGTACTTCTCTCCTTTCGTGTCGTACTCTAGCAAGATACTAGACCAGCCACCCATCAGTTCACCGACCATTAATGAGTTCTATTACGTTTCGCATACCGCATACATATATCTTTGGATGCAATTCTCTAGGCACATTGTGGTAGCTGCAGTTTCATTAAAGGTTGAGGTATTCAGGCACTATTGTTGGTCCAGTCAAGCGCTCAGGTACCTAATTGAGACTGAAACTCTACCCTAACGATGTGATCACGAAAGCGGGGTGCTGCAGCAAGCTAGTCAATTTGCGTAGAAGGTGCACCTAGGGCCAAGTCTCTATAGGCCTTGATGAGCCGATGCAGATACCGATTGATGCCATTACTATTTTGCCGTTTAGTCTCTTTGATATTACATGCGATAGAGTGATGTGGTATGGCGTGGCATTATTTATACCCACGTAAATATCACGCACACGAAATGGTGCGATGTAGAACTTCTATAGACGCCCCAAGCTGTCCACTTATAGATATTCTCTAGCCACTATCCTCGGGCCTGTCTCTTCAGTTAGTGAAGTCCATTAAAAGCAGGTCGAACTAGCAGCACCCATCGTTTGCACGCGCTGGCGAACCTGCCGAAAGTCGGCAAGCAGCACTTCTATGCAGATATTCGAGGTAATATAGAGGCAACCGTGGTCACAGTTATTGGGGTATATATGGGGGTAACTGTATAGTGAGACCATAGAAAGGGAGGAGAGTAATTGAGGCGTTGGAGGATCCCGGGCTCGCCTCTAGAGAAGAGGGTGAAATTTTAATCATTGTAATCAGGAACACCTCTGGGATCGTAAACATATTCCCAGGTGCGGGAAGGGTCGAATTTGCGCGGTAGACTAACGCGGGAATGACAGTCGCATCGTATCTCCGTGTTTGCACTCTAAATAGGAAGTAATTCCACGATGGGGCTAGGACCTAATAGATCGTTTCGCCGAGATAATCCTGGCCTTGTTTCAACGAGGAGAGTATAACGATTATTCCTCGCTTCTAAAATAATCTCTAATAAGAAAATTAGAATATCGCTTTTGTACTACGAATTAGAATCCTGCAGGGTATACGAGTACACCTACCCTATCTGAAATGTCTTTGCGATAATCTCAACCGATCGTAATCCGTATTATATCCAGTCTTTAAATTCAACCAAATCGGACCACTACATGCATCATGGCAGTAAGAGTTTGCACACTGCATATAATTTCGCGATTCATATTAACAGATATGTATTTGAAGGATTCCTGAATGAACCCTAGGGACTGTTCGTTTCTGTACCAAAATATCTATCCGGATTTTCGTTCACACAGCGAGGAAAAGGTTGTAAGATTAATCGACAGTCAGAGTGACGGGAAAAGGGTCAGAGTGAGGATTTCCTTCGGAAGAAAATCAATTCTTTTTTAATAGGAACTGTCCTGTTCTCGAACGAGCGGCTAAGGGTTTAGAACGTTTCAAAGCCTGTCCAAGTTTCGTTGCTCTTGACCATCGGAAATAATAAGCATGCAAAGAGGGGCTGAGCTCTGACCATCCGGGAAAAATTAAATGAGAATTCAACCGGGGATTCATCATCTGTGCTAGACGTGCGTACGACGAGAAATATCTCGAGCAATATTCACTGAAAGAGAGTAAGGCTCAGAAAGAGAGAGAGAGAGAGAGTAAGTTCGAAGGTTCTAGACTTGCGCTTGCTTTCCAGTAAAGACCCTCGCAGCATTTGTGGAGATCTATTCTCTTCGCTCACTCAGTGGAAATCTGTATTGTCGTCGTACAAGGTGGTCACATAAACGCACCCTTACCAACGGCTTAGAGTCGCCCGGGTCGTACTTCAGGTATCCCACAAATGATATAATACTTCAGCATCCCTCGCGCGAGAGTCCCAGCCATTATACGCCTAACGATAACGTGAACAAGTTCAGATTGTGGACAGAACGATGTGCCATTCTGAGAAATGCTCAATAGCTGGGAAGGCGATAACATGCTGGAATGTAGACAAAACAGAAGATTTTATGTAGAACTAGTAAATACGCGATTCTGGTACCCGCTATCGCGTTAGTTTCCAAAACTCACTGTTCCCTGGCGTAATACAATCTCACCTAACGTGTTTTCATCATTATCCTTCGGGCACAGGGGGCATCGCTGGATGATAGTCGATCCTTGGGTCCCACGCTACTTCGTATATATTCATAATCGATTCAATAAAACGCATTCCTCCATCCCTCCGCATATCCTTATATACTCTAAGAATAGGAACGATCATCTACTATTGGAATTTCCATACTCGCTCAGAAGTTTCTTGATAAAAGTTCTGTTTACTTTTTCGCATAGACACGTAGATATTATGCGAGTGTGAGGACAGACTCGAAAATAATAAACGTACGGAATTCCGGTTCACTGATTTTACAGAAATAACAACTTTTTTTTTTGTTCAGATTATCTCATTTCAGTTTCAAACTCGTACCATTATTTGAATGTATTTTATTATACCTTGAATATAATTACATTTTGACGAGTCCCGCTCACCATCCGGGATTTGAGTCAGCGGACTGAATCACTCGCCTGGTCCAATCCCTCTTCATTCTGCTCTGTCCGCTTGCTAGCAATTCATTTACAATCCACGAAAGGCTGACTGGGGCGATGTTCCGCTTATATAGGTATCTAAAATCGTCGTATATATATATATACTCTTGGTCCTAGTAGCGAGGATGGTGATTACGAACGAGAAGTTGAGGATGTCGAGATGGTTTCAATGGCGGATCACATCTTTCGACTGCGACTCCAGCTTTCCGTTATACGTTTTCCTAAAAGTCTAGTTCATAAGTCTGAGGAATCCTCGACTTTGCTATTTGCGTTGACTAACCGACGGCAGTCAGTTTAATTGCTATATTAATGGAACCTCCTGGCCATTTCCCTCGTTGATTAACTACCTTGGTTTACTTCTTGTTTTTCAGAACTCAACACTTGAGAAACTTACGTCAAATCGGATTTAAGAGACTCATTAATTCGTTACTTCAAAAGCAAATAACTTGTGAAGAATATATACCTACACAATTAGTATACGAAGTAATCAAAAAAAAAAAAAAAAAAAAATTAGAAACATTCTTACAGCTGTAAAAAAAGTTGTGGCAATTAAATAATTTCCAGATCCTGTCTGCGATTGTACTTTACAGTATATAAGATGGAAAATTTAGTAGGTAAAGGCTAGAAACGTAAGATAGTTTATTTTCAGAAAGTATAACGACGAGGCTACCCAATCAACTCTGAATAACGTGGAAGTCCCCAAAAAGCCCGAGGGACACGTTGATAGGAGTTATCACCCCTAGGATGGAAAACACTCGTGACTCAAGGGAAAAGCCGCTCTGGCGCTATACAGCCATCCAAGATAAGAGTCCAGACTCTAGTCCATTGCTTCGATGAACACTTTATCGTATTGGGAAATGATATTTGGTTTTTCTGGATCACATCCATTGATATTTCTTTCCTCTCTATATAGTTAGTCAGGTCAGATATTTCCTCGAACTGAGTAATTTCTACAAGTTGTTAACTGTAGCATAAGATTTGAAAGAAATCGGTAATGTGATTAACTCGGAATTTATTTTCATTTAAAAGTTTCTTTTATGTGTTCACAGAGTTTACAACATGAATATGTATTCTTAGTTATTAATTTTATCGTCAAGTTTGATTCAGGGTTAATTAAGGAAAGGCTTATGTAGTTGCTTGCCCCCTGTATTCAAGGGAAAGTTTCAACCAAGTCATGAATAGACGCACTTTCGGCTGCTGCCAAGATGCGACAGTTTATATTCGACGCTCTGAAATATGAATCAGTATTGAATAAAGCAAGAGTACCTATGTGTATTGTTATAAATTTAGCTTTTAAGCTGGTAATAATGTAATAAAGAAATGGGTCCCTGAGTTGAAAGAAAGATTCAAGTCGATTACAAAGAAATTATATTGAAATATTTTAGCTTTTATGTTTATTGGAAAATGGATGCGTTTCTTTTAATGTCTGAAACAAGACTGATATTTACAATAATATCGGTTGACGAAGCAACCGCAATCAACTATTTTACATCTTTTATTTGTAATCATTTATCTTTGAAGACTGCTAGACTGAATGCAATGAAATCTAATGTAAAGTGTGGGAGGGAAAATACACCTTTGTAACAGTATATTAAAGCGACGATGACGAATAGTCCCTAACGGAAAAAGCGAAAGTATTAAAAAAGCTGGAGAAACATTATCAGCTGTGCGTATAAACCAATTAAATTGGTTGGAACTTGAAAAACAAAAGCACTCTGCGTGTATGGAGTTCAATATCACTCTTGGCTGTAGTCAGAAATTTTGCAAAGGTCTGTTAATGAAACATAATCATAAATGGGACGAACAGTCGTCGGTTTATCTCTCTTGAGATTATTTTGCTCCAGTGCTCACCACGGTTGAACGACGTAAACATCACACAAATTGTCTATCCAAGAAGCAAATAACTTTATGTACATTTCGTGCAAGTAATCCATATCATATTTGGTACATTCAACGAACGTGATTATTCAACGCACGCTTATCCCCATACGTTGTTCGATATACCGCTGGGAGATATTACATAAATAGTATAAATGCAGCTATACCCCTCGTGTGAACACACACCCCAGTTTGCGGGTGCAAGATACACCCGTATAGTCGGGCGAGGGTAGATACATACATGTTACTGGCTAGATCGTATAGTGATAGTAAATAGCTTTGTACGTTTGGGGACACAGCGACAATTGTGTATCTCCTCTTACAACTATATCACCAAAATGTTCTCTACGCTTGTGCATATACCTACATATCGGCAAGGATTCAATATCTGTACCTATATTTGACCGTATCTGATGATAGTATCGATTTGGTTAATCAATGCCCAGCTATGAACAGATACGCTATTATCCTCCTGATATAATGTGATAGAAAGTGGAAGATGTAGAAACGTTTCGTATCGGTAAGCTGTGTGCTATGTAGGTAGTAAGTGAATAATTGTCGGAATGAATTATAATTTGCGGTATACATTCTGGTTAGGGGATGTCAAATATGTATAACGAAGAGGGGTATGTAATGGTATTAAAACTTCAGAACTTTCAAAACGCATGCTTCCGTTGAACAAAGTTACCTTTATTAAAGATTTCGTTAATTACATAACGATTATATTGTACGAAGATAGATTCGCGAGGAATCTTGTGGAATATTTATGAGCAATTTCATATAATTTCGCCGCCTCCCTGGAGGATCAATCAATCAAGTTTATGTATCCTGAACATAAGCACGGTATAATGACAACATTTAAGAAAATATTATGAATTTCAATCCCAGTCAGCGATTAGTTTCTCAATTTTTACAAAGAATAACTGCAATTTAACAATGTTCGTAACTACAATGATTGAAGCTATATTCAGATACTCGAAACAGATACGTGCAAAGGACGCAATTGCTGCTCGAAGTATGTATAATGATAAAGTGCTCTCCGCCTGTCTTGCAAGGCACTTTTTTATGCATGAAACTGTCAGAAAGTTGTCGACACGCTGGGGATCCATTCTGAACGAAAGTTTGACTCGGAAAATGAATACCCGGGAAATAAGAGCCGATGATTCATGTGAGGTGTGTCATAACATTACCAACCTTGTGTAATGTAATCATGTGAGATGTGTTTTCCTCGTGAGAATTCAGAGAAAATTTAGATGAACGTATGATAGCTCGGTATTTGCGAACATCAAGTTGTTGAAAATGTGATTTTCTCAAGATCACCATAAAATAAGCTCATGCAACTTAACATTCTCTTTCATTCGGCTCTTCGAATGCTCTCGTTTTACTTTACTACGATGCAAATACCTGAGCTCTACTTTTTACCCACGCTGTCTGGCACGCCGGCTTATTTTTTGCAAGATTTATAGTTCCTGCGTCGCGCAGATTGGGTCCTCGCTGATAGTTATACTTGGCCAAGGGTTCTTATGTGAACCCATCTTGCTTTCTCCCTTCCTCGTTCTCTCTCGGTTACATTTCCATTTGCAATCGAAGCTGGGCTGAGTCGACTGGCGCCTGAAGCCCAGATTATACCCTTACGATAGTCACGCCCAAATCCGAAGACAAAGACAGAAAATAACAAGGATTTTGTCACAGTTTATGTTGCGGCCTTAAATGGGTATAGTTAACAAACTTTTTCGCAACTTTCGAAACCGATTACTTCTATGTAGAAAAAGTTATGACATCAATAATCTATAGATTCTCACCCTTTAAAAGCCACTTTAGATTTTCAACCGATTACTCCAGCGAAGAGATCTCTTTAATCACTTTGCGCAGGAGTGACATTCCACCGATTCCATTGGTTAGAGGCTATTTTTCTTTCGTTAGAAAATGCTTTACGGAACAGCCATTGGAATTCTTGATAAAATGAAAAGTACAAACAAATATGTTATATTTTGTACCAGAGGTTTTGTGAAAAAGATGAAAAACGAGAAAACTACATTTTTACTCGTAACAAATTGAAAATCCTTTGAAATTCTTCGTGTAAAGAAAACTCCAAGGTTCAACCCATACAGAACATTGTCTCAGGCGAAAAACCAGCTCTTTAGCTAATAGAATCGGTCTAACGATCTTCTTTGAATCCTGCACTCTGTGGTCAAAGAAATCTCACTGCGAGATCCGTTAAAAGTCCAGAGCGACTTTTCAACAATAAGAGTTCATAGATTTAGACATGCTTGTGTTAGCTCTTGCGGTTCTCAGTGTCATATTCTTTTAGAGATAAGAATAATTATCAACACCATCCCTCGGTTCTACACAAATAACAGAAAGTCTATATTCTGGTACCAGATAATATTATCCTGGAAAAAGAAAATCGGCTAATTAAGGTTATTCGGTATTTGCCGAGTACAGATGTCCAATATAGAAATCGTGTCAACTGCCCGTCATCCAACTTCATCAAAACGTCCAACGCGTCGATTACTCGATGCTTTTCTCCGAGTCTGTAACTAGAGGGTAGAATAAAATCGATATGCCGCACCCGACTTCGCTTGGCTTGGCTTTGCTTGGCTTGGCTTGGCTTGGCTTGGCTGACTGGCTGGCTTGGTTCTCTCGCTGACTTGTCCAGAGTCCTTTTCCTTCTCTCTTTATTTCTCTGTATATATATACAGACATAGTATAGGTACCATACCTACCGTAGATCCGGAAGAATGTATAGAGATAGCGGAGGATTACGGAAAGCTTTTTTTTATTTTTCGCCAGAGTAACGTGACGAGAATAAATGATGGACATCCTTTTCGAAGCTATTCCGTATCAGCTCTGAATAAAATACAATATTTCGCTTTACTTTACATATACATACCTGCATATATATTTCGTAGATACCCACACGTATGTACACACACATGCGAAGAATGTATCTGTAGCCTTATGTGCAACGAAGGCTATGGCACATCTTCCGGTCTGACCAGTTCTTTCATACAAACCCCTTTTGATTCACTCTGAATTGGTAGAATATTTCGCACACTGCAGTACTATACGCGGCACGGCGAGACTTAATTGTAATGTAAATCGCTGTTCCATCGAAAATGTCGCCAGTGACAAATCTGTTTATCGATTACGTGATAGACGGAAGGCAGAGTAGCATCCGCCTAGCGCGTGATAAGGTTTTTAAATTAAATTTCAAACTTTTCGTACGAAAACAATTACGATCTAGAAACATCAATGTAAGGTAAAGTCGCCGAAGATGGAACTATTCCGAAAGATAGATCCACGCAATTGCTAAAAACATATTGGCGATGGAAAAGCTCCACAAAATTCAGTCTACTTCGAATATTTTGAATAAAATTTATACCATTTTGAGAATTTGACAGATTTTGAACACTTCCTCAGACCGGTTTAGTAATAATAATAGCCAAGTTAATTTTCCTCCATCCTCTGACCTTTTTTTTTTTTTTAATGATAAAAAATTACCTAATTTTTTATTTAAAATTTCAACAACCCTAAAATTTATTTTTAACAAAGTGAATGTGACGTAATGGCTGTGCTGTGTGGTTATATCCAGGAACTGTTCCTTGACATCGAGCTATGGTTATCGGCTAAGAAAACAAATTAGGTCAATTTGAAAGCACAATAGTTTTTTTGTCGCCAAAAATTACGTCACGTACTTGATCGTCGTAGAGTGACGTGTATCGAGTAACGTTGGTCATTTTGCGTTTCTTTGTAGCTCGAGCGATCGCTGGCTATCCTTTATTTGTTCGTTGGTTGAAACGGCTCACGAAACCACGACGCGAACCACAAACAAAAGAGAAATACGAAGGCTTTTGGTGATTCGCCCGTAGGCCGCACATGAAACTAAATTTAGACTCGCGAATTCCCGCAGTAAAGTTATTCCGGCGTTATAACGTACCCACACTTGTACGCTTGAAAAGCTAATAAATTTAATTCATTCGAAAGTTAGTTGCAGCTAGTTGTTTCCACCAAATGCTATTTCGCTTCAAATATATATAAAGCGAGTTGAGTCTGACGAGTTAATAAAACCGTAGTATCAAAATCGTAGCACAAATTAAAAGAATCATGTATTTTTTTCGTTTTTTTTTTTTGCAGTTTTTCGATATAACAAAGTCGAATATGGGTTAGAAGATATCGTAGCTATATATTTCGTGGGTACAGGTAATTGATGAATTTTGGCAGTCCTTGTGACCCGGAGGGTTGTTCGATGGAGGTAAAAGATCCTTTGAAAAACTGGCAGAACTAGTGGGAAAAAGTCGGTAATTTATATCCCTATTCGGCACTGTAATTCTTCTTGAGTGGATTGCGTGGGTTATAGAAGGTAAGAAAGAAAGGGGATTGAGCAGTTCATTATATTCCGAGAGCCAAGCCCTTTAGGAGCGAGCGATTATCAATGCGAAATTGTAAAATTTTCTCAAAACAAAATCTGCTAATGAAAATAAACACGATTAAGGTATAAAACAAAATTAAAGAGAAATAAAAAGAGGGAATACGGTGCAGAGAACAGAAGCACACCACTTAGCGCTTCCACGCGGTATGCTATTAAAGAATACCTACAACCCCTTACCAAAACTTTTACGAATAAATAATGCTAACTCCCATTTCGAGTAATGAATTAGAGGTAGTTACGTCAACGGAGATGCCAGGGCCATGGGCAGAGGGTGAGACTCAGGGAGGCTCAACGCGCTGCTATGATTGAAGAGATAATTCGTTTGGATAGAAGGGGGAGCGTAGAACCAAGTCGCTAATAAGTTAGTATAAGGATTGATAAGTGATTATAGAAAATGGTTACTGCCTTATGAAATATCATGCACTTCTTCGCTATGTTTTATTTAACTCGATATTTTCAGTACGTTTAATTTGATTTCGAAATTCTTTTCAACAATTCTGAAGGGAGCCTTTTCGTTGCGAAGACGGAATACGTTATTTTTAATCTCCGAAGAAGGCCGGGGTATTAAAAAATAAATATTAAAACGAAAATTAAAAAGTCTAATGATGGTCTCTAAGATCAGATTACCTACCCAGTTCTCGCACCCCGAATCCCCTAGCCTCGGCTCGCTAATTAGCGAGACGTTAAATGAGGCCTCTCCACGGAACTCTGTGATTTGTAAACGCGACGCGATTCCGCGATGCAACGGCACTTGGAAAATAATTATTGACACGTGTAGTAGCAAATGCTTGGTTTCAATAAAGCTACGTAGGTGACAACCTGGTTAAGCCAGTTACCATATTGATTCCGATTGGACCGTTGCCAATCTGAAGTGAAATTTTCCGCAGTAAATGATAAAAAAGTAACTTTCAGAATAATTTACTCAAATTATAACTCGAGGCTGATAATTTGATACATTTTTTTAAAATTCTATCTCGTTATTAATCATCTCTAGCTGTAAATACGCCAGATGTATTGACAATCAGCAGGAGTACAAGGTCTCAGCTTTGATACCTACTCGGTATTCCAAACGTGATATGAAAGACTGTTAAACCAGGTCACTTCTTGTGTATCTATCATTAATTAGGTTACAACCCCCGTAGCGGAAAGCAGCTTTGTTCTTAATCAACTGCGGCCAATTCTCTGCAAAATATTGTGACCCAAGATAAAGTGAGAATTGCACAACACCTTGGCTTGTAAATCGTGAAAAAAGATAGATAAAAACGTGCCGTAGAGGCGGATTAAACACGCGACACACCGTCCCGTACCACTACGACCAATTCCTGGTCTGGGTTCCCTATATCCTCTTCAGTGGAAATAAAAGTACTACAAAGAATTTTCTACTGGAAGAGAATACGAATTTTCTCTATACCTACGTACCAGGGCACAAAGGCAGTTGCTGGTGCAGCATGGCAGGCAGGTAAAAGAACGAGAATGAGGGCGTGTTTAAAAAGCAGTGCGGACGGTGGTTACCGGCTCGGGTTGTAGGGGATGGATGTGGGGTAGAAGGCAAGGGTAGATACGTAAATGGGTGCTTGTCTATTCGAGGATTTAAAATGGTTGAGTAAGCGTTAAACTCTACTACGGCTTCGTGCCTCGCCACAGCCATCGGGTTTCTCCCTAGACTGAAGCTCTAAGTAGATACTTAACCGGTTGACTATCTAGAGTTGGATGGGGGTTATATATTTTATTCAAGCTATTTCTGGCCCCATTGACGGCAGGGTAGCGTCTGCGCCGCATTGCCAAGCGGTAGAAATTCAATTGCACCGTTACTATAAATTATATCAGCGAGCCAAGTCTGCAGGTTGTCTCCCCGGAATGCTAAAAGTGTACCTTCAATTTTTCTCCCATACTGCGCCTCTTGATATCCGGCTTACCTCGGCTTACCGGGAAACTGGTTAATTTCAGTTTTACCGTTCACAGTGATTTCGTTATCCACCTGATAAAGTGGCAAAAGCGTTGATAATTGGGCATCGTTATTCGCAAGGGGAATTCAAAGTACCTTCGTTACGCAACTTCAAAGATTCCATTCTCTAGCCTCTAGGCCAAAGACGTTCCTCCAATCTTCTGAACCAAGAGACACCTCACATTTTTCTTATTTTATCTTGTTTTTTTTTTTTTTTTTTCTTTCTGCTTTTTTCCCTTTACTTTTTCTTGAATATTTTATCTCATCAGCCTACGCTGCTTTCAACGCAAGCTCAGATTCTTGGCTTGAAAGTAATTTCACAATTTCGAAACTCTGTTTCAAACCAGTATTATATGAATAAAACGTAATTTACTCCCTGCATTCTGTTGTGAGCTATTCTTTTTATCAATTTTTTTTTTTCACCCATTCAGTACCCACACGAATTCCCATAAATGAAGAAAAACCTTTATAACTCCTTCACCCATCAACCATAGTATACAAATAATCAATACCAAATCGACGATGATGCTTGTAATAAAACTGTGCTATCTCTCCTTGAGTTTTGAATACTCGATGCTTTGCGAATCTACACATGACAATAGAATATCGTACTCGTATACCTATCGTACATCATATATACATATCGTTGCTGAAAGATATGGAGCACAAGCGCTGCTTCAAAGGTATCGGTTGGCGCCATGAGCCTCCGATTCTATACCCTCGTGCTCATCACCTTGATACAAATATATGTACACACGTATAAACATCTCCATATGAGTACACGTATATGCTATGAATATCATATTCGAGGAAAAATACTGGTTTCGCATGAATTCGTTTGCAGCTCTACCTCTGTTGTCAACTTATATCATCGTTTCCCGATTGCTTTCATGCATAGACATATCGAGACGTTTCCTGAACTTAAATTTAGTCAGATACATGCTGCAGCCTCTTATTCTGCATTGAAAACTGAAGCTCCAAATTTCGTATATTGTTCGGAATCGCACCTTTCATCATTTTTTTTTTTTTTTTTTTTTTTTGAATACAATGAAACGTAAAAATGTATAGAGGTGAGGTATCTTCGTAATTGCTCTTTCTTTATAAATTTTTATATCATTTCACTGGCCATTTACTTTAGTGTCTATATAAATTTAATGGCTGCGCTAGCGTGCTCGAACTGAATCTTACACCAGAGCAGTGGTTCCTAACGATTCAACTGCTTCCACAATTGTATTTTGTATAATCACTTTGTTTGAGCATTGGAGCATTTCGAGCATTATGGAAAGAGGCTGTTCTCGTGATATTTGAGCAAGTATATAATGACCAAAATTCACGATATTATGCCCAAGCGATTCTCTTGAATATTTTTCATGCGTAAACATTCTATCTTATTCCTCGGGACGATTTAAGTACGAGAAGTAACAATATCAATTAAACGTAACAGTTACAACTACGGAGCTGGTGACTCGGAATCCCAATTAAATGGTCATTGTAATAAACTTTGCGGAAGCCACAGCGACTTACCAACACAAACTTCAAGTTCAGTAGGATTTCACCCCATCTATCTTCTGAAATCAAATATGGAATATCCCGAACGCCCAAGACTGTTTGTTCAGGATATTTCATCCATGATCTCAAGAACTAGCAAACAAACTAAAAGATTTATTCTTGTCAAATAAACGAGTATGAAAATTCATAATTATGAAAGTTTTGTCGGGACAGTGGACAATTCGATCCTGCCAGTATACGTCAAGTAACGAAAAATTATTTGGCTAATAAGATCCGTCTAGTAAATATTCTTTACAAGTATCGTACAAATTTTCACTACCAAAGACAAGCGTGACTTTATGAATAGAATCAATTTCCTTAAAATTTCCATCCTGTGAAATCATGCTCCATACTGTCTTTGTACTTTTTGGAAGTGAACGGCAAACCGTCACGGGATTGTCTTCGTTTTCTATTACAGCTGGCTGCTGCAAGAGATTCTTGATAAGATAAAGGCAAGAAAATGCCGAGTGAAATGGAGGATAGAGTAAATGGATTACGCTAGGGCTCTCCGAGTTTCTCATTTTTCTATTTTTTCAATCCCCGTAATTTTCTTACCGTGATATTCCGCCACTGAGGAAGTTCCGTCCGCGACGGTCGCACCTGAACGTCGATAAGCTCCTGTCCCGCGGCTTCGAGTAAGAAAAAAAAGAAGAGCTTGCAATTGGGTAGATTACTTTTACGTTATAACGAATGACAAATTGAGAATTGGCTTCAACTAGTTTAGCAGAGAGTTTTACCTCGTTTGAAAGTATAAGCTGCAAAGTTTAAATTGATTAGAAGTCAGGGGGTTCAAAGATATGCTGCGCAAGACCGCGGCATAGCATGCTAAAAGATAACGTTCATATTTGGAATCATAATTTATCATCAAGACGCGTCGTTGCTGCAACTGCCGACACTCAAACGTCTATTTCCCAAAAACGATTCCATTTTTCCTGATCACCCAAAGGGAATTACGTTTCAGTAGGAGAGCCCTGTGAATGTGACGGATAAAAAAAATTAACGATAAAACTTAGAGATAACTGCTCCTCGGGGCTGTGTAATGCTGATACCCTTCGCGGCTGGGTTGAAAGAATCTTCTTTATATTCAAGCTCTTTCGAGATTTCCAAATCCCAACTCGATTGACCGACGTAGCTCTACTTCCTTCCTTCGATACGTTTTTTCCCGCAAACGTATCGCGATAACTTATCAAATCAGCTAGCTTCCGATGCGCGAGGATCTCGAACATCAAATATCTCGATAAATAAAGTAAAATACGTATTAGCGAATTCAATCCAGTGTAAAATCATGAAGTCGTTGTTATTTTTGGAAAACTCGAGCCACGGATGCACTAATAGATAAGTATCTGTTATACCCACCTCTTTTCTCCTATTTATCTTATCTACCCTTATCTCGTGAAACTTTCGAATATCAGAAAACTTTCCCACGGAGTTATCCCGTTGAAGTTATTGCGCGCCTTTTATTGCACGACTTATTGCGTAACGTGCGATAGAGGCAGACAACAAATTCGCCGTTCCAAGAGAGTTATGCCCGGAGAGCTGAAAACCGGAGTGAGCCCACGGTCTTGAGGGAAAACTTCCGATTCCGAAAAATAACTTTAGATATTTGCCGAGAGGTCCCTTCGGACTTTCTCTGCGGACTCTCTCTCTCTCTCTCTCTCTCTCTCTCTCTCTCTCTCTCTTTGCCACTTCGTATACTATACATCGTCCCGCCGGCTATGACAGTGGACACGTCGACCTGAGATGCAGATGTAATAAAAGAAACGAGGGTCTGGAATAACTTACAACAGCCATTGGCAAAGGATAAATTCGAATCTAACTCACTTGCTACGATTTCTTGTCGGCGATTTTTAACCTGCTCCGTATTTCGACAGAATATCAATGCATCGAATCACGCGATTTTCATTTATTCATCTCTCCGGCATTTATCTTACTCCGGACTGCGGTACTGTAATAACCTCGTTAACGTAACTGTGTACCGAAGCATCGTGAAGCGATAATCCTGAGTACATACCTACCATCCCCATAGATTTAGGGAATCATGAAAAACCTGTTAGATTTAATAGGCATAGTGAATGTTTCGACAGCAGTAGTAAACGAGTACCTAAATGACGTTGGCAGATGAAGCAGATGATTTTTCAGTAAACAGCAGCTGGAAATAACATCTGTATCATTCGCAAAAATTTAATACCTCGTATAATTCTGTATATAATCACAGAGAACGTTTTAACCATCATTCAACAGCACGAAAACTGTCGTGTTCGAGCTTTTCTTGTGATATCTCAAATTTTGTACTTTTCACCAGATCAGCCCACTAGACTGCAATCTAGAAAAAAAAAGTAACGGGGCAACGCATTCGACAATCCAATTTTTGGTATCTAAAGTAAAGCGCGAAACGGTAAGTATTTTTCTCAGCTTGCAAAGGAAATATTCAATATTTCTTTGTCAGGACTCTCTCTACATTCGTGGATGAATGGATGGATACAATGCATATTCTTTCCCCTTCACAAGAATCTGAGCATGTAGGTTATTATACATATATATATATATACGGCTTTTGCATCTAAAATATACTTCATATAGTTATAGACACACACAAATAGCTGTTGCGTTGTTTTCTGAAACAGACAATTCAAGGATCGTCTTACTTGTCGGTGAGTAAATACGTATTGTAGTTCAGCAAAGCACCCACAGCAACCGGATGGGTACGCCATTATACCAGAAGTGCATTGCAGTATCTCATCGCTGCTCGTATACCACATTGCAATAAACCTTTAGATATATGCGTACAGTAAAGCGTAGCATCAGTGATCTGTGAAGCGCAGAGAGAAATACGAGAAAGTATCGATTCTAATTAATTGTAAAAAAAAAAAAAAATCATATGCCATTTGATGAAAAATCAGCAAATAATTGTCTTTACCATTTGTTCATGATCTGTAATTAGGTAAAAATAATTATTGAAAGTATCAGTAAAAGTTAGGTCACACTTTATCGACGTCATTTTTTTTTTTTTTTTCTAATAATCAAGCGTCGAACAATTGCAGTTGAAGAAAGTGGAAAGTTGCATCGTGGAAACTTCCACTTTGAATACAACCTTTCAATAAGAGACGTGGAAATTTATATTCACGCGAAGTGAACCAATGCCCCCATTTGTAAACAACGATGATTGAGCCCCCAGTTCGAAAACCATTGAAATTTTTATCCTTTTATTTTACGGTTTTTACCCCCATCCATATTCCAAGTGCTGGTCGCGAGATGAAGCTCGAGCAAATATCCAGAAATGAATAGCAGCTGGAGGGTACAGCGAGAAAAGAAACTCAAATTGTTACTTTATCCGACGTTCTTGATCATTCTCATTGCAAATTTAATTGTTCTTTTGAACTGAGATTGTTATTCAGTTTCTTTGATGTAAATTGAATTGCATTTTAAAGTGCTTCTAAATTATATAAATTGCTTGAACAATAACTGAATTTTTCCTTACATTATATTTCTTTGGATTGTTGATCATTCAATCGCATTTAACAATGCTTCATTTTTTTTTTTTTTTTTTTTTTTCCTATACATCTACTTTCTCCAAAATCCTGCATAAGAAAACAGAAGAAAAGAAAAGAAAAAAATCGTAACACCTTGAATCAATGATGTTTACACTGCGGATAAAATTATTAATGATGTAGGTTTGGTGCAGCGACATAAGATGTGGAAGAATAAATAAGAGGACAAAAGTTTGTTTTACACGCTGCGACAACTACGCCCCCAGCAATTTAGTGAATAAAAAAATAAGGATCGTACGTTGCTCTACTTTTTCACAAGTTTAAGGGTTCGTCCCAGTTCGCAATTTTCCGCAATTCCCTCTCCTGTAGTAGAAGTTTTTCATCTATCCCCGACCATTTGATGGCCGCACCTAGGTCAATTGATGCAGTAAATTCGAGAGTAAATTGGAGAATGTTTTGCTCTGTCGCACGTAGACTGCATTTCCTGATAAAACTTATTACCTGATCCAACATCGCGACAGCCATGCATTTACGAAGAATGAGAACAAGTGTTGAGAATTACTGAAAGATTCACGTGGATTCATATGTTGTTTACCTTCATTTTTTCACTCACTACTATTGACTATAGTAAGTAATATCCAAACTCCTGGAGTTTGTATTGAGCCGAAATTTAACTCGGAGCAATTATTCTTCGGGAGAAAATTCTACCCATTCAATATCTACGAGTTTTCAAATGCCCATTGTATTTTATTCGAATAGATTTTTCTCTTGCGTGTTGGGCTACGATTGATATAAAAAAAAAAAGAAAAAAAAAAAACCGTGTTGTTCATTTCAGAAAATACAGTCCAAGCAAAAAAAAAAAAAAAGCTTTTCGAGCAGTTTTCAATAGAATTTTTATTCCCCTAGAATATGCCAGTCGTAACCACGATGATGGACCATATTTTCCTGAAAACAATTTTTCAATGGGTTTTTTGTAATAGCTCAATTCTCTTTTTCATTCGAAATATACTGCGTACCTATCTTCAAGTTCATATCGTACATTAGTTTTCAAATTTTTTCTATAATCTATAGAAATTTCGATCGAGAACATGGATCTGCAATTCATTTTTTTATTCATACCATCAGATGCCATTGGTATCTTTAAACTGAGCAGGATCATCCCCACAGTTTTTCATTAGATCGATCACTCAGCGACCAATTTCAAAAGTGTCCCAAAATTCACATAACGAACAGTGAACATGATTTGAGTTTAAAAATAACAAGTCAGAGTAAAGTAGAATCCAATGTATCTGATGAAGACGCACTTAATTCTGTGTCACTGCAGTTTCGTAAACTATTCGATGTCTACCTCATGACTTATATCAGTGAAAATATAATTGAATGCTAAAGTATTTCTCTTAGTATGTCGAGCGAAGATCGACGAGGATAAATGTTCGTTATGAAAAATAACAATACACACAATAAGAGAAGAAAAAAAAATGCAATAAGGATGGATTAAAGGATGAGTGTCGACGTCCGCCTAACGTTAGCGTTGCTCGAGCGAGGGTGCTCGCGCGCTTGTGATCGTAAAATATTTTTTTCGACCTTAGAAAGCGTAGCAAGAATGAAGGGTAAAAATAGTGGTTCAAAGCGGTGATAAAATGTTTTTTCTTTACCTTTTTTGCCATGTGGTTCAGGTAGCAGCGTTGATGGCAATTACTCCCTCTCAATTTATCGGCCTTAATTAGTCTACAATGATGAAAAAAAAAAAAAAAAACGGTTTAGTCGAAAATTAGCAGCAGGTTTGAACAAAGGAAAAATCAAAAGAAAACGGTACGTGGGTCCACATTAGGGACAAGGGATCCTCGGATTCCCTGCAGGGTTCCCGGCCAAAAGGCTAACATTTTATTAGGCTTTACAGCCAGTGTTCGTCGCGTATGCCAAAGGTGGGGTGCGAAAGAAGGATACAAAGGGGCGCGAAAAGGCTCTTATATTAGGACTCGTTTTTACCAGTTGCGTTAATCTCTTGAACCCTGACTTGTTAGATTCACCATGCGGTAAGTGTAGCTTGAAAAAGACAAAAATTGCAAATCGCGTTCCTAACGTGTCCTAGCTTTTATCATTTAAATAAAATGAGAAGAGTTGCCACACGATTTCCCTTACCTTCGGCAGAATTTTTCAAGCTTTTAATATATCCAGGATAAAAGGGTGTCGAGTGGATCGAGGCTCGATCGAAAAGAAGAATGTCATTTTGATTACCTGTATGCGACGTTTACCAGGAAGACTGATTCTCCTGATATACGCACCCAGCTCGTAGTGGATCAATACACGGCATCTCGTCACTTGGTTCAGGTCGGTCGGTCCGCCTTGAGATTCCGCCCTTTTAATCATTTAGCATAATTTAAAAATGAAAGTAGTTTAAGAGGTGATCGATTTGTGCTTTCAAGAATGAGTTTATACAGGGGAACCTGGGGCAGAATGAGACACCACGTTTAAGTAAAACAAAAATTTTGACCCTCCTTCCCGGACAACTACGAAAAATATGGTGTCTTATTTTGCCCTGGGTTTCCCTATATCTTTTTTCCAATTCATACATGTAGGGAAAGTCTAACTTTTTTACGATTACTCATTCACAGTGACTTTTCATATAAAATAAAACGCGATTACAATCTACAGGCAGATGATTCCGAGGCGTGTGTAATTCGCTGATCAATATTTGACTCAATTTGGACATGCGTGGCCGTTTTAACAAAATAACTAAACTATTTCTTCGAAGTTTTCGATTTCAACCCTCGGATAAAGAGTAAACGATTCGATTAAGTGGATCGAGTCTGAAGGGTTGAATTTGATTCAGAAGGATAAATAAAGCAGAATCGTAATTCACACAGTAGTCGACGTCGTCGTATTTTAAGTTAAAGCACAAGTGGTCAACGATATTTCACAGAGTGTGTTACACTGATTACATGAGTTGAAAATGCATAGAACTATGGCATAACAAGCGAAACAAACTTGTATAGAAGCACATAAGCAGACAAACCTATTTATGACAGTCAATTTGTCTACGCCATCAACTTCGAGAAAACTTTTCTCCGTTCGCTCCATTTTCTCTTCTCTAGTCCTTAATGGCTTTCCTCTTAAATAATGAGGGAATAAAACTATCTCAACGCTCATTTGTTTCAAGTCTTATTCAAAACAGGACCAATCATTCACGAACTCTTCCATCGTTTTCTGCTTTCTTTTATTATACAGTTCCTAGCGCGACCTGAAACCATCTATACAGATAAACGTCTGCAGACCTTTGTAGACCGTATATAATTCATGGGGCAGAACAATTTTCGTCGGCATAAAAAAACCTCCTGATAACCCTATAGGATTAAGGATACTCTCGGGTCTATACTTAACTATAATCATGGTATACAGCTAATATAATAGATTTAGTTAAGTCGAGTCAGGTTTCGTAGGTGATCTCAATCAGATAGAAACATCCACTTGGAAACCACGCACGTCTGAGCACAGGTAGGGAGCATCCGGCGATGGCAAACTGAAGTAGCGTAATTCGCAATTAAGAAGATTCAATTCCCAAGTATAGACATTGCGATTTCTATGAATGGCTGAATTTCCTTTACTTTCTAGAAACTTTTGGCTGCTGGCTTCTTCCGACACGATATGAAGCAGTAACTCGAGTTGGTTGGTATACCTTTGAGACTGTATACCAATTAGCCTCGAAACAAAAACGTTTGGGTACTTCGTACTGTAGGTATTTTGACTTAACGAAGGTAATATTTGCCATAAAAATTAACATAATATTATTACGATAATAAATATAACTGTTATTCTTATTGCCCTTAAACCTGGAGTTCGTATAGTGAAGTGGCAATTCGCTTCAAAACAGTTTATATATTCCTTCGTTACGCTAATATACTGAAAAAAGTAATAAAAGTCAATTGCTATCGTATCGATATAATGGGCAATATGCATTATATCAAAAGAATAACTCGACCGTGAAATTTCCTACTGCAAAGCTAATCGAATACAAAATTTTCCTGTGAATATATGCTTACACATTTATACACACACCTTCGGGCTGAACATACATACCGTGATTTTTTATGTGGATGCGACCCAGCAAGGATATTCACCCAAGACTCGTTAGCAGTAGTTTAGTAACTTACTAGATTTTTCTATTAAAATAACTAGAGATCACTAGATTTTTAGTGATCTTACTAGGAAAATCTAGTATGTTACTAAACTGCTCCTAGCGATTTTTGGGTTAGTATCCCTGCTGCAGGGCCGCATCCACATGAAGTCACGGTATATATATGGATATGAAGATTAAGTTACTTATCCAGATATGATCCAGTGTATAGAAACGATCGTAACGACAAATGTCGATGACTGAAAGAACATCGGTAGTATATGAGTTTGGAAATATCTTTGGGTGTTGGTCGATCGCGTATATAAAACGCAGTATAGAGTAAAGGTGAGTAATTTTCAATATATATTCTTGATTTGATGGATAAAGTTGTTAAATTCGACGCGAAACAAAAGTTAGACTGAGATCGATCGGCTCTTACCTGGACATGGTTCGGTTGCGTCAAGTCATCTCATATATATACATATGGATAAACACTAAACAGGTTGCAGCTCACGGGGTTAATGACTTTGTCAAGTTACTTGCGAGTCTGGTGGTATGGAACTCGAAAGAAGCGAACTAAGTAGGTATACCTTATAATATAAGTGTACCCATAGGTATATATATATATATATATACTGACCTTTTTAAACTCATATATAATCTCGTAGAAGCTAGAAAACGCGTCTCCATTCATGGCTGTACCTTCGGACCAACCCCCGGTAGGTCGGAACAGTAATTTAAGGCCAAGCACACACAGTGAATACTTGATTCTACCTAATTAGCACGCGTTAGTTAACATTGGCGAGCCAGTGCCAGTGTACCAGTGTCGGCCGAAGAATTCTGGGTTCTTTTCGAGTCAGTAGGTACTCCGGAAGGAACGTTTCCAGCAATGGTATAATATTGAGCAGATTCGTGCTGGCTGCACCGGTTGTAAAATCCCAGAGAATAATTAAATTCTTTTCCTGATTCGATTGTTTTAAAATAATTCAGTACCTACCAGAACTGTATGAATCGAGTCAATAACGAAAAGAGAAAAGTTTTAGGTAGTAATTAAATATTAAAATGAAAATTGTAGGCAATATTCTCTCGGCTCAGAAACAAGTCTAACAGCTTTTACTTATCACTTCTTGAACTTTGAAAATTAGACGAACTGTCTGGCCTAAAACTGACTTTGCTGCAGTAAGCTTACTGTAGAGAATAATATTTCTATTTTCTTTGAGATAAGTTGTGTTAGGTTCGAGTAAAGTTACTTAAAGTACCAAGCGAACCTTCAAGTCTTCAACTTATAATGCCTAGTTAGAAAAATACTACGACCATTCAAACTTGGACGGTATAATCGTTCTACTTATTGAACTTTGTCTGAATCTTTGTAAAACTTTGATTTCGTTAGGCATTACATTTCTAGATGCATATGTATCATAGAACTGAATTATCTATCACGTATTTTTCTTCAATAAATATCCTCTCGTCGATGTAACGCTACTAAATAGCTTAAATTATGCATGTGGCTACAAATATATATAGAGGAAGCGCAGAAACCCTCAGAAGCGATAAGTCAACCCTTAATTAAGTCAGTGTAGAGGAGTTGATTTATTTCATCTTTGGAACACGTGCCACTCCTTTGTGAACTTAGTCACCATAATTCAAGGTAAACTATATCAGCTGGTGATATTCCGGTAATAAATTAAATCAGTGAAGATAATCCGGACGGTGCTTAGAGTCTAGACCGATGGGGGCCCACTATCATGCGATAACATACGTATATCTATATAGATATACATCTTTACTCATATTATATATATATATATATACGTATAGGTATATACCTATATATATACACGTGCGCGAGCTTGGGAAGTACTTTGCGGAACTACGGAAGGTAATGCGAACCCTAAGCCTGATACAAGCAAACGGGATATAGGGGTGCCGTAGATGTGTGAAGTCCATGGTTTTATCGAAGAAAAGAGTACTCATCTTGGCGACTTTTTCCAGGATTAGGTGAAAGCTTGAATTAAGAAAGATGTACTGAAAGGAAAAGTGAAGAATAACCGTTCTTCATCCAGGATTTTAATTTGATTCGTGACATCGGTTGCCAGCCCCAGGGGTTTGTAAAGTTTTCATACCACTTAATATCTTTCGAAAGTTTTTGCAAAACAGGTTGAAAATGTAAACACTTTAATAATTTATTAATTTTTAGTAGTAGTTTTAGCAAGTAGTTATGTACACATATATAGTAGATGCTGAGAAATAATTGATGCGTTTAAAAATTTCATACAGATTGTATAAGCTGGTGAAACAAAAAAAAAAGTATTAAAGGCCATAAGCAACTTTGTCGCATGAAGAAACTCTGCAGCCAATCTTTAAATAATAAAACAACCCACCTTATAAACTCCTAGATAGCGTTTCCCGGGTAGGCATGGTTCCAGACTACAACGATCCATAATTTTCTCTTGAATTTTTCTCATCATAAGTCTAAACTGCAGCCACCTTACAGAAACACAAAAATTTGCAGATTAATTATTACGAGTGCTATTTTATAAATCCTGTATATGCTTCTCAGTTTTCATATAATATTGGGTTAGGTTACATAGTTCAGCGAACGTTAATCAATATACAAATACATGGGGTCACAGGCCAAATGAACTGCCGCTCGATTTTATATTACATAAGTTGGTTTTTTTTTTTTTTTTGTTTTCTTTTTTTCTGGCGGAGAGCGATGCGAAATGATCTTGGCAAATTTCCCAAACCACTGGGATAATATACATGATGCCATTGCCCGGATTTTATTACATGCCGTTGATCAGATGATACCTTCTGTAACCCATCCCGTACTGCTAGCAGGTATAAAGGCATGAACTTTGGAAAGCTGTCCTTTGCGCTTGAAATTCATCTTCAATCCTGGGTATGAAAATCGAAAATTGAAGTAATATACGAAGAAGCACAATCAGGATTTTCATCAATGCCTTTCTTTATTTGTAAATACGAATGATAATACGTAATGTCAATTGGATGAAATTTCATAAGGAGTCTGAGCGTGATATTCGTGATTCCAAGTCCGGTAATGGATGTCAACGTGAGAGATAAGACTTCTGTTAAAATTGTTGTAAAAACTGGAAAACCAGTGATGGCTGTGATGCCTTTGCAAATAGTAAGATATTTGCCTTTCGGTTTCCTTGGGCAAACTTGTATGAGCTTCTAACTTGTAATGTTTGCTCTCTCCACATAGCATCAGTTAGGATTAGGGGCAACGGAAGTCTGAAAGAGTTCGTTGCTCACTTGGTTAAAGAGTACGATGGAAAAATATCTTCGAGCAGCAGTTTCTAACCCAGAAAATAAGTATTTTTGCTTCACTTTCATTCAGCAAAAGCTGCAACTAGGACAGATGCATTACATCGAGTTCTCGCACCGGTTTCTATCTTTGAAATAAACAGACAAGATTCCTATACAGTCTAACCAGACAGCGACAACAAACAAGGATACGTACATATGTATAGGTAGAGGAAGGAACTATGTAGTAAAAAGAAACTGAACCACAAGAAGAAGGAAGTGCGAGCACATCTCCTCACACAACTTTGGATTAAAATGAAAATAAAAGGAAAAACAAAAAGAGGAAGCCGGAAGAAAGCAGACAAACATTACTAACGGAACTAGGATTCTGTACGGACGATCCCGTGGTGTGGTGGACGCACCATAAAGAGTTCAGCAGAAGAATTGCGAGGGCGATTCTGGCTACTGCGATTTTATTCTAATATTTAAGTAGTGAATTACATTAGGGAAATGGCTCCACTATTGTTCCCTGAAATATTACTGTAGCCAGACCAAAACCTTGGCAAACTCGACGAAAAATTCAACTGGATTCTATTCTATCTATATACAGACCATTATTAATGTCGTTCCAATTTTCGTCAGGAATGAACAAAGGGAAATAATTTCTTGATATCAATTTTACACAAGATTTATAAGTAACGATGAAACACCAAGATATT
Source organism: Tenthredo mesomela (assembly GCA_943736025.1). NCBI lineage: Eukaryota > Metazoa > Arthropoda > Insecta > Hymenoptera > Tenthredinidae > Tenthredo > Tenthredo mesomela. The sequence continues at coordinate 32,819,681 of OX031015.1, read as the reverse complement.
TTGTAATGTAAGGCGCCAGGTGTTTCATGCGAAATATTGATAATCAAAAAAAGAATGCAGTCCGATCGTAAATAGTGCGGTAAATTTAGATGCAACATTGCACACTGGAAGAGAAAATTGCGTGTTAAAAGTGGGTACATACCTTTAGAGGAATATTCAAGTACCACACTAAAAACAAGGAGTAGTGTAAAACTTTACTGCGGTATGTTTCAAATTTAATTACACACAAGCAGGAAGAAGAAAAAGACAAAATTTCCTTCGTTAACTCCATAAAGAAATGGGAAAGAGTTCCAACAAACTGACGTCAGCATCTGCATTCTAAAAACTTACGAAACAAGCTTAACAATGCGAAGTTCCAAGCGCAAAACTTTTATTCACATTATGTTTATTTTTTTGTTACTCTGTCGTGGTGAGTACCTAAACTTCTAAATTTTGCAGTGGCAACCTAAGGCGTAGAATACGAGATAATAAAAAATTCTAGTACATTCATTATACGAAGAAGTAGAGCAGAAAAAAAAACATTCTCATTACATCTATCAGCAATCGTCATACAAAAACATGACGGAAATCAATTTATTTTAAACATAGCTATGTGGGATGGAAATTATTGGTTTCTGTGAGCAGTGGCGTTTGAATATTCCTTAGTGCTTAGAGACAAGCACAGTATCCTTTGAGCAGAAGATATAGTTTTCGGATGCACCGCAAAAGCACGACTATATATAGTGCAGATGGTTTATTGTGTTCTGTAAACGGTGAAGTGGAAATTGTGCAGAGTGTTATCGCAGAGTAAGGTAAGATCAGCAATAAGACAAAGTCCTTCTCGGTAGTCTCCTCTTAACTTAACTACATTTAAAATTAAAATTCGATTAAAATGTTGGTGACGGGACGCTTGTTATCGTCTGAATTTTTTAAACGAATTCCGTTTATTTAAGAGAACTTGGGTGAAGAGTATTTACGCTTGATTATCTAACGATATTTACCTGAGAAATATAAGTTAGTTAAGGAAATTTGGTAAAAAGTTTGCAGTTCATTTTTTATGAGTTCACGCAATTCACAATCATCATAGAAACACCGAATACGCATTCTCTTTCAAAAGCCACCCACTCCTTCTCTATTTCACTAAATATCAATTTTTGTCAGACACGCATTAATAAGAACGACATTATTTATGAATCTTATCAGAAAAAATGACGAAATTTCATCGAGAAAATAATTCGATCAGAGTTTCAATTGTAGGACTCAAAATTTGGACCGATGAAGTATGATTCAACGTAAATTTCATTTTCACGATAGTTTAGTGAAAATTTTACTTTAAACGGGTCGCATATCGCCGAAACACGGGACCACAGTGAACGAGCAGTTATAGGAAAATAGGTTTTTGAAATGGAAGACCATTCGTAATATATTACGAGCATCTGTTACCACTTTATTATCTCGTGAAATATCATTGTGAAATATATAATCCCCACGGCGAAGTTGAAATAAATGAAATATCAAACGCGTAACCTTTTGCAGTAGTATATGTGCGATCGAATTTCTCGACGAATAATTAGTAATACAACAAATTAAATAACGATCATAGACATGAAATAAAAAGATTGAATATACATTTCGATATGTATTAACAGAAGAAATCGCAAGTATATCTTTGAGAGAAAAAAAAAAATGAAAATTGAAATCGGTACTAGAGTATTGATTCAATAATTGGAAGGAAAAAAAATCGAAAGCTCTCATCTTCATGCCGTGACAATACAAAGATTCTTTTGATGCAATGATGAGCTCGGGAAATAGATAAAAGGCAGAGATAAGGTGGGTCACGATTCACGAGAAGCCACCCTATGATATTAGAAGTAACGGGTCCAGCCGTACCATCCTTATTACCAACCACGTATTCCTTGTCCCCTATATTACTAGAGGCGTACCCAGACCCGTCTTACCACGACCCGAAATGGAGTGAGGTCAACTTCAGTGAATTTGGACCTCATTCCATCCTCGCCATAACTTTTGTGGCTCATATTTCCACCATAGTAGTGCTTCCCGCGAGATTAAAAAACGGTTAGTAAGATTTCGGTAATAATTTATTTAGGACATTTTGATTTCCCCATTGTTCACTTATACATCCATACTGTATATTGATAGCCTAGCTCACTTTGGTGGAAGAAATTCAATTTCCGATATCAGCTGCGATTTATATCTAAAATTTTTTTTTTTCTTTTCTCAACATATATATACCCATCAATATTTGGTCTCCGTTCTGAGACCAGGTTCGGCTCGGAACCGCAAAGCGCAAACCACATACCAGTGAACCGTTGAAAATCCAAGGTATATACGTTGATGTATCAAGCAGAATATTGATGACACATTATCGAGAACTAATGGATGAAGCAAAAGCAACCGACGCAAGGACATGCGCTATTGACAAATCAGGAACCATGTATTGCAGACGAATCAATCTATAGGAATGGTCGATATCCTAATGGTTATTCTCTATTATAACTCCGGAGAAACTTAACGAGACATCTTTCCTTATCGTAAAAGTGTATAAAGTAACAATTTCAAGATGGCCTTTTAGTGTCCTGAAAATAGGCGAATGGCTAGAAAATGATAACACATAGCTGCAGCAGGACTCATAAAAACTTACTCGTCCTCTGCCGCAATGCGTACGTGTTTTAGCCGCAAGTACAGGATGTTAGAGCATGAGATACTACATAGATGTCTGTTAAAATGTCAGCGTTGGAAAGGTAAAGTTTGCGTGGACACCCCGCTAACCGTGATCGCTGGTTTAAGTCTAAAACTTAGTGAGGGTGGGTTTGCCTTTCAATTTAGGAAAGTTAGCGAGCCGTGTCAGTGGAAACTGAAATTGTATCCGTGTGAGTGCAGGTGCCTCGTAACGTTTCAGGTTCATCGTGCTGCCACTTCCTGTCAAGAACTAACCATCTATTCAGACTCTGAGTTGTCTCACTTGCAGAGTATAGTTTTAGAAGCTTCTGCATGCTACTGTATTTTCCAAGTATTAATAACGGTATCCCGTAAGTCGCTGGAGGCTTAGTGGTTGCCCTGAACCTCACCATATTAGTTTGAGTAAAGCAAGGCCAATCCGCCTTGAGGCGGTGAGAAACCTACGGCGACCCCAGAAGTGCGGAAGGCTCCGATTTGGGTACTCAGTGTAGTAGAAAATCCCAAGATCTAAGACCTGACTATAACGTAAGAGTCGCGATGCATCTTATATATGCGCGAAAGCACTGTTTTCTACTGAGTGAAGAGAGTTATTAATCTGACTTATCTGATCCGTCTTCCTTCATTTTATCGGAGGAATAAAAATTACTCCCACGTTATTATCCTCAGGCTTATTATTATGGTCCTCTCTTATACAAATATCCTGGTCACATGTACTTTATGTTACTCTCAGGCTCTAGGGCTCGAAGTTATCTCTTTCAATGCGACATACATGAAACCCATATCATTTTTTCAAATAACTTAATGATCCAGAGCCAAGGAAGCGTGGGATACAAAATAAAATAAAATTGGTATACATCATGAATGAAATTTCATACGCAATCAAAGGTAACATTTTTTTCATCAAATTGGGTGTTCTTTCGAGTAGCCAATTCGTATCTTACTCCACTCGTTTTCCAGTTCCTAAACATAACACAAATTAATCGATATTCAAAGACCACAAATTTCTTCTAGTTGATTTTTTCCTTTTCATTTTTTAAGAACATAGCTGCTTTTTCTTATTTAATCTACACAATTTTACGTTAATTAATGTGCTTTTCGTCAACATACCACTCGAGTTATAATTTTTCAAAATTTGTTGTTGAGCTTCGAATTACCATCAAAGTTTTCCTATTCATGAAAAAGTTATACACACATCGTCACGTCTTTTCATATTGAACTGAAAAACGTGGCAACAGCTTGTATATTGGAGAGTTGAAAAACGTGAGACACAAAGGAAAAAAATTGTAATCCACGTGCCAACCATATAATGCTCTTGACTGTCGTGAAAGTTTTATCATCTCGGTATTAATCCTATGAACAAATTTACTGACCACCAATTTTTTTACGACACTACCAAAGCACAGTATGATACGATAAGCAGTTCGCACAGCTGCTTTATGATACAGTGCAGCAATCTTCTCCAAGGTTATCATATATCAGGATCAAGTGTAAAATTTGTCATAAAATTTAAAACTCTCTTGACTCGTTTTGCTGCCGACGAAGCAACACAAATTTTCAAAGAGTCAATGGTTTATCATAGATTTACAAAGCGACTAAAGATTTGGTTGATTAAAATGAGGAATGGATATGAGTAAAGTTTAAAAATGCTTCATATGCTCGCATCTCTGCAACGGATGTACCTACCTTTGATTGTAATCAAAATTTCGGCACAGTCGTAAGAGCAGTGGGCAGAATATTTCGATTTGCACTATAAGAGCTTTTGCTAGCGTCCGTAATCAAGATTTATGTCGCAGGACTGGTTGGACGCTCGTAATGTTACGGGTCCACGAAATAGCTCGAGCTCAACTAATTCGCTTCGCAGAGTCTGATGTTGGCGTTATGTTTCGGTGAAATCGTCGTGAACTGGTAGCGTGTTTACCCGAAATGGCCAGAGATAGTCGTACTGTTCTGATTTGCAATCTAGTCACGACGCCTCCGACCCAACCGCGACCGCGACGAGACGCGACGCAATGCCACACCTCTTCAAATCGTTCGAATAATAGCTCAAACTTTAAATCCTGAAGGATCTTAGAAATACGTAAACGTTTTCAAAAAGCCATTTTTAAATTTACCGTATCCATAAAAAAAAAAAAAAAAAAAAAAAAAAATTCTTTCAACATAAACGACCCATTGATATGGAAATCAATTTATAAAAGTCTGAAAATATGAAAGGTATAAAAAATTCTACACAAGAAACTTCCTTCTTCGATCATGAATTCTTTGGTCACAAATTTGGCAATATTTCGCCACTCGATCGCTTTCTTCAATGAGGCGTATACGATATAGGATCGAAAAAGGTTAGTGATAGTACCACCCCACCAACACACATCATGTAGAAAACGAAATATGAAATGAATATTTACCCGTTTCGAAAAGAAATAAGAATCCCAATATTGCCAGCGACAATTTCCTCATCCATGTCAACAATCCGGTACGTGAGGAATGATTAGAATCAATCACCGTTCTGTCACCATGGGGTAAAACCTTTCTTCACACTTCCGTTATTCCCTTATAATCTAGTTTTTTTTTTTTTTTTTATCATTTATTGAAATTTATTTTTCTAACCGCACAATGACACCTTGCTATTTTCAGAAATTTTATTGACTTCCTCTTCTAACTCACCAGCGTAGTATTTTACAGTTTCCTTGAATAAATTGAGTCGATGAATTTAGTCCGACCCGAAGCGCATAGTGGTGAAATTGTTACAAATTACTGAGCGTATCAGTGAATTATTGCCAGAAGTTACCGTATTTATGCTGCAGTGGTAGGAATGCAATGATATATACCTGCGGCCGAGAGCACAGTATCAGCAATTTCACTCTATTCATATCACTGCTGCTTACAGTGAATTTACCAATTATTGTTACAGCTTATTCACAGATCGTTTTTGATCCTCGGTGAATTAGTTTAAATAGTTATTACCTCATCTGATAACCATAACGAAAACGAACGAAATTAACTGCATCATCACAATTGCATATACCTATCTATCATCACAGAATACATAAGCTAAACTCCGCGGGGTAAAGAATCCTGACCTTTACCGACTATAATTTTATCCCATGGCAGTAGGGAAACTGTTTCACATTTCCCTTTCTCACCATAAAAAACAAAAGTGGACAACTTCCGGTACAGAACGAGCGGAATACGGCGATACCCTTAGCGACACCCGGGAATACTTTCTCCCTGTCGGCCATACCTCCCTTTCTTCCTGTATCTCTCGCTTTCTCTTCAACTCGAACTCCATCTCTTTTTTTTTTGTCTCAGTATATATCTCCCTTCCGCTAACTGGCTACACTGACCTGCCGGGTTAAGAGAAAAGCGAAAACCACACGATTCAATTATTGACCCCGGAACGCAGGCCATGCTACCATGCTGGTGGTCTTAAATTAATTACAAGAGTTCAGCTCCCTGGTCACCAGCAATTATCGTTACAACGTTGACAGCTCCATGGCTATATGGTGTAATTTATTAATATCGTTATCTTTTTAACTTTTATGCCTATTCACTGTAGGTAGGTACGCCGTACCAGCTACCCACTATGGTTATATATTTTCATTGGAAAGTCATAGCTTATCTGAAATTACATTGGTTATCGGTTAGTCCGGGTCAATGGTTTCCTTCGCCCCTCTACACCATCGATTAAGCATTGTTGTAAATTGAAATTTCTTGCCATTACACCTTGCTTCTTGCTCCTTGTTTCTGGCTTGGTGAAAATCTGTATTATACATATATATATAGGTATACACCTATACGTACAATGTACATCTTCCATAAATCATGACTGTCGCCGGTCTTTGTGATTAAGGATTTAATTCAATTGTATCTACCGTTATTATCAATCCCATAGAATAGATATACAACCCAACGTTAAATGATTTTTGGGAACTAGGACTTCCCGACTGTATTCAATTCCCCGATATCTCGCCTCTGTACTCTCCCTGGATATATGTGACTGTACTCGGCAGTCTTTCACAGTTGTACAACTCACTTATCCATCACTATAACACATATGATGCACGTTATGTTCGTGGTATGTAAAAGGACTTTTGAAACTCTAAAACTAGGAAAAAAATTTCGTACATAGGATTCAAACTTGACAAAAGTCGTACGCTCACAACTTTGTTCGCTCTGCAAGCACATACTTCGATGTCATCAGTTGTTGCTTTAACAAAGACATATATGGCTAACCATGCTAGAATATGGTTGGAAATTGATTATCAGTATGTGCCAATCGAGTGTTTGATTAAATACTACATCCTGTATGCCTGTGTATTTGTCAATTGAGTTGGAAGTAGGACAATTCGTAACAAAAATATAAACGCGAACCTTCCATAGAAATGAAACTTGTTATTATAAGAGATATAATTCAAGCGGATGTTAATTACAAGGATGTAGGAGACAATGGAATTATAATGTAATTCTGTACTTAACTAACCAACAATAATTATATAACAGCGGTGAATATTTCAACGCTACCTCATTATTATTGGCTGAGTATTATGGCGCTGTGGTTAAGATATACCTGTATACAGAAATGATGAAAGAAGAAGTTTCAAATACCCATGGAATTAGCGGTTCTAATTCAAATTTCTTCTGGTTTCGGTGGAACGTAACTTTAATTATATTCTTTGATTATCGACTGCCCCTGCCACCCTACCGATGTTATTGGTACCGAATGTAACTTGGTGCAGGATGGATATGTCGACACTTTGTTTGCTCGAATGTAAACATTTTTCACATTGGAAACGAAAAATTCAACATTTCCGCACTTTACAGATCAAAAAGATAAAATTTGAAGTCTCATAAAAACTCTACCCCATTGTTAGTTTGCCCCATGCACATACACATACCGCTTCTAGTGAATGCTTTTTTCAAATGACCAGCAGCTGCGTCATCCAGGACAACCGCGTTGGTCCCACTTCAACATTAAAACGTTGAACAAACACGCGTATGAATTGACGTAATCATCTTTTTCTACTGATAAAGTACAAATGAAATTCTGCCAATCAAACCAACGCGAAAAATGAAACACCTGTTTTTAACTATCTATTTCTTGCTCTCTCTCAATTATAGGTACTTAGCATCCTATTAACGGCGATAAGCATGCGAATTTTTTTATAGCCATAGTGCAGTATGACGTTCACCTAACATACTGTTCAATCAACGCAAGCTGGCTTCATTTCTTATATTATGTATAACGCAATGCAATCTAGACATTTTGAGCTTAACTCTTGCGTGCATCGTTAAATCATTCATTTCGAAGCGTTCGTACCTCACAAGGCGAGTTTGTCACGAGTAACTTGAGATAGATACGAACGGAGTTAACTTTTCATCGTCGCTTCCTCATGGCTTATGCAAATCCAAAGCTATGTAGTGTTTACTGCGTCTGTAACATCTACTTCCACTTCTTAGCCCTGTCACGCTATAATCACTGAAATTCGCCGCTCATACTTCTCGGTGCTCCAGGCTCGCAAGAACTTAATTTGATAGTAAATATTTTCGTTTTGAAGCTTGTTTATTCCCGTGTTATTATAAACGAACGGACCTGAATCATCATCACTATCATAGTTTTTCAAATTCAAAAAACGATGATTAAATAATCAACGCAACTCACCCTGATAAAAATTATTACTTCGTATCGCAGTGAAGTGCTGCATGTAGCTCGTATTACCTTTTACTGGCACTTTCGAAACAATAACCCATGACGAATTTTCGAACAAAAAACGAACTTTGGGGATTTAGCTGTGCATGATTGGAAACTGACGACGCCTTCACATATACATACAGTCTACATGGCACAGGTACACATTAGGGTGGTTGGAAAACACGTTTAGGTACTTTTGATTTGTCAGAGTTTTATTGGAGAAAAACAGAATGTGGAAAAAAATATTTTTCTTCCAGACCATTTGCTAAGAGGCAGCTGAAACTTTTGTACCTCATGTTTTGAACACAGTATACTATATGGAGATGAGGCTCTGATAACAAACTTGGGAAGTAATTACACTCCGTGGTAATTTTTTGTGCAAAATAGACGAAATCGAATCATGATACCGTAATTTATGATCTTGGATTCATGAACGGATGACTGATTTGATGAACATTAACTAGTAATCGGTTTCGTGATGTGGATGATGATTTACCGAGTCAGGTGAATTCCGGGCTTAAGATACCGAAGCGTCTTCTAATGCTGGTTCGAAAGTAAATCACCTACTTTGTGTTTCCGTCTTTAAGCTAGTCGCTACGTGTAACTCGGTTTGAACTAATTAGCCAAGTTATCTTGTCAAGATTTCACGCAGGCCGGTTAATTAACAACCGCGTAACACCGAACTTTGAAATATGACCCTAAACCCCCACACGAGTAACAACACCTGCGTCTGGTTTTTCTATTTTATATCAAACTTTCGATAGCTCAGACTTACTTCTAGGTGTGAACGATATTTTTCTGTTTGTGTGAAAGCTCATTCGGACTCTCACTCATATGTTCTCCGTGTAATGGCAGAAACGAAGAACCGTAAATAAGAAAGTTGGTCCACCTGGGATAAACCCCAAAATTATCGAAAAAGGCAAAGTTCTCTGAAAGTATTGTCGTGGTTCACTAGACTCTGAGAAAGTCTCAAACGAATTCTGAGCTTGGATCAATAAAGAATAAAAATGACTCAGTACTTGAAACTATCATCCAAACTCGCCAGGACGAATATGTTCCACCGTGCCGGTACAGAAAGGGTTTAGAAGTTATCGTGGGTATCATAAGTTATCATTTATTATTTTCAGTATTGTGTACCTCAGGCCAAACTATGATAAGATAAGTTTCGTTGTGGCACATCGCGATATTTAGACATCAAATTTACTTTCCTAACCACGCGTTACGCCGTCATTTTCCTCAGGTAATATCAAGTGTAGTGAAGAATAACATTTGTTCGTTGAAATTTACGTCGCAAGTTACATCGTCAAATAGATATATTATAGATCAATTTATTTCTCCGCTCAGTAGAGAAACTGGCAAGTGATATTCTCACTTCTTATCGCCATACCGATGCAATTTAAAAAAACACCAAAAGAAGAGCGATCATATAAGGATAAGTGAACATGTGATTCTGTGCTTGCGAAGTCCTCCTATATCACTCGGCGTTTGAATCAATACTATCAATTCTTACTTCTATCTAATATTTCCATAGGAAAGTTGAGTATATCATGCATCTATACAAGTGAGTAACGACTTCGTCGTCTCATTCTCGTATTCCGAAATCAGTGGATTGTAAATACCTATAATTGGAAGTGGCGTTAGCGAGTGCATTTTTCATTATTTTCCACTCTTGTTGTGGCTCTCGATATTTCATATTACGTCAGCCCACTATACCTAGCATATAACTCTTGATTACAAAATATACTATATAATTAATAATGTACGGGTATTATACAGCCGGCGCAATTTATTGTATCATTGCTTATTTTCTCAGCTCATTCTGTAGCGTTAAATAGTCACACCTCATAGATCATTTCAACTGATACAAAAAAAAAAAAAGAGAAAGAAACATTCGTTTAATAGTTCTCTCATAAAATGCATGTATTCAATTCCGACAATTTTGCCGAGCTTGCCATTCGCGTTTATCATTACACCGATGAGGACTCTCCAAGCTGAAAAATAATCGTCGTCATCAAAACTGATACAATATCAGGGCATTTTAGTTTTACCCAATCATCCAACCATTTAGACTCAATTTTCGTCGTAATCTACTATACTTAGTGGTTCCTCTCCACCTTTATCGGATATAATCAATATTTGTTATTAATATTATACATCACACCGTCTTCACGTCATATGCCGCTATCATTCGTGGGGATCCATGATGTATATGTACTGTCTGTTCTTTCAGGAAGTTTGCCACTCTTGATCGCGGTCTAATCGCATTCTTGTTTCCTGATAGCTGCTAAGTAATATATGTGTAACCAATCACTCCAATGCTTACTTCCAGCACGAGGCCGGATGAGGGGCATTGGGCGATAGAGAGGAAAGAAAGTGATGTTATCACAACTAGCAGGCAAGAACTGCAGACAGAATAAAACTAAAGAGAAGACTTAACGGGAGTGAAATTATTGGAAATGTTTCGCACAGCGATAACCGGACGATGATAAAGCCGCGGAGGAAGGGAACCACTCACAGATATTAAACACTACCTCTTCCCACACTGACAACTCTTCTCCAATCCTAAAGTACCGACCATTAGTCTTTGCCCCACTCGGAATACAGGGTATTATATGTATTACAGTTATCATTCTGCCATGATGCTATCGTATCATGGATTTTAGATTTTCGCTACGTGCGAGCATAGGTTTATGCTCTAAGTCATTTGATACCAGCTTCATAAAAGTAAACTCGCATAAATCTATCACATTTTCTGTCAGTTATAGTAAAAACAGAAACTCTAATCCTCTTTGGAAAATTAGAACAAATATCGTGTTCAATTTCTTGGTTCAAGTGCAATCGTGAATTTTCACCAGTACTTCGCACCTTGAATAATTCCGAAGAATAAAGATAATAAAAGGCACAGATTTGCACACTTTAAACCGGGAAGTCACGACAGGGGAGTGTCTCTTCAACTGAAAGGTAAAACCCTGAGTTCAGATATCGTGCGCTTGGACCTTTGGAGATGGAAATATTCTAGCCTTTTATTTCTCATCACCGTAGTACCGTATTGCGATAAGAATTGTTCGCGAGTCCTAATCCACGGGGAAATTTCTTTTCATTATTTTCTCGTGTGTTATTTACACCGTGAAAAACCATGAACGATTGGGTACAATTGCTAAAAGAAATTCAACAGCCTTGTATATAGCGGACAAAAACGAGGGAAACCCTTTGACACAGGTATGCCTTAATCACTTCATGCTTATTTAATCCAACTGACAGTTATGCGACTCAGGATACCCCAGTCATTCATTCCTTAACCCAAAGTAACTTCCGTCCCTTCCAAGTATTCAAAGTATTCGTTGGATGTGCCTGCAGCATACACTCTCTCATTCCTTCTCTCTAACTATGATTCCGAACAAGCTATCGCCCTGTTTTACGGCCACAAACTCTGGTACCCTATCGACATTGAGCCACGATCCTCTTCGCCTGATCCAACCCCTGCCTCTCCAACCACTTCGAAATCGAAATAGAAAATTTGGATCTCTTGTCACATTCGCATGACCGCGTTCCGTGCCACAAGCACGCGTATAAGGGTGATGTTGACCCGGGTACCTTCCCTCGACAAACCCCACCTGAGCCCAGGGACATTTTAGCGGATCTACTTGACGCAGTTGACGGTTTCAGGCATGTTGCGTACGATGTATGAGGGTTAGCCACTTTCATGACCTTCGTTTACGTTGGTTAGGGATTTTTCACGTCAATATTGAAGGATGGATATTTTCTGGTTACGTGACTCATCTGCGATTTGATTATTTTAAGTTTCAAAAAATTTGACAAAAATTGTACACGAAAAATGATATGATCATCCCTTACTTCACTTCCAAGCTCAATCGGTTCTGAAGAGTATACAAATACTTTCGATCAAATTTATTCCGACTGTTCTGTGTTTGATCTATAATTACCATTTATATTATAAATACCATTACTGCAAACTGGTATTTGGAACATAAATTATACCCGCTATCGCATATGCTGCTTGAATAGGAGCTATAGAACTAATGAAAGTTGGATTATAGTTTGAGAAGAAAAATATTTGTAGATATACCTAAGTCCTAAGTTATACTTTTTCAAAGTAAGACCTGATTGAATAGTTAAGTCAATCACTTACGTCAATCGCATGGATTACGATTGAAAAATGTATCAACTTTACCGACGAAGTACAACTCTGGTATACGTCTTGCAGTATTGGGATATAAGATTTGGACTCGAACAAACTTTTCGCCGTGGGACAAGTTTAAAACGTTTCAATAAAAATTCAGGATGTGGATTCGATCAATCGCAGATGGAAGAAAATTCACAGAACTCTACGAGAAGAAGGCTTAGAGAACTTTTTCCAAACCGTAGATCCCAGAAAATTACTAATTACATACATATGGGGTGTTTCCTCAGAGGCACAGCGCGAATGCGGGTCTCGGACCGTCGAGTCGGTAAGCACAAATACGAAACGAAGCGACAAAACACGCGAAAATAATCTGGACGACGCGACCGAGCGACACGATACAAGTCCATGCAATTCGCGGAAAATTCGTTACGCTGACATATATATCTGACCCTATACATTTCAGGTGAATTCTTCTTTTACTCACATTCTTCCCTCTTTCGACTTTCTCGGCGAAATTCTTCGAGAAATATTTAGCTATGTGACTGTAGAATAATTCAGAATCATTTTCATTTCATGAGTTAAACGTGACCTAAACAGAAATGTGGTTTTTGTCGTTTGTCCGTGGCTTCTCAACCTGTTACAGCGAACTTTATTATTAATTGCTGTCGTCGGTTCCGAAAGGCTTTTCGCTATACCTACCTGGAAATTGTGAGAAGTTAGAAATTCAAGCTGGAAACAGTAATTCTATCCCCCAGAGAACTAACTCCTGTGATCTTCCTACGACTACTATACTTCAGAATAAAAATAACGAGACATTTTCACCGTAAGAAAACGTTGGGATGAATCGTTTATCCCTGCAGAATTTCGAATTCCCTGTCAGGATCTGAGAGCAGATGCGACTTCTTCATCTTATTCGCGCCACGTCGTAAAAATATTTTTCTTCAAGGTGGAACATAATTCTAAATAAACGTAGAATATTTGTTGAATTAACTAACGCAAATGTTTCATGGCCAATTCGATTGCAATTAAAGTTTTACGAGCGTAGCTAGCTGCATGAAAACGACGCTTTTATTCAGCGATAGAAAATTTTGTCAGACGCAAGTAGTCGTGGCAGTTGCAGGACGGTGAGTATTATAGAACCGCAACCGCGAGTGTTTCATGGTTCTCGATACGAGAGCACTGGACCAGACCAAATTCGAGTCTAAGGTTGAAGCTAAGGTTATTCCCGGAGGAGTCAATCCAGTGGGAGGCAAAATGTTCCGTAAATGGTTGAGTGAATCAACGAGCAATCGAGAATGAGCTAGAATTAACACGATACCTATTACCTAGAATGCGGTTGAATTCTATATCCAGATGAGCGAGTTGCTATTGGATCCAGGTAACGTAGAATTTCACCCGATTCAAATGAAGAATGTGCTTCTATTAGAATATTAGAATATTTAATTAGGGGTCGGACGGATGTTGAAATATATTATTGCCATCGAGGTGCTCTGCGCATCGAATATATCTCGTCTATATTTGCAGGGGTAGGAAATTCCAAGGTGTGGAGGATTCGATAGTAGAATATTTGAATTGAATACGAATAAAGAAATTTACCGCCTGGGAACTTGATTCGACGAATTGAAATCCAACAAGAGTCGTTGAAAGCACTCAACGCAATAAAGGAATGGATTTAGATGATCGTTGAGCTGTACACCGGTCTAATGAGTGCTTGAAAAATAATCGTTAGTTATCTCGCTCCGAAACTTGAACGAGTAGACAATTATCGCGGGATGGATTATTGATCAGGCATCGATCGATTTCCAGTTTCAGAATATACAAGGTGATGGTGAGGCACTCGGTGAATTTCGATGGATTATAATTTTTAAATAATTTACAGAAAACGTTTGCGAGCCTTTCGACGGCCTTCAGTTAACAGTCGGAGAGACTCTCAAAGTTTCAAGTACAAAATGAAGTTAGCCAGCAATCGACAAACTCAAAACTTTAATGCGCGACCATGAGAATAACGATATTACAATAATAATTTAATACTATTTGCTAAGAAGCTTTGCATATGAACGCTGAGCTCCAACCAGCTAAGGAAACTTTAAGTAAAGTTTCGCTCTCCAAAGCATGTTCCTAGTTCACCGGTCCGTCTAATAGTCTTACTTGTATATAGGTACCTCACAATGACTAGACTTTACAGGATTCGCATAATACTTACTGAAAACTACGTTGAATTTTCTCGCTTGTTCTAAAACAGCGTTGAATTTTATCCGAGAACAATGTCGATTGCTGTAAATTGTGCAGACTATAGATACCAGCGCTGCTATGGTATCTGAAGTAATCGGAACTCACTCCAAGCTCAACTTTCATCATCCAATGCTAGATTTATTTTCCTTCTTCTATAATTTTGTGAATATCGGAGGAATTCTATAAATCTCTATTTGCAATGCATCAAGATTTTTCACCAATAATAAATCAGTTTCGTTGGTCAGTACCAGATTTCTTTCACCTTTCAGGTCAACATTTTGGATTCTTTGAATTTTTGTTAGGATCCAACGGATATTAACACTCATTGGAGTGACACTGATTGCCAAAGTTTCGACTAAAATGTCGAGAGTGGTAAAGTTGAGGTTGATAATACTCAGAGTAAGTAAGATCAGCTTGATCCGACAATATTCTCTAGCAGGAGTTGAAACCAAACCCTCGAAGCTCTATAAACTTCTAGTTTCGGTTGACTTGACCGATGTGAATCATGTGCAGCGATTATATGCAAGTGATCATAGAGCAATGTGACAAATTAACGGCCTGACGTATTCGCATAGATTCTGATTAATTGCTGTTTACTTGCAAATTTCATGCTCGCATTACACGCGCTGTGACTCGCTGTTGCCACGTTGATGTTACTAATTTGTTATCAACTATACTGAGCTTCTCTACGTAGGATATTATGGTAAGTGTAAGTTTTGAATCGAGGATAGACCCTCGGCTGTCGAGATGTTAATTACGGCTGTAACAAGCCTCGCATTTCTCATGATCCTGAGCTATTCTGGATAATAACTCAATTTTCTTTCACTTCAACGAACCTCAAGCCTTTCGGAGAGAACAATAAAAAAAACTGAGGAGTAGGTATTAGAGCGCTTTATATTCCTCAGAGTCTAATTAATACGACGATATTCAAATAATATAATATTTGAATAATAAAAGCACAAAATACATAGCCAAATGTTTTCAAAAAGTACAGAATATTCAATTTTTCAAATTTGCTTACTTTTTCATTCGGTAAATATTACTTCGTTAGCTACACGAGAATAACTCGATTGTAAAAATAATGTCTGCTTCGTTCCAACAAATTTTCTGTCATAACGTGATCAAACCCAGACTGTAATATAAATGTCACAAAATTTTTATATTATTTTACCTGAGAGAGAACACTCCGATATTTTCTGTGGTCAGAATGTTCAGTTTTTGACAATCGTTTCGTAATACTTGAAACGTTGTTTCAAATGCTCCTATATCGAAAGGTGCTTCTAATATTTTTATGATTATACCCTTAAGTGCTGTATAGCCTAGATGAAATGTGTCGACTTGGTACGATCCCCAAACTGACAATCTTAGCCAAGGTAACTGTAGCCTAGGTATTTTGCCGCGAATGAAACTCCTGAGTGACATTCCGGAACGCGAACAAGATCCCAGAGGTAAACTGGGTGGTTGTGTGGGTGAAAGGCATTAGTAGATGAAGGGAAGCAGCGGCAACCTCATCAACACATAATTGCGACGTAGCTTTTATTTATATCCCAAATCTTGTCCCCATTAAACTTCAGTGGAAAATATATCAGCATTCACCAGTGTGCATTATATATTTTAGTATTAAAACGTTACTTCAAGTTCATGGGCCGATAAGTTTCTATGAAATTTAAAACCACACTTCCACTCCGAACTCCTAACATTTCTCAACTCTCCCTGACGCTTTGAAATCATATCATATAAAAGTTTTACAACTAGAAATGCATTTCGTTCTTAAATGGCGGAAATAACTCCACTGTCGTCAATTATGCTGTACAATCTATATACCTCGTCGTTTCGACTGGCTATAATTGCTCAGAAAACATGCTTACAGAAATCGTTTAGCAAAAGTTTTCTTATCTGTTCTGCGTAACAATGTGCGAGTGTAAAAAAACGAGTGTAAGTCATATCAAACCTTTGCTCGGTTTAAACTATTTGGGTAAAAAATTTATTAGTTTGTTGTTTGACGTGAAACTTGAACTCACAAATTTCATACCCTCAAAGTTTCCTCATACATCACACGATCAATGGCAGCTCACAACCGAGGTCACGATTATACCATATCGGATGGACGAACGACGGGTAGTGAATTCGATAAATAAATATACGAGAATCGCAATGTGAGGTAATCCTCTCTCTAGAAATGCATTCACATGTTTATTTGTCTGCTTATGTGGTTCATTGATATTTTTCCTTCCTCTAAAGAATCGAAACACGGGTTTCGTCTGGGATTCGTCACACTCACGTCTCAACACTATAGTCTTTCTTTGATCGTGCAAAGACCGTGTGGTATATGAATAGAAGCACAAAATCTGCACTTTCATGGCCTGGTGACATGAACGGAAGTTCCCATTGAAGTGTGTCATGCTCCAAGTTGTGGGTATCGAGACAGAAGTAATCTACGCGCACGTGTAATTTCCACATATTTTCTGAATAGATTGAAAAATCCTCGGTAATCTTGAGAACCGAAATTTGAATCGGGTCGTATACCTATTAGTTTTGCGATAACAGACACTGGTAAAGGTATAAGGTACCATAAAATGCAGTCAAGGATGTGTAGATTGCACTTGATCATATTCTCACCGCGATAGATCCAGACTATTACCCGTTATATTCATGTTCGTGTATATACGAAGGGGTTATCGCGAATCGCAATAAACGAACTAAGTCAATTTTCAGCGTTAGAAATTTTCTATTAGCTAAACAACATTTTCCTCTTGGTGAAACATTTTTCATAAACTACTTTATGGTACCGTCGGTAGAGCGAAAAGTTTCTCCAAGGCGTGACTGCTAACTCAAGAAAAAGTATTAGGTGCCCTCCGAGACACGGGGCCTCGTAGTTATATATATTTAATCTTGAACACTGATTGGATATAAAAACATAATCCAGTAAGAATAATGATCATAAACATTTATTGTATGTATAGAGGTATTAATTCTTGGTAACTGTAAATTACGTCTAAATTACAGTAGCTGAAAACTTTTCGGATAATCTCCGTGCTTAAGGTTTAATTTATTTTTATCTAAAATTCTTGAGCTCAAAATTAATTAGCCAAAGTTAATGGGGTAAATTATATTGCATAAAGTGACACGTTTGAACGTTTGAACTAATTCGTACTGCATTAAATGTTCACCTACCACACGGAAGTCTTCGTTACACACATAAAATTTCACATTCCCATGATTATCTCGTTACGACGACTCGTAATTAGAATGGGATTCGTAATTATAATAATTCTGAACAGTGATTGCGTGCCTCTTAAGCACGACAAAGCTCTGACAAAGCGACCGGCTGATTAGTTGAAAAGTTATTTCAGAGAATCCTGATATTCTGTGATACCTCGTCCGATTTTACGAATTAAAGAGAGAGACGGAAACAGCGAGAAAGATAGAGAGAAAATTAGAGAAAGAGAAGATTTTACTCTCAAAATTACACGTCGGAAATAACTCCGTGTCAGATAGGCACTGGCGGAGGGTCGCAAATGTAGGAAACTCCAACTGGTTGTCAACTTCTGTAAATTATAACACGGGGCAATAAGTTGGAAGATCACTCTGCGTCTATATGTCCACGTGGGTTCATCTTGTCTTTTGACTTCAGATTATACGTTTGCTAATTACAAGACTCCTTTCGCTCACCTTTTCTCGCCCTGCTGATACCCTTTTGGCCTCAACGCAGATAAAACGGTGGAATGGTAATGCTTTCGAGTTGCGTAGGTGTAAATTCCGAGTATATCTTACATTACTATATTATGTATATGCGGATGTGAGCGGAGTTAGAACGAGTCAGCTTAAGGTTATCTCAGAAATGAATTAAATACGACATAGAGAAAGATTGGAAGGCTAAAAGAGTAAGAGACAAATCATCCTCTGTGGTTGACGTTGGTCGAGGGGGGACCAGATTTAGGAGATACTCAACAGATTTCAGCTTTTCCTTCGGCTAAACAAACTGTCTAATGCCACAAGTCAACGAACGTTTTTCTTTCAGCCGTAAAAGGGTCGCGTAATTTATTGGAAAATAAAACTTTAAGGTACAATCCAGTTCCCTGACGTTTCTCCTTTAATATCCACACCCCTCTCGTGTAATATAATCAGAAATCAAGGAATTGTGATACTCAAAATCCTGAAAACTAGTCGATATAAATGTCGCGAAATAACAAACACAAGTAAAGCTCATGGTTGTCCATATGTGAAGGAAATTAATCAGTGCATTCAATGCGTATGCAATACAGAAGTAAAGCAACCTTCTGCACGTAGTATGTTATCATCTCAATGATCTTATATTTGAAGAAAATTGAAACAATTTTTTCAATAATGATAGAACAGTGTTAATATATTCAAATTTGTATCCGAATTTTTATTTATTTTTTTTTCGTGAGTTCGTACTGTTGGCAGAACTTTATATGAAAACGATTTATCGGATAAAGGTTGCCATTTTATATTAATGTTTACACGTTATATATGCTTCCTGTGTCAGCTACGGATATTGAGGTACTCAATCAACATCACGGCAAATCTTTGCCCTCAAACTTTTCCACATATGATATCTTATCTGACTGAAAGACATTTGTTAACGTCAAATTCAATCGAGATCTGATAAAATGTCGATAATTTAAAGTCAAAGAAAAGATACAACGTATATACCATAAAAACCCGCTGGAAAGTTTAATCCTATGCATAAGTTACGCGGGTCAAAGTTTAGTTGTTTAAATCGTCTAAAAATTCCAAGACTCCATAGGTTTGAAATAAATCTATAAATTGAGAGTTGCCGTTATGCTCACTTCAAACAAGAATTCATTCATTCGATTTTCCATGTATTCCTGAGACGAAGGAAAACAACGTCACCCTATCAAATCCATCGTCTATATATAAATTCAAAGTCAATGAAACGTATTCGAACACCATAGAACCCGATTACTCGCTAAATGGTTCGAATTCAGGAGAGATAGCGAGTCAGAAACAAGGGACGTATGGTATGGCTCATGGCATACAGGCCTTTCTAAGCCCGGAAAATCCGATGCCTACGTAGTAATATGGAGGAAGTCTCTTTCCCTCGTCCTTATCGTCGTCCTTTAGACCCGCGAATTATATGCGTATATATAGGTATATCCATATACGTGGATGTATACATCGTGCAGTAAAGCACGCGAGAATTATTTTGCCTTAGGCATCGAGCTTCACTCGTTGAGCAAACGCCGCGTAACACATGGAGAGCTACGAAAGTTAGTTGAACAGCTGTGCCGAATGTATCGCTATTATTTGTTTCGGTAGTTTCATCTAGCCAGGCGAGCTGCAGGGATACATAGGCGAAATGCTCTCTTCGTAGGAAATAGTTTGCCGCCACAGTTTAGCCGAAAATTAACTCGAATCTGAACTGCTTGGGCAATTCGATTTGTTACCGGCAACGTAACATAACTATTAGTAGGGAGGCTGAGGGTGTGCGTAACCCCTAGTGATTTCACCCTTTTGTTCAACTGAGTTGAAATTATACCGATATTATCAGAGTTTCCTGGTAATTATACCTATAAACGATTATGTCCATTCGAGTGTAGTGCACTTCGTCCACTTGTAACTAGCTGACTACCAAGTTCAAAATGGTTTCCCATTTACTATCATATACCGATACGTGCTGTACTTTGGATGAGATTTTTTCAAATCTTCATCGGTATCTTTTTATCAAACAAAATCCGCAGTCTCCAAAAATATTACGAATTACTTGTTAGATGTAGGAAATCATCTTCAGAATGTTCTCCTACATTTTTACTTCTCATCACCTAGTTGATGATGTATGAGGAAAGTAGGTTGGTCAACGTCGAAAATGACTTTCGCTCATTTCATTATCCGAGTGATAGATTTTCAGATAGATGTCAATCTGTCCGACAAACTCGTCGGATGATCTGAGATACGGATTGATGAAAAAATCCTAAATTCACGCAGGATTGTACATTGGGATGATATGCGAGAAGAATTGCCAACGGCTGCATCACATATCTGATAGTAATCACATGGGATTGTGCGGTGATGAAAGGACTGTGAAAAACCGTATTATCCGTCTTATTACTAAATCTTATATTTCTTTAACAACACAGGATCAGTTTTACGTTTTAGAATTATTAAATAAGCTCGATGCCTGCCATATCTGAATGTGAATGACTGAAAACGTAGATAGTTATGCGGACCTTGTAAATTCTGATATTTTCACCTCTATAAGTAATGATGAATTCTAATAGTAGTGCGTAGTGACTCTCAACTAGTGATCGAGAGTTCGAGAAGAAAGGAGAAGAACAAACAAGTCTAAGAGCAGATTTTCCCGCACTCAACTTAATTACTCTGCGAAAGCAGCTTTTAGCAATTATCCCCCTGTAACAATTCAGGGTAAAGCCCACACGTCGAAAATGTAATTCCGAAGGCAGAAATTTACCACTAGTCTGTAATACTTCGAGGATTACATCATTTCAGAAAATGTCCGAGCTAGGCTGTTCAGCCTGAAAGAACAAAAACAGACAGAAAACTTAATTATGATTATCATCGTTCACTTCAGAGTTGAATCTTGTACTTTCGTTATTATGTCATATCGTTAACCACCGGTGAACTCATATATAAGGGAGGACGGGGCAAAATGGACCTCTTGGGGAAAAAAAGTTCCCATTCATACTCCAGATTTTTCATCGTCAATCGGTTTTTCTTTTTTTTTTTTTCGGTGGTCCATTTTGCCCCGCCCTCCCCTATATTATATATTCCGCCAGATATAGACTCATAGAAGAATACATTAGTCAGAGTTACAGTTTGAGGTTCGCTGTAGAGGCTAGAGTTGAACGACAAAAGCAGAAAGCGTAAAAAAGGAAAAGAAAAAAACGAGAAGAGTAGACTGAGAGAATGAAAGAGAATGGGAATCCGCGGAGAAGGGATGTTTGTTGCGGTCTATAGGATGCCCCAGTTTCTCAATAGGACGGAAACAACTTCTGGTCAGAGTACAGAAGAAAAAGTTCTTACCCTCCCTGTTTTTCTCCCTCAATCTATTTCTCTCGCATATCCTCTTGTCCGATGTATAGGTGATATATGTATATATATATTTATACCTGGGTATGTCCCTACTTTTTTCGCGAAAAGCTTGGCTCTCTGTCTGCGCATGACGTATTTGAGATTCTAATTTAAATATCATTCAAATATACATTCGGTGGCAGCTACCTCTACTGGAGTGGTACTCGGTGAGCTTGCTCGGTTGACGAGACAAGATCTCATCTCATACGCTATGCATTTATGGGCGACAGGTGGCGAGCGACCCTCTCTGAAAAGTTGTTCGATTTGCGTTGGATAAAAACGAATGTTGGGTCGAGGGAAGGACGTTTTCAAAACTCGAGTCAAAACAGAAATAAATAAATAAATGATTGAACAAGAAAAATAAAAAAACTCGAAAAAAAGATCTCATTGCATCGATTTTTCAAAGAAATAAAATTATGTAGGAATTCATCAATTTATTTTCAGCTCATTCTTGAGTGCGCGAGCTTTCTGTAAAATATAAACAAACCTGAGTAGTACATGTCAACATTTGTATTCATAAGCCTAAAATCACCTGGGGGTAGCCCGCTGTTTATTCGTCATCCATGAGCCGCTCTGACCTTCGTCAGGTTTTGAAATTGACCAGCGTATGTTCGGGAGTGAATCTTGCTTTAGGAGAAAATCCTGACGGTAATCTCTGGATTAAAGGGTAATTTGTTAAAAATTAATCGCCCGGGGAATGATAATTTATAGGACTTGCATGTCGTCATATAAATCAGTTATCAAATAAATCCTGTTGACATTTCTGAGGGTTGATACCTTGGCACTATAGAATTTTTTGCTTTAGTTATACGTAGTAGGTACATACCTCGAAGTGTGTTCAAAGGTGAGAATTATTATCTTCAAGTGTTACTCGTGGACAAAACTACGCGAAATGTAACCGTACCCAGGTGTACTGAAACACGACAATTCGTAGTCAACCTTGGTAACGACGTGTACAGTTTTCATGCAATGGGCCCGTTGAGCACCGCGAAGAAATGATGTTTGCATACCATGCATGATCACAGTGTCGTGAAGCAGAATGTTCACCGAGGGTACCAAAGGCGGAAGCTACGTTGCATTCCATGCCTTTGTAGTCTAACAATGAACTTCGTTTGTCAATTAATGAATGGAGTTCTAATTAATTACCGAACCGGCGATGCTTCGAAAGTCAGTATTTGGGAATGAGGCTGAAATGCTGAATTTGAGCCTGTTAGATTTTCGATGGATCTCATGAAGGTAGATGATACTACGGTGATATACGGAAATGTACCTACCTAATACGATTTCAAATAAATCTGCACACTTTAATTGCCGTTGAGAGTGAGTGCGAAATCATTTTTCATAGAATCTTGAGATTGGTTCGATTCAACGATACATTTGTGTATACTATATACTATATGACGTGAAAATCGTTCTGCGAACTTTTTGAGCTCCGGAGTAAATTTGCATTTGTAACCACTGCTCGGCAAAAATCCAAGATAGCTGGCTCACTGGAGAGAGCAAATGTAATTCTGTCAACGGAAGTCGGACCCACTTCACCATCTGCTTACCTCAGCGAATTTCAAATTCATTCAATTGTCAAGTATTTGCAGAAAAATATTTATTCGATTATATCTAGCGGCACAACGTGATATTTACTCGCTTCATTCAATACATGACACGTCGAGCTATACTACAACAACTAAAAAGTATAAAAGTAAATTCCATTATTATACCAACGTGACTGATACCTAACACAGATATCTATGTGACAAATTTTCAAATTTACGCGAACCTCCGAATCCGAAATATGAAAAAGAAAAAACGTTTACCTAACACTATCTGATTTTGGTCTGTCATCGTATCTATAATTTAAAGAAACATGTTTCTTTCGATTCTCAAATACAAAACTGATTCGTATAGTCATGCGGAATTCGGATGATTAGATCGGGAAGGATCATTAAATATTTTCTTAGAAAATGTAAAGAGGGAAAAAGTTGTCTTGGAGAATATTACAGTGAGGGTGGATATGGTTATACGGTGCATTTGAATGTGGGAGTAATATCGAGTAATGGAATACGTAGCAAAACCGGAAAACTTCATTTTTCAAACGATTGAAGCAGGAAAAGGTGAGAACTTGAACGCCGATAGATTTTTATAGTGGAGTAGATCGTTCTCGCCAGAGGCGGAACTGAAGCAAATGTCATTTCCCAGTACCAGCACCGTGGCTCTGCATTTTACGTTGCCCAGGTTGATCATACGGAACTTAATAATCCTTCCTAATCAACCGGCTACTTACCACACCAAGGCGGTTTTCACTCTGTCAGCTTCGCTACAACGAAAATTTGAGCTATTGTACGAAAAAAAAAAAAAAAAAACGATTCGTGCTCCTGTTCCACAGGTTCATAAACTATTCAACATTCAGGAGGAACACAATTCTTCTGCCATCACAGAGCATACCAAAGAATCTGACTTATTAATGAAAATCCCTTGGTAACAAGAGGTTTGTTCAGTATATGACCAAGCGGAGGTATAACATTCAACTTCAACTTTTGGCTTTTACGATATACGCACACATTTTCACTGCGTTTACGTTCAAATTTTATGGTAATTTTCTCAACTCTGATCGTTGTAAAATAAGATCCATAAATTTCTCGTCTGAAAGACCCTTGAATTAGTGGCTGAAAATATACCTAAATATCTTTCATAAACCGTTTAACTCTTCGTTGTTTTGCTACTCGAAATTTTAGTGGTGTAATTTGTTTATTCATCATATCATATTTTTCCGAAACTATGACGTTAACTGGCCAGGGTTTGAAAATTGCCTCGAAACGACGATATAGAAGATAAAAAAAATAGCAAAACCATTAAAATTAAAAATTGATGGCAAACAACGCCAAAAGATTAAAGCAAAGCCAATACTCTATGACGCGAACACGTATACGCAATCGAGTGGTTGAATTGGGCAGTGTGAAGTAAACATATTGCACGTGTCGGAGGGTCAGATATTCGGAGTAGAGGTAATTAAGGTCTCTTGAAAACATTGCCACCCTAAAGTTGATTCAGCTTGGCAATATTCAAATCGATATATTCGAGCGATTCACTTTGTTGAGTGACCCAGAAGATTATCAATTGCTTTCAGTACGCCACCAAATTTTCCCATTGATGTGATATTCAGATGAAAACACGCATTCGGCTTATGAACTTGTACGATTTGAGTTTCTCGCCTGCAGGCTACCTCGTAGCATGTCAATGAATGAATGAAAATCCGTCTCATTAGGCGACACTGATCGACACAGACCAAAGATTTTTTGAATATTATGAAACTTCATTTCGGTTCCGTTCTCACGCGTTCAGAAAAATAAAGCTTTGGAACCACAATTTTTTTGAAAAACACCATTACTCACACACCTGATTGAACGCCGTAAAATCAGGGAAAAGTATAAGCCAAAAAACATATAATGAAATGTAAACTTACTTAAAGCTAATTGAATTTTTCTCTCCTTTTTTTCTTGCAGATTAGGCAGAACGAAAGAGGCAAGGAGGCAAGGAGGTACTGACTTTTTTAGCCAAGCTTGAAGGAGGCCAGGAGGTGGGGAATAAAATCCCTGACCCGGGGCGGGAACCATTTTTAGGGTTACGGAAAATATAAGCAAATTACTGGCTCGCCTCAGCCCATACTAATCACCTCCCTATTCCACCCTCGTCTACGGTTGCTGAGCAAGGATGAAATTGGTTGTGAAAGGACCTCCGTCTTTCGCAAGCCTCGGCGAATAAACGCGTTATAAGTAAAGAATTTCATACAGAATTCCATAGAAACATTCATAATACTAAGACAGAGAGCAGCGCTGTGCAGATCTTGTGCAGCACTCATTATATACAAATCTGAATCAAGGCTGTAAGAAGTCATGAAGATAGGTTTTCAAGAAAAATACATACGATATATTGAATTGTCAAATTCACTTGCAAGATTTCCTACAAACTGGTCACCTGTGATGGGAAATTGAAAAGGATAAGATTATTACGATTTTTGGAAGCTTAGTTCTTCCTCCAAAATCGATCTCCCGTGATGAATGAATGAAA
This sequence comes from Tenthredo mesomela, assembly GCA_943736025.1. Classification (NCBI taxonomy): domain Eukaryota; kingdom Metazoa; phylum Arthropoda; class Insecta; order Hymenoptera; family Tenthredinidae; genus Tenthredo; species Tenthredo mesomela. Next base: position 32,793,804 of record OX031015.1, on the reverse strand, counting down.
TTTTTCTACTGCCACGAAAATGCTTCGGCCCAAAATTTTTCCACGAGAGCAGCTTTCCGCTGTTAATAATTGGATGTTTAAAATGTCTGAATTTATGATAATAGTGTCACCGTGTCACAGCGGAGCGACTAGAGATTAGAGTTCTCCCGCGATAAATGCCAGACATTAAAGAGGAGAGAAATATCTGTATCAACTGCTGGGTGGAATCTCTGCGACAAATGTAACAGCACGAGGCTGGAAAAATGGAAAAGGATACTAGCCGCCATTACAGGGCGTACGAGGGGTTTAAGGCTGCTAATAACGGAAACACGTCGTCGTTAAAGAGAGGAGCTGAACTTCCGCAGTCTCAACCAAGGCCAATAAAGTGCTTGTGCTTTGGGGGAGTCCCCGACAAGGCGAGCCATCATTCGTTTCTGAAAGGCTTTATGATAAACTTGGGAATATGTGCGTTATTAGTAGCATATACCCTTTTGGGTAGTTTTATCTTTCTCGCCATAGAAGGTGGAAGTGAAAGCGTGCACCAAAGAACGTTAGCCACAACAATAGCCAATAATAATCAGCCGATGAGACGAAATACTACGGCGTGGCTTAAACAGGTCAGTTTCATCTCTTTCATTATCGTAATTCTTCTCTCTTTCGTAGAGATTGCTTTTCTATTATTCTTTATTTTTTCTTATTTTCTTTCTCTCCTACAGCAATAAGTGAGACTCTTCTTTCTCGTTGTCGGGTATATTCTGAAGATTTTTTTTATTTCCCACCAAATAAGGTGCTATTATTATCCTGAATTATACTTACGTGTGTGTAGGTAAATAGCTAGTAAACATGTTTATTATTTTTATCAAAATTTCCTTAAAATTGTGTAATCAGCGTAGAAGAAATTTCATTTAAACCCCGACACGGTATGTGGGTACGGATTTGAGCAAACCTATATAAATCATGCAGCATACCTTGATTACACCTAAATTAAGTGACAAGGATTTCTGCTGAATTCACTAACTCAATATCGGATTCTTCCACGATCCATTAAACCTGTAAAACCGTCGGCATACTTTTCCTGGCCAGTGTACAGTTGAAAAAATACGAAAGAATTTGTATAAATCACTTTTCTGACTTTCAGAAAATCTAAATTGCAAAAATAATTCACTTACAGAGAAATATATCGTCCTTTTTGATCGGTTACCTTATGAAAAAGAAACATCATCAAATTTCGATATTATAATATCAAATTAATTTATCTAGACCCTTCCTTCCTTCGATCCCATTTTTATCCGATTAGACCTATCGTGTCTTATTTTTGTCATTCGCTACTTTAATTATTGGAGAGAGCCTTTCAATCGTAATATCAGCTCGTCGAGTCTTTAGTGTCTATTGTTGAAGTGTTATACAGTCAGAAATGGGGTTCGAGAAATCTGTTAGATCGGTCCTAATACTCTCCCTAATTTCAATCGAATAATTTGACTTCAAATTCGTTGATTCAGGTATAATAACCAAGATTTTTTGCTGACACCTTGATTCCACTGACTGTCACTCTTCAGGTCAGTAACGAGGCACGCTCGAGAACCGTGGAAAACATTTGGGATATTACGGTGAGCCTAAACATCCTCTATCGTGAAAACTGGACGCGGCTTGCCGCCCAGGAGATTGCGAGGTTCCAGGATCAGCTAGTGAAAAGGATAACGGAAGACATGGCGTCCCAAAACGCCGGTTCTTTCACCCCTGCGCAGAAAAACGATGGTGTCACTGAACGAAGGGTCCCCGACTACGAGTGGAATTTCGCCAAAGCATTCCTCTATTCTCTCACGGTGCTGACAACGATCGGTGAGTTTAAAACGTTTACAATCCCTCCCAATAGCTCTGAATAATTCCGCACTATGTGTCACCACGCGAAAATAGAGTCGTCTGATAAAGTATTCAAGAAGATAATGGTTTGTCGCAATCGATCCGCTACAAGCGTTGAGAATTTAAGATTCCGATTGCTATACTATGTCTGATTAATTAGTGGTTGATACTAAATTGATACTTGAAATGGTACAGAGTAACGAGTAGCGGAAATAATTAGAGGAGTGAAAGATTTCATTGTTTATATCAAGTCACGGTTTTTTGTTTTACAATTTTTCCGGTGGATTTGAAATATTATAGAATTTTTTTTCTGGATGATTAATTGACAATGGCCAGTGTGTATAAAATTATTCAATTATTGAGTCAAACAGTGTAGTTTCCGAAACAGTGGTGAAACCAGTGGTGTATGCGATGCAGAATACAGTGCGCTTGTTCAGCTTGTTAAACACCGACGTAGTTAGACTCAACGTAGGTAGGTACTAGGATCCTTGAGGCCAAATGTACGAGAGAACTTCCGGCGTGGAATTGTATAGTTTTGCTTACTGCAGTAATTATCTCCTAGGATGCCAATGTCTTTAGAGTTCAACTAGACTAATTAGATATTCATGCTCGTTTTATTTAGGCTATTTACAATTAACGGAAGTTTTACTCTCATTGCTGGAACTGTCACCGAAACAAAGACAAATTTACAAAGTAGAATGAGACCAAAATTTTAACTAATATTCCGTGAAATATCTTGGGATATCCGCGAAAGTATTGATCAGTTAGTTTTCTCGATGAATTACATGCAAACATGTGAGTATTGCTGATTTTATACTTCTGACAGCATCTTTAATCTCTAAGCTGTTTCTTTCCATCCTCATTGGCTTTTGAGAGAAATATCATCAAACAAAAAATTGATGCAAAAAATTTTATACCTGCAAAGACGAAATATCTTTCCAATAAATGTTGCCTAAATATACCTTTGATCAATTCACTAAAAACTATTAGGATACTGATCACGGGTGCAGTCTCTGGTTAGCCAGTCAATAATGACCCATGACTACCTTCGCAAGGTACAATAGGTACTTTGAGAACATTATCAAAACTGAATTGCTCTGGCGAATATAGGCAATATGCAAAAAAGAACGTTATATGATGGTCGAAGCGCTGTAACTTTTTTTCCAAAGTACATTTACATAGTTGGTGCGCCTTATTTTCAATTTATTCCAACAATAACCGAGGAGAACGATCAAACTAGTTTCTGATCGAGCGTGTATTACGTCTAGGGCTGCTTAATATTGTCCTGTTTAAACCTCGCGATCTTTTGGTTGTCCATGAGTCGAAGGGACAATAGTTTAGCGACGATTTTAGCGGTCATTATTCGCTAATGTCAGGCTTTATTTGCGCTTAAAATTGATCGCCATCATATTGGCTTCACGTGTTTTGCATCGATATAGTGTTTTTGCAAGCTTAATTACATACTGGTACGAAAACTACAACGCAACGAAATCCTGTAGCTATTTGTCGATAACAATCAACTACTTCCCGAATTACATGATCACATATTAGCATGAGTTCATATCCAACGGCATATCTCTTTCAGTAATTTTTATGAAGCTGAGAAGACGACGTCTTCTTACCTGGTAAACAAATTTTGCACTTTTATTTTAAGTTTCAGGTTCAGTACTTTTTAGGTTCAGTACTTTTATTGTATCCATAATTCGTTTACTGTGAAAATATCTGAAGTTATTTCAGTAATTTAAAATAGCTAAATATCTCTCAAATACGGGTACAATAATAATCCAGCTGAATATTGGCAGCCAATAATTCCAACGATTTCTAATTAAATTTGTGTTTTCAATAAACTGGTATTATAAAGAGAAACTCGGGAATAAAATATAGCAATAACAGTAAATTTATTATTATTTGTAGCAGAGTAACGTTACGTATACGGTATACAGCTTGGTATGAAATTTTCTCGAAACAAAACCCATGTTCTCAGTCACTATTGCTTTGTTTTGTCCTTGTTTTACTCCATGGAGAGGCACTCAACTTTTTCCCCCAGCTTTTCCCTTTAAGCTTTTTGCGACAGTTAATTACGAAAAGTATTACAGTATACTTTTTAGTAGGTCGTCTGAGTAGAAAAATATCATTGCGTGAAACTTGCGTCAGGAATTTCAACCTGTTCATCACCAACTATATGAGATCCCAACTTATATACTTTCCGTGCTGATGTTTTTTTTGCAGAATTTAAAAAGTTCATTCCGCTCTTTTCATGATGAAGTAATCAGGCTTTCGTGTAAGCGACATGGACTCGTTTCCACCAAGAGCGTGCAATTAAAATCGCTTAAATAACTCGTAAATATTAATATAATAATTCCTCCAACGTGTTCAAGTTTCAAACCGTAGAAGACCAATGAAATTAACTAATTGCAACAAATTGCTGATCTTAAACACTATTACTGTTAATTTCTATAATAAAATTAAATGTGCAGAAATTTAGAAAAGAAGACTGTGAACTATAATGGTAATATTCACAATTAGTAATTACCCAACAGGAATAATATTTTCATTCTACTACCTTAAGCAAGTACTCGCAGGTCACAGTCCAAGTAACTCATCCTAACATGCTTATTCCCTCAAATATTAATCTCAAAAAATTTAATAATGCCAACGTTCTACTACCGCAATTTTTTTAAATCTCTGAAGTAAAACCTCTGCGACATTTCCCGGTCTTCGCACTGGCCTGAGGCTTTCGTTGGATCTGGGTAAACGATACAAATGTGTAGCCGCGTACACATAGAGATGTATATAAACGACTATGCCACCCACACAGCCGCTGTTTGGCAAAGTTTAAATAGATACAAAATTTTTGCTTCGGTTCACATTAAACAGGGTCATTGGCAAGGCAAATCTTTGTCACTGTTCTAAGGACATCACCATAAGCATCGTAGTGCAAGACAGGCTTTTTGGTTACATATTAATACATGATGTTGATGTGGGATATAAATGATACAATATGCATGGATTTACACACACACACACTTCGATTATACACCCTGAAAATAATGCGTCAAGAGCCATTCATTTCCGCACAGTATATCTATAGGCATACCTATACCAGCATGCTGACTACCCTAATTCATTAATCTTTTTCACCACGAATGAATTCAGGGTTGAATAGTGAATAACACTGTGCTGCAAATTGAAAAATGAATTCTTTGTGTTCGTGTTTGTGGTCCTCAGTCCAAGTCCTATGTCACGTAACGCGTGACATCGCCTTACTCAAATTTAGGGATATAAATTTACTCCTCACTTCCAATTTGAACTTTGGCAATTATTACGGGCACCGTTATACATTCTTCAAACCCAATAGCTCTTATACTGGGGTAAAATTCGGCTCACCATTACACCAACATCGACCATTATCATTAATCATGCTGCTGTCTCGGTTCGAAAGTTAACGTCATACTTTTGATATCACATTTGATAGAACCACGTTATCGGTGCTTTGTCCGCTAGAGGAACTCCACTCTTTTGTATAGTTCTCGCTTCGCGTAATAAAAGTTTCCAATTTCTGATCTATAATACCTTAGGGCCGAATTCAGATTTTCGGCATATGCGTATGTGCTTATGTAATCCTGTTCATTTTGCATGGAAGATGAATATTCGACTCTATATTGTTGCATTTCCTGGTCAGGGGATGCATGTATGTATATCTGGCTATCTGCCTTTATATACTATATTTATATTGTATACACACGCGAAGTGACCAGCAACCTAAAATTGGACAAGCACCAAAAATGAAATAACACTTTTCTCTTCCACTCCCGGTCTCTCTCATCTATCCGGTGCTTCCACACTGCTCGCTCGTGTTTTCTACAATTTCCTCCAGTACTTTTCATCCCATTCCTACACAGGATATTGAACGCAATAACGTTCTCGGGAAATAAACTCTGTAAACAAGTGAAATACTTGAAATGAAAAGTTGACCAGGATAAAATAAATTCAATAACTTGCCGAATGTCCACACGCATGATTGAAACCAGCCGATTCTTCTTCATCTAGTTCGACATACACAGTTATTCCATAACCATATCTCTAAAAATGTATGCATACTACCGTGATTTTTTGTTGATGCGGCCTAGCAGGGATACCAACTTAAAACTCGTTGGCAGCATTTTAGTAACTCACCAGATGTTTCTAGTAAAATCAATAGAAATCACTAGATTTTTACTGGACATCACTAGATTTTTAGTGATTTTACTAGAATCATCTAGTGACTTACTAAACTGCTGCTAACGAGTTTTGGGTTGGTATCCTTACTGGGCCGCATCCACAAAAAATCACGGTATATGCACATCCGAGTTTTGTAAAAGCAAAAAAAGAAATAGATTCGTTTCTTTGTTTGATTGAAAAAAGAAACTGATTTTCGCCGGAGTAATGGACAAATTAAGAGTCATGTGTCACCTGGGAGATGAATTCGGAAGATGAGACGAGAAGAAGAGCAATTGCTTGCGAAAATTCAATATTTAAGCTGCAAACCAATCAATCGCGACGCTAGATTAGCGTCAAACGACGGAGCGGCTATACTACTACTGAAATTTCGAGTTAAGCCATTGCAACAAAGTACGTCACAGCCAAGTTTATACTCAAAACTAATTGCGCGATATTTCTAGCTGGCATTTCTCCTAATGAGTCCAAATCCGTCGTAGATAGGCGCGTCAGCTCTAAATCCACCAAGTGAATCGTCTCGAGACAGAAATATCGTGCAATTTCAGAATGTCAGAATTCAACCTATCCTCAGAGATTACGAAGGTTATATATATATATACATATATACAGGCGCAGGAGCTGAGCAGTGAAATCGAGCATAAAGTTTAAAATAATGTAGAAAAAAAGTATATCAACCTCAAACCACAAGATGATCTCGATTATTACTCTACGTCTAGCACCTGTGCCAAATCTCGTGTAATTTCAGGGAAAATCTCGGTGCTAAAATGGCGACAAATTAAAGCCTGGATGCACCGCAGCGCGCCAATCCATTAGCGAGGTGCAGCGACGCTGTGGTCGTTCCGTTACCATCGTGACTTATATGTCTACCTTACTAAAATCTAGACAGCTAGAAAACCAGCGAATATTATACTACCCTTTTATCTATTTGATGAAACGAGTTTTTTCTAGCCAAATTTCAGTTCAGGTTACTTTTCGCCACTCTTCACATCTAAGGCGAACGAAAAGTACATGGATGCAACAGCAACACGGCTTTGGTAATGCACAAACGATACTCTGCTCGCTATATCATCGACTGTGTATGGGTTTTCCCTATCGTATACATTCTGTATTCCGTATCTCGTGCCGAGAATATTTCTGTCATAGTAGTACATCGCGTGGAAGTAAACACCAGCAGAAGATTAACGAGTATATCTCCCGATGCGGTATTCAGATTGATCAGGGTAGATATTTTTCTGCTCCTGTCGCAATTACATACAATTCAATTATCGGGTGATCAATTGCGAGACAATTTCTCAGAACAGCGAATACGTATACCACGTCTGTAAAGTTTTCACGACTTCACGTTTCGCATTACTTGTATAATTCCCAGCTAAATTCGATCATCACCTAATTCAGCTGCTCACCATTCAATCTAAAGTATAAAACGAAGGTTAATGGAGAACATAGATCACTCTCACCTCAGTATTAATCGGATAAAAAGTGTGGGAGAAAGAGGAGTTAGGAGAAAGTGGGGCCTACGCATTCGCCGAGTGAAAGAAGCAAGAGGATTCTTTGAAGAGAAGAGCGTTGAAGGGTCTTCCGGCTGTTTTTCTTTTCTTCAGGATTCGAATCACGGTTGTCTTGTCTTGTCTGGCGTTGCGGCACGTCACCAACCACCTACCCTGCTACCCCAATCCCAATCACCACCCACAAACTTCTATTCCGCATCCAACACAGCCACGAGATGTTCCCCAGCTACCATGAAATTGCTATTTTGATTTCCTATTTCCTTTATCTTTTGTAATTCCGCCCCTACAAATTTCGCCGTCTCCCGTCTGATACTCTCTCTCACTCTCTCTTTCTTCTCACCCTCTTTAGGGCCTCGAGCTCCTCTTTTCCCCCAGCTTTTTTGCCCCCTTAGTTTCATTCTACCTAAGACGGTTTGCTTGTATCAGAGTCCTCTCTTTATTCTTCGCTCCCGCCATTTGCCGCGGAATCAAAGGCGCTCCAAAAACAACAGCTGGATAAAAGAACTTAACGTAAAAGCTCGAATGGCCTATCAGACCCGGAATGACGCGGTTTGACAATTCTGAGACAACAGGCTTGCCCCGGCATGAAGACGGGGAATGAACCGGGGATTGGTGTAGCGGTACGTCGACTAAAGATTATTCCAGCTCACTCACTCGCGCAAAGACAGGAGGCTGGATAAATATTGGCCGGACGATAATCTAACGTTTTTGAAAATCCACGGAAACAGGGGAGCAGCCGAAGCTGTAAAGAGAAGGGAGCAGATAAAAGGGATCCAAACTCCCGTATACATCACTTACATCTTAATACCCATAGATAGATATTTATTTATTTATTATATGTATATAACGTAGGTACATAGGCCATTACTGTTTGCGTAACGACCATTTTTACTCTTCCTGTACGGGGCTGGATTTCATTCAGCAATTTTGTGTAAGCATCGATAAAGGCCCAACCCGAGAAGGCACAGTCCTATCAATCTTTATATCGTCGATGGGTTAATAAACGCTGGGTGGGATCCATCATCCACCCCTGCATCCTCGACGGGGAAGATGTATCGCTTACGACGAAACCCCACAGCCGTGTGGGATCCAGGAATAGAAGCTTGTGCATATTCATGAGACAAAGGATGAATTGAAAGCCGACGACTGCTAATTTTGACAGACCCATCACCTATCCCAACCTAAGCTATTATAAGTATAGCCGATTTTCAACTCATCACGAAAAAGGAAGATTAACGAATTGTACGTCTCGCTTCATATACTCTGACAACATTTTGAGAATCATTCAGACTTGGTGAGCATATGGGATAGTGGAATAGTGGGCAGATAATGGAAATGCGATTAATACTGATGGTGGCGTAAAAAATGAACAATCTTCTGCTTTCGATTTACTTTATTTCGACGTCATCCTTGCACAATATATATACGCATGTGAAGTATCCAAATACTTTATGTGAAAGAAGATTAGTGTCTGGCGCGTTTTCGTAACGGCCACTCCAGTTGTTCCATCAGAGTGGATGTCGACTGCTCGTTGTCTCCTTTCGACTCCTTCACTTTTCATACTGTGTCTCTTTTCAAGCCGATTACGAAGTCGAGGCTAGGCACAAAAAAGCTTATCTTTGAGCCAGGTAGTCGTTAGACGTCCCCTCGCTTCGTATTCCAAGCGTAATTTCTAAGCGGGTATCGATATCGGGAAGGCATAAGATTCTTTTTCACCAACTGTATCGTCGCTATAGATATACCTGTAGGCTGTAGTGCAGGGTTTTGGCAGAAGGTCCATAACTTCCCTGGGTTTAGTACCGCGCCGGTTCACGAAGAGCACCAGTGAACGAGGGAGAGGAAAATACGAGATATCTCTATCCCCGTCAGTTACGAAGGTCTGCCAAGGGATCATCTTATATACCTATACCAATCATCTTTGTGTACCTGATCGCTGATCTTAGATATTGGATTACATCGTGGGAAGGTGTTATCGTTTTACTTCTCTCAGGCATCCGCGCTCATACAACGATATAGAGAAATTTTTGCTTCATCAGACTCCGTTGGAATTAGAGGAAAATCTACATGTGCGAAAGGTTGAACAGGCTCAACGGTCATTCAATTTGTAAGAACCCTCATGACAGCTGATCAAGTGGTAGAAAAAAGTCCGTCATCATAACGGGCCTGTCACAAATCCGAGTGAGAGATATTCCAATTTCAACGCTGCGATGTTTTTGGATGCTGAAGCTCGGAGGTTTGGCATGTTTATGAGCCAGGGCTGAATTCCGTATACAAGAATTTCACTCCGGCCATTATTCGCTTCCGAAATAAGCACTAATTAGCATCAATATAATTTGAATTCTGATCATATCCACAGAATGTCCACGTAAAACTGCTGAGAAAACTTCAGGCAAATGATCTCCCAGCTCAAATTACCGTTACATATGAAAAAATGTCGACATTTTCGTTATTTCCATCTGTTATATCACCGCGAGTAGGTACGGCTTCCTAGCGTTGTCCTCGGCCATTCAGAACTCTTCAACAAATTAGTTGCGCGTGCAAAAATACCCGCGAATCGCTTCGAGCATTTTTCATTTGCCGACCTGATTGATTGACCAGTTATTTAGTCGAGTGTAGTTAGTCGTGCGTCTATAAACATCGTAATTGGAGTTCGTTGGAAAGATTATAGCTACGAATGGTTATCATTTTGGAAGTTAAGCAGAAGAAGAAGAAGAAGAAGAAGAAGAAGAAGAATCAGCCATCATTAATTGCAATTAACAAATGATTTCTGATCGCTGTTGATTACATAGATGAGCGCAGATAAAACTGTCAAACCCTATTATAATGAATCACTTTCATTTTAACAACCATAATGAAGCGATTGGATTTTGTCGATATCTCGTCACAGTCTGGTGTATATCCCAACCAACACGAAATGGTGGATACACATTTAATCACGTTTAATATGCGTGGATATGTAGTGTCATAAACGTGTATCCACCATTTCGTGTTGGTTGGGATAGTACTCATTTTCTTGAGAACACGGACTTCTACCTAATGTTGAGATAATGATCACAAATGCGAATCTTCCTCCTCAACTGAGGAATAGTAGGTATTTCTTATTTTTCCGATATTTTTCGTTCCGTGATAACCCGCTTACCCATCACAATTTTGTCATACGCTAAAGGAGTAAGACGGGGCTCATAAGATAGCAGAGGAAATAATTGGGCACTCTCAACAAAAGTTCTGGTCATGTATCCCTAGGGATAGTCTCTTGCAAGGTCCAGGTATATCTATACGTATGAACACATGTGGGTATATGCTTTCTTCTTTTCTAACTGAAATGTACGTATGTTTATGTTAATATGCCAGAATGCAACAGTCAATACAGGTGTCGTGTGCAATCGACAAAGATGGAAGACTTCTAAAAGTTGAAAGGTTCTGCCACTCAATTGTAAAACTTAATTTTTTCCGAATTCGGTGGAATATATTCGAAAGTCGATTGTCTACATTGCTGGACTTCACGTGCATAGTTCCAAGCCATAATTTAGACTGCGGATATTGCCTCGAGTCCATCTCTCAGCTCTTTGACTTCACCCTTGCCAGTTTACCCTGCACTCAACGTTTACCCTTTGCATGATCAAATTACACATTTTTGAAGCCGCAGTAATTAGAGCAAGATGGTGATATTACGCAGGCTGATAGCCGTGTTGATGATAATTTATGAAAGGTTAAGGATGTCAGTAATCTGAGACAGATTAGCGTTTAATTTCCAGAGGATACTATCCACCACAAATAGCTGATCAAGATAATTATTTTGCAAAATTTAGGAACGGAAAAGAGAGACGTTCAGTCACGATCTTTGGAGCTTTCATTTGTGTGTGTGTGTTTCATGTGACTCTATTACAAGTTATTTTAGGCTGATTTTCCTTTTTTCAGCCATAGATAGGAAATTGTTCAAAATCGTTGAACGAAAGAAAGTATACGTGAACATTTTTTGAGGCATTTCACGTCCGGGTTACATATATACATCTTATCGCCTCTCATATGTCAAATATATTGCACAGGATGAAGCGGAATACAGACCCGACTTATAATAGCGTCCCGTGACTTCTACCTCGGATCCAGATTTGAACCAACGACCACCACGAATCGCTTTCGTTTGACATAAATTTTGTATCGGACAGGTAATTACAGTTCGTGATATCTGTACGAGGCTATTGTACAGACGTGCTGCGCATTATTATTACTCGCAAATTCAGAACATGAATGTGTGTACCTATACTAGTGTGTCTGTAAATAGTGAACTCTGCATCTGATATCGACCAGCTTATAAAACGTCTGAAACTCTTCCTTGTACATTACTTATATGTGTCTATTTGCTACGTAAAACTGCAAAGAACCATAAATCAAGTTCCGTAAATATGTAGTTGCCATTCATGATATTCTGTCATTTATTTGGAATCTCGGTGTTCAATTGAACGGTATATATATATATTATAGATATAGGTATATATATATATATACCTATATATATATATATATATATATTATACGTACTCTATACTAAACGTCTGTCATGTCCTAGAAAATTATGGCGTTCCATCCGGGCAGATTTGAGTATTATCTCTTTGACTTTAGACAGAACATTATATACTTTAGCAAAGGATAAATCCGTGGTTAAACTTTGTTTTTTCCTGAAGTTTAGCATTAAAAAATGATAAGCTTATTCAAAATGCCGCCGGGCCAGGGTAAACTTGGTATTAACTTTTTTTTGGTAAGGTAATAAATTTCGTGACGACGTAGTATATGAAGTCATTATATCGCGAAGAATTTCTTCAAATGTAAAATACCCGCTGGGAATGTAGTATAACGTACGAATATTAAAACCAAGTAAATTATGTAGGGATTCAACGCGGTTCACAATCCGTTGTTTAATCGATTGAACGTACACGTTGCAGCACACTATGTAGATACGAATGGCAACAGTTGTAACGATTTAAAAATTCAGCAACAGATGCTACCTCCACATTAAACGGGGATTCGTCCGAGAGGAAGAGAGGTAAAACAAAAAAAAAAATGTCAATGTTACGTTGAATTTTTATTGTCACTGCTCTACTGTGGGGCACCTGATGCACAAGCATCTGTGCGAGGGGAAACATTATCATAGAGTAGACGTAGCAGTGAGTATCTTGAAATTAATTACAACGGGTGTCATTTGAGTCGATGTTATTTCAAGATTAACTCACGGAACGACTAATAGACTATTTGAACAATGTACACGTGGAACCGTATCGTAAGGGAGAAACTTTCAAGTTCTTCAATTTCCGCGACAGTCCAGACCGAGCCTCAAGGCTTAGAAGATTATGTTAAGTTATTCCAAAGAAAAACAAGTCTTCTCTTGTCAAAACTGCGTTCATCCACCGCTCGATCGGCTTTCAAAATGCCATCACCATGTTAATGGAAAGAAGGGAGAACCAACGACGCAAAAATTTTTCTCGTCAAAGATCCGAACTTGAAAATTTGAAAGCCACAGCTCGCTGTATTAAAAAAAAAAAAAAAAAAAAAGGAACTATACGATGCGGAATCCGCCGGACTGGACCAAATCTAGACTATCTTACGTTAATTAGGAGTTCTACACCATACGGTATAATTGGATGGGTAAAATTTTTCATTTTTACTCAGAGTTTCGCACTAATTACTGGGCAGATGTATCCGTTATTCGTATACAAAAGTCAGATGAAATACAAACCCTAACGTTCAGAGCGAGCACCCTTCGAAATAGTAACAAAAGTAGAATAATAGAAGGGTAATTAAGCTTGGTAATGCAAATGGAAGGCCGGAACCGTGGTGGGTGAAATATACCGAAAATATTGCCAAAATATGCTAACAAAAGGCTTGGTGCGATCTTAGCATAACAATGTCTCGACGTTCAGCATAAATATCATGAATATGCATAAATGGAATCGCAATGTACATATATATGTATATACCTACCTATATTAGGGTGGTTTAAAAAAAAGTCAATATTTTTTTTCCATTACGTGAAAAATGTTAATAAATGATTGAAAAAAAAAAAAAAAAAATTTCCAATTTTCACTTAATATTATGGTTTTTCACAGTTTCAATGAAAACAATTATTGTAACGTGTATTCAAAAATATTTATATAAAAATATATAACAAAAGTATAGAGAAAAGTTTATTTATTATTATTTATTGTTTAATGAAAAACAACGAATATAATGCAATAATGAAAAATTTGATTTAATACTACCTAAACAAATAATAAATAACTTTTCTCTGTACCTTTGTTATATATTTTGAAAGAAAAAATTTTCAACACATTTTCACAATAATTCTTCTCCTTGGCAATCACCTGTGCAAGTCTACTTTTTTAGAATCACTAGCTGAAATATATTCAAAAAAATTGATTCAGTGATTTGTTCGTCTCTGAAGAACACAGTCAAAAATTCAGTGAAATTACAGTTTTTGACATCGATGGAAATTATGATCGGCAAATGCATGAGAGTATACATATTTCATATTGATCCAAGCGCTTATTTGATCAACTCAACATATGTTCTTCGGATTTTGACCTTCTAAAAATTAGAGGCGAAAGATGCTTTGTGTGGTAATATTTGATATCACTTTTGGTATGCAAGCACACGGCAATCGCGTGTCTAATAAACAGAATATCGATTAATCGTGCGGTTTATAAACTGAATATACCAAAATCTCCCACTCATCAATTTCGGAGCATGAACAATCTCGTGCTGTCTAGTTAAGTTACCTTCGCAACTTTTAGAGGAAAATAGAAGCCAAGTTGGGGCAAAATAGGATTCGTTTCACGGACCATAATTCTTTCCGTAGTACCTTTCGCCGAAAAAAGTGTAATTCTCGTAAATGTCCGTGGCGAATGGGCACTCCTTGCCATTGCATTTCAAAAAATAGTTGAAAAGAATTGGGTCTTACTTTTGGATTAACGTCAAGTATAACACCTGCGAAATGGTCAAACATATACGTAGACATATCTACCCATTAGTCAGTCTTAGAGCAGGAGGTAGAAAATTTTATGGATATGTAGTAGATTGGCTATCTCGTCTTGATACAAATGACTTTGGCCTTTTCCTCGAGCAATAGAGATACTCGGAACTAAGCGAAAGAAGGAAAAATTAGATCGCTGAGGAGAGGGACTTTTTACGGTAGATTTTTTCCTCGACTTCTGTGGATTGGGATGGTCAGGAGGAGACGCCCTGAATTATATCCCGCAATTTTCGGACAATATGGCGTTTTTATCAGATTCAGCATTTCTTATACGACCGCTTGTGGTCAACCACTCGACGCCCACGAAGCCCACCGGCGACAAAGATAGATATCGCTCGTGTTCATTACGTTTATGACACTTTAGTGCGACAATGGACAACCGACCTGGCTTCCCCTCATCCTGTAGGGAGCAAAACACGTAGGATGTGGGAGATTCCAAGCCAGTCATTAGTGCGCCGGGTTGAGTTTGACCTGCAAACGCCAAGTGTTCATTCTAACTTATTTATATCTTGTGTGTACTGCACCTTAAGTAAAGGCCCTTCCAACTATGTTTAGAAAACAGAAAGACTCTGGCAGAACGTACCATGACTTTCATTTCAAATTATCATTTCGCTGGTGAATTACCTTAGAAACTTAACAATAAGCGTTTTTTCATTTATAAAATTATATTAATTTAGTCATAAATTCAACACTTTACGGTACATATATTCAAAATGCTATAACAGTTTGTTCGAATTATTCAATACGGATAAACTCTCGATCCTGCGTTATCTAAATATGGTTTTAAAATGCAGGAGAACATAAATTCAGATTTAAAATGCCGGTTTATACCGAATGCTGCAGAACAGCTAGCTCGCTAAAATCTGACAGTACACAGATTAAACCCTACGTTTTACTCTCATTTCAAAATAACTCATTAAAGCAGTTTAATTTAATTAATTCTAGTATTGTCAAGTATTGTACAGAAAGTTATATACTTTAGTCATTTTCTCGCAGTTGTATAATAGATTAAAGCCGGCTCGAAGAGATTCCATCACTTTGGCTCGACAGCCAAAAATCATTCTTGTTAAATTTGAATTATACGCTTCTGTTAATCTGACATCGACTACTTACCATTGCAAGAGATACTATATTTGAAACTACTGTATGAAATATGCCTTACTCGCCATATACTGTATCGGTATCGGTGCTAAAATATCGTGAAAATTCCTGGATATCATCCGAATTAAAATATTTCATTTGAAAAGAAACTCGAGAGGGGACTTCAGGAGTTCTATACTTTACTGCTTTAATTTTTCGTGGTCCTCACTTGAGCCGACTGCCCCCGTGCTATTCGGCAATACCTGAAGTACCCATATACTTTTAAGAGATTTCTTTCAAAACGAGGAATATTAGTAACAAACGAACGATAGGGGGAGGGACATGCGAATTGTGCGTTTTGTTCAATTTTATGGTATTTCTTGCTGAGCGACTGAGAATTCTCAAACTTGAGTCGATCATTGAACAAATAGAGAACGCAATTTTCTTAGAATTAGAAAACAAATGTGTTGCTGTGCTCATTCTAATATTTAGAAGAAAATATATTCATCGAACCAACATATACCACGCAAAAATTAGAGCGTCCAATTTTTTGACCATAACTCATTCGGTAGTCGCCATTAATATCAATGGAAGTCCCCTCCTAAGCCCGGAGAAAATCTGGTCTAATAAATTAATACAAATATCCGGTAAAGCAAGAGATATAACGGCTGATTTCCAGCATATATTTTTACAAAGTTTACCCTACGGCCACTGTCAAATTTCCAAGCGTAAAGCTATCCGTTATCATTAGAGAAAATATCTATTTATTGATCCATACGTTTGGCCATTTATTTCTAATCTTGAACTGTATAAAGATTGTGGCAAAGAGTATAAGTACTGATTTATTGCTCAGATTAAAAAAAAAAAAATGCTTCCCATACCTACACATCCATGTTTTGCGCGGAATATTTTCTCTGAATACGACCGAGCATATTCATGAGGCCGCGATATAATGGTGTTGTCTTATAATTGCGTAACTTGTACAGCACATGGTCAAGGCGAATAACTTTGAATTAAACGAGACCGCTCGAACTCATTGTTTTAAAAAAAAAAAAAAAAAAAAAAAAGCTGATTCCCAAATTGACAATAAGATATTCTCAATGTTTTTAGATCTGCAAAATTAACTAGATACGCGAAAATTATTGTTCAATGTTGGGTTTCTGGTTTAAAACCATGCACACAAATCTGTACTAAATGTAATTGCATCAAGTTTAGGGACGAATTTTATCAGTAATCATTTCATGTATTATGTACTTCAATTAATCCTACATTCATGTTAAAAGAGATTTACTATTTGAACGATTGCTCAACCGTGTCCGCTACAATTTGTCGCTGACGAAGATAGACGGTATTTGTTGAACGAAATGAAATTTCACTCCATTGAAAATAGACGTCAATTTTTCGCAGCTCTCGTTATAATTTGATTTTGAAATCCCGAAATTCGCCAGATTTTTTATACATTACCTATCTCAGATACCGATGCATTATTTCGGTGATGTTAAAGAAAATATGTGATAAAAATGATAGATATGAGCAATTTTTTGTATGGATAATATAAATGAGCAATGGTTGAGTAGATATAAGATTCATTACTATACATTTATGCCGATAAATAAAAAACAAAGGACTAATGAGTCGTGCGCCGCATTTTATCAGACTTGAATATCCAGGTTAACGGAGCGAATGCAATTAGTGCTCGTAAGTCGTAAGTGATATTTAATATCATCATCGCGATATCTTGGCAATGAAAAATGAAAATAAAAAAATACTGGAATACCGCATCAAGTATAAATAATTTTTGTCATCTGCAAGTGGTGACAGTTTTATAAGAGAAATATAGATCTAGACGAGTAGATAGCTATTACATTAATTGCAATAAAATCTTCTACAATTTCAATCAAAACGTCCGCTCACTGTCTCTTTAATTACGTTTTTAACGAACTCTCGCTGTATCTTTGAAGCGTAAGCGATATGATATCAGTGTGCGATAAATATTACAAATTCCAGTCACAGAACCGGTAGGTATACTCTCTAAATTTGAATCAGTGAAAACTACTGACAATCAGTGACTATTCACTGATTCAAATTTAGAGAGTATTGATTCATTGCAATATTGCTTATAAAATATTGCCGTGCAATTTAGCCAAAAATATTAATATTGGTACGTAAAAGAAATCGCAGCGTTATTATCATTTGCAATGCCAAATATTTTTCGAGCAGAAAATACGAATCACTGTTCTAACTACCAAGATTGCAAGTAGGTTGTAAATCTTGAGATATGATGGAGAATGTAATTGATTGGAATCTACTTTTAAGTACCTGAACTGTCGTGGAATAAGATGACAGAAAAATTGATGGTAAAAAATGTTATCCTGGAAGCTGTAGCCAAGGTTGAGTTGTCGATACAGGCTGCGATACCCGGAGAAATAACTATAGTTATAGCTAAAGCTCCCTTTTCCCCCAGAGAGTTTAGAAAAAAGCGAGAGAAAAAGAAGGAATAGCCCAGTAAAGAAAAGAAGAAAAAGAACTGGCCGTGAAAATGGTAATAATAAAAATAATCGGTGATAAGAAGGCGGGCATTCTGACCCGTAGAAAATATCCAAGTACTGGTCTTTTGTTCCCTAACCGTCATGAAACAATGAGAACTCATTGCCCAGGCTATCCGCAATGAAATTTCGTTTTCCATTTACCCTTTCAAAAGAGCTCCGCGTTTATCACTTGCTGTTTCTTTATTTTTTATTTTTTTCTTCTTCTTTGCAACCGTTTAATTGAATTCTATAGGTGATCTGTGTAGTACGTATTTCAGAATGTTGGACTCGAATCACTGATACATTTCTTTTCAAAATCCTCCATGTATGTGCCAAAAGTACTTTAAACTCTGCACAGCTTAGTGGCGTTTAAAGTTGTGAGTGAAGACTCGGAATATCGAGATCTATAGACATTTTCGCTATGTCTGGGCTAGACACTTACGAAACTCTTTGTAAATTTTTTTCATTTTGTTCAAAGAATTGCCGGGGGATATAAACGTAGCTGCGGAAAAATGTTGACCTTTAAATTCGGCACGCGAAGTTCACCTCTGCTTTCGCACGGTGGCTATACAGGTATAACATCATGCGAACAAACTCAACGCTCCAATTTACGTAAGTTTAATACCGTCGACTGTTTTTCACCGGAACTTTACGTGTTTAAGGGCCAAGGAAAGGCGGGCACGTGTTTTCTAAGTAAAGACAAATTTTCGAGACAAAGGTTGAAGGCTGTGAAAAGTGAAACGGCAAGCCTGAAGCGGCGACGAATGGCGGAACATGCGACCCGTGAGACCTTACAATTTTCACTTCTTCTCTCTCCACATTGATCAACGGTTGAAATATATTCCAACAAAAGTTTACTCAGTACCAACGAAGCTCTTTTCATCCTCTCATGTTCTTCTCTGAAGGAGAACCGATTCTAAGGATTCTTCGCAACGATGCGATTTGACAAAGTATAACGTATCGGTTTTCTAATAAAAGTTAGTTTTCTTCAGAAATTATATACGCTTGCAGTTACAACGTTATTTCCTCATTTAAATACGTGATTGCTCACCGCAAAGTATACTTACTCGAAATCCCACTCTCGTTCTAATTCAAAACCTCTGATGTCCAGCGAGTAGTTTTGGACGAGTGGAAGTTCTCGAATCTTCGTGGTTAATTACCGAGAGCTTTCTCGCCACATACTGCAAGCACTTGAAAAGCACCCCGTGTATGCTTTCCTCATGGTCTACCACTTGACCACACATAGCTTTGAACTATGTATTATTAGAATGTCAACCCTGTGCATTTCTCAAAGTTTCAGCTAACTCTAATGTCTGCATACATATGACTATATCGATACAGTCGATACTTTTTATTCGAAACGAAAGAGGAAAAGAAATTTTTTTTATACATTTCGTTATCTCGACTAAATCCGTATGGTTGATTCAACAAATCCTTTATCTCTGTGCACTACGGTATAAATTTAGTTATATATACGGAAGTGGATTCAACTCGGCTGCTGTGCCGAGAAAAATTCTGAAATTGAAAGAGTTTAGTGATACTGTACAAGACTCAGATGTAACTTGTGTATATTTGTAGGTACATATATCTGGGTATATATAATATATGTATTCAAGCATATAAAATCCCCGCAAGATATACACAAGTATTTACTCCCGAGAAACTCGTGACGTATACGTTAGCTAGAATTTTATGGCAATAAAACGATTACGTTTTACGCAACGCGGAACATACTCGCGCTCCGAGAGAAAATCCATGCTAAAACTGTAGTCAGGAATGTTATAAGTATTCCTCGTATAAAATGTTACTTCGAAAACATTTTCACTGTTCACCTCTTGTACCGCGCATATAACGTCACTACTATAGTGCACGGAGAAAAGTGTATAGCAAATTTCCTCAAACTAATATAGTAATGGTGGGATATACCTTCCAATATGACGATCATTAATATACTTTATACCAAATGTCACCATATATAATAGAAATATTCCTATATGCATGGTGAAATTTGGTATGAAGTATAGGAATGATCGTCATATTGGAAGGTATATCCCACCATTACTATATTAGTTTGAGGAAATTTGCTATACACTTTTCTCCGTGTGGTAATAAATATTGTCAGTAAAGACATAGTGGCTTAAGCATACAGGAAATTATCAAAAGCATAATAATGAAAATTCATAACCACCTCAGTCCTGCATAGGAAATTTTCTGCGGCTAGTATATCAGCTGAGACAATTTTTCTCACGTCGGTAAAAATAAAAAATCGAAATTTAATAACTTGATCAAAATAAAAGCCCGCAGAATATATCGACGGCGCTTGTCCCCCATCCATATGCAATCTCTTACTATACGATCGATGCAAAGTTTGAACGATCGCGACCGCGACTGCGGGTTAAGGATGAATAAGACTTACCTTCGCTTTACGGTCGAATGATTTTTGAACGCAGCGATGACCGGATATGGACATTCCTATGGTGGAAAGGAAAGGAAAAGATCGATCATTTCTTTACCTAACTCGTATCAATGAAGCGTGCGTTTTAATTTACGTTATTTCCTTTCAAAAAAAAAAACAAATAGGAGTCAAGCTTCGCCAATACGAAAATGAGAAGTTTCGACGCGCAATTATACGACCGCGGTACTATCTGAAATATCATTTTCCTCAGTGAAAAGAATTTATTACATAGTTTAATAATCACTGAAATTTTTTTTGCCTATGGAATGACAGAATTCCGAACATTTCGTGCTGAACAGATTTAGACATTCACGATTCATAGATTAAAATCCATCATATAGAGCCAGAATTTAATTTCACATTATACAGTTCTGCTTTTTTTTTTTTTTTAATCAACCAGACAAAATGTGACCAATGAGAATAAACGTGGTGAATTCAGAGTAGATAACGAATTTCCGCATTCGGTTCGACTGAAGCTTTCCGGAAAAGCTGGGGAAATTAAAGAACGTACCTGAATTTGCGGAGGTCTGAATATAATTGGTGCCTATTACACAATGTGAAATCGAGGGTAGCGTGGTTTTCGTACTTCTTCAGAGCTTACTTGTATACCTTCGCTCCTCTAAAATCGGCTGTTGTGATCACGGTAATATAACTTTATAAGTCTTCTTACGATCAGATACCTGAACTTTCAAGTTTTTCCCTAGTTTCCAAAGTCACGTTTGCGCCTCGGCCTCAGAATATCCCATTAAATCCTCAGGCAACTTTTTCTACAAATTAAAATCGATCGAACATATATTCGCACGGTTAAATGGGGGCTTGGCAAAAAATGCACATGGCATATCTATAGTTTTCTATTAAACTGCAAGTACATCAAAACCAAGATTGTGCTCCAATTCTATCGATGATATTCTCTTTTCTAGCCAATATCTCGTGTCTTCGAAGTTAATTTTCAATATTGTCAGCTTTGGCAAAGAGGGCGAAAATACAAAGTGAACGTTGAATCTAAGTCTGACTTGATTCTTCAGGCATTCATATTTTTCTTGTTGTTTGACATTTCTTCGTTCTATCAAGTCGACGCTAGAAAAATCACAATTGCTGATTCGGGAAAATTTCTATACAGCTTGCGGCAAAGCGACGTGAAGCTTGGTCGAATCAGCACCCGTTCTAAGACTCGAAGCGAGTATTGGTACGCATCATTGCCAAGCCATAAAGCCCGGAGCACAACAGAAAAGAAGTATATCACACGGTATCAGAAACACACAGCATTTTCCGGTGTCAAATATTATATCCTGACCGGAATATTATACCAATTCGCACGACTACTTTGAGACCATAAAATAAAATCTAGAACCGAACTTGAAAGTTGTAAATTTTCTTCGGATATCGCAAACCCTCTATCAATCAAATTTTTATTCTATATATTGTTCGTAACGATTTGTCAAAGGGATAGGGCTAGGAGCAGTTACTTTTACAGCTGTCATAGCAGTGATACTTGCTGCCTGATGTATCTGCGATAAAATATTGCTACATATGATGTAGGGCTCGTCTTATATACTTATTCCGCGGATAAATTGACTGAAAAAATATTGAGCCGTCTGCTATTTACATTGAGGTAGGTATACCTCAACGTATCTTTTTTGTTCAACCTATTTGTGCCATTTTTATTCTGATGATTTTTTTTTTTTTCTTCGAAAGCTCAGTGACAGAAAAGAGGGTGTTTTATAGCCTTGTAAATTTCAGACTGTTAAAATGGAAAAAGGATACCAGCCTGTCATCTTGAAATGAAATAGGGGTGCTTCAGGCTTTTCAACTCTACAATAGCTGTGCCATACCTATTACCATTTGAGATGGTTTTTTTATTTTTCTTGTTTTTTTTTTTTAAACACGATGTTAAATACCACTATTCCAAGAAAAATGAGAAAAACAAAATGGGAATTTTCCATACTGGAGCAGCCCCAACTTCAACTCTGTGTTTCGACTAAACGAATGGATATTCGACGACTTATATGATACACCAAATAATTGCTCTCTCATTGCGGTACATTTCTTTACTCTCAAATAGAATTATCCGATCACGGTTTTTCTCAAACAACGACAAATGCCTGTTGGTCAAAACACAGAGTTAAAGTTGCGGCTAGTATAACATGGAAAATTCCCATTCCGTTTTTCTCATATTTCTTAGAAACTAGATTGGAGCAATCGATGAAATTAGTAGATCAATTATTGGGAGCAATTAAAAAGCAATTTCTAGGTATATGAATCATTAAAAAATAATACAATTTCGGGCTTAATTTAGATATAGGTTGTTCATTACTAGCTATGTGACGTGAATTCGATAAGCGCAGGTAACGCAATGCCAGTTTCCTTTATGACAACGCGTTTAACTGAACTCATTTGCTATCGTTAAAGACTGCAGAATATTTGTTTTTAATTACCTTTACAGTTTGCCGTTATTGGCATTACCTATCGAGCCATTTGAAACTACCAATGCAAATATTCCACTCATTATTATCTTATCTGATGAAACGATTCTCCGATTGCTAATTGGAAGAGGCAGTTTAATTAGCTTAAATTCAAAATCTATATAAACTTTAACTAAAAACCAGAAAGCTGTCAATAATTTAACAGCTCGTTAACGTGATAAGATACTTTGTTAATTGCATAAAATAACTAGCGGATAATCTCATTCCCAGCAATCTACAAATCCCTATTATTTTGAAAACATGATATTCTCGGTCAAAATGAGGTCAGTACAATCAATTAGTAGATTTGACTGATACCGAATAAAAACGTAATATAAAGTTAATGACTAAATATTATTTCTTCATAATTTTTATATTATGGTCTCATTTTGACATACAGAAGCATACTCATAGAATGAGTACCCTTCAGCGGCCCATATCAGCGACAATGGCGTACAATAAGTATTAATGGTATATGAGAATGAAATGAGCGATTATCTAGCAACTCGCCGTGGTATGTCTGACTGTGTGCAGTCCAGCTGCAGGTCTCAGTTCATTGATTTCCAATGGGTCTTTTTTTTTTTTTTTCTTTCTTTCTCTTTTCCCGAATTCTAGTTCTTTTTTCCCCAGTCTCCGACCGCAAGCTTCGTAACCCGGTTGACCTGGATTATGTGATGAGAGATAATGAGAAAACCCACTAAATGTCAGAAATAGAAGAGAAAGAAAAGTAATACCGTGGCGCTAATGAATTCGTTTTAGTTCAATCATACCAGTTGTAGATTGTTACTTCTATACTATTCGGTTGAACTGCTGCAGTTGCATTTAATTGGCTGTTGTTAAAAGCGGATTCCGAACAGATTTTGCTGACAATCCAATCAACACACTCGATAATCGGCGTTTGCAGAAAATTTAGTCGGTATGTATTATTTAAGAGGTAACAACGGAATAACGAAATAACAACCGCGTCGCCGCTCAGAGTTACGGCAATTCCGTATTTTACAATTATTGTTGGGGCAAACGTTAAATTTCATAGCCCTAAGCGACTCGAGTAATGTCTTTAATCAACAACGAGAAAAAAGAAAGAAACAAAAGAAGAAGAAAGAACAATAACAAGAAAAAAAAAAAAAAAAACTCTTCCTCTTCCTCCAGCCCTGTTTTTGAAACCGTCCAACCAAAAGTGTCAAAAGTAATTAAGAGAGGCAATAACAACAGTTTAACGTTCTTTGTTTAATTTATAAACGAATTTTGCGTATACAATGCGAACGAGGCCCATCTCGTTCGTTTCTGTTCATCCTATGATCCCATATGTCTCTCATTCAATTTGCCACGAGGATAATCAGCTGTGCGTGTTATCATTTTTTTTTTCTTTTTTATTTTCTCTTTTATCACTAAACTCGCGTAAAGCCTCGAAAATGGGAATTGAACGAGACTAAGTATGACTTTAACCCGTAATTTTATTTTCGCCTATATAGAACGGATAATATCAGTATTAATATAATATTATATGGCCAAAATTGCGGCGCTTTAATGCCTAATTATGTATATCATGAAACGGGGCAGGTAACACGATGATCGTCGAGCTTTTTCCCCGCGGCAGTAGTAGTAGTAGTAGTAGTAGTGGTAGTCTGTAGAAAATTTAATATCTGTGTAAAAAGCAATAGCGCCAAACCTCCAACCTATATATTTCACATACACGTACAGGGGGATGGTATTACACGAAGATATGGGTATATATTAACCTTTATATATAGTTGTATATCATATTGTAGAATGTGTATACATATATATATTTGTATCCAAGAGAGAGCAGTACAAGGAAAGGTATAACGTAGTCGAAAGGCAGGCAGAGCAGAACAGACTCACCGTCGTAAACAACATACAAACCATTTACCCAGACTTGGTAAATTCCTAATTTATATTAAGCCACTCAGATTAAGTGGCGCCGAATTAAATGAGACCTGGAATAACTGGAAGAATTTCAACAGCATGGAAGAAGTCTTATATATGTGACATAATATGCACCTATATACAAAAGACAAGATATTCTGGAGATTCATTAAGATACTTTGAAACGGCTAAAAGCCGTTTGATTTCTCTTGAAAAAAAAGAAAAAATCTAATCGCCTTTACTAAAGCCTGACAATGACATTTTTGAAAAGACCCATACCCATGCCATTCGCTGATATTCCTTTGTCTGCATTCGAACTAGGATTATCGCTTGTTTGAACCGAAAAAAATCTGTCCCCTCAGCTGCGGAAAGGTATCTCTCGTTACCATACACACATGTATCCAAACGGTTATGAGTAAATCTTCATATAGTACCTAGCCAGCACACTCACGCAGCAAAGTCTCAATTGATGAAGCCTCTGCGTTTAACGTATATAGTGGTAAGCAAAAAAAAAAAAAAAAAAAAGAAGAATTTAGCGTAGATGTATAACACTTTGAAAATAGTTGCATGAACTGTGTTCTTTATTACGAAATTCGGTGAACTTGATGGCTGAAATAATTCGCGTATAATAGTATATTGTGTAACAAGGGATGAAGCAAGGTGAATGCAGGCCAGGGTGAAGTTGTCAGCCCGAAGCCGAAGGCGAGGGTTTTCATCAGATTGGCAATGGCGCTGGGGCGGGAGGGAAAGTACATTCCCTCCCGCTGAGTAGATATTCTGGACTCACATTCGAAACACGTGATTTTCCCCACCCCCGACAAGCATGAAAGAAGGCTCATTTCATCCACGTATTATGAAAAGTACTATTTCGGTCTTATTGATTAGTGTGAAAAGTAATGCCATGTAACAGATGACGTATAAAAATGGATTGTACGAACTAACTGATCGATACACGAAACTTTCCTATAAAGTGACGACAGCCTCCAGACAATATGAATATAATAGTCTCTTTCCTTTTCTTTAGCTTCCATGTATATACACCCTTTTGTTAGTTCCCCGCACTCAACTATGCGCTTCACACAATGCACTATCCTCTTAGAGTCTGGAAGTTTACTTTATACTCACATCAATGAAAAATCGAGACTACAAGAATGAAATAAAAAGAAAAAAAAAAAATATATACATTATATATATATAGCATAGCATCAAAGGCTTCAGATACTGAGAGTCGGTCAAGCTTTTACGGTGGAAAAGGAATTTACGAAAATAAAAAAAAATAAAAAAAAAACAACTCCAGTGAACTCATATTTTAACAGTCTAGTGGATTTGAATTCTCAATAGATATTTCAAACGAGCTTCTGATATGCTAAGCTCTTAGCATTTGTTATAGGTAACTATATTTTTCAAAAATCGTACATCATGGACTGCAAAGACGAGAAAGAGTGCAATTAATTGGACTTATCGCGCCGAGCTGTACCTTCCCCGTCTCCCCCAATGAATTATAAATAATTAAGATCATCCTTAAGCACAGTATTCCGAAAGGCTGAGGTATAATAAACACGGCTGCTCACAGCTGAATAACTAATTTTTACTTTTTCTTAATTATATAGTTAGTGAATATATTTAGAAGTTCAGTGGTCCATGCGGATGGTATACGACGTAAATTGTTGACCCATGATTGCGACAAAAACGAAAATGGTATGAGCAATCCTCGTTGCGTGTAATTGAAATACTTTTTCATTGTCTCGAATCGTCGTGGTGCTTATTGAAGCTACGCTTTGAAATTACGCTATTTGTACTTGCGCATGCAATCTCTTGCGAATGCGACCGTGTCTGTAAGCCTCGCGAACTAAGAAACCGCAGAGAAAAATTCTAGCTTTTATTTAGATGGTCTTTATTGTTTATGGTATAACGTAGACTCTGAATACTTGACTTGTTCTTTTAGTATCCTCCCGTCAACGATAAAGCTTGATGTTCACAATATCAGAGTAGTTGAAAGTTGGTAAGCATAACTGCACGAAGGTATTCATACAATTTCTTTCTTTCTTTTTTTTTTGTGTCTTTTTCTCTTTTCTTCGTATAAAAATAAGTTTCACTATATTATGTTTGTTACGCTGTGAACAAAGATACGATGGAACAAAATGTGTTGTTTTTCTTTCCACTAGCAAATCCGGTGAATTATTATAATTTTTTTACAATTTTTTAAAATTTTTTAATTTTTCTTGTTTCTTGCTGTCCACTTACTACGTTGAGTTATAAGAGTGCTGCAGATACTGAGAGAGAGAGAGAAAAAAATAAATAACGAACCTGCTCACTGTTATGAACTTGACGTTTTTCCAATCAGACCGTATAATTGATTCACAGCCAAATTCAAAAGAGAGCTCTGCTAGAACCGAGACGTAAATGCAAATCTGTTTTTAAAATATTCATAAAACTGAGTTTATGAGCAATTACATTCACACGCGGGTTATGGTACTGATCGCATTTAATATCGCTATGATTGTTCGTCATTTTACAAGCCTGGGTAATATTAAATATACTACTAAGAAATCACTACTTGTAGTTTCTCGAATTTTTCATGCAAGTTACTGCCAAGAGTACGATAATTTAAAAGTATCCAATGCCGGTGATAATATTACTCGTCATTAATCGTAATATATCACGATTCAAAAGTAATGAGAAACGCCTCTTTCAAACATTTAATCCAGGCCCAAAAACGCGATGTCGTCCTGACGAGTGGCGTCTTATGTGAACAACGAAAATTAAGAAAGAGGAAAAGACAGGGACCAGAGAAGGTTGGTTTTATTATTTCATGAAGACAATTGGATGGCTGTGCCTGGCGGTTTGTTCAGTTCAGAAGACGAAGGTTGAAGAAGACGACAAATTGAGATGAGACGAGTCTTGACGTTCGTGTTAATTGTGTTCGTTCCTATGGTTGAAAACTTTGGTTAGCCGGATATTAGAAATTACCTAAACTCTCTAATAGTATATTATGCACCTAGGGAATAAAGTGTTCTTTTTGACGAGTGTGAGGTTTGTCTCCCGAGCGAAGCGAGGGCGACCTTCACACTCATCTAGAAGAACACTTTACACCATGGTGCATACGATATTTTATGCATCCAAGGGCAGAAAGCGCGTTCTTTATGCGCGCAGCCGGGAATAAAGTACGCACTTTCTTCCCTCGGTGCATAAAGATTTTTCTTTTCAAGATCAAAGATATTCGAGCGTTTAATTTTAAGATAAATTTATTTTATCCCGTTGGAACTTATACTCTGTGGGAATATATATTTTCATTCGTATAGAAACCGCGATAACTAGCTACACGTATATCTTTGGACAGTGATTTAAAGCTGCAGAAATTCACTCGATTTTGCGCCCTCGTGCTTGAGGTACAAATCGTAGTAGATTATTTCGGCTGGTCGAGCTACGAAAACAAAATAACACTTCGAAAACAACTCTGTCGCCAGACTTGCTTCCCCACCTGTATACAAGTAGCCCTCTTTTCTCTTTATCCTTTGGAGTTTCCTTAGAATCTAAAGCAGCGCTGAGCTCTCCTAAGACCGAGGACTGCTTCACCCTTTGGTACCGATTCTAGATGTTCTTTTTCTCCTTATTCTTCTATTCCTCCGATAATCGGCTTTTCGTGAACATAAAAAGGGTCGAGCTACGTCAATGTATCGAGAAGGAATGATACGAGAAGAGAATACCTACCCCTGTTACTCCTAAATCCTGTGTGAATACCTTTTAACGAACTCGAGCTTTTCCACCATATATTACCAATTTCATGTATTTTATACTACGTTACTAATTTTTTAAAATAATTCCCCTCGATATTGAAAACTTTATTCGAAGACAATATGTAGATGCAAATATTGCGAAATCGGTACTCGATCGTTACTCGAAAGTCATCTCATCATCAACTCATCAGTTACTCGAATTTCAGTCGATGTATGAGTTTAATTCGCAACTCCCCCGCCTGCTGCATGGTTCTTTATCACTTTCGCCAGGGGTAGAGTTAGCCTGGAACCCCCCACTAGGTTGTAGGAAGGTGAGAGAGCATCGGGTAGAGACTTATTGCGCCTGTAATTACTACTAATAGCTGCTTCTCTCAAGTGCCGAGAGCAAACAAGTTTAAGATGGGCGACCAGGCCGTACATATTCCCCCAGTAAACATTCCACTCGTATATTTTACCCAGGTATTTTTAATTGCTTTTTTACTTTATATTATACCTCTTCGTCACGCATCTATATATATGGTCAAAGATTTGACCTGAATTTAGCGTCGGTTTAACGGCTCAAAAAATCCATAAAAATGAAATTTATCGTCAATCCTGACATTGCAATCTCTGAAGGCAATCATGGCTTGGTTTTATAAAATTCAGAGATTTACTGGTCACAACTCCTTTTCCACAAAACCATGAAGGGTCGACAGCTACGATGTGGAATGGAAGCAACTTGGGTATAAGGTGTTCAACGTAAGCTACCTTCTCCGGATATATTTTATGGGGCAACATTTCGTTGACGACACGAAGTAGCAACCACCGAGTGTCTCATACATCAGACTTCACCTTTGTCTCACCTTAGTTTTACCTTCGGCTTGCCTCTGTCTCACCTGCGGAATCTATAGGTACGGTACTGCTCGTTTATTCCAGGATACTTGAACTAGCTACAACTCGTCTACTCCATGAATCCCGCGGTGATTCTTTATACCCGACACTTTGCACTTTCAGGATACAACGTTAGTCACTCGATTTCCGTCCCTCGGTACAAAATGTGGGGTTGGTGAAAGAGAAATCCTTCACAACTGCTCCTGATCACCTGTGCCTTAAACACGGAATACTTCGTCTCATATACCTATAAGCCACACACTTACGTCGGATCTAGAACTCCATTTTTGACATTATTAACTGCTCCGGATCCTTCCAGAATTTCATATACTTCAATTTTCATTCATTTGAAATGAATTAGACTAAACCAGTCATAACACCATGATCGGTTCCAATATCTAGGTACATTCAATCGCAACGCACGCTCGCGGAATCGTCGCTTCAAAACCCACAATCTGAAGAACCGATCGGGTAGGCCGTATGGTGACATCGTCCTTGAAAGGGGGAATTAAGGAACGAATCTACGTGAGGTGAATTTTACGACTTTCAGGTAGGGGTTGCGGAGTAAGTTTGAACTAGTAACGACAATCCCTGAGGATAGCCTCGTTAATAAAGTACCGTTCAGGAATTTCCTAGAGAGAATAATCCTGTGAAGAGATATCGTATGGCCAATATATATATCCAACAGCGATAAAGCGACGCACCGGTAGCTCTTGACACTGTTTCAATTATGTATTATGTATACGTACATCATATCTGACGGGAAAGTGACCTAAGCTATACGAACTACGCGAATTGTGAAGCAAGAAACTCGAGAGGATATTATTATTCCTCTCTGTCGTCCGCGAGGAGACTTGACGTTACGATCCTATGAGCCAAGTCGTCCCAGTGCACGCTTGTGATAAGGAGCAAGGCTCATCTTCAGGGTTTTATTGCGCCCGCGGTTGAACGCTGGGTAGAAATTATTTCCGAGCTTAATTAAACGACAAAGCATTAAGAAATTCCTCGCTAACAATAAGTGAGCAAGAATCTTGACTTGAGATAACAGGCAAACAGGACGAAATTTCATATCCCTTAAATTCTTCCACCAATTCAAAATGAATCTACGTATTTTCCATGAAATAAAATATCTCTGTGTTGGAGAAAATTTTCTTCTTTTAATACTATGGTCTTGTTTCTTAACTCAAAGGAAAGCGAATATCCCCTTCGTGCAGTACTGGGCAAACGCTTTATGCAAACGGGAGTCGATAAGCTAACTCAGTACCCCGTACCAACTTTGAGCTTACAATAGCTTGCTGGATAGATCTTCTCCGATCAGACCATCATCGGGGACAATAGTTATTCGTTATTCATTCTGCCCATAATTTTCGCCATTCCATTCAGACTGCGAGTAAAACTATTTGTGACCAAATCGCTATACGTGAGTTGAAAGACTTCCGAGTAGACTTTGCATAGAGATCAGGGTTTCCTTTCGATAAAAAACAACAACAAATTCAAGTGACATTATTCGTGCAATATGGTGTTACGCCATAAGTCAGAAGTGACGAATGTGGACAAATTTGATCGGTATGTCAGCTTCTTTGTATATACCAGATTGGCTGTGTGTGACTTGGTGGAATATCGAAACGTAAGATATTTCGCATATTTTTCTTCCACTTTTCTGTACCTATTTTTTTCACCAGGTATATTTATGTGCTACTGAGAGATTTACGACGTTCGATAGAGCGATATTACGTGAGCTGCACGCTACAGACTATTACTGTGTCATAAATTTATTGTTTCGCCTGAATAAAAGTTCTTCGTACTTTTCGTTCCATCATCAACACACGGCAGCTTCATCCATTACTGTCGAATAAGTAAATGACTAAATTACGTGGTTCACTGATAACACGCACTTTGAGAGGCTACGATTTTCGGAAACCTTTGCTACGGTCTATGTGCCCGTGAAAAGCCTCGAAATGATTAATAACAGCTGAAGAGTTGACTTGAATTAAACACATAAATGCTCACTTCTATTCAATCAATTCGAAGATGAATTAACAATAACGAATAATTAATCGGGTTTGGTTCCGCCCTAAAATCATGCATCAAAATCAACGAAAAAACCCAGTTGACTACATTTCACCTCGTCTTTTCGATATATAGGTATGTCAGAAAATTGACTCTAGAGGTGAGATTCGCGTAGCTCTTCTGACTCGTGGTTGAAGTTCACTTTCCGAGTCTCGTAAATAAATTTCACCGACTAATTCACCTTAATTCCAGACTGCCAATATCCTCCTCTTCTTCTTTCTCCCTGGCATCCTATTCCGGCGATTCCTTTATGCCCAACTCTTCTCTCGCGAAGGGTTAATCCGTTTCTTTCTCGTGGCTTGTTGATAGTTCGATATAGAAGCGGCGCTAGAGAACCTGGGCGTTTGGTTATACCGAATCCCGGCTCTCGGATACGAACAGGAGGTTAACTGTAACTTTGGTTAGGCCTGCCAAGGCTAAGCCTGCATTATAAGGGTTGACGAAGCATTAGCGACTTAACTCAGAAGGCACGGGATGCCTGGTCTGCCTCCATTTTCAGCAACTCGCCGTTAATTGAAATATCATACTCCCTTCCTTTTGCACCGAACATATATATTTCAGTGTGACAGGCTTGTCGAATGTTGAAATCGTAAATAATGATCCTCCAGCGATATCCAGCCGAAACTCTTTTCACTATTAACAGTACAACAAAAATGTTCAATTCTATTTTACTTTCAAGTGGAAATACCAGCGCCGATTCCCTCATTTTAAATTACTCGCTGAGCTATGCTTTCGCTAGATAAATATATATACTGGATTATTTGAAACCCTTGTACAGTCTACTACGTTTCGTCAGTATTCTTGGAAAATAAGAATACGTCAGGGTAAAATGAGTGCGAATATTCAGGGGAGAGTCAATTATTATTGTATTTCAACGAAGTCGAGATAGCAAAACAATCCGGAGCCAGCTGGAGTTTGTCGTTGCGGCTTTGGCTGGTGCCTTAGAATTTCTCTGAAATGTTTTGCTAGATCCTTTTATTCGTTCACTTTTATATTCGAATCTCCAGGAATTTTCATCACCCTTCGCATTCCCAGAGGATAGTAGAACTGCTAACGTAGGTGGCAACCATCTGATTATCACACAGATTCAGAGTTCCGATGGAAATTCTTCTGCTTCTTTTTTTCTTTTTTTCTTTCGTTTGTTTTCCCTTTAAACTGGAAACGCGACTTTTTTCGTGTCGAGACGAGTTTTTGCTGAGATTAGAACGTATATTGGAATCAGGCTTAATTGATTTAGCTAACCGAAATTGTACCCAGAGTGGTAAAGGATGTATGAAACACCCCGACAGGCACAAAGCATTTGAATTTTTCAAGCCGGCTTATATATCAACTGATTGCGCTCTACCAATGGAAAATCTACCTACCTCTTGCAATTCTGCGCTTGATACGACAAGGGGAATCTTAATAAGGAATCTTTGATCTTTCATCGCCCCCGACCAAATATTAAATCCAACAGCGGCAGCGATTCGCTTCCGTTCATCGATCGCCCTTTAGCCCCGCAGCTCGGCATGACCGCGTAATTTAATCATTGTTTATGAATATAAATTGAAATCTTGAAATTGGGTTAAATCGACGGACCTAATACGTCGAATCGTTTCGCTGATAAGACACAGTCGATGAATAAATCGCGGGCTAAAAAGCCTATACTCGGTAATACATAGTTCACCCGCAGGAAAACGAATACGTATCTTATCTCTACGAATTCATAGGTATGTGGAAAATTTTTTAGTGAGGAAACTTCCCGGGTCAAAAAATTTGATCTGTTTAGAAATAAATGAAAAATCTCAATATTTTTCATTCAATTTCACTTCATAATGTGTCTAAGTTTACCTGTGAATTTGATCGGTTTTCGTCCGTACTATTCCCTATCCAGACCAATTCAAGACCTTTCTTGCCATTATATTTGATCTGTTTTTAATCGTCTTCAGATCAAAATCAGACTTTTCTTGTCATAATTATTAGACTGTTTTTGATTGCTTCCAGATTGAAAACAGACTTTTTTCGTCATAATTATTAGACTGTTTTTGATTGCTTCCAGATTAAAAACAGACTTTCTTGCTTAATGATTTTTATGCAGTTTTTAATCGCATTTAGGTCAAAAACAGATTTAAAAAATATAATAATAATAATAGTAATAATAATAATAATAACACATGCAATTGAAGTAACTTCGATCTTGACAAAGTCATTTTATTTCACCTTCAAAAATGCTCTTTTAAGGATAACATGGTACATAAAACATAAAACATAAAACATAATATAATACATTACACTAAACATAAAAATCAAATTTCATCAATATTTAGGAAGTATTTTATTACTTGTAAAAAAAAATCAATTTTGTGCAATGAAAATGAATAGGAACGAACAAAAAAAATTTTTTTTTTTACTTTGATTCCATACAAATAATCAGTTTTGAAAAATAACTATGCTACTTTGTGAAAAATCAGGAACAAATAATGTTTTGCTGGAAGTTATTGATGTTTTGCTGGAAGTTATTGATTTTGATAGTTTCGGTTGAAATTTTGTGGATGCCGATAATATTCATTTTGGCTCGCATTTTGGTTATTTGTAAAATAGTTTTGTTGGTTTGGGTACCATTGAGGTCCACCATAATATGGTTGGTTGAGCCCAATAGGAGCATATTGAGGTTGGTTGTAAAAACTGGGATGACTGTTTGGCATTGGTGTGGCTGTTGGTTGGTAATGATTCTGAGCAAATGAATTGGAGTGGTCAGGGGTGATTGTAGATGTAGCTGTTGACTGTTGCTGAGGATATGGATTTGAGTAAGTGGATGAAACTATTGGTGCAATCATTGATTGGTTCTGGAAGTATGAATTGGAATGAGCTAGAGCAGTTGTTGATGCAACTGTTGACTGATGCTGAGTGTATGAATTTGAGTTGACAGGTGTAACTGTTCGTGTAATAGTTGATTGATTCTGAAAGGTTGAATTTGAGTGAGTAGGGGTTATTGTTGATGTAACTGTTGACTGTTGCTGAGAATATGAATTTGAGTGAGTGGATGAAACTGTTGGTGCAATCATTGATTGGTTCTGGAAGTATGAATTGGAGTGAGCTAGAGCGGTTGTTGATGCAATTGTTGACTGATGCTGAGGGTATGAATTTGAGTTGACAGGTGTAACTGTTGGTGTAATAGTTGACTGTTTTTGAGGATATGGATTTGAGGAAGTGGATGAAACTGTTGTTGCAATCATTGATTGGTTCTGGAAGTATGAATTGGAGTGAGCTAGAGCGGTTGTTGATGCAACTGTTGACTGATGCTGAGGGTATGAGTTTAAGTTGGCAGGTGTAATAGTTGATTGGTTCTGAACGTGCGAATTTGAATGAGCATGAATGATTGTTGATGCAACTGTTGACTGATGCTTAACAAATGATTTGGAGGGTATAAGTGTGTTTGCTGATTGCTCTCCAGTATCGTTATTGCAAGGTATATCTGCTGATGAAGATTTCACTCCTACAGTAGTTTGATCGACATCTGTGAATTGTGATTGGCCCTTGGCTGTATCACCAAGATTTAGATTTAGATCCGGATATTCTTGGTCTTCAACCGTAACTGGAGATGATGCTCTTGAATTATCGAAGCGCGGTGTTGAAGATAAAGATCGTTGTAAATTTAAAAAGTCCGCGTCCAAATTGTATGAATTTTCGATGTCTTCCACCTCTTCGTATTCTTTTTTCTCATCAATGGTGACAGAAGTTTTGGTGGAATTTGTTTTTCTATTTGAACATGCTTTATTAATGGCTATGTTAAACGTCGTTGAAGGAATTTGAGTCTCAGTTTTTTCATTGATTAAATCTGGAAAAAAGCATTTGAATAAATATCATTTTTTTAAATTGCGTGAAATTATTAAAGATACATTTTAAAGTAAAAATTATTAAAAGTATGATTCATTAAATATGTACTGAAAAGAGCTCGCCAAATTTTCGGATGCAGAGCTATATTTCCTCGAGTGCCTTTTGCAGACATAAATTTCAATTTGTCCCCAAACATTTGCACTAAAATATTAGTAAGTTGTTTCCGCCAATCATTGTCTCGAGAGTTCATGATATCTATGCTTGCCATTATGGATTTACGGATATAACACCCAGTATTAGGAAATATTTCAATCTGTGAAGAAAAAAAAGAAAATTAATGACCAATGATAAGCACATCATATTCGGTTTAATAATTTTAATTATTTGACAGTCATAAATTTTGCAAACATTTTATAGCTTTTATACCTTCTCTCCAGAATTCGTCAGAATTTCTTTAGTCAGCTGTGGAATAAATTTTATTTTATTTTATTAACAATTTTATTAATAATTGTTTAACCCTTTGAGGGGAACATTTTTCTATTGAACAAATTTTCAAAGTCATAGGTCCATTATAAAGAGTGCAAAAATTGATTAGAAAAGTTGAATAAACTCAAATGAAACAGGTGGGACGTATACGTCCCACTGCCCTTCAAAGGGTTAAAGAAATATAAAATTCATACTTTCGTTATTTTCTGAATAACATCTTCACGTCCAGGATCCAGAGAATACTCCATCGATGCCACAAGATATTTATGAAAAGCCAAGACCTCGGCTGTTACTGTCGAAACAATAGTGGAGTGTAATCACTTTATATTCATTAAATTTTAATTACTTTTAATAATGTTATAAAATCATGAAATAATTTTGATAATTTGGTAAAAATTACACACTAAAAAAAATTTTTCGATAAAAATTAAATACATTAAATGATATTATGGGTAAGAACAGAATATACAAACCACCAGGTATAAAACAAAATTTCTTTGCTGATACTGATTCCAGTATTTCTTCGTCTTCGTCATCTTTAGCGTCAAAGATCGAATCAAGTTCAGTTTGAGATTTTTGTATCTTGGTTTTGTCGTTGCTGAATGAAGTCGATGGAATATTTATTGCAGCATCCGTATGATTTTTTTCTTTATCCTCTTTGGCAATATTTTTTAATAAAGTACTATTTTTGGTTTTCGATGATTTATTTTTTTTTGATTTGGGTTCTTTTTCGTGCGTTAAAAACGATTTATTATTTAATATATCTTCTTCACGTGTTTTATTAACGGACTTATTTCGTTTTTCACACGCTCTCTTCTCTTCCAACAGTGAAACCCTTGATGCTAACACTTTTTTTGAAAATGCCTTCCTAGAACGATCGATTATTTCTCCCGTTTCTTCATCTACCTCTATTTCATTCAGTTCCTT
Organism: Tenthredo mesomela; assembly: GCA_943736025.1. NCBI lineage: Eukaryota > Metazoa > Arthropoda > Insecta > Hymenoptera > Tenthredinidae > Tenthredo > Tenthredo mesomela. The sequence continues at coordinate 32,756,897 of OX031015.1, read as the reverse complement.
CTCATCATCTGTAATGTATCATTATTAGAAAAATTAATTAGAAGTTTTATATTTATCAAGAAAGATAATCTCATTTTAAAAAATAATTCATCGAAATATTTGCGAGGATAAAATTTTAATTGATATAAAACAAGAATATTTAGTATTTATTAGGGAGAAAGAGCAGGGCAAAGAGGGCAGCGGGGCGAAGGGGGCACCTCAGCCAAAAAATAAAAAAATTCTTGGAAAAATTTTCGATTTTTTTATTTTTTTTTCTAAATAAATATGGTTTCCCAAATAGATATATATATATATTTTTAATTTAATTTGGAAAATTTGGTGAGGTGCCCCCCTTGCTCCGCTACCCTCTTGGCCTAGCTCTCCCCTACGTTGTAATTAACTCAAAATAATAATTAATTAATTAGAAATAAATTTGGATAAAACTTACTACTCATCTCGATGATCTTGGCGTCAAGAAATTGTGCTTTGTTTTTATTTTCTTGAAATTTTAATCTTACTGTCGCCCCTTCATATCTCGATGCAGCTGGAATTTTGTTACATTCTAAGATTTGTATATTTTTTGATTTTATCCAATAAACTAAGGCAAATTTCTTCGACATCTTGAATAGTACTGTGACAGCTTGCTGTTCACCGTCAACTTTTCAAACAAAAGATAGAGCACTTGAAGATATTATTGTATACATACCTGATACCACTACATACAGAGAGCATTTGGTGAAAATTAACAAAAGTCACAGCTAACTCGGCACTGCACTCCATATTTTTCGTCTGTTTATTGCAGGCCGGCGATCTGCATTTTTTCTCCATTTGAATTGATTGACATCAATTCGAGATTAAATAATTCAATTCTCAAATAATAACTGATTTAATCAAAATGAGAAAAAGATTTGATGAATTAACTCGAAGTGGAAAAAATAAATTTATTAAACGTATAAAATTATCAGCCGAAGAAAAATCATCATGTACACCTAATGCAATCGAAAGAACATCAAGAGAATATATAAATAAAAATAACAGGTGAGTTTATTGAGTATATATAATAAGGGAAGTTTATTATATGGGGAATAACTCGTGGCAAATTGAGATTCAGGGGCCGGTTCGAAGTTCCGAATCTTCAAGGCTCCGAACGGTCAAATTTCCGAATTTTAATGCAACGAACTCACAGTTATCAGAAAGGGTATTTCACCGAAAGTCTATGTAACCAATTTTAAAAATTCCGAATCGCAGCACACCGAACGTTCAAAATTCCGAAAGCTAAAGACCCGAAAGCTAAAGATCCGAAAGCTCAAGATTTGAAAGGGCAAAATTTCGAAACTTGAACATCAAGCCGTCGCGCGTCGTTTCATCGACACGTTAAGAATACATTCGATCTTTCGGAATTTTAAACTTTCGGACTTTTGGACTTTCGGAATTTTTTACTTTCGGAACATCGGACTGTCGGAATCTTGAGCTATCTGCATTTAGACCATTCGAAATTTTAATTTTCTAAACCCTAGTCTTTCTGGAAATGTTGAAATCGCTTAGAATAAATTCGGAAATTTGACCGTTCGGAGCTTTGAAGATTCGGAATTCTGAACCGGGCCCGAGATTCACTTACGTAAATTTTGCTATTCATGACTTGTGTTACAAATTTTTTTTACTCGTTGAATAATTATTTATAATGTTATATCGATGACATCTTATGAATTTATGTTTTTTGTAAGCTTAAGCTTTAAAATGCGTCATAATAATATCAGAATACCTCTAAAAAGAAGACAATAGATTTGCGGGGGTCACACTCTAAAAAAAATTATAGATAGTAAAATAAACCATGCCTATTTTATGTAAAGACTTAAAACATTCCTTTTTTAGGTCTTTAAATGATACAGCGATTCCGTCTACATCAACAGAAAATGATGGCTCTGAAGAAATTTTTTTTTCAAATGATGAAGACCAAAACCTAGATGAAGAGATAATAAGACAGAAAGACGAAGAAATAGTGAGACAAGAGGATGAAGAAATGGTGAGACAGGAAACCGGAGAAATAGTGAGACAAGGAGACGAAAACGAAGAAACTGTGGGAATAGAAGATGAAGAAACAGCAGAAGAAGACGAAGAACAAATTGACGAAATTTTAAGCGAAGAAGATGAAGAAACAGTAGAAGAAGACGAAGATGAATTCCAAGAAACAGTGGAACAGGATGAAGAAGGCGAAGAAATCGACGAAAACCAAACCAGAGATGAGGACGAAGACAGAGACGAAGGCGAGAACGAAGAAATAATAGAATATGCCATTAGGAACAATAATAATAATAATAATAATAATAATGACAGGGATAATTTTGATTACGATGATGAATCTTATGGACGCCCTGTTTATGAAGGTTCTCCGCTGACAGTTGCAGAGAGTATGATGGTTATGATGGGCCTAGTGTTAAAACATAACCTTTCCGATTCATGTGTTGACGATATTTTCGAAGTGATAAGCATGCATTGTCTTCAACAAAACTTGCAAAAATTAAACCTATATTATTATAAAAAAATTTTTAAGCAAGGTAATTCGACGCAAAAGCAGTATTTTTGTCCAACATGTGGCTCTTCTCTAAAAAAACAGATTGACATTTGTCCTGCTTGTGAAAAGGAAGCAAAAGCTCGATATTTCGTGACTTTATCTATTACAGAACAAACTCGGCTGATTTTGGATAGAGCAGAAAACTATAATTTTATTATTCAGAACCATAACAACAATGAGAATTACCAGAATATTTTGAAAGACATATCTGATGGTCTCGTATACCGCGAACACCAGGAATATTTCTCGGATTTAGGTGCATTATCTTACACATGGAATACTGATGGTGTACCGGTATTTAAAAGCTCGCAAATCTCAGTATGGCCATTCTATTTACGGATAAATGAGTTGCCATATGACAAGAGGATTCGTAGACAAAATACTATTCTCGCTGGGTTATGGTTCGGAAATGATAAACCTATACCTCATTTATTTCTCGGAGCTCTTGAACCGGAATTAAAAATGTTATTCAATGGAACCAACCTATATTTGATGAATATTAATCAAGAAATTTTTATAAGAGCCATATTGTTATGTGGTACATGCGATTTACCTGCAAAGTATACTTTTTTAAACTTCCAACAGTTTAATGGAACTTACGGCTGCTCATTATGTAAAATTAAGACAGAGAAAACGAAGCTTCCATCCAAAAAATGCCTACGGGTCTATCGGTATAATTCAATCTTAAATTATCGAACTCAGGATGAAACGTTCAATTTTGCAAAACAAGCAGTAGAGAATAAGAATGACCCAAAAGTTCATAAGCGTTTGCATGTTGTTCAAGGAGTTAAAGGTCCCAGTATTCTCAGCAAATTAATGCCCAATTTTGTAAGTGGTACAGGCATTGATTCCATGCATGCTCTGTATGAAGGAGTCACAAAGAAACTTATTTATTTATGGGTAGATCAATCTCTTAGTGATTGTCCTTTTTCTCTTCGACCAGTTATGGATGTAATTGATAAAAAAATTCTGGGAGTACGAGCACCAAACTTTGTCCATCGTCAACCAAGAGAATTATCCAAGTATAAATCATGGAAGGCATCTGAACTAAAGTCTTGGTGTTATCAATACTCTCCTGTTGTTCTGTCTACAGTAATGCGACCAGAATATTACAATCATTATTTGCTGTTTGTCACCGCGATATCTCTTTTGAATAAAGATCAGGTTTTATCCGAAGAAATTGATATGGCTGCTAGATTACTTGAAAAGTTTGTCGATCACTTTGAAATTTTGTATGGAGTAAGATTCGCTAGTATTAACATTCATCAGCTACTCCATTTACCGAATGATGTAAGGAATTTCGGACCGTCGTGGGTGAATAGTTGCTTTTCCTTCGAAGATATGAATGGAAAAATAGTTAGCAGTGTTAATGGAACAACAAATATTGAAACACAAATCATGAATGGACATTGGCAATATTTGAAATTCCACACAAAAGTTCAAGCTTTACCGAAAGGATCAATACGAAATTTTATTTTACGTCACAAAAAACAGTTTAAAATTTGTGAAACTTTTGATGGAGCTCAAAGTATTGGAGTATATAAAATTTATGACCCAGTCAATGATCCTGCAGTACTAGATATCATGAATAATTTCAATGGCGTTAATAATAATAATATAACAGCTAGGAGATACTTCCGTTTACTGAAGGGTAGTTTACTGTACACTTCGACGTTATACAGTCGCTCATTACGGACAAACTCATCATTTGTTAAATACCAATCAGCTGGAACATTTAATTTTGCAAAAATTCTTTACTTCATTAAAGTTTCTGATTGTGATTGTCGATCCAATAGATGCTTATGTGATGGAAAACATTTTGCAATAACAAATTGTGTAGAGAGTAAAAATAATGTTAAATTTACATTTGAAGGAGATGAATTCGAACTTCCGTATTTATACGAGTGTGAGGTTACGAATAATATCTCCTCAATTCCGATTCAAAATTTACTGAGTGTATGCTTTTGTATTTATGATGATAATAAATTATTTTTAGGATGCCAAATTAACAGTCATGAGCGTGAATAAATGATATCAAATATCTTTCTCATATTTTATTAAGAAACTGTGCTATTTTGTATTACAGATACTAATTCATATACAACATACATGGATTGTATATAAATTTATCAATCGAAGTATAATGGAAATTAGAAATTTATCTACAATTACGAGAACTTTCTTTACATAATTTCAAAATGTACATATTTTTTCTATCTTTTCATGTGAATATGTTCTATTTGTTACAGTATTCTATTTGAATAAACAATTACTTATCAATTATTATTATTACACAAAGATATTCACTTTAGAGAGCGACAATCCGTAGAGAAAATCGTGGGAAATAAACATTACTATAGCAAAAAAATTGTACTTAGAATACTTTTAATAAACATTATTCGCAAGTAAAAAAAACTACAAGTACATGTTTTGAGCTAGTTTTGTCCTTATTGATTTTTAGAATAAAATTTTTTCTAAATTCCAGTATTATTCTTGTTTTGATCTTTCGTAATATAATTATTTCTTGAAACAGTAGACGAAAAACAGTATAAAATTCTTGTAAAAGTTCAACAACAGATCAAGAAGTTCAAATACAGATTATTTGAACAAAAAACTTATTGAACAATAGATCAAAAACAGTATAAACTATTCATAAAAGTTCAAAAACAGATTAACAAGTTCAAATACAGATTATTTGGATCAAAAACCGTCTAAATTTTTCGACCCGGGTTCAGGAACCGAAATGCACACATCGGAATATTTGTGCAGTCTAAAGCAAATCGTAGTTTAAACTTTGAAGTTTGCTCTTCCTCCCTTAGCGCGCATCGTTATATCTAACGTTACACCATCTCATGCACTTTACGTTCGTCTCTGATATATTTAAAGATAATTGTTACTCAAGGGTCAAGCTTCTACGAAGAATATGATAAACGTATAATTCTTCCACCACCTAAAGAGGTAGGGGAATGATTAGGTGAGGGTTAAGGGTTTAAAAATGATATTAAATTAGCATCACAATTTTCCGGACACCGTATACTTGATTGAGTGGTCTATGTTTATTGAAAAATTCATTTAGGCGTATTCATTATGCAAAAGGTTGTACGTCATCTAAGCCAGCCTTCAACCCATGTTCTAAGTTAATTTAGCATTTGAGCCAGCTTCTTCTCGTGAAGTTTACCTCTGTGTTATTATTGATCGCTATCAGTTGATCATCAACAGTCTAGAATGTAGATTTGCAAGAGATGATTCTTTAATTTTCGCGTTAATTATCTCTGCCTGGTAGATATCATAAAAAATGACAATTATTTTCTCTGAAATTCACAAATTTGACCTCATCTCACGAATTATATGCAAGCTCTTCAACCTCAACGTCTGGGTCGATGGTCACAGCGGAACTAGGCGACGGCATAGCACTTAGCTGATTGCCATCGGCGCCTGTCGTGATTCCCACAGCCGTGACTGTTTGTTCTGCATTTGCAGTGTCAATTTCTGTTATTTTTAACTCTGCTTAATGCTATTGAACGATAACTGCAATCTGCTATCGTTACAGACGTGTAACTGCAATGCGGTCGTCATGCGCGATTTTTCTAAAAACATTACGAGGCAATATTTTCAGGATAATTTTTCCTCGTTTTCCACAAGATTTGCTTTGAACGGAAATGCACACGGACCGTGGTCACCCACCGAATAATGTCAGTATCTTGCAATTTCTTTTCATAGCCTCTTTTCATGGCAACTGAACCGTGTAGCCGCGAATAACTGGCCAATTTTTACGTTGTAGCTTTATATTTAACAGTAACCATTCTAAAACTTTGTATTTCCGCTCCTATTTTAACTGTACGCAAATATTCAGCTAGATATATTCATATGATTTATTCTTGTGAATTTATTCTATGAATCCAAAATCAAAATCGGTGATCTGTAAACGCCTCCATTCTTCCGTGACAATCCAGTGCAACAATTCGGTGAAGAGAAATTTAAAACAATTATTAGTGGAACGAGTATGATGAGATGCATATTATAGGGCCGATCGATCGGGAGAATTCTTGAAATCTGGTACTTAACTAGCTAAACTATACGCGATGTTAGGTGGGAACTGGCACACTTGTGTAAATCCGTGTGTATAACTCCTTCGTTACGTTGTAGAAAAGCAACTCTCGTCGTTCCTGGTCTTCAGTTCATCCTGCTTATCCCGTTCACCCTCACTATGTCTAGTTAGAGAATAGAGTTTCCAACACCCGGAGTTGACATTGTACATTTTCCAAGTTAGGCGGAAAGTGTCTACGACAAAGTGCACCCTGACATATTCATGAATATCTGTATAAATTTAGTGCAAGCTGCACGGTAAGCTTGAATTAAGCTCGTTTAGAGAAATAATTAAGCTGAATATCGTAAGAATTTCCCTAATGCTAAGTTTATATATCCGAAGAAGCAAACGTTAGAGGAATATCGATGTAGTATGTATTATGCAATATTGTTAATCATACATCGGAGATATTTTGCCTCTTATAATATATTGTAAAAATTTGGTAAATATCACTTCTGAATGATTTTCAATGTGAAGAGTTGATATTGTGTGATTGATCTCAATGGGTTAACAGAAAAGTTCCACCACTCTTTGAAGTCGACTCATGTACATCAGGCTAACTGCTCGGGTACAATTACATACGCAGTAAGATCCTTGCTTGCCTTCAGTTTCCCACTTCTGTCTGACTCTGTTCTCGCTTTACGAACAAAGGACTTTTACCGTTAAGCGGTACACTTAAATCTTGAGACTAAACGTGCCGCTAGAAACATTAAAAATTTGTAAAACAGACGATGTATGAAAAGCTGCAGGGTAACCGGCGAGTCACTTACGAACATATTAATACAGATTACAGTGTGAAATAGGTTCTATTTATGTTTATGATTGAAAACTTGAATTGAAAAATTTCATATATATGTATATATATATGTGACTGTTTTTCATTCCACATGTTACACTCATCACCGCAATGTCGGCCCCATATATAATATGTATATATATATATATATATTTGGTTCAAAATAGCTTTGATATTCTGACTGGAGAGACGAAACGTACATAGGGATATACGATTTTTCATTTGATTCAAGAAAGCTACCAATAGCACGTGCGGCAAAGGGTAACCAAATCCCACAAAGCCTTTGAAACTCAACGAAATGTAAATTTCTTCCTTTTCCATACTTTCCTGTAAGAAGATCACGTCGGAGTTGTCAAAGTTATACAAAATATGGTACGACAAATGAGCCATTTTGAAAATTGAATTATCCGATTGAATTTCTATATCATATCATCGTAATACTGGCTTGCAAATGTGTCGGTATACTTTTCGATCTTTGAGAATAATATAATCCACAGTATTTGTGATGAAAAATAATTTATACATATCATATATCCTCAATGCTGTCGAGTATATAACCGTAAGACTGTACTTTCAAATCGAACATTAACGCTACAAAGACGAGCTGAGTGAATTGATATTTCTGACAGTGATTGCAATGAGAATATCTTTGATTTATTCTTCGAATAAACCTTTATCAGTTCTTGGAAAAATTTGTTACAGAAGGGTGACGTGGTATATTCAAGTTTCTTGAGAAGAGATATCAATTGATTGACGTGCTACTCAATCTTCATTGAAAACAATAGTCACAACACTTCTACAGCATTTGTAAAATCATACCGAAATCGTGATTATTCAAATATAAAAAACGAAGAGATAAGTAAACATCGTATTTTTATAAAATTGAAGTAGAGATGAAGCACAAGTATCGAAACTTTGAATGCAGAAATATAAAAGGATATCACGAAATTGTATACCATGTAGGTATGCTACGATAATAATTAAGATCGAAGAACTTTTATTGTGGCAAATAAATACAGTTGTTGTCACACTAATCCAAGCAAATGACAATAAAGTGTCTGATTGTGTTGAATAAAAACTCTTATCACAGTAGGAAGTGTGCAATGAAAGGCCATTTGTGAAAAGCATTTTATTTATTTCAACTGCCAGAGCGTTTCACTATCCATTCAACAAAACTGAAAGTCAATCCTTGTCGATTTATTCGTTTGTTACATCGTCTATTCTGATGCGATCCGGTTCTGCCCCATCACCAGTCAATTTTATGTGAGGAATTAATTGTTTCAAGTGCTTTTTAGCCTCTGGACTCACGTCGGGTTTAGTCAGGAGATGTGTAAACAACCCTTTGAGGAAAGTTCTTTTCGCATCATATTGTTCAAATGCAAAATTGTCGTCATCCTGAATAAGTTGGGGATTCTCGGATAGATATGTCATAAGTTCGTTATAACAAACCATCAATTCGTAGGGTAAGCTATTGTAATCAATTACTGATTCGATTATTTCTTCAAGTGAAAGATCCTCGCGAATAATAAACATTTATGTGTCTAGGCCCGAAAAACCGCGATTCTAACCTAGCTTTGCTCGGTTTCAACGCGGTTTTTGGCCTCGACACATAAAATTGTATATGCCATACGGCCCATAAAGTATTTTCTGACGAATTTCATTATAATCCTCGCCTTTGGCTCGGATTATGAACTCAAATTCGTCGGAAAATACTTCATCGGCCTAGTGGCATAATGTACTATTGTTTCCAAGTCCAAACAATCGGCAAAGCACCGAGTCTTTTTGTAAGAATTCTACTTTTGTAGTATTCAATCGCAGACAAAACTTTCGGGTCACAAATCGTCTTTTTACTCTGAAGCGCAGCGTTAAAAATCTTTTTTAAGAACGCTCCGCGTGTAGTTGAGTACGATGGATTATCAATTTGCAATAACTCAAGCAGATTCGGCACCTCCAGGAAAGATTTTATCGGGTTAATCGTGTCCAATTCTTGCTGCGTGCGGGCTGGCGATAAAGCCATAATTAAGCTTGCTGTATCCGGCTGCCAATTGACTTTATTATTTTCTTGCAACTCAATAAAATGAGTAACGTAATCGTTGGGGATCTTACTGTACAGTGCCACGCTTCTGATACTCGTCAAGTATGAACTCAATATCTCGAACAACCGAGGGCTCGACTTAACGCGTTGTGATACAATAAGTTTCCAAAGAATATTAGTTAACAGAGTGCCTCTGTTCGGATACAAAAGGGGGTCAAATTCTGGTCCTAACACTTTCTGAAGCGAACCGTCGTTTATTAGCTCCTGAATCGGATTATCCTCACCTTCGCCTGGATTCGGAAGTAACGTGCCATATGGATTGACCGGATCTACTTGCCGCATCGAGTATTTAGGATGGTAAAATGCCAGCGTCCTGAATCCAGCCGGAATTTTCTCCACTGGTTCAGAATCGACGCGGTTCAGTTTCGGATTAACAGGATCAAAAGTCACATGAACTACATCCGACGATATTTTTTTTAAATTAATAGCCACAGGGAATAACGCTATGGCACTAATATAATCTATACCTCTCAGATATTGTCGGATAATTGAAGCTAGTCTGCCATTTTCCTTCACCTTAGGATGTTTAAGTGCTCGATCTAGCACCGCGTCCGTTAGCGATATTACTGTTGGAAACTCATTCTTATCCACATGTTTTCCTAATATTTCTTCAATAAAATGAGGACCCAATTGTTTTTCCAGAGTATTTATTATTTTTGGTATATTGGGGAATTCATCCGATTTAAATGCTGTCTTTGGGTCAAATCCTCGCAGTAGCTTTTTCATCGGAGGAAATTGAATGACAATTGCCCAATCCGAAGTGCCGGTGCGGGGTCTTGTTGGCAACGTGTAAGGAGGGGTATCATCTTTTGGAAAAACGACGTACATCGGTCGGTCGTACCTGAGGTTCGGTGGTAAAACTGGTTCATTATCAACTTGCACTGATGGATTATCCAGATGATTTTCAGCAGGTGGTTTTTGCGCTAAAATCAAACCTGCTCGTGTAGTTGAAACTGGTGGCTTCGTCGATGATATCGGCGGTGCGCTCGAGGGTTCGATAATCAGCTTCACTGATGGTATAACATGTGGATTGAGTGTTTGTATGATATGTGGTACAGAAGTCGGTTCTATGATCGGTCTTGGTGTTGATGCTGGTTCTGGGAACCGGCTGGTCTGATTAATAGGTTTCGACAACTCTGGCTGTTTCGGATCGACCATCAAGTCGTCGGGCGATATTACATTGGCAGTTGTAAGATTACGTGGAGACGAGTTTGGGTACGTTGGCAAAACTATTTTCACTGGTTTACTGCTCTGTGGATTGAGTGTTTGTATGATATGTGGTACAGAAGTCGGTTCTATGATCGGTCTTGGTGTTGATGCTGGTTCTGGGAACCGACTGGTCTGATTAATAGGTTTCGACAACTCTGGCTGTTTCGAATCGACCATCAAGTCGTCGGGCGATATTACATTAGCAGTCGTCAGATTACGTGGAGACGAGTTTGGGTACGTTGGCAAAACTATTTCCACTGGTTCACTGCTCTGTGGATTGAGTGTTTGTATGATATGTGGTACAGAAGTCGGTTCTATGATCGGTCTTGGTGTTGATGCTGGTTCTGGGAACCGACTGGTCTGATTAATAGGTTTCGACAACTCTGGCTGTTTCGGATCGACCATCAAGTCGTCGAGCGATATTACATTGGCAGTCGTCAGATTACGTGGAGACGAGTTTGGGTACGTTGGCAAAACTATTTCCACTGGTTTACTGCTCTGTGGATTGAGTGTTTGTATGATATGTGGTACAGAAGTCGGTTCTATGATCGGTCTTGGTGTTGATGCTGGTTCTGGGAACCGACTGGTCTGATTAATAGGTTTCGACAACTCTGGCTGTTTCGGATCGACCATCAAGTCGTCGAGCGATATTACATTGGCAGTCGTCAGATTACGTGGAGACGAGTTTGGGTACGTTGGCAAAACTATTTCCACTGGTTCACTGCTCTGTGGATTGAGTGTTTGTATGATATGTGGTACAGAAGTCGGTTCTATGATCGGTCTTGGTGTTGATGCTGGTTCTGGGAACCGACTGGTCTGATTAATAGGTTTCGACAACTCTGGCTGTTTCGGATCGACCATCAAGTCGTCGAGCGATATTACATTGGCAGTCGTCAGATTACGTGGAGACGAGTTTGGGTACGTTGGCGAAACTATTTCCACTGGTTTACTGCTCTGTGGATTGAGTGTTTGTATGATATGTGGTACAGAAGTCGGTTCTATGATCGGTCTTGGTGTTGATGCTGGTTCTGGGAACCGACTGGTCTGATTAATAGGTTTCGACAACTCTGGCTGTTTCGGATCGACCATCAAGTCGTCGAGCGATATTACATTGGCAGTCGTCAGATTACGTGGAGACGAGTTTGGGTACGTTGGCAAAACTATTTCCACTAGTTCACTGCTCTGAGGATTGAGTGTTTGTATGATATGTGGTACAGAAGTCGGTTCTATGATCGGTTTTGGTGTTGATGCTGGTTCTGGGAACCGGCTGGTCTGATTAGTAGGTTTCGACAACTTTGGCTGTTTCGGATCGACCATCAAGTTGTCGAGCGATACTACATTGGCAGTCGTCAGATTACGTGGAGATGAGTTTGGGTACGTTGGCAAAACTATTTCCACTGGTTCACTGCTCTGTGGATTTGGAGAGTCAGATTTGGGACGTATTTCCTCGTTATCAGATGATTTGAACGGTGGTATTGGCGAACGCGTTTGTTTCCCTGTTGGCTTCAATAATTTGGGTAGAAATGTAGATCCTAGAACGTGAGCTATTGGTCGCAATACGACATTGACCAAATCCGGGATTTGTGGAAGCTGGACGTTCTTAAAATCATAGGATTCGCACTTCACAGAGCTGTTAGTCGCCTTGCGTATAAAATCAACTAAAGTTTGAATCATTGTCAACAAGGTTGAAGGTAATTTCAGTACCTGATCGATACCAGGATCAATAATTTTCTTAAGGGCGTTCAGTAAGCACGGAATTGGGCGCTGGCACTTTGATTTGTCTTCCTTCATAACAGAATCCTGCAAAGCAACTAAAAGATCTAGATCGCCTTCGAGGTAATGTCGGATCTTCTGGGTCAGAGTGGAAAGAACGGGATTGCTATCTGGGATTTTTAGGAAATCAAATAGCATCACCACGTCGACGTCAGCGGGTACGGTTACTGAAAAGGAGCCGACTTCTTTCTTCGAAATTAAAATAGACAGTAGTTTTGTGGCTGTATCGCTGATATCTTTGTTCTGAGTGCGATTTTTTATTCTTGTCAATAGAGCGATTAATACATCGATTGGCTTTCGATAAGTATATTTGTTCATGCCTTGCAAAATGTCATCGATATTCGTCTCTTTGATGTAATTGATCATGCGATCTCTCAAGTAGGCCAACTCGGGAATCGCAGGATCATGGTCGATCATAGAAAACAGTAGTTCCACATTTTTGTCATCATTCAAAAGAATTTGCATGTCTGTGTAATATTCGTCGGTGAAAGTGCTTGGAACTTCCTTTAAGTGAAGTAATATATATCTCAAAGCATACTTAAGAACATCCGGCGTATCTTCTCTGCGTAGCAATTTTTTAACAGCAAAATTTACCAGCTCATACGGGGTACCATATTCAATATCAGTTGCTACTTCTTCCCAATTTGGAATCTGATCATTCTGAGTTAAATCCCAAATATAATTGATATATTCTTTAAGGACAGGATTTAATTTACCGTTCGGGAGACTTATCAATATTGCACCGAATAATTTCTGCGACAGTATGATCTCGTGATTCTTCAGTTTGTGAAATACGTTGACAAATACTGGACCAAGCGTTGCGTTTGTTACTTTCGAAGCTTCGTCAAACGGTTCGAGTTCTTCGGTAGCAACTGTGGCCTTAGCAATCTTAATTACCTTAGGATCTATTCCCATCAAGAAGTCAGCTGGTTGTTTCATAGAATCGATAAGTTTCTTGACGTCGACATGCTGATTCTCAATTTCATCAAGCCAAAACTTACAAGCACTTGTCATATAAACCGGTACATTATTCATCAGGGCTTCCATCACCAGTTTGAACTGTATATCTTTATTAGCACCTTGCAATTTCTCCAGAACTGGTAAAAGGTTGAATATATAAACCTGATTGTATATCAATGCCTGCAGGACAAGATCCAGCGATGCGAACTGGTCGACAGTCAATGTATTATTCGGTGCTCTTAATATCTGTCCAAAGACGATGATTACATTAGCACGGAATGTGATGGAGCTATACAATTTCGCCTCAAGCTTGATAACAGTTGATTTATCTTCGACTTTCCCGTCATCGGTATCGATTATTAAAGCCAAGACTTTATCTTTGTAGAGAGTGCCATGGCTACTTTCTTCAATACCTCCGGATAAAAGAGCTGGTGCTCTTCGAAACGCCCCGTTATGATCCTGTGAATGGGATACATAGTTCATAATCTCGAATCGAAAAATAAAATGGTGTTTTTCTCGCGGGGAATATACTCCGTCGAATTAAATAACAATAATAATTTATTCTACTCACAGATCAATTAGCTAAACTCTATATTGACTTTCAAAAAGTACGCAATCATTTATTACTGCGGAAAATTCATCTACCAATAATTGGCAACTATAGGAAAGGCAATCGTGGCCAAAGTTTTATTACAAAGTAATATTCTATTCATAGAATATTTATGTTTATAGTAGTTCAGATACTTGGTATAACAAACTGGTACGAATATTGATTAATGATTTACTGGTTAATTTTTTAAATAAATTTCTCTGCGTTATTAAGTATTAAAACTTGAACAGTTACTGGATTAAAATTTACTCGATAATCTCCTACTTCTAACTACTTGCTGACGATAGTTGTTTTTCGTTTCGAGAACACTTACCCATGTGGCCGAACGATGATCAGAAACAGCTAAAGGTAACGAAACACAGGCCAAAAATACGTGCACGAGTCCGAGAACTTTGGCCAGTCCAAATCGCGGAGTTCGCTGGATGAACATGTCGAACCTAGACCACCCCCGAAGAACTTTAATTGGCTTCGCAGAAGTTTGTGTGCGGACCTATTTGTCAAGCGCATAAGTTTACGGAAGCAAATTCGCGAATAGAGACTGTGCCCAAGAGCGACTATCATTCGTATTTTATACACGTCTGAACAATCGGTTAAAGTATACAAATGAAATTACTTGGGATCACGTGGTTACAATTACATACGAAGGTATACGAGCAGTACAGAATGAGACTGGGTTGACGCAAGCGTATCATTTCTGATTGATAATCAAGTTTTACTATTGAACCGGCCCACTTACTTTATACATGTCGCACCATACCGAATTTGATTAAGAGTTGCATCTTTAACTAGTCTTACAAACTTATGTTCTTATAATCATTTGCGGTGTCGCTTATCAGATAATAACAATAGTTAAAAACGATTCGTTAAAATTAATTAATCTTTATCGGTCATGAAAGTAGCGTATAACTCATATCCAAATCCGATGAAGTATTCGTCAACAAAACGATCTTTGCCATTATTATTTGCCATTATACCTTCGTGCATTTTGTAGTTACTTCTGCGCTGATACGATTTGCCATTCTTTGTTCCATTCCCATGCGTTTGTTCAATGATAACCTGGCATGAGGGTCGATAAAACCTTAGGATTCAATCTTATGTCCAAAATGATGAGGATTACTTTTCAATGTTGAATAAATTTTTGGAACCTATGCTGACGGTAATAAGTGATCAAACGCGTGATTTTTCTTACTCTTAAATCTATTTTTTTCATGACTTCAAGACTTAGTAGGATCAACTATGCAAGCAGCCCATCAGAGTAAATAAAAGTGACAAACGTTTCGTCTGGAGTCGTTAAATTACAAACGAATTGCATTTCAAGCCCAATCTGCCTCTCACACAGTATCTTATCTTGTTCGTCCATATTCATTTTCATACCCGTGACATTTGCTTGACTTCATGCTTCAATATTTAAAAACATTTATAGTGTTTGTAATAATTACCGTGAAATTCTCTACGTTGATATTAGCTCTCATTTGAGTATTGAATGAAATCTCAATATTAGCTCTAACGTGGGTATACATTTGAGTAGCGGATTTTAAATTCTACGGATTTTTAATCCGAGAGATCTTCTGTTGAAACTGATGTAAATTAATAAGTATAGTCCACCAATTTTCGTTGTAGTAAATCATGGTTACCTCATTTGAATCCACGAATTGGAGAATGATTTGGCGTCACTAATGCCATAAGGTCGTAAGCGCCAAAAAATTATTTTTTTTTTCGGATATGCCCAAACGATGTTATATCGCATGAAAAAGATTTTGCCACCAAAAAGACAAAAATTTTTTTTTGGCCGTTACGACCTTATGGCATTAGTGACGCGATTTAAAAAAATTTATAAATTTGTACAGAAATATATTACATACATGCTATTGGTTCACACGATTCAGTCTATATTTACGGTGACACAGAATTATCGGGATGATTTGAATTGAGTCAAAACTACAACACATTATCCGCCCACTATGCCATAATTTTCAAAGTTGATCGTAGCTTGTCGAATTATAATATATTACAAATCGCTGCGCATAAATTTCAGCTATAATTCTAAGTTTGTACAATTTGAGAGAAATCAATATTTTCAGCTCGTCGATCCGCTTTTGGTTACATGCTACAAATGCGTGTCAGATATTTTTAACGAATAATCTGTAATTAGTTTATCATCGAATGGACCGAATCAATAGAACTCGCAGTTTCGTTGCTAATATTCTCTTGTTCAGAATAATCATTAATCACATTCTCATGGATTATGTTGCCCATAGTTTACCGCGTTTTAATTACCACAATGCGAATTCTGAAGTACGTGGATCGTCAATTATGACGTAATCGCTGGTTGGACCATCTACCATTTATCACAGCAATTTCAAACCGGCGTTTCATTCCAGCAATACTTATACAGATTCAATGATTTTCGGGAAAAAAATCAGTTACAAACATTATCTGTACTTAATTATTAATGAGGTTGAAGTTCGTAACGTTAACGCAACAAAATAATTGTTCAAATTTCTTGATTTCATGACTCGAACGGTTCAAAAACAGCAAAATACGATCCATCATTTCCCGAATTGAGTACAACACACTTATCTCGCCTATTTGGCAACTTTAACAACGTTTGAGTCATATGAATTAGTGAATTTTTTTCTAAAAATTCTGTTACGTTAACGTTACGAACTTAAACTTCATAATTATTATCCGTTGATTTACTCGATGCCAAAGAACGAAGGACACAGAAGAAAATTTATATTAAAGATTACCAACAAATCACAGAAAAGTCTCAACCCCCTCGATCTAACCCAATAAATAATATCGACGATAAAATTAATAGCTCGTATCGTGGATGTGATAGGTCGGCAATAATGCCGGAAACAATACATTTTTCTTACCATAAAACGACAATACTCGTATGCATGATCGAATATGTGATACGATAACCGAATGGCTGTGGAATGATCTGCAAGGAACCTGAATGAAAATATTGTATAGCGCTACACCACTTATTTTATTCTTCATAATATAAACAGCTAACGTCGTTAAACTTTTTTCGATATCAAGGTTCGTTTAATTTGTGTAGTATAAAGGCAAGATTCTACGAGTCTATATCGGTACGTGAGTCGAAGAGTATGCCACCTCAGATTAACGCTCCATCTAATTTAACATGGAGGTGGCATAATTTCGGGCGTTAACTTGAGGTGGCATAGTTTTGGGCGTTAATCTGAGGTGGCATACTCTTCGACTCACGTACCGATATAGCAACCGTTTTTTACTTTGTATCGGAAAATTATTTAGGCCATATTTTATTAATTTACGTAACTTTGAAAACGAAATATGAATAGAATATTTAATTTGAAAATATTCATTTGTCATGAATACTATAGTGATTTTGGATTAGCTATGGATCCATAAGCCGTGAAACAATTCGACATCCACAGACAATAACTTCAGATTAATTTCTATATTATAAATTCCAGTCGTTCAATTATACGCTAAAATTCATTAACAGAATGACTATGAACTTGTGAATGCGTTTATACAAAGCGTGTACGCCGCTGAGACTTAACAATTGTTCCACGATATTTCTTCAAGCGTGTATAATATCATCAGATACCTCCTCTCCTTTGTTGGTTATCAATTAAACCATAAAACAAGACGGAAACATTCCAAACTCCGGGAAAAAAAAAAAAAGCAAAAGTCACCAGCCTCATATATCTTTGTCTGTTTTGTGAAATTAAACGTGAAAAACTGTCCCCCATTGCGTTGGTTCATATGGTTGATTATTTTTCTGTACCGCTGCCAATTGAATGGTGAATAAAATAATAAATTCCTCAATGAAGATACACTCCATACAATTTCTTCATTTCTAATATAGTTGCGCGAAAAATAGCCAAGATAAAAAATCCTAATTCAATCTTTTTGCCAACAGGTTACGGAAGCATCGCTCCTAGATCAACTTGGGGAAAAGCAGCGACGATGGGGTACGCTACATTGGGAATACCCTTGACCCTCGTCTATCTATCAAGCGCCGGGGGACTCTTGTCCAGGTGTGCACGAGGCGTATTCACCAGGGCACTTTGCTGTTGCCTCTGTTCAAATTGTGGCTATTGTTGTTACGACGAGAGGAGAATGCAGGTTAGTTGAAATTCGAGATTAAAAATACTAGTTAGAGTTGCATCATCAAAAAGAAACTTTTTAATTGGATACGACTTGACGTCAGAGGCGAAATACTCGGCGTTAAATTCTGACAAAAAGAGTTCAAATATTTGTTGCACAAAGCTACAAAAGCAACTCCTTTATCCAACTAATGACTAATATATTCTGCGCATTTCCGTGTGTTATTCAAATTATAACATAGAATTTTTTCTTCTCTTCTAATAATTAATCGTCGACTCTGTGAACTCATAATAAAAGCTTTTGTTCGTTGCGATCAGGAAAAAGAAAGACGTATGAGGAAGAAGCGACAGCAAGAAGAGCTTGCCCAACAGCAACAGCAACTCCAATTGCAAGAACCCTTCTACGTCAGAGCAAACGCATCAGCATTTTCCAATTCTGTTGAGGTGAAGACAAGCCCAAAGGACGAAGTGTCCAGTCTAGGATCAGGAGATAGACCAAACGTTACCATCCTGGCACCTATCAGCATCTGCCTAGGGGCAATGCTATGTTACATCATAGCTGGAGCGTTCGCTCTCCATAAATTGGAAGGGTGGACCTTCATAGGTGAGATAATCTCGTATATCGCCCCTCGAGGCTTGTTATTGACGCTAAATTGGTGAAATATTAATTTTTGTTTTATCGCATCACAATGAATGAGATCATTTTTCACTCACATGAAACGCACGTTTTGGTAGACATGGAGTTTATTCACACATTCGAACAGATGCAATCATTATACGCTTGGAAGCTCATAAATTCTAACATTCGTATCTACTAACTACTATTGTCAATCATATTTAAAATGATGCTTTTAGACTGTCTGATTTTAACATTACAAAGGAATTAAACCAGGCTTTTTGAAGACAGAAACGCGATCATAGTTCACAATGGATCATGCCACGATGAGATGCTTCACATCATAAACCTTATGATCTCTGAAGATCATGGTGGCAATCCGATGAAAGTATACGTGAAATATAATTAGGCAATTGACAGGAAAGTTTTCTCATTTTCAGACGCTTGCTACTTCTGCTTTATGAGCCTGAGCACTATCGGCTTTGGCGACATGGTTCCAGGTTCCTACCCTCGCTACAACATTGCAGATTCCCGAAATGTAACCGTGTGGTTTTGCTCATGTTACATAATGTCAGGAATGGCGTTGACCGCGATGTGCTTCAACATTCTACATGACGAAATCGTGCATCGACTGAATCATCATATTGAGAAACAGGAACCGGTCAAAGCAACTCAAAGCGTAGACGAACTGGCAACTGACCCTTTCTCCCTGACCTCGTGACAATTTCCGGCCAGTACACTCTGTCACAGGAACGTCACCGAAGAGACTCTATGCGGCGACACCCCGACGAGCATATTCGCTCACGAGAACGAGATCAACATTTTAAAGGACTCTTACAATCAGGTCGATGTCACCAGGGATTGTCAGCCAGGTTTAAAGCTGGAGGAACAATTACTTCCAATTTCCGCTGTTTATACGCTCCCGGAACTCGACGAGGAAGCGGAAGAGAATACAGAAATGTAAATTGTTCTAAGGACAATGTCCAGCGGGACATTTATATGATGCCTCACAACCCCATGGGGTAACTTTTTAGACTAGATGGTATTTCGAATACAGTGCCGAGTTCCAACTATTCAGTTTTTATATATTTATCTATAAAATGCACGTGACTCAAAAACTGTGGTAAATCTTTTGCCTTTTGTTCGTTTAGTTTGTTCCTGAATTTTTCTTCTGTTCATGTGTATATGCACATCCATCAATTCCTATCCAAGTATTGTAGTGTCTAGAATATTGATGTGCTGTGTTTTTCACAAACTTCCCTTGAAATGTGATACGTTTATTTCAGACCAATTAATACTGCAAAATGTATCTGGACACTACCTAAATTTCTAAACAGAACTCATTAAAACGTGTGCTAGTCAGAGAATCATCATCATTCTTGACTGATTTTTAAATAGGCGAATCAATCTTTTGGTCAATTGATTATGTGCAATATCAACTATTGTATTATGTTTCCTTCTAGTAGAAGAATACAATGATATAAAACCAGTGAATCTCGTGTCTCGGTTTCTCGTTTCGGAACATTAATATGAAGTCTATAAAAACGAGTTATGGTATAGCTATGCTATCAATTGCAGGCACTATAATTTTTATAACTTCCGATTACCTTTCCAGCTGTTTCTATCAAAGTATGAAAACACAAGTATGAATTCCAATCGATTTGAATGGTGAGAAGTAAAAAATGAAAACCGTCCAATTTCTTCAATTTGGAAAAACTGTAAGAGAAAAGACTGCTGGCACACGTCAAATCATAATCATCTGTAAATTTGTATAGTTTCCATTGTTATCTACGTTTTGTTATATATACCCATATCTGTGAATCGAAATGAAATACGGATATTCTTGCCTGTAAAATAGTATACAATATCGACACTAATCTTGTGCTCAAGAACAATGACTAATAAACTTATGAATAAATTATTATTAAATCGATAAGAAGAATGTTGCGTTTAGAAGGACTATCCACGTTATTTAATATTCGTATTTGAATAAATATATAATTATGATGAATTAGGATAAGAAAAATTTATATATTTAAATAATATAGTAACAGTGTATGAATTTTATTTCTTAACATATCATAAATTAAAATAGAAAAAAAAAAAAACGTGCGAATATATGTATGATAAAATCTGGTTAATTTCTACCTAGCCATGGTGGGTATGTATGGAAAAGTAACAAAAATGAAAAAAAAGGACTCTAACTTCCCGCTTAACCTTTGGAATTAATTGGAAAATAAGATACACACAACGACAATTCTTGACAGTAAATAATTGTCGTTAATGTGCTAGTGTTGGTAGTGAAGTGACTGAAGAGTTGTGGAGAAAAATGAGCAAAGAAAAAAAATTCTAAGGTGAAAAGTAGACAAAAATTGTAAAATATTGTATATAAGTGAATATTTCATGCAGAACTCGACTACGGACGAAATGAAATTAGTTTTAGGAAGTATGTGACGTGCATTGGTACGCACCTATGAGGTACCCATTATATTGTAAAAGAAATCTAACAACGTTGTATTAAAAACAGAAAAACTTGTGCGTATAGAAATAGTTCCATCTTGATATCCCAGTTGCGTATAATAAATTTCATCACCTAGAGAGAATTTTCATAGCTTACCTATCGCGCCTCACGTCTAACATAGTCATATTGTCCAATAACAAATTGACATAATTGGAATGTTACAATTTAATAATCCAATAAATTTTTCACACCCTGCACACTCGAAATGAATTTTGAGTAGCATGTAATCACCAATCTTCTGCGAGTGATTGAATCGGTGACATTTTTAACTTAAAAATAAAATATTATCTCACTACTGTTCGAAAAAGAAAATTTTCATTTTTTCTCTTACCGTTAAAATACATTACCTATATATTACATAATATAAACGTACACGAATTTACAATACGTTCGCCACTTCACCGTGAGAAATGTCGATAGAAATACCGAATATCAAATCAATTGGTTCTGCCATTAGAGGTACCCTTCGTTTCATCACTATCAGGCGCGATTTCCTCTTGTTATCTTGACCAACGACACGTAGGTGCTTTTTAAATTATGTCAAAACTCAAACGTACCTTTTTTCAATTCATACTATGCATTTCTATTAGGTAAATTGAATGAAAAACCAAACGCCAATTCGTTATTATGTATTTGGTTTATTACGACATGACGGTCAGCTGATCAAACAGGCAGTAATCTTACAAGAATATATGCTTTTCTCAATTTTTCCCATCAAATTTTGTAATACGCTTAAGGTAGAGCTAATTTCCGCTCAAATTGCGCAGCTGATTCTGTTTAATGTTCCTCGTCCGCGATTCTGTGACTTCCTGGCTTCTCGTCGTCTCGGTGTCTCTAGGGAAATATAACGAAGTCGTGAGCTCGAGACTTTGCGGTCAGTTGGAAACTTTATTTGCCAATTTCACGCCAAAAATTCCAATAAAACTCGACCGTCTCGGGAGTTATTTTTCTCGTTACTTAATCCACAAACTCAAACGAATAGCCTACATCTTTGTGTCAAACGGTTGAATGAACCTAAATTTTGAGCAGTCAATTTTCCGTATGGGAAACCACTGACCGACAGATCATGTAATTCTAAATATTTCGTTGAAACGATGGATAAACAGAGGGGATTTCCTAAATTGTTTTTGATAAATATTTCAATGTTGACCATTGGCAAAGAACAACGTGGTCAAGTTAATCTACCTCTGATAATTTCGTGATCGAATTCCACATGAAATAGAATTAAATTCAAAGTTTATTGAAAATAAATTATTTTATGACAGTTTCATTCGTAGCTGACACGATTCCATTTATATCAAACATTAACATGTAGTCTGTTATACCGCTAGAACGAGGTTTTTACGGTCAGTTATGGGATTGTTACGAGTTATCGAAACTGTCTTTAAAAAAATCAAGGCACAAGTAGGGGCCCAATGTGTAATTTTCTCATTACTAATTGATTTCTACATCGAGATATCGGTGGTCATTTTCAGACACAATACACTCCGATATAGTTATAAATTTGGGACTTCAGCCTGGCTGAGATACCTGGGAGAAAAAAAAAAAATGTACTTATAAATGCAAGATATAAGGCGATTCTTTCAAATTAACGATTGCAGGGAAGTGAAAATTCTGTTCATGTTTGTATTTTCGCCAAATCAGATCAGTCTGTATTTCATTCACGTAATTAGACTTCCTGGATACGGCAGAAATGAAATATAGGTGACTGTTACGTATCACTTTGAATACGCATGGTTATTCCTGTGATGATACATTCACAGCATCAATTCGCCGCTATCCATCTAATATTCATGAAATTTTTTGCATTCCCGGCACGTTCACTGGACCAGGGTAACCTGTGATGACACTCTCCGACCTTTGGATGTTACTTAAGGGATTTGTCACACTTCTGATACCTCAGCGAAGGTGCATGGTTTTAAAATTAATAATAAAATTTGCAAGACGCCTTCGTTTTGAATATAATTATTTCATTCTAATTTATAAGGGTATAATAGAAATGCGAATTATCTGAGAAACAAGACAAAATCGAGGTCACCTGATTGTGTGGTAAATTCAAAAATTGATCAATACATACCTTATTTGTTAGAGACGTTATATATTAATCAATTTCAACTATGAAAATGATATAAGATACGAAAAATGTGCGTGCGAAATTCGGTTATTGATATTTGAATATCACAAGTATACTGAAAATCAATTTCACATCAACTTATGAAAGTTGTAAACATTTCAGAAACCTCTTCTGACCTAACAACACGAAGTGTTCGTACATAATGTGATTTTCCAATTCGCTTAGCTATTCATTTGCAAATGGGTAGCGGGATCAACGTGATCCATTGAAATACGCGCAATATTGATTGATGAAATTAGGTTGTTAAATTTGTACGAGATGTGAATATTGACTCTGAATAAAAACTCGGAACGGCTACTTGACTGAGGAAAAAAAAAAAAAATACACCGAATCCTCATGAATGCTGATTGCAGAAAGAATATTTTTATTTGTCCTCGCATACAGGTACTTATATCAGACATTATCATTTGTAGGATTCAGGAGAGTAAGAAACGAATCACAATTACGTATTAAAATATTTTCATTGATGATCCTGACAATACTTATTAAAAATGTATTCATTAACATCCCTTATAAATATTCTGTGTCTCGCTGATCATCAATGTATGTAATTGAACAATATGCAGGCACGTTGTATTAATGATAAGCATTTAGCTGTACGAGAATTTTTTTTTTTTTTTTTTTACTTCATTTCCAGTGAATCATATAAAGCAATAGATCACCCTAACTACGAATTGAGTGTTAATAATCGTGTAGAAAATTAGATATCAATCAATGTTAGACTCAAGAAATGTATACATACGTAATATTCGAATATATTTGTACATATTTGGCACCCGAATCACTGTAAAATACACAAAAGATAATGTATACACGTACGTCTGTATAATCATTTGTCAAGCATAATGTATCTTATAATACGAAATAAAATATTACCGAAATCAAATTTGCCAATTTCAGGATTTCGTAGAGCTTGTCATTTGTCCCCATCTCCAAACGCAAATCAAACTGTCAGCCTATACCTATTAAATGATAATACCATATATGCAGCGTTTGAGCAGAATGTAAGATTACCAATCATAGTTAATGCATACAAGTGCAAATATGCATTTCCATAATTACATTCGTAAACACACCTGGGAATAAATCAAATCTGTACGTACGGCTGAAGAGATTTAATCATAATTCATGATGGGATATTAGTTCCGAAGTGTGCGATATATCTATAATCTTGCTGGCTGCATTGATGTGGGAATTAGCAGGCCAATTTTGATACAGGAAACCGCTGCGTGTGTAAATGATCTTCGGTCTTGGAGGTCGTATTGAAAAAAAGTTTCATGCTCTGATTTTTGGAAATTCACGTAAAGCATATTGAAACACGAAAATTAATACTATAGGTACATACATTCCTAACCACTGATGTATTCAAATGCGGTCGCAAACCAAAGGAACGTAGATTCTGTTCCAGTTGAGACGATTCAAATATTTCAGCAGAAACTGGAGAAAGCATTCACAGAACACCGCTGAAGTGATCAAGAACCATTCCAGAATTCCGGATATAACCAAATATTACCCTTCCGGAATGTTTGAAGGTATACGTTACATACGAGGAATGCTGCGTAATGTGTTTATAGGATGCTTTTGATGTGTCGTTCTACGATGAATGTATAATTTAATATCATTTCCGTAGACATGGACCTGATATTAATATCCATACACTCAAATTTGAAGTTGTAATCATTCCGATGAACCATGTATCGATTTTAACGGGACTCAGTTTCAGATTTATATGATTTTACAATAAAGTTAATCAGACTATAGATTATGAAGGTTTCTTATCGAACATTAATATTTCTTCTAATATACACTATAAAAATAGCATTTGAAGACGACCGTGTATATCGTTGGGTTTATAGCACAAAATATATTTCACTTTATTTCATAAATTCAATTAACTTTATCGACTTGATATAAAAAAGTTATTACGTGGGCGTAGCAGGCTAACAAGCAAGCCTATCTCAAATTTTCGCGATTCAATTAATCGTGACTCTTTAATTGAAACAATACAAAACATATTTGCACGTGTTTTAATCGCAGTTTATTATCTGCGAACTTATATTCATGGATAAAACATCAACACCACATTCGGAATTTAATTATAATTACTACCACATCGAGAACCCTATTCAACGTATCAGCACACCCGTTTCAAATTTTAACTGTAAATACATTTTGCAACGTATGTTAAATCATCTGGACGAACCAATCTGAAAAAATCCCGATCGTTGCAGGTCAGGAAAATATCAGATCTATCAGTCTCTTTAGCCATGTTAGACGAATATGAAAAAAGGCGTGTGATTTAGAAGAATCGAGAAAAAATAGTATTTTTCGATACGAGTGCGAAAGTGTTGATTCTCGGACGAGTGTGAAGTTTTTCACCCGAGCAAAGCGAGGGTGACAATCACACGAGTCGAGAATCATCTTTCGCACGTGTATCGAACTTCATTTTTCAACACAGCGTGCGTTAAGTTGAATTTTATGCACGCGAAGCGTGCGCAAAATCGAACTTTGCGCACGCCGTGTGGAAAACGAAATTTCATACTGAATTGAGAACACAATTATGTTTAGTTACCCATGAATACCACTAACCACAATCATTCTCTGCGAACAAATTTTATTGTTAGCATCAATTGAAATTTGAGTCTTGATTTATAAAATTGAGATTTGATCAATTGAAGAGGACTGTGATGAAAGTAAAACATCCGTTGATCCCCATGCCTTCGTAGTAGAATGCATATCGTATGCAATGCATCTCTTTGGTTTTCTAAACAACGCTGACTTTTGATAACCACTGATATATAGCTTGAAAAATTGCGGAACAGTTATATCCTACGAGGGGTGAGTGAGAAGGAATCGAGTCCCTTTGGGTAGCCAGCTTATCTAAGGTATCGAGGGTTTCCCATCATCCCATCACCACCCATCTGACTACCCTACATACTCGGAGAAGCCGATACGATCCAACTATGTATCTTCGCTTTCTCAGCAATCCCGGCTGGTTACATCGACAATTTATGACTCGATTTCGATTCCATTTCGCGCCGTGGTTTGTTTACTTATTGGCATCTATACCTTGTATTCATACATGTTCCACGAGATATTACATTTATTTTATATGGCCAACCGGGGGGTGATCTATCATTTTATGGAAAGAGAAAAACTATTTATTATCAGAATAACATAGCTCTCCGCCAATTCGATTGGATAATGTTTAAGCACGTCGACGTGTACGAATCAAAACTTTACAATCTTTGGAGAGGGCACCGTTACTACATGTTCGATTCGACAGGAATCGTTTCTACAGAACTGGCGTGAAATCGCGATGCCAAGTACAGACATGAGGTCAAAATTGCTTTTGGCGCGAAACTGCAGTTATATATTGTGACATAAGTTCGTATAATATTTTTTGTCAGCTGCTTTGAAGATGTTCAAAACTCATTTAGGTAAGTTATTCAAAGTCAATGACATTATTTCACTGAAATTGAGGTAATATGTTATGTTTGATGAATCTATGACAAAAATAACACAATAAACCATTTCTTTTTTCAAGTAATTCCAAAATGAAACCATTCCAATTATGAAACTACGTATCCATATACTTTCAATATGACGATTGTTCCTATACTTTATACCTAATGTCACCATGAATATAGGAATGTCTTTCTCACATTCATGGAACATTGAGTATAATGTATCGGAACGATCGTCATATTGGAAGTATATGACACAACTACTATATGAGTATGAGAAAATTTACTATAAATTTTTCTCCGTGTAGAAATGAATTAATTAGAAAAGGCAGTTTTCGCCTTCATCAACCTCGCTTACAGTTCTCATCTTTAATCTCGCTGTTCCGTCACTTGTTAGGTCTTATACATGTCCGAAAATCGTGCAATTAGACATGAAAAAAATTTCATGTGCTATTTAAATGGAAAATACAAACAAGTGATGAGCCGCGTGGTGAATTGTCCGTCGACAGGCACATTTGGAGACAGTCATTTTCAAATTATAAACCAACTTTTTAGACCCTGAGAAGTGAAAAATTCGAACATCGAAAATTTTTGAACACCTCTAGTGTATATATTTGGCGGTAAGCCGATTGGAAGAAAAAAACATAACACAGCTAAAGATCAATGTAAGCTACGGAATTTTGTTCGATCTTAAGGAGGAGAACTTATGACATCTTTCGCCAACGTTGCTACGAGGATGTAAATTCTTAGAATAAGCGATTGATGAAGAAGTGAAGATAAAGAAGTCTTCAGCCATGAACAGATTCACGCTCGATATTTTGGAGTCTCGATCTTATTTGAACAGGTTTCTTTTTGGAGTAAGTAACATTCGAATAACTTACTCGCATAGTCTATTGGCACTGTGTCGGTGTAATCGATCGTTTTTAGGTCAATAGCAAAACTCACGTTTAAAATACATCGGGAAACTTGAACTTACGATTATAGCAAGTCACCTACTTTTTAATGAACTAAAAGAAGTAATAGGTATATCAATGCGACGTGCTTACTCGATAGATACAGAATGCAAAACAGACACAGCAATGGCAGAAATTGGTAACAACATGAATGTCACATGACAAGATTACGAGTTTATTTATTTTTTTTCATTAGTCTTTGATAAGTACCTAACTGTCACAATCTTAGGTTTCATGGCTGAATGTTCATTTGTTATACACGTAAAAAAAGTGCTATTGAATTTACTATGTGAGTAGTAAGTATATGGACAGCACTTTTTTGCAGTACAAATTAGCACAATTGTGGTAACCTTTGTGGCGCCACTTGTGCGCTTCACTCATATAGACTTTGAAGGCCACCTGCACGGAAATATATATGCGAAAAATATATGCGAACATAGATGTGACATATTTTTTTTTTGCGCCTAAATATTATTTTTATAAGTTTGACATAAATGTCGGATATATTCAACATAAATGTTGCGACATGTACGTCGACATAGGTAAGTTCGACAGCAATGTTTTTTGCGTGTAGATATATCTTAGCTGCAGGCCCCCTCCAGAATATTGAGCTTAGAAAGGAAAATATTATACGATCGCAGTGTCATGAGTGAAAGACTTAATGAAACAGCTCGTCTTGACTGCCTCATCACAATATTGTTTCGTTATCACGTTATCCGGTGAAAATGGCGTTAATTTTGGAGTCATGCAGTATAGAAGAAGCGTGTACCTCGTTGGGTAAAAGTGAAAAATTATTGATCGAGCTACAGGACAGACTTCAAGATTGGCTTAAATTGCAGCCACATCTTCCCCAAGGTATGCAACAAGATTCAATATATAACGGTATTTGACCTGAAATGAATCCACAAGGTAAAATTGTATACAGTGCGTACCGAAGTTTGCGCTCATGATTGAAGTACTTTGTCAATCTGAATTTATCATACACCGTATCATATTCGACCAGTTTAAACAATTTTAAATGTATGCAAATGCGACGTGATAATCTTAGATTCATCTCCACGCCACTTGTGGAAGATAAACCGCGAAAAAGTATACATTGCGTTTTGACAAGAAAATGTTCGATTGATTTTAAGATGTTGCAAGGAATACACTGGAGTATTTCATTCTTGGATCTAAAATGAGCTTAGAGCTAGCCAAACAGAAGCTGGACATGTTTTATACGATGAGGCGGATCGTGCCGGAACTTTTTGAGGACAGAGATCCACGTGGGTCCCGTTTCACTCGTTTGCACAAAATGATGTACGTATTTCAAACTTACAACTTTGAATGTTTCAAACAGGAAGAAGGCCTGCTTATAATTATGGTTTTATTTCGTGTCAATCTTCCGTTTTATTCCAGAGAGACTGTTTATCTTCCCAAATTAACACATGAGAAGTACAGAGTATACATTATGCGGCCCTGTGTCGACGATTACAGCAAGTTAGATGCCTATGATAGTTTCAAGTATGTAATACAATAATTTCGCATATGAAAAAATTAAATATCATAGTAATAACAATAAGGATGGCATGAGAAAGAAACACCGCGCATTGAAGTTCGTAGTTTTCTAACATATTCTGAATCCATCTTCACTCACATGCCTATTTTATTTCAGGTACGCTTTCATGATGGAAGATATCTTGATGGCTGAGTCCCGTAGTTTTGGTAGCATTTTCGTATACGATCAGTCGAAGGTAACTTTCGGACTTCTCGCCAAGTACACACCAACAATGATCAGGAAATCTGAAGTGACAATGACTGTAAGTCATCTCTGCATAAGATTGCGATTTCGTTATAATCATATTTCGACTCGAACAACTACTTACTTTTCAAGTAATACAAGTTTATTTCTAATACTTCTGATCACCTGGTGTGCAAACTAATCCTCTTCGACAGATCACGGCTTATTATATCTCTTTTTTTTTACGTTTATTCTTCTGCATGTCTCAAACTTCTAAAAACATCCTCCTGCAGATGACTTCTTATTCATTCCTATCTATACTTCATAGTCTATTTCGTGCCATTGTAGGAGGGCTACGCAAGGAGAATTAAAGGGATTCACTTCATTAATGCTGCGGCAGTCACAGAAGCTGTACTCGCCTTAGCAAAGAGAGCTTTGAAGCCAAAACTTGCAGCGAGGGTATGTGTGCACGTGTATATTAAAACAGTGTTTGTTTATTGGTTTTTCAATCGTGGAAAATGCGAAGGTACAAAATTCAGAGTGTCTAAATTCATTTCGCGGGGCAAATTCTATTTCCAATTGATTTTTTTACGTATAAGTGGTGCGAGTTGAGCCTCGCAGACTAGTGCTGGACACAAGACCAAGACGGACTCGGTCTTGTCTTGGTCTCGTCTCGAAAATCGAGACAAGACCAAGACAAGATCACGATGGAAAAATTCGTGACGATACCAAGACTGCCCTGAAGTCTCGTCGAGACTGTCGAGAGTCTCGACAAGATGAGTAAATATTCCAATATTGGAAAAAAAAAAAAATGGGGATTAACAAAATCCGACATTTCGTTTTTGTGGCATTTTTATTGAATGGGAACTAGATGTTACGTATAACAAAATTCAAACTTGAACGTTCTTCAAAAATTCAAAATTCATATGGAATAATGTGATACTCAAATAATTAGGTCCATTAAGGGACAAGCATATCCTGTCAAGACCAAGACAAGACCAAGACAAGACCTGAAAATCGAGTTTTTTTCGAGACCAAGACCGAGACCAAGACCAAACTTCACAGACCAAGACAAGACCAAGACAAGACGTGAAAATTGAAATTTTTCCGAGACCAAGACAAGACTCTGCAAAGTCTCGTCTTGTCTCGTCTTATGTCCAGCACTATCGCAGATCCATAGATACAGCCGAAAGTTTAGCTTTAAACCGGGAAAATTCCGACAATCCTGCCGAATTGTGAGCTCTATAATAGGACTTCTTACTTAGCCCTATACACGTACAGAATTTGTCTGTCCTCTTTAAGACTGACTCTTGAGAAGTGAATTCCCTCGAGTTAGATTATATCCGTTAGTAGGAACACCACCGAAGGTCCCTTCGATGGTGTCCCTTCGGACAGGTTGGTAAAATTACACAAAGTTTAAACGTAGTGGGTCCAATTGTCTACCGATAGGTAAAGGACATCTGAGGGTGCAATAATGAGCTATTCGTTCATGAATGTATTCCTTCCACGCATGCTAACTTTTTAAAACCTATTTTCATAGTTACACGTACATCAAAGCGGGAATTTCGCATCTTTGTATCAGCAGATACCAAAATCCATACTACCAAAGGATTACGGTGGTGACGGACCATCCATGAGTCATCTAGCTGGTGAGTTGACCATAGAACGAGTTTATGGCGTAAAAATTTTCGAATCTAAGAGTTCCTGGATACAGTTGCTTATGATATTCATAATCCGGTTTAGCCATAAATCCAGTGACACTTTCCGTATACTTACTCAAGGCTAGTTGTGAGCGTAGCTGTCTGAGTTTAATACTCGTACATTCGGTTACGATACATTAGTATGTGAAATATCAATTTGCGCCAAGGAATTAAAGACAATGCGTCAAAAAAGAAAGTACCTTTATTGTCCCATTAGGAAAATGATCGTAATTTTTCCTTCACTAAAATATAACTGTATCGTTGGTATTCAATTAATAATACGCTCGAAAGAGTAGCATATCAAGTTCACTGAATATACAAATTCATTTTCAGTCAATATTCGTATGACAAATAATTTGATTGTAACCGTAGCCACTAATGGTTGCAGTGTAGCACTTTTCTGTTCGAACAAAAGTATCCTTATTATTATAATTATCGCGTGACTATGAATTATTCATCATACTTTGACTGTGACATTTTTTGTCATATATGTAATCCCGGATTTTTCTTCTGACATAGAACTTTGGCGCCAAAAAGTGGACGAAAAACGAGACTGGTTTCTCGAGCAGCAAAAAATTGTGGTCGACGAACGACTACGCCCTGGCCCAGCGGTCAACGTTGATGATCTTTTTGGATTCTCCGGGTCTTTTCGAAAACTAGATGTCGACTAACAGTCACTGCTATGTTATCCATTTCTTAGTGATACCGTGCATTCCAGATGATTGAAATTTTATAGTCTAGTGAAGGTGAACAAGTTGTTATAATCACTTTTTCTGCGAAACCATGTGAGATATGTTACTGATGCAGAATCGACAATAATGCGGTTATCGCGAAAATGACGGTTCTTTTTTTAATATTCGAATATCGGACACACCTATTCTCTTTTTCGTCCCCCTCTTCCCAAAGGGAATGCCTTGAAATTTCAATGCGGTATTCAATTATTAACTGGTCACTCAGCGCGTTAAAAATTCTCGTATTTTCTCACCATCATATTTATGGTAAACCGGACTGGAGTCGTAGCTTTTTCTACAATATTTTAGCTTGAATGATCAACATCGTTATTTGACAATGAATATACCTTCCAACTATATACCGAATATTCAAATTCCGATTCCGTACTTCAGTGGGCCAATTCACGAAGTTTATAATGAATATTGACTCATTGTCTACTGTGTTGACCTGATGAGATGCCATCCATGAACCACAGAGAGCTTATTTCTTACCTTTTTTCACCCTCTCTTCCTCCATGTAACACCATATTACCCACAAATTCAGCCTGACCTCTCGGGCCTCCTCGCTGTGTGTAACTTTTCGAATTACAAGCGAATGTTATTTAGCTAGATGTATTAAGCTTTTTTTGACACTGTTAGTGCATGGGGCTCGGATTATCCTACTCTGATACATCCACTCAATGAAATTTAGATTAGTCAAAAAGTGACCCTTCTTCTGCACATTTAATTACAAAGGCACTGGTCAATAAAATTACAGCCCATTTGAAGAAAGCGTTCCTTACGGGGCCAAAACGCCATACTAGACGTATAATGTATCTAATTTCCCTATCTTTAGAGACGACTATAGCTTGTGAAGATTAATTTGGTCATGTTCATATCCAGTCGCATTATACACGTCCACTATTGCCAGGGTATCATGAATCACATTATATCATTTTCTACCTAAAAAATCCTGAATCACCCCAACATGTGCCACAGAATCATTCCAAAATTTTAGACGAAACTAAATTCTTATTAATAATTACGGTGCGCAACTTATATTCAACTAGAAATGATGCATTGCATGCTCACTACGTAAATGATTCCTTGGACAAGCGGTCATGCAAGTCAAGGATCTAACTATTAATTTATGACAATTATTCTGATTCGAATCCAATTTCCATGATAATCATCGTTGGTTTCAAAGAGTTAATATGTTAGTTCTGATTATAGGTATACTCATTTTTTATTTCACAGTTTTTTTCAACATATTATAATACGACGTATTCCATGTACGATTCTGATCAGTATGTTACTCAATTGTTTACTTTGATTCGAATGCAATTTCCATGCTTGTCGTCCTTGATCAGAAAGAGTCCGTATGTTAGTCCGCATATATTCTCATTTTTTATTTTATAGTTTTCTGAATTTATTATAATAC
Organism: Tenthredo mesomela; assembly: GCA_943736025.1. Taxonomy (NCBI): domain Eukaryota; kingdom Metazoa; phylum Arthropoda; class Insecta; order Hymenoptera; family Tenthredinidae; genus Tenthredo; species Tenthredo mesomela. The sequence continues at coordinate 32,723,451 of OX031015.1, read as the reverse complement.
GTCATATTCCATATACGATTCTGAACAGTGTGTTATTTAATTGTTATTGGGAACTAACATGTGGGAGTGGCTTAGGAAAAAATTTCGGAAAGTAACTTACACTTTCATATATGTACACACATGAAATAGTATTAGTGACTACAAATACTTATGCAAACACAATAGATTTGTAAGCTATTATAATAGTTAAAATTTTAACCACCAGACGTCGTGACTCAATTTGTGAGTTCCCAATAATACCTATGACGAAAATAATGCTCGGAATGACGGGAAGGTCCCAAAACCGTTTTCGCCTGTCTCATGGCTCCTGAAGGAAGTTTTGGAGAGAAGTGTTTACTTTCGGTTCACAAAGTTAGGAGCAGACTAAAATATAACTCTTAATATTAGTTGAACTTGTACACGTTTCGATCTACTACTAGAGATTATTCCCTAATTCGACACTCCCAAATTCAAGTGAAGTGCTGTTCCGTTGAGTGTCTATTCAGCATTAGATCGTTATCAAATGGAAACTTCCTGGGATGCTTTTTGTTTGAAATAGAAATTAAACAAGACATAATATTTTGTTTCGCCGATTTATTACTGAAAATACTCACTTTTTTATTCACCCCTAATCGTTTTTGATAGCAGAGCGATTTCTTTCAAGAATGCTAAAGGTGGGATTCAAGTTGCAAAAAAGCATGAATCAAGCCGAAAAAAATACTTGAATCCAACCGAAATATAATACTCGAATCAAGCCGAAAAATAATACTTGCATCAGGCTGAGGACGTGATGTGAATTCGGTGGAACCCAATGCTTGGATCAAACCGGAAAAGCATCTTCGGATTAAGTAAAGAGAATAGGTTTGAATCAAGCCGAACGTTACTTGAGTCAAGTCGTACCTGACTTGGATTAGGTTGGAATGTCGATTCGACATTTTTGAAACAGGCACGATTCAAGGTGTCTACAGCGGCTTAAATAGTGTTGACTCCCGACTTCATTCATCCTGTTCCATACCAAGTCAGTATTCCCGGTATGAATCATGACACTTTTTTCTGGGTGAGGGGAGAAAAAATTATAAACTAATAAGTTACAGTAAACGCATAAGGTTACAAATTTATGCAACTGTTAAGGCCGTTATTCCGCTGCAACTTTCAAGGTAGCAGAAATTTTGAGAATTTTTTGGTCAGTTTATTAGAGAAAAATATGAATTCTTCAATAAAAAAAAATAAAAAAAAAATGTTCCCTATATTTAGATTGATTGCAAATCTGAGACATGATGTAAAATAAGCCATTTAATCCTATTTAAAGCTTGCAGAACTCTTGGAATTTCATTCGCGAAAATAGAGCAACATCCGTTTCAATTGCAATTTTTACAATGCTCCGGATTTTGGGAAGGGGAGCAAAATAAGATTCAGTGTGTTCTTGGTGTACCATTAATTTCACCAATGTTTGAAAACTTACCAACTATGGTTGCATGTTCAATTTCTGATGTCTTTAATCATTCGCCGAAAGGTTTTATGCGACTGAGGCAGGTCGGGCTCATGGATGCAGACTGCAATGCTCGCGAGTTCTTAACTAGGACATCCTGGGTATAGCTTACGCCGTCGCTTTCGTTGTCCATATCATCTGCTCTGTAGCTTTGATCGTTCTGGTCCTCCGTAATCTAAAAAAAAAAAAAAAAAAAAAAAAATCGTTTGCTGGAATCGGACGAACGATTGCTAGAACGAAACAAACTGCCTTATCATACGCAACTCTATCTATAGGACTGGCATGCGGGCTGCATGTGATAAGGCGTACATATGTTCACGGTGACAGTAGCTCGTCCATTCAACCGCGAGATGGAGATACCATTTGTCAGCCCAATGACACACCTAGCCGGCTAGCGATGTGGCACTGACGTGAAGGCCCTGCTGTGAAGTCAGTGGCCCTTGTGGCATCAAAGAGTTCCCATAGGGATGGCGTTAACAAGATATGACTGTGACAATCGTTTTTCTTTGTAATTTACTGAATGATAGTGATATTAATAACACTCGTTCTTCTTTTCCAGAAAGGATTCTGTTCAAACTGCATCGAGCCGGAATGTATATTGAAAACAATCTCTATAAAATTAGTGATATTGGATACTAACGCTGCGTTCGGTATATATACATCTCTGAGCAAATCAGAGCTTTTCTATCTTTTTTTTAACATGCGTTAACAAAAGATAGAAGAGCTCCGAATGCTCGGAGATGTATATACCGAACGTAGCTTATATTATTGGAATAAGAATGTAATTTATACTATCGTAGTTTTTCTGCCAAGAAGCAAATAAAGAAACTCGATCAATTAGGATAGAACCCATTGGCGTAACTACGGGGGGGGCCCGGCCCCCCCCTAGGATGTTGAGTGCCCACCCCAGAAAGATGAAAAAAACGAAATTGTAAATTTCGGATAAGGTAAACGGCCCGGTTTCCGACCCCCCCTACTCGTTCTTCGCTTTATTCTATAATATCTCGCTTTGCTGACGGAGAAGAGGTGTCACCGACGAAAGTTTGGCTAAATTTTCTTCGGTGACACCTCTCCTTCGTCAGAAAAGCGAGATATTATAGAATGAAGCGAAGAACGAGTAGGGGGGGGGTCGGAAACAAGTCCGGGGTCGGGAACCGGGCCGTTTACCTTATATAAATTCGGCTAAAGCGAAGTGAAGGATCCCCCCCCCCCCCCCCCCCCCCCCCCGAGAAAAATCCTCGTTACGCCAATGATAGAACCATATTTATTTTTAAGGAACAATAAAAAGTCTACACAACCCTGACAATGAGTAACATTATATGGATGCTGGAGAAATAAATTCTCACATACGTCAATAATTATTCGCCTTTTTTCTTTCCCCTTCACCTTCCCTGCAACTCTTTAGTTCACATTCGATTTTCCGACTGGAAAATTTCAGAAGCTTGGAATAAAGTAAAAATATAGTGACGTTCATGAAGCCAAGTATGCATGCCTATATCTATACACATATCCTTTTTCCCGCCAAAATTTCAGCACACCTCCGCGGGGCAAATGTTCTCCTGGTACCAAAAGTATATTGATCGACTTAAAATTTTTCAAATTGTCAAAATAGCTAGTATACACTATATACGGTATATACGGCGTGCATGAAGCAGCGTATGCATGCCTGCATCAATACACTACTCTTTTCCCCCACTAAAAATTTCAGCACACCTCGGGTCAGATGTTCTCCTGATACCAGGATCATTTTTCGATTCAAAATTTTCCAAATTGTCAAAATAGCTAGTAAATAATAAACCATATTGCGCCGTGCATGAAGCAACGTATGCATACCTATATCGATACACTACTCCTTTCCTCCCACCAAAAATTTCAGCACACCTCCTCGAGTCAGATGTTCTCCTGATACCAGAAATATTTTTCGACTTGAAATTTTTCTAACTCTGAAAATTAGCCTGGTATCAGGAGAACATCTAGACCGAGGAGGTGTGCTAAAATTTTTGGCAGGAAAAAGGGACAGTGTATATGCATACAGGTTTTCATGCACGTCGTTATATGTTCATTCATACTATCGTTTTACAGAGTTGAAATAATTTCAAGTCGAAAACTGCTCCTGGTATCAAGGAAGCATCTGATCCGAGGAAGTGTGCTAAGATTTTTGGTGGGAAAGAGGGACAGTGTATAGATAGACATGCATTGGTAGCTTCATGAACGTTGCTACATCTTCACGTTATTTCGAGTCTCCGAAATTTCAAGTGAAAAAGTTGATACCTAAAACAAAGACTCGCAGGTAGGTTGGAGGGGAAAGAAAGAAACTAAAGAATTATGGGTATACATGGGAGTTTATTTTTCTAGCATATATGCAATATTATTCACTGTCAAGCTTGTGTATAATTAGTCATTCTTTCATATTCATATTTTCGCAATCATTTTTTTCTTTATTCCTGTATATTCAGAAGTCGCTCAACTGGGACATAGCTCGTGCCTCACCATTTACATCGCACGAACAAATTTTTTACCTTTCGGTTTTCGGGCAAACCATCACGGAGCAATTAGAAATAAGGGTAGAGCGATTAGGTGCAATTGAGAATCAATTGTATCGTGTATGACCAATCGCCAAAATCGGTTCCGTTTAGGTAGGTCTTAAACAGCAAATGTCCCACCCCCCACCATTTCATCTCCGACAGCACACATTTCTTACTTAACTAATTCGTGATTCGTATACCTAGGGCTGATAATAACATCTCCGCGATAAGTCATAGCGTTATTATCGATATCATTGCAAACTCTCAGCACATCTGTGATGTAACCGACTGAGATAATCTTCCATCTTCAATTTTGTTGTGGCCACAGCACCAAATAATCGATGTTCTACAATGCCAACAGTAGTTTTTGACTAAGCAATTGACGGTATGCTTACAGGTATCGACTTATCAACAGTAACTGTTTCAATATCGATTGGGAAGGTTGTAGGTTTCACTTGTAGCAACTACAGTTAGATATCCACCGTCAGCAAAATCACAGCAAGCTCTAATTTTTTGAAATTTTTTTTTTCTATCACTACCCTCTGTAGAAAATGCGATAAGCCGGTATATTATGTAGAGGATAAATGAGATGCTTGAGCTTACAGTAATGAGGAAAAGTGTGCCCAATCTTCGCGGCAGTTACCGACGGAATGCAAGACCGACATAAGAACACAGAAGACGACGCGAGGCCGGAGTCCGACTCATTTTTAATACGAATAATGCGGAATCCAAGATTTCACTGTAAAAACCATAGAAAATGTTAGTGAGTTTAGTCAGATCATCATAAATTATAAATTCCGACGTATATCTTTACGATTTCAATGAACAGAAACGTCTTCAAGTATACTACTATGATTTATTGATACGATTTTGTTAAAAATGAAGAATTATTTCAACGACCGTAGAGCAGTTAGACCAAAGACACATGAGATCACAAACTACTGCACAATTCTCACTTGCCTAGCCAAATGTCTCCCTTATCCTGCATCCCCAATTCTCACCATTGTAGTGTATTTAGCAAATGGGAATTGCGTGGCAGTCTCTAATCTGATGTGTCTGTAATCTGACTACTCCATGATCTCTAAATAATGCACCAGAAGATAGGTGATTAAATCTACTGGAGCGTATCCTCGAACATAAATATCACATCCATTCAGATGCTATGAATTAAACGATATGAAACGTGTGAAATAGCCGAACATTCGTCGAAAACACTGAGCGAGTCTACATTACGGAGAATATTTGTCTTTAGAAAACAAAATTTCAATGTAAGATAAATTAAATAATTATATCAAAGCAGCTTAGATATCATCTCAGATGAAGACAAGAAAATAGCGAAACAAAAATACGGTATATAGGTGAGCAAGGAAAGCGCTTTGAGATCCGGATGTGAGCATCGCAGCTACACCGTCGCTGTACCATTTTTATCGTATTCACAATCTCGACAGGATGTTAATTAATCTTAGAAATGAATAGCTAGGGCAAAACGAGAATTTCTGATCGTCATCATGAACGTTAATATTTTGAGATATTATATGCAATATGCAAGAAGCATCGTAATTCCAAGGGAATTTCCGATAGTATTGTTACGTGTCCATGAGACGTGTTTTTGTATGTAAAACACTTTGCTGCAGGTTCCATGTCGATTTCTCATTCAGGTTCAAAGATACGAATGAAAAGGCACTTCAGAATGCGGTATCTTTCCCATCTTGCATCTCTCCAATGCTTCGTGTGAACTCTAAATCGTTATATTAAAATTTCTAGCGCAGAAACGCATCAAACGAAAGTTCAGCGAGTCATTCGCGAGGAGGTTCAATATTTCCAGAAATTTGTATGATATGTGACTTGAACTGATCAAATATTTAAATGTGAACAGGAACTACGTCATTTGTTTTATACCGTATAAGAATGCCTTCCGTTTATTTGCATTCACAAATATTCGCGTTTAGATCCAACAGTTTCATATATTCGTGTCTATGTATATGTGGATGTATGCATATCCAGTCTCAGCGCTAGATTTTTTTTTTTTTTTTTTTTGTTACAATTTTTCATCTCTCAACAGCGGAGAGAACATTTGAATTCTCTCATATATAATCGTGATTGCAGCCTGTATATTTGCAAACAACAAAGATGGCAATATAGTCGTCCACTTTCAAGGTTTACCATTCATATTCCTCATATCCTTTCTATATTAGAAGAAAACCTTGAATTTCATGACTTCGCAAATATATATACCTGATATGGAACTAGGTTAATGAAAAAGTATTGGACAGTCACTTCACTGTTGGGATATGAAATAAATTTTTAAAAACAAACTCTGGTCGAATGTAGTTAACGCCAAGGATTTATTCCATACGGAAAGCATTATTTCAACAAAACGGGAAATATAGGGACAGGTTTGTGGGGGCCGGAGCAAAATTTCTACGCAACATTGCCCAAGGTGTTTTTTCGTTTGTTTTTCATTTTGATCCAACTTTCCATTCTTCTGGTTAATTCATGGTTGCAATTTTTTCTGCTTTTTAATTTCTCCCGCCTCACATCACCCACGAATATAGTATTATATCTACTTATATTACTTTTATCCTCCCTGGGTTGCCAGCTGAAATCTGCAGAAGCACCCTTCTCGCCAACTCGAGTACTCGAGTCTGGTTCTAGGTTTAATTTGGCAACTGTTTATTTGCCCACACGGCCGAGGTCCCCCAGAGTCTCAGCAACTCGCGCCAGTCATCACAACTGGTTTGAGGGCAGGTCCGGAGTCTCTACCTCCTCTTCCTGTGCTCCCCCGCACCCGGTAAATATATAGAGATATAGTTACTAGAAAGGACCCCTTCGGCCCGACGGCAAACACCAAGAAAGACAAATAAAATGAACCCTTTGTCATCTCGAGCTGCGTGCGAGGTTGAGCTTGGTTTGGCTTGGTTCAGCCTGGTTCAGCTACAGCTACGAGCAATTTCCGAACAGACTGCGCCTTGGGCAGTAAAACAGCCAACGGCGTTCGGAAAATTTTGGTGTTTGCCCGGTTGGATGCGAAACGCGGGCAGATGAGATGACATTCACGCTAGGTGGAGAAAGCAGCGAAGGAGTGGGGGATATTGTCTTTTTTACGCGGACCCTTCATAATTCGAGTTTCTTTCATTAGACGTTTTATGCTTTTATCGTGTCGATTGCTATAATAAGGCAACGCGTTATTTTACTCTTTCATTTTCTTGCAGATTTTTTTCTACCCGAATTGCTGTATCTACTTGACAATGTATGTCACGGTAGAAGATTAGACCAAGATTAAACAATAGAGACAGTCATATTCTCCATCACCTTGGATTCAATCTATTCCATGAGTTTTATCCCATTTAAACTACCCTCTTCCAGCCCTCAGCACTCAAGTTCACCAGTTACAAAAAGGGTATCATCTAAAATCGATGAAATACATTAAAAAGTCAGAATATCCACTCAGCAACGTTTCTGCATAGGGGGTTGATTCGTGGACAGAGAAATAGGAAGAAGAGGAAATAAAAGAACTACCATATGAAAAGGGAATACTAGAAGCTGCAAATGACGTGGGCGCAATTGATGCCTGCACTTTTTCCGCGTATACCTTATGTACCCACTTACCTCTGTGAAGGTATATACACATCGGGTATATATACCTATACCTAGGTATAATAATCTAGATTGTAGCGTGTAGTCTGACGGCGTAGTATCATGCAAACTCATTCGTGACGTTATTCGCCGCAGAACGATGGCAAAGGGGCTAAAGGAAGAACCGAGATGAAGGCAGAAGGGGCAAGGCAGATGAACGAACGAACGAACCAACGAACGGACGGACGGACGGACGGGCTGACGGCACGCTGCGCCCAACAGGGAAATGGCACTGTTATTAGGCTTACGCTCGCGCTCGCGAAATTGAAAAATAAATTGTTGAGGGACCTAGAGGCCCATGGTATGGTATGCCCGTTATACGCAATATTTACAAAAGCTAATGGAATACTTTACTTCTCGTGTAACGGTCTTGTCATAATATATTACTCTACTTCTGTCACTTCCAAGAGAAAAGTAATTTCGATACAGCACCACCATGGAGCAACGCGCCCATACAGCACACTTTGCTTGGCGAGTACCAATGCCAGTCCTGGTGTCGGTGCCGGTGTCGGTGCCGGTGCGCAAAAGCGTTTCAAATCAATTTTAATCGAAGCGCTTTCAAAGGTGCGCTGCCAGAGGTGTGATTAAACTGGAAACAATCTGTAACATTTGCTGGGTTAACACGCCTGTAGTATTATCGGTAGGCAAGTGACAAAGGGATACGACAAACTGTTTCGCAAAGTTATTTGCAAAGTGACTATTGTCGTTGACTAAGAATCCGTGAAGACTTGATGTAAGACAAGGGACTGGATTTCACGGTACATCGATCAGAGACGGTTCGGATCGAAATTCTGAGAAGGAATTATTCATTTAGTATTTCACGGAGTTTCACGCCATGAACATTCTCCTTGTACCAATTAAAACCAACTTCATATGTACGCCAATTATCTTACCGTGAAAGTTATTCCAATATAAATTGTGACGTTAGGTCAAGCAGGTATACGACTTTAGGTATTGGGATCCTTGGAATGGGCGTGGCTTTGAAATTTTAGCCTTGATAGAGTAGTTCTATTTTCGTCACTAGTTGGCGTATCGAGGTTCTAAGCCCTCTCATTGGTTACTGTAGCCTTGATGGAACAGTTCTATTTTCTGCCACTAGTTGGCGTATCGAGGTTCTAAGGTTCCCAATAGGTATAGTGTAAAAATTCATTCTGGACTATGTCATTCCGTAACGTCACTCAAAACCACCTCCTACCCCTGCTAATTGCACAATCATTCAATTATCGGTATTTCTCACTTACGAGGCATAATTATTTTCATTTCCTTATTCGTGTCACCAGAAAAGCGTTAAACGTGACTTTGGAACAACATGACTAGCTCGTCATCGTCAGGCTGACAACCGCAATACTGCAACCTCGCGTTTATGCATTTAATATCACACATAACGCGCATCATACTGCAGGGCGAGAATTCTGCCTTCATAATATTCCGCATACCATGCCCTGAAATGAACTATCAAATATATATTCTTCCCCACACGGGTGAAGGGATGTAACATAAATATTCTACTTCTGACAAGAATTTATAATTGAATACATATTTTATCAAATCGTGTTAGCCACCAGCTAAATATAATACACAGTACACGCCATTACTGTATTTTAACAACGTGTTGCTTAATCAATTTTCATATCGTACCGTGCCTAAATCACATGCTTCCTTCCGTATTCCTCATAAAGTACAAAATTCTGGTAAAACCAGAAGCCTTAATAATTCCAAATTTCTCATGTATTGCCTGGAACTGCAATCATTATACACATTGAAAAGCAATATTCTTCAAGGACCAGTGTCTCTGAACTAGAATTACTGGATAACCCACTTTTGCAACCACTGCAGTGACTGCAATATCTAAGCTATATGATCTTTCATGACCCATGACTTCTAATTTGTCTGTATAATATCATGCTTTAAGAGCTCGAGTTGTCCCAAGACAACCAAGTAATTACCTGAATCGACCGTTTCTCTCTTGAGATACGAATATCTACTGTTTAGGTCTCTTCCGTGATTATACCGAGTCCTCTGCTGGTTTACAAATGACACAGCAATAGATCCTTGAACATCAAGGTATTCCTGCAGGTCACAGGTAGATAAAGATAAAAGAGACGTATATTAATGTACTTCGTCTCATGGTAGACAAATGAATCGCTACAATGTTTCGCATCCCATATTAGACTCTTCCTTTCAGTTCTGCGTCCTGTTTTCGCACGTGAACTAATACCAGGCTCACATCACCACAGATTTCTTGATGCAAACATGACAAGAGCTTCGCCTCATTCTCTTCAGTGGCAACCACCACCCCATCACTCTGCGTACCGGTAGTCGGCGTAGTCCTGATTAAACATCCGACAATCAGAGCGGTCTCTGTCACTCATTTGTGCGAGTGAGGGAATGAGGGGAGGAGCACATGAAGAGGAAAGGTTGACTAAGGGAAAGGAATGAATTGAACCTGGAGCGAGTTCGCCACCCCCGTAATACCGGAGCCGATTTTGAATCGAGAATTTCTCGAATCCCCGTAATTGTCCACATCGCGATGGTATCAACGTTGTAAAATTTTTTCAAACCAAACCACTCGTCAATTTTAATTGGCGACTGGTAATTGGTAATGTTCGTTTGCCCTGCGATAATTGAGGGGAGGATTACGTTACTGGCGTGAACAGATGGGGTTTCGATACCATATACACTCGACGTTGCATGTAGGTGGGTACAACGACACAACACAGATGCACGATGGGCTGTATACATTAAATTTGCAAAATGTCTGCAAGAGGAACAATAAAATATATATATACCCATTCATTAAATAATCAACCTTAACTGAAAACTAGCGAATAAAAATTACTCGATAATTTAACATGTTTGATGAAACACACAAAATGGGCAATGGCTGCACTAATCTGTCCGTAGAGAGAAGTGTTGCCCCTTAAACTGTTCCAATCATATTTCCCACCACAATTAAATTTCCTTCGGTCTTACCTTTAACCGGAAAATACACGTAGGTACCAAAACGTTTACATGTACACGAGCAAGCCATAGAATAACGCGTTTAAATACTTAGAGGCATACTAGCGGTTGCTGATGTAACCCTGCCTCCTGAAATAACTTCCACTTTCGTATCACACTACATATAATTTTCATTAGTTCAACCGAGGGCATGTGTATGTGTGTACACAAATGTTTACCAAATACTAATTTCGAGCCAATATCAAACACCGGTTATATAGTTCGATTTCGAAACTCTATGAAACTCTAAGAATTTTACTCGAATTTTTATAATGACATCTATCTCTCTTTAACACGTGCGATTTCACATGTTCTACCTTCGGGATTAGAACGTAGCTAAAGCAATTGCAATCTACTGCTGCCTCGAAATACTAGGGAATGCTTCGCGGCGGCAGTAATGATGTTTATTGATCAGGTAAACGTTCTATGGGTAAAATTGGAGTAAAGGAGACGATGGATAAACTGTAGGAAACGTAAAGCTTGTGTTTAATAAAATAGCCCAACGAAACGAAAATACCTACTGGATGAAGAGCCGAGTACAAGAGTAATAAGAAACGGGAGGTTGGAAAGAGGAGGTGAGTAGAGGGCGAGAGGGAAGTATAGGGATAACGAGCGAACCAGGAGAAAGAGAGCGGTCGGTTCCCTGGTGGTATAGGGGAGAGAGGAGCCGCTCCAGGCTGTAAAACAGTTGAATAGGAAACAATATGCAATGCTGCCAACTCGCCCCTCGCCGCTCATTCCGCGCTTCGTACAGGCAGAGAAAATGCTTCGAGCTCAGGCCCCATTCAAGGTATTCAAGGTACAATGCCTAGCAATAAATTACCTCGAAAATGGAGCATTAGAATCTGCCGGATACACCCTTTATGCGGATTTCTCGCTTAATTGAGCCTTACAATATTATAATGCGACGAACACTGCTTATATATTGTTCTCCCGATCTCGCCAAGCTCTCAGTCGTTCTACAAATGACGACTTCTTATCCTTCATGCCCCAACCAAAACGCGGATTAGAACATTGTAGCTCCTCGTAACTCTCCGACATACCCACAGCTAAAGTGCTTACCACGGATGCTGATTTTGCATGCTATGCTATACTCTGATACCTAATTGCTCCGAATATCACAAGACCGTACATGGTATCTACATTGCAGTACTTCTGACGGCTATACTTTATCAAATATATTCTTCAACTGCATACGTTTCAGTTCCTTTGACTATTTTCAATGTTTTCTACTTCGTGACGGGAATTCAGTAGCAAATAAGCTATGATGCGCCTCTCTCCTCGCTATCATGCCAAGAGAATGTAGATCTGTATAGAAAGTTTCTCTAGTCGATAAAAGGCAATAACTGTCTAACGTCGGAGCTGTTATCGCGATCCGTTTCATTTTCTGAATGAAAGTATTTCGACTCTATAGATAGGTATATATATAATATGTATGTAACATATAAACGTATATAGGGTATTCATTGATACTTGAATCGATGATGGGAAGAGATCTGATGGACGAATAAATTCACAACGCGTGGGCAGTTTGACGGACTGACTAGGGGACAACCGTCCCTTGAGTACAACATTTGGTTAGCACCTGAGCCGCGGACGTACAATTTGAAAAATGCATTCGTTCGAGGGCTGAAATGCGAACGGGCACAATTATTATTAGACTACCGATCGATTGGGATTTGGAATAATTTGATTTCGAGAACAAGGGAAATGGAGAGATCGAGCGAGGTAAGGGAAAGGAAAGGGAAGGGAAGGGATGGGATGGGAAGGGAAGGGAATGGAAGGGAAGGAAGAATGAATGTAGAGGCTCAAGAATAAGAAATTTCTTCTCGGGTGATTTATGCGTTGTGTCTCTAGAGACGGTTTAAAGAGACCTCGAACTAACCACTCCCTAGCAGGTGTACAAATCATTTATTCGTTATTTATATTGTAAATGTTCGTCTTATATTCGTCGTTTCGGAGTTCTGAGGGTAGGAACTTGATGGTTGAGAAACCGACGCAGGGGATCCCCTTAAAAGTTTCGTTGAGTTCTAAGAAGTTTAAAAACTTTGTATATCGTTTGCCATCGCGAACGCAACTAGATGGGGGTGGAAGGGAGAGAGGGTTGTTGATATATTTTTAAGAGCGCTCCGTCGTCCGTATTTAAGCCGTTTGTCAAACAAAAACCAAACGCGAATCTCGTTAGCCGAACGCGAGCTTGCTCAGCTTTTGTTTGCCAAGTTTCGATGGGGAGAGCAAAATACGCGCGTTCCCGGACAAGGTCTGCTTTTGTTTCGATGTTTATTCTCCGATTTGCAGCTTTCTCTGCGTACCAACTCCGTAGCCCTTGCTACAGTTCTTCTCTGGAGTTTGAAAAAAAAAATAAATCAAAAATCAAAAAAAAATAACGAAAGAAAGAAAAAAACTGACAAACCTTGCACGTCTTAAGCTATTTTAGTTCTCTGCGGGTGAGTGGGCTTAAGTCTGACACGTCCGGATGGGATGCGCGCTGGTTAACCTCAATCCTCTTTACTCCACCTCTACCCATTAGACACGTAATTACATTCCTCTTAACACCTACCAGACGAACGACTCCTCATGTAATTCGATACCTACTTTCCTACTTTGAAAGGAAAAAAAAAAAAAAAAATAGTTTTATGTGAAATAGTGTATGAAAATGAATTCAATAATTTTTACAATTTTTAACCGCGAATCCATAATTACACGGAATTCTATAATACGAGCGATGATCACAGGAGTGATTATGACCTACCTGCGTGTAGTAGGTGCCGTCATTTTCACTCGTCGATATCAATCACACGAGTCAATGGTGTTGTGGTCAATCAGTGGAGAACAAGAGTTGTACTTTAATGACGTCCTCGAGTCTGATTCCATCCACTGAGACTCTTTCATGCACTTGACATGGTTCCTGGTGTTTTTCTGCTCCTCGAGAACCGCTTGTATCGGGCATTACAGACGGTGATGAGTCCCGTCTTTAGGAAGAATATTGGAAGTGAAATAAAGGAGCAAGAATCGAAAGGCAGACAGACCTGAAAAACCATCAGCAGAGGAAATGGATTTTTTCACCGTATAAGACTGCCTTAAATTTATCAAATTCTACCTTCATCGGAGAGCCTCAGGCGGGTCTGAGAAAAGGAACGTGAAAAATTGTTCGCTGATCTTTAAATAAAGACGAGAGGACCTTGCCAATCTATTCCTAGTCCTTGACTCGGCGTTTTCAGCGTCGGCTCGTCCGCTAAGGAAATCGAGGGAGGCACGACCCTTGACGGTATTCAAGAGGAAGGACTCCCTTGCGCGAAACTAGGCTAGGCTACTCCCCGTGTCGAGGAATCCCAGGAGGACACAAAAAGTCATTAAGTAGAGCTCTGCAACGGGCCGAGGCTCTAACGGAAACATCCCTCGCAGAAACAACGGCTAAGGTTTTAAGATTCAGGCTTTTGTGTGGAAAATCCGGATTTTTCAAGTTTTTTCAAGTGTTTTTTTTTTTTTTTTTTTTTTTCTGAAAGTCACGGTAGTCTAGAAGTTAAATTCGACGAACATTCGTTGACCAGGACTTACGAAAAGCCCAGTACTTTCAAACCCAAAGGACACGACGCTCCATTCGACTGGATGAATACTTTGTCTTAGTACAAATTTGTTCAATGGCGAATTGAATACTTGATTTCCAATTTCGCGTATAATCGGCGTTCGTTTTTCCTCTCCTCTTTTCACTTCCCTCATCGCCAACGTCCTCGCACTCCTCTTTCAACCCCTCCTTGAAGGTCTCCTTGAGTCTTCCTCCTCGTCCCGACGACGCTTCAACACGGTTCGCTGGATCCTGTACCTTTGGCTCTGCTTGAACCTCCACCTATCTTGATTTCCACCCCCTTCGCTTTGATTAACTCCTCCTTATTAATTCTCTTTAGATTTATTTCCACCCGCAATTCCTTGAGGTGCTCTCATCTCTTGCTTTCTCTCTCTCTCTCTCTCGTCTCTTATTTTTAAATTCCTTGCATTACGCGTTTGGGCGCCTTCCCACGGTCCTCTTCTAATCTTAATCCGCATTCCGAATTCCAATAGAAGATTACTTTACCCTCCGCGTGTACCAATTTACACGTAGGTATACAAGAAAGCTCTTGTTTTTAAGAAAAATCAGTGCTAAATACAAAACACGATATCTACAAAATATTACTGTTGATAAATAATCGAGGATATTGTGCAAATAAAATTCTGCACCTCAATATCGTATTTTCTTTTCCCAGATAAACGTTTATGAGGATATTGTAAGGAAAATTAAAGAGCCTGCTCATAAATCTTTATCCCTTATTATTTGAACCTATATAACAAAAAGTATTTAGTGGAAAACCCTGTGTCTGAAATATACGTACCCGACCCTCCTCTGTGTACACAGGGTTTGTATGACTTGTGCCTAACCACGGGGCAGCCCCTTCCTTTCATAATTGTTCAACTTATAAGGGCTTCTACCCTAATGGAAATATTCGGAATTGGAGTCGGACCAACGCGATGTTGGGTACGGTTGACGCAAAGTTAATCAGAGTGAAATTATCACCGCGCTTAATTACTGGGCTAGTTATTGGTCGCGTCTGGTTCAGTCTACCCTGACCCGTGCTTCCTAATTTCAATTATTATCCCATCCGTTAGTACCAGGATCCGCCTCTTCGTGGGGCTGTTAGCTCTGCCACCCACAACTGGGGGTTCCTATTCCTCTCTCTCTCTACCTTCTTGTATATAAATAAGGCAACAGAGGAGTTTCACACGAATAAGTGTGGAGGATGAACAGCGACCAAAGCCACGGGAGACTCGTACCGGTATTCGTTGGCTATGCTCTGCGGGAAGCGTGTGTTCCTAAAATTCGTATGAGGCTGTCAAATAAAGAGCACGTAAATAAGAGGCAGCGTGCGTGGCGCCTAGCTGTCAGGACCACGACATCCTTTTCGCAACTTGCGGCTGCTGCTGATGCTGATGCTGCTACTGCTGCTGCTGCTGCTGCTGCTCTTATACCTTTGCCTTGACTCGTTCTTCTAGAGAAAATGGGACCACCACGGACGCGGGTCGAAAAAACGAACGGATGGACCAACGAACGCAGTCAAGCCCGACCGAGCTAAGGAAAACTACCCCTGCGTCAGACTATGAATTTTTTAAAAGATTCAGAGGGAAGTAAGAATTTCTTGAAACCGGTGCGATACTGGCGATTCCTATATATATATGGGTGGATATACCGCAGTGTGTATACATCTATATACGCGGTAGCTTTTTCCCTTTAGATGTTATACAAAAATCCATATACCTCCTCGATACTGTTCTACCTTTCTGTTTTTCATTTTTGTTTCAGAGATTTTCACTTCTTTGCTGCTGGATTTATCGCCTGAATGGAACTGTTACGGTCACTGAGTCGTATATCCCGCCTCTTTGCTGAAAGAACTTTTCTCGTCAAATTTTACAAGAGTTACCACTTTGACTTTAGAATCAAATTGTTGCAAGCGACACTGTAAGTTAATTTTTGTCACTTTTATTTGCAAGCTGTCCTGCACCCCATTTTGGTGTTTCTTCATTTGTTACAGTTTCTTGTAAACGATGTCATAGGGCAAGTGACATCTTGAATTTGTACGAGAAAGGCGATCCGAAGTTGATCGACGTATTCACGACACCAAGACAGTGGGTACGTTTCGAAGTGATGGATTCGAGACGTAATATTGGGCAAGTCTGCAGCCCGTGGTGAAAGAGGGCCGATGCTTTCTAGAGATAGACATCTCCAGACAGCCACTGACTTACCCAACGGGATAATAAACGACTGTTTTACGAATAAAGTTGCCCCTGAATGCCTGTCTGCGTCGAGGATCGTGATGGCTCGCATCTACCTTACGGTCACCTATTGTCTTTCACACCCGTTAAATTGCCTTTACTGTTGTCACCTTCTAAACGATGAACAATTTATCTTCTATGATTAACCTCGACGATGATATAATTAGAAAAATGATTGAATGTTTTTGCGAACGAATCATATAGCGGAGAAGGGAAATAGTGAGTTAAGCTCTTGTGGCTGTAGGGGTAGAGTAGGCCGATTATCATCCAAGCCTATTGCAAAGATTGTGTTTTGCTCCTCGGCTTTTGAAAAATTACAATCGAATTGGTAAAGGAAAGGATCGACTCACGTATCGAGAAAATACTTCTGCATTTGAAGGGCTTAGGATTGAGACCAAAAAGGTTTTCTCTTCCCGGGAGGCAGCCACCCACACCACATCTGATGCTGGGATTTTAATATTTACGAGATCAGATCATATTAACTGTTATACGTGATCGATATCTCGCATTTTTATTTCAGATGACTAAATCCTATCTGTCGACGAGCCTCCGGTACTCTGAAGAATTGAGAGCAGAAGGCGAAAAATTGAAAATTGAAAATTGAAAATTGTATCGTCTTGAAGAGAGGCATTTTCCAAGGACAAGGGTACAGCTCGCCCATTGAATCCCTTTCCATTAAAATTATTATACCTATATTGCCAAGCAGAAATATTTCGTGACTCTCCAAGTGATTAAATAACAGAAATACAAGAACCTCGAATTCTCGAAATAGCGATTTGAACTTTCCAAAATAGTATAACACCCACTAATCGATTATGATCTTTGCATCTCTTGCAGTAGTTTGGGCAAAAAGTTTCATCCCATCGCGCATACGACATGTTGTTTTATATTTGCCTGATTTTTCATTAATTTTTGTTGTTAAAAATTGTGAGCAAACAATTTAGGGATTCGAAGAGCTTTTACGTGGTAAAAACTTTCAACCACCGCTAGTATTCTGCGGTTAATATTAAGTTACGAAGAATTTTATATATTGCATATTTTATTATACGGAAAGAATTTACTGTCGGTTAGCCGTTGCTTGCTCGAGGTAATATCGACGTTGTCAAAGTACCACTTTTACAACGCGTGACTCAGAATAAGTGACACCCAACAGTCACTGCAATAATAAATCACACCGAAGAGCGAGGCACAAGAGAAACGTGGGTAGACAAAGATGGGTTCAAAACTCGTGCAACAAGCGAATGAAAATATCTCACTAGTGAATACCGAGTTTTGAAATAAGCCAAATTTAATTGCGAACACGAACGAAATTTGATATAGGTATATATATATAGGTACCTAAAATCTAGGTCTAACCCGGCTTAGTTCCTCCCTTCTATATATATAACTTGAAAGGAAATGACATTTATTCGCACCGAAGAACGTATTACATCGTTGAAACTACCGGGGTAGCTTTTCAAACCCTCCTAAAACCTGTGAAAAACTTTATAAGTGAAATTGTCGTCGGTTGTCAAGCACCCTTCACGGTCGTATCTTTTTGACAATGAAAAGATAAACCGTGCCCAGGTTGGCACGCAATTTACTTGAAAGAAAATATAAATCAACAATGCTGCTTATAGTCAAAGGATTTATTATTTAACACCGTGTTGCCAGTCCGTCTGATCATACCCTTTACATTACCACTGTCATTTTCCGCCCCGGTCGAGCAAACGTGTTACTATCACTGATTTCCCGTGGCACCTTCTTCGCCTATGGTATTCGACCTTAAACGACACTCGGCCAATAAAACCTCAGCTTTCCTAGCCGCAAGAATAAAGGGGCTACACGCGCATGAGCACGAACCGCGCTTGCGCTCGTCTTTTGTTTTATCTATAAGGGTAGCTACCCAGACTGCGGGTGGTTAGTATCTGCCTGACCTGACCTGAGTGAGCGTGGAATTGTAACGTTTATTAGGCTGAGGCTCGCGCGAGTCATTGTTGTCATAACGTTTCATCAAGGTTCTTTTTTTTTTGTTCTAACCAACTTATTCCACGGTCAGGATAAAAATAAGGATCAATCTGACGGATGTAAAAATAGTGTGACCCACCGGGTTCCACGCCTTGGACTAGTGTGAAAAATATAAACAATTGACTTTCAGCTAAAGCACATGAATTAAAGAAGACATTATATAAACGGTACGGAACCACATTGAACAATTTATGCTGCCATAGCTTGAAATCAAATCAGCATTTATATACTGCTGTCTTGTGAAACGAGGCTTAATTCAATGCCACTCCATTTCACGAAGCAACTACGATCCCTCAGCTCTCAGATGGAATGATACGCGTTTGTCTTTATTTAACTTGTTCTTCGCTCTTTCATCCCCCATTCTCCTACTCTCGATCTATCTATCTAGTCTTGGTTGGCTGACGCTCAACCCGCAGAGAAGAATCGCTGAAGATATACTTGATTCGTTTCTTTACCAGTTTTTTCTGTTTTTTTTTTTTTTTTTTTTTTATATACTATTTTTCTTCAACTTTTTTTTCTGCTTCGTTCTTACGTCGCAATTTGCAAACGCAAATTTAATGTTACGATCGCGGAGATAAAAATAAACTTAAATCAAGGAACTTGTTCAAAATATAACCGAGACAATGGGCGTTCCCGACGTCGAACACGCAAAGAGACGTCTTCAGGATATCCTGCGACGTGCTCAGAAACTAGAGGTGTCTACGCAAGAAGTTATCTCGACCAGGACAGCCCAAAAATTGCTGACCAGGTCCAAGAGCGCACTGGCTTGGAGTATTTGGATAGGAATCTTCGTTTTGACACTTTCTGCTGTCGTCTATTCCCGCTGGCCAGTTCAAGAAGTCGAAACTGTACGCACCGTCCTCAGGAGAACAGTAAGTCTACTTTGATATGTTCAAAATTTCAAATAATTTAACAAACATTTTCATTCCTTTCATCATTATCTGCGATTTCATCCTCGATCTTCCCTCATCTTTACATGTAATCCACGAAGATAATGCTCATGCTCCAACGGAAAAGTTGGCATACTCATATACGAAGATACAGTATGCATACATATGTGTGCTTGCGAATTTCTGCACTGTACGAAAGTAATCGTCGTTTACATTAGACAATGTCTTCGCTTGGTACAACCCTTATTTTTAGTGCTACAAGGTAAAGTTTCTGTATAGACACAACCACATGCATGGGCAGAAGACTTGAATTGTATTGATTGGTATCGCATTGATGTCCGGATAATCCTCAATTTTGAACCGATAAACTTTATTTTCATAAATAAAACGATGAAAAGATGAAATTCGAGACGTTGTGCCGTTCTTGCAACTATTCTCTACAACCACCTTACCACAGCGCGGCGTCTAAGAGTCCCCTCGTAAATAGCACGGGAGTAGAACACGACGTTGTTGTTCAATATCGTGAAACTGTTATCTTGGTCCGCCTTTATGCGAAGCCCATGTACCACATACTTGGGTAAACTATATAGAGACAGGAAACTGATCGCGCGGGAGTATGCTGAAGCCACTTTGGCCAAACCACAAAAGCTCATCGCCAAGGGGTGCGAGGTGTACCATGGCAGAGAAGCGTCGGCTTGTCAGAGGTGGTTTGGGTAATACACGTGTTAGCGAATCGCTCGTGAACAGAAGAGAGGCCAGAGGCGAATGCAAATCGCTAGAAAAAAAAAAAAAAAATCTAACAAGGCGATTTTCTCTTTAACTACATATACATATAAGCTCTATGCTGCGGCCACTGGAAAGATCAGACAATATCGAGGAGAAAACAACCAGAGCAAAGGTAGAATGGCCAAAGAGTTTTCGAACCAGCATAAAGCGGTGCTCATCTGTCGGAATGCCTGGCATTTAGATATTTTGTGGCTTCTTGAGAAAGGCATGCCCTGCGTCGATCTCGAACTTCGCATTTACCGGAGGCTAAGCCCGCTTCAGGTATGCTTTGATCTTCCGCCTGTTACAGTTGGGCGCTTTGTGGCCACGTTTAGGACCTGAAGGGGACGGTACCGTTCGTAAAGAAGGGAGGTAGTACGGGATAGAGAAAGGAATGAGCCAAGGAGGAGTGAGCGTTCTCCCTTATTTGTTCGTAATTTAACCGCGGGGTGAAAATTACTGTTGAAAATTTATTTCAATATCTTCCTTTCCTCCGGGACTTCGTCACACTTCAATATACCACCACCATTCGTGTGTAGGTGAAAAGCTCCGTGACAAACGTTGAATTGTTTGGCTAAATTTCTTAATTAACTCCTCGCTCGTAATTATCATTGTTACACGAACGAGTCTTCGTGGCGCTCCTGCAGTTAGACCTTAATATACAGCGATTAGACCTGTCGCTTTTCCGTAAGGTAATCACCAAAGCATTAAGCCCCAACAATTTCATCGTCCCAAGGAAAAGTTTTCTGAAAACTATAGTCATTGTGAGTTTCAACGACGAAACAGAAGGATGTGAATGCAACCGTGTGATCGAGTAGTCGGGTAAAAGTATCAGCTAGCAGGTCGCGCAGTGGCTAAGAGTAACAAATTCTGTCATATTGACCTATACCCGGCTCCTTGTCGGCCAGCACGATCTATGGCCTACGGCATTCCATCGGTAGCACTTTCTACGAGCTGAGCCAAACTGTCTCGGAAGGGTCAAATGATATCGTCCGTCAAACCCGTGGGCGTATATATAACGTCGTTGAATCGTGGTACGGATGTATCGCGAGTTTCGAGCTAGGAGTAGGTTCATGGGTATAGTATAGGTAAATTTAGTTAGTTCTCTTTGCACAGTGGAAACTCGCGGACAAAATTACGGCTACATTCTTCCTAAATGACTTTTGCTCAACAATGGCTTTCACTGTGCAGGACTACAATTATTTACCCCTCGAAAAAGCCCGCGTCTACTAGCTACTATAAACGTGCTTTGTCTGCGTATATGGTGTAAGTTTATTCTTATACATGTATGTGTATATATAGAATTTACGAATAAATGTGCACGTAGGAAGATATGTAGTATGTGCGCGGGGTGGCAGCTAATGTATTTTCGTAATGGCGTATAACAACGGCTGAAGGAAATAAATATAAAGAAGACACGGGTATTTAAATTGTCTCCTGCCATTTATTTCTATTTGCGATAACGCGCTGTAATCTTCCAACGAGGGTTGGCAAGTCATGGTCCGGGTCGCGGAAGTCGGGAAAAATGAGCCTTACGGGGATGGGGTGCATCATGCTGTGAGGGAGAGAGCGATTAACGACGGGGTTCACTGAGAATGTTTAATATTTTCCCTTTGTTTCGTTTTGTTTGTTATTCCCTCTCTAACGTGTTCGAGGTAGATTGTTCGGAGAAGGCCATGGGGTTGCGAAGAAAAGAGTGAAGCGAAGGAAATGGAGTAGCCGACTGAGTATGGCATAGAGCCTGGAAAAGGTTCGCTGTTATCTCGCAGATATAGCGGAAAGTCTCGATGAAGGAAAATGTGCTTCGCCAATATCGTTGTGAATTTTTTATTTCAGCACTCGCGATGATATTTCCTTTGTTTTGTTTGTTATTTCCTCTTTAACGGGTTCGAGGTGGATCATTTGGAGAAGTGCATGGGGCCGGCAGGAGAAGGTTGCGAAGAAAATAGAAAAGCAAAAGTAAAGGGAGTAGCTGAGTATAGGATACAGGATGGAGAAGGTTCGCTGTTATCTTTCAGATAGCGGAAGCTTTCGATGAGGGAAAATGTGCTGCGCCAATATCGCCGTGAATTCTTTATTCCACCTCTCGGGATGAAATTTATTAATGACTTTTCCTACCTGAATAAAAAGAGACCCCGTCGTCGAGGGGTTCACGGGAAAAAGTAATTCTTCAATAATTTACAGCCTTAAGAATAGGCGACCTCTACTAACAAAGAATGGTGACATTTTTATATATTTATTTTCTTTTTTCCTCTTTTTCTCGTTTCTTTTTTCTTTTTTCCTTTTTTTCTTTTTTTTTTTTTTTTTTTTTTTCTCTCGTTCAAACTTTCTAACTCAAACCTTTATTATTTATCGTCAACGCTGGCCGTCACGGGCACGTCGGGGCCTCGTAAGGGATCCCTTTGTAAATATATCAGCAGGCGAGGTCAATCTCGTTGGTACCAGTCGCAAAAGTAATTTCCTGCAGGTATCCTGAATAAATTCATAACACAGTATACCTACCTGATATCTTGGATCAGATAATGAAAATAGAAAGAGGCTTGCGGAAGGCCGAAGGCTGGTGGTGGCGCCGTTCTGTCTATCGGGCCAACGATCGAAGCCAATTGAATCGCGACGTACAATGTGTGGCTTTACATTCCTAACAACCCCTTTATACAAATTTTAATTGAAACTTAATACTAGCGGAATCCCCGTTGTTCCAATTCCGCTTAATTCACTACTACGTGGTCGTATTTTTTAATTGTATTTTTTTTTTTTTTTTTTTTTTTTTTTTTTTTTTTTTTTTTACATGTCCTTTTTTTACCCGGTATTTTTCATTTCGAAAATTTGCCAATATCGAACAACAGTATTAAAATTCCTTCCACATTCTTTTAAAATTGGCTGTGGACAGATCACCGAACGTCGCTCGATACCTCGTTAAATTACTGCCGAATTTTTATTTTCTCCCTTTTTGTTTTCTGTGGCCCATGTGTTTACCCTCCTTCAAATTAAAAAAAAAAAACACAAAAATTTCATTAAAAAAAAAAAACAGTAAGTTGAACGCGTGTGCGAATTGTCAAGAATAAACTTACATATTCCACCTACTTGGTAAACTCCTGCCTTCTATAGGTATAAATTAACTCTATGATAGTTAATTCCGTGTGTAATTCACGCGCTAGTTTTCAGTCACGATATCTGAAAGTTCTCTAATAATTATCGCATCGATCGCGGCAAACCGGAATTTAGAATTTATTTATTTTCTTCACCTTTATTTTCCCCAGTCCAGGAAAGCTTATTCTCAGTTTTCATTTTCACTCGTTTTTTTCTTTTGTCAGCATTATATCTCGTTATTTTTTCCGTAATCAGAACACAGCAAACAAGGGCTGAAGAAAAAAAAAATAATAATAATAATAATAATAATAATAATATAAAATCTCATTCGGCTACTCCCTCGCTCCTTTCACTTGAAAATTATTCTTTTCTTACACCAATGCGAACGTTTCAGTCATTGACATATTTTAACGTTCATTTTCATCTCATTTCTCAACTCGGCCATCTTTCTTCGGCTATATTAAGGATCTTTTTTCCTTATTGCTCATCCGATTTTCTCTTTTATTTATCAACTTAATTATACTCAGATCAATCAATTCGTATCGCATGTAATTAACGCAGATGCGTCCCGAATCAACGATTGTCACTAAATTATAATAGCCTTCTTTGCCCAAAAACTTTTAACGATTTCAAACTCTCGTGATCGTTCTGTCGTAACTCATATACTGTAATAATGTATTGACCCGTGTATTTTTTCCCAGTATATGGGGTGGACTCGTTTGGTCAAGGATGTACGCAGGGACGAGTAACGATAAGTTGTGGTATGTTTTTGTCAGGATATCATCTGTTTTGAAAGGGCTTACAATCCTCTGGTCTCTGGGTCGCGTCGTTTGTTTACGATGAAAACTGACGCCCTCTCCTTGTAACCAATTTCTGCAAAGCGTCGATCTAAATCTCTGTCAAACTTGGAAAGCACTGAATTTATACGCCGCCAGTCTAAACAAGAATCGATCAACCAGGAATTTGCTGTAGATACATAGATTATCCGGGTGTTTGTAATTTCCAGAAAACGGCCACTTTCACCCTCCATACTGGTAGTTAGAAGCGATTCCCATGTTTTTATAATGCAACTTTACTACCACAATTTCTACCTACCTACCTACCTACCTACCTAACTTCCCAAAGAATAAAAGTAGCTATACGATAAAAGCATACCAGCAATCTAGCCATAAAGAAAATCTCAACAACAGGCCAGTGCAAATTGTGTTACAATACGTTATAAATCTCTGTCAAACTAGTAAAGCGAAGAATTTATATCGCCATAGACGAAATATGGATCGATCACTGAACAGGGCTTATTGTATACGTAGATCATACCGATGTGTCAGAAAACTAATGTTTTATTGCCTCGCATGAATCTTGTCAAAGTTTATGGAGTATAGGAACGTAGCTTGTGTATCAGTCAATTTAAAGCAGAAAGCATTTTTCTCTATTTAACACACTTTCTGACTTCCTCTATTAAGGAATGTATTAATGGTGGCGTAGATACGTGCAGCATACATTCGCTGAGAACGTGATATAAACTAAAATTTTCTACACGAGGAAGGAAAATTGCACTATACGATACACAATAAATCTCTGTCAAACTTGGAAAGCGTTGAATTTATATTCGGCTAGTCGGAATATGGATCGATCAATCGAGGAGTTCACCGTACGTCGATCGCACAGGTGTGCAGCCGGGAAACTGATGTTTTTTATTTCTGTTTCTTTCTTTTTCATCTCGCCCCAATTTCACCCTAGTCCGCCGAGACTAGACAAAAATGTGAGCGAATTTAAAACATCATTTTTCTCTATTCATGCAGATTTTACTCCTCGTCTCGGTCAGGGAAGATTATAAAAAAAAAAAAAAATGCAACGGAATCATTGTATACGTTTATCCAATAGCATACTACGATACATTATATCGGAAGACAATGAGATGGAATTAGTAGACCGGTAATCCGGTAGTTCAGACTCTAGTAGGGCGAGTAGGGAAGAGATAGTGGAGTATTATGGTGTGAGGATCGGGTTAGGGGTTCTGTTTGCATTTCGAAATCCAGCTAATTGTGTGTCAACATAAGTAGGCTC
This sequence comes from Tenthredo mesomela, assembly GCA_943736025.1. Taxonomy (NCBI): domain Eukaryota; kingdom Metazoa; phylum Arthropoda; class Insecta; order Hymenoptera; family Tenthredinidae; genus Tenthredo; species Tenthredo mesomela. The sequence continues at coordinate 32,698,201 of OX031015.1, read as the reverse complement.
ATCGAGAGGGGTTAAATGGTTGAAATTTTTATTTAGAAACGCAGGAATTATAAAAGGAAATAAAAAGAGTAGAAAGAAGATCATTCTGAGAGAGTGCAGAGGATCGATTGAACGTTTTGTCAATGAAATTTCTTCGCTGGTCTGGTGAAAAGATGTTGGCGATAATCCTTAGCTAAGACACACGTTCACGTTTTGTATACCTACAAGTAACAAGAATCACATGAAATGACGACGAAGCTTCCCTCGCTGGCAAATAGCTGTTATTTAGTACCCCACAGCCACACGACATTTCCATTACCGTTGTTATTGTTATTATCACCGAGGTTACCACGGTCGGTCCTTTTAGCATTTAAATAAGTGTGCGCACCGGGCTCCTCTTCCCTCTGAACCTCTGAACCACCACCCCCGCGGCTATACACGTCAAGTTATTATGTGATGCATAAATACCTGGTGTGTAGAAATTTATTTACCCATTCAGCTAGGGAATGGCTAATTCGCGACGATATTATAACAGCGTGAAATATTAACCTGACTATAATATCGGAATAATAAATAATAATAATAAAAAAAAAAAAAGATGTAAAAAAGAAGAAGAAGAAGAAGAACAAGAAGATACCCTCGGCTAATTGGGGCTCGGCTCCCGACCTCTCGCCCTGACTTAATTGGTCCGACCATGAGTCTTGTAACTCAAAAACGAACCTCGAGGCACTCGATGTACCCTGCCGTATTTATACCTTCATTTTAGGCGAGTAATTATCCTGTTGTCTAGACCAGACAGAATGGAAAGCTTCCCTGGATGCTCGAGTTTATGTAACTCAGGTTTGGTTCGGTTTTACGTACATATGTCCGTATGATACCTTACAGCTATACGGCAGGACAGCCGACAAAGCAAGGAAAACCTGGGAGCTGGTTGGAAAACCTACCAGGCATTTGGACCACTGTTACAGGGAGATTTTAATTAGGATAACCTCGAGCCATGCTTCTGAATATTACATTAGCATCGTTGGCTACCGTTCCCACTGTTCTGCTCCTGGCTCTTGGGTTGACAAATATTCTGTTCTGTTACGGTCAAGCTAAAGGGAAAATCCACCCCAAAGCGTGTATATTTCTTTTTTCGTTATTCAACTACGAAATGAATACGATGAACACCAGACCCGGCGCTGTTCTTTTTCCGACATGAGTTAGAGCTCGCTTCTCTTATTTGACTGTTAATTTCGCCCATGGGAAAACTTTCCAACAACACATTGCGACGGGATCCAACTGTCTAGAAACCTCCAGCCGGAAAGAATCGACGTTGTTGGTTCACTCGAGAAAAAAAAGTCGATAACTTTGGATCGGAAAAACCAGCGGCTATAACTAGGAAACATAGAAATTCCATTTGCTACGTATGGAGCCAAGGCATATAATTCTTCTCTCAATGTCAGTTTCAAAGTTGTCATAAATTCGGGCCGAAAAGTTGGCCATTTTTAATTTATTGTTGTACAGGGTAGCCGGCCCACCCCAGCACTACCCAAGAATGGGGTTTCAACCTGGGTGAAAAATGAATTCAAGAGTGAATACTAGAATAAAAGGAACAAGAAAAGAGAAAAAAAAAAAAAAAAAAAAACCAACATAAATTCTGGGTATTCAATGGTTTGAATATTTTTATCGAACTGGTCAGACTAACAATACGAACAGTCCATAAATCCAAACGATATCTCCTTCGGGCCCTTTATGTGACGTGGGAGTATTTTCTGCGTATTAGGACAGTGAAACATAAGTTTTCATTTCAACGTTTCGACCACTGTCCAGGCCCTTCTCAAGGACTCTCCATTATTCAACCTCGGGAAGAAGAATAAACGAATCCAAGAATATAATAAGAGAGATATGAAGATTTGTCGTCGTAAGTATGAAGTAGACACATCGTTTCATTTTGTAAAAGAAAATTTTCTACATTTGAAGCTCAACGAATATTATTTCGAGCTTAAAATTTTAGTACGGAATTTATATAATTCACGCAGTTATATAACAATTCTATAAAAACAGTGCACGAGCTCGTGTTTCGACTGTTGGTTTCTCTCGAGTCCCAGTCACGACTACAGGACATCCCGTAGGAGTAAAAGAACGAGAGAAAGAGGAAAATAAAGAAGAAAAAAGCGGGAATCCACTCCTTCGTAGCTGCCCTCCACTGCAGCAATGAATGTCTCCGCAAGTCGAGTCTATAACTGTCAACTCTGACCTGCTCGGTTATGATATATAACCGTAGTTTTCTGCGCGGTTACGCGCTACGCGAGCCAAAACTCGTTCCCATTTTCATCCCCCGTTGGCGCGTCCTGGCCGTCCACCCTTCGGTAAAATCCCCTTGGAACTTACCCATGGTGATTCTGGCAGACCCCTCTCTTTCGCTCAGCGAAGCCTGGCCAAACAGGCCAAAGTTAACTGCCATTAATTACACCATTGTGTGTTAGATTAGCGCGAGTGTGAGCTGGAGCCGTATCAATCACTCGGCGACGCGCCGTATGTAGGAACGGGTTCGTGTAATTTTAAGGGGTTAACTGGAATTTAGCAGTTTGAAATTTGGGGAAAAGTCAGACGTGGGAGTCGAGTGGAGAGTAAAGCACAGCGGGTAGCTGGTAATGCGCTGGGGATTCCCGACGCTTTAAACTAACAGGAAATCGCGAGACTTTGAGTCCTTCTGGATGTACTCGATCTCTAGAAAGGAGGTACATGTATACATATAGGAAGAGAAACCGTTTGAAATTACACGACAAAAAGACTGTAGATTAATGTACGGTGGTTGTATACTTCTTTAAAGTACGTAACTACGTACCAACATTCTACACGCTAGAGCCAATCTAAGTTCTACTTAAGCCCTAGTTTAGCGCCACTTACAACAGACTCTCGACTTTAGTGCAAGATCTCTCTTCCATGGCTGTAATTGAAAGATAACATCAAGTGTATATATGTACCATCCTTGGTTTCTCTACGATTCCTCGTAGTACATCTGGTGAATGCAATCTTATACTAGACGTAGACATGCAACTTCTATCACTCGCTCAGTTCACGCTCGTATCTAAAATAGTAATCACACACGTTCTACTACGAATAATTATCAAATTCACCTCGCCAAAGCTCTGGTTCACCTCGCGTGAGTGCCACAGCTTTCACACAAAATTTAGCACTACGTATAACTGAGAGTGCGAAGACACTCGAGTCAGTAACACGTATTATAAACTTTCCGGCGAAGGGTTTCTGCCCTCGTGTGTCACGTCTTTGTACTTAAGGGATGTTTCCTGTTTGCTTTGTAAAATGACCTCTGAATTCTACCAGGCACGGGACCTCCTTTATTTCGTCTGACCCGTTCCATTTCACTGGCCCTTGTTGTATTGAACGATAAATTTTAGCTGACTGGAGGAAGAAAGAACATGAGCTTCAATTATCTGGTAAATACTTGCGCAAGACTTTTAGCCATAGCCATAGATAACGTGAGATTGAAATATTTATTGTACGCAAATAACTGCAGTGTTTAAGGCTGAATCATGTATGATCATTATTCGACAAAGGCTGAACAAACCTTAGGTACTAGCAATTTTAACTTTCTATGAAAAGTAGCATTGCTCGGGCAGCCCCGATGCTCCGGGCGTTTCGTTGAAATATTCAAAGGCGCTAGTAGTTACGGGAAAGGTCAACTTTACTCGAGCTAAAAGTTACATTCGCCCTGTTCCAAGAGGAGTAACATTGTCTTGAATTATTATAGCCGTCCCTGAAGGCTTATATCTTTCCGTTTACGCCTCGAAGGACATTCCCAGTTGGTTGAAACTTCAGCATTCAAGAAGAAGAGACAAACGTCTATTTTTCTGAACACCTTCAACTGTATCCCCTTACCAGGAGGGATTTATTATTAGACCCCCAATAAAGTTATAATCATTATTTAACCAAATTAATATACTGACACAATCTTAATTCTCACAGCTCAAGAGTCTCCCGTTACTCTGATAATTGATGGAACAAATTTTTATCCAAACTGCTCTCTCTCTCTCTCTCTCTTAGGTGCGAAGTATCATCTAGTTGAATAAGAAGAGATCAGATCTCGGCTGCATTAAAGACGATGGATGGATACAGAAGGGACACAGAAAGGAGAGATCGTAGCTATACGGGCAGCAAATGTAGGATACGAATCTCGAATTGAAGTCTTTTTCTTTTAAACAAATGGTAAAAACATTTCGGGTTGAAACACGATAAGGTAATAGTGAAGAAATTCAAAACGCCAGATATCCAACAACGAACTAATCTCCTCCATTAAACCCACTCACTGTCAAATTAGTTCGGCGTTTTTAATCAAAATCCAAACTGGCCGTATATATAATGCCAGTGCGTATCTAGAGTTGCGTTTCACCTAACAAGCGTGGACTTTACGATCGATCAAAATATTCCTTCAAATAACATGCAACAATATGCTCCATGATTCCATAGGTATACACAGGTAATGTAAGAGACAAATCGATAGGATATCCCAACGATATGTTTCTAAACATTTCAGTATGTGTATAAAATAAGGTATGGAATATATAATACAGAGTTTCGTAGCGATGTTCAAAGTATCAAAGATTCTTGTTAAAATGCATCGCTCGAGAAACAAGTGTGGGTGTATAAGACTAGCGATAGGTCCATGAGATAAGGTTAGAGAGTTCCATTGTTCGGCAGGCATAGTTCGCTGATCAGAGATTAGACAGGCCTCCGATTTCCGGTAACTCACAGGGTGTGTTATCGCGAAAAATTCAGAGGGCCAACGTTATTCAGTCGCGTACCTTTCAGGAGCAAGTGCGCGTACCTATCTATACCTACCCTCGCCAGTATTGCGATGGAAGAAGCAACGGCGGCGGCGGCGGCGGCGGTAACGGAGAAGGTAGCCATCTTAATTAACATCTTATCTCTTTTGTTTGGGCGCGTGGCGTATCGCCAGCTCGAGTCGCGTCGTTGTTTCATTTTCATTAGGATTATTTAAAGGGTGCTTACTGGATGAAGGGGTGAAGAACCCACACCGTCGCTAGCACCACTACCACAACCACCAGCACCATCACCACCACGTCTATACTATCAACGTCGTCGTTGTAAAGTAGGATGAGAGCCTGTTAGAGTAACAGATACTCTTCCGGCGCAGGATCAGGAGTATGGAGGGTCAGGATAAGAGAGAAGCGAGGAAAGAGGAGGGAATAGGGATGCCTGTTTAATGATAACAACCGAAAATTTAGAGAGATACGCTATACCTACGTTCAAGGGAAAAGGGTGAAAGCTAGATAGCAGGAAACTTATGAAAAAGAATAGCTAATTTTAATGTTCAAAACTTGCTACTACTATTTTTCCTTATTTACATATTACGTTTCAGAAATAGGAATTATTTTCACGTCAATGATGTAGATATACCTACTGATGTATAATAGACAACGTTATACAGATTTTTGAAACCGTGTAACGTGATGCCAAAAGAGCGAAATTATCAGTAGCATTTTTTCGCACGGAACTTTGTCAACAAAATTAGTCTCATCTCACTTTGAAATTCATTAATTAAACGTGATTCCGTTACGAAATAAAGCTAATTAATCTACACCAAAGGCAAGGGAGGGTCACGCCGTGAGACAGGATGAGTAGTCAGACTGAAGAGGGACCAGAGGAGAAGAGGCAAAGCGGACAAGGGAGCTTTTGACTGTTTAGTTCTGTTGAACAGTTTCGAAACTTTGGGAATCTCAAACGATATAGTGATCTCGAACACGACTGATGCAGATGATTTGAGTACGGAACAACCAACGACCATTGCTACGACTAATTCACATCCATGTGCGTATAAGGTAGAATAATCTGCAGATAGAAATCTCGCTGTTTTAACTCCGCGGAGAACTAGGCCTCGTAATATAGTGACTACAGAACATTAGAACAAAGGTGAGTAGTGAGTAGAAACGGAGGCACATTAGCGTTGGTCTGAAGTGGGTCGCGTCACGCGAGGGTCAGACTTTGAACATTCCTGGCTCGGTGCGAGTCCATTCGGCATGGAATTAGCCAGGCTTTTACCTCCCGTCACGGTATACCGTAAGCCAAAGGATCCCACAGTTCATGAGTATGTGTTCACGTATGAACACACAAATCTCCATAAGGTTTATATGTTTCCAACAGTTTTGAGAAGGGTCATGTCATAGCACGTTGCATCGCGTTTAGATTTTCATTTCCAACGCCTAAGACCACAAATTTTATTGCCTGGCGTGTAATCGCGGTAAGCGAATATACTCTACAGAATTATTATCAAGGTATATCATGAATCATAGCACGCCTGAAGCCATACGACATGAATAAGAGGAGAGTCCTAGTTTATTATTCATGACATTGGTCTAGAATCGCAATTGTACTAAAGTGGTTTAGATTTTTTTTTTCAATTCCACAATTTCTACAAATAAAACGTTATTCAATTACGTCGAGGTCATGACGGAGATGTTTATTTCCAAATTTTCGTACGATGAACGGTCAATTATAAACTTGATGAGTTTGAGTCTCTGTATTGTGCGGTGGGTGAAACGACGCGCATTCTACGATATTTTTCGGTTGAACAGCGTAATTGAGATTACTCACGGTGACCAGACGAAAAAAGGTGGCTTTTATACAACTCGCTGCAGTTTTCCGAAATAAAACTAAAGTATTAGTTAGCATGCGGACGAAAAGAATGGAGTTAATTTATCGACTAAAAGTTTTTCCGATATCCGGAGTATTGAATACACTTCACTGATCAAACTAGTGAATATTAGTAATTTACTCGGACGGCTAGACGGTATGAAACCTGAGTAAAAATGACAATCTTTTAATATCAAGATTTCATAATTTCAGATACCTAATCAAAGTTTTTCATCACATTCGATTTCTCGCCTCCGGCAGATTTGGCTTGGTTAACTTTACGGAACGCTACACACTTCCTCAAGAACAGTGAGAAATTTGAGAATTCAAGTGGGGTACGTCCCCTTAAATCAAATATACTTTCAAGTATAATATATTCCTTACGATTAAGGCTTTGCATTTGTCATTTGTAGTCACGAAGAGGAAGCGCGCAAGCCCTCATTCCGGTGCCTTGAGGGTTGTCCATCATTGTTCCACGAGAAATAAAGTCAGTTTTGTTCAGTTCGGGTTTGTTCCCTGCTGACGGTGATCCTTCCATCCGTTTACTATTCCTTATGGGTCAAACTATACTCGGATTAGCAAGTCTTTTATCAAGCAAGACTTCCGCAACGCTGACGTGGATAGTTAACCAGGACGCCCTACTCGAGGGCTTCTGCCACCCTTCTTTTCCAAACCCCCATCCCCCTTAGACGTTGACTGATCAGCCTTCCCTTTGGTATTCACTGTGTGTTCCGAAAAAATATCGTAAGCCTTGTAGCTTGAGCGTCGTAAGCTGACACGATCGCCCATACCACAGCAGTTTCTAGACCCAGTCTTGCCTCATTTCAACCTCCTTCTTGCGCTGTGAGGGATTTTTCTTTTTTTATTTTTTTCTCTTCGTTTTTTTTTTTTTTCCAGGGAAGTTTATAACAGGTGTGTTGGCGCGTGCATGAGTACAGGCGTACGTGCGTGTATGTACGCGGAAGAAAGAGCGAGACCGAGCGCTAAGTCTAGAAAGAAGCTGCGATCGAGCCGCCATGCCATACGAAAAACCCGCACGAAACTCCTAAATTTTATTTAATATTTTTTGAACGTCTCAAGTTTTACTCGAGATTCTCGCTAAGTTGTGTACGATGAATTTAAAACGTCGTGTTCCTCGAAAAGCTACAACGTGCGATTTTCGTTTTACTCTTAAACTCAAGCCTGCAGTCGTTGTGTATTATATTATTTTTTATTTTGTTTTTATTTTTTTTGTATTTCATTCACTGGCTAAAGTGTTTAAACTTTGAAACAAGCTCTAGCATCATCCTCCAAATATCACAACTATATAGTACAAGCATTCATCTATTTTTATGAGCAATCGCTACACCTGAAATAACATAACATCAAAATGTGACTAGGTTGAACTTTTTTCTCTCTAATGCTTTGTAAAACGAAAATTAGAAGAAGTGCATCGTTGCGATGAATTTCACACATATGTCACCATTAGAAACTGGAGTTTGCACCTTTAGGCACATATGTAGGTACATACATGTACACAGAGAGAATACCCACTACTTACATTAGAACCAGAGCCCTAGACTCAGCAGGAAGCAGTTAGAAACGGGGAGATAAAATTGCAACGTTAAAGTGAAATACTATCCTGACGCGTGGAGTCATACAGAGAATCGTTAGCAGCCACCATCACAACCACGCACCACGTCCTCCTCATGATTCCCCATCCCATCATCACACGATTCAGGGAACCACCACGCTGGCTGGCACATATGTGTTTTTATGTACACATATATACCTACCTATACAGGCATGTATACATGGGTATATATCTATAGTCAAAGGCCTAGGGTGGTTAAAGTGGGGAGGATTTATCAAACCTGGGGCCTTCTTCAGTTCGCGTGGGCGAGGGGACCTGGATATTGACGTGGCATGGATATTTTCAACCCCATCCTTACCCCGACGAGCTAGAGAGATACGAAAGGGTGAGAGGCACAACGGTTACGGTCCCTCAGACTCTTTTCTATGGAAGGTGGTAGCGCGCTATTGTATCTGCTCGAGCTCGATGCTTGCGAGCTGAGTGCTGACGTGGTCACCACAAAGGAGAGGACCAATCTACATTTCATCGGGTTTTCAACGCGTGGAAAACCATTGCGTGATCTATGAGACTTCCCACAAGCTTTGCAAGCCCGGAATCCGAATTGTATCACACAATTCAATAACTACAAACATCTCATGCAATTCTATGAGATGGAAGATTCGATTAAATTCTAATTTCTTATTCATGTTTGCTTCGAAAAAATAAAAATCAATCGTTTATTATCGCGTATAATTATTTTCAAGATAATGTTCGTGAGGTCAAGATACTTTGGATATGTGCTTGCCAGGTCTATGTCTGATTCCGCAACGATTATCACCTCCATTTAAGTATTCTACTGGTCAGTCTCAGCCGGTTCTATCAGAATTCAAAGTGTAGAATTTCACCTCCCACGTATCTCAGAAGTCAATCGAAATTCCATTGAAAGATGAAGCGAGTACGGTTTTTATTGATTCGAGCAGAATAGCGAGGCAATAACGATTGAAGCTGTAGTGCTACGAAATGTAATAACGTGTGAATGAGATTGTTCGAGTTGATTTTGTGTTCAAATTGACTCGTGGAATTTGATTAAATAAATGCAAAAACTGAAATTCATTTGTTTATATTTTCTCTACAAATTTTCCATAAATGGTAATACTCCGTTATTTATTTAACAGTTATCATTATTTCCGGTAAAGATATTCATTTTCACGCCAGACACATCTACGCGCATATAATGCGTGCACTTATTAACGTATGCAAACTTCAGCTTCGAGGAAACCTGCAGTGCATATATGAGTGGTTATTCACAAACTGTGGTATATACGTGAAGAGCTCGAACATAAAAAGCGCGTTCACATACGTTGGAAGACAGTGATGTTATGTGTTATATAGAGGAACGTATGTAGAACGGAAAAATGCACTAAGCGAACCGTGTCACTTTTTTTTTTTTTTTTTTTTACCCCCAAGTAAAATATTTTTGAACGTGTCGAAAGCTCGCACGTCGAGATAAAAGCCGGCCAAGCGCGAAGTCCCCGTACTTTTTTTACCCATCAAGTAGAAGAAAAAAGAACAAAAAAAGAAAACAAATGTAGAAGAAAAAAAATATTTATGCACTCCACGCGTTGCACCAAAGAGACTGACGATCAAACGAGGGAAATTATTGAACCACGTTACACAAAATACACGACGTGGAACCTAGTTTAACAAAAACAACCCCCGAGTAAAAGAGGGAAATAAAAAAGCTGGGGAAAAAAAACAAAAAATCACTCGCAGACGAACCAACGAATAACAAAGCAAAAGTGTTGACCTCATGCCTCTCTGAGATAAACCGGCCAGGGAATATCACCGCTCTTGTTTCGTCTGTTCGTATTGCTATGGCAGTCCATGGGAAAAGGAGGAGTTAATACGCCTTCGTCTAGGCTATGTTTTATACTGATAGTCGTTTCTTTTTATTGAGAAGTGCATCAGCTCGACGCCATCTATCTGTATAAAGATTTGGAAACCCGTTCGATGCGAGTCTCGAATATTGGCAAAGATAACTGGCGATAGAGTTATGCAAAACAGAGTCAGACCGTTGGAAAAGCCGAAAAACTCATGCGCGGGAATCGATTTATAGAACGCGTTTGAGATCGTATATAAGGTAATCGGTTCTGCCTGATTATTATTTTTCAAATCTTACCGCATAACGCGTATTCTATAAGGATCCCTGAACCCGTATTTACGGATAAAAAAATTGCCAAGTCGAGATTTTCATCACCTTAGAATAAATTCAAACGGATATTATAAAGTAAGTTATCTAAGAATTTAAAACCATGATAAAAACTTCGTCAAAATTTCTTCGTTATCACAAGTCTCATCATTACCGTATACAAAGATAAAACGAAGCCCTGTCCCCATACATCAAGACCAAATTTGAGGATATCATTAAAAAAAACGTTAATCTCTCGATACACCTCATAGTCCAAAAAAATGTATCGATTTTACAAAATTGTTCGATGTCTAATTGATGATTTTGTCATCGTTCGCCGATGATGAAAATTCATAAAAAAAAAGCTCAAAACCTTTCCATGAATAGGTATACTTCTCATAAAGAAACTTTATCATAATAATGAACATATTACTAATTGTATGCGAGAATAAAAAAAAAAAAAAAGATAAAAAGGAATCGTTGCATATTTTTTCTCCCGGGAGTAAGAATCTTGAGACTCCATTTATTTTAGTTTTTATTTTTTTATTCGTTTTTTGTTTGTCTACCTCAAAGATACTTTAAACCACCACTGGAACATGGGTCTCAGCGTGGCAGGGACCTCAATTAGTAGCAGCATCTCGAGGTGCTAGACACTTAGAGAGACGTCAGCGAACACCTAAGAAGAGGCGGCAGAGTCGACACGGATAGGATTGACCCAGATGCACATGAGGCGGCTCGACGCTGAGGAGGATCAAAACTTATGTACACATACACGTATATATGTATGTATATGTGTGCGTGTATGAATGTAAATGTTAAGTACATACGTTGTCATAAGTAGTAAGAGAAAATGCGGTGTAGAAGTAAAGTGCATTTTTCGCATCTTGTATTTCCTCGACTCCCTTTACAGAGAGGGATACAAGTTTTACGAGGGTCCCGGGTCACTCTATCGTCCCTGTTCTTCGAGTTAGAGCCGCGGATCGGATCCTGGATTTATAACTGGCTGGGGTTATCTAGCGAAGGGTTCGAGTCACGCGCGAATAAGATTTAACACTCGTATTCTCGAGCGACGTATCTCATAATCAAAACCAAGCACGTCACTACATTTTTCTAAAGTGTTAGACACCGAATGGAATAACACCGCTTGAAAATATCATAGAATATAATGAAACAGTGTCACCTATTATATTTAACGTCCTCGTTCGTCACACTGAGCCACTTTACATCCCTAGCTAAGCTTTTTCGCCCCTTTATACATATTATACAATATACATATCATATAGTTCAGAAATTGGTAGATATACCTACACCTTATATGGCAGAGTACTGTGACTATACTTCCATTATCTACCGGAGTTAGTTTATTAACGAGGGTCACTATAAGGGTGGGACGATATCTCGAATGGGTATAGAGTATAAACCCCAATCTGTATACCCACAATACAAGTATGACTTTATAAATAATAAATTCATCGGTGTATAATTGTAATAATAATAATAATAATCTAATCTAATGAGAACTTGTATCCCTCGCGGTTTCGATACTTCTGTATTTATTCAGACTTATCACTGCACTCGACCGCATTGCGAAAGTGCAATGGGGTAAAACTAACTACTCGACCCGATAACACGTGGGAATATGTATAGATAAAGAAAATTATAGTTGAATGGAGAATCGAGGTTTCAGTCCGTTCCAGAATCAATTGCACATCGTCATTCGGGTGCGGTCTGTAGATTTCAATTGTTTGAATGGTTAACTAGAGTAAACATGTGCGAATGCAGTGGTGTACCTCGGTTCACGCCGTATTTAAATTGTACAACGCGGTTGTTACCCGAGATAACTAATTCGTTCGAAAAGTTCAAATATTTGACTGTTTGTCCCCAATTATTGAAACACTAGTCTACAAATCGTATAAACACGTCCAATTTCTCGGACGAACAAAAATAGTCGATTATTTTATTTTTATTTTTTTCCTTTTCATCCCTTGGCGTGAATTCGATTCGGAAAGTCTTTCGGCGCCCGAGGTCACCTTAATGGTATTTCCGAATCACCGTTTCGTATTGTTAAAGGCGTTTTCATCTCATTTCTGACGTCTATAGTCAATTTTCTGCCAACTTCCGTAATCCTATTTTATGTAAGCTATAAATATGAAATGGTGCTGGTTTAGATATTATATACGTATAGCGGATAGTTACATAGCGCGCGTTTTGTTATCGCGTTTTAAAAATGGATAAAAATAAAACGGATTGCTTTACCCGTGAGGAAAAGGTAAGAAAAAAAAAAAAAAAAAAAAAAAAAAAGAACGAAAAAGCCAATAAAATGGGCATATCTTATCTGATCATCCGAAAGCTGTCACGTGCCTTCGCTGAGGCTACGGAGAAAATCTTGCTTCGAAGAAGTTAAAGTTTTGATCCTTGAATCCACGATACCCCGGATTTCGACTAGCGTGCCAATATGGCGGCTACCTAGTATATAAAATACAGCCATGATACATCTGTATACATGGAAAAATCGTATACATCGAAAAATTGTATGATCCAGATAGCCGAGAGACTCTAAGATCCCTGTTGAACTCGTATAGGTACTATATATTATGGAAGACCAGCAGTGGAAAGGATTCGCGAAATTCTTCGTTGGTGCGATTCACCGTCAGTTTTATAGAAGAGTAATTTTCAACCTAAAATTAGGACGAAAAAGAAAAGCCTCATGATCTGCGGATTCTTACGTATTTAGATAATACGGATTGGTGCAGTGCACCAACGCAATCGTCTTTATAGTAGATCCATTCGAACCTGTGAGGATTTATCAACACTTTAACCCGTGCAATCAAAAGGATCTTTCCGAGACTTCGTTTGCCGTTTTTACTCGGTTTTTTTTTTTTTTTTGTTTTTTGGTTTACTTTTTTCTCTTTTATCGATTCACGACTCTCCACCTCAAGCCAGCACCACGGGCAGCAAGAGCGAACGATCAAGAGTTAGAAGAAAAAGGAAAACGCAAGCAGAACCCGCACCAACTTTCAAAGCTGGACTCGATGTTTTTTCGTACAAACCTTCGTTCGCCATTCGCCGTTCTTCGAATTATTTGTTATCGGAGCTTGCGATTCGGCCCCCTCGTTACAAGGACGCATTTATAGCCTCGCGACGAGTTTAGGCTTTGTTGGGTGTACCCTCGCAGGTTTGGTTGGATTGGGTCAGAAAACGTCCGAGGCTCGTATTTAGCAACGATTCGGCCGTTTACCACGTTCAACTCGATTGAGAGAAAAAGAGAGTTGAGAGAGAAGTGAGAGAGAACGATTGAGCAATAGAAAGAGAAGAGGGAAAAATACCCGCCTACACGATCAACTCGTTCCCTCGACGTTTTCTTTCTCCGTATTTTTTCCTCTTTGACCCGATTTCCTCAATTTTTCCATTTCCGTCGTTCCTGTTCTCGTCGCCCGGTTACCCTGGAGCACCCCTTCCATTCCTGCTCCTCTACCTCCACCTTCACTTCGACTTTTACCTTCAGCCTCGTCACCATCACCGTCATCCTCGTCCCCGTTCTCGTCGCCTCGATGCCCGTCCCACGATTCGTTTGATATCCCTATCATTAAGTTACCCTGTTCAGCTCTCTCTCGCTCTTTCTCCTTGCGCTTGGCTTCTTCTCGCACCCTTTTCCGTGCTTTTCCATCTTCACCTACACTCTATGTTCACTGCCTGAACCCAGAGATTTCCCGTCTACATAGATAAGGCGTTCATTCCTCCTATCTTTGAAATTTCCTCTTTATATTTCACCTGGAGGAGAGAGAGAGAAAAAAAATAGTTGGAGGTAAGCCCCTTGGTATGAATCTGATGTGAGACAGGTAAACCTATCGGAGAAACGAGAACGCAGTGCGAAAGTAAAAAGCTCAGGAAAAATATGTAAGGGAGATGAAGAGAGTATAGTAGCGTTGTGGGAGCCAGGGGAAATTTATTCGTAGCAACTATCTAGCCTTTACGGCCGGGCACCCAGCCGAAATCCTGCTTGCACGACAGAATGTGTTTTCCGCCAAAAGAAAAGGTGTCGGGTTTCATAAAGAAGGGCGAAAAATAAAAGAAGGAAAAAAAAAGGATATGATGCGCTAAATCATAACGTCAAACACCTTGGTAGTCACCCTTCAAGAAATAATTTCTCTTATGATTGATTGAGGTACCTTTCCTCAATAATTTCTCTATTTCCGCACTTGGAACTACAAATTTTCGATATACGCTAATCATACCCGACAATTATTGCGGCTATTAAACGGCAATTGAACGACCTTTACTCGGTCTACCGGATTCAGCAAATGGGAATGTGTGTTATCTCTATACCTATATAGGTATCTCACATACGCATGTTGTCATGCATGCATATATGGTGGGTGTATAGAATCGTGCGTTTTACTCTAAGATTAATGACCCCGATGCACTTTCTATTCCGTTTGTTCCGTTACTCCGATTACGCGGAAATCGTAGTCGTCAATCTACCGTAGGTGGTGAACATGCGGATGGGACACACGCCAATTTCGTACCAGTACCCACGCCACAAGCTACAATAAAGCACTATTGTCAGCTGAGGCTGGTTGTTGTAGGTACGATAAAAATTCCATACGTGATAGTTATACGCTATTATGCATGAAGTTTGCCTGTCCTCGGCTCGGTTTTTATTTGCTTATCTTTTCGAGTATGGATCGTACAAGTTGGTCTGTAACACGGTAGCGTCAAATTAAATATTCAAACCTTCGAACGAAGGTTCATATATTTATATACCTATATATATATACAGACAGAAGGTCCCGAGGCGATTTCCCGCACCGGTAAAAAAAAAAAAAAGAAAAAAAAAATTTCATGTTCAATCGGAGCTATATAGTTGCCATAGAAAAAAAAGCTCCACTTATATAGTTAGAAACATGATGCGAATATTTGTGAATGTTCGATTTGAAAATTTGTATTATATGTGTCAGTATATATAACCAATGTTGAAGAATATATATGCCGTTTTTAATCGTTAAATTAATATTAACCCTAATCACCGGTTCCCCAACGCTAATTGTCTCCCGCTTTTCGCTTTCCACTTGTACCCAAAGTCTCGTCAAGGTTAGGGAAATTTGAGCACGAGTCCTTGGCAACAGTTTCTTATTCAGTTAAACTCGGGCTTAACTTCTCTCTTTTTATTCCATTACACAAACTTGCATAATCTCCGTGCGGCTGGTTGGGGTGAAGGAAACTGCGCGCGAGCACACCGCTACTTTAAATATTCACGGTTTAATCTAAACTTTCATCTTATCACTAAAATCCAAGCCTCAACCCCCGCGACCTAGGGGAAAAGATGGAAAGAGAGAGAGGAAGAGAGAGAGACGTCCGCGGGGAAAGGCTAAGGCTAAGGCGAAGGCGAAGGCTAAGGCGCACTCTTCGATTGCACGCGAAACCGTTACGAGAGACCGGCTGTAAATTCAAGCTAAGGTCCTTCTTCCGGACTTTGAATGCCACTTCGAAACGCGTCTCAAACTCGATCCGCAAGTGGGAGCCATTTGCCTGCCCTCGAATGGATAATGCGCGGCACAATGCTTTTGCACCGGT
This sequence comes from Tenthredo mesomela, assembly GCA_943736025.1. Taxonomy (NCBI): domain Eukaryota; kingdom Metazoa; phylum Arthropoda; class Insecta; order Hymenoptera; family Tenthredinidae; genus Tenthredo; species Tenthredo mesomela. Next base: position 32,682,251 of record OX031015.1, on the reverse strand, counting down.
GGTTGCCACGAGGCCTTTCCTCTCACATCTTCTTTTCTAACTCTCTTTTCTCTCCTCCTTTCTCTTGTAATAAGCCTGTTCTCTCTCGCTTATTCTCCGACTCCGTCTTTATCCTTATCTCGAGTACCCTTATAACTATAGTCAGAACTCAGAGTCAGGTGACGCGAAATGCGAATATTGGATTCCGTTCATAAACCTTGGAGAAAGTGCCGGGCTCAGTGCTCTCGGCTTACAATTGTTACGAGTGAATTTCATCGCGGTAAGGATTTTCTAGTTCACATGAAGCGAGGAAGTTGAAGCGCATTCTGCTTAAGATAATTGGTAACTCGAGTTTCCTCAAAGACGTAATTATCACGATGTCTATCAGGTATATAGGTATATTCGTATAATATACACCAGCATACATACATATATCTATATATTTATACGTACAAATCCGTTTGCAGGTAGCGGTTGGTATTCTTAAGTCTTTGAGTAAGCGACGACAGGCTTTGATGTTAATTAAAGTGGTTACCTCCGAAACACCTCAAACCACGCATCGGTGCTGCGTGTAACGCGTGTGAAGAACGGGACCTGCCTGATTAGAACCACCCACGTAAGATCAAGATTAGCCCAGTTGCAAGTGCTGCTAAGTTTAGATGATCAAAGTCTGTTCCTTGCAGGGTGCTACCCAAGTTTATCTATAATACACCGAAAGTAGATATGGTCTGAGGTGGCTATAGGTGAGAATATAATATATATATACATATATATATATGTATAAATGTGTCTAGGTACACGTAGTACTACAACCACAGGTACAGTACAGAGCCGCGAACTTTTACGACTTCGATAACTATACACGTATGGTATATCCGCGTATAGTCACATGTTTATGCATGTTTAGTTAACCCTTGTATATGCCGTGGCATGTGAATGTCCTCATCTCCATAATGTCCTACGTTTCTCCATGTTAATATCAAACTTTATACACCGCCTCGGATCCAGCCCGGATCATTTAAACTCACGTGAACGAATGCCGAGCTGTTCTTATTCCCCTGCAGACACCAGAGTAATCGCGGTCGCATAATGTAACTCCATGTTTCTCTTTGTAATACACTTCTTTAGGAACAATTAGAATATAATAGTCATTCCAACGCGATTCACGTATCTCAGAAAGTCCGTATGAAAAAAAAAGAAAAAAAAACACATACAAGTTACATGTTTTCTGTTTAATTTTCAGATCTAATTACATATTCGAACAATTGTTCAATTTCTGACACAGAAATCTCACGGCTAACTATTGATTTCATATAGTAAAACCCGTTTCTTTCAACCTTCTATATACGGGATATAATATAGATATTCGTATCGAATCATATCTAAAAAAAATATGCTCGAGTGCTCGACGGTAACGAGTGCAAAAATTGTCGTGCATGTACAATAGTTTCGCGACAATTTGTATCAATTATCTTCAGTTTCCTGATACCTTACGCGTCTACTCGACACGATCAGTATAACATTGGTATTTTTAATGACGTACTTCTATCATACCGTGATTCAGGTATATCTGTAAAATAATCCAAGAATAACGGGTGTATTTTCATCCGAGAAATCTTTAATCTTCTTACTACACGTGATCCGTAAATGAAGATAAATCATCCGTAATGATGATCCCCGCTTTTTCGTTTACTCGAAAAATTTGATATCCTTTGAATCAGCTGATTTATCGATGGTGAATAGACGATGAAAATTAAAACTCGCATGTGAAAATTTATAAATTCACCAAGCTACTTAACTACAGTGCAGAGTATGCAGCTTCTTCTGCAATCGTTTCAATCCTCGTGTTCTTCAGCGAAGAAAATCTGACCGTGATAATTTCCGACGGCTACTATATAATATAGAAGCGACGATAACTTTTTCATCCATATAGCAAGGTCCTTCATCTAATTGCTGGTGGTTGGGTAAAGGGGAGGTTGAAGAAGCTGAGATGAAATAGAAAGAGGAACTCTTCGCTCAGCTAAAGTCGACAGGTACAGCTGAGAGATCGACTTCGTTCGTTGAGTCACACCGCCAACTAGTATAGAAGAGCAATTCAACCATCACCGAGAGAAAAACTTTTTCCAGCTACGTCAGCATGTGGTTTGGTATAACTCAACGCGGTGCGACGTTACTTGGTAAAACTGCAGAACATGCGATGCGATCTCTTCAACAGCGAAGTAGTCCTCGTTAAAGTACCACTTTTATCTGACTCCAAGTGTGAAAAACAAGACCAGTAGTAGCTATCTAAATGACTATATTACTATAAGGACTCGCAAACGGTCGTTCAAATATTATGACGAAAAATTAGGACTTTCTTACAACCCGTGTGAACCCTGCAATTTAAAAAACTAATCACCGTCAATTCTAAAATTGATGATTGTAATATAGTGTGAGATGTCCAAACGTGTTTAGGAAACGACAACTTTATTTATTCTGAAACTTGGGCGAAGTGCATGATTTTTGTTTGTTAAAGGTAAACCGCGGCATGGGCATCAGATACTTGGGAAGTTTCTATAATGAATAACTAATTTGAATTTAATATCCTCGCGTAATCAAACCCGATATTGCGGTGCAAATCGCATTTTAAACACTCTAGAGTCAAAGCCTGTAATACAACTTCCGTTTAAAGCCAAACTTGCGACGAAAGTTTAAAACGATTCGCCCAACTTTCTTAATTACGCGACTTAGTCTCGTCGACGGTTATTATTATCAGTCGTATTACTATTCCCATTATTATTATTATTATTATTATTATTATTATTATTATTATATTTAGTAATGTAATTTATGCCGTTCTCATTGTTATTAATGTTATTATTATGATAATTTTTCGAATAACGTATATATATCATGGAAACGTGACTTATCTTTTCACGTATAGATAATTACTGCTTCAATTTCACTCTCAATTAGTTCTTCAATTATAGAAGACAACTTCTAAAACAGAGACGACTTGATTCTTTATTATTTAGATATAAAAAATAAATAAATTGAGGCTGCTTACTTGATTGCCCATCAAGTAGATTGGCCTGTTCAATGCTGGTGATTTAAAAGTTTGTTGTTTCATTATTCTCGCATCTGATAGTTGGATCCAGTAGGTACGTCTAAGTGCAGAGCATAAAAATAAAATTTCTAAATTCGACTAATCTTTGAACCTTTACGACAACTGGAATATAGATCGTAACAAGGAACGAGCAAAGTAATACCGCGAGGGGAAAGTACCTTCAAGTTTGTAGCCGAATGAACCAGCTATAGGAAGCTCTTAATTGCAAGAGCTCACTTCGCGGCCAGTCAGAAACACGCGGCAGTAACTCGAGTGATTAAAGCACTGTCCTCTCTTCGTCTGTACCTAAAACACTTCAGGGATTCTAACGTCGGAAGGGACTTCGGTTACTTACTCTTGAAGCTACGTTAAGTGCCTCGCTTGGTTATATATACAAATACAGTTATAGATATAAAATCATTCCTGTATCTTTATACACAAATCTATATGCTTTTCACGCCAGAAACAATAATGGCATTTGATTTTATCATAGGAATCTGAATACGAAATATAAATCGTAATTTTATGCCTTATGCGTATTATTCGAACAACTCTCACTTCCCTACTACATGTTTAAATGATATTCGTCTGAATATAATATGTTATATATTATATACTTAGAATAATTACGGTTAGATCCTTCGAAGTAGATTGAGGAAGCAAATTCAGATACTGGATTTCTGAGTAAAATGTAAATATTATAGCGACAAGGGGGTGACGTGTCGGTGGAAGGGTGTATATAAGGTATGCGTGAGGGAATAACGAAAACTGACATTAAAATGCTTCCATTCTTTTTTCTTTTTTTTTTTTAATATCACATTTATTCCGGATCTCTGGCCTCCGGAATTTATTAATGAAGGGGTCGGAGGCAGCCGACCTTTGGGGAAAGGACCCTCTCGAAAACCAATCGTACCGAGACACCCTGACCTGAAAACGCACCTGAAAATTCACGCGCTTCGTTTTATAGTTGAGAGAATAACCAAACCCCACGCGATCTTGTAGGATACCCTGAGATATTACCGTCGAGTCAAATATTTCCGAGATTGCTTGAAAACTATACGATCTTTCGAGTAAAAACGTGAAAGTGGTTCACTTCAAACGGTCACGAGGAGTTAAACTCCCGCGAAACAGTACTTTAAAATCTCCACTCCTATTGCAAAAGGGGAAACGTTGAGTCTGTCGACGGTATAGGTACCCTACTACTTCGCTCCGTCGACAGCTAACAAAACCCAACTGCATTTACCTCCGTATTCTTCAAAGGGTTTACATTTTTTATTATAATTAATATAGAAGAAAATATTTTTTCAACCCTTATTTAAAACACTGCACGAATTTAAAGCCAAGTATAACTACTCCAATTCCCTGCTGCAGTTGCCTTCATGCGGATCAATCTAAAACTTCAAACATATATAGTGAATATATGGGACAGAGGGAGAATAATGAAAACATTTTTCTTATGGGTGTTATTTAAATTAATTTCTTTCGCGTCCTACTTGCTCCCAACACACGGCATTAAGACTCGTATTTTTTGCACCTATCGTTATGCATCAATGACTCGCCAAATATCATACCTATCAGTCCATTGAATTTGAACTCTGTAGGAGAATTACCCGCGGTTGTCACTTCGCCGCTCGATATCTTGCTCCGTGATAATAACACATCGACAAATCGCGTGTTCCCTATTACAGGGACCACGGCTTTAGGATCCGGCTGGCTGGGTCTGGCACAAGCGACCAGAGCCACGCTCGTAGATGCCACGATTTGATAAATGATTGTGTTTACTGGAGCTTAATTTTGTTGCTGAGTTTCTTTTTTTTTTTTTTTTTTTATCATTTTTATCATTCCTTTTTTCTCCAGGATGCTTGAATCAAGATTAGACCACGTACTAATGTCGTGCGTGATTGCCTTGAAGTTTTTTCACACCTAGGAATCTTCGGTTTCTCATTTCTCATTTTTCAACTACATCCGTCTTTAATTTCGGATTAAAATACTTCGTCGTGTTGGTATTTATATATAATAGCAGGGAAACTTTTGCGACTCAAAAGCATAACTTCAATGAAATTACTCGATCAATGAATTACTGTTAGTAAAACAAAAAAGAGTCACGTGCAGTCAAAGATTAACCAGTTGTACGTTTTGAAATTACGTTTTTTAAACGTACAATCAGTATAGTGAGATCGTCTAAACTCCACTGAATCAGTTATTAACTAGTAAAAGTTCGTGTTTAATTCAGGCTTTCAGTGAGTGTTATTCCTTTTTTTTTTTTTTTTTTTTTTTTCTTTTATGGAATTTCGTGCTTATCAGTGTTGCTGTCACCCCTGCACGCCCTCGGTTTGAATGCTCGTTTGTTCCCGATATGAATATTTTCCACCAAATTAACTGATTCATGGAAAACCAGATTCAGTTTAGGTCAGAACGTTCTTTTTACTGCTCTGAATATCTCATTTTAATTATTACCCCGCTGATAGCATTAGAAAATAAAACCTTTACGAAAAGCCTGGAACGGTATAATATATTTTTTTTTTTTTTTCGAATAATAATCGTAGTGACCCGTATTTTTCAACGAATAAAATAGAGTCCAGAATGGTTTAGACCAATTCCGAACAAATCCGTATAAAGTCCAGCTTCAATTTTTACGATACCGTTTTTTATAGCTGAATCAAAATGTATCGTTGAATCGATCTAAAGCTTTGATTATTCTGCAGAAATTTATCATCCCTTTTACGATATTGAAATACAAAAAAAAAAAAATTGACTTACCATTCAGAGAGTATAGGTAACATACCTACAGATACTACTTTCGTCAGATGAAAGTAACCTTTCTTTCAAAAAAGACCGCTTTCACTCCGGTTCAGTGACGTGATGCGAGAAGCTTTCTCTGCCAAAGTAAAGCAAAGCTAAGAAAAGAGAAGATAGAAGAAGAAGAAAAAAAACGAAAAAAAAATCTGGAAACACACAAAAATTCTGCCATATCTTATACCAACGTATATAGAAAAATCACTTGAATAAAAGTAGTTGGAGATTTTATTACCCTAATCGACACAGCTGTATTCACTTCCCAGAGGTCTTAATCGCTCTACCTTATGGACATAACGAAGCTGTTAACCCCCCGGAGAAGACTACTAACTTTTATAGTCAAGGGCATGGATATATATCCAGAAAGATACGGTGCGGAGTACAGAACACGCAAGGAAATGGTGGCTCTTAGAAATCAAACAGTTAGTTCGAACCTTCGAGGGTTCAGTCTACGTTTTCTCGTCCCTCCGGCAGTCTTCTATATAGGCTATAAACGTAGACAGTTCTTTCGTTTCGTTTCGCCAACAGCCATTTTCCGGTTTAGCAGTCGACCATTCGTTCCGAGTAGCATCGACCGGAGACTGAGTGAGGGTAAGACATTTCGTTATATTCGATAACCGTGCGTTTGAAGTATCTTCCCGTAAAGAGGACCTGAGGGAGAATAGAGAATTGTGGATTGTGGATAAACAGTCCGGTGTCGAGAGCAAACGGTAGCCGCTGATTTACAGAGGCCAGCAAGGACTTTCTGGATATATTAAGGGTCACACGGTCAGGAAGATACCTTTGCTAGCATTTCTCTCTCGAGGGATATAATATCCCTTATCAAAGCCGGGCGATGACGTAGCATTGTCCTGTTCCTGATACCTTTGAGACTTGACAATTTATCATTAAAGGCACTCGGGCTCATTGCGCCTGCTTTACCCTTCACTAGTCAGATATGTGCCAGGAATAATCTAGTCAGATTTATGCGCTTTGTATTCAGTCGAAAAGGGTCAGGCACAAACTTTACTCACCTGAAACATATACACCGCCGTAAAACAGTTGCCCGTGCTCATCGTGGTTTACTCTTTATATTTTACAGGTGTGCTGTCATTACCCTGAGTCTTTGTTAAACTTATGTTACATATATGGGCAGGAAACGTCTAATAAAAACAATCCTATCTCGATGCTGATTTATCTACAGATATATTCAACCCCTCCAAATTCTATCTAAACCTAACTCAACATCACCATCACCTCTTCTGATTCCGTTCCACATATCGACTCACTTAGTTATATCATTACTTTAAATCTTTGATATGTGACCTTCGCTATACTTAGGCAGACTTTAGCACTGGCCATTGGACACTGACCAGATAACATGAGGAACCACTCTATTCAGCACACATTGATGTAGAATTCTGTGCACAAATAGAACTATGTAGTAAACAACTGGACCACTATCCTATCTGTATAGGTTGACAGACTTCTCTACTAACGCAGTACATCAAAGGTAACCTCAATGAAAGCCAACAGATAAACACGGTCACTGTATATACTCAACTGTTTGGTGATACCAGATGTACGAGAGTTATTCAAACATTGAAGGGGGTTTAAAAAAAAAAAAAAAAAAACGAGCCGTGTTGGATCACGCGTTTCTGTGTATAGCAGAATGCTCGAATTGCCCTTGTGTAACTTGGAGTGATTGTCAGTATGTGGCTGAACATTTACAACTGTTACGCATTTAATGGTGAGATAAAAGCACTGTAAAAGCTGCAAGTAGTTACAACCTACGGTCCAGACTCTAGGAATACTGACTTGCATCGCAATGAAAACAAGTAACTGTGCAGGGACGACGCATCCACGCTAATATAAGTAATGTTTTTGCACCCAGACGTGAGACTCCGGCAGTAAGTACCCATGAACAGATGTTCTCGCAATAAAATCACCCGTTTAATGCACCCGCATGAGTCATACCTTTCGAATAGTAAAAGAAAGTGACGATCTTACAGTCATAAACCGTGCATGAATGCTTTACTGTTGGATGCGCAGCCCACGATATTTTAGCTAGTATACATTATATAGGATCAAAAAACTTTGCCAAATTTTATTTTCAATAATTCATTCAATAAAATATCCGACCCATCTTCCGAAACACGATCAACTTAAATCAGTAGTATAGATCAGTGCGGATCAGACAACGCTACGGAATTCATGCCGGACCGTAAACTCGGTCATTTTTCCACCAATTCATCGCTTATGAAGTCATGACGCACAATATAGCTGCATGTCTGAAAAGTTGTGAGTAAAATAAATAAGTGAAAAAAAAAAACAGTGGTTTGATCAGCGAGTGAATTATTAGAGAACCATCCGTGCAGTGCGTTAATCAGTTGCTCAATATACGAACAGATACGAGCTTTCAAAGACTTAGTTGATTAGACAGACCGTGCGATGACAATCCCTTTCGAAGTACAAATTCTCGGCACGTGACTAACTATGGGGTTGTGGCAGATTAGGCATTGTATAATCAGCTGTTTGACGTTCGCTTTCCAAAATCAACGACGAAATATCTCGCTCTACAAGGACCACGTAGTAACGCAATGGAACTGGGTTACCAGTTGACTCATTTCAACCCCGAACTATGCGTGTATGCGAGTACACCTGTGTGTATGTATGTATTGACAAGTATCCGGTCTTCCTAAGTCCAAGAAACGTGCACGAAGACACGAAAGCACAGGCTGGTAACCGGTACTCGAACGACTCCCGTCTCGTTACGGGGCACTTTACGGCTACTTCGTGATCAGAAGCGACAAGGGTAATGGTGGAAGGACAAACGGTGCACGGTAGGCGTGAAAGTGAGGGAAAAAAGGAACCTTTTTCTCGATAAAGTGTCGGTGTATAGCGTTGACACGCGCGTTTCGAAATTACCAACGTTTCTCCGGGGCCCAACGACATTCTCGTTCGCGTACGTATTGCCATTTTCCAGCCCCAAATCCGCTAAACAAAGTAGAAAATTCACCTCAGCGATTTCTCCGTTCCCGTTGAACCGAAGGAGCCGTTCATCGGAATATCCGAAGATCCCCGCCCTCCAGGATGGCACAATGTAACGGCAGCAACGGCAGTAGCGCAGGAGCCCAAGGACTTTTTCGATATTTCTAATCTATTTTTATTCTGCCTCGGGTGCCACTTTTACATACGATATGTATGCGCAGTGTCTGACGTATTCCACACAGCAGGGTACGTATGCGCCAACCTGTACGCTATAACTATACCTATACCCTATAGGTACCCACACATCCTTCTACCTGTGCATTTATTTTATCCACAAATACGTAGAATGGTTTGTACATGCATGGGCCATGCATCGCTTCACTCGCTCCTACTTCCGTACAATACGCCGGGTATTCCCCGCGTATATACGAAGGCATAGGCAATTTTATCCACGCGATGTGCTTTATGTATTCGGGCCGCTCCAAGGCGAGCGGTTTTTATTACAGTGCCAGCCGTGCCTAGCACGATGTGCTTTCTAGGGGAGAATTCGTGGGGTTCAATTCTGGGGGGTGAAATAGAGGACCGATATTTCATATTATTCCTTGGTCACTTAATCCTCGTCGGGCATCGGTATCACTCGGTGATACTGATTAGGTAGCACCCGGCCTCGCTCGAGGATCCTTTGTTATCGAGAGTGGCTCCCATTGTGTGGAGGCGGGGATGAGATGCGAAACTGTATCTACTTATACGGTAATTTCATTGATACTATCAGAGATACCTTGCAGGACTTTCGGATCACGGAGTCACGACTTTTTCTTGATTGTATCTCGTTTTATTATTCTTGATCCTAACCATGCCGACTGCTCACTGCAATACGAACTCTTCCAAGTCGAATAGCGCTGCAATAAAGATCATATTTATTTCGGTCTTAGATATACAAGCTTTTACTCCTTTAGGTTTACTCAGGATATCGCACATAGGAATTTGCTGAGTCGTGTGTCGTCTTGATAGATAATGAAATTTACACAATAAAATCTGGTATTACTGATGGTTGTAAAAAATTTGGAATTATAACGATCATGAGGTTCAAGATAGAATAAGATAACATCGTATATCTTGCGGCGTGAAATATATATTTAATTATTAAGAAGGTTAATATATTGTCGTTTATATCTTGTCTTGGAGGCTAATTGGTCCTTATGAAATTTATAGAACGAGTTACTCTCCGTTTGTAACGAGTTAATTTTTGATCACTTAGCCGAAGCCCGGCCCTTAAATTCCAAACTCACCGCCAAGATACTTTCCCGTTTCGAGGACAAAGTTCTCTTGGCAACGTCCGGGACCAGCGGTGGTATGTTGAACCGGGATTATGGAAGTTTTCAGGCTCACCGCCAAAAATCTTGTCTCCGGTTGGCACCCGGAAAATTTAGGATCACTCTCAGACAAGGAGAAACTCGCGGTATAAAATTATTCACGAATGATACAGATGAGTAATAGTGAGCATTTATATGTATGTCGCATCATAGAGAGTTGAACACAGCCGGTGGATCAACATTCTGGCAATGCGTGTCTAGTACGATACGAGCGAGTTGCGAGTTGGAGGGAGAGGAATAGGGAGAGGGAAAAGCCCATATAAACTAGAGCAGCAGGCTGCTCTAGGCCTTTTTGAATACGTATATCGAGACGGAAACTTATAATCTCCGCTCCGCCCGCACTTCGCTTCATTCGCCATTGATTTAGTTTTTGTTTTTGTATTTCGTTCAACCCTTGAGTTTGCTTTCATTTAGAATTATTATTAGTTTGATTAATTTGTACGCCATTCACGGAAGAAATAAATAGCTTTGTGACCTAGACTATAATCTTTTTTTATTTTATTTAATGAATCCGACATCAGAAGTGGGATAGTGAATCAGTTGAATTTATTTTGTTTTGGGGCTTAGTCGAGGTTTAGTTTAACCCACTGAATTCAATAATAATACAGGAATAAATACGATTGAAACACAACCAAAAGAAAATGGAAAATCAGGCGAATCACCCGAACGAAAATGTGGAAGAGACATCCAGAGAAAATACAGGTGACAAGCGCCATAGAAACGACGAAAGTTGTGGTTCTGATTCCGAATCATCCGAGCCAAAAAAAAAGAGAGGGCGAAGGTCGAAGGATGAAGCAACACGCTTACAAAAAGAAAATGACAGACTATTGGATCTCTTGAAATCTCGCGAACGTGCTCCAATGGAACTCGTGAAGTTCGACCCAAAGTTCTCAGATGCGGTAGGCTGGGCGAAGATGGTGGATACATGGATAACCCGCTTTAAAATGGACGATTGGGAACTCGTACAACATTTGGCGAAGGCTTTTAAAGGGGAGTCCGGACCGTGGTTTATGAGCATAAATCCGGGAGGCAAAAAGTGGCTAGAAATCCGATCTGAGTTCCTAAGTGCTTACGCGCAGAATAGAAACACTGCTCAAGAACTCTACTCCGCTTGGGAAGAAGATTCCGAATTCACAATGGAGAATTTCATGAAGAGAGGACGTCGCATTAAAACGTGGTTGAGCGATCGTAAGAATGTGGACGAAATGGCCGCTCATCTCACTGGTTTGTCATACTCTTTCCGAAATCGTTTCGTACGAAACATTTTCGTGAGAGAATCTCCGACAACGCTACAGGAGGCGATGTCGTTTTTGGACGGACGAACGGTCGATTCTCGAAAATTTCACGGCAAGGGTGATAACTCCAGTCGTCATACTGGTGCCTCATCATCCCGTGAGAACTCATTGAGTCGACCAGGTCGTTCCGACATCGAGTGCCATAACTGCGGTAAAAAGGGGCATTATAAATCCAACTGCTGGTATCCTAAGAAATCAAATTCTAAGGACGAGAAAGCCCGTCACCAGGAACGTGGTCAACACCACGGCCGAAAGAAGACCATAGTCTGCTACGCTTGTAACGAGGAGGGGCATATCGCCCCAAGCTGCCCAACGAAGAAGAACAAAGATGTCAAGCTGTGCAAGACTACACAAAACAAGTTGAAGCTATCAAATGGTAAAGTATTCTTATTTTTATTTGATTCTGGGTCTGAATGTTCCCTAGTTAAACAAAGCATCGCTGAGCAACTGCCCGGAACGAGACGAGTCGTCTCTACACGATTAAATGGTTTGGGGAACGGGTATGTAAACTGCAATGAGCAAATTTGTGTCGCGGCCGAAGTAGACGGTCTGAAAATCGAACTAGAACTTTTTGTTGTCCCAGACGACTGGATTTCTGACGATTTGATTTTGGGAAAAGAACTACTGGCCAACGGAGTTTCTGTCAATATGGATGGAACTACCGTGCGATTTACAAAAATAGATAAATTTGTAAGCCTCTGTAGCCAAGATATTCTGAGCGAAGAAATTCAGTGTGGTTCTGAAGCTAAGAAAAAGTCCGTAGTGAAACTGTTGAACTCTCTGAAAGACCACATAAGTGTACATGCTCCTAAGATACGAGTCAAGACCGGAAAATGTGAGATCCGATTAGAGAATCCGAATAAAATCGTGCAAAGAAGGCCTTATAAATTAGGCACATGTGAAAGGGAGACAGTGAGAGAGTTGATTAACGAGATGCTCGAGGCGGGGATTGTGAGGGAAAGTAAGTCCCCCTTTTCGAGCCCAGTTATTCTGGTAAAAAAGAAAGACGGATCTGATAGACTTTGTGTGGATTTTCGAGAATTAAATTCAAATACAGTCGCGGATAGGTATCCCATACCCTTGATACAGGATCAGTTAGATCGCTTGTGTGGGGCTTTGTATTTCTCATCTCTTGATATGGTATCCGGATTCCATCAAATTCCGGTAGAGGAAAAATCAATTGAAAAACTCGCTTTTATTACCCCCGATGGGCACTACGAATATTTAACGATGCCGTTTGGACTGACAAACGCACCTTCAGTGTATCAGAGAGCTATTAACGACGCTCTGGGAGATTTGAGACACTCTTTTGCTATAGTTTACCTTGATGATGTTTTGATTCCCGGTAAGACGGAAGATGAGGCCATGAATAGATTAGAAATTGTAATGAAAACGCTAGCTGAACAAGGATTCTCGTTCAACCTGCGAAAGTGTAGGTTCTTACAGCAGCAGATCGATTACCTGGGTTATACTGTTTCGAATGGCGAGCTGAGGCCAAACGTTCGTAAGATCGAGGCCTTGACTCTGGCCCCCGTTCCGAAAACACAGACCCAGGTTCGACAGCTGCTTGGACTTGCGTCGTATTTTAGACGATTCATTCCAAGATTCTCCGAGATAGCATCTCCCCTGTACAAATTGACAGCAGGCAAAACAAAAAAAATACACTGGACGGACGAACACACCAAATCTAGAGACACGCTGATTAGACATTTGTCTTCGGAACCTTTGATTCGTATTTTTGATCCCGAACTTCCTATTGAGTTGCACACCGATGCTAGCTCTTTAGGCTACGGTGCTGTATTATTGCAGAGAATTGAGAAAGAAAGACACCCTGTAGCTTATTACAGCAAACGCACAAGCGATGCGGAGTCTCGATACCATTCGTACGAACTGGAAACTCTGGCAGTCGTAAATTCCATTAAGCATTTTCGTCAATACCTGGTTGGGAGAAAATTCTTGGTGGTAACGGATTGTAATTCATTAAAATCGGCGAGTCAAAAAAAGGACCTCACCCCGCGAGTCTATCGTTGGTGGGCATTCCTACAATCCTTTAATTTCGATATCGAATATCGTGCCGGAGAGCGAATGAAGCATGCCGATTTCCTCTCAAGAAATCCTATTGAAAAGAAAACGGTAATGCAAATTACTCACAATTCATTGGTAGAAACTGCAGGAGATGAAAGTGAGAATAAAGATAAAGATAACGGTAAAAGTAAAGATAATAAGGTGATCGACCTCGAAGACGACTGGTTAATCGTCGCACAACAGCAAGACGATAGTATACGACGCGTTTGCCACGAAGTCACTGAGGGTACAGAAGCTACAAAGACTTACAAATTAAAAGACAGAATTTTAATGAGGAAAATCAATAGAAACACAGAAACCTTACTACTACCTGTAGTACCACGAAGCATGATATGGTCCGTAATCCATCACGTACACACTAGTATCTGCCATCTCGGTTGGGAGAAAACCCGCGATAAAATTTATGAACTATATTGGTTTCCGGGTATGTCAAAAAGGGTAAAGAAATTCGTTGACAGTTGTATTCTGTGTCAGACGTGTAAGTCAGTGTCAAGAAAGAATCAAGCTCAACTACACCCGATTGAAAAAGTTTCTATTCCGTGGCATACAGTCCACATTGATATCTCGGGAAAACTATCTGGAGTATCTGAAAGAAAGGAATACGTCTTCGTAATCATTGACGGTTTCACGAAATTCGTAACCCTGAGTCTAATCACACGATTAAATGCAGAAACAGCAATAGGACAGATCGAAAAACACATAGTTACGTTTGGAAGTCCAAAGAGGATCATTTGCGATCAAGGATCGGGTTTCACGAATACAGCATTTAAAACCTACTGCGAAGAAAATAACATCGAGCTGCATGTCATGTCATCTGGAACACCCAGAGCAAATGGTCAAGTAGAGAGAGTCATGTCAACATTGAGAAATTTACTCTCAGTTGCTAAAGCAGAGAATAAAATATGGCAAAAGGAATTGGGTAGAACACAGCTGGCATTAAACTCGACAGTTCATAAGGTATTAGGGAAGAGTCCCGCGGAAATTTTATTTGGGACCAAAATTAACTCAGTGGAAATCGAGAAGGTTAAACATGCTTCGGTAGAAGGAAGAACTGTTGATATAAACGAAACACGAACACTGGCTCAGAGAAAGATAGAGCTTCAGGCTAAAAAGGAGAAAGAGAAATTCGACAAAAAACATGCAAAAGTCATCTTATTTAAAGTTGGCAGTTTTGTATTGCTCAGAAATAACGACAGAATAAAAACGAAATTGGACCCTAAGTTTGAGGGCCCGTATGAAGTAGTTAAGGTCCTAGATAACGATCGATATGCAATCAAACGGGTTCAGCCGAAGAGCAAAAGGAGCTTCAAGGTAGCACACGACAGACTCATTGTCGCTCCCAGTCCGGACAACGGTCGGGATAACGGTGTCGCAGGTGGAGAGTTAGGCGAGACGAGTCGTAACAGAGGAGTTTCACAATAAATGACAGAATTGTAAAAAAAAAAAAAAAAAAAAAAAAAAAAAAAAAAAAAAAAAAAAAAAAAAAAAATATTGTTGATTTGGGAAGAGGATTTTATATTTCATTAAGACATAGTGTGTATCCAAACTAGTGAAAGTTTGAAGAGAGCAGTAGTCTCTATGGTAAATCGAAGTCTGAATAAAGAGACTCGTAGAGAATTGATATTTCTAGTTTGAAACCTTATAAGGCGATTCTTGAAGTTAATGGATGGTAAAGGTGCTAGCTGGCTTGATCACCCAGAATCTTACCGAAACCAAAAATTGACTGATAGATAAGCCTTGCACTTGTGAGACGTCACTTGTGGGAAAGACTTGGTGTTTTGATCCAATGGACTTTCTACTGCCGGATGAGTAACATGTAGTAACTCAGGCAGGAGACCGGATAGGTTCTAGAAATGACCTAGGGGTACTGTCAGATGAAAACCAGAGAATGTTTCATATGTGCCGATAGAAAAAGTCCAAAATTTGGCATCATTTAGTTGTTAAAGATACAGGTATAGGTCAGAATGACCGAACGGAAATAATGCTTGTTCATTTGAACTTATTGGTTATTTTTTTAGTTTGATCCAGGCCCAAAGACGATTGTCACCCGGGACGTGTGAATGTCAGATTGGCCGTGTCGCATCATAGAGAGTTGAACACAGCCGGTGGATCAACATTCTGGCAATGCGTGTCTAGTACGATACGAGCGAGTTGCGAGTTGGAGGGAGAGGAATAGGGAGAGGGAAAAGCCCATATAAACTAGAGCAGCAGGCTGCTCTAGGCCTTTTTGAATACGTATATCGAGACGGAAACTTATAATCTCCGCTCCGCCCGCACTTCGCTTCATTCGCCATTGATTTAGTTTTTGTTTTTGTATTTCGTTCAACCCTTGAGTTTGCTTTCATTTAGAATTATTATTAGTTTGATTAATTTGTACGCCATTCACGGAAGAAATAAATAGCTTTGTGACCTAGACTATAATCTTTTTTTATTTTATTTAATGAATCCGACATGTATATTTTTTTTTCTTCTTCTTCTTCTTCTTCTTCTTCCTTCTTCGTGAGGGAAATGCTGTATAAAAAGAAAAAAAAAAAAAAAAGTTAGAAAAGATATATCTTCTGGAATCGTTTAAAATTCAGAACCTTACCAACGGCTGGATTCCTCGACCTGGACCTGAGCCCGACTTCCGTCGATATGGAACTACAAAATCGCCCATAAAATATGTAATTTAGAAACACGCACATATTTCCGTGGGTCATAACATTTTTTACGCCTGCGGAGGTTCGCGATTCGACCTTCCTGCACCGTCGTCACCCCACGAATAAAATTCACCGCCTACTCAACCCTCAAAATTTTCCCTTCATTTCTACGCCGCTGAAATTCTTTTTCTCTTTCTCTCTCTCTCTCTCTTTTGGTCTCTCCTGTAAATCCGCGAAAGCAGCAACTTTACCACCTGGTAAAAAATATATAAAATATAAATATATAACCAAAGTTTTTTTTGTTTTTTTTTTTTCTTCTTCTTCCTCTTCCTTTTCCTTTTTTTAACCCCTGACGTAAAAAGTACGCCTCGCGGAATGCCGTACCTACCTACCTATCTACCTGCACAGTTTGAAACGATATTTCAAATATTATAAAAATTCGCCTTTGTATTGCGATCTTTACGTACAATAAATCCACCCTTAGTTAACAAAATAATTCATAACAGGCTGACTTGTACTTATAAATAAAATGTGTTTAAAAAATCAAAGGAATCAGTCCTAAACTGAGTCCTACCGCAAATCTAAAACCACGAATCAGACGAGCAGCCAGCCCCAAACAATCGATCACCCCTAATCGCCTTTGCGCTCCCTGACTGGCCCCGGATTTCAAGCGCCTCAAACTCCACCTCAAACCCTATCCCTAAACCTCCTTTCCCCTCCCGAAATACGTGGATAGTTAACTATGACCACCAAACCAACCGCAAGTTTGGACCGGTCACTCGAGCAGCTGTGTGCCAACCTCGGAAGGAGAAACTCCAGGATAAACTCACCGCTGTTAACGTTCATGGCCAGAGGCCTCTGACCCGGAACGTGATAAATATCTTTAAGTATAACCACCCGCCCGTCCATCTGTCCATCCAAGTTTACCTGAGCGCGAAAGTGTTAGAGTGATTGACGTTCAAATTCTCTAAACGTGTATTTGATCCGGTTTTACCAGGCGCGAAAATTTATCGAAGCGAGATTTCTGCGGATGGCATTTGTCTTATACCTATATGATGAAAATTCATGAACCCAAGAAGAAAAAAGGTCGTTTGTTTTCTATACTTTTCGTCTTTGCGATCAAATTGTCGAAAAATATTTCGGAGATTAATAACCGTTGCGCTCTTGATGTACGGTGAAAATTGATCGTTGCTAAAAAAAAAAAAAAAAATAAGGTGGGAAAGAAAAAGACCCGTTTTACTCTACGGGAAATTTCATAAGCCGTTACGATCTTGGTTGAAAATTGGTCCGATTAAATTCAATGAGGGGATAAAGTGGGCTAACGATATGAACAGGGAAATATTTATACATTCGTTGATGAAATACATTAATCTGTAATTAATTTGTAACAGTCCTTGAGTATAACCTTGAAGTACTAATGGAGGTGGTTTCGGAGGTTAGACCACCCGGCACTTCACCTCTGTAGTCGTAGATGAGCTCCTTTGAATATTTAACCCTGTAGGTTTCCCGTTTAAGTTAATGACCAGCCCCATCTACTCGTTGCCTAATGTTAACTCTTGCCCCGTCGTTCCACAAAACGTGCCCAAAATGAAGAACTCCAAAATTATCCACCCCAGAGCTTCGCACTATACCCCCGTTACCTTTAATTAGTCTACGGGTTACACGCTGAATAGGTTGAATAGGTATCGACAAGATCTCTCTCTCTCTCTCTCTCTCTCTCTCTCTCCAATAGCTATCTTTAGTCTTTTCATGCTACTTTGCTATTTGAATTTATCCTACTATCCTAGCTATCTATCTATTTTATTTTATATTATGTTTATAAAAACTGTAAGCATGCTCTGTAAACTATGTCACATCTGTAATGGTGTAATTTGCCTCAAGGTCTTCCAAGGCATAAATAAATATTAATCAATCAATCAATCAATTTCTCTCTCTCTCTCTCTCGAAAAAAAAAAAAAAGAAACTAAAATAAGAAGAAAAAGGAGGAGAAAACAAAACAAAATAAACACACACATCTTCTACAATCGCAATAATTATGCAATAATTATGCAACAATTGAGATACCCTTATCCTTATACGATAGACACCGATACTGTAGATATATCTCTGCGGAAAATGGGGCAAGATACGTCATTACTTTGGTACTTCAACGGAGACCCGAGAGTTTGTGAGCCGGTGCTATCCGTTGTTAAACTTTGCTGTCCCTTGTACACAGTTCCTGGTTGTCGGTGGCATCATTTCTGCCGTAAATAAAGCCAGTCGACCCGGGGATACTGTACCTTATTCCTCGAAGTAACTCGCGTACCTACCTACCTACTTTCTGCGACTCCGCGCAGTGCTTCTCTTCTTTCTTGCTATTTCAGAGGAGCGAAATAACTTCTATTTTCTAGGATATAGTTTCGTACTATTTCGCGGTAGTGAAATAGCTCTGGCCGATTAGCTTCCTCGATTTTTATTTCATAGGGGGATAAATCCCCCGCTGAAAACTGTCTTCGGGTTACAAAGGAGATTTTCTTTTCCGGTGAAAGGTAAGAGAGAGTGAGTGAAATGGAGATAGAAGTTGAAGAAAAGGAAGAGAAAAAAAAAAAAAAAGGAAAAGGAAAAAATCTAAAATCCTTATTTTAAATGGATTTACCCGACTGTCAACTGTTCCTGATGCTGACAAGTGAATAGCGCCAGCGTGATATACAACGTGCAAATTCAGCGAAGAATTACGCATTTATTTCAGGCCCTGTGCGCCGGAGGAAAATCTTTTTCTGACTCTGAATGGAGACGAAAAAAAAAAGGGAGGAGGTAAGTGTGGCGCGGGTTGAAGGGCGAAGAATGAAGAGCGGGGAACACCAGGGTTGGTTTGAAATATACGCAGCCGCTTCTGCTAAATCTACCGGAATTAAATATCGAGCGTCGGCATTACCGCTCATGAGTTATTTGCTGTTTAGCGAGACCAACATCGGGATGGGGTGCCTGAAAGCTAAAAGCTGAAAGCTGAAAGCTGGAAGCATGAAAGTTCGGGTTCTCCCTTTCGCAGCTACTTTTACCACGCGATTCTTTGAAGCTACGACCATCCCACGTCGTTCTTCCCATATGTACACATAGAAATACGATTAAGTTCAGCCGGGAAATTCTCTGTTATCGCGTTCAAACGACTATTACATGTTTTTATAGTAATTACGTATCTAACAATGAAATTTCATATCAAATTTTCCATCAATTATAAAACTTTATCGAGTAACATTGGCTACCGTATTATTTGACAGGTAAATTAGTTCGCGGTTCAGAAATTATCGGTATTTCAACATCAAACGTATATAACGAAGTATATTTTTAACAAGAACGACAAAGTGCATATATGCATATACCTCTATGACATTATTAAATAGAACCTATAATGATGTTAAAATTTCGAAAATTCAATTTACAAAATCAACCATGTGCGTTATTTGTCGAAATTTAATTGAAAAAAAAAAAAATCTGTCGTGCAGATTAACGATCATAAAATTTGATAAACGCAAAGCCTATAGCTTAAATTTATTTACTTTAAATTTCAATCCCTATGGTAAACTTTGAACCGGTGAGTTTAATTTTCGGGGAAACTAGACCGCTCCTCGTCATATTGAATCGAGCGACAACGCCACGAACAGCGCGAACGGTTGGTCCATAAGCAAACACCTTGGCTTGATTACAATGCCTCGGGCAGGCAGTTGTGTCCGCGGAGTATTTCTGCCTGTGGAGAGAGGGTAGCTCTACGCTTTACCCCACGAATACATATACATATATATATATATATATATATATATATATATATGTATGTTTGTGTAACGAAGCTTCTGAAAGCTGCGCGTATATATATAGCTACGTATATATATATATATATATGTATGTACTGTGTAGATGTAGTGTATCTATGTATCTGCATGTTTCCCGTATCCTTGTGTTAACCACGACCGACCTGAAACATGCCCGTTGTATTTCCGTCCGTCCCGTGTTTGCGTTCGGTCTTCGCACCTGGTGCCCACGCCAGGGACTTTGGTGAATATAACCCCGTCTAGTAAATAACCAGATACAAATATCTAATTAATATACGAAATCCCGAGATTTTGTTTGTATATTCATATACAGGATGATTCAAATCAGACGGTGCCAATTTTACAGGGTGGATTCTTCAGTAAATTT
The DNA here is from genome assembly GCA_943736025.1 of Tenthredo mesomela. NCBI lineage: Eukaryota > Metazoa > Arthropoda > Insecta > Hymenoptera > Tenthredinidae > Tenthredo > Tenthredo mesomela. Next base: position 32,661,856 of record OX031015.1, on the reverse strand, counting down.
TAAGACCAAAGACCAGTCCTTTACCAAAAATCTGTTGTACCTCTGGTTTTCGAGCTACCAAATATCTTTATCTTGAACCAATTCCATAGCTCATATAGGTATACGTGTGACCAGGACAGGGCCATCTCAATTTTCAATTGATATTTTGATTAGATTATTTCTTCCGGAGTATAATTCGGCATAACTTGTTACTGAAATGTTTACGATTTTCTGAAATTTCTTTGATATCGGACTTAAAGTGGCCTGGTCAAACTGAATCACCCTGTATACTATATAATATATGAATAGATATCTCATATTGGTTGTGCTCAATTATATTTCGATCAGAGTAAGGTATAATATGTATTCACGTTATCAAAGCAAATACAATATCTGCATATTTCAGATTGTTTTGTCAAATCAAATATTCCACGGTTCCAACTTTTGAAAAAAAATCTTCGAAGAATGTATTCATAATAGCCGATGGCTCTGATATTTAAAAAACGTTTTTATTTTTCATAAAAATATAGTATATGGCCCAAGAGCCCAGCTGATAATAATTACGGTGGGACAATCATAAACTGCAGGAATTGGCAGTTCGATAAATTTTCATTTCCACGTCAGTATAAACGTACAATTAATGCTCTTACACCCTCTCGCTATTGTGCACATTATCCAGAGTGGCGATTGTCTACAATGAAAAATGGTATTGTTACAATTGAAAATGTTCTTGTAACCCGCGTAATGTTACCACACGATATCACTAATTTTCAATAATTGTGCCAGATGTGTACTGGCCGTATGGAACCATGACAGAATTTCGTTTCCATAGTTGCAGTGGCCTAAAAAAATCACATGGAGTTGTGCTTGTTGAGTTAAAAATTCTGAAATATGACACCATTGAAGATATCGGACTCTCAATATTTGAATCACCGTTCATCTACTATCAGGTGCTCATTTTTCTCGTAATATCTCTGCTCCAAATTGTCGGAAAATTTGAAAAAAAAAAAAAAAAAGCTTATTTCTCACATCCCTGCAGAAGCTGGGGTAATATAGATACCAACGAGGTTAAGCTCCCTGTTCAACCTTATAACTATACTTCGCGGAGATGGGGCGTTTTTTTAAGCTCCTTTACACGTCATCGTTTGCTGAAGCAGTTCGTGTTTTAGGGCTGTAACAATTATATTACTATATACCGTTGAACATTTTCTTATACTTTTTTTATATCTATGTTTTTCTCTCATTTCTCATTTCACATTTTTTTTTTTTTTTTTTTTTTTTCTTTTTTTTTTTTAGTTCCCTTCTGCTCCAGCTTATTGCTCATCTCCTTGCAAATGAACCAGGCAGCGTTATTTTTTATATTTTTTTATATTTTTTATTGCCTTTTTTCATTTTTGTTACACAAGATATATATACGCATCCTGTAGGCCCGGGTTTCTCGGTAAGGATGAATTTTGTTAACGAGCACTTGGTGGAAAATTTGAAACTTGACACTTTCGAATATAACCGTGCGTTAGGACCGGAATTCAGAGGTACGCGCTCTCGTTCATTGCTGCGTTAATATTTGCCCGAATAATTAGTCACACGATATTGCAGCTTTGTTCAGGTATCGAAACTTTCTTGCAACTCCCAAACTATTATCCAAACTTGAACCGCATCATCGGGGTACATGATCCTCTAAATTTATTGTTAAATCAGCAATAACCTGATTCCAGTAGTTTCCACAAAGTTATTTGACTAAGAGGGTCAAAGTTCAGTTCACTACCGTTATACAATCCATCTATCCACACGAATTTACGAACTGACCTGCCACAACGTATTTCCATATACCGCAAAGGGATAAAATGTCGCAATCTCAAAAATTCACTTCAAACTTAATGGATCGAATTTTTAAACGATCAGCGAATAATTAGATGCATTATTGTAGTTTAAGTAAACCAGTGATGATAAAAAATTGCTAACCAACGTTTTTCTTCAACCTAGGAAATACTGCAGATTGTTTTTTTATTTTTTATTCCTATAATTTGTAATCTATTGTATTTATAATATGACAAACTCTTTTGATTTAACTGAAAGTAAAAGAGAACGGAGGTGGTGGCAGAAAAAAAAAGAGGGAATAAAAGTAAAGGGGCAAGGCGAAGAAGGGAGCCTCGAGTAGTGGATAATTGGAACCCTCAACGCTACTTAAAAAGAAGGCCAATACCGAAGTTACTTTGCCAGAGTTTCTGATATTGATCGGAGAGTTTGATACGCCCACGCCCCAGCTCAATCACGCAAGCAATATTTGCGTATCTCCGAGTGATCACATACGGACAAAATTGTTTGGATCAAAGATATAGTACCATGAGCGATAAGAAAGTTCCGTCTCTATGATGTCTCTCTTGTTGAATCAATGGATTTATTTCGTTTGACAATTTTCGCCCGAGTGTTTTATGCATACATTGATGATCTTGATAGCTTCTTCGTAATCTGATTACGATTTGAAAATTATCAATGGAAGGAGAAAATTCATTCAAAACGTTCGCCCGTTTACTATATACGCATTTTGACGCCAGCATCTCGTGTTGGACAACGAGCAATGGGGTTGGTGGAGCCTTGTAATAAAACTTTATATTGGCGGTCGACGGCTATCTTTCCTGACCCTCTGGCTGACCCATGGCTGCCCCCTTTCCGCAGTTCTTCACCTCGCCACCCCTTGTTGATCCCCGAGAAGAAAAAAAAAAAAGAACAGAAAAAAGAAAGAAAAAGCAGATAAAAAAAAAACTTAAGCCGCTGTACCGACCAAAATGTATTATAACCCAACAATTTTTCATCACATTTTCAAATCAAGCAATTTTCAATGTTGTTTATTCCAAAATTTATTCACTTATACGATTATACGTTGCGCCGATATATTGTGTTGAAAACAAAAAATCCAACGACTGAATGCGATGATTAATATGTGTAAATACCTGTAGACGCAATTTTGGCACATTTGTTTAATCCTTTCGCAATCGGATTATATGTGAAAACAAAAAAAATTCCAAAGCTTAAATATTTTTATACATTTGCTCTAGCATCTATAAGCCGTTAAAGTAACGTATAGAAAACCTGAATCGTATAATCCACCCCATTTGTATGGTTGGATATTTCTTTCTTTTTTCTTTATTTTCCCATTCGTTTTGTATATACCGTGTGGTTCTATTTATGAAATATTTATCATCCACATTCACCTCGTCTTCTATACCTAGAGCTATAATGCAAAATATGAAGAATGGCAATTTATCAGTGAACGGCAGACATCAGTATACTCTAAACGCCCACTGCTGAAAACAAAGTCAACGAGAGCATGTCTGTTCAGTAAATTCAATCCGAAAGACTTGTAAATAAAAAATTCGAATTTTTATTTCAACATTTGGTTGACAAAAGCTGAGTAAAGAATGACTCTGTAAGGTAATGAATGAAAAATTCATCAATAAATTAGAAATAATTTCATGTAAACTAAAGAGCTGTAGTCAAATTGCGAGTAGCTAGATTTTGCCCGAAGTTTCCAAAGAGTTAAACTCTGAGTTGATGACTATTATTTCATTTGGAAGATATGAAACACCATCAGAAAGGGACCGAATGCGAATAACGTGACTAAAGTTTTGTGAGATACCTGCAGGCTAGTATCTTTAGGAACGAAAAGCTACTGTATAATGTCACTCACAGTAACGGGTACGAAAATGAGGGATGCGTCGTTTTGCGGAATAGCATGACATTTAGCAATGCACATTTTTGCTCTGTCAAGTATCATCACAGTGATATCGTTGAAGATACTCATCATTTAACAATTCAGCTTCAACGCTTCGACGCCTCAATGTCCCGACGCGACGCCACGCATCTCGCTCACCCTAAGCGTGCCGGAGGCGTTGATGCGATATGGCAGCCTCGGAACAACTACACGCTCCATTGATTCGACTCGCTCGCTTGATCCGCATTGGCTAATATACTGTAGGAAATTTCCATAAGAGTATTTACTATAAATATTGACAAAGGTATAGGTGTGTGTCCGCGGTATAGACGGACCAGGCAAAACGATCGACTATACGCCAAGTCGTTTCAAGTTGCCACACACGTCTACCAAAATGTCTAACAATAAGAACAACAATTAACTAAAGAACCAAACAATGCCGGAAGTTGTCGACTGGTCGTTAACGAACTTGACCAAACTAATGACGTCTTTTTTTCTTTACCCTTCCCGGGTCGTTTCGCTCTTTTTCGTAGTTCGGTCACGCTAACTTCGGCGTGCGATACGCAGGTGCGATTCTTGAAACACTATAACGAAAATTTGAATGAAATTTGAACTTTATTCTATGATTTATTACATGAGGGTGTTCGGCAATGTATTAACATCCTGATGATGAGTCCCTGATTCAATATGTCTAAAGAATAGCATCATGTTAGGTACCTACGTATAAATGGCACGTATAAAGGTTCGCGTATAAATATCCAGACAGTTCCTCTTCCCACGCATTTCTACCAGTGGAATTTGCAATCGTTCAACCCCTCGGTGCCTTTTCTTTTGACGGGTAAACGTACGGGGTATTTGAGAGTGGTGAAAGTTTGGTGAAACGAAATATCCACGCGCAATATCGAGAAACTCAAGCCTTTTATTTTTTTGTTTTATATGTGTTTATTTCTTTTGGTTTTATCTTGTCTCACAGAACCATCGACACTCAAGTCCCGTTCAGATTGCAGTAAACTCCAATTTTATAGTCCACGAATTTCAGACTGATTCGACGAATAAACGGCCTTTGTCACCGCGAATGTACAACCGGTATCGCTATAGGTATTTTAGGACACTTCTCAAAGCCCCTGGGTTCAACATCCCGTTTGTTCGATACTATACAATGATAAGCAGACGACGGATGAAACAGGCTCTATAAATTGAATGCGCTATTATAAATTCTCGTTTTGATATCTACTCGACAGTAGTAATATAGCGATACCGAATAATTTTCTCCCTAACGAATAATCCTCTCTGCACTATATAATAATGATACGAATAATCATTATGATAATAATATATTCATCAGTACCGCAAAGATATTAGTAATAGAATCCATAATAGCTGGTAGCCAAATCCACACATTCATTATTGATATACATATCATATATATATATACACGCATTCTATATTATATATAGAAAAGCGTCATTAATTTTCAACCAATCCGTAATGCACGATAGCTACACCATCAAATACTGTCTATATATTCTATAAGCGTTACGCTTGGCTTGACCAAACCCCACATTGTTCAAATCAACCTATATATACGTCTATAACTCTATACAACAGGATCCGATCGGACCACTATTATACCGCCGTTACCTCAGGCTACTAAATGCAGGGCTTAACGAGCTCATAGCGATCAAGAAACGAATGGAGTTTGCTACGTAAGAGCAGTCGACCTAGATGATGAAACCGATGATGTCAGCCCCGCCATTTTGGAAATTATGAAATTTTTTTTCTGGGCCGGATTATTTTAGCCACTCATATATTTATACCGTTTTGAAAGAATCTCCAACTCCATCGCAACTCGCGGAAAGTAGAAATAAAAAAACTTTTGACGCCAGATGGCGACTCGATGTAATGGGCTACATATGTTTGGAAGCTGCATCTGCTATCCATATAATTGCCTTTTTGACACAATATTGATAAACTATGTCGGTTTGCCTGATTATTGTCATGACAAAAACCCATATTGAAGCGATGCTTTTGCCACATTGTTGTCGAAACTTCACCTTCAATATGGTCTATGCCGATACTCCATGCTAATGTCATGCAGCATTGATGCTGGCCATGTAGAATGTTACCCGTTGGTACTAGTGATGTTAGTAGTAGAGAGTCATGAATTGCCTGGGTCGAAAAACTGATATCTAAAATTATTTTCACAAATTTTTGACACTCATGATCAGAATTATTCAGGGAATGAATCATAGAGTAAGGTTACCAGAAATTGAACAAAGTGCTTTCACAGCGGTGAAGCTAAGCTGTAAAACGTATATAGCATCGTATAGAAAAGTGAAGTTGTTTTCAAAAAATGAAACAAAAATCACTCTGTCAAATTGAACGAATTCTATTTCGCTATAGCAACCTTTATACCTTCTCCGGTATGCGACAATACCGTGCTACACTATACAAACGCACGTATTGTGCAGTGTAATGCAAAGTTTGTTAAAAACCCGTTAGGGAATCACGCAGGGAGTTTTTTCATATCAGTTCGGTTATCGATTTGTGTATACAGGATTGAGTGCAACAAAATTTGTCTTTCATTGAATGAATATTTGTATTATTACCTAGCTCAATACGAAAAGCATGATAGACGACAATGATTTTGCAAAAGCTACTTAGATCCGCGAAGCCCAAAGTCTATTTCCAATAAATACACTCGGGAGGTCTTATCTGCGCGGGATAGGGGTTCGGGCAAGACATATTGGGGGATAGATACCCTCATCTAAGGGTTATAATTTGGCGCCATTACCCGAGAACACGTCCGGCATAAGTAACTAGCCACTCCCCCGTTTCTCTTCCTCTTCAAGTATAGCGTCGTCTTCTGTGCGTGCCCCTATGTTACCCCCGGCCCCGGTCCGTTATCCCATCAAGGGAATCCCCAGTTTCCATATCCTCCATGTCTCTCGACCGACCTCTAAGAAAACGTGAGCTTCCTTCTACTTTGGCCCATTTCCTCCCTTTACCCCCTCGCCATATAACCGCGAACCCTTGCGAGCATAGACATCTGTTCGCCAGGACGCAAACTCAATATACACCGGCATCATTTAAATTTCAGATGAGAGGTATAAAATATTACTAACTTTACGTTCAGCATATGCTCGGGCTTTGCTTAACTTGGAACCTTGTTCTTCGGCTCATAAATTTTATGAATTTAATCCCGCTGAATTCATCGGTAACTCTCTTTCTTGTATATATACATACCCTACCTATTGCTTTACGTGGAAGCATATTAATCGTTTGAATATGTAACGAAAGTTCAAACTTTTCCTGTTCAAACCTAAGCATATCCTTACCCTACCCTATCCCTTCGATTACCGTGCAGCACAACTTGTTTTAGCTTTTTATCATCTTTCAAGGTACTTGCGCGTGTAACCAACTCACCATTTATTGTTACACCTCGTTACTCACGCGAGTATACGTTATATACGATCTTTTTCTATATGCCGATTATTATATCACCAATCGATACACTTATTGGATCTACAGCTACCTCAAGAACGTGTCTTGCATATGCATGCGTGCAAGCTCCTATTACTGCCTACTACTCCATTCCATTCCATCCCCATTACGGTTCAATTTCTCTGGAAATAAACAACACGGCCGACTGGCACCGTGCCGCATCCCCTTACCTTCCTTCCTTCGTTTCTTCTTTCCTTCTTTCTTCTCCTCCACTTCTTTCATCTCCTCTATTCGTGGCGTCCGTTTGGCGTAGATCCTGATTCCTATACAGGATCGCGACTGCTACTATGCGACTTTGACTGTCCCCATACATAATTCAGGAGCTAGGGGTGGTTCACCTCCTTCACCACCCGTGCCAACCTCCCTACCTACCTCCCTCCCGCCCTTGCCATTTTGATCTACCCCCACTTCGCGAACTCATACTGGCGGCGACCCTCACCATCAGGGAAAGCCCAAAGTGTATCCACTCTCGCAGTCTCGCGCGCGGACCTGTATTGATTTCGAGTGCTTCTCTCTAAAGCTCGTTCTCAACGCCACGCGACTACACCAACTCCTTGGACGAGTCGGTTCCGTAAAGGAAGAAGAAGTGTGTAGGTTCACAGCTACCACGTGGAGATGAAATGAAATGGAAGGGAAGGGAAGGGAAGGGTAAGGGTAAGGGTAGGGGATATGGTACATTTGTACGTAGGGAACCCGATTTGTTAGGGAGTCTGATGAATACGCTGTGTTTAGTAAACCACACGTCGAGAACTCCCGACCTCGTAGCGAAGGGGGTAGTGTACAAGGCACTTTAGTTAATGGCGTCGCCCTACCTCTTCTGACATTCGGAAAAAAATGTTCAACGATTTTATAGACTACAAATACGGTAGGTAGGTGGGTAGGTATTATTTGTCAACGATTGTCTCTCATCCGATCGAAACTTTACCGAGAGCACTTTCATTCGTCGATTGAATTTGTTGCCGGCGAGACAATCGTGACTCGAACCAATTACTCCAACGTTCAATTCCCACGTGTATACGTGTCGCTTCGGTTATTTGCAAATCCTCTATTATTAACGGAGAAGCAGTCTTAATCTGGTCCCAATCATTAGTCCTCGGCTTATGGCTGAAGTGGATGTAATGCTTTTTTCACGTACTTGTGAACCGAACAGTTATTACATTAAAAGATTACAAAAAAAAAAAAACTAACCAAGTAAAACCTCCCTCAGAAAATATTATACCGATATTTCGGATCATTTTACGGTTCAGATATACGTCCAACACCTTTGTTAATTACTTCATTCACCCACGTAGGTATGGTTGGAAAATGAGTGAGATTGAAAATCGTTGAATAATTAACGCAAATGGTACAAAACTTTTTTTGAATCTCGAATATATATTTGAATTTCGTCGTAATTACTTCACTCTGTCTCTAACGGAGAATTTGATATAGAATTTTATTAACCGTATACCTACTTGTTCAGAGAAATATTTGGATTAAAAACATCTGGATAGCTAGCGGGGAAACATTCGCTCTTCCATTGCAAAGCAATAATTTACATTTATAACACCGAGCAAAGGAAAATACATGAAAATTGAATAAATTAGAATAAATAAATTTAAGTACCTGCCCGGCGACAGCAATAGAGTGACTATTTGTAGAGGGGATGTATGTCAAATGATATAGTTGAACTTCTCAGTGCTTTATATAACCATAATAAATTATGCAAAGTTACAGCTCCGCTTATCGGCTGCCACGCGCTACAAACCCTTCGACTATTCACCCTGCGTAAAACCTTTATCTCCGTAATCCTGCTGTGTTTTCGACATTATTTGGACAGACCTTAATAAGATTACAATTTTTTTAGATGATCCATCCAAGCTTTTTACCAGCCGAAGGTTCGATTTGGGCATTTTGTAGCAGCCATTCGTTTCTTTTTTATCGCATAAGCACATATCCAATTTTGATAGAAACTAAAACGCTATCTCGTAAGCTTGCAAACAGAATGAAATTTACAGATGAAAACAATTTCACGAATAGAAAGAAAAAAAAAGCTTATCCGATACTAAGAGAGTTTTTATTCGTTAGTTTTTTACCTATGGAAAAAAATCTGTGCTGCACGGAATTGGAGTGAAAATTTACAACATCATTTATAGCGGTATTTAAGTCGTAAAAAGATACAACCACTACATATATATATATATATATATATATATATATTCGTGTATACTTGATTTCTTGATTAGATTTTTTTTCCTGCAGCTAGTTCACTCGGTTCAGTCGATGGGCATACACCATGTGATATTTAGTTTCGTTGTACACGTTTACGAAATTTTAGACCTCGATTAATATTTTTATGCAATAGATATATTATGTGAAATTAATCTTCGCCCCATGTACCCTAAAAATTTATAGATTAGACTACGTATATATCAGGATAGATACGGTTTTTAAATTTCCTCGGAAAACTGATATTTTCTTGAGATTTTCAAATGCTATTTACATTTCGGTGGGTTCCAAAATCAAAGTGAAGATAGTTAGTGACTTTCAATTTATTCTTTCAAACTTTATGAAAAGGCACCCTCGCTTGTCCAAACCCCGAGGCTTTTTGCCTACAGCCGTCCTCTTCCGCTTGATATATATTCTTTTTTTTTTCTACCTCCGATGATATTCCGATCTCGATATGCCCCAGCGATGCCAATCGACCAACGGACTCGCTCGCTCGCTCGACGTAACTTGGAAAACGTAATTGTCCGCCCGGATACAATTTGTACGCGATTCGTCAAACTTGTTATTTTCTTTTCCTTTCTTTCTTCTTTACTTCTTACGTTCCTCTCTTTCCTTTGCTCTTTCTTGTTCGTTCGTTCGTTCTTGTTTTTTTTTTTTTTCTTTCTTTTTTTTTTCACCTCAGACTTTTATCCCGCCACGCAAAAGAGTAGTATCTTGCAGAGAGAGGGAAAGAATCCTATCCTTCTCCGGGTCACGTCTGGAGAATTTCTTTCAGAATTTTCTGCCTGAAAATTCGCCCTTTCCAATAACTACTTTCATGTCAGGGCTCCCTTCCATCCATTCCTATTTGAATGCGTGAGATTTTTCGTTTTTAGCCAAAAGCATACCCCGCGGTATAACGCTAGGAGCAAAAAAAAAAACGTTGCGTTACGTATGTACGTAGATACGTATGGCCAATAACGTAGAGTATCTTTTTACACCGACGTACATATATTTCTTTCCTGCCCTACATCTCTTAACATCAGCCACTTTTTCGCACTTTTTTACTTACCTTCGTATCTAAAGCCATATTTTTCCAGACTGTCTACCTATACCTTTACCTACCTGTACTGTGTGCAGGCACAATTCACTAAATCATTTCGTGAATACATTTGTACCTGTATAAATGATACCGAAATATGTATAATATATATTTTTAACAAACAAGATGCGACGTAGCAAGTTCTGCAAAAACATTCAGACTAGCAAAAACCTTCTGGTAGATTTTCTTTTAAAAAATCTATAACAAACGTTTCTTCTCGCTTCCAACTGAGACTATTGAAGCGAGACTGGTGCGCAGTGAGTGATTCAAATTTGATTGAATTTCCACGACTCTGTCGCTCTGGTACAGCGAGAATCGGAACGGGTAAACAATTACGAATAGTAGATATATATGTACGAAAACGAATTGAAATTAACGAACGAAATATCAATGGATATTTTCACTCCACAAAACCGATGTCGATTTTAAAAAGTAGCACCTTAGAAAGCCCATATTATATCAGTGATTCCGATAGTTCGAAAATAATGTGCAACAATGTTCAAGTGATAAAATTAAGGCGAAATAAAAATGTTATGAGTTTCCTTCACATTTATCTACCGGCTCGAAAGTACCAGTTCGGATAGTCTTTATACTATAGTGGAAATTCATATGGTTTAAAATTCATAGAACGTGCAGTATCCAAACATCTTGAAATCTCCTTCCAAATTCAAGGTGCACTTTACAACACAAAGCCAATTGTATTTACATGCTAGAACGTGCCATGCTAGAGGTATATACGTAATTTGTGTCATACAAATTTAATTAACACAATAGCAGCTCATGCGGATCTGGTGCTTCGAAGAGACAGTGCAAGTATAACGAGTTTAACCCAGTTTTAAATTTATTTAAACAACTCATGCGCAGCCTACTAAATAAGTATAAGACCAGGATCTCTTCAATAGTACATCTTTTTCATTTTTTTCATTTTTTCAATTTTTCTTTTTTATACACTATGCTTTTCAAGATCTTTCTTTTTCCACCCTTCGTTTATCACAACGTAGCGTTTCATGAAGACTTTCTTCACGAAATATTCAATTACGATATGTTATCTCTATACAATGCTATAGATCTTGACAAGCAGAGTCGGGGAGGATCCTCGACGGACGACGTCCTGTCTGTGTTCCGTTTACATTAACATCATGTATCTGCCCATACATCTACGTCAACTGTCAAGTTTGATCACGAAAAACACTCGTCGCAACGAAGAAAATCACCGAAAATCTTATACTGTTTTTCACACGTTGATCATGTTCGGTACAATTATACAAAAAGTAACTTTCCAATTGTCAAGCTGCAAAGATGTCAATTTTACAATCACATATACCGATGTAGAATTGAAAAGTATTCCTGTACAATATCATTCGGAATAAAATGACAAGACATCACCATCGTGAAAATAGTACATACAAAGCCAATGGTAAATAATATTTGCAAAATGCCTCGTTATAATAGGATTACACCCAGCTTTCACATTCTGAACTGTGACTCAGTGCTCTATCTTAATTTTTCCGTATTTCCAAGTATTCCGACACCTTATTGTATACTCATATCTTTGTATATGTCTGATACATATCTATTGTATAAATATATATATATAGGTAGTACCTATGTACACGACCGCACGCGAGGTTTCACGCGAATCTGCCAGTTGGAGGGTCGGCGAAAGCGAAGCAAGGGGGAAGTCTTAGCCCATGCAATATGTATTGCCTGTACGTGCACGATATTCTATTGCCTTTTATTGTTATCTATTTGAGCCCCTCCGCATCGTCCCTCAGGACCGTTCCCGGCGCACTTAGCCCGATCCGAAAGTTTCGAGAAAAAAAAGTGGTAAAAGTTAGAATAAAATGTACCGGCTTGGGTTATTTTGCGTTAACGTTACCTCACGTCTGGTGAAAACCTGACGGTACCTTTTACCAGTACCTATAGGCGAGCCTATAGGTATACTTATGCTATGGTCTCGAGATTCTATCATCGTTAAGACAAAATTTGTACAACCAGACACGGAATTTTAATTGCTTTTCAACATCGTTGGTCGCCGATCTACGGGAAGATGGAAGCCTAACTCGGTTACTGGGGAACCACTCGCCTAATCTCTGTCGTGCATCATTCAATTGTATCTCCTCTCGTCCCTCTGCTGGACCCGGACACGCTCCCGATCTCTCGAAATTCGAGGGTCTGATAATCTCTGATAACATCTGCAGGCCATCCGTACCCATTCTCTTAATTTGAATCTCCCAAACCTGGTGTCCCTATAACTATGTGTATGTAAGTATCTACCGGGTGATCGCGGCCAAATCCGCAATGGAGTCTCTCATTTTTTGGCGAAAAAATCCGAAACCTGAAGAAATCAGATCTCCCGTATTATTGCAGTGTTATTTTTCCCTTCGTTAAAGTCTGCAATATTGTTCATAGAGGGAACTGGCAAATTTTCTATGGATGGTGCAGCTAATTCTCATGGGTTTCAAAGAGAAGTATAAATCCCATACCTTTGGGGATTCGAGATTGCAGTCGGAATGAAGAAAGCAATCAAAATATAGACTTGTTGATACGGACCTACGAAGGTCAAAATAAGTATTGGGGAAAAATTCTTGAGCCATTAAGTTGGATAAAAACGAAATAACGAATAACTTCAACCTTTGAGTTTTAGCCGTAGAAACATCCTTGTGAACCAACCGAAAATAAAGCACCCGGTATACATGGTCATGTATATAACATACACCCATGGAAGCTCGGGCAATTATCGTTAGCGGTTCACAGCCTTCTTGTTACCGAAATTAATTCAATTGCCTCGTGCCTTTTAAACGATTGAACAATACGGTTATCCACTCGCACTCTGATAATGGGGAAAGGTTCGAAGCAAGAAAGAAAACTAAGACACCCTCACAATAATGGTATTTCAGGAAACGGTATGAAGGAAACGTGCTCGTTGAAATCGAAGTGGTACGTTCTTTGTATCTATGTATGTAATTTGATGAGATATACGTGAGATGTGAGATAGGATTAACCCCTCTGTAACATCACTGTTAGGGAAAGACTGCAGATCGTGAACTGAACGCAATCGCATTTAGGTCGAGTGCATTTCACATAACCAAACCGAGCTAGTATAGCAAGAGGAGGACAATCCCATGAAGGCTTCCGGTCTTGAGTCAACTCTCATGTGGGTTGTGGATGTAGTACCTCGCCCCAACGTACGTTAGCTACATTACTTATGCAAACTACGGCCTGGGATATAATATCAGATGGATAGATATCTGTTTGCCTCTCAGATTTGAGTGGGCACACGAGCCAAACTCCTTCACAGAACCCATTATCATTTAATCTAAAACCCTGAACGGAATTGATGCAGTCAAACAGCCGATTCCCAATAAGTCATAAGAGGGCAGAGCGCACGCGGACAGGCACCGAGGCATGGAGCTCTCTCCAGGTCGAAGAGAATCAGTATGCACCAGGGATATATGGGATGGAGTTCTCTCATAGAGTTCCAGTTGAGGGTTGGTGGGGAAGATTGGAGATTTGCGGATGGAGGTTCTATGAGGTAGCGAGAGGTGGTGGGGTTGGTGATGCTGTTGGTATTGGTGGGGGGTATAGAACTAGGGGATAGGCAGCCCTGGGATCGCCGAGTAGTGGTGTGGTTCGTATTCGACTCTCGATTGAGTCGCAGTTGGAATGCGCAAGTGAATTTCCGTCTGTTGGGGACCACAAGGAGACAGCCAGGAGTAGACAGAGTAAGGTACAGGGACCAGGTACCAGGATGGGATCGAGTTAAACTTACAACTCAATATACCCGGCTCTCCTCTTAATCTTTAATGAATGACATTAGGGGATTTTGTTATTAAGAGCTCAACTTTCCGGGTTGAACATCTCTCCATTCATTCAAACATTAGCGACATTGTCAGATATCGACATTATAAATGAGTACGGTTAACGTTTAGGTATATGTCACGTAACTGGAATTCACTTCAGTCCCTTCTTAATTTGAGATTGAATCTCCATCTGGTTATCTTCCTCGAAGAAAGGAACATTTTTTCTTTATCTATTCTTCGTATTTTTATATCGAAGTAGAACCCAATTACACCAGGCCCATAGATATTTACTTATGCCACTGTGAGTTTGTCGGTCGAGCGTGAGCAGCCTCTCTCAGAAATCTTTCCAACCGTAGCATAACACACATTGCAAGAGGCCTTAAAGAAGATTATCCCCTGGGAGGTCCACCACCTAAAGAAGCACATATGTACGACCTCTTTCCTAAACACACAGGACCGTCGCGTTCCAAACAGGACCAAATCTTGGACGGTTTGATAAGGTTCCCACATTTTTCATTCGTCTTTCTAGCTACAAAGACTTGTCATAAGTAAACCCTGGCGAAGTTTGCCAGATAATAAAACTAACGGAGCTAAACCTCGTGCGTTTCTGACAAAAATAAAATAAAGGAACTGACCATGATATATACGTTCCTGTAATATACCGTTTCACTTTTCCCTCACTTTATGGTGGATTCACTCTGTTCTTTGGACTGCAATTCCTACCCTCATCGTTAAGCAAGTCCAAGTGGAAGTGGTACGGAGGCCAACGAAGACGAACAGCACTGAATAATGCATTTTGTTGGATGGCCGTGTTCCTGTGCAGGGAAGAACGGCGCTGTGCCCAAGTCTCGAGAAGTAGAAGAAGAGAAGTGGATACAGAAAAGGAACTGCTAAGAATCCTATCTGTAACAGTGGTAGGACTAAGAACTGAAGGGTTTTGGGCAAAAGGGAAAAAGGGCAGGAGGATCAGAAGGATCTCCGAAAGAAGGAGGGGTGAAGCGGGTGAAGCTACACCCGCACCGCACAGCGCGCCGTCTGTGTTCAGTCCACAAGTCTGTGGCTTGTACCAATCTGTATTTATGCGGAGTTGAATCGGAAAAGATACATTGTTTTACCAAGGAAGTGCCATTCTTTCCTCACCCTCTCGTTTGCTCACTCTATCTCTCTCTCTCTCTCTTCCTATCACAACCCCCGTGTTTCTTTCTTTTTATTCTTCCTTCTCTCTCGCTATCCGCGGTTCTCGACACACGTAGAATCGAAGGCTCGATTGATTTTTAAATCAACCCTCACAGCGGTGCTAAGGACATTGGCTATCCCAGGCTCTCGCGTCGTGTCATTTTCCAGATTGCATTTCCAATTGTAACTTGATTAAATATCAAATTGGAATAACTACGTGCGGGTCCCGTGTCATGGTCAAAAGCCATGTGATAAAAATGGTTTCCCGTCTAAGGATCGATCGGTGGTAGTTACAACCGCATAACAAGCTTTCGTGTCCTTCGCACAAATTATTCAATCGACTGGTAATCACGTTGGGCGTTTTATGTGACGTACCTAACCGGATGTGTGCAGTGTTGATTGGCGATAAATCCGCCCAGCTCCTTTCCTCTACCTGATATTCTAGCGCTGCCTAGTCAAATCAACTACTTGATTGAGAGACCTTCACCACACTCTATAGATATATGTACATAGAAGTGCTCGTTCTTGCAAAAGGGTAGCCCAGCTCGAGGTCGGCCAACGAATTCATTATTCAGAAGCGCGAAAATACCGCGAACGGTTTCCGCGTCGGACATGAGGAAAACCGTGAGAAGAATGAGAGAGCGGAGAGAAAGGAAAGGATGGCGTGAATTTAGCTTGGTCTCGTCTGAGGCAAATCCGCAGCTCGGCATCCCGAACTTCTCTGGCTGCTAGCGTACGTATAATTACTGACTGTGCTGGAGGCTAGACGATGACGTCAGCATTTAGTCTCTGCAATAAAATGAAAAAAAAGGGGTGTAATTTCCGTTTCCCAATTCCCGAGATATATCTACCCTGCATCATGGTTACTTTTAGTTCTGTAGCCTCGGTTTAAGCTCGACCACAACCAGGCTGACCCCTGGGGTATGGATAGCATTGTGCCAGACGCCACGCTCTGCAGGTGGACGTGAGGCGCCCGTAGATCAACCGTCCTATTTTCAATTTAGAACGTCGACTGCAGAGAGAAAGGTGTATTTCGGGTAATGCTGATCTAATTTTGCGGATTGGTTCCGCCAACATTGCTGTCTGCTGTCCTTGCTGGATTCGGTAAAATACACAACTATACGTACTTGAAGGTCCACCTCGTACCACTCCACCTAGATAGCGTACGACTATAGTTATATGTTTATACGTATATATACGTATCTGGCTTATTTATTCAACCTCGATTCCAGAATCTATATATATAATATATCTACAGCTATACACGTAGCTCCCTTTCACATTGCAATTATAACTTTGTTGTCGCTTCGAAGTCGTCGGGGATAAAGCAAGACTGCTAGGTATCGAAGACAAGCACGCGTAGCTAGCTTATCCCTGTTCAAAAGGACGAGAGTAGTATAGCAAACAAACTCCTGACCTGAACATCAAGAATTCTGTCTGCTACGAAGTTGCGCGTATCGCACTCAGTCGAGTGTGTCCCGTCAGAGTCAATCCTGTCCTATGATTCCTTCTGCTTTTCTGCATACTCGACGTCGAGGCTTTTGTTTGCCCTGATACGAAGGTACCGGATCGAGATATGCTTGCCTAGGTGCTTTGGACAGGAAAGCTACCCGTTATACGTCGAAACTCGAAGGCTTGTAGCTTGAGATTGGTAGCGTTGTCCACCCATACCATCACGTCGTGTGCCACATCGTGTTCATTTAATCTCACAGGTTCTCTTCGAATGAATGTGCTACCAGTATTTCTGTGGTAGTAGTAGTAGCAGCAGCATAGCGTTGCGACCCTTGTGGACTGTATATCTATACGAAGTACACATACGAAAACTGACGTTTGCACTCGGCGAATTTCTCCCGCGATTGTTGGCTCTCCTGCAATGCACCCCTTTTCTCACCTTCTTTCACCGACAGCCGACAGACTTCACCCCTGCTACTACTTCCACTTCTGCAACCAGCGGCAGCTCACCCAGCCCACGAACTCTTATGTATATACATATACCTACATGTAGGTATATCTATATGTATATATGTACTTTTGTATATGTATACATATGTATGTGCATTTACCTCTGCGGGTGCCGTGTCCCGTTTACCTCCTGAACTATTCTCCGAGCCCCGTCGTTGTATTTGCATTGAATTTCCACAATACGCAAGCCTTTTTTTTCCCTCGATTCGAAGAGACGAAAAGCTTAGTTGTTTTTCTTGTTTTCGTACCGGTGCTTTCACGGCCTCCGCTAGCCCACTTGCTGGTTGTTTATATAAATATACCTTATACAATATACATAGGGAAACAATGGTGTACGTATCGAAACGCCCGCACCCACGCCGAAGCGAGTTTCGTCGGTTTTACGGTTTGCATACGTTTTCACTGTTGTCTAACGCATTTGTTCACTCTTCAGGAATGAAAGTACTGCAAGCGGTATGCAAATACAGGGGATATCAGACCAATCTGAACGAAAATAACCGAGTTTCAATATATTTCAACAAAAACACACACAGGTACTCTAAAGTCTAAGGGATACCGTCAAGTACGCGCAGGTGCAAGTGAAACTTTGACTCTCAGAGTTTAAGCCAAGCTATCTAAAATAGTGAGAGGTAGAAGAAGTTGAAAGCCCTGTGTGGTACGTATGCTTTGGGTCGATACCATCTGGCAGTCTTAAATCCATCGGTCTTCATCTGTTACAGTAAAGCTGGTTTGAAAAAGCGCTTACGTATACATAGAATACCGCCAAGTAGCCACTATTTATAATCGTTAGTGGATAAGCTTAAGTTTTAGTGTTCTTAAAAAGGTATGGTTGAGTATAAAAAAGTAGTGGCTCCCAAAGGTAGATTTCGAATCCCGCGCAGAAACATTGTAAATGTAAAGAATACCGTCAATTCAAAACAGGATTCCTCTGGGAAAAAGTACAAAAACTTATCACCAGTCACTGTCGTCAAATCAGGAAATAATGCCAAGTTACAAGTACCACAATCTTCTGACAATCACATGTCGTAAAGTCGGACCTCGCTGATTCACATAGTTATATCGAAGGATCGTTTCAAGAGCTACATACTTGGCGGGCACATAGGTACCCCTTTCTCCCGGTCTTCTACAATTATACGTACACATAACCTACGCAAATTAAGTCGTGTTTCAAAAGTAGTACCTGCGTAGCTCTTGTCAATCAGATAAAACTGCGTTACACTGATTTAAATGGTTCGAAACAATCTGGCTGACGGTGCATTATGGCCAAGAATGTTCAATTACGTTAACCGACACCTAAGTAATAACTTGAGTTCATTCCCTCTTGAAATAGAACTTTCAATTCTCATCACTTAAACCTATAGGTAAGCTGGCACAGAATTCCCGGAGTAGGTATACCGATTTAGTTGGTTCAGGAATGTTCTCATTTTTCAAACAACACTCTGTTGGTGAATGTTTGGAATCCTTGATGAAATAAAAGCCAATGGACAATATGCCACATTTTGCCACATTATACCAATATGCCACATTTTGAATAAATTTTATCAAAAGCGAGAAACAAAATATTTTAATCACAGCGACTTCGATATCTTGTGAAATTTTGTGAATGATAAGAATTCCAATAGTTGCCTATTGAAATATGGTCTCAGGAAGATAATCAACACTCAAACATGATAGAATTAATCCAACGTACTCTCTATATCCTGCGCACACTGACCAAAGAGAAATCCCTTCGCTGTCATGCGTTCAAGATGAGAAACGACTTTTTAAGGATGTGAATCCACAGATAGATTGAGAAACTTTTCTTCGTACTTTCAATTTTCAATACAATGCATTGTGACATATTATAATCGAAACGAGAATGACCTGTACAAGGATATCAACGAAAGCAACAATAATAATAATAATAATAATAACGATAATAAAATAAAATAAAATAATTCCGAGACGTCATCACCCAGCACTTCGTATAATGATTGGGGTCAATCTTTTTGTTGCGTGATCCGGTTGTAGCCGAAATCAATAGAGAGAAAGATATCGATGAAGGGAATCTTTCCTCCGAATCTCGAGTAGATCGGTGCATTGGTTCGAGAGTAATCGGCGTTCCTAGAAAGGGGCTGCGGAAAATCCAGCAGAAAAAGAAGAAGAATTTTAACATTTTTCATCAAATTTGGGGGGTCAATATCTGAGCAACCACTCGTCCGATTTTGTCCAAGCCTTTTGAGGTAGGCCATGTGGACTAGGACTTGTAGCTCTATAAAGTTTATTAAAATATATGCAGTAGTTCAGAAGATAATTACATGATGATTACAAGTATAAGAAGTTTCCTCGGGTAAATGATCCTCAGCTGGCGCTCGCCGGCCAAAGGGTACTTGGCAGCGATTCGTTGCCACGAATCTTGATACTGCACTTCATTAGTCGAACGTGATAATGATTACAGGGCGTTAAAGGAAATAAATCGTATCGATTACGGGATTGATGACTTTCCTGAAACTTTTTTCATGGAAGAAGAAAGAAAAAAACTCAGGCCACAAAAAAGAAGGTCTCGGGATTTGATGTTACTTCCGACCCCAGTGGGATCTTGAAGCTCATCTTAACCTCAGCACTTGAATAAAATTAATCTGATATCTTTTGAAGTTCTGAGCCGAGTGGAAACTTCTATCTAAATGAGAAACGAGGAGTAAGCGAACTGTGCGCGTAATCTTGAAAATGTCTCGAATACATCGCTGTAATGTCTACCTTTCTGAAAATTATGTTACTTCATATTTCGATATTATTAAGATGGAAATTTGCGTGCCAAATGTAGGCTCAGTATTTTTCTAACTATATCGAAATCTATGAATATAAGTATTTTATTCAATTAGTTATATAAAAGTGTACTTGACACTATTTATAATGATAAACTTTTGAAGTGTGACAAACAATACGAGAGATGGAAAAGAATGAGGTAAAGCCAAAGGGGTTCTTTCGTCCTAGTTCTTCGCTAGAGTGAAATTACAAAAATAATTCATGTCCAGGAAGCGACTTGATATCAAGTACCTACCTTAGAACGAAGCGCGTGGAACACCGGGCGGAAATAAGGAAGAAAAGAAGATAACCAAGGAAACGTCAAAATGTCATTAAGCTCAGTACACCGTTACGGAAATTGACTGCAAGATAGGAAAAAAGGTAATAATGTAACAGAGGGTGTCTTGTGATAGTCAGGACCCCTTTAATACTACAGGGAAATATACTCGTAGCAATATACTTGATTTTATAACCAACAGCAAGGCAGGCGGACCCGGACGGGGTAAAAGGAAAATAGCAGTGACGAGTACTTCCTTAACAAGGGGTCTCTTCGCTGGGGTACTTGTATCAAATATTCCTCACACCCTCATTCTGAACGAATATGCTCAAGTCAGAATTGCTACACACAAATTCTACGACAATTCAAGACTAGATATGAACACAATTGAAATATTCCCTGGGATATTGAATAGAGCAAAAAGTTCAGCTCAACTACTTCACTGAATTATTGATACAATATATTTATATCTTATCAAATTCTCAGAATTATCTCGAAAGAATTTTTCTTGTCTCACAAGGATAATAATAGTTTTTGGAACATCGCAATACAAACGATTCAGCATTAACTTTGTTCTGGATCGAAAAATAAATGGAGTCCTGTCACACGAAATCGACAGCCAGGCCTGCGGCAAAAACTGTTAGCTGGTATAGTACACGGCGATGCTGACTACGGAATAACAAATTGAAAATAGTACACCAGTCTGCAAAAGTGTATCAGTGAGCGCTGGAATAGGACCGAAGATATATCCTTTTACCGAGATAACAGAACGTCTGGCTCAGATTGTTGCGGAGCAGTTCAAGAGATTTTATGAATTTTTTGTTTAAAAGACTGGAAGGTAATTTTTTTATGATCGATCCTACAAAATCCTGACTTGAGAATACCATTTGCATTATTTCCATTTACATGAAGCAAATATGGTGCGGCAGGGATTTATGGAGAATTGATATAACAGTATACGAGGTAAGCGTAAAACGAGGATTGTTTCATCTATGAAACTCTAAGAGGGGAAGGTTTAAGCGCGAAGGTCTAGTCTGATAAGTTTATTTTCTTAAAATTCAAGAACTCAACCCTACATTGCTCCCTTCGTGTGCAAAGCACGCGGCCACTACTCGTAATAATTTGAAATGTAAATCTTGGTTGTAAAAAGACTCTCTGCTTGTATAGCTTCGTTATTTCCTGAGTGATAAATCTCATTCGTAGAAAAGTAAACTTGGCTCCCAGGATATGGCAAGAACTGTAACGCAAAAAGAATTTTTTACACGATCGTGCGAGCGTCCGGCCGTGCAGTATATTAAGTTTGAAAATAAATTTATTCTTTGCCTTCGCCATGGCAAGGGAGATCGTTTTCCCTATTCAATGCAGGCTCCCTGCAAGAGCCTGTAAAATTATAAAGTAAATTATAAAGTAAGGAAGATCACACCGTGTGCTCCTGATAAATAACGAGTGAGTAAAAATTGTTGGACCGTAGAAAATCGTTGGGAATACAACGAGATGTCAACACTTAAACAAATATCCCGAGGGAATTGATGCCGAGACAGTGGGCAAGCAACTATGGTGTTTTATAAAAAATAAAAGAGATTCCGAAACTGCATCGAATCAAAAATACAACGCACGAGCGACACTGCCAGCGGCTAAATAACCGCGGTCCTTTGGGTATAGATTTATAGATGTATATCATCCCCAGGGAAATCAGCATTGCGGTACTTACTTTTCGTTGCCTAAAAATAAGCTGACGAGTTTTAAATATTTAAATATCAGAGTATTGTTTTTTTTTTTTTTTTTTTTTTCGTCCATACTTGAGTGATTCTAAACTGGTGAAAAATATTTGATTTTAGATTAAATTTAATCGGAGTATAATTTATTTGACTCAATGAAAGATTGCCTGTCTTGACATTTTCTTAACTAATTTTTATGTCTGATAATTAACGATAAGACATACCTATGCGGTTGACCATTTCAAACCTATTTAATCATCCCTCTTTTAACCTTCTACTTTTGGTTGTGTCTACTACTTCAAATTAACGAACAGGGATTTAAAGTCGTAAAAACAGATGACACGATAACCCGCTGTAATAGCGAGTTACGGTCGTGACTCGCGTTAGTTTAAAGTTCGTGACAGCCAATGGACACGAAACGATACAACCTTAAAAATGAAAGCGGTTATCTTCCCATCGGGATACAGGTCACGCCAACTACTACGTAGAATCGTTAGCTTTTATTTTTATTGCAAGACAAATTTTACAACTGCAGGATAGTAAATTGTCCTCAAAATTGCATGCGCTTCTCTCGAGGATATTTCCATGGTGTTTATGTATACGGTAATACAGTAAAAGGCACACAAACAATTTTCCAACCACCATGAAATTCCTAAGTCGCACTACGTGCAAGCATATATATTTATATGCATACTGTATATTCTATAATCTATAATCTATATGACTATAGAGTACATTCGCGGATTTTCATTCAATTCAATTTCATTTTCTTTAAATACATTTCACAGTTCTTAAACAACGTATGTCAATGTCGCACCCCTTTGCTAACTCACTTTTCCATTTTTTGTCAATTACAGTGTGGTGCTGGTGCAACTGGAGATTTTTCGGAAAGGGTTGCAGCCCTTCTTCACTCATCAACACAAGATGACTGCTAGTCCTTGTCATTAGGAACATTTTTCTTCTACAAGCATCTCCGGACACTCTTAGCAATTATTGTTAGTACTACATGGTAATATTAAATTGTAAAAGAGAGGTAAAGGCGAAGACGGTGAAGTTGAAATGCGTATATAGTATATATTATATGCGTATACCTGTGTGCGTGTGTGTAAATGTGTGTCTGTGTAAGAAAGAGGAGAAGAAAGACATCGGAAAAGAGGGGTAGGATAGAAGTGATGCGAATTTGTATTCTGAAAGAGGACGAGGTGGTAGTGCTAGAGTTCCAAGGAAGAAATAGACGTGACGTCGGGTCAAAGTGCAACGGGATCTAGTTTAAACTTGGATGAACTTCTTGTTCGGATGGCGTAACTTTCGCTTTCGGTTATACTACCCCGTTGTCGTTGAGTTCTCTTAATTTACAGATGCCTCTCATTGTTCCAACGAATGTTACGACGTCTCAAGACGAATATTGCAATTAGCTACTACTGAGTTTCCACCCTGTTCAATGCTACATCTTCTTCCCCGTAGGGGAGTGTTTGATTGAATTTCCAATTCCAAGACAGGCATACAGAGAAGCTTAGTAAGAGCGTGTGATTACTGTACGTTGAAAGGGAGCCACGACAAGCTAAGGCAATGTAGTCAAACACGATATTACTACCATGAATTCTAATCTGAGAGTTCAAAATATTCACTGAACAATTTTTTAACAAGAATTATTTAATCTCTATATTTTCTGGCGTTTTTATTTATTTTTTATTCATTTGTCCTGTTTCAATGTCTGCTTTATCGAGTTTTTCGAGTTTTCAATAGCAGTTTCAGGTTTTATTGTTAATTCATTGTTGGATCAAATATGTGGGTACACACTGCGGTGGGCTTCATCAACTCAGTTGAGCGACAATTCTCACATTTCAATTGAAATTATATTTTAAAGTCATTCAAACAAAATAATTTAACCCTTTGACGATACAATGGGTTATGGGGTGCGGTTGTGGCCAAACTTGTATTGTTCCAAATGTAGCCTAACAAAAATTTCACAATAACCTGGCTTTCATTGCGGTTGTGCATGGAAATATTTTTTTGATTATACAGTATGGCACGACGATGGGAAAGAAAGAGTGAGAAAAAATGAAATGAAAAAAAAAAAAAAAGAAAATCTATTAAGCTTTTCACCCCATGGCAAAAAGCGATAATAAAGAAAGAAATAGGAACAGAAGCAAAAAATCGTCGCGTATCCGAACAGATTTCACACGAAATATTTCAACTCCGTTGTTTCGTGGTTCATCAGACAAACAATGGGCAAGTTTTTGTGAAAAAATCAAGAGAACCCATTCCTTTTTTTCTATATTATTATCGGAAAATTGATCTTCAGACTCTGGGTCTGTATAGCCTGTAGGGTAACTTTTTAGCAGACACTGTACTTACTACGGTTCGGTTCGCGTAAGCACAGAGAAAGCTCTCGTGGTCAAAGGGAGAGGGTGAAAGAAAGGTAGAATAGCAAAAAAATACGTTAGGAAACGAAACGGAGCAAAAAATCTAAAAATAAAGTAGCGACGAGGTATAGGTGGAGGCGGGTTAAGGTAGAAGAAGTTGTGCCTGGGGATGGGTTAAGAAAGTGTCGGTTCGGGAGATAGGAAATAGTCTAGGAGAATGGGGCTGGAGGGTGTGCTTGCATCGTGCTTGAACAAAAAAGAAACGAAAAGAAGTAAAAAGAAAAGAAAAAAAAAAAGGCAAAAGAAAAAAAAAAATCACACAAGTACAAGATTGAATGTTTATGAAATAGGTTTTAAACGGATGAAAGTGATCTTTAGCGAAGAGAAAATGTTAAGTTTTGAGATAGTGTGCGAAATAAGTATGCGAATATAGTGAAAAAAAAAAAGCGCTCGATGAAGAGATTGGACAAATGGAGTTTTGGTAATTCGAGGAGCTACGTACATATTATATACATACTGTGAACGAACTTTGTAAAAAAAAAATCGATAACTCAGTGCCCATGCCGTTGCAAAAAGGATCAGACCTTCATAAATAAAGGTTGAAAAAGTTTGCGTGGAAGGACATTGCGATAGTGAAAATCGAGGATATATACCTAATAGATGCGTACATGCAGCGTGCAAGCAATAATGGAACCAAATGTAGATATATGTATATGTATAGTACACAGAGTGCATTTACAGCCTCCCGGCTTCCGGTTTAGTCGCGATCTGCTACTCGTTTAAATTTTCAATTCCATTAAACACAGTGTCATGAAACTTGGGCAAAATATATAGTGGTTCCCGATCGTTGACCAATGCAAGGAATGGTTTGCTTTAAAATACGATTCTCTGAAAAACCTCTCAACATTTATTCCGCAGTAAATAATAGAAATGATTGTATTTATACTGTGGGGGTTTAATACTCGAGCAGCTGCGCCGGATTTTGTTCTACTTTTTTAGTTTTCCTATTCATTTTCTTTCACGTCTTCGCCATTAACACTTACAATTAGTAGGAAGTTACTAAAAATTGCAAACTATTATTACCACGATATTTTTTCGGCTCATATTTCTCTTTTTCTCTCCCTCTCTATCTTTCTCTCTATCTCAATCTCTCTTATTTAGTTACAAAACGGAACTTGCTTACTTGCTATAGATGTCACGGGATAAAGAATCGTGGCTGCATCATTCGGAAATAGAATTTGAATAATCTGCAATTATTCAATAGTCGAGCGAAAGAAGAAGAAGAAGAAGAAGAAGAAAATAATAAAAAGGGAAGACAGAGAAATTTGCACACGGTGACGAAACGATGGTGTCTATATGAATCGCAATATCGATATAGTTCAAAGCGCTTGGAAATAATGATAGTCATTTGTAAATTATATATTCATATTGTGATTGCAGGACCATTATTGTGAATGCACTCGTAAACGTATTAATTATAGTAAACGGGAAAAAAAAGATTGTATGGATATATAAGAAAAAAATATTAAATTTACACCTTCAAAAAAGATTTAGACTCTAAATAAAAATTAGTGTTTAAACTAATATCCTACCTACCTATACCTATTCCTAAACTGACTAAACTTAACGACATATTATTATTATATACACTCCTCGCTAGCAATGACCAAGTAGAAACAGTTTAAACATTAATAAGTATTCATTTGAATATTTATTTCTAACTTAGAGTGAACAAAGGACTAAAAAAAAAAAAAAAAATAATAAGTCTCAAAGCTATAACAATTATCTAAGGTTTAATTAATTGAATTAGATATATACATGTATAACGTGGAACCGTGTAGAAATTTTTGTCACCCTGTTCTTTTTTTTTTTTTTTTTTTTTTTTTTGTATTAAGAATATATGATAAGAATGTCCCGTTGATGGATTCGCTCTTGTAGATTTGTGGCTAACGAGACTTTGCGAAAGTTGATACATGTAAAACTTATATATATGTAGGTAGGTTGAGTCTTTGTTTGAAATCTAATTTGAGATCGCTTAAGACCAATCATATCGTAGACAGCTGGAGGCATAACGTATATTGTTTAATTATAATGACATAGTGAAAAATTTTTTATACATAGTACCTATATAACTAAATCCAATGGATATTGATTAATTTCAAATGTTATAAATATTTTTTTAATTTTCATTTCAAATTTCGTCGATATATTATAGTATTTTTGTGTAAAATTTTAATTTCAAGTCATTTAAATAAATTATCGAAGAAACAATAGACGGTCTATATATATCTATATATAATATATATATATATATATATATATATATATATAATATATATACAGGGCGATTCAGTTTGCGCGCACCATTTGGTAATGGTAGATTCGTTGGAAAATTCTAAGACTAATTTTCCTTTACCAAAAAGTCTTGGGTCTAATGGTTTTCGGGCTATAGAAGATCTTAGTCCACCAATGACAGAGCCCACAGCTGCTCAAGTTAGGGCCGGGTCTAAAGTATAAGACTAGCAGTGCCCGTGGCAACTCGATTTCCAGTGAAATAAAAATAAATGATTCAATCTAGTGATAAATTTAAGTTACAGTATTTTCGCCAGAGGTCACCAGGAGTTGTCTTCATTCAACATACGCTTTCGTTATTTGTGACCAGGACCACCGTTACGTCGGCTTCGTCCTCGGGGTCGACCACACCGTCGTTTTCGTCCTCCAGGTTTACCGATACGTAGTTTTCGTCCTCCAGGTCGACCGCGCCGTAGTTTCCTCCTTCTTAGTCTACCGCACCGTAGTTTTTGTCCTCCAGGTTCACCGCTACGTAGTTTTTGTCCTCCAGGTCGACCGCACCGTAATTTTCGTCCTCCTGGTCAACCGCACCGTAATTTTTGTCCTCCTGGTCAACCGCGCCGTAGTTTCGTCCCTCTAAGACTACGGCACCGTAGTTTCCGCGCTCCAAGTTTACCGATACGTAGTTTTCGTCCTCCAGGTCGACCGCGGCGTATTTTCCTCCCTCCAAGTCTACCGCACCGTAGTTTTTGTCCTTCAGGTTCACCGACACGTAGTCTTTGTCCTCCAGGTCGACTGCACCGTAATTTTCGTCCTCCTGGTTCTCCTCCTTGCTCCTGGCACCGTAGTTTCGTCGCTCTAAGTCTACCGCACTGTAGTTTTGTTCCTCTGGGTCGACCGCACCATAGTTCCCTCCCTCTAAGTCTACCACACGGTAGTTTTCGTCATACAGGAACACCGCACCGTAATTTTCGTCCTCCTGGTCAACCGCTGCGTAGTTTTTGTCCTTCAGATCGACCGCACTGTAGTTTTGTTCCTCGTAACTCTATTTTTGGGGGTTAACTCGTATCTCAGAAATTCGCTAAAAAATTAATTGATCTTCTTCTTCCTTGTTTTTCGACTTATCGCCCTTTCGGGCATGTAGTTTAAAATTAATTGATCAATCAATTGATTCTTGTTTCTGTCCAAGGATCAATCACCTCTAGTTTTTATACAAAGGATTATTATAAACTACGGTGCGGTCGAGCTATCGGACGGACACTATGGTGCGGTGGGCTTAGAAGACGTACACTACGCAGCGGTAGACCTGGAGGACGAGAACTACGGTGCAATTGACCTGGAGGACGAGAACTACGGTGTAGTTGACCTGGAGGACGAAAACTACGGTGCGGTTGACCTGGAGGACAAAAACTACGGTGCGGTCGACCTGGAGGACAAAAACTACGTAGCGGTGAACCTGGAGAACGAAAACTACGGTGCCGTAGACTTAGAGGGAGGAAACTACGGTGCCGTAGACTTAGAGGGAGGAAACTACGGCGCGGTCGACCTGGAGGACGAAGCCGACGTAGCGGTAGACTCAGAGGGACGAAACTACGGTGCGGTTGACCAGAAGGACGAAAACTACGTATCGGTTAACCTGGAGGACGAAAACTACGGTGCGGTAGACTTAGAGGACGGAGACTACGTATCGGTAAACCTGGAGAACGAAAACTACGGTGCGGTAGACTTAGAGGGATGAAACTACGGTGCGGTTGACTAGGAGGACGAAAACTACGCATCGGTAAACCTGGAGAACGAAAACTACGGTGCGGTAGACTTAGAGGGACGAAACTACGGTGCGGTTGACCAGGAGGACGAAAATTACGGTGCGGTCGACCTGGAGGACAAAGACTACGTAGCGGTGAACCTGGAGGTCAAAAACTACGGTACGGTAGACTTAAAGGGAGGAAACTACGGCGCGGTCGACCTGGAGGACGAAAACTAGGTATCGGTAAACCTGGAGGACGAAAACGACGGTGCGGTCGACCCGGAGGACGAAGCCGACGTAGCGGTGGTCCTGGTCACAAATAACGAAAGCGTATGTTGAATGAAGACAACTCCTGGTGACCTCTAGCGACAATACTGTAACTCAAATTTATCACTAGATTGAATCATGTATTTTTATTTCACTGGAAATCGAGTTGCCACGGGCACTGCTAGTCTTATACTTTAGACCCGGCCCTAACTTGAGCAGCTGTGGGCTCTGTCATTGGTGGACTAAGATCTTCTATAGCCCGAAAACCATTAGACCCAAGACTTTTTGGTAAAGGAAAATTAGTCTTAGAATTTTCCAACGAATCTACCATTACCAAATGGTGCGCGCAAACTGAATCGCCCTGTATAATATACTAGTGAATCTCTCTTGGGGATTCTGGGACACGTAAAATTGGCGGTAAAAAATTGACAAGCATCGTATCTCCTGCTATTTTTAGGGCAGCTTTTCTACTATACGCGATATACTCTTTTGTCTTATATACAATTTTCGATTGTCCATTGTTTCTTGAAGCCGTTGTCAGCCGCCATCTTGATAGCGGTTATAAAAGAATAAAAGATAAAAGTACTTTGAAAACAGTATTTTATGGATAATAATAATAATAATAATAATAATAATAATAATAATAATAATAATAATAATGTTAATCTCGATTAAGATATTTATTCAATTAATTTTGTTAATTATTTATAATAGATATAATGGGACCGAGATCGCTTTGGCCTATAAGACCATACATTTGTTAGAAAAAGAGCGTTAATGTTAAATGAAAAAAAAAACAAAAAAAAAAAATACAAAAAAGAAAGAAAGAATTAATTCATATATAATTATATACTATAACGTTAAAATCCTATGCCACATTAATTAACTAGTATTTTAAGGCTTGCTCATATTATATACAATATATAGCTGTATTCATTTTACGATAATCATTGAATAAATTGAACACAGCTGTATCTATATGGAATCAAAATATTGTCGAAATAATTCGCATTATTGGTTCTTGAAATCTTTATTGAAAGTGCATAATCAGAAAGGGCCGACTGAACTATATAGGCACGATTTATCAAAAAAAAAAAAAAAAATAATAATAATAATTAAGATAAATAAGTCAAGGTTCGATCGGTACTTTCGCTTTCGGATTTATCTAGATAATTAATATCAAAAATGAAGAAAAAGGAGAAGAACAAGTACAATTATCTAGATGATGAGATCACATATATACAAGTACTCAAAGAAGTATTATAAAATAATTATCCGTTGGTACATATCGTATTCAAAGTATTGAAAGCTGAGGTTTACATTTAAGCAATTTAATAAATAAATAACTAATAATAATAATATTAATAATAATAATAATAATATTTCAAATATACATCAATAATTGTAACCTGTATTGTAATAATTACTTTATGAAATAATTGTACAGTACTCGAAACAATTTTGGGACACCCTGTACACACAACGAATGTAATAAAAAAAAAGAAACTTTTCGTTTTCTACATACATACGAGGTAGCGTGTACATTAATAACTTTCCGATAAATTCCCTCGAGTTTTGCTCTTGTGGTTAACCATTCATTTTTTTTTTTTTTTTTTTTTTTTTGGCTTTGTTTTTTATTTTTTTTTCATATTTTCTCCCAGCTAGCTGCACCAGGCACACACCCCACATAAAATTAAAGTGTACTTCCAGTCCCGGCCATTTAAATTTTCGATTTATTTCTGTTATGGATCGTGTGTCCCTGATGATTTCGAGTTTTCTTTTTTTTTTTTTTTTTTTTTGTTTTTTTTTGTTTTTTTATATACGCCGGTAGCACATATGGCCAATAACAATGTAGAACTCATATTTTACATGTGAAATATTACTCTTTAAAATTAATCGGGTTTACGATAAAATATTTGTTGACCATTCGTGTCAGTAACAGTTTTCAACCCAACGATATTCGACAGGCTGCAGAATCCAGTATAATAAAAAAAAAACCGAAACGCACCTAGGTACACGGAGAAAATTTTATAGGAGAGATTCCCATACTACGTATAGTTGCGGTGGGATGTACTTGTAATATGGCGATGGTTCCGATACTTTTACTTAATTTTCCATGGAAATAAGAAAGACATTCCTATATTCGTGGTGATGTTTGGTATACAGTATAGGAACGATCGCCATATTACAAGTATATCCCACCGCAACTATACGTAGTATGGGAATCTCTCCTATAAAATTTTCTCCGTGTATATTAAGGTCATATATAAAATCTGAATACCTATACGTAGACACGAATAAAATTTCAAAATTACAAATAACTTCTAAACATTTCAATGAACAATAATTTCAACTCTTCGAGAGATTCCTGTAATCTTCAACAACCCAGAAATCATCGGAGTGAACAATTTTCTTCAATAACCAAAGAGTAGGTACTCACGATTATCTGGTGATGGTAACAGATATTTAATTAAACAGTATAGTAGAACCTTCATAGTGTAGCGTGCTCATCGGCTGTTAACAATATTCCAATTTCAAGCCACGTTATAACACGCAGGTATACCTATTACATACATATATGTATATAGATATATATATGGGGTACTCCAAAATATTTTGAACGGTCATTTACCCCGACCCCCATCGATTTCCGAATAAATTATTCTCGCGGTAACTCTAGACTCAGGTATGATTGCTGAATTATTTTAGAATTTTTTGATTTTTTTTTTAGAAGTTACGATTTTTTGAAAGTCGCACTTTTCGGCAACAGCTCGTTTTTCATCAAATTCTAGTTGGAGACCAAGGTATCCCATGGAAAAGTGACTCGTACAGAACTGTCCAGTTTTTTGACGTACTTTGAAATGGAAATATTTGTAGATTTTTTCAGACACTGGAAGTGCCGAAATTCTCGTTTCAAAAATCAAAATCGTGGATTGCAAAGAGTCGCCGTAATCGATCTTTTTGAAATTTGTAGACAAAATTCGACATTGAAAGACGGAATTTTCAAGACCAGGCCGAAGTTGGGCCGACATCGGGTTTAGGAGGTATGGCTATTTTATTCACTCCAAAATTCATATTCCGGCGTTATTTTTGTTATTATTATTAATATTATTAAAATTATTATCATTATTATTATTATTATCATTATTATTAATTGATAATAATAATAAAAATAATAATAATGATTTCAATGATAATAATAATAATATTAACAAAAAAAACGCCGGAAAATGAATTTACGAGTGAATAAAATAGCCATACCTCCTAAACCCGATGTCGGCCCAACTTCGGCCTGGTCTTGAAAATTTCGTCTTTCAATGTCGAATTTTGTCTCTCAAAATTTCTCTCAAAAAACTTTGTCTTTCAAACTAGAATTTGATGAAAAACGAGCTGTTGCCGAAAAGTGCGATTTTCAAAAAATCGTAACTTCTAAAAAAAAAAATCGAAAAATTCTAAAATAATTCAGCAATCGTACCTGAGTCTAGGGTTACCGTGAGAATAATTTATTCGGAAATCGATGGGGGTCGGGGTAAATGACCGTTCAAAATATTTTGGAATACCCCATATATGGATACGTAACGGATATTCCTTAGGGTAGAAAAGTTATCACGGATATTATTTTACCTTAAAAGTTGTAGCGAAAGTTACAACAAACGTATATACGCGTATTATATAATAAGTTTAAGTTAAATTACTTTGGCTGAGAATTCTGCGACGTATTTGCAAGTCATTTTGGAAATTAAGAATAAAAAAACGAATGTAGTAAGGAAAAAGGTAAATCGATCGGGTCGTCAGATTAGATTTAGCAAAGAGAAGCACGTCAATCTAAAAGGCTTAAAGCTTAAAACTTTTAATCCTATATGCAACAGCGTAATTATTATTCTAATATGAATTTGATTTACAATTTGTCATTCGTTTCCCTTCTTCATTTCCGCATCCGTAGTATAAAAATAAAATAAAATAAAATCCTTGCTATATTCAATCGATGAAAAATCGTCAAGTATAATATTAGAACATGGCTAATTCAAATCACGAATCAATAGCTCGGACAATGAAATTCAATACATACTCGGCAAAACGTTATTATAACATTCGAATCAGCAGAACATTTTCGTCGACTCGCATTCAGTTGGAGAAAAATGAATTTTAAAAGTTTCCAAGTCGAGGAACCTCAGGTCTGTTTAACTGACCGTATATTTGGCCCAGCTTGCTAAAAAGCTCGCAAAAACAATGTTCAGTTTGAGTTTCGAGCGGAGAGAAACTTCGGAAAAGTTAGTAACACTGTTAAGTAGTAGAGCGGTTCGTTAGGTCGGACATCGTTCGCTCAGCTATACACCCGCGACCAGCCAGCAGCGCGAGCGCCTAGTTTTAAGTTCTTGCTTAACCAATGAATCGCGGAACCCCCCGATACGTTAACGACACGTAAACTGTGTTCGTATTTACGATAAACTCGGATGTGCTGAACTTCTGTCCGCGTCCAATTATGAGAGGTAAATTGCTCTGCTACTACGTATCGGAACAAGTTTGGGTCGAAACAAATTTACGAGATCTCGTTCCTTGGTGTGAGTAAAAGAAAGGGAGAAGATTACAGTCCGTTTGAAATTGCGCTGATAAAAAGGGAGAGAACGATGTAGTCTGCAATGGCTGTACGTTATTCGGAGAGAACAAGGCAAAATTAAGCTATTAGCAATCAGGGAGGTAATTAGAAAAATCCCTTGGTCGCGTTAATCTCTTCGAGAAACGGGAGTAACTTGTTTCAGATGGAGGGGAACAGGTGCGATAAAGAGGGACGAGAATGTCGAAAGAACAGCGGGGGACGACGGAAGACGAAGAAGAAAAAAAAAGGTGAAAATAGTCATAAAAATATATGAAAAGTAATTTGTGGTCTTATAATGTGCAGTAGCAGCACCAGTCTCGGGCAGTGAGCTTGGGCATGGGGTGTAAAGAGAGTAGGATTTCATTTTACGCCGTCTTTCATTCGGGAATTAATTATTTCTCGAGAGGAGTGAACGCAAGGCACTACTCGAGCGAAAATAGTTGAGCAAAAGAAAAGCTCGTCGGGTGGCAAAGGCACGGGTCGAAAGTTGCATGCAACTTTTTCTCTTCCTGAATTTAGACGGTTAACCTTTGTGACTGCAGCGCGAGCGCGGGGCGTTCAGCTGGTTTCATTGCTGCTATAGCTTTTCCGCTTTTCTTTCATTTCCATCTTCTACCCTTCGCACATCGTCTATTGACTGAAAATCAGGTCAATTCGTAGCCGGGAATTCCGCCTTCCTAGATAATTCCTGATCCGAATTTAGCAGAGAAAATTTATTAAAATTAATTAGCGTGATCATCGGCCATACTAAGGTATTAGGGGTTGATGTTTTTATTTCCATGAATCGGTGCGGAAATGACATTATTCGAGAATTCGAAGAATATAACATTTCGCAGCCTGGCCCCCAGACGTATCGGCCAATTTTTGGACAACCGTTTCGTGTCCGGAGGAAATAACTCTCTGAGCGATTTGTAAAATCACAAAAGTTGACTTCGTCGAGTTTCGAAAGTTTCTAGACCACTTTGGTATAAGCTTGGCGAAGCGACGAACGTTCTGGCAATATGTCACACAATAAGCGAT
This sequence comes from Tenthredo mesomela, assembly GCA_943736025.1. Lineage (NCBI taxonomy): Eukaryota > Metazoa > Arthropoda > Insecta > Hymenoptera > Tenthredinidae > Tenthredo > Tenthredo mesomela. Next base: position 32,627,363 of record OX031015.1, on the reverse strand, counting down.
ATCATAGAAATAATTTATCCTTATACGAGGCTCGTAAAGCAACTTTATTGCATAACACAAGTATCCATGCTGCATTCAGTTCGCTTATCATTCCAAGCACACATAGGGGAAGGTGGGGCAGAACGGACACTAAATCCAAAAAAAAATAATGTCGTCGGAAATGATTTTTTATGAAATGTGGCGACGTATTTTGGATAAATAATGACACGAAAAAAAAAAAAATTAAAAAAGTGAAAAAAAATAATTCAGTTTTCCTTTTTTTTTTTTTGTGTCATTATTTATCCAAAATATGTCGTCACATTTCATAAAAAATCATTTCCGACGACATTATTTTTTTTTTGGATTTAGTGTCCGTTCTGCCCCACCTTCCCCTATGGACATCGGCTTACCCAATCGTTACTATTTCGCAAAGAATTCCAATATTGCTATTATCCCGAATGAACAGTAGTCACGTGATAATTTCTGATCAAACGAAACTCCACCCATTATGTCTCAATCAAATCTAACATCGTTTATCATCAATCTGATATTCACATAGAAATATATGATCCATCCACGTAGGTACATATATATATTATATTCTACAATTTCTCGTTTATCATTCCTCAGAATTCATTTGCTCAAGACATGTCCTATTTTATTTGGCCACGCCGCGAAATGTCCAAATATTTGCGTCTATTGGTAATAAATTTAAGTGGCAAATCGAGTATACATTAGATCTATAGATATATGGGCGAGTTATTGAACAAACACAAAATCAACGTCCAAACAGCGTTCTTTAGAGATCTGATCGTCGTTTTGCAGTACTCTATCACGTCACTTCTCCACTCCGAACCTTTCACTATTTTATTTCTCTTTTTTTTTCTTTATCCTTCTCATTTTACCCCTCCGCGAGGCGGCTTTTTCGGAATTAATCCCAGAGTAGCGACTATACGTTTTCCTAATTGCTTCCTGCTGGTAATACTTTCATTTCCTTTCCTCTCCACTTTTCAACGTGTCTTCTCTCCTTTCTTGATCTCCGTTCTTTTTTTTTTTTTTTTCTCTCTCTTCTTCTTCCTCCTATCACTTTTATCCCTTTTATTATTTCCATCACCTTGGAAACGTGTAAATTCTCTTGAAGCTACCTGTTTTCTTAATTTTATTTATCTCCTTTTTACTTCTTGCCATAACTGCAGTAGCTTCAGCAGAGTCTAGGAATCTCCGGACTGCATTATATACCCGGTGCTCAAAGGCGCTATTCCCATGAAAGGATAGCTAGACTGGGTTCTTCTTTTCAAAGTATATAATTGCTCTAATAGTGTTATCTCGACGGTAAGTCGTTGTTAGTCGTCGTGCCAATATATAATATAAAGTCAGAGCCGCCACGCCATAAAGAATATTGGAGATTCTGCCGCCCCGAGCCAAGAAATTGAGATTTCTGCATCGTGCATCCGAACAACAGAAGCCATGGAGCGAATATAGCGAATGTATCGCAACGCCAACTCTCCAACTCGTCTTTTAAAGATTTGCAAACGACCCAACGATTTCAACGGCCCATATAAACCAGCCTTTACTTCATTCTCACAGTACTTCTTTTACCCCCTGGCACTTTTCCATAACTCTACCTCCGCCACCTCGTCTACCTATACTATTGCAATTTATCGTCGAAATTCATCTCGCCAAAGTGATCGTTCGACCAGAAAGCCAGGCGTTGTATACAGGAATTAATAATTAAGACTCGTTCTCTTGCTTTCAACGTAGCGCCTAAAGCAAAAACGAGACTCTTTTTCCCCGTTTCAGATACAGTGTATAGGGAAAGTGCCAGGATCAAAGGGTGATATCGACTATGGAATTGATCGATAAACATCACTGATCAATTCCGTTTCTTGATTTATCTAGCTGCGTGCTTTAGTCGCGTAAGCCTGCAGGTGCGTTTAGGTCTTTCGATTGATGGTATGATCGCGTTGGTCTGGCCAGGTCGTCAACCTGTTATAAATTACCTGGCCCACCGGTGGTCGATATACGTGGCGATTCATTCGTACCTATACCCTTTGAATACAAGGTCTTGATTTAGTTCCTGCCTCAAGTTTCCTCGACGCTATTCTTTTTTACCTTCTATTTATTTCTGTATTTCATTCTTTTACTTCTTTTTTTTTTTTTTACCCCCACATCAGTCACGTATGTGACTCTGAATTCTAGCAGCTTTTTCAGATACTAGTCAACCGCGTATATATGGCAAGACGTGTCGTCGATTCACCGTGCAGACAACATTTTTACCTTGTCTCGTTTTCCACGTGGTTGACGTATAGGTACCGTCGCGTCGTTCCAACATCATGCGAAATTGTGTGTAGGTATGCAAATACACAGTACACACATATATAAATATATAGGTATACATCTTCTCTTCAACCTCCCGGCGTTTTACCACCAATACATTTATTTGTAGGTATGTGTACGTATACATATTACGTACGTAGTACGTTGTACATTATTTTTTTTTTTTTCCTAAATATTCTGGAAGCACAGTGAAATTCCCTTTTTCGAGGTAGGTGTGTACCATGGGTATACCAATACCAGTCGTGCAACCCGATATTGATTTAATTATAATTACAAATCGTGTTCGGCGTTGGAAATCATGTTTATTTTGCTCTTCGTCAGGCACTTGTTCGGCCCCGGGAACTGAGTTTCAAGAGACACTCCGTTCTTTGCCAAGCAGAGGCTGCAGACCGAGCGGAAATGACTTTGTGGATCGTGAGCGAGCGGACTGACATACTATGAGCGGATATTGGCTTGATTACAATTACAAATCGTGTCTGAGACAGGGCAATCGTCTGTATCTCATTCTTAAGCCACCATGATCATCTTTCGCCTCAATCGACATAGAGCCCACTTTGCTTTTCGCAGATATTTATATACGCAGCTGCGCGAGGAAATGAATTTTCCGATTTCAATTCAACCAGAGGTCATATTGTGTCGTTAATATTCATGGATTGGCGGATCAAAAACAGTATTACACATTGCTAAAAGGAATTATTTACAATTAGAAAGCTAAATGCGAAACAAATCGCGGTTTTAACCAAACGTTCGGTTTATCGCAAATCGAACCCACCGACAAACCGCGCGTATACACCTCCCTTGTAATAATTAGCGGACACGAGTAATGCCTCTTAATGCCGTACACGCTACGATTTTCCATGGCCAGTGTATGGTAGTTGGCCAAAGGCAATATCGTAATCTGCATGTGGCTCGTACTACAGCCTACCTGTTTATGAATAATTCCGGATTTGTAACCGGCGATATTGGTAGCATCAGCGGACGTGAGTTTAACTTTTGCCCTCCAGGTCGCTAAGTGCATTTGCATATTTGACAGTACTTATGTATATACCTATACCTATATTATATAGATATAGATAACATTTTCCCATCAACTGGCTCCAATTTCACGTACCTACATCCAGGCAGCTTTTACCCCCAGATGTAATTTTTTTTCTCAATTTATTCTTCCCGTATAATTCGTGGATTCACTTCTTTGGCTTAAACAATAGATTACAGGAAATTTGTGAACGTCAAAATATCAGGGTTGATATAATTAATAGTTGAAACAATAACGAAAGACCCGGGTAATGAGGTCGAGCTGCCACCGAGGTTGTGACACGGTTGTTACACACGATCCCCGTAGGATTTTATCGAGATTAACGAGGCAAAAAGTTTGTCAGAAATTAGGTAAGCTGGGTAGGAGGAGGTGTTTGTGGAACGTTAATATGGGTTTTCTGGGCAGATCTCATCCGAGCTTGACCATTCAACTTTTTATGTTAAAATTTTTTTTATTACTCCCTGCAGCAGCAGCAGCAACAGCAGTAGCAACAGCAACGGTATAACAACATGTTTCACACAAAAGCGCTCTGATAATGGCCTCCACGAGCACTAAAATCCTTGCGTAATATCGTATACCTATACCTACCTGCGAGTATTCCGAATTATAAAGGCGGACGTTTTAATTTCTTCTCCAGTTTTATTTTCTCGATTAATTAGATTATTCCTGTCTAACGGACGACACGACGTCCAATTAGTCGCAAGGTTTTTACTCTTATTGCCAATTTTTCTCCCTCTTCTTTTTATCATTCTCAATCACTCTCCGATCTTTACATCGCGGAAATCCTATACCGACGATTCAACTCGCGATATATATTTTACTAAATGAAAATTGAAATCTGCTATCTGACTGAATCAAAATATATATAATATACTTATCTATATATATTTATAAAGTTAAATACCGATGGGTAAAATTCTCGTCACGCCCGTTTTCCTTGGTTGACAAATGTTGTTTAATTACCAGTTATTATCTGCAATCTTCCCCAAAAGCCGTTGCCCGTTAATTCATCGACTTTGCGTACCTACCCACCGATACCTACTTACCTCTACACGGAGAGAATTTTATGATAGCGTGTACGATATTAGAATGGTATGGTATGGTGTGGTATTGTATGGTTCATATCAACATAAAAGATGATAACCATTACCATCAGAATGGTTAATTGTTTCATACAGATGATAAAGATTATCATCAGATTGGTGAATTCAATCATCTCTATCATTGAATCGGTTGTAGTGTGCTTTTACAATAATGCGATGGTAGTATTTACCATAAAATTCTCTCCGTGTAGTACTTTCAACGATTAAACAAAAGACTTGGCGAGTTCGCAAAGTCGAAACGTTGGAGAGCGAGATATCTCTGTAAGATTTTCACCCTCAATGAAAAAGCCCGGTGACTCTTGACAAAGGTGATACATAATAGTGTTACAAGTTGATAAAAATGATAGCTCTATGTGTCGCTACATGTAAAACGGTATCAAGTTCTCAAACGTAAGGTGGATAGATATACACATACATTCTATACTATATACTAACTCATACGTATCTACTGACCACGCCAAGACGTCCCATAAACCCTTTTACGTTTATGACATTTTTTAAAGCCCGTCTCACTCAGGAGAACCACCCGACGCGGTATTAAGGCATTGTAAGCGATATCCATTGTACCCTGGATAAATCGCCTTATCTCTATCCTTTCCTTATCCCCTTCAAACCCCTCTTGGACACCGCCATCATATTTCACGCACTCACACGTACTACTTATATAGGAAGCTATTACTTACACCGAAACAAATATCGTTTGTGGATGAAAAGCAACGTCAAAAACATTACTTAATTACAAATTAATAATTAAAAGCTGCCAACCCTGGAGGCTTAATCCAAATTGATATCGAGAAGGGGAGACTTATAAATTATAATAAAACGTTCAGGTTGCCTGCAGGAGCGGGTCACGGGCCAGCTCAAGGGGTGCTGAGGAGAAATAAGGGATGAGAATCCAGCGTGGGTGGGCTTAGGCAGAGACGAGTTTGAAAAGCAGGCTAATGGTACCCCGAGTTTCGTAGCACCGATGGAGTAGGGGTTGGACCTGGCACTTTGTACACAATACCCCATCCTCACCCCTTCACCCGCAACCACCCCATTTCCACCCCTATCCCAGCCGTTCACCATCGTTCCATTTGCTTCGTTCGTATACAGCTCTTTGCACCCCTTTCGTGTGATGGTGCGATTTTCGTGGTAGTAGGTATAGTAGGTGTGGGTGTCGATGGGTTAGTGGGAGTTGGGAGCTGGGAGTTGGGCGTGTCATAACGTAAAAATTTACCGAAGGATCGAAGGATAATAACGGTGATATATCGTGGAATAACTTCTGAGGCATTACTGGCCGATTAATCTCCATGGCGATTCTCTAACTCGTGTTTTTTGTCGCTGAGCCATATAGTATACAGCGCAAATCTGAGGAAAGTGGTTTTCCTGATGGTATAAGGCAGTTCATTTTTTTCATCAAATTGACGACCTATATATGTCTACTGATATTATATATATGTCTATGACTGATGTCTATACAGAATACGCAGCGGTATTGGCGTATAGCTGTAGATATCAGTGATAGACATATCAGATATCAGTGGTCGTCAATTTTTAAAGAAAACGAATTGCCTATACCCATCAGGAAAAACCACTTTGCTCAGATTCGCTCTGTATGTATTATCTAAAGTTCTTTCATGTCCTTTTTTCTTCTTTTCTTTCGCATTCTATTTTCTGTATGTTATTTTCTTGAGGCTTCAGAATTTTCCGAGGTTTGCCAATGTCTCCCCCCATCTTTTCTTTCCCCCATTCCGATTCTATACTCGCTCTTCTCGCTTCTCTCAATTCTTTCCCGTTTCGTATATATAACGCGTTGACATCACACGGACCATCGCCTCGTAGTTGTGGCTGACGTCATGAAAGTACTCTTAAAAATTACCACCGCTCGTAACGCGGCCCAAAAACTCGACGTTTTTACACCAGGTCTCCAGGGAAATGCTTCCGGCCCCCATATACCTATAGGTACCGGGGGTAGACGTGAATGTCACACGCGTAATCGCCTCGCTATTTAACTCAATGTGTCTTTCATACAAGGAAAATTATGTCAATTGCTAAAATATGGTATACGTATATAGGATAAGGGTTGTTAACTATACGAATGCTACACCAAGCCTAAGAAACTATCTTGACACGCGATGAATTTCTACCACAATTTATACCCGTCGTGGTCGTAGGTATAGTATTACGAGAAATCCTAGAAACTATTGTTATACCAACGACATAGCATTCGTTGTAGAAATTTGTCATGGTGATTATTGCCAGACCCTTGTATTTTTGTACCTGTGATACGTCATCTGATAAGAAGGAAAAAGGGGATTTACTACTTTGAGCATATGACATACTGCAAAAGGATTAAAGTAAATCACCTACAATTATTTTCAGCCGCTAATTTTTCACAGAAAATCAATTGAAAACTGGTGTAACATTAAAAACGGTTATTTCAGCTCACAACTGAGTTCTCTCAATTTTTTTTCTCCTTTATTTCCCTCTGCTTTTTATATTTCTACATTTTCATCACTCAAGAAACGTCTCAAAATTTTCAATCCGTTATTTAAATTTCGACGGAAACAAAATAAAAAAAAAAAAAGCTCATGGATGTGAATCCTCAAAAATATTTTTCTCTTCAATTTCTACCATTTTACTGAAGTCTTACACATGTATTTGTATAATGATCATATCTTGGCTAGTTGCAGACGTAGAATTGACCATAGAAAGTAAAGAGTCAACCTCGGCACTGAGTATAAACATTTCGACATTCCTAGCGTCGCGTCAGGCCGACCGGCACGACGCTATTGTTCCCAGGATGCCACGTGCAACTTGGCAAGGATTAAAGGAAAGCGCGAGATAGAGGACCGCAGGGGGCTGTAACCACTAAACTAGACGCCTAATAGTTCCCCCTTTCTGCCCAAGGACAATAGTCCACGGCGACTGTTCGCCGGGCACAACTCCTCCAGGAGTCCTGATGCGGACATCACGAGCTATCCCCACCACCATCCATAGCATGTTGGTATCGTTGTTAGTCTGCAGGGTGAGTTAACCGGGTAAAATGAAAAGGGATGAATAAATGGTGAGAAAAAATATTTGGTGGATAATCATCTCATCTAAACAAACAGAAATAAAGAAGAAGAAGAAGAAGAAGCGAAAAAAAAAATAGCCAAGACTTCAACCGGACTGATTTGAAGTTATAACGACGGTATGACGTAACTGTCGTTATCACAAGGGATCGCCAAGAGGACCACGAAGGATCAGGATGGACCAGGGAAGACCGGAAAGGATCACAGTTTAGAAGGATAAGCCCGGTTCACGCAAGTCCAAGAAAGTTATTGGAACGAAGGGCGAACGAAATCTTCTTTTAGCAAGATGGACATATTCCAACGATCTATGTATATATTTCGAGATACAGGGACAGATTTGCATGCATATAGGTGTATATATATACTATATATTATATATTTTATATATACAGGTATATAGGGTGTAGTGTGATGGGAGAGAAAAATGTCTGCGGTTAGAATCTGGTAAATTATTTTCCGGGTTCATTTTACGAGTTCGACGCCTACCGAGGTCGACGGAGTCCTCCCCTCTCGCAATCAACGAAACGAAATCCCTGGACCACGTCGGCCGGCGGAAGAGATAATTAATTCTAAGAGCGAGTGTCGAGAGGAAATGGGCGGAAGGAGAATGGATGAATTGCTCGGAAATCTCTCTGTTCTTTTTGCTAATTATTCAGTAAAAAAACCTTTTCTCTCCGTGTGGATATAGAAACGGTTAAAAAAAAAAAAAGAAAGAAATTCAAGTCCACGGATAAAACCTCATTTTTTTTAGATTATTTTCTTCAATTAAATCTCACCTCCTACAACCAACTTTGACACAAACGGTTACTGTTATTTTCTTAAACTTATCCACAACTTTTTTCTAAAGAAAAAAATTCCCTCAACCACTAGATTACGTTGAATGACCATTCTGCATTAAGGCTAAGACTATAATGATAACAACAGTTGAATTGACATATAACAATAATAATATTGATATGCCGAGATCAAAGGACCGATTGTTGTTCAAGTTCAAGGGTCATATACCCCCTAAAGCGAGCGTGAAATGCAATTTGCATTCGCAGAGCGCAGCGGTAGCCGCGTCTTCATCCGATTGAACGGTTGCCCTCAGAATGAAGGTAGGCAAGGGTGGATAGTAGCTGCCCCTCCATACTGAGGGTAGGATATAGTAGGTATAGTAGAACGGGGAATCCCCCGGTCCTTCGCGATCGCTAGTTGCGTAGCGGGCTGCCTGCAGCAGTAGAGAGTCCGGAGTCAGAGTCAGAGTCAGAGTCAGACCGGGTGTTAATTACATCAGTGTGTGCTGGCACGTTGCCCGCCTACCGCGCTGTGGAGTATAAGGGCGGAAAGAGGGGGTAGACGTGAGTTGGAAAAGGATGGGAAATCGGTGGGACAAAGATGGTAGGGTGCGATCGATGAGGGGTTTGGTACTGTGTTGGCACGCTGCCCATCCTACATCTTCTTCACGATAACTTTTTCGTTTTCGGCTTCATAAGCTATATTGACGTTTTCTTTTTTCCTTATTTTGCCTTTTTTTTTTTTTTTTTTATAGCTTAAATTCGACGGTCTATCTGGTTAGCGAAAATAATCTGATAAAATGCGAAGAAGAGAAATCATTGCACGATTATAATCGTGACACGAATTTAATATCGCGGTGGTTAAAAATCATTCAATTATACCGAATTCAAATAATTTTCTGTGACGTGAGGTGTAAATCATTGCTGGGATTAGCTTTGAAATTATTAGCTATGACGTTGGGGGATGATGATACCATCGATGGTAATTTTATGTTTATAATTTTATATACTTACCCTCATCCAAATACCCCCGGCTCTTTGGTTCTGGGTGTTTTCCTAAAATTCATATTCACGCGTGTAGAATGAAAGATCAAGATTAACTCAAAGTTATTTCATTAATCCTGTCATGAATAAAAATTTGCTTCATTCATATTCATGTGGTTACCTCTACCATACTACACCCTCCCGACAATGCTACCTAAAGTTAACGCGGACCGAGTGTGTATCTAGACCCACGTCATATATTATACGGACGAGAAGCACCGACAGTGTTTAAACGCGGATCTAAGCTAATTTTAAGTAATTGCCTCTAATTGCATTCGAAATAATTATGAAATTTTAGTCCCGGTACCCCGCGGTACCCGTCACGACTCCTCCCACTCTTCCGTCAACTTTCCGTCACCCCCAGTCTCCAGTCTTCTACCGTTACCACCACCACCACCACCACCACCGCCACTTTCTCACCCCTAACTCGCCTTTGTCCCGCTATTCTTCCGCATTCGTCGTCTCGCTTCCGCCCGAGAGGTTTGCACGAAGCTGTGTCCCGCCTTTATGATGTAAACGAATTAAGATCTACTTTCCGAGTCCTTGTACGCGTCTTTAGCCCCGTGAAAACTGGACCTCCATCCCTCGCTTTCCCGCATTCTCGGGTCTCGAGCTACAGCGTTCAATCTCTCTTCTCTTGCTGCCAGGCAAACCCGAGCCGAATCTCACCCGGCGTACCCCTCGATGCTAGAATAAACTTTCAGGAACTTGGGACGTTAGAGTTGAAAAAAAAAAAAAAAAAAACCCGAAAAAAAGAAAAAACGAAAGAAAGAAAGAAAGAGAAAAAAAAAGAACATTTCTTTTGTCCTCCGCTAACGAGGGAAGGGCCAAAGATTTGTGGGGGAAAGGTTTAAGGTTTAATGTTTAGGGGTTTGCTCGTAGCTTAACGTAGTGGGGCACCAACTTTTCTGCCCTTCTACCTCGGATCGGTAGAAATCTGGACTCTACCATCCGAATACCTTACTTCAATCACGCCTAAGTCTTAAGGTGGATCAGAGGCAGATGTTGAAAGCGACGAGTCGCGATTGAAGCCAGAAGGTACGAGGGATCGCTTTGTTGTCAACAAAACAATTATCCGGACCAGCACTCTGAGTAATGGAAATCAACAATATCAAAAGTCTCCCATGATCAGATCATCTGTATAGTACTAACCAGGTCAAGTTCAGTTTCATCATTTTTTTAACAAGATTTCACCATCACCACCCCAAAAGTTTCACTTCAACTTTCAATTGCGATCCAATGTGCAAACTCGAAGATCGAAGACGTAATATAAATAAGCTGGATACATAAGCTCATAACATTATGAACAATTAGTCCCGATATAACGATTAACGCTGCAAAGTGACGTAAGACAATAGCTTCAAAGGTTTCTCAGGTGAGCTACAAGTGACCCACTTATTCACGTGTACATAATATCACTGATGTAAATATATAGGTATATATTAGGTATATATATGCACGTAAGTAATATACGTAGGTATAGCTGGCGGTTGAAGGGAATCGAGCGACGTTAACGTCAGACGAGATGTAACGAGACGAATCGAACCGTAAAAACCAGGTGAACGCGTAACGAAACTAAGGGATGAAATTCCAGAAGATTATGAAGATAATTTTGGATCCTGCAGCAGCACTCTGTAACAGATGGGCAATTCCACCTCAAATCGGCCGAGAAATGACCTCGTATTTTTTGAATCGACTTAAACTTTTTTTACGTGAAATCTACGTCAAAAAAGTAGACCCGTATTTTTTTGTTGGTCCAAAAAGTTTTTTTTTACGCTAGTTATGAATTATCGAATTTTACTGTAAAAGTAGCGCGAGGGCGGCTTTGAGAATTAATATCTCGAGTCCCCTTCACCGTAAAAAGATGTTTAAAAACGCGTTTTCAAGGCGATGAAAGCCACTTTTCGATAAAATTTTTCAATTTTTCAAAAAATATAGTTTTGTTATTTTTATGAGCAATCAAAATGTTTATCGATTTTTTTCGCAATCTAAGGCCATTTTTAAAATTCTAAAAAAAATATGATCACATTCCTTATTCAATTCTGAAGATGACGATTTTTTAAAAAAGATGGAGCTATTTTTCTAAGTATTTTTTTTACAATTATTTGTCCGGCGTTGCGTGAGGTTGGCGCGCCGCGCGCCTCGCTACTACCGCGTCGTACGAGGCTCGGCCAATGGCATGACGCACGGCTTCCCGTACATGGAATAACGCGATAGTAGCAAGGCGCGCAGCGCGGCAACCTCACGCAACGCCGGACAAATAATTGTAAAAAAAATAATTAGAAAAATAGCTCCATCTTTTTTAAAAAATCGTCATCTTCAGAATTGAATAACGAATGCGATCATATTTTTTTTAGAATTTTAAAAATGGCCTTAGATTGCGAAAAAAATCGATAAACATTTTGATTGCTCATAAAAATAACAAAACTATATTTTTTGAAAAATTAAAAAATTTTATCGAAAAGTGGCTTTCATCGCCTTTAAAACGCGTTTTTAAACATCTTTCTACGGTGAAGGGGACCCGAGATATTAATTCTCAAAGCCGCCCTCGCGCTACTTTTACAGTAAAATTCGATAATTCATAACTAGCGTAAAAAAAACTTTTTGGACCAACAAAAAAATACGGGTCTACTTTTTTGACGTAGATTTCACGTAAAAAAAGTTTAAGGCGATTCAAAAAATACGAGGTCAAAAAACACCCAAAATTGGCCGATTTGAGGTGGAATTGCCCAGATTCTTGTACGAGTTGATTGAACGCTGCTTTTAATTATAATTTATACCCTGAATTATACTCTCTTGGATTAGAGTTTCCTGAGTGACATCCGTTCCCTGCCGGATCTTGGCCACGCGATTTTACCTACCTAATAAAACGGCTTTTGTATAACACTGTAAAATTTTAGTTGAAATTGTTTTACGCTCAACCTGTGCGTTACTTGCTGAAATTCATTTAATGAACAACTATAGCTTTAATTAATAAATATCGAAACTGCACTGGGTATCTAATCCTGGTAAACATCTCCCATATCAAGTAGGTATTACTAACCAGACTATATCGATTGACCATCAGTAATCAATCAGCTAAGTGACTGCGAAGGAAAGGACATTCTCGTATATATATAAAGAGGTAGAAAAATCGTCGACATATTTATTGGCCGCAAGTGTATTTTTCGCCGGGCAATAACTTCTTTGGGTGATATACAGCGGCCTATATTTTTCAGTGGCTCTGGGAAGCGCGTTCGCCGAAGCTGCGGGAAATAGTATGAGTATAAGGCGGGGAAAGGTGAAAGCCGAGAAAAGAGGCCTATTAGGCGGAGACCACAAGTGGCCTCGTCAGATAAGCAACGCAAAGCGCCTTACCCGAAAATGAATTCGGCACACACGCCACCTCACTACCCCCGCATGCCCAGAGAGAGTGACGGTTACTGGTCAGTGGGCAGAGATCAGAGCTCTTCTCCCTTTTTCTCTCCCTATTCTACCCCCGTACACCCTCGAAAACTCGGGGACCCGAATCCCTGATAATCCCAGCCTCTCTCACACAATCAGCACTCCATTTTTCTCGTTTAATTCTTGACGCCTGGCCTAGCCTTTCCACCCTTGGGTCTGCAGATGTTGCTGCTACGGTGACGTTCGTACTGATGTTTGTATTGGTGGTAGTATAGATATAGTTTGTTTTGCGGAAGGTTGCCAGAGCCCCTGAAGGGTGCAAAGGAAGAAGAATAAGAGAGAGAAGATTTCTCTCGCAAACAGTAGAATCGGGTAAGACAACCGTAAGCCGGGGCTTACGCCACAAAACAGGCACGTCAACAATTTCAGGTACCTAAGCCTTTCGTTGGTTCCTTCATTTCACGCAACGCCGACCAATTATCCGCTCCGTGGACATAGATTTACATTATGCCAAGGGCAAGGGTGAGAGGGTGAGAGGGTGAGGGTGAGGACGAAAGTGAGGGTAAGGGCGAAGCAAGACAAAACGCGGGGCTTTTCCCTTCGAAAACACCATGGTTTTTGGGTATAGGTATCAACCGTGCGTGGTGACTCGGTACGGTGTGGCAGCCAACCGTTTGTAATACGCGTCAGCTTCGGCGGTCACTCAGGTTGACAGTATCGTATAAGGGCTCCGAAAATCAATTCCAATTACTTTGGTGGTTAACGGCGTACGCAGGTATATAACGTGGTATCGATAGTGTCGCAGTTACTCTCTGCATGGGTATTGTGACATTCGTGCAAAACGTGAACAGGCGTGTGAATGGTGATTATACGTGAGTATTGGTGGAGGCTGCAATCGCACGAGGTTTTATCAGACCGGTTGAGTTATCTTGACACGGGTCAAGCATTGTGAATCATGAATTTTAAATCAGCACTAGGTATATACTTTTACCCTGTCGTCGATACCTGACATAGAACCACAGTGCATTACTGACGTTGAAAATTATTTATCACCAGCATTATAACTGGGATACATATACGATAAATTACGAAGCGGCGGGCTCCATTCAGCAAATTGCCGACTAGCACGATTTATCGCCTTTCCCGAATTCTATTTTATTTATTTATTTTATATTTTATACATTTCGGACCTTCCCTAGATTCCTGAAATATTACACCACCGCGTACGCGTACACAGATTTGCACACACCCGCAATGACATACTTGGCTGAACGTTAAATCGCATGAAAATCACATAACTTATCATCTTTTTTTTTTCCTCTTTTCCTTCTTTTTTATTCCTGTGTATTTTTTATTTTTATTTTTATTTTTTTGTTGGAAGATTATACACGTACACCAGCGTTTGGTCTGTAGGGTAATCGAGACAGCTTCGCGGTCCCAAGCTAGCCTCCAATCATGACCATTCTGTGATGCAATTTCGTTCGATTAACGGAACAACCTCTAAACCCGTAACCTGTAACTTGAATGTACAAAAAACACACCACACGCTGCGATCTGCAGATATCGCGTTATTGGGTCAGCTTTTCACCGTTATCCACTCCAATCACAGGCGTAGGGTCCAATTCAATCCAATTAGCGCTGTATGCATGTATATTGCGAAACGTAATTAACAGGAACGCAAGAAAAATTCCACGCGGGCTAATTAGCGCTGAGATAATTCCTGATGCCAACATTTTCTCGGTAAATATGAATGTATCTTCTTCTTTTTTTTTTTTTTTTTTCTTGTTCTTTAATCAAAATTTCACTTTTTGTGTCTAGTTCTCTATGAAACATGGTTCGCTGAAATCAGGACCACCGACGCGATGTGATGCAAGTCATGGCCAGACCGCAGACAGCAACCGAATTTGAAAAACCTATTTGTATGTATGTACGTGTACGTAGGTATGTATACTATGAGCCGTAATTTGGCTGTCGGCAGGAAGCAAGAAAAATGGGGTACCTACATCAGCATTCGCGTTAGGAGAATGTCTCACCAACATTGCCTCCTCCGACTATATTGCGTAAGTCCGCGGTTTCTTGGCAAAGCAGTATTTCCGGCCTTTTGGCCTCCGTTCTCTGCACTTCGGGCGTCGCTTTATGCACCGTCTTATGAAGCTTAGAAGCTAGACACGACGCATCGTATAAACCCCGACGTATTAGTTTGGTAATCTTGGCTCGAAGTTTGAACGATAAAAACTCCATGCCAAACTCATACGTTTTTACTCTTACGTCTATAGGTACGTAGGTATATACGTTTACAATAACCGAAGTTGAATTTTCTCCGGCTCTTACCACTCGCTTATGCTATACCTTCATCCCTTACCTTTGTGGGAATTAAATTACATTCTGAAACATAGGTCTGCGAAATTCTCTGGGGCTGTTATCGTGGCCTAGCTCACATCTCTACACGTCTCACTATACATATTACACCTCATAGCTGTATACACTTACCTTTACGTTCATACTTTATTCAGATCCCAGAAATGCCATAAACCATAATTTGCAACGAAGTTTTACTTCGGAATTAAAGAAAGAATTTTTATAAACAAGTTATAGCTACGTAAGTACCTACTATCAAACATAATATGTCTACTCGTAGGGTCTAATAACAAATTATCAAAAAAAAAAAAATATGTCTACTCGTATGGATATAGTTTAACGTGGAATTCCTCTTCTGCACCCTTGCAGCATCGTGTCAATGACGACCATGATCGTGTTAGTACTGGTAATTCTGAATTATGCAATAGCCTCGATCGAGTTTTCCATTCTGCATCGTTTACCTCACCTGTTACATTATTTTATAAGGATGGAAGGTGAGTGGAAAATTGGTAATGGTTTCAAGCTACGAAACTTCGACCTCTAGACTCTAGAGTATCGTGTATATTCGGCTTATCCCACCTGATATAATAGCGGTGTTAAGTTATAGCAGCCACGGAATGACTCCCTCAGGCACAAGTCCCTTATTGGATAAAGCTTCTCGAAACATTCGTCGTATCGATGTCCTCAACTATGGATAATGTGCTTTTGGCCATGTATAACCATATATTATCCACGTATGCAGATACACGAACAAGAACACATGCACATACTTGTGTGTTGTGTGTATATATATTAGGTAATGTGCATATATGTACAAGGTACGTAGATACCTAGCCACATACTACCGCTGGGACTTCACGCACCAATGTATGGGACACCTGGGCCTTCGAACTTTGTAGTTGATTACAATTTGAATTTATTAGCCTTGCGCCGAGTTGCGGTGCATGTGTACAGCCCATGTCAGTCTCGAAATCTACTTTATATGTAACCATTAATAATGTGGAATACTTTTCTTATAATTTCACAAGTCTTTTTGTCAGTTAAAGAAAAACATGGTTTTGAGGCTCTTTTTCTCAGACTAAAATTTCGGATGCTGACGAAGGATTCAGCGTTGGTGCAGAATTGGTTTAATCGACCCGAAGCTTTTTTTGCGGTTTCGGTAACGCATCGACTTATCATTAAATTCAAACCAAAACAGTTATATTGGAGGGCAGAAAAATACGCGATTTCAAAAAAGTATCAATGATTAACTATTGATATTTTTTTCCCCTGGCACTTATTATGGGGAAAAACTTTGAAATTGAGTATACGAGGTGCTCAGGCTGTTTGAAATTTTATATTTATGTAGCATGACGGTGTTGAAAAATGTTCATAGAAACTTACTCCTCGTGCATATGAGTGCGTGTCACTAAAAGCAGCACGAGCTTTCGTTTGAAATAATTCTGAATAAGATATTTTTCAAATATCCTGTGTACCTACTATAGTCCTTTGAAAAAAAAAAAAAAAAAAAAAAATTGTTTGGAGAGAGCTGTTCCTAAATTATCTTCATTAAGAAATGTATGATCAAAATTTTAATTATCTTAAGGGGACCAGTACAGCGACTTTTGGAGAAATTATCATAGTCCGAAATCAATTTATTTCATAACCAAAGTTCATTTCACATCAAAATATTTTTCTTTTTCAAAATCATGTGTCGTAAGGATTTTAGAGCACCGTTGGACCGATT
This sequence comes from Tenthredo mesomela, assembly GCA_943736025.1. Classification (NCBI taxonomy): domain Eukaryota; kingdom Metazoa; phylum Arthropoda; class Insecta; order Hymenoptera; family Tenthredinidae; genus Tenthredo; species Tenthredo mesomela. The sequence continues at coordinate 32,610,564 of OX031015.1, read as the reverse complement.
CATGTCTTCTTGGATTCATTTTCTTCAGAAAACAAATCCTCATCATGTGTATGTAGGAATTTTAAAATAGACAATTATGCCATAAGTTATGATCAATTTACCAAATTTGCAAAAATTATTATCACTCATTTCTTAAATAACTTGGCCAAAACGAAAATTTTTCAAAATTCCTACATTCATGTGATGAGGATTTGTTTTCTGAAGAAAATGAATCCAAGATGACCTGAATCGGTCGAACGGTGCTCTGAAATCCTTACGACACATGATTTTGAAAAGGAAAAATATTTTAATGTGAAATGAAATTTGGTTATGAAATAAATTGATTTCGGACTATGATAATTCTTCGAAACGTCGCTGTACTGGTCCACTTAATTATAGATTCCAGAATTTCACAGATAAGTACACATCTCTGATTACGCTCCCGGGTTATTTTATCCTAATTATACCATGTGATGTTGATCAAAGTGTGAAAAGAGTCAAGAATCAGGATGTCTCTTTTTTTTTAAATCAGTTAAAAGTATGAAAACCTTGTTGAAACTTGAGGCGAAGTTTGGTCCCAGCCAGAGCGACACAACATATGATAACCCGAATAAAGTTTTCTACGCGTTTTAAACCAACAGTTTTGAAAGTAGAATTTCACTCAGCAGGAAAAATCAGGCTAGGAAGAAAAAGAAACTTCGAGACATAGTTTTTAATTGAATAAATTTCTATGACATCGCATATCTTGGTTCTGAAATACGAAATTAATTGTCATCTAACAGCCGTGCTATTGACGATGCAAGTATTATTTTATTATACATTTATTATAGACTGAGAATCGATTATTATCTGTGATAATAATTCCTCATATACGATACGTGCTAGTGATGATGTAGGGCCGAATTTCCTCGCTTATACCGGAAGTAATTAATGTCACGATTCGGTTCAGGTTTCTTATATGATTTGGTTAAGATAAGAGGTTTTCCTTAAGGTAATTAATGCAGCAAAGTAATATCCACGTATATATCGACGGCTGAGCGGAATAACATCCTATCTCAAATTGTGTTTGGAAACTAGCCTACGTCAAATGACGATTGGAAACTAGCCAATCTCAAATTTTGACTGAAAACTATCCTATCTCAAAATGCGTTGGGAAACTAGCCTATTTCAAATTGTGTTTGGAAACTAGCCTATCTCCAGAAGACATTCGGTTTCTCCGAAATTAAGTTGGTACCACTGTGGCGGTCTCTCTACAGGGCGATTCAGGTTGGACGCACCATATCAGATGAGTTCTCCGGAAAATCTGAGACTCAAGTTCCTTTACCAAACCTTCCAGGGTCAAATAATTTAGGAGCTGCAGAAGATCTTAGTCGACTAATCAGAGGGCTTATGAGTGACCCGGACAGGGCCGGTTCAAGAGTGTAAGTCGAGCAGTGCCCGCGTCGGATAGATTCTTATCGCCCGACGTTTCAGTCCGACTTCTGGATGAGTATGATGGCGTCGTTTCCTGGAGATATCTTCGTACGGCATACGCATCCGTTCTCGTAGTCCAGGTCCTCGGCTTCGTAGTTCTCGTAGTCCAGGCCCTTGGCTTCGTGGTTCTCGTAGTCCAGGTCCTTCGCTTCGTATTTCTCATAGTCCAGGTCCTCCACTTCGTAGTTCTCGTAGTCCAGGTCCTTCGCTTCGTAGTTCTTGTAGTCCAGGTACTTCGCCTCGTATTTCTCGTAATCTAGATCCGTCGCTTCGTAGTTTGCGTAGTCCAGGTCCTTTGCTACGGAGCCGAGGACCTGGACTACGAAAGATACGAAGCGAAGGACCTGGACTACTAGAACTACCACGGCGAGGACCTGGACTACGAGAAATACGAAGCGGAGGACCTAGACTACGAGAATTACGAAGCCGAGGACCTGGACTACGAGAAATACGAAGCAGAGGACCTGGACCACGAGAACTACGAAGCCAAGGAACTGGACTACGAAAAATACGAAGCACAGAACCTGGAATACGAGAACTACGAAGCCGAGGTCCTGGTTTACGAGAAATACGAAGCAAAGAACCTCGAATACGAGACAGGGTCGGTTCAAGAGTGTAAGTCGAGCAGTGCCCGCGTCGGATAGATTCTTATCGCCCGACGTTTCAGTCCGACTTCTGGATGAGTATGATAGCGTCGTCTCCTGGAGATATCTTCGTACGGCATACGCATCCGTTCTCGTAGTCCAGGTCCTCGGCTTCGTAGTTCTCGTAGTCCAGGCCCTTGGCTTCGTAGTTCTCGTATTCGAGGTTCTTTGCTTCGTATTTTTCGTAGTCCAGGTCCTCAGCTTCGTAGTTCTCGTGGTCCAGATCCTCCGCTTTGTATTTCTCGTAAACCAGGTCCTCGGCTTCGTAGTTCTCGTATTCCAGGTTCTTTGCTTCGTATTTTTCGTAGTCCAGGTCCTTGGCTTCGTAGTTCTCGTGGTCCAGGTCCTCTGCTTCGTATTTCTCGTAGTCCAGGTCCTCGGCTTCGTAATTCTCGTAGTCTAGGTCCTCCGCTTCGTATTTCTCGTAGTCCAGGTCCTCGCCGTGGTAGTTCTAGTAGTCCAGGTCCTTCGCTTCGTATCTTTCGTAGTCCAGGTCCTCGGCTCCGTAGAAAAGGACCTGGACTACGCGAACTACGAAGCGATGGATCTAGACTACGAGAAATACGAGGCGAAGTACCTGGACTACGAGAACTACGAAGCGATGGATCTAGACTGCGAGAAATACGAGGCGAAGTACCTGGACTACAAGAACTACGAAGCGAAGGACCTGGACTACGAGAACTACGAAGTGGAGGACCTGGACTATGAGAAATACGAAGCGAAGGACTACGAGAACCACGAAGCCAAGGGCCTGGACTACGAGAACTACGAAGCCGAGGACCTGGACTACGAGAACGGATGCGTATGCCGTACGAAGATATCTCCAGGAAACGACGCCATCATACTCATCCAGAAGTCGGACTGAAACGTCGGGCGATAAGAATCTATCCGACGCGGGCACTGCTCGACTTACACTCTTGAACCGGCCCTGTCCGGGTCACTCATAAGCCCTCTGATTAGTCGACTAAGATCTTCTGCAGCTCCTAAATTATTAGACCCTGGAAGGTTTGGTAAAGGAACTTGAGTCTCAGATTTTCGGGAGAACTCACCTGATATGGTGCGTCCAACCTGAATCGCCCTGTAGAGAGACCGCCACAGTGGTACCAACTTAATTTCGGAGAAACCGAATGTCTTCTGGAGATAGGCTAGTTTCCAAACACAATTTGAAATAGGCTAGTTTCCCAACGCATTTTGAGATAGGATAGTTTTCAGTCAAAATTTGAGATTGGCTAGTTTCCAATCGTCATTTGACGTAGGCTAGTTTCCAAACACAATTTGAGATAGGATGTTATTCCGCTCAGCCGTCGATATATACACGTACGTAGGTAGGGGAAAGTGGGGCAGAATGGCCAGATGGGGCTAAATGGCCGCTGAAAAAAAAATTGACTTACTCGCATTTTCGCACCAAGGGGGATCGTATGAGACGCCTTGCAACGCGATTCCGCTGAAAGTGCTCAAAAAATTTTAGGATGGGGCTAAACGGCCACCCTAATAAAAGTAGCGAAATTGCATTTTCACGTCGAAGTGAGTGAGATAAAACTATATGCAGCGTGGTTCCACTGAAAACGATGCAAAACTGAAAGGGTGGGGCAAAGTCGCTCACCCTACACTGAGAAAAAAATATAATTGAATTAACGAAATATTTTTTTCAATAGTCGCAATTAAATATTTATTCGGAACAAATAAATTTCAATTGGTATGATTAAATATCATATGAAATTAACCGATTGTCACTCACTTCGACGTGAAAATGCAATTTCGCTACTTTTATTAGGGTGGCCGTTTAGCCCCACCCTGAAAATTTTTGAGTACTTTCAGCGGAATCCCGTTGTATGGCGTCTCATATGATCCTCCTTGATGCGAAAATGCTAGTAAGTCAATTTTTTTTTTGGCGGCCATTTAGCCCCATCCGGCCATTCTGCCCCACTTTCCCCTATATAAATTTAAACCGCTTTGCTAAATTATCGCCATTAACAAATTGCTCGGCTCAAGCCGTCGCGCGTCACGATACACGAGCCATTAGGTTCAGATCCTTAGAGGATGGATAGCTTCGGTGCCAAGAAAACAGCAAACCGTAATGACAATAAACCCAAGGCGTTGCTAGGTGTGATAGAATCTTATTATTTGACAATCATCTTTGCATAAGCCGGTACGTAACAAATCTTATTCTCGTACCCGAAATCCTATCTAAAATTCAAGCTGTCTCGAATCACGTTCTTGGCTCGAACTATATAGACGTACCTATATACTTGGTAGAGAATCGAGTTTTCTATAAGATCAATGGTAAAAATAGACAAAGCAACAATTTCATAGTAGTACTGTATAGAAATGTAGGCATACTTTTAAATTTCAATTCTGACTTCTAGAGATTCCGTTAAACTTTTATACAGAAGTTAGACGAGTTTCCAGACATCTCGAGGCAAATGAATTTTTGCCATCCGGTACACGGCGCTCTGACGAATAATGTCAAGTCAGTTTTGAGCTTGAATGTTAATTACTTTTTAGCAAGAATCAAGGAGCTGGGAACTAAATTTCACAATATCACATTGGGTTGTCTTGTTTCGTTATTCATTTTGGATATCACGAGGTGAAAAGCTATTATTTATTACACTCTAGTTAACGTTCGTACAGATTAAGTTTGATGAGCGTGTTTCACCACAATTTATATGATGCACGTTAACTCTTTTCCAATTAATATCAACTAATAAAATTACCTCGACGTTGAATGATTAGAGCCTGTCCAGTTCGAATTGAGTGAATGAGCCCTGAACAAAAAACCAAAAAAAAAAAAAAAAAAATACGAATTTTTCAAAACAGAAATGTTGTTAAAAATACGGAAACAAAAATTGGATGTGCCTGTTCTCCTGAAAAGCTCTTAACGGGAAAAAATTATCATCGTAAATCCTATACGAAAAAGAAGGAGAAATAAAAAAAAAATAAAAAAAAATAAAAAAAACTTGTATGTACCCCTGCTAGCTCGTGAGTGAAATTTCAACCCGTCGGAAAGAATCACGTTAACTTTACAAGGGGCAACTAAAAGGTTTATCTGTAGGTGTGTAACGTATGAATCAATTCAACAGCTCGAATGTAATAGCTACAGATATCTCGACGCGCTAGAAGTGATGGTGTTCGATCTTCAGCCTCGGATTACTAACAATGAAAGGCGTTAATCACAATGAGTAATGACAAAATTAGCATCGAATAGGCGTCGATGAAATTTGAAGCAAAATTACAGTTTCAAATCGCTACAGTCTTCTCCGTTCTTCGGAATAATAATCACATTGCGATAAAATTGTAGAGAAAAAATTTCTACAATACGATAACACATTATGTCAAAAAATATGTGATAGAGGTATACAGGTATAGAAAAATATGAAATTTTGTGCATATTGTCGGATGACAAGGTGATCAATATACAGACTGTAATAGAACCGTGCGAAAAATGACGCACGATATAATTAGATAAAATTCGCGAATTTCAAAACAATTTATACTACCTATGATCGAAAAGCTTTGAAGAAAAACACGTCGACAATTTTGTGAAAATTGCAATTCACAGTAATTGGTTCAGAATAATAACCAACTACCATACGTACGTTTGATGTTGATGTATATACCGATTACAGAACGCATGTGCATAACGCATCGACAAAATTCAAGTGACATTTATTTAACGGGATTATGAAACTGGCATGTTTTCTTTAATTTCCAGCCACCCCCTGCGTTCGGGAAATTCGCAGTCGTGTGTCGCACCGGTAGCTACGAACTCTAATTATCGATTGGTATCGAAAAAATTCGCGAGTCAGACCACGGAAGTGCACGTTTATGTGTGGCCTGTACGTAGCAAACAATAAGCCGCATATATATGTATGTGGAAAGCATTTATTTGGCTAATATTTTCACGCGGACTTGAAGCTTTTTGTATCATTACCACAAGGGAAATTAGACAAGCCAACAACGCTGCCGAATATACGCGCAGAAATACTGTGAGGGTTGGGTTTGAACCTTACAATTTACAGTCACACCTTCGTGTGTGAATTTACTATACAGGTAACATAGAAGTTGGGTTAGCAACATTGCGCAGCGAACAAAAGAGCACCCTTGATATTATTTTAGAGTCTTTTTTTTTTATTATTTTATTCCCCACATGGTCGAGGGTGGAAGCCTTATGTTTCATTCATCGCAGTTGCAATACGCACGAGTAACAGAAGAAAGAAAGGAACCGGTAGTAGAAGCGGATCACAGCATCTGACCAAAGCGATACGGAAACTCGGTGTAATTCGCCATAAAACTTGACGCTTTAAACAGTCGTAAAGATCGAAACTACCCTCTCTGATTTTCCATCAGCTGAGATATAACATTCTCAGACGTTGACTATATATCGGAAGCTTGAAATTGAGTAAAGATAAAACCGAAGTGAGAACCTTGTGGTTCGTCAAGTGGTACATAAAATAGTAGCATGATTTCTTGGACTTTGGTAAAATGAGACGCGGACTACCAATATCATTCCAGGAGTCATGAAATTTATAAATTTTTCATCCGCTATAAGCAGAGTGCAGGCCACTTCAATCGAGGGCGTAGCTAATTCAAAACAGAACATTAGGCGTAGGCAAGGGATCGTAAAATGACGATAGCTAACGTTACGGTATGAACATAAACCGTCAGCTAACCCAGTCGTTCGCGAGTGGTACTTCCAGACCGAAGACACTAAACGTCGAAATATCAGACATTAATGTCGTAACATCTTGTGCCCTTCGAGCAAGATTCCATTCGACTACTGCGAGTATATTACGAGTACTTGAATTCGTACCGAGGCCAAGGTACCTACTCAAAGGTATAAAGGAACCCTGGTAAAGGTAGAATAGTATACATCCGTACGACGTATATAATCAACAAAAAAAAAAACGAAAACTAGGCTTGCTGACGTAAGGACATAGGCCACAAAAATAAGTAAAAGTTTTTCTGCTGATGATTCTGGATTTTTATAACTAGATTCATACTTACTTTGCGGACTCTGGACTCGGCTGATCTTAATTTTCGAAATACCAAGTGACTAGTTTTCGAAATAAAAAAAAAATAAGTTAACGAGATTTTATACATTCAATAATTTTCATAAGTTTAAAAGTGTTACTATAGGAAATTCTATTTCCAATCGATCTTGAAGATTGAATGTTAAGTCTATTCGTCGAAGGAAATATAATCAGGCAACAAGTCAGCCCGTAATTGGATGGCAAACTTTCAAAGTAACGTCGCTGCAGAACTTGCAAAATTTTATGAAAATGCGGTACACCGCTACTATGCTATTTCAAGAGATTATACGATTAAGCGTGGATGCAGTATATATCTATATAACATTTGCAACACAGAGCTTTATATTTACTATTTGGATTTATCTAGCATTAATATTTATAGAGCTGAGTGGCTGAATAATTCAAATTTATTACAACGGTCGAGTTATTTCATTTCTGATGGGTTTTGGAACTTTTTACAACTAACAAGGATAAATTTAATTTTTTTGAGAAAATTCAAATCTAAGAGACGTGTGCTCGTCATTAGGTACAGAGAGCGGTTCTCATCATTGAAATCAACCCTCCAAAGTTTGGTATGTCAGAGGGTAGCTTACAGTTCCACATCAAAGCATGTCACCGACTATTGAATGAAACCAGCGCGAAAACTAATTGCTCACCATTGCAAACACTTTCGCATTTGTTTCATTTGAATCGGTGTCGTACTTTCATGTGAAACTGTAAAACCACCCTCCCTTGACATGGACTACTTTGAAGAACAATTTCATCCCTTAAAACCGTCTCATGTCAGTGCGGGTAAAAAGAACAATGCTTTTCTCTTGTATTTGAACCTCCTGGTATTTTTGTTTTTTAATTCACAAAATTGGACTGAGACACCAAATTGTAAATCCCCGTGATAAAAATAAACGAAAAAGATGTCAGGTCAGGACTGCAAGAGAATATTTGGAATTTCGAGTCAAACTTGGGGCTCCTAATCTTTGGCATAGGTAAATCAAAAAAAAAAAAATGATTCACAATGTTATTTTTTCATTCGAATTTCCCAACTTAGAATAAATGTGGTTGAGTCTTTCTGGCTTCATTGAGGTAATAAAGATCCAAGAATGGTAATAGAGCATGTTGCCAGGCGGGCGTTACTAACGAAAAATAAAAAATGATGTCACGCCCTTCTGATAACTCAACTCTTTTCGGTCTTAGAGGACGAAACTAGCTACTCAAGACCAGAAAGGCGTAACACGAATTTCTCCTTTTTTCTTAATTAAACCCTTCTGGTAGCATCCTGCTGGAAATAGCTGCGAATTACTTCAATCTCACAACATGTTACCAAATTTTTATTTAAAAAAAACCTGCATTTCTTGAATATACAGATACACTCTTATGGCAGCACAGTCGTCAGAAGTGAACAAAAAAACCTCTGATTAAACCGTTTTCGTTCTTATAGCCCTCAATATATCCATATTTATATAATTATATATATGAAGATATATTACCGCAAATTTATCTACATATACGAGTGCAGGTGGGGTGAGTTGGTAGTTGGTGGCGGGATATGAAGTGTCCTTGAATAGCCGGGGGTGGAAAGAGAGAAGTAGAGTGAAGAGGCAAAAGGCTGGGGAGAGGCCGGAAACGGAAAGGTAAAAATGAAGAGGTAAAAAACAGCAGTAGCCGCTAACGAGTTGAGACGGATACAGGGTAGGATTTATTTTTCTAAATGCGTATTTAAGTACACAGCACAGCTACCAATACAATTTCTGGTATTGACGCGTGTGTATATTTATATATAGGGTAGGAAAAGTCACCGTCCATCTCTTTCCACTTTATAATCTTACGCAACGTTAGACTCACGCAGAGTTGATTTCCGTCAGGACAAAAGAATATAATTATTTCAAATACCCCCAGAACCGTACTTCTATTCGTATAACTTGGGAATCGTTTGACAACTTGCCATACGCAAGCTTTTACTCCATTATATATATTAACAGAATAAGACGCAACGTCTTGAAAAGCGTTCGTTGAAATTTTCATTTGAAATCTTCTCACATCTGTTAACAACAATTACGCTAAAAGTTTTCATTGTCTTGCGATACCGTTCAGAATGGACTGTCTACATTCAGCCCAGCGTTGCGAGGTGTGACAATAATGGTTAATGGGATCTGTAGTGTTCTTGAATCGCGGGTGATAATAGAAAGACAGAGCACTAGGAACATCGGAGTGTGTGCAAGAAAGAGCCATGAAGAGAGAGCGAAACAGAACTCGCGAGTCGTGGCAAAGAGTCGACGAGGTACTGAGGGGTGAGAAGGGTAGCTAGTGAGGACAGGAAAAGGGAAGAGGGCGGATTGCAGGGTTAAAAAAGCCGCCACGGCTAATGAGCACGTGAGATTGCGAACAAATGAGGGGCACGGACGAGGAAGCAAAAACAGCAAGAGCATCTCTAAAGCAGACGGTCGAAAAAGTTCCTCGGCAATATTAGGGATATATTTTTTTTTCTATTTTATTTTTTTTTTTTTTTTTCACCACTATAAATCACGGGAAGATTAAAAGGGTCCAGAATATTTTTGTTTCGAGATTCAAAGCGCCGCGGGGAGATAAACCGTTAGGAATTACCGTGTGCGAGGTAGGTACCTATATACGGCAATGGGCTAAGCTTTAAGCTCACGTATACACAAAACTCACACAGTCATATTTTCTCGTTAACATAGGTGTGCAATACACCTATGCAGTCACACGCTAACGGCACTTGGTGCGTAATTAAGGTACGCAATCGACTTAAAATTATGCTTACTATACTATTTCCACCCACTTCATAAAGCGTTCCTTTTTTTATTCACCGCATCTTCAAATTTTCTCTCGAATAATTCCCAAGCGAGGAGCGATTTCATCTTTTTTACGCCCCGAGACTCATAAATCATATCCTAAGCGCGTATAAATGTATTTATATATATATATATGTATAAATATCATATATATAGTATAACTACATACATATATGTGTGCAACGGCACTTTGTGGGCTTGTGCGAACTCTTTAGGCTTCTGTACGACGACGGAGTAGACAAGGAACCCGAGACCTTGTTTGCTTCGGTGTCCAAGTCGAAGACGTTCCTCTCATAAAGCGATTAGGTTTCATTTTCACTCGGCCCTCCGCACCCCCTGCAGGGTTCCGTTTCACTGATTTCTAGTCAATCTCAAACACGATGGACAAGAAATCGATTCCAGTCGTTTCACCCTTACCGCGCGGTAAATCCATCGGAATAAAAGTGGTGAACGAACCCCGTTTATTGCAACCAGAGATTGCATTCCCCTGGCACCTCTCCGCCAACTCCAGCGAATAATAATAATAAAGAAAGAAAAAAAAAAAAAAAAAAAAAGAGAAAAAAACGGGGAAACAGAAAAAAGGAAAAAGAGTTCTGACGGAAAAAAAAAAAGATAAGCGAGAGGAATACTCAATTGTCGTTTGTTTCCGAATTCTCCATTCTTACCCACGCAGCTCTTCCTCTCCAGAGTCCTCAGCCTAGCAAATAATTTAATCAATTAATCATCCTCGACTTTGATAATACAGTCCTTATGAAATATGAACAGCGGACTCCGACGCTTATCCGGAACCCGTAGCTTACTCCAATAATTCTCCTCCGGCACTCGGTATACGACTACGGACCGAATACAGACCGAGCGTTGATACTGAATGGTGTTGGTGGAAGCCGTGTAGTAATTCCCGGGTTGGTGCGCAGGGTGGCAAAGTTTGAGGGTGTTGAAGAGAAGCCGAAGGAAGCTGAGAGATGCGAATGCCGTAGAAAGGAGGGCTGGAAGTTAGGGGTAAGGATAGGGTAGAAAGAGCGACAGAGAGAGAGAGAGAGAGAGAAGGGGGGGTCACGTGGAGCCTGGAATTTCAGGCATGCTAAGTGCCTCCTTGATTTACTCAATCACTTCAGCTCACTCCGACGCTGTACGGCACCGTACTATACATATACCTACCCTTAGAAGCGACTCGCCTCGCCCTGATTCTAGCAGCTGAGCTTGGCTCGTGTCGGTCCTTCCTCTGTTAACCAAGACTAGAGAAGCGCGTGCGTGAGAGGTGTGCAGGGGCTTATATTCGCCCGCACCTCTTATGACGGTTAAATAGTTGGCAGAGCTCGCGCTACCTTAGCACAAATTTTGCACATCAGTTATTTTACACCGTAACTGTTACGTACCTACTGACATTTCTCCTATTATAAGCTTTATTAATAACGGCTAATAACCAACTCCCTATGGGTTTATACTGCCCCTATATATCGCGTTATGACCGGGACAACAAATGAATAATTAACTACAATATATAGGGTCTTATATGATTATTTATATTCTACAGTCATTAATCTACTAATTCCCCGCATATATATGTGCAGGTATATAACTATGTATATATATATACCTACATATCTATATATATATATATATACACAGATACGAGGCGTGAACTTTCCGGGTTACCGTAACTCAAACGGAAAGTAATTCAATACCAGGTTGCCGCGCAGACCCAAGAGAATACTGTACATAACTCCGTTACTATTGTATTCGTCGTGGCATAATTGAATTACTTGAATTACTACCCACACGTATACGTTAAAGGTACTACTAACCCGCATCTCACTGCTATATAGCATTAGGAAAAGGAGCAGGATCGTATATCAATTATCAACCCTGACTTGAAAATCCGACTTATCGGTAAAATGATTTTTGATAGGATGTTATAACGCGCAACATTCATACACAGCTGTACAACGCAGCAACCTCACTCATACCCGCGAAAACCTTTCACATTTCTCAACTGTATATTACAACGACGTACCCTTAATGTACGTGGAAAGTTTCCTTTCCACATTGTCTATGTTCATTCTATATATGTGCCTTGGAGCATACAATACCTACAAGTCCTCGGTACTCACCGCCTGACCACAGCGCGGGTTGTACCACTTGTCGAGGGGTCTCGTGATTGGTGGAGGTAATACCGAGGCACTGGCGTAGTATAGCCTTGGGCTGAGAAGCGAGGCGAGCTCTGTTAGGTGTGTTTCGTAATTGTCTGACCACAGCCGGAGAGTCACTACTTGGCGGACTGGTACTCGACTGCACTACTGCGACAGGTAGCTCGCTGTACATCTAGCTGAGACATATACAAATGTATGTAGTACGTGTATTATATACATATACGTGTTTTAACATGTATTAGAATTAAAAGAGAAGAACTAAACTCGCTAAGCAAAACTGTATATGTACATATAGAATTAACAGAAGCGGCAGTTGAGAGAATGAAAGGACCAGTTACGCCAATTATTGTTCGGGAAATTTTCAGTCCTGCAATTTCGTATAGTAGCTAACTGAAGCGCCGATAGTAGTGGAGTTTGAACTCTAATTCGACGTTGGCGAAAACTGAATTTAATTAAAGAAATTTGACGAAATTGTAACTCATACGGTCAGAGTTTAAGATTTTAATAAACCTTCTATCATATATTATATACAGATAATGTTGTCAACCGATGAATTTTACTTTACTTGACATTTTATCGGATATTGTAGAAAAATAAGGGAGCTTATGCGGCGGGTTTATAAGCCACAGATCGAAACCTCTAACGGGATAAAATGAAGAATCGTATGATAAATTTTTTTTTTTTCCCACAATCGACAGGTAGCGATATAAAGAGAGGAAACGGACTTCCTAAAGACGAATCTACTTTCCGGTAAACTTTTGACGTTAGATTATAACGAATTCGAATGAAATATAAAGATGGAGAATGAAAGGTCAAGAAGAGAAAATCAACCTTTTTAAATCCTGAGATATACGTTCTTTTATTTTCTTCAAAAATTCCGGTTGCTGTGATTGTTCGTAAGGGTTTGGATAGGGGATTTTGGTATGGGTTTGGGTTGTGCTCGTGATCACAGACACGAGATGTGTAGAAAGCGGTGAAAAACTCCTCTCCTCGTGTTCCGAGAAAAAGAAGAGAAGACTTGGAGGTAGGTTTCTCGTAAACCAAGATCAAGCAGAACGAATCGTACAGCGAAGAAACCGTAACTTTCGATGATTTTATTTACTGCCTCTTTATACTCCTATGAAGAAGGTTCTACTGGTTAATGGAGGAAGACAAGAGACAGACCAGAGGTCACGAGAAGCTTCTGAACTTTGACCTCGAGTTGTAGAAACCTAAAGCTAGCCTAACATTTCGTATTTGTAGAAGGGAATGCGGCTCAGGTAAATACGAATCGCTCTACTAGCTCCACGTGCACAGCACTCTGGGAAACGTTTGCTTACCGGGATCTGGACCGGAGTTGCGGGGACCAGAAAATGTCTGAGTGGGAGATGGAGGAAGGAGTAACAAATGAGAGTAAGAGGGAGAGGGCAGAGGGAGATGGAAAGAGAAGGACGTGAAGAAGCGGAGGGTGCAATGCATTAGGGATTTCGAGAAGCTGAAAGAGGAGTGGGACGGGTACAGCTGGAGAGAAAAGCGAGGGCTAAGACAATTGCCAGGCGAGCGGTACAAACCACTTACCGGTTTTAAGTAGCAGTTGGTTCGCCAAAGGAAGAGGGAAGCTCGTAGGAGTAACAGCAAAACCAGCATTGGTAGTAGCAACAGAAATAGCAGCAGTAGCACCAGCAGCAGCAGCACCACCAGCAGCAGAAGCAGCTGAGCGACCCTTTAGTAAATAATGGCTCCTTGTATTCCTCACTCGTTAGAAGCCCTTCCAAGCTAATGTCAAAAATAAACCACTTCACTTTTTTATGAGGCTAATTACCTGTGAAACTGGCCAAAGAATCAAGAGATTTCCATGAGAAATACCTACCTCAACAAATGTTACCAATCTTTTCGAAAGTGAATAAAAATTATTTAAATCGCAAAGGATATCCCCATAATATCCGCTATACTTCGATTACCCATTTTATTAATTTAGGGGTACACTTACTGGGGGGTGATAATCTTGTACTTCGTACTTGCCAATACATAGCCGAAAGAATACACTCGGTGGTACATTCCTGGTTGCCAGTGCGGGTAAAGTTCGTCTAGGTGGACGGCAAACGGGATAGAAGCGTTTCCCCTGGCGCGTGGAGGAGGAAGAGGGTAGAATTTAGTAGCACAGTATCCTAGCCAGCAGTGATTCGCTAGTAAACCCCTTCTAGCAACAAACAGAGATACATTGCCTGCGTAAGTGCTGCTGGCTACGTATACACTGCGTCACACTGCGTCAGTCTCCACATTCTGCAGGAGTACGATGTCACTGGGATAGGTATACACACAGGGCAAGTTTAAGCAATGAAAACTTTGCGGCATCGCTAAGTGGTTTCTTCATACGATTAATTGCTCATCTTCTCATATATATAGTCTTAGAGTACCTACTCCATCTATACGGAAATAATTAATCTTGAATTATAGTACTCGACAATATCTTAATTTTGTGAATTTGTTTGCTATATAATTTCTGCTTAGTACAAATTGAGTGAACGATAACGTTTTACAAGCGGAAGTTTTGATTTCGAGATTTCACGGTACGCGGTGTAGGTATCAGATAAGAAGTAACTAAAATAATTAACACGCTATACCCACCATTCATGTCGGAATAAAAAGATGGTATCTTAATCACGTAACTAATTTCTTCATTCTATACAGTCGACAGTGGTAATTGTTTAAAAATCTGAGAGAACAAAGTGAGAGATTCTCGACTGGTTATTATCTCGCGTGGTGTATAGGCGTGCTTCGAGCCGAGGTATAACCCCTGCACAAGTCAAAATCTGATTACGTGGAAACGTTTACCTCGACGTGAGCCCAACTTCTCAACGATACAAAATGTACAAAAGGCTTTCACACGATCGCAATCGACCCCTGTCAAGGCGTCGAAAGATCGGATACTCTTTCATCGTATAGCTACTATACTATACCACGCTTTGCATTCTTCTTTCTAACCGTCTATAACGTTATCCTGACTTTTAATCCGGAATATCATCTGGCTAAGAGGTCCTCAGAACGTGCCATATATTACGAGACGTTTTCGTATAACATGGTGAATTAGTTACCGCGTGACGTCGCATGGTTATAAATTATACCTTTCATACGAGAGAAAATTCCTACTTCGTCAGAATATGTGGTTAAATAAATGTAGGTTTACCTATACGTTATGATCTTCAAGTGTTGCGACCGTTGCGTTCAGTTTGAGCTATGTGGTTCGGGTCGTGAAGAATTTACTGTCAGGGCGGTCCTCGAAGAGGACCCTCGACTTTACGAGTGTCTTTTTTCAGTCTTTTTGGATCTCGTACAATTTCTCTCAGCGAAACGATGTCCCACTGCTCTGTGCGGGTGCCTACTTTCCATCATTTTCCTTTCAGTTTGGACCACTACCGCATATAACACGCTTTTCCCCACTCTCTCTCTCTCTCTCTACTCGCTCATACCTCTGTCTATGTCCCCTCAGGCTCCCCACGGAGAACCTCTTAGAGAGATAACCTTCAATATATCTGCATCGTTGAATATCAAGAGTTGAAAATTTTCAACCGCACCAGCTTCGTGGAACTTTGTTTGCTAGAGTTCAACGACGCCGTGCTTTTGTTTACCCTCAAGAATCGCTTTATTTACGTCGCACACCGATTAAAACTCTCTAAATAAAGCGAGCACCACCGTGCCGGAAAATAGCCCCGAGACAAAGCCCCCCTAATTATGAGCCTAAGACGATCCCACATATATATACATTATACATATATCTCTAAACAACTATACATAAACATGTTATATATATACATACTAGATAGCGATTGTCTAAGCATTACATTATACCATCCGAAAATTCGCTCCAGGCAGTTCGGCGCGGGTGTTCCCCAAAATTCCTACGGTCAGAGTAAGATGAGAAGGAAGATGGAAGACGCGGGTGAGTGGGACATAGTTGCGAATCGAGTTCGCCGTACGTTTTGGGATGCAAACTGTGTAGGTTAATAGTTGTGTAATTCGATGTGGGCAAGTAAGTTGGTGGTCCTCCCGAAAGGACGAACAATGCTTTCACTTTAGACCTATGAAAGGCCATTGCTGCATATTTCCGAGGAGAATTACAGGGGTTCAAAAGTCAAGACGGTAAACTATTCCCGAGTATAAACCGTGTAGAAGAGAAACGACAGGAACCCTTTTTTCTCTCTCTCTCTCTCTCTCTCTCTCTCTCTCTCTCTCCATTTCCTTTTCTCGCTCTCGTTCAATCGCTGTCTTTTTCTTACTCATATAATTTTATCCGTGTCACTTCTACAACGCGACGTTTCTCTTCGTCTTGCTTGGTATTCAAAACGGTTTCCGAAAGAGCAAGTCGCACTTTGAGAAAGGCTATGAATAAATACATGTCTGACGCGGCTAAGAGATAGTCTGAGAGATGGCTAATCCTCCAGTAGCAGCTGCAAAAACGGAATCATCATTTATAGTCGTGCTCGTAGAGTGCAGCAGAATAGCGCAAGACGGTATATATAGGTACTCGAGAAATATTCTCGTTCCGGGTCAGCAGAAAATAATTCATTCATTCTAAGACCGAGTTTGAGATATCTGGTAATTAAGAAAACGTCCTTAGTTGAATCTTTAAAGCAGACTTGTGCATGTCACATCGTTAAGCTACCCGGGTGATTCGCGTCGCTGAATGCTGCAGGTGTAACGAAATCCAGAATACAGAAGGGTGTAACGGTGCGGTGTAAGGTCGAAAATACCCAGAAGGAAGCCACCCTTAAAGGAGCTGCTGCTAAACAACCCTGGGTTTCACTTGTGCTTGGAGAAATTCACACTAGCTACCCGACGCTAAGTAACGCTAACTAACCTACCCTACCCCTAGGACCCAACCTAAACTGACTCTCACCTCCCGAGAGAAATGGACCAATTATATGCTGCATATAAATCTCAGGGGGCCTAGGGGGGTTTCTGGCTAACGTATGAGCCAGGCCATTGTGCGCGTGGCAAATTTCGTCAGACAATGAAAGGGTTGATTTGTGTTCATGAATTTATATTACATTAACACTCTTCGTTTGGATTTAATAAATTTACGGCTTGACCCATGGATGAAAAAATTTATTATATCAAAACTTATATCTACCGCAAAAAGGTCGTGCTGACCACGTAGATACTAATAAGCAACATATACAGAGTACATTACATATATTGGTATGTATATCCAGGGTGCAGGGTTAAATCGAGCAAAGAAGCCATCATCAACTGAAAATCTACTGGCGAATATCGCACTGCCTTGGTATGTATAGGTACGTAATCTACTCGCTCCGGTGATTCTAATCGGTTCTTGTTTAGCTGAAATACATGATCATTTGCATCTTCTCCTAATCCGTAGAAGCGTGTAAATTGGCAATAATTGATAATTACTATTTTGAAATCTCGGGCGATTTGATCGGGATGCAAGGGGGGTGGGAGATAGGCGGTAAACCGGCAACCGCAAACTATCTTCAGCAAATAGTTTGGATTAGATACGATGTAACATCGTCTGGGTAGGTAGCTGGTAGAAAATTTGAAAATTATTATAAGAGACTATCGCTCGATTGCTGCCTGATCGTTGATGCAACGTATCACGGACGTGTAAGCAGTTCCCTTGGGTAATTACACCGCCTTGTACGGTTCACGGTTCATGGTTTACGGTTCACGGTTCGTAGTTTACAGTTCGCGAGAATGCTAAGGCCAGCTCTAAGCCCGCGAGATTTGAAAAAACAAAAACAAAAAAAAAAGAACAACAACAAAAAACGAGATAGATAGAGAAGTAGAAAAATGTGGGGCTACGTCAGACGCGGAGTGTCCGCTGTTAAATTAAATAACAGAACAGCTCCAGGAAGCACGAGGCCACGAACGAGTAAATAAATGAAAAATAAATATTGAACGTCAGTTGGTTTAGTTCACCGCCTCTTTCCCACCTCGTCTGTGCTATCCACCCCTATCGGAGCCCGTAGGCTGTAAATAACATGGAGCTGTCAGAGCCGAATTCGAACCTATATCAGCACGGAGTCACCGCCATTTCAAACAGACCTGATAACACGCCAGCTCCGTTATAGGTTTATATCATTTACTAACATTTTTCAGGGGGTTTCCGACGGCCCCTTGTTCTTTTTTGACTGTGTTAAAAATTTCAACATAAATGTATATATACATGTATAGGTATATTCGTGTATGTATGATTTCACCGAAAGTATAGGTATCGAGTTTCGCGGATCCAATCGTATTTCCTGACGTAGAATTTAAACGAAATTTATTGTACACTGCACTTATACAGGTAAGGGAAAAATGTTCAAAAATTTTTTTGTCTGTGTAAGTATAGGTACACCCTTCTCTTATCACTATTTCTTACGTTCTCTGTTTTGTTCTTGCGGCTTCACGGACAATCTCCCTATTCCACGACGGTTATTATCGTCACTCGAGAACGTGCGCTCTATTTCACAATATAGTGATTTGTCAAACCTACCGAGGAAACTAATCAAAACTTTAGCGATAACTAACTTACGTGGTGTAAAACCCCGGTGCAGATGCGAGACCGAACTATCTATGGCACCGGCGCATACCCCCTCAACTATATAATTCTTAACTCGTAATTGCATAATAAGACGTGAACGATTTTGCAACTCCGAAGCCCGGAAATTCAAACTGAAGAGACTCGTTAGCAAGTAAAAACGAAATACCCGTAATAAAGCTTCACGCAAGGGAAATCAATTTCTACAAGCATGAACATCATATATTATGGTTCCGGTTCTCCAAATGATCCCGCCAAGACCATTTAGCCCAGCGACCATTGGACTCATTGTCAAATCCTTTTTTCAAAGGAAAAAAGAGGCACAAGATATATCAATCCGGTACATACTTTCTACATTTCGGCGAGGAAAAATATAACCGGGAAATAACATAGTCCCAATCATTTCATAACAGGTCAAAGTTACATATGCACATATAAATGGCTTTAAGCGTAAAATGTATACCTACTATACATATTGTACAAGGTGGGGTGCACTAACCGATCAACTTTCGGTTGTTCGTAGGCCTAATTTCTCCCTGCGGAATTCACACGTCCATCCGGGTACTACTTCGCCACCCTTACCTCATAGCCTGGTATCCTTTTTTTCCATCCCCTACTACCGTTGACCCCCTTGTTCCGTCTCCTCTCCCAATTCCATCCTGTTTGCACCCTTAGAACGGTGTTTCCTGGAAATGACCGGACCGCACCGTGCAATAAATTGATCATTGTCCAAGGAGACTTTCCCATCGCTTGGCGGCTCAAGGGGTGAGCATAAATCGATCCCCTTTCAATTATAGGAAAGAACAGTATTCGTTAACGAGATGTCAGTGGGGGTGTCAGCAACATAGATGTTCCTGTATATTTGAACAGGTTTATGCGGTGTTCATGTTTTCTGATAAAACTGCAGGAAACGAAGACTGGCGAATGCTGATAACTATAAACGGATGATCTGTGATAAATCTAATCAACTGTTGTCAATCTACGTGAAAATTACGTATATCCATATCTACGGAAAAAAAAGAAGACTAAGGTATAAACCGCATTTTTTGTCCAGGCCAGATTTGATTTCCAGTTCAAAAGCTTGGAAGGTCAAACCATACCATCACAAAGCACGTTTGATCTCACAGAGTTTCAGTTCGTCAGACAAATCGTGGTGTTCTTCTTTTTACTTCTTTTTTTGTTTTCATTTTATTTTTTATTTTGCTTCAACCAGTGCTCTCGTCAGATTATTAAAGCTTTCTCTATCTAACTTATGGTATCCCCATTCGCCTATAGAAACTGCTCGAGATATATAACTTGTCCCTGTCAAGCAGTACATCGTATTGTATTTTGCACTGCGCTCAAGTTTTGTCTTTTCCATTCAGTAGCTCTCTCAACGTCTTCCAGTACCATCGAGACTCGAAGCCCACTTGGTCAAGTGCTCGCCTCGAAGCTAGGCACACCTTGGAATTCTACACAATCGGCTACCCTATCTTTCTAACAAAAGCTCTGATAATATCTTCTCATACTCATCGTCAGATCAAATTTCATCAATTCCTTTTTTTTTTTTTTTTTTTTTTTTTCTTTTGTTTCAACAGCATCATTAAGGACATTGAATTACCAAGTGAACGTATTCAGGATGAGTCCGTACACCGCTGTACAATTATATATATATTTTCATTTATTTTGTTGAAGCGATCCTTTCAAATTTGTAACATTTTTCTTTTTGTTTTCTATTTTTCTGAAGAGCATGGCGGCTCTTGAGTTGCGGGGTTGAAAATTCTGGAGTTCGTATATACAGCCGGGAATCGATATCATAAAATACTACCCTATCGTCAAAAAGATTTATTAATATTTATATCAAGTTTTCCTTGTAGCCAAGAACGATTCCTGTGTCGCACACTAAAATTCCAGTAGAAAATGAATTGGTTCTTGTCACGCGAGCAATCAGGCAAAACGTATTCGAGATAGGATATGGAAATGAAGAAGTCAAGGTCGATCGGTGATCGCCTGAGATCGTTTCCTCCTTATGTACAGGTATACTATAGCATACGAGGCAGAAATAGCGATAGCCACGGAATCGGGTAAAATAAAATTCGGGTTTGGGACAGTGGTATAAGAATGTATGTGACCTCAGCCATCTACCGCTCGGCTCCCAGGGACACGAATAAAATAAAAGGAGAGGAATAAAAATCAGAAAAATGGTCACAGACGCGTAAGAGAGAGTCAGAGGGTGGAGTTCTTTCCATCTTCCCTCACAACCCCCGGACACACACTCAGCAGCTCGCGGTCAGTAACGGTAGTCCGGACTCCGGTTGTCTCAGCTGAGAAATATACGACGCCATCGGCAAGACGCACGAACACAAACCACCTCAGTTCTATATACATATATATATGTATATACCTGTGTGGGTGAGTACAGCTATGTATATACCTATGTACTGGACAGAACCGAATCACCTTGCCAGGTCAGTAGGATGAATACATTGCTCTGGCCACTGTTTGCCGAAGGCACGCCTCGCGACGTCGTTTAACGCTAACGTGGGGTCAGTCAATCTTCTTTGTCCAAAATGATACGTGCATGGGCCCCAAGGGTGGCTACGGATTCGATAGTTTCGTAGTATTTCAGGTATAAAGAAAATGTCTAGAACTCTTAATGCCGGTTGAGTCGGGTTGGCTGTCTTTTTGTTTTATCATATATAAGGAAACTTAAATTTTTATTATATACAATATATACATATATGTATTATATATCTGTGATAATCTTACGAGAGATGTGCTATACTGTGATAGGTGAAAATTTGAGAGAGATGACACAAACAAGTGATTCCAAATTTTAGATATCTCGACTGTATTCAGTCCACGTTACGGGTATAGGGGTAGGGGTACGTTGTTGCGTGTTGGAAATATTAAAATGGTATACAAAAGAAAATGCAACTGAACTGGTGAACGGTGACTACCCAGTTCGTTTATTTTCATTCGTCGTGTAGTTCGCGTTGAGAATTTCTACAAAATTCACTCAAGCCTTTGGAATGGTTCGTTCAAAAATCTAGCTGACAGAAAAGACCGTACATAGTTAACTTTCCTCCGCACGTACGCATTTCTCTTCGAACTTTTCTTTTTCCTAAGTCAAAGTCGATAAGTTCGTAAAAGGATCTTTAGTGAGGTAATAAAATCTGATGGAATTGCAATTGAAAATGCCGATGCGAGTAAAAGAGAAGAAAGAAGAGGAGAAGAAAAAAAAAGAAGACACACACACACCAAGAATTCCAAGAAGAAACTACGCGAATACGGGCTAGAGATTTCTTCCTGTAGGATGGTTCCTGTGGGTTATTTCGTCCATCCAGAGTTTTTCGCCGCTGGAATTCCGCGAAGCAAAGAAAACTCAGGAAACCCAGCCAATCCTTCCGTCAACCTTGACTCGATTGGATTCAATTAGCTTTCCTTCCTTGCTGCAAACATTAAAGTGCAAGCGCCGAATTGATTGGCAACATATTTTACCTTCTATATATACTTTGCACCGCGGCAAAAGGCCAAAAAAAGCAACGATTTCTAGCAATGTAATTCAAGTCGTTACTCCAACTGTAATATTACTCTCTACCGACGCCATAACGTGTGAAATACGACCCATGTCACGTCGTATGCTGTATCATAATCCATTTGGAATACCGACAAAATTTTCGACTCATGGACTTACATTAGCTCGGCAGAAGTAATCTCTCAGACCATTCTATTGCACCGAGTTCGCTCCGTGTATAAGATTGAAAGACAGATGAAAGGCGAAATGTGTCAGTAAAAACAAGACTCTTGTTTGTCCATTGGTCCTTGAAAGCTCTCGAACCCTTTTCAACGAAACCTTTCCCGCCCAGTTCTCCCCATTGCTACCCCTTCAACGCCAAAGACATTCGACAAGCTCTCCTATTCCACCAACGGGAGATACCATGCTGAGTGTTGTGACCAGAATAGCAATATTATACCTGAAGTCACTTCGACAGTTTCCATGGGGCTGTTTTCTAAAGGTATTTGCAATGCTTATCGCCATAGTGACTCCGTTTCTCGCGGGGTTCAGCATTCGTTTACTTTCGATGCTTCTCACCCTTGCGCAAGAGAATTTTGTACGAAAAAAAGATTCCGTCAGATTTTTTGTTCCTTCTTTCCTCCTTTTGACTTTTTTTTTTTTTTTTTTTTTTTTACCGTTTTATTTTTTGGATATTATATTATCGCGAGTGTTCAATCTGCTCTAAACTTTTCAATTAAATTTTTCATCCCTTTGATCAACAAAACTCTGTGCGTTTAATTAACCCGTGGAATAACTTTTTCCCCAAACTTTAATTAACCCCTTTGATCGGTTAACTGCAGACAATATTTAAGATGAAATTGGGTCGATAAAAAATGGGTTTTTTTTTTTTTTTTTTTAACCCCGTCGGGATTCCAAGCCCTGCGGCCTAATGTCCTAATGTCCGGTCGGGACCTCCCCATTAATATATGTTGTCATACTGCCACACCATCCATTCATCACTGCTAAGTCTATATTTGACACACAAAAACTCATGCCTGGGGTCGCCGGTCACTGGGCGGACATCACGTCTGCTTAATTTCGAGGGAAAACATTTTTCAAGTGACAAATATTACCACGGTCACTGAACGGCATGTCTTTCATAATATATGCACATAACTAAGTTCGACATTAGCATCACGACCGCCACCAGTGCGCCGCTTTCTACATCGAGGTAAAATCGTGTCGATGAAACTCGATCTGAAAATTAAAAACCGAACGTTTGATCGATCGGAATGTTTATTCGGTGCAGAGATGGCACCCTCGTTACCAGAACCCACCACTTTATTGATCGCTCCATAAATATATCCCTCGAGCAATCCTCAATCCGAGGGTGACACATCGACACACGTTATATCCTGAAAATTTGACGTATATATCGGTAGGTACGATTGAAAAGGGGAATACAATTTTTGTCGATTTTTATTCCATTCTTTCTTTCTTTGGTTTTTTTTTTTTTTTTTTTTTTTTTTTTTTTTTTTTTTTTTAACTCGGTGAAAAATTAGGGGACAGAACTGCAAAGCTTCGAGATATGTGTAGACATGTGTATGGTACACATGTAGGCACATGTATCTTACAGTAGGAAACGGAACAACGTGTATGGGGAGGGGGGTGACCTGCCACAGTCTGCGTCGCGGAATAATTCAAGTAGCTCGAGTATAGCCCGCAAAGCTGTACTAGACTCAGACAAAGCCTAACGAAGCTTCTATTCAGCAACAGTAGGTACTGCAAGCCCAACTTCACTTCCATTATGCTTACTCACAACTCGGAATGTATCTCAATGTACATACGTAGAAGAGAATTGTACAGTGGGGGCGCGTCACGGTTTTCCCGCATCCTGTATATCGTCTACTCTTCCCGTTACACCGCACAACCCCCCTACATCGCCGTCAAATAATTCGACAGTTTTTCAAGCTAGAGAAAGTCGGCCCACCATATCGGCCGCAAAACTTCGCCAGAGCTTTTCTCCTCCAGGCTACGTCGAAAAGCATTTACCACGAATAATGCTGAATGGGGGCGAAATTCTGGTGAATCATTTCTCCACTTTTTTCTGATCGTCCTTTTTTTTCTCTCTCTCTCTCTTTTTATGTTTTATGTTTTTCATGTATTTTCTTGCTCCATCGCTTAGCCAAGTCTGAGGAATTGAAGTCGTCTTCAAGTACATTCGAACGTACTGTCGCGACTCCATCGACGTATCGTAGTAAGACTTATTTTCCAAACACCTGTATTATACCGGAATGATTAGAAAAAGTAAAAAGAATTGAAAAAAAAAACGTATCAAGAAAAATGAGACAAAGAATAGGGGAGTAAAGTACAGAGAATACAACGAGATATATCCCCGAGAGACTCATGGACGAGGGTGTGCTGAGGTTCTCTATGGCTATATGGCTTTCCATGGAATTATATTTCGTCGGCGACCGCATGCGCCCGGAGAGTCGTAAGAAATCGCGCCATATAAAAAAATAAATACTGAAATAACATAGCGACCCCTTGTATAAACATTTCCTTCGGGTATGTGATTCGATAACAGAACCGAACGTTTTTCTCCCCGATTATATTTGCCTTGTACCTTTGATGCAGTGCAAACATATCATGTATTTCTTGACATATATATATATATATATATATATATAGTACGATATACGATAGTATTTCTACGTATTATACGAAGAGTGACCAAGATCTGACAAGGTCCATTTTCATCTTATCTCGTCCTGTCTTTTCTCGTTTCATATCGAACGAATGTACCCTGCATTTCAATTTATAGGTACATCATACATGTATGTAGTATATACATACATATATACCTATCTATGCTTTGATCGCTTCTTCGTACGCGTCATAAAACCGTTATAGTATACAATAACGAGCGTTTCGTCGAGCTGAAATTTAACGAGGAATATTTACGGTGCAGCTTCGATGACGAAGAGCTGTACGGGTTGTTTTGGTTTATCCTCTTCGACCTGCGACCCGGTCGGAAATTAGTTGATCGTATTTAGTTTGGTTATACCGTTATAAAAAGGGAATATACATAAAAGTAAAAAACACAAAAAGGAAAAAAAAAAAAAAAAAAACACCCACAAAAATTCTATGATTAAGGTAATAAAATTCGGAAGGCGGAAGCCCGGGGCGTTTTAGGACGCTGATTGGCTCCGTCTAAGCACCCAATTAGAGCTGCTATTAACCCCGTAACTGTGCCCATCGTTTTACCACACCTTAAACGAAACCTGATCGTTCCAACGTCCAAGGCTGTATTAAGGCCTAACCGTAGTATCCTTAATGCCCTGGACGTCCGTCGTTAATTCTTAGTGGGGCAAAATTGCTTCTGGAAATTGAAGGAAAAGGTTGTCACTATTCAATATTTCTTCAATACAAGTGAACTGCGAACGGAGACACTGCCAGTTATCATTACCGCCAGAAATACCTTCCGATGTAGGTATCACGGTTGTCTTGATTTATTTAGTACCTCAGGTTAGCCTTGTCACCAACGAATTCTATGCCACTATTCCAACGGCGAGTATATAGAGTCGACATAAGTGCAATCAAGAAACGATCATACCATTTCCTCAAAAAGTTCATGTACAGACTTTCAGATAGTTCGATTTTTCAATATTATTCTCATTCAGATGCAATTTTACAAAAATATTTAAAAGCTTCAAGGTGCAACCCTTTCGTCAATGATTTTGAGCATGAAGATAATATCTTCTTTCAATATTTATTTTTTCCCTGATTGTGTTTATAATTAATCTGATGATGAAATCTTGTCGACTTCGTCCTTTACACTGTTCGGTTCGCTGATCCTTGTCCAAGTCTTTCTAAATCGTGAGTTTTGAATTAATGTGCTATTAGGGTAGATGAGGTCGATATCGCACTGTCGAAATCACTACTACAATATTGTGTGAAATATTGTTACATGTACAACTATAAGATCATAAATTAGGACAAGTTTCCGCGTGATTTATTACCGATGTCGTTATTATACCGTGCCGCTTATCGTAGACATGAAAATTGACATTTTGTTATGTATTTGGAAGCATTCGTCTTTCTAGTGATCATAATAAAATTGAGTATCTTTATCAACCGCAATCGATCAGATCGTGATTGTGAAACGAGGACAACGTATCTAGCGAGGTAAAAATGGGAATGACAAATGTGAAAATCGTGAATAGGCAAATAGGTGTAGCTCAGAATGGTACGACGAATGCAACAGACACAGAAATTGCAATTTTAAAGTCCTTTCAACGAGTACGACAGCAACCCAGTCATTACACCGTACGCGAATTGTATATAAATTGCACGATCAAGTGAACCTACCTCTATTCTTCCGGGTCTCTACTTTACTAACGGCAACATGTCGCGCGTAAGAAATGGGCAGAAAATAAAATGGCACGTACGTCGTATAGGCCAGTTTTATTAGCAAGTATTCACCAGCTTCTATACTGTCGACGTGAGCTAGCATCAAGTAGCTGTGAACCTTACCTACCCACTCTCTATGTCTCTCTTATTTCTCGCTTTTTCTCTTGTTGGAAGAGTGACAAAACAGAGATCTGACATTCAAGGTCTCCTCTCAAGTCTCAACTACAGACCCGTTTCCGTTGTCCCTTAGGAAACGGAGACTCGCCTGACACCCGAATGACAGCTAGAGTTGCTACACGGGCGTAAAATCGCACAACTGTCCCACTGGGTGATACACACATTGAGCAAGTGTCAACTTACGACTGAGTTTTATCAAAACTTTTTCGTATCGGCCAACTTGGTATATACCAAACTTTCGTACGTATACTGTCACAACTTATTACTTACAATTTTGCCGCAAATGAAGAGGAGACCACGTGGCAACTGGCAATATCTTGTCTCCTCTTCAATTGTTATCTACACGATATTTGACAATGCTGAAATTACGCTTTGAAATTTGAACACCAGAATTTGGTAACGAATTCACTCGTGTTTGTTTGATGATCAACCTTTCATTATTCAAAAAGATACGCTTCAAACGGGAAGAGAAAAAAAAAACTATATCAAAATGTACCCCTCGTTTTTATTCCCTGAAAAAGAGCGGAAGATTATAACAACAGAGTTCAAAAATATATCCTACTTTGGTTTGAAACACTGAATTCTGTAAAATTTTATAAATCGCAGTTGAAACTACCACTGCAGCTTTTAGCCAGTCTTGATTGAGATGGATTATGACAGACTGTTTCAGTTTATCTATCATTAGAGAAACTGAAATAATGTTACAAAGAATCTAGCGCTCGTCAAACCCTCATTACTCATTTATTACTCTATATTTACGATCATTTAGCTTCAGAGTAAATTGAATTGTTCTTTCACTTGTCATGACCTGATGTATAACTGCTGCAATTATACCGATATAAATCGGATGATAGACATTAGCTATTGTATAAACTAATAGAATGACTATTTGAAATTTGTCAAGGAAAGGGGGCACATAATCATAAATCAGGACAGCTCAATTTTAGACAAATATTAAATTCAATCATTGATTTTTCACTGATACTCAAAAAAAAAAAAAAAAAAAAAAACTGCAACTTAATCGTAAGTTACGAAAATTGCAGGGTTCTAAACGACACTGATCGTGAGCTGCATTTGTAAATGATGGTGGAAGCG
The DNA here is from genome assembly GCA_943736025.1 of Tenthredo mesomela. Lineage (NCBI taxonomy): Eukaryota > Metazoa > Arthropoda > Insecta > Hymenoptera > Tenthredinidae > Tenthredo > Tenthredo mesomela. The sequence continues at coordinate 32,582,798 of OX031015.1, read as the reverse complement.
TGGATCGGAAAATCACAGGATACGATCACACGCATACGCTATCAATTTTTCGTACGTAAAATGGTGCATTACTTTTTGTTAAAAATAAAACATCGTAACTTGCAGCCATTGGCAATACAAACTATACAGCCACCAGCTGGGCTCCAGCATTATCGAGTGCTATAAAAACGTCGTGCACGTCTGAAGCCCGTGATGTGGAGGTAAGTCTTATGCTAAAACGTGACGTACTAACTCGTGGAACGGCTGCATCGTATTTTATCATGAACTCGTTCGCAATTTCATACCTTTGGTGTGCTAGGTGCGGTAATCGCACAGCTAGCACGAGAGAATTCCCCGGAGTAGGTACGTCTTAAATATAACAGCTCGAATTTGAAAAATGATCTCTCTTATACCTACTCGGTTTAAATGGACCTTCGCATTCACCATTTCAACCCTTTAAACCCTTTAAACCTCCAAGCTTATACCAAAACGTGAAGAGAGGACATTTGATCCGGTGAGAAACTTTCCCTGGAGCGTATGGGTGCAAGATAAGGTATATCTTGATCCCTCTCTCATTGTCCGCTCCCCTATCTCTTGCAGGCCTTACGATCGTCACTAAATCCTGTATATCTTATTATTCTCTGGATGCGTTTCGGGAGTGAACTAAAACTTTACTTTGACTACGTTAAAAGTCGATTACCTACTCCATGATGTATAGAGTCAGCAGTCTTGAAGTTTCGGCAGACTCACTTTGAGACGAAGAATATTAAACTCCGGCAAGGCAAATACACGCGATACAAGACTCATGCATATAACTATACGGGGAAGATTTTGGCATGCAGGACAGGGAGCCTCTAATGCTGAAATATCGTCCGTACACCAACGGCCGCCCCTCCATATTCCAAAAGCACGAAAGCTCGCATGCGTTTCACCGAGAGAAGCCAATAGAGATTTTAATTTTTAAGGTAGATATTTCGTTTCGAGTATTATATAGGTACAAATCCTCAAAGGTGACATAATCGGAGTCAATTTCTCAGTTATGATTACAATTTGCGGATCATTCTTCTTCTAGTTTGATTAAAGTTATACCGTCAGATTTACTGCACCCTCCAGACAACGGAAACGTCTCGCTATACTAAAAGTGTGAACTACCTGTTACATTCCGTCACTGAACAACACAAAAGTGAAAAATAAAGCTCACCTCAAATGGGCAATTTAAAATTGACTTTTCACTATACTAGTTATTAAATGTCAGATATGAGGGAACAATATTTACTCAGTTCGGGTGAAGCTAGGGGATAATATTTGACTGGTGACCCCCGTAGCTTTCAATATTTGAGTACTTAGCTGAAGCAAACATCAATTATCACTGTGGACTCATAGATTTTCTTTAATAATTCATTTCTGATCACGTGACTGAATCAGGTATTACTACTTCGAGGTATATGAATAGGTATATGGTCTCCCCAGTAAATGAAGTGAAATATGTAATACCCACGTGTTTTTATTATACCATATTTTCGCTATTCTGTAATTGATGACAAAACGACTTAAAGTTTGTTATAATTAACGGTGAGACGACATGATCGTGAATCTCTGTTCAGGACTCTCGGATAAAACCAGTTGACCGCAATCCTCAGAAAGTTCAAATCGTTTTTACTTCAAAAACTCTAACTGTAGACGTCAGAGCGATCTATTTGTAAAGCTGGAAATGGGTGGAGAGGAAGGGTCGCTGTGGTGGGTGAGGACTCGACTGGTACGGGGGTTACCTACCCCTCTTAATCCCCTTTCGTGACAGTCGCTTGTTTTTCCGGGTATACTCTCGCATGTCTCTCGTTTCACAACCGGCAATGCTGTTTTGTCTTTCACCAACCCAAGCCGCACAGTTATTCATGCTCTGTTGCACCGCACGTTCAAGTACCTACGCTGGTATATGCCTCAATTTGTACTGCATTTTCCATAAAAACATTACCACCCTCTAACACGGAGAGCACAAACTGCAAAGCAAATTATACGTAACGTAGATCTACACGCAAGCCCATCGCTTGTATTAGTATTATTTTCAACAAATCGCTTCATGGAGGAATTATTGCTTTTACGATATATGTAAGAAATTAAGGATTTTTTTCGGCTGAACTGGGCGAATATGGTATCTTATAGATATACACGTAAGGAGTAACGAATGATAACGTTAAAACTCGTAATCGAGGTAATGTCTTACGTCTGAAAGAAAAGAGAGAGAGAGAAAAAAGGAAAGAAAATATAAAAAAATATTCTATCACAGCCTTAAGCACTGCTGGGGTGCGAGCAATAAATTATACCTATTCTCTACGAAAGATGCTTTATTCCGCTACTGGTCTGCCGCAATTTATATTTGTTATTTAGAGCTTCTGGATGGAACGCGGCTGTATCTTTGCGCAACTTGAAAAACTGCTGCCTGCTCTTCCCCGGTATCTGTTTATCTTGCAAGACAAAGAAATATCTCGCTTTTACAGAGGCTCACTTCTTGCTTGACAATATGTCGTTAATCAATTAGCCATAGTATATCTCAACTCACACCTTACTGACTTTTATACGAAATCTTGAAGATGGGATTATCGTAATTCCATAAATCCGGCGGGAATAGCATTTCGAAATCACGTGTGCACACTCAGAAAAAGGTCTTGTTGACACAACCAAAATTTAGTTATTATATGGACAATCACATTTTTTGTTCAGTCAATCAAATTTTTTGTTCAGTCAACCAAAAATTTCGTTGGGATAACCAAAATTTTGTTGGGACAACCAAAATTTTGGCTATTCCAACAAAATTTTTGGTTGACTGAACAAAAAATGTGGTTGTCCATATAATAACCCAAATTTCGATTGTGGCAACAAGACCTTTTTCTGAGTGCATGTTCAAACATCCGTTGTTATACAAGACCCTTTTAACAAGGGCGCGATTATAGTTACCCTCAAAATATTGGTACACAGTTATTTGTTAGTCAAACTATTTTCGTGACAAACCCGACGTATAGCTATACCTCCAACAAGTAGTACACCAAACTCCATTGTTCGTCGACTGCAGCTCTGTCCTAACGAACTTCTAGCTGTACTCAATTCCACGCTCATATGTTACGTTTCGAAAATCGAAAAAGCTCTTCAGCCCAACAGTCACGACATATATAGGCACATATAGCTGTACAGCTGGTGTGCCCAAAGAGCCATTATTCCGTACACTATGGCTGGCCATTAGTCCAGTAGTTGTTGGACCGCTGGTGACCGACCACGTGATCAAACTATTCTAGCGGATAAATTGGGCAACCCCAACCCCCTGACCTATTGGGTTACGACCTTTTTCTAAGCTGGGTGCTGGCCCGAATGAAAATACCAATAGATTGCACGTCGACTTCAAACATTTACAGGAAATAAAATTCCCTTTAGTTGGACGAAAATCTTCGGAGTGTCGTTGGCCACTCGCAGAAACCCGAAGTTCGACTATAGAGTAGCAGGGGTCCCTTGGGAGCCGAAGGGATGCCAAGCAATCAAATATTTTGTCGTGCTGCCGAAAACCACCGCCCGTCCACATGCCACTCTATATATACCATCTATACGTATCAGTGTGGGTTTATATATATTTATACACGAGGCTGTTTTTGCCAGAGCTACGATCGACGAGAAAAGAAAAAAAAAAAAGGAAAAAGAGAAACAGAACCTTAGCTGATCTTTGTGCCCTTTGAGAAGCCCCCCAGACTCTCGAAACACACAGACTGTGATTCAAATTAAGATATGAGATTACAAACCGACCGCAACGAGCTACCTATTGCCTCGAGTTTTTATTAAAACATAATTCACTTCACTTACGTTGCCATGTCCTTATGGATAATACAAAGAAGAAGCTATCCTCTTTCATAAAATCCAATTTAAAAACTATTTCTGATTCAAGACTACCCATCTACCTACCTACCTTACCTACCCTACTCTTCGCGTATAATAAAATGCTGGCTGAGTACTCTTTATCTGACCTCCAGCTAATTTGAATTTTATTATTTCATAATTGAAATAGTTCAGTCGTTTCAGATCACTGCAGACTCTCTGAGAAATTGTAATATTTACCAGCCAACCGAGCCGTGGTGGCTAATGGCTCGGAGCGGTGAATCTCTGCAGTAAGCGACTCGGTAACCGTCTTTGCCCTTAATATTGAACGCCTGTCTTGGAAGCATTATGCGATATCAACATTAACGTATACTCGAGAGTATTAACTTAGATAATCGAAACATGAAAGTTAAGCACAAGATTGATCAGATTCTTTTCAGATAAAGTTATTAAATGATAGGAGGATGGGTATTGATTTTTAGGCGCAGCCTACTTTATTCCAATACAACTTCATCGCACCGATACATCGAACGGGCGTGAGAGTTTGCCATCTACCCAACTGACTTACTTATCAGATTTTTACAACCCTAGTGGAAATTTAGTTTTGACACTTGGTGAAAGCTCTCTAAAAGTTGACCAGTTTTAACTTTCAAAAGTTACTCGGAAAGATCGAAGAAACAAAATATCGATCGGAGGAGGAGGAAAGAAAAAGACTGTGAAAGTACGAGTAGGTATACGAAGTCAAGTGAGACGAATCACCTGCGATAATTTTGTGATCAAATTAGGGGAAAAAGTGAAATTCGAAACATATTTAATATAAAATGTGAATTTGAGGCAAGTAAAATAATTCCACTGTATAATATACAAGGTGAAATAAAATCTTTGTAAACTTTTGTGAAAAACTCTAAGTCTCAACATTTCAGATTACGTCATTATTTCTTTGAAAAAGTCGAATAGTTGGTTTGTTGCGAAATTGTTTGCAGGGAGAGATTTTTCAAAAAAATTCTAACAGTATTATACTGTTATATTTGATGATTTCACCCCTATATATTACTTTCATACGATCTAGATCAAGTAGTCTATATGATAAAAGACATCTCTCAAAATATATGAATCGCCGTTGCCGTATCAATAAGTATTATTGTAAAACAAATTAGTCTGTCTTTAGCCTCGTACTGAAGCAGACCTGTATTTTCTGAATACATAAACCTTTTGCCCAATTGATTATATTTCATCTGATTCACTTTATTTCTCTCGGGAATCCATAAATATTAACTTATTATTACAACAAATATTAAAAATATTACATTGGTGTCAGAATCGGGATCTTACCGGGATCGATAAAGTGAATTTTTGAAAGAGAGTTCGTGATTGTGAAAAGATTTAAAAAGAATTTGAAAAAGAAAAAGCAATGTCTTCTCGTCGACGAGCAATCATCGACGAACAAGCCCCAGCACCTCAACCTCAGGTTGATATAATGGAAAGACTTTTCCAAACTTTGGCTGCACAACAACAAGCTAGTTTAGCTGCACAAGCAGCACAACAAGAAGCCAATTTAACGGCACAAAGAGAACGCGAAGAGCGAGAAGCTCAACTACGACGCGAAGAAAGAGAAGAACGCCGAGCAGAGCGTGAAGCGAATTTAATAGCGCAACGCGAAGAAAGACAAGCAAATTTGACAGCTCAACGGGAACGCGAAGAGCGCGAAACTATTCGATTGAGGGAGGAAAGAGAAGCAAACTTAGCGAATCAACGAGCTGATAGAGAGGCGAATCTGGCAGCTCAACAAGCTACCCTATCCTTATTGATGAGACGCCTGGAGCCACAGGAAACAATGTCTCAAACCTCAACTCCTAGACGATCCCCAGTAAGGATTGAGGAAATAATTGAACCCACAAATATACGGTCTGTACAAAACTATGGGGAAGAAGAACCTTCCCCAACAATACGTAGACCTCGTACGGGTGGAGCGGCAACTTTTACGCCACACACCCGTACTGTACCTCAAAGCGACCGAATTGGAGGTACAATTCGGGACGCACGAGACGTAGAGAATATTAATCAAATGGCTGGTGACCAAAATATAGACAATACAATTAATAATCTTCCTCTCAATTTATCTCGAGCCGGGAGTAGTCGCGATAAACAAATTAACGATACAATTATTACTCGTAATGAAGGTTATACTGAGTCATCAAAAAAATCGTCTAACCTTAAAGTAAATTTCTTTGACGGATCAATTCCTTGGGCTGACTATGAGCGACAATTTCAAATAATTGCAAAAGTAAACTCTTGGTCCTCTATTACTAAAGCCGGACAGCTTGCAGGAAGCTTGAGAGGTCCTGCCTTGGCTGTTCTATCGGCTCTGGCTGATTCAGACATTGAAAATTATGATAAACTCAGTGCAGCCTTACGTTTGAGATTCGGAAGTCAACTCATATCAAAATTATCTCTAACTCAATTAGATCTTAAAAAACAGGCTAAGGAAGAAGGTCTTGCTTCACTCGGAGTAGAAATAGAAAGATTAGCTAGAATAGCTTTACCCAATTGTGATGAACCTACTAGAGACATGTTAGCCTGTAATAAATTCATTAATGCAATAACAGACCCAGAGTTGAGACATACTCTTAGCCTGACAGGACCTTCTTCTGTACAAGAAGCGGTCATTAAGGGTCTAGAAATTGAGGCATTGACTAAACATCATTTAGGAGTAGGAAAAATTAGACAAATTGAAACAGATAAAATTCCTACTATCCCTATAAAATCAAACGATTCTGAGAAAACTACTCCCAGGCAGCAAAATAATTATAACAGAAATAATAATAATAATTACAACGTAAATAACGGAGGCAGATCTCCACCCGTGTGTAAATTCTGCCATAAGATAGGTCATGTAACAGATAAATGTTTCTCATTAGAAAAAAGGAATAATTCAATTAATGATAATCTTTCGGATTCTCGGACGTCTTGGCGAAAAGACGACGAGAAAAATAATTATTCAAATCAGACTTCCTGGAGGGATAGAGATCCCTCTTCAGATTCACAACCAATAACCTCAAAAGAGTAGGTTCTAATGATTCAACGGAGCTTAGAACTTTTTATTAATAGTCCTAGTTCTATCCAATTTTTTTTAATAGAAAAAGTGTTACGTAAATGTTTTAAATGCGACTACGATCGTTTATCTTCCAATTCATTATTTATTTTCAATCGATCTAACTTTTCTTTTATTTCATTAGCGTGATAGCTATATAAGAGATCTGAGCGGAAAATCTGCATATAGGTTATGTTTTAGTTTACAAACATTAACCCAAGTTTTTCCAGCTCCCGATATTCCGATAGTAGGATATTCTATTTAAATGACGAAATGATATTCTGAGACGAGAAGAAGGAAGCCTAATTCATCCCATCCTGACCTATTATTCCGGTTTCCTCACTTCTATTCAGATAAGATCGTTCCAATTTATATTTATAACATCTATTTAATAGAATAATTTAATTTATTAATTTATTATATTTGAAATAATCTATCTAATATCGAAAAGTTTAATTTATCATTTGAAAGAAAATATTTAAAAAGGAATTTATAATTTTGATTTGAATAATTTAATTTATTAATTTATTATATTTGAAATAATCTATCTAATATCAAAAAGTTTAATTTATCATTTGAAAGAAAATATTTAAAAAGGAATTTATAATTTTGATTTAAAAGAGATTTGAAAGGAATCTATAATTTTGAAGAGTTTTTAGAAGAGAAACTCATATTTATGACCTTATTATTTCGAGAGAATAACATTTGTCCTCCCATTTAGGTCGTTATGATTTATTTCGAAGAGGTTTGGAGTTGGATCTCCTGGAGTTCAGAATCGGACTTTCCGTTCCAGTCTTTGGTCCTTCTACCCCTCCAACCCCTTCCTGTTCCAGTATTCAGGACTTTCTTCATATTGACCAAGGAATTCTTCGCCTTGTTCCTGTTTGCTGATTCTTATTTCCTGATTCCTGTCTACTGATCCTGTATTCCTGAGTTTCTACTCTTGTTCCTGGTTCCTGTTCTTGAAGATTTTTGTAAAAACCCATGTTGTGAAATTAAGTTAGACTATCTTTTTAGAGGTTTTCTGTGGTTTCCCTACTAATAAGAAGACGAATGTCAGATAGTACTTAGGAAAATTTTTAATTATTTGAGCCACAGCTCCGATTTTCCTAAATAGAGCACATAGATTTTATGATTCAAATATTGACTTGCTAATCCTTATGATGATTTTAAATAGACAATTTTTATTATATTTACCTTACGAGTCGGGTCGACTCTTTCACTAAGGGGGGAGTAGTGTTATATTTGATGATTTCACCCCTATATATTACTTTCATACGATCTAGATCAAGTAGTCTATATGATAAAAGACATCTCTCAAAATATATGAATCGCCGTTGCCGTATCAATAAGTATTATTGTAAAACAAATTAGTCTGTCTTTAGCCTCGTACTGAAGCAGACCTGTATTTTCTGAATACATAAACCTTTTGCCCAATTGATTATATTTCATCTGATTCACTTTATTTCTCTCGGGAATCCATAAATATTAACTTATTATTACAACAAATATTAAAAATATTACAATACTATGCATTGTAAGAGATCAGAGGAATTTGCCTGACGTGAGCTGTGGACGTAGGTATTGTAGTATAAAGTTTGCAACACATCCTTGACTTTGGTAACGAGATGAAATTTCAAAGCATGCGACTATATACATATATCTACCGAAAAACGAGACTTGTTTTATTTCAGCGAGTTTCATTAAACGCATAGAGCAGCATCGAATAAAGCACAGCGTGGATGCCGCTAGCTGTGATCGAGTGGAGAGTATCGAATGTTCACTCTCTGTGTTCACTCCAATAAACTTCAGGCCTGGCAAGTTTGCTCCCGTTGGTGTTCATCCTCTGAAGAGTAGGCGTGGTGTCACCAGCTCAACGTACGTACTGGGTGTTCGAAAAATCGAAAAGCTTTCATGATCAAAAAAAAATAAAAAAAAGCACAACCCTCTTGTCAGCTTAAATATAGTATAAATTCGAATTGGGATATTCGAAGCAAAAATTGTGAAAGCATTCACGAAAACCATAGCCATACGGTGATTTCTTGATCATATATCCATCAGTTTTTATTTTAGAAATTTCAAATACCTATACGTAATAGGTGACTGGAATGTACATACGATGGCATAAAATCTACCCGGTTTTTCGAACCTATTTTGATTCTTATGAGCCTGATTTCATTCCATATTGACAGTGATTTCAGGATTGAATAGAACCCCTCGGGATAACTGCAGCGTCTGCTCATCAGACATCGTCATCTTTTAGTCGAGATCGCAAGAAAAAGCGAGGGGTAGGTAGGTAGGTAGGTAGGTAGGTACGTGCGCCTTCCTATACTGCATTCTTGCAAGCCGTTATCAGTATGGCGTTGGCCTCAGCTCCGGTGGCAAAAAGATAAATGATAGTATTTACGTGAATCCCAGCAAGATGAAATTCCTCTCCCACTTTCCGTTGACTAATTGCAGTCTTCCGCCCCCAAGTCTCACCTTTTTCCCCTCGACCTCCTTGAAGCCACCCGACCAAGCCAGACTTAGGTACCTCTTCTTACTTGGCACTCCCAGTGCAAACCTTAGTAGTTTATGTAGGTACGGAAGCTGAGAAGTGAAAAGCTCGAGTAAAGAGTGGGTGTAGATACTGTCGCGAGAAAGTATTTCATTTTTATGGTATGCATTTATGATGCAGAGAATTAACTCCGCTGATACAGCTGCGAGTGAGAAAAGAACGTGCTTTGTAGTCAAGAAATAAAATTCATTGTAAGAAGATGTTGGAGCAGCTGCTGTTCCAGTTAGTCTAATTGTTAGCTATTCATGAAAATGAAGAATGTGTGTAACGCTGCACTGAAAAGAGATTGAGAGCCTGGCGCTCGCACGAAAGAGCCTCGCAGTCGTAGAAGTAGGACGACTGGACTCGGAGAGTTGTGCGCGGCCCACGCTCGCAGAACGAGAAGGCGAGCGTCTCAGAGTGAGTTACAGGTGATCTCACATGTATGGTAGTGTAGGGCTCTATCCGTCTGAGAACGCGTGGATTGCAGAAAGCGGGATAGGCCTGCCTACCGTGCGATGACCACGCGCGCAGAGTAGCTACGATCGTGGCACGATGAGTATTCTTAAATGACGGCGCTCTGAAAGTGGGATGCTCTGTCGCGCGCAGAGTGAGCGTGTGACCGTGCTGCTTCCAAAAGGTTGTGCGAGCGCCAGGCTCGCCATCTTCTTTCAGTGTGGGAATGGAAACTGGTCATTTTCTCTACCCTCGTACATTGGGAAATAATTATTTTTAGCCGCAAAACGATTCCAGGATTCATCTTTTTTTTTTTTTTTTGTTACATAATACTATTTCAGACAAGTACATTTCATTTTTCGATCATTATGTATTCCTTATAAAATCGACGAATTTATTGCCTAGATTTACTAAAAATATTGAATTATTTCACTACGTGTTTAAAATACAAAATAATACACAAGATGGTCTAAAACGTACTATATTACGTACACTTGAAACGTCACTCTCGTTTTATATGTAAATTACACCTTGGCAAGATTTATTTCAACGCGACTTGACAGGATTATCGATTCTCAGCAAAAGTTGCTTCGCACTTGATATTCAATAACAGTGCACTACCCTTACGCGACTACTACATCATAGTTTGGCAGAGTCTAATATATAATATCTGCCAATTCCACGATTCTAGCTTTTCGTTAATAATCTCAAAAAATTGCTACGATTTTTACTCTAATTTCCTTTAAGAAATGGTATCTCATTATTTCAGTGGTCACAAAGTTTTTTGAAAATGTGTCATTCCGTAGTTTATTCCATGCATCGAGATCGGAAGAAACCTTACACTGCATATCTCATTATACGTATATATGTAGCGTTTCGCTAACAGCCTTTTCACATCCCATTTACATCCTTTTAAATATTAAAGTTCAGTTTTGCATGAAAACCAATCTGCATGAGTTTGATAAAGAGAAAATTGCAAGCCAAACTAATGACGATGTATACAAACGAATAATTTATACATTAATGTCTGCCTCGTGCTGATATTTTATTGAATTATAATAGGAATTTGTTTCTCAAATAACTGTGACCTTTCACAACTACATACATAGGTATATTAAAGTTTAATTTCATGTCTAGCCAGTTTTTTTGTTCGAACCACAGTTACCAATGAACCCTTGAACAAAGCAGATTTGCAATTTTTTTACAAATGAAATTCCATATCGTTGTAACGAAATCTGATGTTAAATCCGATTTCTGTCAATCAGATTCTGACCGAATTCGATTGACAGTAAGTTTCAAAGGCGATGAATAATTAATCTGTAAGATAACTGGAAACTGGAGCAAAGAATTCAGGTTTAAAAATAAATAGATTTACAGACAGGTATTGATTTCGTGTTATAATTTATTGACAGAATCTAACGGGGGTTACAGGAAAAAATATAGCAAACGAAAAATCTTTCATCATCTATACTGTCTGCCATAAGTTTCATTCGTATTGTATGATCACACTGATATACTAATGAGTAATTACTAATTACAGTCGCACACTTTCTTTCGAAACGCACGTAAAAATTGAACTTATAATTCAACTATTATACCGTGACAATCAAATCGACGCTGCCTGGTCCTGAATATAAAATGGGTTTACACAATTCTTTTATTGAAGATTTCGCCCAGCAAATTAAGGTGATTCCCTACCCAATCCGACCTGTTCTAAAAACATTGGGCTGAACAGTGCTATTAAACGGAATATCTCCAACCGGGCGCAAAAACGGAAAAAAGGGCTCTGTAGTGTGATTCTATTGGCGATTTCGAACACGTAGGTTCCAAAACATGTTTGTTTCGTGCGAAAATAGAGAAACGAACATGTTTTGGGACCTACGTGTTCGAAATCGCCAATAGAATTACGCTACAGAACCCTTTTTCCCGTTTTCGGTGCGCGGCTAGAGATATTCCATTTAATAGCACCGTTCAGCACAATGTTTTCAGAACAGGTCGAATTGAGTAGGGAACCACTTTAAATCGAATTGATCGATTTATTTTTCAAATACTTCGGATAATAACGAATTGATATGGCTAGTTCGTTCCAGTTTGCTAGATGTTTACTGTCCAATATTCTTGTAGTACGTCAAAAAGAAATTTAAAAAAAAAAATCAAAAAATCAACTCTTTATGATATTGTTTCCACTTTAACAGTTTCAACCTGACATTGATTATCGGCGATATCGTAATTTCCAATAATCTCCTTGGCATGAATTTTTTCGTGCCTAACTAATTTTGGTTTTGTAACAAAAGCCTTGTTACAAACTGTACAAATGTAAGGCTTTTCACCAGTGTGAACTCTTTCATGTATTTTCAAGTGACCCGACTCAAAGTAAGATTTGAAGCAGATTTTACATCGAAATTTTTTTTCCCCAATATGATATTTCAAGTGTCTATTCAACTCCGGACGAGATAGAAACGAGGTTTGACACAAATGACAAGGATATTCTCGCTTACCAGAATGCATCTGTACGTGTCTAGCCAGTTCCGAATTAGTGTAATAACTTTTACCGCAAGTCTCACAGATGTATCTACTCCCTAATACATGCCGTTTAGTATGCATTTTGAATGATTGAACATTCGTAAATTCTTTATTGCAAATAGTGCAAGTGGACGGAGTGTCGGTATGAATACCTTCGTGATATTTTAGTTCAGATTTTTTAACAAAACTTTTACCACAAACAACACATACAAAAGCTTTGTCGCCTGTGTGACCTCTCTCGTGTTCTTTTCTTAATGCATTAGTTATGAATGCTTTATCGCAAAATGTACATTTGAAAGGTTTTATGCCCATGTGTCTTCTCAGATGTAGGGTATGCTCATGTTTTTGTGTAAAAGTTTTATCGCACTGAGTACAAGGGAAGTTCCCTACCGGTCGTGGCTTAATACGATCAGTCAAATACTCTTTTACGCAATAAAAAATGTCAGACTTATACTCCATGTTGTTAGCTAAGTCTAAATTCAATTCTAGATCTACAGAACCATCGTCTTTCTCATATCTGACTGTAGGACTAGTTTCCCCACCGTCATTAGCATCGATTTCAATTATCCTATCCTCTACATCGTCCCCAATAATATCATCGGCTAAATTAGTCTCATTTACTGTTTCTGAATAATTTTCATCGCTCTTTGATACTTCTAATACATATTGGTAATTATCATCAATAATTTTATCCACAGTATCATAAGCTCCTACTTCTTCTTCTTCTTCTTCTTCGTCTATTCTCTCAATATCTGTCTCTGACTTAATGCTATCCAAGCTCTTATGTTGCGCAAAGTGTTCGGTGATATGATCTTTCAATTCTGACAAAGATTTGAACGGCTCAAAGCACAATTGGCAGCTTATATCTGTGTCGTAACCATCAATCTCTTCTCCGTCTTCACCATGTTCGGTAGAATAATGATTATTCAATTCATCCTCAGTTAAAAACATTTCATCGCATTCGCTACAAGTGTAAACAGTCTGAATCTGAGATTCTAAAGCTTGGACGTATATCTTATCGGAATTCAACAACTGCCTGATACCTTCGAGGTCGTCTAACTCTGATGTACTTTCGTCCTTATCGCAAACATCGGACGCTATTGGATCGTGTACATTCTCAGAGTTCAGCGAGTACTCGCTTTTAATATTTACTCTCGTTTCTAAGTTTTCGCTATTTTGAGCTTCGTCTATACTGCAAATGTTCAATACTTGAGTACCGTCTTCTGACTGAACTAAAATAACGTTAATAGCCGAAGGATCTATGTCAGAATCCTGCAGATTATTTTGTAACAAAAATTGTTCCAAATCAATATTTTCCTCGTCTGTCAATTCTATGGTCTTATCTAGGTGTTCTTGTTTTATTATTATGTGATCTTCGGACGTTCCATCAGATTGGGCACTTTCCAAACAGTTACGTAATGTGCGATCAGAAATTTCTACCACTAGACGAAAATTGTAAGACTTTTCCACTTGGTGACGGCATATGTGACATATGAGTGAAGGTAGTCCATCTTCTTCATCGACCTATAAAAAATTTGTTCAGCTCTCATTATTACCAGCTTGTTAACATGTATATGATTTCATATTATTTAACAACAAGCGTAACAAGTAAAATCGTGTATTATTTCATTCGAGGGACTTCGAGTTTGGTTATTGATTGAAAAAATAACCTAAAAATAATATTAAAATGTCGTTTTGACTGAATGAAGGAAATTTTTTAATTTGTTAATTTTTTTTTTTTTTTTGTTGACTTGATTTATTTAAAGAATAATATTTTCACTGGAATTGATGTAATACAGATTTACTTGTGTTGTGTGTGTGTATAGTAAAATAAATAATGAAATGATTTTCTTTTTTTGATATAAACGCATCCCGAAAGGATGTGTCTCTTTGTGATGATTGAAGAGGTGCGTTTACTCGAAGTAGTGAACGTGCCCACCACACCCACCTGCACACGTGCGATCGTTGATATTCTTTGAGCAAGTGAAAATTCTCCGTCTTCTGTATCGACAGTTTGAAAAATAGATGCCATAACTCCATCCTGTTTCAAACAAAGTCTGCATATTTCACTAAATTTTCGATTGAACGTTTCTCTCGTCGCCATAATATGCCGAAAACTAAATGACATCTATGTAGTTCTATATTCAATGCCGCTTCATTTCAATGTACATTGATTTTCATATTTACAATCTAGAATTCGTATCCCACGATTTGGGAAGCTTATGTAATAGATCTTAAGAAATTTAACTATGTATATATCATGTCTCATCTATTCTAAGTCTAAGGATTTGTTAAATTATGCTGAAATTGGTATACGGGGGTGCCAAATGGTATCGTCATCTTACGGTCGATTACGTGAACTACTTTTACCATGAACATTTGTCCGCTTTATCATACACAACCCTGCCTACGGGACTGGCATGCGGGTTGCATTTAACAAGGCGTTACAAATGTTTGCGGCAAAATTAGTTCGTCAATTTAACCGCGAGATGGCGATACCATTTGTTAACCCTAGAGTCCCTAGAATAAACAGAGTCTAGCAAACGCATGACTCTTTTTGATTGGTCAGTTTGAACTCGCTCAAACATGGCTGCCGATCTAGTGACTTTAGTGTAGTAACAAGCTCGAACCTGGCATTCTAACCTCGACTTCCACAGTCCTTAACCTCATGTCGTCGAGTATGGACTTGCTGTTAATGTAAATTTAATACAAGAAAATTCGGAATAAGTGGTTTGGTGTTCAATATTTATTTCTACAGTACCCCACCCGCAATGCGCGCGAACATTCAAACTTCGCGCGCACGACTCGCTCAAACATGGCGTCGCGTTTGCTAGACTCGTAAGCCTGGAGCACAGACTTTTCGTGTTCCGTGTTCGCCTCACCTACAGGCGCCACGATCGTTCACACATAGCTGTGATTGGTCGGCGCTGCGTGTGAGTGACTGAACACTGATCACGATCTCTGTAGGTGAGCCGAAACGAAAAGTCTGTGCTCCAGGCTTTAGTCCAGGAAATAATAGTATATTGTGCATCAAGGGAAGAAAATAGGTGATTTGTACCGAGTGTGAATTTCGCGGCCCGAGGCGAAGCCGAGGGCCGCACAATCACACGAGGTAGACTTTATCTTAAAGAATAATACCTATATATTTTCCAACTGGACCAACAATCGATACTCCGATAAAGATAGGGATCCATAATTTATTCATCTATACGACGGTAGAAAAGGAAAATTCCTTGATGAATATCATCCGGCAGCCATATAGGACAGTTATGCCGCAGACTAAGGGTAGGTGTAAAAAAAGTAGTACGGGGAGGTCCGGATAAGGTGATCCTAATTTTCCATACAGGAGCAGAGGCTAACGAATTTGTAACAAAAAAGGTCAAAGAATTAAATCCATTCTGGTTTGCGGTGATTCCGGACCATGCGGTCTTCACAGTAGGCTTAATACATGACATCCCCATCCAATTCTCAAGCGAAGATATATTAGAAGGATTAGACGAAGAATCGAGAGAGATCATTCAAAAGGTGGAACGATGCAAACAACGAGCTGAAAGACCTCCTAACCAAAGAGAGGTGGTCTGGGAGGATTCTAAAGACCTGAAAATCTTTTGCAAAGGGAAGATTCCTAATCACGTGGAAATTTATGAGCTCGATTATCGAGTCGTCAAATACATTCTACCGCTAAGAAGATGCTTTAGATGTCAGCGCTTTGGTCACATTGGATATTCTTGTAATTATCGACCAAGATGTGGATTCTGCGCGGAAACTCACGAGGGCGAATGCTTCGGCAGCAATAAATGCGCAAATTGCATGGGTCCTCACTCAGCAGATCATCAACAGTGTATATTCCACATATTTCACAGGGAAGTAAACGGTATCAAAGCTAAACTGGGTAAAAACGACTTCCAAGCCATTCTTATTGTTAAAAGGAAATTTAAGGAGATATTCGGTCCAGAAAAGAGCCAAGCATTTAATATTCTTCTTACTTCTATGGAAGAGGAAAATAACGAAGTCATTCAAACCGAGTACACAGCAATTAACCCTTTCATCCTTCCTTCAAATTTCAACAGCACCAATGTAGGCGAAGAACGGGAAGTTCAAGAGGAGGAAGACCAAGAAACAGCAATACCGATAATTACGGGTGAAGCTAACCAATCAAGGTCAATCCAGAAGGAAGTACCCCAAGAAGGTGCAAGTCCGATCTCCTCCGGGAAAGTGTCCCAGGAACGAGAAAATCACGAGGTAGAAGACCAAGAAGTTGTAATTCCGGCTTCTCCCAAAGAAGTTACACAAGTCCGCTCAGTTTATGGGGTGGCATCATCTAATCCACATCCAATCCCCTCAACATCACACCAACCAGACATCCCGAGTCCTAACCGTAAGACCAGGAAAGAGACGATTTCTCCTAACGGTTCAGCCATTTCCAATGGTTCTGATAATTCAAGAGGTTCCAAGGAGTCTACCATCGAAGCCGTAAAAGAATTTACTCAAAAGGCTCTACAAAACGCTGGCAACGAGTCACTGAGGGAATACATCATTAAAACCAACGAAGCATTACTCATAGCTGCAATCGAGAGAGAACAATCTCCCCCAAATCAATACAACTAGGTGCATCCCTATCGTCCATACTATAGTTAACACTCTAGGTTAAGAAGTAGATAAGGTCATAAGATAATTAAGTAGCTATATTAAGAAAGAGATGAACCAGATATTAATCATTAAAGGTTTAAAATAAAAAAAATAAAAAAAAAAAATCCGTCTCATAAGGTAGAATAAGTTATTGAGGGCCATAGGCTCATCAAATAAAGAAGTAGATAGGTAACCGTTAGTCAATTAATTAAAAAAAAAAAAAAAAATAGGTGGAGGGAAACAGGTAAATTAAGTTAAGAGGATTTTACCTCAAAATATTCCGTTCAATTTGAATAAAGATTCATTAGAATAAGAATTAGGATAGGCAAGCGCGATATTCAGGAGGAGCGTTACATAAAGGTTCAGAAAAACTGACCTACTAGGCTAAAAATAATTAGATTCACGTTGAAGGCAATAGGCTTCTAGTAACTAGGGTTAAGGAAAACAGAATATTTTGGTACTAAGATAATAGAAAAAAGTTTCTCCAGACTAAAGTCCATTAATTGGAATATAACAAGAAACATGAAAATTATGTGCTGGAACGTAAACGGCCTTAAACAAAGATGGAATGAGTTGTCCCACTTGGCTTAGAAATGGGATATAATAGGATTATCCGAGACTAACCTTAAGGATCACCATTTCTCGAATCACCTGAATGGCTACAATATAGTTAGAAAGGACCGCCCAGGAGGATCCGGACGGGGCGGCTTAGCGATATATATCAAAAAGGATATCCAATACAAAACCTTAAACAGTAGAATCCAACTCCCGGAGGGAGCAGAATGCATAGAATTAAACATCGCCAAAGAGACAAAACAATGGAACGTCTTCTTAGTGTACTTGTCACCCTCATCGCATATCACGAGAACAGACTTCAAGCAATTTCTGGAAGACCTGGATAGCCATAATAACCTCATCTGTAACATTAATGCTTTTATTTTGTATATAAATCACTGATCTCTATACTAACTGGATAGCTGACTCCTATGCCTCCAGCACAAAAAGGTTGTGCCAATTAGAAGAGCTGAAAAACGACATACGCGCCACAATAGCCAACCTGGAACTAAAATTTAAACGTAAAATTCGTACCTGTCAGTGGACGACACTGACAGCGCGCTGAATTTGAAATCTTTATATTTGTGAATAATATTCTGTTTACATTTATAATAATAATTCATCGACAATATGGGGGGTTTTTGTATTTATTGCGAGAGAAAAGAAAATAAGCGTGCGTCTCCACATATCTCCAGGTACGTACGTTTAGTTGGCAAAAACGTAACCCCCCGGACGCATGTAGGACGAGAGGAGAACGTAATTCGCGGCGGTTATCCTGGTGTTGCATTTTCGGACGTCCTGGAGACGGAACGCTGTGCTATAAGGTGACCTCACGACGCATAGTAGACGTCAACAAGACATTTATTTTAAGAGGGAGGATATCCGTACGATATCTGTGTTCAAAGCGGGATGACACACATAGGATATCGGTTATATGTCCTCAGATAGAAATATCGTAATGTTGGGGTGTCTTAGGGATACACAGTGGATGTCCTAAAAACGTTTTGGTTAGGGCTAGAGGATGCCTACATGACGTCTGCTGGGCAGAAAGGATGTGGACCTAGAACATAAAATTTAGAAGCCGATCCGTCTACCTAGGACAAGGTTGGGACTCTGTGATGGGTACCTCTTGAAGATGAGGCTGAATCTAGCGGCCGGAGCTAGCGGCCGCTAGCCCGTGAGTGAGCGATTACCAATATTTAATAATTTTCCTAAGATCGTCTTCCGGGATTTCCGGGATTTTAATTTGTTTCTCAGTTCGAATGTCAGTCGTGAGTATGTATATACGAAATTTCAACTCTATATTCGCTTGCAATAACTTCGCGCGCTCCGAGCGGCCGCTAGTTCCGGCCGCTAGATTCAGCCTCATCTCTTGAAGACGGAGAAAGGATGCCGGCCTGGCACATAGATTTGAGACAATAATCCATCCCCAGTACATAGTTAGGATCATCTGCTGGATATAATATGGATTGTCCAAAGGACATCATCAGGACGACTTCCCAGGATATCCGCAGGATAGAAAACAGACACTGGGAAGATTGTATGTGTCCACCGGACGCGGCGAAGGCAAGGTCTGGTTGTCCCCGAGACCGACACTGGACGCGGGACTGACACGTGACCGTCGGCTGTCCCTGGATAGTTATAGGCGGGACATCGAAAATCTCCTGCGGAAATTCCCCGAAACACATAGAAGTCCCGCGGATATCTTGTCAACGCCGGGTCGACCGCAGGACATTCTTCAGGATATAAAGAAGTCTGCAGGACATGTTATAGGGCAAAGAGACGACTGCAGGATATGTTATAGGACAAAGAGACGACTGCAAGACATTTTCAAGGTCGAAAGGGAGTCCGCGAGACCCTCGATAGGACGTAAAGACGTCCGCCAGACAATTTTCATATATTTTTCAGGACGGATTTATGTCCTGCGGGTTCATCACGGAAAGAAGATAGAATTTTTATATTTATCATTTAATAGATTTCCGAAACAAGATTATAGTGAATGGGTCAGAAATATAGTTTAAAATGTGGGTTAAATATGGCATAAAATACAGATCATACTCCTGCCGTTGATGCTGTAACACAACGGAATTTTACAAAGCGTCAATTTAGAAATGAATAGCTACGGTCAACGCAAACTGCTCATTCCGTAATTTTCATTACAAGGTGTACGCGTTAGTTCCAGGTTGGATATAGTAGCGCTCGTGTCGGTTTCGTCTGCTTCTATTGGGCACAGCTCGAGTACGCTGATCAGCCATCCAGTTAGTATAGAGATCAGTGATATAAATATATATTCTCTGCGTATAAACCCTGATAGAAAAAGTTGTTCGTGCACGGACTGCAATCAGAACGCAACACTCAAATTGAAGCATTTGACTGGCAAATTCGCAGCATTCGGATTGATGCGTTCAAGATGCCAGATTAAACCATCGGTTTAATTTGACATTTCGAATTCATCAAAACTTATTCAATTATACAACGCTCGGGTTTAAGCATTTTGCTGGAAAATTTCGTGATGCTAGATTTAATCTGTCATCACACACGTGGCAATTAGTTAGCAATAGCACGGCAATAGTGTGGCAATAACGCGGCAACAGCGTAGCAACAGTGCAGCATTGAATCGGATCAACAGTAACGCCATCTACCTGATGTCTGTACAACTCGTATCCGAAACGTGCTTTACATTATACAAATAATGTAATGTACTGTATAATCTTATTCTCAGGTAATGTACTGTATAATTCTGTATCTCACGTGTATCAACTTTGACGTTCGAAATTGGATTCAACATTCGTGGTAGTAGATTTTCTCAAAGATTTTAACGAACCTAACCTGGCTACATGCGTAAGCGATAAGCCCGGCAGGAAGAACAAACAACGAACCTAACCTTGACTACATGCCCGAAAGGGCGATAAGTCAAATAAAGGAAGAAGAAGAAGAAGAAGAAGAGCGAACCTAACCTAACCTAAAAGATAACAATCCCACAGGCCTGTACTATTTTTATTTTTTTTTTATTTTTTTTACTATTTTTTTTATCTCAATAGTATGTAATACCCCAGCGAGATAAAGACTGCGTGGTTTATCAATAAAATGTACAGTGACTAATGGTAAAATCAAGAAAATTCGATACATTTTAAATTTGCGAATTACGACTATAGCTATAAAGTCACAAAACAACAGCTATGACAACATATGCCACAATCGGTGTAGATTTTACTGATATAACTTTGCTATCTCTATATTTACCCAGCTCGTTACGAAGTTATTTTCCATAAATGTTCTCGTATATCTCTCTTCGTCTAATGTTGTTACGATTTATTTTCTAGCAATTTTAATGTGTGCATTGTATTTTTATTTAAAAAAAAACTCCGCTTGTCAAGTATATGAACGAATAAAAAATATGTTTAATATATACTGTCACATTATTCTTCGTTAGGATACGCATTGCCCTGACGAAAATGATATGTGATGAAGAATTTAAGAAATAGAAATTGGAAAACATTACATTACCCGAACGTTTATTGAGACGTTCAGGAAATGTCATGTGTTCTAATTCGCATTTCCCAACTTCACCACAAATCATTTTCGCCAGGGTGGCTACCCAAAAACTATATCTTGTCATCAGCATTCTGCTTGAATATTGTTCGAAAATTACTGGAATATTGCTAGCACTTTGCTCCAATTATGAATGAAGGTTTGCGTCAATTATGCTAGCATATTGCTGAAATTATTGAGACAAGTTTGCTTCGTTTATGCTATCAATGAGCTCGATATTTGTCGGCCTCTGCGCCCACATTATTGCTTGATTATTGTGGCCACAAATTTGCAGCAACTTGGTATGATGATATGCTGCCCGTTTGCTGCGTATTTGTCAACAAATTGCTCTCCGATTTCTATCAGGGAAGGTATAAAATTCGTTACTTTTGAAATAATGATGTAATCAAGTAGAGGTACGTATACAAGACCAATTAAACACAGTGCAATAAGGAATAGATTCCAAATACTGTATGTATTATGTCAAGCACAAGGCTCATCCAATTTGGATACGTGTCATTTAATATATCCTTATATCAATAATCAATGGCGAATCATAATATATATATATATATATATAAAACAATACAATATCAATATACAGAGAAAGAGATTATTAAAAATAGTGCTCGATCCCCAGGACCTTCTGCATGTGATATCAAGCGTTATTATTTAATACCAGGTTCATCAAGGAAGAGCTGTCCCGACATAACCCTAGTAGCACCTGAAATACAAGATGACATTGAATGGGAAGTGTACAAGGAGACATTAGGCAGTGACCATTATCCAATAATCATCACCATAAAATCCTACAATATAAGTCAAGAAGCCAGGAGACAAAAAATCTCAACTAAAGCGGTTAATTGGAAAGAATTTAGGCAACATATTCAAAACGGAATTCCAAATATAACAAACCTGACCAATGAAAACTTTATTCAACTATATGACAGGTTCATTTCATTGATATACAATGGTTTAGAAAAGGCCAACGCCGCTATGCCTCAAGACCAAGCGAAAAAACGCAATAATAATTCTCCGGCTCCGACCCTATGGTGGAATGAAGACTGCAAAAAGGCAATTATGACAAGAAGACAGGCTCAAAAGAATTTCCTGAACGATTGCTCAGACGAAAAATGGTCCATCCTGAAGGAAGCCAAAGATCACGCCAAAAAAGTAATAGATAAAGCTAAGGAAGAGAGCTTTCAAAAATTCTGCAACAATCTGTCCCCGTTCACTCCAATTTCCAAGGTATGGAGATCCATAAAAGCACTAAAAAAATCGATTCGCTAATCCTTTGCCTAAATCAACAGACTCCTCAACGATTACAGAAGATCCATCACTCAACAAAGCAATACAAAAAATCTCGGGAAGTTTTCAATATTCGGAGCTCTTCGGTGTAAACCTGGAAGAAGATCTAAACAATAATGCGGACAGAATCACGGCTATAACCTCTGAAGAAGTTAACCATGCGATTAAAATCAGCAATTCCAAATCAGCTCCGGGGATTGACTTAATCTCATATGAAACATTGCAGAATCTACCTTCTGCAGCGGTGGATTGGCTTGTAGCATTCTTCAATCTAGTACTAAACACGTCAAAAATCCCCGAAGCATGGCATCATTACTTGGTCTGTCTTATTAAGAAACCTGGAAACTCAGGGTACAGACCCATAGCCCTTTCGAGCACCATCCTCAAAATTCTGGAGAGAATTGTCAATGACAGAATCGTTTGGTTCTGTGAAAGGCAAAGCACTCTTCCTAAGAACTTCTACGGATTCCGCAGAGGCAAGTCAGCCTCAGAATGTCTAGCGGTTCTGAGAGCGTCAATCGAGGTTGCTAAAGAAAGAGATCAATTTACAGGCGTAATGTTCCTTGATTTGGAAGGAGCATATGATCACGTTAACATCGAAAAACTCGGCGATACCTTAAAATCGATAGGCATTCCCACAAAGTTTGTAAATTTCATCCGGAACTCAATGGGATCAAGAGTGCTAGAGACGTATGTGAATAATGTCTCCACTGGGAAATTCATAACGAATAAAGGGGTCCCGCAAGGGTCAATTCTGAGTCCTATTCTTTTTAATCTCTATATCCGCAAGATCGAAAACCATATTTCTAGGTTTACTACGCTAATTGGTTTTGCAGATGACTTAACCTTCTCAGTTTCGTTCTCGCATGTTGCGGACATAACTTCCATTCTCTCTAAAGACGCTACCGAAGTTATAAAACACCTCAAAGATCTAGACATGAAGGTGGCTCCACAGAAAACCAAATTCCTATTATTCGCCAAGAAAAAAAATAAGAGCAACAATAAAGGCGGTCCTAAATACATAAAAGTGGACAATATAATAATTCCAAACTCCCCAGAAACAAAATACTTGGGAGTCATCTGGGACCAGCACCTTAATTGGAAACAACAAATCAACAAGGTGATAGATAAAGCTAAAAAACTTATATCAATGCTCAGATACATTTCGGCCTTCAGGTGGGGCTCCCATCCGATAACGATGTTGATGTTTTATAAAAGTCTAATCAGACCTTGTTTAGAATGGGGTTCTTTCCTGTCAGCAGAATCGACCTTATTTAAAAAACTCGAGACCATTCAGAACGAAGCCCTCAGGAAAATATCTGGGTGCTTCCGGACCACACCTATTAATACTTTGCTACACATAAATGGGGTGCCCCCCTTGATTCGGCGAGTCAATTATTTATCTCAAAAAATGGTGATCAGATCGACTAAGGACTCTTCTAACAAGTTCTCGTCTTGTCTCCAATTCTTAGATTCTCTCAGACAAGAACCGGAAGAAAACATGAACAAAAATAGGTCTTACCTCTACAAAATTTGGAGCTCAGTCAAAAAATGGACCCCATTTCTCAACACATCAGATAAGCCACACACTTTCCAGATTCCATATGCGGCTCATTTTCTTAATCACCTCATAGATATGGAAGTAGGAAGAGGTCTCCAAAAATCTTCGAACCCTCAATCGGACTGGGAGGAGGTTCTGGATGAATCATATCAACAATTCTTAACAATCTACACAGATGGATCCAAAGATATCAACAAGGAGGGAGCTGGATTCGGAATATGGGCTTCGAATCCGGCGATTAGCATAGCAGTAAGATTCAACTCGAAGGCAACAATTTTCACACTCGAAGCTCGCGCCATTCTTCAAGCGCTGGACCACATGGCGTCTCGGGGAGACAGATCAAACTTCCTAATTAGTTCTGACTCATTAAGTGTGGTTAAGAACCTATCTAAAGAAGGGTTAGATGGGAATATGCATCCAACAGTCAGTCTTATTCGCGATAGATTATTTCAGGTGACGACTCAGGGGAGGGAGGTCAAAATCATATGGATTCCTGGCCACAAAGGCATCCAAGGAAATGAGGAAGCGGACAAGCTGGCCAACATAGGAGCTACTCTAGACCATACTCTGAGGGAGAAAATTCCAAGATCGGATATAAATCACCGGATCAAACGAACATCTCTACCGAATGAATATTGTATACGATGCATCATGTGACTGTAGTCTAGGTCCCGAGAATCTCAACCATATCTTTTGGGATTGTCCGATTTGGGAATGCTACGAGACTATCAAAATTGTGAACACACTAATAGGCCTAGGATACAATAGATCATCTAACATAAGTAAAGCCTTCATTAACTCTTCAGTTATTAGAAAAGTAATTCTAGATTTCTGTAATAAATACAATTTCAAAATTTAGCGTCTCACACAGACAAGGAATAAAGACAGGGGTAGATAGCCTAGGGAAAACACAGGAATAGACGTCAGTAGATAGCTCAATCAAATCAAATAGCACAAATTCTAGTCAATCAATCCAGAAATATTAGGGGAATGCGCATGTCACAAAAAACGAATCACAAAATTCCCTCCTATCCTTCTCCTGCATGGCTGTGTTCAGGCTTGGGCTCGATAACCAAAATCCTGGGTAGTTTGCTCGTTTATTTTAGTTAAACCTTACCAAAAAGGAAATCCTCAGGGGACAGAGAACGGGCTGAGTCCTGTTCCTCGAAGGAAACGGGATCTCCCAGACTGGATCTCATACGCCCCGGGCTTCACACCGCCGCAGAGAGAGCAAAATTCCGCATAGGAGAACAATTGATAGGCTAAAAATCTTCCCCTAACCAAGCTCCAAGTCAAGAAGAAAAGGAAAACAAGACGGACGAATTCTGAGCAATTGGAAAAAAAAAAATAATAATAATAATAATAACAATAATAATAGCAAAAAAAAAAAAAAAACAGAATCATTTCCTGAAAGCTAAAAAATCCACCGAAAAAGGAACTGTGGTAATTAAAAGTCAATCCGGTCCAAGCGACAGTCGAGGAATATTGTGAAATCCCCCCTCTGATCGCCCCCAGGAAGATTTAATAACCGTAAATTCCGATAAGGTGGCGCCACTCTCAGCTGAAGGAGAGGAACCAATAACCCTAAAATATCAAAATCACTACAAATTAATACAATAAAAACATCTACAAGGAGATTTCTCCGATAAGAAAAAAAATAAATAAATAAATAAAATAAAATAAAAAATCTACAGGTTTTACTCAAGAGCAACAACGGAGCATTGAAAATGGAATCTAGTTATTTTTCTAATATAGTTTTCGAAAAAATAACAGCGTAAAATTTAACAGCATCCATCGTGTATAAGGTAAACGTCCCAATGGCCGGACATGACAAAGGTTGAGACTAGACTGACTAAAGATGGTTAAACGATTTTGCTTGTTGGCTGTGGTGGGAGTGTAGAAAGATTTCGAGTAAGGGTAGGAATTTGTTAATTTGTTTTAATTGGTTGAGTTAGTCGAGTGGGAGATTTGTTTAAATGACAGGATTGGTCAAGATTGTAGGGTAGGGACTCTGGTAAGAGGAGTAGGAGTATTGGAGGGTTGGAGTTGGATTTGTTTAAACATTAGGATTCTTGGAAGAGTTCGAGGGTAGGTAGAGGAACGTGATGAACAATAGGACATGGGTTTTTTGGAAGTTGCAAAAAGCTGTAAATTTATATAGATGGGTAAGTCCAGGCTGGCACATTTGGTCGCCAAATGTTTGGCCGGAGTGCGCGAAGAGAAATTTTTATTGCTTTGTTTTCTGGTTTATGGCCTATGTGACTCATAGGAGTTAGTAGGTATCTTAACTTTGAATTTTAGAATAATACATGTAGAAATTGATTAATTAAAAGAAAGACGGCGTGGTGTGGCACGCAACAGGGACGTCATAACCTTAGCTGCCCGATCATTGGGACGTTTACCTTACTTATCTACACGTGAACCATCTACGCGAACCAACAATGACTAACTAAATAGACACACCGATTGTGGTAGGTATTCGCTCCGTGCGAAGTCATGGTAGGGGTGGCAAAAGCAATACCAGCACGAGCTACGGATAATTCAAGCATTTTGGGGCGATATTTTGTCATTTTGGCGTATCAAATACACATGTAAATTTTAATTTTTCTTTTTTAAATAGTTAAAAACAATACAATGAGCAACCGGAGCTGCTGTGTTGTATATTGTAAAAATAATAGCAAAAACGACAGTGTGAATTTCATAAATTTCCAGTAGCAAAATAGAAATTAAATCAAAGAAATGAATGGATAGCTGCAGTAAGAAGGGAAAAGTAAGTACAATGCGTATTTGAATCTGTTCGTAAAATGAAGTTGGCCCCAAAGTCTTCTGTCTCGTTTCTCCTCTATGTAATCATGAAGGAAAAATTACAACTTTATCCATCTGAAAGGGCTCGTATCATCTTTTGATCATGATTTCCTATAGTTTGTGAACATTTTTTACCAACTCACACACTATGTTACTATAAAGTGACGAAGTGACAGATTTTTCCGATGAACGATGGGCTCGTAAAAAAAAAATGTATTCAGTTGGTTCAAAATCCCATGTTATTCAAATGGGAAAAAAGTACGGGCTTACCGGCACACTTTCCCGTTGAGCTAGAAAGCTCAAGTTTTGCCAAGGTTTTTTTGAATTTATTTCGAACCAATCTAGGGGGCGGCACGGACGAAATTCCATAGACCCCCACATAAGGACCATCCTAGTGTACATGGACTGATTTTTATTGATGATACTTACTTTTTCTTACCTGAAGTGATAAAAATATATAATTATAATAAATGAATCTTGACTTGTTTGATAAATCCATATAATTTTATTAAAACCAAAAATAGTATATTGTCTAACAAGGGATGAAACAAGGTGAATGCAGGCCAGGGTGAAGTTGCCTGTCCGAAGCCGAAGTCGAGGGCGGACATCACACGTGCCTACATTCATGTCACACACTATGTTTTTTATGACATTTGCTCTGCGGAACTTCAACTGTCAATTTCAACAGTCTGAAATCTGCAACAGGGCAGTTATTTCTCTTTGCAATCCCAAGGGATTGTAATAGACCCATTTTGCAATCCCAAGGGATTGAAAAACACCAATTTACACCGCTGATTCATTGAATTCGTGATTTGACAACTTTTCACGGCATCAGCCTGAAATCAGCCTCTTTCAACTGACAAAACAGGCAACGAAACCTGCAGTTTCAGAGCAGATGTTATGAAAATATATATTTCAATTACGAATTCTCTTAAAAATTATACTGTCAATATCGCTCTAAAGTTCATGCATCAGTTGGCGCTGCTGTCACGCACGGAGCCAATACACATCGTAAAGCGCGAAGACTCACCCCCCCCCCCCCCGACCCCACTCCACCACCAGCGTTACGCTTCGTTGCAACTCTCGCGTTTGTCGACATACCCAGAGAACAGCTGTGACGTCATCCAGAGAGGCGCCATTTTAAAAAATTCAAAAAATTAACAGATACAACATTCAAATATTCCCGCTTTAGTTGACTTCCGGTTACGCCACCATCTTAACGTGACGCTATTTCCGTTGCATTTGCCAAGTTTGCGCCACATACCGAAAAGAGAACCATTTTCAATGGTAATAAATAAATAATCAATTAATCCAAGGAAAAAAGAAAACTCAAATTTAAATCGATAACACTAGCTGGCTACATGCGAAAGCGATAAGCCCGGTTGGAGCAACAAACAGTAGGGCTAAGCCGAACACACCGTACCCTAGACGCGCATTATGTTGTCCAGTGGACATTAGAAGTTACCAGATGTTCGTATAGAAGCATTGTCCAGTATAGCGCTAGTGAGATAGTAATTCTGCTTATGCGTCGCGTAGTGGGCATAGAGCTTATATTACTGGAAGGGGAATAGGAGCTGTCGCACTGACGCCAACATGTTGAGACAAAGATATATCTCTCTCTATTCCTAACGTCCAGTCCCCTCTCCGCGCACCGCCCTAGTCGTAGCGATTCCTAACCTAATTGTTTGTTGCTTTTATGATTTTTGGGTGTTGTTATGGAGTCATACAGACAGACTCCATAGGTGTTGTATACATACAAGTTGTATACATATTTATGATTATTGAAATAAGAATTTTGAATCTACATAAAACGGATTTTATTAGACATAAGTACACAAAACTTATACACTTTAAACATCAATAAAGACAGGCTACATATGTAAAAGTCTATTAGCAGTTCTAGCGTTTCCTTATTCTTCATTCCTCTCCACCATCCTGTTCGGAAAATAAAAAACAACCATACAATTTTTCTTTCATATTATGAGGTATGAGATGGTATGAGATAGAATGAATATGGGCTATTCCGCGTCAACCGGATCAGTCATCTCTCAGATATTTTTTTAATTTTGCATGTCGATTGTCCTCGGGGAGTTAGATTTTTGTGCCAAATGATTTTTCAATTAGTGCAAAATTCGTTGAGTTATTTGCATAAACAAATTCGAGCAAGGTTTTTTTCAAAAATTCATAACTCCGCCAAAAATGACACTGGACTCGATTTTTTTTTTTGAGTTTACGCGGAAAGAGTCATAGAATGTATAAAAAAATAAGTACTTCGAAAAAAGTTTGTTCATCCATTGTTTATTTAACAATTAAGTTTTCAAAGATTTTTAAAACAGTGAGCAACACGACCAAAAATTTTTTTTTTAATTCTGACATGTTCCTTGAACTATACTACAACCTGTAAATTAATTCCAGAGATGCGTTTTTCTTCGTTTTCGAGTAAAAAATCATTGAAGGTGTCGATGCGCGTGAAATTGCGGCGCGCCGAGTCTCTACGTAATGGCGGGCGGCCGGTTGCCGTCCACCGCTACTCCGCGGTGGCGTCGCAGCGTTAGTTTAGAGTCATTTTCACGATGTAGGACATGATTGAAAAATCTGAAAAAAATACAGTAGGGGAGCTAGGGGCTAGTTGTAACAGGGGTAAGTAGTAACAGCTCAATTACTCGGTAGATTGCAAATATTTTCATGGGGTTACACATCATACGCAATACATATGAGGGGGGCTATTCCGTAAGTACAGTGAGTGCCATGCGGGACGTTGCAGCGAGCGGTCGTGAGTGGGCGTGTCATTTTGGCAAGGTAGCGAAAAAAAATGTGTCTTGTAAACTTTGATTTTTGATGTATTAATTGATTTTTTTTTCATATATGTTTGATTTTTCATTTAGTCAATGTATTCAGCTTTCACGTGATATCTTAATTTTTTTGATAATTACTTTGGTTTTTGTTTAATTAATGAAAATATCCTAAATCATGCGATGGGGCAAGTTGTAACGAAATCGCGGGGCATGTTGTAACGCGTGTTACAACCTGCAACTTGCGATTTTCTTCGAGCGGTTAGACTTTCTGCCTCAAATGTTAATGCGCTGATTACTTTATGGAATCTATAGAATGAAAAAAAAGAAAAAAAATTTCAAATCTAAAAAAATAAAAAATAATAAAAAAAATGAAAAATAATAAAAAAAAATAAAAATAAGTATAAAAAATCAAAAAAAGATGATTAAAAAAAAATTGTAAAAGAAAAAATAATGAAAAAAGAAAAGAAAAATAATAATAAAAGAAGAAAACTCAAAATACTTCCAAATGAAGTGTTTTTTTTTAGTGTTACTACCTGCCCCACGCCAGTTACAACTTGCCCCAAGTACGAGGCAAATTGTAACAGGTGACTTGTTTTAGAAATATGTCTATTGTGCTGAAGTCAACCAACTTTCGATTGATATATTCTTGCATATGATGAATGAATAGGTACGCTTTCCATACAATCAGTCATAATCAAGAAATGTTGAGAATATCTCAAAATATGAGCATTTTACCAAAAATTGTTACAACTAGCCCCTAGCTCCCCTACCCTCACAAGGCCTGCTCGAAGCGATAAGTGAAGTTTCAAGAATGTGTTTTTCACCGTTTATCTATTACAGAGATTCAAAATAACGGTTAGATACCATGAGAGTGCACATAAGTATACGAGCATCTAGTAACTTCTAATGTCCACTGGACAACATGCGCGTCTAGGGCACGGTGTGTTCGGCTTAGCCCTACTGAGGAGTCCGCCGAGCACACCAGGACGAAACGCAAACAAACTCATAGCAAATAGAAGATTCGATTCCTTCGACACGACGTTCGACTCCACGTGATCACAGGCATTGATTACTTCAAACCCGTCAGCGGAACTTGCCGAACAATGACGGAACACTGACTTATGTAATATGTTATTGATGGGTCATGGGTACCTGTCATGGGGTCAGTGGCTCTCGTGGCGTCAATGAAATCGTATGGGGACTTGTCCTAACAAAATATCACTGACAGTCATTTCAATATAAATATGATGAGCACGAAAGAGTTGTCTCAAAATAGACGATGTACTTATTGACTTGACTTGACTCAGGGGATATGAAAGGTGAATTATACACCTCGAGTTTTTTTGCGATCGTTTGCGTTTCGTTTGCGCACGTTTGCGCCCCGATTACTTTCGTTCACGCCCTCACCGTTTTCCGGTTATGTCATAAAGAAGATATCAGGCTTTTCCCCCTAGTACCTTTTCATATACTTTCATTATACAGGGCGAATATTTTCCGCGGTCGGGTGTGAAAGAGCATAACATCGCAGAGTGTGTGTGTGTGTGTGGGTGTGTGTATTCATGAGTGTAGGCATTAGTAATGAATGTTGATAGCACATGGACAATAGAGTACGAATCAATACACGCATATTCTGCCATAATAGGCCCCTATTCTCATCTAACCGCGGAGAAGATTCACCCCGTATGTATAAACGAAAACGAAGCATGGCAAATAGAAGGTTTTAGTAATGAAATGATTGATTGGTACGCTGTGAGAGAGAGCTTATTCATTTCAAATAAATATTTGATCCATGAAGTAAGGAGTACATCCGTATTTCAGTCGGAAAACTTTTACATCGACATAAATGTTCAAAATTCGAATCAGTTATCGAAAGTGAATAGCATCTTACATTTTAGGAAAATTATGTTTCCCACTTTTACAAATATTTTATGCCTCAGATAATATTGATTTTTTTGTATGAATATTTTTTCTCTCTGTTGTACTCGCTGCAATATTTATTCAGTAAACGAACGTTTTATTCATGCATGTTCAATGTATTGGATGATATAAAATTATAACTAATATCTATTGCAATATCTGCTGAATTTTAGTTCAAATACAGAATAACACGAAGAAGTACTTTATAATGTCTGAACTAAGTCTAACGATTATTTCTCAGATTATCCCTTAAAATATTATGTGGTTGGATGGTAGGTAAAATAGAGAATACTAATAAAAGAATAGGTAGTTATTTTGCTTATGATTAATGAGCTTGCAGTAAATCGGAAGTCACTATATAAACCGAAGATGAAATTTATATAGTATATGCAATGCTATTGATTCCTTCTCCTTGTGCGATTGACTAGGCTGTAATTCCATTACGTAACCTCAACTTATCCTTAATCTGGAAACAGCAAAAATTATTAATATATCATTGGTTTCTTTTTTTTCCTTTTTTTATAGCTACAAACGTTTACATTTCCCGTATCACTTTTTGGTAATAGTAAATTATCAAAATATTTTTAGTGATGTGTTATATTACACCATAATGTATTGATATGAAACAGGATAAAGTCTACGCATGATCTTCATTTACGTAGGTATATATGGGGCTTTCCAAGTGAAATCAGGGAGTGATCTCCCTCACCCCCTACGATTTTGAGCTGTCGTTTTTATTTCACTTTTATGTGACCCCAAATGAGCCCTGAATTTTTTTCGGATTTTTCCTCCCCCTCCTTGTCATCCTGCCATGCGTCTTTATTCGTTGATGCAAGAGAAAACAGAAAGACCAGTTTTAAACGAATTTTTTTTTTTTTTTTTTTTTCATCAATTTGTCATCTAAAAACATTGATTTCTGTCATAATTAAAATATGGGCTGAAGCCTGCTGATATCCTTTTTCAATGATTTTCATTTTACAAAAATCCAAAATTTGCAAAATTTCGAATAAAAATGACCTGATGATCATACTTGTAATAAAAAAAAAAAAAAAAAAAGAAAAACAGAACATATCTTGCTAAAATTGATCGATCAAATGAACTTACCTGTAAGTGAAGTTCGATCGCAATTATATGAAGAGCCTCGTTCGAAGATATTACAAAGTGTAGTACTCCTTCTCTCCACCTATGGCGCCGCGTGTTCAGAGTAAATGAAGAAAGTCGTCGTCCGACGCGCCCTCGTCCTGTGCGCGCCGTAACTCGTCATTCTTTTAGCGTATATTTAATTGAAATTACTGATTAGGGGTGGGTCATTGTTTGGGTTTTTTTTTTTTTTTCTTTTTGGGTGGGATTGTAATATCTTCGAACGAGGCTCTTCATATAATTGCGATCGAACTTCACTTACAGGTAAGTTCATTTGATCGATCAATTATATTTCATCGCCTCGTTCTCGATATTACAAAGTGTAGATGTTAAGAGTCCTAGTGATTTCAATTATAAAACAGTTTATTCTTAGATTATTTGATACAAAAAAGGATTAGAACAATGATCCCCTTAATACTACGTTTTAAGTATTTAATACTGCATTTGCAAAGGTGTAATTATCGTCCACTATCGGTCTATTATAGAACTTAGCAAAAACTTCCGAATTTTTTGACCAACCTGCGGTTTTTCTGATAATTGCTATGTCTATTCCCTTTAGTAGGGCCGCCGATGTGGTAGCATGTCTTGTCGAATGGGCACTAAATACCGATGTATCGATGCCTGCCCTTGTTAGGGTATTTTTCAACCATCTGCTGATTGTTTGTGAGCTGACTGCTTTGTACGGCGGTTTCAAAGATATAAATAAGTTATCTACATTGCCTCGGTTTTTTCCAGTTTTTTGTAAGTAGTGTTCTATACACAAACAAACACAAATACTTGGATTTTCATTAAATCTAGGGATACATAATAATGGCTGTGGTTTTCCCGGACCTGATGTTTTTATCATGTCGGTTATCTTTATTTGAAGTCCTTTTTCAGTTCTACTAATATTATTTATTTTAATCTTACTTAGAGTTTGTACTCTGTGTGCCGTACTAAGGGCTAATAAGGTAATCGTTTTCTCAGTCAGGTCTCTTAAGTTTAACTTATCTAAAGGAATTTGGTTTTTCAAGTATTCTAAGACTTTGTCAACGTTCCACGTTACATCATACTTTGGTTTTGGAGGTTTTAATTTGAAAGCTCCCTTTATAAATCTAGTGATAACCGGGTCTTCTCCTATCTTATCCCCGGATATAAGTGAAATTGCACATCTTAAAGTGTTTAGAGTCCCATAATTGGCTCCGGATTTTATCTGTCCGGATAGAAAGCTTAATAGGTTTTCCCTCGTGACTTTGTAAAAGTCAAGATTATTTTCTGTGCAGAATTTCCACCAAGTCTTCAGGGCTGATTGGTATTGTTTTAGCGTAGATGGAGCTAATGAAGCTGTAATAATGTCTAGTGCCTCATTCGGTACTTGTTTTTTCCTAAAGGATTCCCTGATATGAGCCCTGCCGTCAAAGTCAGGTGTTCTGCTTGTGGATGTATTCGTTTCCTACAGGGCGATATCAAGAGATTAGGATCTGGGTGAAATGTTATCGGTTTCGCTATAAGTAGTTCTATAAATAATGGGTACCAGGCTTGAGTGGGCCATTCAGGTACGACCATTATGCCTGTTGCTTGTTCTCGTTTAATTTTTGTGAGGACTTTTAATATCAAGCTGAATGGCGGGAAGGCGTAGAAATTTAGATAGGTCCAGTTTACTGTGAATGCGTCTACTTGAATGGCCCCTGGATCTGGCATCCATGAGAAAAACTTTTGGCATTTCGTGTTATTTTTATTTGCAAACAAGTCTAACTCTGGATGACCGAATCTGTTTATAATTTTTTCGAAACACGCATTGTTCAGTTCCCACTCTGTGTCTAAATTTTTTATTCTCGAGAGTTTGTCAGCCTCTGTATTCTCTGCTGATTTAATGTATGAGGCGTATAAAAAAATATTTCTTTTTTCTGCCCAATTCCAAATTTGTTTCGCGAGTTGATGATAGTGGAAATATCTTACCCCACCCATACGATTTATGTATGCAATTGCAGTGGTGTTGTCCACTCTGAGAAGTATTTCGCAGTTCTGTAATTGGGAAGCTAATGATTGCAAACCTAGTTTTACTGCTAATAATTCTTTGTAATTTATGTGTTTTGAGTTTTGTTCGTCATCCCAAAAACCAAATATGTTTTCTGAGCCATTTGTGGCTCCCCAACCTGTATTTGACGCGTCTGAATAGATTTCCATAACAAAATTTAGTGTTTTGATCTGTTTTCTGGCTTTATCAATGTTTTTGAGCCACCAGTTAACGTCACCTTGGATTGACTTCGGAATTTTCATTACGTGGTTGTAATTTCCGTTATTACGTAGTAGGGCCGAAATTTTTTCTTTTTCGAACAAACGTGTATGTAATAACCCGTATTCTACTGCTGGACAGGTTGAAATTAGTTTTCCGATCAGTTCCGCGAGTTCCCTAATTTTACAGAATTCCTTAGATTTCAAGTTTTTGATGTCTTTTTTCAGGTTTTTCTTTTTTGTGTCAGTCAACTCTACAACGTATTTTTGAGAATCTATTATAAAACCCAGAAACCTACATCTCCTATTTGGAATTTTTTGACTCTTTTGGCTAATTGTAAATCCTAGAAGTGTCAATATTTTAATAGTTTCATTAATATTTTCACGGCATTTTTCGTAAGTTTTCCCGATGCATAAAATATCATCTAGATATATGACAGACATGAAGCCCCGCGAGCGTAAGTGGTTAATTACCACTTTTAGTAATTTTGTAAAAATGTAGGGACTAACGTTGAGGCCAAAAGGTAGGCACGTGAACTGATATAGAGTTCCCTTGAATGTGAATCTTAAGTATTTCCGGCTCAATTCATGAATAGGGACAGCGAAATATGCATCTTCTAGATCAATCGTTCCCATTAGATACCCGGGAAAAATGAGTTTTTCAGCTGATCTAATGTCCTCCATTTTAAAATGGTTTGTTTTTATAAATTTATTCAGTCCTACTAAGTTCAAGATGAATCTATGAGATCCGTCTGGTTTAGGTCTAAGAAAATACGGTGAAATAAATTGTTTTTTGTTAGACTTACAAGTTTCTATTGCCCCTTTTTTTAGTAATAATGCTATTGCGTTTTTTGTGTTTTTTACATCTTCTGATGATTTGAATTTCGAGATAGGAACTGACGTTTGCGTTACTATCGTATGGAATTTTAGTTTATATCCAGAGATGCATTCTAAAGCAAATTTGTTTGAAGTGATCATCTTCCAATTATTTCTAAAGTCTTTTATTCTACCCGCGATTTTACGTACTTTTATTTGTTCTGGAATTTTGGTTTCTGATAAGGTGTCCTGCCTCGTTGACTCGTGCGTCTCTGGTTGGTTGTTGACCACGCTCTGCCGCGGTTGTTTTGTTGAAATTGGGCCTGGTATGTGCCTGCTTGAAACGAGTTCGGCCGATTGCTCTGCAGGCCGATTGAGTTTAAAGGCGGTCTCGTATTGAATGAACCCTGCGGTTTCCGTGACTGAATATTCTGGTTTATGAAGAGTCCTTCCCATTTCTTTGATTCTTTTACTTTTTCTGATATATTTTTGCCGAAGAGAAATTCGTCTGGCTTTGTGTCTTCGAGGCGGCTTCTATGAGCCTTACGCATGTTAGATAGTAAGCAGGATCTCCTGGATTCCGTTTGACTGTGGAGCAGGTCAGCAATGAGTGATCCTGCATCCATCAGATTGGCAAATATATCTTTCCTGTCCTTTCGAATATCGTCTGATTGTCTAATAATCTCGATGGTTCGGCCTAACGAAGCAAGGGCAGCGTTTGCCGTTTTTTGTCTGAGAAACATGTATTTCTCCTTTGTTTTAATTTGTTTTGGCACTTCCAACATTATTTCGGGATTTAATTCCGGTACTTGGATGTTATCTATCCCTCCGTATTTATCAAAGAGTTCTTGACGTTGGTCTTTATTCATGCCTTGTTTGAACCAGTGGTTCCATCTGTTATCAATCTCGGGGTGTAGTTTAATTTTTTGGGACTTGGGCTTTGAAGGATCTTC
Source organism: Tenthredo mesomela (assembly GCA_943736025.1). NCBI lineage: Eukaryota > Metazoa > Arthropoda > Insecta > Hymenoptera > Tenthredinidae > Tenthredo > Tenthredo mesomela. The sequence continues at coordinate 32,546,134 of OX031015.1, read as the reverse complement.
TCCAATTGCGTCAGCCAATTCTGTATCTAGCGGGCTTTCAATGGCAAGATCTGACTGCCCGGTTTCGTCTGAATTCTTTGATTCTGTAGATATTTGATCCTTCGGTACGTTCTCTTCGTTTTCCCCATCATCTGTAATACGTATTACATGGGAGAATTGTTTTCTATGCTCGAAACTCGTGTATATGCGCGAACAGAACGTTTGTGTGAGCGCGTCATTAATATATGCAACTTGTGATGTGATACGAGAGTCGGTAAGAATTATGAGTGAATAAGACAAAAAAGAAAAGGGGGGAAAAGAGAACCGGCCGCGTGCTTGCGGTCCGAGAAAAGCCGTGAACTATACCCGCACGTGAATTTCTGGCGGCTTGGCTTTTGTGTTTGTCTGTATATTAAATCTTTGTGTATACTAGGGTATATCTATGTATATATACATAGTAATGCCACCGATACTGGTGTAATTATTAATTTCTGTCCATGTTATTTTTAGTGACATCTCCAGCACGAATGTCTATGTTATTTTTCTTGTTTATACAAGTAGCACATTTCCAGCAAGAATGTGCTTTATTGTTGTCTATATACGAACGAGACATTGCTTACGCGAATGTTGCAATATTTTAGACGTTTGTATGATTAGTACACTTCCAGCGAGAGTGTCTTGTTTTTATTTTGTTTATACGAACGGCTACACTGCCAGCGTGAGTGTGCCTGAATAGTTTACGTACGAAACTATTGATGTATGCATTTATTGTACCACTACCAGCGAGAGTGGCCATGCTACAAGTTGATCTTTGTTTATATATTGAAGGCCGTCACCAGCGAGGACGGTCCTGGTCGTTGTTTATGAGTTGTGTCTTTTTATTTGATTTTTCGTCTTACCTGGTTCAGATTCTACAGTTTCGTATTCTGGTTCGGTGTCTGACTGTTCGTTGTTTTCGCCTGATCCGGCTGAATCGTTGTCGCTGTTGCTGCTATCGGATTCCGATTTGTTTTCTTCGTTCTTATTCCGTTGATCCGCTATCACTTTCTCTAGTTTTTCGTGAGCTTCTTTAAGTTTTTTCTTAAGTTGTTCTATCGTCTTGTCGTCCATGGTCTTCTCGCGTTTTCGCTTCTCCTTACCCATTGCTACCATATATGTATAAGTCGTTCCTGAACACACGACCTGCCTCGGGCGCGCGAAGAGAAAGAATGACGAGTTACGGCGCGCACAGGACGAGGGCGCGTCGGACGACGACTTTCTTCATTTACTCTGAACACGCGGCGCCATAGGTGGAGAGAAGGAGTACTACACTTTGTAATATCGAGAACGAGGCGATGAAATATAATTTGATATCTTGCTTAGTTAATAAGTCAATCATGGTGATTTTTTTAGGTCATTATTAAACTAAGCAAGATATCAAATTTTAGCAAGACATATTTTGTTTTTCTTTTTTTTTTTTTTATTACAAGTATGATCATTTTTATTCGAAATTTTGCGATTTTTGGATTTTTGTAAAATGAAAATCATTGAAAAAGGATATCAGCATGCTTCAGCCCATATTCTAATTATGACAGAAATTAATGTTTTTAGATGACAAATTGATGAAAAAAAAAAAATTCGTCTAAAACTGATGTTTCTGTTTTCTCTTGCATCAACGAATAAAGACGCATGGCAGGATGACAAGGACGGGTAGGAAAAATCCGAAAAAAATTCAGGGCTCATTTGGGGTCACATAGAAGTGAAATAAAAACGACAGCTCAAAATCGTAGGGGGTGAGGGAGATGACTTTCTGATTTCACTTGGAATGCCCCATATATATGAGAAGTTGTTACATTTTTTGAACATATTTCTACAAGTACAAGTTCCGACCTGAAAACACCCTCATCGAGTTGTCTGATCATTTGTGTATTTTATACAATATAATGTATAAATCAACAGAACGTGGTAGGGTTGCCGCCCCATATCCTGGCCCAGCTATTTTTAATTGAATAGTATATTGTGTACCAAGGAGGCAAAGAAGATCTTTTAACGCCGAGCGTAAATTTGCAATACGTGTCGTAGACGAGTCGAAGACGAGTATTGCAAATACGCTCGGCGAAAAGACCTTCGTCTCCTTGGTACACACGATATTTTATACAACAAGAGCATGTTTTACAAGTTTATGCTCGATCCGGTACACAAAGCCGACGGACTAGAATCACGCATAGCAACGGATAACACGCGTTGTTACGCATAACAACGCGTACGTTAGAGACCACTTTTCACTCCTAGGACTTGAAAGTAGCTAAAAGCGAACTCTGCACATGCGCACTTGCAAGCCCGCTCAGCTGTCACTAAAACCCCCACTTTGTGTACCGAGATCGAGCATGAAAAACGCGTAAAACATGCTTGCGTTGTATAATAGTATATTTCGATACAAGAGCGCAAAAGCAGCAATTCGCGCACGAGTGTGAAGGCCCGAACGAGCCCGAAGGCGAGCCGGAGGTCGCGAGTGAGGTGCCTTCACACGAGTAAGCGATATTGCTGCGTTGAGCTCGCGTATCGAACACCATTTTTCTCGACACATGCAACGCAAGGTCCTCGTTTGTGTGCCGTCTGCGGGCACCCAAGCCGATTTTAGCGTACCAGTGTGCAAAATTACTTTGCGCACCGCATAGCGGTGCGCAAAATATTTTGCACACCGGTGCGCAAAAGTCTGCTTTGGGTGCGCGTAAACGGTGCGCAAAGGAGGATTTTGGGTGCATGTGTTAAGAAAAATTATTTAATACAATTTTTTTTGATACAGTACAACCTCTCAATAGTGTCACTCTCAATAGTGCCGCTTCCACTAATCCGTGCTCGGGCGCTTCCCCCACTACCATACTACACTCCCGGCGTACAATAAGGTACGAAGGTTAAGTGTAGGAGATACTGAAATTTGAGTGCGAAAATTTCAAAAAAAAATCGATTTTTGGTTTTTTACGGAAAAGTGTTATTTGAACCCTTATATTTACGTATACAAATCCTTGAACCGATAAAAAATGTATTAAGCCCCGTTTACTCAATAAAACGTATAATGTCACAGTAGAAGTTCCTAATTTTCCTATATTTCGGTTATTGTCATTTCAATTTGTGAAAATAAGTAACTTGAGATGCATTTTTCCATCAAGCTACCACACTCAAGTGATTCACGTGAGATGACAAAATAAAAAAAATAAAAATAATAATAATAAAAAACAATTTTTTTCAAATCATTGCTACGCTCTGAGAAAACATTCTAGTGACTCAGTCTTTTTACAGTTGATTAGTGCTATTTTGATACATAGTTCATGATTTTTCCAGATTTCATGTCCTCCGCTGAACCAAAATGTAGTCCATCAAAGAAAAAGTAGTTGTCGTAAGATACAGGTTGCTGCGTTGCATGAAATTTCTCCAAATTGGAGGAAATATTCTGTATGAATGTAATTTAGGGGCAAACCAATAATATTTCATGTATTCAAGTTTTAGACGTAGAAATTTTTGATTGTAAAATATTTTTTCCAAAACGATGTAAAAAAAAGTCTTACAATCAAAAATTTCCATGTCTTGAACTTGAATTCATGAAATATTATTGGTTTGCCCCGAAATTACATTCATACAGAATATTTCCCCCAATTTGGAGAAATTTCATGCAACACAGCATGAAGCAGCTTACGACAACTACTTTTTCTTCGATGGACTACATTTTGGTTCAGCGGAGGACATAAAATCTGGGAAAATCATGAACCATGTATCAAAATAGCACTAATCAACTGTGAAAGAAGGGGTCACTAGAATGTTTTCTCAGAGCATAGCAGTGATTTGGAAAAAAATCATTTTCAAGGTGTGTATACTCCCATAAAACAACAACTCCAAAATATGTTTTTCTACGGTTGGAAATCATATTGAAGTTTTTGGTCACACATTTCACCAGAGATGAGCATTGAAATTTAATATAGCAAATCAATATTCTCCCAAAGGTTGTATTCATTTTACAGAACCAGATTTACAAGTCATCTACCGCACGATTCGCTGCCCGCAGGTCAAATTGCTTAGACTTGACAAGACCAAGTTTATATCAACCGAACTGCTAAAATATAAATGTTGAAATTTTGTCAACTTGTGATAATTTATATGCTTTATAATGCTTTCCAACTTCCTTGAAATCGTAATTTCTGAAATGTATGATGAAAATGTGAATTCCACTCAAATATTGTGGGAGCCGAGCTATTTTTTTTTTTTTTTTTTTTTTCACGTCACATGCTTCAAAACTATTAGCAATCTCGTCTGCAACTAGTTTGGTTCATGCAGTAATGAAAAACTTGAATTTTGTGAATTTGAAAAAAAACTTCAAAGCGATTTATCTCAGGACTATGGTTTTGCCTTTTGAAAAAGTCCCATGCGTCTGAGTTTTTGTCGAAGACTTCTGCGATTTTCAGGGTGCATTCCTACACACACTAGCTACAAACCCACGTCAGATTTTGGAAATCGAGACAAAATTACGGATTTTAGGAAAAATAATTGAAATTATATTTTTTTTTTTTTCATAAAAAAAAAGTGTCTAAATCAAAGTATCGTAGCTATCTCTAATAACCGAGGTGGGTTTGTGGCTTGGGCATCCTAAAATATGTGTGTGCAAGCCCAGCAAGATTCAAAAATAATTGAGATGCATGGAAGGTTTTCGAATAAAGGCTATTTCAGAAGCATTATGAGGAGTAACTCTGTACTTATTGTTTCAAATGACTTGAAATTTGCATAATGTCTATGTTTTGAGATGGCAAACATGTGTGTTAAACCTCATTTGAAAATAGCAATAGGTTCAGATGGGCAGTTTTCAGAATCTCCTACCCTTAAACCTGTTTTTCACAAGCGTTTGTAGTCAGAGTGGGGGAACCGAGATTCTGAGAAATGTATTCCCCTCGCAGCCCATGAGCGGCACTATTGAGAGGTTGCACTGTAGTTACCCTCATGCAGTTTCTCAAAAAATTCAGCACCAATCAAGAGTAAAAGATGTAAATAAAACGCTAAAGTAAGGTTGCCTACCTTTTTCCTGACCCTAATGGAGGTTGCCAGGTATGAACAGGTAAGCTTGTATGAGTTATTTACCCTCATCGAGTTTCTTTATACAATTATATATAAAAATGTAGATAATTTTATTGCGAACACGATGGTATAGGGTTGCCTATACCTGGGATGGTATAGGGTCCGGAAAAAGGTAGGCAACCTTACTTTGGCGTTTTATTTACATCTTTTACTCTTGATTGGTGCTAAATTTTTTGAGAAACTGCATGAGGGTAACTATCGAAAAAAAATTGTATTAAATAATTTTCAATTAAAAATAGCTGGGCCAGGATATGGGGCGGCAACCCTACCACGTTCTGTTGATTTATCTATTATATTGTATAAAATATACAATTGATCAGGAAACTCGATGAGAGTATCGTTTTCAGGTCGGGATCTTAGACTATACCTATTACCACGGACCAATCGTCCATGCAAGAAGACTAGCTTGGGATTATCTATATTGATATTATCCTCGGCAGTCTATATCTATAATTATCATATTGGGCAGAGGTAGTAGCAACTATTGAAAACTGGCTCAACAAGCTTGACACATGGCTTAAAGTGAATCAATTGTCGCTTAACACAGATAAAACTGTTTTCATGACTTTTGGATGTTATTCAAACAGTGTCCCGTCTGATATTAGAGTATTTATTGCTGACAAGGAGATTAAGAGAGTTGAGTATTGTAAATATCTGGGTGTTTACTTAGATTGTTATATGAGATGGAATTATCACATGAAGGAAGTTTGTAAAAAAACAAGATATGCTAATTTTGTTCTACACAAGCTATCTGTAATCCTAGATCCTAAAGCCTTGAAAGTGATATACCAAGCACTGTTCGAATCTATAGTGAATTATGGTATCATTGCGTGGGGTGGTGCATACAACTCGGCCCTTAAACCTCTTTTGTCATCAATTAATTCTCTAAAGAACTAATCTAGGATGCAGTATACCACTAAGTAGTATTGCTCAAACATTTGTTATAAGCTCAGTTATTTATTATTATGATATTTGTAAAAGTATGTACAATGACAGCATGTCTAATACCAGATTTAATTCAAATTCTCTACCTAAGGTAAATAAGTCGATAAGTCAGAAAAATGCTTATTATAATGCAATCAAATTCTACAACATGCTGCCCAACAGTTTGAAGAGTCTCACATGCAAGAAAAAATATCTGAGGAAGCAGTTAGCGCAATGGTTTAAGGTGCCACAGTACTGGCGTGTCCTATGAGACAGAAGGCGTTCTCTCCCTTTGTTAGTTTCATCTAACTACTAAATATAATTTAATAATTTGACAAAGCTAACTATTTTATTTATGAACGCTTCTACTCGACGCGGCCTGGGTCAAAGCTGTCGAGGCTCGAAATACTAAATTTTGTTGGGCGCCAGTTGATTATCAAAATCAACGAAAACAATTATCGACTTCGCTCTAGTCGGCTAACATTTTAATAAATAGACTCTACTCGCAAGGGAGTTCATTTGGGGGACCCAAGGTAGGGAGGATCTAAATTTCCGAGAGCAAAGAAAGACAGAGTTGGACAGAATATACAAGTTTATTATACTTACAAATTGTTGTCAAAGTCCGACTCTTAGGTGTCTGTTTTATATATGAACACTATAGTTTCGACAATTTTACTAATATCACACAATTAACAATTGCCTAAATTGACAACTTTATACCACTTAACAAGATAATATAGTATAATAGAGTTATAATTAGACAATAATGTGAGGATCACAGCTAAAGATGGGCACAATAGTCAATTACAGTGCGTATCGATCAACGAGCTACGTGAGAGTGTCGTCTACGAAGCTAGACGTAAGGGAGTTCGCGTGAGAGAGTGTGTGTCGGTACGTATTGTACACTTCTCGGTCGATATCTCGTTCGATATTTCGGCGCTTGCGAATTAGCTTAATTTCGAGCGTCTGTACGCTGTTGAACTCAAATTTTGACAATGGCGTAAATAGCGTGATATTCGGACTATTATATAGGATATTCGAATTGTATTTTAACTATAATTGACCTTAACTAAGGACTTTGACGCTGACGTTGAGTTTTATATATTAATATTCTATTTTCCTGTTACACCTATATATATTTTGTGACGTCAGAATCGTGAAATACGAGGAATTTCGTCGACAAATTGAGCCCAAACGAGGAAACGAATTTCACGGGTATTATTTTTTTATAAAAGCTTAAATTGATCTGTAGGGCGCTCACTTAGTGATTTTCAGCGTAGATTACCCAGTAATGTGTATTGCGATTAAATAAAAGTGACAGGTCGTTTATACATATCCAACATGGCGGCATCAGAATCCGGCCATTACCGACTTGTCGTATTTTCGCCGCATCCAGGAGATTAAAACGTCTATCACTCAACACAGGGAGTAAGCGCCCCGTAGGAATACACACTTGTTTCAGGAAAACTTATTTCACCTATCTGCGTCCCGTAAATAAGGCTCAATTTGTCGACGAAATTCCTCGTATTTGACGTCTCGGTATGACATATATCTATCGAAAATCTGAGAATTGACTTCCGGTACTGTGGCACCTTAAGAAGGAGGAAATTTTCGCCTCCATGGTCGCCTAGTTTTCTTCTGAATGTAGTCATAATACTCTAAATATTTTAATTTCAATTCATCTTTAAATTTATACCACGTACTATTTTCTGTTCTATATATCTATGTGTGTTTGTACATAACTCTTATATTTTTATGAATGTTGTATCCAGTCCCATGTACAGTTGAGTAATCAACTCTATGGGACGCGATTGAATCGTGTAATTACTGGTAATAAAATAAATAAAAAAATAAATAAAAAAAATTTCTAAATATATCGCGTCACTAATGCCATAACGTCGTAAGCACCCAAAAAAAAGTTTTCGTTTTTTTGGTGGCAAAATCTTTTTTATGCCATTTAACATCGTTTGGGCATATCCGTAAAAAAAAAATTTTGGGGCTTACGACCTTATGGCACTAGTGACGCAATATATTTTCATAATAAAAGTTTTCGAAATCTTGTTTTTCGCTTTACACCTACCAAATTTATTTTCCTGGATTTTGGCGTAGACTAAGATCTGATGTAAGCTATTATGGACAATTGAACTTTTAATTTCGTCAACGCTGTCGGCTCGATTACTGTAACCTTAGGCTTCAAACCATCGTGCTCCTCCCAGCTGCCTGTAATCCTTCGACAATACGCAATGTAATGTGCGACACCATCATGCAGTATGGATCTCTCATATCGTATAGCTCCGACCAAATTGTAGTGGACACCACAAATAATCAAAGAGCACGGAAGTTCTTGCAATGATATAAGTTCGAATGCGTTTGGGTGTCCTAATGCAGCCGCCAACGGCTTGTTGTAAACGTGCTCTACATCAATAAATACATGTATACCCGGTTTTCTAGTGATCGAGCACGAACCGACCTTGCAATCTCTACATACGGATACTCTATTGCGTAAACTAGTGTTGACTGCTTCTTCTAACGCAGCCTTGGTTCCCTTCGCATGTAATACAGTAGAACTTACGTAGAGAAGAGGAATCTTTCGGGTATCAGTGTTACCGCAGTCGGAACAACATTTCTCCTCAAAAACGCTAGGGATCTCAGATATGAGATGTTCCAGCAATCTCCCTACGTTGTAAATACAATTCAATATGTTGTCTTTTCGCTTCATGATAGTTAACAGGAGGGAAGCTCTTTCGATATATAAATAATTACTGACTCCATTCTTTGCATATTCAACCACAATTCTAATGATCAGTAATTCTGAATTAATGTCATCTATAGCAGATTGGTAGGTCGATGAGTCCATGTACGCTGTAGCTAAAATTTCGATTATTGTATCGAAGGGACAGGTATAGGTCAGCTGCAATTTTGTTTCACCGATGCGGACGGGCGGCAGTAAACTACCATTTTGAATGACCGCATCTTGTCTTCGTCGAAGAGGTCGGTTGTGGATTAGCTTTACATCAGGCAAAGCCTTCAGGTATTTCCCCCTGCTTTTATTTTTGGGTTTATGATCAATTTCTTTATGATTCGGATTCAAACCTTTCCAATTCTCTTCTTCTTTTAAGTGTGAGCAGTCTTCTACGTCATGCCGGATATCAGGTTCCTGTACACAGTCATCGCTAGGTGAAGTAGGCACAACGAATTCATGAAAAGCATCGTCAGTACGATCCAACTCACGTTTGATCGCCGCACGGTCGATTTTGCATGTACCTTCAATAGAACGCATATGCTTGATACAAAATTTATCAACTCGCAGTGGCTTGCCATCATCACTCAAAGTGTGATTTTTTAGATCATTAAAATATGCCTCTGATCTTGACGACGAAGCGACATTATTGCATGAACTGTACAATCTCATCATCACATTAGTCCATATGAGATATCGTTGTGCCATCCGTAATAGAGGAACCATCAGATCAGGAAGGAAATATGGATTGATTCTGCCTGAGTTAGTATCATTGTCTTTTGCTATGTCTTTTGCGCAGTCGTGTATACTTCTGATTTTTGTTGCTAACGAATTGGGTACATCATCAGTCTCGTCAATATAATTTTCGCTACTTTCGTCATCAGAAACCGGATCATTTTCGTTTGCAATCGCGGAAAAGTTTCTGATTTGGTCCAGAAGGAGTGACTGTCTTTTTTGGCATTCGGACTCAATATCATCGCATTCGCTAGATGCTACAACCAAAACTGACAATAACATGTCCTCGAATTGTTTTATATCTGTGCACGTCGTCATGATGCCGAAACACCGCACATAAAAATCTTTTACTCGAGAATGCTTGCCTATGAAGCATTTCCACCTGCAAACCAACTTAATCACGTGAGCAATATCAACTCTAATGTAACACCGAGGAAGTTCAGCTATTTTTTCTACTAGTAGACACTTGTAGCAAACTGCAATATATGATGCCAGATTTAATTCATTAAAGGCTAATGCAATACCATTTAATAATGCAAGGGAAAAATCTGTAACCGTCTCGGATGGAATAGAAGCACCACTACGAATCCATTCTTTAAGCCAATACGAAATCATGTTCGCATCATGCTTTTCAGACAACATTTGAAAAACAGGAATGATACCAGACGTCGACGGAAGGACCGCCTGGTATAAAAAAATTGCTCCTGACTTTATGTTATTCAGTCGCTTCAGCCTTCGCACTATAGATCCTGTAGCATCTACGGTCAAAGGTACTTTCGTCTTGATAAGGTCGTTGTATATGTCAAACTGCATTGGGGACCAATAAATACAGTAGAATTTGTCTAGTGCGATTTCTTTAATCGACCCTGCAAATTCAGCGCTGTATTTCAATTGTTGCAAGGACTGGATTGGATCAGAAACTTTATGCAAGCCTAGCGCTTCATCTTTTGCTTCGTGGCGTAGTTTTCGTAACACCGGGCCACTGAACAATTGCGCAGGTTCGGGATCACGGTAGTCCATAATTTTTGTACCCTCACGTCCCCACACAGTGGCTTTAGTGTGCAATAACTCTTTCGCGACAACTTCTCGTTCACAACCTTTCAATGGTCGCTTTTTTTCATGAGGTACTCCTCTTGTATCACTCGTCTTTATCGCAATACTTATACCACAGCCAGGCTTTGGTTCGGTTAGGCAGTGACCGCTGAATGGGGTCCCGCACTCTTTACACTGTCCTTGTATTTTCAAATATACACCTTTGGGATTTTCGGAAATTTTGGCCCGCTTAAATATGAAGGCGCAAGGTAATTTACATTTTTCCCAGCATGCCTTGAATATAACGGCGGTCCAGCCTGGCTGTAGTACGCTATAAGCCCGTTTACTATCGTAACGTCCCTTTTCGTTATATACTACTCGTTTAGGAGCGATACTTCTCCAACATTCATCTTGTATACTAATTTCAAAGAATAAATCAGGATAGTGTTCAAATTTTTCCAAATTGTGAGGATTATAGTCAGGGTCATCACTTTCGAATGAGTCAGTTTCTTCAAGAATACAATCTTTCATTGATTGCATGTTAGATTCATCCGATATACCACGCAATTGTTTGATTGCTGTCTGCACGCCATTACGGTTTTGTTGCACGTGTATATATAACGCATGCAACTTCATCTTATGGTTTAATAATTCGCACGCAGTCTCCCATACCGAATTGGATTTTGGCTTCAAATTTCCAGTGTTATCATCAAAGATGTCTACCTTTGATAATGTGCTCACGATATCATCGGTTGACACAGCTGCTTTTCGAGGCATATTTGTAAATTCAAATGGTGAAACTTTTTGCTATTGGAAAACCACAGGCGTCTCAATTATCGTAGGGTATAGATGATACATTCTTTTAAAACCAAAAATCTTTGTCTTAGTTTCAAAATGATGATATGAATAATTCAAGCTAACGTACGAAACTTCTCTGAATCAGCATTTAATTTTTTCCCAAACAATACTGCTCCAAATTTTCTTATTAGTCATCTGCAAATGAAAAAATTGCAAGTACGGAATCAGTCCGACGAAACTAACGATAAGCCGGTAGTGAAACCTGTTAACATTGAGTTTGACTAAATCTTTTCAATTTCTGCCTATTTATGAAAACTCATCCCAAAGAATAATATATTGCGAAGGTTCTGTTTTTGAGATATAGAAATCTAATAAAACCCTCTTGAGAATGGTGATACTGCCTTTTCTGTTATAACTGTGTTATTTTGCAGCAAACCCTCCTTCATATAATGACCCTCAAGATTTCTGCATCTGCAAAAATGAACTTTAGCAAGCCGTAACTTGTAAAGGTTTATTGTGAGCGAAAAATTCTGTTAGACTTTTTTCTTCCTCTTTCGATTATCTGATGGCGATATTTTTTAGTTTTTTTTTAGCACCGATGCTAACGCCGTTTTCCGTTAATTAGTACTTCAGCACGACGTAACTTCGAAACGGTCATTCCCAGAGAAAAATTCTATAAGACTTTTTTCTTTCTCTTTCGATTATCTGATGGCGATATTTTTTAGTTTTTTTTTTTTTTTAGATATTTTTTTTTTCAAACTGCGCAGACTCTGTTTTCACGTCAATTACTCCAATGACAAGATCTGACTTTGAAATGATTCAATGATCATTCTTGAGTACTTCACGTGATATGACTTGAGTAATTCTCGTGAAAACAGGGTTTGCGCGGTTTGAAAAAGAGAAAAAGAAAATAACTGAAAAAAAAAAAAACTAAAAAATATCGCCATCAGATAATCGAAAGAGAAAAAAAAAAGTCTTATAGAATTTTTCTCTGGGAATGACCGTTTCGAAGTTACGTCGTGCCGAAGTACTAATTAACGGAAAACGGCGTTAGCATCGGTCCTAAAAAAAAAAACTAAAAAATATCGCCATCAGATAATCGAAAGAGGAAGAAAAAAGTCTAACAGAATTTTTCGCTCAGAGTAAACCTTTACAAGTTACGGCTTGCTGAAGTTCATTTTTGCAGATGCAGAAATCTTGAGGCTCATTATTAATTTACCCTCGACGTCTAAGAGACCAACAACAAATATTGCTTGTTCAATTAATCGTTTACCTTATGAACACGAGCTTTTGAGGTTATGCGAATTCCGTCACATGGACTTCTACTTATACATTGTAGATGTAGCTTATTTTCATTTATGAATGCAATTATCGGAGGAAACTGATAAATTGAAAATCCTGAACGGACGCCTGAAAAAATCTGAAAAACATCGCAGACGTTTCTTTTGACTAACATTTCAAACTGGCTGATTTTGAAAAAAATTGGAGGGGTTGAAAAACAAAAGTGGCCCGGTTGATAAAGAATGCTTCACATATGCATTTGGGTAGCCAACCTCCTTAACTCTGCCACTACCTTGCGGTTTTCAAAGTTGAATAACTTTGAAAATAAAATTCGTAAAATAAAAAATCAAACAGCGTTTTAGAGAGCATGCTTGAACCTATCCAATTTCGACAGGAGCCACCTAGACTTTCAGTTTTGGGGGACCAAGGACGCTTCGAAGTGCAAGCATCACTTTTCGAAAACAGATATCGAAATTCAAACAGAAGCTAGAGCTTGAAGGTCGATCAAGAAAAGAAATCCAATAACTGACCTGGTGAGTGGAGATTTTGAGCTCCAATTTCGTTTTTTAAACATTTCTTTACGATCATCTGGTTGTCCGTTGCATGTAATCAAAGTTTCCGGGGAGTTTTTTTCTTAGAAGTTAAATAACTCGATGAGAAAGAATCGTACACAGCTGACCAGGTACCCATTGTGAAGCTGAAACTTCCAGCTTCATTCGGGAACCCTTGGGTTGGGAGAAAAAAAAATTCCGTAGTCCGTGCATGTCGTCGAACTTCATGGAACATGTTCGTGAGTCTCGACCGTTCGCTTTAAACAGATGCAACTCAGAGAGAACATCAGATAGAACGATTCTACAAGAAGAATCTTCAAGTAGACATTCAGACGTTCAAAATAGTTTTTTGGTGAAGTCTCTGGGCGCTTTTTTGACAAAGATTCGAGGTTTTGAATTTGGTCTTTTTTTCAAGCAAAATATAGGTGTTCCTTAAGAACTTTTGAGGAGTGTAATTACAATAATTTAAGTTTTAACTATGATATTTCGTTTTAAGTTGTTAAGACAAGTCTGAGTATTTTAAAAAGTTATATGATTTGTTGGATGTTCGTAGTCTAGTCTTGAAGGGATTAACTCTTATAAGTAAAAACTGTGCCTTATTGTTATGTATTTGGATATCGTGTTTAAATAAAACGTTAAGGAATTTAGTTCGAGTTGTAGCAATTTTATTGATCATTCATACTTTTACAACATTATTCGTTCTGGTCTCAATTCTGTTCAACATAAAACAGACATGTGTGTGTATATCGGAACATTGAGAACGATCATACTTAAACTACACATCTCTCATACGCAAAGTTTGACATATGCGATTTCTCTTAGCATCAGCTTCGGCCCTATTTTGTCCCAGAAGATCTTCATGATGTGGATGTGGTGTATCCAGGTTTCCAACTACTAACGCCTCCATTTCATCATTCTTCATTAAACACAAATTGTGCAATACACAGCATGCCATGAATTGATATGACGCACGCTCAACGGACACTACCGCTAAGTAATGAAAAAGTGACCACCAACGAATCCTCAGCAAGCCAATTGTTCTTTCTACTGCCATACGAGATGACGAAAGGCAGAAATTGAAATTCTTCTGACGCTGCGAGAGATGACCATTGTCTGTGTACGGAACCATCAAATGCTTAGACAGTGGATAAGCGGCATCTCCTATGAGATGCGTGTCATCGGGAAACTTTGTAGGGTCGGTCATGTAGTCCTGCAACGCTGATAATCGAAATACCCGGGCATCATGGACGGATCCCACATTTCCAACATACACATGAGTCAACATCCGTGTGTGATCACAAACGACCTGCAACCGAAGTCCATGATCAAACTTCGTTATATGGAAATACAAAAGATGTACACAATGAAATCAACGCACCTGCGCTTGTATAGAATGGTGGCCTTTTCTGTTGACATATGCCTCGGGATTATCTTTGGGAGCTGGAATATTGATGTGCATACCATCAATTGCTGCAATTGTTTTCGGAAATGCACCAACCTGTGAAAACCCCTGTATAATTGCCTGAATCCTTTCTCCAGTTGGCCATTGAATCATTCTTGGAGCAAGACGACACAGCTGGTGAATTACGCGTCGAACGGCTCGCACAGCTGTGGCCTTTCCTACTCCAAATCTTGTGTGTATCGATCTGCGGTAACACACCATGACTTAGATGGAAGCAGATTCAAAAGCAATAATTGGAACATTTTTAGAAGAAAAAATACCTTCAAACCTGTAAGAATCAGGTGTTGCTAATCTCCACAAAGCAATTAAAAGTTGTTTCTCAGCTGATATCATTTCATTACCATCTTTAGTCCTGCGAAGTTGTCCTCCGATCTCTGCTAAGATAAATTGAAATGTGTCTGGTCGCATTCTGCACACATAATCACGAACCCAATAAACACATGACGGTTGAATAATCATCAAGACAACTGGTATTCATAATAAGAACGAATACAATTTATGACTTTACCTGAAGTGACTCCTAAATTCTGTCGCAGATAGTGAAGGAACAATACGTTCGACAAATCCTTGAGTTCTAGGTATTTCAATACGTTTTACCCTACGAAACCTAAGTTCACTCTCAATAAATGCGAAAATTAGCTCTTCCTCGTCATCCTCGTATATGTACGCAGGAAAAAAAGAATCAATTGCACTTATAAGTAGACGCAAATCCATATTTTGACACACTATAGGTTATGTTCGTCTGACCGAAGCAAACAACACGCTACAACACGCTACAAGCCGGTCCACTTGCGTAGCGCCCCCGTAGCGGTCGTGGCGAGCGTAGCGCTAGTGGACCGCAATGCCGTTGGCGCTAGGAGCATTGCATTTGGAGCATCACGGAGCGTCAACTGGACCGTACCCTATGATGTTTCACTGAGTTAGCAATTCATTAGTATATCGTGTGTCTTCGATTTCAAATTTGGTACTACTGATGCCCTATTTCAACCTGACTCCCAGTCAGAAGTTTTGTACCTGCTGCGCTAGTCGAAGGTCTTGAGCCTGCTGCGCTAGTCGAAGGTCTTGAGCCTGCTGCGCTAGTCGAAGGTTTTGAGCCTCCTGCGCTAGTCGAAGGTCTTGAGCCTGCTGCGTTAGTCGATGATTTTGAGCCTGCTGCGCTAGTCGATGGTTCTGAGACTGCTGCTCTCGTCAATATGCCTTGACTATGCTGAGAACTTGCTCTTGGTGGTTCTGTGTCATTCAAGTTTTCGGTGTTGCATGTCTGTCCAGAGGGAATTTCGACTGGTGTACTAGGAGCAGAATGTGAATTGTCACTGATAATGAAAAATTTGACGTGTAATAAATTTACAGAGGTAATAATTAATATACTCACTAATTAATGTCGTTGATCGAGCGATATAAAACGTTGTAAGTCTCATCGTCGTTACCTGAAATTATAATGTATATGACTAATATTTTAGAAGCGCGGATACTACATAGTACATATGCTATAACGGGATCGTCGTCGTTTATACAGAAATGAATAGTGTGTCTACGGGCATCTTAAACGGAAGCATCAATGCAATATTGCAATGTGCAAGGGGTTGGGTTTCACTAATTGCATTATATGAGGTTAAATACGAACATATAGCTGTCGCTTGAACAATATCTTACCTTCAGAACCCTCCATAGCGTTGTAAAAATTGTAAACAGTAAAAACTTCGGACACAAACCACCCACGCTGATACGACACTGAACTTTCACTGAAGTGAATTCTGAAGATTCCGAGTTCCGGCTTCCGAGAAACATGAAATACTTCCCAGTTCCCGCCAAGGATCAGAAAAAAATAGCTACCAAACATCGATCGATGTTTCGCTGACATAAAATCGACTAAAGATAATCGATTTTGCAAGAAGAATAATCGATGTTCTGAATAATCGATGCGAATCGCCCATGCCTGGTCTACACGCTGTGTTGAAGTAGGTCGATTTATCCAATCCCAGCTCGAGCCTAGTCGAAAGGGCCAATGCGAAGATAAATACATCATCTTCAAGTGCACTTGACCACAGCGTGTAGACCCGGCACCATCCCTAGATACAATTGCCAACTACATGTCATCTGTACAACAAAAGTTTACAACAGAAAGAACAGAAAACTGAATAGTCTTGTATCGTTCACTCGCTACGCTCGTTCACTGGATTGGCTCTTGATAATTACAGGGAAAAGAATGAGGAAAAAAAAAATTTAGTACGTGGTACTTGCGGGCCATTTATAAGTAAGTAAAAGAGTATACACTTAGGTCTATGTATCATTTGTTCGATACATATTGATATAATGGCCCGCCAAGTACCACTTCCTAAATTTTTTTTTCTTCACACCTGCTCGCAAAGTGCCCCTTTGAGCCCGCTCACTCGGTCTCAATAGAGGCACTTATGCAGAGCAGGTGTTGAGAAAAATATCGTGTGCATCACAGGCGCAAGACTATTTTGGCGAGTGGGCCACATATTGAACACTCACAATATAGTCCTTTCCGCCCTTGATACACAATGTACTATTTTTCCTCATTTTTTTCCCTGTAATTATCAAGAGCCGATCCAGTGAGCGAGCGTAGCGAGTGAACGATACAAGACTATTCAGTTTTCTGTTCTTCTGGTGTAAACTTTTGTTATACAGAAGACATATACTTGGCAATTGTATCTGATTTCAATCCTTTTGTAAGTAGACATTTTTATAGTACCAATTTTGTTGAGGAGGAATTTCGGTTGGTTCATTTTTTTTGGGGGTAGTGACCACATTAATGTACTTGACGAAAGGTTTTTGCACCAGGGGTGCTTTTTGGGGTTGATATCACCACTTTTTGTACAATTTTGCTTCACTACCTGATAATTGTGCTCGTTCGCTATGCTCGCTCGATTGGGTTTTCCTATATCCTCGCTCGCAAGGCTTGCTCAGTTGTCAGCATTCTGTCAATTGTTTCTATGAACATCTCAATGCATGTACGGTGCTGCATTTTGTATCATCCGAATCCCTCAAAAAGCAGCAATGTTAAATGTGGTAGTATAATTTTAAATGACTGAAAATAGTGTTATAATATACGCGTATGCTCATACTTTTCTGTGAGCCTTGAATTTTTGTGGACAGACGTAACATGTGTTCTTTTATTAAGTTCCACGAATTGTTTCGTTAGAATCCGGTATAATTCTATATGCCTGAACCTGTAACCCTGCGCGCAGCCCTCCTCCTGTCTCATCTGGGCCTGGGACCGGCAATGGCGGAGTTACTTGCACGCAGGGTTATAGTTGCTGCTCATGATTAAATATTATATAAATATGAGATATATGTATTGCAATTCTTAGGTAGTTTTTTTTTAATGCAGTAGGTCCTCTGCAAAAAGAACATGTACTCGTCCTGTACTCATAACGTCAACTTCGAATTCGGGTCTGAACAGAAGGTATACAGAAATATATAGAATTGAGCCGATTGAGCCTATTGATGCAAGACTAGCGTAGAGCATAAAATGGAAGTTTTTGAAGTCAAACACTTGCATTCTGCTCTATTCGTCTGACTCTATCCATTTCTTGTATGAAATCACACTATCTCGATATTTTGCAACTTCAGCGTTTTCTCTCATCATCCTCTCTTCTCAACGACGCTGTAGTTGGCTGCAGGTTTCAGCCGCCAGTTGTGATGATTCTTTCATTATCTATCACAAATCGTCACGAATCATAATGTTGACTCAAACATTGAACCTACCAGAGGTGTGCCGGAACGCGAGAATTCAAATTTTTCGGGCAGGGGCCCCACGCCCCTATTCGTTCCTTGGTTTCGCGCAAGTGGCGGCTGAAACCTGCGGCCAACTACAGTGTCGTCTCTTCTCATACGGCGACCCGCTACAAAATTAAACAGTCCATAAAAAAGGTTGTTCTCCAATAATTACATTCATAAATGAAAATACGCTGAGTCTACAATGAATGAATAAATATAAATGAGAATCTTCATCATCTGAGAAAGAGGGAGTCGATCGATCATTTCTTTAATATTGAATAAGTATTTTCATTCTAACCATTTGTTGTGATAGCACTAATCTGAATTTGATAGAGATCGTTCTGAGCAGAGAATCTAAGCTATTTATAAAACATGGATTAAAAAATTAGCTTCACCGATGGTCAAAGCACTACGTTGACGTGGAGTGTAGAATACAGCCTATCGGAGTCCAATGCACGTCGACTTACAGTCTCGTTTGGACTAGAGGATACCGAGATAGAATATAGAACTCGTCAGAATCCAACGCATAAAGTTGACTTACAATTTGGGCCTGAGCAGACAAGCCTTTAGAGATGAGCCTAACATAGAGCTTAAAGTGGAATACGTTGCAATCTAAAGCTTGAACTCGGCTTTCTTGGTCTGGCTCCTTGCCGTTCCTCATATGACATCCTGCTATCCTGATATTTTTCAACTTCAACATCTTCTCTTGATTTTCTATTGTCAGACTTCCTCAGGCAGTAACATGCTAAATTATTGTAAATCCCCCCTAAAAAAAAACGTTTCCTCCGATAATTGCATTCATAAATGAAAATAAGCCAAATGTACAATGTATAAGTGAATAAAATTCAGAGGTAATAGTCAGTTAACAGTCATCTGACAGTCTTGTGTCATGCAAGGTAAACCTAATCGTAAAATGATCCGTTCACGATTGTTATTTTATTTATCACCATGAATTTTACACGTCAGTCGATTCGCATAACCTCAAAAGCTCAAGATCGTCGGATTTAAGATTAACCTATCGAAACTAATGTACTTGGCGTCAGGTTTTCGCACCTGAGGGGCTTTTGGTGGGTATTCACTAGTTTTTGTACCTTCAAATTTTGTATTAATCATTGCTTGTACTTTCTTTTATATCCTTTATTTGGATTCGAAAACATGAAATGACAACACGCGTCTGCTATGCGTCTGCTAGTGTTGCAGACGGTTTCTGTCTGCGATACTAGCGCTGACTGCGTCGTGACTCCGGTACTTTCGCCACTCTATACAACTTTTGTGTCGATTTATCCCTTCTATGTGATTTTATGGGAATGGTTTTAGTGTGAATGAATCTTGGTCTGAAGACGAAGGAGTCTTGAAACAGATTAGGTCTGAGGATAAGTTAGTAACGTTTAACGTGCCTTTTAAGTCACTTTTCTTAAGTGAATTCTGTTCTTCGGATAGAGGCAGAGGTCTTCAAAAGGCTGAAAACCCCGAGGTTTCTTTTGAAGAAATTATCGAGGAGGATTTCAAGAACTTCAAATTAATCTTCACAGACGGTTCTAAAGACCTTTCTGAGGGTGACGCTGGTTTTGGTATTTGGTCACAGGATCTTGGCATAAGAAAGGGACACAAGGTCAATGAGAAGTTTAGCATCTTTGCCATTGAGGCTCTTGCCATTTCGGAGGCATTCAGAATTATTTCCACTAGAGAAGAGACTGACAATTATTTAATCTGTTCGGATTCTCTCAGTGTCATCTCAAATATTGGGAAGGACGGTATTGACGGTAATATGCATCACATCATTGGCAACCTCAGACGAAATCTATGGCTTCTTAACAGTTTGGGTCAGAAGTGTGTTCTCCTGTGGATACCGGGTCATAAGGGCATTTGGGGCAATGAAATGGCTGATAAATTGGCAGCTGAGGGCAGATCTAGGGATTGTTCTTTTCGAGAATGTCTAGATGCCTCAGACATTTTTCCTATCATCAAAAAGGTTATGATAGACATT
This sequence comes from Tenthredo mesomela, assembly GCA_943736025.1. Classification (NCBI taxonomy): domain Eukaryota; kingdom Metazoa; phylum Arthropoda; class Insecta; order Hymenoptera; family Tenthredinidae; genus Tenthredo; species Tenthredo mesomela. The sequence goes on along the minus strand of OX031015.1, from coordinate 32,525,801 downwards.
TCGTATAGAGAAATGCAATTATATGGGGACGAGGGATACAGAAAGGGTAGGTTGTTCTTCAATAACGCTCCTAGATTTAATCTGATTCCCTGGTATTGTGGATCTGGACTCTCCAGGCCGCAAATCATAGTAGCTAATAGAATTATGACGGGTCACACAAGATTAAACGGGCATCTTTTCAGGATGAACATGGCGCTTTACAAAAACTGTGAGTGCGGTCTTGGAGAGGAGAACCTCAATCATGTTATTTGGGATTGTCCCTTTTGGGAGGGATTAGTCAGAGAACAATTGGTGATTTTTCTAACTAGAAAGGGAGTTAATAAACTCATTGATCTCAGTATTAGCTTCATAACTTCCCCACAGATCAGGGTGCGGATAATTGATTTTATTTTAATCAGTAAAATTGTTCTCTGATCTGATCCATTCAGTTGCAATAAGAATTAAAATTCAGGAAATATCTTTAACATACTAGGCATTTTCTTAATTAGTAAGTAATTAATTTCCTAATACTATAAGTGAACATTAGTTTAATAAATGTTTAGATTAATTCAACAGACATGAATAAGGATTCCATCAAATTTTGGAGAAAAAAAAAAGGTCAATAAATGTTACCCTGACCAAGGTTTAAATAGGGTAGTTTAATTGTTTAAGCATTTTGGAATTAATTATAACGGTTCGGATCATTGCGTTTTGAGTCCTCCTTATAGGAGCCAATCGTCTCCGGTTCAAAAATATTGTACTCTGAATTATTCAGTTATAAGTTATAATAGGTCTAAGTTTTGAGTCTCCTTTTCCCTTAAATCTTTTCTTATTATGATTTTTTTCTTCTTTTCCTTTTAATTTATCAAGAGACCATGGTTAACAGATATATAGCTTTTCTATTGTTTCAATAGGTTGTATCATAGTTAGTTGAAATAGGTAGTAAGTCATATTAGATCTAAGTTTGGAAGCTCTTTTCTCTTTTCCTTTTCTTGATTATGAGTTCTTTTATTTCTTTTTCTTTCGAATATCATAGAGATCTTGAGATCTGTATATTTAGCATGTCTTAATTGTATTCATATATTGTCCCCCTCCTGCTTGGCTTGGGCTGGGTCGCTATGCAATAGAGTAATTCTTGATCATATAAAGTATAATCCTAGGAGATTATTGTTGCGTGTCATGACAGGGGGAAGAGATCGCTGCTATTGACAGAGTCAATCGCCTTCGTTATCAGAAGAGCCCCACCAGAAGGGTCAACGTGGGAGCTGGACAACGAGATTGAGTGAAAATCAGGTTTTAAAGTTGATTTAAAAAAAAATAAATAAATAAATAAATAAAAATAAAATAAAAAAGAGGAGATAAGGTTTAAGGTGCTTTCCTAGGCAATTCCACCAGTCCTGAAAACATCGTGAAAAAATGTGATATTAAACGGAATATCTCTGCCTCGGCACCGAAATCAATGAAACAAAATACGTCGCGCAATTCTATGTGCGACTCCGAACATGTACAGCCCAAAAAATGTTCGTTATGCGCGAAAATAGAGAAGATATCCATGAAAAACGTTTCTAAAACCGTTTTTCATGGATATCTTCTCTATTTTCGCGCAAAACGAACATTTTTTGGGCTGTACATGTTCGGAGTCGCACATAGAATTGCGCGACGTATTTTGTTTCATTGATTTCGGTGCCCAGGCAGAGATATTCCGTTTAATATCACATTTTTTCACGATGTTTTCAGGACTGGTGGAATTGCCTAGGAAAGCACCTTAACTAAATTTATAATATATAATGAAAAAAAAAAAAAAAAAAGAAGAATTATTCATTGCCTTACAAGTTTATAAATAGTTTATTTGGCCCCGACTACATGCCTGTATAAGGCGATAAGTCGTTAAAGGATAACTAACTAACTGAAGACGAAGGAGTCTGACTACATGCTCTAACGAGCGATAAGTCTTTAAAACGGGGTATCAGAATCTGTAGTTAATTATATCTTAGAACTCCTGACACCGATTTGATCGATCTAGGGCTTAAATGAAAGCTTTTTATGCCTACATCCTAGATTAAATTAGTTCGAATTCGTGTATGTTGTGAGGTGGAAGAAAACGAAGATACTCATTCGCGGTATAGGTTAGGTTAGGGTTGCCTCTCGAGTATATAGACTCGTTGAGTCTCGCGCTTGAAATTTTTTTTTTTTTTTTAATGTACTTGGCGCGTAACTCTACCGAGTCCCTTGATAAGAACTATTAAAAGTTTTTGAGTACAATCCGGCGAATGGTCGAGCAACTCTCATTATGCGCCTTCCGAACTGTTGGCTGATGATTTCGCGAGACTAGTACCTTAAAAAAAAATCATCACGCGAGCTGATTCCAGATAGTCGTAAGCGGAAATATACGTCTTTTCGTCATTTGTAAAAGGCAAGAAATACAATTTTTTGAGAAAACTTGAAAACATAGCTCTGTTCGTCTTAGCTACACTTTCTACACTTTTACTAGATTTTACACTTTTCACTAGAAATCCACACCTCCTATTGGGCGAGCGTAAAAAGTGTAAGAAAAGTGTAGAAAGTGTAGCTAACGCGAACACAGCTCATGATCAATTTGACAAATTAATTTAAAAAACCACCGGCAGATACGACTTTTTGTTTCTATTTTGAGAAAAACAATCTTATGAACTAATTGTATAAGTCTGTATTCGCCTATATGTCACAAAAATTGCCTTTCTGGTGCTTACGACGTTACGCCTATACACGAGTGATATGGATTTCCGAATAGTAAAAAAAAAAAAAAAAAGAATTGAATATTTGCTTTGCCTCAAACGATGGATCCATTGTTATAGCAGAATCGTACTCTAGCTTGAACCAATTTTCCAAAAAGTATAGGAAAGTATAGGCTGGAAAATAACACATTTATCACAGAAAAATTGCTATTACCATTTTGAAGTAGTTTTTCTTCTCATCAAATACTCACATAGCCTCTGCGAAAACTAAAATTTCCGAAATAAGTTTCCAATATCAGTAAGAACTTGAAGAAATTTTTCTTGTCAGGTTCTCTGATGATTGGTTCCACCGCTGCTCATCTGCTTCAGTAGATTTACCCAAAGTGCAATAAGCCTCAGCCGTTAGATTATACTTAGTGCAATAATCGATTGGCTGTATCAAATAGTCCAACAACTGTAGACGAACCGCAAGATAGTAATAACTCTGCGTGTGTTTTTGGGAACGTCGGTGAGCTTCATAGACTAGGATGGTAGCTTGCCGAAGACCAACTAATGAATGAGCAACAGGGTTGCCAGATGCCGAGGATCCCTCCACGCCAGCGCCCCAGGCGGAACTCGCCAGAACCCGCCACTGGCAGGATACGAAAACGCCAAAAAGTCGCCACTTTAAATGGGGGAAAATTTTAAGGGGAAAAAATTGAAACATCAAATTTTTGTTGATATTCTCAAGTTTCCTTTGACTACACGGAGAGAAAAATCAAGCTATCGTTACTTGGTAAATTACGGCGCCACTGTAGCACGTCATCTGTTGCTACTAGCGCTCATATGCCGAGCGTGAATACCTTACCTAGAGTGAAAGACGCTGGGACTTAAGCGATTCCAGCTTAGGTCGCAAGGCATTGTAGCACGTTAAAATTTCAAGCTTCTGCGCGATAGGGCGCAAGGAGCAATAGCCTGATTTTTCTCTCCGTGTATATAACCCTGGACTGCTGATGCCCCCCACTATTCCCATAAGCCGTATGCGAAGCCGATGTTTCCAACATCTACCCCACTCCTTGGACTTCTCGGCAGTCAATTCCGCGGGAAATTTGAATGAGTACTTAGTATTTTGGATGAACACAGGACAAAATAAGAATAGTTTACTAAATAATATCATTGATCAATGTCGGAATAGTAAAAATTTGTAATAAATGATAAGCATATCATGAGTTACGGAAATCTAGGAAACGTTTACGTAAGTTCTTAATATTATATGCAGGAATATAGGGTAATAAATTGGTTTCAATGTAATTTTTACGAATTGTTTATTGGCCCGTGAAGATAATTTTTTTTTCTAATTCTCGTGTCTCGGTTTTCTGAAATCGGTATCCGGATAAAAATAATAACAGAGCGATATGAAAAGATTTTCACTTCAGAGAAATTTGAGGTTATAAGTGAAGTCACTTGAAGAAAGATACGGGTGATAAAACAATAGCGAAACAATTAAACTCAGTAGTTCTGAACTCGACCGTTGACTGCCTGTAGCGCCACATCCTGACAACACGCCTGAAGTTAGCGTTAGCAGTCCAGGGTTATATAGTCAAAGCAAGTTTCATAATAAAATCATCGACAGATGATCGACTCGAAAACTTACATAAATACATACGGACTTGTACCCAGCGGGAAATCAAAATATAAACATAGAGATCACGTGATCTATGTTATAGTTACCTATAAGTCCAGTGCCGCCAGCCTGCCAGACATTGCTGTCAACAATGTAGGCAAAAATCACCGCCCAAAAATACGCGCGAAAATTCAATCGTCGAACGGAATTCGTTTCAAAGTCTATAGGAAAAACTTTTTTTTCTTCAATTTTTTCTCCCTCAATTTTCCAAAATTGCTACGTGGCGAGTTGGCGTTCTTCGGAATTTCCGAAAACCGCCAGGTGGCGAGTTGGCGGGTTGGCGAAGAATTTATCTCGCCAGGGAGGTTCGAAAATAGCCAGTTTGGCTATTTATAGCCATATCTGGCAACCCTGATGAGCAATCGACTCATCCGTAGAAGTAGGTTGGTAACTATACATTGTAGATGACTCTTCCACAGTTTACTGAATCAAGTAAATCAGTGACTGCGACCGGTAAAATTCCCCAGAATCAGCAAAGATTCATTGTTGTAAGCCACGGACTTAGGAATAGAGGGACGGAGCATAACGCTTATGGGGCGAAGCGTAAGACGTAAGAGGGGAATTCACGCAGCGCCGCCTACTGTGAGCATGAACTATCCGTCAAAACAATATAAACTGCCTTGCCGAGAGAATTTCTAACCTCTCACAAAGGTTAAAAAATTGCTGAAAATTCGAGAAAACAAGTACAGTAGAGTCTCCGTAATTTGGCTACTCTCTAAATTCTCGCTTCCCCTCGATGGTCACGAACGCAAGAGGAGAACGTTCCCTCTCTCCTTGGTCTTTGGAATGGCGGTGCGCACGCAGCGAATGTGTAGTATGTGTGTAGCTCCGCCGCTTCTCGCAGAGTGGGAGTACTCCGTAGATTCTCAATTCTGAGAATCCACAGCCCCGAGCCTGAGAATCTACGGAGACTCTACTGTAACTGCATCATTGCATGTTTGATTACGATTGGAAGAGTGAAAATGGTGCTATGTGCAGCGAAAAATTGTTGAAATTCGACAACCGTTCACACATCTTTGAATTTAGCGCGCGAACTGCTCACAGGGCATGGCTGCCAGGCGTGGTTGTGTATTGTCTGTGTGTTATTTCCCCCTTCCGTCCCGGGCGTCACTCCTTCGCCCCACATCACTAGCTTATGCTCCGTCCCTCTATTCCTAAGTCCGTGTTGTAAGCAGTGTTGGGCAGAATTAATTACTTTCAGTAATTAATTACATTCAAATTACAAATTACAACTGTAATTAGTAATTGAAATTTTTCTAATTACAAATTACAAATGTAATTAGTAATTGAAATTTTTCTAATTACAAGTTACAAATGTAATTAGTAATTGAAATTGGTCTAATTACAAATTAATTGTAATTAGAATCTAAAAATCTTCTAATTACAAATTGCAATTGTAATTAGAATCAAGAAAATTTCTAATTACAAATTAAAAATGTAATTGATAACATTTTTTGAGCTGATTACATTTCGGAAATGTAATTTAAATCATTTTCCGAGCTAATTACAATAATTCTAAAATTTAATTACGCATTTTCAGTTCAACCATACGGAGTTAATACGAGTATATGGGTGATTTCAAGCATATACAGGGTGAGTCAGAATTCGTGACGAATCTCTCGTGGGGTTAATCCTGGTCGAAATTGGGATCGAAAGTTCCTCAGCCATTTTTCCGAAAAACGATTTTTTTCCTTGGAAATTTTTTTTCCGACAAACGATGTTTTCAACAATTTTTTTTTTTTTTTTTTTTTTTTACCATATGTCTCTCTCTAAGAATCCCAAATAATGCCACTGAGTTTTTTTTTTTTTCAATATCAGAGAGATTTTTCGATGAAAGTTTCTTATTTGGTCAACATCTTCCACCAAATAAGAAACTTTCATCGAAAAATCTCTCTAATATTGAAAAAAAAAAAACTCATTGGCATTATTGGGGATTTTTAGAAAGTGACATATGATGAAAAAACGGAAAAAAAAAATTGTTGAAAAAAATCGTTTGTCGGAAAAAAAAAATTCCAATGAAAAAAATCGTTTTTCGGAAAAATGGCTGAGGAACTTTCGATCCCAATTTCGACCAAGATTAACCCCACGAGAGATTCGTCACGAATTCTGACTCACCCTGTATATGGGCACATCTGAGTATATACAGGGTGAGTCAGAATTCGTGACGAATCTCTCGTGGGATTAAGGTGCCACAGTACCGGAAGTCAATTCTCAGATTTTCGATAGATATATGTCATACCGAGACGTCAAATACGAGGAATTTCGTCGACAAATTGAGCCTTATTTACGGGACGCAGATAGGTGAAATAAGTTTTCCTGAAACAAGTGTGTATTCCTACGGGGCGCTTACTCCCTGTGTTGAGTGATAGACGTTTTAATCTCCTGGATGCGGCGAAAATACGACAAGTCGGTAATGGCCGGATTCTGATGCCGCCATGTTGGATATGTATAAACGACCTGTCACTTTTATTTATTCGCAATACACATTACTGGGTAATCTACGCTGAAAATCACTAAGTAAGCGCCCTACAGATCAATTTAAGCTTTTATAAAAAAAACAATACCCGTGGAATTCGTTTCCTCCTTTGGGCTCAATTTGTCGACGAAATTCCTCGTATTTCACGATTCTGACGTCACAAAATATATATAGGACACGCCAGTACTGTGGCACCGTAATCCTGGTCGAAATTGGGATCGAAAGTTCCTCAGCCATTTTTCCGAAAAACGATTTTTTTCCTTGGAAATTTTTTTTTCCGACAAACGATTTTTTTCAACAATTTTTTTCTTTTTTTTTGTTTTTTCATCATATTTTAATTTCCAAGACTTTTTTTTTTTGCGATTATTAGGATTCGAGGTGTGAAATAATACGCTAGAATTATATTTATGCAGTTCAAAAAGAATTCAACTGGTTTGCACTTGGAAGGCACGTCTGTCTAGCTCAACTCATGCAACAGGACTGACTCTAAGGAAAGTCTCGGGTATGCATTCTGTATACGGAATGCATCCCCCGAATATCCTTATTACTTTAATACAAACAGTATGATATAAACTGTATCGGTGCAGTTCGCCAAAGACAGATCTCTAGACTCAATATATCTATTCAGACTATAAGATGAACGAGGTTGCTCTTTCTATATACACTCCGATTGCTTTTGTTTACGCTCTCACCGTTTTCCAGTTATGTCATAAAGAAGATTTCAGGCTAGCCCCCGAGAATCAGAATCTCCCAGTCTCTTGTTTTGCTATCGTTTGCGTTACGCTTCCGCACTTTTGCGCTCCGATCACTTTCGTTCACACCCTCACCGTTTTCCAGTTATGTCAAAAAGAAAATTTCAGGCTAGCCCCCCAGAATGAGAATTTCCAAGACTTTTGTTTTGCTATCGTTTGCGTTTCGTTTTAGAACTTTTGCGCTCCGATCACTTTCGTTCACGCCCTCACCGTTTTATAGTTATGTCATACAAGAAATTTCAGGCTAGCCCCCGAGAATCAGAATCTACATGTCTTTTGTCTTGCTATCGTTTGCGTTTCGCTTCCGCACTTTTGCGCTCCGATCACTTTCGTTCACGCCCTCACCGTTTTTCAGTTATGTCATAAAGAAAATTTTAGGCTAGCCCCCCAGAATGAGAATTTCCAAGACTTTTATTTTGCTATCGTTTGCGTTTCGCTTCCGCACTTTTGCGCTCCGATCACTTTCGTTCACGCCCTCACCGTTTTATAGTTATGTCATAAAAAAAATTTCAGGCTAGCCCCCCAGAATGAGAATTTCCAAGACTTTTGTCTTGCTATCGTTTGCGTTTCGCTTCCGCACTTTTGCGCTCCGATCACTTTCGTTCACACCCTCACCGTTTTCCAGTTATGTCATAAAGAAAATTTCAGGCTAGCCCCCCAGAATGAGAATTTCCAAGACTTTTATTTTTTTTTTGCGATTATTGGGATTCGAGGTGTGAAATAATTCGCTAGAATTATATTTATGCAGTTCAAAAAGAATTTAACTGGTTTGCACTTGGAAGGCACGTCTGTCTAGCTCAACTCATGCAACAGGACTGACTCTAAGAAAAGTCTCGGGTATGCATTCTGTATACGGAATGCATCCCCTGAATATTCTTATTACTCTAATACAAACAGTATGATATAAACTGTATCGGTGCAGTTCGCCAAAGACAGATCTCTAGACTCAATATATCTATTCAGACTATAAGATGAACGAGGTTGCTCTTTCTATATACACTCCGATTGCTTTTGTTTACGCTCTCACCGTTTTCCAGTTATGTCATATAGAAGATTTCAGGCTAGCCCCCGAGAATCAGAATCTCCCAGTCTCTTGTTTTGCTATCGTTTGCGTTACGCTTCCGCACTTTTGCGCTCCGATCACTTTCGTTCACGCCCTCACCGTTTTCCAGTTATGTCATAAAGAAAATTTCAGGCTAGCCCCCCAGAATGAAAATTTCCAAGACTTTTGTCTTGCTATCGTTTGCGTTTCGCTTCCGCACTTTTGCGCTCCGATCACTTTCGTTCACGCCCTCACCGTTTTCCAGTTATGTCATAAAGAAAATTTCAGGCTAGCCCCCCAGAATGAGAATTTCCAAGACTTTTGTCTTGCTATCGTTTGCGTTTCGCTTCCGCACTTTTGCGCTCCGATCACTTTCGTTCACGCCCTCACCGTTTTTCAGTTATGTCAAAAAGAAAATTTCAGGCTAGCCCCCCAGAATGAGAATTTCCAAGACTTTTGTCTTGCTATCGTTTGCGTTTCGCTTCCGCACTTTTGCGCTCCGATCACTTTAGTTCACGCCCTCACCGTTTTTCAGTTATGTCATAAAGAAAATTTTAGGCTAGCCCCCCAGAATGAGAATTTCCAAGACTTTTATTTTGCTATCGTTTGCGTTTCGCTTCCGCACTTTTGCGCTCCGATCACTTTCGTTCACGCCCTCAGCGTTTTATAGTTATGTCATAAAAAAAATTTCAGGCTAGCCCCCCAGAATGAGAATTTCCAAGACTTTTGTCTTGCTATCGTTTGCGTTTCGCTTCCGCACTTTTGCGCTCCGATCACTTTCGTTCACACCCTCACCGTTTTCCAGTTATGTCAAAAAGAAAATTTCAGGCTAGCCCCCCAGAATGAGAATTTCCAAGACTTTTATTTTGCTATCGTTTGCGTTTCGCTTCCGCACTTTTGCGCTCCGATCACTTTCGTTCACGCCCTCACCGTTTTTCAGTTATGTCATAAAGAAAATTTTAGGCTAGCCCCCCAGAATGAGAATTTCCAAGACTTTTGTCTTGCTATCGTTTGCGTTTCGCTTCCGCACTTTTGCGCTCCGATCACTTTCGTTCACACCCTCACCGTTTTCCAGTTATGTCAAAAAGAAAATTTCAGGCTAGCCCCCCAGAATGAGAATTTCCAAGACTTTTATTTTGCTATCGTTTGCGTTTCGCTTCCGCACTTCTGCGCTCCGATCACTTTCGTTCACGCCCTCACCGTTTTCCAGTTATGTCATGAAGAAAATTTCAGGCTAGCCCCCCAGAATGAGAATTTCCAAGACTTTTGTCTTGCTATCGTTTGCGTTTCGCTTCCGCACTTTTGCGCTCCGATCACTTTCGTTCACGCCCTCACCGTTTTCCAGTTATTTCATAAAGAAAATTTCAGGCTAGCCCCCCAGAATGAGAATTTCCAAGACTTTTTTTTTTTTGCGATTATTAGGATTCGAGGTGTGAAATAATACGCTAGAATTATATTTATGCAGTTCAAAAAGAATTCAACTGGTTTGCACTTGGAAGGCACGTCTGTCTAGCTCAACTCTTGCAACAGGACTGACTCTAAGAAAAGTCTCGGGTATGCATTCTGTATACGGAATGCATCCCCCGAATATCCTTATTACTCTAATACAAACAGTATGATATAAACTGTATCGGTGCAGTTCGCCAAAGACAGATCTCTAGACTCAATATATCTATTCAGACTATAAGATGAACGAGGTTGCTCTTTCTATATACACTCCGATTGCTTTTGTTTACGCTCTCACCGTTTTCCAGTTATGTCATAAAGAAGATTTCAGGCTAGCCCCCGAGAATCAGAATCTCCCAGTCTCTTGTTTTGCTATCGTTTGCGTTACGCTTCCGCACTTTTGCGCTCCGATCACTTTCGTTCACACCCTCACCGTTTTCCAGTTATGTCAAAAAGAAAATTTTAGGCTAGCCCCCCAGAATGAGAATTTCCAAGACTTTTGTCTTGCTATCGTTTGCGTTTCGCTTCCGCACTTTTGCGCTCCGATCACTTTCGTTCACACCCTCACCGTTTTCCAGTTATGTCAAAAAGAAAATTTCAGGCTAGCCCCCCAGAATGAGAATTTCCAAGACTTTTATTTTGCTATCGTTTGCGTTTCGCTTCCGCACTTCTGCGCTCCGATCACTTTCGTTCACGCCCTCACCGTTTTCCAGTTATGTCATGAAGAAAATTTCAGGCTAGCCCCCCAGAATGAGAATTTCCAAGACTTTTGTCTTGCTATCGTTTGCGTTTCGCTTCCGCACTTTTGCGCTCCGATCACTTTCGTTCACGCCCTCACCGTTTTCCAGTTATTTCATAAAGAAAATTTCAGGCTAGCCCCCCAGAATGAGAATTTCCAAGACTTTTTTTTTTTTGCGATTATTAGGATTCGAGGTGTGAAATAATACGCTAGAATTATATTTATGCAGTTCAAAAAGAATTCAACTGGTTTGCACTTGGAAGGCACGTCTGTCTAGCTCAACTCTTGCAACAGGACTGACTCTAAGAAAAGTCTCGGGTATGCATTCTGTATACGGAATGCATCCCCCGAATATCCTTATTACTCTAATACAAACAGTATGATATAAACTGTATCGGTGCAGTTCGCCAAAGACAGATCTCTAGACTCAATATATCTATTCAGACTATAAGATGAACGAGGTTGCTCTTTCTATATACACTCCGATTGCTTTTGTTTACGCTCTCACCGTTTTCCAGTTATGTCATAAAGAAGATTTCAGGCTAGCCCCCGAGAATCAGAATCTCCCAGTCTCTTGTTTTGCTATCGTTTGCGTTACGCTTCCGCACTTTTGCGCTCCGATCACTTTCGTTCACACCCTCACCGTTTTCCAGTTATGTCAAAAAGAAAATTTCAGGCTAGCCCCCCAGAATGAGAATTTCCAAGACTTTTTTTTTCTTGGGATTATTAGGATTCGAGGTGTGAAATAATACGCTAGAATTATATTTATGCAGTTCAAAAAGAATTCAACTGGTTTGCACTTGGAAGGCACGTCTGTCTAGCTCAGCTCATGCAACAGGACTGACTCTAAGAAAAGTCTCGGGTATGCATTCTGTATACGGAATGCATCCCCCGAATATCCTTATTACTCTAATACAAACAGTATGATATAAACTGTATCGGTGCAGTTCGCCAAAGACAGATCTCTAGACTCAATATATCTATTCAGACTATAAGATGAACGAGGTTGCTCTTTCTCTAAACACTCCGATTGCTTTTGTTTACGCTCTCACCGTTTTCCAGTTATGTCATAAAGAAGATTTCAGGCTAGCCCCCGAGAATCAGAATCTCCCAGTCTCTTGTTTTGCTATCGTTTGCGTTACGCTTCCGCACTTTTGCGCTCCGATCACTTTCGTTCACACCCTCACCGTTTTCCAGTTATGTCAAAAAGAAAATTTCAGGCTAGCCCCCCAGAATGAGAATTTCCAAGACTTTTGTTTTGCTATCGTTTGCGTTTCGTTTTAGAACTTTTGCGCTCCGATCACTTTCGTTCACGCCCTCACCGTTTTATAGTTATGTCATACAAGAAATTTCAGGCTAGCCCCCGAGAATCAGAATCTACATGTCTTTTGTCTTGCTATCGTTTGCGTTTCGCTTCCGCACTTTTGCGCTCCGATCACTTTCGTTCACGCCCTCACCGTTTTTCAGTTATGTCATAAAGAAAATTTTAGGCTAGCCCCCCAGAATGAGAATTTCCAAGACTTTTATTTTGCTATCGTTTGCGTTTCGCTTCCGCACTTTTGCGCTCCGATCACTTTCGTTCACGCCCTCACCGTTTTATAGTTATGTCATAAAAAAAATTTCAGGCTAGCCCCCCAGAATGAGAATTTCCAAGACTTTTGTCTTGCTATCGTTTGCGTTTCGCTTCCGCACTTTTGCGCTCCGATCACTTTCGTTCACACCCTCACCGTTTTCCAGTTATGTCATATAGAAGATTTCAGGCTAGCCCCCGAGAATCAGAATCTCCCAGTCTCTTGTTTTGCTATCGTTTGCGTTACGCTTCCGCACTTTTGCGCTCCGATCACTTTCGTTCACGCCCTCACCGTTTTCCAGTTATGTCATAAAGAAAATTTCAGGCTAGCCCCCCAGAATGAGAATTTCCAAGACTTTTGTCTTGCTATCGTTTGCGTTTCGCTTCCGCACTTTTGCGCTCCGATCACTTTCGTTCACGCCCTCACCGTTTTCCAGTTATGTCATAAAGAAAATTTCAGGCTAGCCCCCCAGAATGAGAATTTCCAAGACTTTTGTCTTGCTATCGTTTGCGTTTCGCTTCCGCACTTTTGCGCTCCGATCACTTTCGTTCACGCCCTCACCGTTTTTCAGTTATGTCAAAAAGAAAATTTCAGGCTAGCCCCCCAGAATGAGAATTTCCAAGACTTTTGTCTTGCTATCGTTTGCGTTTCGCTTCCGCACTTTTGCGCTCCGATCACTTTAGTTCACGCCCTCACCGTTTTTCAGTTATGTCATAAAGAAAATTTTAGGCTAGCCCCCCAGAATGAGAATTTCCAAGACTTTTATTTTGCTATCGTTTGCGTTTCGCTTCCGCACTTTTGCGCTCCGATCACTTTCGTTCACGCCCTCAGCGTTTTATAGTTATGTCATAAAAAAAATTTCAGGCTAGCCCCCCAGAATGAGAATTTCCAAGACTTTTGTCTTGCTATCGTTTGCGTTTCGCTTCCGCACTTTTGCGCTCCGATCACTTTCGTTCACACCCTCACCGTTTTCCAGTTATGTCAAAAAGAAAATTTCAGGCTAGCCCCCCAGAATGAGAATTTCCAAGACTTTTATTTTGCTATCGTTTGCGTTTCGCTTCCGCACTTCTGCGCTCCGATCACTTACGTTCACGCCCTCACCGTTTTCCAGTTATGTCATGAAGAAAATTTCAGGCTAGCCCCCCAGAATGAGAATTTCCAAGACTTTTGTCTTGCTATCGTTTGCGTTTCGCTTCCGCACTTTTGCGCTCCGATCACTTTCGTTCACGCCCTCACCGTTTTCCAGTTATTTCATAAAGAAAATTTCAGGCTAGCCCCCCAGAATGAGAATTTCCAAGACTTTTTTTTTTTTGCGATTATTAGGATTCGAGGTGTGAAATAATACGCTAGAATTATATTTATGCAGTTCAAAAAGAATTCAACTGGTTTGCACTTGGAAGGCACGTCTGTCTAGCTCAACTCTTGCAACAGGACTGACTCTAAGAAAAGTCTCGGGTATGCATTCTGTATACGGAATGCATCCCCCGAATATCCTTATTACTCTAATACAAACAGTATGATATAAACTGTATCGGTGCAGTTCGCCAAAGACAGATCTCTAGACTCAATATATCTATTCAGACTATAAGATGAACGAGGTTGCTCTTTCTATATACACTCCGATTGCTTTTGTTTACGCTCTCACCGTTTTCCAGTTATGTCATAAAGAAGATTTCAGGCTAGCCCCCGAGAATCAGAATCTCCCAGTCTCTTGTTTTGCTATCGTTTGCGTTACGCTTCCGCACTTTTGCGCTCCGATCACTTTCGTTCACACCCTCACCGTTTTCCAGTTATGTCAAAAAGAAAATTTCAGGCTAGCCCCCCAGAATGAGAATTTCCAAGACTTTTGTTTTGCTATCGTTTGCGTTTCGTTTCAGAACTTTTGCGCTCCGATCACTTTCGTTCACGCCCTCACCGTTTTATAGTTATGTCATACAAGAAATTTCAGGCTAGCCCCCGAGAATCAGAATCTACATGTCTTTTGTCTTGCTATCGTTTGCGTTTCGCTTCCGCACTTTTGCGCTCCGATCACTTTCGTTCACGCCCTCACCGTTTTTCAGTTATGTCAAAAAGAAAATTTCAGGCTAGCCCCCCAGAATGAGAATTTCCAAGACTTTTGTCTTGCTATCGTTTGCGTTTCGCTTCCGCACTTTTGCGCTCCGATCACTTTAGTTCACGCCCTCACCGTTTTTCAGTTATGTCATAAAGAAAATTTTAGGCTAGCCCCCCAGAATGAGAATTTCCAAGACTTTTATTTTGCTATCGTTTGCGTTTCGCTTCCGCACTTTTGCGCTCCGATCACTTTCGTTCACGCCCTCAGCGTTTTATAGTTATGTCATAAAAAAAATTTCAGGCTAGCCCCCCAGAATGAGAATTTCCAAGACTTTTGTCTTGCTATCGTTTGCGTTTCGCTTCCGCACTTTTGCGCTCCGATCACTTTCGTTCACACCCTCACCGTTTTCCAGTTATGTCAAAAAGAAAATTTCAGGCTAGCCCCCCAGAATGAGAATTTCCAAGACTTTTATTTTGCTATCGTTTGCGTTTCGCTTCCGCACTTTTGCGCTCCGAACACTTTCGTTCACGCCCTCACCGTTTTTCAGTTATGTCATAAAGAAAATTTTAGGCTAGCCCCCCAGAATGAGAATTTCCAAGACTTTTGTCTTGCTATCGTTTGCGTTTCGCTTCCGCACTTTTGCGCTCCGATCACTTTCGTTCACACCCTCACCGTTTTCCAGTTATGTCAAAAAGAAAATTTCAGGCTAGCCCCCCAGAATGAGAATTTCCAAGACTTTTATTTTGCTATCGTTTGCGTTTCGCTTCCGCACTTCTGCGCTCCGATCACTTTCGTTCACGCCCTCACCGTTTTCCAGTTATGTCATGAAGAAAATTTCAGGCTAGCCCCCCAGAATGAGAATTTCCAAGACTTTTGTCTTGCTATCGTTTGCGTTTCGCTTCCGCACTTTTGCGCTCCGATCACTTTCGTTCACGCCCTCACCGTTTTCCAGTTATTTCATAAAGAAAATTTCAGGCTAGCCCCCCAGAATGAGAATTTCCAAGACTTTTTTTTTTTTGCGATTATTAGGATTCGAGGTGTGAAATAATACGCTAGAATTATATTTATGCAGTTCAAAAAGAATTCAACTGGTTTGCACTTGGAAGGCACGTCTGTCTAGCTCAACTCTTGCAACAGGACTGACTCTAAGAAAAGTCTCGGGTATGCATTCTGTATACGGAATGCATCCCCCGAATATCCTTATTACTCTAATACAAACAGTATGATATAAACTGTATCGGTGCAGTTCGCCAAAGACAGATCTCTAGACTCAATATATCTATTCAGACTATAAGATGAACGAGGTTGCTCTTTCTATATACACTCCGATTGCTTTTGTTTACGCTCTCACCGTTTTCCAGTTATGTCATAAAGAAGATTTCAGGCTAGCCCCCGAGAATCAGAATCTCCCAGTCTCTTGTTTTGCTATCGTTTGCGTTACGCTTCCGCACTTTTGCGCTCCGATCACTTTCGTTCACACCCTCACCGTTTTCCAGTTATGTCAAAAAGAAAATTTCAGGCTAGCCCCCCAGAATGAGAATTTCCAAGACTTTTGTTTTGCTATCGTTTGCGTTTCGTTTTAGAACTTTTGCGCTCCGATCACTTTCGTTCACGCCCTCACCGTTTTATAGTTATGTCATACAAAAAATTTCAGGCTAGCCCCCGAGAATCAGAATCTACATGTCTTTTGTCTTGCTATCGTTTGCGTTTCGCTTCCGCACTTTTGCGCTCCGATCACTTTCGTTCACGCCCTCACCGTTTTCCAGTTATGTCATAAAGAAAATTTCAGGCTAGCCCCCCAGAATGAGAATTTCCAAGACTTTTGTCTTGCTATCGTTTGCGTTTCGCTTCCGCACTTTTGCGCTCCGATCACTTTCGTTCACGCCCTCACCGTTTTCCAGTTATGTCATAAAGAAAATTTCAGGCTAGCCCCCCAGAATGAGAATTTCCAAGACTTTTATTTTGCTATCGTTTGCGTTTCGCTTCCGCACTTTTGCGCTCCGATCACTTTCGTTCACGCCCTCACCGTTTTCCAGTTATGTCATGAAGAAAATTTCAGGCTAGCCCCCCAGAATGAGAATTTCCAAGACTTTTGTTTTGCTATCGTTTGCGTTTCGTTTCAGAACTTTTGCGCTTCGATCACTTTCGTTCACGCCCTCACCGTTTTTCAGTTATGTCATAAAGAAAATTTCAGGCTAGCCCCCCAGAATGAGAATTTCCAAGACTTTTTTTTTTTTTTTGCGATTATTGGGATTCGAGGTGTGAAATAATTCGCTAGAATTATATTTATGCAGTTCAAAAAGAATTTAACTGGTTTGCACTTGGAAGGCACGTCTGTCTAGCTCAACTCATGCAACAGGACTGACTCTAAGAAAAGTCTCGGGTATGCATTCTGTATACGGAATGCATCCCCTGAATATTCTTATTACTCTAATACAAACAGTATGATATAAACTGTATCGGTGCAGTTCGCCAAAGACAGATCTCTAGACTCAATATATCTATTCAGACTATAAGATGAACGAGGTTGCTCTTTCTCTAAACACTCCGATTGCTTTTGTTTACGCTCTCACCGTTTTCCAGTTATGTCATAAAGAAGATTTCAGGCTAGCCCCCGAGAATCAGAATCTCCCAGTCTCTTGTTTTGCTATCGTTTGCGTTACGCTTCCGCACTTTTGCGCTCCGATCACTTTCGTTCACACCCTCACCGTTTTCCAGTTATGTCAAAAAGAAAATTTCAGGCTAGCCCCTCAGAATGAGAATTTCCAAGACTTTTGTTTTGCTATCGTTTGCGTTTCGTTTTAGAACTTTTGCGCTCCGATCACTTTCGTTCACGCCCCCACCGTTTTATAGTTATGTCATACAAAAAATTTCAGGCTAGCCCCCGAGAATCAGAATCTACATGTCTTTTGTCTTGCTATCGTTTGCGTTTCGCTTCCGCACTTTTGCGCTCCGATCACTTTCGTTCACGCCCTCACCGTTTTCCAGTTATGTCATAAAGAAAATTTCAGGCTAGCCCCCCAGAATGAGAATTTCCAAGACTTTTGTCTTGCTATCGTTTGCGTTTCGCTTCCGCACTTTTGCGCTCCGATCACTTTCGTTCACGCCCTCACCGTTTTCCAGTTATGTCATAAAGAAAATTTCAGGCTAGCCCCCCAGAATGAGAATTTCCAAGACTTTTGTCTTGCTATCGTTTGCGTTTCGCTTCCGCACTTTTGCGCTCCGATCACTTTCGTTCACGCCCTCACCGTTTTCCAGTTATGTCATAAAGAAAATTTCAGGCTAGCCCCCCAGAATGAGAATTTCCAAGACTTTTGTCTTGCTATCGTTTGCGTTTCGCTTCCGCACTTTTGCGCTCCGATCACTTTCGTTCACGCCCTCACCGTTTTCCAGTTATGTCATAAAGAAAATTTCAGGCTAGCCCCCCAGAATGAGAATTTCCAAGACTTTTTTTTTCTTGGGATTATTAGGATTCGAGGTGTGAAATAATACGCTAGAATTATATTTATGCAGTTCAAAAAGAATTCAACTGGTTTGCACTTGGAAGGCACGTCTGTCTAGCTCAGCTCATGCAACAGGACTGACTCTAAGAAAAGTCTCGGGTATGCATTCTGTATACGGAATGCATCCCCCGAATATCCTTATTACTCTAATACAAACAGTATGATATAAACTGTATCGGTGCAGTTCGCCAAAGACAGATCTCTAGACTCAATATATCTATTCAGACTATAAGATGAACGAGGTTGCTCTTTCTCTAAACACTCCGATTGCTTTTGTTTACGCTCTCACCGTTTTCCAGTTATGTCATAAAGAAGATTTCAGGCTAGCCCCCGAGAATCAGAATCTCCCAGTCTCTTGTTTTGCTATCGTTTGCGTTACGCTTCCGCACTTTTGCGCTCCGATCACTTTCGTTCACACCCTCACCGTTTTCCAGTTATGTCAAAAAGAAAATTTCAGGCTAGCCCCCCAGAATGAGAATTTCCAAGACTTTTTTTTTTTTTTTTGCGATTATTGGGATTCGAGGTGTGAAATAATTCGCTAGAATTATATTTATGCAGTTCAAAAAGAATTTAACTGGTTTGCACTTGGAAGGCACGTCTGTCTAGCTCAACTCATGCAACAGGACTGACTCTAAGAAAAGTCTCGGGTATGCATTCTGTATACGGAATGCATCCCCTGAATATTCTTATTACTCTAATACAAACAGTATGATATAAACTGTATCGGTGCAGTTCGCCAAAGACAGATCTCTAGACTCAATATATCTATTCAGACTATAAGATGAACGAGGTTGCTCTTTCTCTAAACACTCCGATTGCTTTCGTTCACGCCCTCACCGTTTTCCAGTTATGTCATAAAGAAAATTTCAGGCTAGCCCCCCAGAATGAGAATTTCCAAGACTTTTGTCTTGCTATCGTTTGCGTTTCGCTTCCGCACTTTTGCGCTCCGATCACTTTCGTTCACGCCCTCACCGTTTTCCAGTTATGTCATAAAGAAAATTTCAGGCTAGCCCCCCAGAATGAGAATTTCCAAGACTTTTTTTTTTTTTTGCGATTATTGGGATTCGAGGTGTGAAATAATTCGCTAGAATTATATTTATGCAGTTCAAAAAGAATTTAACTGGTTTGCACTTGGAAGGCACGTCTGTCTAGCTCAACTCATGCAACAGGACTGACTCTAAGAAAAGTCTCGGGTATGCATTCTGTATACGGAATGCATCCCCTGAATATTCTTATTACTCTAATACAAACAGTATGATATAAACTGTATCGGTGCAGTTCGCCAAAGACAGATCTCTAGACTCAATATATCTATTCAGACTATAAGATGAACGAGGTTGCTCTTTCTCTAAACACTCCGATTGCTTTCGTTCACGCCCTCACCGTTTTCCAGTTATGTCATAAAGAAAATTTCAGGCTAGCCCCCCAGAATGAGAATTTCCAAGACTTTTGTCTTGCTATCGTTTGCGTTTCGCTTCCGCACTTTTGCGCTCCGATCACTTTCGTTCACGCCCTCACCGTTTTCCAGTTATGTCATAAAGAAAATTTCAGGCTAGCCCCCCAAAATGAGAATTTCCAAGACTTTTGTCTTGCTATCGTTTGCGTTTCGCTTCCGCACTTTTGCGCTCCGATCACTTTCGTTCACGCCCTCACCGTTTTCCAGTTATGTCATAAAGAAAATTTCAGGCTAGCCCCCCAGAATGAGAATTTCCAAGACTTTTGTCTTGCTATCGTTTGCGTTTCGCTTCCGCACTTTTGCGCTCCGATCACTTTCGTTCACGCCCTCACCGTTTTCCAGTTATGTCATAAAGAAAATTTCAGGCTAGCCCCCCAGAATGAGAATTTCCAAGACTTTTATTTTGCTATCGTTTGCGTTTCGCTTCCGCACTTTTGCGCTCCGATCACTTTCGTTCACGCCCTCACCGTTTTTCAGTTATGTCATAAAGAAAATTTTAGGCTAGCCCCCCAGAATGAGAATTTCCAAGACTTTTATTTTGCTATCGTTTGCGTTTCGCTTCCGCACTTCTGCGCTCTGATCACTTTCGTTCACGCCCTCACCGTTTTCCAGTCATGTCAAAAAGAAAATTTCAGGCTAGCCCCCCAGAATGAGAATTTCCAAGACTTTTGTCTTGCTATCGTTTGCGTTTCGCTTCCGCACTTTTGCGCTCCGATCACTTTCGTTCACGCCCTCACCGTTTTCCAGTTATATCATAAAGAAAATTTCAGGCTAGCCCCCCAGAATGAGAATTTCCAAGACTTTTGTCTTGCTATCGTTTGCGTTTCGCTTCCGCACTTTTGCGCTCCGATCACTTTCGTTCACGCCCTCACCGTTTTCCAGTTATGTCATAAAGAAAATTTCAGGCTAGCCCCCCAGAATGAGAATTTCCAAGACTTTTGTCTTGCTATCGTTTGCGTTTCGTTTCCGCACTTTTGCGCTCCGATCACTTTCGTTCACGCCCTCACCGTTTTCCAGTTATGTCATAAAGAAAATTTCAGGCTAGCCCCCCAGAATGAGAATTTCCAAGACTTTTGTCTTGCTATCGTTTGCGTTTCGTTTCAGAACTTTTGCGCTTCGATCACTTTCGTTCACGCCCTCACCGTTTTTCAGTTATGTCATAAAGAAAATTTCAGGCTAGCCCCCCAGAATGAGAATTTCCAAGACTTTTTTTTTTTTTTGCGATTATTGGGATTCGAGGTGTGAAATAATTCGCTAGAATTATATTTATGCAGTTCAAAAAGAATTTAACTGGTTTGCACTTGGAAGGCACGTCTGTCTAGCTCAACTCATGCAACAGGACTGACTCTAAGAAAAGTCTCGGGTATGCATTCTGTATACGGAATGCATCCCCTGAATATTCTTATTACTCTAATACAAACAGTATGATATAAACTGTATCGGTGCAGTTCGCCAAAGACAGATCTCTAGACTCAATATATCTATTCAGACTATAAGATGAACGAGGTTGCTCTTTCTCTAAACACTCCGATTGCTTTCGTTCACGCCCTCACCGTTTTCCAGTTATGTCATAAAGAAAATTTCAGGCTAGCCCCCCAGAATGAGAATTTCCAAGACTTTTGTCTTGCTATCGTTTGCGTTTCGCTTCCGCACTTTTGCGCTCCGATCACTTTCGTTCACGCCCTCACCGTTTTCCAGTTATGTCATAAAGAAAATTTCAGGCTAGCCCCCCAAAATGAGAATTTCCAAGACTTTTGTCTTGCTATCGTTTGCGTTTCGCTTCCGCACTTTTGCGCTCCGATCACTTTCGTTCACGCCCTCACCGTTTTCCAGTTATGTCATAAAGAAAATTTCAGGCTAGCCCCCCAGAATGAGAATTTCCAAGACTTTTGTCTTGCTATCGTTTGCGTTTCGCTTCCGCACTTTTGCGCTCCGATCACTTTCGTTCACGCCCTCACCGTTTTCCAGTTATGTCATAAAGAAAATTTCAGGCTAGCCCCCCAGAATGAGAATTTCCAAGACTTTTATTTTGCTATCGTTTGCGTTTCGCTTCCGCACTTTTGCGCTCCGATCACTTTCGTTCACGCCCTCACCGTTTTTCAGTTATGTCATAAAGAAAATTTTAGGCTAGCCCCCCAGAATGAGAATTTCCAAGACTTTTATTTTGCTATCGTTTGCGTTTCGCTTCCGCACTTCTGCGCTCCGATCACTTTCGTTCACGCCCTCACCGTTTTCCAGTCATGTCAAAAAGAAAATTTCAGGCTAGCCCCCCAGAATGAGAATTTCCAAGACTTTTGTCTTGCTATCGTTTGCGTTTCGCTTCCGCACTTTTGCGCTCCGATCACTTTCGTTCACGCCCTCACCGTTTTCCAGTTATATCATAAAGAAAATTTCAGGCTAGCCCCCCAGAATGAGAATTTCCAAGACTTTTGTCTTGCTATCGTTTGCGTTTCGCTTCCGCACTTTTGCGCTCCGATCACTTTCGTTCACGCCCTCACCGTTTTCCAGTTATGTCATAAAGAAAATTTCAGGCTAGCCCCCCAGAATGAGAATTTCCAAGACTTTTGTCTTGCTATCGTTTGCGTTTCGTTTCCGCACTTTTGCGCTCCGATCACTTTCGTTCACGCCCTCACCGTTTTCCAGTTATGTCATAAAGAAAATTTCAGGCTAGCCCCCCAGAATGAGAATTTCCAAGACTTTTGTCTTGCTATCGTTTGCGTTTCGTTTCAGAACTTTTGCGCTTCGATCACTTTCGTTCACGCCCTCACCGTTTTTCAGTTATGTCATAAAGAAAATTTCAGGCTAGCCCCCGAGAATCAGAATCTACATGTCTTTTGTCTTGCTATCGTTTGCGTTTCGCTTCCGCACTTTTGCGCTCCGATCACTTTCGTTTACGCCCTCACCGTTTTCCAGTTATGTCATAAAGAAAATTTCAGGCTAGCCCCCCAGAATGAGAATTTCCAAGACTTTTGTCTTGCTATCGTTTGCGTTTCGCTTCCGCACTTTTGCGCTCCGATCACTTTCGTTCACGCCCTCACCGTTTTCCAGTTATGTCATAAAGAAAATTTCAGGCTAGCCCCCCAGAATGAGAATTTCCAAGACTTTTTTTTTCTTGGGATTATTAGGATTCGAGGTGTGAAATAATACGCTAGAATTATATTTATGCAGTTCAAAAAGAATTCAACTGGTTTGCACTTGGAAGGCACGTCTGTCTAGCTCAGCTCATGCAACAGGACTGACTCTAAGAAAAGTCTCGCGTATGCATTCTGTATACGGAATGCATCCCCCGAATATCCTTATTACTCTAATACAAACAGTATGATATAAACTGTATCGGTGCAGTTCGCCAAAGACAGATCTCTAGACTCAATATATCTATTCAGACTATAAGATGAACGAGGTTGCTCTTTCTCTAAACACTCCGACTGCTTTTGTTTACGCTCTCACCGTTTTCCAGTTATGTCATAAAGAAGATTTCAGGCTAGCCCCCGAGAATCAGAATCTCCCAGTCTCTTGTTTTGCTATCGTTTGCGTTACGCTTCCGCACTTTTGCGCTCCGATCACTTTCGTTCACACCCTCACCGTTTTCCAGTTATGTCAAAAAGAAAATTTCAGGCTAGCCCCTCAGAATGAGAATTTCCAAGACTTTTGTTTTGCTATCGTTTGCGTTTCGTTTTAGAACTTTTGCGCTCCGATCACTTTCGTTCACGCCCCCACCGTTTTATAGTTATGTCATACAAAAAATTTCAGGCTAGCCCCCGAGAATCAGAATCTACATGTCTTTTGTCTTGCTATCGTTTGCGTTTCGCTTCCGCACTTTTGCGCTCCGATCACTTTCGTTCACGCCCTCACCGTTTTTCAGTTATGTCATAAAGAAAATTTTAGGCTAGCCCCCCAAAATGAGAATTTCCAAGACTTTTGTCTTGCTATCGTTTGCGTTTCGCTTCCGCACTTTTGCGCTCCGATCACTTTCGTTCACGCCCTCACCGTTTTCCAGTTATGTCATAAAGAAAATTTCAGGCTAGCCCCCCAGAATGAGAATTTCCAAGACTTTTGTCTTGCTATCGTTTGCGTTTCGCTTCCGCACTTTTGCGCTCCGATCACTTTCGTTCACGCCCTCACCGTTTTCCAGTTATGTCATAAAGAAAATTTCAGGCTAGCCCCCCAGAATGAGAATTTCCAAGACTTTTATTTTGCTATCGTTTGCGTTTCGCTTCCGCACTTTTGCGCTCCGATCACTTTCGTTCACGCCCTCACCGTTTTTCAGTTATGTCATAAAGAAAATTTTAGGCTAGCCCCCCAGAATGAGAATTTCCAAGACTTTTATTTTGCTATCGTTTGCGTTTCGCTTCCGCACTTCTGCGCTCCGATCACTTTCGTTCACGCCCTCACCGTTTTCCAGTTATGTCAAAAAGAAAATTTCAGGCTAGCCCCCCAGAATGAGAATTTCCAAGACTTTTGTCTTGCTATCGTTTGCGTTTCGCTTCCGCACTTTTGCGCTCCGATCACTTTCGTTCACGCCCTCACCGTTTTCCAGTTATGTCATAAAGAAAATTTCAGGCTAGCCCCCCAGAATGAGAATTTCCAAGACTTTTGTCTTGCTATCGTTTGCGTTTCGCTTCCGCACTTTTGCGCTCCGATCACTTTCGTTCACGCCCTCACCGTTTTCCAGTTATGTCATAAAGAAAATTTCAGGCTAGCCCCCCAGAATGAGAATTTCCAAGACTTTTGTCTTGCTATCGTTTGCGTTTCGTTTCCGCACTTTTGCGCTCCGATCACTTTCGTTCACGCCCTCACCGTTTTCCAGTTATGTCATAAAGAAAATTTCAGGCTAGCCCCCCAGAATGAGAATTTCCAAGACTTTTGTCTTGCTATCGTTTGCGTTTCGTTTCAGAACTTTTGCGCTTCGATCACTTTCGTTCACGCCCTCACCGTTTTTCAGTTATGTCATAAAGAAAATTTCAGGCTAGCCCCCGAGAATCAGAATCTACATGTCTTTTGTCTTGCTATCGTTTGCGTTTCGCTTCCGCACTTTTGCGCTCCGATCACTTTCGTTCACGCCCTCAGCGTTTTATAGTTATGTCATAAAAAAAATTTCAGGCTAGCCCCCCAGAATGAGAATTTCCAAGACTTTTGTCTTGCTATCGTTTGCGTTTCGCTTCCGCACTTTTGCGCTCCGATCACTTTCGTTCACACCCTCACCGTTTTCCAGTTATGTCAAAAAGAAAATTTCAGGCTAGCCCCCCAGAATGAGAATTTCCAAGACTTTTATTTTGCTATCGTTTGCGTTTCGCTTCCGCACTTTTGCGCTCCGATCACTTTCGTTCACGCCCTCACCGTTTTTCAGTTATGTCATAAAGAAAATTTTAGGCTAGCCCCCCAGAATGAGAATTTCCAAGACTTTTGTCTTGCTATCGTTTGCGTTTCGCTTCCGCACTTTTGCGCTCCGATCACTTTCGTTCACACCCTCACCGTTTTCCAGTTATGTCAAAAAGAAAATTTCAGGCTAGCCCCCCAGAATGAGAATTTCCAAGACTTTTATTTTGCTATCGTTTGCGTTTCGCTTCCGCACTTCTGCGCTCCGATCACTTTCGTTCACGCCCTCACCGTTTTCCAGTTATGTCATGAAGAAAATTTCAGGCTAGCCCCCCAGAATGAGAATTTCCAAGACTTTTGTCTTGCTATCGTTTGCGTTTCGCTTCCGCACTTTTGCGCTCCGATCACTTTCGTTCACGCCCTCACCGTTTTCCAGTTATTTCATAAAGAAAATTTCAGGCTAGCCCCCCAGAATGAGAATTTCCAAGACTTTTTTTTTTTTGCGATTATTAGGATTCGAGGTGTGAAATAATACGCTAGAATTATATTTATGCAGTTCAAAAAGAATTCAACTGGTTTGCACTTGGAAGGCACGTCTGTCTAGCTCAACTCTTGCAACAGGACTGACTCTAAGAAAAGTCTCGGGTATGCATTCTGTATACGGAATGCATCCCCCGAATATCCTTATTACTCTAATACAAACAGTATGATATAAACTGTATCGGTGCAGTTCGCCAAAGACAGATCTCTAGACTCAATATATCTATTCAGACTATAAGATGAACGAGGTTGCTCTTTCTATATACACTCCGATTGCTTTTGTTTACGCTCTCACCGTTTTCCAGTTATGTCATAAAGAAGATTTCAGGCTAGCCCCCGAGAATCAGAATCTCCCAGTCTCTTGTTTTGCTATCGTTTGCGTTACGCTTCCGCACTTTTGCGCTCCGATCACTTTCGTTCACACCCTCACCGTTTTCCAGTTATGTCAAAAAGAAAATTTCAGGCTAGCCCCCCAGAATGAGAATTTCCAAGACTTTTTTTTTCTTGGGATTATTAGGATTCGAGGTGTGAAATAATACGCTAGAATTATATTTATGCAGTTCAAAAAGAATTCAACTGGTTTGCACTTGGAAGGCACGTCTGTCTAGCTCAGCTCATGCAACAGGACTGACTCTAAGAAAAGTCTCGGGTATGCATTCTGTATACGGAATGCATCCCCCGAATATCCTTATTACTCTAATACAAACAGTATGATATAAACTGTATCGGTGCAGTTCGCCAAAGACAGATCTCTAGACTCAATATATCTATTCAGACTATAAGATGAACGAGGTTGCTCTTTCTCTAAACACTCCGATTGCTTTTGTTTACGCTCTCACCGTTTTCCAGTTATGTCATAAAGAAGATTTCAGGCTAGCCCCCGAGAATCAGAATCTCCCAGTCTCTTGTTTTGCTATCGTTTGCGTTACGCTTCCGCACTTTTGCGCTCCGATCACTTTCGTTCACACCCTCACCGTTTTCCAGTTATGTCAAAAAGAAAATTTCAGGCTAGCCCCCCAGAATGAGAATTTCCAAGACTTTTGTTTTGCTATCGTTTGCGTTTCGTTTTAGAACTTTTGCGCTCCGATCACTTTCGTTCACGCCCTCACCGTTTTATAGTTATGTCATACAAGAAATTTCAGGCTAGCCCCCGAGAATCAGAATCTACATGTCTTTTGTCTTGCTATCGTTTGCGTTTCGCTTCCGCACTTTTGCGCTCCGATCACTTTCGTTCACGCCCTCACCGTTTTTCAGTTATGTCATAAAGAAAATTTTAGGCTAGCCCCCCAGAATGAGAATTTCCAAGACTTTTATTTTGCTATCGTTTGCGTTTCGCTTCCGCACTTTTGCGCTCCGATCACTTTCGTTCACGCCCTCACCGTTTTATAGTTATGTCATAAAAAAAATTTCAGGCTAGCCCCCCAGAATGAGAATTTCCAAGACTTTTGTCTTGCTATCGTTTGCGTTTCGCTTCCGCACTTTTGCGCTCCGATCACTTTCGTTCACACCCTCACCGTTTTCCAGTTATGTCATAAAGAAAATTTCAGGCTAGCCCCCCAGAATGAGAATTTCCAAGACTTTTATTTTTTTTTTGCGATTATTGGGATTCGAGGTGTGAAATAATTCGCTAGAATTATATTTATGCAGTTCAAAAAGAATTTAACTGGTTTGCACTTGGAAGGCACGTCTGTCTAGCTCAACTCATGCAACAGGACTGACTCTAAGAAAAGTCTCGGGTATGCATTCTGTATACGGAATGCATCCCCTGAATATTCTTATTACTCTAATACAAACAGTATGATATAAACTGTATCGGTGCAGTTCGCCAAAGACAGATCTCTAGACTCAATATATCTATTCAGACTATAAGATGAACGAGGTTGCTCTTTCTATATACACTCCGATTGCTTTTGTTTACGCTCTCACCGTTTTCCAGTTATGTCATATAGAAGATTTCAGGCTAGCCCCCGAGAATCAGAATCTCCCAGTCTCTTGTTTTGCTATCGTTTGCGTTACGCTTCCGCACTTTTGCGCTCCGATCACTTTCGTTCACGCCCTCACCGTTTTCCAGTTATGTCATAAAGAAAATTTCAGGCTAGCCCCCCAGAATGAGAATTTCCAAGACTTTTGTCTTGCTATCGTTTGCGTTTCGCTTCCGCACTTTTGCGCTCCGATCACTTTCGTTCACACCCTCACCGTTTTCCAGTTATGTCAAAAAGAAAATTTCAGGCTAGCCCCCCAGAATGAGAATTTCCAAGACTTTTATTTTGCTATCGTTTGCGTTTCGCTTCCGCACTTCTGCGCTCCGATCACTTACGTTCACGCCCTCACCGTTTTCCAGTTATGTCATGAAGAAAATTTCAGGCTAGCCCCCCAGAATGAGAATTTCCAAGACTTTTGTCTTGCTATCGTTTGCGTTTCGCTTCCGCACTTTTGCGCTCCGATCACTTTCGTTCACGCCCTCACCGTTTTCCAGTTATTTCATAAAGAAAATTTCAGGCTAGCCCCCCAGAATGAGAATTTCCAAGACTTTTTTTTTTTTGCGATTATTAGGATTCGAGGTGTGAAATAATACGCTAGAATTATATTTATGCAGTTCAAAAAGAATTCAACTGGTTTGCACTTGGAAGGCACGTCTGTCTAGCTCAACTCTTGCAACAGGACTGACTCTAAGAAAAGTCTCGGGTATGCATTCTGTATACGGAATGCATCCCCCGAATATCCTTATTACTCTAATACAAACAGTATGATATAAACTGTATCGGTGCAGTTCGCCAAAGACAGATCTCTAGACTCAATATATCTATTCAGACTATAAGATGAACGAGGTTGCTCTTTCTATATACACTCCGATTGCTTTTGTTTACGCTCTCACCGTTTTCCAGTTATGTCATAAAGAAGATTTCAGGCTAGCCCCCGAGAATCAGAATCTCCCAGTCTCTTGTTTTGCTATCGTTTGCGTTACGCTTCCGCACTTTTGCGCTCCGATCACTTTCGTTCACACCCTCACCGTTTTCCAGTTATGTCAAAAAGAAAATTTCAGGCTAGCCCCCCAGAATGAGAATTTCCAAGACTTTTGTTTTGCTATCGTTTGCGTTTCGTTTCAGAACTTTTGCGCTCCGATCACTTTCGTTCACGCCCTCACCGTTTTATAGTTATGTCATACAAGAAATTTCAGGCTAGCCCCCGAGAATCAGAATCTACATGTCTTTTGTCTTGCTATCGTTTGCGTTTCGCTTCCGCACTTTTGCGCTCCGATCACTTTCGTTCACGCCCTCACCGTTTTTCAGTTATGTCATAAAGAAAATTTTAGGCTAGCCCCCCAGAATGAGAATTTCCAAGACTTTTATTTTGCTATCGTTTGCGTTTCGCTTCCGCACTTTTGCGCTCCGATCACTTTCGTTCACGCCCTCAGCGTTTTATAGTTATGTCATAAAAAAAATTTCAGGCTAGCCCCCCAGAATGAGAATGTCCAAGACTTTTTTTTTTTTTTTTGCGATTATTGGGATTCGAGGTGTGAAATAATTCGCTAGAATTATATTTATGCAGTTCAAAAAGAATTTAACTGGTTTGCACTTGGAAGGCACGTCTGTCTAGCTCAACTCATGCAACAGGACTGACTCTAAGAAAAGTCTCGGGTATGCATTCTGTATACGGAATGCATCCCCTGAATATTCTTATTACTCTAATACAAACAGTATGATATAAACTGTATCGGTGCAGTTCGCCAAAGACAGATCTCTAGACTCAATATATCTATTCAGACTATAAGATGAACGAGGTTGCTCTTTCTATATACACTCCGATTGCTTTTGTTTACGCTCTCACCGTTTTCCAGTTATGTCATATAGAAGATTTCAGGCTAGCCCCCGAGAATCAGAATCTCCCAGTCTCTTGTTTTGCTATCGTTTGCGTTACGCTTCCGCACTTTTGCGCTCCGATCACTTTCGTTCACGCCCTCACCGTTTTCCAGTTATGTCATAAAGAAAATTTCAGGCTAGCCCCCCAGAATGAGAATTTCCAAGACTTTTGTCTTGCTATCGTTTGCGTTTCGCTTCCGCACTTTTGCGCTCCGATCACTTTCGTTCACGCCCTCACCGTTTTCCAGTTATGTCATAAAGAAAATTTCAGGCTAGCCCCCCAGAATGAGAATTTCCAAGACTTTTGTCTTGCTATCGTTTGCGTTTCGCTTCCGCACTTTTGCGCTCCGATCACTTTCGTTCACGCCCTCACCGTTTTTCAGTTATGTCAAAAAGAAAATTTCAGGCTAGCCCCCCAGAATGAGAATTTCCAAGACTTTTGTCTTGCTATCGTTTGCGTTTCGCTTCCGCACTTTTGCGCTCCGATCACTTTAGTTCACGCCCTCACCGTTTTTCAGTTATGTCATAAAGAAAATTTTAGGCTAGCCCCCCAGAATGAGAATTTCCAAGACTTTTATTTTGCTATCGTTTGCGTTTCGCTTCCGCACTTTTGCGCTCCGATCACTTTCGTTCACGCCCTCAGCGTTTTATAGTTATGTCATAAAAAAAATTTCAGGCTAGCCCCCCAGAATGAGAATTTCCAAGACTTTTGTCTTGCTATCGTTTGCGTTTCGCTTCCGCACTTTTGCGCTCCGATCACTTTCGTTCACACCCTCACCGTTTTCCAGTTATGTCAAAAAGAAAATTTCAGGCTAGCCCCCCAGAATGAGAATTTCCAAGACTTTTATTTTGCTATCGTTTGCGTTTCGCTTCCGCACTTTTGCGCTCCGAACACTTTCGTTCACGCCCTCACCGTTTTTCAGTTATGTCATAAAGAAAATTTTAGGCTAGCCCCCCAGAATGAGAATTTCCAAGACTTTTGTCTTGCTATCGTTTGCGTTTCGCTTCCGCACTTTTGCGCTCCGATCACTTTCGTTCACACCCTCACCGTTTTCCAGTTATGTCAAAAAGAAAATTTCAGGCTAGCCCCCCAGAATGAGAATTTCCAAGACTTTTATTTTGCTATCGTTTGCGTTTCGCTTCCGCACTTCTGCGCTCCGATCACTTTCGTTCACGCCCTCACCGTTTTCCAGTTATGTCATGAAGAAAATTTCAGGCTAGCCCCCCAGAATGAGAATTTCCAAGACTTTTGTCTTGCTATCGTTTGCGTTTCGCTTCCGCACTTTTGCGCTCCGATCACTTTCGTTCACGCCCTCACCGTTTTCCAGTTATTTCATAAAGAAAATTTCAGGCTAGCCCCCCAGAATGAGAATTTCCAAGACTTTTTTTTTTTTGCGATTATTAGGATTCGAGGTGTGAAATAATACGCTAGAATTATATTTATGCAGTTCAAAAAGAATTCAACTGGTTTGCACTTGGAAGGCACGTCTGTCTAGCTCAACTCTTGCAACAGGACTGACTCTAAGAAAAGTCTCGGGTATGCATTCTGTATACGGAATGCATCCCCCGAATATCCTTATTACTCTAATACAAACAGTATGATATAAACTGTATCGGTGCAGTTCGCCAAAGACAGATCTCTAGACTCAATATATCTATTCAGACTATAAGATGAACGAGGTTGCTCTTTCTATATACACTCCGATTGCTTTTGTTTACGCTCTCACCGTTTTCCAGTTATGTCATAAAGAAGATTTCAGGCTAGCCCCCGAGAATCAGAATCTCCCAGTCTCTTGTTTTGCTATCGTTTGCGTTACGCTTCCGCACTTTTGCGCTCCGATCACTTTCGTTCACACCCTCACCGTTTTCCAGTTATGTCAAAAAGAAAATTTCAGGCTAGCCCCCCAGAATGAGAATTTCCAAGACTTTTGTTTTGCTATCGTTTGCGTTTCGTTTTAGAACTTTTGCGCTCCGATCACTTTCGTTCACGCCCTCACCGTTTTATAGTTATGTCATACAAAAAATTTCAGGCTAGCCCCCGAGAATCAGAATCTACATGTCTTTTGTCTTGCTATCGTTTGCGTTTCGCTTCCGCACTTTTGCGCTCCGATCACTTTCGTTCACGCCCTCACCGTTTTCCAGTTATGTCATAAAGAAAATTTCAGGCTAGCCCCCCAGAATGAGAATTTCCAAGACTTTTGTCTTGCTATCGTTTGCGTTTCGCTTCCGCACTTTTGCGCTCCGATCACTTTCGTTCACGCCCTCACCGTTTTCCAGTTATGTCATAAAGAAAATTTCAGGCTAGCCCCCCAGAATGAGAATTTCCAAGACTTTTATTTTGCTATCGTTTGCGTTTCGCTTCCGCACTTTTGCGCTCCGATCACTTTCGTTCACGCCCTCACCGTTT
Source organism: Tenthredo mesomela (assembly GCA_943736025.1). Taxonomy (NCBI): domain Eukaryota; kingdom Metazoa; phylum Arthropoda; class Insecta; order Hymenoptera; family Tenthredinidae; genus Tenthredo; species Tenthredo mesomela. Next base: position 32,494,284 of record OX031015.1, on the reverse strand, counting down.
TTCAGTTATGTCATAAAGAAAATTTTAGGCTAGCCCCCCAGAATGAGAATTTCCAAGACTTTTATTTTGCTATCGTTTGCGTTTCGCTTCCGCACTTCTGCGCTCCGATCACTTTCGTTCACGCCCTCACCGTTTTCCAGTTATGTCAAAAAGAAAATTTCAGGCTAGCCCCCCAGAATGAGAATTTCCAAGACTTTTATTTTGCTATCGTTTGCGTTTCGCTTCCGCACTTCTGCGCTCCGATCACTTTCGTTCACGCCCTCACCGTTTTCCAGTTATGTCATGAAGAAAATTTCAGGCTAGCCCCCCAGAATGAGAATTTCCAAGACTTTTGTTTTGCTATCGTTTGCGTTTCGTTTCAGAACTTTTGCGCTTCGATCACTTTCGTTCACGCCCTCACCGTTTTTCAGTTATGTCATAAAGAAAATTTCAGGCTAGCCCCCCAGAATGAGAATTTCCAAGACTTTTTTTTTTTTTTTGCGATTATTGGGATTCGAGGTGTGAAATAATTCGCTAGAATTATATTTATGCAGTTCAAAAAGAATTTAACTGGTTTGCACTTGGAAGGCACGTCTGTCTAGCTCAACTCATGCAACAGGACTGACTCTAAGAAAAGTCTCGGGTATGCATTCTGTATACGGAATGCATCCCCTGAATATTCTTATTACTCTAATACAAACAGTATGATATAAACTGTATCGGTGCAGTTCGCCAAAGACAGATCTCTAGACTCAATATATCTATTCAGACTATAAGATGAACGAGGTTGCTCTTTCTCTAAACACTCCGATTGCTTTTGTTTACGCTCTCACCGTTTTCCAGTTATGTCATAAAGAAGATTTCAGGCTAGCCCCCGAGAATCAGAATCTCCCAGTCTCTTGTTTTGCTATCGTTTGCGTTACGCTTCCGCACTTTTGCGCTCCGATCACTTTCGTTCACACCCTCACCGTTTTCCAGTTATGTCAAAAAGAAAATTTCAGGCTAGCCCCTCAGAATGAGAATTTCCAAGACTTTTGTTTTGCTATCGTTTGCGTTTCGTTTTAGAACTTTTGCGCTCCGATCACTTTCGTTCACGCCCCCACCGTTTTATAGTTATGTCATACAAAAAATTTCAGGCTAGCCCCCGAGAATCAGAATCTACATGTCTTTTGTCTTGCTATCGTTTGCGTTTCGCTTCCGCACTTTTGCGCTCCGATCACTTTCGTTCACGCCCTCACCGTTTTCCAGTTATGTCATAAAGAAAATTTCAGGCTAGCCCCCCAGAATGAGAATTTCCAAGACTTTTGTCTTGCTATCGTTTGCGTTTCGCTTCCGCACTTTTGCGCTCCGATCACTTTCGTTCACGCCCTCACCGTTTTCCAGTTATGTCATAAAGAAAATTTCAGGCTAGCCCCCCAGAATGAGAATTTCCAAGACTTTTGTCTTGCTATCGTTTGCGTTTCGCTTCCGCACTTTTGCGCTCCGATCACTTTCGTTCACGCCCTCACCGTTTTCCAGTTATGTCATAAAGAAAATTTCAGGCTAGCCCCCCAGAATGAGAATTTCCAAGACTTTTTTTTTTTTTTTTGCGATTATTGGGATTCGAGGTGTGAAATAATTCGCTAGAATTATATTTATGCAGTTCAAAAAGAATTTAACTGGTTTGCACTTGGAAGGCACGTCTGTCTAGCTCAACTCATGCAACAGGACTGACTCTAAGAAAAGTCTCGGGTATGCATTCTGTATACGGAATGCATCCCCTGAATATTCTTATTACTCTAATACAAACAGTATGATATAAACTGTATCGGTGCAGTTCGCCAAAGACAGATCTCTAGACTCAATATATCTATTCAGACTATAAGATGAACGAGGTTGCTCTTTCTATATACACTCCGATTGCTTTTGTTTACGCTCTCACCGTTTTCCAGTTATGTCATATAGAAGATTTCAGGCTAGCCCCCGAGAATCAGAATCTCCCAGTCTCTTGTTTTGCTATCGTTTGCGTTACGCTTCCGCACTTTTGCGCTCCGATCACTTTCGTTCACGCCCTCACCGTTTTCCAGTTATGTCATAAAGAAAATTTCAGGCTAGCCCCCCAGAATGAGAATTTCCAAGACTTTTGTCTTGCTATCGTTTGCGTTTCGCTTCCGCACTTTTGCGCTCCGATCACTTTCGTTCACGCCCTCACCGTTTTCCAGTTATGTCATAAAGAAAATTTCAGGCTAGCCCCCCAGAATGAGAATTTCCAAGACTTTTGTCTTGCTATCGTTTGCGTTTCGCTTCCGCACTTTTGCGCTCCGATCACTTTCGTTCACGCCCTCACCGTTTTCCAGTTATGTCATAAAGAAAATTTCAGGCTAGCCCCCCAGAATGAGAATTTCCAAGACTTTTTTTTTCTTGGGATTATTAGGATTCGAGGTGTGAAATAATACGCTAGAATTATATTTATGCAGTTCAAAAAGAATTCAACTGGTTTGCACTTGGAAGGCACGTCTGTCTAGCTCAGCTCATGCAACAGGACTGACTCTAAGAAAAGTCTCGGGTATGCATTCTGTATACGGAATGCATCCCCCGAATATCCTTATTACTCTAATACAAACAGTATGATATAAACTGTATCGGTGCAGTTCGCCAAAGACAGATCTCTAGACTCAATATATCTATTCAGACTATAAGATGAACGAGGTTGCTCTTTCTCTAAACACTCCGATTGCTTTTGTTTACGCTCTCACCGTTTTCCAGTTATGTCATAAAGAAGATTTCAGGCTAGCCCCCGAGAATCAGAATCTCCCAGTCTCTTGTTTTGCTATCGTTTGCGTTACGCTTCCGCACTTTTGCGCTCCGATCACTTTCGTTCACACCCTCACCGTTTTCCAGTTATGTCAAAAAGAAAATTTCAGGCTAGCCCCCCAGAATGAGAATTTCCAAGACTTTTTTTTTTTTTTTGCGATTATTGGGATTCGAGGTGTGAAATAATTCGCTAGAATTATATTTATGCAGTTCAAAAAGAATTTAACTGGTTTGCACTTGGAAGGCACGTCTGTCTAGCTCAACTCATGCAACAGGACTGACTCTAAGAAAAGTCTCGGGTATGCATTCTGTATACGGAATGCATCCCCTGAATATTCTTATTACTCTAATACAAACAGTATGATATAAACTGTATCGGTGCAGTTCGCCAAAGACAGATCTCTAGACTCAATATATCTATTCAGACTATAAGATGAACGAGGTTGCTCTTTCTCTAAACACTCCGATTGCTTTCGTTCACGCCCTCACCGTTTTCCAGTTATGTCATAAAGAAAATTTCAGGCTAGCCCCCCAGAATGAGAATTTCCAAGACTTTTGTCTTGCTATCGTTTGCGTTTCGCTTCCGCACTTTTGCGCTCCGATCACTTTCGTTCACGCCCTCACCGTTTTCCAGTTATGTCATAAAGAAAATTTCAGGCTAGCCCCCCAAAATGAGAATTTCCAAGACTTTTGTCTTGCTATCGTTTGCGTTTCGCTTCCGCACTTTTGCGCTCCGATCACTTTCGTTCACGCCCTCACCGTTTTCCAGTTATGTCATAAAGAAAATTTCAGGCTAGCCCCCCAGAATGAGAATTTCCAAGACTTTTGTCTTGCTATCGTTTGCGTTTCGCTTCCGCACTTTTGCGCTCCGATCACTTTCGTTCACGCCCTCACCGTTTTCCAGTTATGTCATAAAGAAAATTTCAGGCTAGCCCCCCAGAATGAGAATTTCCAAGACTTTTATTTTGCTATCGTTTGCGTTTCGCTTCCGCACTTTTGCGCTCCGATCACTTTCGTTCACGCCCTCACCGTTTTTCAGTTATGTCATAAAGAAAATTTTAGGCTAGCCCCCCAGAATGAGAATTTCCAAGACTTTTATTTTGCTATCGTTTGCGTTTCGCTTCCGCACTTCTGCGCTCCGATCACTTTCGTTCACGCCCTCACCGTTTTCCAGTTATGTCAAAAAGAAAATTTCAGGCTAGCCCCCCAGAATGAGAATTTCCAAGACTTTTATTTTGCTATCGTTTGCGTTTCGCTTCCGCACTTCTGCGCTCCGATCACTTTCGTTCACGCCCTCACCGTTTTCCAGTTATGTCATGAAGAAAATTTCAGGCTAGCCCCCCAGAATGAGAATTTCCAAGACTTTTGTTTTGCTATCGTTTGCGTTTCGTTTCAGAACTTTTGCGCTTCGATCACTTTCGTTCACGCCCTCACCGTTTTTCAGTTATGTCATAAAGAAAATTTCAGGCTAGCCCCCCAGAATGAGAATTTCCAAGACTTTTTTTTTTTTTTTGCGATTATTGGGATTCGAGGTGTGAAATAATTCGCTAGAATTATATTTATGCAGTTCAAAAAGAATTTAACTGGTTTGCACTTGGAAGGCACGTCTGTCTAGCTCAACTCATGCAACAGGACTGACTCTAAGAAAAGTCTCGGGTATGCATTCTGTATACGGAATGCATCCCCTGAATATTCTTATTACTCTAATACAAACAGTATGATATAAACTGTATCGGTGCAGTTCGCCAAAGACAGATCTCTAGACTCAATATATCTATTCAGACTATAAGATGAACGAGGTTGCTCTTTCTCTAAACACTCCGATTGCTTTTGTTTACGCTCTCACCGTTTTCCAGTTATGTCATAAAGAAGATTTCAGGCTAGCCCCCGAGAATCAGAATCTCCCAGTCTCTTGTTTTGCTATCGTTTGCGTTACGCTTCCGCACTTTTGCGCTCCGATCACTTTCGTTCACACCCTCACCGTTTTCCAGTTATGTCAAAAAGAAAATTTCAGGCTAGCCCCTCAGAATGAGAATTTCCAAGACTTTTGTTTTGCTATCGTTTGCGTTTCGTTTTAGAACTTTTGCGCTCCGATCACTTTCGTTCACGCCCCCACCGTTTTATAGTTATGTCATACAAAAAATTTCAGGCTAGCCCCCGAGAATCAGAATCTACATGTCTTTTGTCTTGCTATCGTTTGCGTTTCGCTTCCGCACTTTTGCGCTCCGATCACTTTCGTTCACGCCCTCACCGTTTTTCAGTTATGTCATAAAGAAAATTTTAGGCTAGCCCCCCAGAATGAGAATTTCCAAGACTTTTATTTTGCTATCGTTTGCGTTTCGCTTCCGCACTTTTGCGCTCCGATCACTTTCGTTCACGCCCTCACCGTTTTATAGTTATGTCATAAAAAAAATTTCAGGCTAGCCCCCCAGAATGAGAATTTCCAAGACTTTTGTCTTGCTATCGTTTGCGTTTCGCTTCCGCACTTTTGCGCTCCGATCACTTTCGTTCACGCCCTCACCGTTTTTCAGTTATGTCATAAAGAAAATTTCAGGCTAGCCCCCCAGAATGAGAATTTCCAAGACTTTTGTCTTGCTATCGTTTGCGTTTCGTTTCAGAACTTTTGCGCTTCGATCACTTTCGTTCACGCCCTTACCGTTTTTCAGTTATGTCATAAAGAAAATTTCAGGCTAGCCCCCCAGAATGAGAATTTCCAAGACTTTTTTTTTTTTTTTGCGATTATTGGGATTCGAGGTGTGAAATAATTCGCTAGAATTATATTCATGCAGTTCAAAAAGAATTCAACTGGTTTGCACTTGGAAGGCACGTCTGTCTAGCTCAACTCATGCAACAGGACTGACTCTAAGAAAAGTCTCGGGTATGCATTCTGTATACGGAATGCATCCCCTGAATATTCTTATTACTCTAATACAAACAGTATGATATAAACTGTATCGGTGCAGTTCGCCAAAGACAGATCTCTAGACTCAATATATCTATTCAGACTATAAGATGAACGAGGTTGCTCTTTCTCTAAACACTCCGATTGCTTTTGTTTACGCTCTCACCGTTTTCCAGTTATGTCATAAAGAAGATTTCAGGCTAGCCCCCGAGAATCAGAATCTCCCAGTCTCTTGTTTTGCTATCGTTTGCGTTACGCTTCCGCACTTTTGCGCTCCGATCACTTTCGTTCACACCCTCACCGTTTTCCAGTTATGTCAAAAAGAAAATTTCAGGCTAGCCCCTCAGAATGAGAATTTCCAAGACTTTTGTTTTGCTATCGTTTGCGTTTCGTTTTAGAACTTTTGCGCTCCGATCACTTTCGTTCACGCCCCCACCGTTTTATAGTTATGTCATACAAAAAATTTCAGGCTAGCCCCCGAGAATCAGAATCTACATGTCTTTTGTCTTGCTATCGTTTGCGTTTCGCTTCCGCACTTTTGCGCTCCGATCACTTTCGTTCACGCCCTCACCGTTTTCCAGTTATGTCATAAAGAAAATTTCAGGCTAGCCCCCCAGAATGAGAATTTCCAAGACTTTTGTCTTGCTATCGTTTGCGTTTCGCTTCCGCACTTTTGCGCTCCGATCACTTTCGTTCACGCCCTCACCGTTTTCCAGTTATGTCATAAAGAAAATTTCAGGCTAGCCCCCCAGAATGAGAATTTCCAAGACTTTTGTCTTGCTATCGTTTGCGTTTCGCTTCCGCACTTTTGCGCTCCGATCACTTTCGTTCACGCCCTCACCGTTTTCCAGTTATGTCATAAAGAAAATTTCAGGCTAGCCCCCCAGAATGAGAATTTCCAAGACTTTTTTTTTTTTTTTTGCGATTATTGGGATTCGAGGTGTGAAATAATTCGCTAGAATTATATTTATGCAGTTCAAAAAGAATTTAACTGGTTTGCACTTGGAAGGCACGTCTGTCTAGCTCAACTCATGCAACAGGACTGACTCTAAGAAAAGTCTCGGGTATGCATTCTGTATACGGAATGCATCCCCTGAATATTCTTATTACTCTAATACAAACAGTATGATATAAACTGTATCGGTGCAGTTCGCCAAAGACAGATCTCTAGACTCAATATATCTATTCAGACTATAAGATGAACGAGGTTGCTCTTTCTATATACACTCCGATTGCTTTTGTTTACGCTCTCACCGTTTTCCAGTTATGTCATAAAGAAGATTTCAGGCTAGCCCCCGAGAATCAGAATCTCCCAGTCTCTTGTTTTGCTATCGTTTGCGTTACGCTTCCGCACTTTTGCGCTCCGATCACTTTCGTTCACACCCTCACCGTTTTCCAGTTATGTCAAAAAGAAAATTTCAGGCTAGCCCCCCAGAATGAGAATTTCCAAGACTTTTTTTTTCTTGGGATTATTAGGATTCGAGGTGTGAAATAATACGCTAGAATTATATTTATGCAGTTCAAAAAGAATTCAACTGGTTTGCACTTGGAAGGCACGTCTGTCTAGCTCAGCTCATGCAACAGGACTGACTCTAAGAAAAGTCTCGGGTATGCATTCTGTATACGGAATGCATCCCCCGAATATCCTTATTACTCTAATACAAACAGTATGATATAAACTGTATCGGTGCAGTTCGCCAAAGACAGATCTCTAGACTCAATATATCTATTCAGACTATAAGATGAACGAGGTTGCTCTTTCTCTAAACACTCCGATTGCTTTTGTTTACGCTCTCACCGTTTTCCAGTTATGTCATAAAGAAGATTTCAGGCTAGCCCCCGAGAATCAGAATCTCCCAGTCTCTTGTTTTGCTATCGTTTGCGTTACGCTTCCGCACTTTTGCGCTCCGATCACTTTCGTTCACACCCTCACCGTTTTCCAGTTATGTCAAAAAGAAAATTTCAGGCTAGCCCCCCAGAATGAGAATTTCCAAGACTTTTGTTTTGCTATCGTTTGCGTTTCGTTTTAGAACTTTTGCGCTCCGATCACTTTCGTTCACGCCCTCACCGTTTTATAGTTATGTCATACAAGAAATTTCAGGCTAGCCCCCGAGAATCAGAATCTACATGTCTTTTGTCTTGCTATCGTTTGCGTTTCGCTTCCGCACTTTTGCGCTCCGATCACTTTCGTTCACGCCCTCACCGTTTTTCAGTTATGTCATAAAGAAAATTTTAGGCTAGCCCCCCAGAATGAGAATTTCCAAGACTTTTATTTTGCTATCGTTTGCGTTTCGCTTCCGCACTTTTGCGCTCCGATCACTTTCGTTCACGCCCTCACCGTTTTATAGTTATGTCATAAAAAAAATTTCAGGCTAGCCCCCCAGAATGAGAATTTCCAAGACTTTTGTCTTGCTATCGTTTGCGTTTCGCTTCCGCACTTTTGCGCTCCGATCACTTTCGTTCACACCCTCACCGTTTTCCAGTTATGTCATAAAGAAAATTTCAGGCTAGCCCCCCAGAATGAGAATTTCCAAGACTTTTATTTTTTTTTTGCGATTATTGGGATTCGAGGTGTGAAATAATTCGCTAGAATTATATTTATGCAGTTCAAAAAGAATTTAACTGGTTTGCACTTGGAAGGCACGTCTGTCTAGCTCAACTCATGCAACAGGACTGACTCTAAGAAAAGTCTCGGGTATGCATTCTGTATACGGAATGCATCCCCTGAATATTCTTATTACTCTAATACAAACAGTATGATATAAACTGTATCGGTGCAGTTCGCCAAAGACAGATCTCTAGACTCAATATATCTATTCAGACTATAAGATGAACGAGGTTGCTCTTTCTATATACACTCCGATTGCTTTTGTTTACGCTCTCACCGTTTTCCAGTTATGTCATATAGAAGATTTCAGGCTAGCCCCCGAGAATCAGAATCTCCCAGTCTCTTGTTTTGCTATCGTTTGCGTTACGCTTCCGCACTTTTGCGCTCCGATCACTTTCGTTCACGCCCTCACCGTTTTCCAGTTATGTCATAAAGAAAATTTCAGGCTAGCCCCCCAGAATGAGAATTTCCAAGACTTTTGTCTTGCTATCGTTTGCGTTTCGCTTCCGCACTTTTGCGCTCCGATCACTTTCGTTCACACCCTCACCGTTTTCCAGTTATGTCAAAAAGAAAATTTCAGGCTAGCCCCCCAGAATGAGAATTTCCAAGACTTTTATTTTGCTATCGTTTGCGTTTCGCTTCCGCACTTCTGCGCTCCGATCACTTACGTTCACGCCCTCACCGTTTTCCAGTTATGTCATGAAGAAAATTTCAGGCTAGCCCCCCAGAATGAGAATTTCCAAGACTTTTGTCTTGCTATCGTTTGCGTTTCGCTTCCGCACTTTTGCGCTCCGATCACTTTCGTTCACGCCCTCACCGTTTTCCAGTTATTTCATAAAGAAAATTTCAGGCTAGCCCCCCAGAATGAGAATTTCCAAGACTTTTTTTTTTTTGCGATTATTAGGATTCGAGGTGTGAAATAATACGCTAGAATTATATTTATGCAGTTCAAAAAGAATTCAACTGGTTTGCACTTGGAAGGCACGTCTGTCTAGCTCAACTCTTGCAACAGGACTGACTCTAAGAAAAGTCTCGGGTATGCATTCTGTATACGGAATGCATCCCCCGAATATCCTTATTACTCTAATACAAACAGTATGATATAAACTGTATCGGTGCAGTTCGCCAAAGACAGATCTCTAGACTCAATATATCTATTCAGACTATAAGATGAACGAGGTTGCTCTTTCTATATACACTCCGATTGCTTTTGTTTACGCTCTCACCGTTTTCCAGTTATGTCATAAAGAAGATTTCAGGCTAGCCCCCGAGAATCAGAATCTCCCAGTCTCTTGTTTTGCTATCGTTTGCGTTACGCTTCCGCACTTTTGCGCTCCGATCACTTTCGTTCACACCCTCACCGTTTTCCAGTTATGTCAAAAAGAAAATTTCAGGCTAGCCCCCCAGAATGAGAATTTCCAAGACTTTTGTTTTGCTATCGTTTGCGTTTCGTTTCAGAACTTTTGCGCTCCGATCACTTTCGTTCACGCCCTCACCGTTTTATAGTTATGTCATACAAGAAATTTCAGGCTAGCCCCCGAGAATCAGAATCTACATGTCTTTTGTCTTGCTATCGTTTGCGTTTCGCTTCCGCACTTTTGCGCTCCGATCACTTTCGTTCACGCCCTCACCGTTTTTCAGTTATGTCATAAAGAAAATTTTAGGCTAGCCCCCCAGAATGAGAATTTCCAAGACTTTTATTTTGCTATCGTTTGCGTTTCGCTTCCGCACTTTTGCGCTCCGATCACTTTCGTTCACGCCCTCAGCGTTTTATAGTTATGTCATAAAAAAAATTTCAGGCTAGCCCCCCAGAATGAGAATGTCCAAGACTTTTTTTTTTTTTTTTGCGATTATTGGGATTCGAGGTGTGAAATAATTCGCTAGAATTATATTTATGCAGTTCAAAAAGAATTTAACTGGTTTGCACTTGGAAGGCACGTCTGTCTAGCTCAACTCATGCAACAGGACTGACTCTAAGAAAAGTCTCGGGTATGCATTCTGTATACGGAATGCATCCCCTGAATATTCTTATTACTCTAATACAAACAGTATGATATAAACTGTATCGGTGCAGTTCGCCAAAGACAGATCTCTAGACTCAATATATCTATTCAGACTATAAGATGAACGAGGTTGCTCTTTCTATATACACTCCGATTGCTTTTGTTTACGCTCTCACCGTTTTCCAGTTATGTCATATAGAAGATTTCAGGCTAGCCCCCGAGAATCAGAATCTCCCAGTCTCTTGTTTTGCTATCGTTTGCGTTACGCTTCCGCACTTTTGCGCTCCGATCACTTTCGTTCACGCCCTCACCGTTTTCCAGTTATGTCATAAAGAAAATTTCAGGCTAGCCCCCCAGAATGAGAATTTCCAAGACTTTTGTCTTGCTATCGTTTGCGTTTCGCTTCCGCACTTTTGCGCTCCGATCACTTTCGTTCACGCCCTCACCGTTTTCCAGTTATGTCATAAAGAAAATTTCAGGCTAGCCCCCCAGAATGAGAATTTCCAAGACTTTTGTCTTGCTATCGTTTGCGTTTCGCTTCCGCACTTTTGCGCTCCGATCACTTTCGTTCACGCCCTCACCGTTTTTCAGTTATGTCAAAAAGAAAATTTCAGGCTAGCCCCCCAGAATGAGAATTTCCAAGACTTTTGTCTTGCTATCGTTTGCGTTTCGCTTCCGCACTTTTGCGCTCCGATCACTTTAGTTCACGCCCTCACCGTTTTTCAGTTATGTCATAAAGAAAATTTTAGGCTAGCCCCCCAGAATGAGAATTTCCAAGACTTTTATTTTGCTATCGTTTGCGTTTCGCTTCCGCACTTTTGCGCTCCGATCACTTTCGTTCACGCCCTCAGCGTTTTATAGTTATGTCATAAAAAAAATTTCAGGCTAGCCCCCCAGAATGAGAATTTCCAAGACTTTTGTCTTGCTATCGTTTGCGTTTCGCTTCCGCACTTTTGCGCTCCGATCACTTTCGTTCACACCCTCACCGTTTTCCAGTTATGTCAAAAAGAAAATTTCAGGCTAGCCCCCCAGAATGAGAATTTCCAAGACTTTTATTTTGCTATCGTTTGCGTTTCGCTTCCGCACTTTTGCGCTCCGAACACTTTCGTTCACGCCCTCACCGTTTTTCAGTTATGTCATAAAGAAAATTTTAGGCTAGCCCCCCAGAATGAGAATTTCCAAGACTTTTGTCTTGCTATCGTTTGCGTTTCGCTTCCGCACTTTTGCGCTCCGATCACTTTCGTTCACACCCTCACCGTTTTCCAGTTATGTCAAAAAGAAAATTTCAGGCTAGCCCCCCAGAATGAGAATTTCCAAGACTTTTATTTTGCTATCGTTTGCGTTTCGCTTCCGCACTTCTGCGCTCCGATCACTTTCGTTCACGCCCTCACCGTTTTCCAGTTATGTCATGAAGAAAATTTCAGGCTAGCCCCCCAGAATGAGAATTTCCAAGACTTTTGTCTTGCTATCGTTTGCGTTTCGCTTCCGCACTTTTGCGCTCCGATCACTTTCGTTCACGCCCTCACCGTTTTCCAGTTATTTCATAAAGAAAATTTCAGGCTAGCCCCCCAGAATGAGAATTTCCAAGACTTTTTTTTTTTTGCGATTATTAGGATTCGAGGTGTGAAATAATACGCTAGAATTATATTTATGCAGTTCAAAAAGAATTCAACTGGTTTGCACTTGGAAGGCACGTCTGTCTAGCTCAACTCTTGCAACAGGACTGACTCTAAGAAAAGTCTCGGGTATGCATTCTGTATACGGAATGCATCCCCCGAATATCCTTATTACTCTAATACAAACAGTATGATATAAACTGTATCGGTGCAGTTCGCCAAAGACAGATCTCTAGACTCAATATATCTATTCAGACTATAAGATGAACGAGGTTGCTCTTTCTATATACACTCCGATTGCTTTTGTTTACGCTCTCACCGTTTTCCAGTTATGTCATAAAGAAGATTTCAGGCTAGCCCCCGAGAATCAGAATCTCCCAGTCTCTTGTTTTGCTATCGTTTGCGTTACGCTTCCGCACTTTTGCGCTCCGATCACTTTCGTTCACACCCTCACCGTTTTCCAGTTATGTCAAAAAGAAAATTTCAGGCTAGCCCCCCAGAATGAGAATTTCCAAGACTTTTGTTTTGCTATCGTTTGCGTTTCGTTTTAGAACTTTTGCGCTCCGATCACTTTCGTTCACGCCCTCACCGTTTTATAGTTATGTCATACAAAAAATTTCAGGCTAGCCCCCGAGAATCAGAATCTACATGTCTTTTGTCTTGCTATCGTTTGCGTTTCGCTTCCGCACTTTTGCGCTCCGATCACTTTCGTTCACGCCCTCACCGTTTTCCAGTTATGTCATAAAGAAAATTTCAGGCTAGCCCCCCAGAATGAGAATTTCCAAGACTTTTGTCTTGCTATCGTTTGCGTTTCGCTTCCGCACTTTTGCGCTCCGATCACTTTCGTTCACGCCCTCACCGTTTTCCAGTTATGTCATAAAGAAAATTTCAGGCTAGCCCCCCAGAATGAGAATTTCCAAGACTTTTATTTTGCTATCGTTTGCGTTTCGCTTCCGCACTTTTGCGCTCCGATCACTTTCGTTCACGCCCTCACCGTTTTTCAGTTATGTCATAAAGAAAATTTTAGGCTAGCCCCCCAGAATGAGAATTTCCAAGACTTTTATTTTGCTATCGTTTGCGTTTCGCTTCCGCACTTCTGCGCTCCGATCACTTTCGTTCACGCCCTCACCGTTTTCCAGTTATGTCAAAAAGAAAATTTCAGGCTAGCCCCCCAGAATGAGAATTTCCAAGACTTTTATTTTGCTATCGTTTGCGTTTCGCTTCCGCACTTCTGCGCTCCGATCACTTTCGTTCACGCCCTCACCGTTTTCCAGTTATGTCATGAAGAAAATTTCAGGCTAGCCCCCCAGAATGAGAATTTCCAAGACTTTTGTTTTGCTATCGTTTGCGTTTCGTTTCAGAACTTTTGCGCTTCGATCACTTTCGTTCACGCCCTCACCGTTTTTCAGTTATGTCATAAAGAAAATTTCAGGCTAGCCCCCCAGAATGAGAATTTCCAAGACTTTTTTTTTTTTTTTGCGATTATTGGGATTCGAGGTGTGAAATAATTCGCTAGAATTATATTTATGCAGTTCAAAAAGAATTTAACTGGTTTGCACTTGGAAGGCACGTCTGTCTAGCTCAACTCATGCAACAGGACTGACTCTAAGAAAAGTCTCGGGTATGCATTCTGTATACGGAATGCATCCCCTGAATATTCTTATTACTCTAATACAAACAGTATGATATAAACTGTATCGGTGCAGTTCGCCAAAGACAGATCTCTAGACTCAATATATCTATTCAGACTATAAGATGAACGAGGTTGCTCTTTCTCTAAACACTCCGATTGCTTTTGTTTACGCTCTCACCGTTTTCCAGTTATGTCATAAAGAAGATTTCAGGCTAGCCCCCGAGAATCAGAATCTCCCAGTCTCTTGTTTTGCTATCGTTTGCGTTACGCTTCCGCACTTTTGCGCTCCGATCACTTTCGTTCACACCCTCACCGTTTTCCAGTTATGTCAAAAAGAAAATTTCAGGCTAGCCCCTCAGAATGAGAATTTCCAAGACTTTTGTTTTGCTATCGTTTGCGTTTCGTTTTAGAACTTTTGCGCTCCGATCACTTTCGTTCACGCCCCCACCGTTTTATAGTTATGTCATACAAAAAATTTCAGGCTAGCCCCCGAGAATCAGAATCTACATGTCTTTTGTCTTGCTATCGTTTGCGTTTCGCTTCCGCACTTTTGCGCTCCGATCACTTTCGTTCACGCCCTCACCGTTTTCCAGTTATGTCATAAAGAAAATTTCAGGCTAGCCCCCCAGAATGAGAATTTCCAAGACTTTTGTCTTGCTATCGTTTGCGTTTCGCTTCCGCACTTTTGCGCTCCGATCACTTTCGTTCACGCCCTCACCGTTTTCCAGTTATGTCATAAAGAAAATTTCAGGCTAGCCCCCCAGAATGAGAATTTCCAAGACTTTTGTCTTGCTATCGTTTGCGTTTCGCTTCCGCACTTTTGCGCTCCGATCACTTTCGTTCACGCCCTCACCGTTTTCCAGTTATGTCATAAAGAAAATTTCAGGCTAGCCCCCCAGAATGAGAATTTCCAAGACTTTTTTTTTTTTTTTTGCGATTATTGGGATTCGAGGTGTGAAATAATTCGCTAGAATTATATTTATGCAGTTCAAAAAGAATTTAACTGGTTTGCACTTGGAAGGCACGTCTGTCTAGCTCAACTCATGCAACAGGACTGACTCTAAGAAAAGTCTCGGGTATGCATTCTGTATACGGAATGCATCCCCTGAATATTCTTATTACTCTAATACAAACAGTATGATATAAACTGTATCGGTGCAGTTCGCCAAAGACAGATCTCTAGACTCAATATATCTATTCAGACTATAAGATGAACGAGGTTGCTCTTTCTATATACACTCCGATTGCTTTTGTTTACGCTCTCACCGTTTTCCAGTTATGTCATATAGAAGATTTCAGGCTAGCCCCCGAGAATCAGAATCTCCCAGTCTCTTGTTTTGCTATCGTTTGCGTTACGCTTCCGCACTTTTGCGCTCCGATCACTTTCGTTCACGCCCTCACCGTTTTCCAGTTATGTCATAAAGAAAATTTCAGGCTAGCCCCCCAGAATGAGAATTTCCAAGACTTTTGTCTTGCTATCGTTTGCGTTTCGCTTCCGCACTTTTGCGCTCCGATCACTTTCGTTCACGCCCTCACCGTTTTCCAGTTATGTCATAAAGAAAATTTCAGGCTAGCCCCCCAGAATGAGAATTTCCAAGACTTTTGTCTTGCTATCGTTTGCGTTTCGCTTCCGCACTTTTGCGCTCCGATCACTTTCGTTCACGCCCTCACCGTTTTCCAGTTATGTCATAAAGAAAATTTCAGGCTAGCCCCCCAGAATGAGAATTTCCAAGACTTTTTTTTTCTTGGGATTATTAGGATTCGAGGTGTGAAATAATACGCTAGAATTATATTTATGCAGTTCAAAAAGAATTCAACTGGTTTGCACTTGGAAGGCACGTCTGTCTAGCTCAGCTCATGCAACAGGACTGACTCTAAGAAAAGTCTCGGGTATGCATTCTGTATACGGAATGCATCCCCCGAATATCCTTATTACTCTAATACAAACAGTATGATATAAACTGTATCGGTGCAGTTCGCCAAAGACAGATCTCTAGACTCAATATATCTATTCAGACTATAAGATGAACGAGGTTGCTCTTTCTCTAAACACTCCGATTGCTTTTGTTTACGCTCTCACCGTTTTCCAGTTATGTCATAAAGAAGATTTCAGGCTAGCCCCCGAGAATCAGAATCTCCCAGTCTCTTGTTTTGCTATCGTTTGCGTTACGCTTCCGCACTTTTGCGCTCCGATCACTTTCGTTCACACCCTCACCGTTTTCCAGTTATGTCAAAAAGAAAATTTCAGGCTAGCCCCCCAGAATGAGAATTTCCAAGACTTTTTTTTTTTTTTTGCGATTATTGGGATTCGAGGTGTGAAATAATTCGCTAGAATTATATTTATGCAGTTCAAAAAGAATTTAACTGGTTTGCACTTGGAAGGCACGTCTGTCTAGCTCAACTCATGCAACAGGACTGACTCTAAGAAAAGTCTCGGGTATGCATTCTGTATACGGAATGCATCCCCTGAATATTCTTATTACTCTAATACAAACAGTATGATATAAACTGTATCGGTGCAGTTCGCCAAAGACAGATCTCTAGACTCAATATATCTATTCAGACTATAAGATGAACGAGGTTGCTCTTTCTCTAAACACTCCGATTGCTTTCGTTCACGCCCTCACCGTTTTCCAGTTATGTCATAAAGAAAATTTCAGGCTAGCCCCCCAGAATGAGAATTTCCAAGACTTTTGTCTTGCTATCGTTTGCGTTTCGCTTCCGCACTTTTGCGCTCCGATCACTTTCGTTCACGCCCTCACCGTTTTCCAGTTATGTCATAAAGAAAATTTCAGGCTAGCCCCCCAAAATGAGAATTTCCAAGACTTTTGTCTTGCTATCGTTTGCGTTTCGCTTCCGCACTTTTGCGCTCCGATCACTTTCGTTCACGCCCTCACCGTTTTCCAGTTATGTCATAAAGAAAATTTCAGGCTAGCCCCCCAGAATGAGAATTTCCAAGACTTTTGTCTTGCTATCGTTTGCGTTTCGCTTCCGCACTTTTGCGCTCCGATCACTTTCGTTCACGCCCTCACCGTTTTCCAGTTATGTCATAAAGAAAATTTCAGGCTAGCCCCCCAGAATGAGAATTTCCAAGACTTTTATTTTGCTATCGTTTGCGTTTCGCTTCCGCACTTTTGCGCTCCGATCACTTTCGTTCACGCCCTCACCGTTTTTCAGTTATGTCATAAAGAAAATTTTAGGCTAGCCCCCCAGAATGAGAATTTCCAAGACTTTTATTTTGCTATCGTTTGCGTTTCGCTTCCGCACTTCTGCGCTCCGATCACTTTCGTTCACGCCCTCACCGTTTTCCAGTTATGTCAAAAAGAAAATTTCAGGCTAGCCCCCCAGAATGAGAATTTCCAAGACTTTTATTTTGCTATCGTTTGCGTTTCGCTTCCGCACTTCTGCGCTCCGATCACTTTCGTTCACGCCCTCACCGTTTTCCAGTTATGTCATGAAGAAAATTTCAGGCTAGCCCCCCAGAATGAGAATTTCCAAGACTTTTGTTTTGCTATCGTTTGCGTTTCGTTTCAGAACTTTTGCGCTTCGATCACTTTCGTTCACGCCCTCACCGTTTTTCAGTTATGTCATAAAGAAAATTTCAGGCTAGCCCCCCAGAATGAGAATTTCCAAGACTTTTTTTTTTTTTTTGCGATTATTGGGATTCGAGGTGTGAAATAATTCGCTAGAATTATATTTATGCAGTTCAAAAAGAATTTAACTGGTTTGCACTTGGAAGGCACGTCTGTCTAGCTCAACTCATGCAACAGGACTGACTCTAAGAAAAGTCTCGGGTATGCATTCTGTATACGGAATGCATCCCCTGAATATTCTTATTACTCTAATACAAACAGTATGATATAAACTGTATCGGTGCAGTTCGCCAAAGACAGATCTCTAGACTCAATATATCTATTCAGACTATAAGATGAACGAGGTTGCTCTTTCTCTAAACACTCCGATTGCTTTTGTTTACGCTCTCACCGTTTTCCAGTTATGTCATAAAGAAGATTTCAGGCTAGCCCCCGAGAATCAGAATCTCCCAGTCTCTTGTTTTGCTATCGTTTGCGTTACGCTTCCGCACTTTTGCGCTCCGATCACTTTCGTTCACACCCTCACCGTTTTCCAGTTATGTCAAAAAGAAAATTTCAGGCTAGCCCCTCAGAATGAGAATTTCCAAGACTTTTGTTTTGCTATCGTTTGCGTTTCGTTTTAGAACTTTTGCGCTCCGATCACTTTCGTTCACGCCCCCACCGTTTTATAGTTATGTCATACAAAAAATTTCAGGCTAGCCCCCGAGAATCAGAATCTACATGTCTTTTGTCTTGCTATCGTTTGCGTTTCGCTTCCGCACTTTTGCGCTCCGATCACTTTCGTTCACGCCCTCACCGTTTTTCAGTTATGTCATAAAGAAAATTTTAGGCTAGCCCCCCAGAATGAGAATTTCCAAGACTTTTATTTTGCTATCGTTTGCGTTTCGCTTCCGCACTTTTGCGCTCCGATCACTTTCGTTCACGCCCTCACCGTTTTATAGTTATGTCATAAAAAAAATTTCAGGCTAGCCCCCCAGAATGAGAATTTCCAAGACTTTTGTCTTGCTATCGTTTGCGTTTCGCTTCCGCACTTTTGCGCTCCGATCACTTTCGTTCACGCCCTCACCGTTTTTCAGTTATGTCATAAAGAAAATTTCAGGCTAGCCCCCCAGAATGAGAATTTCCAAGACTTTTGTCTTGCTATCGTTTGCGTTTCGTTTCAGAACTTTTGCGCTTCGATCACTTTCGTTCACGCCCTTACCGTTTTTCAGTTATGTCATAAAGAAAATTTCAGGCTAGCCCCCCAGAATGAGAATTTCCAAGACTTTTTTTTTTTTTTTGCGATTATTGGGATTCGAGGTGTGAAATAATTCGCTAGAATTATATTCATGCAGTTCAAAAAGAATTCAACTGGTTTGCACTTGGAAGGCACGTCTGTCTAGCTCAACTCATGCAACAGGACTGACTCTAAGAAAAGTCTCGGGTATGCATTCTGTATACGGAATGCATCCCCTGAATATCCTTATTACTCTAATACAAACAGTATGATATAGACTGTATCGGTGCAGTTCGCCAAAGACAGATCTCTAGACTCAATATATCCATTCAGACTATAAGATGAACGAGGTTGCTTTTTCTATATACACTCCGATTGCTTTTGTTCACGTTCTCACCGTTTTCCGGTTATGTCATAAAGAAGATTTCAGGCTAGCCCTCGAGAATCAGAATCTCCGAGTCTTTTGTTTTGCTATCGTTTGCGTTACGCTTCCGCACTTTTGCGCTCCGATCACTTTCGTTCACACCCTCACCGTTTTCCAGTTATGTCATAAAGAAAATTTCAGGCTAGCCCCCCAGAATGAGAATTTCCAAGACTTTTTTTTTTTTGCGATTATTAGGATTCGAGGTGTGAAATAATACGCTAGAATTATATTTATGCAGTTCAAAAAGAATTCAACTGGTTTGCACTTGGAAGGCACGTCTGTCTAGCTCAACTCTTGCAACAGGACTGACTCTAAGAAAAGTCTCGGGTATGCATTCTGTATACGGAATGCATCCCCCGAATATCCTTATTACTCTAATACAAACAGTATGATATAAACTGTATCGGTGCAGTTCGCCAAAGACAGATCTCTAGACTCAATATATCTATTCAGACTATAAGATGAACGAGGTTGCTCTTTCTCTAAACACTCCGATTGCTTTTGTTTACGCTCTCACCGTTTTCCAGTTATGTCATAAAGAAGATTTCAGGCTAGCCCCCGAGAATCAGAATCTCCCAGTCTCTTGTTTTGCTATCGTTTGCGTTACGCTTCCGCACTTTTGCGCTCCGATCACTTTCGTTCACACCCTCACCGTTTTCCAGTTATGTCAAAAAGAAAATTTCAGGCTAGCCCCTCAGAATGAGAATTTCCAAGACTTTTGTTTTGCTATCGTTTGCGTTTCGTTTTAGAACTTTTGCGCTCCGATCACTTTCGTTCACGCCCCCACCGTTTTATAGTTATGTCATACAAAAAATTTCAGGCTAGCCCCCGAGAATCAGAATCTACATGTCTTTTGTCTTGCTATCGTTTGCGTTTCGCTTCCGCACTTTTGCGCTCCGATCACTTTTGTTCACGCCCTCACCGTTTTCCAGTTATGTCATAAAGAAAATTTCAGGCTAGCCCCCCAGAATGAGAATTTCCAAGACTTTTTTTTTTTTGCGATTATTAGGATTCGAGGTGTGAAATAATACGCTAGAATTATATTTATGCAGTTCAAAAAGAATTCAACTGGTTTGCACTTGGAAGGCACGTCTGTCTAGCTCAACTCTTGCAACAGGACTGACTCTTAGAAAAGTCTCGGGTATGCATTCTGTATACGGAATGCATCCCCCGAATATCCTTATTACTCTAATACAAACAGTATGATATAAACTGTATCGGTGCAGTTCGCCAAAGACAGATCTCTAGACTCAATATATCTATTCAGACTATAAGATGAACGAGGTTGCTCTTTCTCTAAACACTCCGATTGCTTTTGTTTACGCTCTCACCGTTTTCCAGTTATGTCATAAAGAAGATTTCAGGCTAGCCCCCGAGAATCAGAATCTCCCAGTCTCTTGTTTTGCTATCGTTTGCGTTACGCTTCCGCACTTTTGCGCTCCGATCACTTTCGTTCACACCCTCACCGTTTTCCAGTTATGTCAAAAAGAAAATTTCAGGCTAGCCCCTCAGAATGAGAATTTCCAAGACTTTTGTTTTGCTATCGTTTGCGTTTCGTTTTAGAACTTTTGCGCTCCGATCACTTTCGTTCACGCCCTCACCGTTTTATAGTTATGTCATACAAAAAATTTCAGGCTAGCCCCCGAGAATCAGAATCTACATGTCTTTTGTCTTGCTATCGTTTGCGTTTCGCTTCCGCACTTTTGCGCTCCGATCACTTTCGTTCACACCCTCACCGTTTCCCAATTATGTCATAAAAAAAATTTCAGGCTAGCCCCCCAGAATGAGAATTTCCAAGACTTTTTTTTTCTGCGATTATTGGGTTTCGAGGTGTGAAATAATACGCTAGAATTATATTTATGCAGTTCAAAAAGAATTTAACTGGTTTGCACTTGGAAGGCACGTCTGTCTAGCTCAACTCATGCAACAGGACTGACTCTAAGAAAAGTCTCGGGTATGCATTCTGTATACGGAATGCATCCCCTGAATATCCTTATTACTCTAATACAAACAGTATGATATAAACTGTATCGGTGCAGTTCGCCAAAGACAGATCTCTAGACTCAATATATCTATTCAGACTTTAAGATGAACGAGGTTGCTTTTTCTATATACACTCCGATTGCTTTTGTTTACGCCCTCACCGTTTTCCAGTTATGTCATAAAGAAAATTTCAGGCTAGCCCCCGAGAATCAGAATCTCCAAGTCTTTTTGTCGCGATTATTGGGATTCGAGGTGTGAAATAATACGCTAGAATTATATTTATGCAGTTCATAAAGAATTTAATTGGTTTGCACTTGGAAGGCACGTCTGTCTAGCTCTTCTTATGCAACAGGACTGACTCTATGAAGAGTCTCGGGTATACATTCTGTATACTGAATGCATTCCCTGAATATCCTTATTACTCTAATACAAACAGTATAATATAAACTGTTTTAGCGTGTGAGAAGGAACGTAAGCTCCTCACACTGGTTAAATAAATAAATGACTCAGTTGTCTATAAATCAATTGAATATATTTAATATCTGTACATGGATGTAGTTCAGTTATGTGTGATGTGATTTATTGTTGATTTCTAATTTTTTTTAGGTTTTTACTCTTGAATATTGCAAGTCCTTACTTGGACTGTCTTCAACCTTTTTTATCTTGAACTGTTGAACTGACTTTCCCGGCTAGTGCCGTGGTTTATATCGTCTTGTCATCCCCCTGCGGACCTCCCCCGTGGGTGGTGACAAAGTCCCTTGCCTATGGAGGGGTGCGAACTGTCCCAAAAATCGTGAGTGGGAGTTTTTCCCCCGGCGGAGGTCGCAGTGGGTTTCTCCTTCGAGTCGCGGACCCGGGAGGGAAAGTTCCCTTGTCATAAACCCTGGGTACGCGAACTCTGAGTTTTGGACATCACCAAGGCCCATAAAACACCGGCTGGCAGACTCGCGGATGAGCGACCCTTTCGTCTGCAGAGATTTGTTCAGTCCTAAAACATTTGGCTTTTACGGTTCCGCATGCTTGTAGGACATATGGCCTGCAAATATTGCTTTTTTAGCTGTATGAAAAATCCTGCGACTTTCGCTAAATTGCTCGCGCACCTCGGGAGTCCACTGGAATCGCCGATGTTTATGGGACCCTGGTGTGTCTATGCTCGCTAGCTAGGTTTTGACTTACAGCCTAGCTGTCATTTAACTAAAATATGAGGTTCGACGGTCTGCAGCCGTTTGAGTGCCAATAAAACATTTGGTCTGCAGCCGTTGCCCTAAGGCCAACTCCTTGATTCTAATAATTTACAATATCTAAATGCCTCGGCGTTACCGAGGCTTCGAATATGTTGTCTAAACTTAAACAATACTCTTAATCTAGCTAATGGTTAATTTAAATAGTAAAAGGCACCAGTGGGGCCGAACATAAACTGTATCGGTGCAGCTCGCCGACGAAAGATCTCTATACTCAATAAACCCCAAAAAGCACCCCTGGCGCAAACACCTTTCGCCAAGTACATTAATGTGGTCACTACCCCCCAAAAAATCCACCAACCAAAATTCCTCCTCAACAAAATTGGTACTATAAAAATGTCTACTTACAAAAGGATTGAAATCAAATACAATTGCCAAGTACATGTCTTCTGTATAACAAAAGTTTACAACAGAAGAACAGAAATCTGAATAGTCTTGTATCGTTCACTCGCTAGGCTCGCTCACTCGATTGGCTCTTGATAATTACAGGGAAAAAAATCAGTAAAAAAAAAAATTCAGTACGTGGTACTTGCGGGCCATTTATGAGTAAGTAAAAGAGTTTTCACTTCGGTCTATGTATCATTTGTTTGATACATATTGATATAATGGCCCGCCAAGTACCACTTCCTAAATTTTTTTTTCTGATTTTTTTCCCCGTAATTATCAAGAGCCAATCGAGTGAGCGAGCGTAGCGAGTGAACGATACAAGACTATTCAGATTTCTGTTCTTCTGTTGTAAACTTTTGTTATACAGAAGACATGTACTTGGCAATTGTATTTGATTTCAATCCTTTTGTAAGTAGACATTTTTATAGTACCAATTTTGTTGAGGAGGAATTTTGGTTGGTGGATTTTTTGGGGGGTAGTGACCACATTAATGTACTTGGCGAAAGGTTTTTGCACCAGGGGTGCTTTTTGGGGTTGATATCACCACTTTTTGTACAATTTTGCTCGGTTATCTAATAATTGTGCTCGCTCGCTCGATTGGGTTTTCCTGTATACTCGTTCGCGAGGCTTGCTCAGTTGTCAGCATTCTGTCAATTGTTCCTATGAACATCTCAATGCATGTATACGGTGATGCCTTTTGTATCATCCGAATCCTCAAAAAGCAGCAATGTTAAATGTAGTAGTATAATTTTAAATGAATGAAAATAGTGTTATAATATACACGTATGCTCATACTCTTCTGTGAGCCTTGTATTTTTGTGGACAGACGTAACATGTGTTCTTTTATTAAGTTCCACGAATTGTTTTGTTAAAATCCGGTATAATTCTATATGCCTGAACGTGTAACCCTGCGCACAGCCCTCTTCCTGTCTCATCTGGGTCTGGAATCGGCAATGGCGGAGTCACTTGCACGCAGGGTTATAGTTGCTGCTCATGATTAAATATATATAAATATGAGATATATGTATTGCAATTCTCAGGTAGTTTTTTTTTTAATGCAACTAGGTCCTCTGTAGAAAGAACATGTACTCGTCCCATACTCATAACGTCAACTTTGAATTCGGATCTGTACAGAAGGTATCGAAATATATAGAATTAAGCCCATTGAGCCTATTGATGCAAGACTAGCGTAGAGCATAAAATGAAAGTTTTTGAAGTCAAACACTTGCATTCTGCTCTATTCGTCTGACTCTATCCGTTTCTTGTATCAAATCACACTGCCTCGTTATTTTGCAACTTCAGCGTTTTCTCTCATCATCCTCTCTTCTCATACGGCAACCCGCTTCAAAATTAAACAATCCGTAAAAAAGGTTGTGCAATGAATAAATAAATATAAATGAGAAATAAATGGTTTTTATAATTTTCATGATTAAATACAAATCTCTATCATCTGAGAAAGAGGAAGTCTATCGATCATTTCTCTAATATTGAATAAGTATTTTCATTCTAACCATTCGTCGTGATAGCACTAATCTGAATTTGATTGAGATCGTTCCGAGCGGAGAGTCTAAGCTGTTTGTAAAAAATGTATTAAAAAATTATCTTCACCGAAGGTCAAAGCACTACGTTGTCGTGGAGTGTAGAATAAAGCCTATCGGAGTCCAACGCACAACGTCAACTTACAGTCTCATTTGGACTAGAGGATACCGAGAGAGAATATAGAACTCGTCGGAATCCAACGCATAACGTTGACGCACAATTTGGGTCTGAGCAGACGAGCCTTTAAAGATGAGCCTATACATAGAGCTTAAAGTGGAATTCGTAGCAATGCAACGCTTGAACTCGGCTTTCATGGTCTGGCTCCATGCCGTCCTTATATCAAATCATGCTATCGTGATATTTTTCAACTTCAACATTTCCTCTTGATTTTCTATTGTCAGACTTTCTCAGGCGGCAACGTGCTAAATAATTAAAATCCCTAAAAAAAAAACGTTTCCTCCGATAATTGCATTCATAAATGAAAATAGGCCAAATCTACAATGTATAAGTGAACAAAATTTAGAGGTAATAGTCAGTTAATAATAGTCATCTGACAGTCTTGTGTCATGCAAGGTAAACCTAATCGTAAAATTATCCGTTCACGATTGTTATTTTATTTATCACCATGAATTTTACACGTCAGTTGATTCGCATAATCTCAAAAGCTCAAGATCGTAGAATTTAAGATAATAATTAACCTATCGAAACATTTTTGTTGGTGGCTATCACTTAAATGTACTTGGCAAGGTTTTCGCACCTGAGGGGCTTTTGGTGGGTATTCACTAGTTTTCGTACCTTCATATTTTATATTATTATTAATCATTACTTGTACTTTCTTTTATTTTCATCATTTGATTTGAATTCGAAAACATGAAATGAAATGACAACACGCGTCTGCTAGGGTTGCAGACGGTTTCTGTTAGAGTCCCTAGAATAAACAGAGTCTAGCAAACGCGACGCCATGTTTGAGCGAGTTGTACGCGCGAAGTTTGAATGTTCGCGCTCATTGCGGGTGGGGTATTGTAGAAATAAATATTGAATACGAAACCACTTATTCCGAATTTTCTTGTATTACATTTTGTAAGGGTGTTCTTTGTCAGGAGGTAGTTTAAATGAAGAGAAGCACAGAATTAATATATATAACTTGAGTGTTTAATAATCAGAATCTTACATATACGGTCATTACTATTTCAAGGCTCATGCCGGACTCCCTGGACCCTTATTCTAGAAACGTATCGCGGTTTATCACAGCGTATGCTCTATCCTAAGAGACGAAATTTTGGACTGCGCATGCGCGCGGACAATGTTTTTAGAATATGCGGAGGTTTTACATTTTCACTATTGCGATAAATCGTGACTGGCTTGATAAACCACGATAAACGACATACACTAGAATGACTAGAGAAAGCAATTCTCAATACTCGTGAATCAAGTCTTTCATGAGTCTTTCACGTTAGTCCTATTGACCATTTTAAAACGGTCAATAGGGTATACATGGTTTAACCGTGATATAATGACAAAGCGAGATAACTAACACGTATATAGCAATGTGAGAATTAAAGCGATCATCGTAATTTTGGAATTAGTATGTAATTAGGTGGAGAAAAATTATGGTCACGTATTATACATATAGTAACAATTCAGTTTATTTATTATATTCATTCAAAAATTGTTTCTACGTTATTTATCAAAAATATTTGAATAAAAGTACGAGTTTGTATGATTTTGATCGACGGTTGATTTTTGTTTGTTTGTTTTTAGAGTGAGACATTATATTATAACATTTTTTTTTTTTTTTTCTTCCTTGGGCTTTACGCGTAATCGCAGGTAGCCAGCAAATGTTATAATATTGTTCTTTGTTATTAATTTTTTAATTTTTCCATTATTATTATTTTTTTTTTTTTTTACCTTTTGATTTGGGTTTCTGATTACACCGGTCGACACGATTTTTTGGGTCTGACTTCTGAATGGCAAATTTTGGTTTCTTCTACGTTACTAATGAAGGGAAATAGTAGATTACGTAACTAGTGCGCAAAATAGGTGAATCCCGCACGAGTCGGATTTGTCGCCCGAGCGTAGCGAGGGCGACAAAAGAGACGAGTGCGGGAGACACCTATGCGCACTAGTTACGTATACTATTTTTCCTAACGAGCTACGCAAAATTCTACAACATTGGTATCTTGTATGAAATATTAAATTTTCAAGTATATACAAATTATTGTATATAAGATGGATGAAGTGTCCGCTTAAAAGAATTGGTAACGATGCCGATCCTGTTTATTTACGTTTACCAGCTCTATCTCCCCGCACCTTGAATTCTCTCTCTTTCATTCAACGTTACAATACACAAAGAAAAGGTGTTGCGTTTCAATTATATTTATTTTGCGCACTAGTGCGGGAAAGTACTATTTTGCACACTCATTTGCGTGCGCAAAATCGAATTTTGCACACTGAGTTAGGAAATAGTAGATTACGTAACTAGTGCGCAAAATAGGTGAATCCCGCACGAGTCGGATTTGTCGCCCGAGCGTAGCGAGGGCGACAAAAGAGACGAGTGCGGGAGACACCTATGCGCACTAGTTACGTATACTATTTTTCCTAACGAGCTACGCAAAATTCTGCAACATTGGTATCTTGTATAAAATATTAAATTTTCAAGTATATACAAATTATTGTATATAAGATGGATGAAGTGTCCGCTTCAAAGAATCGGTAACGATGCCGATCCAGCTCTATCTCCCCGCACTTTGAATTCTCTCTCTTTCATTCAACGTTACAATACACAAAGAAAAGGTGTTGCGTTTCAAATATATTTATTTTGCGCACTAGTGCGGGAAAGTACAATTTTGCACACTCATTTGCGTGCGCAAAATCGAATTTTGCACACTTAGTTAGGAAAAATAATTTTTTTGATCAAAGTTTGCTTTTGTACCACCACCTGTTACCACCTGCTGCTCGTAAAATCAATCAAAATCTTCAGAACTTATTATCGACGTAAAACAAACAAAAGCAAACTTTAAAAGCCAAGAATGGATATTTTGGTGTTTTTCGATGCCTAGAATCAGAATTTGCGCATTAAAACAGAAAGACAGAAAAAAAAGTGTTTTGTCGACCTGTGTTATTAGGACTGAGTTGTTCTCAAAAGTTTTCCCGTTCCTGGATTATAACAACATGAAGACATATGATGATCCCATTGATGCCGACGATAACGAAGACAAGTGGGAAGCGGAATATCTACAGTCAGCTAGTGTTTCAGAATTCTGAGCTCGCTAAGGTGTACAAAAATATCTATTTTTGATGACTAAAATCAGGAAAAGAGGTCGAATTATTAATCGAAATAATAGATACCTACAATTTTACATTATGGTGGTAAATGTCTTTGAAAAAAAATGTACATCTTCTGCAATGAAAGTTGAGACGCAGTGTTGTCCCAGTCATCTTTGTAGTCGTCGTCCGCTCTGACTGATTTGCAAAAAACAAAATGAAGTTTCTCCTAAATGTTTCACTACGGTCGTCTTTTGAAAATTTGTAAGTCGCGAATGTAACCCTAATTTAATTTACTAATGAAGATCGTCAATTTGCAGGTAACGGATTCGAGGGATCCGTTGCTGCTCACAAGATATAACTACAAATATTACTAAAAATTATTGTTACATACTATTATGCAACATATTTCTGAAAATTATTATTACACTATTATTAAAAATATTACTAAAAATTACTAAAAAATACGACATACCTAATTAATAAATAGTAAAAATACAAACTTGTGAAATCTTTCGTTACCATTTTTTTTTAATTTCAAGTTCCTACATCATTTTCAGACGGACTTACGAATATATGATCATTATTGTTCTTATGACTCATAATGATAACAAATAAAGAATATTTACTTTGTTATTTCCATACTGAAGCTTCTGCATTCATAAGGTTGTTAATACAATATTATCAGCTAGATTGTATAGTTATACTATACTATTTATCTGTTTAAAAAAAAAAAAATAGTAAACTGGGTGCCCTCTTGAAGCGCACACGGAATACGCCCCTCTGCAGTGAGCAGACTGCCTCAATATTTCGATTTTATCAGGATGGTTAGTAATTTCTGCTTTATCCATGCTGAAAGTTGGCTTTTCATCCGTATCGCGCCGTGTCGCGCCGTATCGTCTATCTTCTATGCTGGGATACGCTAGGATAAGACGCGAAACGTTTCTAGAATAAGGGTCCTGGTCAGTTGTCGTTCAAAGGTACCTGTCTTAGACGTTAGGTCAATAAAGGAAGAAGAAGAAGAAGAAGAAGACCTGTCTTAGAGGGTGGGGATAAGTCCTCGAGTCGGCTTACTCACCGACACTATTGTATATATACCTTAGTGTGTCCTACTATTACAATTTTGTTGTATTAAATAATATTATTGTGCTTTATTGTGCTGATCAGCATGGTATATTTTCTTTTTTTTGTGACTTTATGGCTTATCTCCGATTAAGAAGGTAGCCTTTACTGAAGATGAATTTAAATCTTGATTTGTTTTTAATCTTGAATTCTTTTGACTTTTGAGATTTTGTTTCATTAAGATTTGAGGGATAGAATAATAAAGCTCTTTGCCGACAACCGCAACAACACTATTCAGGACCAATCATTTCGCTGGACTACTGCCAGCTCAAGATGGCTGTCTGACTTCATCATTGTTCCGCTACCAACTTCGCGAGCCTATACTCCCCACTTCTTCTTGTTAGATATTTCGTAGAATTTTATGCTTTATATCTTCTCTTCATGTTTTTATTTAAAGCTTTGAAAAGTGAAAAAAAGCAAAATCTGCAGTTTTTTTCACTTTTCAAAGCTTTCAAATATACGAATTTTTGAATTGAACAAAATCACCCTGAGGTAGATTTTTTAGGAAATTTTATGCTCTACAAGAATCCGCGATGTAAAAAATGTTATCCTAAACGGTTCAAAAGTTATAGTATTTTTAATGAAAAAAGATTTTTTTACGTGTTATTTAAATGGGAAACTTTGAATGCTCAGCGCCACCTTTTAAAATTGAGCAAAAAATCCTGCCTTGCAGGGGAATTTTTTTCTCGGTATATAGGTTCGTTTTAACCCATAGATTCGATAGGTTAGTTTTTTTGGCTCACCCTTTCTCCGCGTATATATATTTTTTTTTTTTTTTTCAATTTTTGAATTGTTTTAGAAAGATTTTCCTTTTTTATTTTTTAATTTTTTCTTAATAAAGTTAACTTTAATTTAAGGAGGTTCGATGACGTCCTGAGAGGGGAAGCCTCAGAGGGGCTGCGGGGGGAATCTTAAAATATTATTATTATTCGACTCGGCAACAGCGCGAGTATCGCAGTATATATAGATATACGGTAACGCAGTACTACTGATGGCGCGTATTAGTACGTACATAACCTCAAAAGATGTCATCACCACCGAAAAAGAAGTTTAAATGTAAAGGAAAATTTGTTAGTGCCAAACAATATAATTATACACGTTTTTGTATATATGCATATGACCCGGCAACGGATTGACTTTTTCAAATATTTGGTTGTCAACATGCATTAATTATTCCTCATATTCGAATAGCAGAGTCGTACAAATTGAAATACTCCCGCGTTATCGTACACTCCTCGCGCGCTGTTGCCGTATCTCAGATGCCAAACCCAAAATTAGCATTTTGTTCATTTGTTTCAATAATATTGCAGTAGTTTGCCTGGAAACCTCTATTCAACGTATGGTCATTGGGTTCAGAATTGACTTCTTCATCGTTGAGTGAAATCTCCAATAAAAAAAATCATTTCCTTCCATGATTTTTTTCTACTTAAAGTTGGGTTAGGTGACAATTCCCATAAGAGCCTGTGTTAAAAACTCGTTTTTTTGTGCTTCGTTTTCTCTGAATTTTGCATGGAAAAAAATATCGAAAAAATTCAGGTGAACTTCAATTCATCTAGGGAAGAATATCCTAAAATTTTAGGTCAAACAACCATTTCCTTCTAAGATCATCGAACCTCCTTAATTCACTCCGGATTATGCCGTCGCCATTTTGAGGACTTGATCTTTGTCAACACGTGTTCAGGCCGGTAATTGTCCTTTAAGAATCCAGAGACATCTTCTTTGGGAATCCCTTTTGAGCCTCCTTGCTATTTCGATACCCTTTCCCTTCTTATGTGTGTTTAATCTTTAATATTATTTTGTTTTAATTCTTTTAATCCATCGCTACAAGCGCACTTAGACAGGCCCCTTTCTCCGCGGATACTCCTTACAAAGACAAGGAAGCAAAACTGCCTTCAGCACTTGATCTCGATATAAATAAGACGGCACATTACACTTATACGGAACATTTACACTTATTCACCAGCCATCACAATCGCCCCAGAGAAAACCTTTATTCCTTAGCAGGTAAAGGGTTTCCTGGCTCAGCAATTGCGATGTTGGCGTGTCCGGCTCGCTCAACGGCCGCCACTGGACTCAGCATGGTATATTGAATGTAAACTTACATTCACAGCAAGTCCATACTCCACGACATGAGGTTGAGGACTGTGGAAGTCGAGGTTAGAATGCCAGGTAGTGATGGGCGATACAGTATCGATATTCTGAATATCGATACTTTTCCATCGATATATCGATATTTTGTATCGATATTTCATATGCCGATATTTGCAAGTATCGATACTCAACCCACAGATATCGAAGTTCGATACAACCCCTGTGTCACTCGTTGCGTTTAATGCGATTAGTATAAATTTTTATTGCGAAAAAAAAAAAATTATATCTAAATAATAATATTATAGAATTCACTATGCATAACCAATGTCCTTATAACCTTCTGTGGAAAATCACATCCGAATAAAGAATTCATTTTGATTGTTTGTTCTTATTTCCATTGTAAGTATCGATACCGATGATATCGATACTTCGCTGCCGATATTCTATGTGTATCGATGCACTGAGCATCAATACGTATCGATACGAAATATCGATACAATTGGAAAATATCGCCATCACTAATGCCAGGTTCAAGCTTGTTACTAGACAAAAGTCACTAGATCGGCAGCCATGTTTGAGCGAGTTCAAACTGACCAATCAAAAAGAGTCATGCGTTTGCTAGACTCTGTTTATTCTAGGGACACTATACGGATCTGAAGGAATCAATTCCTGTGACCACGTGGAGTCTTAAGCCGGCGACACAAACTTCTACGTGAGCCGTAATACGCTTCACCTATAGGCCGGTCGGACACGCACACCAAGCGCCGACCAATCACGTACGCGTGTAGGTCTATAGGTGAAGCGTATTACGGTTCACGTAGAAGTTTGTGTCGCCGGCTTTAAGGCCCTGGCACGATCAAACGCGAACACAAACGCGAGCGCCGACCACGGTCGTATATACAGGTCCGGAAACTCCGGTGGTGGGGGTGGGTCTCTTATTGAAGCCAAAAAAGTTGCCTAAATTCGCCACTAAAGTTGGTGCGCTGTGATCGAGTAGTAGTAGTAATAACAACAGCGTTCTTACAATTTTTTTTTACATGATCACATGATACCAAATATTATTCGGATGCTGTTCGTTGCACGAAATTTCATTCCATTTGTTAACCGACGAAATTGGAGATTGCTACGTGAAATAATACAAAAAAGGAAATAGGTTATTTTGACACTTGATGATCGCCATATTTGAAACTACTACTACTAGATCGCAGCGCCTCGCTCAAGTGGTAGCTTTCTGAAGCGCACCTGGCTTCAATAAGAGACCCACCCCCACCACCGGAGTTTCCGGACCTGTATATACGACCGTGGCGCCGACGCAGGAGTAGCGCAGCGGCGCTCCTGATTGGTGGTTGACATGATTGTCCAACTTTGGACCAATGAAATTTTATTGTCCAATAAAGTTGCCCATAATGTTGGACAAATACCTAGGGATACAAGCGCACGCCATTTTAGAAACGGTTCTAAATTTGCATTAGCGTAGTATCCCTAGGTATTTGTCCAAGATCATATGCAACTTTATTGGACAACAAAATTTCATTGGTCTGAAGTAGGACAAGTCGTGTCAACCACCAATCAGGAGCGTCGCTGCGCTGCTCCAGCGTCTGCGCTCACGTTTGCGTTCGCGTTTGATCGTGCCAGGGCCTGAACCACGCGTCGAAGGAATCGAACCTTCTATGAGTTTAGTTGCGTTTCGTCCTGGTGTGCTCGGCGGACTCGTCAGTAGGGCTAAGCCGAACACACCGTACCCTAGACGCGCATGTTGTCCAGTGGACATTAGAAGTTACTAGATGCTCGTATATATACGGAGGCATTGTCCAGTATAGCGCTAGTGAGATAGTAATTCTGCTTATGCGCCGCGTAGTGGGTATGCACGAAGATGTTATGACGCCACAGATCGACAAATGGTATCGCCACCTCGCGGTCGAAGTTACGAACTACTTTTGCCGCAAAAACCGTGCGGGAATTAATTTGAATTCTCGGTATTGCCGAACTTAATAATTACCGATATTGAATAACTAATTAAAATAATTAGACCTGATATAAATATTCGGCAAATTACAGGCCACTAACAGAGATCTTGTAAGCACACGGCACATCACAAAACGTACTAACGAATTAATAGTTTGAATGTTTTTTTTTTTTTTGTCTATATTCACATTTAATAAAAACTAAATTTGACACATGACTGAACTAACTTATTAACGAATAATCATCATCACGATAGGTTGAACGAGTTCCAAAAACGTCCATGTAAAGACACCTTTGGAACGTCAGTTTCTAATAGCTTTTTATTCGCCTTGTTTCATGGTGTTTCCTAATTTCGTAATACCTCTAATAAATAATAATAGAATCATATGTACTACATTTATTCAACAGCTGGAAAGCGGAAACATGTATTTATTTTCTCAAATCACACATGTAATAAAAAAAAATATAAAAAAATAAACGTTGTATATTATCCAAATATTATCCATCAGATGTGACTAACTTCGAATTGTATTCTAATCACTTTTAATTAATGATCCCGAAGATTTGATTTATGAATTTGTGATTGATCTGCTACGCTGCCGTTTGCGATCTGTAAAATAATTAAAATGGTGTAGCTTGACTTTCACGCTTGCATCTCGAAACGATAAATTATAATTATTATTTTATGAATTTATTGATATTCATTTCTGTAACAATTATTCATAGATACAAGTAAAAAAATCAAACCTCTATTCGGGCATGTTTCCACGTCGTTGATAATAAGATCATAACTTTTCCATATTTCCTTCGAATTAAGACACACCGTTCCACCCCCTCGCTCTAATTGACCTCTCTGAAATTAATTATTCATTAGCCAATGTATGTGTGGACAATTATTGATATCGGTGTAAATGCGAAATACTATTAGCCTAAACATTAACACAGATAATTTGAATGATTGAAAAAATTGATCAGGAATACTCACAGCTCTGTTAATATCTCCTATGCATACCCAATTGAAATTTTGATTCACACTACTAGAGACAGCCCATTTTGAATGGTCACGTGTCGTTGTAAATACGACATTGGCCTGTATCAGATTAATAGATTTGATATTCATCACTCTGAAAAAATGAAAATAATCAATAAAATACGTTCGAAATATCACATGAGCTGACGTTCAATATTAACTTTATCAAACTTACTTCAATCCACGACAATCAGAGGGCAGTCTATCTGCACTATTTGGCCATGTTTCAGCTAATAAATTTACATCAAGTTGTGGTGCAACAAAATCGTCGTATAAGTCTGTGAAAGATTAAATTAGGATTCTTAATACTGGTCAAAATTAAACCACTCTAGATGAATATGATGCATATATTTGAAGAACAGTCGTTACCTTTTTCCCACTTGTCGCTTTTGGCAAAAGACAAAAATTCCATACCACCCAAAGATTGAATAGATGCTTTATGATTGTATGGAGCCTTTTTGACGCGTATCTTATTTGCTGCTCTAGTCAAAGAGGAATACTGCTCGGAAAGTTTTTCCGGAAGATTATTTTTGTACGGAATAATTTGATTGTACATTAATTGTGTCCCTATGAGATCAAATTGATCTTTATCGACTGAAATACACAAAAAACTTTGTCCATTATTTTTTCCTGATTTCGGATAGTCGTACTCTTCATCTGACTGCTGTCTTGAATCCACAGATCTTTCGCTTTGTGATCTTGATGGAGGATCTGTTCCGTGATCAGGTGATGGAGGAAAATGGGGAACACTGTGAACCAACCAAAAACCTTGTCTCACATCAGCCATCACTACACCTTTAGTATGCCCATACTTTGCTGAATAAGTCTTGTTGGGAGCTTGGTCATTGTACAAAGTCCAAAGAATTGAATCATTCTATATTGTCGGGTGAAAAAACATTCCAAAATCAATTGTCATGAATCAACTTGTTTTCAAGTTGTGCTCGGCTTATCGCCAATTTTTCGAAATATTAACACTTTTTGCTGTTTATTTTATCTATTTATTTTATTACTTTACATATAAATTTAACATTTGATTACAAGTGTGAAAAATTATACTTACTCTCGTGTACAAAGGTGCCAGAGTATTGCCAGGCATAGAGGTTTTGGACGCGATGGATTTTTCGGATAATTTCCATCCATCTTTTACATTGTTGCTTGCGATATAAACATATCCAACACCTTTCTTTATTAGAGGATTACTAGTTTGTGATATCTTGGGAATTTTGTACATAACAAACCTGCAATTCATGAACAAAAAATGTCGCTTATATTGGTTTATTCTTTGACCAATTCAAAACTACGATAAGATTATTCACACTAACAGCCATGTTCAACCTTTCTAAGTTATGAATTATAATCTTCAAATTTATTCCTAATTTCGATTAATCGAAATTTTACTACTATATTGATTTCTAATAAGAAATAATCGATTCTGAAAGAGTTATCAATCCATGCATCAATTTTCAGTCCTAAAATCCGTACAATAGTGCGTTACAATTATCTTAGAATATTATAGGGTTTTCAATCATTTCATCAAATTTTTGTAATAATTCAAAAAATTTCGTATGTAATTCGTTTATTCTAAAAAATATTTATAAATCTAAACCTATAATGATTATCATTTGTTAATTTGAAAAGAAATCAATTTCACGCCAATGCAGGCTCTATATATAGGTATGTAGTACATACAAATTCGTGCGCGCGCATATGAAAAGTCAATCTACATACAGCAGTATACGGACAACTATATACGCATAGAAAGTGTGTATGTAGGCTGTTAGTGAGTCACTTACCAGTCGACTGGCTGATTTTCTTCATCTCTACATTGTAATTGCGTATAAACTCCCGTTAAAAATGCGCTAACAATAACAATTAGCAATGCAAAGCACGACGGATTGAGCATGTTGCCGAGTTACTATTATTACACGCACACGTATAATAATTTCATGAAAGATTTATATACGAATAAAGGAAAATCTTTCGAACTGATCGACGCGACGCCTTGCTCAAACTGCTATAAACTGTCAGAATTCAACAATAGTATACATATTAATGACTAGAGAATTAGGACCTTTGACCATATGATTAATCGTAAGAGTAGGGAATCGTGATGAGCCTAAGTAAATGATATTTCGCTTTATTTCTAAAACTGTTGATGAAATCGACCTCTTGCGTACACGGAAATATGAGAATAAGAATACTGCGGCAGTGCAGATAACTAAGATGTGCGATTTTTAGCAAATTCGTGAAGCGTGGATTACCGCTATCCCTTCTTCACTCTGACATCCACAATCGTAATCATCCGATATTTATTGATTAAAAAAAAAAAAAAAAAAAACGGTGAATAATTTCATTATCATTGTCATTATACTGTTATTCTGTTGCAGTATAATTCTGTTGCAATTAGCATGCGGGGTACAAGAAAAACAATTCAATTAGCCTATAGATAACACAAGACTAAAAGTTGCACATCAGATGTCTCGTATAGATAACGAGTGTTTCACTTTTCACTTTATTCCGAAACATGCTTTTGCGCGATGTCTCATAGGCAACTTTTAGTTGTGTGCTATATCTGAAAGAATTCAGGAATAAATTTATTAGCACTGACTTCAATGCCTGTATGACAATCAATCCAATTACAGGGGACAAAAAATGATAAAATTTTTATAGATGCGAAAAAAAGTTACATTAAGTATTTCTTTAATTCGACTGATGAATCAATTTTCGGAAGTACTAAAATCTATTGAATCTCGGATCTAGAATAGTTCAAGTTTTCATTAATATTATAAAATTCTATCAAATATATCACCTAATCAGTAGTTCTATGTTATTCAAATAAAAATCATGCGCTGTTATCAATATTCGTGACTATCTACATAGTTAGACAACAGCCATACATACGTATCATCCCTACCGCGCTCTCGCTATGTGACAATTCTATACAAAGTATATCATTGGCTATTCCTGTTAGATCCTACCAATCACATCGCTCTGTGTTTCTCAAACGAACTAACTCAAATTTACACGCGTTAGTTAGACTAAGGTCTAATTTCTTCTATAAGATTTCTCGTCTATATAATGATCGGATTTTTTTTATTCAATGCTCGTAGAAGCTCGTGCGCGCACGGTGCGCACCCCACCTCACAGGCGGGCGGCGGCCATATTATCAGTGAGGTGTCAGTATTTGCTCAACGTGACGGGTTTTTTTTTTGGGTGTGGATTGCACGGGTTTGTCCCGGGGAAAAGTGTGTGCCTTAAAAACCCCTTGTAAATGTGGTGTTAAGGAGTGGTTAAATATTCCTTAGTGGTTCAAACAAAGTGAGTATAATAAAATAATATCAATATATTCAATCTTAAATTAATATATGTCTCCGTGGCTGTGCCATACTAATACATTACTACTACGGATACTTATGATATCGAACAAGAGCAGCGTAGCGGCAGGTCCTACCGGTCGCTGGATATACGGTTTGAATAATAATTTCCGTTAGTTTATTCCGTACTAAACCATTTAGATATACATACCGTAAAATTATAATTGTATAGAAATGGGTCCGTCACCTTTGATAATTCAATACCTGATCCACAATGTATCAAAACCAGTAATAAATTACTTGTATATGTACTAAAAAAAATATGCGACAATCACTGTTAGCTGACTCGTTCTTACGTCAAAGATATAAAGATTCGTTAGATACTAAATTTCGTTAAATTAATAAATTTCATGAATAAAAAACACCAAATTCCCATATAATTCATTGCAATATTTTGAAGACGTTACGTAAATATTTATATTATATATATATTATATATATGTATGTATGTATGAATCGTCGTTGAATAAAAATTTGCAAAAAAAATCTGTCGTATTTCTAACTACACATACATACAACTATGTATTTCTTTCTTTTTTTTTTTTTTATTTTCCCCTCT
This sequence comes from Tenthredo mesomela, assembly GCA_943736025.1. NCBI lineage: Eukaryota > Metazoa > Arthropoda > Insecta > Hymenoptera > Tenthredinidae > Tenthredo > Tenthredo mesomela. The sequence goes on along the minus strand of OX031015.1, from coordinate 32,456,962 downwards.
TTTTAGAGGATTAGAAATAACGCTATGCCATCGGCGATTCAGGTCTGAATTCATCGGCAGTCGATGACCTAAAAAGGGGCTGTGCGGCTTTTCTACTTGTGTAGATCCTGGGAGAATTAATTATGTATTCTCTGACTCTCTTTTTATATTATTTATTCAAGGCGCATTCCAAAGTCCGAATTTTTTTTTTTTTTTCTTTTCCTTCTTCTCTCATTTATACTAAACCTTTATTACCGTATGTTTATTCTTATTCTTATTCGTTTATCACCATTCGGGATTAACTCGACTGGCTATAAGACGAGTGACCTTGCCGGTCGGTTAATACTTAGAATAGATAATGGAAGGTATAAACCTTAGGTATACGTACGACGACACCTGTACAATGTTCAGTTATAATATTAGCTAAGCAAAATAGATATATATATACCTATACATGTCTATATAATACCGTCTATATACAGTAGTATAGGTATATAATATCTTGTAGGTTTGAAATTTAAGTAAACATTTCAGACTCGCTAATAGCACCACCGTACAAAAATATTCAATATTCTAAAATAGATACGGAATAGTTGATGATTTCGATTAATTTCAATCCTCGCGCGATTGCGAGAGAATTATTTCATTGCTAATGTAAATTGTTGATGAAATATTATTTTTTTTTTTCGCTATTGGGGTAAAAATTAGAAAGCAAAAAATTGAAATTAAAAATATAAGTAGAATTTAAGAAGAAGAAGACGCAATATTCTGACCAATGCGAACAAATGAAATACCGGTTAGTAACAACCGTATATATTTATACGCTGTGAGAATTATTGCGGGGGATCAGGTATATTCGAACGTTAACATTTCGCGGTTGTCACACGATATTAAAGCAGTTTTTAAATTATTATTATTATATTATATATACCTACATAATCGAATAATTATTATATATTTTAACTCGGTTCATTGAACTCGAGTTGCAGAGTAAAGTAAAGTAAATAGATAAGTTAAGCTGTATAGAGACATAGAAAGGAACCTCCTTTCCCACTCCGGAGTATTATCTCGGTCACACGGATTTACATTTAAAAGTTAAAACGACTGTTCGAACTATACTCAAGGTTCTACAGGTTCGGAGAATTAGGATGAGTCAATCTGATACACAAACTCGACATAAATTGCTAAAAAATAAAAAATGGAATATTTTCATCTCGGAAAAGTTATACTCAAAATTGATAAACTCTGCATTTTTTTTTTTTATTTTTTTATTTTTTTATTTTTTTTTTTTTTATTCCATCCAAATATCCGGTGTGATAATATTCTTACGGACGAACTAATTAAAGCTAATTGAAAGTTATTCCGCGGAGGAAAAGGAATGAAATAAAATTTCCCCTTTCCATATACGTTTAAGTAGGTATATATACATGCTTTATAGGTAGTAGAATAATTTTTGCAGTAGGTACGTGCCACTGGACAATGGATTAAAAATTAATTGATTTAATTATTATATATAAATCATACGAGTACATCCACTTGCAGTTATCGTGTTGCAGTGTAAATTACACTTTATGTGTATACATGATTAAATTTCTTCTTTTTCTTTTTTTTTTTTTTTTTTTTGCTCTAAGTTTTTCTACCCTATATTGATATGTATCAATATTAATTATCGCATAGATCTCTTCGTAAATACTAAAATCTTGACTTTCCTTTCGAATTCAGAATTTCTTTTTTTTTTTCATATTATGTATCTCGATAATTTTTGTCCACACAAATTTCTAGCTCACGATTAACCACACTCATCTAGATATAGATGTGTAAAAAAAAAAAAAAAAAAAAAAAAACAAAAAAAAAAAAAAAAATACCTGCTTATCCGTGGTTTACGTAAACATATAGAATTTCGATAAACTGGATTAATCGAGGTGTAAAAACTCTGCGGTAATAATTGAATTTAAAACGCAAAAAAAAAATAACAAAAATACAAAAAAAAAAAAAAAAGAAGAAATTAAATATGTGTGTGTACGTACGCACGTAGTTTTAAAAGACTTGAAAATAACGATCACTGATTAAACTCTATCGAAAGATAAGATATACCGACGATCATCAGCGAACTAATTGTATTTATAGGCGTAAAAGTTATGAATCTGGAATGTCTGACAACCAATATGAGAAGTTGTTCAATTCATAGCTATAGAATCAATCCTACGTAAACGATTGATAAAAAAAAAAAATATAATATTAATAATAATAATTATATAAATTTACGATGCGTGCATGAAAGTACACCTTCTTACGGTATATAGAGGATTTTTTTTTTTTTTTTTTTTTTTTTTTTTATTTTATTCTTCAATGATGTATGTAACTATAGTAAAAATTTTTCATCTGTTTCAGGCTGACAGTTTCACTGCCTAAGAACGAGCAAGCGCAGAACTGCCAAGATGCCGAAGTCGGTAAGTGGAGAATAACGTATACCGATAACACATCCGGTGGTTTATGCCATTCTTATCATTATTATTATTATTATTATTATTATTATTATTATTATTATTATTATACAATTATATTACACAATTCCGTAATTCTACTATACTATAAGTCTTTATTATAATTTACAATGACTACTTACCGCGTGTAAAATTTTACAGTCAATTTACTACTCCTATAGAATTATTTCTTATAATTAAAAAAAAATTCAATTATTCATTTTCCCGGCTTCTTATCGCTCTTTAATTATTATCATTATTATTATTATTATTATTTTCCTTTAGAGCGTATTAAGCCGCGAAACCTTATTTCACATAAGTTCGTAATCGAGTTTTCATCTGTGCTATCCAATTGCAATTCAAATATAATCAAACACATGTACCTTATACATGTATAGTATAATAATGGATTTCTTTTTCTTTATATTATATTCTTATTCTGAAAACTTTTCTCTTTTTTTTTCTTTCTTTCTTTCTTTCTCTCTTTCTCCTTATATTTACAATAATTTAATCTCTTTATCGACGTTCACATTCTGTCGAGTGTTAACTTAAGCTTTTTAAATATAATTGAAAAAAATAAAAATAAAAATAAATTAAAAATTGAACGTTATAAAATAACGTCTTTCTTCATATATTTATATGTATACCTATATTATATTATATAAATATTCATTATATATATATACTTTTGTGATATACGAGATAAGATTATGCATTAGCTATATATGTATACGTTCTTTATTTTCTCGCAAATTATTAAGAGGGAATATTTACATGACCTACTATACTAGATCTTATATACGTTATTACTAAATTTATAAATGTTATGACGTGTTTGATTGAAGTACAAGTTGAAGTAACTTTACTAATAGAACAGAGAGAAGGCCGACAGTTTATTGCCCGGAAGCTTGATTGGCCGTGATTAGTTAATTCAATAGTCTGGAATAGAAATTTTGCAATTTATATCCTTAGTGCTGCAAGTCATATACCATAATAGGTATATATTTACCTTATAATCTAGATTAACGTCTGAAATATTAATATACCTTATAGAATATAGATTAGACTGTTTCAAAAAAAAAAAAAAATTTTCAAAGAACATTAAAAAATCGTCAGAGTATGTCTAAACAAAGACCCTGTTCAAATGTGAGCCCTTAATATTAATATTTAGAGGTGGCGCTTTTAATTTTTCCATTTCCATTTAAATAACATGGAAAATTTTTTTTCTGAACTTCCGAATTCTATTACTCAGAAACGAACTATCTTACAATAATAACTAAGATAGCTTTTTGTAGCAAATTTGACGCTCTATAAAAAAGGTTTGAATGAAAATTTGCGTGAGGCGAGCCGTTTCGGAGTTATCAAGCCTCAACCATTGAACTGTTCAAAATAATGATAATTTCTACTTATACGCGAAAAAATCGACTCATATAACTTAAATACCCACTATTATCAACTTTAAAACCAATATCCATAAATTTTCAATTCAATGTTGATCAAAAAATTTTATTAATCAACAATAAGTGATTGATTTTTTTGATCAATAATCAAAAATACGGGTATATCACAAATAAATGATGAAATTTCATCATAAATTTTATTTACAATGCATCAATAATTCATTTCAATTTAATTTTAATTTTGATTTTAATTTTGAACAGTTCAATGGTTGACGCTTGATAACTCCGAAACGGCTCGCCTCATACAAATTTTTATTCAGACCTTTCTTATAGAGCGTCAAATTTCCTACAAAAAGCTATCTTAGTTATTATTGTAAGGTAGTTCGTTTCTGAGTAATAAAATGCGAAAGTTCAGAAAAAATTTTTCCCATGTTATTTAAACGGAAATAGAAAATTGAAAAGCGCCACCTCTAAATATTAATATTAAGGGCTCACATTTGAACGGGGTCTTTGTTTAGACATACTCTAACGATTTTTCAATGTTCTTTGAGAAAAATAAAATAATCGCTTTTTTTTAAACAGTCTAATATAGATATACTTAAAAAGTAATTCAAAGATTATTTTCAAACTAAATAATGATATAGTAGGTAAATTGGAAAAAAAAAAAAACAACAACAACAGGTTGCCGTTTCTTTTTCACGTAGACATAACACGCTATCCCTATTAGTTTGTATATTTAATGATTCACTATACTGCACTTGTAGTATATTACAGTCATAAGCATAACATATACGAATATAGGTACATAATAAATGATCACCTTCTATTTTTATACGAACAACTAATAATCCCGGGATACAATTATTCCGCGCCGTTATTACAGTATCTCATAAATTTTTCGCGCGGTGTATATAGAATTAGGTATATTAAATGATCTCGAAATTTTGCACGGAATTTATTCAAAGCGACGAATTTTACTTTTTACGAAATACAAAAAAAAAAAAAAAAAAAATTGAACATTAATTTACGACTTTGTTTTTTTTTTTTTTTTTTTTTCTCAACAATAATTGTAAATCTTAAAAATTTAAGGCCCATCCCTAGTCGATGGGCCTTAAAGACAAACAAATTAGACGACTGGGATAATTGAACATTTGAATTTGACCGAAGTCTTGAAACTCTATAAATAATTTACATAAGAGAAAAAAAAAAAAAAAAAATTCTTTTTTGCTACTTATTTTCAATTTTCGTTAATTTTCTCAAATTTTTCGTTCATCCAAATCTAAAACGATTTCCGTAACAAAAAATTCGAAATATTATTTTCATTTTTGAATTTGATGTATAAAATTACGATTACGGAATGAGATGAAGTCTCTATGTATAGATATCGCGTCACTAATGCCATAAGGTCGTAAGCGCCAAAAAATGATTTTTTTTTTGCGGATATGCCCAAACGATGTTATATGGCACGAAAAAGATTTTGCCACCAAAAACACGAAATTTTTTTTTTTTTGGCGCCTACGACCTTATGGCATTAGTGACGCGATATAGTCATATAGTAGATCGAAATTTGTAGCCTTGTTATGTATTTCTCCCGGTGGCTACTGGAGGCTCGTAGAAACTCGTCGAACCTTACGTCTGACTGGATTGGCCCAGAGTTTCATCCGTCTGGCTTTATATTACCCCCTACTAAAACCCAAGAGGTAAAACCAGCGGTTAACGGGCGTCGTCACGTGACCCCCGTCTTCTTTCGCCTTCGCAGAAGGGACGCGTCTCGTGCACTTGCCCCCCATTGTTCAACCGGCGAGAGCCAGTTCTATAACTAAGGATAAAATACCTCGTGAAGAAGAATTTCTTCTTCTTCTTATTTTTTTTTTTTTTTTAATTTCATTTAAAACATCGCGTTATATTTATTGTTAATCATCTTGTTAAAAACGAGTATTTTTTCTGTGTTTAGAAACAGTGGAGTTTAGTTTAGTTTCGTATTTTATATTATATTATTTTATTTTATTTTATTCAAGTGCGAAAACGGAGATACATAATATACAGATTCTCTCGTTCTTCGGTGCGTGCGATATCATTCGCTCCAGTTTATACTATATACACTCTTCAAATATCGTCGTATAATTATTTTATCGGACTGTTTAAACGAGGTGTGAAATTCATTGGTAAAAAATGGTTGCCAGTGCTAAAATGGTATGTTTTTTTATATTTTTTTAATACATTTTATAAACAACGAGATAATAAAATAACGGATTAATCTAGTCTCTGGAATTAAAGAAAGAAAGAAAGAAAGACAGGAGCGATTTTCGTTCTCACGCTCTGAAATCTAATACAACAGCTTTTGGTGAAGCCGTTGCAGCGTACTATGCTACTACGACGCTACCAACTTCGTCCCTTCTGTCTTCTTCTTTCTTTCTTTAGTTTTTAATTTCGCTTCATATAACGTTATAAAACCGACTCAAATATTGTCGATAAATTTATTTCCGATGGAATCGACATTTCGATATTAAAAAATCGAATTTCTATTCTATAATAAAAAAAAAAAACTGCCTATATATTATAAAAGAAAATCGATTTTCAATCACGTTTGATATATAATACGTATAAGGTGTTATATATGAGTTACTTCAAGGTTTTATAATATCGCGCAGGACCTGTTACGTTACGTTACCTTGCGTGTCTCATCTCGTGTCATATATACTATATTCTCAATATTCCAACATTTGCGCAATCTCACGCAGCATATATAGCATATATATATATATATATATATATATATATTTCTATCTCACCTTTTATAACGTTGCGTAATTCCTATTTCCAATTATATTTTATACGTATAAAGATACTATATATGCATTTCGTAACAGATGTTACAGACGCACCAGATGATGAAATATAGTCTACAGATTTAGTTGAATATATTCTCCAAACCCGACACCTACACAGAAAGAAATGTTAACTTGATTCAAGACAATTTTGCGGTCCAAAAATGAAGACCGAAATTTTCTCGGATCAAATCAAAAATTTTTCTCGAACCAAGAAAATTGGAACAATTTTCTTGGTTCGAGAAAAATTTTTGATTTGATCCGAGAAAATTTCGGTCTTCATTTTTGGACCGCAAAATTGTCTTGAATCAAGTTAACCTTTCTTTCTGTGTAGTAATATCGCGTCACTAATGCCATAAGGTCGTAAGCGTCAAAAAATTATTTTTTTTCCGGATATGCCCAAACGATGTTATATGGTACGAAAAAGATTTTGCCACCAAAAACACGAAAAATTTTTTTTTGGCGCTTACGACCTTATGGCATTAGTGACGCGATATATTATCCAACATTCAATCGAAACAATACTCGCTATTTTTAATAACAATTCATTATTCTACAAAATTCTCCTCTCTCTCTCTCTCTCTCTCTCTCACTCAATTTTTATTGTGTTCATGATTCAGATTGAGCGGACCATATTTTCAGAGTAAATTCCTTGTTCGAAATTCTATAAGACTAAATTTCATTTTACCAAAAATTCGAGAGCATAATATATAGATTCCGAATTACGAAAGATCTTATATATAGTTAATCAATCACGCAGATTAATTTATATGTGACACAGTACACACACTGGCCATATGAGTAGAAGTTGAGAAATTCTCTGTCTATGCTATACATGTGATCTATTCGATCTTCTAAAGTTCGGTATAATATAACTATATATATATATATATATATATATATTGGTCATTAGAATTTTTGGGAAATAAAAATTTATTCGAAGATTATATCAGTATAGGAATTAATCTACCATAAAAAATAAAACCCGTTTAACCCGAATCACTCTCTCTCTCTATATATATATGTAATAAATATAATTTACGAAATGTTAAAAGTAGCCCATAAAGCTCTCTTTTTCATATTAATTGCGTAAGATATATAATTTTTTTTTTTTTTTAGACTTTTGTATTTATATAAGAGTCTAGCTATAGGCAATAGGAAATAACAAAATGTTATGATAATGATAATAATTTATTATAATCAAAGACGAAAAAAAAACAAACGAAATATTAAATGAATTTTTTTTATTTCTATATTTATAGATGAATGTGAGGGTGACGACTATGGACGCGGAACTCGAGTTCGCGATCCAGCAAACTACAACGGGGAAACAACTTTTCGATCAAGTTGTTAAAACCATCGGTTTAAGGGAGGTCTGGTTTTTTGGACTACAATACACCGACAGCAAGGGAGATTTGACATGGATCAAGCTCTACAAAAAGGTAAGGAAAAACAAAATTCATATTTATGTTATACTACTATATAATTATATTGTGATTTTGTTTCCCCGCTTCACTTGGTTCTTTTTTTTTAACGCTTGCAGACGAAATCCCGTATATTTCTAGGTGTATATACGAAATAGAATGAAATTTGCAATTTTTTTCAATATTCCTATAGTATAATATTATACAAATCGTAAAAAAACAAAAAAAATCGAAAAATTTCATTCTTTTTTGGTGAAAATAATTTTATTCACATATTATATACTAATCTGTTCATGTTGTCTGATGCCTCGCTGCGCGTATTCATATACAGGGTGAGTCTCTTCAAAGGTATAAAATAGGTGGGACTTGGGCACGCATTCAGCCAAATATCAGGTAAAGAATTATCCGGGTGGGGGGGATAAGGTAGCAATACTTTGATCACGAATCACGGCCGCATAAATAAGTCCCACCCATTTTAGATCTTTGAAGAGACTCACCCTGTATATATATTTGTGGAAAAAATTTATTTACCTACTCTTCAAGTTTTTCCAACTTCTTATATATTATATATTATATATACCACAACCACCTGCAAGGTCGATTTACTTACGATCTTTCAAAATCGTATCACGTCTTACAACTTTTTCATCGTCTATAGTTGTATACCCACTTGGCAAAACCACCTTTTACCGTATATACCCGCGCTGCGGTGATTCCCCGTAAAACATTTTAATGTGATTTTCCTGCTCCTTTATGTATATTATTATATTATATCGCGTCACTAATGCCATAAGGTCGTAAGCGCCAAAAAATTATTTTTTTTTGCGGATATGCCCAAACGATGTTATATGACACGAAAAAGATTTTACCACCAAACACACGAATTTTTTTTTTTTTTTTTTGGCGCTTACGACCTTATGGCATTAGTGACGCGATATATGTACTACGTTTCGTAGATTCCAAAATATTATTACAGCTTATACCTATATGTATTTTCTTTCGCGCTTATAGCTTTTCGTTTAGCAAAAATTCCGGTATTATAATCGTTTTCAGGAATTTGGTCGATATCGTAACTGATAATTAAATATGTATTGAAGCCAGTATAGTTATTAACTATAATCTATTAGCTATATACAGATATATAGGTGATATAAACTGAAATACTTCAATGATATAGTATACATAGGTATCGATATAAATTTAATTATCAACATTTTTGGTTTTTATCATTTATTTTGCCAAAAATTTTGAACTACACAGAAAGAAAGGTTAACTTGATTCAAGACAATTTTGAGGTCCAAAAATGAAGACCGAAATTTTCTCGGATCAAATCAAAAATTTTTCTCGAACCAAGAAAATTGGGACAATTTTCTTGGTTCGAGAAAAATTTTTGATTTGATCCGAGAAAATTTCGGTCTTCATTTTTGGACCGCAAAATTGTCTTGAATCAAGTTAACCTTTCTTTCTGTGTATAGGTATTTTTTTAAAAAAATTTCAATTATCATCGCATTATCGCGGAATGCGAAAGAAAAAATAGGAACAAAAAAAAAAAAAAAATACTTTTTGATATATTTTATGTGATTATATTATACATATAGGTAATATAATGTAGACTGCACACTCAGGACACACATATATAATAAAAAATAATAATAATAATTTTACAAGCATAAGCGTGTAGACACTTGAGAAAAATAAGCATATACTATCTCGTCGCGTCGTCGTCGTGATAAAATATCCTGACGATATATATATGCCTCCTACTCGTCGGTTATATACTTGGTACTTGTATAGTTGTCGCTAGCCGATAAAAAGATATACACGTGACACACTCAGTGATGTCACTACCAGCTCTCTTTACGCTCGTGGGATAATTTTTTCTGGTCCCTATATACAGCATAATATATTCGTCCACGCGATTTTTAATAACCCTTTTAATAAACCAAGTAATATTATTTTTATCGAGTCATTTCGGAGCGGAGATGAAAATACCTTTTTTTTTTTTTTTTATCTATTCCATTTTACAAAAATTTTTCAAGCGATTTAATAGAAAAAAAAAAAAAGAATTTTCTTTTTTTTTTTTTTTTTTTTTTGAATTATTAAATATCATCTTATATAGTAAAACCCGTGTCAGTATAGATAAATTAAACTCCTGCGAATAAATATGCGAATGTATCGCACAGGTATCTACAGTCGTCGTCATGCTCCGTGGCTTTCACTCACGACGCACCTTCACCTTGACACAGTAGGTAGACGGACGATCGGCGCGTTTATTCCCAACTGGCAGCAAACAAGCAGCATTAAGCCACTGAGCCACCGCTATGCTCTTTAACAGCAACGTGACACAGATACGTTCGTTGACAAGAAATAACAGTTTATTCGCTCTTCACGATACGTCTCCGATGCACTGAAACGAAATAATAATTTTTTTCCTTTTTTTTTCTCCCTCTCTTTCCTTTTTTTTTTTTTTTTTTTTTTTTTTTTTCCATAAAATTCTGTCATCGTAAGATAACGATGATTAATAATTATTTCTTCGTCCTATAGTTGAACAGCTTGAATATAAATGAATTAAGGATTGAGCTGACGTTAACAGGTCAAACCGATTCTTCGCGATATTTAATGCGAAAGTGAAGGATTTCTTTCCTCTTTTTTTTTTTTTTCTACATTTTTTTTATTTTTTTTTTTTTTTTTTTATATACCTTGTATAGTTGAACTTTGAAATTTTATTAATGAGATTCTCGCGAAATTTTGTTGGCACGACAGAATGTGAAAACTATACGAATACACACATACTGCAGTAGAATCGCCGATGTTGACTACAAGTAAACGCTGCACGGTGGGCGATCTCGGTGAGATCAGCGAGCGAAAGAAAATCTCGATTTAGTTACTGACTTCATAATATGTATAAAGCTGCAGTATAATATAAGAAACGTTGTTAAAAATAAATCGCAATCTTTTTAAATTTAAATATTCCATAGAGTAGTTGGATTCAATTTTTGCAATTTTTTCTTCTTTTTTTTTTTTTTTTTTTTTTTTCTTCTCTTATTTCGTGAGTTGAAATAAAATTCTGAGAATGCAATCGGTTAAAGGAATTTAATATTCCATCACGATAAATCGATTTCCATGAATTCTGAAAGCTATAATCGTAATTTTTTTTTTTTTTTTTTTCTTTCCTTCATTCCGGTCTATATTTTATTATATTATATATATATATATATACAGCGAGCAATATTTTTCATTTTATATCTCGCAATAATATACTTGCAGTATTTTATATAGACGCATATAGAAAAATTCACCGTTACCGCATATGCTGCAGAAATAAAATTAATATTAACAGAACTAGTAGGGGTTACGTTACGTAAATATACAATATGTACCCTACGCTATACAGTTTTATCTCATTGCGTGGGAAACGATTTGATTAAATTACTGGTTTGTCTCCCTCATCTTTCTTTCTCATCTTCTATCCCTCCCTCCCTCTCTCTCTCTCTCTGTACTTAGATGAAAATTTGTTTTCTCACGTAACGTCAGTTTGTATGATTTTATATAATTATCACCGTATTAATATCATAGCTTTTAATATACCTATAGATCCGTGGATCGAAAATAAGAAGACTGTTTTTCATTATATGACCATAAAACTTCTCAGCAATAACGATTACGCTTAATTTATACCTTGAATGAGTTAGTTGAATCGTTTAACCTTCTAATATATACGCCGGTGTCGATGATTATACAATAATTCTACGATATGTAGTATCTAACGTTAGAGATCAGTGTTCAGCTGTGCCATCTGCACTAGCACACACTTCCTTTCTACGATATGTATATGATGTGTATAATAGGTATTTATATAGGCGTTTCAATATACTCATTTCGATTAGTACCTATACAGTTTTTTTTTCTCTTTTCTTTTATTTTTTTATTTTTTTTATTTCCAATTTATATGATCAATCTGAAACTACATATTTCGATATACATTAATATATATCGGTGATCTGTCACTGCCTCCTGCAGTGATCATAAAACATAACTATTTATCAAACTGGCTAATCTGTAATCAATCAAGATATAGTTTATGAAATGATTTGAGCCAACGCGTGCGTAAACGAATTATTATCGCCTGTATAGATTATTTATGAATTCTTATAGGTATACTAAATATACGTTATATTGAATGAGGAAAATTTTTATTACTATCGTAATCAATTTTTAGTACCTATACAGAAATAATTCTCAAATTATTATACTTCCGTTCTTTTATATATTCACAGTTAGGTATACACTATACATATATACCTATAATCGTTAAATTTATATACATTTTACATGCTGTGTAAAATTCACTAGTTTCAGTAACAGTCTCTCGTCATTTTTTTTCAAAAAGCCGCGCATATAACCGGATTAAGATGAAATAGAAAAATATTCTTATCTAGTACAAACTATATAGACAATCGGATTATAAGCTACGTCGCATATATATATACACATTCTATCTCGTTATTAATTTTAACGTCAGATTTTTAGAATTTGCGTTGTGGTGGTGGTTTTTTTTTTTTTTTTTTTTTTTTTTCTCCTCTATAATAATATTATTACTATTATTTATAATCATATATTAATTTCCTGTATTTACGAACCATTATCCTAAAACTACGTGGTTTAAGAATTAATTAACTGTTAATATTTATTATTATCGTATACCGTTATATAATTCTTAATAATTTTATTTATTTTCTTCTTCAATCGAAGTAATTATTGTCGTTGAAAAATGTGAATGAAAAAAAAAAAAAAAAAAAAAAATGAATTTATCTCAATTATACCCACCCTGGTCGAAATTTATAACTGATTGCGTGCGTAGTAGGCCTTTCTAGCTTTTTAATTCTTTTCCTTTTTTTTTTTTTTTTTTTTTCACTTACGGAACTCTTCGAAATCAAATTAACCGCGAATTTCATCTACCTCCTGGATACATAGGTAGATATAGTATATATATGGATAGGTATTCTAATTTATTTCCTGTAAGCAGTAAAAATTAGCAATCGGTATAACTCAGTGTTCTTATAGCGTATAAGTTTTCTTAGAAAAAGAAAAAAAATAAATTATCGCATCATTCAACCGTGCGTGTGAAGAGTATATATATTTGACTAACGAATAAGAGAATGAACAATATTCTACCCAACTAACTAGTCTGCGTTTAGTTATAGGAGTTAATTATTTAACCTCGATTTCGCTGCGGTTATAATATACTCGAAAGAGACGCGATAAAATTCTTTCCTGCGACTATATCGCCGTGACGCATTCGCTCATATATTGTATACCTAGTCAGAGCTTGACGAAAACACAATACGTACCGGAAAAAAAAAAAAAAAAAAAAAAAAAAAAAAAAAAAAAAAAAAAAAGGAAATGAATGAATTATTTACCTAAAAATTGTTTAATCAATTTATCCGAAATCCGATAAACCTCTAGTATACATATGTACTATGTGTGACACGTTTGTAGATTTGACGGAAACGAATATGTAGCTAGTTTAATTTTTCTAACGTAATACCTGATTTTATTTTAGCCCCAAATTGATATATTCTAATTCCTATATTGATAGCAGTACATATTATAAAAGTAGTCGGCTAGATCCTATTCGTATGTATTATTATAATAATTTTGATAGCAAGTTTATCCCGATAACGATCGTAGATATTTGGAAATCTCTTCGTTAATCAATATTTATATATTATATTATATACTACGGGCGCCCTTTTATGCAGCCCGAAAGCATGATTACTAGAGTCGTGAGGAAGGAGGTAAAGAAGAAGGTACGCAGACTTCGCGGACGTTCTGATTCAGACAGCGACGATGACGAATTCGAAGACGATTTGGTAAGGCAAGGCGATTACCTTACCCCACCATTAAATTCGTACATACCTACAGGAGTTTATAGGTTCTCCTAAAATGCGACATATTGCGTAAAAAAAAAAAAAAAAATTCGATATTTTAGAGATTTTTTTCTGATTAAAAAAAAAAAAAAAAAAGAGGACAAGATTTTCCGGGCGATTTAAAAATACGAAAATTGAAAAATCAAACAATTTTGACTTCTTGGTACGGGAAAGGAAAACTCCCAAGGAATTAATTACAATTTTATAGAATATTTATTAGTCAGATATTAGTCAGAAGTTACAAAATTTCAAATTTCACCTGTTATGGCCGTCGCACATCCTAATTAATTTTTGATCGATCTCTATGGAAATAGGAAAAAAAAAAAAAAAAAAAATCACGGCTCGTAAATACGACATATTAGAACGGCGTGACTTCTGTTGAATTTCTTGTATTTCTTTAGCAACAATCTATATAGGTAAATTTGCATACGAGAATCACTGATTTTCTATGAGCATATATACCTACAGGTATACACATACATAATATATGCCAATATCTCAAGATATACCTAAGCTACGAGAATATTATTTCCTTCGAGATGTGTTTAACCACATGTGTTTTACACACCTGGGAACTTTGAGCTCTCTTAAACTCGACGACGGTTCTCCATTACTGTCGCGCAAGACGTCTTACATAATCGAGTTTACCTCTCCTCTTCCACATGTATACCTAGTATACGTGGACTTTGTACATAGGGCGTTGCCGTTTCTTATACATCGTAGATTTACCTCGTCAACGTCAATTTTCACGTTCATGTTCACGTATAATAGATATACATATTTGGCCTCGAGTTAGAAAAAACCAATAAATAGAATAATATGTCATTGTGATGTGGCATTGGAAAGAGCCTGAATACCTGACATAACGATACGAAAGTGTCCAAAGGTGGTTGAAAAAAAATCTGTACCTACCATATCTATACTCATCAATTGAAGGGCCGGATCGAATAACGACTTCCACGCTCCTGCCAGTCGGACAAGCTCCTGAAAGTATGCAATCGGCGCTGAGCGATAAGCATACTTTTAGGATTAAAAAAACATCAACAAATCTTATACTTGTACAAAACTGTCAGCGAGAAAGTTGTTCATAATGGTTCGAAGTATATGTTTGGTAAGTTACAATAATTTTCATACTATATTTTCGCAAATATGAGAAGTTACAGGCCATGGCCATGGCAACGGCTGCCATGTTGCTGTCAGTCAACGGAAAATCGTCGTTTCACAGGTGCGTTTTGCATCGCCTCAAACGCATCGGATATCAACTATAGATATATGCCGTCGCGGACTTTTTTGTATAGAATTTAACGCTCTACAAAAAAGGTCCAGTCAAGTTATGGTCTATCTGCCTTCGTTTAAGTAGCGTTCGACGCGAAAGGTACAGAAATGTGTTTGGTTCGAGATTTTTTCGGATTTTTAATTTTTTTATTCAAAAACGAGTGAAAATTAGATGTCACAAACGGTAGGGTATATTATTCTCATCTATCGCTACATTGGAGTATTTTTTTCAAGCCTTCCACAATTAGTGTAATTTGAAACCCTAAAATTGCATAAAGTGACTGGTCCATAGTCGGCACAAACGAAGCCGGCACTATAACTTCTCATATTTCCGAAGATATAGTATGAAAATTATTGTAACTTACCAAACATATACTTTGAACCATTATGAACAACTTTCTCGCTGACAGTTTCGTATAAGTGTAAGATTTGTTAATGTCTTTTTAATCCTAAAAGTTTGCTCTGCGCTCAGCGGCGATTGCATACATTCAGGGGCTTGTCCGACTGGCACGAGCGTGGAAGTCGTTATTCGATCCGGCCCTTCAATTACTGTAAATCATAATTATTAACAGGTCAATTCACCATCTTTATTTTTTATTTTTTACATATCAAGGCTGCAGCTTGAGATGAGATCGGATTACAGATATATTTCTCAATCACTTGTTTTCTCATTAATTCGTTCATAGTAGTGCAGGAATGAATAAAAATGAAATCTGTATATATATCGAAAATGTCAAGGGATTTCGAGCAATCTCGACCAGTTAGATCAAATCTTTCTTTTTTATGAAATACAAATTATTTTACAATTTTTTTATTTTTATTTTATTTTTTTTTCACTTTTTACTGCAATCAACAAAAGTATTCAATTATAATATAGAGTTTCTGTCGTCACACACGTCGATAATATCGATCGTTCGTTTCATTGATAAAGAAAATATAAAAAGACAGAAAGAAAAAATATCGAGCAATATATATATGTATTTTATTTCATATATGACTAAGACGAATAAATTAATGAATTTCTAATCTCTGTCTGAGAAGAGTATGTATATTGTATGTGATTGGATGCTGAATACATATGACCGTGAAACATGTGGGTATAATATCTATTTATACATATAATACATATCTATGATAAACCCAATGTCCTTTCATGACTCATGATTTAGTCAGTACTGACGTCATTCTTTGACTGTGTAACGTAACTTAATGTGTGCTTTTTTTTTTCTTCCTTTTCTCCTTCTTTATTTCTTATACCGTATCTGGATGAATTGAAGGTGCATATATATATATATATATATACCTACGTGCACCCACTTACAGTATAGGTAGAGTGCAAACATATAGAGTCATATGCCCATGTATTCAGACAATCGTGTTCGATCATTGTCGATGAAGTCTATATATAGATTCTGTATCTCTATAATATATACCCATATATACATATATATATATATATATTATATATCGTTCAAAGGCTATTGAAACGCCTCCGTTTCAATTACGAGTTACTTAACGCTCGAGCATTGCCTAGAGATAGCGATTTATATATATCGATGTAAACCGTGAGATAAGCTAATCTCGAAGTACCTTAGTCAAATATATGCATGGTTTGGAGTTATAATCACGGTATTTATAACGCGATTTTATTTTCTATTTTTTTTTTTTTTTTTTTTTTTTTTACACTTTTTTCACCCTCGAATCTATAAATCATCAATTTTTTTTATAGAATCATCAAATCCGTGCGATAAAACTCAACTTTATTTTTTTATTTTTTTTTTTTTTTCACTTTTCTTTTTTCAAGATAAGATTTACGTCAATTTTAAGCCTTTATCATCCCCGTTTAATAATTTCAAGCAGTATATCAATCGAACTGATATTTTGAAAAAAATTTTATATGTACCACAATGTGTATTCAGGATCGACAAAATTTATAAGTCACAGATTTTTGCTCGAATTTTTTTTTTTTTTTTTTTTTTTTTTGTTACCGATAAAGTATGTAAAACCTTGATTGGGGAAGTCGAGTCTAACCAGCTTCCGTCGAACCATACGCAGGAAGTATATAACGATAAGATATATGTATTTAAAAACAACTGCAGAAATATGATAACTGAATACTTTAGGAAATGTATATATTATCCGAATGATAATCTATAAAATAATGAAACTGGAAATTGTATTTCACTCGGATATAATTTTGGAAATCAACCTACCTACATGTCTTTTCATTCTATTATACATTATTCATATGAGGAAAAAAAATAGAGAAACTGATCGACGTATCGAGTATAAATATAAAATACATGTATCATAATGTTTCTGACTCATTACCGTTGTTTCTTTTTTTTTTTTTTTTTTTTTTTTTTCTTTCTTCTGTTTCCGAAGTTTAGTTTTCGATGCGTAACGCGTCTTTGAGCTCTTACGTCATTCATCCGTGTGTATATAAATCGCAGGTATATGAGTTAGCCTTTCGATGGTGACTCGTATAACAAGCCTCGGCTAATATGCACACTATAGTTATATGCTATGAGTGAATTATAAATGCGAGTCTCTGACTCGGCCAGGGACTTGGTTTTTCGTTTTATTCTTCTACAGCTGCAGTAGGTATGAGCTGGTTTCGTCAGTTCTCATACTTGAGAGACCGATATGGCTAAGAATCAAAGCTTGAGAGAGAAAAGAGCTTCTTTTCGTTTATTTAAAATGTTTAAAATGTTTTTATGCGGTACAGGATAGATTCAAAATTAAAAAAACAAATCCTTCTTCTTCTTCTTCTTCTTCTTCTTCTTCTTCTTCTTTCTGCAGTCGTTTCTATAACGGATGACGACGAGCAACGGTGCCGCGGGTGCTATAGAAAGATTTATCTTATCAGTACATAACACCAGCCTTCCGGCACTTGCTCAGACAACCAAACGACCGCGAGCATGTACCCACTTCATACTTATAAGCAATAAAATTTCTAACTATAAAGAATTCCGTCTATATATAATCTATATATATATATATTCTTTTCTCAGCTGTACATCTTTCTTATAGTTAAACATATTATCATTCGTCAAATTTCCAACTGATGCAAAATAGTATTTTCCATATAGTCTAATCGGTATAAAAGGCTGCAAGGACTATATGAAGGAAAGAAACACTATTGAAACAAATATAGAAGTAAAAGCTCTAAGCTCTCTTTAATTTTAGATCTGAGGAACGTTTTGTTTAAATTTGAATATAAAAACTGGACAGAAAGATTTTTTTTAAATAAAATTGATTGACTTTCACACACAGAAAGAAAGGGTAAATTGATTCAAGAAAATTTTGCGGTCCAAAAATGGAGACCGAAATTTTCTCGGATCAAATCAAAAATTTTCTCGAACCAAGAAAATTGGCACAATTTTCTTGGTTCAAGAAAATTTTTGATTTGATCCGAGAAAATTTCGGTCTCCATTTTTGGACCGCAAAATTTTCTTGAATCAAGTTACCCTTTCTTTCTGTGCAGGTTCCCTTTTTTAAAGTAATTATTAGAAATTTGTTCTGCTAGGACATCGCTCTGATATATTTCTTAGATTATCCTGCACATCAGACTTTGTATAATAGTTCGATAACGCGAGTTATGAAACGTCCTATAGAATGATATAAAGATAGATAGAGAAAGAGAGAGAGAGAGAGAGAGAGAGAGGGACCGACCTTGGCTTCCAAGATATTTCGGGATATCGATCAAACGTTGCTGACATAGGAAAATTATTCGATTGGTTTGCGATAACCTGGTAGTCAATATCGTTCGCTTAATCTATATAGATAATCATGATAAATCACGTGACCGTGATTATCATAGTTGGAAATATTCAAAATTATAACATTATTTTGAATCCTCGATTATCCTTCTCTCTTTATCGTTTAGAGATTTAAATAATAAAAAAATATATACAAATGTCGCAACTAGATGGAGGAAAAAATTCATAAATAAATTATTTAAAACTATAACACATTTATTACGTTAGTTTAGTAAAACAGAGAAAAGTCATTAACTAAAATCCCGTTATTTAAACTTTCGTCTGTTAATTATAATATAAAGAAGTTTGATTGAATTTTGCACATCGAAAATTATGCAGTCTCACTGCAGTAAGTATAATAATATGTAGAATGTCATAACGGTAGTTCTATACTTCTATAAGGTATATGGAGAACGACGCGACGTAGGGATAAGGTGGTGATGTGATTTTGATGAAATTTGTCACGCATTCTACGAGTGCAATCAAAGACTTGACGACGTTGTATAATTTCTAGGTCGTGGTAAAGATTACCGATTTTTTGGCCAGACACCAGAATCGTCTATATAGTAATACCGTTACGCATAATGAGATACGTTGCAATTCCGTTACGCACGGGGGAATTTAATAACGAAATTTTCTCATGTTTTAAAGATATAATACAAATATGATTCAATTACTAATATGATACGGCGTGTATTATGCGAGTTATTTTTTATCTAGTCAAAGTCACTAAGCCACGCAATATAGGCGTCTGATATATACATGTAATATGCTTAGGATTTAGGAATCTTACGACCAAGCTATATATATAACAGGGGAGAGAAAAGAAGCGAAAGAGAAAAAAAAAAAAAAAAAAAAAAAAATAGAAAAATAAATTAGCAACGTAATTTAATAATGAACGAATTATATCAATTCTTAATCTTATCAATTCCTTAATCTTCTTTGACGTAATTGGGTACTGAATCTTTTTCACCCAGGTGACACCGTATCTTTAGATTCTACTATAAAATGATTAAGATATCAATTTTCAACCTGTCACCTATTGGTTACGTATCAATATTAGTATCACTGGACGTAATGGATCCAATAATGAATAGTTGCTTGACATATATACAAAAAAATCATTACATCGACCGTGTTTTTAATTCACGATTTATTATTCATTTCCTGGTCTTAAATTTCTATACAATATATATATGATTAAAGAATCCTTCGTTTGGGGGTTTTTTTTTTTTTCCATTTTTTCATAGGCAGACACCATATATATTAATAATGTATATAAAATGCTTTAATTTCACTGTATTTCTATTCTCAATACGCATGCAAACATAAAATGAACAACTGGAAGAGTGGACTTTCATTCTTGTCTAGGGTAAGCAGAATAAGAAATGAAACTATCTACATATATATAATATAATGCATGATTTTAGTCAATTCGGTAATAAATATATCATTGAATATTGGTAAGTGTAGAAAACTACCTTCGTACTTTCGTATATATATCGGCATCGCAAAAAAAAAATAATATAAATAAGATACAAAAAGTAATCATTGATTGAAAAAATTATATGCATAAGCGAAAATATCACCTGAATCGAGCCAGTATTTCATTCATTTAGTTATTTATCCATTTTTCCTTCTTATGAGAAATAGGAGTTGATCCAAAATTTGAATGAAAATTTTATACTGTTATGCAAATTTCGATTTCGCATGCATTTTGAAATTTATTCTCGATGCTTTTGTAATTCTATATACATACAAATTGAAAAGTTCGTAATTCCTATATGCCATGCTATTATAATTGATAAGTCAGCTTCTGAATATATAATATGACAGGAATAGTAGCTGATTATAGTCACATCGATGTCACGTACAAACGTTAGATTATAGATAATGTTATAGCATATATGCTGGTATGTTTGTAATCATTATTTTCTTTGCCATGTTTCACATACGAATGTTTTTTTTTTTTTTTTTTTTTCTTCGACCTTTATAATAAGGTATATAATTTGTTATGTAATAACGGCAAAGATTCAATACAATTTGTTCTTTATTCTGATATACTATTTTACCCCTGTATATGAACATATTGATGAAATGAAAAAATGAAAAATAAATAAAAAAATAAAAAAACCTACATATCACAAAGGGTGGAACATGTATTTTTGGCATATTATTACAGGTGGGTTTATTCAATCGGCGAAAAATTTGGCACGTAAGATAAATTAACAAATTCGATTTGTTGTAATGTCAAAGTTGTTACTGCATAAAGCTTTCTAGTGGCACAGTTTTATTACTTCTATACCTACATGTACCTATATGTAATCAAATTTTCATCCCAATATATTATATATATATATACTTACACTTGAGTAAGTTTTGAGGATCATTTTTCAAATTAGATTTCGATCTTTTCTTTATCTTCAATATTATGTACTACACGTATGACGTCGATACTGATTGTCATCATTTAAATATTTAAATCTTAAGATCTGCACTTGGAATTAATTGAAAACATATACGATTAATTATATCGAACGCAATCTCGAACAATATGTATTACAGTTAGAAATTTGTTCTATATCTCAATTCTTTAATAATACATTATTTTATTTAAATCCTATATTATATTACATTTTGCCACAAAAAAAAATTAATATACATAATTAAATTATATAAAGAAATTATCACAAAAAAAGATTATCAGTTGCTTAATTCATTAATGCATTTGTATTAAATGCATGGAAATTTTATCTGCCCTGTGCATGCCCTCATGGATAGATTTGTTATAGATTAATGAAGTGGCTCTGTTATATATCATTGATTAATTAATGAACAAACATCAATTCGATTCAAAAATTTATCAAGACTGTTATTACTGCAGTAAAAATTTGACTTCGTTATTCTATTTCATTATAGAATATATATTATATATATATATTATGTTTTTATTATATCATCGTACAACTCTATATATCACAGTTGAATTTTTTAACAGTAATAAACACTTGCTGCATGATTATAGGTTGTTGTGTATTCAATCTTCTATTCAATTCACAGACACTTGTTCTTTTCACCTCTTTGTTAAATTTTTTTTTTTTTTTTTTACAATTTTTTTAACAAGCTATAACACCGTCACATAATATATCAATTATATCCTATCATCTTGGGTTACAGGTGATGAACCAGGATGTGAAGAAAGAGAACCCGCTGCAATTCAAATTCCGTGCTAAATTTTACCCCGAAGATGTGGCTGAAGAACTTATTCAAGACATCACGCTTCGTCTCTTCTACCTTCAGGTAATATAAAATGAATTTCTGTTTCATTTTGTATTATGTGTAAATATTCATGTTTTTATGTTTATTCTCAGTGTTATAACATTTTCTTGATGTCTAACTAATCCAATCACTATTCATATATTATTATAATGTTTGTACTCCGAGCAAAACATTTCCATAAAAAAAAAAAAACTTTGGGATTATTTCTCTTAGGTGAAAAACGCGATCTTGACCGACGAAATATACTGCCCGCCAGAGACCTCTGTGCTATTAGCTTCTTATGCAGTTCAAGCTCGACATGGGGATTTTGTTAAGAGTACCCATAATTCTGGCTTTTTGGCAAACGATCGTTTGCTACCTCAACGTGTTATGGATCAGCATAAAATGAGCAAAGACGAATGGGAAGGATCGGTTACAACTTGGTGGCAGGAACACCGAGGAATGCTTCGTGAAGATGCGATGATGGAGTATCTCAAAATTGCTCAGGTATATTATCAATATTAAAGTTGCCTGTAATTATTGTTCCATTCAAAGACTGTTTCTATTTATAAACATCAGTTTTTTTCTATTAATCAAAAGTGTTTAATTTCGTTAACATTTAACATTTCATTTTGCAGGATTTGGAAATGTACGGCGTCAACTACTTTGAAATTCGTAACAAGAAAGGTACCGAACTCTGGCTAGGAGTTGATGCTCTTGGGCTAAATATCTACGAAAAGGATGACAAACTAACACCAAAAATTGGTTTTCCTTGGTCTGAGATCCGCAACATCTCTTTCAACGATAGAAAGTTTATCATTAAACCAATCGATAAGAAAGCACCAGATTTTGTCTTCTTTGCACCTAGAGTTAGGATCAATAAGAGGATCTTAGCACTCTGCATGGGAAACCACGAGCTATATATGCGAAGACGCAAACCAGATACCATTGATGTTCAACAGATGAAGGTTCGCTTATATTCAATAGATTATACATTGAAAATGTTCAAAAGTAAAAAGTCCAAATATTATATTTGAAAATCTAATTCATTCTTAATAGATTACTGCCCTGTGATGTTTACTTTTGTATTTGCTACTCTTGATTGCCATGATGTGAAATATTATCTGAGGGCAGTAAATAAAATCAGTTGTTGAAAATTCTTATCTAAAAATTGTTAATTTGTTAATTAATAATAACTAATAACTAATCTATAACGTTATTAAAGGCTCAAGCTCGCGAAGAGAAAATAGCTAAACAACAGCAGAGAGAAAAACTTCAGTTAGAAATAGCTGCGAGAGAACGAGCCGAAAAGAAGCAGCAAGAGTACGAAGAAAGGTTGAGAAATATGGCTGAAGAGATGGAGAGACGGCAAGCCGAACTATCAGAAGCCCAGGAAATGATCAGACGTTTAGAAGAGCAATTGAAACAGTTGCAAGCCGCTAAAGAGGAGCTTGAAGATCGTCAGAAGGTAGGTTTCGTTATTACCTAATCACCAGTAAATACTTACAACTCATTACCACTTAGTCAGGTTTGCTAAATAGTTATAATCATATTTATTGAATATTTTTTGCCAGAATCGATTATTTAACTCTATCAAGCTTATTTCATGATCGTTCAATCTTTTTTTACTATCTTTTTTTTTTCTACTCACAATGAGATATTTATAATCTATTCTGGTTTTCTGTCTGAATTATTAAGTTTTTCTTTTTTTTTTTTTATTTGTTTCGTCTTGGCTGTTCCGCTATCAAAGTTTTAATATTCCATGCATAATATTACTTTTAAAATAGAATTTAAAATTCTAGGCGATATTACATATCATGGCAATAGCACATGCATCTATTAGCAATGCGGCGCTAGCGCGTTATTCCAAATATTTATTGGTGAGACATTAGTTTCAATCCTAGATGTTTTTTTTTTTTTTTTCGACATTTACCATTTTTTATTTACGTGTTTTTAGCTTGCCCGCCGTCTTCTCTTGTAGGCTTTTATGTTATAATATTTATATTTATTACAGTGTGTGTTTGATCATTTGCAGTTTTAAAGTATATATTATCTCTGTATTTCAGGAGTGATTTGAATTACACATTATTAACCCATAGGTGATACATGATGCATGTGCAAAAAAAATTTCAAAATATCCGTTTTTTTTTGTTTTTGTTCATTTTTCATAACTTTTAGATGTCTTTTGGTAATGATTTTTTTTTTATATCAAATACAGTGTCAAAACAGTAATTGTACATGACGATGTTATTGAACGCAAAACACTAATGCATGAAATTTTTTTAGGAATTGACCGTGATGATGGAGAAACTTGAACGTTCCCAAGAAATGGAAGCCGCAGAGCGTATAAAACTTGAACAGGAAATCAGAGCGAAGCAAGAGGAGGTATTACGCATTCAATCTGAAGTTGAAGTTAAAGATGCAGAGGCTCGAAGACTTCAAGAAGAAGTAGAGGCAGCCAGGTACTTATACAATGAATAGTAGCTATTATCTTATACATAATTCTGTTTTAAAGAAGAGAAGAAAAAAATGATGTACATAATTACTAGAAAATATGGTATTAAATATTTATAAACATTATATTACAGATTACGACAAGAGGAGGCAGACAGGGCATTCCAAGCTAGTACCACTCCACAACATCATCATGTTGAAGAGAACGAAGAAGAAGGTGAAGAAGAGGGAGAAGACGAAACTCCTCAGGGCGATGTTACTAAAGATCTTGCTACTGATGAGACGATTATCGATCCAGTTGAAGAGCGACGTACTTTGGCAGAGAGGAATGAACGGCTGCATGATCAATTGAAGGTATATCATCGGTTCCTATTCATTCTGGATGACATTGATTAAATGTTTTGAAGAAAATAATTTTAAAAGAATTTCTACTAATTTTACAAGATCCTAAATTCTCGTTTTCATGATTGAAAAAAAGCTTTATAAAAACGTTGTTTCTTTTTTTCAAATAGGCTCTTAAGCAGGACTTGGCTCAATCTCGCGATGAAACTAAGGAAACTGCAATGGACAAAATCCACAGGGAAAATGTACGCCAAGGTCGTGATAAATACAAAACGCTACGTGAGATTCGCAAAGGCAATACTAAACGTCGTGTCGACCAGTTCGAGAACATGTAAATTATACCCAATCCTTTCTTAATTACACCTTAATATCTAATACCTTATTATGAACTTCTTCCATCCTTATGATTTACTTTACTTTATTTACACAAAAACAAAAAAGAATAAAAAAAACTTTGGATTTTACTATTCAACGGATGGATAAATTGATCGAGTCGATGATGATAAGCTTAAAAATAACAATGCTTGTAAAGTCCATTTTTTTGGCCATTTTGCATAAGTGATTAGTTTGTGGTGTATAGTGTATAGTGTATAGTGGCAGTTTTAATCATATTAATTTGCGGCATAATTAGGTAATACTTTCATTCATGTTTAATCATACTTCACTTGTTATTCAACTCCACTTATTTACACCAACTTATTTCTCTATCCTCTCGTGAGTTCTGGATTGTTTATTTTTTTTTTTTTTTATTTTTTTTTTTATTATTATTTTTTTTATTTTTAATTCTTACAAAAAAAAAAAAAAAAAATATATATAAAGAATTACATACAGTACATCAACAACACTGGCCAACTAAGATCAATACTATATAAATTATTATAGCATGAGATGTAAATAGCATTTTGAGAGTATAATTTATACTAAAATTAATAATTAAAATTTCTCAACTTATTGAACAAAACAGATAATATTGCGAGCCATCAGGACATTGGTGTATCACACTCCTACGAGTACGTCAAGAATTCTCGGGTACTTGTTGCTCTAATAAACATCCCTGGTATTGTATCTCGATATACATGGAAGTTATCTGGGACCCTCGTGTGCTTTTAGATATACCTACACACACATCTTTTTCATCTTATTTTTTGTTTTTTTCTTTATTCTTCTATTTATGCGAATTTAATAATATTCTGATTATAGTATATATAAAAAAAAAACTATATTAAATGATAAAAAAACAAATTGCGTGCTAAACTATTTAGAAAAATTCCTTATATTTTTTTTATAGGTACTTATTATTTTTTTTTTTTTTTTTTAAACTTTCCACTATTCCAAAATGGCCATGCGTTATTATATATATTATATTATATTATATTATATTATATAATATCCATTAATTTTCTATTATTCTAAATTTATGGATGGCCAATGCTTATGATTTACACGCGACACATTAACATCTAAACACTATCCCCTTTGTCTCGTTTATTGTTAATAAAAATATTTTTTTAATAAACTAATTTTCAATAGTTTATACCGGTTTAAAAAATATGTATTACAACCTTTATCCGTCTTTAATATAGGTTGATAAAAAAAAAAAAATTGTATATTCAGCATTATCAGCCAGAAGTTGTGTGAATGATAAAAAATTTATTTTTTTTAAGGCTCTTTATAAGCCTTATTGACTACTAGATATTGCCATTTTGTTTTTGTCTATTACATGTTCCATTAGACACCTCACTCGCTGTCCATATGTCATATACTACCTATTCTATTCTATTATATTATTAATCAGAATAGATCGTGCCCGTATTTTTTTAATCTTATCTTACAATATGCGTATTTGTTAAAAATACACTGACATTGGTTGTAGACCGATACTGGAAAAAATAAAAAAAAAATAAAAAAAATAAAGAGCTTTACATTCAATGCGAACAAAGATAGTATGAGAAAATTAAACATACTACCTGTGCTATTATATACTAGCATTGTTTTTATTTTATTATTATTATTATTATTATTATTATTATTTTGTTTTTTTTTTTTTTTTTTTTCAAAAAAAATAAGGAAAACTTTCATTCGTATTTCTTAGTCCACTCCACTCCACTCCCATGACATACATCGGACATTCTATTCATAGAAACTATTTACATTTATACATTGAGTAGATTAATGTATGTCGTTGAGTTATTCACGTTATAGCGTTTTCACAAACGTGTCTTATCGATCAAAAACAATCATTCATATGTAAATTCAGTATAATTCTTTCTATTTCTATTATATTATATACACCTATTAGTGCTTCGTTGTGGTACTGAAAACTGTTTCACATTTTATTACTGATCCCATTTAAATAAAAAAAAAAGAAAAACTTGAAATGGTGCTAATCAATGATCTTGAAAAATGTATCGAAAGTTTGAAAGAAACTGAATAATGCGTTATAACTTCCAGATGATTATTATACTTTAAATAATATTAAAAGTGCATTGAAATGCGAAATACGCAAGACATTTGTTAGATTTTGAAAACGAATTGAAAAAAAAAAAAAAAAAAAAACTGTAATCGGAAACAACCAATGACAATGTATTGCTGGATTACATTAAGTAAGTGATATCGGATATCAAAAAAAAAAAAAATAATAATAAAATAAAAGAATAAAAAAAACGTTATATTAACATTATGAACGCCCTGCGGACTACTTGTAAGGTATTTACACATTAGTAAGAACGGAGTACAATTACTATTCATAGTAATTTTATATTGAACACTCGTGGCCTTTATTGATATATATAGTATATATACATATATATATATTATATATATATATAAAAAAATAAAAATAAAAATAAAACATTGAAATACATACTAATACTATACTCTAACTTTAATTCGTTATTTCGTGTGACTTTTCTATAATAACAATAAAATTTGTACACACAGATATATAACTACACACACACACTCAGATACACAAAACACTTATAAGTATACAGAAACATATATATACACACGAAAAATAGTGTTCAAGATTTATATTCTTTTTATACCGCATTAAAATATTGCACGGTATTTATTGGTATATATATGAAAGCTTACAAGTTTTTTTTTTTTTTTTTTTTTTTTTATTTCTTTATGGATTAAAAGGTGTGGTGGCACGGTATATGCCAGCTATATAAATGTTTTAAGTAAGTTTTTACAAACAATAAAGAATAAGGAATAAAAAAAAAAAAAAAAAAGAAAAGATCAAAAAAATCGAAAAAAAAAAAAAAAAAAGAAAAAAAAAAAAGTTAAACAAGAAGATGAAAAAACTTGTAATAATCTCTGAAAGCTGCCAATATATCCATTCAAACAAATACATATTATAATTGAATTGGATATTATTAACTTTAAAACACCTAAAAATCTGATATAAACCAATTTTAGCTGTGTAACAAATTATTGCTATCGCATTTGCTACCCGCTATTACTATTACTTATTAGTATTACCATTACTACACCACAACAACAATAATAACTAACGCCACCAACACCACCACTATTGCTATATATAGAATAAGAAATAATTAATTAATTATAGATATTTTTGGATTATATTTAATATTAATATTTACAATTTAGTAGCGTTATTATTATTATTATTATTATTATTATTATTATTATTATTATTATTATTATTATTATTACTATTATGAGATAATATTAGAAGTATACTAAAGCAAAGCATTTTATAGTTGTCTATTTCTATTTGTAATGAGAAGCAAGATGGTATATATTTAGATATAACTTATATAATGCATCATTAATTATGTGTAAAAGTAAAAAAAAAAAAAAAAAAAAACAAAAAAAAAAAAAAAAAAAAAAAAACGAAGCAAGTTAGTTATTTTATTTTTTATTATTTTTATTTTTATTTTTTTTCATTCCCTCTTAAATCAATATAATTGCTTCAACTGTATTATCGTCCGTGATGAGAAAAAGAGAAGAAAAGAAAAATCATTATTTTTTTCTTTTTTTTTTTTTTCTTTTTTGATAGCAATAGTATATATATATATATATATATATATATATATATATATCAATATACTGAAATATGTATATGTGAGACATTCCACAAATATTTGACGAGAATAGTCGTGTGAAAAAAAAAGAAGTGAAATAGACAAAGAAAAAAAAAAAAAAAAAAAAAAAAACAGATCGTCTGTTTGGCAATTGAAAGTAAATAATAATTTTTGGCCTTTATCAAAGCACTTTTATATTATATTGTAAAATTTTATAAATACCATATAGGTAAAATTCTGAAATTTCATATTAAATAATAATTTCAAAAAAGAAATTAATGCATAAATTATATCGACGCAACTATGATATATATATGTGGGTGTATGTCCAATTTTTACTTCTATTGACTATAAAAAAAAAAAAAAAAAAAAAAAAAAAACCGTCAATGAATGTAATATCAAAGTCGTTATTAAATTGCGGAAGTATATAGAGGTATTATAGTTATACTTATTAGAGTGAATTTCAATTTACACAGATACTATATATATAAAATAATCAAATTTATTTTAAAAATATTCGTTTTCTATTTTATAATTAAATACTCGCGGGGCGCTCCAATTAAAATTCAATTTTCGAAATACTGTTAATGCGGGTTCAGACGGTTTTTACTCATTATTTTTGTCAAATTTTGAGAAAGATGAAAACAATAAACAAACAAAAATAAAAATAAAAAAAAACAGAGAACAGCTTCGTCACTAGATTTTGAATGAACCTATTTATGGTCTTTCAGTTAAATTTTTAGTTCAAAAAAAGAAAAAGATGACGAAAAAAAAAAAAAAACGGAAAAAAGAAAACCAAGAACAATAATTTTTATACAATAGCTAATATCAGTTGGATATAAAAATATACTTGCGCTGCATTCAACCCCCCCCCCTCCGGTCTTTTCCCCCATCGCTACGAATATTATAATATTAACGAGCAAAGAATAACTTTATAGATATATATTATAACGAATTCGGATATGATTAAAAAAAGAAATTAAAACATCGCAATTTTGTCTTCGGGTGAAATATTGTGTAAGATGATCCATAATGATCGTGGCTTAGATATTTGAAACACTATGGATCACCTTTAATATGAAGAAAAAGAAAGAAAATGACAAATAATGAAAGAAAGAAAAAAAAAAAAAAATACGGATACGGATGAAAACATTGTTCATAAAGCTAGTGGTAAATTTTCTAATTGAAAGACGAACGAACGATTAGATTATAGTAATATAGAAAACTTAATAATGTAACAGTTTGTTATACAGCTCCTATATAAGCTAAATTATTAACAAGGCTGATATACATATATATGAGAATTGTGAAAATTTAAATAATCCTTTATGCAAACTGCTATATAGAGAACCACATTTTACATTGTTATTAATTTTTTAAATCCAGCCATAGGTATCGCATTCTTCCTTCTCCAATTCCCAGCAATGATCTGCTTACTGTAACAAGGGGCTATTATAAAAAAAAAAAACCAACATTCATAATTCAAATAAAATAATTTCTACATTTTTTTTTTTTTTTTTTTTTTATATATCGCGATATAAAATACGGATCAAGGTGCTAGAACACTTTGGATTTTACATTATTTTACAGTTAGAAAGAAAAAAGAAAAGAAAAGAAAAGAAAAGAAAAAAAAAAACAATTGTAACACAATGAGAAATAATAACAATGCAATTATTTTGCACGTGCGTTGCACTTATAAGCATTTTGCGTATAATGTTGTTTATTTATTTTTTTTTTTGTTTGTTTTCCTTGATTTTTTTTTCTTTTTTCTTTTTTTTTTTTTTTTTTGTTTTTGTTCCCCCTCTCGTTCATTATTATTATTATTATTATTATTATTTTTACTAGGCAAAGGTTTCCAGCAGTATTATAATATGGAAATAAGAAACGTGGTATAAATCATTGAACATGATAAATACGAGGGTACATAATGTATATTAAAAGATACAATTCGTTGGTGCAAGGATATGTGTAATGGAAACTTACTATGTACTTGCTACGAAAACTAGAGATTGTTTAAATAAAAATCGTATCTTACGTAACATAAGTTTAAAAAAAAAAAAAAAAAAAATTTCTTTATTATACCAGCTATAATATTCCCATATACCTCATAAATAATTTTTTTTTTTTTTTTTTTTAAACGTCTTATCCTACGTTTTAGGTTCATAACAGGAATTCATCATAATTCGTAATATCTATAATAATCTTGTCGTGAATATTCAACGAATATCATATCTCCATTTCAGATAATAATACACGCAAATATATCCGCGTGTAATATTCCCACAAGGTATGGGCTTTTACAAACATTGCAGTATATAGTCGCAGCCTTGAACAGTTATTGATCATACCGCATGATATTTCAAATTATTTTTCTAAACAGTAAGAATTTCTCAGTTCTTCAAATGAATATATATATATATATTTTTTTTTTTATTCGAGAGGTGTCAGGGTATCATAAAAATTTCCAGGGGTATAAAACTTGATGAAATTTTATTAACACACATATATTTAATAACTTATAATATAGTATTCTACAAATTCATTTCTTTTCATTATTACTATTAATTCATTCATCTAATAAGTAGATGAAAATAATAATAACTGCACTGATAATAATCAGTTCGACATATTAACGATGACATGGTCCATAAAATAATCATCTAATTTAATCATATTATCTAAAGTATACCGTAATTTTTTTTTTGGCTGTAATCTAATCAGCAAAAGCTTCATAGGTATACAGCTATTAGCTAGTGAACTCGGTAAACATATTTGTGTAATATCGCCGATCGGTATTTAAGTATGTAGGTATATTATATTTATACGTTCATCATTTACCAGATATACAGTTTGTCAATCGCGGGTAAACGAGAATTTTATTATTACAAAATCTAAGAAAATTGTCATTATTAGCCTCAGGGAATACCGCGACGGGAATCCTTCGGAAAAAAGTTCATATCTCATTGGTATATTATATATATTCTGTTAAAAAACAGAAATAAAGTTCGCGCTAGAAGAATACGCCCAATGATATACGGCATACGCTACACTCGTTGAATCATTCAAGTGTATCGTGTCGTGTGCGTGCATGTGCGTGTGCGTGTATGTCCGCACTCCGCCGTCTCGACGTCGAGTGTCGAGTGTCGAGTGTCTAGTGTCGACGTCAAGTGCGCGGTTAGGTGTTGAGGATAACCGTAAACCATATAGAAAGACAGTCACAGTCGGCATAAGACACCTGTGGTGCCTGTGGTTATATTGTTCGGTGTTCTTATCTCTGACCTAGTATAACCTAGAAATTTGTGGTAAATATGTCATTCGAAGGTAGATACAGAAAGACTTATGACTTCGGTTCAATGGGACGTGAAAGTTTCGATGGTGATGATTCTGATGACAGGTGAGTTACCTGTTACCTTGTTACCTATACAAAAAACTAAAAATCCAATTTATACTAACAACCCAAATTAAATCCCTACTTTCTTACTTACTATATACCCTACGTCACTATCGTCATAAAAATAGATTTAAGAAATGTAGCAATTTACACCTAAAGTCTTCTTTTTTTTTTTTTTTTTTTTTTTTTTTACACAGAAGCATTCTAGTCTTCCTCCTCTATACTAACTAACTAACTCGGGGAAGTGGGAACGTCATTTTTAACTTGTTACCTAACTACATTCGTATTCGGCTAATGTCGCCTAACCTAACAGTATATTTTCATACTTTCGTCATACATATACAATATACATATCTATCAATAGGTATACTTATACAATATAATACATACATAATCAATTTAGAATTTATTATTATAAGAAGTGTTTTAAAATTTTTTAAATTATTCATTCGCTAACACTATAAACCTCGCTCGTTGCTTATCTATTTCCTTCTATACATTACGTCACGTGGTCTTTTTTTCATCATTATTAAAATTATTCGAATTATCTTCTCGAATTGTTTAACGATTTTCCGCATGAAAATTTCGCTATAGTATGTACATAAAAACGTTCGTATTTTTTAATCTCCATTTCATTTCATGTATCTAACATCATTGCCTAATTATGAATCAGCTCACACACCTCTTACTGATAATTTACAAAATATCATAATACCTTGCTAAAAAAAAAAAAAAAATATATACTGAAAGCAAATCACTCATATATTTGAAATTTTAACTCTTATCTAGCAAAGCTTTGATGCTGATGGTCGTATGATAAGAAATATTAATATCAAGCATTGAATGCATCAATTAAATTTTCACAATATTTCGCAACTTGATAAAAATAATACCTTAATATATTACAAGGAAAAAAAAAAAATAGAAAAAGGGATAAAAATAAACTCCATTCATTTATCGAGCAAACACTTTATACGATACGTTAAGCTGTGTCTTTGAAAATCCTATTTTTACCACCAGTAAGAAAAAGTCGCTAAGTCCAGATGCCGAATTTGAAGAATCACTACACGACATGACTGATCTTTATGGACAAACACCTCCAAGAACGCGTTTAAACAGAAGGCAAAAAGAGAAGAAACAAAAAGATATTGAAGTGTGAGTGAAAACGGCTTGCGAATATTAAATGAAAACTTTGAAAATATTGAATTTAATGAAATTCTAAACTCAGTTTATCTGGTCAACAAAATTTCACATGTATTATATATTATCTTCTTGTATGTGTATATTCGATATATATGTATGTATATTTTTATATATTTATATATATGCATGTTTTTGGGTGCTACAGATTTGGCTGCTACTTCTAAGTATGTTAAAAATGAGTCTAGTGTCCCATTGACCTATAATAATAAATAATTATACCTTTATTGTTGACAGAGAGTTGAGATCTACTCCAAAATCATTACTGTCTAAGCCTCAGATAGCTAGAAGAAATACATTTGATACAATGTTGTTTAACGAGATGTGCGACAGAGCTGACAAAGATAGAGATAAAGAAAGTGAGGGTGAGGCTGCTAAGGAAGGAACTAGGAGAAATAAAAGAAATTTAAAACTTTTAAGAGGATCTGAAAGGGATTTAAAACTTGATTTATCAGCCGCTATTAGTTATGGTGAAAGAGCTGAAAAACCACCAGTTAAAACACCAATAATTAGGGTAAAAATTTATTATTAATTACCTGTAATTTATGGAATTAATTAATGAATTTTATGATTTTATTAATAAGGAATATATTCTAGAAGACTTGATTGTTATTTTTCTACTCTTTAGATCGAGACAAAGAATCGATTTCGTAGTTTACGTTCCAAGCCAGTTGATGTTGAGGAAAAAGTACACGAACCTGAGATCGTTGAATCGAATGTAGAGGTGAATGATAATGTAGCAACAAGGTCTCCAAAATCTCTTGGTCTGAAGGAGAGAGAAATTTTTCACGATACATTTTCATTTCTAATAAGATTGGTGAGTATTTCGCCGTCACTTTTCTAAATAACAATGATGAACCTAGTTGGAGTTTCAATTTCTAACTAGATTGAAGTAAATGAGCATCAATTAACTGTAACACAGTTTAATTCGCACATGAATTACGTTTTTTTTTTTTTTTTGTGTCCCCAGTTAAATTTAGATATTAGGTATGCTCTTACTTTCTATAGATATTACATATATATTTTTTTTTCAGTCTTAATTATAATCATTATATAATGTCAAAAGAATCTTTACCTCAAATGCAAACACTCGAGACGTATATATAATTTTGCAGATAAGAATCATAAAACATATTATCAACTTAAATAAATATTAAAACTCACTGCTTTGATGAAACTCAAGGGTATTTTTCTCATACATTAGAAAATCGTATTCGAGATTGTGCAGAGAACTGTTGTCCCTGGTCTATTCAATGTTTGAAAATATGTATAGTATCCAAAACAATTTTGTCTAAATTAATAACGTCGCTTTAAGTTTGTTCAGCTGTATAATGAAAATATAAATATCCGGTAGACCTGATGTCTAGTTTTGTCATTTTATCATTTTTATTCTAAAGTTAAATGTGATAATACACAATGAGGCAGCGTAAATGGCGAAAGGTATGATACTTCTATAAAAGTCCAAACCATTTTCCCTAATCTTTGTTTTCCTAAATGTTTTTTTTTTTGCCACACAATAAAGCTTTGTGATATTTCGAAAGGCACCTCAATCGTCATTAGATACTAATAACATTCATTCACAATTATATTTCATTCTCATTGAATAGGGATGTTCGGACAAAGACAAAGAACGCAATTGTCGTCGTCAAATGAGTCGCGAAGAGACGATATGGCAGAACGAATTAAAGGACCTAATCTGGCTTGAATTGCAAGCTCATCATGCAGAACGTAGCCCAACAGCACAAGACGAATATTTGTGTAAACAGAGAGAAGCCGTCGGAGCTTTGCTGACTGAAATCATGGAATATAGGTGAATAGAATTAGCTTAACATGAAATTATATATGAATTTAAACATCTTAGATCGTTTGGCGGTACTCAGAATAAAAAAATCATCATCGTTTAACTCTAATTGATAATTCCATACAAAGAATCTTTGTATCGCTGGTCATAAACGGAAAAGCTAAACTAAACAGAAATTTTTTTAAAGAGTATAAACTTATCTGTAACAGGTTTGATCCAGCTAGTTCATCTGATACTGGGTCATTGTCGGTATTATCTAGCGATAGTGGTATAGATGATGTGATAAATCCAATTCTATCTTCAAGCATAGATCTGAGCCCGTGTATTGGTTGCCTTTCAATGTATTGTCGCACTTGTACACGGGCTCAAGCAGATGCATTAAAACAAGTAGAAGCCCTCTTGGGAAGACTGGAAGCAGCGGAAGCTCTATACCCGTCCTCTCATGCAATGGCAATTCAATATCCGATGTATAAAAGTCTCGAATTCACTGGCAGAGTTAAAGCACTGTGTTTGTGGTACAACATGACCAAGCATCAAAGATTGAAGTTATTAATTCTTGGCAGACTTTTAATGTATCTTCATAATAAGAAAAGACACGATGAAACAACAGATTCTGGCCTAAGGTAACTAAGCTAACTCCATTCACAGATGTGTGAGCGTGAATATTTTGAGGCAAGATTTTTGTGCAAAAAGGGAGGAGGGGATGCAATATATCGTTTGGATGTAATATATGGTTTGCAGTTCGAGGTCATCTGATACAATAGACTCTGTAGATGCACGACAAACTTTGGTTCGCTTTGATTTACCGTGTGTGGGAGAAAACACGAGTCCCAGCGATAGTAATAACAGTACATCGTCTTTAGAAACATCATCGCTTCACCGTTTTTGGCCTTCAACACCCGATTCAGGAATGTTTACACCGGTTGAAGAGGACAGAAATCATATAGACTTTTACCTAATGGAATTTGACCGCCATTCCTACAGGTAAATAAATCGAATTTGGATAATCCCAAAGTTCTCTTATCTATTATCACAACTAATATCCTATTTCAGAAAATACATTGAAGATGTACTGAAGACTCGAGGTCTGAGGAAAAGCTTACACTTTTTAGAACGACTACATACATCAGTTTTACGCAAAGCAAGATTAACTTTGGAAAAATATGATCCCAGCGATCTTGAGAGCAGTGCTAGCGAGGAATACGAGGGCGATACAGAGCTGAAAAGATTTGGTGCTTGGAGTCCAGAAGCAAAACAGTTGCATCTACCTTCTTATAGGTAATAAAATAAATACATGATCATCGACAACAGCTCGTAAATAAAAGTTCTCTTTCAGGGCAGCCTTCGTATTTCTTTCTCGTGTTCCGCTGGATGTAGTACACGAATTTCTCAGAATGAGATTAGAGCAAAAACCTGACCAGCCCAGTGCTTTATCAGTTCGACAATTGATGCGAGAACTACGCGAAGGTTTAAAGATCGCATGTCTACATCGTCAAAGATTTGAAGCACACTCTTTAGCCGCTGTTGCTGCGGACAATGAAACTTGCGACATAATATTTCACGAGGATATCAAAGAGTTTGACAAAAGTCTGAAGGCTGTATTCGAAGTTTATCTACACTATTTAGAACAATGGGTCGACATGGTGCAGCATGAAAGTTTTCATAAAAATCTCATCGAGGATGAGTGGACTTTCGTTAATTCTATCGCTGGCAATATATCCGATGGATTCACTATGGCCAGTATCAAATTTTGGTGAGTCAATCAAAAGTGGAAGGATCCATTTTTACGAGAAATCAATTTTCCCAATTACAAATCATTGTATAATATTGTTGTAATATTTCAGTGGAATCGCATGTACTATGTTAGAGCAAGCCAAAGAATTCTTGATAAATAGACCCCGAGAAATTGTAGAAGGTATAATCCAAGAAGATGACGCTGACGAGTTATCAAGGTAAGAAGATAATCGTGGTGTTATATAGTTGAATCTTAATTACCTGATTCTATTCGCATCTATCTACATTGATTTTTATCATTCATTATTACAGATTCCAACATTTATCTCTGGCCAGAGAAATGCAAGGAATGTTTGTTCTGGCTAAGGATAGAGTCATCAAAACTGTTACCTTTGCAAAGTGCTTGAGGAAAGATATATTGAAATTATCGCAAGACCCTGATGTTACAGAGTCAATTAATACGTTGAAAGTATGTATATTTATCATCGAAATTCTGTAGCTATAGAATTATAACTATAAACCTGATAAAGTTTGAGAAAAAAGGGCTGAAACTATCAGAATTTTTATATAATGCTCGAAATTCATCACAACTTGAGTTCCACGTTGTAAAGATTCATTCAATTCCTGTTTTCACATTAAAAAAATATTTCTGCTTTCACTTTATATCTGGAAATGCTCAAATTGTAGATCAAAGTTGATTAACTGATCGGTATGAAATAGGTAGCAGTTCTGGATCTAAGACACCAAATAACATCGACGATTGAAAGTGCACAAAATGAGATCAATCGAGCTGAGATGCCAAAGATTGAGTCTGAACGTATGGCCATGCGATCCAGAGTTAGAGAGATTTTGAATCAAGCTTATAAAATGGGATTTGAATATCACAAAGAACTCTGCAAATTCTTTTTACCTGAAGAAAGATCACTACTAGCTCGTGGTTTGGTCAGCTTTGCTTTATTATGGATGGATTTCGTCAAAACTTGTTGTGAACGAGGTCGTGGCTTGAGACCAAAATGGGCAAATCAAGGCTTAGACTTTCTTATGACAGTATGCGAGCCTCTAAATACGAAACATTTAACAGATCAGGAGTTTGAAGAACTGAAGACGAGCATGGATCGCTGTATATCGCACGTTGTTGGGACAGCTGCTGCTAACTCACCTGCTGAAGTTGAAAGTGAGACTCTTCACAATTTTTATTACGTAGCTATTTAGAATTGGAATTTCTTTTAATTGATAAAAATAGCGACGAACTGTGTGATTCAAGGATTACATCAACATACCTTTATCTTAAATTTCACAATTTCTAAAAAAAAAAAAAAAACTGTAAACGTAACAAATTAAACATGATAAAAAAATAGGTTTGAGAAAGCTTTCGCGGTCGAGGACTTCTTCTCCAGCTCGTCCACGATGCAGAACACCGAGCAGAAGCAGCGCACAAAAGTATCGTGATAATCTAGAATTTCCCGACTCTGGAACATCGCTTAAAGATAATACACCACCGACGGACGGCGTATTGGCTGCTACATTATTGGTACCTGAAAAAGGCAGATTGGCTAGACACCAGCGGGTGGCTTTAGCTGTTCAAAGATTAGAACGTGAACTAGAAGAGAATTTAAAAACTAAACAAGTTATTGGTCAGATAACAGAGAGGAGGGCAGCTGATAGAGTCCATATTAAATCTAGACGTGTTACGTTCACTTGGCAGCGGGGTATAAAGATCGGTAAGTTTTTTGGATCTGAAATTTATGTAATAAATCAACAATTGTATTGTACTCTTGTCTTTCAGGTCAAGGACGATTCGGCAAAGTATACACAGTGGTGAATAACAGAACCGGTGAGCTTCTGGCGATGAAAGAAGTTCAGTTGCAACCAGGAGATCATAGAGCGATTAGAAGAGTTGCTGAAGAGTTGCAAATATTTGAAGGGATTCAACACAAACATTTGGTTCATTATCACGGTGTTGAAATCCACAGGGTGTGTTATGAATTTTGTATTAATTACTGATTATTGTGTACAATACAATTTCCTACATAATGTAGTATAAATTCAATCACTTTTTCATAATTACAGGAAGAAATGCTTATTTTTATGGAATTCTGTGCCGAAGGAACACTAGAAAGCTTAGTGGCCGGAAGTGGTAACGGCCTGCCTGAACCACTAGTCAGAAAATATACTTACCAGCTTTTATTGGCTGTTTCTGTTCTGCATTCCCACGGTGTTGTGCACAGAGATATTAAAAGTGAGTTTATAGACTAGATCAATATCTTCAGAAGCTTATTCTCGATATATCAAAAATTGAAAGTACCTAATATGTGTTTTTTGTGTCGCAGCTGCAAACATATTCTTAACCGACGAAGAGAACTGCTTAAAACTCGGAGATTTTGGATCGGCTGTTAAAATCAAAGCTCATACAACAATGCCTGGTGAACTTCAGGGTTTTGTTGGGACGCAAGGTATCAATCAGACGAATTTTATTCAGAGATTTTACCTGCTTTGTCATCTTCTTCACTTCGTTTATCTCATTCATATAATGAAAATGGTTTTTTTTTCCCCAAAGCTTATATGGCACCAGAAGTTTTCATGCAAACTGAATCAGAAGGGCATGGAAGAGCTGCTGATATATGGTCTGTTGGTTGTTGCGTTGTAGAAATGTCTAGTGGGAAAAGGCCCTGGGCAGAGTATGACTCAAACTATCAAATCATGTTTAAAGTGAGTCGTAGCTCTTTTCTTGGTTTACTCTACTATCTATGAGTTTGAGTATAAGAAAACTAATCTGACTATTAAAATTTGCTGTTTAGGTCGGAATGGGTGAAAGTCCAGCACCTCCTAAACATCTTTCATTGGAGGGTGTTGAGTTTATTGATAAATGTTTACAACACGATCCGAAACAACGTCCGACTGCAACGGTATTACTTACAGACACATTTGCTCGTACTATATGCGAGGATGATAGATAAATTGAGTAAAACAAACGTGATTTTTACATTTTATTGTTAATTTAAATTATGTCACGTCTTGATAAAGTTTAAAAAAAAAAAAATAATAATACTTAATGTACTTAAAATTGTATTACAACGACGATTTAAGAACCAAAATTTTGGTCACGAAATATTCTACTTAACTAATTAACACAGCCTTTTATTTTCTATGTATACATATATACATATGTGTATGTTATACATAATATTATTAAACTTTGTTGTTAAAGTACAAAGAAGGAAGTTTACACACTCCGATATAGCATGTCTAATTTAATTTACGTTATTAAAATAAGGAATAGACACATGTGATAAGAAAAACAAATCTAGCTAATGTTGTTATTTTGATATCTAATATATGCCAGGCATATTTGAGTAAATTCAAATGTGCACAAAGTCACGATGCTGACTTCTGATGAATAAAACAGATCTATATTCCAAAGTGGGATTCAGGTCTGAATGAGCATTCTAACTTCTATAGTATACACCTATAATGCATAAAATGTCAAAATACTAGGGAATAACTGGTACTTGACTAGTCAGAATTGATAATTTATATTAGTACTTTCTACCATACTTTAGGAGAGCTAGAAAATTTTCAAACAACTACTTATTTCATTAAATTAGGAAAAAGTTGCCTTATGAAGAAAAAAAAATAAATAAAATAAAATAAAATAAATTAAACAGCAGATGAACAATTGTAATGAACAAACAAAATCATGATATGCTTTTAAAAAAATCGCATTTTGTATTCCCTATTTTAGCTGCGATAATTTTTTTGAAAAATGTTTACTTTATGTTATAAAACTTCATGAAAATTTCTATTCTTGAAAGGTAATCGAAAAGCCTAATTAAATTTGACGATCGTGAATGATAAAGGAGAGCGATAATTTGTAAATTAAATTCATTTATACAGAACTTTACCTATCTACTGTCTTCAACATGATTCATTTTCACATTTATTCATGGCTTTATTGAATATGTTGAACACCTGATGATCAAAATTGTTCAAATGCCGAAAATAGTGTATCTAGCTACAGGCAGTGGACCTATAAGTTCGCATATATATGATATTGTATACGCATGTGGATGTATATACCTGTTATACAACACACTATATAAATGATAGTATATATATTTGAAATAAAATTCATGTTGAGCGTTAAAATGTGTTTTTCTCAAACAGAATGTATACCCTCTAGCTCTTTTATGATTTTAGACAGTATTTTTTTATTAGGAATTATATTGACAAGGATTGAAATTTTGCAACAGATTTTATTCACATAAATAGGCGTACATTGATGTACATTTATAGTAACTTCTTAGAGGTATGCTTTGTATACTTTCTGTACAAACAGGAAGTGGTATGTATCAGAGCTATTCTCCAAGTGTTTTTATGCTAAATACACATACTTATCACAAGCTAAAGCAGGACTAGGTAAATAATATCCTACAGTGGCAAACACGTAGTATACTCATACATCATAATGTAAATATTGATTTTAGACATGTAAAATATGGTAACATTGTTTTTTTTTCTTTCTTTCTTTTTTTTTCTTCACTCTATAAATTCATATACTTATTCTATTCTCATTAATATCTTCGTAATTTCATTTGACATATAACATAACATATCGTTTCAACTCTCATCACAATACACATTGATAATAACTAATTAGTAAAGAATTCACTTGTACGTGGCGTAACCGCCTGATATGTACGTGATATTCTTGGCCGCTTAAAGGCGATCACAATTAGCGATATGCATTTGATTTTTCTAATTTAAAATAAGGTATAAGGTATATATATTTAATACTATATTTAACTTTAATCGTACAGAGTACGTCTAGGATAGAACACTTTCATGAAACAGGATATTTTCTCTTCAGAGTGTTTCGATTGGGGATATTTGTTGACGAGGCCAAACTCGCGATAGTTGGTAAATCGTTAATTCTAAAAAAATGACAAGTTGCATATAGTTTTTTGAATGCAGGATACATCCACGCGCTTTTTTACTTAAACTTTTTTTACTTTATTCTTCACGCCATTTCTCTATTTTAGCGCAAAACGAAAATGTTTTGAGACCTACGTGTTTGAAAGAGCCAATAGAATTGCCCTACAGAGAGCCCTTTTTGCCGTTTTCAGTACCCAGTCAGAGATATTCCGTTTAAGGAGATATGAAAGGTGAATTATACACCTCGAATTTTTGGCAGCCCGTTTCCCAGCTAAAACACATCCGATCGATGTGAAATTGATATCAGTGACATAGAAAAAGTGCACGAAGGGCATGATGCTCTTGGATTTCCAAAAAGCAAAAATGTTTCGGCTGTTTTCATATTTATCAAGTACAACGTCAGCAACAACGATTATTCGTTACATAGCACTCTTGATATAAAATTGTACATTTTATTTTCGCTTTTTGGAAATCCAAGAGCATCGTGCCATCCGTGCACTTTCTCTACGTCACTGATATCAATTTCACATCGATCGGATGTGTTTTAGCTGAGAAACGGGCTGCCAAAAATTCGAGGTGTATAATTCACCTTTCAGCCCAATGTTTTTAGAACTGGTCGAATTGGGTAGGGAATCACCTTAAGCATTTACAAATAGCTTATTAGGGCCGACCAAGAAAGGCTTTTACTACTGACGATTGTGCATTTCTGAATTTGTGTATTTAAGAATTAGTATTGAAATATAAAAATTGAAGTTTATTCGCAAGTAGTTATTCCAAATAAGATAAAGACGCGCGATGGAGTGCAGTAGTAATAGCATTGTTTGGTCAGCCGTAAGATACTGCTAGCCGGACTTTCGAGCGGAGAAGTCTTTTCCGTAACAGATTAATTCATTGAATGTATCTTGTATAAGAAAATGATGCATGCAGGTATAAAATTTTGTCATATACATTATACATTGTCGACATATTAATAGTTTGACAACACCGAAGGCACGTCATTAATCGTTACACTCTAAAGAGAAAAATTAGCCTGTGGGTATATTTCTTGGAACAACAACGAAGGTATAAGTAA
Source organism: Tenthredo mesomela (assembly GCA_943736025.1). Classification (NCBI taxonomy): domain Eukaryota; kingdom Metazoa; phylum Arthropoda; class Insecta; order Hymenoptera; family Tenthredinidae; genus Tenthredo; species Tenthredo mesomela. Next base: position 32,413,643 of record OX031015.1, on the reverse strand, counting down.
TTCTTTCGTACCTAGTCGACGCAACATATCAATATAATCGGAGTAAAATTATATTTTCTAAAAAAATATTCGCTTTAAAACTTGATTTTCAATATTTCAGTCCTTCTCAATGTCTCTGTAGACTGTATAGTCTGTAAGAGATATAAATACATGAAGAGAAATTAGAAAGACTAATCGTGAGTCTCGACTAACGTATTTTCATGTAAAATTTACGAAAGTCAAAAACCATTAAAATTGTTGTAAATTATTTCCGTATATTCACCGGCACGATATTTGAGATTTATGAAGAGTTGGGAGTTTATGGACATATGTAGACATCGATTTTTCACCTTTACGATATGTAATGTCGAGTATTTACGATTGAGAAATTACTTAGCTAACTTCTATACATATTACATAAATAGGTACATATACATATAACTATCAGATAACGCTGACATAAGCAAATCGATTATAATTCGATTTTCTAAGGAACATAGTTGTTTTTTTTTTTTTCTTTTTTTGTTTTTTTTTTTGTTTTTGTTTTCTAATACATATTCAATAAATATAACAATTGATAAATAAATTTTTCTCAATAAATTCGGACACAAAAATTGTCACTTTTAATATCGCTGTACGAACTCCGCTTTGCGAAATGTTTGAATATATAATACTTCAGCAATTAATCTTGATCATTTATTCATATTTTAATACAACTCACTTGAATCTTGGGTTGCACGGCATAAATTCAAATAGGTCATAGGTGTTACCTCAGGAGGACTTAGTTTGATCGCGTCATATTTTCATGATGGATTCTTTATGCGAACCTTAGATTGAAAGTCCTTTACTCAAAATTCGAGGGACAGGTAGTATCTATTCGAGTTACAGAAGGTCTAGGTTGACTCGTTGGGATTGTTTGATAGCCAGATTGAGTTGTGAATTTACCTAATGCACGGCGATGATTCTGTGTAACATTAGTTATATTGGGTAGTACATTATTGTAATACGAATCTGGTTTATATTATAGGATAACTTTCACGTCTTCCGCAATCGAATGAAGAGAATCGATCAATCCCAATGTATACATATTTATATTTGAGAAACAATTACAAATGATGCATTACTCTGACAACGAGCAATATTATGTATCGATACTGCAGCAATAAATTCTCTGATCTACCAATAATTAATTGCATTCATTTTTTACTTTTCCCTCCATGCGACTCTGTATTTCAGGATCGGTTTTTCGAATCAATATTCCAGAAACTTCAAATCATGTAATCATAAAACGACATGTATGAGCAACGTGTGCACGCTTGCTTGTCTGTATACTATAGCCTTTTTTCACCAAAAATTTCAGCACACCTCCTCGGGACAGATGTTCTTCTGATACTAGATCATTTTCCGACTTAAAATTTTCCAAATTGTCAAAATAGCCAGTATATAATAAACTATATAGCAACGTGCATGAAGCAACGTATATGCATGCCTATATTGATACACTACTCTTTCCCCCCACCAAAAATTTCGGCACACCTCCTCGGGTCAGATGTTCGCCTGATACCAGCAGCATTTTTCGACCTAAAATTATTCTAACACCGGAGAACGCTCGTATAGTAGATAAATATATAGCGACGTGCATGAAGACACGCATGCATGTATGCTATTCCTTCTTCCCGCCAAAGATCTCAGCACACCTCCTCGGATCAGTTGTTCTCCTGATACCAGAAGCATTTTTCGACTAAAAATCATTCCAAGTCTGAATAACGATAATATAAATAAATGTACAACGACGTGCATGAAGCAACGTTTATATGACTATTCATGACTGCTTGTCTATATATTATGCTATTGCTGTTTCCCGTCAAAAATTTTCACACACTTTTTAGGGTGAAATCTTCTCCTGATATCAGGCTGATTTTTTTTTCTCAAAATTCCAGGAGCTTGTAAGAACCTAAGCATCAAGAGACGTGCGGTAAGCCACGTCCCTGCGAAAACATTTCTGCTCGCAAAAGACCTAATACAACGAGATTTCCGAGGCAAGGATACCATATATATACCTACTATCGAGGCAGAAGACTTTGGACACTCAGCCCACGAATCAGAGGATCCGAACACCAACAACTATAAAGTAGAGGACCTGAACGACGAGAATTACCAAACATAGGATCTGAATGACGAAAACGACAGTATAATTTACACGAGATATCCTATTCCCAAATTTCTGCTGTCACGGGCACTGCACTGTGTGCAATCTTTAGCCGGTCCTGCATTAGTCAATATGAGTTCTGCAATTGATCAGCTTCGACGTTCTGTATTCCAGAAATTATCAATCCCTCGAATTTTTGGTAAAGGACATTTGGTTTGAAAATTTTACAATGAATCTGTTCTAAAAATATGGATTGGTCAGACCGAATAACTCTGTAATTAAATCTTTTTCCTAATTTACATCGCTGTCAACAATAAATAAAGGATATAAATTGTTCTTGATTCTTGGCAATAATTTACGATCTAAATATCCCATTCTGTAAATCAACTTCCGATAGGTAGTACTATAATGAACGGTGTTTATTCATTTTTTCTTCGCGATATTTCTTAACAACTTATATTATGTAAAAGTGAAGTGAATTTTAATGTCTGACATAATTTCATTAGGCTTTCACCTATATAACAAAACGGTAATATATACATAGATATACAATAAATATGACGCATACCTACTATAATATATGTATTATAATGCTATATACTAAATAATATAAATTTGATCGAATTAACAAGAAACACTATATAAAATAACGAACAGTAGCATTAAGCCAACGTTCTAAACATATATATATATATATATATATATATATATATATATATATATATATATATATATAATTAAATTTCCATTTACTTTATATAATTTCGATGGTGTTCCAGTACCTATATAAATATATGAGACTAACTATATAATATAATTTATAATAAATCAATAGGATATTTTTATGATAATAATAATGATAACAATAATATAGAATAGTGAATCGAACCGATTCTCATAACAGTTGATAATATAGACTTGAGTAATATAAATTTGTTAAGGACAGTACGTATATATAATATAATACGTTAGTGCGATAGACAGAGAATGCTACTGTTGGAGATCTCGATCTTGGATAAGATTTGATCTGCCAACCTACCTAAGAATTGGACAAGAGATTACTGTGCGGGCGCCAATCAAGTTAATTGGCTACACTTAATGCTGCTGCAATAGACAAGACTTCCGAGCTCTCAAAACTACGACCGGAAAATTATCAGGTATATATCACAAAGTACAAATGATTAACATTTCCGAGTGATCTTTTATAATCTTATATTACGTTCGTAAAACTTTCTTTGCTTTTTCTTTTATATATGTACGTACGTATATGAATTTCGAATCAAGACGTAAGTTTATTTTATTTATTTCAATAGTTTTTTTTCATATTAATTATCAGATTTCGATTGAATGAGGAACGATTTATATGATTGTAAATTACAACTTACTGGCGGATTTCAAGAGCTCAGATTCACGAAAGACTAGATAACAGCTAAAATAACAATCAATCTATATTGCCTGCTACACGCCGCGACTACCATTACCTTGCATCGCTGATAATATAATATAATATAATATAATATATAATTCTATTTAATTATAAATATTTGTTGTGACAACAACCATTATAACAAAGAAATAAATAAATAATAATTGCATAATATCTATAACGTTATAAGATTAAATACTTTCTATGATATGTACCGAGTTACAATAACTTTGGTCTATAAGCTTTTTGTTTTTCAATCACATCAATTTCATTTCAACAAATTTTCATTCAATAAGTTTATATTATATAGTATACCTAAGTCGATTTATCTACAAAATCCTATTTTCAATACTTTTCGTTTCCACGATTTGTGAGAAATACTTCTACATCGTGGTCGACAGATTGAACTTGGCTAATTATTTCAACCTATAATCGTGATTATGTATTCAATTCTTGCTCCCTGAAACTGACGAAAACGCCGTAAGTACAACAGAAATTTATCATCGTTGTCTTACAGTTGAAAAAAAAAAAAAAATCATCAACATATTGAATAGGCGTTTCGTCATAAATTCATTCGTGCATTTCAACCTGGGGTTGTGATTCTAATCTTTATAATCTTAAAGCCGAATTCGATTAAAATACGGTCCTATACCCATCCGCGTAAAGTATAACGATATAATATTCTACCAAGATTAAAGTTCTCAGCTAATTAACCTACCTTCACTTTTCTATTCGCTTCCGTGATTACATAAAGCATAAATTTCATGGTCAGAAGATCTGTGTCAGCATAGAAATGAAAAAAAAATAAATAAAAATAAAATAAAATTAACATTAAATTCAAACTAGTCGATAGGTAGTATACATCTGCTTTTGGAGCTACTCATTGTTTATTGCTCCTTCGAAAGTGGGAAATTATGAATAAAAGTTACTCACGTTTGGAGACTCCGCATGCCGTTTCGTACCCCCAAGAGAAGTAAAGAAACTCTGTTCGTGAATTTGAGTAAAAAGTATAAGTAATTACTTCTGAGGACCCTGCAACATAGCAGCTGTAGCTCGCAGGCTACATTCAAGGGCTTGAGCGAATCTTGAAGTGCTGGTACGGCCATCGCTGTGAAAAGCGGAAATATAGAAGATTAAGCCATTCTTTCGGAAGTTGTAGGCGCAGCCATATCCGTCTGGTACTACTGGTCCATATCCGGCGATTACTTCGTTGACTGTGGTTATCTGGAAAAGAAATATCACTCGTTTTCAGCCGTTGAAGATATGGATTTTTTTTTTTTATGAAATTAAAACAAGAGCTGAAAAAGTTCGTGTTAAAAACTGTAACTAAGCTATAGCGAGAACTAAAATGACGAATTCCCATATGGCTATCGCATTTTACGAGCGTAATCTCACTGACGCTTCATCTCCGTCTGGCTTTCATCTCCGGGTGAAATGACTTCCGCCCTTAAGACCCTTGGGAACTCCCCGGAATTCCCTAGCACACGAGAGAACCCCTGCAACAATTGCATCCGGTACTTCAACGCGCCCGGAAAACTGGAGCAATTGCCTTTGTTGCCAAATTGAAATGAATTGAGGGTGGTTTGACGGCGAGCTGAAATTCAGCTCGAATGATTGTTTTCAGGCTTGATTACATTCTCTTTTTAACAATCGAATGTTATTTACAGTTGCTAATCATACGAAGTCGAAAAAAAAAAAAAAAAAGAAAAAAAAATAAGAACTGCGAACAAACTAGTTATATTATTGATATGTGGATCGATTTCTAATGATCTATATTCATCCAACTATAATCCAGAAATACGCCACATTCAAGTACTTCAACGAGGCATTAAGCATCTTGAAAATTTGATTACATTTGCTTTCAACCACGGTTTGTGCTATGATCAAATGTAATTTAGGTATATCGAAGTAGAGCTGAACTTGATCTCGACTTCAACGAGGCCATTAGATAATCACGAGTGTATTACTGTATACAGAATCAGTTCAAATAGAGACCAAAGACCTTACATGAGTATGATTTTCATGACCATTGAAGAAAGTGGAATTCTATCTGCCTTTATGACTTTGTCGGCTCAAATCCTGTTTCATAATGATCTATAAGTACACTTACCTTAGCTCATGCACGATATTTGCGTGATAATTATTTCATGATTAAAAGAAGTAGCAAGGTGCATGTTGAATCGACAAAAAGTGAGTTCGATATCAGTGCAGTATATAAGTAATGTATCAAATCTAGAAAATCATTTTAGCCCATTTCTAATAATCACATTCGATTGATATAGAAGATATAATCAGACTGACCTGCGATGTGGACAGTGCGAATTGATTGATTATTCGGTAGGTCGGATCTGCAAAGATATCTGGTAGTGGATCACCAGATTCTTTGGCTGTTTCGCGTAGTCCCATGAGATGGTTGTCAATTCCATGCCCAGCGATGTTATCATTCATTTCTTTCGTCTGACGTTTTACTGCGAGATCAAATAACTGACGTATCTTTTCGTCCTGAAATGAAATGAAATGAGATGTAATGAGCCACTATAGAATAAAATGAAATCAGGCTTCTTTGACTCGGTTGTATACCGTATCTTCAGCTAAATTTATACGATGTTCTTCAATTTCGGAATCTACAGTACAGGATTTAAGGACTGGTCTAAGGTATGGGTTTCATTCGGGGACTATCGTGAAAAGCGGTGAAATATTTGACAAAAAATTCATCGAAAAGCAGTAATTCTCGATTGTTATTTTTGGGTTCGGGTATAATCTTGACATCAAGATATATCTCGAGTATCAAAGAGCGATGGAGCCTTGTTTTGTAAAGATATACTCTATATATATGGGCAGAAAAATAGTGGGCTGAAACAACAGCATGGTAATCGAGAAACAACAGAGCCTTGAGGGATGGTTTGGTGGGTAAAGCGGAAAATAAGAAAATAAGAAAATAAATGGGAAACTAACTCCCCATCGCCCCTTATTCCCTTCATTCTTCCTATCCCCGTCCTCCTTTTCTTCGACCCTAGTATTTGCCGACGGCTACGAAAAGATACATCGTCAAGCATTCTGTAAACATTTCTACCATAATGCCCCAGAGTAATTGGTCGGCTTTTTGAGACTGGATCCAGCCTTGTTCTTCGGTTCTTTACCGAATCTCAAATAAGCCATTTCGCGGTCGTGTCTTTCCTGTCTTTTCGCTAATACTTGAATGAAAATTCGACTGAACTTCGACGAGAAAATTTGTTCTGATTTTTTAAATCAACTAGGTTTACTCATAGATGCAAGTAATGACCCAGGGTGTCTAGTATATTTTATCTTTAGAATTCCAGGATATTTCCAGTACTTTTTCAGGACCGGAAAATTGTTTTCCAGGATAATTTACGCTGCCGAATATCAATGAAAAAGGGAGTTTTCGACCGAAAGCAACGTTTGTACTATTAAGTTACGAAATGCGCCAGCGGGCACGGTAGAGCTGTGGCATTACCGAAATTGCGAATATAAAAGTAGTACCCATCCAAGAATGAATAGGTAGTTTCAGGACATAATGGGAAATCCCAGGATATTTCCAGGACTTTTCCAGGAAGTCATTAATTTCAGGATATTTCCAGAACTTCCAGGATTTCCAGGACCGCTAGACACCCTGTGACCAGATAGTCTCTTCATTAAAAACCTTTCCTTTATCTCGAATGTCTATACCTACCCCATAGTTTTTCTTTCCTCGACATTTGTAAACCATATAATGAGTTAATCTTAACGTATGATTGCCAAGACTAGACCAATCGAATATTACAGATAATGATTATGCCTACTAATCACTAAAAAATTGCATATTTAAGGAATATTCTTAAGTTTTGTAGGATGGGGAACTACAGAGTCAGAAACATTAACGGTGATGGTAACAGAAAGAATATGGTTAAAGTCTAGTGTACTCATTGACAGATGATTAGAATACCGCGAAATCTGTGCTAAAAAATGTTCCTTTAAAACTGAAGAAGACGAAATTGACATTTCAAAAAACGGTATTTATATCGGCATTCATACTACACAGCTACCATGACCATCGTTGTTGCTGTCTCGTATGAACCAATAGTTACACTGTAAATGGTGAACTGTACTCTTTTGGCGCCTTCTTCTTGTTGGATCCCGGACGTAGGTGGCTGGCTGCTTGGGTCACCCTGGCACATTGCTCTCGCCCAGTCCAATGCCTCGACGCTAGCTGATCGTATGCAATCCACCCTTCCTAAGGCAAATCTCCGAAGACCTGCACTTTCGTAAGTTGCGACCAACTTACCATGAAGTCTGAAACAATTTCAAAAGTTTCAATTTCTGGCTCGAGGTACATTTTGGAAGAATGAAAAAATAACGTATTTGCATATATTTTGCGGAAACATTATGGGTAGAAAAAATAGTATTTCTTCACCTGAAGTACGATAGTTGTAAAATGAGTTGAATGTAGACGTCTGGACTGATCTTGCAAGACTTTATGAAGTCTCTGTTGTACTCGGTGAAGCGAAAGACGCACAAGTCAAGATCCTCGACCATTCTGCAGTTGGAAATTTAGTTAATTATGAGAGGTGTAATTGCTCTGAGATGATGAAGGTGAGATGATGGGGAAAGCGAAATGTGATAAAGTCATGACTCACGCGTCAAATGATGTCATTGCATCTCTAATATCGTTCATGCTCTGCTCAGATAAACACCATTCAAGTTTTTCTGGTGACGGAAGGTGACAGGGAATTGTCCTCTTTTCTGCGGGTGACATTGCGGCTATCTGGTTTTCCAAGGTTTCAATTATTCCCAATACGGCTGGTGCCTCAGCTGCTGAGTGTTCGTAGTTCATGCCCCATATCCCATCCTGTTGGTGCAGAATTTTAAAAAACATGTCTCAATTTCCTGAATAATTTCGAATAGAAGGAAATTTGAGAATATTTAAGTTTTGATCACCTTCACCACCGAAGTAAAATATGATTGAATGATTTTCTGTATCACTGGTGTATTTTCGATAATTGAAACAGATGTTTTACTATTATCCGTATTGAGGTGAGAGGGATTTCTTTTTCGTTTTAAAGTGGCAAGGTAAAATAAATTTCAGTGAAATTATTCGACTGTGTACAGTATACACAGTGTTGTGCGTATATATTTTAGAGATTCATACGGATGAAAGTGAATGTTATTTCCATGACAAGTTACGTTGCTAAGAACTGTGCAAACGTTAGAGAAAAGTTCAAAAAAAAAAAAAAAAAAAAAAAAAATAGAACAGTCCCCGCAGCACTCCTTCAAAGTATGTTTGCCCGGAGATGTTTTATGAATTAAAAGTGGTCAAGACTTCGTGAGTTGTGTAATACAACTGATCCGTGCCAAGGTGAGAAATGACATGACATGAATAGGTAAAAATTTGAGTAATTGAAATAAAACAACTCACCTTTCCTAAGAACAGCTGTAGAGTCTTGTCGTACCAACGATTGGCCCCCAGGTGTCTAGAGCCTCCGCCATGCAGCGCGTGATGGAATAGATTCGTTTCATCCCGGTCACCGATCCAGTGACCAACTTCTCTGCGTTTACCAATTGGGTCATTGAATGTAGTGGGAAGTACATCGTCGTCGAGACACACGATGCACAAACACCGTTCCAGTAGCTCCAAGTTGTGTCTGTTTTTTTCGTCTGAGAAATTTCAATATCAATAAAATTATGTAGTCATTAAATATCTGACAACATTTTTAATCTTTTATTGTCTTTCAACCTGATAATAAAGACTACGCTGCAAACTATAAGTAGATATATGTACAGTGTACTTGATTTTTATTTTGTTAATTGCAAATCACATTTATGTACCTTAATTTACATATTCAGAGATGATATATGCTGTACTACATACCTAATTTCTAACTTTTACCACGTTAAAGGTATATTTTCCTATACGTAGTACTATACATATTCGAACAGGGTCGTCAACGTTAACTTGTTATTGCATTACTTATTCGATTTAAGGGATGGTCTAGGATTACGTTAGGGGATAGCTTGGGTTAGGTCGGGTTATGAGTGAGGGAGTTAATGAAGGTTATTGCGAATATTGGTAGGAAAGAGGATGGACGGATAATTATGAGATACGGTGGCGCACCAGGGGTTGAGAAGTTATACGTACTGGGTGGCTAGAGTCGAAACGATCATATGAATTCTCACTCATTGATGAAAATGATGAATGGCGAAAAATTTCAATACCTCTGATAAATCTGGCAATTTGAGGAGACACTTACTCTTGACCAGTTCTTCCCTTGCAGCAGCCCAAGAGGGCCTCGTCGCAGCTGTCAAGACTCCAACAGGTGGTGTCCTGGGGTCAGCTGGTATTTCCATTATCTTTAAAATTTGTTGGGTCAATTCAGCTTCTGTCAAGCGGCCTCTGTCTGACGCACGCACTGGTACACTGTAAAACTGGAGAGAAATGAGAAATGAGTGAAATTCATGAGTAATTATGATCTTCCGCGTGATAGCTAATTAAATTCGCGGACGATTCGATCAGCTGGGATATAAATAAGGGTATAAACTCGAAGTTATAGATATCTCAGACTCGGAGTTTTACTATCGTAGAAGTTTAGAGAAGCTCTTTAACAAAATAGGAATATTCCATAATTGGACGCAATTTTCTACAGCTTCTCGTAAGTATTGGAATTTTTTTACACGGTAGTAAAGATGAGGTATTCTCTACTCTTTTGATGGTATAAAACATGATGTTTAACGCGAGCTCCGAAGTTCCACTTGGCTTGAAAACTTTACTTTACTAATTTTCCCATTTCATTTTAATTCCGCTTCTTCATCCCTCGTGAAACCCCCAATTTATCATAAATTTAGTTAATTCTCAACGTTGATATACCTGATTGTGATTCACAACGATGACATGATTACCGGATGATGCTCGCTCCAAAATCAACTGCTGATCTAATTCTCTGCCAGGGCGTCTATACTTACTGAAAAGTTTATACTGCTGTGCCATACACATCGGTTGTCCAGGTTTGCCATCGGTAGATCTCAATCGATCCACTTCTAACTCACCCCTATTTCATTTCATAAATGCATCAGATTGTAGAATTCATATTGTCAAAGAATAAAATATTGATAAATAACAAAGAAATGAGATTTTTTTTTACGAAATTCAACTACCCGCACTGGTTCCTACGTTAGTTGAATTTTTCCTAGCTAGTCTTTGAAGTCATGTGTTACATTGCTCCTGGTGTCTTAAAATCTAGTAGCTCGTGAATATCAATATCTCACACTCTCACGGTAATCTTCGAGATAGTTGATTGCATAAATTAAAGATCGTTGCACACAATGGGTTTATGAACTTGCGATTACATATACATAATTCTAATTGAAGATGATCGTATTTATGATGGAAAAGAGAAAGTGATGTGATGCGTAAGTTAATTAGGATCTTCGCTTGTATGTAAAATCAAAATCACACGGTCATATAGCTCAGGACGAGTACTATATGAGACACGAGATTAGGTACTTAGTTTTTCTTTCTTCTTCATTCTTTTTCTTTTTCCTTTTTTTCTTGCTCCCGCTCTACGTCCATCTCATATTTCTTCGTCGCCACGTGTCTGTAATCGAAATCTTGAAGAGGGTGACACAAGCCTCTAAATCTCACCCCATCGTTTCTCTTCCCCATTTTGTTATCAAAAAATTCTCAAATCTCATCTCGAACTTGTAACGAACAATAACTTATTTCATCTCAATAACAAGTTAGGGATGCTGGGAGAAGTTTCAAACTTACGCGTTGTAAAAGTGCGTTAATTATTATTTGAGAATTAAAAACCAGACTTTCATTAGATTTTTATCGATTCTTTTTTTTTTTATGACTCGATAATAGTAAACGACGTTTCGATTTCTCTATTGCATACGATCTTCGAGTAAATATTCTAGATTCCATACCGGAAATGTAATTTTACTATCAAAGGTGACGAGAGTCTGCAGTAGGTACCGCTTTTACATTTGCAATCATATAGAAACGGTACCTACTCGATTTCCGAGAGTATAATTGGAAGAGTATCACTCGTTTTGCGAGCGTAACATCATCGTTAAAAAAACTTCTTTCCCGAGGAATGAGAAAATCGTCGATTCTCATATACCTATTCGCTTATATGAGGTGAAATACCTCAGCTTCGCGACACGAATCGTACTGAGCATATCGTTAACGTATAGTTATCGTATATATATATGTATATAAGTACGTTCAAATAGATTTACTACGCGGAGTATAGTATTAGATTTTTACATAATTCTGTACTCGGGACACGTGCGGCAAGTATTCCTTTCTCTTAGACGGTTGAAATCGTAAATCCTTTCGTCAATTAACATCTATGCGATGAAAAACTCTCTTTAAAATATTTACGGTCAACGTACGATCTGTGGCGCAATAGCCAAATAGTAATAGTCAATCTTGACAATGTCTATTCAACTTCAATTACGTCAGATCAATTCATATTGCTTTCATATTCTAAATCAGTATACTTCAATCAAGGCACATTAACGCTGCAGATTTGATTATACAGGATGCCGGGGATAAATATTACAATATAAAGAAAAAGAAAAAACTCCCATTCCCTCAGAATTGAGTAAATCTCAATATCTGGCCTTCGGAGGCTCTCGCATTTACATAAAAAATTAAAAACAGATGAAATTTTAGATGAAAACGAAGACGAATTTTCTTCTATATTGCGTAAATTCATCATCGATATCGATCATTTTTTTCTTCATGAGTAAAATAATTATGGTAGATTTCGCATTCATCAATCGATGAAAAAATCAATTTTTAAATCACTTACTCACCTGTCTGCTATTTCTTGATAATCGAAAAGTCCGTTCAAAAATCTTGCCAAAAAACTGGCTGCCTCGTGCTGGTTGGAAAATTTCTTCGGCTCGAATACGAATCCAGGATTACTGTTGATCGGTAGAGGAACAGGTGATGTTAGATACATATCCTTGAGCCACCAATCCGTTGCCTGTTGACAAGTGAGGTATAAGTAATTAGATGAGCACGCAGGTGAAAAATTCGATTTCTGCCTTCGGCTGTATATCAGTCGTTGACACATCAAGTATCGACGGTTACAGCATGGATATACGCACGTAGAAATAAATATAACTAATTCTATTACATATATACATAGCTGTTAATTGTTGAAAATGTTTACCGACTATTTGGCGTTCTTCAGTAAATTAAGTTATTTGTTATAGCAAACGAATTTATGCTTTCTCCGATTTGTGCTCTTCCGCCTTACACGTACGCGCAATGCGATAAAGATTTTCACTTTCAATAGTGTTTCGATTCACTCAAGTGTCTTTTACAGTATTAGGCATTGAAGACAAAGTTCATTATTTTATCTCGATGAAAAAAAAAAAAAAAAAAAACGATGCAATACCATTAAGCTTCAATTCTGGGGCTAATTCAAGCTTTTCTAAATATTCCTTCAGCTCTATGTTAAGACAATTTCATGCTATGACTGTGGCACCGAATTTTGCTCGATTATTAGCACCGTGTCGTATATTCGATAATAATTTAGTCGGATCACACATTTGCGTAACGTGGGTACCACTCTGAATAAACTTTTACCAACATTGCTGATATTGTTTCGAATCGATCATTTCTATTCTTGAGTATACACTGTTAAAAATTTCTGTATGAAACTTCCTATACATTTGGAATTGTGTTGGAAGTTTTTTGGCAGATACATGAGTAGTGAACTTACAAGACATTTCCTGTAAAATCAATTCACAAATACTTCAAATTTACTAAACAATTATTAGAAAATTCAAATACAATTTTGTGTTTTTCCTATGAAGGTTCAGTAAAATCAAGAATTTATTTGTAAATTTACAGAACAAGCTTAGCAATTTACTTTTGCTACACCACATTTGTAATTTTCCAATACTTTTGTTTAGTAAGGCATGTTGTAAATTCACAATCATTTTTAACAGTGTATCTGGGATTTAAAAATGATCAAGTTTTTTCATTCATTTGTAAGAGTATATGCGAGGAAAAACGACGTCGTGGAAGCAGAGTAGAATATTGTAGTTGGCATAATCGATAGTTATTACGTCCCAGCATTTGGGTCACCGCAAAGTTCTTTTAAGAATCGTTATAACTGTCTTCGAAGTAGACATCTATTACAATTTTAACTAGAATTAATATCAGCACATAAATGCACGTATTGCGCATTTGTATAGATTGAATTATTATTTAATATTATTATAGATACGATGACATTTTTATACGATTTTTATATTGCATATATGTATATCTAGGTACTTGCAAAATCGGAGATGTGAAGATTATAAAATTGTCGAATATGTTCTCTGCGATCGAAGTTATAATTATTGATTAAAATAAATGTTTTTCCCCTAAAAACTATGAAAGTTTATAGAGATTATTTAAACTATCATTTGCGTTTGCGTAAATAATTATGATCCATAGTCACATAAAACGATTACGCTTTCTCTAAGTTCAATTCGCCGATTCACTAGGATAATTATAACGATGATTCTCATGCGATTTATTCTTCTACAACATTACTATAGTCTCTCTTTGATACTTGGAATATCGATTCAACAAAAGGGACAAATCGTTGTCAGTTTTTAACCCCGAACAAAGATTTGCACCTATTAACGTATAATTATTTAAACATCTGAAAAATCCACTGTCCGATTATGATAAAACGTCTAAGTACGTCATTAGGTAATTTGCATGTGAAATTCCTGCTGATAAAAATATAAGTAAAGTTTTAAACTAAGTGTAAGGGAGAATTTGAAAGTGGAAGGGAATCGTAAGTTATTCAGTGTGGTCTTTGATCTCTTCAGCTGTCTCAGCTAGATTGTAATTAAGTTATTTCACATCTCTGTTTGATATCTGATGGTTACGAAGAAGTGGTCATATTTTCAGGAATGCAAAAAAAAAAAAAAAAAAAAAAAAAAAAAAAAAATACTTATAAGAAGATTTCTTAATGAGATAAGAAAAGCTTTTAGTATTTTTTTATTTTTCAGAAAAGTAGAGTATCTTCGTTGTCTGTATATATAGGTATACGATACTTACTTATACATAGACTTATCATAAGTGTGAAGCAATCTTCATTCGATTTAGCCATCGCGTTTTCTACATGAATAATACTTTGATTATAGGGTCATTAGGGTTTGTACGAGTAAACGGGTTGTACTGAATATATAATAACAGATATTTCCTCACCTTACAGAAGCGAACTTAGCGTCTCTCTTACTTATAGATTAGTATAGAATTTGAATGAATAAGAAAATGGAAATAACAAAATTTAAGTGCTCTTAAATAAAGATTTCGTATCTTCAGTTTGTATAGTCACGTAAATTTCTCATTAAGTGATTCTTTAGACCCCGAAAAATTTCAAACTTCAAGAATATATAGGCTTGCGTTATTTATTTCCATAGTAATCTTCACGATCGAGTTTCGCGAAATGACGGCCCCTCGTTTTTCTCCAAGGTATCGGATTTTGTTGCAAGTAATTATCAAGGAAATTCCAAGCCGTCTTACTAGACTATAGAGTTTTCCGGTTTGAAGACAACCCAAATTTGATTTTTCTTTTTTTTCTGATCCGATATAAAAGAAACGTAAACAAATTACAGACTTATTAGAATTAACGAGTATGGATAGAGTGACGTAAGGTGATTCGCAATATGCCTATGATCACCTCTTCCAAATGATCTACGAGTCGCAGACTTTACAACATAATTCATAACACACGAGAAGAATTAGTTCGTCGTTGTTATACTACTACTACTGATGCTAGGAATGAGAAATGAAGCTTGCGATATGGGAATCCCCGTCTTATAGTATAGTAGTACATACCAACGTATGTACATAAATGCAAGATCCTTGCGAAACAAAGATGAAACGGAGTCAGCTCAGGTAGCTGTTTGTGGGTGGTTTAGGTGGTGATCGTGTTGCAACCTAAGTCTTTCCTACATTCGCAATGGATGGATGGTGATTATTGCGTGTGAAATACGAGATCGTTTATACCCCACGTGATATTACTCTCCCTTTTTTTTTTTTTTTTTTTTAACTGCGATATACGGCAATAGAAATACGTGGATATATATATAAATACAGTTTCTATGGTAAATTGTACCGTAAAAATTTATAACATTGCAAAAAAAAAAAAAAATCGATCAAGCTATAGCAATCGAGTGAACCGAGCAATTTCTATCCTATACTACTACACAATAGTTAAAGTGATCACCGATCGATGTATATACGGATGGTAACTTTCGTACGAAGGTTGTTACGAAGTAGGTAATTCCCCTTTTAACGATCTCGGATTTTACTGGTTCCTCCGCAGGTTCTTATAGTTTGATCAGTAAAATAAGCACCTCTCTTTCCTCTCAGCGTATAAATGAAAGTCTAGCTCGTTTGACACATGTATGCTAAAACTTTTGGATTTGAATATATATATATATTTTTTTTTTTATTTCCTGTAGATTTGGCAATAGATTTGATTTGCTTGTAATATTTTTACTACCATAAGTTTCACGGGGTAATCGTATCAGCCATTATTCGGAAATTTGATACTAAACCGTAGAAGCTATCAGATAAATTGTATTCGTAAAAAATTCAGCAACAAAAGTCGATTGGCAGACAGGGTAAAATAATAATTTATCAGTTAAAGGGTTCAACGTTACTTGGGCCCCCAGACGTTTATAAATATATCGCGTTTTGAACGCACGTTCCTCAAAGCGTACAAGAGTATCGATCGAGTTCAACTAAATCGAATCTTTTTCAGAATTACGATTTCAAATGTCTGAAATATTCGGTTTCGCTCTCGTGTTGATTCGACAGTACTACTGACTTCAACGTTTTAACGATTTATTCTCAGTCGGTTTGACAGGGTGACACTAACGAAGGTAAATTTACACAACGCTATGTCCTTCTTCGATCCGACCCTCTATACCGCACATCGAATCTGAAAATACGGAATGAAATATTCAGGGTCTTTTCGAACGTCACCTTTAAGTCTCTTTCAGGCTGCGGAAGGTCTACCGTGGCAAGAGCGTGCGCCTCCGCTTCGTCGTGAAATATTTAGCAGTCTGGTTTTACGCTCGTTCGTGTGCCAAGAGAAAGGTCAAAGTGTTCGTATAGAGGCTTTATTTAGCCTGGGGTGCGTGAAACGCTGCCTTAAGACCTCCGATAACGTCATGAAGCGATTTTATCTTCATTCTACGATTCCGGTTTCAGTCGTACCACGCGCCACGACGTAGTAGCTGTTATACTTCGAGCGGGAAAAACCGTTTGGAAATCGAATTTCAATTTATCTAATACACAATTTAGTATCTACAACATTCTGTACATCAGAAGTGATTATTCGATGTTGAATTATATCAATAAGTGAATAAAAAAAAAAAAAAAAAGAAAAATTTCATTCAACAGATTTTCTTTGGCTTAATTCTGCGTTCCCGTAATTACTCGTATTCGCACGAGGTATATACAGACAAGCAATTAGCGCGGGCAACAAAATCGGAGATTATTAAGGAAGGAGAGAAAAGGATAAAAAAAAAAATAAGCGTCAAGTTCGAATGAAAAATTAAGGAATTAATTTAGCAGAATTTTTCTTGCTGGTAAAAAATTTAATGCTGTTCTCTTAGCGTAAACTTTCATAGAAGGGTTGTAAGTATTGCAGGAGACATCAACCGCGGCCCAGTTAAAGCGAGTATCGAAGTGGTTGCCGCGGTGTCAAGTTACGGAGATTTCAACAGAGACCTAAAACACAATGCCGGTTCATGCGGGAGCAGAGATCTCAGCTTCTAGTTTCGGCGCAAACTCGAGCGTATCGACCACGCGACCCCACTGCAGATCCCGCGAGCCCTAAGGGCTTCAGGTATTCGCGTGTCGAACGCAGTATTCGATGATGAACCGATAGATCGAGAAACTTGATCGAGATTGGTGAAATGGAAACCGAAGATAATTACATATGCGGAAATCAATAGTCCGAAAATTAAATGATTTTTTTTTTTTTTTTTTTGCCTTTTTGGCTTATCTCCGATTTATAAGGTAGCCTTAAAAAATTAAATGATTCGAATCATCAGATCGGTTCTGAAACTTACGAGACATAAAATGTTATGGTCAAATTCAGGAGCAACAGAATAGTTGCTGATATGTTGAATTAGAGGAAATAAAATAGACTGCGACTCTCTGCTAAATGAAGTAACTATACTATCTAACTATTCGGTCGTATAGACTTAATTAACTCAGTTTGTGGATAAATGAATAAAAAGGTTTGGGATTTTGGCCCATGAAAATTGAAGGAGCGGCTTATTACACAATTACGTATGTTCTTGGGTAAACGAGTTTATCCGACCCTAAACATTTTTTCGTACCCTCGTTAAGTTGAATTAAGACGACCGCAACCCCTTATTATACAGTATTCATAAGAACAGACGTCAATTCGCATTTCTCTTCTTCTCAGATTAACAATATTACCATTAATATTCAAATGCTCATCGTTGAAAATAATGTTGCTAACGCTTGGGCTCAAATGATGCACATTTCTCTATATAAACGGGGCAGGAAACGCCTCCGGCATAATAAAATTGAATGTGCGGTTAGTTAGACTCGATGATGCGACCTGCACACGAAATGAGATATTTCCTGAAAGATTTTACACACCACTAAGTACCGAGATTTCAGTTCGCTCTTGGTTCTACTTCAGACGGAGTTGGCGCAATGTAAAATAACGACTATCTCAGATCCGCTCCGGTTACCAGTCCGTCTGGCTTCCATACCTATGCAGTACTTCACTACTAAAAGGCAACAAGTCGTAGTAACTGAAACTTGAGCTCTGCAAATCCCAATGGCTAGTTTACGAGTAGTTATGCACTTTTGCGATGTACGAACGGTACGGTGGAGCTTTGCTTTTTAGAGTTTATATCAGAGTAATATGTGACAAATTTTCATTTTAAAGTAACAGTTTTTCAAATTAGAAATTGTCTCCACTTTCGCTCTTGTATTTGCCTCAATGGTTTCAGTTTCTTCACTCAGTAGCTGCACTAAGACTGGAATCGTCAAAGATAATTTCAAGCTGCAACGATCAGAATTTTATTCAGGTTTTTTTATTTGTCAAATCAATTTCATTAACTGATATTATCGGACTATTGAGTATAATGACCAATCTTCGAGCTATGAACTTTCGTATTATACTCGTGACTGGTTGAGTATACTAAGGAATAGTAGGTATATGATATACCTGTATGTGCATTGTCTATTCAACTAGGGTGTGCGTATACTGAATGAGAGTTCTACTTTATAGACTTTATAGAGGGTTGAAGAGACGATAAGATTGTGGATTGTCGTAAAGTAGATACTCCTTTATACGATTGCGCATACCAGTTTCGTGCATTTAATTTTGCCTGAATCTGACAGCTCTCATTATCACCTTGCCTGTTCATTCGTCCTTTCATTCGCGTGGTCAGCTCGCATTGAATCATTTCATACAAACGATTGAAGAGTATACAGCTCTCGCTTCCTATATAGAAGTAGAAGATATATAGAAGGAGGTGAATACCCTACAAACAATTGATTTGAATGATTTGAAGCGAGTTAGCCACAAGAATGAAAGAAAGGACAAATGGAAAGACAAGGAGATTCAAATTATCTTGCAATGCCTTTGTTCTGAGAACTTTGGTGATGTTTAAATATTAGCAAATCATAATCATAGGTGTATCCGCTTTATACACAAAAATGTAAAAAAATATGTAGGTGTTCAATAACTGAGGGATGTGAATATACATATCTAAACGATTCAAGACTTGCTTAGTTATACTGCAGCTTTGGTTTACCTGATTTGAAAAGATTCTTTTTTGAAATTCAGGGGATTTTATGAAATAGAAAATAACGAAGAGATCAAAATGGTGTAAGATTTCTAAAATTTATTTAAATTTCATGAATGGGACCAAACGATATTTTAAATATCGAATGTTCAGATATGTGTTCAAATCTCCCTATACGTTTATTTATCACAAATACTGCATGGTATGCATCTGTATACCGATTTCCCTCAATTAAGTAGTAAATTATGATATTGTCTTGAACTTACAATTTCTGTCAAGGGAGACTTAGAGGCAGACTCTTATCGAGTTTGACTTAATCACGAAAACCAATTATTCGAAATACGAGGACGTTCTTTATTCCTTAGAAGGCAGTCTTGAAAGCATGATTTTTAATAATCCTTTGATGGACTTCAATTTTTACAACCTCTTGTAGGCTCACACAGACCAGAGTCAATTTTTCTCAAATCAATGATTCAGCTGTATTATTATTACTGACAACAAAGACAATGTCAATGTTCTCCATCCCATAGAATTTGGAATTACCCATCTTTCAACATCAGATCATGAAGATTGAAAATAATTAAAAAAATAGTACGACTGAATCGCGTGTACCAACCATTCAATCTACTATTTTTTCTTACGTTTTCTGTAATTATCGCATGAAAGGACACGTTGGCAATGTGAAAATCTCTTTCATGGAATATCGTACCTAATTGGTGTTAACGGCTAATCAACAATGGCTGCAATGTTCCGTACTGGTTTATCTGAAAAGGTCAATGATTATCGCTCGCCTTATCTACCTGGTGCATAAATAGGTCATAAACCGTAGTTTCTTGGACAGGACAACGATGTGACCCAAATCGACGAGGCGTATGGATAGATAGGTGTATACCTCCTAGCTATATTACCTTCTCCTCTTCACCCGCCGTTGACGGCCTCACCTGCACACAAACCTTGGAATCGTTAGCCCAGAGCCTGCGCACCAGGTGTCTCGAGTTGGCTTCGTCCCACGACCCTCCCGAACTTTACCTTATTCTTCGAAATTTTTTACCTTGGATCATTTTTTTTTCTTCTTGGTATTCCTAAGCCGCGGTCCTACGCGGAACTTTTGTTGAAGTCTCCGTTGCTTCAAGATTGCGGTTTACCAGCCAGAGGGCTTACGACGCCTCTGCGGAGACTGGAGCGCCGAGTAAAGGGCAAGTGGAAGCAACCCTCGACCGTTCTAAAAATGGGCTTCGTCTGTACGGATCTAGACGTATATAATTGCGTACCTAAGGGTGATTTAAAACTTGTACGAAACGTCGAAAAGGGTGAAAAAAAAAGCTTGATGGTTCTCGTCGACAAAATCAAACAAAAAATGAAGAGTTAAATTTCACGGAGAGGTACATAGCAGCGTTTCGGGTTTCAGAAAGATAATTGCTCTACATTTTTTCTCACGTAATCTCCTACGTACGAAAACTACAAAGAGGTAGGATTTAGAACCCAGCAGACTGCAGTAATTTCTCCGAGATTATCTTCTTTCAGTATTCTCATCTTACTTTACACGACTCGATTTGTTTTATGGTCCCTCATAATTGCACTGATGGCCGTGATCTTAATCTCAATTTCCCGCAAATACTCCCCAAGGATTTTTCCGGTTTCGGTAAGGTCGCATCCTTGAAATTCAGTTTAAATGAAGCACCAGCTATGCAGGATATCGGTGCGCCCTTGGCTGATCGATCTCTAAAACAACAGTGGCACACTTACTCTGCAGTCTCAATTCTTTCAACAAAAATGAAAAATAAAAAACAGGAAAAATGTTTGAAAGTTATTTTCATAGAGTTTTTCAAACTCTAATAATTCAATGTAGAACAGCGTTTCCACAGGAGTGGCGTACGCGGTTGCACCCTGCATCGATCCACTTGACCTGGGCACGAGGTTCACACTTCTGGCCATCCTGGCCACCCTGCATGGTGCTCATCCGTCTCTTTTCTGTATCTAAATTTACTTTCACACCTATAGGTATGCACATATACGTACATACGTTGATACAGTAATTGTTCCTGGTTTTATTCACGCCCTTGTTTATTCAATAGAACACCTAATTCTACTGGTTTTCATGCCTTCAAGTGGGTTTCCGAAAAGTGGTATGAAATCAGGTTACCAATTTGCGAGGGTGTCGCGTTACTGGTCGAAGCACACCTGGCCCCCTCGTCGCTTGTCTAGTTATGCACGAGTCTGCCACCGGGGATCATCATGCAAGTAATTATTATTGCACAGCGCACATCATCTCTTGTTCATCATTAAAAATTTTCTCCCATCTTTATGCACTATCGAAATGTGTCTAACGCTGAAAATTATTCAGTCTACAGACGTCACTGAATTTATTACGTAATTTTTGAAATGAGTATATATACTGGGTTAGTCCTAGGCGACGGATATAATTATCTCCCATTTTACACAATTGCGATAAATGAAGTTATTGGTTCCTAACGTAGATACAGTATAACTGAGTCACGTGAAGCTGATGAAAGGATGTATTTTTACATTGAGTTAATGGTTTTTCAAAATAGTTGCTTTGCACTTGAGCTCAAATTTCAGGTGTGAAATAAGCCTAAATGCTGTAATTATATTGAAGAACGAAACTCAAGTGAAGTTTCATTCCTTATAAGTGTCGTCATTGTCAATTAACCCGGTAAAGATAATGTAGTAGTGAACGTGTGTTAATTGATCAAAGATAACATTATTTCTCTCTATTTCTGTCATATCTTACTCGTAATTAAGTACAACCTTCGGACTCTGAAAATTCGCGCACTTTCAGTTTAAAACTCGGTTACACAGATAAAAAGTTGAACAATAGCACCGCAATTCCGGTGATTCTCATGTTATAGTGTATTTCATATATTTCAAGAAACCAACAACATTTACGATTCCCCCGAGACCCGGGGTCCCGTATTTTAAAATTTTACAAAAAGACGGAGCTAGATGAATAGATAAAGCAAAACCAGGCATGTATAAACGAGCAGGAATTATCAGAGATGAAGAAACACCATAGGATTCCTTCGGCATCGAGAACTGCTCTTTTTCACTGGCTCCAAGCAGGAGTTTTCGCGCTCGGGGAAACAGGATGAAGAAACGGGGGCGCGGCGAGGAGCGGATAAAATTAAAGGTTAATCCCTTGGGGTGTGGAGGGAGCTTTTTCACTCGGGATAACCAGGAGGCTTTGTTTTTTGTAAAAGCAGACCAGGCGCAGGCAGCACATCGTATAAATATTTGCTTTTTTTAAGTGTCACCGAAACTTAAGACTCACTTACGTATATACTTATATATATTATATAGTATACTATCATCTCGAGTTTAGCGGTAAGTTCAAACGGTATTCCCTCTGGTTGTCTACGATACTTGACTTGGTACATGTACCTACCTACAACGACGCGATAGTCTTTGTGCTTGTGAGCGTGTGTCCAACAGCCTTGCCTTGACAGTATCTCTCCGAATACGGTTGTACAGCACGGTTCTCTATCACAACACGATCTTCAGCGAGCCGCGTATAGGTAGAGTAAATGCGTTTACTTTGAACCTGGAGAGAGAGGAGGCAATTGCATTTAAAGGCTAGGCTGTAAAGTTTGATCAAAGGAAAACCCGCGCTTCCTCTAATTAGGATAGCCGATTAATCGCGACTCGATCCCTGCTGGTTTCACAGTTACAGCAAATTAAAACGAACCATAATGCTTTGCTTTCTGCTTTGAAATACACGAAAGACAAGATCGTGAGCTGACACGGAGGGGATGAAGATAACATGAAAGGTATTCAGAGGAAAGCAGAAACCTCCTACCAGCTTCTCTCGCAGGAGTCGTATTTCAGTTACATTTTGATCTTGCCCCACGCATTTGACCTCTCCTAGCTGTAATTCAGCCTCACCTTAACTTAACTTGTGCTTCGTGCTCAAAAGTAACCAACACGTAGTTAGTTACCGCGACACTTTGGTTTTGTCGCAACTAAAACCACCGTGAGAGTGAAAATCCTTGTATAATGTCACAGCATACCACATATTATAAAGTACGCTTGTAATGGGGTTCAGGAGTCAAGGATAACGTCAGAGTGGACTCTACATCGTATAGTCGTGCGTGCCAAACGTAATCTTAGTAATTTAAATGTTTGTCCCCAAGGGTAGTGCGGGAATAAGAGTAAAGCGAAGGGCATATCGCATGGCATAATCCCTTGTTGAAACAACCTTAAGCCTTCTGGATTGTCTGCGGGATTGGTCGCTGATACGCGAAACAACCGAAGGGTTGCACTAAGCCTATCTATTCGACTCACTTTCCTGCAACCCCGTAGTGTATAGGTACTCGGTTGTATCGAATCGAGAGATTATTTCAGAGGGTGCAGGCTACTTACTCATAACTGATATGTACATGTAACAGAACTGCTTATTATCGGATTGAACTTTCGCCAGAATGTCTTTTTTCTAGATTTATTTAGCTGATTAGAATTCCGTTGTGGGAATCTTTTTATTTTTTCTTGTATAAAAAAAATTTCGGAGTTAAGGTAAATCAGAAAAGATGTAAATAGGATGTATGTAATCTTTTGATGAGAGGGTATCAGTGCCCTAATAAGGAAATGTATTTTATATTCTGTTATTACAAACAGATTAAATTCAAATATTAGAAACAGGTAAAATCCACTTTCTATCTGCATCTTTCCGGCAATGTTTGAATTTATAATCTTGTCGCAACATCTCTGAACGAACGTTGTAAATATAATTCACTTGGCATCGAATACACGCGTGTCTATCGTTAGATTTATGCAATAACCAACTGGAGAGTGGGAATCCACTATGAGACTTTAGTCCCCGTAAACGACCAGGAGTATGTACGTACATAAATTGTTTTTTCTTCCCTTTCATCTATTCCAGAGTTCCGTATAGAAACGTCGAAGGTGATATCGAGTTACTTATAGCTCACGACAACTTTTAGCTATAGTAACGCTATGACGAATACTCGTGATAACGATTTTACACATTTTATAATGTATTATCAATAATAATAAGTTTATATGGAACAAAGAAGATCGGGTTAGGTAGATTATAAAAATACTGACGAAGAGGGAAATGTCTTTTTCTTTCTTTCTTTTTCGTCGTATATAGTATATACTTACTCGTGAATTTTCTTAGCCGCCTTTCGACTTTCCTAAAAATTTCTTTGACTGCTTGTCGAAGGTAAAGGGCGTCTACGCATTCGGTTATATGTGTTAGAAATCCACCCCGGTGTAACAGCCACGCAATTCGAGCCGGTCTAACGAAATAGCAGCGTTAAAAAGAGCCGCTCTACCAACAAAGCGAAAAGCTCTTGAGAAAAAGCCCGAGGAAAATAGGATAGAATAAAGCTCTTTTCACACATCAGACAAGGGTATCGATTTACCGGAGACACTAAGCGCGGTGGTTATGGCTTTTTACGAAAACAAACGAGAAAGAAAAAAATTGCACTTTCCCCGAAGCGATTTATGAAACCCTTGCTGCAAAGGAAACGACGATGATAATCATATCCCTATTTTAAATTCGATGGAAAAAAAATTCCACCCCTGCCAGGTGATAAATTTGAATCAAAATTCATGCTCCCATCTTTCGAGAGCAGAAATTATTGTTCATACATATATTTCAGGAAGCTAAAGACTGACTGTTCAACAGCGAGTGAATTGTTCATCATTTAATTCCGCTCATACGTTTGTGAAGCTCTGTGTGTTTGGATTCGAGTTTTATTTTTCTATCGTCGTTCACGTAGCATAACAGAACTGGCAAAGGGATGTTTTTTCATTATAAAATCGTGAGCCCGCGCAGTTTGAACACCTTCTCTTCTTTCCCTAGGTCTTTGGAGTGTCCTGGATGAAGGAAAAGGGAGTAAGAGGAAATTGAGGGTGAGGTGGGTCCTCGGGGGAACCGTCAGGAAAGTTTGGCAACGCGTTACGGAGTTACCCACCGCCCTATCGTCCCACCAAACGAACTTGAGTCCAAGGAGTAAATTCCCCAAGGAATAACTCTATTGGGTTTATGCTTGGGTCTTGGTCTTGGTCTCGGTCCGAACCTCCCCTCTTCGAAAAGACTCCAATTCGTTATTGGATCGCCTGGTGTTCTGAAATTACGTTAGACCTTGCTTGTTGGTGGTATACTAGCTGGGGTTCTCAAAGTCTGGATCATCTCCTCCAAACCAGGAATATGGACCAAAAAATATATCTGCTCCTACACCGCAGACATCCCGTACCTATATATGTGACTATATAAAGCACACCTCGCAACTTTAGAGTGCAAATTTAGATAAATCATATCCCTCGTACATGTACGTCTTGCGTATGCATGCATGTGTGAAAATTTTCACTGAGGCTATCAGAGCGAGAATAATTTTGAAAAAAAGCTAACAGAATTTTGAACAACGACAACAATGCTACCAGGAGAAGCTTTCATGCTGTAGAAAGCTCTGTAAAGGTTTATTGGCTTCCTCTGCGCTGTTTCACAGCGGGGTATTTGTTGTCATATATCCACGCGTATACTACGTAGCGTTAATGCGAATATAGGTATTCGTACACGGGATTTATATTGCCAGTATGGAACGTTTCACACTGTTGTAAGTCTCTTTGAAGCAAGGGACAATGGAACTGAGTTGGAGAAAAGTGCCTGCCTTATTAACCTACGAGGACATGTTCAAATATGTTCGTTGTATTTAATAACCAGGTTTGTCATGCAAAGAAAAGACAGTTTTACATTTCTGAATGGCCTCATAATATAAGTTTATATGAAAATATAGAATAAAGATAATTTATATGGGATAAGAAATTTTGAATTCAACCTCAAAGCCTGCGAGCTTTTCTTTTGTTCATTATTTTCGTTGAACTTTAAAGCACAGCTAGCTAAGCTGTGATAATATACTCTGGTATAGGTAGGTATAAGCGCTCTTTTTGTATGACGGTAAAATACTCGCCGCTGCAGGGTGGTAAGTTAATTTTGCGGTGCCCCGCGGCGCGCTGGGAAATTTCATTGAAACCTCTATTATTCATCTCTGATCTCATTCGCACTTTGTTCAAACTTCCTTTCGATTTGAAAGGCAATTAAAACTTGATATCAAAATTGAAAATACGAAAACAGGTAGATGTAAAACATTCTCTCTCACCTCCAAAACCTAATTGCTTCGAGCGTGTCACTTAAGCAGATCATGAAAAGGCTATATTTCCTTAGAAATCACCAACAACCACGACGCACATCTGTCTCGCCGTAAAGCACACATAAACTTTCATCGCTATGATTGCTATTGGTGTATACATGTACATTTATATTAGATATATATATATTTGGCAAAGATTGTCCGGGGTGTCGCTTCGATTTGGTGAAAATCGAAATACCTTTTCCCTTTTACGTTTCCTGACCAAACAGACTTTGGCCCCCACGGTCCACAGAGCGAAGGCACAAAAGTAGGAGCAATCTTCGTGAAATATATTTCCTCCGCTCTTAACGCTTCCCACGAATTGCGTGCAATTTACTTTTTCTACTATTCGTCACCACGACCGACAGCTGCTTTCACAAACATTGCGAAACGAAGCACGAAAATGCGTGGATATAGGTGTACGTATACGCCGTTTGCATCAAGGAAATTAAAGCTCTAGGGAGTTTTAACAATTTTTATGCCGATAGGAAAAGAGGAAGGAAAAAAATTTCATCTCATGTGATCGCCTCGACTTCACATCGATAAAAAAACATTTCATGAATCATACATAACATCATGAATTGATGGCAGTATAGTGTGAGTTTCATTTCACGAACGCAATTTCAATTCGTGATATATTTCACGTTGAATTTCATGGCTGTTCTCTTGTTGGTTTATAATATTTAACTTGGCATCATATCTGTGCAGCTAGTGAACTGTTTAATTAAATCCAGCTAATTAAGAGGAAATCGCGCGTTAGTTGCGTTAGCATATGATGTCAAATGCTTCGTATATATAGTTATTAAGGATCAAAGTTCAGGCGATCTTTTGTCCCGCCGCTTTGTTCGTAAAATGGGAAATGCTCAGTGTACGTACCAAATCCATTTATTTATTTATTTATGTGTTCACGGAGGTTTATGGGGTATGGCGTACGGCGTAATGCTCTATGCATAGCATAGATCCCAAGGGACGTAGGGGGTTGCCAAAGTCAGCCAGGAGGCAGGAGGCAAAAGGGAGTTGGATAAGGTGGATGAAACTGGTGGGGTAATCTCTTGGGAAGGGCTGAAACGAAAATGCTGTTGTGCCACTTAGTCATAGCTCGTATTTTTGTCTTTCATTCCGTTCCATCTCAATTCTTCGTGAATATTTAATAATATCCCTCTTCGCCTCTCTATATACGTAAATTATTCCATCAACCGGATAGTAACTATTTAAAGTATATAAGCTCGCCAAGACAAGGGAAGAACCGAAAACCGAAAAAGCCAACAAACTTTTTTTCGTATTTACTTTTTAACCCACTAAAATATCGGTCGAAGATATCACATGACCAAAGGTTATCCAACACCATTTCGAACTTACCCAATTTGTTGTCTGATCTCTGCGGTCCAATAAACGTTGTTGAAGCTTAGGCCCAGGACCGGCCAAGAAACTTTTGACAAGAACTTTGGTTTTCTCCAAATAGCTCGGGGCTATTACTTCGACTTGGGCCAGGTATTTTTGCATAGTAGATTCGAGGTCGGGTACCGGGAGCTTTGGTAGATCTTCCTTCTGAAACATATGAGACAATATCACTGCCGGACATTAATATCTATCAGTTTTTCTTGATAAATGCTAATTCACAGTTTTTCAGATAAATGCTACTGTGCCATTTTTTGTTTTCGGGTTTCGAAGATTTTAGGTATTCTAGATTTCGAAGCATTTTAGAATCCGCTTATCAAATGTCAGTCTATCTTGATAGCATATGACACAGAGAACGTTTCTCTTCTTTTCCGTATGTAAAGTCCCTATTTCTTTCATTACCTTCTTCTTCCCCTCTATACTTTGCTATCTCTCTCTTTCTGTACATTTTTTTCTGTTTTTTTTTCTTCTTTTTGTTCACTGTAGTCACACGTTCAAGCAAGTGGAAAATAAAAACTGCTGCAATCGTCGAGTACTTTAGGTGAAATTTTTGCCTTCCAGGCTCTTGAAATATGCTAGTGTCGGTGAATTGCAACTTTACTGCATGGGTAGGATTTCATTGATACACTCAGAAAAATAACAACCAAAATTTGGTTATTACATGCACAATCACATTTTTTGTTCAGTCAACCAAAAATTTCGTTGGGATAGCCAAAATTTTGTTGGGAAAACCAAATTTTGTTGGGACAACCAAAATTTTGGCTATTCCAACAAAATTTTTGGTTGACTGAACAAAAAATGTGATTGTGCATAAAATAACCCAAATTTTGGTTGTGTCTACAAGACTTTTTTCTGAGTGTATGATGAATTTTTATACCATGAAATACGGATTGCAAAGAACACGATCTACGATAATTATTAACAGGATCACCCGGTGATCGAGGAATGATACATATTCTTCTAATTTTCTTCCAGTAGTTATTTAGGAATGATTTCAAAGTTTCAAGACCACACAGACGCATTCGCGCAAGTCCTTTATAGCCTGGCCCTTAGCCGACTCTGTCAATTGTAAAATAAAGAATCAATTGAGAAACGAAGCGTGTCCGAGGGGGTCGGCACGCCTGGTTGATCAGAATCCCCTCTGACAACCTAACAAGACCATCAGGGGCGTACAGCAAGGGCAAATTCACCAAGTGTTTCGCCAATTTATAACAGACCAGTTGTTTCTTCGTTCTGGTTTCGTCGATTCATTTTTCATCCGTAAAATAGAAATTTATACACTTTCCCTTCCGTCTGTCCGAACTAATTTAAACAAAAGATATTATTTACAGTTAAGCGTATTATTAGGGGTGTAAAGAACACTCTAAAAGCAAAACACAAACGGCCGTTGATGCGCTTTTCTTGTATTAGTAAATCCTCGTTTATATTCATTTTCACTGTAGGTTCAACCGTGTTTAGAACCCCGTGCAGCCTTATTCAAATTCAACTCACAATTCGAATCCGTGAAGTTCGATCTTCACGACATGAGTCAGTTCACGGCATTCTCAATTTCATTCCGATTCCTTTTGGCATAGCCCATCATTGGTGGCGAATACTCTCCACCGTAAACCGAGGTATACATCCATAGGAACCTACCGGGTGTCTCTGTTCCCAAGAGATTTTAAGCTCATTGCTATGCACCGCTCGAAACTTGCTAACGACCTCTTGCACGCCCAGCCTATATCCATTCCGTCAGTAGTTTTGCATCTATATCTACATTCTGCATATATATATATAGGTATTCTGTACGAAGGATTAGCGAAAATCGATCTATTACGACTATATGTGTAAAGTATAACACAGCTAACACAGAAGTAACGTGAAATGTGAAAAATCCATACTTGTAAAATGATAAAGTAAAATACGGAGTAAAATTTCGAGCGAGCAGTCGTTCGAGACTTTAATTCATGGTAGGGCCAATTACTTCGAATTCAGTAATTCTCAATGGAACCACGTCGAATTAATTATTATTGAATTAAGCAAACGAGGACCCTTGATGAAAACCACCGATGCATTCGGAATATGAATTCAAATAACATCTGTATGAACCGAGTTCCAAAATACACTGGGAAAATAAACATCCACATCCCATGGCATGACCCTCTTGTCAAAGAGAGAACTCCGCAGAACAAATACGCAATAAACATACAGAAAATGCAAAACGTATAAAAGTGTATGATTCGTAAGTAAAGGGTGTAGTTTTCTCCACCATGCTGCCGTGTAATAATCATAAAAATGATGATTTTTTATCATGCGTATAGAAGTAGACACTTGCTCGACAAAATGCATGGGGTAGACGGAAATAACGGAGGCTACTTTTTAGCGATAATGCCATCCAGATATGATCGTGGACCACGACAATAAAAGATAAGGTTAGCCTACGAACACTGGTACGTTCTTATCAATGCAAAACAGTACGGGGGTTGTAGCAATTAAGAGATAACAAGTTTTTCCCTCGGCACCCCTCCAATTAGTAACACCCCAGACCAACCATCCTCTCAGTGGCGCTGCTAGTCTTACCAACGTTGCCAGCTTCGGCCTCATCCCCATCCCCATCCCCATCCCCAACCGTGTCTTTATACCAACCCTGTGAGCATCCCCTTATAATGTTTGCATACCGCTGCGGTCTGGAGGGATTGTGCAGAGCAAGGTGTTGGACAATGGGATAAGGGAGGAAAAAAAATATGTGCATTGGAATGAAAGTAGATTTATCATAAGAAATTTAAACCTTATCACAAACATATAACTGCGTTTTTTGGCTGAAGTGTTTTGAAATTGATTAACATTTAATTTGGATTCCAAAAATTCCAGTATCGTGTTCACTATCGAAAAAAAAAAAATATGAGAATATCTTCACCAATTTTGTACTTCGGGTCAGGGGATTCTATTGGTATGCGGAAAATATACCCTTATATATTTTTGTGATTCGTGAAAATCTATGGAGCAGAAATCTAGTTCAAACATTGTGGTAGATAGCGTATTTCTTATTGCCTTGAGGACAGACAGCAATCTTGTGAGAAGTCGGGGCGAGTTATTTTCTGGTAATTGCAAAAACCGAGTAAGAACTTCATTTTCCAGAGTACAAAGTTCTCCAAAGTACGCGAAGCAATCGCGGATAGCAAGTAAAGTGATCAAACTACGTTTACGTTCTGGTAATACTAAGGAAATTCTCATCCCTTACAAGTTTATACACACCACACTCCATTCTTACCTACGCCGTTCAACAAACCGCGACTTACCCTCAACTTACTTGCGATACGGGGTGATTATTTTCCATTTGCAACATTAAAACCGACCATATCTTTCACGTCATGAAAAATGATGACGAATATCTGGGATCTATTGTTCTAGCTCGATTTCATAACGGAGACTATGAGAGTATGAAATATTTGGGATTGTATAGAAACGTGGGTAAACTAAATAAACTGAGTGTGATATAGGCGGACGGGAAAACGGACCTGGTTGGGTGCATTAGTAACGTGCAGTGGAGCGAAGCAATTACGGATGTGTTTGGGAACCCAGGAGCGTGCTAACTCTTTGTACAAACATCGGAAGGCCCAACGAACAGGGTGAGAATCGACGTGGGAGTATGAGGAGGTACGAGGTAGGGTGCGCCTACTCTACAACCAGCCAAACGTAATTGGAGAGCCTAGGGGGGTGCAGCGCGACTCGCGGGTTCACGAGTTCGCGAGGGCGCCGATCCATCCTGGGTGAATGGGGTGGAAGCGCGCCGCGCACCACCTTCTCGTGTTTCTAATGAGTCGACCCAGAACTTGACCCGGCCGTGTGCCAATTTATTCAACCTGCGTACTCTAAACTTTTCGACGTTAACTAACTTGTCTTTGTACCGGATTATTCAGTCTCGATGCGTAACTATACGGTATGAGTAAACGTTTACGAAATCTCTACATTGTCAGGCATTTAATTTTACCATTTTCCCTCATATATAAGAAAGTTTTTTTTTCCCTGACGTATCATTTATCCTTTGGACAAGAAAAAATTTATCTCGCTAATTTTATGAGGCTTTTTTGCGTGAAGACGTACCTAATAGCTTTTTAATCTCACATTACGATGGAAAATTTTGTACAGAAGTCTTCGTCTACCGCATGTCTATTTTATCAGTGTAGTTGGTTTAGATATATCTAATGGAACCCACTGTGCATCTTGAATCTTCCTCTTTAAAGTCCTGAACCTTGTTTCGCGATCTACCTTTCTGGTTTGTTGAAGGTCTATCTCAATGTTGTAATT
Organism: Tenthredo mesomela; assembly: GCA_943736025.1. Classification (NCBI taxonomy): domain Eukaryota; kingdom Metazoa; phylum Arthropoda; class Insecta; order Hymenoptera; family Tenthredinidae; genus Tenthredo; species Tenthredo mesomela. Next base: position 32,381,410 of record OX031015.1, on the reverse strand, counting down.
CCTGATTTTCGAAAGTTTCACCCATGATTTTTCATAATTTTGTTTTAAGCTCGAAGATATTTTGGCTATAGATTGGTTTTGGTATTAGTATAGCAGATTTCGTCGTTTGATAAGAAATTCTAGTTGCGGTTATAATAACGAAGGCATTGAAGGCAGCCCATTCGTGTGTTAGAAATGATCATAGTTTAAGATATTTTATTTTCGGAATAGAAACTCGAGTCATGTATACTAGAATATTGAGGAAACGGGAGAAATAGAATGGGAAATAATTCGCGTGAAAAGAAATGTTGAAAAATTTCGTTAACACTACGATATGCGGATATAAGTTACGGTATAAAAGTTAATGGACAGAAATTCGATATCGAAATAAAGTGAATTCTTTTTGTTTCGGTATCGGATTCCTAATGGTGTAAAGTGAACCGAATGTTGCCATATAGATATATTTACATATATATACAAAGGTAGCTCATATATATATGATATCTTGGGCATTGCTTGATCAATAGCTGAAATTATTGTCCTTCTGTTAATGCCAATTCCCCACTGAAATTCATTATTCTCTTCGAAGAAATTTCGCCGAGAATTCAGAGTCCAAATTTCGATTGACAGTACGAATAGAATGTTTGGGTTTCCTCGAGTATTCTTCGCTTTAATACCATGTATCCTATACATATAATATTACCCTTCCAGTTTAACATGACAAAAGCGATTGAACGCTTTTCGATCGATCGTTTTATACAGATAAACTTCGCGGAGACAACAGAGTGCAATTTCATTTGAAAGATATCTAGGTACAATTAGACTTAGGGCACAATGAATACTCTTGTTTTATTGTTCAGTACTAAAAGTGGAGACAATCAATCTCTGCAACTTTATCTGACGTCTTTGTTACGTTTGCCTCGTTGCCTGATCAAAATCAAATTTTTTTTTTTTTTTTTTACATCAAATTCATACGATAATTGAAAATATTTTCAACCCAAGAGATAGGCGTTTTATTCAGTTATATTAGTCAATTAAAATAAATTTGGTTATCCATTTATAATACTTCGCGTATAAACTTGTGATAGGTCCTTTGAGTCCTGGCGAAAATATCTTGCGAAAGGTATAATGAGGATCCTGTAGAATATTTACAAAAGAGAATTGAACAAGGCTTCTACGACGTAAATTTGTACTTTCTTTGTCGCATTGTTACATAACGACATAGTGAATGTTAATGACAGCTTGATAAATTAATTTTAGACTTTAATTACCAATTCCTTTATTACCCCAGGGTCACTAATAAAGATTATGATATAAAGACAATGGTATCTCTCGAATGCATCCTTAGAATATTAGTTAATCTCTGATCAAGGAATTCAGGTCACTACGCCATTACCTTGACTGGTCGAAAACCCAAAGGCCCAAAAGCGAGAGAATTGGTATTTTCTTAGGTAATATATACCTGATACTAGGCTCTATCAACGGGTGGAGATCTATCTAGAAAAAAAAAAAAAAAAAAAAATTCCGACGATCAATATTGGCCCTTGCGTGACCTGCAACTCAAATCTATCGTCCCAACTTCTTGTCGTCTGGGTTTATTCTCCTGAGGGTCGGCATAGGCATGTCTATGTAGTAAACGTGTGCCCATATGTATATATATGTCTATACATTCATACGTATATAACATGCGTAAACATGTGTGCATAGGATATCTACACATCGACGAAATACGCGCGTGTAAACGTTCTTAAAGCGCGAGTTTCCTGCTCGGAAAAAAAAAAAAAAAAAAAAAAAAATAGGTTGAAGGGTAGTGCATGGATCCAATCGACCATTAACAACTAGTGCTCGCTGAACAGGCTTTGAACTTCCCGTGGCATAAATATACTAAGCTTTCTATAAATCCTTATGGGAATCACGAAACGTGAATTTTACCAACGATTTTTACATATTTGTCGTATGCAGTGACTAAAACCGCGTAGGGTGGTCCTTAATTTGATCATTTTCCAATTTCAATGCTCCCATAGGCCAGGACGGCGGGGAATATATACAAAAAAAATGTAGCTAAAACCCCAGGTTCCTATCTCGATTCTAAGTATCGCACAAAGCCTTCAAATTTTTCCATTTGAATAGAACACGATTTGTAATATGTCGCGGTTATTTTTTTTCCTTTTCATTCCAGTATAGCTCCGAAAAATCTCAAACTTGGTATACTCCTTACCTATAGTAGTAGGTATTTCATAAAAATTCGATACATTTTCAACGATATAATTTTCTAAGCTACAGTGCACCGAAAAAAATTTCTCATCTCCAAATCTGTAAATTTTGCACGGATACCTATTACTATATTTATAAGAATTGTACGCAGTTTCAGATTGTTCTAAGCGATAATGCGATAGGGAGTAAAAGATAACCCCGAAGTACACGGAGAGACCGTTTTAGTGATGATTACTATACCAGTATAGTAATTTTGAGAATTTCCAAGAAATACACCGGAATTCTTAGAAATGTATGGTTTTTTTTAACTGTTTCAAAAAAATTTTTAAATGATTCCTAAACTGCATAACAGTAACAGTTCGTAAAAAAAAAAAATGGTAATCAATTCCATACGAGTACAGCACTCCTTAATAGTTGTCTGGTAGTAGTTCCTAACACTATGCAAAGTACCGATTGTAAAATTGGTCAAAGTAATGCTACGTCGAATGATTCTTATACTCGTAAGGAATCTGTTATATGCATATTTCAATGGTTATCAACATTTTAATATTTGTATTATTAATCGCTTCCAATCTTTTAATCATTTCGAAACGTTGCTAGGAGCCGTTACTATTGTTCAGAACAAACCGCTACTAGAAATCATGCATTGTCACCACTTTACTAACTTTTTTAGGAATGAGTACCAATTTTTTAACAAACATCACCAAAACGGTCTCTCCGTGTACTAAAAATTGTATGTTATTCAAATGGGAAAGTTGGAAGGCTTTGAGACAGTACTTAGAATTGAGATAGGAACCTGCGGTTTTGGCAACATTTTTTTGTATATATTTGAAGACGTTCTGCCCCATGGGAACATTGAAATTCGAATATGAGCGAATCAAGTATTATTAGGGTGGTATATATATATATTTAGGGTTTTCTCTCGTGTAATTCGTCGACAAATAGGTTCTATCATATCTCTGTAATTACACACGTTCTGTACGTTAGCGTTCTGTAATCTAGAGGTCTGTATAAGCTCGTCACCCTTCTGTAAGTATCGTTAAGGGATGAGCTAACCGGGGAACTTCAAAGCGTATACGCTTTTGCAAATGTATATATCTACGTATACACATAGGTACAAGCTACAGCCATTTGAACTCTGCTCCATTTAGTGATTAGGTTAAAGCCTCACGAAATATATATATATATATATATATATTATATATATGAGTCAATTCATGCGAACAGTCCAACGCACGTTACCATGATGTGTCTAATTTGAGAGTAATTTTTATCGTACAGAGGCGTATATTTCCTTTTTGGTAATTGAACAAGAGAGAAAAATTCAAGACTGATAAGCTGACAGTAGATATAGGTATGTACGTGTGTAGAAACTTGGATAAAATGTCAGTCATCACTTATAGTGGCTATATACCCCGCGGTGTGTTATGATACCAAATCATCTATCATAATGAACCAACACGGCAGATGGCACGTGACTCATACGAGCCCTGCACCCTTCGTTTCATAAATAAATTAGCCGCTATCAGAAGTCGAGATATTGCCTTATTTATGGTAGAATCATGACGCTGTTTTGGTATCGAACGAACGGGTTTATAAAACGCATTGGTTACCTAATGCCCATTTCTGGACCGCGAATTCGAGTAAGATTAGGTTGGATTAGATCAGATCTGCCCGATGAGGGTCGAAGCTATGGGGGATGCCCTAGAGGCGTTCGTTTAGAACAAGTGAACGCGTTGTTCATCAAACCGTACCTAATATACTTATAGGCAAAATAAAGTTTCCCTTGAAGCGAAATTCTTTTTCAAACGTTTTTCTTATCGTGAAATATTATAGCCTCCTCCTTATAGAGATTCGCGGAGTTGTAGGGGTTTAAAGTCAGACTGATCCTGAGGCGAACTAAACAAAGTATATACGTCATCATTCAAAGCGGTGAAATCGTGAGTCTGGATGACCTATGCATATGTTAGTTTTTTTCTTTTTATTTCCCGAATGACTTTATGATATACCAGCAAGGATTTTATCCCTCGTAGAGTCCCCTGGGGCATAACTGGCCCTGATGTCTATGCAAATTTACTGCCGATCTGGGGAGGGTTTGTCGCCTTTGGGCACAAAGATATTTCGAAATGTCAAGTCCAAAATAGTTTTGCTCGAGGGTTGAATATGGAAACGACGCATAGTGTACTATACGATGCGTATTTCATCCCTACAGCTGACCTTATCTGAGCCAAAGAGCATCGAAGGATTTAAACAACCGAACATTAAGGATCGCCATTTCGGTCTCTGTGCTTTAAGTCTAAGCTTTGATCTTATCCAATGGCAGATATTGCTTCGTTCTATATTTTCTGTAAGGTCGACTCGACTTTGTTTCAAAATATTTAGAGCTTTTAAATTATTGATATACCGGCTCGAAGTTATATCTTTGATGCTTTGCGTCCGATTCGAGGAAAGAGAATGAAAATTTGTGAAACAGTTACCATCGAAAAAAAGAAAAGTGCCACATCGTCATATGAAACCAGAGCGATATAAAATCTTCGATAAAAGCTCAAGTTAGTTTGCCTTAGCATTGACTCCGGCTTTAGCAAAGCAGAACTTTGAAGCTCCCAAGGACCCCAGGGTTTCTCGTGAGTTTTAGACGATCCCTATAGCCCCCCTGGCTCCTCTGACCTTCTAGGCCTCCTGCTGAGCCCGCCTACACATACATGACTCAAATAACGTCGGGGTGCGAATTTCAGATGGTTATAATGAAATTTTGTTCAAAGTATAAGCGAAGATATACCGTAACTGAAGACGGTAGCCATAGTATAGATATGGTGAATTTGGCGAAGCTGAGGTGAAGGTCTTACAGGGTCTTACCGTGACATTAGTGTTGTATTAAAGTTTGTCTATTCCTGACGACCTCAGGTCTGATCATCGTTGGCTTACCACCGAACTTTTGTAAGACTTGATACCTTGGCTTTCGTATTCATGATTTATCGACTTAAAATTAGGCAATTAACGCAACTGATTGCTTGTGCGTAACTGATGACTTACTATATGCATTCTACTTTCGTATATAGAGATAATATTATATAGGTATATACAGATTAATGAAGTAGGGGAATAAATAATTGAATAATAGTGACGGGAGGGTAAGTACTCACCCCAGTGCATGGTGACGCGGTCCTTGAAAAGCTGCCTAGAGAAACCAGAAGTCGACGCGGGGCCCCCAAAACTGAATCTCGCCATCCCTCTGTAACAAATTTATACACTTGTCAATAAAATTGCAGTTCAATTTCGACTTATTTATAATCCATAAAATTTTAGTACGATGACCAATATACTTATATCCAGTTTCATCTATTCTATTCAATTTCATCTTGTTAGACGAGAAACTACACTTCCTCAATTTTATTCTTAGTCCAGATTATAGCATAGCCTTTTTTAAAAATTATCTTAGACGCTTGATGCACAATTTTACCTATTATATAGTGGGTGCTCTCGCTATGGTGTCATCAATGAAGACTACTAATATCAGCGCTTCAAAAAATGGCAATCTCAAATATCTAAATAAATCATCGATTTGTGCTGATACCTGTATCAGCATGCCTCAGTCAAGTCGAGCGTAGTGAATTTAATACCTCTTCTAGAGTGGTCCTTATTTGGGGTGTTTCCAAATTTTCTGCGGACAAGGCGGAAAAAGTATGCGAATAAATTTTTAAAAAAGTACGCAAAAGTTGATGTCTGTAGGTCAGCTCAAAATACTGCCCACAAGGCAAGTGAATTTTCCCATTCAATTTACATAGGAACTCGGGCTCAATGCATTATTTTTTTTTTCTCTGCCTTAATAGTGCTTCGAAAAATCTAAAATTTGGCACACGTCTACCCTATAGTCATGGGTATTCCATAAAAAAATTGGGCGATTTTCAGCGATAAAAGTTTCGAAGTTCCAGAACGTAAAAATGGTGATTTTCGACTTCGAAACACAAGTTTGACGTTCTGGAACTTCGAAACTTTTATCGCTGAAAATCGCCCAATTTTTTATGGAATACCCATGACTATAGGGTAGACGTGTGCCAAATTTCAGATTTTTCGAAGCACTATTCAGGCAGAGAAAAAAAAATAATGCATTGACTTCAACTTTTACGTAATTTTTTTTAGATTTATTTGCAAACTTTTGCTGCAAATTCGGAAAAAAAAAAAAAAAATTTTCGAAAACACCCTAAATAAGGACCACCCTAAACTCTACAGAGTATAATATAATAAAAAGAAAAAAAGCTCAGTCTCTTCGTGGTCGAGAAAAATGATAGATTTGGAAAAGGGGATTTAACGTAATTTCAAAATCTCCGTTCTTGACCCTATTCACTATACTCGACTGACAAACTGTGCTTGCGGGTCTCTGTGTTTGTCGTGGACTCGCGATTTTGATGTTATTGATACCTGGTGAACCCGGTGATAGATTCAATGTTTCTTTGGTTTTTGAAGGTCTACTACTTCCCAAACCCGATGTTTCTTCGTCCTTTACCTCGACGGTTTTAGCTAATTTAATTATCTCGTCGATTGATTTATTCTCAATTTTGAATAATAATTCACTACGAATCGATTGATTATGAACTCCGAAAATAAATTGATCTCTAATTTTGCTGTCGCGTTCTAGTTTTGAGAATTTGTATTTCTGCGCCAGGCTTCGAAGCATTATAATGTAGTCCTGTATTGACTCATCTTGTCTTTGTTTTCGATCGTGAAAATCGAAAGGTTGTAAACTGCACTCATTATCCATCGCATCATACAATTCTCTCAACATTTCTTTCAACTTGTTGTACTGCATACCTAATAAACTTGTTGGTTCATAATCTGCTCTCAATTCGCTGAAGACTTGCGGTTCTAATCTCGTCAATAAAAGCGCCGTCCTATCACCATCCGGCATATCATTTGATATTATAAAAGCCTCGAATTGTTCGCAGAATGATTTCCAGTTTTCGTTTTTTTTCAAACGTTCGATTTCGCATATAGTTGACGCCATTCTCGACCCGTTATTTTCACTTTCTGATTTCCTATTTCCGGATGAATTTTCAGATTGTCGATTCATGCCTTTTTCTTACAAATTGTCCTACTTTATAATTTCGAATTTACTGATTATTATAGATTCTGACTTTCCGCTCACGAATTTCGATCAGTTTCAATCTCCTGTTGTATACCGTTCCAATTTATGTAATCGAGATCACTAAATTTTCTCTAGAATAATCGGCTTATTTATCCTAGTTTAAGAGACACAAAATTTCCCGTCTCAAGAACATACAGCGAAGACTCAGTACAAACTGGATGAAATGTACTGCTATAGATTACCGAAGTTATAATATGCGTAATTGGTGATAATTTCATATGAAGGCAGGTACTCGTAACGTTTCCTTAACCGCCATATAGCCTGAATGTTACGTTTACTGTGTTACGATATTGATGTTCTAGAATACGGTATTATAAATAACACATCAACCTTGTAATATATTGAAGGCTGGTGTGATCTAACTTTTATTAATTAACTTCTGGATTTAAAATAGGAGTCGCTATGCAAACTCGTGATAATCATCTGCAGAAACAAGAAATATCCTCAGCGTTGTATAGTGTTAAAATACGTGTCATATATATATATGTCGCATAATGGAATAAGTAATGGTTACGTCGGGTTGAATTGCGTTTTAGAAAATTTTCATCGCGTTTTATGCTTACGTAAATTTCCTTGCTTCGCAACTCTGACGCGAATATTTGATCGAACTCATTAGCAATGTGTGTCTGAAAATACGAGAGTCATCTAGTTATTTCAAACTCATATCCTCGACATTTCATAATGGATATTCCACGGCAATTGTAGAAGAAATCATTAACAGTTTGAATCAAAAAATCAAGAATTATGAACGAGTTGCAGCCATTATAATTTAATTGACGCTGCACTTTTATATGTTAATTCGAAATCTGAAGCGACCCCCAAAAAAATTTTCTAAGATTACTGAAACATTAAAGATCCAATTATTTGACGGTATACCAACTTCGCGGTGATTTTGATCAAATTTATCTTATCGTTAGGATTACAGAATATACAGAAGCCTTGGTCGTAGCATTAGTAATATACTCACATACAACTACGCGTTATTATATAACGTCGTTAACACTAGGGCGGTAAGTTGTGACGAGATAAGCCACCGAAAGGTCCCTCGCGTCTGATTGGCTACCATGAGCTATGGATTAAGCCAGACTTTGTTTTATTTCTAACTCAAATCATGACTTACGACGTGGGTTCTTATTAAACGTCAGATTGACAGATCGTTTTATTTTTTCCCTTAGGTATAGTTGGTTTACCAAGAATACCATATGTGAAAAGGAAAGGCTATATAGGTAACCATCGCCTTGAATTTTGGAAATGTAGTTTCTGTTTGATTAACGAATTTTGATGATTATATGCGATGGAGCGATGGTGGAAGAATGTTTCTCGATCTGTCAAAACATTAGGTCAGTGTTGACTGGTGCGTATATCACATATAACGCACCCCTCCGTGACGTTATTGCTTCACGGATAGTATTGTGGGCAACGAATTTGGTATTAATAAATCTCAATTACGAAAGTTAATGTTCTAGCGCGGGTAATTAACCCCCGGAAGCGATGAAACATTTGCAACGCTTTTAACTTTTGAGAATATAATAAACGAGGGTAATTAACGTTCGTGGTAATTGCGGAAGCGTGACTTATGCATGGCGAGATTCCGGCACTGGTCCACGCTAATTCATCTCTTTCCATTATTCAAACCACCGGTTTGAATTAGCATTAGAAAATACAAAAATCTCTTCCATATATATGACAGAACTATCTACGAGAACTAAACCAACGTAGAAAGGGGTTGACAACGGATTATACATTCGCTAAGCGGAATATGATATCAGCAGTTACGTATATATGTGAGAGTTACCGTCTATAATATTAAAAGCACGTGACAAGTGTTAACTACGATGTGACGTGGGTAGCGATAGATTTTCTAATAAATATTTAAGACAAGTCTCACGTCGCCTGTATATGTATAGGTGTCAAAGTATAAAAATAGCCACTGATATTCACACTGGATAAAATATTTTTTTTCCCCCAGCTATATATAGTTCTGTCTCAGTATTTTGAAAATTGATCCTAATTGTACAATGATATGTGAAGGTATATTTAAGAATTTTATAAAAATTAATGTTGTTATAATTAAGTGAAAGCTCGTGAACTGTGGGCATCATCGGGTCGCGAGAAATTTTTTTTTAAATAGATTAATCCATAAGCTGATTGCATTGTGTAATTATCTTGCGCCTCGATAAACTACCCACACAGAGTATCAGCGATGTTGCACAGCTAAAGAACCCTTTGTGAAAATCTCCCCTGTTCATGGTTACACTGCGCTGTATATTACGTCGGGTATATTATTAAATACCATGTCGCGAATCAGCTGTGATAACCACGGAGATTTGTGCATCTTTCACACAGATACTTTCTCAAAGGTTTTCTCACTGAAAAATATGTAGATTCATAATCTTGTTATAGAATTAAAAATTTGACAGGCCTGTTTATTACAGTCATTACATCCAGTCAATTATTCTCACATTGACAAAGGGGTACTATCTTTCATTTATTTACAAGATTTTTTTCCCCCGTTTGCCAATTTTTTAAACAAAAAATATGTTCATGTGATAGAGGGTTTGTTTTCTGGGCAATTCTATACTGAGAAATCCGAATTACAAGCAGTGTATGATCTATAGATCCTAATAGGACAATTGTACTTATACTTTTGGTGTATTTAGAAGATACCCCTTTTAAGTATAATAAAATAAGAAGATTCTATAAGGGAGGAATATATATATACGATTTGCATCACCTTATTAGGCACATCGGATATACGATGTATAAATCCATCTAGTCACGTGTGGGTGTCAGTTCGATCGTTTGTCGTGAACGTAGCTTAGGCGGATCGTTGCCAATCTACGACACAATCGGAAAAGATCGTGAACGAGATTGAGCCAGACGAAGAGAAAAAAGGGAAATGGAGAAGAGAGATGAGAAGAAAAGAAATAGAAGTAGATTTGGGCGGTGCAGGGGTCCAGGGACGGACACTGATGGATGGAAGTTAATTCTCAGCCATAATGTCCTACATGGAAACCGTGGTAAGAGAGTGGTAAGAGAGAACCCCTGGCTTCGCGTAACCAATATCGTCCAGCATTGTTTGGTGTAGTGACCAAATTACTTAAATTGACAGGAAAATTTATCACTTGTCAAGGAAATTAGAGTGACTGATTTTTTCTTCTTCTTCTTCTTCTTCTTCTTCTTTATCCTATTTCTATTTTCTTCTCATCAAAAGAAAACGATTAACGAAAGAACGCATTGATGAGGGAAAAGCGCCGAGAAAAAACGAACTTTTCCTCCTTCGGGTCAACGTCTACTTTTTTTTCTCTTACTCGAAGTTTGGCTAACGAGGTTCACCCACTCCTAAACTTCTTTCTGACTGTCTGGAACCATGCTCTCCCTTGTTTTTTTGTTTGTAATTGATTAAATCTCCAAATTTTTCATCGTTACGCACCATAATACTCCATAATTTCAAACAATGGTTAATCATATACATAATATCGATACTATCCAGGAAATGAAAACATGTCGTAATATTATATGAATACAAGTGAGTATTGCATATACTATAGCGTCTGTGTTTCTATAATGACAGAACATAACATTGATTGTTCATATAACATTTACATCACGGGTAATAGTCATGGCAATGTAACACGGAAATTTTGTATTATATCCATATCAGTTACATATCTCATTGACTATGCATTCTGGTTTGGGAGCTACGTAAGTCTGTTTCCTGGGATATAATTGGTCCATAATTTATTCACATACAGTTTAACTTGTCCTTTGTTAGGTGACAGTTTCAGGGAGAGTATGAAATAACGTAAATTTCCTAAAGCAATTGAAATAATTTTTGTATAAACCCGGCACTTAAATCGCCTCTACATATTTATCAGTATTTCCAATAATGACGTTGCAGCTGACAGGACCTATATGTGCCCGGCTTAGTCATGGAAAGTTTTTACTTCCAAAAAATCCGTCGCCGATAAATCCGGCTGGGAGTCTCGTTGGCGCGTCAAATTAAACCGAAATAAATCATAAATATTAAACGAGGCTTTCAGCCTCTGGATTACTGGGGTTGTGGGGGCGTTCGAGGGGGTCTGGTTGCCGGCGGGTGGGCGGAAATTATAAAGCCCTCTTCCTTCCTGGACCCTCGCAGTGGTGAATTTGAATGACAATACCAAAAGCGTCAGAGAGCCTCAGGCTTTCGGGGAAACTAGTAAAAGGGACAATTGTTAAGACAAGGTTTCGTATGCCGCAGCATCTCTCTTTATATCTTAGCTTCGGGTAAACAATACGAACACTTTTTCTATAACAAAGAAAGAAAAGCATAAATCTTGGTGATACGAAGTTACATATCTCACGGGCCATCCTTTACGTGTAACGGCAGTTTCGAACATTATTAAAGCTGCGAAATGCTTAATATTTAGCATATCTAGAGATTAGAAAGAGTCATAAGATATGCTCAGCTATAATGAATACATACCACGTTTATTTCTCTAGTTATAAGCTTGGTCCGTATATAATATGCACTTGTAATTACAGGTGAAAGTATGTAACAGGCGTATCAATATGATTTTTATAGAAATTTCCAAATAGCTTATGACCTCTACATCTCCAAAAAACACGAATTACCTTTCGTTCTCACGTGTTTGAATCCAGCGAATTTAACGATTACACTTTCACCCGTTCCGGCAAATCTACTTAATCGACATTAAAGCAAGTACGCAGAAGGCCTAGCTGTCTATTAAACAAGAAATATATATTGTAATTATGCTGTTAAAAACTAAATTATTATGACTTAATCGCGCAACAAGCTAAAGCATTTAGTATTTTGAGAAAGGCAAGTTCAATGTTGACCGGATATGGTGAATTTGGTCACGAGATGAAGTTGTTATTTCAATCAAAAATCAAAAATCAAGACGAATATCGTTTATGACTGAATTTATAGCTGCATCAGGTCTTTTTTGTTTTTCTAAAAAGGGTTGATATTCTTCTATACCCAATCTCACTCACGATACGCAGCAAACTCCTTGTCTTCGGATGGTCGGAGACTTAATCCACTTAGTCTAAACTGCCTGCAAACGAGATTAGCTTTATTTTCAATAGAGCTTAAGGCAAGCCAGTTACCGAGACATACGGACACAGGGACTCAGCTGTGTATATGACTTAAATTTCATCCCCATCGATTTTTGATCGAAAACTTTACACGAAGTTTTCACAGCATGTTATAAAAATGATAAATTTACTCACCACTAATTTAATTCTCATCAATTAGAGAATAAGACGTAAGCTGTACAGATACCTATCTCTGGGGTTGAAGGTATAGATCGAATTCTGATATTTACGAAGGAGGTTTCCTCTATACAATTCATCCACTTATAATGTGTTAGCTGCAGTTAAAGCTAACAGCCGACAGCCAGACAGACAGATTATTAAATGAATTTATATCGCATTGCTTCGTTGAGAAGTGAGTTGGCTGGATGACTGTTTACGCAATCAACCGAAGTGTCTGACACAGTGCTCGTTTAGTGAAACATTTACCATGCAATACAGGTATTTGTAGTCGTATCTATTCTCGAGCTCTGCAGATATACTCTGAGTGCAAAACACAAAGATGCTATGCTGCACGAGTAATCAAGTTCCATAGTACGAATCCAAGTTGGGAAACCAACTGGCCAGATGTTATTTATGTACTTTATGCAAGCCACAATCAGCTTTAAACCTATGTAGTTATATTATAGGAATACTATAGCTGTTCTTGGATGTAGAAATTTCTTAGAATGTTCCAATTCACTGATTATTAACCGTTTACCGTAATCGAGACTATCCCTTGGGTTCGGATCATGTCAAATATCAAGAAAAATCATCGTCCAGTTTGATTTGTTTAAATTATTGAATCAGAACGAAAGTAGGAACGCAGTGTTTTCACTGGCTAAACTTGTATCCTGTAAAATTGTCGGTCATAGTTCAGACATCGAGTAAATCTTGATGAGAAAAAGCGTTCTTTGAATAATCCAATTTATATTTTATCGCGCCTACGACCAATCTAAAGTGGAAGGGGTTTAACGTGGAAATGCCTGGGGAGTTGCGTTTTATTAGGCATAAAAGAAGAAAGTAAAAAAAAAAAAAAAAAAGAAAGGAAGAAAAAAAACGGCAGACGTGATCGTATCCAGAGAAAAAAAAAAAATACGGGACTTCCTCCCTTTTCTTTTTGCCCACCAAAACCGACCCCTACTTTTCTCATTCTGTACATAGATGTGTATGAGGATGGGCTATATCCCCGCAGGACACAGCCACAGCTACAGCCACAGCCACAATCCCATTCTTCTACTTCACCCCCCTGTAGTCCATAGCTTAGATGTTTGGGGTGGCCAGTGTAACGACGCGTTGTCAGTTAATCAAGCCATTCCGTTCACATGCCGTGATCGAATTGCCGGGTAGAAATTTGAGCTTTTTTTCTTATTCTTATAGTCTCTTGGGTTTCTGCGTGCGAATTCTTGGATATATCCTCGTTAGCGTTTCGAAAATCGTATTGAAAAAATCTCCTTGGAGATATCAAGCTTTCGAGAGATGACCATAGTGTGCCACGTACTATAATCAAGAAACGAGCGAGAACTAGGGGTTTTGTGATGATTTCGTGGGTCCCAAATGTCGGTCGTTAAGTCTTTAGGGATCAGGTGATGCTGGAAGAGCAAAGAGGTCGTAAATGGTTTTATTAAGAGTTCGCGGTGTCCAAATTAAGTAATAAATTCTGGTTATCGTTAGTTCTTACTGCTGTGACTCTTATACTATCCATTGGCAATCTTGTCTCTTTGCTTGTTTCCTGATGTGAAAACTTAAAATAAGAATAAAAGTTTTAAGAGTAGCGGAATAATAAGCGATGTAAAAAGATATAGTGAAAAAATAAAATAAAATAAAAACAATTGTGAGGAACGAAAGTTCCGGGCGTAATAATCTTCAATGAACAGGGGCGCCGGTAAGCCTAACTTCAATTCCCACGGTAACAATTTTCTTAGCATCGCATACGGTTACGGAAAAGTTCCGAAACTTATCCCTGCCTAACGTCACACCCTAAACGGAGTTAAAATATATTGTCCCAGGCGCAGCATATGGGGGACGTGCTAATGCGGTTTTATGTGCACACAGATACCCATAACGCAACATGGTACCATCAAGAAGTGGTAATAACGCGGTGCGAGGGTTCGTAGAACTGGTGGCGATGTCATCTCGCTACTTTATTCATAAGATGGGATAACTTTATAGTGCACCAGCCTCAGGCGGATAACTCCACACGCCATTTCGCATCATGTTGAAAGATGAAGATGCTAGAGGATGCTAGATATGTTGAATCAGAAACTGTCCACACATCTTCATCATCTATTTGGCAAAGGATGATCAACTCTGCATATCTGATAGAATATAAAATTTCATTGTAGTCGGCTATGAGCTCGTTTTAAAAAAGCAGACCATATATAATGTCGTCATATAGTTAATACTGAAATCGCCACATTTATTGTTACAAATGTCTCCACGATCACGAATCGCTTTACCGCACATGCCCCGCGTGATATTGTATGATGACAAGTAGGGGTGCCGATGCCTGCGTGTAAATCGGTAGGAGGATGTCGTTCGGCTCGGACCATCAATCTGTATTATGGTTGTCAGCTACGTATTAGCGACGAAAAATATTGCAGGTTTGCGAATGGAATAAAAATGAAGGTGTTCTCAGAGCCCCCCCCCCCCCCCCCAGCCTTGTCATCGGTTGAAAAAAATATATTATAATACATAAATTGCCTCGATTCATGCAGGCGAAAAGAAGCTTCATCTCATCCTCGTTAATCGATCGAAGAATTAATTTATAGAGTTCTCTCCATTAAATGTAGAAGAAAATCGGCTGTCTCTTTTAATCTTGAGTGCGGATATGGTCCACGGATAATGCTCATGGTTCATGGCCAAGGAGTCGAGGACCCACGATTCTGTTAAGTGGTTACCGCCGTTACTGACCAGGCAATCGGAGAACGGAGGCGCGGTAGAACGGCACAGGAAATTTGTAACAAGCGCACTTCCTTTTCGTGTTCCCAAGTGTTTCCCGTCGACGCTCAGGTCATCCCCTGGGAAGGGCGTCACAATGCTCACCAGCCCACTTTACAAACGGCCCTTTGTCTGAGAGACCCGTTCAATCCTCAGCCTCAACCCTCCTTTAACCTCCTTCACCCGTAGGCACGGTGGCGTTAGTTCTTCAAGGTTTAGCAAGGGGTCTGTGCCTCGCATTGAAGCCTCTTTTTCGTTAAACCTACAGTTTCCCAGTTCTCCAGCCGAAGAGACGTTTATTTCACTATATGCATTAGAAAAAGAACCAATTGCCTGATAATGCAACTAATCACGTCTCGCTGAACAATGCATGGCTGAACCTAGCCGAAGTTTTTTAGTTAGTAATTTTACTGATTAGTGTCTTAAACCGTTAGTAGGCGTTTGATTGAAATTTTCCGGTTCTAAACTTTGTCTTATATCGCTGAGTCGAGGAAGTGATATCAAGGTCGTTGAATCTATCTCACGAAAATTGCCTGGCGGGAAATAGGTTCTGAAGATTTTTAGGAAAAAGTAAATCAGCTTCAACGAATCGACTACTCATCGCTTTCATCTTCGGATCGTGTTCTGGGAGCCATCGTGGATGTAGTAATTTTTTTTTCCTTCGTTCTTCTTCCCCGCGTGTTCCCTTGCACGGTCTCGTTTTATATCTTTCTTTCAGCCTTCTCTTGCCTGGTTTTCGTATACGTGTTCTTCTTCAACCCTCCGTGGGTCTTCGTGGTTCTTGTAGCCCCATTATGAGGAGGTGGCTAATACGAACACCACCCCAGTGTGTACGAGATAAAGCACGCCAGAGACTGTAACTGGAAGGTAGAGGGTCGGGGTGGTTCAGGATGGCGGGTCAGAAAGGGAAGGAGTGAGTTGCCGAACATCCATGTCTTGGATCTGGCTCTGCACGGTCAAGTGAACCTTCCATCTTTAAGGACTTTTTTCTCGAGAGCTTGGATATAGGGACAACGTTGTCTCTGTCAATAAAGTTATAGAATCGTTGAAAAACTGACCACGATGAAAACTATAATATCTTTCCTCGCAAACGTACAATTCTTCCTGGTCTCAACAGACTGGGAATATAAAATTCTCAAAGCGTTGGAATCCGATCAACAATAAGTCTTTGAAATTTCTATCAAGATTGACCATCGATGTCAAAAAAGAATGAAAATACTGAATTTTTAAACACGAGAGTCCAATCGAATGTTCGATTTATCAGATGAAGAAATTTCATCCAGTCGCTCATACACGCATCTATATAATTACAAGATATGATTAATATCAGCTATCTAGAAATCTGCTCTCTGCCAAAAAAGAAAAAAATTAAAAATTGAGGGAACTCGGTCGGAACTGACAATGCCGCGGTTCTTTGTGGGTAGGGACGTTATGGAGGAGGCTGACAATGTCCTGCATCTATCGCACGATTTATCAAATTCAAGCTTATCGTGGCACGGAAGCGGGTGAGGAGGAACGTGACAAATTGGCAGCAAGGGTGAACGACAGTAGCTGTTGAGACTACTACATCTGTTCTTTCCTTAGGCGTGGCACGTATGCACATATATATGAGAAAGTATAAATGCGTACATAAACCATACGCGCACGAAGTCTATACAGAGTGGCCAATGTTGTTCAATTGAAGAATTGTCACATAAGTAAATGCTTCATACTAAATTATTGTCACTTGTATTCCGAATTGAAATTTCATTAAAAAAAAATCGACACTGACTATTTCTGATGATTTTGAGTTCGATCTATGCACGAAAAATGTCGTTTGTACAATCAACCAAAGTCAGTTTTCCCGAACTATATTAATTTTGTTGATGAGACCAATTTGTACGCCTTTGGGGTGTCTGCAAAGAGAGCAGTATCATCAAGCACGTGTTTTCAGCACGCGTTTCCAGTCGAATAGTCAGATATTAGACCGGCGTTAGGAGGGAATTAAAAGCGAGGGTAGGGCTGAGACTGGTAGCTTTGATTAAATTTTGTCACCTTGACCCTCGGCTGGTAATTCGGTGACTTGATATGGGTACCGAAATTGGTCGACCGTCACAGTTTTGTTACAATCAAACTTTTGGAGTCGTTAAAAAAAAAAAAAAGGGGGGGGATCATGTAATCCAGTTGTATTTAACACGATATACGCTACGGTTTGGAATTGAGGATAGCCAGGAACAAGGACTCCGGAAAATACGATATCCATTATGCGAATTGGAACGTACCACACGGCCTGGCCACTAAACCAGCCTACCAACCATAGCCCGTAAGCGAACTATACCTACTCCATGAATGAAGCCCCGCAAAGTCTCGCTTATTTCTACGAAAATCCACAATTATCCGGAAACCCATCAGCGACCATTCATATCTTATTCACGCCCCCTGCTAGATTTTAGCCCGCTCCTGGCCCCTTCACTCTGGTTTTTCCCGCACCCTGCCACCACGTAGCACCCTTGTGTCGCAACCAACGCGTCCCCTCTGGGCACTGCTGACAAATCGAGATATAATAGACCGGAGTAGGTATATAGGTATTTGAGGAAGTAAATGATAAAGTCTTAACGGGAATTGTTGGCGAATATCATTTTTACTGGGGTGATTTATTACGAAGTGTCTATGCTACGTTGTTTTTTTGAAAATGAATTATTTGGTGATAAAAATTGAGTATGATATTTCCGAATTGTGATTTTTCAGTGAAATTTCGTTTCTTTTTTTTATCCTAACTTCATCACATTTCCGATTTTTCATTTCCTCTGTAAGTGTAAGTCTTTGTTCTTCTTTTTTTTTATATTGTCATACCTTCAGGCTAACAATGCAAATCCTGTTGGTTATTTCGGGGTCTGGTAATTACAAAGAGCAACATTACTAGAATCGGGGGATGGCCGAACCCTGAGGCAAGGTGCGTGAATAAATAAATACTTTCAAGGGCGCGTCACCATGCCAACGATCCCCAAACTTCCTGCCCTGACTGACAAGCCTGAAACCACGACCCCAAATCCTGCCCCGGTCATATGCGTGTCTCGATCACCCGCAAATTTTTTTTTTTTCGCGACACGGCTGCTTGGTCTGGGATATCAGGATGCGAAGAAACAACATCAAAATTTTCGGACTAAATAACCCATTGTCATGAGGTTTAATTTGCTTTTTTGGGATTAATTAGCCCTGACACATCCTCGTTGCCTCACTTGGCTTGAATTGATCCCTTGCACGCACCATTGTACGATTATTATAAGAGTCAGTATACTTTTTGCACACCTGTCATAAAGCTTTCGACCCACGTGTCATCAGAGCTGTGTATAATGCTTTACAGACACGAAAATCCCTTTGTGGACTTTGATGCCTGCATTCTATCCGATATAATCTCTCCTTTGGTACGCTCATACGTTTAATTACATTTCGCGCGTCGGTTCTGCAAATTTCAAAGCCTCACTGAGCACCTTAAAGCTTGACAGTTGCTTTGGCAATATTCCGATGGGTTTCTATAAGGGAAGGTGACTGCAAATTTCTCAGATCTTCTCGTCGTGAATTATTGCGAAAATCTCTATATGAGTCAATGAATTATTATCTTTTAATTATTGTGACCAAGAAATCTGATTCACTAGTTTTTCCGATTCCTCACCTTAACCGCATCTTTCAGTAATTGGATCTTGCAGATGTTCCGATGTCTTGTTTGGCGATCCCCGTCCGCAAAGGGACTTCCCCGTCTCCGTCACCGTCTATACCCATTAATCGCGCTTGGTCAGCACTACGTCCTTCGAATCTTCACCCAGGGGGGTTCAACGCAGGCTAATCCCGTTTCACACGAACCACAACCGCAGCTAGTTGAGGTAGGTTGATGCTAGGCTTTGCCAATCTGATTTCAAGCCTCGTTTCCCATCGCATCTATCCTAGTAATCCCTTTGGAGGTTTATTTGGAAAAATCGAAAGGTTTCCCCTGTTGATACGGTTACGAACATGACTTCAGTTCCGCGTTTCTAAATCCCGTTTACATTTTTTCTATTCATCCTTAACCTAAGGTTTTATTACTATTATATAATTAGTCTTCGATCATTTATACTCCAAAGTACGTTGCTATCAGTATATAACGAGTACGATATTAGAAATTTACCTGCCTAAGGAGTTTCTTTTATTTTTTCTTAATATTTGTGAGTGCTTCAATCAGTTGATCATTTTCAATCAAATTATTCGTAAAATATCACATAATTGATGCAAGTACTTTATAAAAAATCGTTTAAAAAAATCGATGTCACTGTCGAAAAAAAAAAAAAAAATAATAAATGAAAATAACAATTCACAGCAATAATATAGAATTAGAATTAGAAATAGTCTATCGATAGAAATGTTAAGTAAAAGATATTTCAACAGATCATGCACAGGTATGAGCTAGAAAGTTTCAATACACAAAAGCGAGATTCTATTCTATGTTATAGTATATCGAAGTTGTGTCGTGATCCGTGTGGCCGGTGCGTCGAGTGTTATGTAAGTCCGTGCGAAAAGCTCGTAATCCGATTAACCGCCTCATTGGCCAACTACAACACCCAGGCTTGGGGTCTTCCAGCGAATAAACCGACGTTTTCTCTCGCATATCCTGGTGACGAGTGTCATGAATTGTTTTTTTATACGTTACATCGGGATGGTTGTAATGATCGGGTTTTAGATTTCGTACGAGAAGCTTTTTTTCCCCCCCCCCAAGATATTATTCCAATACGAAGAAATAACGCGAAAATCTATATCAGCTTTTTTTTTTTTTTTTTCTTTTTTTCTGTTCCGAACACTTTTCTCCCCTATATATATTATTATAGTAGTCGAAGACCTGTACGTCAAAGCCTAGAGAGGGGACACAAGGGAAGGTACTACGACTACTCGCTTACTCCACCCTTCCAACCGCTCCCTAATATAAATATTATTACATTTTGATGGGGTTACGTTGACACTGGTCCCTCGTAGGCTTTGCCATGGGAGGGTTACCGTTCCTTTCAAGTTTTTCATTAGATCGAAGTTCCCTGCGACACGTGGCAAGACAATACCTGGGACTTAACCTGGGACTTGGTTCGAACAGAAGCGAAAACCACTTGGAACGATCGGCTTAGGGGATGTAGGTATTTAGACGCATGTATTAAATGCTAAAAATTGACGAAAAATCCAAAAAACTAATTCGCATAGACCCCTGGAAATCAGACTTCATTAGTTCCTTCGAATCCATGCAGCATCTGAGTTGAATAGAAGATATGGAAGATAACTGAAAATCAAAATCAAAATCAAAGATATATCCTAATACTGTGCTACAAGATGTAGACTTACGTTACTTGGGTCAGGCGAAAAGGGATGGGATTTAGTCAATTCTGGTTCTGTCTTGTATAATCTTCCGTACTTAAACTATGCAGTAACCCAGGATAGAAGTCAATGAATATTTATAGCTTGTGGCAGCTTTGGAATGTCTGACCTCCTGAAGAATTTTCTAGTCATCTGCTACATAAACTATCAGATTAGGGATTATGGCTGACTGCACCTATCGCAGGGGGGATTAAATTAAAACCCGGTAGATCGCGAAAGATCTGTTTAAATAAATTTGTAAGCCGTGATATGCCTTATATATGGAAAAAAAAAAGAAGTAAAATTTTCAGGTTGAAAATAGTAATTTTATGTTATAACACGACTCGATTCGTTTGGCTGAGCTTACACGTTTATAGTTAGTAATGTGGAAATGCGTGAGTAAACCACTGAGTAATTCAAGAAAGTATTCTTCGGTAACAATGACGTTTTAATAACTGGTTTAACAACGTTACAGTGGCATAGGTAAATTACATACATTCTTACAATTTCTAGTATATATCATTACCTGGGTCTGATACATTTTCTTATAAATACTAATGTATCACACTAATAAATAAATGCTAATATAATATATAGCACGAAAAATGATATGCTTTGGTTTTATCTAAGTACTTTCATCGATGACTTTCATAATTATATGAGTGAGATATTATATATGCTGAAATTATAAGACAGTATACATATATATTCTACGTAAATAATTTAATATAGCAATATACATACATATAAATACACACATACTATATTATACAGATGATATGTATGTATATATGTATATGTATTAAATATTTTTTCGGTTTGCAATTACCATATATACTTTTATAATACAGCAGGCGGATATAGATCTTATATATGAGGATCGAGTTTACGCTAATATTTACAAGAGATAAAAGAAGCTAACACCTTCAATATATTAGTATATATAATATATATTTATATGTATTTATAATATATATTATTATTTATTAGACTATATTTTGTATAGCAAGTTATATTCAATATTGTTGTGTTATTTTAGTATCTATATTTATAATTAATCATATCGATTATTGTAATAATAACTTAGTACGCGTATGGTAGGTACGGGACATGAGCGTATATATTAGAGTGTCCAGCTTAAAAAAAATATCACATTTGAAAATAATACTCAGAAACTTGAACAAATTAATTGTAACTTGTAAGTATATCATAGAAGTGGGGCTGATTTTCAGTTTCTCATATTAAACAAACAGTATACCTATACTTGGTACCTTTCAGATATAACAGTTAAAATAATTCTCTAATTTCTTTCAATCAGTATACACTTTTTTTTATTTTTTTTTTTTTGTATCAAGAAATTATAATTTGGAAAAATGTAGCGATTAAATATTTACAACACGCACATGAACCGCATTTAATAAATTTTATTGCACTATTATAAGAATAATTTTAATAGTCAATGTGCTATACGCCAACTTTTTCGATCGAATTTTTCTCATCGCCCTGCATAAATATATATTAATTATTTTTTTTTTGTTTCTAGACGGTGTGACAATCGTAAATTTTGAGAGAGTACGATGACTTTTGAAAATTATCTTTGAATAGATTTATTTTATTTTTGTATTGAATAATACCCGGTCTGTTTTTTTTTTTTTTTTTTTTCTTACTTTTTTCGAACAAGTGAATGCGGACTTTGCAAAAATTGCACGTATCCCGATTGCATATAAATTGTAAATAAAAATTAGAGCGAAAAGCATGCCCATAAAAATACAGATGTACGCCTTTTCTTAATGGACTTTTATCTTTTTATCTTCACGTTACATGCAACTGCTTATGCGCTACATCATATTTACCTAAATATATATTAATAAAATGATCGAGTGTGACATCTTTATTTCAAGACTTTACCTCAAGTGGTAAACTTTGACTACCAACTCGTGAACATCTATTCTGTAGTTGGTAGGAAAAAAAGATGTGACACTGTTCCTACTTCTCTATCTATAACACCTTAAAGACTAAGATTTTGGGCCCCTGATATGGGACCCTGATATGTTATCTTGGTTCAGCAACTGAGATATTCAACAGAAAAAAAGTAATATAATCAACGAATCCGAAGCTCGCACAACCAAAGAAGTCTTGACAAGGATCCCTTGCTGACTGGGAAACTCGACTTTTCGACTTTGGCCTTGCGTGCGAGCTTCTCTTACTAACGTACATGCATATATACATATCTATCTCCCTTCACTCCTTCTCCAACAATTTTCTAGAAACTGTTCAACCCCCGAGATAATTTGCATACTCGAAAAGAATAACCTCTGACAACCCTCAGGACTAACATGCAACGCATCCATACACCTCATGCATACTTTTCACCCTTAAATTCACGAGCTGCAATATTTCTCAATACTAGATAGATTCCTTTGTGAAAGACTCCAGCCCCTATTTCAAATACTGAATACGAATACTATTCGTAATAAAAGAATTCTTACGACAATCGTACTTTTCTGGTTCATCTTTAAAATCCATCCTACGCAGAAATTTCAATTCACGCAAGGAGCTTTCAGTATTCGTTAATTCTGTGCATGCATGAAGAATTTATTTCCAAAATTGAAAATACCTTTCACCTAGATCTGTTAAAAAACTGTATGATTTTCAAAAAATTTTGTCCGCGAGTTATTCCGCTTTATGCTGGAGCCAACTAGCGCAATGTGATGTTTGTTAACATTGTCGAATAACCATGAGCAGTGAATGTACATACATGCACTTAACACGTTACTATCAAAGTGTTGCGGGTCTGCCTAGTTGACCTTGCAATTAATCTTGGCGAAAAAAAGAAAACGAAAAAAATCACAACATTTTTTCAGGAAACATTAAAACATTTACCCTCTCTTGCACTCCTCCTTTCACTCTCCGTCTCTCAGCCCGCATTTCCTGCCTCGATCAGAAGACTTCTTGCTTTCGCAGCTCTTTGCGAGAGCAAGAAGTCTTCTCGAGGTGTTCGAACCAGCGTCGTACCTCTTCGATATTTTCCCAGTACGGTCTGGTTATTGCTCTCTGGTTCTTGATTCAGTATTTTTAAACGATTACTAGCAAATTCGAGTATATCGAATCACTAAAACATCCCCTGCCTAAAGGGATTGCTGTCACCGGCAGGTTTTTCAGGCTCGACTGGTCTCCTGAACGGATTTGCATCTCCTTGGACTTCGTTCTGAGGCTGTTGCTGTTGACCAAAGACTGGCTGTTGCCCGTAACTCTGCTCCGGCTGGCCGTAATTCCGTTGCTGACCATACGTCGGTTGTGATGGCTGTTGCGGAACTTGTGGGGATACTGTAAACCCGCTTTGACCTCCATAACTTGTCGGTTGTTGTTCGTAACCTCCGCTTTGGTTGTAACCACTTCCGTTGTAGCCCGTTTGGGACTGATTGTATTGATCAGTTGAATAATCGGGGCCTTGATCGATGTTCGTTTCAGTTCTCCCCTGAGTCAAGTGATTTCCCACCTCACCACTGACTGGCCGTTGTTCTTGAAGAACGTAAGTTTGGTACTCTTTGTCCGGTGGATCTTGCATCAGGACATTAGCCTCATCTTGGAACGGTTTGAAGTCGTAGATGTGCCTCAGGTAATAAAGAACAGGGGCGTAAAGTAGGTTCGAAAATGCAATGCCAAAGTTCAAAGCAGTGAATCCAATTGCTTCCACTACACCGCCGGCTATTATAGGCCCCACTGCGTATGCAACGCTGTATGAGATATCGGCAATGGCGTAAATGCTTCCATAAACCGAGACGTATCGTACATCGACAAGATATCCAAGGGTTGGCAGAAGAGCCGTATCGATTAGAGCAATTCCGAAGCAAATTCCGCATATCGGTATCATAAGAATCTTGTAGGACGTTGAAAACGGAATTATAAAACAGCACACTCCTTCGAGGGCAAGTCCACCGGCAGCCATCAGCCATTGATGTTGAGGATATCGCTTCGCCATCTTGACAGTTATTATTACTCCAAATACGTGGGGGAAAAAGGCGGGTAGCCATATCATTCCCATTTTCCAGTTATCGCGGGTGATGTGGTCTTCCATCCACAGAGAGATAGTTGGCTCCAAAAATGCCAGGGCAACGTTGGACATCATCAAAGCACCGGCACATACTGCGATGTAAGGATCGATGAAAAGACGCCAGATTGGAATTGTGGGGCCTGAGTCTCTGTTTCTGTCTTTCAACTGTTCCTTCAGCGGTTTCATTACCAAAAGAAGCATAAAACCATCAGCTAAACTGACGAAGGCTAGGATCAGAAAGGGCATTTCTTTTCCAGCGAACTGGTACAGTGCACCACCAAACGGCGGTGCTACCAGACAACCAAAGCTGATGAAAGCAAGGGCGATTCCGAGCGCTTTCGATCTCTCCGATTCCTCAGTAAATCGATCGGCAATCATAGCGAGACCGGCTGTGTCTGCGAATGCCGAACCTACGCCCTGAAGACTCCTCGCGAAAAATAGTACCCCATAGCTTCGACCACAGGCGAAGACTGCAGTCGACAAGAACATTATGGTGAGTCCTATCATCATGGGAATGTCGTAACCGATTCTGTCGATTAGAGCACCGGAGAATGGGTTAACCATTAGCTGGACAATTGCCTTTGAGGCGAAGAGGATACCCGTCGCCGAGTCTTGGCCATGATGAGTGAGTCCTCCGTTTACTGTGCTGTTAGTCTCAGGTTCATCACCAAAGGCTCCAATGTATTTTAGGTAATCAGGGATAATCGGCACTATCACCATGTACAACATATTGTCCAAAAGTAGGGCTATGGATACGATGACGAGGATAAGTTTTCTCTGGGACTTTGGCTCCTGGAGTTTCGTCCAGACGACCTCCCTCAGTTCGCCAAACTCCATGTTGATTATCGGTATCGTAGTCATGGCTGCACAGGCCCAGGAGGCGCGAAGCGCCCGGGCCCACGGCGATTCGCTGACCCCAGGGGCCAGGTCAATATGCAGTAACTGCGATAACCCCGAGCTTTTCGTCGGAGGTGGCGGCGCGCATCAGGCCAGGTCGGGGATTACCTACAACAAATAGCGCAACAACAAGTCCGTTAGCTCACAGCTAAAGAAATCATCGTTAGGAATTTCAAGGTTTTTGGGCTTTTTTTTTTTTTTTTTTTTTAAGTATGTGGATTTTTCAGGAGAGGAGCCCTGGCCCGGCCATCAGCGCAACCGACCTCACCGTAACGACTGCATCTCATCGTTTTTGAGACCGAGACAGCTTTTGATTTTATTTTTACTCAGAAACATATAGAAAAAAAAAAAAAAAAAAAAAAAAAAAAAAATGTACACGTTTCAGCTGTCTATTACTTTTCTGTCATAGATATATAAATTACTCTTGATGCATATTTGCGTTCGAAAACTTTAGGCTTGCAGATTGACGAAGCTGGCTAAAGGCTCCCCTCGAAGACCCGCTGTGATCAAATTTGTTTTTTTTTTACTTTTTTGTAATAATTTTGTTAAAAAAATTGATTGATATTAATTTAAATCTTCACAGTTGCGTTCTGCATCATTCGACATCCTCTGCCACCATCAATTATACTAAACAAAATCCAGGGCCGTGTTTACGTCGTCGAAATAATTTAACTCTTCTGATAATTTCGCCATTAAGTAAAATCGACTAGAGTATACAGTATATCAGATCGTAAACGTGATTTACGAACTCGCATCCTGCATACAAGCTGAACTAAGGGTGACTATGCGATCGCGTGACTCTTACTCCTAGATGATGAGGGGTGGTGCTGCTTGTTAACGATACACGCGAATGAATCGACCCTAAGAATAAGAGGTACCATATAAGAATAACAGCAGCCAAATATCAAATCCTTCCCCTTTTTCATTTCGGATATATATTCCAAATACTGTCGTTACCTGACCGCAGAGTCCAACGAAAGCAGGACAATTTCGTTCGATCAAAACGAACTAAAACCCTTAATTAGCGCTAGTCATTAAAAGTTTTATTCCCTAGTCGTTGGTGGGGGGTGTAAGGGCGCGATTCGAAGCACCACTGATTCGTCACGACGCCTGGAGTCGATCGAATGTGTATCTAAGGAGTGATTCTAGCCTTGGAATATGTTTGCTAATTTATCCGCAAGTAGGTAGTAAAGCAAGACCTCAACATTTATGGTCATAAAACGAATTTACGAGTTACTTACGACTGCGTGCATCTGCAGGTTGTAAAATTTCGTTTTTTGACCACGATCAGACCGATTCGAATATAAAATTTATTTCAATATTGTCGAGATAACGATTTCGATTGCTTAGTTTATTCGATGCATTAATTATTTACCGAATGGATAAAATTAACAATTGAGAACCTCCTAAATTATTTCCTCTAACATTTGCGCCTTTTTTCATTTCCACGGATGATTCCATTCGTTCGTCGGCGTGTGATGGCCGGCGAGATAGGATAACCACCCTTTTATTGAAATTAGTTGCATTGGGTGACCAAACAAGGTAGGTATACCTACACCCACCTAGAATATTACTTGCTGGTTGGATCTCTGGGGAAATGATACTGCAAGCCGGTCCCTACTTAATTAATTGTACCACGGTCCGTCGATGCTTTAATGTTTTAAAGTATTTACTTAGCGAATGAACGAGGGTTGCTCCTGGTTCCATCGTTTTGCAACGCCAGGGTTGTGACAGTTTGGGGATGGATGCGGAGTAGAGGGTGTCTAAATACCGGTTAGTTAGATCGGTCTTGTTATACAACAAACTTTTGACATTCGTGAGGCAGTGTGCAGCGACACTCCTACTTCTGTAACTTGTCAACGACAGTATAGCTAAACGAAAGGCGATTTAATCGTCTATCCTAATTATAAAGAAAACACAATTTCAAGAACGTAAACGACAAGTTATTCACGATTGAATTTTATAACTGGAAATCACACACCTCGTTACGGAATGGTCGAGGTCCATCACCAATATTAGCCGATTAAAAAAAAAAAAAAGCAAAGATTGGGTGATACGCAATGAAACCGATACTACATCGCAATTGAGAATAATTTATGTGACATATAGAAAGTAACGACTCACCAGAGTTGGTAGCGAATTTTTGTCGCAAAGAATTGGCGAGACGTTGGGGGCCCGCTAACGGCAAATTTGCCAGCAAGCCGCTCAGAGTAAGGCCCGTTACTTCCGGGCCTTCGTCCGAGCCACTTCTCGTCTCCGTCGTTCCTGTCGTCCCCTGGCCCTCCACCTTTCTAGCCGCGATTTTTACCGCGCCTGTAATGTCGAATCAGAATATCAAATTAAACACACATATTTTTAAATTTGGAGGACAAAATAAAGGAAAAAAAAAAACAATAAATTTGATAAAAAATTAAATCTGATGAACTTTTATCCTGGCCACCTTATAGGTGAATAATTAATAGACAAGGTGCCAAATATTGTTTAGTAAAAATAGCACGAGTAAGCTACTGGGGATAGGTAACCGTGATGGCTTCTTGCTTTATATAGCTTTCGGAGCTTTTGAAAAGCTACACGCAGGGTCGAGGACGCGCTTAGACGAGGAAAATCTACACGTGATATCGTCGCCCCCTCGTTTGCTGGACGTGGATCAGATTTCGGTGTAACCTGGGGCTGGAGGGTCGGAGGGCCGGAAGGCCGGAGACTTGACGTCGCAAAAAATAGTATGACAGGTCGACAGCACGCGGCAGTAGGTACTTAACAATCGACTTAGGTCTTGCGGTTTATTTAAAGTAAGAAATGTAAAGAACTATAAAAGGACTTCACAGTTCTCCGGATACAATCGAATGTTGCCAAGGCAAGACTTTGAATTCGTGAATCGACATTGTGATATATACCTGGACAATTAAAGCCATTGTCTTTGATCGAATCAATGCTCGATCGACGTGCTTGAGGTGCATTTTCAAATTGGAAGAGAAAACTTGAGAATATTTTCATCAAACGAGATTCTATGTGTTCGATGTACAAGATTCAGGAATTTTGAACTTTCTCTAATTCGAAATTCACACCGTTTCATAGAACGCTATATTTACGGTTCGATCATAACACCTGGACACTCAATATTAGGTGATTTTAAACTGGGGTCGTCACCTGGTTTCGTAAGAACTCATCACCGCTTTTAAAGACCATGGTATCGTGCCAGCAGAGATAAAGTGCGAATAGAACCAAGCTTGATCAAAAATTGAACTTTGATATATAAAATAATGAAATTTAATTGAGAATAATAATCATGGAATTAGAAATAATGCAAACAATCATTTTTACTTACGTAGACCAAAATGCTCCCGGCAAGGAAAACACGCGGGCACCGCGTCACGACGTGTCTCTCCCTCGAGGTAGCGTCGGGACGTCTGCCGTCGAAGGTGTCCCCGCCACCGGGTCACCCGCACCCCTCGCACCCCCCTTTCATTCTAGCAACCCCTGTCGAGGGCGCAGTCGCTACCCGGAGTTACCCGGGATTGGCTCGAAGTTCGTGCGTCAGCCCCCTGGTACGAGGAAGGTGGCCAGGTACGACGTCCGCCGGTCGATGATGCCCAGTATTTCTGTCCCCAGGTCGATACCTCTCACCTGTGAAGTAGTGCGCGCGGGTGAGCGGGCAGGACGAGGGTAGGAAGGGGTTAAGAACTCAGTGTTTTTCAACCTGGGGGTCGTCCAAGTGGTTTTGAGTGTCTTCGAGTTGACCCCAAGAGCATTTACGGTTTTCCGTCTTGGTGACAAACACTTGAAATGATCGCAGCTTCAGGGAAAGATCATCATTTTTTTTTTTTTTTTCTTTTTTTTTTTTCATGCGAATAAATTTTCAGTTATTTTACCTAAATTTTTATTGACAAGTTGGAGAAGATGACGGGAAGCAAATCATTCGAAGGTTGACTAGCACTGAATTTTCTTCAACAAGGTATGAAGAAAAGGGTTCGAGCTCGAAGGATTTCTCAGGAATCCTTGAGTAGAAATCATATCTCAGAAAAGTGATACACGAGCCATTCCCCATTCACTCCCGTATCTAAGAAGGCTGACACCAGCCTACCTACCGTACGATTTGTGGAAACAACCATCTGGCCAAGAGCTTGCGCGGAGACGAAGAGGAGCGTAAAGGGACGGTTTCATTGAAGGCGGCCATTGAAATTGGTACAAGCTTTACCGAGGCTTGTTCGCGTTCATTCAGTGAACCGAATCCGGCTCCAACCTTTCGACAAATTTCTGCTCATCTGACTATATAGGCTAGAAAATAATAACCATGGATACATGCAAAAACCAAGGTTTCGAATTGCGCGAACTTTACCTTTACCAACGGGCAAATACCACTTTGCAAACCTTTCGTTTTTATTTCGGGAAAGTTGTCACCGTTACATCCACGGGGCTGATTATAGCTGACGATGACAATCATGGGCTCGATTCCTGAGATCATGCGATAAATTTTCGTATGCAAAATTCGCCTTTCGACCAATCATGTGATAATTTCAAAGAAAGCGAACATCGCGATTGGGCGGAAAACGAATCTCGCATACGAAAATTGATCGCATGATCTCAAGAATCGAACCCCATGGCTCGATTCATTTTCGATGAACGTCTACGACCCACCTTGTTTGATCCTCCATCTCTGAGTATCTATCGTTTTCCATATTTACGCCATTAGCGGCGTTCGCTATCTGAACAACACGTTTTCTTATGTGTCGGCTAATAAATTTCTACCGTGATAAAAAAAATTGTAAATCAATCAAGCGGTAAATTTCTCTCGTCAATCGTTTCAGAGAATTAACCACTAATCGATCTTGAAAACGACTCTGAAAATCAAAATTCATCAAGAATTAAGACGATAATTAAAATCTTATTTTCGCGTTCTTTTCATCCGCTCGCCGCATTATTTAATTAACGTTTAATATTTTGCACGACCTTTGTGCTGGCTTGACTTCCAGGCATTGAATTTTCCGCCGAGTTTCTCAATGGTCGGAGATTTCACGCGCCTTCAAGTCACCATGAGTAACAAAACCAGCCCACATTCAGCTATGGTGCCTTATTTTCTGTTCGTGAAGTTTACTTGACGAGCTAACCGCTATAATTTACTATACTACAGTGACAGCTGAGGGATGGGCGTGTCGACTTTAGCCACCCTCAACGTGCCACCCTTGGGACTAGTATTTGAGCAAAATTTTAGGGCTGATTCCTTCGAGGTATAGCCGATTAATTAAAGATATCGTTCGTGAGATGAGTTATAATTGCAGCTAATCTCGTGGCATTTGAACAAACTCCTTTTTTTTTTCTTTTTTTTTTTTTTTTTTTTGGGTGAAGACGTAAGATACATCCATAGAAAGTTTGAAAATTTATTCAAATTCGTTGTACACATTGTGTTATATCTGAAATTTGACTCGATCTTCACTTTTCCGTTCGCTATATCTTGTTTGTTAAACGTTATCGCATTTATCGTCACAGATTTCGTATTATATATCTGTGGATCACATCTTTGGCCTTTTAAGTTTACCTAATAAGTATATATTTCGTGTTCTGTTTCCTATATTTAATCGACATCAGATTCTAAAAATCATGCGAAATTTTTCATGTTTGTACAAATTTTTTCAGTCATTATCTGTTCGTCAAAGTATAATATACGTCCTTTCGGAACTTTCATTTTAAAAAGTTGACATTCAAATCACTTACGAAATATTTATCGAATCGAATTCGTGTTATTCTTTGATCCCGTTATCTCTATCATTTGAAATTAAAACAAAATTAACATTTAACATTAAACAAGAATTTCACAGCTCAATCCAATTGATTCTTCAACTTTCACTAAAACTTCGTCAGGTAATTTTCAAAAAAAAAAAAAAAAAAATCCTTTTAAATATCTCAGGTAAAACCTAATATATCCACTCAGGGACATCTCAATTATCAGAAAACTACGCGTCTATACGATATCTACCAGGTTGCAAAATAATGATGATTTCATTGCTAAACTCTATTACGCACTCGCACACATGGCCACCGCAGACAGTCTGTTGTTTCGCAATATGTGCATGTACCATTACACTCTGATAACTGTGAGAAGTTACCTTCCTTCCTTGCATATAGGTAGGTAAAGTAAAGCATCAGGTATGTCCTGGTTGAAGCGATGCACAGCGGCCGTTAAGTGCTTGGATGGATCTAAATTTCGTAAGAGATTTAGTCATATATATTCAGATATCAAAGTATCCTCTTGTTTATTATAATAGTATAATTAAGCGATTGTATTCTGAAACTTTCACGACGTCTATTATAAAGAACGAAGCATATAACTATTCAACAAAATCGTGACTATACCTATCTGCAAAGGTGGTATAATTGGAGCTCTCCATACTATCCGCACATTCTATTCACACAAGAAATGAAATAATTCTTGCGAAGGGTTCTACAGAGCGATATTTATTTAATAGAAAACTGTCAGTTTATGACAAGTTTCTTCTATCGTTTTATATTCTCTATTGCAATTTCAATTCCAATTTGTCTGACAATAAGATTCCTGCGGGTTAGGAGCTACGTGGGAATCGTGGCTGACTAATATCTGCCCTTTTACCACTGCGCCAGCTATTTGTAACAAGATTAAATCCACGGTACTTCTAACTCTGTATTAATTAGTGCGATTTTTCGATTAGCGATCGTTACTGAACTTTGATAATTTTTATTCTTATCATATAATTGTTGAAAAATTAGTTTCGTTAATGAATTCAATTTTCAAACCACCATAGATATTTTGTTCCTTCATGAAAATTCCCTCGAAGATTTGAATTGAGACGGCGTAGAATATACCTGAACTCCGAGCTGTTAGATGATGTAAAGATCTCACGTCGTAACGTTTAATTCTTAACTGAGAAATGGTAGTTAGGTATTATTACTTCGAGTGTATAGTAGAAACATTAGCAATGAGAAATTCTACGTATACAGATGATAAATCTTCGAGGAGATATCGTTATAATAAGGTATTGCAAAATCGATTTTTTTAGACAATAAAAAAAACATTCGAAGAATAGAATATCTGCTATGAGAAAACGTTATTCATGTTGTTTACTTAGGTAAAAAAAATTCCCGAAATCTATATACCAAACAGTAAAGTCTGAACGATGCAAGTTCGTACTGTGATGGTTCAGACAGCATAGTATTTTGTGCGGTTAGCAAGCCACCAGAACGTGAAACAACACCTGGCAGGTCACGATGCGAGGAGGCCGGTATGGATCAATAACGCGAACGACGGCGCGTCGGAGAATGAAAATCCAGGAAAATCCAGAAATACAAAGTTTCTACCAGGCGTTTCGGTCCCTCGCGGTTCCCTAGCCGGTAACGGTGACTAGTCCCTGGCCATCTTTGTCCCTATTTATATCCCTGGGATTTGCAAAAGTCTCGTAAACTACCGCAATTGTGTTCTATACGTACTATATTGCATATGTATGATACGTATGTATTACATAGACGTTACTTTACCCTGCTCTAAACCGTAACGTAATAAAACTACCCCTGGGTGGTTTAGCGCCAAGAACTACATGTGGAAGAAACATCCTAACTGTCAAATATGTATGAGAAATAATATTTTCGTCAAATGATGATATGCGGTTCCATATGTACCTGCGAAAGTCTGAATGCGTAAATTACAATCAAAGTTCATTTTCTCATTTGTACTTTAAACCTGAAATTGTACAAAACACCATTTAACGTGTTTTGTTATTTAGAGGTAAACTCGCAGTCCTGATTTTTTTTCCTTTTTTTTTATACTTGAAGACGTCGATCAAAGTCTAACCGATACCGAGAGACGCTGGTTAGAGTCTTATAAACGTCTTGTACATTTGTTACCGAAAGACAGCAGTGAGCCATGTCTTCGATACAGAAACCCAGGACTCCTGGTAAGCCGACGACACGTTGAATACCAAGTAGGTTAATTTCGTTGTACCCGATCGAATTCCAGACAAACAAGGGTTCGCTTGCTTGCCTGCTCGCCAGTTCACTCGCCTGCTCACTCGCGCGATCGTAAGGCTCAATCTCTCACGAAACGTAGTTAAAAAAAAAAAAAATCTGGTTTGCTGCCAAGGTAGAACATGCCTATCTCTGGCACCCCTCAGGTTAGCTAAACCCCTTTCTGATTTAATTACATGATAAATGCAATTCGTGAAGTGCGAAGTCACCTGGAGAATGCAGAATATAACTCGAAGATTTTTTCCTTTCATGGTTCTACCAGCTGGAGCTAAAATCGAACCTTTCGATCTGATGCACGTTATCATTTTGATTGCTTGATTATTTTACACAGATTTCAATCTATTTTGATTTTTTATTTTATTTCCGTACTCTAATCGGCAATTATTTTATCTTGTGAAATATTGCGATTCACTTTCAGTCTGCGAATGGGAATTCACTCGTGGTTGCAGGGAGTCGATCCTATTAGGATAGACTGTGGGTATTGTATATGACTATTTTTTTTTTTTTTTCATTCGATCGAAGGAAACTAGTTTATATTTGTTTTTTTAGTCATTCGATCGATGGAGGTGTGTTTCCCAGTTATTTGCCGCATATATAAGCAAACATCCCGGACACTAGGTATAACATTACCGTAATCGCATGGGAACTAGGTGACAGTAGAGCTGCGCTTAGCGGACGAACAGGCGAAAAGAAACAACCTCTTACAATTAGATATCCTCGTAGTTCAGTCTGGCATGCTTTTCTTTCTACATATGTAGTGAAAAGCAAGATACACGAGCCACATTAGCATCGCTGTAAATGAATTACCATCCGAGATTAAATGAACATAGCAAGTCAATGATCACTGCAGTTTAAGCAATAATTAGAATCACGCTTCTCGCTCGAAGCTATTGCTCCAATCGCCGAGCCTCTGCACTTTTTTTTTTTTTTTTTCGTTTCATCGTCTTGAATATCAAGAAAAACGGGTTGAATCAACCGATCAACCGGAAATAAAATCGGCAAAAAATTTTTACTGTGTAGTGAGAGGCACTATTTCCAAATTTTACACAAACGATCATACCATGTGAGTTATAGGCTGAAACAGGATAATTTCTATCATTAGTAAACTCGAAGAATACGTATAGATTTACAAACGCGTGCATCTATACTTATAATACTCGTCGTTTGAAAATTGATCATTATTTCGAAGTTGATAGTAACGAATCGAGATATTTTTAACGACTTCTCAAATTACTTGATTATTTCTCGATATGAATATCCAGTGACCAGTCGATATTTTAGCCGAAATTATTTATTTGAATTTTATATAAAATAGGCAAAAATTTTAATTGGAAACTAACGATTATGATTCCAATCCGGAAGGCTTATAGTGGTTTCGTGAAAGACAACCAATATTTTTTCGATCAACTATAATGCCTTGGTCTAATACGTCAGGGTATATTAATAATTCATTGCACGCACCAGACCCTGCAGTTAATAATAAAATTGTAAGTTTACGTCTGCGATCGAATTCATAATTCCGTTGGACGCGTTGTTAGTGTATATGAAACTAAGTTCCCAGCTACGATGTTAAAAATAAATTATTATCCTACCGTACATTGCGGGGGTCTATACGGTACCCAATACGTCCCCTCTTATAATATAATATTCCAGGCAATTACAGTGTTTGCGGATCAAACAGAGGAACTTGTTTCAACCCCGGTATTCGATGCCACCCTTGTCCCACCATTCCCTATAGTCCTGCACACTGCTTCCAGGGATGAAAAGAATTCGTCTGGCAATCGGGCGAAGAGTTTGCATTTTGCTGAAACAATCACCAATTAATTATTCACGTCATTAAACAACAGGCTGCTGTATAGCAAACATATTATCACGTATTTTAATAATTAATTGCGAAAAAATATCTCAACGACGCGGACGCGACGCAATATCTTCTCTTAGATTTACAACATTTTTTTTTTTTTTTTCTTCTTTTTTTTTATATAAATTATGACTTTATGTTCATTGTTACATACCATCTTCCATACAGACAATGCAATACACAACCTATCACGCAAATCATCATTCCATCTACCATACAGGTCTAAAGAATTACTTTATCCTTTTGTCAAGTAAATTTATTGCTGATTAGATGCTAAAGGTTTGATTGAATCTCATTCCCGCATGCATTAAAATCAAGAATAGAAATCATCAATTTATCTCTAATATATGAGTATAATTTTTAGGTGCAATTCAATATATATACCTAAAGAACTCCAACTATCTTGTAAAGGTGTTTAGTTAGTGCGTCATATACAGCACGCACTATTGCCGTACAAATATTGCACAAGATATTTGCTAGTACGTAAGTTTTCACCAAGTATAATTATCGTTTAACATCGACTCTGGTATAACAAATGGTTAAACTTAGTGTAAATCTGAGGATATGTCGTGCCAACTTGATCATAGAAATGTGAAAGAAAATCTTTAACATTTGTTAAAACGGTTTTTTCATGTGGTATTGAACCATAAAAATCTATATATATATCACTCGGTTTATAGCTGTAATAAAATTACGCTAGGATATTCGAATATCAATTAACATCATCGGTATATTATAAGCTCGTTGATTACCTCATCGGCGAAAGGAAAGATGCGTGCGTTTAATGTATAGGTATGAAACCATCTCAGCCTTGCACTCGATCTATTTACCCAACTCGTATATGCATACATTTGTTTAGAGAGACTGAAAGGGCTATTACGGAACGAAGATATTCTCTGACAATATAGTGGGGGGTCATTTTTTGATCTCTTCACTATATGGAGGATCGTTGGGATTTCTCAATCGCTTTCAGATACATATTATACAATCTATAAAGTAACGTGGGACGTGCAGAGTTTGAAAGAACCTATAGTGTGAACCAAATGACTGAAAGTTATATGGTTATGAGATAGATTATAAATTAATATAAAAGTCAATTAGAACTCGAACAAGGAAAGAATTAATCAACGAAATGAAAAACGGTCTAGTAGTATTTACAAATCCCTCATTACCCTCGACGAGACTTATGAGTTTACATTTCTTATCCGCACCTCCGCGTTTTCACACAACTATATAATTACGCTAATTACTATAATATATTACGATCTCATTATATAGGTAAATATCAGAAGAACTTTTTTTTTTTTTTTCTTCCACGCTTTTTTTTCCTCTCTCTCGATTTAATTACTATTCTTATCGTAATCATAGTTTAGCGTAATACTTGGATTAATTTTTCTCCGACAATCACAGACCTTTAAAAAAAAAAATCTATATCTTGATTCTATAAAATTTTCGGATATTTTCAATCAACAAAAATCCATTTAAATTAACTTATCACGTTTTAAGTCGTGACAAAAAAATTCCTAAAAAATGTACGTTGAATATTATCGATAGCATGAGATTCTCGTAGTTGTAGAATTTTCCTGATGCACAATTTTTACAACTATAACTTTTTTTTTTTTTCTTCAATTTACTTTATTTTTTATACACTTATTCAATCATCTATGTCAGTTCTTCGAACAGTTTATCTGAAGCCGTATGCTTATGTCGATATGAAATCTTGGTATACTTTGCCAACAGGATTGGCAACATTACATATGATTCTATAGAAATGGGTGCGTGGAATACGGGGCAGTATTCGTATACGTAAAACTTTGCATAGGTGCGCTATTAGATTAAGTATGCACATCACGGACAATTGATTTTCTAGCCGCTAGTGTGATTTCACGTCTTGCTACTCTGCACAACTCTCTTTAACACAACGAAATAATGGCTCTCTCTATACAGTGCACACGTTATGTTGTTTATATTCGTCTGTAGCAGGCCATTTACAGGTGTAATAATTACGGCAAACCCATGAGAGTAGAATACGTAATTTAAAAGCAAACCCGTAATCTAGTATCATTTTTTTTTTTCTTTTTTTTTTTTTTGTCTCTATCAAACTAACGTGGAATTACCGAAGCATATTACAGTTCCACCAGCTTAGATGCAGTTATAAACACATGAACAATTTTTCATCCTATCAGCAAGCAATGAAAATTCGATTAATCTGCAACGATTATAAATTATACTGTATAGATTATTTTCAGAGATTTTGTTGAGATAATCGATCTGTGCACCTGTGCATCTTTCAATCGTGACTCGTGGTTAAAATCGCATGTCATGATGTCGAGTTACTTTCAAATACATGAGACAATTACGCATTGTATTATAATATACATATGGGAACATTTGTAAATGAGCGTTTCTTGAAGAGTTTCATTGTAGTATTTGCAAGTTGAAGTTTAATTCGTTTGAAATTTTCTGCCATATATAGGAAATAATAGCCTAGGAGACTCATTCCTTCATTGACATTGCGTTCTCTACTGGGTATAATTTTTTTTCAATTCCACACTTCTTTTCACACTATACGTATTCACTTTGGACCATTACAGGTCTCGCCAAACCGCGGCGAAGAATTCTTGAATATTTTAGTTTTCATTGCGGAAAAGATATCCCTCGGAAGATTCTGACCCCACGTAAAAACGAGAATAGCAAATAATATACGAAATCGTGAGGAACACAACAGAATTGTTGTGAAACCTTTGTAAATTAAAATCTCCGCAGAACCTGGCGATTTATTCACGTAAAACCCGTGGCTTAATATTACAGTAGATGCTTTCCGTACCTACCGCATTTTTCCTCCAGAATATTCCGTACCTCGAGAGGTGGTAAAAAAAAAAAAAAAAAAAATAGAAAAAATTAAACAACACGGAATTTGGAAAACGCTGAAAATCTGTTATCCCACAATTTTTATAATTATTCTGCATAATCATAATGTTTTGGAGCAAACTTTGAGCTCTAATCCAACTGAAAGCAAAGTTTCGATACTCCAAGCCTACGAGATTATACTCATAAATGCGGTGAAAATCCTAGGTGAAGGGCGCGAGAAGGTAATTATTTTATGTCAAAGCTTCGAAATTGCTTCTGCATAACGTTGGGCGTTGAATTCATTTTGCATTGATTGCATGTCGATGTAAAACTTAGGAATTATCGTGGCTTGAATTGAGATGAGAAATCATGAGAATCTCGGTACGTTGAATCAGCGACTGCAGAAAGCTATCATTATTTAAACTGCATCGAATTGGAAATTTCCAGACCAAAATTTATCGAGAATAATTAACCAGATTTCTCTCTTGATGCGATGGTGATGTTCAAAGATCTGTCTATTCATAGACCACCAGGGTTGTCATTGAACAAATATTATCTTACGAGCAGACTTCGTGATCAAAGTGCGACTGGCATCTTAATTGATGAAATATCGACAAGCTTATTAAGAGAAGACGATTCACCAAAGCTTCTATCTGCACCTGAATCGGGTTTATTATCATAACGTTACTGATTGACAACAAAAGTAGAGATATATAGAATTCAAACCATACGCGTACAGTTTAGTTTGAATAAAATCACAGGAAAGTGATAATATCCGTGTGAATCCTCGGAAATAAAAGTTCTCAATGTAATTTTTCACTCTACAAGTTAGACGAAATAATTTCTCAGATGTAAAATATCTTCCGACTGATGAATGCCGCTCATAATTCAATGCAAGATTTCTCAAGGTGCAAATTCCGGAGGCTGTATACTTTACACTATCCTGCAGAATTGAGAGGGTAGGCGGACAGGAGGAAATATATTCAGATTGGCCAGATTATACCAATTAGAAA
This sequence comes from Tenthredo mesomela, assembly GCA_943736025.1. Lineage (NCBI taxonomy): Eukaryota > Metazoa > Arthropoda > Insecta > Hymenoptera > Tenthredinidae > Tenthredo > Tenthredo mesomela. The sequence goes on along the minus strand of OX031015.1, from coordinate 32,342,048 downwards.
ATATATTACGATTTACATTCAGAAAAAGCAATTATTTATAAAATAACTCGTCGATTTTCTACACGCTGACAAAGTTGGAGCATTCATTTTTCTTGCACAGGGTTCCGTTCGTCACTGGAATGATTGCATTTATCTTTCCACTTTTTTCTTTTTTTTTCTTTTTCTCTTTTTCTTCTCAAACCACAAATCTCCTTCCTGATATGCCAGCCATGGAAGCGATAAGTTATCAACGGCGTTCATCTGCCTCTTGTAAAATATGCTCCAGTTTGATAGATCGACGTCACTTATATAGCGTGATCGTATGCTGAATAAAAATGCTCGAAGTCAGCTCTAGTGTTTTACCTGTTCCCAACGTGTATACGTGAGGCGTATCTACACTTTGGTGATAAAAATAACCAAGTGTTCATCATTTTATGATGAATTATCTTTCTTGGGAAATCAATTATCAGTACAAAACTGAACTTTGCTGAAAAAGACTAAACATCGATGTAAACCTACACTGAGAAAAAGGTCTGGTTGACACAATCAAATTTTTTGTTCAGTCAACCAAAAATTTGGTTGCAAAATTTTGGATATCCCAACAAAATTTTGGTTATCACAACAAAATTTTTGGTTGACTGAACAAAAAATTCTATTGTCCATATAATAACCAAATTTCGGTTGTTTCAACAAGACCTTTTTCTGAATGTATCTATGCGGAAATAAAGCCCATGGAATGGCGATTTAGACGGAATAATACAATAATGTTTAGATTTATTCTTCCGGAGTTGGTCTCCTGAAGCTTTTACATCGTGTAAAATTCGCGTCCACCTTGTGTCTCGGGGGTAAAACCTAGAATAAGTAAATATCGATTACCTCGATCCTATTGATCCCCCGGTTTCCCAGTAGGTATATTATTCTAAAAATAACGCGACATTATAAAATGAAAACTGACAGCGTCTGCGTGTTTGCGTGTCACGAATGAAGTCTCCAACGGCCAAACGTCGAGCAAGAGCCAGAGCCAGAGCCAGAGTCGTGGAGGCCATGGACTTCCCTCCTGGCAATCGATTCAACAGCATAGCAGAGGCCATGAACACTGACTGTTTCCTCTTCTACCCCTATATACAAACCTTCCTTCGTCCCAACGTCCCTCCGTCGCACCATCCCTTCGTCTCGCCGTCTACGTATAGGTATTCTACACCCGTTGAGCCTAGGTACCTACGGGGTACCGAAGGTGGTTATATACCTTCATTTATATATATTCCTTGAAAAGGGGGTGAATATATTGATCGAGTAAGCCACGCCTACCACCCCCGCACGCCACGCCTTTAGGGGTTCTGTTTTTCAGGGATGATGGGGCAGAAGGAGGGTTGAGGAATTTTTTTTTTTTTTCTCTTTTCTCTTCCTCTTCTTCTTCGTCTTCTTCTTTCTGCGCGCACCAATTTGTAACGCGGATTTTCGACTTTCCGTGTCCTGATCGTGGAGCCAAGGCCAATGTTGGAAAACGGTAAACGGTTCAGATAAGTTCGAGAGATTCGTGGCTGTTCAAACCTTCCGTTTCTTCCGACGAAAGATAAGAGGCTTTCATTCTTTTCGTCTATGGTTCGGTATGCCCCATTTTTTTCTTTTTTTTTTTCTCTCTTTTTCTTTTTTTCTTTCCTCCCCTGCTCCAACCTATAGCTACATACTTCATTTTTACATAAGTCTCTCTTTGCTTTCGCCTCACTTCAACCCCACTCGTAAATACTGCCGAGACGCCTACGCAAATACGTATACAAACTGAATTAACGAAATTATTCACGATACGCTTATTACGAGTTTGACTCTTTCTTAGCATTTTCAATTTTCCTTTAATTTTTGGCTTAATTTCGTCCGCAATTATTCAGTAGTTATTCTTTTTGTATCGTGATGTTACTAAAAAAAAAAAAAAAAAGAGGCTCTCATCACAGAAGGAAACTCGAAAATTTCGGGATTTTTTTTTTTATTTCAACCTATTTGCAGCAGTCGAACACAAATTCACACATCTGTGCTTTAGGGCTCGAACGAAAACTGTCTAACATTATTCACGTTCACTGGGTGATTTATGTCGTATTTTTTTTCTCACCCAACATCCCCATCGTTTAGTATAGGTCCCGTGAGATTTAGAAATATTTCACCAAAGTTTTGGCTCTCGTTCCCAAACCAGATATAAGCTTTATACTTTATCGTTTCGGTGAAATTTATTCACCTGTATTACTTATTTATTTTTATTTTCAAGTAGGTATAGGTAGCAGAGAATCTTTAACACATTTTTTCATACATAGAAAGAAAGGTTGACTTGATTCAAGATAATTTTGGGGTCCAAAAATGAAGACCGTAATTTTCTCGGATCAAATCAAAATTTCGGTCTTCATTTTTGGACCGCAAAATTATCTTGAATCAAGAATAATTTTCTTGGATCAAGTTAATCTTTTTTTTCTGTGTATTCTCCTATACATTGTCCATTTCCGATGTATACCTATATAATTGAATAATTAAAATCATATTCTCGCTCAATATATCATGCAGAGATTTTCATCATGCACCCATTAAAATTAACAGTTCGATTATTCAAAACTATAACGATGCCAATGAATAACATCAAACCGATTCGAACAGTGTCAATATATTATTTCACCTACCCGCGTATTATTTTTCGTTTAATTTTCTAGTCGACAACGTTCTTAGCATCTGTCTTTTAATAATGAAAAATTGGATTAACTGAATGGACTAGTGGGTATAGAAAACGAAGAAACGTTGTTATTTCAGAAGAATAAATTGAATCTCACTTGCAGATACACGTCTGTCGGAAAACATACTTGAAATAACATTAAAAGTTACTGTGCGCATTCAGATTACATTAAAACTTTTTTATCAACGTCAGTCAAACTCGTAATAGCTTATTACATCGGGGGCACATAGCGGAAATAAACATTCAAAAATAAAACAGAGGTTGAATATTTGACGATAAAATCTTGAACCCCGTTTTTTTATCGATTTATACATATTTGTGGATTTATGCAGTGGATATACCATTTGATTCGAGAAATGCGCGAACTGTATGAAATGAGAGAAATTATATTTCTTAGATGCGGATCAGAGATCGGCAAGTTAAGTCAGCATCGACGTTGAGTCTGTCTAATTATCGATCTGCTTCGAATACCTTACAGATCGAGCTTTCCAACGCTACATATATATATATATATATTTTTTTTTTTCTATTTTCATTCACATGCGTAAACCACGCGGGTTGCATTACACGTATAAGGAAGATACGCGCAACTAGAGTCCCTCGATTCCTGTACCAAGCTATGGTATAGACGTATAAAATACACTATTTGCTTATACCGTTAGTCTTAGAACAGCAAGACCGTGCATGGTCAATTATCATAATACTTTCTCTGATCGATGTCCCCTTTTGTACCTTCAGTCCGCGGATCGTCGTTGGAGATATCTTCACCGATCCTCTATGGAGAAAGTACTTACCGTACGACTACAGGAGCTATAGCAGCATGGTCGTTAAACGCGGCGTATACCTATACTTACACAGAGATCTGATATCTGTTTTCAATTTTAGGATATTTAATCCAGCTTTTAAAATGATTTCAAAATTATGTTAATTGATTTCGTTTAAATTGAACACGAAATACTTATACAACTATCAGTTTCATTTTTTAACATTAAAAACCCAGTCTTTTAGACAAACTTTCTGGATTTGATATGTAACCCAATTATTTTTCAAGAATGAAAAAAATTTTTTTATCATTTATTTTCTTCTTATTATCTTCTTTATTGCAAATGTTATGAAACTATGGGGATTAACCTATACGTAAAATAATCAGAGGAATAAACCGTCCAATTAGAATTCATTTCTGTTCGTAACCGTGCAGGTATAGTATACGATCTCACTATATAGCTAATGATGAGTTAACCGAGCGCTATTTAAACCGTTGCATCTGTGGCAACGGTAAACCGAATCGAACAAGATTTATACAAGACGGAAGCGATAGTAGAATGAATAATATTATATCATTTAAAATGAGACAGACGTGTCGGATAGTATAGGTGAATTATAAGTATAACTATTAAATTAAATAATTCCAATAGTAATTGGTGCGTTGTTCAAACGTTATTATATTTCGTTAATGGCTTAAAATTTGAGAATATAAAACGATAAACAAGTTCAGTTTACGATATTTCACGTATCGGGTGTGAGAAATCGTTTGCTGCGTGTAATAAAAACGATTTATTTCTAGTCCTGTTATTACTGTTATTATATACACAGGTTGAGTAAGCGACTATATAACTATCTTGTTCCATCACGTCATTTTTTGAATAACGATAAATCAGATTGTTCACATATTATGACACGTCTAATCAACGTACCGTTAAATCATAAGCTGAATAATTATTAAGTAACTAATGAATTGCGTGAATGTTAATTCGAGAAATTAACATTTACTGATTTATAAAAAAATACTTTCGATTTCTCATTCATGCTTTACAGTTTGAACTGTGCGTATTAATTCTCGTCTCTGCGAGATTCGTTGGTTTTTAGACAGTTGAAATTTTCCGGAATCGTGGCTATAATTGAATCCGTGCCAACGGATAAAATTAATGCATGTAAATCCTGGAGTTGGTGTAAATGCGGTAAATTCCTGCTTAAATTTATGAATATGAATTATACGTATTTCCTCAGATCTAACAGATCTTCGAATATTCATGTAATTATCATCGAATAATTCAACATCGAATAGGTATCTAACTTTTTTTTTTTTTTTTATGTCATTTCATCATTTCGAACGAGAAAAGAATTTCGATCAGAAAACCGAAATCAATTTCCGTCCAGTATCTACCTACGCTACCTACCTACCTCCAGGCTGACATAGATTTACGTTAGGTTCGGTAATTGCACGTCATGAAACCTCGCATGCTGCCTGCTGCAGATGTTCATGCAGAACTATAGGTATACATATAACACATATAGTTGTGCGTAGTGCAGACATGGGGTCCTGGTGCACGCAACAAAATCTCACGTTATCATTTCACGTCAGTAACAGACGGTAACTACAATTTCGCATTGTCCTACTCGATAAGAGTTCTAGTTAGTATAGATATTTTTTTTATTTGTCTAAAGATTCGATATGGAAAAATAATTAATAATTGGAATGAAATAATAGCATAATATATATTAAGGGGACCAGTACAGCGAGTTTTCGAGAATTTATCATAGTCCGAAATCAATTTATTTCATAACCAAAGTTCATTTCACATCAAAATATTTTTCTTTTTCAAAATCATGTGTCGTAAGGATTTTAGAACACTGTTGGACCGATTCATGTCATCTTGGATTCATTTTCTTCAGAAAACAAATCCTCATCATGTGAATGTAGGAAGTTTAAAATAAAAAATTATGTCACAAGTTATGATCAATTTACCAAATTTGCTAAAATTATTATCACTCATTTCTTAAATAACTTGGCCAAAACGAAAATTTTTCAAAATTCCTACATTCACATGATGAGGATTTGTTTTCTGAAGAAAATGAATCCAAGATTACCTGAATCGGTCCAACGGTGCTCTAAAATCCTTACGACACATGATTTTCGAAAAAGAAAAATATTTTGATGTGAAATGAACTTTGGTTATGAAATAAATTGATTTTGGACTATGATAATTTCTCAAAAAGTCGCTGTACTGATCCCCATACAAGAAAAAAAAAAAAAAAAACAAAAAAGAACTGAATTGTTGAATCAAGTTTATAAGAATATTTTACTATTGACACCCGCATATATATGGTAGCTAAACTAGCTGGTATTCTCATACGTCAAAAGAGAATGCTATTCATGTAGATACATCAAGGTTGAATAATAGTCTGACGATGTGAGGATGATTTAACCTGACTGATTAGTTGATGAGAATATTTCGTGGTCAATAGCACTGTTGTGTAATTTGTTCGTGCTTGACCTACAAGGATAACGTTTGATTGATGCAAACGCCAGCTTATTCCTCTATTGAGCTAAACTCTTCATGGCTAATTATCGTACACCAGAATGTAATAGCACGCGCGATTCTGTAATCGTATGATGGTAAAAATAAATAACGTCAAATTTACATTTATGGAAAAAAGCATTAAGCCGTAGTAGATAGTACCTACACGGAGAGAAGAGAATAGTAATATTTACCATTCCTACATAGTAACCAGACTTATTTCTCATAAAATCGTAAATGATACTATGTCAAATAGGATTCATTACTATTTTTCTGGTAACCATTACTATGCTACATGGTAACTAAGCAAATTTAATGTTTGAAAAGCTACGTTGCCATGTAACATAGTAATGGTTACTATGTTACATTGTGAATATTACTATTCTTTTCTCTCCGTGTACCTATACCTATATTATAATTATTTCACTTTTATTTATTATTCGCGAATTCACTAATGTGAATCCAGAAAAGATACCAGAATAAATTGGAGACGTTAGATTCGAGGATATACTAAATCTTTTTCTTCGGAAATCTGAAAACGAACTCTCGTGCTTTATATACCGTATCTTTATAGGTATACATTTATATAGGTATTAACTGTTTAGATAAGTATGGAATCATGCTAAAGTCAACTTATTTAAATCTGTTACGAAATTTGCCAACTCTGCTGGCTTTATTTCAGGGAAACCTTGAGGTAACTGTTAGTCAGCATTTTCTCATCGCGAATGAATCTTTCCACCTTACCGCGGGGCACAAGACTCAGCCATTGTGCTCCTTAACGAGAGCAGGTGACTTACTTACCAAGTCAAAAGTACGAAGTTTCTTAGGCAATCTTGGCGCATTATAACTGTCTGGCTGAATCTAGCCCCGGACGCAATATTACTTATAATATACCAGAGATAAGACAAACTTGAGAAACTCTAAAGAAATTATTTAGACGCTTGTTAGGCTGGTTTCTAAAGTATAGAAAAGCATCGTTTTTGTTTTCAGCTGATATTGAACAGATTTTATTTTTAATTATTGCCTTAACTAGGTAATTAATCAACACGAGAGAGTATACTATAATAAACTCTTGCATCGTTAAAACGAAAAAAAAAAAAAAAAAACCTCCAACCATTTTCACCTAGATTTTAATTGATTTCATTTTTCTTCATAATTTTTTTTCACACAATATATGATATGGTTCTTTGTTCATTGTTAATGGATAATTTTGTAATCATCATCTACGCACGTAATTCCGGTAATTTTCCCGCAAACTAAAATAGAAAGCCTCGTTTCTATAGTCAATTTTTCCGATATACCTAATCTAATCGAAATCAATCACTAATTAGTACTGATTGCTGTCAGAGATATCGAGTATCAAATATATATTTTTTTTTTTTTTTTTTTGCCACGTCTATAACAGTTTGTATCACACGGCGAATAATAAAACAATATTTCGTCGTACTATACGATATGCTATAGAAAGGTGAAATGTGGGTTAATAATTCCGATGGGCTTTTAATTGTTCACGATACCGACGCGACGTACAACCAACCATAGGCTGAACTTCACTCCAAAAAGTTTGTAGCTACTCGTAATTAACTATCATTATAGTTATGATGGATTGAGTCCATGGGCAGTAAATTGAAAGCAGGTATTACATTTATACCATAAATATATAATATGTAATATAAATGATAAATATACTTAGGGGTCGTGAACTTTTCGCGAAGAATATGTATTCCGCAGTATATCACTTAAATTATTCATAAGGTGAGTATAGGGTCGAAATAGCTATCGATTCTATAGTAATGAATAGTATAAATAATTCAACCGGCCAAATCGAGTCCCTGATATTTTATAAAAAAAATAATATAAAAACAACCCGCGGGCGATTATCTTATCAAAAATGTAATCGAGAAAGTTACGTGCTTTTACTTTCATCTGACAATGAACTTGGTCGACTCGATCTACTGATCGTAATAAAATTTCGCTTTTGTCCGACGTTACGGAATATATATAATATATTGCAATTTATTTGCACGAGACAAATTGCCCGTATTTTATAGAAATATAGAAATTTATGAAAAAATCGTACCCGACGATTATCATTAATAAATTATTATTATTGGTACCCATCAATCTTGTAGATGATATTTATAAACCACAGATATACCCACATCCGTAAGCCTTGACTGACTTATTTCAAGCGACGACCGCATAATGGTAAATGTATATCTTCAGGACTGGCTACACATCATCTTGATACCCGATCGTATATGCCTTTGGTCATTACAAGATGCCCAGAATACTTTATTAATACACATACTGATACAGCGAATCGTATCCTTCGAGAATTCAATCGCTGTCAGTAAGTTGAAAAAAAAATTGGATACCTACTCAAAAGGATTTTTAATCATTTCCCGTTCCGGGTACGCTCTATATCAGTTACGATGCCAATTAGACTTTCATAGCTTATCCTATAAAGCAGTCATGTCCGAGAAGAGCATCACTAAGAATAAATACTACCGACTGCTGGATATGGGATAAATAAAAAAAAACGATCGATTTTTCACTGTCGCATACTAATTGCATAAAATAATAATTGCATAGAATTGTAGGTAAAACATTTTTCGTGAGAATTCTAAAACTCTGACTTGTCATATAGTTATGTGAAAATTTTTGTTCATGAACCTCGGTGCAGACCTGTCTTACCTGTGTTACCTCATACTTCATCTTTCTAAAGCTCACTCGGTTCATTGAGAAATAGTATGGTGATACGTTGAATTGTCAACAGCGAAGGCTGTAGTCTTGTAGTTTTATACTTCCTTTTATATCCACTACTCACACCTGTGCCACACTTACTCCTCAATCATTTATCCCACGCACCTTTCTTCTGTCAAGTCAAGTGAAGGTGTAGAAGAAGGCACGCGAAATCTGAGCGCATGTAAAGCATCAGTCTTGCGCACGTGATGCACATACTCGGACAGCACGAACCTCATAATCTCATTTTGAGAACTATGAATAAAAAAAAAAAAAATTGTCACATGACTTTGCGGTTTTAATTTATAGATTTCATAAAATAATAAGCCAGTAATTCAATATATTGTTTGATACGTAACTTTCCATCAATCATGCGTATGAAAATGACACTTGCCAAAGTGAAAAGCTTAATTTTAGCAAAATTTTTTGAATAGGATTAAATAATTATGAAAATTATTGGCGCACTTCAATTTTAATTTATGAATACAGACGAATTGGGTTGAATAATTTTAATGTAATTATCGGTTATATATTATACTGTAATTATAATGTAATTGAAACAATGGGACGAATACTGTACAATAATGATATAACAATGGCTCATATCTAAATTCTATTTGTTTCAATTATAAATTTCTCGCAATATTGCACACGGTTAATTAAACCTGGTATGAACAGTAAATGCATTACAGACACTTATAATAAATTGTGGATAAGTATATGTAGCAGCTCGTCATTGCGTCATCATTGTATCTAACGCAATTCCTCTGAGATGCCGCAAGATTCTTGGAAAATTAAATTACATTTAATGCGTTAAAAATGGATATTTCAAAGACGAAAATAGTCTGTCTAAAATGAAGTATGATAAATCAGAGTCGATGATATGAATGGGTCGATAACAAGCAAATTGAAAAAAAAAAAAATGTCGACACATCCGCACGTCTGAGGAAAAGCTGGATCACTTTAGCGTAAAGGCAGAATTCTATTTCCTAGCGTATAAGACTCGCCATAATTTGTAATTACGTCATATATCAATGAGATCCTTTGACTGAATCTAAGATTGAATTATGTACGCAGTCGCGATTGGAGAGTCAATTATTTTAAGCTTTTCCAATTTTCCACCACTCTTCAAAGAATCTTCCGGGTTCGAAAAGTGGTCATTAATATAATTAAAATTGGTCCTACACGTATAATACTATATACTCGTATCTCTGATAAACCCAGCAGCAAACCTGGGGTGGCTGGAAATGGGATAATTAAACTTGGATCGTAATTATCCACGGTAATTTTAATTACAAAGGTTTATATATATACCTTGGTTTATATTCTCTACATTTTCTTCTTTAATACTGTCGTTTCATTTTTCTATTATTTCTTTAATTTAATTTATATCTTATTTCATCTGAAATACAACCCATATGGCAGCTTCGGGTTGAAAATTATTATTCTTACTACTGAATTTATTCATCAAAGTTTATACGACTATATGGTTTTAACTTCCACGCTCTCCTATATGCAAAAGGTAATTTGGTCTTACCAGATAGCACTCACACCTGTCTTTAAATTTACAAACTTACCGCATTCGTTTCATTCGCAGTTTGAATATAAAGTACCGATATACACCGTCTTGCATAACAATATCTATTGTTTCAATTACCTAGGTGCAGAAAACGTTGACCTAAAGCTAGCTCAAAGTATATACTAGAACCATTAACTGACTCATCGGTTTTCTCATTTGCTCACGATCAGTCGACCTGCACTCAGTCTGTCAGGCAGCATCAGAGTTTTGATTAACAACTGAATATCAATAAGGATAACGAATGATGAAGATCTGCAACCCTTTCTAATAATACTAATTACCACTACAGCTTGCATCAGTTTTGCATTCACTATCTTCAACTCATTAAGATCATGGATGTAATGCGGTTAAAAATATACACACAAACTCATTTTTATATATACCTAGTCATCGGCTTTTTTTTTTTTTTTTTTTTTTTTTTTATGATGAAAAGTGAAGGTTAAACGTTTTTAAAAGCCTGACTCGCAATTATAGTCGATTACCTGCGATTTATTGACAGGATTTTAAAAAAGAAACAAAATCGAAACCTTGGTATCAAAATTCAATAGGTTACATCTCGCTCTTGGTTGAGAGTACAATGAGCAGCTAAAGTGAAAAAAAAAGGAAAAAATTGAATATAGGATACGTTAACCCGGATTCGCACGATTAGTCATAATTTTTTTTCTAGATTTTCTATAGGGTCATGTAAAGCAACCTTTCGCGTTTACTAAATCATTTCAAAAAAATGTTCAAACGAATATGAATGACTTGCAAACAACTTTAATCCTGTTAGCAAAGTTTTAATAAACGCGGTGGAGTCTTCATAATATAATTGCGGTTGAGTGGTCCGTGAATTATTTAATTTTTTAAGTCAAGGAATTTTTATGACGTTAGAAGGTATATATGTAAATGTACATACATGCATACGTGTACGTCTGGTTCAGGATCTAAAAAAAAAAAATGAAAATAAATGAAATTATACCGCAAATTCATCAAGATAAGAAAATTTCTACTCATTTTACGTGGACATATATGTAAGCAGGTATAAGATACAATAATAATAATAATAGAAATTTATTCTTAGAGTATAGTATACGGTTCTTGGTTATAAAATTCAGCGAGAGTAGAAAAAAAAGTTATCAAATAATTCACATTATTGCCTCTTTGAGTAGTAAACGTAATTATTACTAAAGTACATGGTATTCTGTAAACACTTCGTAAGCCCGAGCTACTCGATCATCTCATAACAGATTCGAGTATAGAAATTAGAAAAAATATAAACGATTATGTTGAAGAGGTAAACACTTGCTTTACCATCAATAAGGTATTACAGCTAGAAAGAAGAAAGCAAAAACAGAAAAAAATTAAATAAAAAAAACTATGAACACAACCGTTTTCGAGAGTCTTATACGCGTGGCTATTTAAGTTTGATTATAATAAATCTAATGCTTATACAAATTGGTAAAAATCTCAGAATTAGATCAATCGCACAATACATTTGAAGAAGCAGTGAAATGTATGATAGTTTGTTCTCTAGGTCGGGGACACGATGCGCATACATATGGCAAGGAATATGAACGTTACGCAAACATGACCAAGTGCAAACTGAAAATTTTACTTTTTATTTGCGTACGGTTTGGAATGAAAGACTGTTAAACAAATCACTGATCGTTAACAAACGAATCACGATCTATGATAGGTATATTCTAGATGTTACAGATAAATGTAACTCGAGATATCATTGTGGGTTTGCCTATACTATTTTTTTTTTTTTGTTTTTTTTTTTTTTAAATTTTTTTATCCAAAGCAACTTTGAAAGATCTCAATTAAGATAATCAACTGATAAAACGGGGAGAGGCTGACCCTGTGGTTTAGAGACAATACCGCATTGTGAATGCTTTGCCTAGGAGCGAATAACCAAGAGAACGAAGAACGTAAAGTGAAGAGTAGATTATTAAAAGAAGAGAAAAAAAATGAATAAATGAAGAGATAAAAAACCCACATTACCTTTCTTTCGCTTTCAACAATGTCACGGCTGAAGGCAACCGGCACTCAATTCTGGTGCTCGTAAGCCCGAATTTCCCTTTCGTAAAGTCAACCTAAAATATCATTTAGTAGCTGGGACAGGTAAACCAGGAATAATAAACTCATACTGAATGCGAATCACGTAGATATGTTACTACAGTTTCTACCTGTTATTGTTGAGTACCAATTGACACCTGGTAAATTGGCGTGACCCGTGTAGCTGCTTTATGTTAGTTATTTTTCTCTATTAATCTTCCGGAAGTTGTTAGATTCCGGAAGAATATGGTATAGATGAAAATTTTCAGTTTCTCCTACATCTTCGAAAATCATTTGAACCTGATCGATAAATTCAAGATTATAAAATCTCGATTATTTGATCAAGATAGCAAAACTCAGAGATGTTCTCGTTACGTATTCCTGACAATTTTACAGCGAAACGAAATCCTTGGATGAATTTTAATTAGCACCGAGGCTACGCTGCTTATTTACCCCATCGGAATTCCCTGACCTGTGATCTCCGAAAAACCTCGAAGAATTTTAAACCTAAGTTCTTCAAGGGCTCCTTGGCCTTTTTACCCATTTTTAGTTACTCTCATCATAAATTTAGGATTAAAAATCGACTATACCCTGATCCTAGCATATAACCAGAGTGTGGAATATCGTGTGCATTTTGATCAATCATAAGGAGCGCATCTTCCCCCCAGTATTCCGCTCGCTTCGACGTCCTAACGTCCCAACACCCCACGTCCTCGCCCCACTCTTGGTAGCATCCTCTTCAGCGCCGAAGACTTTCTCCCAAAGACAGCCAACTATAAAAGCCAGATACCTGCTCTTCGAAGTATGTTAGACGAAACGAGTCACAGCTTTGAAAACACGTGCAGGATACTCAGTTTTGATTTTTATAAGTGAATCGGTCATTTGTCCAAATTATCACCCAATTAATCAATTTAAGGCTTGGAGTATGAGACCCGCCAAGATGTGGGTCCTAGTGGCCGCAGCTGTCGTCGCCACGGCTCTGATACCTCACAGCAATGCCGAAGGTAAGAATTAGCAAGTTTACATCCTCGGGTTAATCACTAATTGAACAATCTTTATACGGGAACATAATACGAGCACTTACAGCTAATTAATAATTTAGTATAATTTACGTGCAATTTATAATCCAGGATTTACCTGCAGGTAGCTATAACATAAAAAATATATTCCTCGTTTTTAGAAATACTAGCATAATTAAATTCGCATATTTTTCATTAGTCTTTTCACGCTAAATATTCATATTTGAAAAGGTTCGAAATTTAATCAACGCAACGACAAGTTTATGACATATTACTTACCCTGACTGATAATATCCATTACCTACACTGCAATTCAAATTGTAAACTATTACTTATTGAATACGAATATCATATTTTCACCCGCAGTATTCGATATCTGATTTCGTAAATTTTTTATCAATTAAATAAGCCAGTAGGCATACGTATCTGATTAATTGAATACGTTTAATATTTTTTCGCACCTGATACTTAATTGCATGTTTTATTATCGCTGAATGCATTAAACATAATATAACTGCAATGATAAAAAATAGATTCAACTTCAAACTTTCTGATACCTTGAATATTCGAGTTTCATTGACCTTCGGCACTTTCGCTATAGCGAAGTTCCTATCCAATAATATACTGTGTCTTCGTGATAAGCGATAATTAAAACTAACTAAAACTATAGATTATGAAATTATGACAGAATTTCACATTTTATTTGGAACTATAGCCGTAGGCTAAGTTATAAGAAATATAGGTATATTTAAAACTCATTAGTAGTGAAACCTCTTAGACCCTAAGTTTGGGAAAAAAAAACGTAGGAAAATGTAAAATTTTTAGTCATCATGATAAATTTTAATATTGCTGATGGGTTCGAATAACAATACTAATGATATGATATAAGGCCTTCAGCATTCATTACAGAGGAAGAAAATAATCAACCAAAATGAATGACAATTAGTAATTATTAATCCGTAAGTCGTTAACACTCATTTGTCAGAATACAGATTGTACCCCACACCTCCTGCATAGAAAGTATAGTAGATCTGGGGGTGATAACTACGGTGAAAGACAGCCGGGAGACTCACGTATAAATTAACTATTATTTTTCACACATTTCGCTTCTTGAATATCGGATTAGCTTTCATATTGAATTCTTTGGAAAATAGCGAATTAGTCGTTAATCATTACCTACTCGAAAAAATTCTTATTGAATCGTGATTGAAAACAAAGGGGGGACACTCTTCGAAACGTCGATAATCGCATCGAAAACGTAGAAGCATTATTATTCCATTAGAAAAGTATTACGTGCATAAATCAGTGACGTTTAGGAATTTTCGCTTAAGCTTATAACGAAGAACAATCTTAAGAGAGAGCGTGTCTATTATACGTTTCCGTATATCCGGAGGTCAGCAAGGTGCGAAGGTGAAAGAATAAGACATAAAATTGTGCATCACGCGAGTCCTCGGGGGAATTTTATTTGGCTTGCATAGCAATGGTATCAACATCAGAGTCATAGCTATAAGCGAGTACGAACAGCCACGACTCCCACACTTTCACTGCGCTTCACTTCTTCCCTTCACCCCGCTTAGAATCAACCGTTTCCCTCTCTTCCTTCTCCTCATTAGAGGTTGTCTAGGTGCTTCTTCAAACCATTATCATATCTATACACCTCTAAAGTAAGATCAGTTTGTCAACATATTAGAACAGTTTTCTCGGTTTCATAATGTTAGGGACTCCTAGAGTTCATCCGGTCGAATTTTACATACGAATACAGTTGATTTGAAATTTTTTAAAGAATTCAGTAATTACATAAACTTATTGTCAGTATAGCCCGTAATACGTTATTTCTAGAACGATTAATGCTTGTTAGCCTTACAATTAGTTTTAGAAGCTACATTGTGAAATCTTAGACTTTGCTGTCTGTGTCACGAAACTCTGTTGTGGTTTGATTCCATTCCGCAAGATTTCTTTCAATTAGCCTGTTGAATCCCACAAATTGTTCGAGTCACTTAGCTTTAGGAAAAACTCTTTGAACCTGTTTACAACTTACAGTTTTATCGTTTCAACGGATTCTAATGATTAATAAAACAGTTATATTATCGCCAAGAAGTAGCAAAATTCTTAATAAGTACACGACAAAAGCCTCATGCCTCCTCACTAAAATTATTTACAAACAATCCTCCAAACTTTCTACCCACAAATCATTATTTCATTTCTAAACGTACTAGTTTTTGGTCAATTCCCTTTACATTACACCTTCACTTTCTTCCAATGGGTAATGTAGTGTGAAATTCGATGAATATTTCGATTTAATATCTTGTCGTACTAGTCAATGCTCAGCTGCACCTTGAAGGATAGCAAAATACCATTGATTTACTAAATTGAAACCGGGACTTTTTTTCATACCCTACGAATCCCCTACGTATAATATGTCGTTTGTCAAGCGAAGAACTTCCTACTTTTCCATTATCACACAACAGCGGAAGTCTAAGGTAAACTCAGGAGAGTAACTCATTTAATTGCTGTCCCAGCGGTAGTATTATGAAAACCTAGTGTTCAAATTACAGTCAGGTCACTGGTAACTAAGTTTAGCTCACTGCAGAAGTTGCTTATAATGACAACTATCCTTCTTCGTTTACCTTGCGCACATCCTGTACGTGCTCTGAAATAACATTTCGATGGATTCTAGAAATGGAGCATTCTGTTACGTTTAAACACCGCTACCTAATTCAAATGTTTGTAAGTTCAAAGAGTATTTCCTTGTAGAGGAGAATTTATACGACTCCGTAAAATAAATTGTCAACGCTGCAGTGATACCTTTGAACCTGTACCCCTTGCATGATCTCGTACGCTCCACGACCTCGGAGCACTTTCGCTCTCGTTAAACCGCGGTCGTTTCTTGCGGGTACTAACTCTCCACGATTCCAGTGGTCACGTTTCGTATTCGCTTGGGAGACGTACTTTCAGCATCTCAAACCATTTCAGTGTAAGTGAGATAGATGAGATACTGCAAAGAGCGGAATTTCGTTTCATTTTGTCTTCACAGTTGTGAGATAGGACGCGAGTTGTGCATAATATGTGAATACGCTTGACACCACACTATCGGTACATCAATAATTATTGCAAGTCGTGATAAGACGCTGACTGTGTCTTTGCCGGTATAATGATGTGTACAAAATTGAATAATATTGAGTATGGTGGTATTGCGTTTCTCTCTTACATATCATAGTCTTCAGAATTCATATGTTATAGCTGTGCTTTTGACGATTAACATCTACTTTCCTCAATAATAACAATTTTAACGACCACTGTTACTCTCCGAATCTTCTGTGCCGAGATATAGGCATGTTAGTTCACGCCTGTTGACGATGCGTTCTTAACGATCTTTAACGTCGAAAATTTAAAAAGTTGTAATATCAATCGCTTAGCTTTGCGTATGAGTGTTGTTTGTAATTAAGTCGGATATAACTACTGATGGTCCGAAATTTTTTTAATGCATTTATAGATAGCTCAATTATAATGAGATGACGAAACGCAATGATTGGCTTTCTCTTTGAACAAATTGTGCTATGTTATGAAAGTTCATTGGGATCGTTTTTCAATAATGTGAACCTTCGATCTCAAAGCAAACTTTCAGCCAAGGTTAAAATCTCGAGACTCTCTTCAAATAAGCAAATGGAAATCCCATCGTGAACTTCATTTAACGCGATCACCTACAGCGATACGCTACAACATTTGTTTCCATCAACGACAATGGTAATAACGAAATTATTTTCCCACAGCTCCACTAACTGGCAGCTACTTGCCACCATCAACGAGCTACGGAACTCCCAACCTCGGAGGAGGTGGAGGTGGAGGTGGTGGTTTCGGTGGTGGTCATAGCAGTGGAGGATTTGGAGGTGGATTCGGAGGTGGTGCACCTTCTAGCAGCTACGGAGCACCGTCTTCAGGAGGAGGCGGTGGTGGATTTGGAGGTGGTGCACCTTCCAGTAGCTACGGAGCACCGTCCTCTGGTGGAGGCGGTGGTGGATTCGGAGGTGGGGCACCTTCCAGCAGCTACGGAGCCCCATCTTCCGGTGGAGGCGGTGGTGGATTTGGAGGTGGTGCACCTTCCAGCAGCTACGGAGCTCCATCTTCCGGCGGAGGCGGTGGTGGATTTGGAGGTGGTGCACCTTCCAGCAGCTACGGAGCTCCATCTTCCGGTGGAGGTGGCGGTGGATTTGGAGGTGGTGCGCCATCCAGCAGCTACGGAGCTCCATCCTCTGGTGGAGGCGGTGGTGGATTTGGAGGTGGTGGATTTGGAGGCGGTGCCCCATCCAGCAGCTACGGAGCGCCATCTTCCGGTGGTAGTGGATTTGGCGGTGGATTTGGCGGCGGCGCACCCTCAAGCAGCTACGGAGCTCCTTCATCCAAACCGTCCAGCAATTACGGAGCACCATCTTCTGGAGGCGGTGGATTCGGCGGTAGCCACGGTGGAAGTTTCGGCGGTGGATCATTCGGCGGTGGATTCGGCGGTGGTGCACCGTCCAGTAGCTATGGAGCACCTTCGTCAGGTGGTGGTGGTGGAAGACCCTCATCCAGCTATGGTGCACCCTCAAGCGGTGGTGGGAGACCCTCATCCAGTTACGGCGCACCTTCCAGCGGAGGTGGTCACGGAGGTTCCGGTGGCAGACCGTCTAGCAGCTATGGCGCACCATCTTCAGGAGGTGGTGGTGGTGGATACTCGAAACCTTCCAGCAGCTATGGTGCCCCTAGCTCCGGTGGTAGCGGTGGTTTCGGCGGTGGTGGATTTGGCGGAGGTGGATTCGGAGGAGGGTAAGCAAAACGCTATTATATCAATACGGTATCACAACCTACCTATATGATTCGGACACATTACGTGATCTTCGACATTAGGATAAATCTTAACCAGCGCATTACCGGAATTCAATATTTTTTTTCAGATCAAGCGGTGGATACTCGAGCGGTGGTGGAGCTAGTCGCCCATCTTCCAGCTACGGTGCACCTTCTTCAAGCGGCGGTGGTTACAGCTCCGGCGGCGGAGGTGGTTACAGTTCTGGAGGCGGTGGTGGCTACAGCTCGAGCGGCAGCAGTAGCTACAGTTCCGGAGGCGGTGGTGGCTACAGTTCCGGCGGCGGTGGTGGCGGTTACAGTTCCGGAGGTGGTGGCGGCCACAGTTCTGGCGGCGGTGGCGGCGGCGGTGGTTACAGTTCCGGAGGTAGTAGCGGTGGACAGAGCTATGCTAGCAATGGAGGCTACCAATACTAAGCTAAGACTCATTTCTCCAACGAGCGGGTTTTCACTTATGAACTTGCTTCGATCGTCCATTTATCTCTGCCAAGGATTAAATTGAACTTGGCACCGACTACGACCATGACACTCGAAACCATACTAACACGATTAACCTTTATTCTCAGCAATTCGATTGTTTAGAAATTGACGACAGGAAGTCGAGTATTTAGTTCAATGTGTGAAAGATTCTTTTCTTTTCTTCTATATTTTCTCCCTCTTCTTCCCCTATTTTAACTATTAGGATTTTTACGACGATTGGGAACTAAGTCCACCAGGAGAAACCTACGCATAGACTCACTCGACTAACTGAACTGAATTATTGTAGATACTAAACCGATTCGTTTCCACAGTAAGAAAGAGATGTACATTTTATATTTTTATACGTGACAAGAAGAAAGAAAGAAAAAAAAAATTATCTCATCCAGCATAAGACAAATGATTGTTTGCACCGAATGTGATCTATTTATTTTGTGAAAACGCTTTTTTTTTTTGTACTAATAATAAAGCTGGTTTGCTGTAAAGAATTTCGTTCCTTATTTTGTTTTTAAAATTATTCTGCAGTTTTTCAAGAACACGATTCAACACAGTTCAATAAAATCAAGGCTTACCTTGCCCTGATTTGCATAAAAGCTATGAAAGCTACGAACACTACTCAACCAATAATAGACCATCATTGGTCGATATATTGATTGACTCTGGCAGAAGTTCGATGCTATAAAAAAAATACTTTATGAAAAGAACCACCTCTTGGAACGGCGTACCAAGGTCCAGCTCATTAATTCAAGATGCGGATGAACTCTCAAGTTTTGCGAACCGGTATTGCGAAAAAATATTGTGGGATGTGGTGAAATATATGCAGCTGAGCAGTTTCCAGCCATCGACCTGAAAGTACTTATAAGTAGACGCATGCTCTATATATTTAGAAAATAGACTTTGAGAATATAATAAAATTGACGAAAAAAAAATGAGCAAAATAATAACTCTGAATTAAATTTCATAAAGTAAATTCGTCGACTTTAGTCGTCATCTAAGTATTCTGGTCACGGCAATGATGCTAATCTCTGGTAGTAAGAAAAAAACAGAAAAGAAAAATTATTTGGTTAAAGAGAAGAAAGACGAGAATATAGATGCTTTTTTTATACACCGTTTATTTTTAACATTTACAATCAACATCTTGTTTACTTTTTTTCGTATCGTTAGGTATAGTACAATATTAAGTAACACTTTAATATTATATATATATATATATTATGTATATTTTATACATAGACAAATGTATAGTTTTATATATAATATAGTTTTTGTATTAGGTTTTATACAGGGTTCATTAATTCAACGCTCTTCTGGGAGTAGTACATACATAATACATAGTATACATCTGGATTCCAATTATTTATTGGAATTTGAGGAAACGACGACGTTCGAAAGCAAATTTAACTTTTAAATCTATACGGTTTAATATTTTTGATCCCGTGACACACGGAAAAACGGACGTGGTTAATTATACATAACATTATTTACTTGCTAGTTTTCACCATCATTTTTACTTCCGTAATAATAATTCACAGTCACGGACGACCAGAGTTTAGTTTCGGATAAGATTCATCAATTTTTCATATATATATATGACAGCGATAATATAAATGCATATTTTATGATATGTATTACGTTTAATTACATTGATTTGATGTAATTGATATCTAGGTGACATTTATGTGCGCTCGGCTTATCGAAATTATGCACAAATTTTTTCCACAATTAAAAATGATGAGATATACACGTATCTTTATTTATTACAGTATATATTATCGAAAACAAAACTATAGGGTTTTTATTTTTCTCTCTCTCTCTCTCTATCTCTCGCTCTCTTTTTCTCTTTCTTTCGTCAGAGGTGTAAAATACAGCGACGAGAACTTAAAAGTAAATGTGCTTTTTTTTTTTTTTTATGAACTTTTCTAAAAAATGAAATAGTACCCTCCTTTTGTAACTATACAATTAATATTATGCTACTACCGCAATTCAATGCTATTGCACATGCACGGCCCATACTTCCGTGTCTTGGAGTTGAATAAGTTATTAAAAAATATCATTTGTAACAAGAAAATATGAAAATTAAATATCATTCATATTTCATAGAAACTCTCATATTTATTTATTTATTTATTTATTTATTTATTTATTTATATATGTATATCAACTATTTTCGATATGCACTGATATGTACGGTTGGTAATATATGTATATATATATATAATAGTCTTTTCATGGATATGTATAAGTTACTTACTGGCTATTTGTTATTTCATTTGAATAATATGGCAATATACTATATAATAAACATAACCGATCAGCTGTCGTGCAAGGTCTGGTTATTACCTATATCTACTTAACTAAAGACTATAGAATACAATCGACACATATATATGTAACATACATATATATAAATATGATTATTAATACAAATCTCATAGTTTGAAAATTTAATACTGTTATACCTATATACGCCGAAACGAAAATAGTAAATAAGAATTTCAGTTATTTTCGAGAATGTTTAATCGTCTAATCGTAAGCTTGACTAACGTAGGCAACGATTACGTAAAAAAGCTTCCATCTAACATCGATATTTGAAACATTGGTGTACCTTTATAGCAGGTATGTAGTACGTATATCGTGTTAGTTTCCAAATAAATGCAACGTTACACATAGAATTGAAAATAATATCATTATATATACATATACGTAATGGAACGCGTTGCGGACCGTTAAATCGTCTAACGCGAATCTTCTATAACACGTGTTTCTACTCTAATCAGCGCCCGCCGTATATCGCCTACATTTATATATATCTACCGGCGGCATTTATATTGAATACTTTCGAACGTACGTTACATTGATCACTAGCACGTCTTAAAGTCATCGTAACGCGATCCAATACCGAGATCTACAACCTAATTTAAAAGACCCTGCAAATCAGCCGATTTTCAATATATATTTATATTTATTTATTTATTTATTTATTCTTTTATTTGGTACTAATTATATTTTAAAAATAAAATGACTAGGCCTAATAGGCGATGCGGTGCCCCCCTTTCCCATCCCACCCATTAACCCGCTGTGCATACAGCAATAACAAGTACGTACATACATAATATACTATCTAAATGTTAATCCCAAAATTATTGCTTAATTGCTTCTACGATAATTGCTTACTGACCACAAACAACAGCCTTGGTGATAACCTTCGATCGATCGATCTTGTCGTATAGGGAAAGAGCTACCCAATTTATTATCTGTTCGCGCATATAATATATAGGACCGATCTTTGCACGAACGAAACCTAATGTTATTTACATCATGATGATTTTTTTTTATAGGTCAAGGCCACTGTACATGAAACCCTTCACACAGGAAATCACCTATAGTATTGTTGCCCCTGAGGATTTGCGGCCAGAAACATCCAGTTATAATGAGCACCGAATTTTATCCTACGATTTAATGAAAAAATATAACAACTGAAAATGAATCCCCTCGAATAAATGCAATATGAATAAAATTAAACGAAGAAACACCGCACCACCAGAGTTATTGTTGGTCACAGCATCCGATCATGGAACCTGGAGTTAGAACGCGGTGCTGGATTGCGGCTGACGATCAACGTGCGGACCCAACTGACCCAAAACGTTACAGCCACCACCTCCACCTACGCCACACCCTGGTTCCATATCGTCGTCCGGCTCGAGCGCTTGGTTCACTCGGCCGTTGGATTCATCTTTGCTGCCGTAAATTCTTGCCGACCCACCGGCCAGCACAGCCATTTGCTCACCTTCCGCAGGGTCAGGACCTACGCGCTCTACATCTTCGGGGATATTGACTACGCAGCGGAATATGTCGTAACCTGGTGCAAGCTTACCGGTCATAAATGCTACCTGAGTACCGTATGAAACACCGATTAATGTCACCAAAGACATCAACATCGCCATTGTTCTGAATGGAAAAAGTTGAGTGTCTGTCTCTGGGTCGTAACCTGGGTAATGAAACAATGCTGGTAATCCCATCAGAGGTTCTCCGCCGCTTACCCTGACCAGGAAGGCAATGATATAGGCGGATAGACTCCCATAGGTGTTGCAATACGGTTTGAAATGGACAACCATAAGCAGCTGGGGGAACAATATAACGTAGACGAGGTCGGAACACATCGACCAAAGACCGTATATCGAGGGTATCGTCAACGCCATCACCGTGCTAAGGATCCCAACAACTCCGATACCCGTTCTCATCACCCAGATTATCTCCATCTCTGAAGCCTACGCGGAGAAATAAACTTTAACCTGATCTAACCGAGTTACGATCACCGAGGAGAATTTTTAATATTTAGCTACTCACCCTTTGCCGGAATATCAGTTTGTAGACATTTCTCGCAAACATCGAACTCGCTGATAATATGCTACTGTCAGCCGATGACATAACGGCAGCTGATACTGCTCCCAGGCCAAAAAAGGACACAAAGTCCGGCGTTAAGTATTGGAGAACCATCGGCAGAATCATACTAGTTTCTGCTTCTGTTAGCGGATAAGGTCCCGTGTATTCCGTCTCATTCCACGCTGGAACATCAAAATTGAACGATTCTAGTCAGCTCCGTGATAAAGTTTCAGGATTTGTTCAAAGCTGAAGAATATATGGACCGAATCATGTGCAACGTTTCTAGAATGTTCTCGTAATCGTTCGCGTTCTTTGTCACACCCAAAATATTGATATAGTTCCAATTAGTTCCGGGACACGGCTACCATCGGTGTATCTTCTATTTATATTTATGTCCCGTCACCCCCAAGGCGCATTATCACCGTCACCCCGCTACGAGCCACATGGCTCAGTCCCACGCTCACCACCCATTCGAATCCTGTGCTATTATCCTTGCGCGATCTCCCCTCTTGCCTACATTGTAAATACCAGCACCAACCCCCCCAACAGCAGGGATCTAACCCACGCCAAATGTCAAGTAGCCCCAAAAATACCGCGGGGTGAGATGAAGGGTCGCAAACCCTCACGACCTCCGCTGGCCCCAGACGATTCCGCAACGAAGCTAATTTAATCCCGTTACAATTCCGACGCAGAGGACCGTATGCCCGACTTCCTTACGCGATCTGGCCTGATATATGTGTTTGAGCCCCACCTGCACCTGCTTTGTGAGAAGGAATTTCGTTCCTAAATATAAGAGAAAACCAGCGATAAATATCAACTCACGCGTCGCCTTTGCTATGGCTCCGATCAGGACAGGAGGAATGGCCATCAGAAGACAACCCGCAGCAGCTACGTAGCTGAGGATTTGAGCTCTGCCTGCAGTCTTCGAGGAAAGAACCCGCTGGAAATATACCTGCCAAGGTATTCCGCCGAAGATGAGAAGCAGCCCGTAGTCCAAGTAGAACCAATACTCGGATGGTTTAACTTCGCCGATCCAATCCACGTCCATCGAGCTCAATGACTCGACCTTGGGATTCATCCAGGCGAAGGGAATGCACATCCACTGAAACATACGTAAAAAAACACGGTCTGGCACTACGTTTTGGACATTTAAAAGTAAGCTTTCGTATCCCTTGATGAATATTGTGTTTTCAGATCGAGGAAATCGAATGGCATTGTGTCACGAAAAAGTATGAGCATGGTGAGAATGCAATCTGCGCCTTATACGGCGGGATGGCTACATGGTGCAGACATGTGTTCTTTATCCCTTGAAAATCTCTAGACTCGAAAAGAAACCCCAACCTTTCTCGTCTCGTGAATAGAACTATTCCGAGGGATTAACTTTCTTTGACTTCAATCGAACTGTTGGCTCCTTTCAGGTTCCTAGGAAGGGAACGCTAACTGCACCCAGGAGATCGACCATGAAAAGACTAATCTGAAAAGCGCCACCTAAAAGGTTTCCCTTTGCTGCTTACTCAGTGAACTACATGCTACGTACGATAATCAAAATATGTGATCGGTTCGCCAGAACAGCCTAAAAAATCAATCGACACGTATCACATATAGTTTTCTCATAGAAAAATGGTTACAGAAAGAGATGAAAAGCACATCGCGTGCTTTTACGGAAAACGGAGATTAAAGGGTGAAATCTCGCGAAGAGAACTTTGGTAATTTGAACGCTTGGAGAAGCCAAGCCTTCTTATCGACCCAAAACCACCTTCCTTAAATCAAGCGTTACTGTCTGTAATTTTATCAAGCCTAACCATGTTGAAATCAGCACATATATATCGTGTCTATAAGGAACCACCCAGCTGAGCTCACTGATACTATTTTTAGGTAAATGGTGATCGATACAAAAAACAACCTTCAGATAGAAACTGTTCTTCACAAAGGAGGCCACTATTCACGAAACTTATTCCTATATCTTTCTATGGTATTTGCATACGAAAATATAATTCGCGAAATACGAGAAGAGGAAATAGACTTTTGAACTGTAATGACAAAGAACGTCCACCAAGTTGTACCTTCGGATGAAATGTTAGACTCTATTCCTGCAGTAACAGTTCATGAGTAAATTAATGTGAATCGATACATATGCAATATACATATACACTCTTTCCTCCAAATACATATTTTATGTCAAAAAAGTTCTGTATACGTTCGTCCTTGCTATCGACATCAAGTGAAGTCTTTGGTGAGTCTGTAAGCGATTACTGTAGTGTAGTGGACTAATTTCATTAGAATGATAAGCTCAAATACGTTCGGGAATGTAATCTCGTTAAGCAAATCCAAATTCCGTGAAATGTTCCCCGCATCACTGGGTATTCAAGGTCAGGACTTGATCTTTGGTAAAAGTAACAAAATTCTGATAACGAGGTCAATATAATTAAAGCATGAATATTTATACGCTGAGAAAAACTCACCAGACCAATGAAAATGCAGAAGAGCTGAATTACGTCCGTGTAAGCGACGGAGTAGAGGCCGCCAAAAAGGGTGTAGAACACCGCAATGCACGCACTCAGAATAACAGACGTCCCTTGGTCCATATCAATAATTACAGCCAGAGTAGCCCCCAGAGCAGCTAGGATTCCCGCCGCCCAAAAGACTTCACCACATAGCGCTGGTAAAAAGAGCAAACCGCCCATCCTCTCGCCAAAGGCATCTTGCAGAGGGTCGAGCATAGTGATGTAACCCTGCTGCCGCATCTTGGTAGCAAAAAATATGCCACCTAAAAGAAAGATAGTTTTGGTAAAAAGGTAAAAAGCGAAGGCTGCTGCAGCTTCATAAGGATCTTTCGAAACAGTTGGATGCTGGGAAGTTCGAATGAATTTTTCGTTTTTTAAAATACTTACCGAAGACAAGACTCAGGGCGTATCCGAATGGCGCCTGACACCATACCAGCCCTTTGGTATAGATAGCCTCGGCTGTCCCGTTGATGTAACCTCCGCCGACCCACGTGGCCGTCATCGTGAAGATCCCGACGAAGAGGCCGATGGACCTTCCGGCCAGCATCACCTCTTCCTCGGAATCGTTCCCAGCCTCCTTTTTCCTGGCCGCCCATATTCCCACTCCCAAAATCAAAAGGTAAAACAAAACAATGGAAATAACTCCTGCGATGTTGATCATGTTGTTAGGTGACGATAGATCAACGGGCGTCAAGTCAAGTTGATGAAGATGCAAATCTAAGAGGTTCGGTGTGTTCTCTGCTTTAGGAACGTTTGGAAACCTGAATAAAAAAAAAACCAATCACTTTGTAATTGGACTCTAATTGCTCGACCAGCCTTCGTAGAGTCAATTCAGGTTCAACATGGCGGCTCTCTCGCAGACGTAAAATAATCTATAATTGGCCGCCATGTTGAATTCGAGAATATGAACTCAGGTCGTGACCTTGAGCGATCGAACGCACCTCTGAGCACCTCTGGGTGTACAGTCGCGCAGCAGCGGAGGGCAGCCTCACACAGGGACAGGCGGCATGGCCAGGTGACGGCTCTTAGGGATGACCGATGCCGACGAAGATGCTGCCGTCGACGGGGGATTTGGGTTCGTAGGGCAGCAGTCGCCCCACCTGAGCGAGGTCTTCTGGGAGGGGCTGTTCCTTGTTCTAAACGCGAGGCCGCCCATGGGCACTGATGGCCATCGATTCCTCCCAAACTTACTTCTCTCACTTCTCACTTTTTTCTCAGGATTTATTGATGTCACAATTGAACCAAATTATATGCCAGGCTTCTTACAACGCTGGTCCAACACGCACGTCTACAAACATCAAATACAAGATACGTGCTCGGATTAAAAAAAGGAATCGCAATAGCTGAACCCTAGATAAAATTCAGCGACCGTCAATATCAAGTTTCTATAAAAGCATCCTGATTCTATGTGCTCAACGAGTACCTTTGAACCCTTGGCCGCTATTTTCAAAAATTGAGGATTTTATGCAGTGACATAGCACTGCGATGTCATAATTAGATATCTGAACACGATAGTGGTGTATCAATCTTAATCAATCACTGGTCAATAATCCATTCGTATAATAATTGATTGATTTCAATCGATTGAATAGAAACTGAGGAATGGTTTTGTCGCTAATTAAAATTCAAGGTGTGGCGCCTAATTCAGACTTGTCAGTGGTACTGAAATATGCCGAAGAGCCCCATCAAACCGATAATGTTGTTCGTTATTTACATTATGCAGAAATCTTATCCGTGACTTGAAATCGATAGCTGATTCATTACGATTGTGGTAAATGAAAATATATCGCACCGTCGATAATCTCTTCTTTTATTCAAAGGTTGATATTAGAGAGTTAGATTGCTCACATCATGTTCTAGCGATCCCCGGATCCCCTGATTTAAATACATACTATAATTTGTTGAGTGGAAAAATGACTTCTCACAAAAATGCTCAAAACGTAAATTCGCCTGCTAACCAACCTGCGAACTTCTGAAATTGATAAAACCATAATTTGGTAGAAAATATGTTTCTCAAAATGTGAAAAATTTAAAGGAACCGGCGGATGTTAGCGACTCATTGTGAGCTTCAGGATACGCAAGGACTTCTACCGTCGCATCGGTGCCTAATAAAAATTTCTAAATTCAGTCGAAGTTGTGCGAACCACAAGTTTACAGGGTATATCAAGACAGATGATCTTTGCATTTATTCGTTTTTCCAAGTAATCGAATTTACCGTAAAACTAAATACCTATACTTGATCGTCTAATTCACAGATAAAATTAACACCAACACATGTGAAGAATAAAAAAAGGTAAACTGATTGAAAATATATCGAATTATGGAACGTATTTGAATTGCATTTAGACACAGGTGAAAAAAGAAGCAAAGTAGTAAAAAAATTGTCTATGGTAAGATACTTACGTTAGAAATCTTGAAGTGTAGCCCCTTGGTAGAAACACCGTCAATTGTCACTGTATTTTGCCACAAATATATGATATTTTATTTCCAGTTGATGATGAATTTTGAAGGAAAAAAAAAAAATTTCCTAAATACTTTTTTGTCACTTAAATTTGGCGGCTTGATATCGCGGGAATGGTTGATAAGCCCGGGCGGCGGAGAGACAGAGCGTCGGTAGGGTCGGCGTCTCTAGCGTCGCGGCGGCCTCCCCGCACTGATAGCTCCCAGCTCGCGGCTCGCCTCGTCAGACGGACGGACGGAACGCAATATTGATTCAACCCCCGTGACGTCACAGGTGTATCCCCCCTCAAAATGACGGGGGTGCGGGGCGTGGACTGGCAAAAGTCGAGTCTGCGCACCGGAAGTTACCCTCCGCGATGATGGTGATGAAAATGAACAGAATCCCTACGTCTGTTATCCCCAGCCAAGGAGGCTGCTTTCAGAATTTACCCAAGAATTTAATATGGCGGCATAAGCCTACCTGCATTGATATGCGTATTTTGGTTTTCGTTTTTTGGAAACTTTTGGCCACCCCTATGAAATCGGGACTAAACATGCGGACTAGCTAAAATTATTCGGAATTTTGTCACACAGCTCTAATGTAACGTGACAGCCGGAGACTTCATTTTCCTGTGCAACGGTACACGGTGATAAATAGGAAGTTGCCAAAACTGATCAGTCCTTAGTTCAACGCGGTCAAGAAAAATGGAAAAACTTAAATAGCCTTTGAGAGGAATCATTTAGCAAATAGACAGAACTCCGTCAAAAGCGATGAGGTAGTTTATAAAAATTTATTTCGGAAAAGATGGCCAAATCACCTACTACAGTAGCAATTATGGTGGTACTTATTTTGGAAATAACCACCATTCAAATTGCTACAAAAATATTATTCGGAAATATATTTTTGAACTTTATCCACGATCTTAGGGGCCATTGCCGTTCCAGATGGCTCTCGTAAATCATGTCTCCGGTCTTTTAGAGTGCTAAACTTTATAAAATTTTCAATTATTGCGTGAAACATGATCATAGAATTTTTTCACGTTCTTATAATATCTAAGAATTATTTGTAACGCGTATCCCCCCCCCTTCTTAGAATTATTTCCATGTGGTAATAAAATTTGATGACTGTTTTCTGATCAAAACTATTTGGTGTCGATTAATTTTTCACATTCGTTCAAGAAAAATAATCAATCAGTTTTCCCAATTTCCCATTCGCGTTACCATATACATATTTCTGAAAACAATTTTGAGAAGAATAGATCCACTACATTATATACATCGTGGTTGTGAAAAACAACGACCGATTTGGGCACGATCTTGTGCAAAGAAATCGTAGAATCTTCAAACCAGAAAAGATCCTATACAGGCAAGTGATTTCCCTTGTGTAACCTACTGCAGTCACACAAGGTAAAATTCTCATGCGAGGTATGACGTACCCTGTACCCACGCGTGTGGCCTTAGAGTTAGCGTGCAAGAGTTCGAGTTTCAGACCACGACTCAAACATTGGCAAATTTATCTCAAATACTAATATACTACAATGTCACTTTCTCGTGGCTCTAGTCTATACCATAATGATGTCACATGAATTCAAATTATCAGATCAACTTAAAAAATGTCAATACTAGAGGTGCTTTGATCAACTAGCTCAGATAGTAAAATTGGAGAACGGAGCGGTCATTGTGACATGACATCGTGTGGTCCATCATCTTTGGACAACATACGCACAAACATATGCCTCACACTGTGTTCTGATGCTAAAGTGATTCCAGACTCTGATATAAATGCGATTTTATCACGTGGCATTTGCAGTTCGTAGTGTGTTGAAACGACGAAACTTAGCGTAATAATGAGTAACAGTCACAATTAGGCCCTGATGAGAATGTTGATGAAAGTTAGATAAGATTTGAGTTAATTTAATCTCAATTAGTCTGTCGACGGTACGATGGCTTTTCTATTTAAGATGAAACGTCCATACATATAGATTTGTACATACAGCTATTGTGTAGTAAAGTGCTTGCACAGTCCTGCTGACGTCAGGGTCTTGTGACATCGTATCGGATCGTCACAATCAGAAAGAAAAGACGTCAACGTCGTCCATTAATAGTCCACTGAGGCCACCTCAAACCACCCTGCATCTATACACACCTGGTCGATATAGCTTGACCTAGTACTTGTCATTGACTCTTTGTGCATGGCTTATTATTTCCTCAAACTTTTATTTGACGTAGGAGGTGTGAGACAGAAATGCTTGTGAAACTTTTCATCAACTTGTAGTTCCAGTTTAAAACTATTTCTAGAATCTTTATTAACGTTCCAATAATCATTCTCATTCTGCGAAGTTCACCCGCAGAAATTGTAACGCAGGATTGTGACCCTGGCAATATTATTCTGTGGCATATTTTCTTAGGTCAAACTTTACCAGCCAACTTGAGGAATTAATTCAACCGTAATTGGACGGTATTGCAGAAGCTATGATAATAACAAGATAAGCACTTTGAACATGAAATTTTGAAGCATTCTGTTTCTTCTTTTACCTCCCTTCGCCGCCTATAGCGATGAAGACTCTACAGTAAAATATTAATGTCGTTTATTGCATACTACTTGCATTGTATGCCAGGTATTTCTTTGCCACTTAATAATACAAAAATATAATTCTTGAAGAGGAATATTTGAACCCCCTTCAGACTCGAGTCGCCGAGTTAACGAGTGGAAGTTATATAGTCGCGAGAATTTTTTCCCTGGCTTTAGGTTCAGCTTTGACTTTGTCCTGAGGTCAAAGTTCAAAAGAATCAACTCTTGGGTTGACGCGTGCGTTCTACGAAGTGCCTCGTGCCGAGAGTCAAACGTGGGTCGCAATACCTACCTTCAACCCTAAATAATTTCACCCTAACTTGTCCTCGTTGGTGGACAAAGATATATCAAAACCGACCAGCCATAAACTTAGGTATATGGATTTAATTCTGCCACGTGTCAGGTGAAGTGGCGATTCCGATGAAGTACCG
Organism: Tenthredo mesomela; assembly: GCA_943736025.1. NCBI lineage: Eukaryota > Metazoa > Arthropoda > Insecta > Hymenoptera > Tenthredinidae > Tenthredo > Tenthredo mesomela. The sequence continues at coordinate 32,311,032 of OX031015.1, read as the reverse complement.
GATGTGGCGTTATGATAGCCACGTGGCAGACTACGCAGGTAACAGCTAGGGTAACTTTAACCTCCACCTAGGTACCTACGCTGAGGGCTATGAGTAGACCGAAACTCAGAGGCAAGACTTCAACCTTTCTTATTCGAACATATATCGATTCACTGTTTTTTTTTTTTTTTTTTTTAAGGTACGTTGTTGTTTTATTTCCAAAGGGTGCTGGCACAAGCTACGTGAGATTCACTTTTCAGATGTGGATGAAGAGGAAATCGGATGTTGGGTGTCAAATTACCGATAAGATAAGAAAATTGAACGGTATCGAATTGCCGTTGCTCGGAGATAAAAATTACTTTATTTCTCATACAGTCTGGATCAATATATCGTGGAGAAAAACTAATTGAAATGCAACGCGTTGAAGTAAGGATTTTATGAAAATTTGCGGAACAAATAATTCAAAAAAATTAAAGCGTTAATGAGTTCAAAAAAGATATAGAAAACTCGCTGTTGAACTACACGAGCTGTTTTCTCTCACAGTGCTTTTATCGATATTTTATTTTTGAAATCCACATCATAGATGACCACACCAAAGATTAGACCCAAACAAAGATACTATGCTATTCTTGCAGTTGACACAGTTATGTGGAACACAAAACGCATTATACAAGAAAGGAGTTCTGTACCTCCTCAGATCACCACCAAATATCACATAACTTGGTGAGCATTGAAAATACGATGTCAGATATCTTGTTAGGAATGATTACGTATCCTTGTTAGAGATTACGTAAGCAGAATTAAATGCCTATAATTACAGCTTATTGTGATCATTCCATCCATCCGTCTTCACAAATGCGATATGATTATTGCGTACTTACCAAACACACATAGATATAAGAGTTTTATAATGTATTGAATTGAAGACCAGGACACAAACAGTTCCGATTCTGCCTCTTGAAAACCCGAAGTAACAAAGCCTGGTGTAGAATTTTCCGGGTAATATTTAGTCAAGATAAATTATTTCTTCATGGATTCGACCGGTGGAAATTCCGTCAAGAAGCATCATGACCAATGGCGAAGAAAAACTCTGGACATCGTCAAGGTACTCATCATGAATAAAGGACAAACGATATTAAAAGAAATAGACTATAAGAACAAGAACCCTACACACGCACAATAGCAAATTATACCCGTCCACGGTTTGGCATTTAACTCTGCTTAATTGAGATTGGTTAAGAAGTTAGTGAACCGCCCATGTGCTCGACTAGAATATTCATAGTAAATCTGGAGATGTTGAAGATTCATTTGTAGCTGAAGCATTAGTCTCTGGCACCGCAATTGGTTGAATCAACTCGAAGTGAGTTTTGGTAGTTTGCATAGTATTTATACAATCTCAGTAGCTCGTCCTGTCGCTGCTTTCTGAATGGCCCAGAATTTTCGGTGCCATATACAGCTACTTCGATTGAACAGTGAACTACCAAAGTCGGCGCTTACTATTCAGATCAGGTATCAAAATTCGTTGAATAAATTTTTCATCGAATGCAGTGGAGTAAAATTGTACTAGCTGGAATCGATACAGACACAACTTTCCTCACTCATCTGTTGAAAATTGTGTTAAGAGCAAATTGAATTCGCCATATTTTTAATCATTAACATCAAGTCAGTCACGTCAAGTGATTGAGAGAATCATAGTTTCATTCGCTCGTTGGCTAAAGAAAAAAATTGGCTGTGTATTGATCAGAGTCGAGTCTACTCTAAAGATATACTCTATAATTAATTTATTAATTCATACGTGTATTTTTAAGCAAGTACGCTTCTTGGTATGCGAGGTATCCGGTATAAGTAGAATCTTACATCGTGACCCTCTTGAGAGGGAAGTGGCCCTCGATGGGTGAACTGGGTCACGAGGTACAGCCCTCCTTCACTACCTAGTTTCACTCTGTGTCACCACTTAATTACTTACACTCTTCACACGGCAACTGAAATCCAAGAGTCCGAATCCACACATGACGAAAAAATTTCCCGTGCAAATTTCAATCCGCCAATAGATAGGTATGTTGCGTTGTCCAAATGTAAATGTGTTTTACAGTATAAAATGTACAGCAAAAATTTGTAGAATAATACATACATTGATCATTTGATAAGACAGATTTCACCACGTGTCTCTGAATCTTGACAGAAATCGTAAATCTTGATTCCAAAAATAAATCCTAAATGGCCAAACTTCTGGGACTAGGTTGAAAAACAATTGTGCACAAGACACGCAGTATATTCTACCATTAGACGTATTTTATTTGCTTCAGACATGTACACGCAATCGTTAGATTGGTATGATACATTTTACGCAATAGTTGTTGCGTCTACATAGCCATATCGATTAAATAAAGTGAAAAGCTTTTTTTAAATGGTTTTTGAGGAAGACTTGAAGTGAGTGATACTAATCGCATGAGTCCTCTACTAGATCTATCTACAATACATTGACATTCACGCATAAATAATCACAGACGTGACGAACAGTCACATAATCCTATGAAATCCTATACATTGAATAGGGGATTCCTAAAAGTAAATTTCAAAGTAGAGCAAAGGTATAGAGAGATCTGGTAAAAATTTCACACTCGATAACGTAGCTCTGTTAACAGTCACTTTGATACTGATTTGCAATCTACTACGTACCAATATCAATCAGTACATTGCATATGAAATACCTAGGTAATATAGGTACTGTACATTGTGTCACTGTGGCTCCTACAGTCACGTGACCTGCAGTCAATTTTCTACTGATAATGACGTTGGAATAATAGTCAATCAATGGCTCGTATCCAGTGTCACTCATTGTCAGGTATTGATTCTAGTTTCAAATGTCGAGAGAGAGAGAGAGCGAGAGAGCTAGGCACTTCAGTTGGACAATAGGTTCGATGAATAGCCAATAAAGTCTACCTCCCTAAACCTTACTGTGACAAGGGTTGATAGATTTTTTTTTTTTAATAACTCACTAAAATAGGTGAATAACAAATGGATTCAAAAATCTCAGAAAATTCGTCGATGTTCGTCTTTCTCTCGTTTGTAACGTTACTCGCGACTCCATTCAGCAGTACCCTCATAGGGCACAACTTATGTGACTGAAGGGTAGATTTCATTTATTTAACAAATAGCATGTTTCGAATTAAACAATGTAAGGGTACCATCATTTTTGCGAAGCATTTGATGAGAATCGGGTAATATCAGCGATTCAACCATTGCCTAAAGGTATACCTGCGTTTTACCTAATCGTCTGTTAAGTAGCATGCGAATAACTATTATGAAACATTTACTACGAAAAATTGCTGAAACGGAAAAATTGTATCACAGCAAAAGTCATTTGTGGCTACTCCTGCCACCTCGCTTGTCTAAGGTGTAACGTGAGATGTGAGATATGTCTATATGATATTTAACTAATATTAAACTTTGGTATTGCGGAAATCTCCCAATTGGATGAATAAAATAATCTACAGTTGATTTTGCAGGAATTGAGTAGACACATTCAACAGTCGATGAGACGCGTGGTTCAATGTCGATAAAGGTATCGTTGGTTGGTAACAAACTGCATCAACCCGAAACTTTCTAAATAATGAGCAAAAGAAGGAAGCGAATTCGAAATTCACACGACTCTACCGTCAAGAGTAAAAAACATATTGTACCTCCTGTGACCCAGTCCTATAGCCGACTCTTTTGCCTGGATACAAGATGAAGCTGCGAATGTCACCAGAGAATAAAAGACAAGAAATATTTGCTCGCTTTGCTATCATCGTTGCTGGCCGTTCGCAATATAAAATTTTCATCAAGCTGCGATACTTCATACTCTCCCTGGTCGATGAGAACTAGTATTCGCAGCGTGAAGACACTGTTGGGAACTGTTGAAAATTAATCCAATTTAAATAGTGTCTCGATAATTATTAATAGTATTTTCACGAGGAGTAGCTTTTTTTTAATCAAAGGCTGAACTCCGTTTGGCTGAACATCATATTAGAAAAGTCTCATGATCTCGTCTACAACTTTGCTCCATTGGTCACTGAATACTGTAAGCGATGTCATCGATGAATTAGATTTGCAATTCAATGTCTAGTGCTGTTGGCAACTGATTTTCCGATTTTTTAACAACTCGTTCAGTTTTACTGACCCTCCTAAAACAAATGAGTCTCTGTTCAATGATTATCCTTTTCAATTAATGATTTCATATATAAAATCCAATGAAAACTATAATCTAAGCCTAAAGTTTTGAGTGCTATGAGCGATGTACAAAAAATTCAACAAAATGATCGAAAAAAGACATACTTTCCAAATTGTTCACCATCCTCTATCGATTCAGGCAATCTTGTGTTCAATGTTTCCGGAAGAAGCAATGTCAACAGACCAGAGATCAACATGCAGGATCCAAGCATGGTAAATGGTAAATGCGTCCAAACTTCTGCCTGTAAATAATTAGAATATTATTGTGATGTGAAAAGTGCAGACAATAAATACAATTTGATTTACGATGGCTTCAGTCACATTGAACTTACCAAGTGATTAATATAAGGTGACAAAATTCCACCAAATTTAGCAAAAGTAGTACAAACTCCAAGACCAACATTTCTAATTCCGGTTGGATACTGTTCTGTCGTGAATACATAGAGTGCTGCATACGAAGAAGTCATGGCCAATTTCCCGAATATTGCCAAAACTACTATCAACCACGGGATATCTGTGATGAAATTGACGGTATTTACAATCTGTATAATCAATTGATTTGATTATTTGTAGGTACAGTTATTGAGGCAGAAGTGATTTGAATTTTCATCACCAGTAGGTACAAATAACGTGAGAAGCAATGATATCCCGGCAAGCAGCATACATCCGCATAAAATAATTTTTCTTCCCCATTTATCTAACGTGAAGTATATCAAGAAATAACCGGGTACTTCTACAGCGGTAGTGATACCATAATTTATGTAATCGGTGCCATTGAGATCGGAAGTTCTCCAAGATAGTCCATAATATGTACCGCTGTTCACAAACCTAAGTAGAAAAATGTAACCATATTGAATCTTGGTGCCAATACCATGGTCTGATATCAATTTGATTTCGATGTGAAAATAAATCGAATAAACAAATTGATCACTCACCACAAAAAGCAAAGTAGCAGACTCTTTCGTCTCAGGTTCGGGTATTTCATAAGATCGAGGACCGATGACTGTTCAAGACTCGGAGTAGTCTTACTGTCGTTATTCGACAAACCATTCAAAATATCTTGAGACAATTCTACGCCGTTTTCTAAAGCTGCCTTCTGGAGTAAATCTTTCGCCTCTTGCACTCGACCCTTCGACAGCAGCCAACGTGTGGATTCAGGAGTAAGCCTACGTGAATATTGATATTAATTATGAAATGCACTCTTATGTAAAAGTGCAACGCTCCGATAATATCGTTAATGTGATTGCAGTGCTAGAAGTGGCAAAATCATTTGTGTTTGCAAGAAATCCAAGAACCAGAATTCAATTACAATACTAAATGGTCTTACCACCAGTATCCGACAAATGTGAAACTGGGAACAGTGAAGGCGAACTCCAAAATTCTCCAATTCGTAATACAGTACGCAAGTCCAGCAATTAAGACCGAACCTGCGGTGAAGAATAATTCACAAACCGTTCCGGCCGCCAATCTCTTTTTTGGACCAACCATCTCAAGTGCTGAGAATAATATAGTAATAAATGTGCCATTAAAATAATCATGTTTCAACAATACAGCTGATAATTACTTCGATATAAGTATAACGCATATCCATAATTCGTTAATCACCTGCAAACTACCGCAAAGAAACAAGTTCTTACCTATGACGTAACTTATTAAAAATACCCCACTTGATGTTATTCCTACGATCAACCTGAAAATCATATACGAGATGAAGTCAGGAGAAACAGCAACGAGTAGTCCGCTAATCAGTTGAATGATCAGCGCTATAACGAATGTCAATTTTCGCCCGTATATATCAGAAAGTCCACCGAAAATAATTGACCCCAGCACCTCTCCCACCACGAATACCGCATTGCTCGTAGCTCTGAGCCATTCTTTGTCACAGACCAAATTCCACTGAAAGAATAAAATGATATTCTTAACTATAGAAAAAAAAGTTCAATCAAAGAAACGAATGAAACTGCTAGTTATTGAAGGTATCAATTACCTCGGTTGCGGCCGTCAGTGTGTACTGACTTTTATCGTATACAAAAGAACTACATTTTACAGTGAGAGGCGTTGACGACCGATTTTCATCCAAGCCGTAATACTGATCTGGAAGATCCATGACATATTTTTCGCAGCGTGACCAGCTTTGGGTATTATAATCCCATGGATAGGAAACATTTGCAATAATCGGTGATAACTGGTAAGTAGCATTTTCTTGTGTTTCGTGAGGTAGCAAGCATCTGAAATCTGCTTCAGCTGCTAAAAAGACTCCACTCAATCTATATATTCCACAAGACAGTATAGGTAAGAATAAAATGAAAAATATTCTACGTTGATATCGGCCACACTCTCCTATCTGTAACATTACGTCGTCGTAACCCATTTCTCGTTGTTTTGTCGTACACCTATTCGACTATTTTCACTTTAACTTTCAACTCTAGTCTCAGGCTTTCGGTTGTAAGGTTTTCGTATTCTCTTTCTACCGAGTTTCTCAAATTAGCATTACCTGTGAGAACGTTGACAAGTTATATGCATTTTCTATCATTTTTCTCAGAATTCCTCGAATCTTAAACGAAAGTCGTGATAATTTACTCAAAGCTTCTGACTCACCATTCGTGAGCCACAGATTTCAGGTATTTATCAGACAAGGCGGTCCAAATACTTAGTAAATTTTTTCGCAGTAGTTGTCTAAATCATCAGATTTTTTTTCAAACACTCATCTCGTAGAACAGAGATCGAATTGTACCTGATTCGAGTAAAAGCAAAAAGAAAGTTAGTGTATCGAAAGACAAAGTGAGAAAATTATACTACGATAAAATGAAGACATTCATATTCATGAAATAATCACATAATTGTGTTGATAACGTCTACACACCCTCTACTAATAGTCTGATACACAGAATTCTATTTTATAATGTTACCATGATAATTTTTAGTCTACGGTGAATTGGGACTACTATACGATATTCCAGATGTTACCCGTGGGAAGTGACCACCAGCTCCATGACAATAGTGAAGACGTGGCCCGAAACGACTTATATATCTGTATCTTAAATACTTATATTGGATCCCAGCTCACAGCATTTTACAAATGAAAATTTCTGATGGGGTTGATTTTAGGACGGTTTCACCTCCAGTTTCACATCTTTCGTATAGGTCATCTAATAAAATATTGAAGACTTACGATGCAGCGAATATTAAAAACTTCGTTAATATTAGTTGGTTTTCTTCGTTGTAATGCCGATGAGATCTCCTGAAGGTGAACGGGTGAACTCTGCGTAGAATTGAAGAACGCTAGAAATATTCGGCTATCGTATACAATATCACGAGAGGATGTAACCATTCAGAAAGAGAAAAATAAGTTAAATAAATAGAAGTTGAAAAACGTCTTTTACTTCCGCGTTCGAAGAGCTCTGGATTTCTAGACACCTCTGCAACCGTTCTTCGGTTATTGAATATGCATGTTATCGCCAGTGGCCGCTCGTGACATGGTCATACAAGATAGTACGTAATGTCTACTCTTCAGTTCCATAATAAACTATTGTTAGTATCAAAAGTTTATGTATACGTATACTTATAATATGTATACGTGTTATTAGGCACGCTGTTTGATGGCACTTTATTAGTGCCGCTGCAGCATTTTCAGATACTCAATATCCATTGACATTTCATTCAGATTATCGATTATTGTTCGTTGTATGTTGAATCTTTTATTTCTACCTATAATTCTTAGACATCACAAGTTATTGAAGTAAAATATCGAAGCAATTGATTATTGGTATACCTGCAGGAAATTTATTGCTAATGTTTTGCTGTTGCCTTTCACCGCCTTTCACCATCTTTCACCGTTTTCCACCGTTTTCCTACATCACCTTTCACCGTCTTCCACCGTCTTTCACTATTTTTCACCGTCTTTCTTCACCGCCTTCCACCGTCGCACAATAGTCGGAAACCACTCGATACGCGTGCATGATAGGCAAAAAAAAAAAATTGAAATCGATTTTTTTTTTTATGTTGCTTCAGTAATTGAATATGTTCTAACAAGACAGATATCCCGAGTCGAAAATATTCAGCATTAATTCAAGTTGCTAAAGCTGAATTGTAGCTTAAACCAAGCTGACTATGCTGAACTGAACTAAATCTCAAACTGACTACCCTGAATTGAGCCTTGATTCGAACTTCTCAGCCCATTAGAGTCTTTAATTTCAAGCTGACTAGCCTGCTCATGAAATTTAATTCAGCCTGACTGAACCGCAGCTTCAAACAAATATAAATTTTTCAGACTTTTTTCAGACTGACTAGCCTGCTGAGACAATAAAATCAAACTGAATTGGAACTGACCAAGCTGTAGGCTTGTCAGGTTGAAAGTAGCTTTGCCTTTGAACTTATTTTCAAACTGAACAACCTGCTACATCATAAAATTTTCAACTTGATTAGAAACTGACCAGCCTGCTAAGACATTATTATCAAATTGAATCCGAGCTGAACAACCTGTAGGTCAGTCAGGTTGAAACTATTGTAGATTTTGAACTTATTTTTAAGCTGATCAACCTGCTACATGGTAAAATCATTAAATATTCGAACTGAATTTTAGCCTGCTAGTCCTGATAAGTGAAATAACCCGGCCTTTCAGTTTGAATTCAGGCACTTTTTACAATGTATTTTAAATAGTGATATTTTAATTTGTTTAACCGTGAGCTAGCAGTTTGAGCAGCTTCAAATAATGCTGAATCTTTTCGACTCGGGATCCATAGTGTGATCTCAAGAAAAAAATTACCTGGTAGTTTCACAATAAGCTCATTTTGGCGTTACGTTACGTGAAAGTCCCCGATAATTTAACATTCAGTTCCTAATTCATTCTTGAAGCGATGGAGCTTTACTTTTCACCCGTACAATGAAATTACTTTTCGTACATTTTTCTGTAGATGCTGACGCTTATTTTCGTTTTTGAAAAACTTTAATATAGTAATCCTGAAATGAGTTATCATCGGTTAAAGATAGATGTTTTGTTTATGAAAAATTTTTTGGTTTTAAATCAATGTTGTACAGATCTTTTGATTCTCATCCGTTCTCATTTCAAATCTTCCTTAAGAATAAAGTAGTAAGGTTTGCGTACACTATGCCGCGGCGCCGAATCGTTGCGAATCTTTGCGAATCGTCACAAATTTTTAAATTTTGATCGCCGTGCATCGCTGCGCCGCGTCGCGCCGCGGCATAGTGTACGCAGAACTTTACCCTTCTTTATTTATTACATGAAACCAAATTTCATCTGCTAATACTTACAATTCTTGATGAAACATATTTTTTTATCGGGTACTTACACGTATTTCCGGAAAATTAAGTCATTTTAATGCAGTGCTATCTCTCCCTATTCACGGTAATCTTTGCGATGTGTTGAACCTGCTCTTGGAACCCAGATTACGAATCGCTGCGACAATACCCGTGAAAATGATCTGGAAGAACAGGAGACGAGATGAAAGTCCCGGAGAGTGACCCAGAAATTCGTCAATTTCATACCTGAAAAAGTGAGTTCTTTACATTTTTCCGGGAAAAAGAGAAAAATCATCCCGATTGTCGTAGCGATCCGTAATCAGGGGACCAAGGGCTTGCCTCTCGGCACAGTTTCAAGCCGATCGGAAGAATTCAATTTTTTTTCCCCAATTTCGCAGAAAATTCCAAAAAATTATGAATCTTCTGGAAATGAAGATTCAGCGACGGTTTTGAATAGCTCTTGAAACCCTGATTACGAATCGCTGCGACAATACCCGTGAAAATGATCTGGAAGAACAGGAGACGAGATGAAAGTCCCGGAGAGTGACCCAGAAATTCGTCAATTTCATACCTGAAAAAGTGAGTTCTTTACATTTTTCCGGGAAAAAGAGAAAAATCATCCCGATTGTCGTAGCGATCCGTAATCAGGGGACCAAGGGCTTGCCTCTCGGCACAGTTTCAAGCCGATCGGAAGAATTCAATTTTTTTTCCCCAATTTCGCAGAAAATTCCAAAAAATTATGAATCTTCTGGAAATGAAGATTCAGCGACGGTTTTGAATAGCTCTTGAAACCCTGATTACGAATCGCTGCGACAATACCCGTGAAAATGATCTGGAAGAACAGGAGACGAGATGAAAGTCCCGGAGAGTGACCCAGAAATTCGTCAATTTCATACCTGAAAAAGTGAGTTCTTTACATTTTTCCGGGAAAAAGAGAAAAATCATCCCGATTGTCGTAGCGATCCGTAATCAGGGGACCAAGGGCTTGCCTCTCGGCACAGTTTCAAGCCGATCGGGGAAATTGATTTTTTTTTTCCCCGATTTCGCAGAAAATTCCAAAAAATTATGAACCTTCTGGAAATGAAGATTCAGCGACGGTTTTGAATAGCTCTTGAAACCCTGATTACGAATCGCTGCGACAATACCCGTGAAAATGATCTGGAAGAACAGGAGACGAGATGAAAGTCCCGGAGAGTGACCCAGAAATTCGTCAATTTCATACCTGAAAAAGTGAGTTCTTTACATTTTTCCGGGAAAAAGAGAAAAATCATCCCGATTGTCGTAGCGATCCGTAATCAGGGGACCAAGGGCTTGCCTCTCGGCACAGTTTCAAGCCGATCGGAAGAATTCAATTTTTTTTCCCCAATTTCGCAGAAAATTCCAAAAAATTATGAATCTTCTGGAAATGAAGATTCAGCGACGGTTTTGAATAGCTCTTGAAACCCTGATTACGAATCGCTGCGACAATACCCGTGAAAATGATCTGGAAGAACAGGAGACGAGATGAAAGTCCCGGAGAGTGACCCAGAAATTCGTCAATTTCATACCTGAAAAAGTGAGTTCTTTACATTTTTCCGGGAAAAAGAGAAAAATCATCCCGATTGTCGTAGCGATCCGTAATCAGGGGACCAAGGGCTTGCCTCTCGGCACAGTTTCAAGCCGATCGGGGAAATTGATTTTTTTTTTCCCCGATTTCGCAGAAAATTCCAAAAAATTATGAACCTTCTGGAAATGAAGATTCAGCGACGGTTTTGAATAGCTCTTGAAACCCTGATTACGAATCGCTGCGACAATACCCGTGAAAATGATCTGGAAGAACAGGAGACGAGATGAAAGTCCCGGAGAGTGACCCAGAAATTCGTCAATTTCATACCTGAAAAAGTGAGTTCTTTACATTTTTCCGGGAAAAAGAGAAAAATCATCCCGATTGTCGTAGCGATCCGTAATCAGGGGACCAAGGGCTTGCCTCTCGGCACAGTTTCAAGCCGATCGGAAGAATTCAATTTTTTTTCCCCAATTTCGCAGAAAATTCCAAAAAATTATGAATCTTCTGGAAATGAAGATTCAGCGACGGTTTTGAATAGCTCTTGAAACCCTGATTACGAATCGCTGCGACAATACCCGTGAAAATGATCTGGAAGAACAGGAGACGAGATGAAAGTCCCGGAGAGTGACCCAGAAATTCGTCAATTTCATACCTGAAAAAGTGAGTTCTTTACATTTTTCCGGGAAAAAGAGAAAAATCATCCCGATTGTCGTAGCGATCCGTAATCAGGGGACCAAGGGCTTGCCTCTCGGCACAGTTTCAAGCCGATCGGGGAAATTGATTTTTTTTTTCCCCGATTTCGCAGAAAATTCCAAAAAATTATGAACCTTCTGGAAATGAAGATTCAGCGACGGTTTTGAATAGCTCTTGAAACCCTGATTACGAATCGCTGCGACAATACCCGTGAAAATGATCTGGAAGAACAGGAGACGAGATGAAAGTCCCGGAGAGTGACCCAGAAATTCGTCAATTTCATACCTGAAAAAGTGAGTTCTTTACATTTTTCCGGGAAAAAGAGAAAAATCATCCCGATTGTCGTAGCGATCCGTAATCAGGGGACCAAGGGCTTGCCTCTCGGCACAGTTTCAAGCCGATCGGAAGAATTCAATTTTTTTTCCCCAATTTCGCAGAAAATTCCAAAAAATTATGAATCTTCTGGAAATGAAGATTCAGCGACGGTTTTGAATAGCTCTTGAAACCCTGATTACGAATCGCTGCGACAATACCCGTGAAAATGATCTGGAAGAACAGGAGACGAGATGAAAGTCCCGGAGAGTGACCCAGAAATTCGTCAATTTCATACCTGAAAAAGTGAGTTCTTTACATTTTTCCGGGAAAAAGAGAAAAATCATCCCGATTGTCGTAGCGATCCGTAATCAGGGGACCAAGGGCTTGCCTCTCGGCACAGTTTCAAGCCGATCGGAAGAATTCAATTTTTTTTCCCCAATTTCGCAGAAAATTCCAAAAAATTATGAATCTTCTGGAAATGAAGATTCAGCGACGGTTTTGAATAGCTCTTGAAACCCTGATTACGAATCGCTGCGACAATACCCGTGAAAATGATCTGGAAGAACAGGAGACGAGATGAAAGTCCCGGAGAGTGACCCAGAAATTCGTCAATTTCATACCTGAAAAAGTGAGTTCTTTACATTTTTCCGGGAAAAAGAGAAAAATCATCCCGATTGTCGTAGCGATCCGTAATCAGGGGACCAAGGGCTTGCCTCTCGGCACAGTTTCAAGCCGATCGGAAGAATTCAATTTTTTTTCCCCAATTTCGCAGAAAATTCCAAAAAATTATGAATCTTCTGGAAATGAAGATTCAGCGACGGTTTTGAATAGCTCTTGAAACCCTGATTACGAATCGCTGCGACAATACCCGTGAAAATGATCTGGAAGAACAGGAGACGAGATGAAAGTCCCGGAGAGTGACCCAGAAATTCGTCAATTTCATACCTGAAAAAGTGAGTTCTTTACATTTTTCCGGGAAAAAGAGAAAAATCATCCCGATTGTCGTAGCGATCCGTAATCAGGGGACCAAGGGCTTGCCTCTCGGCACAGTTTCAAGCCGATCGGAAGAATTCAATTTTTTTTCCCCAATTTCGCAGAAAATTCCAAAAAATTATGAATCTTCTGGAAATGAAGATTCAGCGACGGTTTTGAATAGCTCTTGAAACCCTGATTACGAATCGCTGCGACAATACCCGTGAAAATGATCTGGAAGAACAGGAGACGAGATGAAAGTCCCGGAGAGTGACCCAGAAATTCGTCAATTTCATACCTGAAAAAGTGAGTTCTTTACATTTTTCCGGGAAAAAGAGAAAAATCATCCCGATTGTCGTAGCGATCCGTAATCAGGGGACCAAGGGCTTGCCTCTCGGCACAGTTTCAAGCCGATCGGAAGAATTCAATTTTTTTTCCCCAATTTCGCAGAAAATTCCAAAAAATTATGAATCTTCTGGAAATGAAGATTCAGCGACGGTTTTGAATAGCTCTTGAAACCCTGATTACGAATCGCTGCGACAATACCCGTGAAAATGATCTGGAAGAACAGGAGACGAGATGAAAGTCCCGGAGAGTGACCCAGAAATTCGTCAATTTCATACCTGAAAAAGTGAGTTCTTTACATTTTTCCGGGAAAAAGAGAAAAATCATCCCGATTGTCGTAGCGATCCGTAATCAGGGGACCAAGGGCTTGCCTCTCGGCACAGTTTCAAGCCGATCGGAAGAATTCAATTTTTTTTCCCCAATTTCGCAGAAAATTCCAAAAAATTATGAATCTTCTGGAAATGAAGATTCAGCGACGGTTTTGAATAGCTCTTGAAACCCTGATTACGAATCGCTGCGACAATACCCGTGAAAATGATCTGGAAGAACAGGAGACGAGATGAAAGTCCCGGAGAGTGACCCAGAAATTCGTCAATTTCATACCTGAAAAAGTGAGTTCTTTACATTTTTCCGGGAAAAAGAGAAAAATCATCCCGATTGTCGTAGCGATCCGTAATCAGGGGACCAAGGGCTTGCCTCTCGGCACAGTTTCAAGCCGATCGGAAGAATTCAATTTTTTTTCCCCAATTTCGCAGAAAATTCCAAAAAATTATGAATCTTCTGGAAATGAAGATTCAGCGACGGTTTTGAATAGCTCTTGAAACCCTGATTACGAATCGCTGCGACAATACCCGTGAAAATGATCTGGAAGAACAGGAGACGAGATGAAAGTCCCGGAGAGTGACCCAGAAATTCGTCAATTTCATACCTGAAAAAGTGAGTTCTTTACATTTTTCCGGGAAAAAGAGAAAAATCATCCCGATTGTCGTAGCGATCCGTAATCAGGGGACCAAGGGCTTGCCTCTCGGCACAGTTTCAAGCCGATCGGAAGAATTCAATTTTTTTTCCCCAATTTCGCAGAAAATTCCAAAAAATTATGAATCTTCTGGAAATGAAGATTCAGCGACGGTTTTGAATAGCTCTTGAAACCCTGATTACGAATCGCTGCGACAATACCCGTGAAAATGATCTGGAAGAACAGGAGACGAGATGAAAGTCCCGGAGAGTGACCCAGAAATTCGTCAATTTCATACCTGAAAAAGTGAGTTCTTTACATTTTTCCGGGAAAAAGAGAAAAATCATCCCGATTGTCGTAGCGATCCGTAATCAGGGGACCAAGGGCTTGCCTCTCGGCACAGTTTCAAGCCGATCGGAAGAATTCAATTTTTTTTCCCCAATTTCGCAGAAAATTCCAAAAAATTATGAATCTTCTGGAAATGAAGATTCAGCGACGGTTTTGAATAGCTCTTGAAACCCTGATTACGAATCGCTGCGACAATACCCGTGAAAATGATCTGGAAGAACAGGAGACGAGATGAAAGTCCCGGAGAGTGACCCAGAAATTCGTCAATTTCATACCTGAAAAAGTGAGTTCTTTACATTTTTCCGGGAAAAAGAGAAAAATCATCCCGATTGTCGTAGCGATCCGTAATCAGGGGACCAAGGGCTTGCCTCTCGGCACAGTTTCAAGCCGATCGGAAGAATTCAATTTTTTTTCCCCAATTTCGCAGAAAATTCCAAAAAATTATGAATCTTCTGGAAATGAAGATTCAGCGACGGTTTTGAATAGCTCTTGAAACCCTGATTACGAATCGCTGCGACAATACCCGTGAAAATGATCTGGAAGAACAGGAGACGAGATGAAAGTCCCGGAGAGTGACCCAGAAATTCGTCAATTTCATACCTGAAAAAGTGAGTTCTTTACATTTTTCCGGGAAAAAGAGAAAAATCATCCCGATTGTCGTAGCGATCCGTAATCAGGGGACCAAGGGCTTGCCTCTCGGCACAGTTTCAAGCCGATCGGAAGAATTCAATTTTTTTTCCCCAATTTCGCAGAAAATTCCAAAAAATTATGAATCTTCTGGAAATGAAGATTCAGCGACGGTTTTGAATAGCTCTTGAAACCCTGATTACGAATCGCTGCGACAATACCCGTGAAAATGATCTGGAAGAACAGGAGACGAGATGAAAGTCCCGGAGAGTGACCCAGAAATTCGTCAATTTCATACCTGAAAAAGTGAGTTCTTTACATTTTTCCGGGAAAAAGAGAAAAATCATCCCGATTGTCGTAGCGATCCGTAATCAGGGGACCAAGGGCTTGCCTCTCGGCACAGTTTCAAGCCGATCGGAAGAATTCAATTTTTTTTCCCCAATTTCGCAGAAAATTCCAAAAAATTATGAATCTTCTGGAAATGAAGATTCAGCGACGGTTTTGAATAGCTCTTGAAACCCTGATTACGAATCGCTGCGACAATACCCGTGAAAATGATCTGGAAGAACAGGAGACGAGATGAAAGTCCCGGAGAGTGACCCAGAAATTCGTCAATTTCATACCTGAAAAAGTGAGTTCTTTACATTTTTCCGGGAAAAAGAGAAAAATCATCCCGATTGTCGTAGCGATCCGTAATCAGGGGACCAAGGGCTTGCCTCTCGGCACAGTTTCAAGCCGATCGGAAGAATTCAATTTTTTTTCCCCAATTTCGCAGAAAATTCCAAAAAATTATGAATCTTCTGGAAATGAAGATTCAGCGACGGTTTTGAATAGCTCTTGAAACCCTGATTACGAATCGCTGCGACAATACCCGTGAAAATGATCTGGAAGAACAGGAGACGAGATGAAAGTCCCGGAGAGTGACCCAGAAATTCGTCAATTTCATACCTGAAAAAGTGAGTTCTTTACATTTTTCCGGGAAAAAGAGAAAAATCATCCCGATTGTCGTAGCGATCCGTAATCAGGGGACCAAGGGCTTGCCTCTCGGCACAGTTTCAAGCCGATCGGAAGAATTCAATTTTTTTTCCCCAATTTCGCAGAAAATTCCAAAAAATTATGAATCTTCTGGAAATGAAGATTCAGCGACGGTTTTGAATAGCTCTTGAAACCCTGATTACGAATCGCTGCGACAATACCCGTGAAAATGATCTGGAAGAACAGGAGACGAGATGAAAGTCCCGGAGAGTGACCCAGAAATTCGTCAATTTCATACCTGAAAAAGTGAGTTCTTTACATTTTTCCGGGAAAAAGAGAAAAATCATCCCGATTGTCGTAGCGATCCGTAATCAGGGGACCAAGGGCTTGCCTCTCGGCACAGTTTCAAGCCGATCGGAAGAATTCAATTTTTTTTCCCCAATTTCGCAGAAAATTCCAAAAAATTATGAATCTTCTGGAAATGAAGATTCAGCGACGGTTTTGAATAGCTCTTGAAACCCTGATTACGAATCGCTGCGACAATACCCGTGAAAATGATCTGGAAGAACAGGAGACGAGATGAAAGTCCCGGAGAGTGACCCAGAAATTCGTCAATTTCATACCTGAAAAAGTGAGTTCTTTACATTTTTCCGGGAAAAAGAGAAAAATCATCCCGATTGTCGTAGCGATCCGTAATCAGGGGACCAAGGGCTTGCCTCTCGGCACAGTTTCAAGCCGATCGGAAGAATTCAATTTTTTTTCCCCAATTTCGCAGAAAATTCCAAAAAATTATGAATCTTCTGGAAATGAAGATTCAGCGACGGTTTTGAATAGCTCTTGAAACCCTGATTACGAATCGCTGCGACAATACCCGTGAAAATGATCTGGAAGAACAGGAGACGAGATGAAAGTCCCGGAGAGTGACCCAGAAATTCGTCAATTTCATACCTGAAAAAGTGAGTTCTTTACATTTTTCCGGGAAAAAGAGAAAAATCATCCCGATTGTCGTAGCGATCCGTAATCAGGGGACCAAGGGCTTGCCTCTCGGCACAGTTTCAAGCCGATCGGAAGAATTCAATTTTTTTTCCCCAATTTCGCAGAAAATTCCAAAAAATTATGAATCTTCTGGAAATGAAGATTCAGCGACGGTTTTGAATAGCTCTTGAAACCCTGATTACGAATCGCTGCGACAATACCCGTGAAAATGATCTGGAAGAACAGGAGACGAGATGAAAGTCCCGGAGAGTGACCCAGAAATTCGTCAATTTCATACCTGAAAAAGTGAGTTCTTTACATTTTTCCGGGAAAAAGAGAAAAATCATCCCGATTGTCGTAGCGATCCGTAATCAGGGGACCAAGGGCTTGCCTTTCGGCACAGTTTCAAGCCGATCGGGGAGATTGATTTTTTTTTCCCCGATTTCGCAGAAAATTCCAAAAAATTATGAACCTTCTGGAAATGAAGATTCAGCGACGGTTTTGAATAGCTCTTGAAACCCTGATTACGAATCGCTGCGACAATACCCGTGAAAATGATCTGGAAGAACAGGAGACGAGATGAAAGTCCCGGAGAGTGACCCAGAAATTCGTCAATTTCATACCTGAAAAAGTGAGTTCTTTACATTTTTCCGGGAAAAAGAGAAAAATCATCCCGATTGTCGTAGCGAT
The DNA here is from genome assembly GCA_943736025.1 of Tenthredo mesomela. NCBI lineage: Eukaryota > Metazoa > Arthropoda > Insecta > Hymenoptera > Tenthredinidae > Tenthredo > Tenthredo mesomela. The sequence continues at coordinate 32,293,141 of OX031015.1, read as the reverse complement.
CCGTAATCAGGGGACCAAGGGCTTGCCTCTCGGCACAGTTTCAAGCCGATCGGAAGAATTCAATTTTTTTTCCCCAATTTCGCAGAAAATTCCAAAAAATTATGAATCTTCTGGAAATGAAGATTCAGCGACGGTTTTGAATAGCTCTTGAAATCCTGATTACGAATCGCTGCGACAATACCCGTGAAAATGATCTGGAAGAACAGGAGACGAGATGAAAGTCCCGGAGAGTGACCCAGAAATTCGTCAATTTCATACCTGAAAAAGTGAGTTCTTTACATTTTTCCGGGAAAAAGAGAAAAATCATCCCGATTGTCGTAGCGATCCGTAATCAGGGGACCAAGGGCTTGCCTCTCGGCACAGTTTCAAGCCGATCGGAAGAATTCAATTTTTTTTCCCCAATTTCGCAGAAAATTCCAAAAAATTATGAATCTTCTGGAAATGAAGATTCAGCGACGGTTTTGAATAGCTCTTGAAACCCTGATTACGAATCGCTGCGACAATACCCGTGAAAATGATCTGGAAGAACAGGAGACGAGATGAAAGTCCCGGAGAGTGACCCAGAAATTCGTCAATTTCATACCTGAAAAAGTGAGTTCTTTACATTTTTCCGGGAAAAAGAGAAAAATTATCCCGATTGTCGTAGCGATCCGTAATCAGGGGACCAAGGGCTTGCCTCTCGGCACAGTTTCAAGCCGATCGGGGAAATTGATTTTTTTTCCCCGATTTCGCAGAAAATTCCAAAAAATTATGAACCTTCTGGAAATGAAGATTCAGCGACGGTTTTGAATAGCTCTTGAAACCCTGATTACGAATCGCTGCGACAATACCCGTGAAAATGATCTGGAAGAACAGGAGACGAGATGAAAGTCCCGGAGAGTGACCCAGAAATTCGTCAATTTCATACCTGAAAAAGTGAGTTCTTTACATTTTTCCGGGAAAAAGAGAAAAATCATCCCGATTGTCGTAGCGATCCGTAATCAGGGGACCAAGGGCTTGCCTCTCGGCACAGTTTCAAGCCGATCGGAAGAATTCAATTTTTTTTCCCCAATTTCGCAGAAAATTCCAAAAAATTATGAATCTTCTGGAAATGAAGATTCAGCGACGGTTTTGAATAGCTCTTGAAACCCTGATTACGAATCGCTGCGACAATACCCGTGAAAATGATCTGGAAGAACAGGAGACGAGATGAAAGTCCCGGAGAGTGACCCAGAAATTCGTCAATTTCATACCTGAAAAAGTGAGTTCTTTACATTTTTCCGGGAAAAAGAGAAAAATCATCCCGATTGTCGTAGCGATCCGTAATCAGGGGACCAAGGGCTTGCCTCTCGGCACAGTTTCAAGCCGATCGGAAGAATTCAATTTTTTTTCCCCAATTTCGCAGAAAATTCCAAAAAATTATGAATCTTCTGGAAATGAAGATTCAGCGACGGTTTTGAATAGCTCTTGAAACCCTGATTACGAATCGCTGCGACAATACCCGTGAAAATGATCTGGAAGAACAGGAGACGAGATGAAAGTCCCGGAGAGTGACCCAGAAATTCGTCAATTTCATACCTGAAAAAGTGAGTTCTTTACATTTTTCCGGGAAAAAGAGAAAAATCATCCCGATTGTCGTAGCGATCCGTAATCAGGGGACCAAGGGCTTGCCTCTCGGCACAGTTTCAAGCCGATCGGAAGAATTCAATTTTTTTTCCCCAATTTCGCAGAAAATTCCAAAAAATTATGAATCTTCTGGAAATGAAGATTCAGCGACGGTTTTGAATAGCTCTTGAAACCCTGATTACGAATCGCTGCGACAATACCCGTGAAAATGATCTGGAAGAACAGGAGACGAGATGAAAGTCCCGGAGAGTGACCCAGAAATTCGTCAATTTCATACCTGAAAAAGTGAGTTCTTTACATTTTTCCGGGAAAAAGAGAAAAATTATCCCGATTGTCGTAGCGATCCGTAATCAGGGGACCAAGGGCTTGCCTCTCGGCACAGTTTCAAGCCGATCGGGGAAATTGATTTTTTTTCCCCGATTTCGCAGAAAATTCCAAAAAATTATGAACCTTCTGGAAATGAAGATTCAGCGACGGTTTTGAATAGCTCTTGAAACCCTGATTACGAATCGCTGCGACAATACCCGTGAAAATGATCTGGAAGAACAGGAGACGAGATGAAAGTCCCGGAGAGTGACCCAGAAATTCGTCAATTTCATACCTGAAAAAGTGAGTTCTTTACATTTTTCCGGGAAAAAGAGAAAAATCATCCCGATTGTCGTAGCGATCCGTAATCAGGGGACCAAGGGCTTGCCTCTCGGCACAGTTTCAAGCCGATCGGAAGAATTCAATTTTTTTTCCCCAATTTCGCAGAAAATTCCAAAAAATTATGAATCTTCTGGAAATGAAGATTCAGCGACGGTTTTGAATAGCTCTTGAAACCCTGATTACGAATCGCTGCGACAATACCCGTGAAAATGATCTGGAAGAACAGGAGACGAGATGAAAGTCCCGGAGAGTGACCCAGAAATTCGTCAATTTCATACCTGAAAAAGTGAGTTCTTTACATTTTTCCGGGAAAAAGAGAAAAATCATCCCGATTGTCGTAGCGATCCGTAATCAGGGGACCAAGGGCTTGCCTCTCGGCACAGTTTCAAGCCGATCGGGGAAATTGATTTTTTTTTTCCCCGATTTCGCAGAAAATTCCAAAAAATTATGAACCTTCTGGAAATGAAGATTCAGCGACGGTTTTGAATAGCTCTTGAAACCCTGATTACGAATCGCTGCGACAATACCCGTGAAAATGATCTGGAAGAACAGGAGACGAGATGAAAGTCCCGGAGAGTGACCCAGAAATTCGTCAATTTCATACCTGAAAAAGTGAGTTCTTTACATTTTTCCGGGAAAAAGAGAAAAATCATCCCGATTGTCGTAGCGATCCGTAATCAGGGGACCAAGGGCTTGCCTCTCGGCACAGTTTCAAGCCGATCGGAAGAATTCAATTTTTTTTCCCCAATTTCGCAGAAAATTCCAAAAAATTATGAATCTTCTGGAAATGAAGATTCAGCGACGGTTTTGAATAGCTCTTGAAACCCTGATTACGAATCGCTGCGACAATACCCGTGAAAATGATCTGGAAGAACAGGAGACGAGATGAAAGTCCCGGAGAGTGACCCAGAAATTCGTCAATTTCATACCTGAAAAAGTGAGTTCTTTACATTTTTCCGGGAAAAAGAGAAAAATCATCCCGATTGTCGTAGCGATCCGTAATCAGGGGACCAAGGGCTTGCCTCTCGGCACAGTTTCAAGCCGATCGGGGAAATTGATTTTTTTTTTCCCCGATTTCGCAGAAAATTCCAAAAAATTATGAACCTTCTGGAAATGAAGATTCAGCGACGGTTTTGAATAGCTCTTGAAACCCTGATTACGAATCGCTGCGACAATACCCGTGAAAATGATCTGGAAGAACAGGAGACGAGATGAAAGTCCCGGAGAGTGACCCAGAAATTCGTCAATTTCATACCTGAAAAAGTGAGTTCTTTACATTTTTCCGGGAAAAAGAGAAAAATCATCCCGATTGTCGTAGCGATCCGTAATCAGGGGACCAAGGGCTTGCCTCTCGGCACAGTTTCAAGCCGATCGGAAGAATTCAATTTTTTTTCCCCAATTTCGCAGAAAATTCCAAAAAATTATGAATCTTCTGGAAATGAAGATTCAGCGACGGTTTTGAATAGCTCTTGAAACCCTGATTACGAATCGCTGCGACAATACCCGTGAAAATGATCTGGAAGAACAGGAGACGAGATGAAAGTCCCGGAGAGTGACCCAGAAATTCGTCAATTTCATACCTGAAAAAGTGAGTTCTTTACATTTTTCCGGGAAAAAGAGAAAAATCATCCCGATTGTCGTAGCGATCCGTAATCAGGGGACCAAGGGCTTGCCTTTCGGCACAGTTTCAAGCCGATCGGGGAGATTGATTTTTTTTTCCCCGATTTCGCAGAAAATTCCAAAAAATTATGAACCTTCTGGAAATGAAGATTCAGCGACGGTTTTGAATAGCTCTTGAAACCCTGATTACGAATCGCTGCGACAATACCCGTGAAAATGATCTGGAAGAACAGGAGACGAGATGAAAGTCCCGGAGAGTGACCCAGAAATTCGTCAATTTCATACCTGAAAAAGTGAGTTCTTTACATTTTTCCGGGAAAAAGAGAAAAATTATCCCGATTGTCGTAGCGATCCGTAATCAGGGGACCAAGGGCTTGCCTCTCGGCACAGTTTCAAGCCGATCGGGGAAATTGATTTTTTTTCCCCGATTTCGCAGAAAATTCCAAAAAATTATGAACCTTCTGGAAATGAAGATTCAGCGACGGTTTTGAATAGCTCTTGAAACCCTGATTACGAATCGCTGCGACAATACCCGTGAAAATGATCTGGAAGAACAGGAGACGAGATGAAAGTCCCGGAGAGTGACCCAGAAATTCGTCAATTTCATACCTGAAAAAGTGAGTTCTTTACATTTTTCCGGGAAAAAGAGAAAAATCATCCCGATTGTCGTAGCGATCCGTAATCAGGGGACCAAGGGCTTGCCTCTCGGCACAGTTTCAAGCCGATCGGAAGAATTCAATTTTTTTTCCCCAATTTCGCAGAAAATTCCAAAAAATTATGAATCTTCTGGAAATGAAGATTCAGCGACGGTTTTGAATAGCTCTTGAAACCCTGATTACGAATCGCTGCGACAATACCCGTGAAAATGATCTGGAAGAACAGGAGACGAGATGAAAGTCCCGGAGAGTGACCCAGAAATTCGTCAATTTCATACCTGAAAAAGTGAGTTCTTTACATTTTTCCGGGAAAAAGAGAAAAATCATCCCGATTGTCGTAGCGATCCGTAATCAGGGGACCAAGGGCTTGCCTCTCGGCACAGTTTCAAGCCGATCGGGGAAATTGATTTTTTTTCCCCGATTTCGCAGAAAATTCCAAAAAATTATGAACCTTCTGGAAATGAAGATTCAGCGACGGTTTTGAATAGCTCTTGAAACCCTGATTACGAATCGCTGCGACAATACCCGTGAAAATGATCTGGAAGAACAGGAGACGAGATGAAAGTCCCGGAGAGTGACCCAGAAATTCGTCAATTTCATACCTGAAAAAGTGAGTTCTTTACATTTTTCCGGGAAAAAGAGAAAAATCATCCCGATTGTCGTAGCGATCCGTAATCAGGGGACCAAGGGCTTGCCTCTCGGCACAGTTTCAAGCCGATCGGAAGAATTCAATTTTTTTTCCCCAATTTCGCAGAAAATTCCAAAAAATTATGAATCTTCTGGAAATGAAGATTCAGCGACGGTTTTGAATAGCTCTTGAAACCCTGATTACGAATCGCTGCGACAATACCCGTGAAAATGATCTGGAAGAACAGGAGACGAGATGAAAGTCCCGGAGAGTGACCCAGAAATTCGTCAATTTCATACCTGAAAAAGTGAGTTCTTTACATTTTTCCGGGAAAAAGAGAAAAATCATCCCGATTGTCGTAGCGATCCGTAATCAGGGGACCAAGGGCTTGCCTCTCGGCACAGTTTCAAGCCGATCGGAAGAATTCAATTTTTTTTCCCCAATTTCGCAGAAAATTCCAAAAAATTATGAATCTTCTGGAAATGAAGATTCAGCGACGGTTTTGAATAGCTCTTGAAACCCTGATTACGAATCGCTGCGACAATACCCGTGAAAATGATCTGGAAGAACAGGAGACGAGATGAAAGTCCCGGAGAGTGACCCAGAAATTCGTCAATTTCATACCTGAAAAAGTGAGTTCTTTACATTTTTCCGGGAAAAAGAGAAAAATCATCCCGATTGTCGTAGCGATCCGTAATCAGGGGACCAAGGGCTTGCCTCTCGGCACAGTTTCAAGCCGATCGGAAGAATTCAATTTTTTTTCCCCAATTTCGCAGAAAATTCCAAAAAATTATGAATCTTCTGGAAATGAAGATTCAGCGACGGTTTTGAATAGCTCTTGAAACCCTGATTACGAATCGCTGCGACAATACCCGTGAAAATGATCTGGAAGAACAGGAGACGAGATGAAAGTCCCGGAGAGTGACCCAGAAATTCGTCAATTTCATACCTGAAAAAGTGAGTTCTTTACATTTTTCCGGGAAAAAGAGAAAAATCATCCCGATTGTCGTAGCGATCCGTAATCAGGGGACCAAGGGCTTGCCTCTCGGCACAGTTTCAAGCCGATCGGAAGAATTCAATTTTTTTTCCCCAATTTCGCAGAAAATTCCAAAAAATTATGAATCTTCTGGAAATGAAGATTCAGCGACGGTTTTGAATAGCTCTTGAAACCCTGATTACGAATCGCTGCGACAATACCCGTGAAAATGATCTGGAAGAACAGGAGACGAGATGAAAGTCCCGGAGAGTGACCCAGAAATTCGTCAATTTCATACCTGAAAAAGTGAGTTCTTTACATTTTTCCGGGAAAAAGAGAAAAATCATCCCGATTGTCGTAGCGATCCGTAATCAGGGGACCAAGGGCTTGCCTCTCGGCACAGTTTCAAGCCGATCGGAAGAATTCAATTTTTTTTCCCCAATTTCGCAGAAAATTCCAAAAAATTATGAATCTTCTGGAAATGAAGATTCAGCGACGGTTTTGAATAGCTCTTGAAACCCTGATTACGAATCGCTGCGACAATACCCGTGAAAATGATCTGGAAGAACAGGAGACGAGATGAAAGTCCCGGAGAGTGACCCAGAAATTCGTCAATTTCATACCTGAAAAAGTGAGTTCTTTACATTTTTCCGGGAAAAAGAGAAAAATCATCCCGATTGTCGTAGCGATCCGTAATCAGGGGACCAAGGGCTTGCCTCTCGGCACAGTTTCAAGCCGATCGGAAGAATTCAATTTTTTTTCCCCAATTTCGCAGAAAATTCCAAAAAATTATGAATCTTCTGGAAATGAAGATTCAGCGACGGTTTTGAATAGCTCTTGAAACCCTGATTACGAATCGCTGCGACAATACCCGTGAAAATGATCTGGAAGAACAGGAGACGAGATGAAAGTCCCGGAGAGTGACCCAGAAATTCGTCAATTTCATACCTGAAAAAGTGAGTTCTTTACATTTTTCCGGGAAAAAGAGAAAAATCATCCCGATTGTCGTAGCGATCCGTAATCAGGGGACCAAGGGCTTGCCTCTCGGCACAGTTTCAAGCCGATCGGAAGAATTCAATTTTTTTTCCCCAATTTCGCAGAAAATTCCAAAAAATTATGAATCTTCTGGAAATGAAGATTCAGCGACGGTTTTGAATAGCTCTTGAAACCCTGATTACGAATCGCTGCGACAATACCCGTGAAAATGATCTGGAAGAACAGGAGACGAGATGAAAGTCCCGGAGAGTGACCCAGAAATTCGTCAATTTCATACCTGAAAAAGTGAGTTCTTTACATTTTTCCGGGAAAAAGAGAAAAATCATCCCGATTGTCGTAGCGATCCGTAATCAGGGGACCAAGGGCTTGCCTTTCGGCACAGTTTCAAGCCGATCGGGGAGATTGATTTTTTTTTCCCCGATTTCGCAGAAAATTCCAAAAAATTATGAACCTTCTGGAAATGAAGATTCAGCGACGGTTTTGAATAGCTCTTGAAACCCTGATTACGAATCGCTGCGACAATACCCGTGAAAATGATCTGGAAGAACAGGAGACGAGATGAAAGTCCCGGAGAGTGACCCAGAAATTCGTCAATTTCATACCTGAAAAAGTGAGTTCTTTACATTTTTCCGGGAAAAAGAGAAAAATCATCCCGATTGTCGTAGCGATCCGTAATCAGGGGACCAAGGGCTTGCCTCTCGGCACAGTTTCAAGCCGATCGGAAGAATTCAATTTTTTTTCCCCAATTTCGCAGAAAATTCCAAAAAATTATGAATCTTCTGGAAATGAAGATTCAGCGACGGTTTTGAATAGCTCTTGAAACCCTGATTACGAATCGCTGCGACAATACCCGTGAAAATGATCTGGAAGAACAGGAGACGAGATGAAAGTCCCGGAGAGTGACCCAGAAATTCGTCAATTTCATACCTGAAAAAGTGAGTTCTTTACATTTTTCCGGGAAAAAGAGAAAAATTATCCCGATTGTCGTAGCGATCCGTAATCAGGGGACCAAGGGCTTGCCTCTCGGCACAGTTTCAAGCCGATCGGGGAAATTGATTTTTTTTCCCCGATTTCGCAGAAAATTCCAAAAAATTATGAATCTTCTGGAAATGAAGATTCAGCGACGGTTTTGAATAGCTCTTGAAACCCTGATTACGAATCGCTGCGACAATACCCGTGAAAATGATGTGAAAGAACAGGAGACGAGATGAAAGTCCCGGAGAGTGACCCAGAAATTCGTCAATTTCATACCTGAAAAAGTGAGTTCTTTACATTTTTCCGGGAAAAAGAGAAAAATCATCCCGATTGTCGTAGCGATACGTAATCAGGGGACCAAGGGCTTGCCTCTCGGCACAGTTTCAAGCCGATCGGAAGAATTCAATTTTTTTTCCCCAATTTCGCAGAAAATTCCAAAAAATTATGAATCTTCTGGAAATGAAGATTCAGCGACGGTTTTGAATAGCTCTTGAAACCCTGATTACGAATCGCTGCGACAATACCCGTGAAAATGATCTGGAAGAACAGGAGACGAGATGAAAGTCCCGGAGAATGACCCAGAAATTCGTCAATTTCATACCTGAAAAAGTGAGTTCTTTACATTTTTCCGGGAAAAAGAGAAAAATCATCCCGATTGTCGTAGCGATCCGTAATCAGGGGACCAAGGGCTTGCCTTTCGGCACAGTTTCAAGCCGATCGGGGAGATTGATTTTTTTTTCCCCGATTTCGCAGAAAATTCCAAAAAATTATGAACCTTCTGGAAATGAAGATTCAGCGACGGTTTTGAATAGCTCTTGAAACCCTGATTACGAATCGCTGCGACAATACCCGTGAAAATGATCTGGAAGAACAGGAGACGAGATGAAAGTCCCGGAGAGTGACCCAGAAATTCGTCAATTTCATACCTGAAAAAGTGAGTTCTTTACATTTTTCCGGGAAAAAGAGAAAAATCATCCCGATTGTCGTAGCGATTCGTAATCAGGGGACCAAGGGCTTGCCTCTCGGCACAGTTTCAAGCCGATCGGAAGAATTCAATTTTTTTTCTCCAATTTCGCAGAAAATTCCAAAAAATTATGAATCTTCTGGAAATGAAGATTCAGCGACGGTTTTGAATAGCTCTTGAAACCCTGATTACGAATCGCTGCGACAATACCCGTGAAAATGATCTGGAAGAACAGGAGACGAGATGAAAGTCCCGGAGAGTGACCCAGAAATTCGTCAATTTCATACCTGAAAAAGTGAGTTCTTTACATTTTTCCGGGAAAAAGAGAAAAATCATCCCGATTGTCGTAGCGATACGTAATCAGGGGACCAAGGGCTTGCCTCTCGGCACAGTTTCAAGCCGATCGGGGAAATTGATTTTTTTTCCCCGATTTCGCAGAAAATTCCAAAAAATTATGAATCTTCTGGAAATGAAGATTCAGCGACGGTTTTGAATAGCTCTTGAAACCCTGATTACGAATCGCTGCGACAATACCCGTGAAAATGATGTGAAAGAACAGGAGACGAGATGAAAGTCCCGGAGAGTGACCCAGAAATTCGTCAATTTCATACCTGAAAAAGTGAGTTCTTTACATTTTTCCGGGAAAAAGAGAAAAATCATCCCGATTGTCGTAGCGATACGTAATCAGGGGACCAAGGGCTTGCCTCTCGGCACAGTTTCAAGCCGATCGGAAGAATTCAATTTTTTTTCCCCAATTTCGCAGAAAATTCCAAAAAATTATGAATCTTCTGGAAATGAAGATTCAGCGACGGTTTTGAATAGCTCTTGAAACCCTGATTACGAATCGCTGCGACAATACCCGTGAAAATGATCTGGAAGAACAGGAGACGAGATGAAAGTCCCGGAGAATGACCCAGAAATTCGTCAATTTCATACCTGAAAAAGTGAGTTCTTTACATTTTTCCGGGAAAAAGAGAAAAATCATCCCGATTGTCGTAGCGATCCGTAATCAGGGGACCAAGGGCTTGCCTTTCGGCACAGTTTCAAGCCGATCGGGGAGATTGATTTTTTTTTCCCCGATTTCGCAGAAAATTCCAAAAAATTATGAACCTTCTGGAAATGAAGATTCAGCGACGGTTTTGAATAGCTCTTGAAACCCTGATTACGAATCGCTGCGACAATACCCGTGAAAATGATCTGGAAGAACAGGAGACGAGATGAAAGTCCCGGAGAGTGACCCAGAAATTCGTCAATTTCATACCTGAAAAAGTGAGTTCTTTACATTTTTCCGGGAAAAAGAGAAAAATCATCCCGATTGTCGTAGCGATTCGTAATCAGGGGACCAAGGGCTTGCCTCTCGGCACAGTTTCAAGCCGATCGGAAGAATTCAATTTTTTTTCTCCAATTTCGCAGAAAATTCCAAAAAATTATGAATCTTCTGGAAATGAAGATTCAGCGACGGTTTTGAATAGCTCTTGAAACCCTGATTACGAATCGCTGCGACAATACCCGTGAAAATGATCTGGAAGAACAGGAGACGAGATGAAAGTCCCGGAGAGTGACCCAGAAATTCGTCAATTTCATACCTGAAAAAGTGAGTTCTTTTCACCGCCTTTCACCATCTCCCACCGTTTTCCACCGTCTCCGACCGTTTTTCTTTACCGCCTTTCGCCGTTTTTCACCGTTGTCCTCTACCACCTTCACCGTCTCCCACCGTTTTCCACCGTCTCCGACTGTTTCTCTTCACCGCCTTTCACCGTTTTTCTCCGTTTTTTACCGCCTGCCACCGTTTTCCACCCTCTTCCACCGTTTTCCACTATTTCCCGCCGTTTTCCTCCACTTCTTACACCGTTTTCCACTGTTTTTCACCGTTTTCCTTCACCGCCTTTCACCGTTTTTTCCCACCGCCTTTCCCCGTCTATTAATTCAAAATACACATACTTTTGAGATTTCAAGTCGATGGACCATATTATTTTCCGCCTCACTGCATTAGTCCTGCGATACTGTATAGGAACTCCCCCGCCGGCGGTGCAGCGCCGGAATGAACGGCGGATTCTATTTATACAGCAATAACATGCGGATTAAATACTTTAAGGCGGACACATGTTCTGCAGAAGTAGTTCGTGAATTCAACCGTGAAATGGCGATACCCATTCGTGCCCGCCCCCCCCCCCCCCCCCCCCCCCCATAACAATCCTCGTCAGTCAGAAGACACTCGTACTTCTGCCGAATATGATTTGAAACGGATGAAGAAGCGGTCTCTCACATGATCGATGCTCAAATTTTCGGGGTTGTCAACTCACGCGATTTAATAAAAAAATCGATCCGGATTAGAGAGAGAAAAAAAATGACACCGATCATTACTGTCTGTCTATAGGACAATTCATTTCTATCATTACGACCACGATTGAAGATTGAATCACGGATTAGATCCGATGGTTAGTTATTGTTCAAAGTGAAATGAGTCTGGCATGAAACGCAGTTTCTGAATTTAGAAAAAGGATTGCTCCAAAAAATAGTTCAGAAAAGAATTGCAGCTGAATATACTATAGACGCAGAGAAGTTGTCGCAAAGTAGCCAGTGTATTCATTGACGAAATATGTAAAATTCTTGCGAAGTTTTTCCGGGTAAGTTATTGAATGATAGTGACTTCGATAACACTCGTTCTTCGGTTACAGCTGGAAAAACCTCCATCAGAGTCCGAAAACATCCGTGCAGAAAGGATTCCAATTGCATCGATTGGACGTGTATATTGAAATCAATCTTGATAAAATTCGTTTAGTATGTTACCGGAATAAGAATTTAATTTATGCTATTGTAACTTGTATGCCAAGAAGCGAATAACGATACTCGGTAAATCGCGATAGAAACATATTTCTTTTTAAAAAACAATGAAAAATTATACATTATAGTCTTGACAATGAATAATGTTGTATCGATTCTGGAAAAATAAATACCCACATATACCAATAATCATTTGCTTTCTTTTTTTCCTCGTCACCCTCCCTGACTCTTTATTTTAGGCTCGATTTTACTCAAATTTTCGGAGACTTCGAATAACGTGAAACTATAGTGACGTTCATGAAGCCACGAATGCATGCCTATATGTATACAATGTTCCTTTTTTCCTCCGAAAATTTCAGCACACCTTCTTGGTTCAGAGTTCTCCTGGGGCTCGATTTCTGAGATCATGCGATAAATTTTCGCCTGCGAAATTCGCCTTTCGACCAATCATGTGATAGTTCCAAAGAAAGCGAACATCGCAATTGGCTGGAAAACGAATCTCGAATACGAAAATTGATCGCACGATCTCAAGAATCAAGCCCCTGATGCCAGGAGCATTTGTCAACCTGGAATTATTCTAACTCTAAACTAGACTAGTATAGATAATTATATAGGTAGCGACGTATACACGAAGACACGCATGCACATTGCACACATACTATTCCGTTTTCCAGCCAAAAATTTCCGCACACCTTCTCGGTTCAGATATTCTCCTGATACCAGGCTGATTTTTCAAAGTTAGAAAAATTTTAAGTCGAGAAATGCTCCTGGTATCAGGAGAACATCTGAGCCGAGGAGATGTGCTGAAATTTTTGGAGGGGGAAAGGAGTAGTGTATCGATATAGGCATGCATACGCTGCTCCATGCACGTCGCTATATAGTTTATGTATACTAGCTATTTTCAGAGTTTGAAAAATTTCAACTCGTGGAATTCTCCTGGTATCAGGAGAACATCTAGCCCGAGGAGGTGTGTTGAAATTTTCTGCGGCAAAACGGAATAGTGTATAGGCATACGTGTCTTCATGCACGTCACTATGTTTTTAGTTTCTTCGTCACTTCTTGAGTTTGAAGTATTTTGAAGTGTTAAATAAACTAATCGATCCTGAAATAAACAGTTGCAGGTAGGGTAAAGGGGTCAAAAAACTAACTATGAGTATACATGTTGGAATTTATTTCTGCAACATTGATATACCTACAACATCGTAATACAATGCAGCTACTATAACTAATTTTACAAAGCTGAGTTGTATCCACAGCTTCCGATCCTGGCAATCGTAACAGAATCCTTGCTGAACGGAGATCTGAACAGAAGGACATGTGTTACATTATCATTGTCATTCACCAAATTTTTCTGATAACCAAATAGAAAAAAATCTATTTTCTTTAATCAGTGCATTATCTATTTTGCGACAATTTTCATACATTCAAATTATTCCCATTATATATCAGAACTCACAATCAGATCAAAGAGTCTACATACGATCCCGTTGATGCCACAAAGGCCATTGACCCCAATCTGATCAGTGCTCCGTGCCTGGCGAAACGCAACGTGATATAGGGGCTAAATTAGGCAACTGAATAACTATATACGACATGCGGGCTGCATATAGTAAGGCGTACACATCAGTGTAAGGGCATGGTTGATTTTCGTTGAGAAAGTGACGTCACGTCGCCAGCTTATGCTGCATGAAATAGGTTTTGGAACACCCACATGCACTGACGGTACGATGGCCCTACGGGGCTTCCGTAAGCTTCCGTAGTAGTAATCATTAATCAATACAGAAGCACACTACCGCCAAAAATTTTGGCAAACTCTTGTATTACTATTAATTATTATATTGACATAAACATTGTTTTATAGGGAAGTAAACATGGCTTTATATGACAACCAACACTGGCTCCTATCGCATATTCGCGACAGCTTTATATCTACAGATGACACAGGTCTGATACAGATTTATTAAAAAAAAAATAATGGGATCGCCCTTTTAGTAGGTTAGAAATTAAGTCTAAAACGCGATATCGACATCTCACTATTACAATCTTAATATAAGTCGTGAGATGCGTCGATTTCTAATTTTCAACAACAAGAAATATAATTAACAATTTACCGCCTTTTATTCACGAATGTATCTATTCAAAATTCAATATAATTTTAAAGAAAAAATCTCAGAAACCTTTCTATCTGATATTACAAATGTTTCAATCAAGGTGCCTGCGAAATGGTCATGCTAGGAGACGATTTACCAAAACAATTGAAAGCCAATGGGGTTTTAGAGTGCTATCCAGGAATGGAAGAAAGTGACGACGAGGACATTGATGCAATGGCAGAATCCTATGATATACAAATGGGTAAATTTTTAGAGAAACTGGATTTAGGATACTTGACTATTCATAAGAACAAAACAAAGCTTCAATCAAAACACTGGCATGTAATGAATATGTCGTATTCAAAGATTGCAACGCTTCATACATTTATCATGCTTGTTTGTTTATTCAATCATTTGCGCATGCCAAAGTGCAGATATAATGCATGATAGGATAATGTTCAGCACGATCAATGAATTTGTTACTTTTTTCAAAAGATATCATTATTTTTAGATATGGAATTTGGTCACAGACAACGTTCGAACACTGCACAAAGATTGGAAAAGATGGATATTGAGAGAAAAAAAGCTGCAGAAATAAAACATGTGAAATGGGAAAACAATCCAAGCAACATTTCAATCGAAACACAATCTGAATTATTTCAACGTAAAGATTTTCGTAAAAAGAAAGAAGTCAAAACTGATAAACGACACTCCCTTCTTTCAGAACAGTTAGAAAAGTGTCCTAATCTACCACAAAATCCTTTTACCGATTACGCTAGATTCGATGGAAATGTACGTCTGTTTAACAATCGCAAATTATTGTACAAACCTAAGTTATTAAACAAGCTATTCTCATCAAAGTCAATTTTGGCTTCGTCCTTTATGGAAACAACAAATAATTTACTAATTACATATTTCTGATAGTTGAATTATGCATTTTGAGGAAAAAAAATTCTATGAAGGAATTATAACTGTTTTTTTATAGAATTGGTGATGATATATTAACAAGTTTGAAATTGTTTTTAGGAACAAGTTGGTATACCGGCTAAAAAGTATAGAATATTTATGTCCATGTTGCCCAAAGAACAGCGTATGTACCCGATGCAAATTGTAGTTATTGCTACAGCCAAAGTACAGGAGTTTATTGGATTAATCTGTTACAAATATGCTTTAGAACATCCTGATAATCCTCTCAAGTACGTAGGAGAGTATTAATTACTATTACAAGTTTTGATATCATTTAGGTGTGAACTATAAAGTTGTTGATATGCTAATGATTCAAGTATAAAATTATAAATTTTGATCCATTGAGTTACAGTACTGAATAATTAATGAGACTGTGATTAGATTTAATATAGGAAATCTTATATAGGGTAGATATCACTAAATATGGCCTTTACATTACCGAAGACGATGGCGAAGTAGATTGGGATTTACCTTGTCTGGATCCAAGGGAGACAATATCTAAATTTGGATTTACGTGTCTGGGTTTAAAAGAAATGACACCCAATGACAGAGCACGACATAATACAATTGTTCCTAGACCTGTACAGCAGGAAGAACATCCTAGCGGAGAAGTAGCGGCACGAATAGATGCTGAGAAAGATATGGCTATAATGGAAGATCATACAACTGCTATGGAAGCACCTTTGTATCAATTGTATAAGTAAGAATTTCACATCAATTTCAATGATTATTCAAAAATGTATTTATATCTAATAACTTCATTTTCATCGTTCAACAGGGTGTATATGATAAATAAGGTGAGAGCAAAGACTGAAATTCATCTGGGAATATCTGGTGATAAAATTGAGATAGATCCAGTAGTGACCGGAAAAGGGGCTGGCCGTTTTTGGAACAGACAACGAGCTGTTAGTTATCACATAGACAGTATTGCCTGGTGTGAATTAGTTGAAAGTAAAGGACCGAAAACGTTATTCACCCTGGTTTACACGCCACATGCTAATTATTTGGATACAATTATTGGTACGTAAATATAAAAGATGATAGAAGGTAATCGCAGGAAATAGTTGATGTGATTTAAAAATTTTTGTCTCATATATCCTTAATTATTACAATACAGGATCATCCGGGCAAACGCATACCCTACACCAATCAGCGTCGTTTAAAAATCATGATTTTGAAGCAGACTCAGCTACAGCAGAAGAAATAGTTAGAAAAATAAATCACATCCTAGAAGTACGAAGCGGTACATCAAGGAAAGAGTATCTGGCTCAACGTGAGAGAAAAGCTGCTAGGCGGAAAAACTTTCATCTACACAGATGACAGCTCTGTCAATTATTTTGGTTTATTTTTGAATATATCAAAAATTGACTTTCATCCGACGCAGTATTGTCATGATAGAAGTGAAAATATTGTACCATTCGTTATCGGAATGAGTGTAAGAAATTATATATTGTATATGAAAATATTATTCATAACAATGGCAAAAAAAAGAAAAAGAAAAAGATAAACAAAGACATTTAATTGCCAATGAAAACTATATCAACTATATTTTTACCAATTGGTAAAGGTTGTGAATGAATTCTAGCTGTAGAACGTAGTTGATTAATTATTATTAATATATTATACTACATACAAGTATTATTGTAAATAGTCTTTAAAAGGTAATTGGTATTCTATAATTACCAATACCTTCGTAATTTAAAGTCGCATTATTGTCAGGAATAACGTAATATTAGTTATAAACGTAGATCGCAATTTTTACAAATTTTATTATTATTACAGCTGTGATATTACCACTTTGAAATTCTTGCTATCAACTCAAATTTAATGAAATATTAAGAGCGCTTGGAATTTCTATTCTGGAAATCTGTACTTTAAGATAATGGAATAACTAATTATGACAAAGAGTATGTCGCTGGATTTTATTTGTCATTCGAGCAGGATCTAAGATATTCCATAATAATATATACCTTTTAATGGATAAATCGTTTTTAAATTGTATCAAAAAAAAAAAAAAAAGTACAGTAAAGTTCTGATCTACAAAATTTGTAAAAAAAAATCATATTATTTCGAAAGTTTGTAACAACCCAGTCTATAAACTTCAAAGAAAAGAAAAATGTCATTCATTTTAGGATACAAGGCTATTTTATATTATGTATTATAGATTAAAAATGATCATTTATTTTTAATCGAACAATATTTCAAGTCTTGCTGAGTAAATATATTTCCTAAAACGATACGCACTCGGTATGTATTTCACTAAACTTCTCACTCATACTCTCACTCGATTCTTAACTAGTAAATTATATAATTAGAATCTGATGTATGTGAAATCGCATACATGAATCAATCGACGCTATAGTAAATCTTTTGAAAATCTATAACTCTTAATCGAAATAAAAATAAAATTGATATTAATTAAATGAGATAAATGCTGTATATATATAAACAATTCATTATTAGTAGTTCGAATACAGAGATATTAATGACCTTTATAATTGGTCAAAAGGATTGTCGAAGCTGACGGCACAAAAGTATTTTAAAATTCATTGATCATATTCAATATTGGTGACATAGTTTTTAATCTGTTTATTTTTTTTACCTAACTTACTTTAATTTTTAATTTTTTTTTTTTTTTTTTTGTTCCTAGTTGTTATATCTTTCAATATTTATCATAAATTTAATATTATCTATTAAGTGTGAGCGTGTGTGTGTCACTTGTCTTAAAATGATAAAAATCATGTACATATACATTTATAATTTGTACAATCAATTTAATAATTATACACAACAATTTAGGATGACAACTTTTTCCTCCTTTAAATTTGTAATTTTCTGTATCACCCAAAAATTTTTCACCGCAATCCAAACGAATTCTTTAAAGTCATTGAAAAATGTAGAAAATTTGATATTATCTAGAAGTTTCATGTTCGATTTCGCCTAATTTTGAGAGACTTAACTCAAATATTAATAACAAATCAAGAAATTTTTGGTTTAGATCCAGAAATGAATAATTTCATAGATAAAAGTTGTCATACCCTTATTCCTAATACATATATCTATATACATTAGAAGTCAATAGAATGTAATATTATATACAAAGATATTTAATAATCTCATTATTAAACAACCGAATCTAAAAACTCCAGAAGACTGCAAGAAAAAACGAATATTAACATAGACTGCGTTTAATAAAACAATTTCATGGTATCTAAATGCATCTAACTAAATGTGTAATATAATAATTGCACAAATATTAATAATTACAGTTAAAATAGAAGAAGAAAAATAATAATAATAATAATCTTTATAATAATAAAAGACATTTTTCTATACATTCAATCAACCAATTTAATAATCCTCTTTGTAAGATCGTTAAGTTTTTTTTCAGCTCTGTACATGCATCTTTTTTGTAAATGAATGACGTGATCATTTAATATTAAACTTTCTGTAGCCATAACTGATAATTTTTTAGCTTTTTCACATATATGTTCATAATTTGGTCTTGTGAGTAAAAAGTTTCTATCAGTTTCTGATAAGGCACTTAAATCGAGCTCCTGTTCGCCCGATTGTTTTATGTTTGACAATTGTTTGGATATAATTTTACGCTTTCGTTTTCGATCGAGTAACGTTTCTATCCACATTTTTCTTTCTTCTTTTAAATCGTCTATGTATTTCTGGACATCAAATGTTGCCTCGTCGTTATTTTTATTACTATCTAAAATATTGTTTGAATTCGTATTATCAACTCTGTCTATCATTATTGTATCTGGTCTCTTGTCATTATTGAACAAATTCTGCGCACCATCCTTGTCTGGAAAATAAAATTTAGAAAAAATATTTTGAAAATGAATGAAAACTACATGTTTTTAGCATATATTTCAAATTGAATGATATCATAATTTAAAAAAAAAAAAAAAAAACTGAGTTTTGATATTAAAAACTCAATATTCGGTTTAAAAATAATCAAAATATAACCTCAATAACCAAGACTGAACTACTACTCACCCTGGGCTTGCAGCGTTGAACGTCTCCGATATAATGTTGATCTTCTTTTATGAGGGGAATGACACGGACGACAGGGAGTATTGTCTTCCTTTTCCATTCTAACAAAGCTTGTCTTATTTTCAATCATTCAAATTTGAAATATTTAGTTTGTTTACGTGCTGCGCCCAGCGATTAGCATTACCTCAGCCGGTAATAGAAAAAGTAAGCTGCAACGTTCAAGAATTATTCTGAGCTTCTAGAACTGTCCACAAGAGTAAAGACAACCGTGTCAATTCATTATTCATCATCGGTCGAACTGTCGAAGAACCTAACCGCAAATTATTCTAGCGACATTGAACAATCGTCGACACTCAACACTTAATTATCAACTTCTGTCACTAGTTATAAACAGTAAGTGAATAGAATTGATTTCAAAAGGACGATTTTATATAAAAACTGTTAGTAAATTCCGATTGAAATAATGTCATCATCCAAGGCTGCTGAGGTAAGTACAACGAGTTATCATTATCGACTACATTCTGTCGTGTAGCACAACAATCGTTTTCTTCCTGCTCTTATTATAATCCATCTGTCAAATTTCGTTCGATTCTTTAAGGGGTTTATACACACCTTTCAATGGGTTTAAAATTCTCAAATGTAAATCAATTTGTGCAGACGACTTGATAGAATCCAAAAAAATCGTCATGTTTGGGAAGGGTTTGACCCTTATTATGCATATTCCACATCATGTATTACTTCAAGTCCAACAATAATATGCTGGATACAGAATAGTATATTGTGCATCAAGGGAGCAAACAACGTTTTCGCTCCCGAGGTGTAGCTTGCTGCCCGAGCGAGAGCGAGACGAGCGGACGTGAGGGCAGCAAACTACACCGAGGAAGCGAAAACGTTGCTCCCGTGGTGCACACTATATTTTTCTTTACACATGAACGGAGGCCGATTTTGCTACCTATTTGAGGAAAAAGCAGTTTTACCGATTAATTTTAATAAATAAATCAAAGTTATGATTTATCTATTTGGTTACTGCTTTAAACAAAACAGTATAGGTATGAAGTTGAACCCACCGTCCTCTGTTTTGTTCATGAAGGAAAAAAGAGGTAAATGAATCTAGTGCAACTTCATATCGGAGAGCAAAGACTGGGAGGAAAGACTTTCAGGGAGGAAAGGCCGGGAGGAAAGACGTTCTGGGAGAAAAGACTTTTCGAGCGGTAAAACCGCTCTTTGCTCCCCGAAAATAGGGAGCGAAATCAGCCTTTCCGCTCATGTGTAAAGAAATAGTATATTACTCACCTAGGGAGGGAAAGTAGGCTAACCCAAACTGCGTGTGAGATTGTCACCCGAGCCGAAGGCGAGGGTGACAAAAACGCAGTTTGGGATGGCCTTTTTCACTCCCGTGTGAGGTATACTATTTTTCACCACCCCCTGCATCGGAAAGAACGACTTCCCGCTCACGCAAGGGAGCGAAAGTCGTACTTTCCGTGCAGGTGTGGTGAAAAAATACAAAATCGCTCGGTTAGCGCAAAGAATAAAATCTAACGTTGGACCGATCTCTGCATTTTTGGTCTTCAATCGTTCCAAAGAGATGCCTCTATCAGATGAGCATAGAACTTTTTGATATCGCAAGAATTACTGGAGTGGTTTGATTTTTTAGAATTTGGGGAAAAAAATTGACTTTGTTTGCATTATTTCAATCAAAAATTGGTTCGTCGAAAAGTTCTATACTCATCTGATAGAAGCATCTCTTCTGAACAATTGAAGTCCAAAACTTCCGAGATCGGTCCAACGGTTAATTTTATTCTTTGCAGCAAGCGAGGGATTTTGTATTTTTTCTGTCTTCAGCATATTGCCGTTGGACTGGAAGTAATACATGATGTAAAATATGCATGATGAGGGTCAAACCTTCCTCAAACACCATGTTTTTTTTTGGATTCTATTAGAATCCTCAAGTTCTCTGCAAAAATTCATTTCTATCTGAGATTTTCAACCTATTTGAAGGTGTATATACTTTGATGAATAATAATAATAATAATAATAATAATAATGATGATGATAATATTTGCGTTACAGATCAAGCTTGACATAGAAGAGCTTAATAAATTCTTGGAACAAGCTAGTAGACAAAAAGCTAAGGATATTTTAAGTATAGAAGTCCGAAAGCTTCAAACTGAGCTATCAAAACTATTAGAAGAAGATACAATTCCAGTGATTAAATCAAATCCTGTATCAGCACCAGTTAAAAAATGTTACGAAGTTAAATTGAACAACTATGCTTGGGATCAGTCTGAAAAATTTATAAAAATTTATATAACATTGAAAAACGTTCAGTCATTGCCAAAAGAAGCTGTGTATTGTAATTTTACCGAAAGATCAATAGATTTACACGTAATGGGATTAGATGATAGGAATTATTTATTACCCATAAATAACTTGTGCGAAGAAATACTCCCTGAGGAAAGTTACACCAAAGTTAAAACAGATATGATTGCAATATTTTTGGCTAAAGAATCACCTAAAAATTGGTCCCATGTTACCGGAGTTGAAAAGAGAATAAAGGAGGCTAAAACACCGGCGGTACCTGATATGGGAGATAACACTGATCCCAGCTCAAGCTTGATGAGTCTTATGAAGAAGTTTTACGACGAGGGTGATGACAATATGAAAAGAACTATCGCCAAAGCTTGGACTGAAAGTCAAGATAAACGAACTCCTGGAATTCCCGGGATGCCCTCTATTCCATCTCTTTGAAAAAATGTCATGTATTTATTATATGTACTAATGATAAGTTGATAATATACTATGTTAGAAGTTGGGATTTCGTAACTTGTATTATTCCATGAATAAAGTTCTCATTTTTTCAGTAATTTCAATTAAATTCTTCATTATTTTATCCCATATCATGAAAACAGATGTAACACGATACTATGTTAGTACTTGCATCTATGAAAGCAAAAATACATGCTTCTTCTTAGACTCCTTTTAGACTCTTCTAAATTTCCAGTCAATGCGGAAAGTTGAGACATATTGAAGTAGTAAATTTCATCGAAATGTATAAACTATTCATGGAGATAGAAATAAGATAAATTATAAATATTGTTAGGTATTTTTAAGGAGAGTAACAGCGCAATTCCCAAGTCAGAAAAATATTAGAGAAGTCAACTTCTTTGCATAGTAGAGTCAGTAATACATACACGATTTTGCTTTTGAATTTGCGATTTTATTTCTTCTGATTCAAATACAATTCGTTTTAGTGTATAATTATTGGCTAGTGTAATTAAATTGGAATTTATAAAATACGTCAATACAACATGGTAGTAAGTTAATACAGTCCCGAAAAAGTTGGAAAAACTAAATTCTGCTCAACTGTATCGAATTGATGTATGATTTATGTTGTCTAATCAAACTGGTCTTCTTAAATAAATTTAGATTTAGATATTTTTTTTTTTTTTTTTATTATTTTTTTATTTCTAACGATTTGATATTTTCAGTCATTTACTGCAGCCAAAGTTCTCGGTCGATTTTCGAGACTGTTGATTTTTTTTTTTTTTTTTTTTTTTTTTATGTAATATTTTCATAATTTTACCTTTTAAAAACCAAAAAAATATACAAACATGCCTGTATATTGTATAATTACATATTTGTCAAATTGTCTCATAGTCAACCTTCAACCTCTACACCTAAATAAAACTGAATTTTTCGCGAACAAGCAAATGATAAAATATTAATTAATTCAGCCTACATTGAAATAGTAATGTATAATTATATAATACTTTCTAAAAGTGGAATCACAAATTATTTATGAAAATAAACTAAGTGGAAACAACGACTAGCCTGGCATTGGCACATTTGAGGTCAATTTTCATATTTGTACATGATCATTTTTTTTTTTTTTTTTTTTTTTTTATAATTGCTATCAATCTTGATCTAAAATTAAACTACTTAAAAATGGATTGCCTCTTGTATATATTATACAAAAGTTGCATGGATTGTAAGTCGCTTATAAAGATAAGTAAACAATCATAAGGTAGTAACTAAGGAATCTGTAAGCACAATACGTAAATATATTTTACGTATGGCAAACTATACCTAATCAATTATGTCTTTTTTTTTTTTTTTTTTTTTTTATAGTACTATTTTAAATGGTAACGTAAGAGTAGTTAGATATTTTTTGATTCTGAAATCAATCTTTGGTTAATTAGTTTATCAATTAATACTGTATAATGCAGCAAGAGACTGCAAAAATATATCTATTTAAATCATTTCTAGTAAAACAGGATAAATTCTTATTTGTAATATAGTAAATTGCCACAATAAATTTCTATCAATTACTACACAAAGTACAAGAACTTCTTTTGCAATTCGTATAGGTTTATTGTGTCTAATTTTAAGAAAAAAAAAAAAAAAAAAAAAAAACAGTACGTATCTATTTAGAACGTTGAAAAGAGAGTTGCAAAGGAAATTGTTCCACTAATAACATTTGGTAAATCAATCTTCTCCTGTTACTTCGTAAGCCTTCTACTATACTGAGCAGTTGAGGTACTTCAGTAATAAATTGGCTAGCAATATGTGTGTTTGATACTTTATACTAGGTTTACAGCTAAAGCAAAGAACCTATTTGAAATATATTTCTAGAATATTTGCAACATAAATTGATGAATAGATTTAATGTGTTGATAATGTTATTAGATAAAAGTTTTCTTTTCTTTTCTTTTCGTTTCTTTTCGTTTCTTTTCTTTGGGATGATTTTTATGTAATACTTGACATAATATTACCGAACCTGAGACAAATAGGGTTTACTCGATTTCTATAGAATCCTAAATTTTTCGACTACATTAAATTTGATATTTAGTAATTCGTCCAAAGTATTACAGAAATATTAGAATATTAGTATCGATTTAGGAACATACCAGCCCGGGGCAACTCAAAATACTTCAAACTCATTTGTCTATGCTAATACTAACTTAAATAAAAATAATCAGGGTTTTTCGCCCCCTCGTGGTGATGGAATTTAAATCATTAAAAATATTGTACATGTTGCCTACAGTACAGAATTCTTATTCAAATATCTTGTCTCAATGTCTTTCTATAAATGAAGAAATTCTCCCTAAATATTGTCGACCTATTTACGTCGGATCATAAAATGAAATCTAAATAATAGCTGCTCATTTCACATGTTGTTTATTGGAAGATAGGGAAGTCTGCACTTCAAGGTTTGTAGCATGAAATACTTCGCTCATAGCTTTCCTCGTTTTTTCCATCAAAGTTTCAATATCAGCTTTACCCAATCCTTTAGTAGATATTGGTGGCAATGTTGTTATTATAACACGTCCTTGAAACAAAATATAAATCAATTATTATACTGGTAATAATATAAAATATAATGCGATAGTTTGTAAATCTATAAACCAATCTGATTCGATTAGCGTTCTCCACACCTATGATGGTATAATATCTAATCTGAACTACGCTTTAAAAAAATGAAAAAAAAAATGCGTTATCATAATAGATTGCTTGCCTGGATCAAACCGTCTATCTTTAGCAGATAGAAAATAGTACGATGAAAATACAACTGGTAAAATGGGTAGCTGAGAGCTAACTGCAACATGGAATGCACCCTTTTTGAAGGAATGAATTTCACCAGTGTTGTATCTTGTGCCTTCAGGAAATACCCACAGTTTTATCTGTTGGAAAAAATGTTAATAATCCCTTTTAGCTATTATATAATATATAATAAATTGAATATCATGTTGAATAATAATCAATGATTCATTATTATTATTTATACCTTCCGTTCTATTATGTGATTTGTTGCTGTATTAATGACCGTTCTAGCCTTTTCAGAATTCATTCTATCGATGAAAATAAGACCGCTCAACCAAGCGGCAAGACCAAAAGGCCAGACGTAGAATATCTCTTTTTTAGCAACTACGGTACATTTATCCATGACTGGCCATATATCAAACATCCCTAATACATCTATGGAGCTTTGATGGTTTGCTACAATTATGCAGGCTTGTTCTTTTTCCAAATGTTCACGACCCCTAAGTTCCCAACGAAGTCCAAGCAGAGTGCTAACGTGATGGCATACCGAAGACGCCAGTCTATAAATGTGCAATTTTTTAATAAATTAGAAGAAAAAAAATAAAAATAAAACTAATAATACATGAGAGGTGAAAACTAAGATAGTGAATGAAATTTTGAACTAAACTTAAACCGTTTTCTAATCACAGAGAATTCAAGGTCCGAAAACAAAAATGAAAAGCTGTAAATCATAATTGATCATCTTTACAATCGATGTACTTATATCATCAAAGAAACAAAATCATTCTGTATGTAATATAATAAGTTATCAGTATAGTAAATGATTGGTCTAATTTCATAGGTTCACGCGTACCTAATCTGTTTACATTACTAGATAGTTTTATCTGATTATAACAGTATAATACACCGAATAGATACGATCTGCAGTAGTAGTAGTTATAAAATGTAACTTGAATGTTTACAGAATATAATATTTCGTTTAGTTTTATTTTCATTTTTTCTTGTTAATAGATAAGGTATACTATATTATAATTTAAATGAATAGGTAATAATACAGGTATGATTTACGTATTCGAAAATTGTATCATTAGGCCGCCATGTAATAAAGCCATCCCTTATATTATAAACGCGGGGCGAAGATTAATTTGGGAATGAAAAAAAAAAATAATAAAAATTCAGGATAATATTATAATATGTGTATTATTTTGAATGAAAAGTTATAGAAATGAAAAAAATACATGAAAATTATTTATTTAATGTTAGTTAAAATGTTAATTAAATAAGGTATAAAATAATCTATATAATAAAGATCGTTGTATACTAACAGTAGATTTTTGACGTCTCCCGGACGAAACATCATGATAGGTATAACCATCACTGCATTTGCCATCACGATACCATAATACATTAAAAACTTGAAATAATATCTAAAACTTCGACTTGTTTCGTATAGAAATGGTAAGACAAATATAAATACAACTAAAATAACTTCTAAACAAGACGGTGCCATATTTCTTTATTTATTATGGCTTAAATACTGATTCACATTAAATTTCTTTTTACTGACTAGTAAACTATACACCTTCCCAGCAGATGACTGACTTCGGTCGGTTCTACAGCCCTACTCTATACAGCCAAAACAACGGTGGCGCTTTCTGGTGGATGAGTGATATCCCTTTGAAAGGCTGTTTTATCTAGAAAAATATATCAGACGCTGATAATGATCAATGACAATTTATATATATCAAAGAAAAATTTTACCCCTCTTCAAACAGATTTTATCAATAATCATAATATCAACATTATTATAAAAATTACAACTCCGCTGTGACCATTTTTTGTTTCATTCTTTTATAACTGCAATTACAAATATAGATACGGAATATTATGTCTCTGCGCACATGATCTTTGAAGAAATAATTATATAATTCAAAATATATGACTTTTAAGTGAATGTGCGTATTTTATTTTTCCCGGATATTTTAAGATTGAATAGATTCAATCGATAATGGCATAATAGACTGAACATTCGAAATTTGAATTCTAACAAAGAAATAACATTATATCAAACGAAATTTTCGAATTTAAGATTAAAGCGCGCGTAAAAAAGTATTGATTGTTTATTAATTATTATTTTTTACCCGCGAAAATGACGATATTAAATTATTAGAAGCGAGCTCACAATATTATATTATATAGTTGCAGACTATAGAATTGCTGAGTTACGTTATCGTTGATGAATCTATTAAAATTAATCTAGCAAAGAAATCGGAGAATATATTTTATAAGTCGTATTATACGACCGGTCTCTGTTCTGCACGAGTGACCCACTGACCTAATCTGACCTGTGGTCAATTCCGAGAACCGTATTATACTAATTCTGTATTATAATATATAGGTATACGGTTTTCCTGCTCATGAGTATAATAGAATTACTAAAGCGGGTTAATATCGCCCTATTGTTCGATACGAAGGTATACAGGGAATACCTACGTATCGTAAATCCCTTGTTTTAGGTAGACGCATATGGCATTGATTGCTTGGTTTTTCCATCAAACCCGAAACTTACAATTGGGAAATTATATATACACAATGGCCTCTGCAGGCTATTGAAATTGTGTATATTTTATAATTCTTTACAACATTTTGTACTGTGAATGTATAGCTCGTGTCTTCATAACTTTTCAATATATCTATAATTAAAATCTCAATCTTAATAATAACTTCTTCCTTTCGGTTATTAGTCTGTAGCATGCTACATCTGCAGTGTATATTATAACTCTGATATAAATTTTACTATCAAAAGATGTTGAGTACTATTTTTGAGTTATTTATAATAAAGATGTAGGAGATCTGTCCTCACAATGTTAGGTAAATCGTAATTGAGCTTTTACGCTCGTATTTTTATTATGAGATTAACGTCCCACACCAAAAAGTCCTTGAAATGGTATCTTTGATCATCTTTGATGTCTCCTACACAGCTGCTAAACTCATGGCATTTATTTCCTGGGCTTTGAAGGCCACTTATAGAGGTACAGTTGTAAAAAGACCAAAAGGGCGATAAGTCAAAAAAAGGACGAAGAAGAAGAAGAAGTTGTAAAAAGATGATAAGCTACACATCCAAAACCTAAAGTGCCTTTTTAAGGCTGTCTCTGACAGTCATTTTTTTCTTTAACATACCCAAAGTTTGAATAAGGTTTAGTAGACCAAACATAAAAAGATTGAACATTTGTACAGAATAGTGTATTCATGCTTTTTACTATTGCTATGGCTTTTTCTAAATTTCTTGATGCACGAAACAATTGCGCCTTCGAGAAAATATTTGGTACTGCTGGGAGGAATAAAGACGTCCTCATTTATCTCCTGAACGATATTTGGGGTTCTACTGGCTCAGCTGCAATTCAGGACGTTGAATTTTTAGCTACGATTTTAGACCCTGAGATTGCCGCTAAAGAGTATTGTTGATTAATCTGTGTAAGGATTCTCAGGATTTGAGATATACTATTGTGGAAATGCAGTTCGCTAGAACAATAGGCTTCGAAAAACGCGATCAGTATTGTGCTGCTGAAGCCTACTCAGGTCAAGCAGATCAAGGTGATGAGTATCATGACCTGAAGGAAATAATCTATAGATATAGCCGTTGCTGATTGTCGTATATTTCCAGATGAGGCTGAATACAAATCAGGCCATGTTATTTTGGATACGAATAGCTATTCGAACATAACTTTATTTTACAGTTATAGAGCTACCAAAATTTACGAAAACGTAAGAGAATTAGAAAAAATAGTAAAAAAGTGGTGTTATTTTTTTCCGATATGCAGTAGAAACAAGATCTAAATAAAATAGTAAAATAAAGTAGCATATGAAGAGATGCATAAGTTTAATTGGTCAGAAGAAGGGTTACTAGCATATGAACAAATGAAAAAGAGCATAATGGATCAGATAGCTGCTTTAGCTCAAGAATTTGATGAGGGTTTTAAGGTAGTTGAAGAAAAAGGCATCCTAACCGGCCAAAAAAGAGGTGTCAAAATTGGTGGGGAGAAAGGCGAAAAACAAGCTTAAACAGCAGTGGCAAAGAATTCACTTAAGGCCGGCATTTCTATAGATGTTATAGCTGAAATTACCGGCCTTCCTAATGCTGAAATTGCACGACTTGAAGAAGAAATAGCTCAAGTATCACGGTTTTTCAGGGCTTTTTTCAATCCACTAGGACATACATTTAATATTCTTGCTATTTTTGCTCTTGGCTTCCTTGAGTTTTCAACTTATTAACATAAGTTTCTACGTTTCTACGTTGAATCCTATTGTATATTCTCTTCCATTTGGCATGCCATATACCCCTCTTAAAAACCTTTTTAACATCTATTGGCGTATCAATTTGTGAGATTGAACTTGTAGTATTTAATGTTTCCTTAGGTAAGATAGCTCTAGAATAAAATAACTCACCTACAGAACTTTTCACCCAACTACACAAATCATTCGTCCATGAAGATGGTCCTGCTGCACTATTTGTATTGCGACGATGGCGTGTTTGCTGTTTGTGTCTGCTATATCTGTGCCCATGGTTGGTCAATAATTTCTGGACTGCCTTTGTATGATTGGAAGCATCATTATAGACTTGATCCTTATATTTTTTTTTTCACAACATTTACGTCTCTTGCACTACTTATTTGTTCCTGATGATCTTTCAAGATTATTTCCTTATCAGCAAACTTGATAGATAGCTTTCATCTTAGATGTTTCATAAAACTTACTGAATACTATTCATTATCGTACATAAATCGTTTTTAGCAAGATTAGCATCAGAAGCATGAGTTGTCATTAGATCACTACCACTATCACTAACAAAGCTATGGTCTCCTGCTTTCTGAGGTGTTATTAGCTCAGAATTTTCTTTTATATCTTGACTTGTTACAATATTAACTTTTTTATCCCTTTCAAATTTTAAAGGCAATGGTTTTAAACTCGACTCATTGTTATCAAGGTTGATTTTCATAGGAACATTATCCATAATCACATGAGTCTTGTTATACCAATTAACTTTCTAATCGCATCAACAGATTCATTAGTGTTCTGAAGCATATACAGATTGCCCTTATTTTCTACTTTTACTCGGTATTAATGCCTAATTTGTAAGAAGGATTAGATGCACCAGAGATTGTTGTATTAAACTCTTTATCTGACCTTGGTGTAAATTATAAGTACATAATTATATGTGATAAGTCTTATTTAGTACATTTACATTCTTTACATCAATATTCTTAATCTCAATAGGCTCATACTCAAACGTAAAAGTATTATTTAAGTTTAATGCTTCAGTGGTATAAATAAAATGCACCTTAGCACTACCCAGTGCATATGGTACAATGTAATGGCAATTACCTCCCAATGCACGATTGTATATAACAGTATTCAGTGATCTACCTCACTTTTGCAGCAGTTATTTACTGATATCTTGTTGTTAAAGTGATATATCACCTAAGAAAGTAGGAGGAGCTTTTCTAACTTTTTCATGTAATATGTCAAGTATCTCATTCGACGGGCGATTTTCAATAAGATTGTTTAAATAACATGTTTTCTTTCCTGCTTTGTCGAAACAAACATCATGCAATTTTTCAAAGGTAGGACAAATCTCAGTTCCTACTCTATCTAATACCTTAGATAAGTTTTTTGGCGTAAACAGTTCCTTCCTAGCTAAGAAGTGATTTAAATAACTTTTTTTATTGAAGCAACATTTATGAAAGTCGCTTAAAATAGAAGCGGCATTATTTCCTGCCCTCAATAATATATTGGATAAATCACGTGGCTTGAAACCTGCCTGATGGAAATCACATAAAAGCTGTGTTTTGTTTCCTGTTTTATCGAAGCAAACATCATGAAGATCTTTTAATGCAGAACAAATGTTAACTCCTGCTCCATGCAGTATCTTAGATAAATTTCTCGCTGTGAAAGTTTCTTGCTTGTTCAAGAAATGACTTAAATACTTTTGTGTTTTTCCTATAAAACAAAAATCATGAAATGTTCTTAAATTACCCGCTGCTGCACTCAATATATTGCATAAATCGCACACCCTAAAACCTGCCTTATCGAAGTCATCTAAAAGTTTTGTTTTTTCTCCTTTCTGATTGAAACAATCACTATGCAATCTTTTTAAAACAGAAGAAGCACGAGCTCCTGTGCTATCTAACATACAGGATAAGTTACGTGGCCTAAAACCTTCCTTATAGAAATCATATAAAAGTTCTGTTCTTTTTCCTTTGTCATTGAAACAAACATCATGCAATTTTTCGAAAGCATCTTTAGCTTGAGCTCCTGCTTTACTTAAAATACCAGATAAATTATGCACTGTAAAACATTTTTCTCCATCTTTTTGCTCAGTAAAATGCTTTAAATGCTGTGATTTATTTCCTTGCTTATCAAAAAAAGTATTATATAGTTGTTTAAAAGTTTGAGGAGCCTTAGCTCCTGCTCCATGCAAAATACTTGATATATTAGCCAGACTTATTCCTTCTTTTTGTAGAGTTTTCAAATATTGTGTTTTTTTTCCTCCTCTTTCAAACCAAAGATCATATAAATCTTTAAAAGCTTTAGGAGCACTAGCTCTTGCTCCACATAAAATGCTGGATATATTAACTATATTTATTTCTTCTTTCTCTAGAGTCTTTAAATATTGTGTTTTATTTCCTTCTGAATCAAACCAAAGGTGATATAAGTCTTTGAAAGCTTTTGCAGCATTAGTTCCTGCTCCACTTAAAATACCAGACATACTAGATAGATTTAGTTTTTCTTTTTCTAGAGTTTTTAAATATTGTGTTTTTTTTCCTTCTACATTAAACCAAAGGTTGTACAAGTTCTTGAACGCTTCAGGAGCTTTAGCTCCTGATTTATTTAGGATACTAGACATATTAGTTAGATTTATTCCTTCATTTTCTAGAGTTTTTAAATATTGTGTTTTTTTTCCTTCTACATCAAACCAAAGGTTGTACAATTCTTCAAAAGCTTCAGGAGCTTTAGCTCGTGATCTACTTAAGATACTAGACATATTAGATAGATTTACTCCTTCTTTTTCTAGAGTTTTTAAATATTGTGTTTTTTTTCCTTCTACGTCAAACCAAAGGTTGTACAAGTCTTTGAAAGCTTTGACAGCATTAGTTCTTGCTCCACTTATGATACTAGACATAATAGCTAGATTTATTCCTTCTTCTTCTAGAGTTTTTAAATATTGTGTTTTTTTTCCTTCTGCATTAAACCAAAGGTCATATAAGTTTTTGAAAGCTTCTGTAGCATGAGTCCCTGTTCCAGTCAAAATACTGGACATGCTAGCTAGATTTATTCCTTCTTTGTTTAGAGATTTTAAATATTGTGTTCTTTTTCCTTCTGTATCAAACCAAAGGTTGTACAAGTCTTCAAAAGCTTCAGGAGCTTTGCTTTTTGCTCCATGCAAGATACCAGACATACTAGCTAGATTTATTCCTTCTTCTTCTAGAGTTTTTAAATATTGTGTTTTTTTTCCTTTTGCATCAAACCAAAGGTCGTACATGTCTTTAAAAGCTTCAGGAGCTTTAGCTTTTGCTCCATGCAAGATACAACACATACTAGTTAGATTTATTCCTTCTTCTTCTAAAGTTTTTAGATATTGTGTTTTTTTTCCTTCTGCATTAAACCAAAGGTCATATAAGTTTTTGAAAGCTTCTGTAGCATGAGTCCCTGTTCCACTCAAAATACTGGACATGCTAGCTAGATTTATTCCTTCTTTTTCTAGAGTTTTCAAATATTGTGTTTTTTTTCCTTCTGCATTAAACCAAAGGTCATATAAGCTTTTGAAAGCTTCTGTAGCATGAATTCCTGTTCCAGTCAAAATACTGGACATACTAGCTAGATTTATTCCTTCTTTGTCTACACTGTAAAAAATAAGGGTAAATTTAACTGTCACATGAGTAGGTAATTTTACATCATGTAAACTGGAAATCAGTTTTATCTACCCACTGGTCTTTTACAACCGATCGTCTACCCAAATACTCGTTTTTCACTACCCAAGGATACGTAATTTTCGCATACTGACAGATGAATTTTGGTGCTGAACAGTAAATTCACCATTTGGGTATACGTTTTGGCTTAACTTACCCAGAGTGGTAAAATTATCTATCCGCATTACCGATCAAATTATCTTTGTGAGGCGCTCACGGACTAATATTGCGGCCGGTGATATAAAATTAACTGTCATGTAAAAAAAAAAAAAAAAATCGGAATTTCACCTCCTGGTCATATGGGGTGAAACGGCGGAGGAAATAAAATCAGAAAATTATTTTTTCAATGCAAAAAGTCCAAAAAATTCTAAAAAAATTCTGAAAAATTGAAATGAACGTAATAGTACTCCTGAAAACTTATATTCATCAGACAACCCATAAAGATGAGATTTTATGATTTTCAAAAGCGATAAAGGATTAATAGTGATATTTTCCTTCACAAAAAAAATCATCGAATCTAATTTTTTGGGGGTCGTCTCATGAATAGAAGTTTTTAGGAGTACTATTACGTTTTCCAAATTATTTCGTACTCCGTTTGGTCCCGCAGGTTCACAGTCTCCTAAAAAAAAAAAAAAAAAAAAAAAAAAAAATGTTGATAGCTGGAACGCAATATCGTGGAAACACCCGCGTATACGTTTTGGCCTTACCCAGAGTGGTAAAATTATCTATTCGCAGTACCGATCAAATTATCTGTGTGGACACGCTCGCGGCCGGGCGGCGTTGAACGCGCTTCAATTAGCCATTGTTTTTCCATGAAAAAACAAGTGTAATTTTGTTAATTTTTCTGACGTGCCGAGAATTTTCCGAACAGAAGTTCAATAAGTGATATAAATAGGCTAGAATTTATCCGGAACTAGGACTTGGGAGAGTTCATCTAACATCGGCCTCGCCGGATAATTGAAGCATTTATATGTATATAATATACAATTAAGGTATGTAATATTAATTGACATAACGCTTGGGGTTATACGAGTAGCAATGTGTTAAAAGATTTTATTTTTATTCGGTCATTCTACATGATAATGCCCATCTAAAAGATTGTCGTATTTAAATCGTATACCCTTCTTGAATAGGGCTATCTATGACATCAAGGCAGCTGAAACTACAAAGAGCAGTAGCAGGGTGGAGAGAAGAAAATCGGCGAAAGGGACCACGTCAAAAAATCCACCAACCATTTCCCCACAATTCAAAACACTTCGGATTTCGATGATTATCGTAGCTTGTGGAGTATCTACATGAGGGTATTTCGAGCGAATATTCATGAGGTTAAAGTTCGTAACGTTAACGCAATAAAATATTTGCAAACAAATTCTTAAATTCAAGGCTTGAACGTTTCAACAGGAAGGCGCATGATTTCTCGAATTGAGTGAAACATGTGCATTTCGCGTATTCTACAATTCTAACAACATTAATTAATCACGAAATATTACATTTTTTCCGATCATTCTGTTGCGTTAAGGTTACGAACATTGGCATACCTCATGAATACTCTCGGTATATACTCAACGACTACCGAATAAAGGTAGCATTTATTTTATAGTTAACGTCTTAGGTTCAGTGTGCGTATCTGTACAAAAAAAAAAAAAAAAAATTTATCAAAATAATATACTAAAGAAAAAAATCTTTAAAAAAAAAAAAAAAAAAAAAAAAATATCAAAATACTATACAAAAAAAAAAAAAAAAAAAAAATTATTGTTAAAATTAATATTAATATTGATATTGTTAATATTGTTAATATTGTTTAATATTGTGACTTAAAAGGTAGCACCATGAAAATTTAAAAAAAAGTCAATCCGACACACCCTAATATATATATATATATATTTCTAATAAAACTGTATATTGTATACAATATGTATATATATATTTCTAATAAAACTGTTGAAAACGCAATATCAATAGTACACCCTTTTTATTGTTCTAAGAGCAAATCTGTTAATGTAGGTAGTTCAAATCACCTATCACGCAGATTAAATTTTCACCCATAGGTAGGCATATTCGCCTATTCTGACTAGAAATCGATTTTATTCACTTCGGAGGTATTTTTACCCTTCAACGAGGATAATCTTGCTTCATCCCCCCACACACTACATAAATTTATCTACCCAAAAAATTATAAAATTGCATACCCATGGGTATGCATATTTCGCTACCCCGACCAAGTAACAGAGCGTTGCACCACCCACACAGGTAAATTTACCCTTCAAATTTTTTACAGTGTAGAGTTTTTAAATATTGTGTTTTTTTTCCTTCTGTATCAAACCAAAGGTTGTACAAGTCTTCAAAAGCTTCAGGAGCTTGAGCTCTTGCTCCATGCAAGATACTAGACATATTAGCTAGATTTATTCTTCCTTTTTCTAGAGTTTTTAAACGTTGTGTTTTTTTTCCTTTTGCATCAAACCAAAGGTCGTACAAGTCTTTAAAATTTTTTGTAGCATTAGCTCCTACTCCACCTAAGATACTCGACATATGAGCTCGATTTTTTCCCTTTGTTTTCAAAACTTCTAGACATTTTCTTCCTTCCCCTTTAATTAAAAAATCTAAGAACTGATAAAATGCAAGTGTTCCTCTTTGACCAATTACACTTTGAGCAAATCTAATTTCTTCATCAATATTTCTATTTTGAATCTCTTGATAACTAGATCGATTATCTTTTATGTCTCCCAAAAGCTTTTCCATTATTTCTTTTTTGATAGGGCCAAGTTCATGAGATTCTGACCAACGTAACGCTATTTCATTTAATTCTTCATAATTATATGGAACATTAGACTGATCTATCTCATTGCTAATAACACTCTTCAATTCTTCTCTATTAGGTTGCTCAACCGCAAATATTAGTTTATTTAAAAAATTTTGTTTCATTTCTCTTTCACTCTCATTAGAAAGTCTTCCCCTTTCTTTCTCTTTTTGCAAAGAAGGCGGAAGTGTTAATAGGCATAAAAGCTTCTCTCTTGTTGTTTCTTCTTGCGCAAATTTATAAAGACCATTCTCATCTGTGCGCGAAAAATTTCTTAAAATTTTATGTTTTCGAATATCTGTACTGTCAAATTCTAAAGGGTAAAAATCTTTGATTGCGCGTTTTTTTAATATCTTTTCTTTTGTGAGATCTAGATCTGCATTAGTATAGATAATAAAATATTTTATATCCTCTTTTAATTCTTCAACAAAAAGAGTAAAGAGCTTATTAACAGAAATGGTATTATCCCGTTGTCTGGAAGCAAATAACTGACTATAACCAATACTACTATCTGTACTATGAGCCTTTACATAAGTAATTTTATTTTTATAACGAATAGTAACGTCATTAGATATATCATGGCTTTTTCTTTCAGAATTTATGTAAGATATATTCTTACGCAAAAACATGTCATGCAAGAAGAACACTAATAAATTGAATTCATATACAATCCCAGGTATATAATTCCCAATTTTTTTTTGCTTTTTTGGATCTGTTAAATCACGTAATATATTTTCTTGTAATTCTATATAATCATCTTGGACTTTACTTTGATTTTCTATTTCAATTTTAACAATGCTGTTCAGTTCTTCTCTATTAGGCTGATTAACTGCAAATACTAATTTATCTAAAAAAATGTCTTTTACTTCTTCCTCAGAAAGTTTTCTTTCTTTTATTACTTTTTGCACAGCAGACGAAAATTCTAATCGCTTTAGAAGTTCTTTTCTTGTCGTTTCATCTCGCAAAAATTGATAAAAATTACGCATTTTCGTATCATCATTTGTAAACAAAAAATCTTTTAGAATTTCACATTCTTCTATATTTATGCTATCAAATTTAAAGGGATAAAAATTTCTGGATTTCCCTTTTTTCAATTTCTTTTCTTCTGTAAGATCCAAGCCTGAGTTAGTATAGATAATAAGATATCTTATATCATTTAGTGAACCATCTAATTTAGAGATTAGATATTTAACAAAACTATTCAAGTAATTATTAATAGAAAAATTTCGTTTTTCTTTAGTAAATAATCTGTCGTAACTAATATCATTGTCTATATAACATTTGTCAACATTTTCGATTTGTACGTAAATAGACTTTTTTTTATAACGAAGAACGATGTTGTTAAATTTATCAATTTCCGAATCTCCAAACGCTAATGATACTGAAGGATATTTATGTTCGTATGTAAACTTTCTAAGTGAGCAAAGCACTGATAAGTCTAATTGATACATAAGTCCCATCAAACGATGAGGATGATGATTTCTGCATTGATTAGTTTGATAAGCATTATGCAATTCATCAGACAAGTCCTGTCTAGATTCATCTTGTAGATTGTTAGGAAATTCTGAATCTTCATTTCGTGACCTCTTTGATACCCTATCATCTTTGACTGTAACGGCACGTTTTCGTTTCCTAGACTTTACACCCGTTTCCATACTTTCTTCACCTGGACTTCTTGAATGACCACTTTGTTTGTGTGAGGAATTTTCAGTGTTTTTTATTGGTGTAAAAGTTTGGTCCATGATCCTTTCATTCATAATATCCAAAAAGTATACTGAGTGCGTATAATATGATGAAGCGCGGTTGATTATCATCTGTAATCGGTTTCACGGTCACGACAAAATAACTCATCCCATTACCAGACCTCTAATTTCTAGGTATCGATTTATACGTACATATGAATAACGTGGTGAAGGACACCTTAGTAGTGTAATTCTCACATTAATCTATTGGTGTACATTACTACATTAGTTTATCAAACATATCCATGACTGTCCGAGTGGGTCCGGGGTCCGCCATTATTTGTATCGTTTGCAGCACGCGCCGCGACTACGCGTTGAGTTTTCGAACTAAGATCGTCAGGGCCGTGCTAATCTGAAACATGGGTGCAAATCGGAGGGCCCTAAATTTCACACAATTTGTTGTCAATTAAGAATATTTCTTAAATCTACATTTTTGCGTATCTATAAGTAATTTCGCAGCCGATATTTCTCAATAATGAAATTATGTATCTATAAATAGAGTACATCAAAATTGATGGTAGACGTGTCGCGTATTCAATGTTGATCCAGTATAATTCTACTCGCTGAATTTTCAACTGAACGTCTGATCGTTTCAATAATTACAATTGAAGACATTCGAACAATGCAGGTATTTGAAAAAATAGTGGCATATCATTTTTAGTTTATTCATCGGGACTGTGACGGCAACTAATCTGCACTTCACGACTAATATGAGATTTCGAATGATCCGCATGGTCAAAATGAATAAAAGATTACACTACGATACACGTGAGACAGTGATAGCTTGAATTTCCATGTATTTTAACGTATACGAACTTTAATGACATAAGATTCAATCGAGGGGTGTCGGAGGGGTGCAATGTTATCTGAAGACAGTTCTACATAGCGTTGCGCGTGATAACGCATATGATAATTTAACTGGGCACAAACACAGATGTTTCATGGGGCCCTGTGTTATCTATCTTTTCATATATATAGAGTTAATTGGTATATTTATACAGAAAACTGAAATATTTGGAATTTTTGTTTTTCAATGGAGTATTTATTTTCTGTACAACAAAATAAATTACTGACAGTTTTAATAACATTTCATAAAATACATATTGCTTACATGAGTTACAAAAATATTCGGAAATACTTGTCCCAAGTCAATCTTAACTAGAAAATGCCAAAATTTCGCGTGGACTAGCAGACAAACCGCAACTTGAGAAATATTGCTTTGAACGAACGAGAAAAACTGCATCCATTCCATCTATATATAAATCGTCGTCCAAATCTTCCCTATAGGTTTCAGAAATTTTCTTTTACTAATGTAAATCTTAAAACTAATTGAAACTGTATATGAGTGGTTCTCCACCAAGTGAGGCAGGTTCGAACCCTCAAACTCTTCATTTTTATACTAATTTTTCTTTACTATAAAAAAAAAAAGTTAATATAAAAAGGAACACGCATAAATTTTTTCAATTTGTTTTTTTTTTCAGATATGTTTCGAGCTAGCAGGTACGGGGCCCTCTTGGTTGGGGGGGGCCCATAGGCGGTCGCCTAATCCGCCTGGTGGTTAATCCGGCGCTGTCAGTTTATGGTACTCTTCCGGATTTTTCTTTTGACCTTAAAATTAGCGTCACTTTGTTGAAAGCTATCCGGATTTCGTTTTTGTTTTGTTCTACCAGTTGAACTACTAGGCTTAGAATCTGCACTGATCACATCATTGTCTCCTATTCTTCTAATATTCCGTTCATCTAAAAGAGTAGGAGAAGTTATAGCTGCCTTACGCAATATATTGAATAACTTGGCTGGCTTATGATTTGCGTTGATAAGATTACTAAAATACTGTGTTTTATTTCCTTCAACATCAAAACAAAGATTATGTAATTTTTCAAAAACCGGACGAATATTAAGCCCTACTCTATCTAATACCTTAGATAAATTTTTCGGCGTAAAGAGTTTTTTCTCGGCTAAAAAATGATTTAAATAATTTTTTTTATTAAAACAAGATTTATGGAAATCTCTTAAAATAGAAGGGGCATTATTTCCGGACATGCGTAGTATATTGGATAAATCACTCGGCGTAAAACCTGCATTATAGAAATCATTTAAAAGCTGTGTTTTGTTTCCTGTCTCATCAAAACAAATATCATGAAAATTTGTGAAAGCAAAACAAATATTAGCTCTGGCTGCATGTAATATGTTAGATAAATATTCCGGCGTGAAATCATTTTTCTCATTTAAGAAATGATATAGATACTTCTTTGTTTCACTTATGAAACAAAAATCATGAAATTTTTCTAAAGCGTCCGCTGCTCCAGCTAATATATTGCATAAATCAGCAGGCCTAAAACCTGACTTACCGAAATCAGCTAAAAGTTTTGTTTCTTCTCTTTTGTCATTGAAACAAACGCTATGCAATTTCTTTAAAGTAGAGGAAGCACGAACTCCAATTCCACATAATATAGAGGATAAGTTACTTGGCTTGAAATCTGCATTATAAAAATCAGCTAAAAGTTCTGTTTTTTTTCCTTTGGCATTAAAACAAACACTATGCAATTTTTCAAAAGCATTTCTAGCATTAGCTCCTGCTCCACTTAATATACCAGATAAGTTATGCGGCGTAAAATTTTCTTCCTTATCCTTTTTTCCTTTTCTCTCAATAAAGTGCTTTAAATGCTTTGTTCTATTTCCTTGCCCATCGAAAAAAGTACTATATAGTTCTTTAAAAGCTTTTGCAGCATTAGCTCCTGCTTTACTTAAAATACTAGACATATTAATTAGATTTATTTCTTCTTTTTCTAGAGTTTCTAAATATTGTGTTTTATTTCCTTCTGCATCAAACCACAGATCATATAAGTCTTTGAAAGCTTTTGTAGCATTAGCTCCTGCTCCACTTAAAGTACTGGACATATTAGTTAGATTTATCTGTTCTTTTTCTAGAGTTTTTAAATATTGTGTTTTATTTCCTCCAGCATCAAACCACAGATCATATAAGTCTTTGAAAGCTCTTGCAGCATTAGCTCCTACTCCATTTAGAATATTGGACATATTAGTTAGATTTATTTCTTCTTTTTCTAGAGTCTTTAAATATTGTGTTTTATTTTCTTCTGCATCAAACCAAAGATCATATAAGTCTTTGAAAGCTTTTGCAGCATTAGCTCCTGCTCCACTTAAAATACCAGACATATTAGATAGATTTAGTTTTTCTTTTTCTAGAGTTTTTAAATATTGTGTTTTATTTCCTTCTGCATCAAACCACAGATCATATAGGTCTTTGAAAGCTTTTGCAGCATTAGTTCCTACTCCACCTAAAATACCAGACATATTAGATAGATTTATTTTCTCTTTTTCTAGAGTTTTCAAATATTGTGTTTTATTTCCTCCTGCATCAAACCACAGATCATATAAGTCTCTAAAAGCTTTTGCGGCATTAGCTCCTACTTCATGCAAAATATTAGACATACTGGGTAGATTTATTCCTTCTTTTTCTAGAGTTTTTAAATATTGTGTTTTACTTCCTTCTGCATCAAACCAAAGATCATATAAGTCTTTGAAAGCTTTTGCAGCATTAGCTCCTGCTCTACTTAGAATACTAGACATATTAGATAAATTTATTTCTTCTTTTTCTAGAGTCTTTAAATATTGTGTTTTGGTTCCTTTTGCATCAAACCACAGATCATATAAGTCTTTAAAAGCTTTCGCAGCATTAGCTCCTGATCTACTTAGAATACTGGACATGATAGATAGATTTATTGCTTCTTCTTCTAGAGTTTTTAAGTATTGTGTTTTATTTCCTTCTGCATCAAACCAAAGATCATATAAGTCTTTGAAGGCTTTTGCAGCATTAGTCCCCGCTCCATTCAAAATATTAGATACATTAGATAGATTTATTTCTTCTTTTTCCAGAGTTTTTAAATATTGTGTTCTATTTCCTTCTACATCAAACCACAGATCGTATAAGTCTTTAAAAGCTTTTGCAGCATTAGCTCCTACTCTGCTTAAAATACTGGATATATTAGATAGATTTATTTTCTCTTTTTCTAGAGTTTTTAAATATTGTGTTTTATTCCCTTCCTCATCAAACCAAAAATCGTATAGGTTTTTAAAAGCTTTTGCAGCATTAGCTCCTGCTCCATTCAAAACACTGGATATATTAGCTAGGTCTATTCCTTCTTTCTCCAGAGTTTTTATATATTGTGTTTTATTTCCTTCTGCATCAAACCACAGATCATATAAATCTTTAAAGGCTTTGGCAGCATTAGCTCCTGCTTTATTCAAAATACTGGACATATTAGTTAGATTTATTTTTTCTTTTTCTAGAGTACTTAAATATTGTGTTTTATTTCCTTTAGCATCAAACCACAGATCATATAAGTCTTTAAAGGCTTTTGCAGCATCGGATCTTGCTCCACTCAAAATACTGGACATATTAGTTAGATTTATTTTTTCTTTTTCCAGAGTATTTAAATATTGTGTTTTATTTCCTTCTACATCAAACCACAGATCATATAAGTCTTTAAAGGCTTTTGCAGCATCAGCTCTTGATCCACTTAAAATACTGGACATATTAGTTAAATTTATTTTTTCTTTTTCCAAAGTTTTTAAATATTGTGTTTTATTTCCTTCCACATCAAACCACAGATCATATAAGTCTTCGAAAGCTTTTGCAGCATTAGCTCCTGCTCCATTCAGAATACTGGACATGTTAGATAGATTTATTCCTTTTCTTCTTAGAATTTCTAGATATTTTATCTCTTCTCTTTCAGTTAGAAATTCTAAGAACTTATTGAATGCAGGTGTTCCTTCTTTACCAACTACAATTTTAGCAAATTTAATTTCTGCATCGACGTTTTTATTTTGAATTTTCCGACAACTAAATCTATTATTCTTCATATCTTTAAATTGATTAGTTTGACAAACGTTATGCAATTCATCCTGTCTACATTTATCTTGTAAATTACTAGGAAATTCTGAATCTACATTGTTTGACCTCTTTGATACCCTATCATCTTTGCCTGCAACAGCACGCTTTCGCCTTCTAGAGTTTACACCCGTTTCCATACTTTCTTTACCTGGACTCCTTGGATAACCAGTTTGTTCATGTGAGGAATTTTCAGTACTTTTCAATGGTGTGAAAGTTTCGTTCACGATTCTGTTATCCATAAAATCCGGAAAAAAAAGTATATTTAATACGTGCGTATGTGTAAAGGGCGGTTAATTATTATTTGCAAACGGTTTTGCTATCATGATAAATAGTAGATCGTGATACACGTGGGAAAACCGGGACTTTGCACGAGTGATGTTTCGAGCAAGAGCCGCAGTCGAGTGGAGGCGCCGCAGGCGCCGGGACGAGACGAAGGCGAGTTGAGAACACCACGCGAGTGCAAAGTTCCATTCTATTTTTCATGACAAATGCATCCCCAAAAGGGAAAGAAGAGTAGTTTTCTATATTTTCAATTCGTTTGTTGGATAGAGCGTAAAAAAACTGACATGAGAATATGTCCTTATTAAAATTAAAAGATAATATGCATGTACTTTTCTTTAGATTTTTTGGGTAGCAAATTCGACGTCACAAGTTTCTAATCTTCAAGCACTTGTTGGGGTATTCCGATATCACTATCATCCGAATCTCTGTCTTGAAACATTTTTACCCTTCGACCCAAAAAATATCGTTAGTACATCGATGCAAATTTTGGCCGGAAAAAAAGTCTGAGCCTAAAAATCTCATATAAATACAGTACAAAACTTCTCATTTCTAGGTATCGATATAATGTGGTGAAGTATACACGTTAGTAGTGTAATTCTCACATTAATCTATTGGTTATACATTGGTTTATCAAATCTATCCATACGTGGATGTACTCAAGCTCACATATACTCGTATATGTACTACTTCAATATTCTGCTAGGATTAGTGGCCATTAGATTTTAGCGGCAAAATTTTGATCGGCGCCAATTTATCAAGCGGCGGATTTATACGTTACCTATACCTATACGTACAGCTTCTGGCATAACTATAATCATACATCGACGTGAAAAGAATATTTAATGAAAACCCCGCGACTGGGCAGATTTTTATTCATTGCAGGTCTAGGTATTGTGTTAAATGAACACTAACAGTATAAGAGACAAAGTTGAAGTATTTTTTCAACAGAGAAAGCCTATCCTGCAACTTATAATGCACGTGTCTTATTTGAGCGCTGATTATACTAAATAATATGCTGCCTACATAACTCGGAAGCCAATAATACTCATTGAATTGGGGTTTATCATAAAAAATAGTGCACAGTTCAACAGATTTTAAAAATATTCCGATGTAGAAATAGCGTTGTCTTATTTCCGTTTATTATATAAGAATGATAAAAAATGGGGGAAATCATAAAGATAAAAAATACGAAGAAATTACACGTAGTTATTACGTATATTAACTTTATTTCGAATAGACCTAATTCTATATGTATTATATATTTGTCGATAATCTCTTTGTTATATATTATGGCTCAGGACGTTTTCTGAGTACCTTTTCTTTAGTTCGGATACTTAGAAACCTGTCATAAAATAAGTTCAAAATTAAACACTTGATTTATAAGCTGTCCCTTGTTTTAAACCTGCGAGCACGCTTCAGCTGCACAGCAGGCCGTTTTTCAATAGAACAATGTACCCTTTATAGTTCGAAATTTTAGTTTACCTATACTAAGTA
This sequence comes from Tenthredo mesomela, assembly GCA_943736025.1. Classification (NCBI taxonomy): domain Eukaryota; kingdom Metazoa; phylum Arthropoda; class Insecta; order Hymenoptera; family Tenthredinidae; genus Tenthredo; species Tenthredo mesomela. The sequence goes on along the minus strand of OX031015.1, from coordinate 32,249,493 downwards.
CAATGTTCACTAAAACTTCTTGGTACCCAAGACCTATAGGTGTAATTTCTCAACGAATAAATGTTATATTGTTATATGACTCCATTAAAAAAATAAAAAAAAAAAAAAAAAAAAAAATAGCTCACGTGTGAAACCTGAGGCTTGTGTGATAATTTTTAGTACCGCCGTACCGATAACGAGATTATCTCGATTAGATGGTTTTCGGGATTTTTTCGTCCAGATATCCTATTGTTTACCGATTTAATCAGTACTTTTCATAGGAAATAGGTTGTACAAAAACTGAGACCTATACACGATAATATATTATATCATTATTAGTATACTGCAGCTGTTTCGATGTTAGACTTTTTCGAAATATCATTTCCAGATTCAAAAATGTTTATTTATCATACTATAGTGATTATAACAGTGAATAATTAAATATCACAAGATTTTGTAAAATTTTCTCGAAGAGAACAATTTTTAAATTTGATGCGACAGCACTGAAAATTATCGTTTAGACGCCTCGAGTTTCACGAGTGAAATATGATTCAAATGAAATTCTAGCGAAAATTCAAAAGAGAATATGGGCGCGTATTCGAATATATTCTGAACATAAAAAACGCTTATTGAAACAATTTTCTCATTGACATAGTGATAAAAAATGATATTAAAAATGTTATGATATTTTGATATATAAATGTATTTTGTAGTGAAAAAAATCCAATAAAAACGACAAGAAATTTTATTAAATAATATGTGAATTTTGTCTCCTTTGAACAACCACCTCTGCATGCGTATTAAGTATATCCTTAGAGCATTTATACCTGGAGGGAGCATCTTGGTCGAAAAGCGTGCAGACAGAGAGGGAAACAGTAAGCTGAAACCTCTCTCTTCGACTCTTTACTTACGGGTGTAGCTAGTCACGTGACTACGACGCGACCACCAATCAGATCCTGCGCGACAAAGAGAGGTTATCAGCTTACTAAAGGTGGAGACACACAGAAGTCCATAAGCCATAAGCAGAATGCATAGCCACAGATATAGATATAATAGCGTTTTCGACTGGGGCTACACTGGTGCAGTGTAGCCATCTTTGTCTCTCTCTTCCTCAAAGAAAAGAAAGAGATGAAGATGGCTACACTACACTAGTGTAGCTTGGTGTAGCCCCAGTTGAAAACGCTATAAGATCTGCAGTAAAAGCGAAGTGATGCACATGCGCTATGGATTATGCTTTCTGCTTATGGCTTATGGACTCCTGTATGCTTCCACCTTTAGTCTGTCTCTGCTGCATTCGCCACTTATGGGAAAAGATACGACATGCTCCCTCCAGGTATAAATGCTCTAAGAGTATATCACATTTGCATCAGCCGTTCTGCGCGCAGTATTCTCCGAAGTCCAGGTATTATACCTATATAGTATGTGTATATGTTTGCTCTTTATGCATATTGATTACGTCACCCATGCAATCGTGCGCAGAAGTAAATTCAACGTCGAATGACGCGAGTCTGTTGTGTATGCAATAGAAATATTGGATCAAAAAATAATATAGGCGATCTATATATTGATTTTTATTTCGGTACCAAATGATTAGTTTCAACGCTTCGTGGTTCAATTACAATTATCATATCATTACCCCGCGGTGCAACTGAACACCTTTACGGCTTTGGTACTCTGAAATAAACGTTGAATTAAAACATCAAAGGAAAGAAAAAAAAATTGATCAATGTAAAGTCCGAGGTAGGTGTTTCAATATTATATTCATACACGTATAGAGAATAAAGGAATAATGTTTCGAATACAAAGTATCTAATTTATTGCCGCCTAACTTTGAATAAATATTTCAAAAGTTTTGGGCTTTTGCTCACCAGAGCGGCGCTCACGACAAATATGTATCCGAAACCCAGAAGCGTTCTTTCGTTGCCTCCGCCAATAAGATAGCGTATAATTCCGTCGTGGTGGGGGTTTGTTTTGAACCGCTGTGGCCACCTTTGTGTCACATCTGAATACATACATTTGAATAGTAGTCAAAAAACTTCGCACGAGTTTACTTCATTCAATTCTGTGCCGTATAGTGTGCGGTGTGCTGTGTGCTCTCACTCTCTCAGTCATTTCTTACATGGGTGCACGTGGCTTGGTCCAAAAACCGAACTTGACCAGCATATAGGTGCGCTTGATCGTTAATATAATTTATCTTATGCACAACGGGATCAATTCTATTAACCGTTCACCATACACAAACATATTTCGTCATCAGTTCGAGGTGTAAAATTTCTCGTCCGCAGCAACACGAGTACTATGTGAGTATGTATGCGTTAATTCCTACAACATTTTCAATCTGTACAGTTAATGGCTAAAAATAAACGGCTCATTGTGTTCACTGAGAAAAAGAAAAAAAAAAAAAAGATTAGGTTAAGCCTCGAATATTTACTACAATGTAAATTTATTTTACATAAATTTCGTTTGTTTATTAATTCTGATCACAATTCAACGACAATTAGTTACTTACATTTATTATTGGCACGACAGATTATAAAGAGACGAAAAAAAAAAAAAAACACCGGGCGACATTCACTCTGTGTAAATTCTATCCCATTCATGTGTCCTTTCCCCTCGTTTTTTTTTTCATTTATTTATTTTTTTTTGCGCTATCGGTTATACTAATCCCCTAATTCCTCTCTAAACCTGAATATGTTTTTTTTTTTTGTTTTTTTTTATTTTTCTGTATAATTATTTACCGTTTCTCTGAATATCGTATGTAATAAAAAGAAATACCTAAATTACAGGTAAATTTGATAGGAAAAATAAAAAAAAAAAAAAAAAAAAAAAAAAAAAAAAAAAAAAAAAAAAACACAAACACAAACAAACAAAGATATTGACCAAAAATTGAGATGGAAAAAAGACGCGACGAAATTGGAAAGTTGCTCGCATGTCTTCTGGTCTCGAGAAAAGGTGTTTGCGATATAAGAAATCTTGAAAGAGATTATTATGAAAACGAGGGGAAGAAAATACCGTATAAAGAATTTGGATGTTCATCTTCGTTAGATTTCTTTCGCAGTATTTCAAATCATATTAGACTTGTACCCAGGTCTGGATCGTATGTAGTCTACCCGGTAGTTTCAGACAAAATAAAACACGTTAATGAACTTGTATCGCGACAAAGACCTGGCAGAAGACAACCGTCTATTGGACGAAGACCGAGCAGAATTTCGCATTACTATCCACCGGTCAGAGATCAAAAACCATTCGTACCAAACATTGTACAGAAAGAAATAGGAAGAATTTTAACACAGAACCCACAGGGTGTTAACAAAAGTTATATTGCGCAATGTTTGGAGAGGTCTGGTGCAGTAGCTGGTAATGTTAATGTTAATAATATTGATGATTATCTGAGCGGTATGCCTTATACTGCAACCGCACGTGGAAATATGGTTTATCCAAGCCGGTCTTTAACTTTGACAACAACTAATACAGTAAAACGTACCATAACAGACATTGATGGATTCGAAATAGTTGCGCAAGGATACGAGGCGCCCCGCAACGAAGGGAGGAATAATAATAGTCAAGACATGAACTCCTATCCTGCTGGCGATGAGGAATATGACATTGATATTGAGGAAGATGAATACAGCAAGGAAAATACTCAGCCACAATCCTCTAACGTGGACAATAATAGCTATGCGGCTAATAACGACTATCAATATCATCAGGCGTTGAAAACCGGCAATGAAAATAAACCCAGAATCTCATCAGCAGAATTCATTGACCGAGCTGGATCACAATACACACGATCACAATCCGATAACGTTTTAAGGGAGAATAATAATGAGGTAAAGAGTTATCCGGACGGTGCAGGATTTCAGGATATTGATAACGAAGAGCAGGATGTAAATTATGGAGATAATGCAGATTATACTTTTGAGTCCGACAACGATGGGTCGGTGGACATTATAAGTCCCAGAGTTCAAACGAGGCTGAAACAACTCATACAACAATGTCCTGATGGACTTTGGTGTGCCAATCTGCTACAAGCTTACTCTGATGAATACAAAGTTCCACTTGATTATGTGGATCTTGGTTTTGGAAGCGTTTGCGAATTTGCATCACACCTCCCAAAAATATTTCACTTACACAGAGAGAATAACCGCGGGGACTTCAGGTTGTATGATGCTTCTCAACCGTTGCCAAAGTCAGCACTCGAGTTTGAATCTCATAAATCAAGCGACGTTTGGGAAGATAAAGACTGTGAGGAAGATGTAGATCCGTTTCCTATGATGTTGGTGAGTGATAAGAGAGAAATTGTAATTTCATTGGATTTACAACTAAAGATCTATCAATCTTTTAAAGTTTTGAATCTAAAACTAAATACCTACATTTTTTTATTATTTCTCATTTACAGCCGTTACACGCATCTCAAAGCTTGATCCCTCACGGCGTAATGACTCATGGAGAGAGTGTTGGACAAGAAAGAATACCAGAAGTTTACGATGGATCAGATTGTATAGAAATTTATGTCGTCGAAGTTTATACACCAAGTTTATTCTGGATTCATTTACGCAAACAGCGATCAAAACTGAGCCAACTCATGGAGTCGATGCAGTTAGTATTATTTTATGTTTCAACGATCAGCCAATATTATTTTACTGAATAAAATTGTAGACGAAAATTTCGAATAATTATTCGATAGGATAAAACTAATGATAATTATTTTACAGTGAATTTTATCAAAAAGACGGCGACAATTATATAATACCACACGTAGTATTGGAAAAAGGTTTAAACTGCGTTTGTACCTTCGAGGATAAATGGCACCGAGCTATAATAAAGACTGTTAAACCAGATGGGAATGTTACGGTAAATTGTTAGATTCACCGCGGTCTTATTATTGAACATCAACAATATGAATTCCATTTTTCTTACAGTTGGTGTTCTACGATTACGGAACAACACAAACATATCCTCCAGAATCAGTGAGATTCTTAGTAAGGACATACTCCAATCTACCAGCGCAAGCCATACCCTGTGGACTGTGGAATGTGAAACCGGTAAAAGCCAGTGCCTGGACAAGAGGAGTGAGTTCAGAATTTTACGCCAGGGTTGCAGATCTTCCATTAGTCGCCATGGTCGTTAAAGTTGATAAAGAGGTAAGTTAGTTATTGTGATTTGAGATTGAAATTAATTATAGAAAGTTTCAAAGCTGTTTTCTTTAACATTTGATATGTAAATTTCATTTTAGTAGTGGCGATATGTATTTTAGTATTGATAAATAACATTGGATTACTATTCATTTTACAGAACAATTCCATGCTGGTATCATTGGTTGATACACAGGGTGCCACAGATGATCATATCAACGACTGGCTCGTACATGCAGGGTTGGCAGAATCTGGCTTCATGGTGCGTAGCAGGCCTTCAAATTTCGTTTTTAGACATTACATAGCATGTGTAAATTACTGTTACGAAATATACCTAAGATCTCAAAGATTAGCAAAAGGGGTCAGAGTCAAGTCACGAGCAAATTTAAAAAATATACAACCCTCTGATTCTGAGTCTGGTACAAGTTCTCAATTAAAACTAAAGGCTGCTAATTATGCTAAAAATTTAATGGCTAAACATTCTAAGTATCAAAAAGAAAGCAACGATAATGTTTCTAAAAACTCTGAGACTGACGGCGCCAATAGTCAAGCTAATATAAATCCTATCGTACACATTAGACAAAGGGTTAAAGATTGTTCTTCAACTAACATTACTGCATTGCCAGAGATTAAACCGTCTCTAGAAAAAGGCGGCGAAAACCATAACTCAAAGATAATTAAAAAGAAGTTAAATTTAATGAATCCCAAACGGTATGACTATAAACATCTTAAAACAATAGCGGAAGCACAGCGAGTGTCCTGCAAACAGAGTGACAATAACAGCTCAATATCTGCACAATCGTCGGATGATAACAATTTATGTAATAAAACTTCAGAGGACAGGGTTAAGGAATTTGTGAAGAGCGAAGATGTTGGGAAATTAGAGTTTTCTGGTTCATTTCGAAGCTTCTATGGAGGTCATGGTGCCATGGAGCCAATTGATTGGTCAAAAATACGCAATGATATCCCACATGAACAGGAAACTGTAGATCAAAAAACTAGAACCAAGCCACAAGCTATTGCAGAATGTTCATCGTGGAAGTTGAATGAAGAAGATGGAGAGAAAAGTAAAACCAATCAACGTACATCAGATAAATGTAGCGATGATCTAACTAGGGAGTCTCTACATCGTGGAATGACTTCTGAATTTCGCAAGGTAACTGTTGTTGAATCTGTTGAGAAAAAAATAGAGAAGAAAATAATGCCAGCCAAAGATTGTTTTATAAATGCAGTACAATGTAATAAAGATCATTATTACAGTGTGCATGGTGAGATGTTGTGGTGGTCAACCGATGGAAACATTCAGGATAAACCAGGAAAAATTACCCCTCTGTTGAGAAAGAGGAAAAAAAATTTTACCCAATCTGATGTTGATTTCACTAAAGTATCGGCGTCACCTGAAATCTTGCAAATGCTAAGAGGCAAACAGTTGCCAAATAAAGAATCTGGTGCCATACCTAAAGATGTATCAGATCCAGAACTTGATTTTATCATACAATTAAAGAGAACGGCCAATCCATCTACGTTTAAAAATACCAAGGATGACGGAAAGAAGCTTGGTGCCTTATCAAATTCTCGATTCGCGGCTTGTTTAAATTACATCAATAAGAAAAAGAAACTAAAAGAATATTCCATTTCAGAAAAAAGTTTGTCAATTGAAAGGTCGATTAAGGCCCTCGGTACAAATAGCGTTGAAACAGATTTTTCTAATACCTCAGATGAGGTACGTAATTTAGAAAAAGACTTAGGGACATCAAATTATTCAGTAAAAGAAGCCAAAGAAAATTACACTATTTCGCAAAATCAGGACTCTTCAAATACACATAATTCAATTAAGAGTCCAAACGGTAAAAGCGATAGCTTGTCAACAGATCTTTCTAATACCTCAGATAGAATACGTAATTCACAAGAAGACTCCGGGACATCGTATTCAGATGAATTAAACCATGCAGTAAAAGAAGCCGAAGAGAATTATACTATTTCCCAAAGCCAGGAATCTTCAAACTGCAAAAACGATAGCTTGTCACCAGCCACTGTTCAAACAGTATCTGAATCAGATGAATTATCAGAACATAACAGTGAAACTGTGACTTCAGTTATAAATGAATCACTAGAAAATATTCATCTCACTTCAAGCAGGAACCACCAGGATACTATGTCAACTGTGAATTCCACCAATATCGAAAGCATTTCAAAGGAAGTCAATTGCAACAATTCTACAGATGAAAATGATGGTTTACTCAATACAGATGAAAAATGTTCAAAATTGCCAAAAGTATCACAAAGTTGTTCGAAGTTTTGCGATGATACTGGTTCAGTTTCTGAATTGGATTCCGATGATTTAAGTCAGTCTCGTTCCAATTCAGAAACTGATATAGATCTGACCAAAAACATTGAGTCTGACACAGTTGACGTCGAAGAAACCTCAACCGTTACAGGAGAATCTTCATCAGATCATAGCAACGATATACAGGAGCAATGTGAACGTGATAATATGCTGGCGATTCCGGATATTAAAAAACAAACGGAAGACTCTGTATCTAAAAACGAATCCAAGATCTTTGCACCAATTGTTAATGATTTAGAATCGATGACTGACAGCGATGAATGGGATATACATGGAGATTGGAGAAATTTGATAGAAGATGAATCGCATTTCATGTCTCGTGTTGTCCGTCAATTAAAAATTAAAAATAATGTATCTGAATCAGCAAAAATTGTTGAAGTTAATGACAAATCTGAACTGGATGATGTTTTTGACATGAATGACCCTCAATGTGACGAGACAATTAGACCAATAACTCAAGAAAATCATGAAGAGAAGTGCAAGATCCAGAATACAATTGATAGTGAAAATATCAGCATTGCAAACAGACATTGCATAAAAAATCTAGAGTCATCTGAAAAGAGCAACATCGAATCACTGGAAGAGTCGGAAGTCATATCGAATGGGAAACTGGCAACGCACAGTAACGAAGACGACAAGTTAATTCCTACAATCACCGGCAGTTTCGGTGACCAAAATTTATCACAATGCAATGAAACTGTGATTGATAAAACTAATAATGCATGTGAAAATAGTGGCAGAATATCCACACAAAATAATGATTCAACGGCTACAGCAACTACTTCTAAAAAAAGCTTAGAAAACTGCAAACCAATGAGTAAAACTAAGTCCATGTATGACATGCTGAAGAATTTCCAATCTAAACAAAATCTTGGTCGAGCGAATAGTAATTTAAAAAAATTTGACGACAGTTTGCAAAGTAAAGTAAATACAGAGAAAATAGTATCTGAAATACATTGTAATGAGAATACAGAATCAGATGTAAATACTTTGAATAAAGATGAAGAACGTCGAGAAATGAATGAAAGAGAATTATTTTCTAAATCAGAAATGTCTGCAGATTCCTTCAATACTTCGAGCTCGAGTCAATACTCAATATCGGTTATTTCCAATGCTATGGCTGGAAATGAAACTGCTAGTCATAGTACACAGTACATAATGAACCGCAAGAAGCAACATTCATCACCAGAACAACATAGCACTAATAATGAAGAGTCGCACAGCTCTTCCAGTGATGCAATTGAATTCATTGAAGAACAATCGACCAAGCCCTGTACGCAGTTTCCGATTTTATCTAGAGTCAAACAGCAACAGTTGTCCGTAAAGTCTCCAATTAAAGATTTTGGGGTTCAAATTACAGGCCAAACTGATGCCAATACTTTCTCAGAGAAAGACAGCACACTTTCAAACGAAAGCTGTGAAAGCAACAACAGCTTGTCCAGGTCGTTCCTTGAGATATTAAAGTCTATGTATCCCTGATAGAAACAGATTAAATTCTAATTTTTACTCAAAACGTGATACTATGTGAAAATAATTTTCCTTTTTTTTTTTTATTTTTATTTTAATACGAAAGCTAAGCCAGAAGTTTTTTCAATTTAATTTGATGATTATTATAATCATTTGATAAATAATATTATTTCCAATTTTCTGTTTATTTTCATTTAATTAAAAATACACAAATATTTACTCTGTATAAATATTCGGCAGCTGGTTGAAAGAATCAGTGCCAAACGTGACTGGGCAATGTATGTGACTCTGACCCAATTACAATCATCTAATTGAATAAGTAATTCTAGCTATTCAAATACATTTTTATCTTGAAACCTTGATCAGATGGTGTGTAACGTTTCTCTCATATTATGATAGTAAACTTGAACGTTTTATTCTATTATTTTCAAAACAAATTACCTGAAATAAATCATTCATTGTTATCAAAAGAAAGAGGGAGAGAGAGAGAGAAAAGAGAGAAATGCTTGTTGATTAAAAAATTGAAATTTTGATTTATATTTTACAAAGTCTATAAAAAAATGTATTATGTGAAGTTCACATCACATTTGAATATATAAATATATATATATTTTTATTTTTTCATATGTATTGTATGTGAAATCAAAGTTCTCGTTCATATGAACTTTTGATTTAATTAAAAACTATATAACAAACTAAAAACGTAACGCTTTTCATTACTTCACCTTATTCTGAAACTATCATAAAGTGATTATTTTTCCCATATTTGACGATTGATTAGACTTCTATTTGATTGAAAAGTTGATATTGAAAAAAATTTGTTAGACATAAAAATGGTCACTTTATTTGGTTTTTCTAAAATACTTATAGGCGGATACCGTTGTCTTGGAGTGTTCATACTTGGAAGATCAGATAACTCAAACCAAAGATGCTGTCAAGAGCCTGAAAGATGTGCCTCTTGTTTCACCACAAAGCACCCTGGATGAAAATTCAGCGAGTACGCTTAAACCTCCTCCAGGATTCACAAAACCTGCAGAACCGATCAATTATGCAGCTTTTATGGATAACTGTTTGCATGGAAACAGGTTTAATTCTACAGAAATGGGAAACTCTACTTTTCCGAACTTATATGACGCTAACTTGAATACCAATCCATTAGCTTTTCCCAACACAGTGTACAATCCCTTGATTCCTCAATCGGAAGCATTAATTCAGTTTTGGAAACAGAAACTGCAACTTGAATGTGCCCAATTTCTGTTAGTAAGCAACAGTGCCTCTTTATTGAACGACACAATTCTTAATAATTCAAGCACATTATCACCAGCTACAACTACGAATCCAATAATAGAAAAATCACCAACAAATCCATTCCAAACTCACCTGAAATGCAATGGACAAGAATCTTCAACTGTTACAAATAGCTTGGAAGAATTGACTAACAATATGGTAAATCTCAATACGAGCGAGTCTAACAATTCCAATCTTCAGAGCAGGGATTCTAATTCTTCAGGATTTGGTAAACAAAATTTATTCTCCAATATACCAACGGAGGAATTTGATAAGACATTTTTAAACAAAACTCAAAGTGATGTAAGTAAGGAAAGCTTTGATTCAAACTGCGCAAAGATTAATTATCAAGAATTTACCGGAGAGCAATTGCATGACACAAATCCGTTCAAGCAACACTTAATCGGGGATTTTGACGGTAAAATAAAGTCTCGAAACGAGCAGAGTGTAGCACCAAATTTCGAGCACATTATTAAACCACCAATTCCTCCAAGGAATCCAAATCTGATAAACAACACTAAAAATATTAGTACTAAAAGTATGACAAATGATACGCACAGTGTACCACCGGTGTATAATAAGCAGCAGACGATTCCTACTACAAAAATCTATTACACAGGTGAACCTGTAATGTATAATTTAGGAAGTCAGAAGACTAGTGAAACAAAGAGCAATCTTGAGAAGAAGACTACCAAATTATCAGACTCGGTAAGTTTACGAGATATCAATCACTATGACATTGTAAACTCACCTCAAGATCTAACAAATAATTCATTAAGTAAGAATACATCACTCAATTCTGGCAATACTAACTCAGTGCAGTCGGGTATCGCTCCTCAACTTAACACTGCTGAAACTAATAACATTTTCACTTCGGATACAAATTCTCTAACTAACCATACGCAATTTATGAGTCCGAGAATTATACCGAACAATTACAGACCTCCTCCTCCACCTCTGTATAGTGAGAATAACTCCGCTGAGTATTCATGTACAAAAAAATCTCCGATATCTCCGCGATTCACTTCTCCGCTGATGTCTGAAAGTTCTAAAGTGGCAATTGAGGCAGTTCAATCAGCCGTAGAATCGAATTATTCTGAAAAATTCAAATCTGTAATAAGAGAAACACCGCGTTCCACAAAACACGGTCAAACATTACAGAATTCAAAAGCACGTGAAGAACACACAGCATCATCATCTTCATTGAAAAACAACAAATCAACTTTAAATAGTCAAAATGCAGCAGACCCTCATACATCATACAAAATAAATCTAATTCTACCAAAATTTCTGCAGGGAGAACAAAGCACTGTAGATTTGAAACAAGAACAGCCAGACATTTTGTATCCGACTAAAGTACTGAATGAGATATCAGAAGTGACTCCGAGCTATGAAAATATGGCGCAGAACTCGGATGAACAAGCGCAAAGTTCATTAATGAGAAAAGATGACAACACCAAATTGCCATGGTCTGTAGAACATCAAGAGTTCCATAATCTGAACGGCGCTTTTTCATCAAAGATTGCCGAGAGATTAAAAAGATACGGAAACTCGTCTGGAACAGAAACTGACAATCATACAACGGCACAAGCCTGTCAAGGTTTTGATACCAGAGTAGAAGAGAATCCATTCAGCTCAATGCCAACTCTGCACAGTCCACAGACTTCGGTAAATGAGCAGAATTCATTGAAGAGAAACTATGATAACTCTAACATAGCTTTTAAAGGTGGAATAACAGCGGATAACAATTGCTTTCAATTTAGTAATACTCAGCTTGGAAATGTACCACCTAAAAATATTTCATACCCTCATCAACCACAGCCACTAATAACGACGCAACCTCTTCCACCTTTATATCCAAGCAATTCTTATTCACAACCTGGACCAAATTATTCATATCACATGCCTTCACCTAACATGCAATCTCTGCAACCGGGCCAAAGAGTACCGTTATTTGCCCCCAATATACACGGATTTTATGCTCCAGCACCACAGTGGCCAAGACATCAAATAATCAATCCTGTGTTTCCTCATCTGCCTGCTACCATTTCATCTCCGCCTCGGCAACTATATACTTCAACTTGGAATCCCCATAATTCACACATGTTTGTACATAAGCAAACAGGTGATGGACCTAGAATGGCGATACCCAATTTACAGACCACATTCAAGACTGACTCTAGTAAAGAAAGTGTAGCGTCAGAATTAGGTAATTCACAGATACTTGGACAAGAGAAGAACATGAGCATGAACACTGTAGAAAGTAAAAAGACGCCGACTAATGGACTGGAATTCAAAAAGCCTACTACAGACCACGTCTCTAAAGAGCTGACAAATTCTCACTCTAATAATACGTCAAATTTAAAATACTCTACTCCACAAACGCAGCTAGGTGAATCAAATACACGAGCAGCTAGTCAAAAGATATCAGAAAATCAAACTGACAAATTTGTTCAAGAGGATACCACTTCTACACAAGGATTAAGCGATGCACAAGTTTTAGCAGTCTTACTACCAACAAAAAATTCCGAAAAATCATCAAGTGATAATATTCCTCGACGCACTCTACAGCGAAACATCACCAAGGTTTTCAAGCCAATTGGTGAGTTGGTTTTGTACTTTGACCATTTAAAACTTTATAACATGGAAATATTCTGATAATGAAACTGAATTCAGTATAATTAGATAAGATTGAAAATAACTATCTATATGAATACAATTATTTCAGAGGTGAATGCACAAACGATATACCTATTCAATATTGAAAATGAAGGCTGGGCTAGCACCGACGAAATTGCACTCACTTTCACCCAATATGAGAATCACAACATGATACTACGCATACTGGAACTTTTGGATGTGAAGATTAATTTCAAGGAAGTGAGCAGAGCTCAAAGTCCACTTTTGTTCGACGAACTCGATCGGTATGTATTTAAATTTAGCCGATTTAAATGGATTGCAATAGTTGCTTGCATACGTAAAATAGAAATCATCCTGCATTTTCTTAGTTTCTCAGTTTATTTAATATAACTTTTGAAAGGGGTAAACATTTCCTAACTCTGTGTGTGTGTGTGTGTGTGCTTTTTCTTTTCAAGAACAACTATACGATTACCTAGGATGACTAATTCGAAGAGAATCAAAGGTACATTGCATCTTACTCCGCTAAGTGCAGTTATACGTATGATGCACTATTTGAAAGTTATTTCTGTAGACGAAATTATATCTTTTCCTGAACAAACACCACTACCGCTAGGCTCCAAGGTACCTGGATTGGTGGTAAGTACTTGTTTTACAGTTGAAAATCATTAGATTCATTAAATATAATTTTTTCCATACGTTCTAACGAATTTGTCAAATATTTTTCAGCGCTTGATAACAGCCTATAAAGTCGATGACGAACATTGGACATCATGAACAAATAAAAATGCATAAACAGATCTTGCTTGGTCTGATACTAAATTTTATAATTTGATTGGTATAGTTTCCTACATTGCAGTATTCATACATACTAAGAAAATTTTTAGTTACTGATTATAAACCGAGTGATTTCTCCGTTATTAGTAATATAAGATGATTGTGAAATTATTATTAATATATACTAGTATATTGATAATATATCTGCGTATAAAAATGTAAGATAATATTATAGGTAAGTGCCGAGCCATTGAAGCTCTTTTTTTTTTTCGTTCCATAGATAAGTTCTATTTGTTTATTTTAAAGATCGAAGAATCGTTTTATTTCATAAATTTGATAAAATAAAAAGAAAAAAGAAAATATATTTTTTTTGAAAGTAAGCCATCAAGTTTATATAGTTTTGTACAAATTAGATTGTTTAGATATTGACCAAGCTTCTGTGAAGCAGATCTCTTTCGGTTCCTAATATTGTATTGTATTGATCAAATTTCTTGAAAGCTTAAAAAGTATCGGCATAGGAGACTTAATATGAAAAAGAGCTTAAAAATGCTAATTCTAAAATTGACGACGGTGCTGAAGTAATTTTTATTACATGTGATAATAATTGTTACGATAAATGACTAATCAAGATATAAAGATATAATAATTAAGGCCTATTTAATATTTTGCGGAGTCAGGGTCCAACAGAAATAAAAAAAGAGATATAATATTATTTAAAATTCGACATTAAACGTAGTATTTTATTTTGATTTAAAACAAATTAAACAAAAGCTGCTATGTAATTATACATAGTATACATAACAGACATGCAGTTATTTGGATGTAAAAAAATCTTTCGTCAATTTCGTACGTTTTATTTCAGTATGACCATTATAAATTTTATTATTTCATATAATATAAATAATGTCTGACCCTTCGAAAAAAAAAATATGTAAAATAAACCCGAACGAATCTCAATCAAGTAAACTAAAGCAGCTAACTCCATTAAAGAGTTTGACATCGACAGCCATCTCATACATTTTACAATTGATTACATACATGAAAGGGTCGTTGAGTAGCAAACGTAAATAATCATAATATATATGTTAATATTTGTTTAATTAGATTATAGAAAATAGTGTTAAGAATATAAAAACCAAAGTATGCTTAAAGTCTTTATGTGTGTTAAGAAATGAATCAAGAGTATATACCGAATAATCATTAATCATTATCCTTAAAATATTATATAGTAATCATTATCTATGTTATTTCAGTTTCAAGTATTGTTTTTTTTTTTTTTTTTTTTTTTTTGTCTTTAAGATGATTTATGAATATGTTTGACTATAATATCGAAATATTAAATATATAAATTTGAGTAACGCTAGTTGAAGTTTATACCTATACACCTATATACTATAATTTGGCATTAATAGTTCTGTAATATTGAAACACCTATTATGTGTATGCTTATAGAAGTATCGGGTGAGAATGTGAAAGAGTTGATATCTAAAACTGAAGAAAAAATCAAAGAAATTTATGGTAAAATTGTTAATGAAGTTAAGATGTTTCAAGAGAATGAGTTATCTGCTTATAAAAATCATTCTAAAGAAGAGTTTGCAAAAGCGGAAATAAAATTCAAAGAATATTCGGCTAGGATAAAAAATATATTAGAAGAATTGATCAGAAACTTAGAAGCTTTTAAAAATGGATTAAAAACTAGGATTAAAACTCACGAAGAAATTCAGAGTTTGATAACGTTTTCGGAAGAAAAAATTGACCAAATTAAGAAACTGACCCAAGAGACTATTAAAAACATTGAGGAAACCGTAAAGGATCCTGAATTGAGAAAAAAATTGGTGTCGATGGTTGAAAACAATTATAAAAAAGTTAAAGGTTCCATAGATGCTCTTTACGCTGATATCAAGGTTTGAATCTTGTAGTTGAGAATTCGTTTTATGCGTTCTATGCGATGTGATAGAAAGTCCTGAATTCTTTTTTTCTTTTCACTTAAAATACAGAATAAAAATATATATGATTCTAGAAAAATGTTAACAAGGCTGCTCAACTCAAATCATTGCCTGAGAGAAAAACATTATTTTCAAAAATTCCAACGTTTGGGAAAATGAAAACGTCGATAGACTGTTCATCCGCACAAACATTGTCAAGCAATGAAAGTGAGACTCCTACCACAGATTATAAAGGGAATGCAGCAGCAGCTGGTTCAAACAAAGAAAAAGTGCCATTCTTCAACTTGAGTAAACATTTTAATTCCAAAACAATCCATGGACGTGCTAATGTGAGTAATACACTATTCTTATTCAGTTTTATTCAGTGCAATGAACATTGCATTGAAAATGTGAAAGATCACCCTTTCATTATTCAAGGACCAGTCGAAGTACATTCAACAAATACCCGTTAATTTTAGGTAGCAAAGGCAACATATGCGGGAATACTGATCTACTATGTATACAGAAAGGTCAAGAATACCACATCCTAGTTATTGAATCCGAAATACTAATATAATGAGGTAAACTTAATCATGATAAAATATTTATTACAATCGAAAAGCTATCAACTATAGTCTCCTTAAGGCCCATCCCTAGTCGGCCACCTCCTTTTGATCGAAATGTGTCACATTTCGATTATTATCTGAGCCCAGGCGTCAAAAACGCAAAAAAGGTCAACTTAGCGCAAATTCTATTTCAATTCCGAACACACACGTCCAAAAAAATGTTCGTTTCGTGCGAAAATAGAGTCTACAGATGGTTTTTACATTGTTACAAAATTATTCGAATTTGATTTCCTCGGCGAACAATGTAAGAACCATCTGCAGACTCTATTTTCGCACGAAACGAACATTTTTTTGGACGTATGTGTTCGGAATTGAAATAGAATTTGAGCTAAGTTGGCCTTTTTTTTTGCGTTTTTGACGCCTGGGCGCGGATAATAATCAAAATGTGACACATTTCGACCAAAAGGAGGTGGGCGACTAGGGATGGGCCTTAATTTATAGATACTGTATGATATAGTACTGTGAGAAGTTTGGTTGTCATTTAAATTCAAGAAATATCAGAATTATATTGTGTTCTAGATGATAAGATTTATAGTCCCGACAGAAAAAATATCGGCAAATTATGTGATAGAGTGATTGTTATGACCTTGATTACAAATGTAGGGTATGATTGCTGTGTAACTTTATATCAAATGTAATACAATATTTATTCTATTTAAATTGTGTATACACATTAAAATTACGTGCTTATTTACGTCTTTTTTCATCCTACATAATTGAAAATAATTTTATAAATTAAATAAAAATATTTTTATACCGATTAGATTATAAAAGATAAGTAAATATAATAATTGTCTTGTTACAAGATATACGTGTATTCGTCTGAGAATTTTTCTTCATCGTATATTTAATGAAATTTAGTATTATACTTTGTCAGCAAGATATTCATCGCTGCAAAAGTCGATAATCACTAATTATTAAAAAAATATTTCTCTGAATTCTCGTAAATACACAATTTGAAATTCTTTCGCGGGCGCGCATGCGCACAGCTGCTATATAGCAGACGACGAGAACTCTCTTTACCAATCGCGAGTATTCCGAAATATTTAAACCAATGAAAATGTCGAGTGTAAAATTTCAGTCTGTGGTAACCAATGGTAAGGCCTTCAGCTGGATTTTGAGTTTCGGTTATCTGCCGTTACTTGCTAGTCTGTCGCTGTATGACAATTGACAAGGCGCCATTGTAAATTGTAATATTTCAAGACTGCTCCGTAAGCAGGAACAAGATTATCGGTATATATTTATTGTACTTAGAAGGACAATTTTCATATTCTTGTTAAATAAAAAAAACAAAAAAACTGTAATGATTTCAGAAAATGTCTGGAGAAGCGCATGTTGATGAAGCCAAACTGGGTCTGACTGGTTTGTCGAAACATTTCAACAGCCAGACATTCAAGGGCCGGGCAAATGTAAGTTTCGTACTCTCAGCTATAACCTCTAAACTTACAAATTTACGTAAGAATCACGTAAAAGCTAAATGTTTTTTAATCTATGAAAATTCTTTTGACTTTTTTTTTTTCCAGGTGGCTAAAGCGACATACGCAACGTTCGCTTTGATCGGCGCATACTTTGCACTTAAACCGAAGAGCAAGAAGTAGTAATAATTATCATCGAAAAAAATTAGATCGAAATAATATTTCTTATGTAATTTGTCACCTAGCGTGTTATACTAATAGGAAGAAATATACTGTAATGTAAATTATGAAATAAAATAAATAACACACGCAAATCTTCAGCTATATCAAATATATTATATTATGAGCATTTATTTTTACCATCATACAACAACTACCTGATAAATAAGTCTTTATGTACATTTATCGCAACTGTACTCAAAATTTTATGTCTTTCATACTGACGAGAATATTTATTTAACATTTAACAAATAAATCGCGATCATCACAAAAAAAAACCGATCGTGAATTTTTTGACTACTTCGTTATCAACAGATTTCAAAATCGGTATAAGATTACAAGAAATATTTGATATAATGGTTCATTTTCGGATTTAAAAACGATAAGTTTTACCGATATGACCTAAGAAAATCTAACGGTGCCTATCCAGAAAAAAAAAAAAAAAAAAAGGAATAAAGAAAATATAAATCGTCCCGAAAATTGAACACCTACGGTATATATTCGATCCGTGGGTTTAAATTTTCGTAATAAATTTTTACAGTAATTTGAAGAAAGAAAACCAAAACATATTATGACTAATCGTAATAATGTATACAATATTTTCTGGATTTCGTGCAACGCGACTTTCTAGTTATCATTGATGCAGGAATCGTGATAATAAGTTTCCGTCCGTAAGAGCAGTCTCGCATTCGCCTAGCCGATTCATACATAATATAATTATTTCTTTATTTATATTTGGATATCGAGTAGATTATACGGTTAATAAATCTCTATTGTCATAAAACTGAATTTACACCGGGCCTATAATTTGATATTTACAATTCCCCGGTAGAGTATTAATATTAAATGAAAATTCTGTAGTATATATAAAGTTTAAAAATAAAATATGGTACGGTTGGGACGTCCCTGAATGCTGAAGCAATCAATATGGCCACCCGTTACTCGGAGGTAGACGAGATAGTTAAGAGTTTGTTGTTTTTATTGAAAAAAAACAATACAAACAATCGACTTAGCCTGAAAATAATTAGCAAGATAATTAGTTAAAAAAAAAGTCAGCATTCCAGTATAATTAGTGTTATTTTTAGTTGTGAAATTAAGTCAAAAACGATATGTAAACGCGAGATTATTAGGGCTACGTTCCGAAACCTTACTCTAGTGATCCGAGTATACTCAGAGACGTTCCAAAACCCAGAGTCGCTGTTCAGTCATACTAATGATACTGAAAATGGCATATTCAAGCATACTCTAGAGTACAATTTGTGCACCCAACTCAACAATGCGAATGGTATACTGTCTTGCGCAATGGGATTTGCGCAACTTTATACAGACTGAAAGGGGGGTAACTGGGGGTAACGCGTACCTCCCTCGCTGAGATGGGTAGAAAACTATACTCCAGAGTACGCTCGTAGTGCGCTTTCTAGATTTTGGAACGACATCTACGTCATTACTAAATAGTAACTCTGAATTTCGGAACGATTTGTAGCATGCTCAGATCACAACTTCAAGTTAAAGAGTCTTTTACATCTCAAAGCTGTCGTTAATTAATTAATTCATTAATCCATTAATGATTTATCGCTTTAACAGCATGTAGTTGACCAAAGCTGTCGTTCAAAAACCAGATAATAACTTATTACTCTAACCAAGCTCTCCTCAAGCTCTTGCTAGACTCGTACTCTTACTACGTAGTAAGTTTTGGAACACACCCTAGGTTGTGCACTATCGTGTTGGCTGCAGAAGACGCGTATAAGAAGTTTGTATTTCACATTCCGTGTAGATACGCATTCGGTTTTTTTTTTTCTTCTTTCTTTCTAGTATTCTTTAACAATAATGTGACTAAATAATATTAACGTTATGTAGCAGAGTTATTAACGGCTTTGTCAATTCTAAATATAAAGTGAAATTGTTAGGACTATACTCATGTCCGATAATACAGATAACGACGAAATGAGCAAGCAACCAGCTGAGGGTGCTGATTGTAATATCAAAGAGTCAGAAATGGCTGCCAAAGAAGTTGTCGAAGACAAAGTTAGTATACAAAAAATTCTCGAAGGTATGACAAACGAGTTTAACAAAAGTATAACCTCGTCTAAAACTCACGAGGCTGATAAATCTACGACGAAAAATAACAAGATTGAAACATCCCAAAAAGAACAGCAGCAGGATAAAATTTCGACAAAACATTTCAAGGCTGTTGATAATAATGAGGATAAAAAAAAATCTGACGAAATATCGGATGAAAGAAACGATGTTGTTATAAATACGAAAATATCGGAAGTACCAGATCCTCCTGGTGTCAATGAATCTGAAAAAAAAGAGTCAAACGACAAGAATATCAGTAAACAAGTATTTCCAAAAAAGGAAATCAGCCCCAACAAGGAATCTATACCAAGAATTGTACTGACATTTAGAACAATTGATGAGAATACAGACGATGGTAAAAAGACTAAAATATCAAGCTGTTCCTCAAATCTTAAATTAGTACCTGATGAATTGACTAATTGCGATCAAATTGGCGGTGTGTCGGTAAAGATTGAAAATTCTGACGACAATTCAAACCCTGGTGATAAGTCTGATGATAATAATGATGATAATAATAAAACTGTTGAGTGTGAGATAAAAAGTAAAGAAATTGAAGATGAGAGTGAAAAGGCTATTATAACACCTGTTGTAGAAACCAAAGAATCAAATCCACCAGAATCCACAATCATTGATTCTAATATAAAGAAAGCTGAGGTAGCTAATGAGATCAGTAAAACTTCGCCGGCATTAGTAGAACTGAATTCTGTCCCTAAGAAAAGAAGGGTAGGACGTCCTAGATTAAGAGCATTAAGGTTACTTTTCATTTAATTAATATTTAGGATAAGATTTACCAGGTTTCAAAGGAATTCGAATCAACGGATTGGAAGCGGCTGATTTTTCTCTCGAATCTATTTGTTTCGATTTAATTTTTTTTTAATATTATATTCCGTAATCTAGATGTCTGATATTTGCTTAGAATCTTTTAATGTAGTCTTAAGTTCATTGAGTTTCATTATTTTTTTATTAATTATTAATTATATAAACTGAGAATACTGAAGTGAGTGGAAATCATGGAGTCTCATCATTTTATGATAGTGTAGATTGATTATTATATGTATAAAACTTGTTACAGTGATTCTACAGAAGAATCTCCTGGACCTGCTGGACCAAAACGATCTGCGCGTCGATTGTGTAAAGAATCTTTTAAGAGTACTGTATTAGAAAGTGCGATGGCACGTAAAGAGAAGTCTAATTATACCGACGAGCGTAAATTTAAAAATGAAAGAAAGTACAGTAGACCAGGAAGGCCTAAAAAGATTGTTAAATGGAAGGATCAGCACAAGCATTCTGAAGCTAAAAATGTTGATATTAAAAATGATCATTCTCAGAATACGTCTGATTTAAACGGAACTCAAACTGATGTTAATACGTCTTTAGAAACATCGAAGAATACAAGTTTGTCGGATAAAAGTCATACCGATATTAGCATCGATGATGCGCAAAGTTTATCAATGGAATTTGAAGGAATGCCTAAGTTGTCGCCGATATCAAAAACAATTGATGGCAATCAGAACAACGCCGGTCGTTCTACTAATGCAAGTCCAAACAGAGATGAAGACAC
The DNA here is from genome assembly GCA_943736025.1 of Tenthredo mesomela. Lineage (NCBI taxonomy): Eukaryota > Metazoa > Arthropoda > Insecta > Hymenoptera > Tenthredinidae > Tenthredo > Tenthredo mesomela. The sequence continues at coordinate 32,228,039 of OX031015.1, read as the reverse complement.
AGTTATCAATGTTGAAACTGATAAACCTTTCTTAAAACCAATTATTGGTAGAAGTAGAAGAGAACGTGGAAGACCTAAGGGTAGTGCTAGTGCTAGGAAGATAGCTAAAGTCGACTCTTCCAATGAAGGTGAATTTCAAGAGCTGATTTTCATCAATTTTTATATACAATAATAATTTAAAGTCTGTTTCTCTTATCTTTATATTTTATTTGAATGATGTGACGCATCTGCCCTTTTTCTACAGATTAAAAAATAGTTGAAACTGTATTTTTCCAAAAATTTTCCAGACGGATCTCCATCCGTTGCGGAAACTGGAAAAAATAACGACTATCCTGAAGGTACGAGACAGATTTCAGCTCAGCGATAACTCATCGAATTATAATTCAACCAAATATTAACTATGTAATCATTTTTTTTCAAAGAAGGTGCCGTTCCTGCCAAAAGAACTCGACGAAGTATGGTTCCTAGTCCAAGTCCTGCCGAGGGTCAAGCATCTAAACCTGAATCTACTGCAATTTTAAGCGAAGTTAGTATCAGAATGATCCACAACATAAAACTATAATTATTCTCAGCGCTATACAGATTGAGGAATAAAAGTTTCAGCTCAATTTGAAAAGAATAATACCCAAGTATTCCATATCCAAAAAAGATAAGACGAACTTCAGAGTTGATAATCTTTTAAAAAATGAAAATTATCTTCTTCCAATGATTTTTTCTATCCACGTCCCGCCTGTTTGTTATCAGTTCTTATTTACAAATGGTAATCTATTTTTTACAGGTGTGTACTCCGGCTTTATTATGCCTGTGTCAAATACGGTCTCAGTTATACGTTACGATCACAGGATCGGGAGCTCCTCTGTATTGTACAGCGACTGATTCGATAGATAATAAGCTCGTTGGTTGCTGTAACGAGGTGGATACGAATGACGTTGCTATGCGGAGACCCAGCACCAGAGTGCCTTTTATAATATTATGTAGAATGCATAAGGAGAGATTGCTCAGACACAACTGCTGTCCAAGTTGCGGCTTGTTCTGTACTCAGGGCAGGTTTGCTCAGTGTGGAAACGGGCATCAGTATCATAGAGAATGCGAGATTTATCCAAATAAAAAAGCACTCTGTCCTCACTGTGGCTGCGAGAGTTCGTCATACGACGTAGCGATCACTATGAAAGCAATGCGGAAACCTGTCTTTATACCAACACGTAGAAAGTTCTCAAAACTACCGTCAGCAAAAATGGGTTTTACCGGAAAAGGGGACAATACTAAACTGGCAGGAAGACCTCCCAGTCCTTTGATCCCACCAGAAGCTATCAAAATGCTACAACCGAACTGTAACACAGATAGACCAGAGCGTTATACTATTATGAGTTTATACACGTCTGTAAAAAATGGAGATTTGGAGAAGTTAGTCAATGTGTTGGGTAGGTATTTTGAAATTGAATGCTTTGATAATAATTGAATCATTTTGAATTGATGGATTTGTTTTTCTAGCTTGTGGCTATAACGCTAATCACACGTTTCGAGACTACGCTCATCGTACAAGCTTGCACATCGCTGCTGACAAAGGACACTTGCCTTGCGTTCATACTTTGATACAAGCCGGTGCGCAGTTAGATGTTATGGACAAAAATCAGTTGACTCCGTTGATGCTAGCTGCCAGTAAAGGAAAAGTAGACGTTGTAAAATACTTAATAAAAATAGGAGCTGATGTGACGTTGAAAGGCGAGGACGGTATGACTGTATTACACATGGCAGCTAAGTCTGGGCATTTGGATGTATGCCAAATCATTTTATCCGAATGCAAGGTTCCAAGAACCTTAGTAGGTAATTGAAACACTTGGAGTACCAAATCTTATGATAAAAGATCATAAAATAAGGCAAATAATTATAAATAATGAATAAATAAATTCGTTTTTCAATAGACTCTGTGGATGACGGCGGTTGGACGAGTTTAATTTGGGCCTGTGAGTTCTGTCACACAGAAGTTGCTAGATTTTTGTTAGAAAAGAGATGTGATCCTCTGATAAGAGACGCTGAACAAAACATCGCCTTACATTGGAGCGCATTCAGCGGTAGTTCAGAAATAACAGAATTGCTATTAAACCAGGGATGCGATGTTAACGCTGTAAACGTTCATGGAGATACCCCATTGTAAGCTTTTGAAATACGATTTGGAAACAATATATTCTTGTCTCAAAAAAGTTTAATATTGAACTTGAAGAATGAAAATTCTTTCTTTTCAGACATATTGCCGCAAGGCAGGACCAATACGCTGTAAGCGTTCTGCTTTTGGCCCGTGGTGCTAAAATTGGTGAAACAAATACAGCTGGAGAAACTGCTGTGAATTGTTGTCCATCCGAAGGTGATACTATGGCAGCACTGAGATTAAATGCAAAGGTCAACGAGCTAACTGAACACATGTGGGAAACTACAGTTAGAATATTGTCGAAGTAAGTATCTGATGACTGAGAAAAGGCGAGATTGGAAAAACAGGTGTCGAATAATACGACCAGGAATCAATGCTGATCAAAAAAAAATTTAACAAAAAGCATAAGATTGCAGAAAATGCTCTAAAATAGTGAGCACGCTATCTACATTTCTACTTATTGTTATCATCATTTTTTCTATATACTATCTAAAGATGTTACTAACTGATATTCGTCTATTTATTTTCAGTGATATTTCACGCGGCAAAGAAACGAATCCTATACAGTGTGTAAACGGGTTTGACTCCGAAGATAAACCTACTGATTTTCTGTATGTAACAGAAAATTGTTTCACCAGTAGTATCAACGTTGATCGTACAATTACATCTCTGCAATCTTGTCGATGCGAAGATAATTGTAGCTCGGAAAAATGCTTATGCGGTAATATCAGTCTGAGATGCTGGTACGATGACGAAGGAAAGCTCATTCCTGAGTTTAACTACGCTGGTGAGGGTATTATTATGATAGCGTCTTATCTATTATAGCTTTTATTCTGTTTTTTCCTCGTCTATTCTAGAATCATGAACAAAAAATGGCAAATCCATTTTATTTATACAGTATTTCCGTATTTGTGTATTACAGATCCTCCCATGTTGTTCGAATGCAACCAGGCCTGTGATTGCAATCGTATAACGTGTAACAATCGGGTAGTACAGCACGGCTTGACTCAAAGGTTTCAGTTATTTAGAACAAAGGGAAAAGGCTGGGGTCTTAGAACTCTGAGATTTATTCTGAAAGGAACTTATGTCTGTGAATATGTTGGGGAAATAATATCTGACTCTGAAGCTGATCATCGGGAAGATGATTCATATTTGTTCGATCTGGACAACAGAGTGAGTTTATTTTTTTATAAAAGTTGATCGAAGTTCTCAAAATTATAAAGTCATTGTGAGTTTGTATGTTAATTATTAATTATTAATTATTATTGTGAAAATTTTTCAGGATGGAGAAACTTACTGCATAGATGCAAGGCGTTATGGTAATCTAGCTCGTTTTATAAACCATTCTTGTGCACCGAATCTTCTACCTGTTCGAGTCTTTGTTGAACATCAAGATCTCCATTTCCCGAGGATCGCGTTTTTCGCAAATCGTGATATCGACGCAGACGAAGAGCTTGGGTATGTTGAAAAAAAAAACTGTTCCTTATAAACTGGCAACAATGATGGTAGAGATATTTGTACGAATAAGCATAAGAAAGTTTATATTTTGTTTGATTTTTTATCCTCTAGCTTGTTACAAATTAGGTACATTCAATAAATATTTATTTACATGTCTGTGTGATTTATGAATTCGTAGATTGATTGTTAATATTTTTATTTACAGATTTGATTATGGGGAAAAATTCTGGATTATAAAATGCAAATCATTTACCTGTACCTGTGGTGCCGAAGCCTGCCGATATTCTGAAACTACAATACAACTAACGTTGGATAATTATAGACGTAAAATACAACAAGAGGAACAGCTTGCCGCACAATTGTCTTAATTAAAAAAAAAAAAAAGTTTAGAAAATGACTTAGGAGATACATTGCTGATTTCCTATTCAATGTTTCTTAATAAAAGAAGTAAGAGAAGAAGAAAAAAACGAAGAAGAAGAAGAATGAAATATAAAATATGTATAACAAATCAAAAATCTTGATAAAAATGATACTGTCAATGGCAGCTTAGCTAGTTTATCCATTGTTAACAGACTTTGAGATTTGTTCATAGTGATTCGTGTCATCTTTTCTCTGAATCATTGATATCGTATGTATTAAAGCACGACTGTGAGCTAATTACTGAAAATTAATTGGATATTGTAAACTATTAATGGGTGTTGAGCGCATAGAAAAAAAAAAAAAAAAAAAACTAACTGATTTACCTAATATCATGATTTTTACACGAATAAATATTTATTACGTAAATATATCATATAGGTATACAATACTACACATTTAAAATTACAAATATTAGATATCGCATCAAGTATTTACGTTTTTTCTTCAAGGTGTGCGCGACTAATCTATGAATAAATAATAATGAATAATGAATAATGAATAAAAAAAAAAAAAAATAACGGTGGAATCGAATATACAAGTACAAAATTATTACGAATAGATGAGAACGATAGTGATGGGTTGCTAATCGCGAGTAATAATTACCTGAATGATTATCTCTTAATTGAGTAAAAAGTTATCTGACAATGGTAACATTTATTTAGTTAATTAAATATGGGCGTTTCAAATTCCCATGAAATATAATATAATATAGTATAATAATAATAATGCTAATTGATTATGATGTATAGATCATTACGTAAATTTACTATTTAATTTATGTAAATGAAGAGAGAAGAAATGAGAAAGAAAGAAAAAAAAAAATTCGTTATCTTCGTTTAGTTTTTTTTTTTTTTCTTCTTTTTTTGTTCATGGAAATGAAATGCTTAAATGCCTCTCTATAATAACATAATGTGCCACTTTCTAATTGAGAAGGAAAAAAAATAAAATATATAGGTATACAACTCGAATATAGGGAGAGAAAAAAAAAAAAAAAAATTGAAAATAAAAATAAATAATACGTAACGTGAATAATAATAATATTAATAATAACAACAATAATAATAACAAAAAAATGAATAAATACGACTGTTTTTGGTCAGGAAAAATGATATCTGCGAATTATATTCGACATCTATATAGGCGCATGATTAAGTCTTTATCGATATAATTAATTAAAATTTAAATAACGATAAATCGAAGCAAATCATTGTTATAAAATAATATTCTATGTATTATAAGGTTATTGTTTTTTATTTGTACAAATAAAAAGGTTTTTGATAATAAAAAATTACTATTCTTTGAATTATTATTTATTAAAAAAAATTTCTGTTTTCTGTTTTTTTTTTTTCTTTTTTTTTTCTTCAAGTCTAGTCTTTCATTCCCAAAATATTTTGCCGGAATTTTATTCCCACTTTGCGAACTTTACTTCGCATTTCTGATCTTCATTTTGCGATGAATTTAATAAATTGACTACGTTTTTTTTTTTTTTTTTTTTTTCTTAAGTAGTTGATTGATTTTAAAAATCAATTATTTAGTAAATTGTGTATAGAATACGTAGGTATAGGTATACGCGGAAGTGTAAAACCGAATCGATTCAAAGCACGTTATACAGAGGACTGCATTCGTCGATATCATTCATTTGCAACGAAACACATTGTCAATGAATATGAGTAATAATTGATCACTAAAGTGTGAATAATTGAGTGAACAATTCATAGAAATTCTTGTTGCGAGATTATCGGTGTGCCATGTAGTAGTAGCGTATCGGAGACCTTTGTTCTAATAAATAGATCCATCATGTAAATGATCCTCTCCACTTGTATAAGAATTAGTTAGAGATTATTAGACCATTCACAACTCTGAGGATATAATAGCCCTCATTCCTTACACCGTAATCATTAATTTTCTATAGAAACGTATACTACAATATTAAGACTCATCTCCATCATACCGAATCGATTAGAATTCAGATTATCAAATTTCTTATTATTAAGGGGATATGAAAGGTGAATTATACACCTCGAATTTTTGGCAGCCCATTTCCCAGCTAAAACACATCCGATCGATGTGAAATTGATATCAGTGACGTAGAAAAAGTGAACGAAGGGCATGATGCTCTTGGATTTCCAAAAAGCGAAAATAAAATGTACAATTTTATATCAAGAGTGCTCTGTAACGAATAATCGTTGTTGCTGACGTTGTACTTGATAAATATGAAAATACCCGAAACATTTTCCGCTTTTTGGAAATCCAAGAGCATCATGCCCTCCGTGCACTTTTTCTGCATCACTGATATCAATTTCACATCGATCGGATGTGTTTTAGCTGAGAAACGGGCTGCCAAAAATTCGAGGTGTATAATCCACCTTTCATTTCCCCTTAATAACACCTCCGCATTGAAACCTACGGTTTTATCATTCACCGTTTTCATTTCAAAATTCGAGTAGCGGTATATTTTTAAAAAAATTTCACACTCTAAGATTTACTAGATTTTGCATTGAATCATTCAATGGAACACTCTGCAGTTGATCAGATTTTCGAAAAAATGAAATGTATCTGTGATTTTCGTCACAGGTAAATCGATTTATTAATACGTAGGTGATACTGAAGTTATTTTAACTTTTTATTGTCCATTTATATTCTGTTTACAGCTGTATGAAATCGCTAAAAAATTATACGGTTTAGTTGATTTCCAGAAAGACCGCGAAATCGTAATTTTAAATTGGTCAATTCAAAAATTAGTCGAATAAATTTCTGTACCAATTTTCGAAGTGCTTATCACTGTCCGAAAACTTCTGGATCAATGCAGGTCACGTAGTCGAGTAGGAACCTCTTCATATCTCAGCTGCTAGAACTTCCAACGATTGCCTCGTTCGGCACGTGATATCGTGGTAAATGAAAGTTCGGTTGAGAAAACAGAAATGTTGTTAGAGTTTTACAGATAAAATAATTTTCATACCGGTAATATGCGTAGTGTACTATTACCTAATTTGATTCTAGATCACCTGATACAGAGTGATACAACGATTAGCGAGCAGGAAATTGAATGAAAAGCATTTTAGTTTAATGAGAGAAATTTTATTTAATGAATTTTCACATAAATTAAGGGGACCAGGTACAGCGACTTTTCGAAAAATTATCATAGTCCGAAATCAATTTATTTCATAACCAAAGTTCATTTCACATCAAAATATTTGTCTTTTTCAAAATCATGTGTCGTAAGGATTTTAGAGCACCGTTGGATCGATTCAGGTCATCTTGAATTCATTTTCTTCAGAAAACAAATCCTCATCATGTGAATGTAGGAATTTTGAAAATTTTTCGTTTTGGCCAAGTTATTTAAGAAATGAGTGATAATAATTTTTGCAAATTTGGTAAATTGATCATAACTTATGACATAATTTTTTATTTTACAATTCCTACACTCACATGATGATGATTTGTTTTCTGAAGAAAATGAATCCAAGATTACCTGAATCGGTCCAACGGTGCTCTAAAATCCTTACGACACATGATTTTGAAAAAGAAAAATATTTTCATGTGAAATGAACTTTGGTTATGAAATAAATTGATTTCGGACTATGATAATTTCTCGAAAGGTCGCTGTACTGGTTCCCTTAAACTAGTAAGGTTCAATAAATAGAAAAAAGTACATAAACTTAAAACAAGAGCTCTAGTTGCTTTGCTAAGGTAAATATACATACATAGATGTAGAGTATAAATTAAGCGTCTAGTTACAGTATAGTCTAAATCAAAGTAATATCTACTCGTTATCGTTAGCGATTAGCACCGTGAAATATATAGCCTTGTTTCATATACGCTATAACGTAACGAATTCAGGAACCTGTAATCTAGCGTTACTTCCGTACCTAATGAATTTTGATGAACCCGCGATATATTTCTAATCGTTTAATTCTCATATAGGTACAATTTTAAATCGAACATTATTTTATCTGTCTTTTTTTTCACCTATAATAATAATTAATAAAATAATAAAATTATAGTTTATAGACGGAGCCAGAGAGTTGAAAAATTGTCTCAAACTGGGGAAGACCGATGTCTGACCAATACGCGTAGGAACTACTGTTTCTCATATATTAGTCAACGACGAGTACTTAGTAGTTAATCGCTTTTGAAGTCCGGCGTAGACTAATTTTATAAAATCCCATAAAATCTTGCGGAGTTTTCGCAAAGTTGTATAAAATTACATGAAGTACTTCAAGTCTGATGTATATACGTACATACAGATACACACAATTTCTCGAAGTGATTGACCCCTCGGTCGATGACATACGTATAAACGGATGATGTCTGCGGCTGTGAATACTGAATGGAAAAAACCTCTGTCGTATATATTTATATACTTTACTGTTTTATACTTTATCCGTGGTTAATATTTTAGCATAATTGTTCTGGTCTATAAATATAATAATAGTATACGGAGTTGGGCACCATATGCTTTGATTGTATTAGCAAGCTAACGAGAGGCTAGACGCAGAGCACTGTGAATTTTGCACAAATGTATATAATATGTAAATATATGATATTCAGAATGTATAATTTGAATTGACAAGTTGATTGATTCAAAAATAATTTATATAGAATCTCACCACTATATAGAAAGAGATTCTCAATCTTTAAAGACTTTGAAGAAGTATATACCTAGTCGTGGTAGCAAAAGTTTTAACTAGTTTCTATAAGCGTGGTACATAGTACATATTAGGTGGATAAGGCGAAAAAAAATGTCCATCTGAAAACGTAACTTTTTCAATAACGTCATTAAATTTTCTTTTATCGTTTATACATGACGTTAAAAAATATACTGATTTCGTCGAACATTCACGAATCTGATTTATTTGATTTTAATTTAACGGTGATTGCAGATTGGACGGTATACTTTTTGAATCATAAATGTATAACAAGGGTAAACTTTCAATTACTCGATTGGAATCGCGCACAGTACCTACCAACGTAGCTTTTATAATTGTGATCTGTTACGCTGTGAATATTGATTGAATCCGAATTAGGAACATCCTCGAAGCGCATATTTCACTGTAGTACCTCAACATTTACAGGAACGAAGTAATAAGACCGAGGACTAAGACCTACGCATAGCTTTCTAATTGTATAAATGAATCACTCGATTGAAGGAGGAGAGTCTGACTTTATATACGTTCAGAATTCTTTACACTTTACTAATTCTTTCATAACGAGCTTTCGGCGGGTGGTAACATTTGATAACGTTCTATCGTAGTATACGACTTGACCTCGACTTCGAATTTCCAAACGAGCGTGGGAGTAATATCGCCACATAATAAGGTAAATAGCTTTCTCCTTGTAATATTATTCTAGGGTGCGTGTTCAAATTTCATTATTATCAGAAAAATATGCGAACAAACGCCCAAACCTCACAGCTAAAGCCTTGTGCTCTACAGCTCATCGGCAACATCTATATTTCCAAAAATTCCAAAAATTCTGCTCTAAGAATTTCGCTACAGCATTATCGCAAACCTGCTGCATTTTTAGTAGAGTAATCTGCTGCATGCCGTATGCAAATTGATACCTTGAAGTATTTGCATCGAAATACACAACCGCAGGAGTTCGCACGCTTTCAGCTAGGGGAAAAATAGAGTCCTTTCCTGCAATGAAAGATTTTTAGCCCTGGTGTGAAAACATGTGCATGATTAGTTACACTCAGAAAAAGGTCTTGTTGACACAACCAATATTTCGGTTATTATATGCACAATCACATTTTTTGTTCAGTCAACCAAAATTTTTGTTGGAATAGCCAAAATTTTGGTTGTCCCAACAAAATTTTGGCTATCCGAACGAAATTTTTGGTTGACTGAACAAAAAATTTCATTGACTGAACAAAAATGTGATTGTGCATATAATAACCAAATTTTGGTTGTGTCAACAAGACCTTTTTAGGAGTGTAGTCTACGTTTATTGGATCGATCCATCTCGATATTTGTCTTGTACAGGGCAAGTCGTAAATAATTTGAAAATTGCGTTTGAAAGATCTGAATCAACCTGAAAGTTTGTATATTAATTTATACATTGACCTTTTAGTAAGGAGTAAGAAAGTAAAAAGTTTTCATTTGTAGATATTTGAAACGTCTCATGTTATACGCATGAATGGAAATTCAATTCGTTTTGAGTAGTTGGTACAAAATTACATTGAAGTAAAAAAAAAAAAAAATGTAATATATTGTGCTGTGATGATCCTCCGCATGAAATTCTGCAATTCGGAATGTGATGTCAGTCTCTCTAAATTTTTTGGAGTGAAAACTTCACTCTTTGTCTTTGGAGTTGCACGATTTTCAATCCAAGGAAGTGAAAATTCACTCTGCTTGGAATGAAATTCAACTCCTTTAGAGTGAAATTTCACCCTTTTTTCTCGGAGTTGCACGATTTTTATTCCAAAAAATTAAGAGAGGTCTTGAGTTAATTTTGAAACGAGGGAGAGCAGACCACTGCAGTTGATCTGCAGTAAGATCTTCAGTGAATAGGAAGCCAGCTCTGATATGATTAGTATCAGGGGATTATCTTTATACAATTAATGGACGTATAAAAGAATGCTACCTTTTTTTTTTTTGCACAAATTGGTATTTCGATATCCTAGCGATCGAAGGGTATATGAGATTAAAAGAAAATTAGATGACCGGCCTGGTTTGTTTTTCTGCGAATCTTTGGCGGTCTGTGATTGGTCGGAAATTGCGTTTGCGCAGGCGCAGGCTTGAATTTCATTGGTTGTGAGCTTGCGGAGTTCGAAATTCAATTGAAAGCGCCAGTTAGTGTAGCGACCGTGCGGCGCTTGCAAGCGCTACGCGTAGGCTGCGTAGCTTTAGTTAAACGGTGCGTGCGGGTAAATTTTTAGTGAAGAAAAAACAATTTGTTTAAGTGCAGCGAAATAATGATATTATTTGAAAAAATCAGTGATAGTGGTAACAAGCAGCTAGTGGTGATTATAAGTCATTTTCAAATAGAGGTATAGAAATATAGCAAAAGTATAGAATGCCCAGCTGACGGATACTCGATATTTTCAACAATATTTGGGAACTGAAGATCACAGAAAGGGTGCAAGGTGAGTCGTATAATTTTTGAATTCATCGTCCTGACATAAATTATCGTTTCCATATTCGGTGAAAAAATATTTCTTATACCAGTTCCATTTGATGATCTAAACTTTTGCAACCCTTCACTCGACTTCTGTCTTTGACATTTCGATCGAGCACAGCTATAACGAGTAAAAATTAGTTTTCACTTTCACATCGCGTGTCTAATTTTTAATCACACTTCAAGCGCAGCCGCGCAGTTTCATAGATGAATTTTATATATTTTCCAAATTTTTTTTTATGAATTCTGCGATATTTGAAATACTTATAGAATAGATTTCAACGATGTTGAATACCTGTTGCGTAAATTGGACTCGCTTTACTCTAGCCATGGGATCGGTGGGTGAAATTTCATTCCGAATTTCACCAAACTTAATGTGAGTTGTAGAAAAGGTAGAAAATATTGTTTTGTTATTATGGAATGTATCAATGTCTGTCAATAGCTAATCTCCGAAGTTTGAAGATGAAACGTGACGCCTAGCGCTCGAGCTGTCCGAAACATTTCAAATACACGTCTTTACAGCAAACGCGAGGTTTTCACCATTTTCGTCTAATCTGAAACGTCTGAAAGCTCGGTAGGTAGGTACTACTCTAAGAACTGTCAAAGACCGTTGGAAAATGGAAAATGGAAAATGTGATTCCGTGAGTCTAAATTACCGGAACGAGTATTAGTCGAAAGCAATCCACTCGACTTGACAATGTTCTCGACGTCCCTTTGTTACTCCGTCGGACGAAAGCTCGTCTGCCGAGGGTGTGAGATCGTAAGTATGTACGTAGATCCGTCAGGTGTAGAGGTTGCAAAAAAAAAAAAAAAGAAAAAAAAAAAGGTGGTAAAAAAGAGGCGTGAAAAAGAAGAATAGTGAAAGAGAAAAAAAAAGGAAAACTTACAATGGGCATAGCGTATCACGAATTCTTCTGGATTTGTCGTATAGCGTCAAAGTGATGCATACAGAAGATTTCAGAATAAATGTACTTCGGTACCTACTGAATGGAAGGAGAGAGAAAGAAAAAAAAAAAAAAAAAAATCAGATTTCATTCAAATTTGGAATGCTTCAGTTAGAATAGGAGCGCAGCAACAGATGTAGAGATATTCCGTTTGCAATGAAACCGTATGAATAAGGGAAACCTATCCTATAGTTCACACTGGACTGAGGTCTTTGACTCGATTTACAGTTCCTCAAAAATTGTGTATTTCTTCATGTATTTTTGAACGGCAAGTACATATCTACACCGAAAGAAAGATTGACTTGATTCAAGATAATTTTGCGGTCCAAAAATGAAGACCGAAATTTTCTCGGATCAAATCAAAATTTTTCTCGAACCAAGAATTTGGAAAATTTCATTTGGAAAATTTTCTTGGCTCGAGAAAATTTTTGATTTGATCCGAGAAAATTTCGGTCTTCATTTTTGGACCGCAAAATTATCTTGAATCAAGAATAATTTTCTTGGCTCAAGTTAACCTTTTTTTCTGTGTACTTGTATTTCACTTGATACAGAGGTGGTACACTCAGAAAAATAACAACCAAAATTTGGTTATTATATGCACAATCAAATTTTTTGTTCAGTTGGATATGCTTAGTGTTGGTTGATGACTTTGGCGAAAAGGTACATTTTACAAACAGATTAATGGTTCGTTGAGGTTTGATGGGGATTGTGAGCAAGGGAAAACCGGTGAGGGTGAAAAAAAAAAAAAATGGTGTCAAATGAACCGTCTGTTCATCAACCGCAAATTTCGATTTGGTACGGTGCGGGTGCGGGCGTTGAGCTGTCAGAGGCAAAGTCGAGTGGGTAAAATTTGGAAAATGAAAACGATAATTAATTGACGTTTAACGGAATGCCCGAATAAAAGAAGAATTGTTCGTCGACTCTGGTTCAGTTGACAAATTACTTGCGCTCGCCTAATATACGTTCGATAGCAAAAAAAAAAAAACAAAAAAAAACAAAAAAAAAAAAAAACGACGCTGAGGTGGATTCCCTTTCCGGTATTATAGTCCTGTAAATTATTGAAGCACAGGCGTCGAGCCTCGACGCGCCAACACCGCCTCTACTCAACCTCAGCTGATTTCGGAACCGAACAGATAAGCGTAAGCCATAAAGACTTTCGAGTGGAAACACTGAAAGTGAATCAGGGAAAAAAAAAAAAAGAAAATAATAAAATAAAATAAAAATAAAAAGAAACGAGTAAAGTCACTGCACGCATCAGTTCACTCCATATATAGGAAGTTTAGATATACAATAGTGAACGATATAATAATTTGAGTTACGGAAAATCGCTAGGGTAGAAATCGCAGATGGGGAAAAAAAATTCTTGTAATTTTAAAACGTTTATTCATATACCTATACTAAAAACGACAATTTCCGATAAACTTATGCAAATGGATGTAGAGTACAGAGAAAACATGAGTAGAACGGTGAAACGGTTTACTTTTTTCTAATGGCAATTGCAGGTAATATTACCTCGGGTATATGAAGATTTTTATGTGCGTTTCACCGCCGTAAGCGCGTTACCGCGTATAGTAGTACAGGAAACAAGTAGCGGTATAAGGGTATAGTGGATGTAGTATAAGCCGGGAATAAAACACCGTGACTTTATGTCACAGCTACAATAATTGAATGGGTAGGTAATTGAAAAAAAAAAAAAAATAAATAAATAAAATAAAATAAAATGAAAAAAAAAAAAAAAAAAAGCTTGGATAAAACCCCCGAAATAAAACCCAATTAATTTTAATTGCACGAAAGAGATTGGAATACCTCTGAATATTTATATATACGAATATCCATAGGTATATCTATATTTGAAACGTTCTTAAGAAATGAGAACATTTATTTTAACAGAATTGTTAATTCCGTGGATATAACAACAATCTTCAAACCACAAAATTACTGTCACACGTCTTGTGTAAAAAAGGTGGTTATAATAAATCACTGCATGGAAAAATGTTGGAGGCCATATATTTATGAACGGTTTGAGTTGAACTCCTGTTCAAAAAAAAAAAAAAAAAAAAAAATAGAAAATTACTATATAGCTGTTGCCTGCAGTGACTGAGATACGTATAGTACGTTAGGTAGGTATATAGATATATAACTGATGATAAGAACCATTGAAGTTTGCAAGTGCGGAAAATGACTTTAGCCCGCGTTAGACTTTTCGTGCGTCAAGTGATAAAAAAAAAAAAAAAAAATAAAAAAAAAATTGTCACAGACCGAGGATTGCTAAGCGAGTTGCAAGCTCGTCCGGCTTAGCCCTTAAAATAAATTCAATTTATTTCCATATACAATGATATTTTCTTATTCATCATGAAGGTAACACTCGAACTTCTTAATTTTTAGAGGAAGGTCTCAATCAATCAAGTCGAGTCAATTATTCTTTTTAATTCTTTTAAAAAAAAAAAAAAAAAAAAAAAAAAAAAAATGATATTTTCTCATCAAAGAAACATAACATACACACAGAAAGAATAAGGTTGACTTGATACAAGATAATTTTGCGGTCCAAAAATGAAGACCGAAATTTTCTCGAATCAAATCAAAAAATTTTTCTATAGCCAAGAAAATTTGGAAAATCTTGGATGAAAAATGAAGACCGAAATTTTCTCGGATCAAATCAAAATTTTTCTCGAACCAAGAAAATTTGGAAAATTTTCTTGGCTCGAGAAAATTTTTGATTTGATCCGAAAAAATTTCGGTCTTCATTTTTGTACCGCAAAATTATCTTGAATCAAGAATAATTTTCTTGGCTCAAGTTAAACTTTTTTTCTGTGCACGTATATTTGCACTATATACCTACGTACGTCCTACATGTCTTGCACATACTAATTTCCAGATTATCTTTACGTATGGCATGTGGCGAGACATTTAAAAAAAAAAAAAAAAAAAAAAAAAAAAAATCTATAAAAATTAACTCAGTGCAGGAATAAAAAATCCTGTACATATATGTGTATGCTGCTATACATCAAGAATACACCGTCTCATACAGCCAAAGTTCAACTAACAGTATTTCCGGTACTTGTCTTTCTTATCTGCGTGCTCGTGGGTAAACTAAATCGAACTATTTAATTAAACTTTTCTCAAACTTGGCATGATTCTCGTCATTTCCGGTTGAAAAACTTTCCTCTACCTTTGATTATCGTTCGTTATAGGTATAATAGCATAATGTACGTGGTCCGTATAATATATAAATATAATATGAAAATAGATAGCTGCTTTCTAGCTAAAAGCTTGTGAAAATGTTTAAAACTATGATTATAATTCTGGCGCTAGTTAAGTCCGGTAAGACTTTGCGAGGTGGTTTTTTGGTAATGGTAGAAACGGTATACATACATCGGTATATATATACATTATTATACACATAGATATATGTATACTTGGTGCGTGTCGCCGTATACCAGCGGGGGTGATACCCATTAAACTTTTGATATCATATGAGATAAGCGTGATCCCGTAATCGTGGCTTTAAATATTATGAATTTAGTGACTAAATAAGAACACTATAGATAGTAGATATACCCTCGCATGTTGTTAGACAGAGGGAACAAAGGATCGATAAATTTCTACGATATCCTTTCAGGTTTTAGGGTTCATATCAGACGACAGCTAAGCCAAGATTCCGCGGAATTTGGTGTGAAAGACGCCTGAGATTGGAGGGTAGTGACTTGTAATGTAATTCATGTGGATTTTCGGCTTTAGCATTATAGCGTCCTGCGAATAATACGTTTCACCGTACTGACCTTGTGGAATTTTGTATTTAAGCTAGATAACGTCTGTGCCGAGTTATGGGCTGGGTAGTAGTTGTTCCCTCCGATCCCAATCGAGTCCTCATCGTCCTCAGCTTTCGGAATATCGTGAAGAGTCCTCTTCCGCGATATTTCGGACGTGGGGTTAACGCGATTTCTATATAACTCCGGACAAAAAGAAAAAAAAAAAAAAATTTGTCACGTGACAACATATATACCGTGAAAAGCTTTTATGCATATTCAATAATCCTGTTAATTGCTCCTATCAATTTTTTTGGTAGGTATACTAAAATAAAGGGAACCTCGCTAAAATTATCCTAAAATAACTGGTTTCATCCATTATTCAAATGTCTTCATTTCCCGCACTATAGGTTCAATATAAAATGTGAAAAATCTATAATACCTACCTAGATCGAAGTATAATTTTGGGCTTATATACGTGTAGGTATATATATGTAAATAGGCGTTATGTGTTTGCAAGCTTGGATGCATCAGAAGATCGAGGAAAGCTCTGCCTATATAAGATATATATCTATCTTTCGATTTTACGCCTATATTCAAATTCACCCTGTTGCTTTATTGGCACAGGCCTCAGGGTGGCTTGTGACTGACAGGGGTGCGCCATCGGTCGATACGCAATCACAGCGTGTCTACCAGTCCGACGTACTATACGCGTCTTATACACGCACGCACGCACGCACTGGCCAATTCTATATAACGCATCTTATCTGTATAAATTTATCCATCGATATATAGATACCTACCTACGTATAGAATATGGATAAATATATTCCTAAAAACATATATTTAATATATATATATATATATATATATATATATATATATCGATGTATCACGAGGGATTGATCCTCTCCTATATTATATACGTAGCCTGACCGAGAGCGCTGAGATTCCCATCTGAGCTCGTTAATTGTACCCGTCATATTATACGGCACGCAGGGACGCCTGGCCATCTGGGACCATGAGAAACTCGGAATATACCTATATACATTTATATATGTATTTTATTTTATATATATATAATATATAAATGATATAGATATAATAAACACATATAGTGACAGTCGTATATTAGTTAATCTCCAACGGAAATCCAGTGGCGAATGGTAGGTATTCGAACCATACAAGAATTTGTAGGAAATAGTCCGGTGATAATAGGTATTTTGGGGAAGAGTTTATTACTGACCACTATGCTTCCATCGCAGGTATGTAAATGATAATTAACCGGTTCACTGGTGGACCCGAAATCAACGTTTTGTGCCAAAACTGGTCAAAGGAAATAATTTCGTATTCAATATGAAACCCAAAAAACTTAGGAACATCAAGTTTGATGCAAATCCGTTCAAAACTGACAGAGATATCCACGTTGCACATATATGTGCCATTACCAGTTGTGGCACTTTTTTTTTTTGCACATATATGTGCCCTTACCAGTGAACCGGTTAAGGCCCATCCCAAGTTGCCCATCTCCTTTTGGTCGAAATGTGTTACATTTCGATCATTATCTGAGTCCAGTCGTCAAAAACGCAAGAAAGGCCAACTTAGCGCAAATTCTATTTCAATTCCGAACACATACGTCCAAAAAATGTTCGTTTCGTGCGAAAATAGAGTCTACAGATGGTTTTTACACTGTTAAAAAATTATTCGAATTCGATTTCCTCGGCGAACAATGTAAAAACCATCTGTAGACTCTATTTTCGCACGAAACGAACATTTTTTTGGACCTATGTGTTCGGAATTGAAATAGAATTTGCGCTAAGTTGGCCTTTTTTGCGTTTTTGACGCCTGGGTTCGGATAATACCAAAAGAAGGTGGGCGACTACACTCAGAAAATGGTCTTGTTGACACAACCAAAATTTGGGTTATAAAAGGCACAATCACATTTTTTGTTCAGTAAACCAAAAATTTTTGTTGTCCCAACAAAATTTTGGTTATCCGAACGAAATTTTTGGTTGACTGAACAAAAAATGTGATTGTGCCTTTTATAACCCAAATTTTGGTTGTGTCAACAAGACCTTTTTCTGAGTGTAGGGATGGGCCCTAATACCTCCTTCCAGATTTCGAGAATTTTTGGACGGTTTTCACCTAGTGAATATAATATGGGGGAAAACCACGAGGATAGTGGTTTCTGATGATATTTATAAATTGTAGAACACACGGTGTGGTATCAGGCGAGGTTTTGATTGGATCAGCTTGAGTTTAGCCTGACCATCAGGGGTCAGTATACTGTGGTTGACATGTGTATGCAATAGGTAGTAAACGGTGTTAGTATCAGAATAGCTATATGCACTATGGTGATACCACATCGTCTGCACATCTAGGGCTGCTTCGTAACATTGTAATCAACTCTTTGATGTCTGCACTAGTCTGGTATACCGCGACTTGAATTACTCCCAGACGTTGCTCCCGCAAGTCTGGGTTCAAATTATGACCGCACTTCCAATTGGAAAGAAAAAAAAATAAATAAACAAATAACTCTGGATTCTGATCTCTAGCACGTCTCACATACACCCCGATTTCAATGAAATTTTCGAATCAGTTAGCTATTGTAAAAAAAATTGCCTGAAATTTTGGAAGAATCTTATTCGACGCTATATGTGCTGCAGACATCGCGCTTTTATCATCCCGGTTCTCTTCCCTCTGAATCCTTCACTTCTCGATCTCTCCCGGAGATAACTTTCTCCACGTCGAATGACACCAGCACCCAATATAATATGTGGAGGCTGTTTTTTGTTTTTCAGTATCTCATCTTATTCTCCAATCAATCATTAAGCTATAGGTCAGCAAAATATTTGAATATTGAATATGAGCTGCGGCTAGATGCATTTCATCCAACTTTATATTATATCACTAGGAAGATGTAGCGACGTCACATTAGTATGTATTTAATCAAATACAATATGACGGGGAGTGTAATTAATTCAATTTAGTAAATCGGCTATAAACTTAGCGAAACAGCGTTGGGTTGAAGGTATAATAATTAATTAAATTTATTGCGCTAGGCATTCTTTGGATCAAAACGTCGGAGATTTCAGAGATTTCACTTCCTGTCTGTATTCAGTCTCGTTATAGGAATTGCCTGTCGTGGGTCAACTCACTCGACTCGGAGGGGCTTTCCATTATTGTTACGTAACCATGTCGCCCAGGTTACGATTTCTAAGGTTTCACCCATCGCGGGATCTCGTGCGCAAATACCTAAGTAAATAAATGCCAATTTCTATCCAACGCAATAGGAATGATTTTATTAGTCTCTCCAACATCGAATAGAATTCGCATTGTATTGGATTTAAGGTGCCACAGTACCGGAAGTTGATTCTCAGATTTTCGATAGATATATGTCATACCGAGACGTCAAATACGAGGAATTTCGTCGACAAATTGAGCCTTATTTACGGGACGCAGATAGGTGAAATAAGTTTTCTTGAAACAAGTGTGTATTCCTACGGGGCGCTTACTCCCTGTATTGAGTGATAGACGTTTTAATCTCCTGGATACGGCGAAAATACGACAAGTCGGTAATGGCCGGATTCTGATGCCGCCATGTTGGATATGTATGAACGACCTGTCACTTTTATTTATTCGCAATACACATTACTGGGTAATCTACGCTGAAAATCACTAAGTAAGCGCCCTACAGATCAATTTAAGCTTTTATAAAAAAACAATACCCGTGGAATTCGTTTCCTCGTTTGGGCTCAATTTGTCGACGAAATTCCTCGTATTTCACGATTCTGACGTCACAAAATATATATAGGACACGCCAGTACTGTGGCACCTTAACCTATTTTGTTAACTTTATGTTAAAAATAAAATGAAATAGTTTTCATTCATCGAATTTTTCTTATTTTTTTTTTTTTTTTCTTACAATTCTGATATGTGAACTCAGTTTTCGCTTCACTTCATTCCCCTATAATATTATGCTCTCAACATCGCGCATTATAGCTTTATAGGGGATTTCCTTCATCTTATACCGATTTTGAAATATATATACTTTTCACCCCCTGCATCACGGAGACACGATTCTTGGTATTACAAACGAAGCAATATTACACCGAGAATGGCAATATAACCGAGAATATCACTGCGATATTACAAACATATATTCTCAAAGAATTCATGAGAATTTTCAATACTTACCCTCGGTTATTTTTTAAATTCTTTACCTATAGCTCCTATATACCTACGTATATACTGTATAATTTTCTTCTTCAACTTCATAACGTATGCCGTATATGGAGACCTCGACTTCGCCTCTATGTGTACATATCTTATACGAAAAACTTTTTTTACGGGGTATACATATACATATACATATATATATATATATCCTAGTCGGATAGTGTTTACACTTTGGATCAATTTCGTTCCTTACACGGAGAAAATTTTATAGGAGAGATTCCCATACTACGTATAGTTGCGGTGGGATATACTTGTAATATGGCGATCGTTCCTATACTGTATACCAAACATCACCACGAATATAGGAATGTCTTTCTTATTTTCATGGAAAATTAAGTAAAAGTATCGGAACCATCGCCATATTGCAAGTATATCCCACCGCAACTATACGTAGTATGGGAATCTCTCCTATAAAATTTTCTCCGTGTAGGACAAGATGCGAAGAGTAAACTTGAAACAGAGTGTTCTTAGAATGATAGAGGAAAAGGAACAAATATTAAATCTTATGTAGTATAGAAAAAGAAAAAAGATAAAAAAAAAAAAATTAGAGAAAACTCATATTTTCATTTATAATATAATGACAAAATATTCAAGTTTACTACTACACTTCTTCTTCCCGCTGTAGCAAACATATATAAGAACCTCTTGCAATTAAAACCCAATCAGTCTCATCTAACCAATTTTCTTTCAACGTGAAGTAAATTTATACATACTTCAAGGGGTTGGAATATTCTTGTGCAATATTATGCTTGTATACGTATATAGACCGTTTCCGATTGATAGGAGGTAAATTAATTTTCAGTTAACGTATAAAACAGATTTTAGTATGGAAAGCTGTTCGGCGGGTTGAATCAAAAGCGTAAAAAAATATTGACGACACGTCGTGAGCAGTCTACCGGCTAGAAATTAGAATACACCATGACATTCTTCATTACTGGGTAAAATCTCGTATATGAAAGCTTGTAATAATTTCACATCCTTTTTCTTTATGTTTCTGACCAATTTTTCATTCTATACAAATTACATCGCAAAACGAGGGTGAAAGCTGTAACTAATTACTTGGATTTAAAAAAACTATGATTATAGGTAGTACTATTATAACGAGTAGAATTTTCGCAAAATAAACTAAACATATTATGACTAAATCTGTTTACACGTGTGTCAGTTCTGAGGTAAAGGTCATCGAACTTAGTTGTTAGTTGTTTCAGCTCCATTCCGCAGGTGTCTGTTTTGCCTGTATATATCCTATATATATATATATACCTAATGTGTATCCACGGTGTTTACGAAAGTCTCAAAATCCTGAGCGTTGAATCCCCAAAGCGCGGGAAAATCTAAGGCAAATATATTCTGTTCACGTTCCTGATGACGCGGGCGACGGACTGAACGTTAAGCCACTCATTTTGGGATTTGTATCTCGTTTGGTTCGGATTTCAAGTTGAATAAATTCAACTGCCTACGCGAATTAGCTTAGGCCCTAGTGTCCGAGTATGTATAGCCGTATATAGGTATATATCATCCAGTATCCTTACATGTAGGTATACTGCTATAACTCACCTTTTAACATGACACATCGGTAAATTATTTATTTCGCGCGGTATCCCTGCGGGCGATAAAAACGACGAAATATATGAAAACAAAAAAACAAACAAATAAAAAAAAAAAAGTAAAAACATATATGTTGAGGCTCTTTAAGTAATAAAAAAATCATTTTCGCTGCAGGGAACTTTGCTAACAATTCAACTTCAAGTAAAACTTCTTTCAAATTGCCGAGTTATAGCTATAGGATTATGAAAGGATCACAGCCATTAAATTTACAAATAACACCTACATAGGCAGACAGAAAGAAAGGTTGACTTGATTCAAGATAATTTTGCGGTATCAAAAATGAAGACCGAAATTTTCTCGGATGAAATCAAAAATTTTTCTCGAACCAAGAAAATTTTTCAAATTCTTGGTTCAAGAATAATTTTCTTAGCCCAAGTTGACCTTTTTTTTCTGTGCAGGTACCTATATATAGAAAGATTTTTTTCTTTGCGTGTGCAGATATCTTGGCAACGGTTTGCCACTCATCTTGAATTATATATATCAACTCATTAGATACTCGGAAATCCATTTATTCAATATTGTCACCATATTGATACAATAGCAGGTGTATAGTGATTCCGTAGTTAGCAAAAAGTCTGTGCTAGTCTATACACTCAGAAAAAGGTCTTGTTGACACAACCAAAATTTGGTTATTATATGCACAATCACATTTTTTTTTTTTGTTCAGTCAATCAAATTTTTTGTTCAGTCAACCAAAAATTTCGTTCGGATAACCAAAATTTTGTTGGGAAAACCAAATTTTGTTTGGACAACCAAAATTTTGGCTATTCCAACAAAATTTTTCTTTGACTGAACAAAAAATGTGATTGTGCATATAATAACCCAAATTTTTGTTGTGTCAACAAGACCTTTTTCTGAGTGTATTCTAGGTATATCTATGTAGGTATACCTATATAGTAAAGGTGAAATACTAACTCCTGATGCCTATATAGGAAAATCGATTAAAGTTTACTTTGGGTTGCATCCTGAGTCCCGACTCCTGACAATGAAGTACCTAGACTTTGTACGCGCCGCGAGGCAACGCATCCAGCCCAACCACGTGCATCACCAGAGGCTTTCGTTTGCGGGTTGAGATGGTGAACACAGGCGTCCAGGTCCCAGGTTCGTCGATCGATGCCCGGGGCACGGTCTATATATAGCTTGCTCTCTCCTGCGCTGACGGATCTCAGGGTTTTAGCCCTTGACTGATTGTGAACACTTTTTGGGGAGCGTCGACCTAGGGAAGGTAAGGTGCACCAGATGAAGCACTTTACTTGGTGAAAAGATTTACAGCTGTATCGCTTTATGCCATTTTCAATGGGTTGAAAGATCGAGAAAGAAATCTTCTTCACCTTACGTACTCTGCCAATTTCAACTGGCTTTTCAAAACCACCGATTGCCTTCTCGATCCCATAATATGACCCTTAGCTACTCGAACGAGTCTACCCCTAGCTAGAGCATCGAATATGATAAATGCAGGGTAAATACGAAATATGCAAATTCTGCTACCGCGACTCGCTCGTTTACTTCCGAAACTGTTTTGCCCCCCGTCTAAACTTTAGAGGGGTTCCATTTGACTGACATTCTGGCAAAGCATTATTAGATTTTGGAAAGTCAGCACAAGATATTGCGTCATCAAAGACCGTTCATTCTATACTCTTCTTAAAACTTTCCTTACAATTCAATTTGTATCCTGAATATCTATACGGATAGTTTCTCGGCTTAAGTCAGTAGAGCGAGCGCCTGTTGAGTCAGACAGTCCCAAAACCGGCCGCGTATACCTATAATAGTACTACTAAGCAATGAAATTCGGTGGAATTAGATTTGTAAATGAAATGATTATTCAAGGTGTCGAAAATATTCTAGTCTAGTCATTTTACATGAGAACTCTGTGATTATGAGCTCGTTGAGGTATTGTGTATTCGACATTGATTACATTGCTTTTCTATTCACCAACGTCGATCGATCTTTGTTATAGCAGCTATACCGTTAAGTCACCAAGGGAGACAGAATTGTGAAAGTGATAAAATTGATATTAAGCGATCATGAAAAGCACCATTTCCTTCCTGTCGTTTCGACAGCTGTGACTGATTAATCTATTTTTATCTAAACTACTGTTTCCTGCGACGTATATACATTGTGGTGACTCTGCGAATTGTTTCGCCCACCTAAAAAAAAAAAAAAAAAACTTCCGTCGCGTGACGTTCATTCGTTCACACGACGTTGTTAAATACCAACAGCTGTATAAACATTCTTTCAGATCATGTTAAAAAGTAGAGAAAGTATATTGCGTGTGAAAAAAAAAAAAAAAAAAAAAAAAAATGAAACGCATCTAGTTTCCTGTGGAAGAATCTTATTTTCGAAATAATTTGAACAGCTTCCTATAGAGCGATAGACGTATCTTTGCTGGAGATTTGATGGACATAAACCCTTCTCAGTTCAAGTCACGGCCCACCTGTTGCGAGGGTAGAGCTTTGCTCTTCACGACGACGCGCAATGTTCGCGACTGTGGGCCGGAAAAGTGTAACTAGTGGAAAAACAATTGCCAATCGATATTTGATACGTAAATACTGATCTGAAGATTATATTATATATTGACGACAACGGATTGGGTATTAAATGAATAATAGAGTTCGAAACATTTATCTAAATCCTATTCACGTGATTCTATATCCGTAGGCATATGTATTCAGATAAACATCGCAGACTAATAAAAAAACTTCTGTTATTGGTTGACTTGAGTAAATTATCCATGAATATTATCATATATGATTGAGGATTACGCTGATGGGAATCTGAGTTTAAAGAAAATCTCAACTACTGTTTATTTTATCGCGTTATGCATGATTTTCGAATTGTGCAGTGATCAAATTTTGTATTGTTTATAGATTGTTCTATACAGCTACGATAATATGATAAATCAATGTATAGTATAACTCGACAGTTTCAGAGTTGCAGGAATATGATTGAATTCGTGACGGTCGAGCTGGAGTTGAAATTCGATCAATGCTTGAATAAATCCTCGGTCTCATCCGATTAGTCTGAAGCATCGGCTTTGATCTTGGCTAAATATTTAATCTTTGTAATTCAATGAACGGTTCAAATCTCATATATTATAGAGAGAGGAAAATAATTTCGAGTATGTTTACGTTAAATTGACGCCTACTTTCGTTTGCATTAAAAGTGTATTGCTTAACGTTATAAAATAATGAAAAAAAAAAAGAAAGAGAGACCTTATACCTTAGCAACCTTAAAAGGCACAGCGCCTCCCGCAAATGGGGCCCTTATTTTCTCGCCCTGAATCCTAATTCCATTCCGAATTTTTTTTTTTTTTTTTCAACCACCCTCCATCAAAACTTCCGCCCACCCCCGCATCGCGTTGCAGAGGCTTCAAGACCCAAGTCCACCAGGACTAGTTCGGCCTACCTCTAGCGTGTCGGCCAGATTTAAGATAATCCACACGCTATCGCAGAAACCTAGTCTAGGCTCTATCGTATTCGTATATGCCGACGTACACTAAATATGCCGTATTTCAGTATATATGGTAGATACTGGTATATAATAGGTATAGCTAAGAATTATCGCTCGACCAGACCCTAGGGCGTTGACGAAAGATCGATATTATTCAAACCGAAAGTATATACTATATATATATATATTATACGATGTGGTTGAGCCTCTGTATAAAACCGAGTACCGTAAAATATGGAAAACTTTTTGTTACTGCTATTATATTCAGCACGTCGAACGAACGGGTGTTATACTTTGAATATATATGAATGTCGTTATGTGATCGATTGAAGAAGCATTGAGCGTGGAACATCGTGTGGGGTTTTATCATCAGTAACAGGCCAATGATTTTGTTGAAACGCAGTTCCGCACCCTGTCAGAATTCTAGACTTGAGACAGTTGAGAGATATTCTTGTGTTTGCAGAAATTACTGAGAGCGACGGGGTAAGTCCTTTGTCGTGTCTTTGCTCCGTGGAGAGACGGAGAGACTCAAGTTTTCGCCTAAATACGATCTCTGTCGCGAGCGTCTCCGATATCCGCCCAAAACTCGTGGATAACGGAGTATATAAAGTGAATTTATAAACTTTATGCGGTCGTTCGAACAGATTCGGTTATATACATAAATCGAGCGAGGCCTATACTAAAGTTTGTTGATTATAGAATCGGGAAAGAAATGGACCAGTTTTCGTTATTTTATTTCGCCAATTTGCATTATTTCGGTGCGTTTCACTCGACATCCGGTTTGACCTTCTTCGAAAATGATATTAGAAAAAATAAAAATAAAATAAAAAATAAAAATAAAAAAAATCGTAGGAACAAACGTAGCATGGCACGTGAAATTACTTCGGGAACCGTGTTTTATCACCCGATCTTCACTACCTGGTGTACAGCTCTCCAGTTTTTCTCGATCAAGAACAGCTTGATATTGACTGCCCCGTTTTGCCTACTACTACCACCCAGAGCGCAAGAAAGATGGTAAAATGAAAAACTAGAGCGAATAAGTCACGGAAGAAAAGGGACGCAGAAAAGTTCCTACATATGTTTATAATCAACACATTAAATTATCCAGGTCGAGAAAAAGGAAAATAAACCTGGATCCGGGGATCAAAAACTCGTGGACTAAAATTCACAATTGAACTGCCGTTTTCCGCGATCACGGAGCGCGAGGTATATACTTCTTATTGAGTTGATTTTCTAGGGGTTGCAGGTTTTAGAAAATCGTTGAGCTATGTGATTTTTCAGAATTTATTTTTGTCATTTGATTTGGAGAGAATAAATAATATATGTATACTTATTTTATTAAAGGTGATAGAGGCGGCAGCACCGAGCTATTATAGAGAAGTTGTGAGTTTTTAATAAAATTTGTTAATTATAAAAAAAATCTCTAGCAATTCTCGATTGAATATGATTTTTATTTTCATATTTCTATAAGGCCCCATAGATAAAGCATTCGATAATTCAGGACTTCTAGGTGACGAATGGGGCTCAATTTCAGTCACCTATATCCTCACCCTTCTTCAGCGTAATTCACGGGTTAAAATGAAAGATAATTCTACGGTAGATACCTCAACCGGAAAAAACAGTGTACTATAGATATAGAATGTGAAATAAGGGATAGAATTATACTCACATCAGTTGTAATAATTTCCATAACGACATGGTAATAGTATCTACAAACTATAATAATACTATACAGAGTTGACTGCTAACTGATGGTTTCGCCTTGTAGCCCTATAAGGGATACTGAAATGTTTAGTCTTCGCATGCCACGCGATGAACTCACAGGAAAGGAATAGAGATAAGGTGAAATGGAGGAAGCGGTGCAGGTGCAGCCGGGTAAAACGGAGAACAATAAAATCGATGTACCGTCGATCTTCGTCAACATATACTAAACGTCAGCGTTTTTGAAATACCGTATGATAAACCTGATGAATTTCACTCCCCAAAAAAATATATGTAAATGTAAAAATAGGAAGACTATATACTCGCGATATGAAAATGATGTAGAATCTAGGTGACGATACGAAAGTGCTCGTATATAACTGAAACATTGGTCCACGGAGTGTTGTATGAAGAAATAAGTTAGAAGAATTTCCAAGTTGTTGCCAAGTACGTGAAGAATGGTCGACAAAAAATTCCAGCGTAAAGTAACATAAGGTAACGAACCCCGAAGGCAGTTCTGAAAAAAAAATTTCTCTTCTTTATTTTTTTATATATTTTTTTTTTTTTATATTTGAGCACAGGTCGTTTGGTGATGTTAACCTTGCTTCTCATAAGATTTCACATCTCTGAGAGCAATCCCATTTCGGTATTCTCTCTCTAACGCATTTCTACCTCACCCTTATTTCTTGAGGTTACTCATATATATATTTCTAGAAGGAATGCGCCAAGTCAGGGAAAATACTTTGGCTTGAATTGCGACGCTCAAGCTCGGAGTTTCTAGAAATTTTTTATCTCGTTTTTTTTTTTTTTTTTTTTTTTTTTTTCCATTCTCATTATTTCGTTTCTACCTATACTATTTCGTTTGTGGTGAATCATAAGGTTTGATCATATTCAAATAAAGAATCGCGAAAACAGATAAGCCGATGAATACCTATACAGAATCTGGTATATATAGGTACTCCTCCACGTTTGCGCACTCATATAATGTATAAAATCCCTTTTTTTTTCCATTGGAATAAACACGCAGCCAGAGATCAAAGTTTACCTCATCTTCTATACACCGACACAGAAACTCTCGGGCTTTAATATCATATACCTACTCAAGTATCCGAGGACACGTATCATCATTCATCATGCTATCCTAGCCGGGGGTGTATTATTACCAGATTTTCCCCTCTAAATCTCTAAAGTGTTATACCTAGTTCACCCAGAACGGTATAGTATGTATAGGAAGTCGGGTTTGATGCCTTAGGTGATGTTATCTTTGAATTAGAATTTGAAAGGCAAACGGATTATTATTATAGTACAAAAATAATATGGTACTTGGCAAAGGGCTGACATTACTCGGCTGGATTAGTTCTTAGACTTTCAGAGCTATAGGGATTGTAATTACTATATATACATGAAATTGTGATGGTGGCTGAATCCATGGAAAGAAAATACCAAAAATCACACATTCAACGAGATTTTTTTTTTTATCGGAACGAAACCTGCACAGAAAAAAAAGTTAACTTGAGCCAAGAAAATTATTCTTCATTCAAGATAATTTTTCGGTACAAAAATTTCGGTCTTCATTTTTGTACCGAAAAATTATCTTGAATCAAGTCAACCTTTCTTTCTCTGTGGATCGATTCCCTTTAATATTTCCACGACTAAGCTAATACAGTCGATGTTTCGAAAACCTTTTTCATCCCTTCTACTGTCTACCTTTAAACCTTTACTTTCTCTATCTCTCTCTCTCTCTTTCTCTCTCTCTTCCACATTCTTCTTCTCCTCTGTTTCATCCCTATAAAGATCAACTCTAGTACGACATGAGCGTACGAGCGAACAAAAGCAATTTTATCGCTATCCCGGCAAAGATGGAGCACTTTATGGGAAAATACTACTTTAATGGCGCGTGTAGTATATGTGGAGGCCGGCCATCATGCTCTGGCGTTGACCCACCAGCAAAGGTTGCCGCCTAGAGCAATTATTATTCTAATCTAAATCTAACATCTTATCGTTAGTATATAGTGACTACCAAGAGCTGGTTATACGGCCTACGTGATCGTTGTAGTATATTGCGATACAATATTTTACTATTAGTCAGGTAAGATTGTCGGAGTCTCGACGGTCGATCGGAGACTATTAAAAAATTGAAAGGACTTCATTCAATTATGTGGGCGAAAACAAATGCCTGATACAATAATTATTAAGGGCTAATTACAGTCACTTGGTTCTTTTAATTATATGTTCTCTCGCTTTATTTCTAACTGAGGTAAATTGTTGATATCAGGCTGATTATATTAAGGGTGATATTCTTGCTGATATTAAACAGTAAAGACCAATTTGTATCGGGCTAAAGGTGCTGATAGAAAAATTCTGGTGGAACTGAACCCTTATTCGTATTTAGATGTAAAATGAAATCCCCCTTGACTTGACTTAATATCGCATCGCTGAATTTGAAATTTCAATAATTTTCATTTATATCTATAATAGGGTGCTTTTTTTGAAACGACTATTTTTTTTTTTGCAACTCCCCATTGAAAATCTTGTTGTAGA
This sequence comes from Tenthredo mesomela, assembly GCA_943736025.1. Classification (NCBI taxonomy): domain Eukaryota; kingdom Metazoa; phylum Arthropoda; class Insecta; order Hymenoptera; family Tenthredinidae; genus Tenthredo; species Tenthredo mesomela. The sequence goes on along the minus strand of OX031015.1, from coordinate 32,198,667 downwards.
CGTCAAAAAGGGAATCCTGTCCAATTTTTAGCTCTTCATTCCAACTCCAGCACTCGCGATTTTTTTTTTTTAAGTTTTCCATGCTAAAAGCATGTAAACATTACGACTTTTTCTTTCGCCGCGCAAAACTCAGCCGCATTTCAATAGATTGTTCTCATCCAAGATTCATTTTACAGAGAATTTAGTGTTCTTCAAAAATGCCATTGATAGTTTGGCTGTGGTTTCAACCGCCGCACTTGTGTGAGCCTCCAAAGGCGATTTTATGCATAATTCTTTTTTCTCGCTGTGGGCGAATAAACAGTTGGACTTGGAGAAAAATACTTCAGAACAATTTTGTAGGAAATTTATTTCTCTACAAAAAAAGTCCAGTACATAAAGTCTCTCAAACCAGTATTTCAAAAGATATAAGGACTTTGATTTTCTTAAATATAAAATTCCAACAAAATGTCAAGTTCAATATTTTCAAGTCAGTCAAACTATCTTGGGCACTTTTGAAGAACACTAAATTCTCTGTCAAACGAGTCTTGGATGAGAACAATCCATTGAAATGCGGCTGAGTTGTGCGCGACTAAAGAAAAAGTCGTAATGTTCACATGCTTTTAACATGGAAAAACTTAAAACGAAAAGCGCGAGTACTAGAATCGGAATTAAGAGCTAAAAATTGGACAGGATTCCCCTTTCGACGTCTACAACAAGATTTTCAATGGGGAGTTGCAAAAAAAAAAAAATAGTCGTTTCAAAAAAAGCACCCTAATCTATAAGCTTTATCGTTCGTGAATCATTTTTTGATATAAAGGGATATGGTGTATCGGGGAGTAGAAATTGTAGGATAAACTGAGAAGAACGAAATTATATCGAAGACGAAATTATAAGGAAAGAAAAAAAAAAAAAAAAAAAGTTTAGTTAATAAAACGAGATCAGCAAGTGTCTTGGCGTTGAGTTAGAGTCAATTGGGATCAGAGACCAGCTTAACAAACTACTACCGTAGCAGTAAGTGGTTCTGACGCCGGGTTGTTTTTTCGCCTACCATCTTCGGTCCGTTTCGGTCTTGTTTTCGCTACGTTCGAAGTGACTAGCACTCTTATTTTATTTTTCTCCTTCCTTGGCTCTGGGCCATACCAAAGGCATGCAATCGATAGGCGATAAAACTTGTTGCTATATCCGACGAGTTGAGCTTCGGCTTTGGCGAAATAACGGATTAACGAAAAATTATTGTCTCACACTTTCAATATCGCAAAAGCCATTCAATATATAATAAGTCCGCTCCTCCTTACTCACTATAAGAATTATATACGATATCGTTATTTTATCTGAAATATTGCGATACAATTTTTATATCACAATATAAAAATAAATATAAGAAAAATATCAGAATATCTTTTCGTGTAGTATACCTATGCGGATCTGAAAACTGCACCATATCATTTTTCCAATATTGAAGAACACGCATTTTCATAAGCTGTTCATGCTTATACCTATACGTCGCTTTCCTCAGAAAATTGTTAAAGCTATGAGGCAGCAGCGGCAACAGCTCTCCACCGCAACTTTGAGAGATTACCTATATGATGCGGCTACACGGCGAATAGTAGAGTTGAAAAAGTATAGATCGATTTTTTTGCAGGCTTTTTTTTTTTGTGTCCCACGTATTTAAGGATCAGGATCTAATGGACGATGACTAAGGGTGTTTCTGGAAAAGACGAGGATTAAAGGTCTTTATCCTTACTAACGAAGTCATTATAGTCCAAATTCAAATTCACTGTAATTTAAACACTAACTTTAGTCCAAGCATATCATGTGCTCAGAGAAACGGAGTGACTACGTTATAGGGTGCACCGTAAGGGACCGCAGCAGATCTGTTTGACTTCAGAAGTTGTCCCTCCGTTGGTCGATATTCTATAATTAATTAATTTTAATTAACATTCATCTTGGCTGTCGAAGCTTTCGTGGGAACCGCGGTGGGATGGCTAAGGGCTCAGCTGTGCTGCGGTCTTGCTATCTTGATGAGGGTGATAACTAATAAGTGAAAATAAGGAAATGGACTTTTGTTCAATCACACGATTCTATATTTTTAATTTTTTAACTTCATTGAGCTTAATATTTGGCTGAACTAGGATTTATCAGCGTGGACGCCAGAATAGCGAATTAAAATTAAGAGTAGGGGTTGAAAACAGCGTCATTATAGGTAACGAACTTATCTATCCACTCTATCATAGAGTTATCGCGATAATAATAAAAAGCGGCAGCTATTAACTCTATCTTTTCGTATATTCGTCTTTAGATACGTACCGAAAGATAAATAAGTGACAAATAACGTTGAAACAGGTAACGGTTCGATAAAAGCGATAATCTAGTTACTAAGCGAAGGTCCTGTATACGTGTAGATAAAGGATCCATTAGGTAAAATTATTTTCCCTTCCTGCATATATGCTCTCGAATTTTATAATCTCTCGAGATTTTACCAGGCTGTATATATATATATATATATTCGTTGTCCTATTCACTTTACGTTTTTGATATGGGTGTGTGTGAAATCCCTTGTGGCAACGCGCATATAGGGTAAAACAAACCCTTATCACTCAGGATGCAGATTGTCGTTTGAATCGATTTCAGTCTTTCGAAATCCGTAGGGCTTAGCCACATAGGTACGTGCGATGAGAGTATTTTAAGCGATTTTTTAAATCATTAACTCGTACGGTGTAACAGCGAATTAATCGAATGGTTTAAATAAATTTGAAAATAATTAGGTTTCAATATGAAAATATGCTACACAGAAAGAAAGGTTGACTTGATTCAAGATAATTTTTCGGTCCAAAAATGAAGACCGAAATTTTGATTTGATCCGAAAAAATTTCGGTCTTCATTTTTGGACCGCAAAATTATCTTGAATCAAGAATAATTTTCTTGGCTCAAGTTGACCTTTTTTTCTGTGTAGTGATAAATAACACGAAAAGATGGATGAAAAAAAAAAAAATCGTAAATTTCTTAAAAAAAAAAAAAAAAGAACCCTTATACTTTTCTAAACTTGGTTTCATTAATCACTCGAGTGGTAGAAATAAATCGTCGACTGCTAATTAGTAATTACCAACGAAAACTTTCACCGCATAGGAAAAAAAAAAAAAATGCCGATCTTGAAATATACGAAGTATTGCGCTAATTTTACCCCTGCCATTTATATTCAAGCTTAACTCGCGTAGCCCTTGCCGGATCGTTGTTGCCGATGTTTATTAGTCCTATAATCCTAGAAACAAAAGGACTAAATTCTACTCTCCCCCGTTATGTACAACACAATACCCTATGGCATCCCACCCCCTCAACCACGGTCAAATTAATATTATCACGGTGATACCATAAATAAACACTGTATATAATATACATATTGGCGTAACCTTTGTACTCTCAATTCTTTTAAATACGTGGGCTATTTATAAGCAGACGATCAGCAGATACTAAATGAGCTCATCGTTATTCTCGATATATAATGTTTACTCGGCAATTTATGTTCTATAGTGAAAAAATAAAGTAGGTACTTTAAATAATTAGAAAAGTCAATTTTGGAGATGAATGTGCGAAATTGGAAGGTATTTTTTACATTGTAGTACTTGTGAATAGAATAGACATATAAGAATTTGAAATAATGGAATAAAATTTAAAACACGAAGGCTGACGTGGTTAAAAGAGTATTTTGGGTCAAGGCTTCAAGGCCACTCATTCGCATATTCAAACCCCCGACTGTGATCATTGGGTCGCTTTGGTCCCCTACGGAGTTTCTCTTTCTGCTTGTGATGAAAGGCTTCGTAGGTTGATGTAAAACGTAGAATATATATACGAACGAGAGAATAAGGAGAGAAAAAAAAATAAGGTAAGAAAAGAAGAGTGGAAACGGGGGGAAAGACGCGGGGTTAGAAGGCAAGAGGAAGAAGAGGCAGAAACGACGGGTTGTTTTTGTAAGAAAAAGCTTCGAAGTCTCGACACGTCCTACACCCGAACCTCCCTGCAGCAAGCGCAATCAAATAGGTGGCGGTACAGACTCCCGAACGACTGATGGCAAAATTATTCACAGCTTAAGGAAATTGTTTATTCGGCACGAATTGCTACGAAATCTGTTAGTTATCTATAAGATACAGTATCACGATCGAGGACACAAATTATCGCACAATATTCTGTTGATTGTTAAGTGACAACAGTCTATATCTTCGATATATGAGCATCGGAGTAAAATGTATTGATCCAATTACGTGACACCAATCGTTGCTTATATATCTTCATGGATTGTTAAATAATCCAATAAGTCGACGATCAGTTCTTCTTTACTTTCTATACAAGGTATAGAATAAAGTGATTGAATTCGATGAATGATTTGAAGCGGTGAAATTTTATTGATTTAAAATCATTTGAATTAGCATCAGCTTTTTGAGATGATTTTCAAATTCGAATTGAGAGACCTGTCGTTCCAATAGTATCGTCGAAAAACACCGATCAACGAGTCTTTGTTGTCTATCCTCGAATATCCCCCGAAGAAAGACTAGGTATACATACGTACATACATACTTTATTTCTTTGCTCGGAGAATGAAATTCCCAATGTTTTTTTTTTTTTTTTTTTCTTCTTCTCTTTTTCTATTTCGTACAAAGGGGGACATAAGATCGATCAAGTCTCTTGCCTCTTAGTAAACGAACAGTTTCACACCGTAACCCAACATGTCAGTATATATAATATATAGAAATGTTCGTCGTGTATTGTACTGTGAGCATATAATACATATACCTATACTGTTGCTAATAGAGCCGCAAGGTCTCAGTCAGAGAAGGCAGAGGCAAGTAGATTACAGATATGTTTCGTGTACACCAACCATATATCTCATGAAAATTGGACGGTGACATAAATGCTTGACATGAAACACAAAAATATCATCTGAGGAACGAATAACGCTTGATAATTGTTAACTAAGGTATAATTGAATGGATAACATGAGTGCACAGAAAGAAAGGTTGACTTGATTCAAGATAATTTTGCGGTTCAAAAATGAAGACCGAAATTTTCTCGGATCAAATCAAAATTTTTCCTGAACCAAGAAAATTTGGAAAATTTGGAAAATTTGGAAAGATAATTTTGCGGTCCAAAAATGAAGACCGAAATTTTCTCGAACCAAGAAAATTTGGAAAATTTGGAAAATTTTCTTGGCACGAGAAAATTTTTTGATTTGATCCGAGAAAATTTCGGTCTTCATTTTTGGACCGCAAAATTATCTTGAATCAAGAATAATTTTCTTGGCTCAAGTTAACCTTTTCTTCTGTGTGTATTACGAGAATCTTGGAGTCAATAGAAATTGCAAGACTGTGAGTAAAAATTTCTGTCTGGGAACATTGTGGATTAAAATTATATGCAGAAAACTTAATATCTACATTGCGATTAGCTATTATTTAATAAGCAACATTCTTGGGTACTCTATGGTATATTGTACGTTGCATGGGTCAAATAACGAACGTATGACCAATTGTTCTTTGATTTCTGTGCTTCTCTATCATCCTCGAAATTGGACAACTTGCCAGCCTAATACTTGTGTCCAACGAGCCAGGGATTCCCCTCTTTGGTACTCGAGCTTGTCCCGACCAATTGAACGCAAGTTTTCTCCCGCGTGCTTGTAAAGAGTGTAAATAGCGCGTGAGGAAATCCATCGATCGAAACACTCATCCTCTGGGATCTTCTTATACTTTTTTTATTACCTTTTGCTCCTACTATCTCAGTCTTGTTCATGTTCGCCTCTGACCTATCGATCCAAAGACCCGGCGAGCGGTTGACCAGCCTAGCTGTTCACTCGTGATAATCCTCTGTCCTTCCATCGTCGCACTGGCTAGGTACTAAATTACTTCCAAACCTTTCATTCTCTTTTTCTTATGTCGCTTTGAAACGGTGCGCAGGATGGTTTTAAAGGTTGACACATAATCTTTGACTTTTTAAGTAGGAAAAACTTTAATCTGACATCAGACGTTATTTCTCGTGCCTTGGGGGGGTGAAAAGATTTTTTATTTAATTTTTTTTTTTTTACACGAAAGTTGCGATTGCTACTTGCTGGGACAATTTAATATTTTACTTACGTCAATTTCAATTCTTTTTTATTCCAGTTGACAATTTGATAATGGTTTTTTTTTTTTTTTTGTTTTTTTTTTTTTTTGTCAGCAGCTGAAATTTTATTCACAGTGAATTGTGAGAGTCACGAAATTTTCAATAAATAAAAATCGTGGAGACGTAGCGCGAAGTTAGAAAACTTTTGTATAAGGTGATTTTCGGTCTTTGAAGCTTGAAGACTATATTCCATCATGATATTATACAACTATGTCCATGGTACAACGAAAAATACTAAACAATGCTCGTTATGTAACGATATATTAATAGCATGAGTCGTAAACCGCTCCTATAAGCCATCGAATGTTTACTCGTAACACGACCGGATATATACCTCAATTCTTTTATGAGAATGAAATCCGCCGAGGTTTGTGCGCATAAATCAATCATAAACGCCACCAACTAGAAAACTTATCACCATGAAGCTCTGTGGAAAATAAATATTTTTTAAGTTATAGGTATGATGGCAAATTGAAAACCTCATTTTCAACAGACCCTCAAATTCATTTTCTTGCACGTAGGTATAGCTGTAAATGTACATAATGGTTTTATCATGATCTCGTTTTCATTTCAACGTCTAGGTATAGAAATTGAAAATCTACCAGTGGATTGAGTTAGGCAGTCGTCTTATTTTTTAATCATAGCCTTTTATCTCGACATCGCTTTCAGAATTTTGTTATAATTTTATCAGTCAGTGGCTTGGTTTATTTGTAAATATATACTCCCTCGTTTTCCCTTTCCCTATAGAATATATACCGGGGATAATAATTTGGCAAAGAAGGATTTGGTGTTTGATTTGGCTCGGTTGAATTTAAATTTGTTCGAAAATATAAAGTGATATAAACCAGAGAGTGGTTTGGGTAATACCAACAGCATGGCTTTAACGAGATTCATTAAAATATACTCCGCTTGTATATCTGTCTGAAAATAATACGATTTTGCTCAGCTTCTGATTAACACAATTTATTAATTGATTAATTTAACTTTAACACTTTCGTGGCCCCAGGCTGTATTTCTTAATATTTGAATAAAGAAATAAATCACGTTATACTGTTCCAAGATAAATTACGTCCCTGGTATCATTCGGTTGTTGAACAATCAAAGCGTATACTGATTCGCGCTTTTTCCTTTTTTTTTGTTTAAATTTATATTTTCGTTTGTCAAGTCACTTGAATTGTAAAGCTGCCCTTTCTTGTTAATGGTAGGTTATTTTTCATACGGTTGAGCGCATAAATTCAAAACATGAAAAATAAAAATATTTTTTTTTTATTTAATTTTTCCTTAACTACCGCGTCGCCTAATGACCTGATCAGTTATACCGGCCAACGGTTAATGGTTAGGCCAGAGTTTGTTGAGTAGTCGAAGTCACGCGATGGCCAGACGTTCACCTCTGCATAGCCCAAGAGACTAGAATCGAAGGTGCGCGTTTCCATACAAACCCAGTATATATATCTATAGTTGTTGGAAAACTTGGAAATTCTATGCGAAGCACATAGCTGCACGTGTCTCTGTTTTAACAATTCACTCAGCAAGTTGACCAAATAGAAGTCGTATAGTCACGACTTGATAATGGCCTATGAAAACACGAGTGCGAAGTATACAAAAAATGAAAACGGATTATAAATCTAGAAAGAAAAACCCTGCGTGCAAAGCTGAGAGGGAAAAAAAATCTTGAATGAAAAAAAAAAAAAGAAAAAAAAAGAAAAGAAATTATCGTCCCACTCATACGTCTTGCAGTAATACTTATCCATATACGTATCTCACGCAGCCATCAGCTATATATGCGTTAAAGATATAGAATTTAACACTTTCTTTAACAATGCGCGGTGAATACATCCGCGTCATTAAAACTCTGCACCTTACCTTATATTCGGTAGCTATTATACTTTGTGCACACTGAACGAACGGAAAATGAAGTTCTTTTGTCAAAAGATAAGCTGCTGCGTGTGGAGTGGCTCAAAGTTGAAAAGATGATGAGAAATGAGCCGATAACATTCTACATACTGTAGGGTACTAACTACCTACTACTGGCCATATATACAGGAGTTACACGGAAAAAAAAATTGTTGCTCAATTTACTATGTTGAGCAGCTGGTATAGGGACAACACTTTTTTGCAGTAGAAATTACCACAATTCTAGTATTTGGTACATATGAGCAATTAGATTTCAATGTTCTGATGAGTGAATGTTACCACAATAAATTGTTGTCACTTCTACTGAAAAAAAGTGTTGTCCCTATTCCAACTGCTCATTTTTTTCCGTGTAGGTATGTAGATAAATCTTTCTTAACAGTCTTTACCGCAATTGTTACTTCTGGCCAGAAAGGTGTCATCGTTCCGTTCGTGGTTTTGCTTTGGGTTTCAACCCCACAAGGAAAACAGGTCGACGTTTGCAGTGCATATAGGTATATATCCGAGATATACACTCAGCTCACTGAGCGAGGGATGGTATGGAGCCGAGCAACAGGGTGCCCCTAGATCTCTGACATTTCAATACGTATATATAGACCCCACATGTGCGTATATACCTACATATATGTAGGGAGAAACGCGGATTATACCTGAACATAATATAGTGGAATATGTGCACGTATGAAGAGGTATTGCAATTCGATCTAGATTCTAGACACAAGTGTCAGGCTTCGAGTCACTCCAGTATTGGCTGGGTGCATGCACATACACTCAGAAAAAGGTCTTGTTGACACAACCAAAATTTGGTTACTATATGCACAATCACATTTTTTTGTTCAGTAAATCAAATTTTTTGTTCAGTCAACCAAAAATTTCGTTCGGATAACCAAAATTTTGTTGGGCAAACCAAATTTTTGTTGGTACAACCAAAATTTTGGCTATTCCAACAAAATTTTTGGTTGACTGAACAAAAAATGTGATTGTGCATATAATAACCCAAATTTTGGTTGTGTCAACAAGACCTTTTTCTGAGTGTATACTACTTTAAAAATAAGTGTGTATTGTGTATACGTTAAGCATGAGAAAATACTGAGCATGATTTTAGATGGCGCTGACAGTATGCATAAATATGTTATACACTGATAATTAAATAGTATTAGTATTTTCGTGCACCCAGCCAATTATACCAGCTACTAATAACATCTGCAGTCAATTTCGTATAGGTCGTGTTTTAAGTTTTATACTGGAACCTCATGTAGTATTATGATATGTGGTAAGCTGAGGTATGATTCCAATGGTATTCCAGCCAATTTATTCGAGCTTGAATTTTGTTAGAGAACCGTCTACGTTTGAGTCAGCAAAACCAACGGTTCAGAAAAACCAAGGCACTCTTGAATACCAAACAGAATGTGATGAAATGAAGCTGACGTATTCCAACATCGTCGCAAATACGGGTGTAGCTAATTTTATAATCCATGTGTGAATAATTGAACTGGTATCCAGCTGGGTAATTAATTGATTGCTTTTGTTTAATCGTTAAATAATTTCAAGAAAAACTCGTTAATTTTATTCTCAAGAGAAACGATGATATTTGATTATGAAGAATTGATTAATTACGTCCTTTAAAACAGTATACGAATAATTGTTGCGTGGCATAATAAAATTGTTGCTTTTCCACAATATTAGGTTGTTAATTAATATGAGAATGTATACGTCTCGCGAAAAATTGTGAAATAATTTCAATTAAATTCGAAGCGTCATTCATGGTGATTATAAAAGGTATATTACTCAGCCTTTATCGTACCAAGTAGGTGGCATTAAGCCGTCGACGGTATGCCAAGATCCGAGTCTTATATAGGAAGTAGAGAATCACCAGAGGATATAAACCGACTTTATACTAGTTGCGCCACTGAATAAAACGATAAAAATCACATGCTTGCTAGATATTTTTAACACTAACAACAAGATGATGGGCAAGTATACATTTCCGTCGACATAAATCGTATTGATAGACTTCTGGTATAAGAAATCTAGTTGAAGTCCAGTCAAAGGCAGGAAAAATAGTCGACTAAAAATTAAAAATTCTAAACGATAAAAAAAATAAATAAATGTTTAAAACCGTCAATTGCCCACGAAAAGAACGAAACGAATCTCTTTATTTATTGATATGCGATTTTCACTGATGTTATACTACTATAATATTATGAACATAAATAAGAAATCACAGACTTTCTGAAGCGATTGCTTATCGGATTTAGCATATCTATACCTTACACCTACATACCTACCTTTATACCTATTTCTATTATACTAGGTGAAAGTTAATTGTACCACTTTGACATTTAGTTTAGATCGATTGAATATTTTCGTGCGTGTAATAATTTCACATGAAATAAAACATTTAACATTAAAGGGAATGTAAGGTAGGCACTAGGCAGGCACGAAGAACTATTGAATAATATGTATAGTGGGCTGAAAAAAGTTATGAATTTATTATTTTCATTTATTTTCTTTTCTTTTGGTTTGCTGGAAAAACGAAGCACGATCTTTTGCGAGTTAATCATATATTTAGATATGCATCAAATGGCATATTATTTGAAATATAATCAACCCTCTCACGTTTAAGGCACTTCGTGTATAATTGCGATCAGTTGATACAGTGCGAAAAGTGTAGTAGTATACATAGTAATTATATGGATCAAAAACAAAGATCGTTCAGAACAGAGTTTCGAAAAAGAATCACCTGTTACTTCTGAATTTTATGGATGAACAACATGCTGAATAAATGAGTATCCTAAAAAAAATTTTATTGCCGATGGATTAGGCTGACCTAGCTAGTCTGCTAGTCCTCATTCGTGTACTTTGAAAATAATTACACACTTGTTGTTCACGCAGCAGGAGCTAGACGACAAGTTTGCATGATTTTTGAACGTACCATGAGTTATTCGGAGCTGAAAATATCTCGTAGTTGTATAACATGGCTATTGAGTTAAATTATATAATTAACGTCACGATAAATAAATTCTCGAGTTATTTGCAGAAACCCCTGACCATATATACTGTACCTATATAGTTGTATATAGTTCTTAAACTATAGATTGCTTATAATTCTAAACGTCAACAAGTCACACAGAAAGATGTGAGGAAATGATGCAAAGTTTATGGTATAAAACTGATCAACATTGCTAATGGGGTGATTACTGTTTCCGCGATCGTTACTATATACGAGAACTTATGGAAGTATACATCCGTAGGTATTCATGCTATGGACATTTATCGTTCGCGAAGTACACATATTCAACGTCTCAACAAATCGTTGAAAATATCAAGCTTATCGTATAAATATTTGCTCTCTGTTTTATTATGTACATATTTTTAAAGCACGGTTTCGATGTGAGCTTAATACCACGCGTGCATGTATACTAAAAAAAATTTCAGTTTCCGTTATATTTCTGTATACTATCTAGAAATCAAGTTTACATACTTTGAAATCTTGTCAATTAGATGATAGGAAATTTAGCACACCGCATAGCGATTTTATTCAGTAATATAATATATAAAGTATAAATTCAACGAAGCAACAGAACAAAATTTAACTCAATTCCCTCTGACTCTGCGTTTGTTTATGAGCTAATTACACATTTTGATGAGTAAATTAGAAAATTCTTGTACTACACCATTCTCATTACTTTGAACAAGTTTTTTTATTTTTATTTTCTTTCAAATATAATAGGCTACGGGTGGCCGAGTGTAGATATGTCCTTATATCCGTATATATATGAAGCCACGCGAAGCTTTCATATTTTTTTAAACGATTACCTGTCAGGTGTCTTAGGGATGTCTGACACCTATATATGCGACGATCGTACGTGGGTATTCAACCGCTTACGTACGTTACTGGGTAACGATATACAAAGAAGAGAGAGAGAAAAAAGAAAAACGAAGAAAGAAAAAAGAGAAGAAAAAAAAAAAAAAAAAAAATTACTCGTGAGTTTAACTAGCTTAGAATTCCCCGAGGCGCGTCGAGCAGGAATTATTTACAACTTTTATCGCGATTATATGAGGCGTGACGTCACGGTGTATAACACCAATACCTATTATCGTTAAAAACGCATAAAGGTTCGTGAATTTATTTGAAATTCTAAATTTGTAAATTTTCTTAAAATCATTTACTATATTATCCAAGAAAAAAGGTCCGGAAGTTTATGTACCTATTTAATCGCACAATCAAAATCTCTCGCCGTTATATAGAAATAATAAAAAAAGCGATCATCGACGAACCCGCACGTATTTGAGAATAACGGTGAAGTGCATCTCAAGTTTTTTTCTATCATATTCTCACACCCACACAATTAATCTGTAAAAAAATCGATATTTCGCGTCGAATGGAAAAACTCGACCCGATACGAAGGAGTCTTATCAAGGTTGTCAATAGCTACTGATATCCCGGCGCTGTGCATGGGGACGATGAATCCGTAGTAAAGGAGGACAGTGCAGTGAGAATGGAACTTCATGGAAAATGAGTGGTGAGTCTCGTATACGACATAAATAACTCGTCGTAAATTATATAATTAATAATTAATAAATATTATACGTATTCATTACCCAATAGACCGCATTCTTTGTCACTGCAGCTTTATCTTACTTTCTTTGGAGTTCTATCCCATCTTTGAATGGTGGATATAAAGTACTTTTGTTTCGTCGTCAAACTCGTATTTCGCCATCTGATCTCATAATGACATAATAATTGTTAGAAAAAATTTCGCAAATAAAGAAACTGTACAAAATTTCTGCTTTATTTTTCAATGCTTCAAGCACTGCAGAACAAATATTCAGCTGCAATTGAATTATCCAATGTATACCTTGTAATTTTCCTAAATCACACAGAACTGATCCATATGCGATCATCGGGACATCCCACTGCATTTATTTATCAATAATTAACCTTTTTAATATTTTATATACTCCATCGAGGCATTAAAGGGGGGGGGGGGGGAATACTTTTAGCCGGAAAGGATTTATGGCCCCTTTGATAAGTCTTCGTGCAACGAAGGAAATGGTCTATCTTTTGCCTGGAAAAGTACTTAGTGATCTAAAAAAAAAAAAAAAAAAAAAAAAAATAAGAGTTAAAAAAAGTCTTTTAACAATATAGGAAAATTCACTAGCTTGCTGCAGCACCAGCGATGAAACTCGAGTCTATCTATAGTTGCAACGTTATATAATTATTATGACATCAGGGATACATAGGTATATCAAATCGTGGGTGGAATAGAATTTCGATACATATTAGTACCCGATTCGAAATAAATTTCCGATCGACGAAATAACTTATCTACACAACCCAAAAGGTTAATAATGACGCAGCCTTATATACGAGTACCGTATAAATAGAGTCTGAGACCCATATTTTTCATTCGAAAGATTGAAATCCTGCGTCGTTTCGGATTTCCTGACTTATAGATTTCGATATACCCGCACTTGATGTGCGTATCTATGTTTCAGTCCCTTCACCCGAACACAGCCCCCCCCCCCCCCCCCCCCCCCGGGCACCAAATCCAAAAAAAATAATGTGGTCGGAAATGATTAATATATAATTATAGGATAAAAAATATTAAATTAAAAAATAAATTTTTTTTTTTTTGTGTTATTATTTATCCAAAATACGTCACCACATTTCATAAAAAATCATTTCCGACCGCATTATTTTTTTTGGATTTGGATTTGGTGCCCGTTTTGCCCCGCGTTCCACCTATATGTATCATTTTTTTTTTTTTCACATGCAATTATGTTTGCTCTATACCAGGTTGGGTTGTACTCCATCAAAATTGAGTGAATAATACGGTGGTATTGATTTTCAAATTATTAGACAGGTTTCCCGGCTGACCAGCCGAACAGTATTACCACTTAATTCACTTTATGAAATGAAGTGCGACCCCTTTCTTCCGCTAGTGTTCTGAAGAGTACCATGACGCGTTTATAGTCCATGCCGCGATATCGCTATAACATCGAAATCCAATAACGGAAAGTAGTAACGTATAAAATAACTACAGAGTGTATGGCATGAGAATATGATCAAATAAATTCAGTAGATTGTATACAAATTTTCTCCAACAGGTTCAAATTTCTTATCAGAATCGATTTTATTATATATTATATTAATAAAATCCAAGCAGAATAGGATATTCTATACGCTCGTTTGGCATTTGGCTATTATACCCCGGGCTATTATCACCATCATTACCTACAAGAATCTTTCATTCATATATATAGGCTTGTGTCGTATTAATCGTCCCGGAAAAACATGAGGAAGCGAAGAGGGATGGTTCCGTGTTCTTTCTCGTCTATAGAAGCCGAGAACCGCGTAGCCTATTTTCACCCCCCAAAGGGCATCACATAATACTGTGCATTAATAATGTAATATCTATTCGCGGTCCTTGGTATACCATTAGGCAGCAAAGGGTGTCAACCATACGAAAAAAGACGGGAAAAAAAAAAAAAAAAAAAAAAAAAAAAAAATTAAAAATTGATTATAATTATCCATCAAAGAATTCAGCATTAGACTCTCGTAATTAGACTTTCATAAATTATATATGAAATAATGAATTAATAGTAAATATATGCCGCGCAAAAAAAAAATGCGATATAATACCAAATATATCTTTCGATTTGGTGGCGAATAAAAGTCGAAATACTCCGAATACGTCAGTCGAATGATATCACTGCACCGTGTTTGAGTTGATTTATACAGTACAAGCCGTCGCCTATGCTCCCATATAGCACTGCAGAGTACCTTACAGACAGAAAGACAAAGGGCAGAAGCTCTGCCTAATTAGAGAACTACCCGAATCTCTCGAGTATTACAGTAATTACAAATTAGTAATTAAGCATATCCAACTTCTCCTGTGAAGAAAGAGAGCACATTTCATACTTGACTGAAAGTTATTTGTCATTCAATATTTGTTCAGAATTTTTCTGCCCGTTTGTAGAAAAATTTAACGGGTGTAAAAATCCGGGGCTATATATGTAAGAATAATAATTATTATTGTTTAAAGTTAAATGATTATACCCTGCACACCGAAGACACGTCTCGATGTAGAACTTCAAGCAGCATAAATATTAGGGTGTTTCATTTTTAGGCAATATTTTCTTTTTTCTATGTTATACTAGAAAATCTTATACTTTATAGAAAATAAAAAATATTGCCGCCTGGTAAAAGGTTTAAAGTCTAATAGCGGCTTAGCTCATTCAAAAATTCGATTTGCCACCTAAATAACACAGGAAATTTTTTTTTTTTTTTTTGGTTTAATTGAATTTTTCGTTGTTAAAAATATTTTTTTCGAAAAAACCTTCCTATAGCTTTTGAAGGAATTTAAATTCTCTACAAAAATGTCTCTGTGGTCGAAGACCGTACAACCAGTAGTTTCGGAGTTATAGCACGTCAAACATGAACAATTTTCGCTATAACTCCGAAACTAATGCCGAAAATTGTTCATGTTTGACGTGCTATAACTCCGAAACTACTGGTTGTACGGTCTTCAACCACAGAAACATTTTTGTAGAAAATTAAATTTCCTTCAAAAGCTATATAAAGGTTTTTTCGAAAAAAAAATTTTTAACAACGAAAAATTCAATTAAATCAAAAAAAAAAAAAATTTTCCTGTGTTATTTAGGTGGCAAATCAAATTTTTGAATGAGCTAAGCCGCTATTAGACTTTAAACCTTTTACCAGGCGGCAATATTTTTTATTTTCTATAAAGTATAAGATTTTCTAGTATAATATAGAGAAAAAAAAAATATTGCCTAAAAATGAAACACCCTAATAAATATATTTAACGCATAAATCCTTCATGTGGGTTGAAAGTTTTCGAAGAAATCTATGTACAGACTTAAAAATGAACAGGAATATTGGAATACGGTATACAGGTATTCAGTGATAGATATCAGTCTGTAAAATTTCTATCACAGCACCAAACTGAAACAGCTCACTTGGGATCTAATTCTCATAATCAGTAGGTACCTACTAGGCGTGACCCTAATTGCAGATCATAATTATAGTAATTCTGAAAATCTACAGTATCTTTGTTAGCCAAATGTAAATATACTAGAAAATTTTATTCGCAGCTTAGAAATTTCCTGCTATAAAAAATCAGACCTCACAAATTCAAGACACACACAGAAAATGTTCGAATCGATTTTATACAACCGTCGTCGTCGTTCTGTTTGCCTGTCTGTAGACCGTCACTGTTTTATTTCATTTCACAGTAATTTACCTACACAAAGTGTCCTCTGTTCGTCGCACTCGACCGGACTAAGCTAATTCGTGTGCTATTTCGCTGTTTTACATCCATGTGATGGATCTGTAAGCGACAAGGCATTGTCAGCTGGGATGGGCATAATACATATATATGAAGGTTGTTCAATAACTTGGGCTCGTTTTTAGCCCACATTTTACAATCGATATTAGAATTAGGGTAAGAACTTTTGTTTTTAAAATTTGACACAAATTGAAAAAAAAAAAGATCCATTTGGTTTTCACATCTTTTCTCATTGAACGAATAATACCATTGTCTTCAATTGCACTCCAAGTACCTTAATTAAAGATCGCTCACACTCGTTTATAATGATCAAATTTACGTTAGTTCTTTAAAAATTCTATATTATAGTGTCTGAAGCTTATATTTTTCACGAAGCTTGTAACTTATGCTATTACATCGTAACTCCAGTTATGAATTTTTAAGCTCCCCATTTTTCCTTGACATCATTTTCTCCTCCCCAGAAATCTTGCTACGAAACTTATCCAATCATTTAAAAAAACCTACCCTTATGCACCTGTATAATAATCTGAGTGTATGGCAAATGTCGAGGATTAGACGCAACTATACCTAACGACAAAAATATTCTATATGCAAATCGACGAAGAACTAATTTGTATCGTTTTTTGCTTATTTTATTCAACACACAAACAACTCGACGGAGAACCAAAATACAGGCATTTCATCGCAAGCTCCTAGAATTTAAGGAATGTAATTAGTCCGTGTGTATATATAATCGGCTAGTATTACACGTGAAATTGAATACGGCAGGAGCGTAATTTTTTTTCTTACTCAATAGCAAATGAAATGAAATTTTTTTTTATAACCAATTATAGTCAAAGAAATGAACATGTAATTTGGGGTCAGAGGATTTGTTAAAACTTATAGACTTTGAAGGGATTGGAATAATTAACGAATCGCGAACGAAATTCTAATCGACAAGACGTGGACGTATAATCGTACTACCCTTGTACCTAATTAATTCATTCGAAGTGGTACCCGGATGGGTTTGAGTATGGAAAACACTTTGCTGGGCTAGGGTCAACGCATTTCGGAAGCATCTCGTCCCTGTTCAGATCTTCGTAGTAGATCTGGGATGCTGTTAATGGTCCAGTCCCTTGTTGATGTATCTATATACGTATGAGTGCGGAAATAAGACAGTGAATCTGCCCGAAACGCAAATGCGTTATATTTGCATCGTTTGAAATCCGTAGATCTTCTGTATTTGTGTTTTGTTAACGGAATATAAATGTGTACAGCGGTAATTAAAGTTCGAGTAAATTCACGGTTAGATTAATCGGTCAAGTCCGACTCCAATTTCTGCAAATATACCTACCTACCTACCTACCGGATGAGGGTAATTTAAGAAAGCCAATTGGCAAATTTTATTTCCGTGCTAAACGTAATTCCAGACTCTCTCAAGCCGCTTTCTAATTAAAAAAAGCTGTTTAAACGACGACTACTCTGTACAGGAAAGAAATTAACTGATCCTAATTCAGAGGCAGATGATAAAAGGATATATACCTATATATCAATTTGGCCTTAAAATATCTGAGGATGCAAGCTAAACTCAGAAAAAGGTATTGTTGACACAACCAAAATTTGGGTTATTATATGGACAATCACATTTTTTGTTCAGTCAATCAAATTTTTGGTTGACTGAACAAAAAATTTGATTGTCCACATAATAACCGAAATTTTGGTTGTGGCAAAAAGACCTTTTTCTGAGTGTACGAATTCATGTTTAGGATGTGTTTCATTCTATGAAGCTATAGAAACTAGATGTCCAAGTATCAGACAAAAATACATTATACAGCACGGAACGGTCTTCACCTAGGGGAAATTTCGTTGCTTAACGTTTAATTAATTACAGTAGTTTCGATTTCTATTTATAAATAAATTCTATGATTCGTATATACCTATATTAACGCGTCAACGCGTTACAGGGGGTAACAAAAGGGCATGTTGGATTGAATTGAATGGAATTGAAAGGTGTTGGCGTGATTCAGACGCGTTTCAAACCGGCCTTGGATCTCGGTATCGAATCGGAAGTCGAGAAGAATTGGTTACAAGGGTTGATTGGCCTAAAAAGTATCAAAAAAAAACAAGACGAAAAATACCAGTGAGATAAAAATTATAGTCGGAGTAAGACTCGTATACAGCATTGAATTCTCTGTCCTCTTCGAGTGTTGTTTTTGTTAATTAACGTTGAAAAATAATTAACGAAACGAAGCCTCTCGTTGGACTTCTGCTTGCACGAATTCGCCTTCAAACTCAACAGCCAGAATAATTTTACCCTCACTGCTTATGAAATTGGTGGTGAAGATATTATATTATATCTATACAGTATATTCTCGACGGTTGAAGTTTTACCTAAATAAGCGTATATTCATTTGACTACCACAACGATGAACGACTCGTTAATTAATGCATTGCTGCGTTCACCACATGCAGTCACGTGTTAATCTAAATACCTTACCTGCATCGATCTGAGCTCGTCATATTTCATTTCATTTTTTTTATTTTTTTTTTCTAATTTCCTACTGCCAATAAATGATTATGACTATGGCGTGTGAGTATCGGTATTGAATTGATATAGCTCATGCAATGCTGCAGCCACGTCACGTTTAGCAAAGGCACTTGTGAAACCGAACCATTTGTTGCGAATCTCTGACTGTATGATTATCGTTGTAAATGCGAAATTCAATTCGATTAAACTATTCACCGTGAAATTCCGTTTATAAATGTATTTATGTGGTAATCGCAATTTTGAATAACTCTACTATATGGTGGGGAGAAAAGTGTTGAAACTATACTTTCTATAGTTACCTAAATCTGTTGTGTTTATAGTCGAAGATCGAACACCTTGAAATTAAAAAAAATTTAAAGTACATAGTTTCAATCGACTCAACGTTTTCCAATTCAAATAATCCCATCAAACGAAAACCTATACAGCAATTATATTTCAAAGCATTCGGGATTGAAAAAAAATTACAAGGAATTATTGAAACTGACGCAAATTTGGAGTTTTTACAAATGGGATTCATCAATCCATTCTAGTTCATTGCGACACGTATAAAAACGATAACTATTTTTCTTCATCCCACCTGACTATGGGATAGAAAAAAAAAAAAAAAAAAAAAATCGTGAACGAATTTCAAAGGAATTAAAACGATCATCAAAATTTTCAGCTCTGTATTCTTTTTTCACGAGTTTTCAGAAAATTTATTCAAACATTTAGACATTTTTAAATACAAACTATATTGACTCCATATAACTTCGTTAACAAATTTCCGTCAATTATTCGTGTATGATATTATAATGCATGTGCGTTAATTAATATACCTATATATATATGCGCGTATGATAATTATGTAGGACATGCACTTGGGCTGACTGCACGTGGTCTGTACTACTTCGAAGTAGTTCTGGCCACTCCGTGCTGACGATCAGCCCAGTGGACGTTATAGCCCAGGTAGTATACAGCCGACCGAGAGCATAATTCTTTGATGATACAATTTAGATACGTCCATAGGTGATTCGGAAGGTACTTAAATGAGAATTTAGATCCTCGTGTTTGATCGACGAGACGTTAAAATGGAATGAAATAGTTACTAGGTAATTATTCTCATCCTTTAGTCTGAGCATAAAATTAATTTGATTTAGGAATTGATTTCGGTACAAATACGGATGAAAATAGTTCAAACTATTCTGTCAAAATGCGTATATAAGGATCAAACTGTACTTTTAATTGACAGCCTATTATTTTCACAAGAAAATTTCGTCGTATATTTCATAATGAAATTGTCAAATTTATCGAATGTTAAGTTCGTTGAAATACGATGGATAAATTTTGCGGTCGAAAAACGCCTTTGGCATGATTAACCACGGTTTCATTTTCAGCGTTTTATACCTTTATGCGACGTGGAAGAAATCAGAAAGTTTAAAAGGGTGTTGGAGGATAGCTTTCAAAGTATAAGAAACCATTCAACAACGGATGTACTCCTTCCATTTTCTCATTGTCATTCTGTTCTCTGAGCTCTTATCTCTTAGTCCTTATTTTCTTTTCTTATTTTTTTTTTTTTTTTTTTTTTCTCGATTAGGTACCTTCCTTATTCTCTCCTGAATAAATCATGAAAAATTGCACACGCATCTATCTACTATGCATAATCACTTCTGAAAGATTACCATCCGACTTGGTATATATCTTAAAATTAGATTTCCTCCCGAATCAAGACTATGCCAAGAATAGATATCCACATAGTCCCTAGCTAGCTGGCGCTCGCGCAGAAACCGGAAGCGAATTGGCTCTGTCGGAGTGAAACTGGCCGGGAACGACGTGACCAGGGATGGCTAAGAGTTCCCCGGGGTGCCTAGCAACAGGTTGCTACCCTAAAACTCCCTCTTCTCTTCTCTTCTCTTCTCTTCTCTTCTCTTCTCTTCTCTTCTCTCCTCTTCTCTTCTCCTCTCTTCAGTTCTCTCCTCTTTGCTCCTCTCTAGCGCTAGCTATATGCACATTCGCAATAGCTTTCGTCTCCCTCCTACAAAAGTAGGTATACATAGGTATGACACAGGTACTACTTACACACGTACCCACAAATACGTGCAGACCTCGTCGTACATAACCAAATGCTTATGTAAACGTTATTGTGCAGTTAAATTATCATAATTTGTCATTCCCCTTTTCGGCGAGGGCTGCTATTTATCCCTTACTCAGAGCACGGAGAGAGACGGATTATACTTATTACTTTTTACACCATTTGGTAAAAATTCACTTCAAATTGTCATAGCAATGGTACCTACACAGAAAGAAAGGTTGACTTGATTCAAGATAATTTTACGATCCAAAAATGAAGACCGAAATGTTTTCGGATCAAATCAAAATTTTTCTCGAACCAAGAAAATTTGGAAAATTTGGATTCAAGATAATTTTGCGGTCCAAAAATGAAGACCGAAATTTTCTCGGATCAAATCAAAAATTTCGGTCTTCATTTTTGGACCGCAAAATTATTTTAAATCAAGAATAATTTTCTTGGTTCAAGTTAACCTTTTTTTCTGTGTATAACGGTAGTACAGAAAAATCTAGTTCTGCGAGTTACGCTTGGAAATGACAAATTACATTGTGGAATAATTATCTCAAGTAGAGAAATTAGAAGAAAAAAAAAAAGAATGTATAAATTTTATTCGTAATGGAAGATATAGAAAATTAAGCTTCTTTTATCACGTAATTGAAAACTCGTAATATTTTTATGAAGATTTTAAGAAGAAGTTTTTAGATGAAGAAACTGAAAGCGAAAACTATACGAGGCAATCTTATATAGTATATTAGTTGGTACGAAAGTGTTCAATTCTACAACCACTTTCGTTTCTAAGGGAAACTAATTTCCCCAGTTCTAGCTCCCAACTCTACCCGCAGCTTTAGAGATTGGCTAACTCATTTGTCACCTTGCTAACTTCCGCCCAGGGTATTTCCTCGTAAATACCATTACTACCCTGTGGTATATCTGAAATACGACTTCCGGTATTCTATATATCGATAGGTACTATTCGACTTCGATAAAAGCAATTAGGCGCGCAAAACTGGGCATACTCGCAAGTTTCTACGTGGGGGGTAGTGTAGTAGTAGATCTATCGTTATATATATATATATATCGACATGTTTCAAGGCAGGATGTAAAAGCCGACGTATAGTTAATGTACCAGTAACTTAACTTTAAGGAACTTGTAATGAGATTCAAAACTTGATACTCGTCGTTCGATACGCCACCTAGCGTGGCACACCCTTCGGACTCATGTTCGCATATCTGTTTTTTTTTTTTTTCTTTTTTTTTCTTTTTCAACTTAATTATATCCTCCAATTCTCTTCAGAGACTTTTGATGTTTACTGAGTTTACGATACCCTGACGCGCCTTGTGCTTATATTACCATATTTGCAGAATAGAAGTTAGAACAGATATAGAAGACGATCGATATTTCCATATCGTAATGGCCGGAGTCTTTCATTATTATTATCTTTTTTTTTTTCCCCCCCAACAAATAAAGTTCCGTTTATCCATCATGTTGTATCCGGCAAATAATGTCCATTTTTCCGAACATATATATATATATATATACGCAGAGAAAATCACAATATAAATTTGTATGTTCCTGTAATAATAAACTCAGATCAGTTTGTAATATTGTTATACGTTTTATTATTATTAACAGTATAGAAAATTAATATACACCGATTAATTGATGTTTCAACCGCAGAGATCCG
Organism: Tenthredo mesomela; assembly: GCA_943736025.1. Taxonomy (NCBI): domain Eukaryota; kingdom Metazoa; phylum Arthropoda; class Insecta; order Hymenoptera; family Tenthredinidae; genus Tenthredo; species Tenthredo mesomela. Next base: position 32,176,062 of record OX031015.1, on the reverse strand, counting down.
GGTATTTTATATATATACGCAAAGAGAATATACGAAGCTCTTTGTTCGTGATTTTTCCATTATATCTGAGCTTAATTGACTTTCTCCGGTGTTGAAGATTCTTTACAACAAAAACAAAACTCTCTGAATTAATATATATACGAAATAATTAACAACGATTAAAGGTATAAACAAGTTTGGTGATTTCAGCCAAACGAAATTTGTATTCCGTATATTTTATTCCGGTTCAAGAACCGTTTCTATTGGCAACCCGAATACCTAATGAAAATGCTCCCTCTTTGAAAATCTTTTTGAATGCAGCAGCAAGCGGTTTATTTATTTGCCATCAGCGATAAATATAAGACGCAAAAACAAAAATGTGATGAAACCCACGCAGAAATATAGAGAATAATTAAACACTAATAACTTTAGACAGAAGAAAGTTGGAGTAAAACCTGAATCTAGGGCAGATAATCGCCGATAAAAACATGGACAAGAAACAATGCCTTAGCGTGCCGCAAGTGGTAAAGCGTTCTATAAGGAAAACTGGACACGCAGCTTGACAAACGGACTAGCTAACAGAACTACGAGCTTTACACTTTGACAAAAACCCAAAGTCCATGTGCATTATGAATCGGTTAGATTAATTTCTTGACTCTTTAAACTTTTTTCACTATTTTTCGACACATTGCAGAAAGGAGTAAGGGTACAAGGGTACACAGAAAAATGTGCAGTTGAATTTACTGCACAGAAAAACAGGTCAACTTGAGCCAAGAAAATTATTCTTGATTGAAGATAATTTTGCGGTCCAAAAATGAAGACCGAAATTTTCTCGTATCAAATCAAAAATTTTCTCGAACCAAGAATATTTGGAAAATTTGGAAAAATTTTCTTGGTTCGAGAAAAATTTTGATTTGATCCGAGAAATTTTCGGTCTTCATTTTTGGACCGCAAAATTATCTTGAATCAAGTCAACCTTTCTTTCTGTGTGTGTGTGCTTAGTTGTGACGTATGTGACAGCTACTTTTTTTGCAGTAGAAATGGCAAGAATAGTGGTAACATTTACTCTGCTGCAATGTGCCAAATACTAGAATTGTGGTAATTTCTACTGTAAAAAGGAATTGTCACATATCCAACTAAGCACATAGTAAACATTTTTCCCCATACCCATATTAGGATAATCACGGATAAGCCGATATTTCTGGCAATTGATGGATTTGAGATAATTTGAACAGAAATTTCTAATCACTGTATTAGGAAAACGTCTGACATGTTTGATTGCCCTGTATACACTTTCTATGGATTGGCACTAAGAAATTTGGGCTTGTAATTTTCGGGTGATAAATTAGTCTTCTCAAAATACTTATATATGTGCCTTGTCCAAACGCTTTTATATTGTGGATTTGGGGTGAAATAACGTAAGCTTTGAAGTTGGAATAAATTTCAGTTGTATCTGAAAAAAAGCTTCGATAAATAGAGATAAAATGAGTGAAAAGCGTGCGAGAGTAGAAAGTCTTGAACCGAGAGGCGAGTTTGAAAACGACATGCTAAATAAATGTAATGAAACATTCACTGGCATACTACAACGCGAGAAATTTACTCTCGAAATAATTGTGTGGTAATTCGACAATTAGAAATTCAAATTTGTTGCCAAAAGTCTTGACGCAATCTTCTGACTTCCTCGATCAACTTTTCCTGCTTATATCTTTGTATAAATTCACAGTACGTATACCTATATACCTACCTCACAACATTTTTCAAGCATAAAAATCGATCCTCCTATTTTTTCCCACACAAACGAAATATACTTCAAAAATTATGGCAGAAGCACACAAGAAAAAAAAAAAAAAAAAAAAAAAAGGAATAAAAAAAGTAAGTCCGAGTTATCCAAGAGGTAAAGTTGTAAAAATTTCGATCATTATATAGGAATGCGGGAATAGAACTTTTAAAATTTTGGCAAGGAATTTATTATTCGCCTTTATATCCCGCAAAAAAAAAACAAAAAAAAAAATTCATGGTATTTTTTACGAGATTAAAATTTCGAAAATTTCTGATATTATTATAAACTGCGATTTTTTTGTTTCTTTTTGTGCACCAGGATGTTGGGCGGCGTTGCAGGCCGACATATGTCTACGCGCCGAAGGGGCAGCAGTCCCATGGTGCGCGGAGGCTTGGGCCCAAATCCCTACGGAGCCCAATTGCTCCCTGGGGATGCCGCCGCGGTACCTCCGGACGGGCCCAGGTACACTCGACGACGCCGGGCTGTCACCACCAGCGATCACAAGAGCTGTGCCCTTATACAGACCAGGCTTAAGCTGGGCGACATTATGTGAGTATATACAATATAAGAATTATATTGCTTATAGGTTTTCATCACTTTTATATACATGTGTGTGTCAAAACGATATGCGAGAGCCTGGAATCCACGAAAAATTACGAATAATGTGCAACAAGTTCTAAAGTATATTTTTCAACAATTTTATACGACTTCTTATCGATGTAGAAGAATTCAATCGCAGAATGCACAGTACAAAAATTTTCGTCATTGTGTAAAATGTTAAAAATTTGACACAAAAATTTCAAAATTTTACACAACGACGAATTTTTTTTACTGTGTACACTGTAAAGAATGTTTATTGTAAATTTACTGAATAGTTAAGAAGTTTTATTCACATACATGATTAGTGAATTTACAAGACATTTCCTGTAAAATTAATTCACAAATATACTTGAAATTTACTAAACAATTTAGCGAATTCAAATACAATTTTGTGTTTCTCATATAAAAGTTCAGTAAAATCAAGAATTTATTTGTAAATTTATAGACCAAGCTTAGCAATTCACTTTACTACGCCACATTTGTAATTTTGCAAATTTTTTGTGTAGTAAATGTGTTGTAAATTCAAAATCATTTTTAACAGTGATAGACGAGATCGGACGTACTTGGTAAAATTTATCGAAATTAAAATAGTGTGAAGCTGCACTGTAGTACCAAAAATCGTGAGAATATAAATTTGCAACGATATTTGATCGCGCTCGAAATTAGTTAGAAATTGCTCAACTGCCCCGCAGTAGTTGATTTTACCGTAGGTTGCCAGTTTCTGAATTCGATTGATTAACATTTATTATTAAATCATTGATGAAAAGCAGCATAATTTAGCCAAGTTTTGTACAAACAAGTACACGAATCAGAGAGTTAATACATCATTGAGATCCTCCGAAACAAGTCTTGAAGTTGTTGCCTTCCTTGTATAATTAAAAGGAAAGTTTAATTTCAACGGTGTTTGAGAGACTCAAGCCCTCTTCAAACAAGGTGTGTGTATGGCGTGGTATTGATTGATTATTTTTCTAATTACTTTAGTCAAAAGCTTAATTTACATGTCGAACTATATAATATAGGAAAACGGATCTTTGAAACTGCTCGATTTTTTTTTTTTTTTATTCATTTTTTTGTTCCTATAACAAAAAACATTTCCTAGAATATCTGCCGGGTTTTTTTTCTTCGAATTGACGATAATATCTTGTGATTCTTAGCTGCAGGAATTCGCCACGAAAGCTCTTGACAGTCGATAAAATAGATTTTCAATGACTGGTACAACAAAAGCTTTAAGCTCAAATTGTAGGTAATACGATTGTCGGTCAACAAGTATCACTGCAATCTTATATCCGAAAGCTCTCGATGTAGAAAGCTACTCCATCGACGTGATTTCGTGGAGCTTTTAACCGTTGGTAACAAGGCAGATAATCATGTATCATATGATGATCGAATAGAATCGGGAGGGAATTCACATGATCAATAATTTCGAAGTCTTCGATCATCACGTTCAACAGTTTTATTAAAACGCACATATATGCCATAAAGCTGTTGTACCTCGCCAACGGCACCGCCAGCTGGCGCCAAATCTCTGTCCGACCAAAGATTGGTCGTACTACTGCAATTTGAATTAATATATAATGCTCGCGGTAAGGTGTCCGCTCTGTACCCAACAGATACTTGAACGACCACTGATGGTATCGATCACTTTTCGATTGTTTCTCGTTACTTTATATATATTTTTAGCTTCAGTCTACGATGTCGTTGCCCGTTATACATAAAGTTCAATTATTGTTTTTCGAGTACTGGTTAAGCCTCCTTCACAGAACGTATACTTGCGGAAATTATATTTCATCCGTACGCTTCACAGTCTTCTTTTATATATATTTTTTTTTATGTATTTCTCTCTCTACCTCATTTCTATACACCGATGATAAAATTATTTCTCAAATCACGGAGTCAGACTCGTTTAACGTTCATCAAAGGACAAACGGCATTTCCTACTTTCGCACATGCGAAATATACTAAGTTGATTCATCAAACTGAATGTATAGTCAGATGTTTAACGGATCATACAAATTTCAGAATTTAAAAGGGATTATTTCTTCAGAGGAGGGTGCGAAAATACGTACTGAATGTATTTTTTTAAATTAACTTGAAATTTGAAACTCAGTTCATCATTGAAACCATGATGTTCTATATTTTTGCCTTCCTATACCAATTTTTCGAACCTAGTTCACGATAGAAAATAAAAATCTTGTGCAGGAATTTGAAGTTCCAGTGATCCGTCCTGAAAATTATTGTGTGAAGAAATGAATGCAAAACAAAATTTCAGTTCAATTGATCGACCATAGTTCTATTGCAACCGCATTCCATGGATCGGGGAATGTATAGTTTCGAAAAATAGACCTAGTTGATTGTTAGCTTCCGTAAACAATGAGAGAATTAATTAAAGTTGTGGCTAAAAAATAATCCTGCTATCGAAAAGTTGTAATAATTTTTGTCATTTTTTTTAAAAAAAAAAGGACATACCTTATACCAAAAAATTTGAATTCACACATTGCGATACCTGCAATTTCGAAATTTATTTCTCTTTTCTATCCAGACTATGCGATTGAGTGACAAATTTATTATAACCGATCTCGTATACCTACTTCGATGTACGACGATTTTTTCTAATCATGTCTATATCTAAAGTTAAATCCGCAAAGCACATGGCCACGATCACCAAACTAATAACGAGCACAGTATTTAAAAAATACCAAATAAATTTTGTTCAAGAAATTTAACTCCCTCTGCGATTATTTGAAGCAGTTCAAAGTCATCGTTCCTTCTTATATGCCTTGTCATCGAAGTTACGTATACATATCTACGTCACGGTGATACTGGACTGTGAATCTATACCGGGTGATGTTCGAATGAAAGCTAAGGCCGAGGCCTAAAGCTCGACTTGCTATACAGGGGTAGCAAGCAAACGCAAGCAGGCAGCAGGCAGGCAGGCAGGCAAGCAGGCAAGGCAAGCATGCAAGCAGGCAAGCAGGCAAGCAGGCAGGCAGTAGGCAGGAGAGAGGCGCCCTGGCGTCGTGAATCAATACCCGCATTGCGCGTGGCCTCTCTCTGTCCCTCTTTCTCGTTCTTTCGGACTCCTGCGGTTTTCTCTGTCGTAGGCCCACGAGGAGACAGGAGAAAGTGACGAGACGCATTGGAATACGATGATACCGATCAGGACGATCTAAATGCAGACTTGACTCCCTTAATTTTTTTTTTTCGCAACTTTTAATTGACTTCTATTTTTGATGAAGATATTTTTCTCGTTCTTAATCCTTAGATTGTATTTTTTTTTTTTTTTTTTTTTATTTCACTCTTTTCCCTTTTCAATATAAAACTCGAAAGAGATGTTAATTGTACAGAAAAAAAACGTAAACGTACAGGTTGATTTGGGGTGTTTCAAATTCTGCGCGAAAGCTCATATCGCGTCACTAATGCCATAAGGTCGTAAGCGCCAAAAAATTATTTTTTTTTGCGGATATGCCCAAACGATGTTATATGGCACGAAAAAGATTTTGCCACCAAAAACACGAAATTTTTTTTTTTTTTTTTTTTTTTTGCGCTTACGACCTTATGGCATTAGTGACACGATATGTTATAGCGTCTTTGTCCTTCATGATCATTCGTTCGACCATGTCATCATTATACCTAGTTGAGTTGATACATCCACAAAATTTGTTGAATATTTTTCTCTCTCCTTTCCCATGCCTTCTATGACTATAGATCGAATAGTATAACGTTCAATTAACGATAGGTTATTACGATCAATCAATAACTATACGCTACAGTGCCCTGGCCTGTTCGGAAAAAAATTAAAAAAAATAAAATAAAATACATGTATTCTACTAGTCGGTCGGTATACCGCATGCATATCTAGACATCGTTCGTTCGTTCGTTCGTTCGTTCGTTCGTTCGTTCGTTCGTTTCGACGATAAACAAACGACACTCGCGACAACAACTTGATCGCGTGACACATGGCTAAAATTTTTCATCCACGTAGTATAAATCTGACAGTTGTTAGAAATTTGGCACTAACTTGAAATTATTCTAATGATTCAGTTAGCCGCGGATCTACGCGTCACAATATAATTCATTAGATTTTTTTTTCAATTTTTTTTTTCCTATTTTTTTCTCTTTTTTTTTTTTGTTTTTTTTTTTTTTTTTTTTTTTACTGTATACGAAATTCGCCTGCCACCACACACTATACGGTTGCTCACACAAATATTTTTAGCCGCACGTGAGATTTTGATCTGATCATTCGATTGATTAGTCAAAGGCTTTGTGACGTCACGCACACTGAGCGAGAGATTCTCGTCAGCCTCGTGGCTGAGTTGAGGTAAAACCTACCTCAAGGCTGGCTCAATCTAGTGGGATTCATTATTATTATTATTTTTTTTTTTTTTTTTTCATCCAAGCTTGACCATTTTTTGATTTCTGATATATAACTTCAATCATTTCATGTTAATCGCGCCCTTCGTTCTTCCGCAGGATGATATATTTTTTTTTTTTTTGTTTTGTTTTGTTTTGTTTCTTTTCGTCTCTCCGTTTTTCTCTTTGCTCATCCGATCACATACCGCGAAGTTACTACGAGTTTCAACGTACATTGCACTCGCTTTCATGTACTTTAGGGCTTCTTGGGTCAATCCATCTGAACCCTATTAGTTCTGGTATCTATTGGACTTCTATACTGCAAGAGACAGCTCACTTAACGTACTGATTATCTGATGCTCATGGAATGAAAAGAATTCTTTCCTATATATCTGTAATTTCAACTCAACGATACTTTTTACCTGATATACAGGATAGTATAGTATGTAGCGCAGATGTCAGTCAGTCATTCGGACTAGGTGCAGAGATCTTTAAAACTTTGTCGCCCAAAGGCCCTTTGGGTAAATTAGTTTCAAGCTCCGGTGAATGTTAACATGAACGAAATGCTCCTGGCGCCTACACACATACATACATACATACATACACATTACACATATTATATGTACTATGTATAGTATACATACATACATGCATATACTTTTATCACGCGGAATTACGTCTCGTTGGTTTTTTTTGGCCGCGAACGAACGAACGAACGAACTAACTAACTGAGGTATGAAAATTTCTATGGTTATAGGATATCGGGGTCATATGTTCGGTTTTAGTAAATAGAAAACCAAGCAGCTACCACGATACTCTAGAAATAATTGCTCTGGTTAGTCAGATTTTATTTCCAATCGAATTCATATTTTATTCATCGTGAATCTAAACCCCCATTTTCTACCCTTTCCCCCCCTTTTTTCTTTGTCAATTTTCTTTATATTTTATTCTTTACAATACTGCATATATGCGCTGGCTTAAAGGGACCAGTACAGCGACTTTTCGAGACATGATCATAGTCCGAAATCAATTTATTTCATAACCAAAGTTCATTTCACATGAAAATATTTTTCTTTTTCAAAATCATGTGTCGTAAGGATTTTAGAGCACCGTTGGACCGATTCAGGTCATCTTGGATTAATTTTCTTCAGAAAACAAATCCGCATCATGTGAATGTGGGAATTTTAAAATAAAAAATTATGTCATAAGTTATGATCAATTTACCAAATTTGCAAAAATTATTATCACTCATTTCTTAAATAACTTGGCCAAAACAAAAATTTTTCAAAATTCCTACATTCACATGATGAGGATTTGTTTTCTGAAGAATATGAATCCAAGATGACCTGAATCGGTCCAACGGTGCTCTAAAATCCTTACGACACATGATTTTGAAGAAGAAAAATATTTTGATGTGAAATGAACTTTGGTTGTGAAATAAATTGATTTCGGACTATGATAATTTCTCGATAAGTCGCTGTACTAGTCCCCTTAAACAAAGCCAATAAAAAATATGCCCAGAGGTTTTAATACGCGTTTAGAACCATATGTCAGGATCATATATATATGCAAATATGCAAGTGCATCATAACACCTTAAACTCCCAGGACACCACGACACAAGCTTTTCCCGTATATTGTACAGGTACATATTGTACACGAATGTGGGGTGTATAGGTATATAAACATAGGTAGAACAGCGCGGGGCGATACGTGGTGGATGGCTGGCCGGCTAGAGGACGATGAAAGAGAGAAAGAGGGGATAAGAGGGAATCAAGCCAGTAGGCAGCACCCCGTAGGGGAGAGTTCGATGTCCTACATTTTCTCCCTCCTGGGTAGCTGCCTTCGTACCCAGACTTCCATTCCTCTCTTCCCCATCCCTATTTCATCCCCCTTCTATCCCAACCCGCCCTTGTTGGACTCCTCATCCCTCTTTGCGTACCTGGTTACCTCCTCTTTCATCCCTTCTCTTCTCTTCTCTTCTCTTCTCTTCTCTTCTCTTCTCTCCTCTTCTCGGCGTCTCCTCTTGTTCCACGTCTTGCCTACGGCCTAGCGCAGATCCCATCGGGAACGAAGAGATGAATAAGGGTTGCCTCTCAGACTTCGAGCGAAGTATACCTACCTACCTACCTCGTTGCATTTATCGTTAGCTGGCAGCTATTGCAGTGGTGTAGAGAGGTTTGTCATCTTAGTCATTCGCAACGAGCTCTTCACTTTGCAGATATGAAAATGTGGATTTTTAGACTATGTGCTGCATTAGGTAGATATGTATGTAAGGCATGATGGTTAGTAAAAAAATCTCAACAGAATATATAAAGAGGCTGGAATTAACATGGGTAATGTTTCATTTTAAACGATCTGCTAATTCTTTTTTTTTTCAAGAATCGATAGAGCCACGTCAGGTTAACAGACTATAACGATGAGGGTAGATATGTATACACACATTTTTCCCAATGGTATATATTATATATATATATGATTCCGAATAATTATGACCAGCTTCGTTAATTAAATTTATATGGCCACCTGAAATAACTACCATCGATTTCGTGCCATGCTGCAATACAGGTATACCTGTGCATACACACATTGCACACACACATCTAGCTGTCCAATTATCACGAATGTCAATTAACTAATTAAATATCAAGCATTGAAATCTCACTTACAGTATGGCGGACAATTTTTTTTCAAGTTTTATGCTCGGTGGGTAATACTCTTGTTTTTTTTTTTTTTTTTTTTTTTTTATTGATTTGTTTTTTTTTTTTTTTTTTTTCGTTTTGTTCTCGATGATTATTATTTTTTTTTTTTTTTTTATCTTCAACTGAGTACCTACGAGTACTACCTACCCGATATACCGCGATATTATATGAATTGATTTATTCTCATGAATATAATAATTCCAAGTCTCAAATTTATACTAAAAGACAACCAAAAATATTCCATTTAAAATAATATATCAAATATGGTTGATGTAGCCTGCAGGTACAGGAAACTTGACCGAGTTTAAACCCCGATCGTAGTATATGGCGACCCAGATTCCCGTCTTCTCTTCCCCTTCCTGTCAACCCCTAACCACCCTAGCCTCACCCCAAGTCACCCCTTCGGGCTGATAGCCCCTTTTACCCCGCATTCGTTCCTCGCGCCCTATGCCATGACTGGTAAACACCATGGCTGCATTTACTTGGGTTTTAAAAACGACATCGACCTTGGGTATTGGCACCAAGAAAGCTGGTGATTATACGCGATTAGAATTTGTTATTGCGCATTGTTAGTAATTTTCTTGACCTTTTATCCTATACTCAAAAAGTCAAATTGATTTGCTAAGGTATACGCAAGCTCGAAATTAATCCTTTATTTTATTCAATTCATCCCGCAGATTAAGTGCAACACTTGAACCGAAGTACGTATATTGATGTGACTGAAGAAAAAAAAAAAGAAAAAAAGAAAAAAAGAAAAAAAGTAACAAACAACAAAATTATAACGTCATGGGTTCGCTCAATTATTTCTCTCTGCAATGTGGTTTCAGTCCTGATAAAGGGTTATACCTATACAAACTACAAAAGCCACGTTGAACCCTCGGGTTATAACGATGAGCTTGAAATTATAACGCAGTTTGAAAAGAGGAAAAAAATAAAAATAAATGTACACAGAAAAAAAGTTTAACTTGAGCCAAGAAAATTATTCTTGATGCAAGATAATTTTGCGGTCCAAAAATGAAGAGCGAAATTTTCTTTGGAAAATTTTCTTGGCTCGAGAAAAATTTTGATTTGATCCGAGAAAATTTCGGTCTTCATTTTTGAACCGCGAAAATTTTGGATCCGAGAAAATTTTGGTCTTCATAATTGAAAATTTTGATTTGATCCGAGAAAATTTCGGTCTTCATTTTTGGACCGCAAAATTATCTTGAATCAAGTCAACCTTTCTTTCTGTGTATAGAAACTAGTTTATTCATTTATTGGAAATTTTTTGCAACAAATTGTTGAACGAGGTAGTGTGCGTAAGCACTATATGCAGCGAATCATAATGCTTTGCGAGGTAACAATTAGGTATATCTGGTATAGCAAAACAAAGTTCGACGACGCGAAGTAGTCTAGTTAAGCTAGTCATATATCACTAGTAATTGCTAAGCTTACTGGACTCGACTACTCTTCGTGCTTAGTAATTAGACCAATTTACCAAAAGTTCTGGTGACATTATAAATTTACCTATACCCACTGATTCAATGTTCTTATATATGCCGTCAGTTTTGCCCGCGCGGTTCGCTCTGTATATAGAAATAGAACGCTATACTTATTTCTATAGTAAACTAACTTTACAATCTTACAACTACCCAAGCCACTCTGACGAAATACACAATAATTTTCAAACTGTTATTATGAAAAGTGGAGAAAATGCGGACAGAAACGCGCAAGCGAAAATATGACACATGAATTTACCCTAATTAGCTTTTTTAAAGGTCACAGAAAAAATATAAGATTTCACTCTGCGATGTTCCAACTCTCATGGAAGAAAGGTCGTGTAATTTTATACAATCTTTTTACCGAGGCACCGTTACTCCACGTGTCTGGTCTCCACTCTCCAGTTAGGCCATCATCTCAGTGACAGGATTTTTTCATTTTATTTTATTTTTTTTCGAAAAAATAGTAAATCAGACACAGTCGCACGAAACGCATACTCATTGATAGGAACTCTTGTTGCATACGATCTTTTACCATCCGTAAAACTTAATAAGTGCGGTAATTTTCGATTGTAAAATATGGCGCTCTTACTGCACAATTCGAATAGTTGGTATTCATGGTCTTCCGCGTTAAGGTTTAAGACAAGAAGAGGGTAAAACGAAGTTCGGGACGTTTATGCCCTGTCAGAACTCGTCACCCCCCTCTTTTGAGGAAACCCTTATGTGGAGGCTTCGGTACTCCACGTTCATAGTCATTTACATATCACCGAGATCCACAAAGATGCCTCTCAAACCTGCGATAAAGAAGAGGTACACCGGAGACAGTGTATTATAAGTGGCAAGCATCGCGTGGAGTCTCTTTATCAAATTATTCCAAATTCTTCCGTCCCTCTTCTCCTTAGTATATTACCTACTACAAGAAAGCACCGCGGCGCAGATATACCGACCCTTCCGACATATGTACCTACTCAAAAACTTGGAGCACCTGATAATCCAAGCTTTCACAAGGTATTTAACGGCATCGTCGCGTGTCTCTCATCGTTATATATATACCTACGTGTTAAACAGTTCTATATGCAACGGAAGACAGAACTTGTTCTTAATTATCTGGTAAAACGACACTTAGGTAAATAAATGGTATGCGCTTCGAACAACTATTAATGATTGAAATACATTAAAGAGTGAGTTTATACACAGAAAGAAAGGTTAACTTGATTCAAGATAATTTTGCGGTCCAAAAATGAAGACCGAAATTTTGATTTGATCCGAGAAAATTTCGGTCTTCATTTTTGGATCGAAAAATTATTTAAGGGGACCAGTACAGCGACTTTTCGAGAAATTATCATAGTCCGAAATCAATTTATTTCATAACCAAAGTTCATTTCACATGAAAATATTTTTCTTTTTCAAAATCATGTGTCGTAAGGATTTCAGAGCACCGTTGGACCGATTCAAGTCATCTTGGATTCATTTTCTTCAGAAAACAAATCCTCGTCATGTGAATGTAGGAATTTTGAAAATTTTTCGTTTTGGCCAAGTTATTTAAGAAATGAGTGATAATAATTTTTGCAAATTTGGTAAATTGATCATAACTTATGACATAATTTTTTATTTTAAAATTCCTACATTCACATGATGAGGATTTGTTTTCTGAAGAAAATGAATCCAAGATGACCTGAATCGGTCCAACGGTGCTCTAAAATCCTTACGACACATGATTTTGAAAAAGAAAAATATTTTCATGTGAAATGAACTTTGATTGTGAAATAAATTGATTTCGGACTATGATAATTTCTCGAAAACTCGCTGTACTGGTGTCCCTTAAACTTTTTTTCTGTGTAGTTGATATAGAAGTGGAAAAACCCCGTAGACTCAAGGAACATGCGTGCTTATAATTTCACCAGTATAGTAATTCCGCGAGAGAAGACATCCAATTTACTATACCTACCTGCTGCATTATGGCACACGTGACTGATTATTTTCCAAGGAACGCAAAGTCATAGAAGGCTTGGTTTCGCCGAGGTGAAGGAATAGCCTATGGTGTCATAGTTGCTCTAATTTAATTTTCCTCGCAGTGCATTGAAGGATGAAATTAGTTAATTATCTAGATTCTAGGTATAATAATAAGACGGAAGAAGAATTTTTTATACAAATGATCATTGGGGGAAATAAATAATGGCGAATTGTCTCCGTTCGTTTTATGCGTGTATCATAGCTTCCTCCGGTCTTCCCCGCGGGTGGGTGCACCAGCCGAGAACCGGGGAACCATGGAATCCACCTCCGAGGTTCGAACTTCCAACGAGGCCGTCGACGAATGTGGAGCACTGGGTCACCGCACTCTCGCGACCCGGAGCCGAAGAACCGCGATGCATACGCGACGAATTACAACGTGATTTGAACCCCACGATTTTCACCCCTATTGGTATAGCTGACGCATTTATTCAACCGCAGGAAATATATTTGTTTTGTATACAAATATTACGGTATAATAATTTATTATTTATATTTTACCCTGATGCATGGCTGAAGTCAACGATCGTTTCTTAAGGCATATGAAAAAAAGCTCTAGCTGTTATTGTGAAAATTCCTAATTAATTTTCCCTAGCGAATTATATGGCTCGCAATGTTATGCTCACTGCCTCGGAAGCGCGATTGAGCAGGTCACGGGGGACGTATATAATACTCGTAGAAATAATATCGTTGAAAGTATTTTTCGCTTAATCAAACTTTTCATCTCGAGATCCGGATCGAGCCGACAGAGTAGGTAGTAGGTACGGGGTGAAAGGTTGTGGGTTCATTTTTCGACCTAATTAGACCATCGCGCCCGTCCGCACGAGGATCGGAACAATATCAAATTAATTCTTTATAACTAGGGGTGAACTATAACCCGTTGCAACATGCTTCTGCAAAATTAAATCGATATCTGGTGAGCGAATTCGCGATAAAAACAAAAGGAATAAAAAATAAATAAAAAAAATACAATTTTTTTTTTTTTTTTTTTTTTTTTTTTTTTCAGTCTATGGTTGGTAGACTTTTTGCGGTGCAATTGTCCGGGTCATTCGCGAATATCTTGCACTGGTGAATTTCTACCTAGCGTGACCGAGGCCATTTTATACCTACTTCACGTATACCAACGTTCTACTTAAAACACAAAAGAAAAAGCAACTTTGTTTAGTCGACATTTCATTCGTAACACTTAAAATTATACTCATTACGATACTATTTCCAAGAAAATTTTCCAAATTTTCTTGGTTCGAGAAAAAAATTTTTATTTGATCCGAGAAAATTTCGTTCTTCAATATTTTGGACCGCAAAATTATCTTGAATCAAGAATAATTTTCTTGGCTCAAGTTAAACTTTTTTTTTTTTTTCTGTGTAGCACATCATCATCATCTGAAATGTAATAATAATTGATATTTCCTCAGCAAGTTTAACGCCTTCTTTCCCTCTTTTTGATATAAAAAAAAAAAAAAACAAATAAATAAAAAAAAATAATGAAAAAACGAAAATCAACGAGGACAATCAACCAGTGTCTGAAAAATCGCGAATAGTAGGTAATGCATGAATTAACGATGTGAATTTTTTCGAATCTAAATATGAGAAAATTTTCAACAATATACCGCGTGGTACAGGGGGGTTAAGCTACGTCCCTAAATTTTGGTTCTCTTCCTACGTTCCTTCGCGTATCGTGTTGAGCGCATGCCTCGCAACCCCGCGCAGTATCGGTTAAACACACACCCTCGAAGAAGCTCTTTCACCGAAGCTCGCCTCCCAACACACACCTCCGCAACCCCTACGTTCTATATGACATCTGGCGACAGGCTCTCGAACCAATTCCGAGCTTTTACCAAGCTTCTAACAAGGCGCGAGTATCTTTTGAATCAAATGAAAACCACCCCTAGTTTAATCCCCCAAATATATGTCATCACTTAAATAATAATAACATTGAATACATCAGTGGTAATTGATTCTTATAAATAATTCTACTTAATCGACTAATATGGATGCAGTGATTGTGTATAAAATGTTAAAACTTAGATTCGGTATGATTATAAGTGAATTGAAGCTCGTTTAAAAATCTCGATACAATCTATCAAGGGTTGAAATGAATGTTAATTCCAGTTCCGTGATATTCATAGATGTTTAAAGATACTGGGGGCACCGATTTTTAGATACGGTACTGAAGCTTGCGAGTGACAGAGCCCTCAGAGGGTAGGAAAAGAGGGAGGGTACGAGGGTGGCGGAGTGAGCGAGTGAGCAAGTGAATGAGAGACTGAGAGAGAAATACTTTGTCGAGTCGAGGCACCGTCCGACCGTCCCAGCGGCCACGAGCGAACGGCTCGAGTAGAGATAGTGTGAGACTTCTACCAGACTGAGGCTTTTTCCGGGACTTTATATAAAATACCCTCGCGAAACCGGTGGCAATGCACAGATATAGTGTTGGATAAAGTGCGTGAGGTGTTTACGACGGGGTGACCAAGGTGTAAAAATAAGGTGTAAAGTGTAGCCGATGAGCAGATACGCCAGCAGGGCAGAGTCCTGAACGCATGTAGGAACATGGCCGCATCTAGCCCCTGCCTCCCTCTAGAGGTGAGTGACGAGAAAATATGCTGAAAGATTCAATATCAGATGACAATTTATCGGTGCAGGTTGACACTATATGGGATTAGTTTTTTTTTAATCAGTGCATCAAATGGTCTCGAATTTTCATTCACTCTTAAGGATTATTGGCTCGAATGAAGAAGAAGAAGAAGAAGAAGCAGAAGAAGAAGAAGAAGAAGCGTAGTTATTTTAGATAATGTTTTCGCTACTCCCCCCAAGAGACGCGTTCCATTTCCTATATTATACGATCCTTTATAGAAACGAGTTTTCTATACCTATCTATCTATTTTTGAAAATGAGATGGTTTAGGAATATAGGAACAGCGCGGATGTTACCGCATTTGTTTTTTTTTTCGTTAATGGAATATATTCCGAATTCTCAGAGGTTCGATATGGTTCTTCTTCTTAGCTTGTGCTAGGGCCAGTGGGGGCGAATAAATTCACCGTACCTTTTGCTCAGCGGGGAAACCGCCCAGAAAACCGAATGATACCCTGTGCGCAAGATTTGCGAGGAAGAAATTGGCCAAAAATTTGACTATGCAATATATAGAAAAGCGAGGTTCTTTTTATTTTGACAACATTTCTTACATATACCTACTTGCTTATATAATTCACGTATATAGAGATTTGAAGCTTCAGATTCATAGTCGTAGAAGATTGGATAAAAGTACGATAATATCCAAGTTTCTAAATAAAATTCAAGAAATAAACGAATCATGGTAAATGTAGCAAAAAAAAAAAAAAAAAGAATGTTATTTCCGTTAGCTTTTCATCCCCATCGAAAGAATCTCCGTCCAATGAGTGGGTCAATTAAATTGAAAAGGTCTTAGCTCATCGCAATGTTTAAATTAAAAATTACTTGCTAAGATTTACAAAAATCATTGCACATCAAAAAAAAAAACTTACACTAAAATTTTAAATCATATAATAAAACGGATTCGAAAAGTGATTTTAAAATTGTTCGAATATTTTGTGTTCGTTCTATATATACGAAACGTTATATTATTTCCCCGGCTTTTAATGTTGTCCCAAAACGAATATAGCACACTAGTATAGTTACAATTTATTTATCCATTAAATCTACCGTTTTCATTAAAAGTCTGAACGTTCCGCGCATAGATAGGGTAGAGGTAGTACACTACATATGATAGCCGGAAGAACGTATACTATGAGTGTGTGTGTGTGTGTGTGTGTGTGTGTACACTGCAGTTTTACGCAAAAAATATATACCAACGAATGAAATTCATTTTCGTTTGTGCATTTTAGGTATATGCATATCCTGATGGTTAAAATTTTGAGAAATTATATTATTAGCTACTTGTCGGGTTTTAACGCGGATATATATATATATATATATATATATATATATATATATATGTCGCAACCTATACTATAATGACCTAAACTAATTTCATATATTAGATTTCCGATTGATTTTTTCATTCCCTTATACCGGAAGACTATAGTGTCTACTAATATATATACAATAACGTGTATACACATATAGTGGCGCATAAAACGTTACCGAACTTTTTTGTTTTATCCCTGCATGCGATAGAATGGAACGAAAATATAACGACTCTCTTAATTAAACGCAAAGTGACGCAACGGTATGGTACACGCTGTTTTTTATAGCTCTCCTCTGCAGAACCCCCTATTCATCAATCTATCTACCCGAGTCTTTATCGACTGCGCAGAGTCTATCGCGAGTGAAAAGAATCGAGTATAGGATTTTACGTAGGCTGTCAAAATTATACAGGATTGTTGCATAGGGCGCGAAGAGGTATATGAATATATATACTGTCGGAAAAGTGTTATATCGTATATTTTACGATTGATCAGCCATTTTGGAAGTGTTTTTTTTTTTTTTTTTTTTTTTTTTTTTATTTAAAAGACAAAAACTGCCACGTTTTTCTATGACGAAATCGAAATTTCAAATAAAATGCATAACAGTTCGGAAAAGTCGTATTTAATTACAGATCATCTCACTATATGCAGTTTAACACTGCAGGGAATAAATTTCGAATTTTTTTTTTTTTTTTTTTTTCATTCCCCGCACCTATATTCGCTGTTACTTTTTTTACCAGCTGTTTGATTTGCGGTTTTACGATCACCTAGTATCAGTCATAGCAATTGCGTCGCTCGTCTGTTCACGTCGACCTACATACGCAACGACACGTTTGCGAAGCTGTGTCCGTATATATAAGCGCGCACACGCACAAATATACCAATACATTATGTTATAAATTATAATGTATATCGCGTCACTAATGCCATAAGATCGTAAGCGCCAAAATAAAAAATTTCGTATTTTTAGTGGCAAAATCTTTTTCGTGCCATATAACATCGTTTGGGCATATCCGCAAAAAAAAAATAATTTTTTTCGCGCTTACGACCTTATGGCATTAATGACGCGATATATAAACGCCTACACACGCGGAGAACAGGGCGAAGGAATCATATATTGCATAATCATCAGTAATTAGTGGCTTCTACCACGTTTTTTTTTTTTCTTCTTCTTCTTATTTCCGTATTTTTTCTTTCTTATACTTATATCCTCTGAAGAGACAGCTTGGTACATTCTGTGCCAACGATTAGCAAAAAAATTGCGTCTGGTGTTAATCTACCCCACGCAATAATTCGCGTGGGGCACGATATGCGTAAACTAAAGCACAAGGTGCATTATTCTTAGGGTGACGATATCGTCGATAATTTAATTTCCTTGCATCATATATATATATATATATATATCCCTTAAAAAAAAATGTATAATCAATAACCATGTGTTCAAAAAAATAATAATAATTTATCGCATGGTCAATATCGTTGTTAAAAAAATTATTTTTAATTTTCGAATTTTCATCCCCTGATGCAGTTTAAATATAATATAGCGTGAATTTATTATAGAAATTGAAATGAAAGTGAAAAAAAAAAAAAAAAAGAAAAAAAAAAATCAGCAACGTATTATTATAGTCGAATGCTAAATTTTGACTAAAATATAAACAAAGGTACGAGCTAAAACGAAGGACACGTTGCATGCAATTAATGCGTAGTCGCATGTCGTCACGTAGATACTATATACATACCTATAGACATTTTCCTGTTGTGTTGGTATTCGTGCGTCAGTGAACGCCACGTGATATGCTGCGAGGGGGTTGATTTCAGTTGGCAGAACTGACTCTCGGCTATAGGTTGGAGTGGAGTATAGAAGGTATGAGGGTAGAAGCAACGACGGGCGTGTGGGTGGAGGAGGATGAGGTCGCCGGTGGCGGAGGAAGAGAGAGAGAGAGAGAGAGAGAGAGAGAGCGAGAGGAGCCAGGAGAAGGAGGTGGAGGAGGCGCCATGAATGAACGATCAATAGATATATAGCGGTTACTTTACCCTTATAGGCGTACTTTTTTCATATTTTTCTATTTTATTTCATTTCTATTAGCTGATAGCTGCTGAGCGACATTTCTTTCTTTTTTCTTTTTTCTTCTTCTTCTTCTTCTTCTTCTTAGTCTTCTTCTTAGTCTTCTTCTTATTCTTAATTCTTTTATTTCATATATAATCGATTTTATAGTGTTAGCTTATCTTGAAAATTGAGAAAATTTTCGCGTCGGCGCCACGTAGACGTACTAGTACCTATATATATGTATATGTATATGTACTACATACCTCGTGTCGCGACAATCGGACTACATTCTTTTGACACATGGATTTATTTTTGTAACCATAAAACAGCTGAAATAGTATTGATCATCCAAGTTCACAAACAGTTACGTTTCCAATTTTCCTATAGTACGTTTTAGATATAGCTATACCTATACTGATATTATCAAAATATATCATGCCCAGATATCAGAAGTATCACAGAAAAAAAGGTCAACTTGAGCCAAGAAAATTATTCTTAATTCAAGATAATTTTTCGATCCAAAAATGAAGACCGAAATTTTCTCGGATCAAATCAAAAATTTTCTAGAACTATGAAAATTTGGAAAATTTGAACTCAAGATAATTTTGCGGTCCAAAAATGAAGACCGAAATTTTCTCGGATCAAATCAAAATTTTTCTAGAACCATGAAAATTTTCCAAATTTTCATGGTTCTAGAAAAATTTTGATTTGATCCGAGAAAATTTCGGTCTTCATTTTTGGACCGCAAAATTATCTTTAATCAAGTCAACCTTTCTTTCTGCGTGTATGATCTTTGATTTGTTTAGAAGCAATATCTTACGTTTAGTAAAACACGATTTCAGCCCTTATGCATAAAAATATTTCGCCCTCACAAGTCACAGTTATAATGCTGTGTAATAATTATTTGTTTCTCCTATATACATATAGTGAAATTGAAAATCTATCCTTTTTAGTGATTATAATTCTATCCCTTATAATATTAAGGCTAATTTTGTAGCAGTGGAATAATTTTCCTGCGACGTTCATCTTGCTAGGGGAAATCTGATAATCTAATTTTCCATCATTAATATACACACGCTGTAGATATTATACGTATAATATATAGGTATATTATAGGAAGGTATATGAGCTGGAATATTCGTACAATAAAACATATATATAATACTAGAAGGTTTAGGATTTCTACTCGGTCCCCGTTTATATACCTATAGCAATACTTATCCATACATGTGTATGTGTATGTGATATATATATATAACATAAATATACCCGTATATATATATACCTACGATACGGTATGATATTTTAGGCATGAGAATCTAGTGGTATGTTTTCCACAAACACTATAAGAGGGACGACCGCGATAATTTCGTTGTAGCCAATACGAAAGCAGCGGTAGGAAGTAAGTTTGTCAAAAGAAAAAAAAAAAAAAAGAAAAAAAAAAGGTACTATAGCCACATATCGTTGTTGCGTCGATTGACGATAAAGAATAAAAATCTAGTCGAATAAAATCAGCGTTAAATCTGCAGTAGAAATAAATAAAAATTGAAACAATATGTGTACTGAAAATTCGTAAAAACTTGGAGTTAAATCGACGTGTATAACGTTACTCATTATGCACATGCCAGGCGAAACGGAATTTATATAATCCTCAATGAAATTTTGAAATATGTACTTCGTATAATAAATTCCTTGCCAATTTTTCCGCCTAAATTGCGATACCGCTAAATTACGCACTATACGTAAAATTGCTTTGGTATACATGGAACGTCTCGCCACATGCGGACGGTATGGCATTGAGGATCGTAATGAAGTAGAGACGTCACGTATGCAGTCAGACATTCAAGGCAAAAGGCACCAGTCTCAGTCTCCGCGCGTCTGACCAACAACGTTCGCTACTACTGAAATCTGGCGCCCCGTCTCACGCAACCTGCGTCAAGTAGTAATGCCACGTGCATTGTCAGCCGGTTGTAACCCTTCATGTTGCGCGAGTCAGGTGCTACTACTACTTTCTCTCTTCTAATGTAAATTAACGAACGATGCCTACTCCTCATCGTGTAGTATAGTTCGTTTTATTTTAAATGTGAAAACGTTGAGTGCGAGGACAAAGTGCCGGGGTAATTAGTGAAATAGAAATGATACAGTAGCACTAGTATATCTACTCTACTCTGTTTCTCATTCGTTATATTATATATACCTACCTGTCGTCAGTTCTTCAGTTATTGTTTTTTTTTTTTTTGTTTTTTTTCTCTCTCTCTCTCTCTCTCCTTCTTCTTCTTTTCCCTCACTCTGAGAATACAACAATGGGCAAAGCTTTGAATTGCGCATTCTCTCGGAGGGCATTGTCGAGACTCTTCAGTGTTTCATTTTCGTAGACACGTTAATTTTTGCGTATAATTTTTACCTCTTGTTTATAAATTATCATGTGGTTTCTATCATACAATTTATTTATCCTCATATAACTTCAATCGACAATATTTATCGCTCGCAAGATTTGTTTCTTTTTTTTTTTTTGTTTTTCCAAAAACTTTGGGATCATCCTATATATGCGTGAAATTATTAATACGTATATCTCGTTGAAAAAATGTAGATAGTTTACTCACAAGACACCCTATACAAAAATCCCTATCGTACGAGTGTCTTCTGTCGGCTGACTCAACCATGCTCGTACTACTTGGCAAGTAGCGAAGGCGCAGTGACGCCCGTTCGACCTTAAAGCTCGTCCCGGTAAAGAGCGTAAATTAAAGTAAGACATTTGAGTATCGAAAACAGGTAGAAAAAATAGATCTACCACCGATAATTTCATAATATAATAATAATAAATTTCTATTTCTATCAAACCTTAGCACTAGCATTTAGCGTTGAAACTATAATTCATTGACCCAATTTCTTTCCCGATTATTATTCATTTACATTTTGTATATTATAATATGTATATGGGTTAAAAGGCATCATGAAATTGGCACATCATGACTCGTGACCTATCTGTATCAAATTATTACCAAGAATTAAACCGAAATTTTTGTTATACATAGAGTAGGACGTGTTATATTTTCAGGATGATATCGAACCACCGTTGAGAGCACTAAAAGAACGTGGCCTGTCGCCTTAACGACTGAAAGGCGAATCTGGGCGTGTTTTTAATTCCCGTATATAGTCGATTCAAGAGCACCATTAACCCTAAGAAACGATTCCTATCTCTACCCCGGGTATCGGTTATAACAAACCTGCAGGACTAGTAATCTCGCTCACGCAGTCAAGGAAGACAGGAATTTCACGGAGGGCGCGGTTACGGAATCAGCCAGAGCTCTGACGTTATAGTAGTGGTGGCGCCGATGGTCAGACACATATAAAATAAAAAAGAAAGACAGAAAGAAAGAAAAAAAAAAAAAACACCCGCCCTCAATTCAATCCTTCGCATAGTATCACTTGCCAAGAATCAAGACGCAGATCTGGCTGCGTGGGCATGGCGCTAGCCAAGCTGGCGTCTCCAGATATCCGAAATACTGTAGTATAGAATTTTCACTAAGGCGCCAAGGCGCCAAGGCGCCACATATACCCACGTATATTTCGTCCAGTGACGTCGTCGTCAACTGCAGATAACTCTAGCTAAATAGTGCGATGTAGTTCGAGTATATTAAGGGTGTTTTTATATAGTATGCATATTTTATAACATATGAAATCGAATTCGAGTTATTCTGATTATACCTTTTGCTAATTACGAATCAATTAATCAATCGCTCGTGTTTCAAGGACGAAACTATAACTTAAGCCTCGAGGGTTTTATCGAAGTAGGTATACAGTAGGTAATATCCTTCGTTTCAATATTACGACCTGAAACATATCAAACTATCTTTTAAGAAGTCAGAACTTTGTCGAAGATTTATACGGTGCTGTTCGAGTTTACCCGAATAGATGTTTTCCATTCTATAGAATCTACCCACGAACCAAAAAATCAATGGATAATTTTCCAATGACGGAAACGGATCTGTTTTATTCAACGAATAACGCCGTTTATCTTAGGTGCATAATACTGTTAGTAATGTGGAGTAATGTTGACAGTTAATATCTATACGTATATACACGCGATTTATGACAACGAAAAAATCATTCAAGACATTTTTCATCGAGGTTTAGGATTTTTTTCATTTTTTTTTTTTTTTTTTATTTACCTACATGGCTGCAGTATATTAGATGACTTGGTGATTATATGTATTTATAAATTGCATATAGAATCTGTTTTATTTCTTTTTCGTTCGTTGATTAATCTATACAGAAAAAAAGATTAACTAATTGAGCCAAGAAAATTATTCTTGATTCAAGAAAATTTTTCAGTCCAAAAATTTCGGTCTTCATTTTTGGACCGCAAAATTATCTTGAATCAAGTCAACCTTTCTTTCTGTGTAGCTGCAGTCTTGCTGTATACAAATTTGTCGCAATTGCAGAAATTGTGCCGCAATACTCGCGTCATTTCTAGATACCTATGTAGTAGGTATAGTATTGGGATTTGATGATCCGAGAGAAAATGTAAAAAATCGAGTCCGATTTTCTGCTTATACCTACTCAGCTGGCTAGTATCTAGGTAACATTGTGCAGTCCATAGCATCGTGAAACAAAGATATATTTTCCAATGTATCTCCCATAGCTCTAAGCGTACCGCAAGTTCTATGATAAAGAGTTGCTTTGTTGGCCAGACAACTGGGCCACCCTCTGCATTAAATCTTCTTTCAACTCTGAAGAAATCGTTACAGCTTGAAGCAGTGTGGCTGGCGCCTAAATACACGAAATAATCTTGCCAAAAATCGCCTCGTCCTCTCGCTAACCCTCATGGCTGTGGCTGGAGGGAACGCGACTAAGGGTAGGTTGGTAGGTAGGTGGGCGACGTGGGGTGGTTCGCATGACGTCACGTTGGACGCCATCTTTCCCGATGACGTCAGCGGGCGCGGGTTGCGTGGCCCTGTGGCGTTTGTATTGGTGTTTAAAAGAACGGCTGGGCTACCTATACTCGTCGTTGTAATACCGGTGCGTATTCACAGCCATGGATTTTACTCGTATATATATATATATACACATGCGTTGTACCGGTTAATGTGTAACTTGTCGGTTACGGGTTACGGGTTTTGGGTAGAAGGTAGAATGTAGAAGGTACCAACGTATACGTGCTTACGTATACTATTTCTATGTGTCTATGTATGTATGTATCTATGTACATATCTATGTACTCGCGAGGTATTCCATTCCCTTGAATACGGTCTGATTGGGTTGTTATCGAGTATGTTATACGTGCATAATCGTGATAAGATTGAAGGTGAATGGCAATTCAAACGCAATTACAAACCCTTATATATATATATATATATATATATATATAATAACATATATGTACACGTTACATAGAATCCATGTATACATATACTAGGTACACGTATGCGTCTTAGGGTGGTTCAAAAAAGACCTCATTTCTCAGATGTTGCTGCTCATCCGTGAATATGTTGTTTGTGATTTTTAAAAATTATTCCATTTTTTTGAGCTTCATTGGACAATATTTATTACTGCCTCAGTGAAGTTGAAATTTCGAAATTTTGCCATTTTTGGCAATTTCAAAGTTCTCAGATCAAAGCGCTCATCTGGCTACCTCGAGATTCTCATTCAATGAGCATGTTGGTTCAAGATGAGACTCGTACGATAATATTTAGTACTGCCTCGGAGACATTAGACAGTTTTTTCAATATTTTGCGTTTTTTCAGAGATTTGATCGCCAGGTGCTGCTCATGAGACAGTTTCATCTTACCAATATAAGGAAAAAATCCACGCAGTTTGCAGTCTGCGGGACCATTTTTACTACTGCCTCATTGAGCGCGACTTTCCTTCAAGTAAAATTAGCAACATGAGGCAGTAGTAAAAATGGTCCTACAGACTGCAAACTTCGTGTACTTCTTCGTTAAAATGGTAAGAAAAGACTGTCTCATGAGCAACACCTGGCGATCCAATCTCTAAGAAAACCCCTAAATAGTAAAAAAAACTTCAATGTCTCTGAAGCAGTACAAAATATTATCGTACGAGTCTCATCTTGAACCAACATCCTCATTGAATGAGAACCTAGAGGTAGTCAGATGAGGACTTTGATCTGAGAACTTTGAAATTGCCAAAAATGGCAAAATTTCGAAATTTCAACTTCACTGAGGCAGTAGTAAATATTGTCCTATAGAGCTCAAAAGAATGGAATAATTTTTCAAAATCACAAACAACATTTTCACGAATGAGCAGCAACATCTGAGAAATTAGGTCTTTTTTTGAACCACCCTAATGCGTATATATCTATGTATGGAGTTTACGACAAAAACATAACAATTATAACGCTGCTTAAAGAATGATGATGATGATGATTGTAAAACGTATGAAGATAGTATTGAGTCTCGTTGTTATTTGTACTATATTAAATAATATACTAACACGACGACAAAAGCTTCGAATCATTGAAATTGAAATTGATGTGCAGCTCTAAATTTTTTGAGCAGTTGTATTTTGTTATTTTTGTTATTTTTTTTCTTTTTGATCACTTGCCAATGAACTTGCGAGAAATATTTAGCACATAGCTTAATATATTGTGTCGAGAACTGCGTTATTAAAAAACTTTGACAATCATAAATACCGTCAATTCGATTTATCGAAATAGTTTTCTCGGCTGGATTTCTTTCGCAGAAAATCTATCATATCGCCTATATATAGTAGGTATAGCTATTTCGTTGAACGACCTAATGTTGAATTGATTATAGTCTCTGACTCGATTCAAACCCACGTAATACACGCACGGAATCGGTTCTATATAGTTTCTTGAAGGAAAACGAGGAAACCCTGAGCGCAGTAGGTATCGAAGAAAAAAAAAATAGGAAAAAAAAAAATAAAAAATAAAATTATAGTAAAATAAATTATGCGGTAACGCGATACCTACCTACGCCAAATTCTTTTTCACCTATTTAACCGTTATAGTTTTCTACGTTGAAATACTCTTTTGTCACGCCTAAACTGGGGAGGTGTGTGCACCTTATTCATCGAACGGGCACGAGAATTGAAACACTCACTCGCTGACTGCGAGACGACTTATAGGAAGCAGAATATCACGTGACGACAATCGCTCGTTCACACGCGTTAGAAAAGATACTATCTGACGAGTATAATTGAACGATTAATAACCAAAAGTGTTGAAAGCTTCGATCGAACCGAATACTAATCAGCCACGCTATACCTATATATATCTACGTTTGTGTAACAAACTCTTAAAGTAATAGGCTCTGCGACTGTCGTACATGACAAATTTTTCCTTAAACCTTCACTCAGAAAAAGGTCTTGGTTGACACAACCAAAATTTCGGTTATTATATGCACAATCGCATTTTTTTGTTCAGTCAACCAAAAATTTTGTTGGAATAGCCAAAATTTTTGGTTGTACCAACAAAATTTTGGTTATCCGAACGAAATTTTTGGTTGACTGAACAAAAAATTTAATTGATGACTGAACAAAAAATGTGATTGTGCATATATAATAACCAAATTTTGGTTGTGTCAACAAGACCTTGTTCTGAGTGTTCCCTCCCTTCGAAAATCGTACACACAGAAAGAAAGGTCAACTTGAGCCAAGAAAATTATTCTTGATTTAAGATATAATTTTGCAGTCCAAAAATTTTTGATTTGATCCGAGAAAATTTCGGTCTTCATTTTTTGGACCGTAAAATTATCTTGAATCAAGTCAACCTTTCTTTCTGTGTAATCTTTATCTCTGCATACTATAGTCGATACTTCGTATGACTCTTAGTGCAGGTAGGTAAAACCTTGATATAGGTATAATATCTGAGGAAACGTCTCTTCGTTCTGGATATGACATGTCCGAAGGTTATACCTACCTACTGGAATTTATGTAACGACGTAACCAGATAGACTTTTTGCCCTCTGATACCGCTACCATACTATGCCATTGCGATCCTTGCCAAATGCTCGTGTTGCAACTAACATATCTCATACATGTCACAAGGGGATATAGTAGAGGGTGTTTGACAATGGTGAAAGTAGCAAAGCCCCAGAGCATCGTCCTATACATATATACAAGTATGTATGTATGTATGTATGCAGGTATACGCGTGTTCGCAAATACTAGAAGAAACCTATATGCGAATGTCAGTTTGTATTTTAACATTAGATAACTAAATCTTATTTAGTTCTTACAAGGTTCTATATACTAATATAGTTCTCTTATTGCGAAACAGACATTTCTTTCAGCTTTCATATAGTATTACGACTCATTTACATCTCGTATTATAAGATATATATATATATATACGGTTTTATCTATTACCACCTTTGTATATAATTATCGTCAGTATATTAACGTTACGAGTTGATACTGTGTATAGACACCTTGCGTGTCGTTAAACAAGTCCATATGGAATTCAAATGCAGGAGATCAATATTTACGAAAAAAATTAAAATAAAAGAAAAAAGAAAGAAAAAAAAAAATTACGTAATTACGTAGAGTGCGTTGAGGAATTGGGCTTAATGGGTTCTCCTCCAGGTATATTATGCGTATACGTGTGTATATATATATATATAAATAATATATATATATGTGTGTATATATCTGATATAAATACATTATACCTAATGAGAAGTAGAAGACCCTGCGGTGTTGCAGAACGATTGTTTCACACGTGGATAAACTCAGTTTGTGAATAAGCGACTATCGAACATTTGCAATAAGCTGAATCTCGTATAGTACTAGGTCCCAGCAGCTATAGCTACTCCTCGATGTACTTTTTTGATTTTTACGTTTTTTAGTTCGCGAACTGCGGATGTGGGGTAGGCGTGGTCGGGCGCCTCGTGCGCCCACGAGGCGTCGCGACGCCGAAGGGACTCGTCAACAACACAATTTTCCTTATTTACTATTTTCCAATGACTCATCCTCGCGTAATCAATTATTCGCATGAGCTCGTGCGAGAGATATGAAAATTAATTTACACATATACGAATCTACGGTATTACATAATAATATAGTCATTGACTATATGACTCTGCAACGTCCGTTGCCATAATAGAGACAACAATAAAAATCCTTAAAAATTTCATTTTTCCCAGTGTCTCACACAGATTTGTAAAGTTTATTATTCAAATTTAAAAAAATGATTATAATGTCTGTTTAGTCGCTTCATAGGCAAATAAATCTATATATGATTATTTTATAGAAAATAATGAAAATAATATCTTTGTCTATATTTGTATACAAGATATTTTATAATTCAGTGCCTCTCATAGATCGCGCTATGATTATAATTATATAGTTATTGTACGATATATAGGTATATACATGTATGTGTGTATTCGTTGGCGCCGACAGATCGACCGCTGACAGAAACGGGTTGGAAATAACAGATAGAATTGGCAGACGCCCTTGCCAAACGACCAAAACTGTCTACTTGTGGGGATGATTTCATATATTATATCCATGATACCACATACATCCAATGGCAATGGAATTTATATAAATGTTTAGCTCGTGTTTTTCGACTCATATTGACAGCCTGGAATAAATGATTACAACGTGAAGTTATTTAGCCGCATATAGGGGAGAGTGGCCTAAAGCGGGTACGTTAACGATAAAAGCCCAAAAATCTTAGTTTTCGTTTGATTAAAATAACAATTTTGGTTTTTTTTTTTTTTTTTATTAGGAGGATTATCGAACTTCAAAATAATAAATCATCATTGTATCATTTTATATCAAGTAATCATTTATTATCAAAAATTCAAAACTCCTCAAAAACCCGCTTTGCCCTGATAGGAGGCCTAAAGCGGGTATGCGCTATAAGCTTGATAAATCTTAGCACATATTAATTTGTCTGAACATTAATGATGAGACTTTAATCATACATCTAATTATCGTAAAAAAAAAAAAAATGACTCTTTAAATAGTTATTTCAGACTCATTTCATCAGTCTTAAGTAACTAAAAGTCGCTAAAAGTCTCTCTACCCGCTTTGCCCGGAATCACATTTTTTACTTAAATGCATAAATAAATGTACTACTTTTCGACTGGTCAAAAGTTACATAACTTTCATTTTTTTTTCAAAATTCACCAATTTTTTTATATTGCGCCTAGTTACGCCATGTCACACCTCCGATCCTCGAGTGGGACTGATTGAAACTTGGGAGTGTTTGGGTAATCACGGTATACGTACACATTTACACTCGCGTTGCATGCGGCAGCATACGAACGCCTACCCGCTTTAGGCCACTCTCCCCTATATATATTTCAACGGGGTGAAAAGATATTCCAATTCATCATATTATAGTTATTTCTGTATCTTTTAGCTACGGTTTAAAATCGTAGATGATATACTTTTATCGATTGGTCATGCGTATACATATACAGAGATTTATTTATTAATGTCTAATTCTCAGTTTCCGGCTTTCAAAATGTATCGTATAATTCATTTGGTCGGTTGGTATATATAGCCTCCATGGCAATTCCCATACCTACGCCTGGAAATCCGTAAAAGTCCTCTTTTAATTTTTTATAAGCTAACTGTTCATACTGCTCGTATACACGCGACACGCTTTGGTTGGAAATGAATTTCCTGCAAGCAATTCGTAAATGTTAACCGAGACTCGAGTTTTAGTCACGATAAACGTTGTCATAACTCCGATATATATGCGCATAATGCAATACTTCAGGTATTAAATTATAAGCAATATATACTACCGCATGTAGATATAGTATGCGGTGCATATAAGTTAGCGCATCAGTTTTATGTCTAACGAGAGTGAAACCTTAATCATTTCCCCGAGAATACTAATATGGATCGTGTCTATATATGGTTTTTTTTTTTTTTCCACTGGGCTGCACTGCACCATCAAGGATAATTAGTTGCTCACACGAATATAGTACCTATAGGTATGCAAAGGTGAAGGGAGATTTGGTATCGTATATAATACGTTAATACAAAAGCTTCGTGAGCTACAGGTGCAGAAGAAAGAAATTGTTAGGTAGCTATTTTTGATCGGATTTAAAGAGATTTATTTAAATTTCTTTATATACAATGCTCGATGTAAAGTCTATTTGTCGAAGAAATTTTCACAAAACGATATTCCCGGTTAACAATTTTGAATAAAAGTGCAATATATTTCAGAATGGTCCGTTATAATCGATTGTATAGTCAGCCGATGCCGTGCATCAGTAACAAAAGGATTATTTAACGTTTCGACGGGCTTGTAACCTATTGTACAATGTACGTACATAGAGTACAGATTGAAAAGCGTTTTTCCATTATGAAACATGTTCCCAATTACATCTTATCTCTTATGTATTTTTTTAGTATAGTTCTATAGCCTTTGAACAGGAAGATTCATGCTTTTCAGAAATTTGCTCTCTATTATTTCTGCAGAGACTAATAATCTGAAGGGCAGCTGGATCGCTTCTTTATACCAATTCTCAATAAGCATCTGCACAGAAAAAAAAAAAAAAGGTTAACTTGAGCCAAGAAAATTATTCTTGATTCAAGATAATTTTGCGGTCCAAAATATTGAAGACCAAAATTTTCTCGGATCAAATCAAAATTTTTCTCGAACTAAGAAAATTTGGAAAATTTGGAGGATCCGAGAAAATTTCGGTCTTCATTTTTGGACCTCAAAATTATCTTGAATCAAGTCAACCTTTCTTTCTGTGTAGTCATAAATACTGGAAATTCCCCTGATATAGGGGAGAGTTGCCACTGCATTGGACCGCCACCTAAATTGGACCGTTTCAATTTGGTAATTTTTTGCAACTGTATCTTCTCAATTTTGAGAATTGTAAAAATGGATACCATCAGTACTAGAAATTCTCTAAACATTCCTATTTTTACAATTCTCAAAATCGAAGAGATACTGTTGCAAAAAATTACCAAATTGAAACGGTCCAATTTAGGTGGCGGTCCAACAGTGGCAACTCTCCCCTACTAAAAGACGGAGTCAGTCCATGTATACTATTGCGAATATGCGTACGTAGTAGTAGGTAGTACATAAATTTACACACTGCGCTTGCTCTTGAAAAGAAAAAGGCTCGCGCCTGTCCGAAGGTTAAATGCATTAGTTGAAACTGGTGGCCAGTGGCCGGCCCTCTGACATAGTAAAGGCCTGGTCGTATACTCCCTTTAATGTAATAACCTACAACTCCATCACCTAACGGCCGCCTAGGCGGTTGCATTAACTATTATCGAGCCATTTATGCTTCCGTATGTCCGCAGTCCCTTGCGCACACAGTGTACCTTCGTACACCAGGGTGTAGTACATTATATATGTATGTTGAAATTCGATCGTCGTTAGTTTCACGTTTGTGTCTCCATTATCTAGATTACTATTAGTAGGTACAAAGTTTGTATTAATATTTTATTATTAAACCGAGCCGTCAAGGTGCGGATATAGTAATAAGATACCATTAACTTGGGTTGTCTTAAAACACTTTTACGCTTCAATTATAATTATAATTAAAAAAAAAAAAAAAAAAAAAACAGGCTTATTGCAATATACTGCAAAAAATTCTATATACTAGTGGTCCATATTTGGGCCAAGAAAGAAAGCCTGTAAGTTTCGAGGTGATAGTCATTGTCGAAGTAGAAGAAAGAGCGATATAAGAAATAGCCAATCAGTTTTTGGGTGATTTGAAAAACGCAGTTGCAACATATTGGAAGAAAAATGTACGTTCAAATTTTGTTCAAATATTTCATTGATTTTCTTACTCAAAGGAACAATTATACAAAATATATCCAGGAATATAAAAATATGAACATTAGAATGCATATATTAGGTAACGTGTATTTCAGAACGTGGAATAAATGTGCATTAATCAAATGTGAGATTATGCTTAGGGTTTTCCCTCATCTGAAAGGTCATAGAAAACAAATAAAATGATCTCGAAGATTCTGGATCATGATCTACAAAAATTGGGGGCACTTTATAGATCGGTCAAAAAGCAGTACCATCTTTTTCTATCTTCTCGAATACGAAAGAAGAATCAATTGCACATTTTATAAGGGAATCAATTTTGCCTCTGAAATCGGTGTAATTGAAAATAATATCAAGTGTTTTAAGTCACTCCGCAGACCGCAGTTGACGGTACGAAAAAGGAAACGATCCCATACAGAAATTCACTTCTTTAATTGGCTCAGGTCGTCATACATTACTATCTTACAGAATTGGATAAAAGACGAGAAGTTGGCAAAGAATTGTAGGACACGTTAGAGCTTCTACATCCCCTTTGCAAATTGTATAATTATAGGAAATAATATGCTCATGTATCATATTATATACTATGCATTTTTAATGAATCTATTCGTGATGCATTATATTCATTCATATAGGTTTGTTTATAAATTATTTTTCCCTTAATTAGTAACGTAGAAGAAACCAAAATTTGCCATTCAGAAGTCAGACCCAAAAATCGTGTCGACCGGTGTTATTAACGCACATGCGGTATATAAGATCATAGTGATTTATTCGCAATTTTAAAATACCAAAATATCTCTCAACATATTTTTTTCCCTGTAGGTAATTAAAAATCATTTATCTATGTTACGGGGTCGAATCCATAAGCTTTCAAAACCTGTACCTACTCGATATTATGATAATTCAATAAGAATTTTACCTTCAGATTTTTAAATTTATCGCCCAATTTTATAACACAAATTATACCCTTGGATTGACCCTAATAATCATCATATTATTATACCGATAATTATCATACGTGGATAAAACAACCCCAAGCTACCCAACGGATCACGAATATCAACAATGTTGTGTTACACTGTATTACAACGTGATCTGTTGATTACCCACGGGGTTATTTCCACCCATAAGATAACTAACGTTTATGCAACCGAGCATCTGCATTAGAGAAGTTAGAATAGTTTATCTATCAGTCTAACGCACATAGTAGTTCAAATTTTTTTTAATAAATGTGTAAAAAACAAATGATACTGAACAATAATATCATTTCGCTGCATATTTTTGATTCTGAAATAAATAAATAAATAAATAAATAAATAAATCATTTTATCCGAAAATTCCATTTCTCGGAAGTGCAGTCTGAAGTGGTGAGTTTTACCGCCGCGTCGCTCGCGTCACCCCCGTTTAGGGTCCGCAGCACGTGGTGGTGAGCTGCCAAACCGTTCGGTTGTTGACTGTTCACTTGTGTAGTACGAAGCATAGCATAGCATAGCATACACACTACACGGTAGAACTGTGTGACCGTGTGACCGTGTGACAGACAGTAGGTAGTCTAGTATGTCTAGGCAGCTGTCGATTACGACTAGAATATATATTCTGTTGACAGATTCGTAAACTGTTGTGGATATTGCGATGTCGAATTGTCCTTCCGAGTTCCCATCGGTCAACCTGATGCCTTATAAACACATCGATCGTAAGACTTGTCTGATTCAAATACATACGTATATATATATATTCTATTCAACAACGTATCAAGGGTTGTCGCATATGCATATTTATCATACCATTATCTATTATACATATGAATAATACTCGAGATTCTTAATCATACTATTTTATCACCTATCATATAATATCAACGAAATAAACCTCTTCAAACATTTCTTTCGCCAATAAATAATAACAACAACCAAACAACCATCATTTCTTATTCCCTGACACATAGGTACTACCTACTTGTTTATAAATTTCGTTATTGCTGTATATATAAACGTAATATTCATGTTGTCAAAATAGTGATAAATAACAAACAACAATAACGTTACAAAAATCGAACAAAATCTCTACAGACTCAAGTCTCATCGTTTTATAATTATACAATCTATTACATAACAATTATTTTATTAATAATTAATTACAGGTTGGCAGCAGCACAAGAGGCGGCTCAAAGGGATCCTGGATATACGAGTCAGTACCGCCGACGGCAGAGGTTGGCCGGACTGAGTGGTCTCGGTGACTGGACTAGCTTTGGAGGGGAGGTAAGAAAACCAAGGGTTCATATTTATCGGTTGTACATGTTACAGTAATGTTTATAACGTAACAATTTTAACTGAAATAAATGAAAAAAAAAGCCTTGATAATTTAAAAAAAGTATAGTTTCTAATTCATCGAACATTGATGGGTCATACCATCCTGGGAATTATGAATACACTGCTTTTAATGGGTTTAAATTCTCAAATATAAATCAATTTGTGCAGACGACTTGAGGACTCTGATAGAATCCAAAAGAAATCGTGATGTTTGGGAAAGGTTTGACCCACATTATGCATATTTTACATCATGTATTTCTTCAAGTCCAACAGTAATATGCTGAAGACAGAAAAATACAAAATCACTCGGTTCCCGCAAAGAATAAAATCTAACGTTGGACCGATCTTTGCATTTTTAGTCTTCAATCGTTCCTAAGAGATGCCTCTATCAGATGAGCATAGAACTTTTTAATATCGCAAGAATTACTGGAGTGGTTTAATTTTTTAGAATCTTTTTTTTTAGAATTTGGGGAAAAAAATTTACTTTGTTTACATTATCTCAATCAAAAATTAGTTCATCGAAAAGTTCTATGCTCATCTGATGGAAGTATCTCTTCTGAACAATTGAAGTCCAAATCTTCCGAGATCGGTCCAACGATTGATTTTATTCTTTGCAGCAAGCGAGTGATTTTGTACTTTTCTGTCTTTAGCATATCGCCGTTGGACTGGAAGTATGACATAATGTACAATATGCATGATGAGGGTCAAACCTTCCCCAAACACCATGTTTTTGTGGATTCTATCAAAGTCCTCAAGTTCTCTGCAAAAATTCTAATTTTCGAAGAAGTAAACTATAGGTAGCGTTCGTTTGATTGATAGCATTTAGGAGAAATAGAAAAACGTAATAGTTTTCACTGGTAGATGAGATTCTTTCATTAGGTATAGAATTGTATGGAAGTAATTAGATTCATGTTTGAATATTGAAAATGTATGAGAATTATAAGCAGTAAAAACATTTTCATATTCCCCTCATTTAGCGTTCAGTAAATTAATTAGAAACTAAAAGAATCAAATTTATCAAAGTTAACGGCGCATGCAGCTAAAAAGTAAGCTTCACTCTGTTGTTTTGATCAAACGTAATTTTAAACTTTTGATGATGGAACTTTTTTAAAGACAGATTCATAGCCAGGTATATAAAAATCTATGAAAATTAAACTACTCTGTACCATATTTGAAAATAGTACACACTAATACCATGCTCTTGGTCTCAAGGGGATATGAAAGGTGAATTATACACTTCGAATTTTTGGCAGACCGTTTCCCAGCTAAAACACATCCGATCGATGTGAAATTGATATCAGTGACGTAGAAAATGTTCACGGAGGGCATGATGCTCTTGGATTTCCAAAAAGCGAAAATAAAATGTACAATTTTATATCAAGAGTGATATGTAACGAATAATCGTTGTTGCTGATGTTGTACTTGATAAATACGAAAACACCCGAAACATTTTCGCTTTTTAGAAATCCAAGAGCATCATGCCCTTCGTTCACTTTTTCTGCATCACTGATATCAATTTCACATCGATTGGATGTATTTTAGCTGGGAAACGGGCTGCCAAAAATTCGAGGTGTATAATCCACCTTTCATATCCCCTTAATAATAATAATAATATTAATAATAATAATAATAAGAATGATTTAATTCGTTTGGATAAATAAATTGTTTTCACCAGGTACCTGGTCTGGTCGTCATGGCACCAGGCCGTGATCAGGGGGGCGGGGGTGGGGCAAACAAGATCCCATCGTCGTTGTTCATATTGAGCGAAGACAACTTTATTCGGAAACATACCCGGTTTATAATCGAGTGGCCGCCCTTCGAGTACGCGGTACTACTTACCATCATTGCTAACTGCGTGGTGCTTGCTCTTGAAGAGCACCTGTCCTGCCACGACAAAACCGTCCTTGCTCAAAAACTCGAGACAACGGAGATCTACTTTCTGGCTATATTCTGCGTAGAGGCAAGCCTTAAAATCTTGGCCCTTGGCTTTGTTCTTCACCGTGGTTCCTATCTCCGTAATATCTGGAACATCATGGACTTT
Organism: Tenthredo mesomela; assembly: GCA_943736025.1. Taxonomy (NCBI): domain Eukaryota; kingdom Metazoa; phylum Arthropoda; class Insecta; order Hymenoptera; family Tenthredinidae; genus Tenthredo; species Tenthredo mesomela. The sequence continues at coordinate 32,140,084 of OX031015.1, read as the reverse complement.
TTTGTCGTCATTATCGGGTAAGTAAACATTTCCATTTTTGGCAATACAGGAGATTTTTTATTTCTAATACTATTTATATTTAAAATTAAGAATATCAACGAAATAAACTTATATATTATTTGTTTTTATATATTTTATCAGCCACTGAAAAAAAAAAAACTTATCAATCATTTTCCAAGATTAGAGGCGCAGGCTGATTACGATACTTAGGTTTTTTTCATGATCGTTATTTCACCGTTTTGTTACAATTAGTTTTTTTATAATTTTCAACAATTTAAAATTTTCTAACGCTGCGCAAATCGACTAATAATATCCAGATCTATACTGTATTCAGTTTTTACAATATATTCGCTCATCTTTTATACATGGCGATGATCATTTTTCATTTCCCATTATGAATTGTCAATACCGATTCTTGTACAGCAAAAGAAAGGAACACATATGATATATCCACTAGATCACCCAACGAAGTTGGGAAATATCTAAATTCCACATAGTTTATATTATGCTTAATATCAGAAGCAAGAAAGAAAAGAAGCTCTGGTTTCTCTAAGACTACCCTAAAGTTATTCCGATAAGACAAGGGTTTTATATTCTGAAATAATATTTATGAAAAGACGAAGAGTTTCAATGATTTACTTGATAGAATTGAATGATCAAAAAATTTTTCGACTGTTAGGATAAATAATAATCTATGGTTCGCCCAGTAGTTTGAGTTATTAAATTATTATGACACTGTAGCAGGAATAGGAGAAATTTGAGAATCAATATTTCCTAAATTTTCGTTATGATAATATATCAGCATTACATTTTTGATCTTACGCTAATACGGATCTCGTATCTATCTTGTATTGAAAAGAATATGGACTAGGTGACTAGGTAGAGTGCGAATCAGAACTATTTGGCGTTAAAAAAAAACGCGTAATAACATTGGAAATAATAAGTAATCTATCTATCGGTAAGGTATATATAGGTGATTGTCATCTAGATTTTAGAATAAAAATTGGATTAGGTCAATGACGGTGTTTGCCGAAGCAAAAGTGGACCTGGACCTCCGTATGCTGCGTTCGTTCAGGGTCCTCAGACCACTAAAGCTGGTTTCAAAAATTCCAAGTGAGTCAGCGGCTATAAAAATTTTCCAATAAATCTCACGTGTCCATAGCTGCTGTCGGTGTCTTAGACAATTTGTATTAGATTATCCAATATATTAGTCAAGTTGAAATAGATTTCATAATAGATATTACGCTATTGTTATAGAAAACGAGAAAACCCAAAAGTAATTAACATTCATAGATTCTCTTACAGTTTCTTGAGCCAAGATCAGATCATAAAGGGATTATGGTATCTTTTCTTACCAAAGAACATTGACAAATATTTATAACAACGTCAAGCCTTGGATATGGTCAAATATCCCATAGTTATTCGAAACATTCTGTTAATTTAATTACCTGATGTGTGTCATTATTTATCTAGTAAACAATTCACCATCATTATTTTTCATTATTATTTTTCATTCAATTTCGCACAATCATATAATCCATCTCATTACATACAGAGATTTGCCTTGCTTTCTTAAAATCAATTTCACAATCACGATATAGTAGTATCTAAATCTTGGAGTTTGCATACTCGATTCATCCGTGGATGTTATCAAAGTATTACAATCCTTCCAAAGAACTTTCTATATCTGATCAGAAAGAAGTGTTTTCTGAACTTGGCAGTAGATAAATAAATTCATATAGGTAGATTACTCCATTATTAAAAAAAAGTGTCTTTCAATATGGTGCTGGTCATAGATCAGTTTGAGCGTAATAGATGTCCGCTAGATGAGTTTTCCATATTGGAAATACGAATTTAGGTATACAATTTAAAATTTAGCCATATATATATATTCGTTAGATAATTAATACAGTATTTAATATATTAATTAACATAATGATTACCCTGATAGCGTCTATTTTGATGCGTTGATGCATATCTCCAACCAGTCAATTATAGATTTGACTATAGGTAAATACATGTTATAGATTTGTACACATAGGTATAATACACTCGCACCCATATCTTACTGTTTGCTAGATATTATTATTTCATATATCTGTTTTTAATTTTTTTTCTTCATCATTTTTTATTTTTTGTCAGTAGGTTTTACCATTATCAATGAAATATTTTCAGACGATGTATTAACGTTGGACGTTTAAAATTTAATAACTCGCAGATAGCATAAGATACACACTCTGCAGTTGAGGGATCAAACTTCTATTATTCAAGTTTATAAGGGAATAGTAAAAAATGACTACAAAGGGGATGATCATAAAATGTTTGTCTCTCTCAAAAAAAAAAAACAGGATCCAATTATTTCCATTGAAAAAAAAATGACCAACTGCAATGTGTTGTACAAGAATAGCTAGTGTGGATAATTAATATCTACATTATAATTGTTTTATATTTGAAATTATAGACATAGAACTAGAATTGTTCATAGAATAGAATTGGAACAGATATTATAACATATTGAAATATAGTCCTAAATATATGCTCTATTCAACAAACGATGTAATACATATAAAAATGACCTTGTTTATTTGATGCAAAAGCTCCATCTCATCTGATAAATATTCAATATTATTATTCTAATCATAGAATTTGATTGGTGATATTTTTTTTATCTATTTTTTTTCTCACCGAAACAATATAGTAGTTATGTTGAGATTATTTTTTTATACACAATTAACATAACATAACATAACATAAGTGAAAAACCAAAAGTAAAGAATGATTCCTGATATATTTGAGCCATTAATTTATAGATATTTGATATTCACTAGGGCTATCGATAGATATTAGATTTGTATATTAAGAAGTTAATAAGTAGTGATTTAGCACTATAGAGTAGTAAGTAGTAAAGTGTGGCGGGGTGTGTGTGTTTGGGGCAGGATCATCATGGCGCTCACGTCGGGCACGGATCTACGCACCCTGCGTGCTATACGCGTGTTGCGACCCCTCAAACTTGTCTCTGGCATTCCTAGTGAGTACATTTGTTTATATGAAACAAACGCGAAGAAAGGTAACATATATTACAATTACAGATCTCACAGTAAACATAATATTCCCTTGTTCCTATAAAATCACTTTGTGTCTTTTCCATTACGTTATAATATTATAAACTCACTAAAGTTAAAGTACTACGTTCTATCCCAGAAAGGGGTACCGATTCTCAGCAATTTAGTACCTCGTATCAGTTTATATTCATTTACTCGATTCTCACAAATGATTCGCTAATAGTTTTGTGGAGTATTCGTGGTGTTTGCCAACGTGAGTGAAAGTTACAACAGATTTATTGAAAAAGCTGGGTTTCAACTGTTTTGATTTACACATGCAATCAATTAAGCAAATACGATATTTTAAATCAAGTTTGAGGTAAAAACAAACAATAACATTTTGGGGGATACCGAAAATTTAAAAATCAGACTTGTAATAGCACCACCGTGTGTCTTCTTGACCCTGTATAATTCCTCTTTACGTCTTAATTTTCCTTATTACCTCAGATATTAACCAGCACTAGCACTGTGAGGTCTGCAATTCACATATGAGAAATACTATAAAGTAGTAACGTAATAATCGTATTTTAACGTACATTAGAAGTATATTAAAGACTGAGAACCAGAAGGATGGATTCTCATATATTGGGTTTACGTTCTTCTGGCTTTTAGACCTCGGTATTAATCTTAGCATAACTTGATTGTTCTGCAATCTTTTTGCAGCATCTTTTATAGAAAACAAAAGTAATGATTTCAAGATGTAACTCAATAACTGAAACGATTTAAAGACGATAACGTTTAAAGTCATACTTATTCTCTCTTCAATTTCCTATTATGATGATGACAAAATATACATAACTAAAATCACTTGTTGAAAATTCAAGCCAATTTATAATGAAATAAGTAATAAATAAACAATGCCACATTATTTTCGTTTTCATTTTTTAATTAGGCCTGCAAGTGGTGCTCAAATCTATCATCAAGGCCATGGCACCGTTGTTGCAGATAGGCATGTTGGTCTTGTTCGCAATTATTATATTTGCCATCATTGGTCTGGAATTTTATTCAGGCGCTTTGCACAAAACATGCTACAGCATAGAAAATATGAGTAAGTAGTTACTCGTTGAAACACCATAATTTTCAACAAAATTTTCTTCGCTACATGTCCTTATAAAATGAATAGATAAGATAAGTCGTCATTTTTATCTACTTAAAAGATTAGAGATTCTAATTCAAAGCTAAAAAACTAATTCTTTTCTTCCCATGAACAGATATAATATTGAAAGAAGGCGATGCGGCTGTGCCATGTAGTACAGACAACATGACAGAGCGTCCATGGGGTGCTCATGTATGCGACGCCGATGAATCTGCGTGTATCGACCAATGGGAAGGGCCGAACGACGGTATCACCAGCTTCGACAACATCGGCTTTGCGATGCTCACCGTCTTCCAGTGCATCACTATGGAGGGCTGGACTGCCATATTGTACTGGGTAACGCAAGCGATATGTCCTTCAGTGTTATCTATTAATTCATTAACATACTCTTTATGTGTACTGTTTTTTTCTTCATTTAAATATATTCATCTTGGTGGCGCATTGAAATTTATAAATTAAACAAACAGGCTTTATATATATATCTAACAGTCAATATTATCAGTTTTTTTCATTTCTTTTTTTCAAATGCTAAGTTTTTATTTATCATAGATTTTTTTTTTTAGCATCGAACAAATCACAGAGTAATTGACCATAAAAATTGAACGAAAAAAAAATTCATTTCCTATCTATAAATTGCACCATAATTTCTGTTTTTTGCATGCATCGAAGTAAGTGGCAAAGAATGAAATATAAATATATATAATAATTTATTAGGGAATATTGAAAATAATATTGGAAAAAAAAAAGAAAAAAAAACTGTGTTTAAAGTGAATTCAATTTAAATTGGTAACAAGATAGTAAAATTCAATGATCTTAATTATCACTGGTGATACACATCATACTATATGCTCAGGTAATATTTATACAACTCTAATTTGTTTTAAAACAATTAGAGTTGACCTGTGAATTTTTAACGAATCATATCCTGACTGTTGAATGTGAATCTAAATTTATGTTGTACCTTTGTTGTTTGGAATTTGTGGCTATATATGTACTTTACTGTTTTCGCTTACTTTGTGCATTTGATCATTGCGTTGTCTTCCGTTAAAATTGGTGATTCTATTATTTTCAATTCAGTTAGTAATTATCGGTGTTATTCAATTAGCATTATTTCATATTGATACTCCGAGGTTTAGGTGGATATTGCGTTTTAAATAAAGCTCCATCAAACATTACGCACAAAATACTAATGTACTGAAACACTGACGTATATATACAACTTGCTCAGTATGACATTGACAGTATTAGTCCTCCATCAGTTAATACTTTATTAATATCATAGATAACAAACTCACAGAGTCCAGTTGGCCAGAAGTCAATATTAATTATTAATATATAAGCTTAATATATTTAAGCTTTACCGTTGATCGTAATACGAAATTAATAAACAATTTCTTCAATTTTACAAACTAACAACAACAAAAATAAATCGATGTATACATATTTGTCTTCTGCACAACTGAGCTATGTAATATCTATGGAATGTCTAAAAAAAATATTGAATTAAAAGATATTATTATTACCAGACTTCCAGCATTAAAAAATTTCTAAATTATTATTGCATCAGAATTGTATGATTATTATTCATACAGTTAAATAATTACTTGAGTTATCTCAACCTGGTTCAATATAAAAGAAAAAAAATCAAATCAAATCAAATCAAATGTTAAAACAATACAAATCTTTGAATGCAAATACAGGTACAGGACTATCTCAAATCAAGTTGGCAGAATATTTTTAAATTATCGAAAAATCAATTTATTTATTCCAATATATGTATGTAGATAATGATCCTTATTGTATTGAACACATAGTCTTAAAAAAAAAATCTCTGATTTTCTCTTTTACAAATCTTATGTTCTATATATGTATAATACTGCCAACTTTATTTAAAAAGATATGCTACCTATGAATATATCTTGATGTTGTTTGCTAACTGGTGTCTAAATGGGTGATAATGAACCAATAATAGTTTAGGCTTCATGTGGTTTGATTTATGGTAAATTACAGACAAACGACGCCCTCGGGAGCACGTTCAACTGGATTTACTTTATTCCCTTGATAGTCCTCGGATCTTTCTTCATGCTCAACTTAGTTCTTGGTGTTCTCAGCGGGTGAGTATTTTTTTTTTTATATTTATCATTTAAGACAATATTTATTTATTATCACAGGTTCTTGAACGGTTTGATATGTTAATTACCAGTAGTATCAGTTGATGATTTTTCTGTGCGAATAATTGGAATTATTATGTATTCATTTAAATAATCTCATTATAAAAAAATGGATTTTAAGCAGCTTAAAAAAAAAAAGAAGAAAAAAAAATAATTGTATTTCTTATCTACGCAACGGATAGTTTGTTTTTTATTTTATTCTATTTTATTTCTCTTAGTCAATATTATTTTACGTTTTTATTGCTATCGCGGATACAGAGAATTTTCCAACGAGAGAACTCGTGTGGAAAGACGAGCCGCCTATCAAGATGCTAAGCGAAAAAGGCTGTTCACAACTGCGTTCAGTTCTTATTTAAAGTGGATCACCCAAGCAGGTTTTCGGATGATTTTGTTTTACGGTACAACTGCTAGATTGTAATTGCTAAATTCACAGTACCTTGACAGTAGATGTGTGATCCCATAACTTGAAATGTAGCAAATTTGGAACACGCTCAAATACCAAGGAATTATTTTTCACAAGCGACTTCATTAACAAACTGAAAATCCACGATACTTTATTTATTCATAAAATATTTCCACTTATGGTTCGGAGCTGCTGCTACATGAGGACTAATTTATATGCCTAACTGTACCCTGATATATAATGAAGACAGTTTCTTGTACGCTGTAATATGCGCTAAAGTATTCCTGCCATATTCAAACATTTAGTAATCTGTAAATGTAATTCTGAATTGTAACGCTTGTAGTGAGTTTGCAAAAGAGAGAGAAAAGGTGGAAAATCGTCAAACATTCTTAAAACTGCGAAGACAGCAGCAACTTGAAAGAGAACTCAATGGCTATGTTGAGTGGATCTGCAAAGCAGGTGAGATACCCAATAAGCTGTATAATTGCTCAATCAGCTTAGCTTTTATGTATTGTATTTTAGTATGATGATTATTCATTCAACTTTACTTCCTGAACGGCAATAAACAAGCCTATCCTCATTTTTTCATTTCAATTGCACAGAAACTATTAAATATTATGTATTTTTTTCTACTCTAGCTACCAGATCGAATCTTCTTTCAATCCATATGGTTTGAAAGTGGACTGATATCGTTGAAATTCATTAATATTGATATTGTTTTTACAGAGGAAGTTATTCTTGCTGAAGAGAGAACAACAGAGGAAGAGAAAATGCACATAATTGAAGGTATGCAACTTTGTTCAGGGATTATTATTATCTGAATATGAAAAAATAAGCTAACTGTTAATATGTTGTTGTTGTTGTTGTTGTTGTTTCAGCGAGAAGAAGAGCAGCTGCGAAACGAAAAAAATTAAAAAACCTTGGAAAAAGCAAAAGCACTGATACTGAAGAGGAGGAGGGCGAAGATGACCCAGATGATGGTGAGTTGTATTTTTCCCAATCATAATTATTCAGGTTTTTAACTATAAATTCATTTTTATTATGTATGAAAATGTTTTTCTATTTTACTGGTGACTCTGACCATCCATCTACCTATATCATCTGAAATTTATATTTTACATAATGGATGATCAGATACCTCAGTGAAGTTATCGATCGTCGTATACCAAATATGAGCAAGGATGATTTTTCAGAATTTTCCATAAACTTATAATTATATTATAACTTAATCATCTTCACTATCATCGAACCATCTAAGCAGTATCTTATTCCTGGCGTTATTATACTTTATACTAGTTTCAAGTTTTCGATAATAATGTCTTATCATCTGATGCTATTTATACTCTGGCTCGCAGTTAAAAAGATTTTTATATCGTCGTACAAACAGAGAAAAAAGAAAAAAGACTTCCGAGATAGATCATAATTTGAATGATGTTATGTTGAACATTAACAGCCAATTTGTCAACGAACATTCTAAACACACGCTATCAGATGCTCCTCTTGTTTCAGTGCCTAAGAAAAAACTGAAAGGTAACTACACGATGCAACAAGTATTTTACGAGTAAAATGTTGTTATTAACTGTTTATGGTTTTTTTTTTTTTTTTTTTTACAAATTTACAGTAAGCGTTAAAGTAATATTTAATTATGTACCGTATGACGTCTGCCATTGCTATGAGGTTGGCTGCGTCGCGTAGCTAGAGTTGTTGTTAATTATAGCATAGAGCTACTGGATATCAAAATATTTAATATCACTGTTTTGGTACTATATGGTATAATGCAACGTACAAAATAAATGATTAGAATTTCAGAGTGCCTTTCAATAATCCAAATTGAAAATACTAAGCGAACTTGAGTATATTAATTTGATAAATTCAGAAATCGTGGTAACGGCGTTGCGATGATGATGATCTCTTATTCATATTTCCCAAGTTTATAAGAAGAATAGAAAACCTATTATGAAAATGATCGCAAGAAAAGTTTAGGTTTCATGCTATCGTATTTGATTTCAGTATATCATATTCATTTTATTTTCAAGTCATATTAAATCCATTAACTCTATGCTCATATATTGTCAGTCATTTGATTGAAAAGTTATTTGAAACACGGCGGAGAGTCGTGGTGTTTATAAAAAAAAATTAATTTTCTCTAGGTATTGCTTCTGTTGGCTGGTGATAAAAAAAAAAAAGTAAAAATTAAAAAAAAAAAAGAAAAAAGAAAAAATACATTTCTTTAAGACAGAGTATTTACAATATCATATCCATTATTACAATTTCCCTTTTCTTTAATATTATATAAATAATTTTCTCAGAAATGGCTAGGCCCGAGGAATAAATAATGCATCCTTTCTATTATTATAAATGAGAAGTAAACACCTGCATCTTTCGAATTTATTTGCGTGAGATTTTTTTCCTAATTATTTAACATTCATAGTACTATAGATCTATCTTATCTATCTCTCCCTCTACAAACGTTCCTAGGGGCAAATTGTTTATTTCTTTGAAAATTATAGCAATGATTATGATTATTGATCACATATACATGTATAAATACTGAATAAATGGAAAGAAAGAACATCAAAAAAAATATTGACGGTGCAATTAGATCGATAAGAAGCTACAAAATATATTGTGATTGCTCTGAGCTACGTGTATTTAGGTATGTGGTGACAGTGAGCCCTGAACCACTGATTGATGTATTAGCCGACAGCCGCTGTAGGGCGGTCGAACGTAGTCCTTAGTAAAAGTCAAGTGATTTTGGTAGCTGCAATTCCTTTAGATTAATAAGACCAGCTGCCCATGTTGCAGCTTTTTACCATTAAATTAATAGCTATATTAGTATTTCCTGCTTGTAGTAACATTACGTTAGAATAGATTAAAATATCATAATATAATATAATAAAATTTCAGTTTAGCATCACTAAAGTAATAGCTTCACTGTTTTAAAACCAAGAAAAGAAAAAAAAAAAAAATATATAAAATAGAGTATTTGCTAAAATAATGCTTACCTAAAGTTGTATCGTTCCTGTAATATTGATAGCTTTAGTTGATGATATTCTTAAACGGTAGATCACGTATAATACCCCTTATAAAATATTTAACATACCGTCATGAAATGACCCTGTAATATTGTGTGTGAGATATGATAAATATAAGGAGAGATGCGGGGATGATTTTTATGATTTATTATTCATTTTATTGTGTGTGTGATTGAACTTTTATTCATTTTATATATTGGGAAGTACTTTGCGGCAATTCACATAAACCAATAATGAAAGATTCAGAATCGCATGGTATGATCAAACAAAGATTTCATCCCGTATGTAATTTTTCATAAAGATTTAAATAATGAGAAACCACGCAGTGGTCGACGACTGCAGAATTTCTATTCAAACTTTTAAGGCGTTGTGTAAAAGTTAAGTGTATTATACATATTCAGTGAATCAATAATTTTCTTATGATTTACCATTTTCTCTCCAATATGTATTAGGAATCACTTTAACCATTTTTCAACTTTGGTTTTAAATAGGCTTCCCATCTTTTTCCTTTGGGCTAATCTGTTGGACCTGTACTCTATCTATACTACGTCATGAATTGCTGAAATCTATCTGTTCTTTACATGCATAAATATCATTTGAAAAATTGGCAATGATAAATCCAAATGATAAAATGATTGGCATTGCATATATCCAATTGTAGGAAACTATCTATGTTTATTGACATTTTTTTACAAAATTGAATTGTTATTGTAGGGTTTCCAAGAGCTTCCTACCTCAAGTCAAAGGTAAAAAACAAAGGTGCATGCCTACAATTCTGGCGAGTGGAAAAGAGGTTTCGTTTCTGGATTCGTCATACTGTTAAAACCCAGTGGTTTTACTGGTTTGTGATCGTTCTTGTGTTCTTCAACACTGCGTGTGTCGCAGTGGAGCATTATAACCAGCCAAGCTGGCTTGCATCGTTTCTATGTAAGTATAGACTCTAGAATAAGCAAGCTACTAACATACACCTATTAAACTATTTGTAAAATATCTCAAACTCAGATTATGCTGAATGAAGTTATCAATTCTTATTATTTTCTAATTATCTTTTACTATGAATAATGCTTTTCTATTTCTAGTTTATACAGAGTACGTGTTCCTTGGTCTATTTATGACAGAGATGTTCATAAAAATGTACGCACTCGGTCCACGTATCTACTTTGAGTCGAGCTTCAATCGATTTGATTGCGTCGTCATATCTGGGTCAATATTTGAGGTGATCTGGAGTGCGGTGAAGGAGGGCTCTTTTGGCCTGTCCGTCCTGCGAGCTCTTAGGCTTTTACGAATCTTCAAAGTCACCAAGTACTGGGCTAGTCTGAGAAACCTCGTAATCTCTCTGCTCAACTCTATGCGCAGCATCATTTCTCTACTCTTCCTGCTCTTCCTCTTCATACTGATCTTCGCGCTGCTCGGTATGCAGCTCTTCGGTGGTCAGTTCAACTTCCCTGAAGGGACCCCCCCTACCAACTTCAACACATTTCCTATTGCGCTGCTTACTGTCTTCCAAGTAAGTCATATCATCATCATTTCTTCACAACTCTTCATTTTCGTTGATCAAATAGATATTCTAATTCAATAATCAACATAAACTGTTCAAAATCTGTAATATTATTGCCTAATTACTTGCGCATGGAAATTTGCGAAAAGTGAGAGAAAATTTTACATTGCCTCCGCTTCTATCAAAGAGAAGATATAATTTGTTTTCTTTTAAAATTAGCGAATTTTCCTTCACTATGAATTGCTTTCTATTCTGTTGAATAGATATTGACTGGTGAAGACTGGAACGAAGTGATGTATCACGGCATCAATTCTCAAGGTGGCCACAAAAAGGGAATGCTATATTCCCTGTATTTTATAATATTAGTGTTGTTTGGTAACTACACACTGTTGAATGTATTCTTGGCTATCGCCGTCGACAATCTCGCCAATGCTCAGGAACTTACCGCCGCCGAAGAAGAACAAGAAGAAGAAGATAAAGAAAAACAAATGCAAGAATTGGAGAAAGAAATGGAGGCTCTACAAATGGGAGCCGATGGTGTAGCACCTAACGTGGAAATATGTCCACCAAGTCCTTTGAGCAATTTGTAAGCTTTCACTTTTTAAATGATTTCAGTTTGAAATTTCAGACTTGAAGTTATCAGAACATAGCGAGTAAGAATTTTCATTACATTGGTAAGACGATAGACGATAGCTTTAGATTTAATATTCGAATGGTTTTTAAATTTCATCATTTTCTTTTTGGTTTTCGAATTTTAGTAAAAGTGGAAAAGGTAGAAAGCAAGCCTCTGAAGAAAAAAAACAAGATGCTGACGAGGACACGGGACCAAAACCAATGCTGCCATACTCCTCCATGTTTATATTATCCCCAACAAATCCGTAAGTCGTATTATCAAATCATTCAAAATTATGATTACTGATATCTAATTAGAGAATCAACTAGGTTCCCTATTCCTATTATATTACCCATGTCTCAGAATTCGGAAAATGTTATTCCTGGACAATTTATTCCATACGCTTTACCACGATCTAATATGTGGTTATTGAACTTTGAATTACAGCATAAGGAGAGGTGCCCATTGGGTGGTGAATCTACGTTATTTCGACTTTTTCATAATGGTCGTGATATCCCTGTCCAGTATTGCATTGGCTGCAGAAGACCCAGTGTGTGATCATTCGTTTCGAAACGACGTATTGGATTACCTGGATCACGCATTTACAGGTGTATTTGCTGTAGAAATGATCTTAAAGATTATTGATTTAGGGATAATATTACATCCAGGCTCTTATCTACGTGAATTTTGGAACATTATGGACGCAGTTGTAGTGATATGTGCCGGAGTTTCAATCGTATTTACAATGACGTCGAATGAGTCATCGTCGGCAATGGGTCAAAATTTATCAACTATAAAATCTCTTCGTGTTTTAAGAGTATTAAGGCCATTAAAAACTATTAAAAGAGTGCCCAAATTAAAAGCAGTGTTTGACTGTGTTGTGAACAGTTTAAAGAATGTTATTAATATTCTCATAGTGTATATATTGTTCCAATTTATTTTTGCTGTTATCGCTGTACAGCTATTTAACGGAAAGTTTTTTTATTGCAACGACGAAAGCAGGTACACAAGAGAGACGTGCCAGTAAGTTGAAAACAATCGTTCGCTTCTAATCTTACGACTTATTAAATAATTAAAAGATTCAACAAATAATAACTTTTTTTTTTTCATTATTATTAATAACTCAATTATGTTCCAGGGGTTATTATTTCCAATTTGAACGAGGATCTCAGCTACCGATTCCAAAAAAACGGTCGTGGGAAACCCAATGCTTTCATTACGACAACGTAATGGTCGCTATGCTTACGTTATTTGCGGTACAGACGGGAGAAGGCTGGCCACAAGTTTTACAAAACTCAATGGCTGCGACACACGAGAATAGGGGTCCGATTCAAAATTTTAGAATCGAAATGTCGATTTTCTACATAGTTTATTTCATAGTATTTCCATTTTTCTTCGTCAACATCTTCGTGGCCTTAATCATCATCACGTTTCAAGAGCAGGGTGAAGCTGAATTACAGGATGGTGAAATAGATAAAAATCAAGTAAGGGATTGCGCAATTTGTAATACAGACAAATTTTATTCGCCAAATTGAAAGTACAATTTTAATGTTCATTCTTGTTTTGAACTAACTATGTATGTATATTGGTATGTAATGATTATTATTTCTCAACAGAAATCGTGTATTGATTTTACGATACAAGCAAGACCACTGGAAAGGTATATGCCAAATAAACGAAACAGTATCAAGTACAAAATCTGGAGGGTTGTAGTTTCAACACCGTTCGAGTATTTCATAATGATTCTCATCGCTCTGAATACCCTGCTGCTTATGATGAAGGTATGCATTCTTTTCACATCGATATTTTACCTGTATCAATAATTAATCAGTATGAGATAAGATCGTTTACAAGGAAAATATGAAGAGTCGAAATAGAATTGATATGAATACAAGGTATCCTAGAAGTTAATTGCCCTAAATAGATTTGGGAATAATTAGAAAATAATCGATAATATAACAATTATGGAAATGATTTCAAAGAAGATATTTACTTCTTTCGTCACCAGCTTTCGCTATGAAATTTTATCTCCTCTGGATAACCAGAACGAGATTATTCTCTGTTTAGAAAATTCTTTATTTTTGAATAAGTTTCTTCATAAAACGATTACCCACTAATCAATCAATTGGATCGAACCTAGTAACTGAACTTTTACGATACCATGTGAATCCAAATAACCATCTATTCGATATTATTATTATTAAAAATAAATGTCTTATCATTTGGCTGAATATTTTTGACTATTTTAAACAGTCAAACAGTAATTCTTTATTTCACTGTCGTTTCTATAATGAACAAGAAAGAGGTACGAGAAAACGATATAACAGTTTAATTAACGATTAACTAACAGCTAACAATATACAGACTTGTTTATATCTGCCTGCATACTTAAATGTTTCTTGTGTAACGTTTATATTTTTCAATACACAGCTCTATGAAATTCATAGTACGTCAACCAGTTATTTTTATATATATATTTTTACTTATTTTTTTATCTGAATTTAAATTTAGCTAAAGTAGCGTCATTTCTGTATGTTTTGATTATTTTAAATGGAATTATTTAGTCATTTTGTATTTTTATTTACAATGATAAACTGCCATCGAGGCTCTGGTCTCAGAATTGAGAATTTCGAGATATACCTTGATCGATTGAGCATTATAAATCTATGAATTTATTTTATAAATCCCCTTCAGAAATGGAAACTTATGAGCTGCTTGAAATTATTTTCAATTTTTTTATTCTTTACTCAATTTTTCATACAGATTGCATGGCAAGCATCTTGTCCCTGTTTTTTATGTGACCGTAAATGAAAAAAAAAAAAAAAAAAAAAATTCTTCAGCAAAGTAGTTTTGGTTCACACTATTTATTTAATTAAAAATGCACCAAAATCCCACAGTGTAACTGGGTTGGAATAATGCACAAAATATGCTTCAAAATTGAATTGTACAATCAACGGATGGTCTTGACAAATGCAAGTTAGAACAGGCTTTCTATGTATTACAAATGACACAGAATTAAAAAGTCAAATTTGCGTCAGAGAATACATTATTATTTTGGTTTTCGAGTTCTGCTTTACGTCACTTTTTTAGTTCCTTTTATAATTTTATTGTTATGGGATGTTCGTCATACCTTTCTATACGCTCGTGGTGATTATGATTCGATTAGATTCAATTTGAAAAAATCTTTAACTACCTGTTGCATTTCCAATCTTATTAGAAATTCATCAAAATCAATGCAGATAGAATGAATAACACTGAGTGTTCAATTGTATAATAGATTCAAGTTTTCTATACATTTTCATCATTCATTCGCAATGTTTGTGCAATATTCTATTCTCCTTTGATTATAAAGCAACAATAATTAACGTCATTATGATATATCATTGAGCCAAATAAACTTCTAAGATTAATTTATCAATAAAATTTGCGATTCTCTCATGAAAAATAAAACCACAGACAACAATTAATCATTGCATATTATTTATTGATTTAAATAATAAATTCCTATAAGATAGATTTGGCGATACGAAAATTCTATTCCGGTGATAGTTAAACTCAGACACGTGAATCTTTTCTTTTTTTTTTTTTACCCCTTTTTCCAATTGTTTTCCAATTCAGGGATACTGTTATACTTTGCACAAATATATACACAGACTTAGATTACAATTCGATGAGTCAATTGGCACACTTTAAGATTAAATAAATGCAACAAATGAACATGAAACATTATATACTATGTTGAAACTACACGATCAGAGCCAAACTTTTCATCGTTAAAACTCGAGAAGGCAGATCCTATAGATGAGAATTATATTCTATGTAATTTCTTTTTTTTTTTTTTTGTATAAGATTCAAGCAATGAAAACTGTGTCATGTTCACTTGTAGCATATGCAATTTGCATTTATTTACAATTATATACATACAAAGACTATGTAATATATGTGTCGCATGATGGCTGCCCAAAAATCAATCGAATGTTGACCAATGTATGCACGGGGCATTAGCCTAACACAACACATGCTCCCTTTCTGAACCGATTACCTCGAAAGAAACCTTTAACAATTAATGATATATTTTCTGTTATTTAACGTTTGGTCATTCCAAAGTGTTGATTTTACTTGTTTATCAATTATTTGTAATAATATGCTATTGATTTTCAGACACTAACACATCATTTCATGTGTCTGTCATAGATAAATAGTGGAAATTTAACATAGGTATACAGATAATGATCGTACTGCAGAGTGTTACATTAATTGAAAACTGAAAGCTTCAAATCTCCGAAGACTCGTTTAATTTACTTTACGCTGTTTGATGTCACTATTTTTCTATGACATATCTATTACTACTACTAATGGTTTCATTAAACGATACTGCAAAGCATAATCAATCAATTATTGATACAAACCGTTTTCTCAAGTCTGTACAACCGTTATTATTCTAAAATCATATGCAGTTAGAATTTATTCTGAAATGGTGTTTAAAAATTATATTTTACTAAATTGACTTCTGCCATTATTCAATTTGAAATATAAATGTGAAAATCATGAATTTACAAAGCAAACAACCAATGTCGAAGCAAGGTAACATAGCAATCAAACAACTGACTCAAGAAAGGCATATGATAATTTTTAATGCGTAATACTATATCCTCTAATTAGCGATTTGTTCCAAACGTTCTAAACGATCTCAAGGTTTTTTGGTCCTAATGGGATATCTTTCGATTCTTTACGTCATAGATATGTGAGATTTTCTTCGGTAGCTGCGTTAATCGAAAATTGAAATCAAACTCGTTTTTTCTCCAATATAGAATACATTCATTTAATATACATATGATTGGAACGGGTGCGATGTGTACATTGTAAGTCATCACTTGATATTATATAACGCGAAGGTGTAGGCATACCATTATTAAAATGGATTGATGATGGTCATTACATTATAAAAGAAGCATTTCGCTGTTTGTTTGTTTGTCGGTCCATATGTTTGTCAGTGTATGCATTACAGCACCACGATCAGAGCGAGATGCAAAAGCTAATACTGAAGCGCATGAACTGGGGTTTCACCACGATGTTCACCGTCGAGTGCACTATGAAGATTGCGGCATATGGTATTAGGGTAAGCCCCCCTGACCCACCACTCTAGCAATGGCGGGCATTTACAAAACGGCATGACGTTTCATTCAGACTATTAAAAATGAACTAAGTTTAATTTTAAAGAATTTATACTTGAATTAAATTGAATTATTATCATAACTCGTTGAAGCTGACACTCAATGATATATAACACCACCAGCTTTCTGAACATTAAAGCACTTCATTTATACCTTAATTTTAAAGAAATTGCAGTGTCTGCTTTCTTATCTTGAATTGAAAATACTTGTGAGAAAATGATGGAGGTATAAATTCGGTAACAGAAAAATCATACAACTTATCAAAATTGAGGGAAAAAAAAATATATATTCCATTATATTTTATCCGATACAAAGAACAAACTGTATAATTATCAATGCAAGATTAAATGCAAAACTGAATGAAACGTCATGGCAGAAGAATTTACAGATTGGTAAGTCCTGCTTATTAGTGAACGTCTAGTGCGTTTGCCTCACTGATACATATATCTAACAGCAGATATATGCTCAAGATATGGTATCTTATTAAATATATTATATTATAATACAGACATATTTTAATCAAGTATCAAATGCAAACAACAATCAATTCGAGTTTACTGAAAATTTTAATATCAGTTACCTGTATTATAGTCATATCTTTTTTTTTTTTTTTCTACAGGAAAATAGTTTTGATGCTTGATTATAACGAACACATTTATACATCATAAAATCATCAACCATTACACATAACATTGTTCATAAAAAATATTTTGTGAAGAGTCATGAAAAAATCCCATTCCCTAAATCCGTGTGGTGACACATTGTTACTTTTATGATTATCCGTTATATTTGACATTTTTTACCTCAAGATCCTTCATACCCTGCATGTTCCGTTGCATATGCACGCTCTGCCTACAGGCTGACATGTTTTTGTATGCGGTTCTTTATGGCTGTGAATGGGTTGAAATTAAATATTTAAAACACCCTTTATCCTGCATGTTTTGTCAAGACAACCAGTAATTTATCCCTACATATTCTGTACCCACAAATATTGGCTAGACTCTCTAGACATAACTGGATTTGATGTATAAACCCTATCTTCGATACCAGGCTCGGAAATATGTAGAGATACAATTATAGAATACAGAATATATCCCTTAAAAAGTTTGTATTGAATGATCACATCGTGGTTATCATATAGATTCGATGATAATCTTTTCCATTCCAAATATAACTTAGTTTTTAAAAGGCAGAGATAAATAATATCACAATTTTTCTTTCGTTAAACATTTGAGACAATTAGTTTGAGAGTAACTTTGAAATGTCATGTATATTTACACATTACTATAATGTGAAAACGGAAATTGTTAGTTTGTCACTGAAGTATGTATACACTGCTAGTAAAGCCGATATTGCATGTAAATATAGAAAACGAACCCTTATATGTTAAAATCTTGTTTATGAGATAAACTTGAGATAAAATTTTGTGCAGAGAGTGGAATAGCAGGTCCCCCCCCCCCATCCTATAGAGGAATTCGAAGAATTTTTATTTTATAGAGGAATGTCTTGCAGCATCCGTTTACGTATGAAAAGTGAATGAAATCTGTCTTCAGCCTAATGATTCTGCACCTTGTAATAATAACAAAATAATACACTTGCACGCTACACTATTTGAAGAAATTTTCTTTCAGCTTAAATTCTCACATTAAAGACCTGAGATAGTTGGAGCCAAATATTTGAAGGCACACTGTCAGAAACAGTATAATATTTCAATTTCAGGAATTATACCGTTAACAGAAAGAAAAAAAGATGCTGATTCTAAAATAATTAGCCATAATTCTGACTTGCAGAATTAGTTATTTAAATATAGTGAAATTTTGTTAATTCAGTGCTTTGTTTAATTTATATAATTATCTACTATACATAGAGACAGAATCATTTTCTCTCAAATGTCTTCCAGTTTGAGAAATACCTATTCAAAGTAGACATGTTATTTGAATGCCCCCACCTTGTGTGATATTTTATTATACAAAAAATTTCCCATCGAGTGGTTATTACCAAATTTTGTAGCTGTAATTACGAATCCTCCCACCCCGCCCCTGAGAGTAGATATACCAATTGGAAACAGTTGAAAGAATTATAAATGAAAAATTGTGTTAGGTTCAATCCATGATTCGACGCTATTGAGAATTGCATGGTAATATATCCAACTTAAGGTGAATGACGGACTAACATTCTGGAATATATTATAAAGTAGTAATCGATGATATGCATTAAGGACTTTTCATTAGTGTCAGGAACTCATTTAGAGTTATCCAAAGTACGTATTGCTATCTTCGCAAATATAGTTTGAATGGGGAGGTCCCATAAATTTTTAACTTTACGGAAAAGACCACTATTCGAATTTTTAATCACATAGATTACCAGAGTATTATCCTGGATTCAAAAGCCATGTGCTGAGCATTCTTCAATAAGTTGATACAGATAGAGATACAGATATCGATATGTAAATTCCATTGAAAAGATTGAAGCGACGTACTTCAGATTGTTATGCTATTTTATTTACTCATAAAGGTAAAAAAGGAACATCATTTTGAAAAAATTTGTAATCCTTTCACTTTCAGTGTTAACAGTGTTAGTCTGATTAAAACAATGATCTTGGAACTCTTACCAGAATATTTCAGTACGTATTTTGTCTTATTAGTAATGCCGGCTAATCATTATGAAAATTGTAATACAATAGAATTTCGATTATCCAAAATAATTGGCGACCAAGCCTAGTTCAGATAACCGGTACACCGCTTTTTTTCTCTGTATGAAACATCCAAATAAATATTGAACTGCTTGAACAAGCTCTAGCACACACGGTTCTTCCAGAACCACAGCGAGCAGCAATAGATATTTTGCGATGATTGAGGGCTTGGATAATCGAGATTCTACTGTATAGTAAATACCTGGTAGTCCAGCCGCCATCCAATAATATTCTGAAAAACTATGTTAGATACAGAATAATAGATATGAAAAGAATGTGGTAGGATTATAAAGGGCAGTAAATAGAGTTTTAGTTGGGTGTTACGTTTGTGCGTTGGGTGTGTTTGTAGTATCACGAGGCGCCGCCTATTCTAGTGGACAGCCTGGCCATCATGAACCTGGTCTTCACCCTCCTTTTCTTCATTGAGTGCATCCTTAAACTCGTCGCCTTTGGATGTAAGGTACAGCCAAGCTTTTACTCAAATTCTTCATATGTGTAACTTACAACTACCAAATGATACATAAAATAACAAAAAGTAAGTCTTATCCACAACATAGTGCACCTTGTAATCCGACGAATATATTTCAGTGTTATTATAATGCTCTTTACTTGAAACACAAAATATTATCCTACTTTGTTTCACAGTCTTTAAACTTTTAATTAAAATCTGAAACGTGATTCTTTGAAAATATAAACAATCTTCGTATTGTTGAACCTGTTGCAGATATAAGTAGACAAATATTTCCACTTCATTCCACAAACCAATTCATGAAACAAATTCATTTTCTAAGCAACACTATAGTCATCTATTACCGAGTGAAAGAATATTTAATCGATAATCAAAGATATTATATACTTGGTTTCAGAGACTGAAATATTTTCAATATTTCTTTTTAGAAAAATAGAGAGGCACCTAACATGGGTATTTGATTTTTCTCATTAGGTGGCCTGTAAACCAGAGGCACATATCCCAAAAGAAAGAGCACTATTTAAGATTTGAATGAATTTATAGTTTTGTAATCTAGGTATAAGAAGTAATAGTTGTAACAAACACATATATATGTACAATCCTTAAGGACAGATGCCTTAAAGATTGATGATATATACATAATTTAATTTAATTTCACTGCCGATATATTTGTGGAAATATCAATTATGGGGCTATTACACATCATTTATAAAACTGGTTAGAGAATATAAAAGGAAGTGGCTAAAGCAATATCGTGATTAGCTACGTTTATGAAGGCAGCCCATTATACAATATTCTGTTTAGTGAAACTGTAAGCATCATATAGACATACTACTTCGTTTTCCCGTTAGTTAATATGCTTTTTGTGGTTTTTTGTTACGTGTGTGAAAACCACAGTAACAAAGCAACATAAGTGAAACTACAACCAGTCATTTTGTTCTTAGCTATATTTTAATGGTATTTTATTTAAAAAAAAACCTATTTCACTATCTCTGTAGGTACTTAAAAACTATCGATTTGTAGCTGCTTGCTGTCAGCATGTTCTATCCTTAGATTTATAGAAAGGTCCCGTCACTTCACTAATCACTTACACCAAATAGTTTATCAATTTCCATCACTCGCTGATAGGCTGCACACATACACACATCGCATCTCAGAATTCATGCTCTACACTTAACGTCAATTTCAAATACAAGGCTATTTTGTACACTATTTATTGTCAAAATATTAAAAGGTGAATCTTGATTACAATAGACATAACAATGGGACCCTGCTCTAATTATTGCCCAAAAATATTTCACACTCTCTAAAAGGCTAAACGGGTATTTGATGTAAACCATGAAATGATAAATACTTTAAACTGAATACGATCACAGTAAATGCGGAATATGTTATCACAGGCAATTGCAATAATAATATTTGTACCCAGATATCGATGAATCCAAATATTCACCTTGTGGAATAATTTTGCGAGAGGAAGTATGCCCGGAATGCTTTCAGTGTGTACAAAATAGCTTATATTTTGTATTAAATAACTCTATGGTCTTTCTTTTCTCAACAGAATTTCTTCAAAGATCCCTGGAATACGTTTGACTTCATTACGGTGATCGGAAGTATCGTCGATGCTCTCGTTACCGAATTTGGGGTATGTAAAGTTTGATTTTAATTCCCAACTTTTATATTTTGTAAATATATATATAAATTGATGTTGAATCATCGACGAAATGATTATACAGAATTATATCTTACTTTCATAAATCTGATCAAAGTAAGGTTTCTTATTGCAAAGACAACTGTTTGAAACTTCATAGTCGAAGTAGCAGTATGTAGATGAAAGTTGAAGCCTATTAGATACTTGAAATACCCAAATACCCAAAGTAGCAATTCTACACAGCATAATAGAATAGATGCTTGTACAGGCAAACTATCACACTATCCCACACTACCAATGCTATATTAACAACGACAATTCACTTGAACAAAAACATAACATAACACTTTCATCATATCTGAGCTAATTTATTCCTTTATAGAAAGAAGCTATACGATATTTGATTCAACTCTTGAAACTCAAGATGGAGCCGGTAAGAAGCAACACTGACACGAATTACTATTACATATTTCCAAAATAATCCAGGATTAAGGATCGGAATCCGAATATCTTGGACAGAGAAAACCTTTCCACAACAAAACATTAGAACGAACACCGTAGACTCTCTGCTAACAAATCAATATCCTGTAGACAGCCAATAGAGTATATCCAAAGCCCTGAAACGCTCCTACTCTCACAACACACATATAAACCTACAAAACATTGACAATTTGAAGCCAGATCTAACGAAGAAATAATTAACACAGTGGCGGTTGATCTCTGCACTGATTAGAAAAAAAAAAAAAGAAAAAGATCAGCTATGGGATGGAATCATACTAACAAAAAATACTACCTTTGAATATCAAATGCTACGGATATAAACACTAGTCCGAACGGGCAATGAGAAAAGCAAAGAAGGAAATGAATGGGTAACGAGCAACTTCTGAAAGAACTTAGGGAGGCACTCACACTAACACCTATTTTGCAATTAATAATTGGTTCTAACAGTTGTCCTATTTACCCATGAAAGCATCAGCTATATCGGCGTAAGAGATATTATTTACCTGCTAGCTACGTATTCCAGCGATATCAGAAAGGAATTCACTACAAGTCAACGAATTTGCATGTTTTTCAAATAGTAGTTAGAATAGTCTTCTACTCTTACAGAATCTTATAGTGAAAGTAAGTAACGTATATAACTAGCTACAGATGCATATCGTACAAAAAATAGCTTCCTACCTACAGTAACAGACATGATAAACAGACAGAGATTCATACCTCAGAATCAATGAAGTCCCTCACCGAAATTCCAGTTTCTTGTAGTTATTATTACTACAGATATTCATTAAGAATGGGTCTACATGTCTCGAGTGTATATTAGTGTAGAATTAGGGTTTCTCTCTGAACCCGATTAGTTCTTACCTGGTCGGCGAGAAGCTGTGCTGAAATCTGCGACCACGATCCTGGCTGAACGGACTATCCGAAAATAAAAAACTTGGGATTGTTTTGTTGGTCAAGGTACCCTTCAGGCTTCTATGCGACAGATTTTTGATAGATTGAAATTTGGCAGAATTATGAATTTTTTTACCGAGAGAAGTCCGTTTTCTTGATTTCGAGTAACGTTTTTACCTGTATTTTGGAAATTGAACGACCGATCAAAAATCTGTCCCATAGGAGCCTGAAGGGTACCTTGACCAACAAAACAATCCCAAGTTTTTTATTTTCGGATACTCTGTTCAGCTAGGATCGTGGTCGCAGATTTCAGCACAGCTTCTCGCCGACCAGTACTTCAGTGGCTGCAACGGCCATAATTTTGATGCTACAGTGACTATTTTTTTTTTCAAATTGAAGCTGAAATTGTACACTTTGACACGGTATCATTTATATTCGTGTCCGTACATCTCCCTCAATGCTAGACCGTTGTGAAAAGTTTTAACGTTTTATGAAGCTCGAGACTTAGATACCCCCTTAATGGAAAGATTTTGTTAACAATCTTTAGTATTCAACTGATTAACGGATAAATTGAATTAAGAAAAGAAAAGAGAACAGAATCAAAAATATTCTTTAAACTCAGGAATAAAATTGATCAGATACCTATGAAAAGAATTGGCGCTATCATTTATACTTTATAGCTTCACTCTAGTAGTCTCATCCCAATGTGACATGCAAGGCTTCAATGATCGGTTGCTCAAAATTTATTATTGAGATCTACTTGAGTGAAGCCTACTATTTATAAGAGTCAGAATTTGTATTTGTTTGTTAAGTGCAATTTCCTCTGCCCTTTGCAGGAAAACTTCATCAACGTTGGCTTTCTGAGACTGTTTCGAGCCGCGAGATTGATCAAACTTCTTAGGCAAGGCTATACTATACGAATTCTATTATGGACTTTCGTACAATCATTCAAGGTAAGATTTAATCATTGTATTATCTGGCCTTATCCGGCGTAACACGTTTATACCATATAAATATTCTGTTTATGAAAAGAAGACAAATTCAATTTATTGATTGATTTTTCTGAAGAGTATAACTCAGGCATCTTCAATGAATTCACTACATTCCATTCATTCACTACATTCCATTCATTCCGCATCAAATGACTCATTGAAAACCAAATAATTCATATCTTTATTTCAGGCCTTACCGTATGTTTGCCTCTTGATTGCCATGCTGTTCTTCATCTATGCAATCATCGGAATGCAGGTAAAATACCTTGAGATAAGCGATAATGCTAATAGCTACTCATATCATTTAATTCAGTCCTCTCATACATATACTTAATACTATTTTCAAAATCTTATTTAATTTGGGTTCAATGAGAAGAGCGGGAAGAAATGGTATTAATATAAGTGATTTGATGTGAGAAAAAAGTGCAGATAAATCCGTCCTTGAACGAGTATTGAGTATGATTTTTCTCACTTTGTACTTCAAAGAGAATATAATTATTACAAAGATTTGGGTGACCTACAGCGATTAGGTAAAATGAGATGAACTCACCTACACGTAGCGAGGATATCGATATTTAGTTACTTCAGATTTTCAACTTTAGGTATTTGGCAATATAGCTAATCAAGCAGCGTCTGCAATTGATCGTCACAACAACTTTCAATCATTCTTCGGCTCCCTCATGCTGCTGTTTCGGTGAGTCGAGCAGCAAGACCGGAATTAAGTATCTCATGCTTCAACTCAATGGGTGAAATCCCTTACAAATTCGAGCATTGCAGCCCGGAACAAGCAATTGGAAGCTTGTAAACGAGCTTGATTCTAGATATTCTGTTCTGTCATGAAGGACAAGACTCATATTCAACTATAATAATTTTTTTTTTTTTTTTTAAATGAAGAATACCAAATATAATTATCAACGATAACGTTGAAAATTGTCATTTTTTCTCTATCTAAAATACATTTTTTTACTTTTAATTTACATTTACAAATCAGCTATTACAGTAACTTTCTGGATTATTACAAACTCTATTTGCATCATGTTTGAGTCTGCTACACCATAACAATGACATTAGTTTTTCCGAGGCTGCAAGCAAAGTAAAATAAAAGAATTTAAATGCAGTAGTTGATTCCCATACACTGCTAGAATACCGCGTTGTAATGATGAGTTGTGAAAAGTAAGCTGCTCGACATCTGTTAACATTAAGTTGTTATGTATTTAGTTTTGTTTGCCTAGCTGGCATTAATTAATTAAACTACTAACTTATTTTATTACCATGCAGCTATTAAATATAGCAGTATTATTATCTAATGTGTATTTCCATATCGTATGAGCATAAGCTAGGTACCGTACGATAATTATGTAGCTCTAATCAATTTATACAGTGGATCCTATCATTCTATCTGATACATACTAGGTATTATTCGAATTGTTCCCGTTTTATTCATCTTTCCTAGAAGCCAAACTCGATTTGGATCTTTAACTCATACAGTTAAGCTCCAGTGTATTTATTTACTTGACTATAATAATTTATTTTCAGCTCTTTCCTAAATGAGGAAATAAATTGTCATTATGTAACTGAATCGCCATGCTCAGATTGCGACATCTACTAGCTGCAGTAATCTAGTGCACCTCATATACTCGATTTTTATTTCCCTACAATTTGTACAGAAACATAACAGGAATCTGGGCACGGTGTATAATGTTATGTATATTGTAGTTCTGAAGTATAAGTTGATAATGCTTTATGGGTTTTGGCTCCCCTGCTTATCTGGCTAGGTATTCGGTAACATCAAACTGAATCCGGACTCAGCTATCACAAACCACAACAATTTCCAAAGCTTCATTCAAGGTCTGATGTTACTATTTAGGTAAGTAACAGTCTCGTACTTGAATCGAAATTCTTATTTCACCAAGGGAGTTTCTGTTTCCTAATTCAATCTATTCCCCATACTTGTCACGTTCCTGCAAGACTTATTTTGCATCTGTTCGTTTGGTTTTAACTTCCAAATATTTGATGGTCATTATTTTCGTTCATGCCTCTATATCTATGGAACATTTAAATGTATACTTTGCAAAGTACCTAATTGCCATTTCAGTTTGTTAACTGTTTTAATATTCTTGAAGAAGTTCATATCCATAACTAATACAAAAGAATTGAGGAATTTGACAGGGGATCATTCGCACTCAGAATTATAAGCCTTTCTTTCTTTCCAACTTTTACTGGCTCAGCCAAGTCATTGTGTAAGCTTAGTGTATTCAAAGACACAGTACCATTAGTTGAATATCTCATGCTAAATGCTTAAAGCTTTTTTCCTTCTCACTAACCCAGCAGCAGGCTACTTTGCTGAAGTAATTAGCTCACAGTTATATTAGAACTCCAACAGTTAATTAGTAACACAACTTACAAACATGTAGAATTATTTTCATCGAGTATTTTATATCCATAAATTATCAAAGAGACAGACAGTTTTGATTACTCAGTAATTTGTTTAATATTTTCAAACAATTTTGTCAATCTTTCAGTCAAAGCGCAAATTATTGCAGCGAGATCCCTATATTTGATACTAGACTCGCTAGACTAGACTAGAGCCATTAGACTGCGTAATATATCAGTTTACATTTAGATACCTACATCATTAAAACTTCTGATAACTACTGCTTTTGATGCAGTGACATTATTATATTGGAATAAATAGCAGCAAAACTTACGATAGTATCATTATTGAAATAGATTTTCCAATTGTACAAATGTTGAATTCAAAATCATGATAATGAGTTTCTAACTTTTCTCTCAATTATGCTCCAACGATACTTTATTTTTCTCTAGATGCGCTACGGGTGAAGCATGGCCGAACATTATGCTATCTTGTGCGAAAGGAAGCGAATGTGCGAACCCGAAAAATGCGACAGAGTCACACTCCTGTGGCTCAGACCTGACATTTGGCTACTTTGTCTCATTCATCTTCTTTTGCTCATTTCTTATGCTGAATTTATTCGTTGCTGTTATCATGGACAACTTCGACTACTTAACAAGAGACTCATCCATATTGGGTGCCCATCATTTGGATGAGTTTGTCAGAATATGGGCTGAATATGATCCCAATGCAACTGGGAAAATACATTACACAGAGATGTACGATATGTTAAAAAACATGGATCCTCCTTTGGGGTTTGGTAATAAATGTCCCAACAGACTGGCATACAAGAAATTGATCAGAATGAATATGCCAGTAGACGTAGATGGAAAAGTCAACTTTACCACAACTCTGTTTGCACTAATTCGTGAAAATTTAAGCATCAAAATGAGGACTGGTGAGTTATATTGCCTACGTAATACCCCGTAATCCTTACATTAGAAGTTGAAAGTACTTATCAAACTTCTTCTCATAGCGGAAGAAATGGATCAAGCTGATGATGAGCTCAGAGTGACCATTCAAAATATCTGGCCTTTGCAAGCAAAGAAGATGCTGGGTCTTTTGATACCAAGAAACGAAGGTATTAGCCAGTTTCACACATCGAGTATAAATTTATATAACTTTGAATTTCTCACATTGTTTCATTGCTTATACAATGTTCTTTTTTTTTCATAGAATTGAATAAGGACAAATTAACAGTGGGTAAGATATATGCGGCTCTACTGATTCTTGAAAGCTGGAGGACAACAAGGTTTGGTCAAATAGAAGCAACCGGACCACAGGTGAGCTTTTCAATTCAATTATCATTTAGAGTTACATTTAACAACTCCTTATGAAATTTTTACCTCTATATTATAAACCGGCTTTTTAACAATCAAAATTGTAAGTCTTATTTCTCATAAACTCAGCAAACTGGAAAAAACAATTATTTGGGGATATTAATCTTCAAAAAATAGCTTAATAATGAGAAGGAATGAATGTTTCTCGTTGGCTTCATCGTCGTAGAAGTTGACAGCCGGTGTGAACATTTTCTGCAAAAGTTAGCAATCCTAAAACTCCCGTAGAATATAGAAACCCTGAGATCGGTTTTTGTTTCCGCAATAAAATCATTACGTATCAGTTATGTATCCCGATGATGCATTCATTCCACCTGTATTAATATTCTATATTTGTGTTACCGCGCAACGTTAAGTGCAACTAATGTAAACGGATTAAATTCCAACTCTAACTAATTTGAAAATTACTAGTCCGATGATCAGTAATTTAAATATAGTAGTAATTGGCAATACTCTATATCAGAATAGGATATGGCAAAAATTCGAGGTCGATCAACCTCGTTAAATAATTTGTATCATTGCGTTTATTTTTATTAAATTTAAAATTCTTTCCATTTAACTCTGACGAGCATATTATTATTCAAACACAAACCGATCCGTCATTCCTGTTTCAGAAATTGTAATTTATCCTATGTGCTAAGTAGTGCTGAGATATTATCTGACATTATATATATATACCTGTATTAAATTTCGCGGTGTCTTATCGGATTAATATTTCTTTTTTTTTTTACTTACTCAAAATCCAATTAAAAACATACATATATGTCAAGAACTTTACACAGGGTATTCATTGATTCATCTGAGCAGATTGCACAAAGTATTTTCTCAATTAAACTGGAAATAAAAATGGACGGGGTGATTCAGAGCCCACTGTTATCAGATAAAATCAGATTCCAGCTTATCTTTGCAAACTTTATTATGATTATTCTGAACTATAACTGAATTTACTTTGTGGAGCTTGCACACAAGATATAATGAATGCCTATAAATTTTTATACGGAGAAGCTACTTGTACAAGCATACAACAACAATATTAGACTTCCCAAGTTTAACTATTGAATTAGTGAATTAAAAATAATTAGACTCCAATTTATTGTTGTGCCCCTTCCTGAACGATTAATTGACATTGATACCGCTAGCCATCGGTTTATACCGTGCCCCTAAATTTTTCCACAACGTACTCAAGTATCGAATATCAAAAATTAACACCTATAGATGTTTATTAGAAAAGAGTAGAATGACATTTGGAAATGA
The DNA here is from genome assembly GCA_943736025.1 of Tenthredo mesomela. Lineage (NCBI taxonomy): Eukaryota > Metazoa > Arthropoda > Insecta > Hymenoptera > Tenthredinidae > Tenthredo > Tenthredo mesomela. The sequence continues at coordinate 32,110,793 of OX031015.1, read as the reverse complement.
TAACTTGCACTACATTGCAATATTTTATCCTTCATGAATAAACTATTTCAAATTTTTTTAATAACACTGTGTGCAAAGTATCAGATATTATTTTCAGAGTCATTATTCTCTTGAATGTCACTACAATATAACATTATCAGAGAAATAAGGGTATGCGCACTATAACTACATGTAGCAGTACCTTCATGAACGTTCAAAAAATTATAGAGTTATTTGAAATTTGTTAACATTACTATGGGACAAATTACATACGTGTGAATATTATTACTCTGATATTGAAATTGTTAAATTGCAGGCGTTATTCATAGTCAATACCCGAATAAGCTCTTATCGTTAGCTAGGAACAGTTGGATGAATTGATAGATTTTTAGATAATATTTGATGTTTATCATAGGAAATTTCATTGAATATTTCAACTTAGATAGCGTAGGGTTGATATATATTCTTTACAACGCAAATATAAGATGGTGAAAGCTCTCAGTCATCTCTGTGTGTGTTTTCTGTTTGTTTTTCAGAATGATAACGATCATATCGATAACGATAATGCCGGGCAAAGTCCTGCAGCCCAGGCGGTAGTACGTTAATTTTTCTCTTACTTATTTATTCTCACACTATTTTATGCATTTTATCTATTCATTCTATCACTGTTTCGTAGCCAAATGTAAATAACATGCAATTCGGGATCTTATTTTTATCATCAACAGATTTCAGTTCAGTTAGTTAATCAATTATCAGTTAATTAATTATATAAACATCACTACTATTTCTGAGCCCTTACCTACTGCAATACTCTAAAGTCTATTATTATTCTGTTCTGAAACTTTGCACCTCTAAAAATTTGATCATTCTAACTTTTGAAGTTCGAAGCCAATGTGTACAATATTATAAATTCCACCTCTGTTCATTATACCATTCGCACAATCTTTACTTCAAAACTTTTAAATTATTAGTATTTTTATATTCAACTATGAGGATAAGTCCAACTATCTTTGCGAGCTCCGCCTCAGAATTTTTATATTGTGTGTATCAAATCATTTGAATAAATGTACCGAGATGATGACGTAATAGGCACCACGAGTTCTAGCTAAAAGTTTATTACAAAAAGCCAAAGATTCTAATTGACTGAATAATTTTCTTTACATTTGACTGCGTTACAATAACTCACAATTTGTTACGTTCACCATTTAACACACATTATAAGATACCATCTTCTGCTATAGCAGAATATAACGCCAGTGATAAATTCATAACTAACGAAAGCTTCTAGTTTAGAAACTTGAAGCGGGTAATGGTATCTTCATTAAAAAATCATATCATCATACTCAAAACTTAAATAATTTGTTCTATATTTTAACTGAGTTCCCTAATTTTGTTTAACGAGTTGTTTAGTTTCTTGTAATTTTTATTATTCTGTTATTTAATTAACACAATTGAGAGAGCAGTATCCCAATCACCATTCCAACAATAAGACAGTTTTGTCTATAATAATGAATTGACGAAGTTACAATTGGCCATATAAAACGAGTTTGGAATGGCGGTAGTGATAATTATAAATTTACTCATTACATTTTTTAAATTCTTTGCGCACCTTAGTAAGAAATAGTATATAATTAAATTCAACATTAAATAGTAACTAGATTACCCATACAAAAAGTTCCCAATAAAGTATCTGGTACAATGTTGCCCAATTTTATATATCATGTACAAAAAAGAAGGAGAATTTCATAACGCGAGGAACAATTTGTTCAATTTATAGATAAGGACAAAAATAATGATTTTTCAACTCAATTGACCTATAAGATATGACTTATGGGGTATATATGTAATAATGTTTGGTCGAATTGAAAAATTGGCTAATTATTTATATTATATTGCTTTGCTGAGAGTTGACTACTGCTGGTAATTTTAAAAATACAAATTTTCAATTATGGCTTCAGCAAGTACGAACTTTCAATACTCTTTATACTTTATAATTCATTCTTTAAACTATTTTCTGAGAATTGGCATTTATCACTGTGATGTATTCAAGCAAATGATATATACAATTGTCACATTATGAATTTTAGTTTATAACACAAATGGTTACCAATAGCAATGTGAGTAATACACTAGTCTACTCCTAAAAGTGTAAGTGATCATACACATGATATGAATTTTCAAATTAGTCTACCTTTTGCCTCAACCCAAGTAGATACACTTTGGATATCGTCGAATAGATACAGTTAGCGATATTAGATCGACTTTAGAAGTTTCTACACTTTACAGCACTTCAGAGATTTGGCTAGATTTTTCTGTTGACTCTAGAAACATATTGATTCTATTTAATATGGTATTTTTTTTTTTAATGAAGTAAATGATTTGTCATTAAAGATCAATGGAGAGTTTTACAAATTAATTTTAAAAAACCATTTGCAATGATTTATCATGCAAGACCACAGGGAATGCAATTCTTGAAAATCTAGTGGTGTGATTCTAGAGATTTTTAACAGCTTTACAATTTGATACCACGTATATAGTTAACGAACATTTTTTTCTAGACCTTTAAAGAATAATAGAGAACTTTTTTGCTTGTTTTTATGCCTTGGTACTTAGAATACGTTTCCATTATACTGCTAATGCGGATACCCAGAAGTTAAATAATAATTAATGAGTTAAAAATATCTGCTCTTTACCCTTGAAACTATCACTGCTTTGATATTTTTATGTACATTTTTTTACACATTAAATTATTACATAAACGTGTCGCTTTTTGGTACGTGAAAATTGTTATAATATAAAAATATAAATGCAGTGATCGCACAGTTTCATTTGTACTGAAAATTATTAGAAAATATTGGTAATCCAATTAGAAAATATTTATCTAATGGCTTACCAAAATTTGTCTAAATTTAAACAAGGAAGCTAAACAACGTTGTCTAGCACCCGTAGGCATGTTCCCTAAAATAATATCCCCGTATTTGTGTGTAGGTACGTTTATCTTACTCTGTTGGTGGCTACTTCTTGTACAAGCTTGCGTTTACTTGTACCTAACATTGAAATTGTATTGTACACTCATTTATATATGTCTCTAATAACATTTTCAGCATTCACGTATCAGCTGTAATAAAATGACGTTGCCAATATCGTATAGCAATGAATTTTTATTATTTGATAAAAAGAACAATAGTCGATTGAAAATATTTGAACTACGTACAAAATTTAACATTGCAGTTAAATCTAAATAATAATCAGTCTATCATCTAATTGAATTTTTATTTTATTGTGATTTTATATCAAGAAAAATTGTTGTAACTAATCAGATGCGATATTGGTAGCACATTATACTATGCATGATTTATTCTTATTTTTTTTATTGCATTTGCAATATACTATTAATTTGTATGTAATTGTGTTATCTTATAATATCAATCTCAACTATATACTCAACACGTAACTTATAAATCAAATTCGATAAAATATCTAACTTAACAAACATATACAGGCTTTGTAAAATAAAATTATCTTAATCACAAAGGATTGTACGGTATAGATATGGTCCATCAGTGCAGTTATATCGAGAATTTCCTCCCATGAGATATCTTGAACCACTCGAAGTGATTTCTCTCGAAACAATTTAAGACCTTTGCAAAGCTTGAACAAACTAAGAATTGAAAAGACTCTAATATATCCTATTTCCTGCACCTGATAATCAACAAATATGATCAAACGAGAATTCTGTATATACTTTGCTTACAACTATTTCTTCATTTTTCTCATTCTTATACAGTACACCTTTGTGATTTAATTGAAATAATAACAAGACTAAGGTCACACTCAGCACCATCACACTTTGGCATGGTTTGAGACAATTTCTACAATCTATTTTCAACCTAATTCAATTTTTATCACTAATGCTTGGGGGATGATACTATACTTATGCTATATTATAACATTGATATCGCTATTGGGTAAAGCCTGTATGTGGGTGAAGGTACCATCTTGCGACGGGTAAAGTATTGTGAATTTGACACCGGTTTCACAAATTCAAACAGCGTTCTACCTTCTTCAACTGTCTGCTGGATATGGCTGGTGTCAACCATACTGGAGGAAATAATCATGGTCCACAACCTGGCGATAGCAGGGCTAATAGCTTAGAGCCCCCACCGGGACCCATCGTCGACTTAAGAGGGGATCGCAGAGAGCTAAGAGACGACGACGAAGGGGCCCTAGGGGCTCTTGCTGCGGCCGAGCAAAGACGACAGCGTAGCATCAGGTCAGTTAAATAAATCTTTTCTAAAATATGAACAATATTTCATTTCTGCATCTCATATAATCTTATTTTCATTTCATTTCTTTTCTTTTCTCAGGAACAAAAAGGTGAACTGGATGGTGTCCCATCCATACGATAAACTAGGCAGCAGCGGAGAGAGTAGCCAGGGAGGGGGTGGGAGTGGGGGTGTAGTTAACATCCTCGATCGAGCTCCCGAGCTAGAACCGTTGTTAGCCGAGCCCTCTCAGGAGTACCGCTACAATAACAACTACCACCGACCCTCGTACTACCAACACCAGAACACCACTTTCGTACCTCGATCCTCAATCCGTTACCTCAAGGTCTCGGTTCCAATCCAAACTCAAGTCACTTTTTCAGACAATTATCAATCAATCTTTTCTAATGATTTATCATTTCTCGTTAAAATTTTCACCCCATCATTCAATACGTACGAATGTATGTATTCGATATAATTATTGCAGATATTTTTAAGATTATTCTAGTCAATTCCATATTCAATTCAATTCAATTCAATTCAATTCAATTCAATATCACTTCCACTCGATGATAGTATTACACCAAATAGTATGACATTATCCTTGTTATGTTATGTTGGATGAATATGAACATTTATCGTATATAAACATACATAATAGACATAGACATTAGATCCACACAACATGAATAATATCGATAGAATTTTTGTTTTACATTAATACATTCCAGAATGATGATCAATATTTCTTTATAGAATACTTTAATGTAGTCATAATAATTATACGTATAAAAAAATAATCACCGGAATAAGCAATAGGCGAGAAGAATTACTATTATTTAAACAATTAATTATCTAGACTTGAGAGAATTGTAGTCTAAAGTAAACTCAAATTCATCAACGTGATAGTAGTTACTGTTTGTCTCAGATATCTAGATACCAGTTTATGAAGATACATAATATTAGACGTGTGATTAGGTATTCATTTACACTACTTACACAGATTTTACTAGACGTATTCAAAATAGATATCGTCCCACCCTTCCCTAGCTGCTTTCACCTTCACGGTGTTAGCGTACTCATAAATATTATTCGATATATTTATTTATGTTTAAAAATAAAGTATCCCTTTGTGTGTGGGTGGTAAGTATGGGGCACTTATATGTCGTTTAAAGATAGTCATATCACTGATTGAGATATTAACTATTACCTGAAGCATGAGCATGTCAATGCATGATATAGATCTTTTCTACATTATAATATTTAATGTTATATGCTACATTACACTCAGAATATACATGGAAATAGTTTCATTTCTTTTAAATGGTTTTGGACATTCTCACAGTTTCTTTATCACATTTGATCCGTTACTAAGCCACAGTATTTTGACCTTGGAGAAAATAACTAAAGTAAATTTACACATCGTCGATCGATTTGATTTGATTTCACATACTAATATGTTTCACTATGTGGCAGAAAATAAAAGTGTGAATATTTGAAACCATTTAAGATATATGATATCTTGCAAAAATCGAGGCAAAAGGTGCGATACCAAAGTTTAGGGCTTAAATTTTGTCTTTTAAAACATATTAAGTAATTATTTTGTGGATTAACAATTTCGAGCCAATTACAGATCCCCCTTTTGTTCTAAGACACACTAAATAACCGAACGCATTCTTATCATATATTTTGTTTAGATGGAACTACAGGACGTCGTAGTTAACGAATCCCGGGCTGGTAGTCTAGAAAGTTTGACACATCCTGGAGAAAGGCTACACCCACATCATCCAGCTTCTCAACAAAGACATCATTCCAGGTCACCGAGCTTGAGGTTGGCCTTCCATATCTTTACATCGCATTTACTTTACTTGATTATCTTTCTATATCATTGATCGAGATTGATCGTTCAATTATAAGAATAGAAAATAATGATGAAAATGATCATTTATATACATGTATCTTCATTCTATAGAAAACACTCTCCGATATTGCACAGATCACCATCACCCAGACGGCACAGATATGATCATCGTGTTCATAATTATCACGATGGTCCTGGGTTCAGTGATACAGTTAGTAACGTCGTTGACATTCAGAGGCATACGCAGCATCCGCATGGATCCCAATATAATCATCGGCATAGAATACGAGGTCAGTCAGCTATTATATTTTTCCACATTTATTCATGTCTTTTTTCCACACACAGCCATCATTTTTTTCGTGCTACAAATTGTATTTACTCTAAATGATTGAATCTAAAGTTTTATTCACATTTATCGTCATCACAGTAGAGATTTGCTCAGAGATCGTTTATTATCATAAAAATATAATATAATTTCAAACAGGCGGTACATGTTTCTTTTTCGAACTTGCCTTCTCACTGAATTTTTGTAGAATACGTATAAATTTCTAATTTCTTTTTCTATCTATGGGAACTCCTAATTATTTTTTTTTTTTTTTCATGTATATAAAAGCACCATTAATATAATTTTTGCAATTTTGGCATTATGGTGCTGCGCTTATGTTGAAGAATACTTGCAGAAGTAACTTCGAACAAATTACATCTTTCAACGTTGGCCTAAATCTGGATACCAATCGGATTTTTTTTTTTTTTTTCATAGATTTATTACATTTGATTTAATATAACAAAATACAATTTGTAGTTACATTTCAATTGGATTACTGAGTGTATACTCTTTAACTGGTTTCTTTTGCAAAGTTGCTCAATGTTCCTCGATGTAATATATATTTTTCATTTTGTTCTGTTGTGCGCTACTAGACTATTACGACTTCTGCAACTATTACGACGATGGTAATTTTAACTGATTAACCTTGGCATATTTTATCATTTATTGTCTGTGATATACATATATTACATATCCAATTAGTTGTTCAGTTATACTATAAATTCACAGACATTGTATATACATATACAGCTACCATTGAACCATTAAATATGTACATGTTTTAGTCTATGCCTGATCATTTGTATCTAGTATTACAAGTTGTGCAACAATGTTAGTAATTCCCATATAAAATCAAAAAAAAAAAAAAAATTCAGGTAAAATTACTTGATTGATGAAAATCACTTGTATTATAGCCATTTCTTTCTTATTCATAGCATTCAAAGTTTAGTTATATGGTAGACTCTTGATTTCGTGGACAGTTCGAACCCCTGGATATTGGATCACTTCTATCGAAGTCTTCTTCTCTCAGATCCAACATTTTGAACTGTCCAAAATATCCAAGATATTTCCCCTAATGTTTGCACTCATCTTATTAAATATTATTTTTACAATGATATTAGGTCCCACGATGTGAGACCCTGCATATGTGTAGTACAAGCATACTCTTTGAACTATATTCATTAATTAATTATTGGTCCATGGATTCCAATTAGTTGTTTTATAATTTTATTAGATATATTATATGCTTATGGCACATGTTGAATTTAGAGATATTATTTTTTGCATCCACTGTTTATTCATTTCATACTTTAACGTTGATCACATTCATCCAGGGAATGTATTTCGTTTTTTGAATTAGTGTATGCAATTCGTTATTCATAATAATTGGAGTATACTGCATTGCATGTACACATGTATACTATTTTAGCTTCCTAATTGATACATGAATTACAATTACCAATTTTACTTACTTTACGTTCATCTTCATATACAAGTATAAAGCACTTATTACCACTTAAGATGGTGATTGAACGTGTTAAACTTACTTTCATTCGTAGAAATTTTATTTGAACCAAAATGTAATGCCTCCTTGCAATATATGCTTTATTACTGGCTTTGTATAAATTTAATTACGAATCGCACTTTGAATAGAATCTCATGAATACAGTATAGTAATTACAAAGCGTGATATGCTTTGTGAAAAATTTCCTTGATTCATAGAATATGTCGTCTATGTCAAAGTAAACTGGAATTCTGATATTGTTTTTCATCTGTTATTCTCAGTAGTATTTTACTCCTGTATTACATACCGCATAGATCAATGAAAGAATGTTAATAATAACTTGAACAGGTTCGTGGAGCGCTTCGACTAGTCCAGCTCGATCACCTAGTCCGGTTCATAGGATGGGACACAGTCGGCATTATGGAACTACAAGTTTGGAGCAACGGTCTCGGTCGCCAAGTCCAGTCGGCGGTAGGCAACCAGCCCACACTCACCATCCTCATCAGCACAGCTACCCAGTCCTGGTAGCTAGACGAGGTCATGGTCGAAGGTTGCCACCTACTCCTAATAAACCATCAACACTTCAGTTGAAGCCTGCAAACATAAACTTTCCAAAATTAAATGCTTCGCCGACGCACGGACCACACATTACGCATGCCCCTCAAAATTCGCACGTACCTCTTCCTACGATACCATTAGGCCATTGTCCATTGAGCTTTGAACAAGCTGTAGCAATGGGTAGAGGGGGAAGACTACTACCAAGTCCCGTGCCAAACGGTTACAAACCGCCACCATCTCAGCCTAAACAAAGAACACCAAGATCAAGGCATTCGGATAGTGACGAAGATGATTGGTGCTAGCCAATATGGAACCCTGGATTGTCGAGTGAAGAACTGGACTTACCTAGGGATTTGTCGGTTTGCGCGTAGTGTGAATATTCATTTCCGTGTCTCAAAACTGCTTGTTACGCAGAAGACATTTAAGAGACTGCTAAGAGTTCTGAAAGAAAAAAATTTGATAATGATAATCAAATCGCCATATAAACGCAGCTGTTCATTTCATTTATTTTTTTTCGGTTTTTTCATATTATTTTCCAAATGGTCACGTCACAGAGAAAAGATATATCGACGTGACTGCGTAATCTTCAATTTCAAGCTTCCAGGAAGCGGAGTTAGTCTAAGAAAAAAAAACAAAGAAAAAAAAAAAAAAAAAGTGCTAAGAACTTAAAGAAATAAATTCCTTAGAATTAATTTACCAAAGTCTGATGTATAAAATAACGAACTGATAAAAATACAAGACTTTGGAGAAATATTTCTAGTAAATTTTTTCATATGAAGATACACGTGTGCGATAGTGATCGGTTGAGGGGAAAATAAAAAAATTAAATAAAATAAACAAAAACAAATTAAAAAAAAAAAAAAACATTCAAAACAAACTTGCCAGAATATAGATCATTAAATTTGTACAGAAAAGCGCAAACTGAATCTTCATATGCGATACTAGAATTGAAAAAAAAAATAAATAAAAAATCTTTTCATCTTTTCAATAAAATGGGGCTAGAATTTATAAAAAAAAAAAAAATAATTCGTTTATCAGGGTATGATTACGATGAGAATCGTGTTATTAATGAACATGGTTGTTTCTTAATTTTTCTTTTCTTAAAACATAAGATCCGATTTTAGGAGAGAGTGATATTTACTCCAGAAGCAATTATCATTGATTTTCGTTGATCGATAAATTATTATCAACTATAAATTTTTAAATAAAATATTGATGTTCAATTTTAGCACGAACCATCGATATTTATCTATGCATAAGCTGCGTATTTAATTACAGTTTTTCAAATTTACGTTTAAACTATATTATTGATATAATAAACAAATTAGCTAAAAAGAAACAAAAAAAAAAAAAATCAACTATGGTGATTGAAAAGTGTATAGCCAAATTGGTTTATTCTACGCTGCAGCAAGGGAAATTCACAACCCGATCCTAATGTGTTTATATTCACTTTTAGTTAGACTCTTTGTTAGTCAGTGCCATTTCATTAAGAAAGTCAAAATACGCTGTGAGATATTTGAAATTAAGCATTTTTTGCCTGCAGAGTGATTATAATTGAAATTAACCAGATGAGTAAGTTAAAATAAATTGTTGTTTTTTTTTTTCTATTTTTTTTTTTTAATTATTTTTTACTTTTTTATTTACCGTTACTAGGTATTTATGTTTATCAGAATTTAGGATATGCGATTCAAAATATTACTATGTTCCAAAAAAAAAAAAAAAAAAAGAAAAAAAAAAAAAATAATAAACAAGCACACGAATTTTTCTCATTACATTTATTAGTTCAACCCACCTGATAATATGTCATTATAATTATTACAGATTAGCCAAGAATACGAATTGTAGAAAAATAATGTATACGTATAATATACCTATACCTAATTATTGATAAAACGAAAAGAAAATTTCCTTCATTTTTATGGCTAATTTTTAACATACACATACTGTATACATAATAGTTGAGACATAACGCATGGGTTGCACTGATAAAAAAATAAATAAATAAATAAAAACAGAGAAAAAAAAGAAAAAAAAAATCAAATGGAAATACACAATTAGTATAACATGTAAAAGTTTTTTTTTTTTTTTTCTTTTCTCTCCAGTTTGAACACAAAAATCTTCTAGTCAACGAATAAAATCATTATCGACACAAAGAAAAAAGCAAAAATAAATAAATAAAAAAAAAAAAAAAAAAAAAATGAAAAAAAATATAATATATATATATATATATATAATAAAAAATAAAAAAACATTCTTATGAATCTCTGCACTTGTAAAATATTGCATATAAAATTATTATAACACGTGCTACGTATTACTAAACATAATAATAATAATAATAATAATAATAATAATAATAATAATTATAATAATACTATAATAATAATGTAATAATAATAATAATAATAATAATACTATAATAATAATGTAATAATAATAATAATAATAATAATAATAATTATAATAATAATAATACTATAATAATAATGTAATAATAATAATAATAATAATAATAATAATAATAATAATAATAATAATAAAAATTCATTTATTTATAAAATAATTAAATTTATCCACCCGGGATATTAACACGTTATATACTGCCAATCGTACGAGGTGTTTAGGAAGATAATTTGGAACGAAATGAGTATAATTGTCTCCATAGGAAAAAAAAAAAAAAAAAAAAAGAGAAAAATAAAAATAAATATGTTAGGTTTTCAGTATTTCATGCTTGCGTGGGGCAAATGTGTGTGAATCGCGTATAATAGTAATATATTGAATATGGTCAGGCTGACGCAACGACTGTGTTGTGTTAAGAGACTTCTAAAGACTGTAATCGCGTATTTATATATTGTTTTTCAATATGATTATAATTGGATAGGTATCGTAGTAGATTTTGCATTTTTTTTCTTTCTTTTCCTTAACTTATTTTCTTGTTATTTAATAAACACTTATTATTACTTTTAATTCAATGTAATAATAAAATGTTTTCAAATCATTGTGATTTGAAAATAGTACAATTATTTTTCTGGTCATTCATAATTTCAATATATTAATTATTAGAAGGGTGAATTGTGTTCGATTGTACTTTCAGAAAATTATTATCTGTTTTTTTTTTTTTTTTTTTTTCCTTTCACATTACCAAATATTAAGCATTGATCTGTGACAGTAGATTTTTGCCAATATCAGTACCGAATTCTGTATGAAATTTAAAGTGTATAGATCAAAGAAAGAAAGAAAAAAAAAAAAGGAATGCAAAATATTCTGCAAGTCAATTTATCGTTGAAGGCATAACTGAATTCCATATACTTTTTTTTTTTTTTATTGTCTGAGAATATATGTATATGGTGTATTTAATTATTGATTACGCGATAGTCCACCTAATTCTGTATTATGTATTCCCAGATTGTGTGGACTCGGTATCATAAAATTCTGAGCGTTAGCAGTTTTATGAAAATATAATCTAAATACAATGAGTATACATCGTATCTCATGACTGTACGTATTTAAGAAAGAAGTACTTTACAAGCCTCTTAATTTTGTCACGCGCTGAATCAGATTAACCGCGTGATTCCTTCCCTTAAGTGCTTTTAACAACTCAATCGTACTTTGTATGTCACATAATGTTGCTAAGAGTAAAAAAAAAAAAAAAAAAAAAAAAAAAAAAATAGAAAGAAAGAAAGAAAAAAAATCTCGTTCATTCCTCATTAAAAAAAAAAAAAAAAAAGAAAAAAGAAAAAAAAAAATCGTGGATGTACGTACTAAATAGAAATTCATCCGAAAAACTTTGAAAAAGGAAAAAAAGAAAAAAGAAAATGGAAAAAAAAAAAAAAGAAATAAAAATATATAAGATTAAATATTATTACAATGTTTTTCTGTGATAAATCCAAATCTTAGTACAAGGGATTATGCGGCAACCCTTGAATCGCAATTGGACGATTAATCTCGAAGTGTTTGTAACAATATTAAAATGAAATTAAATAATTTAATCTTTACCTAGTCTTATGCAAGCAGATGACCAAGACCTTAACGATGAACTAACGTTAAAACTAATAAATTAATTAATAAAAATAAAAGTAAAATGAAAATAAAAAAAAAAAAAAAAAAAGATGAAGAAAAAGAAAAGATATAAAAAAAAAGAAAAAAAAAAAAAAGGAAAAGACTCTTGTAGGTGATTAAGAGTAATAAAATGCTGTAGCCGCAGAAGGTGGTGGTGGTGGTGGTGGTGCGTATGTAAGAAATATCTAAAGTGAAAACTTTTAGCACATACATGAATAATTAATGAAGTAAAAAAAAAAAAAAAAAAAAGTAGCTGTTTCTATACCATACTATTGATAAATAGCATGTCGCCATTTTCTTATATGAAAATTCATACTCGCAAAGTATATAAATATATTAAATTAAGTATCTGAAAATTATAGACTAGCAAGTCCAGTTTTGTCAAATTCTATATGGAATGAATTATGCATATATATATATATACATATATAGAAGTTTCTCATAAGAGCTTGTAACTAGTAGTTGAAAATTGTTATTTGATTTATTTTATTTTATTGTATCCAAATGCCATTGTCCACACCTACACCCAAGTCCAAAAAAATGTGTACAATGTATTCTGGATACATGATCTTTCGTTTTAATGCAATCCAAATTGTACATCATATTCAATCTTGTACATAGAGCTTTTGTAATATGTATTGATTTTTTTTATTTTTTTTTTATTTTTTTTATTTTTGGACTTGAAACTCTGCAACTCTCAGGTACTGATTATAATAAACTAATATAAATATTAAATTACCGTTAAATACATCAGACTGCTCCCGTGCATTTTTTGCGTCACCATGTTTATTATCTCTTAAACGTTGAAGTTTAATTATTATCCTGATTATTACAGTTCTTAAAATCATTAAAGTTATAAACATTAATAAAATACGTACTTATATATACATATATATATATACACAAAAATCTATATATATAAATATATATAATATGAAAATACTGTAATATACACAATTACACAAAAAAAAAAAAAACATGAATTATACAAATTATAAATATTAATAATGTAAAAGTATATAGATATACGAAATTATAATTATAATTATAATTATAATGTAATATGATATTGTATAGTACGATCGATTTCATATTCAATTATTTTCATTAAGTAATATATTATATATATCTATAGGTATATTCGGGTTGAAATAATTACGTAATTGGATTTATGAAACCGATTGTACAGAAAACAGCAAAGTATTCGCGCAGCTAGCAACTCTCTCGACTTGTTCAAAAAAAAAAAATAAAAAAAAATAAAAAAAAAAAAAAAATCTAAAAAAAAAAATAAAAATAAAAAATAAAATGCCCATTGATTAGTGAGAGAAAAAAAATCTTTAATAAATTAATTAACTTATATCATACGATTTCATTACTTGCATTTAATAAAGACACGTAAATATTACAATTAAGAGTTTTTCTACTTATCTATATATGGTAAAAAAAAAAAAAAAAAAAAAAAAAAAGGAAAAAAAAAAAAATAATAATAAATAAAAATATGAAAGCGTATTATATTAATTAACGCCCTGTCGATAATAATCACATTCGTCACTGATCAGTCAGGCTCTGAGACTCGGGATCCTACAATACGTTATACTATACATATGTTTCTTCATCGCTAGTAAATTCGATCATCTTATTTTTTTCGTTGCATAATGCATAAAAAGTATAACTTGCATTTGGGTTGAATAAAAAAAAACAAAAAAAAAAAAAAAAAAAGTGCTTGAAAATCAATGAAGAATATATAAGCCTTTATAATTATAAATGTTGATGTGTTCGCAGGCAAATTATAAAGTATAACTATTTACGATCATTAGCACTGTATATTTACAACTCAAAAGATTCTAAGCAATAATAATCTGATATAATGATTATATCTGAGTGTATTTTTATTTGCAAATATATATATAAAATATTATATGATTTTTTGTTATAGATGTTAGATTCACTTATAGATTTTTCTTATATTATGCATATTATCAAGAATTCGTTTACATAGAGGTACCGAGTTTCTCAGGCTTGCTGAAACTAAACTTTCATAGAAAAAATTAACTCTCTGTATTTAAAGATTAAAGTAAAAAAAAAAAAAGTATCCTATATGATGAATCATTAAATTTGTAACAAAAGTTGCCTTAATAACTAACACTCGTAATCGTGGTTTGCGAAACTCTTGTCTTATAAATACGATAATATTTCTTTCGTTTCATATAACAAATGTAATACAGTTGGACATGGTTCAATTTCTCATAAAGGACATTTATATGTAAATTATAAATTCTCGCGAAGGAAGTTATAAAACGTAGTGAGAAAAATAAATAAATAAATAAAATAAACGAATTTGTTAATTTAGAGTAAATACTCTAAATTTAGAGTAAATACTTAATTTATTTAATCATTTGTACAAATACACTAATTCTTATGCTAGTCGCATATATATTGTTTAAATCAAGGTATCTAATTCGTTGATTTACTTTATTCGTTCATTATTCATTTGTACTAATCTCAATTCTTGTAAAAAATAAATAAATATACACATACAGTACTTATGTATATTAAATTACTATCATATATACGTATATTAGGGTGATTTTTTTTTCGACTATTTTTTTTTTTTTTTTTTAGTCCTCACGTGAAATTTGGTTGAAAATGTCGAAAAATAATTTTCCTGAAAGTTACAGCTCTTAATATTGATGTTAAGTACTTTCCCAAAGCGTGCAAAGATTTTGCATTAAAAATACACGTAAATCGAGATTTTTTTTTTTCAAATTTCTATAACTCAGCCGCATTTCAAGCTATTACATTGGTCTTGATCTTGATTTACTCAGAATAAAATACTCCATAAAAGTTCCCAATGCGGCCAAAGTGTAACTTGTACTGGTGAGTTGATACGGGTCGCGGCAGTTGATTTTTACCCAAAATTCTCAGTTACCAGTACAAGTTACACTTTGGCCGCCATGGGCACTTTTGTAGAGTATTTTATTCTGAGTAAATCAAGATCAAGACCAATGTAATAGCTTGAAATGCGGCTGAGTTATAGAAATTTGAAAAAAAACAATCTCGATTTACGTGTATTTTGAATGGAAAATCTTTGCACGCTTTGGGAAAGTACTTAACATTAATATTAAGAGCTGTAACTTTCAGGAAAATTATTTTTCGACATTTTCAACCGAATTTCACGTGAGCACTAAAAAAAAAAAAAAAAATAGTCGTTTTAAAAAAATCACCGTAACGTATATGTATATGGGCAGGTCCACCAATTATCTGTAAACGATCCGGGGTAAAAATTTCGATTTGTCTGCAATTTTGAGATTTCATAGTGTGTATTGAGATGTAAAAATCCACCAAGTATTAGACCTTGAAGCCTTACCGTTCAGGAGAGACGCGTTGATTAGTCTCTCAACTTTGAGTAGGTACATTGACTTTTACATTCGAATTTTTATCACATCTCTATCGCAAAAAAGAGAATTTGATCGAACGTGTTTTTCATGTAAAAATGTCTGATCTTTCCTAATATGGAATTCGTTTCAAGCTAGATTCTCAAAAACCGTAAAAAAAAAATACGTGGTCCTGCCCATATACAAAGTAAATAATTTTGCATATAGTTGACTAGCATAAGAATCGCGAGGTAATATGCATTGATTGCATAGCATGGTCCATGAGAAGTGAATTTGTTAAACACCGTTTTACCGGCATACTGTACATTAATATTCAGAATATATCATCTAGTCCGAGGAAATCCAATAACGTAAAGTAAAATATACTATTGTCCAACTGTAAATAAAATGGAAATATACTTCAGACATAAATATATATATACGTATATATATATATATATATATATATATGTACTTAAAAAAAAAAAAAAAATATGTATGACAGCAGTAAAGTACAACAAATCAAAAAAAGCTGAAAAAAAAGAAGAAAAAAAAAAAAAAAACGAAATGAACGAGCGATGGCTAGCTGTGTCCTGTGAGAGGCTGCGATTCGTTGTAGTCCGTTGTTACAACATTAAAAAACCATGGAAAGCTTTAACTTTGAATAAACTAACTTTAACGGTATAAAGTAATGTAATGAATATTGAAAATATGATTATGAAAAATCATGTTGTATAAGTGGAGGCTTAGCTGAATGCTGTAGGATGCTTTTCCTAATAGTTTTTAGCATATAGTTAAAAGTATAAGGAATCATTAAACGTTACTTACAAATAGGAGATATAAATATGAGAGACATCTGTGGGCGAGAAAGATTTACGTTGAATATGAATTTTTTCTTAATAATATATTTCTTAACGTACGAAATGTTGTATAGCGACGAGGGTGAATAAATATTTCTCAGAATCTTTAACTTTCTACACGGTCATCACAATTCTTGAAAGAATATTTATATATTATTATATTGTAGTGTACGTAATATTATAGTCAGATAATACATTCAGTCTTATAAACATTTTGATCATCTCCTAGAGTTATGGAATAATCTTGCACTCATTGGCCTCATACCATAGCTGTGGTAGCAGGATTTACATATTTCTACTAATTACTTACTTCCTAAGACCTAATGACTGCTCAAAATGATAAAAAAAAAAAAAAAAAAAATACAAAATAATAAAATAAACCTGCACTTTGAATTTAGATGTTGAAAGTTATGTGTTGATTTGTTTCAACAGATTTTAGCATAGTATGACCCTTACTTGTTGATTTTTTAAAGTTCATAATCATGTTGAGTCGTTGCGTACCCTGCAGCACCCTGCTCGGCCTCGTATTATTGTAAACTTATTGTATATGACTTATTATATATATGAAAAGAACAAAAAAAAAAAAAAAAAAAAAACTTGTTTTCTCAAAAACATTGTACCTTTATATATATGTATATGTTACAGCAAAAGTCTAAACTTTGTATATGTCGAGATCAAGCAAAACTGTGTCAAATTTCATTAAGTGCATACATTATTCCATATACGTAAGCACAAAAGAGTATCTTTCGGTTTCCTTGTTGTAAACCTTCACAGGTGGCTAATCGTTGCATCAGAAATTTTCTTAAGGTGATTCCCTACCCAATTCGACCTGTTCTAAAAACATTGGGTTGAACGGTGCTATTAAACGGAATATCTCTAACCGGGCACTGAAAACGGGAAAAAGGGATTTGTAGCGCAAATCTATTGTCGATTTTGAACACGTAGATCCCAAAACATGATCGTTTCATGCGAAAATAGAGAAATGGCGTAAGGAATAAAATTTAAAACTTTATAAGCTTAAGAACATGTTTTGGGATCTCGGTGTTCGATATCGCCAATAGAATTACGCTATACAGAGCCCTTTTTCCCGTTTTCGGTGCCCGGTTAGAGATATTCCGTTTAATAGCACCATTTTGCCCAATGTTTTTAGAACAGGTCGAATTGGGTAGGGTACCACCTCAATAATCGTATGATTCCTTTGATGAAATCACAAAACAGTGCCTGCTCTTTGTAAGAGTATTTGATGGATTGGTAGACTCAATTTTGGTTGTTGATAACAAAGATTTATCCCGTTCTATTACCTATTTGTTATATATTTCTGAAGGAATGTGTGAACTGGGACGCATGAATCTGGCCATTTACTGAGTTTCAGACATTTACTGTAGCATATATCCAATTGATTACTACCTTAAAGTTAAAACTATTCTAAGGACGCATCTGCCACACATGACATGCGCACGAAAACTTACTTACCACGAAAGCAAGAAAAGTAAGAAAGAGATATAAGGCATAACAAGCATTATATTATATTAATGAGAAAGATACCTACTTATACATAAATATTATAATACTAGTTCAATTTGCAAACTTAGTGTGTATTGTCGCTTAGAAAATGCCCAATCATTATTCGCCAGGATCCAACCCAAAACCGATTTCCAAGTTCATTCTTTTTTCAAGGAGAAACAATAAATAATGTACTTAAGTATACAACTCCCTTGATTTGATTATAATACCACATAGCTAATTCCATTAATGAAGTATACATCGATAAATGATCATGCAGCGGAAAATACAGTCTTCAGCACACAATAAAACATTTGGAGAAAACAGAAATATGCAGCTTCGACCAAAGTGAACTCTGCTTAGCCAATGACTTACTTTGTTCATGCACTTGAATGTTTGAACACAAATTCCAGGCCAACGTACACATAATGACCAGCGTTCGATTTTTATTTCATACTGCAGGTATCTTCTATAATCCACTGATACTATTTTTAGGGGGACATTCAATAATTGTGAGCCAGTTGCAGATCATTTTTCAAAATGATAAGAATGATTGTCAGGTTGAAACGAGAAACTGCCTTATTAAATGCAATACAATTTTGAACAGGTTTATCTTCCGACTAGGTTTATTTGATACCTAAAATGAAGAGTAGCAGGCAAGGGAAAGTAACGAATATCAAAGAAATGGGTGTGCGTTATTTTTTGAAGGAAATTTATTTTTGTAGCAGCAATACAAATAACAATACAAATGACATTCGTATTACAATAATATAGCATCTAATATACATAATTTTATAGAGACTGAATTCTGAAATACACACTTCCTCGTCTCAATTGGGATAGAATCCTTGCTGAATGGAGATGTTTGGATTCTGATAGAAGTTCATTCAACTGTAACAGAATGTCGAGTATTATAATTTCATATCATATTTTAACTCTGTGGAGCTCATTTCTTCCCCGAATAGGAATCTGGATCGCTTTAGAAATTGATTTTCTAAAGCGATCGCGCGCGTTGACAATACCAAAAACTGTTTCTTCATTGTAATTTTGACTTTTCGAATATCAATTGTCGAAGAAAATTCCGAAGGTATCAACTTGCGCGATCCAAACGGGATCACCATACATTTCTGTACCGAATAGGAATCTGGATCGTTTTAGAAAGTGATTTCTCTTGAACCGCGCGAGTTGACAATACCAAAAATTGTTTTTCCATCACAATTTTGACTTTCTGAGTAACGATTATCAGAGAATAGTACTTTTCGATACTAGTGCGAAAGTGTTGATTCTCGGACGAGTATGAAGTTTTTCGCCCGAGCGAAGCGAGGGTGACAATCACACGAGTCGAGAATCATCTTTCGCACATGTATCGAACTTCATTTTTCAACACAGCGCGCGTTAAGTTGAATTTTATGCACGCGAAGCGTGCGCAAAATCGAACTTTGCGCACGCCGTGTGGAAAAAATCCGAACATGTCAACTCGTGTCTTTCACTGTCTCGGTGAATTTTTGATCAGCCTTACCGTGAGCAACCCGCATGTCATTGATGTGATTTCTGAATTGAGATTACATATAATAAGGCGGATATAATTTATTTCTGGTGTATGTCAACTCACGCGATCGAATGAACCATAGAGATATTACTATAGATCCGGTGAGACATAGGGCCGCGTGTAAATGGAAGCGTAGTTCGAATAAAGAGAGACAGAAAACCGATATAGTAAAAGCTTCCTTGTCTTTTAACGCATGCGCACTGAGTCTTTATAGCTGAGCACATTTAACCCACTGATCTCTATACTAACTGGATGGCTGGTCCTTAAGGGCCCAGCAAGCCGAAATTATGTCGAGTCGAAGGCTCGCTCAGCGCCCCTAACACCGGGAATGGTACTTATCACCATCTCAATGCGCATGTGCCATCGTAACAATGCGCATGTGCCATCGTAATCGCGAATAGTGGGGATGGTAAATCAGTGCCCCGCACGCGCATTGATGTCAACCTTAGTACCACTCCCGGTACTAGGGGCGCTGGGTGAGCCTTCAATCTGCTTTAGTAATATCTCTATGGAATGAACACAAGAAATATCGCGCCGATGAAAAGGCATCAACTGGCACATTTTTCGTCACTTACTTTAGTTTCTGGGTTCTCCGATAGATGGTACCACCATTCGGCTTTTCGGAATAGATTTTCTGGCAGCTGCTACTTTTTTATCGGCGTGATATTTCTGAATGTGTTAATTCATTCGATCGCGCGAGTTGACATACGCCGGGGATCAATTATATCCGCCCTATTATATGCAATCTCAAGTTAGAAATCACATCAATGACATGCAGGTTGCTCTCAGCCAGGCGGATCAATGCTTGCGACAAAAATAGTTCGTCTGTGCAACCGTGAAATGGCGATACCATTTATCACCCCGCTGACACGACTGGTTGGCTAGCAAAGAAGCACTGACCTAGGATAAAAGCACCTGCTGATGCTGTGAAGCCAGTGGCTCTCCTGGCGTCAAAGAGTTCGTATGGGGGTTGTGTTAATAAGATACGACTCCGACAGGCATCGTAATGCGAGCACTCCAGACGCAAGAGAGTTATCGCAGACTAGACAGTGTATTCATGGGCAAAATAAAATTGTCGTATAGTTTTTTTTGGGTAATTTACTGAATGATAGTGTCATCATTAACACTTCTTCTGTTACAGTTGGAGAGACTTCCATTAGAATATGAACACATCTGGCCAGAAAGGATTTTCTTCCAATTACCACGAGCGCGACTGTACATCGAACTCCATTTTCATAAAATTAGTTATATTTATTTGTAATTGTTTATAAATATTAGTTATAGTATATTATTGAAATAAGAATGTAATTCAAGTTATCATAACATGTATGCTAAGAAGCAAATATTGATCAATTGCGATGGGAACACATTGACGTTTAAGAAATAATAAAAAATCGTACACAACTTCGACAATAAATAACATTGTGTGGATGCTGAAAAAATAAATTCCCACATATACCAATAATTATTTGCCTTCTTTCTTTTCCCTTCACCCTCCATACGTCTCTTTATTTGACGCTCGATTTTTCGACTCGAAGATTCCAGAAACTCCAAATAACGTGGAAATAATTATAGCGACGTGCATGAATTCACGAATGCATGCCGATATCTATACACATATCCTTTTTCCCGCCAAAAATTTCAGCACACCTCCTCGGGTCAGATGGTCTCCTGATACCAGGAGTATTTGTCGACTTAAAATTTTGAAAACTCTGAAAATAGCTAGTATAAATAAACTATAGAGAGACGTGCATGAAGCAACGTATGCATGCCTATATCCATAGACTATTCCTTTCCCCCACCAAAAATTTCAGCACACCTCCTCGGGTCAGATGTTCTCCTGATACCAGGAGCATTTTTCGACAAAAATTTTGCAAATCGTCAAAATAGCTAGTATATAGGTAATAATTAATAAACTATAGAGAGACGTGCATGAAGCAACGTATGCATGCCTATATCCATAGACTATTCCTTTCCCCCACCAAAAATTTCAGCACACCTCCTCGGGTCAGATGTTCTCCTGATACCAGGAGCATTTTTCGACAAAAATTTTGCAAATCGTCAAAATAGCTAGTATATAGGTAATAATTAATAAACTATAGAGAGACGTGCATGAAGCAACGCATGCATGCCTATATACATACACTATTCCTTTCCCCCACCAAAAATTTCAGCACACCTCCTCGGGTCAGATGTTCTCCTGATACCAGGAGCATTTTTCGACAAAAATTTTGCAAATCGTCAAAATAGCTAGTATATAGGTAATAATTAATAAACTATAGAGAGACGTGCATGAAGCAACGCATGCATGCCTATATACATACACTATTCCTTTCCCCCACCAAAAATTTCAGCACACCTCCTCGGGTCAGATGTTCTCCTGATACCAGGAGCATTTTTCGACAAAAATTTTGCAAATCGTCAAAATAGCTAGTATATAGGTAATAATTAATAAACTATAGAGAGACGTGCGTGAAGCAACGCATGCATGCCTATATACATACACTATTCCTTTCCCCCACCAAAAATTTCAGCACACCTCCTCGGGTCAGATGTTCTCCTGATACCAGGAGCATTTTTCGACAAAAATTTTGCAAATCGTCAAAATGGCTAGTATATAGGTAATAATTAATAAACTATAGAGAGACGTGCATGAAGCAACGCATGCATGCCTATATACATACACTATTCCTGTCCCCCACCAACAATTTCAGCACACCTCCTCGGGTCAGATGTTCTCCTGATACCAGGAGCATTTTTCGACAAAAATTTTGCAAATCGTCAAAATAGCTAGTATATAGGTAATAATTAATAAACTATAGAGAGACGTGCGTGAAGCAACGCATGCATGCCTATATACATACACTATTCCTTTCCCCCACCAAAAATTTCAGCACACCTCCTCGGGTCAGATGTTCTCCTGATACCAGGAGCATTTTTCGACAAAAATTTTGCAAATCGTCAAAATGGCTAGTATATAGGTAATAATTAATAAACTATAGAGAGACGTGCATGAAGCAACGCATGCATGCCTATATACATACACTATTCCTGTCCCCCACCAACAATTTCAGCACACCTCCTCGGGTCAGATGTTCTCCTGATACCAGGAGCATTTTTCGACAAAAATTTTGCAAATCGTCAAAATAGCTAGTATATAGGTAATAATTAATAAACTATAGAGAGACGTGCGTGAAGCAACGCATGCATGCCTATATACATACACTATTCCTTTCCCCCACCAAAAATTTCAGCACACCTCCTCGGGTCAGATGTTCTCCTGATACCAGGAGCATTTTTCGACAAAAATTTTGCAAATCGTCAAAATGGCTAGTATATAGGTAATAATTAATAAACTATAGAGAGACGTGCATGAAGCAACGCATGCATGCCTATATACATACACTATTCCTGTCCCCCACCAACAATTTCAGCACACCTCCTCGGGTCAGATGTTCTCCTGATACCAGGAGCATTTTTCGACAAAAATTTTGCAAATCGTCAAAATAGCTAGTATATAGGTAATAATTAATAAACTATAGAGAGACGTGCGTGAAGCAACGCATGCATGCCTATATACATACACTATTCCTTTCCCCCACCAAAAATTTCAGCACACCTCCTCGGGTCAGATGTTCTCCTGATACCAGGAGCATTTTTCGACAAAAATTTTGCAAATCGTCAAAATAGCTAGTATATAGGTAATAATTAATAAACTATAGAGAGACGTGCATGAAGCAACGCATGCATGCCTATATACATACACTATTCCTGTCCCCCACCAACAATTTCAGCACACCTCCTCGGGTCAGATGTTCTCCTGATACCAGGAGCATTTTTCGACAAAAATTTTGCAAATCGTCAAAATAGCTAGTATATAGGTAATAATTAATAAACTATAGAGAGACGTGCATGAAGCAACGCATGCATGCCTATATACATACACTATTCCTTTCCCCCACCAAAAATTTCAGCACACCTCCTCGGGTCAGATGTTCTCCTGATACCAGGAGCATTTTTCGACAAAAATTTTGCAAATCGTCAAAATAGCTAGTATATAGGTAATAATTAATAAACTATAGAGAGACGTGCGTGAAGCAACGCATGCATGCCTATATACATACACTATTCCTTTCCCCCACCAAAAATTTCAGCACACCTCCTCGGGTCAGATGTTCTCCTGATACCAGGAGCATTTTTCGACAAAAATTTTGCAAATCGTCAAAATAGCTAGTATATAGGTAATAATTAATAAACTATAGAGAGACGTGCATGAAGCAACGCATGCATGCCTATATACATACACTATTCCTGTCCCCCACCAACAATTTCAGCACACCTCCTCGGGTCAGATGTTCTCCTGATACCAGGAGCATTTTTCGACAAAAATTTTGCAAATCCTCAAAATAGCTAGTATATAGGTAATAATTAATAAACTATAGAGAGACGTGCATGAAGCAACGCATGCATGCCTATATACATACACTATTCCTTTCCCCCACCAAAAATTTCAGCACACCTCCTCGGGTCAGATGTTCTCCTGATACCAGGAGCATTTTTCGACAAAAATTTTGCAAATCGTCAAAATAGCTAGTATATAGGTAATAATTAATAAACTATAGAGAGACGTGCATGAAGCAACGCATGCATGCCTATATACATACACTATTCCTTTCCCCCACCAAAAATTTCAGCACACCTCCTCGGGTCAGATGTTCTCCTGATACCAGGAGCATTTTTCGACAAAAATTTTGCAAATCGTCAAAATAGCTAGTATATAGGTAATAATTAATAAACTATAGAGAGACGTGCATGAAGCAACGCATGCATGCCTATATACATACACTATTCCTTTCCCCCACCAAAAATTTCAGCACACCTCCTCGGGTCAGATGTTCTCCTGATACCAGGAGCATTTTTCGACAAAAATTTTGCAAATCGTCAAAATAGCTAGTATATAGGTAATAATTAATAAACTATAGAGAGACGTGCATGAAGCAACGCATGCATGCCTATATACATACACTATTCCTTTCCCCCACCAAAAATTTCAGCACACCTCCTCGGGTCAGATGTTCTCCTGATACCAGGAGCATTTTTCGACAAAAATTTTGCAAATCGTCAAAATAGCTAGTATATAGGTAATAATTAATAAACTATAGAGAGACGTGCGTGAAGCAACGCATGCATGCCTATATACATACACTATTCCTTTCCCCCACCAAAAATTTCAGCACACCTCCTCGGGTCAGATGTTCTCCTGATACCAGGAGCATTTTTCGACAAAAATTTTGCAAATCGTCAAAATAGCTAGTATATAGGTAATAATTAATAAACTATAGAGAGACGTGCATGAAGCAACGCATGCATGCCTATATACATACACTATTCCTGTCCCCCACCAACAATTTCAGCACACCTCCTCGGGTCAGATGTTCTCCTGATACCAGGAGCATTTTTCGACAAAAATTTTGCAAATCGTCAAAATAGCTAGTATATAGGTAATAATTAATAAACTATAGAGAGACGTGCATGAAGCAACGCATGCATGCCTATATACATACACTATTCCTGTCCCCCACCAACAATTTCAGCACACCTCCTCGGGTCAGATGTTCTCCTGATACCAGGAGCATTTTTCGACAAAGATTTTGCAAATCCTCAAAATAGCTAGTATATAGGTAATAATTAATAAACTATAGAGAGACGTGCATGAAGCAACGCATGCATGCCTATATACATACACTATTCCTTTCCCCCACCAAAAATTTCAGCACACCTCCTCGGGTCAGATGTTCTCCTGATACCAGGAGCATTTTTCGACAAAAATTTTGCAAATCGTCAAAATAGCTAGTATATAGGTAATAATTAATAAACTATAGAGAGACGTGCATGAAGCAACGCATGCATGCCTATATACATACACTATTCCTTTCCCCCACCAAAAATTTCAGCACACCTCCTCGGGTCAGATGTTCTCCTGATACCAGGAGCATTTTTCGACAAAAATTTTGCAAATCGTCAAAATAGCTAGTATATAGGTAATAATTAATAAACTATAGAGAGACGTGCATGAAGCAACGCATGCATGCCTATATACATACACTATTCCTTTCCCCCACCAAAAATTTCAGCACACCTCCTCGGGTCAGATGTTCTCCTGATACCAGGAGCATTTTTCGACAAAAATTTTGCAAATCGTCAAAATAGCTAGTATATAGGTAATAATTAATAAACTATAGAGAGACGTGCATGAAGCAACGCATGCATGCCTATATACATACACTATTCCTTTCCCCCACCAAAAATTTCAGCACACCTCCTCGGGTCAGATGTTCTCCTGATACCAGGAGCATTTTTCGACAAAAATTTTGCAAATCGTCAAAATAGCTAGTATATAGGTAATAATTAATAAACTATAGAGAGACGTGCGTGAAGCAACGCATGCATGCCTATATACATACACTATTCCTTTCCCCCACCAAAAATTTCAGCACACCTCCTCGGGTCAGATGTTCTCCTGATACCAGGAGCATTTTTCGACAAAAATTTTGCAAATCGTCAAAATAGCTAGTATATAGGTAATAATTAATAAACTATAGAGAGACGTGCGTGAAGCAACGCATGCATGCCTATATACATACACTATTCCTGTCCCCCACCAACAATTTCAGCACACCTCCTCGGGTCAGATGTTCTCCTGATACCAGGAGCATTTTTCGACAAAAATTTTGCAAATCGTCAAAATAGCTAGTATATAGGTAATAATTAATAAACTATAGAGAGACGTGCATGAAGCAACGCATGCATGCCTATATACATACACTATTCCTGTCCCCCACCAACAATTTCAGCACACCTCCTCGGGTCAGATGTTCTCCTGATACCAGGAGCATTTTTCGACAAAAATTTTGCAAATCCTCAAAATAGCTAGTATATAGGTAATAATTAATAAACTATAGAGAGACGTGCATGAAGCAACGCATGCATGCCTATATACATACACTATTCCTTTCCCCCACCAAAAATTTCAGCACACCTCCTCGGGTCAGATGTTCTCCTGATACCAGGAGCATTTTTCGACAAAAATTTTGCAAATCGTCAAAATAGCTAGTATATAGGTAATAATTAATAAACTATAGAGAGACGTGCATGAAGCAACGCATGCATGCCTATATACATACACTATTCCTTTCCCCCACCAAAAATTTCAGCACACCTCCTCGGGTCAGATGTTCTCCTGATACCAGGAGCATTTTTCGACAAAAATTTTGCAAATCGTCAAAATAGCTAGTATATAGGTAATAATTAATAAACTATAGAGAGACGTGCATGAAGCAACGCATGCATGCCTATATACATACACTATTCCTTTCCCCCACCAAAAATTTCAGCACACCTCCTCGGGTCAGATGTTCTCCTGATACCAGGAGCATTTTTCGACAAAAATTTTGCAAATCGTCAAAATAGCTAGTATATAGGTAATAATTAATAAACTATAGAGAGACGTGCATGAAGCAACGCATGCATGCCTATATACATACACTATTCCTTTCCCCCACCAAAAATTTCAGCACACCTCCTCGGGTCAGATGTTCTCCTGATACCAGGAGCATTTTTCGACAAAAATTTTGCAAATCGTCAAAATAGCTAGTATATAGGTAATAATTAATAAACTATAGAGAGACGTGCATGAAGCAACGCATGCATGCCTATATACATACACTATTCCTGTCCCCCACCAACAATTTCAGCACACCTCCTCGGGTCAGATGTTCTCCTGATACCAGGAGCATTTTTCGACAAAAATTTTGCAAATCGTCAAAATAGCTAGTATATAGGTAATAATTAATAAACTATAGAGAGACGTGCATGAAGCAACGCATGCATGCCTATATACATACACTATTCCTTTCCCCCACCAAAAATTTCAGCACACCTCCTCGGGTCAGATGTTCTCCTGATACCAGGAGCATTTTTCGACAAAAATTTTGCAAATCGTCAAAATAGCTAGTATATAGGTAATAATTAATAAACTATAGAGAGACGTGCATGAAGCAACGCATGCATGCCTATATACATACACTATTCCTTTCCCCCACCAAAAATTTCAGCACACCTCCTCGGGTCAGATGTTCTCCTGACACCAGGAGCATTTTGCGATTAAAAATTATTTCAATTATTTCAATTATTTGCGATTAAAAATTATTTCAAGTCTGAATAACGATAGTTGCCAGCGGGATGACAAATGGTATCGCTGTCTCGCGGCCGAATTCACGAACCACTTTTGATGCAAGCATGAAGACGCCGTATGATACGCAACTCGCACGCCGAAACCGTACGCAGGGCTGCATATTTCAAGGCGTTTTAGGCGATTTTTGGCGAGCTCTGGTATAGGTACCAAAGTGTACCAAAATAATAGTGTGTGTCACTCAAACTATATATTGGTACCCTTTGGTACCTATACCAAACCTATACCAGAGGCTCGCCAAAAATTGCCTTTTATTTTATTTTATTACTGCGAGAATAGTTAGAAAATTTGACCGCAAATCATCCTCAGAATATGGCTTAATCAAATTAAATCACCCTCTATATGTAAGCCACAGTTTATGCTATGTAGGATCTATTCTCCATTCAAAATTTGAACTAATATAACAAGGAATTGGTATGGGAAAGAACAGTTCAAGTTTTGTCAATGTTTTATTTAGATTTATCATAATGATTTTAATTGATACAATGATTTTTCTGGTATACCGTTGTCTTGTTTGCTACCATTCCAAAATCTCGAGTTCATACTCGGCTAAGCGAACTTCTTTATAAATACGTTTTCTCAAGAATAATTTCAAAAATCTCAACATCGACCGTCCCGCTATATCACATTACTGAATTCCATCAATATAGTATAGATATTCTTTTGAGAACATGTTTGAGAGTGAATTCATGTTCAAAAGTTCATCTACAGTCTCCTTTCATATGCCTGATTGACAACAAGAAAAAAACAAAATTAAAAAAAAATAAAAAAAAATAAAAAAAGCAAAAAAAAAAAAAAAAAAAAAAACTCAAGATATTGGAATGGTTTTCAATTGTATAGCTTAAATTCCTAAATGTATTACAGCACAATTCTTTTATTGTTTATTATGCGGTTCTGATGAGAAATATGAATATGTTTTATATAGGTATTCGTAAATGTTAATTATTATTTTTTTTTATTCTCTCTTTTGTCATTACTCTTTTTAAATGTTAGGTAGTGCGTAGTTCCAAAAGTGCACTTTAAGTGCGCAGTTGGCTCTTTTTTGTCGTATACTAGCTGTGCGGAGCGCACTTGTACTGGTCGCAACGGGTAGAAGAATCGGCTAAAATCGACTCTACGTTGTTTTATTTTCTTATTATTATTATTATTAATGGAACAGAAAGTTCAATTAGTAAGATGGTATAAGAATAATGTGAGAATACAGTTCAGTTCAGGACAGTTACATTCATTGAAATTAAACTGGAATAATAGATATAAAGAATAAGGCTACTAACTGATATTAAAAGACCTATAAACAAACTCCAAAACAGATATACTTTTATTAAATATATAAACAATGAGAAAAAAAAGGAAAAAAAAAAAAAAAAACAAAACGAAAAACGAAAAATAAAAGTTAAAATACTTCATTTAATGAACTATTTAGCCGATAGTACTTCCAGCGACGTGTTATAACAGTGTTATACCTAATCGTTCGTAGTTTTAATTCTTTTAATTTTATACAATTGAAGAGATATTTTCCTTATAATCTAAATATATCAATATTCAATAATCATAATCAATGAATAATAATCAATATCGCAATGATTTCCAACTAATTAATAATGAAAAAATTCATAATTATAATATATAATGGATGACCTTAACGTTATAGATGCCTAAAGACTATCTTTTATATTTTAATAATAATATATAATTTTCATGTTGAAAAATCGTATACATCAGTGTGTTGCAGGGCATTGCTTCATTTGGGCATAGGGACATAGATGAAAGAACATTGCTAGGTGACGGGAAGAAAAGTTTTGTATAAATCTTCCCGATACCCAGCATTCATCTTTAAACTATATTTATCCGTATTTTGGATTACATTAATTTAATCAGTATAGTTTTTTTTTTTTCTTTCTTTTTTTTTTTTTTTTTTTTCTTTTTTTTATTCTTTATTTTTATCGTTCGTATACTCGCGCTGGGGCAAGCCTTGGGATCACAGATAGTGAGGTGATCAAATTTCGATAGTTTGTCAATTATATTTTCCTGTATCTTCTAAGGATTTCAGGGCGACAGCTCCTGAAATCAAACAGCAGTTGGCCCATGTACCCCATTATCTTATAATAAATAATATCAATTATTTATTATATATATAAATGACTTAAATTATTCAAATTTTAGTATAGTAGGTAAATAACGATTTTGAAAAAAAATTGACAGGGTTCTCATACGGCTAACTAAGGAATAGGCAAGCGCAATCAAAATTAAATAAATGAAGAAAAAAAAAAAAAAAAAAATGGAAATTAATTCAAATTTTAATAATAAATAATTCATCGCTGAATTATACATAATGAATTTACTTTATATACAATCATGCACACAATTTTCCAACATAATTTCAATTGTGATTAAATTCTCAGTCGTAGTTTACAATATAAGAAGACTCTGATAAATGTGTTTTTTTTATTATCAATTTTTATAGCCATCGGGAGAAAGGGTCTTCTCATAGTGTACATACTATAGTACGACGTTAAGAAATGAAGAAAATTTTTTTTTTTTTCAAATTAACTCATAATAATTATAAAAAACAAATTAAACTTGGAACATAATTCACATAGGTGACCATATAAGCATTCGCTAGCATACAAAATACAATGTATAATTAATAACAATTAGAAACAATGATTTCATAATAAATTCATATTCCCTAGTATCTAGCATAATAGTAACTAATCCATACGTGATGCTCTTCATTATTGGACAAATTGATTTATACTATTATTATTAAAAACGAATCTATTGTAGTTTTTTTTTTTTTTTTTTGTTTTTTTCATGGATTTATTCAGTATATCAATATGCAATAAGGCAAGATGTAGTGCAGTGGGTAAGTTAAGTTATCCAAGGGTATGGGTCTGTGAGAGGCCATGACTCTTTTCTTTTCTTTTTTTATTATTATTAAACCCATTTTCACAATATACACATCTGGTTAATCTCAAACTGCAAAACTTTCTTCAGTACAAAGATCTTTCAATAAATTCTCTTATATGAACCATCTTTTTCGGTCACTCTACATCTACCAGTATCCCGATAGTAGCATATGCTTAGAATATTTTTGAAGAATCAACAACAAGAATCTACGTTACCACAATCATTATTAGCACCCTCTAAATTCTTTTATTGATAATACACAAATTTTCAAACTCGCAGAGACTTATAATGAAAGCAGTTCAACAGTGAGCAATGTCTTTCGAGAAATGAACATCTCTGATGCTTAACAGAGACGAAAGAAAGAAATGTACAACATGTATATAATTTGCTTCCGTTAATTCTGTTTAGTTTCTTCAAAATAATCAATGCTTTTTTTTTTTTTTTTTGTTTTGTTTTGTTTTCCTTCGCTACATATGTCTGGGTTTAAATTTTCTGTATTATTATTTCTCTTTTGAAGTATTAAGCAATTGATTAGGTTTCGTTTTGTCAAATTGAGAGAAGATCTACTCTCTGGACCGATTACACTCTGGGACGTTTCTCGTTTTCCCGGTCGGAATCAGAGTCCGCCGAATCGTGGAGTGGTGGAAATTCCGGAACAGCTTCGCGCTGTGGCATCCAACCGGCTCCTCCCCCAGCCATTGCCTTGCCCTGCGTGATTCGATTCATTCATTTTATCCCTCAGTATTTACTATCCCGTTTTTTTTTTTTTTTTTTTTCAGCGACAAGTAGTGAAATTTGTCAAAAGTTATTGCCGAATCAGTCCCAAAATCTCTACAATTAACACTATTTTTAACTACAGTACGCAATCAATCTACAAAAAAAACTTTTCAAATACTATATAGAATTTGCGATATTTTGAAACCGTTCGATTAATTACTTAGCTATAACGACTTCCAGGATTATTTAATTCACTTAATGATAGCATCAGGGAAAAAAATATTATTACTTTATAGAAAATATTCATCATATGAATTACCTTGACACTCCCGGTTCGAGTGTATGTATAACAGTATGTTGTAACTTTTATAAGTATGCAAAAATTGAAAAGCAAAAAAATTGACTCTGCTTAAATTTTTTTCTGGGGAAGAAGAGCAAAGATTTTTTTTAGTCTAATACAGTGTTGAAAATCTTCTAAATGTTAAGTTATAAGAGCAATTTGTATAAATATCACAACTAGATAAAAAATGATAATAAATTTCGCTGATTACATTAAATGTAATAGATTTTTAGAATTTTTGAAAATTTGTGAAACGAAAGTATTATTATCAAATCCAAACTGTTTTTTTTTTTTATTAATCTTGTCTCTGAGTCAATTAAACTTTAATGCTCCGTATAACAGAAAGTAAATTCCCTCTTCCATAGAATCCTGATTGCCCCAAGATCTAATTACTAATCCCAGTTAATAAATTGAGATCTTAAAAAAATAAAAAGAAAAAGAAAAAAAAAAAAAAAAATGAAATAAATTTATAACCAGTAGTATAATTTTACATGCAACCATGCATGCTTACAGACACTCGATATCTAATATTATCTAAAAGAAAAAAATTAAATGGACCAAATTTATCTATAATATTCTAATGATATCCACTGGTTAAGTATCAAAGCCGTTAGCCGATATGTACAAAACCTGCTTATAGCTGCCACTAAATAGCTGCCTAATTCTAATTTTTAAATCTTAAGCTAATATTTTATATCTAAAACCCAATAACGAATTTCTTATTGCACATCCAACGAAGACTCTTTTTAAAAGGCCATATTTTATGGGTTTCTATATATATATACTTTGATATATAATGAATATAATATGACGATTGAAAAATCACAACGTTTCTTTTTTCTTTCTTTTCTTTTCTTTACTTTTCTTTTCTTTTCATTCGAAGCAAATAATCCTAACAGGAAGGCAACCATTAAATTATAGCTAAATATTGAAACTAATGAACGATACTATCGCCATATAAAATATTCAAGAATATCATAAAGGCTTCTCTATAGTCTCGTATAACACAATATCAATAACATATTGCACTTTTATATGTAAGTACACATACATGTATATGTGTATACATATAGACTTAACAACTGAGACCTAGGGCTGTTTTATAAGAACTTAGTTAAATAATATGCCTGATCCTATTGATTGATATTAATCTAAGGCCAAATTGCTACAATAATAATTTTTGTAATTTAATATTCATTAAATAATCTAAAAACTGACTATATTTAATTTAAAAACATGTGCTTGTTGCAACAGAGGAGGATCCCTCCTGGCGTTTCTACTGTTGATTATTTAAGCTGCGTCGCATCACTGCAAAACAATACGAGACATCAGTCTCCCTCACCGACAAATCTATTATACAAATTTTTTAACTCTAGTCTAATTGTATGTAAGAAAATCGAAAATATGCCATTCTATGAACTGTGCTTGTAACAAATAACAATATTACTATAGTATTTGCGCTGTATATTATCTCAAATTGAAGTGAATAAATATCAAAAGATGAAAGAAATAGTAAAGAGCAACTAGTCGTCTATGCAAAGGATTCTTCACTCGTTAAGTAATTTAATTATGAAATAAGATTTGAAAAAGCAGTGTAAGAATTATTTGATATTGAAGTGAAGAATAGAGAAATTCTCCTAAGTTATTATCTTATTGTGATTTAATAATTGTAATGAATATAACGAGTCAATGTGTTTGAATCTATTTAATGTATTGATTAAAATCATTATGTGCATAATAGAACCTCGTTGCAACAACCACAGTTCATTGTTGAAAATGTAAAGTACATTGTTCATAGTACTATGGTAAGATTTGAAATTTTCATTAAGGCAATATTGTGCTCAGATGCAAGCAATGTTAAGGAAAAAGTTAGTATTGGGTTTTGATTAATGCGTTTTTAGAAAAATACATAAATATAATTGGATAATCTAGTGAATGGAATGCCGTATTAATCTCCTAATATACGAGTGTGATAAATTTTCCGAGGCTCTGATATTGAAAGTAGCCGTCGATAGAATCCGAATCCAAATTCTAATTTCATCGGTGTGCTCTACACCAGCGGCAAACTCAGATTAGAACAATCTTAAGTCCTATGTGCTATGACCGAGTCGATGGCATGCATTTTAGTTGCTTCATTTGAACCCCTTCTTCCCCTTGGGCAAAACTATGCCCGAAACTTAATGCTGACTACTACTCTTCATGTAGAAGTAAAATCCGAATCCACTTTTTTTCTCTTTCAAATAGCAACTTTATTTCCAATTTCGAAAAGACTTATAAATTTATTTACCGACTATACAAAGTGCTGTAATAGTGCAAACCTGTGTGATTAGCCCATCCTATCTTTGTAAAAAAAAAAAAAAAAAAAAAAAATACGTTATACTCGACCAGTTTTGTTAATACCTGGAATACTAAATCATGCGCATGCAATACTATTCACACAATTATATTACAGAAGCGATATATCTAATTTGGCTTGAAAATTAAATGATTATAAAGACTATTTGTTCAATAATGCTCAGTTTACGAATTTCTATTCATCTAATATCTAAAATTGCTGAAAGTTTTTAAGAACATTAGTCAACTGATTATTAAAAAAAAGGTAAAAGCTTATTCCATGCCAAAGTTTATCAACGACATGCAAATAAATGCATGTTTAATTCTGCTTGTAAATAAATCTAGATGAACAGTTATTATTTGTTAGTGATTAATTGTCTAGTAGTTTGTTACTTTGTATAAGACATGTGTAAATATTACGTGTTTTATACCTGATGCATGGGATCGTAGCCCATTGAACCATCGTTGTACGGTTGAGAGCCATAGTCGCTACCATTGATGCCCATACCGTATCCTGCCATATCTTGTGGGCCTCCTGGTGGTGCTGGTGACATCATAGGTGTTGGTGTACCTTGGCTGGCTCCACCCATGCTGTACGGCGATGCTCCTGCAAAAGCTGCTGTAGAAACAATCGCGGTGCATAGAAGATTCGATGGTTTAATCTATCGAGAAAATAAAACAACTGGAGGTAATAAATGCTTCGTAGACTTATGGTCGCCTTTAAGATATGATGACAAATTTTTTTTCTTTTTTTTCTTTTTTTTTTCTTTTTTTTTCATTCAATTATATTCAGGGTTTAGAAATTATTGTCTTTTTAATCAACACGGCACATGCCACCTCCAATGCTTTATTTTCTTTTCTATTTTTTTTTTTTTTTTTTTTCTTTTCTTTTCATTTCTGTTCTTTAGAGTATCATCTCAAAACTGCTATAACTCTTATTATAGTATGTGTATGTGTATATCTATTATCTAGTATTTGTAGTAATCCTTATTATTATTTTGGTATAAAGACAGGTGGCTTCTTTGGGAAAAAAAAAAATTAAAAAAAAAAAAATTAAATAATGTCTTTGAGCCTGTAGAGCAAACAAAAATATGTTTGGGTAGTGATATTACGTATTTCTTAATTTGAGTAAACGTTAAAATTGCGCGTATTTCAAAATTGAATAAAAGAGAGACTATGATCACTCTTAATATTTAAATGATATATTTTATTCTATGAAAATTCGCGATAATAGAATTTTCAAATTACGATACAGTTTTAAAGAAATAAGAATTCGATTTCTGATAAGAAAAAAAAAAATCAAATCAAAAAAAGGTAAAAATATACTCGAAGAACACTACCTACTGCAGAAACGTTTTAAAACTTATAGAAAACCCTGAAAACTCTGGATTTATAGCTTTATTGCTCACGGGGTAACTCTCGAGCGTCCGCAGAGTTGCATTAAAAATACCATAAATTATTTGCGAATATCCACTTCGAACTCAGTCGCCCGATTAAAACTTGTTTCAACAAATTTTCCCGAGTCTAGAAACTTTTCAACATATACCTACATATTATACACGTTCATATTATACACATACGCGCACTCGCATAGAAACATCGTTCTATAACTTTGGTTCCTTTCTCACGTGTAGATATATATATATATATATATATATATATATATATTATATTAGACCGGTTCAAAAAAATCGATTATTCTTTTTTTTTTTTGTCAATTTTCGCATTGAAATACTTTCGAGGGGCTGAAAAAAGATGCCTGTTAAAAGCGGAGCTCTTAATATTAAGATTTAG
This sequence comes from Tenthredo mesomela, assembly GCA_943736025.1. Classification (NCBI taxonomy): domain Eukaryota; kingdom Metazoa; phylum Arthropoda; class Insecta; order Hymenoptera; family Tenthredinidae; genus Tenthredo; species Tenthredo mesomela. The sequence goes on along the minus strand of OX031015.1, from coordinate 32,074,610 downwards.
AAGTCGCTCATCGCGGATTTCTATTTTCCATTTAAATAGCATAGGAATTTTATGTTTTTTCTTCTTCAGAATTTCGTAGCTCACAAACCAATGAACAAATCCAAATGACTCTTACATATTTTGATAGGAGATTGAACACTCTGAAAAATGTATCTATCATTGTGGAAAAAAAAAAATCACAAAAAAAAAAAAAAATAATAATTTACTCAACTATAAATTGAAATTTGAGCTTGAATAACTTTGGAAGGAGTCAATTTATCAAAAAATGATAAGAGAAGCTTTTTGTAGAGCGTTCAATTTCCTATGAAAATATGTTTGAGTCATTTGGATTTGTTCATTGGTTTGTGAGCTACAAAATTATATATAAAAAAACAACAAAAAAAAATTTCCTATGCTATTCAAATGGAAAATAGAGATCCGCGATGAGCGACCTCTAAATCTTAATATTAAGAGCTCCGCTTTTAACAGGCATCTTTTTTCACGCCCCCGAAAGTATTTCAATGCGAAAATTGAAAAAAAAGATTAGTCGATTTTTTTGAACCGGTCTAATAGGTATATATATAATAATATAACGTAAAAACGCCTTTCGGAAATAATCACGTAAAATATACGCAGAAATGAAAAAAAAAAAAAAAAAGGAAGAGATAGATACAAAAATTAAAAATAAAATAAAAAAAAAAAAAACTGCAGTGAATAAAATATTCATATAGTAATTCTATATTATGTATTATTAATAAAACGTAAATACGATTGGTATATTTAGTGTTAAACAAAAAAATGAAAATGAAAATGAAAATGAAAATGAAAAGAGAGATGAGAGATGAAAATGAAAAGTCTTATAGATATGATAAATGTTGTAAATGATCGTAAAGACCGAATGTTACTTACCAGCGGCTTTTTTGGCTGCGTAGAGGTTGGCCTCCTCTTGCGCCTTGCCAATGTTCTTCTTGTACCGTATCCTTTTGTTGCCAAACCAATTAGACACCTGAGATTCGAAAACAATAGGTGAGTAAAGTTCAAAGGAATTGAATAGGACCGTAAGATAAGTAAAATGGTATAACGATTATGCGCCTGTACCTGTATAGTACCTGTACCAGAGGTGATATAACAAAAGGCATACAAATTGCATAATGTATTACACATACATAGAGAAATTTCGTAGTCTGTTGTTGTTCTATGATCATCAAATACAAAAGGGTTTTGAAACGATTACGAACGGTGTTTTGTGATATTGGGATACCTTTTATATATACCTATACGAAATACCTTTATATCGGAGATTATAATACGATGAGGGATTTGATTAATATACAAATATAATAATATATCGATCATTTCTTTTTTCAGATAAATAAATTCTATAACTCTCTCTTCATTCAAATTACGCGCACGAACGATCATTTATCATTTTAACGAGTCAAAATAATAACTGAAGATATACCCGTATATCTCAATTATTTATTATATATACGAATTAGCAAAATTTTAGTATAAAAATTGAAAAAAAAAAAAAAAAAAAAAAAACAAACATTTTTTTCGATAGTCACTCACCTGACTGACCGTGATACCACACTTTCGCGCCAATTCTTCTTTAGCTTCTTCACTCGGATAGGGATTGCTCAGGTGTGAATAAAAGTATTCGTTCAAAATCTCCGAGGCTTGTTTGCTGAAGTTTCGTCGCTTGCGCCTGTTGAATCGTATAAGAAAAAACAAAAATAATAATAATAAAAGAAGAAGAAGAAAAAAAAAGGATATAATGAAAGACACATGGAGCGATTTATTTATATAGCGTATAGATTTCGCGTCACTAATGTCATAAGGTCGTAAGCGCCAAAAAATTATTTTTGTTGCGGATATGCCCAAACGATGTTATATGGCACGAAAAAGATTTTGCCACCAAAAACACGAAATTTTTTTTTTTTTTTTTTTTTTTTGGCGCTTACGACCTTATGGCATTAGTGACGCGATTTAACAATTTATTAAACACCGTAAAATGAATGGAAAAATAAAAATAGGAAAAAAATCAGTAAGAAATGATGATGAGTGTTAAAAATTACCTTGCATCGAGAAACCGACTTCTAAGGATCATCACAGCCTCACACGTCGACTGTTTCAACTGCATTTGAATGCTCGAAAATTTCTTATGGATTATCTGGACCATCCTCTCAATTTCTTTAGGTGTTATTGGCCTGGTACGACTCTGTTCTCTCAATAAGTTCATTACGTGTGTAGTGAACTCGTTGCAAGCCTGAAAATAATACAAATTGAATAAAAATATGTAATGATCGAAGAATTTTGGAAAAATTCATAAATATCGACCATAAATCAATCGATGTCGAATTATTAGAATAAAAATAATTGTCTATTATAAAAAAAAAAAAAAGGAGTAGAAAATCCTGTAGAATTTTTATATAAAAAAAAAAAAAAAAAAAAAAAAAAAAGAATAAAATAAGATAGGAGAGGCCCGTGACACGCCAGTCTAAACTTTGTACCTAGATACCGAGGTACACCGTCGTGTCTACGACGACGACGGTGGTATCAGTATTCGGGACAGGCACGCGACGTTGGTTCGGGTTTTCCTGTGGGAGGCGCGGAAGGCTCGCGCGCGAGTATAAGGGTACAACGGTACGGGGTTCGTCGTCAGGAGGGTTGGTTTTGGGGATGGGTTTGCAATTTCGGAATGGATTCCACGAGCGCCCCAGCCTCAGCCTCCAGCCTCCAGTCTCCAGTCTCCAGCTTCCAGCCTCGGTCTCCTCCATCCCCATTCCCATTCCCCTTGCGACGAACGAGAAAAGGCGAGCAGTGAACACATCCCGACAGCCTGCAGCCTCGGAATAGAGGCGAGGAGGAGAATTGAGGAGGATGAGGAGTAGGAGGAACGGGAATACGGGGATACGGGGGGAATGGATAGATTGGATGGAAAACCTGAAGCTTTTGCCTCCTCTCGTATCTCGCCTACCGCCCGCTCCTCGATTCCATCGTTGCTTCAAACTAGTGTATAGGGATCCGTATATATATACATAGGTGTATATATATTATATATATACCTACTGGTATACACAATTAAAACCGAGCCAGTTTGCCCACGTTCAAATGCCGCAGCGAGTAGAATCCCCCCTACCCCCGCCTTTACTTCTCTTCTCTTTCTCTGCATTTCTGCACAAAATTCCCTCGAAAAAGAGGTTTCAGTATACTTCTCGGTGCACGCGATTCGCAAGCAACATCGTCAGAATATATTTCTATATAATTTGGTAGTATACATGTAGGTATAAGTTATAAATGTAAATTTTCTTTGATAATTTAATGCTACATGAGACACGATTCAGATATACCGATTAAAGTCATATAACTTGTGTAATACACAGAAAAAAAAAAAAAAAAAAGGTCAACTTGAGCCAAGAAAATTATTCTTGATTCAAGATAATTTTTGCGGTACAAAAATGAAGACCGAAATTTTCTCGGATCAAATCAAAAATTTTCTCAAACCAAGAAAATTTGGAAAATTTGGAAAAATAATTTTTCGGTCCAAAAATGAAGACCGAAATTTTCTCGGATCAAATCAAAAATTTTCTCGAACCAAGAAAATTTGGAAAAATAATTTTTCGGTCCAAAAATGAAGACCGAAATTTTCTCGGATCAAATCAAAATTTTTCTCGAACTAAGAAAATTTGGAAAATTTTCTTGGTTCGAGACAAAATTTTGATTTGATCCGAGAAAATTTCGGTCTTCATTTTTGGACCGAAAAATTATCTTGAATCATAGTCAACCTTTGTTTCTGTGTATGAACTTTTTTTTTTTTTTTTTTTAAGCCAGGGAGAAGTAATATAGTTGGTGTACAGATATTTAAATTAGGTATAAAATGTAAAAGATGAAAAAAAAAAAATGCTCTTTATAATCGTTATATGAATACGTCGAAGGGATGTCAGACTGGTACTATGTACTATACATGATATTACATATAAATACATATATGTATAGAGAAAATTCGATTTTGAGTAGAATAACAACAATAAACCGCAAGACAGCAGCTATGTTTTGTCTTTCAATCGAAAATCTCGGGTAATCCGAACAAAAGAGCTTTCGGTCTGGTTCAGTTAACGTCACTGCAGACAAGAGGAGCTGTAGAAGGCGTTCAAGAAGGAGAAAACTGAAAGAAAAAGAGAGAATATAAGAGAGAGACAGAGAGAGCGAGAGAGAGAGAGAGAGAGGAGAGTAACAGACTGGAAGAGACGCGCTAGGTAACGTTACACCGTGACGAGGCCTGACGTTCGAATCTCTTGCCTCAAACGCCATTTTAGTGCCACGAGAAGCTCGCTGAATTGAAATGCCGAGAGTTTCTCTTTAGACTTAGAGAGGATAAAGATTGGGATAAAGATAGCGGGAAATGTGTAAAAAAAAAAAAAAAAAAAAAAAAAAAGGAAAAAGATCGACTAGTTTCTTGGCTTAATATATCCGCAACGATATCGCGTCACTAATGCCATAGACGTCGTAAGCGCCAAAAAATTATTATTTTTGCGGATATGACCAAACGATGTTATATGGCATGAAAAAGATTTTACCACAAAAAAAAAAAAACGAATTTTTTTTTTTTTTTTTTGGTGCTTATGACCTTATGTCATTAGTGACACGATAATATAATGATACAGAAAACACGTATTAATTATTTCGCGGCTGGATTAATCAGGGCAATTTTTTTTTTTTTACTCATAATTAGCAACAACTCGTCGAAATTGGTACCGGCAACAGCAGCAGCAGCAGAAGAAGAAGCAACAACAACCGCTGCAACATCAACAGCAAATATATAAACAACTTTGAAATATGGTAATGACAAAATTTATCTGATAACTGTGTATAAGCACGCACGCGAGGGATATCGCGAGATGTAAGAAGAAGGGGGGGAGGGGGGACGGACGGACGGACGAGAAAGGTGTGCGTGTTCGTGTTTCTGAAACGAGGTAGGTACACGCTGCGGGGCAGACCGTAGTCGTGGTACGTGAAGACCGCTGACGTAGGCTTTATAGTTCCGTGGTACACAGAGCGCGGGGGCCAACCAACGCGATGGTATAAGCTAAAAATATACTCACAAGTTTTACCTATATACAGAGACCTAAAGAATAAGAATGCTGCAAGCCGTTTGGAAACCACCATTTATAAACGAACTATAGAAATATATATTTATACTATATACATTTATATCGAAGTGTCTATACTAAAATCTGGCACAAAAATTCATTTTTTTTTTTTTTTTTTTTTTTTTCAGATAATTTTGATAACTTTTTCAACTGTTTCAAAGATATGATTCTTCATTCATAAACTACTAGAACAATATACGCTAATCATACTCATTGGATTATTTTTTGTATTTTAATATTTTTAATAAAATGAATTTATTCATCCGAAAATTTGTTTATTTTAAGATTTTTGGCAAAGTAAAGAATAAAAAAAAAAAAAAAAATTGTTAACTAGTGAAGAAAAAATTTACTGAGATTTAAATGCATTCCAAGTTTTTCTTCCACTCTGTATATAATATAGTCGGACGATATATGTTATATACTCAAATAATTATTAGAATGGATACGATTTTCCGTATTATTTCGAAAACTCATTTCATTTTATTACTATGATATCGTGATTCTACAATGTAATACAAGTTCGTAGAGATTTGACATGTAAATTATTCGATCGAATATTGGACGTTTATATTAGTTAGGAAAATTCGATCATTTCGAAAAGTGTGATTTTTATTTTATAGCTACGAAATTCGAGTCTTTTGAGGTAAGCGTATAGCTGTGTGTGTGTATAATAGGTACAAAGATTTAAAGTCGTCGGAAAAGTATATAAAAATAGAAGAAAGTATGCGGAAGTTTCGTATGTAGAGACCGAATAACGAAAAAGTGAAGATATCTGTTCTTAATATAATGCGCAAGTTGGGTATGTTAGTAATATATCGTATACCTACGAACATATCCAAACTCTAATTTAGCCATGTTGATAAACCATAGATAAAATATATGAGGTGTGTATAGATGAAAAACGTGCGCGGTAAAAGATTCCGGGGGTTTAAATTTGCGAATTTGTTTCAGACTGTTCCGAATTTTCAAAAAATTTGAAAGGAATCCAGAAGATTAAAATTTCGAAAGATAGGAATGCAGACAGCTAAAAACTTAAAAATTTCATACCCCTCGGAGACCCAAAAGTTTTTGTAATAGTCCACGTAGACTTTCGGTAAAATACCGGTAATATCCAAATTCAGTGTAGGTACCTACTTAAAAAAATTCGGAACATCTGCCACCTAGTCCTCGGTGAAAATTATTTTTCTTATAAATTATCGCGGACTAAATTTACGTTAAGGTGCTTTCCTAGGCAATTCCACCAGTCCTGAAAACATCGTGAAAAAATGTGATATTAAACGGAATATCTCTGCCTGGGCACCGAAATCAATGAAACAAAATACGTCGCGCAATTCTATGTGCGACTCCGAACATGTACAGCCCAAAAAATGTTCGTTTTGCGCGAAAATAGAGAAGATATCCATGAAAAACGGTTTTAGAAACGTTTTTCATGGATATCTTCTCTATTTTCGCGCAAAACGAACATTTTTTGGGCTGTACATGTTCGGAGTCGCACATAGAATTGCGCGACGTATTTTGTTTCATTGATTTCGGTGCCCAGGCAGAGATATTCCGTTTAATATCACATTTTTTCACGATGTTTTCAGGACTGGTGGAATTGCCTAGGAAAGCACCTTAAGGCCCATCCCTAGTCGCCCACCTCCTTTTAGTCGAAATGTGTCACATTTCGATTATTATCTGAGCCCAGGCGTCAAAAACGTAAAAAAGGCCAACTTAGCGCAAATTCTATTTCAATTCCGAACACATAGGTCCAAAAAAATGTTCGTTTCGTGCGAAAATAGAGTCTACAGATGGTTTTTACATTGTTCGCCGAGGAAATCGAATTCGAATAATTTTTTAACAATGTAAAAACCATCTGTAGACTCTATTTTCGCACGAAACGAACATTTTTTTGGACGTATGTGTTCGGAATTGAAATAGAATTTGCGCCAAGTTGGCCTTTTTTGCGTTTTTGATGCCTGGGCTCGGATAATAATCGAAATGTGACACATTTCGAGCAAAAGGAGGTGGGCGACTAGGGATGGGCCTTAAAAACTGAAAACTAAAAAAAAAAAAAAAAAATTCTAGATACATATAACATATATAGATCTAATGTTTTTTTTTTTTTTTTTTTCGTTTTTGTTTTTCATTTTTATTATTTATTAGCAGTCGCAATCTATGATAATATTTACGATATAAAACTATTGCGTATCGCAAATGCGCGGCACACACGACACGTCGCATTATACCGCGGCACGCGTAGTACTTGTACAAGGGATACTTGACATGCAAGATTTTACTTAGCAAGGCACGCCGGTTCATTTACACACAAATTGTCTTTTCGTTTGGTGTTGCGTCGAAGCTTATACAGAACGGCGAGCAGCAGCGGCGTGCCAGCCGGCATTTTATACTGTGAATTAGATTTCTTATCTTATATACCTATATAGGGTCAACTTTCCTCCTCTATATATTAGTGCTGGGTCGAACTCAAAATTTTGTACATCGATATAGGTAAGACGTAAAAATGATTCATTTAAGGATGTTCTGGTGGTACAATCGGCATCAAAACAATAGGACAGACAAAAACCGAATTTGATAATTTTGGATGATATTGATGCGAAAAATGATTGAATAATATCGAGGAGCGGATATTCTCACAACCTCAGAAAATAAAAAAAACTCTCAACTTAGTGACAGAATTTCGAGAATACCAACAATCATGAAAAGTTGTAAAAACATTTTACAAGTATGTGTTGAAAATGGTTAAAATTGTTCATTTTTGATCCGATTTCAAAATTTCAGGGCTTGTTATACTCAGTGATAAAATCTCTACGAACTCATTGAAAAAAGTTTTGCATAAAACACTCATATTCAAGTCAAAAATGTATCAGTATATGTATCATATGAATCTTAGAATGCATTCGGATAGTGAACAACTGAATTCTCACTCAAATATGAGTGTTTTATGCAAAACTTTTTTCAGTGAGTTCGTAGAGATTTTATCACTGAGTATAACAAACCCTGAAATTTTGAAATCGGATCAAAAATGAACAATTTTCACAATTTTCAGCACATACTTGTAAAATGTTTTTACAACTTTTCATGATTGTTGGTATTATCGAAATTCTGTCACTAAATTGAGAGTTTTTTCATTTTCTGAGGTTGTGAGAATATCCGCTCCTCGATATTATTCAATCATTTTTCGCATTAATATCATCAAAAATTATCAAATTCGGTTTTTGTCTGTCTTATTGTTTTGATGCCGATTGTACCACCAGAACATTCTTAAATTTTTTTTTAAATTATTTACGAGTAGAATCTATAAATTTACTGACTGTTTCAATTATTTAGATGCGTAGGTATATATATCACCTATCAGCATGAATAAATTGCATTTATGAATGATATTGATTTTCGGTCTCACCTGTTCGTATTTCTCCAATTCCTGATGATAAATTTGTCTGATTTGTGCCAACTTCGCTCGATAATCCGAATGCTCGATTGCATTATCTGGTTGTCCGGGTGGACCAGCAGCGGCTGCTGCAGACGCCGACGCTGCAGCACCAGCACCGCCTCCTTTTTCTGGTCCAGCAACGCCCTCGGCAATCAGCATGTTGTCTAAACGCATCAGTTGAGGATCAGGAGGTTCTTCTTCTTGTGTATTACGGAGCGAAAGAACTGCAAATTAAAAAAGTAAAATAAAACAAACTGTGAAATATTATACCAAAAGTGAAATATAAGGTAATCGAAATTTATTTAGTATACTCCGCGAGTTCATAGCTCGTCGCGGAAAATGATGCTGATCGTTCATTTACACAGAAAGAAAGGTTGACTTGATTCAAGATAATTTTGCGGTCCAAAAATGAAGACCGAAATTTTCTCGGATCAAATCAAAATTTTTCCTCGAACCAAGAAAATTTGGAAAATTTTCTTGGTTCGAGGAAAATTTTTGATTTGATCCGAGAAAATTTCGGTCTTCATTTTTGGATCGCAAAATTATCTTGAAATTTACAAATTTTCCAAATTTTCTTGGTTCGAGAAAATTTTTGATTTGATCCGAGAAAATTTCGGTCTTCATTTTTGGACGACAAAATTATCTTTCCAAATTTTCAAAATTTGGAAAATTTTCTTGGTTCGAGAAAATTTTTGATTTGATCCGAAAAAATTTCGGTCTTCATTTTTGTACCGCAAAATTATCTTGAATCAAGAATAATTTTCTTGGCTCGAGTTAACTTTTTTTTCTGTGTAGTCGAGTTGCCTGAGTTGAGTCGTTTACCGATCATAAACGTATCAATTTTGTGTGCCTATCGATAGAGAAAGAGAAAGCAAAAGGGAAAGAGAGAGAAAGAGAGAGGATGAGGATGAGGAGAGTTTGGATTTTCGGTATCCCCCAGGTCTGCAGCGCAGGACCGCGTAACGCGCGCAGTGGTTTAGCTAGTTTTAGTAGAACGCGGGGAGAGACGGGGACGACGACGCTCTCGCTAGTAACAGCAGTTTTATTGTATTTTTACGGCGCATGATGGACCTGGACGAGCCATAAAACCTGGGGCCTTCACTACTCCTCTTCGTCGAGAGATACAACCCCATCTTCACGGTACCTACCTCCGCCTTCACGACGGTGTCAAAGAGCTCTTTCAAGTGAATGTCGCGCACTTTGACCGGCCGTAAACTTTGCGGATAGGAGATAGGAGTGGCGAATGGCAAATTAATACTTCTTCCATCTCCAGTCACTCTTTCCTTTTTTTCCTCTCATTCTCGCGAGTGCGACACATTTTTTCCCGTTTTTAAACCTCAAATCGCCGCGTCTACATTTACGATGTGATTAAAATCTTATCTACGAATAACAAAGATTTAAAATGTACTTAGGGATCCTTTTTTTAATTTTCAACATCAATTTCGCAGCTTATGAAAAGCACCGATTTTTAAGATTTGTTTTTATCTCGTTTCTATATAAGGCTTATCTATAAGACATGATATATAAAATGTAATAAAATTGTTGACGAAGTACATTGCGAGAGGTACTATAAGATCTCGACTCGACCAACGACTGTTGCGGGTTTTAGCGAGCTGTTAAACGGTTTAGGTAGCCGTAAACAGTTTTATTTCGTTCGTTTGGTAGGTAGGTAGGTAGGTAGGTATATACGAGAGATCGTTCGTAGCTTACCGGTAGATTCAACGACCGTTTTATTTTTAATTACACTCAAGAAATTGCGAAACGAAGAAAAGAGTCGAGAGAGAAAAGTACGAAGCCTTCCTTCTTTCTTCCCGGCTGCTTCGTGCTTCGCGAGAGCTGCGGTAGTTAAGAAAGAAATCGGAAGTAATTTCGAGTTACGATTTTATTAAACCTTAATTGTTACTAATTTCTTTTCACTGATAAAACGTAATGGCTCTTCGTCGCCCCTCTGTCAGTAACATAATTCTTTATTTAAAAGAACGTCTCGATTGCCTCACTCACTCTTCGACGTGGGAATAAAAATTTATGAATATTACCTACCTTTCCGCGCACAATTATATTATTGACTCGACTAAAAAATAATTTCAATTCTATGATTTATATGCAAAGGAATAATAAGAGAACTTCGCAAGTTACAATATATATATACGTAAACGGAATATATATCAAAGGGATCCGAAGGCTCAAGCGAAGAACCGTGAAATGTATGCAAGAGGGTAATGCATTTATACGAAGTGTAACCCTGTCTTTCCAACTAAACCGATTAACTTCTGGAGTAGCTCCCGCGGGAACCGAGGTGTAAAAATTTGAAAATTATGTCCCAGGCTTCGCTGACTGCGTCGCCGATTCTACGAGTATGTACCAAACTTTCGCTTTATCCTTCTCCTTTCGGTACGATTCTCTCAGAACAGCATACGTAACATAAACTACAACATAGGTAGTACAGCCTACAGGCACACCTTATGGATACGCAAAATCTATATGTATAGGGTGATACTCGTAAATTTCTTCTTTTTTTTTTTTTTTTTCCAAAAATTTCAAATTTTATACTTTTATTTTTTTATTTCTGCATAATAATTAGCCAATTATTTTAAAAATAGTGATACTACGGTTTTTATTTTACACAAGTAATATATCCATGCAGTGAAGCAAAATTTTATGTGCACAGAAAAAAAGTTTAACTTGAGCCAAGAAAATTATTCTTAATTCAAGATAATTTTAAGGTCTAAAAATGAAGACCGAAATTTTCTCGGATCAAATCAAAATTTTTCTCGGACCAAGAAAATTTGGAAAATTTGTAAATTTCAAGATAATTTTGCGATCCAAAAATGAAGACCGAAATTTTCTCGGATCAAATCAAAATTTTTCTCGAACCAAGAAAATTTTCCAAATTTTCTTGGTTCGAGTAAAAAATTTTGATTTGATCCGAGAAAATTTCGGTCTTCATTTTTGGACCGCAAAATTATCTTGAATCAAGTCAACCTTTTTTTCTGTGGATCGTAAAATGGAGAAATTAGAAAATGAGAAAAATTTTGTCTATTCTATGTGAATTTAGTTCGACGAAGATTTTTCGGCTTTTTGCAATATGAATATCATGACCTGCAGGTATTTGCATAAACTGTTCAATGTATACCGCAAGTGCCCTAATTCTGTACTAATTTTCAAGTATACTATAACGAAGGAATGAAATGAAATGGAATAAAATAAAATTAAAGGTGTATAACGAAACCATGAAGAATGTTTGTTTATATTATTTGGCGAGAGAGCAAGAGCACTCCTTTCACCCAATAATCTGGCCATTAGGGTGTTAGGCAGGTCCTTATGCTCCTGGCTGGCAGTTGGTAAGGGGTTTGAGGCAGGGGTCCGGGGGTCCGGGGTGTTTCGGGGTCGGAGGTCCTTACAAGCACGTAAACTTGGTTTTACTGGCAGTTAAACATTTTACGACAGAGACGGTCTGCCCGACTGTATATATACGGCCCCCCGTGTAAGGTGCCCTACGCGAGTTGTTACGACGAAGACGCGGTGTTGATCCTTGCTTGCTGCGCGGATGCAGCCGAATCCTATATCTTCCTTTCCCCGTCCTTTCTCTTCGTACTACATACAAACGTCTGTCTGTATTACTAGACTGCTATATACAGTCTCGCGATTATAGCGTGTGAATTGCGTTAATTTACCGCCCCGTTTAATATTATGCGGCAATTACCTAATTGCAGGCATTACTATAAAGGAAATTCTTAGTTTTTCAAGGGAAAATATATATAGGTACAGGGGACGGTGAAAAACATCCCGACAGCTATCTATATAAAACAACAAGACCGCTTCTCGTTTTTACTTTTCATCTTATACAGAAATTCGCACGCTGTCCATCTCAGACCTTTAAGGAGACTAGTACAGAGATACTTTTCGAGAAATGATCATATAGTCCGAAATCAATTTAATTCATAATCAAAGTTCATTTCACATCAAAATATTTATATTTTTCAAAATCATGTGTCGTAAGGATTTCAGAGCACCGTTGGACCGATTCAGGTCATCTTGGATTCATTTTCTTCAGAAAACAAATCCTCATCATGTGAATGTAGGAATTTTAAAATAAAAAATTATGTCAAAAGTTATGATCAATTTACCAAATTTGCAAAAATTATTATCACTCATTTCTTAAATAAACTTGGCCAAAACGAAAGATTTTCAAAATTCCTACATTCACATGATGAGGATTTGTTTTCTGAAGAAAATCAATCCAAGATGACCTGAATCGGTCCAACGGTGCTCTGAAATCCTTACGACACATGATTTTGAAAAAGAAAAATATTTTTATGTGAAATGAACTTTGGTTATGAAATAAATTGATTTTGGACTATGATAATTTCTCGAAAAATCGCTGTTACTGGTCTCCTTAAATAAAACTTTTTCTCTAATATTATAGTATATCATGTTTGTCTGAATGATTGTTGCGGTATGAAGGATATGATGATAATTTGATAAATGTTTAATATTGAAATTTAGTGAAGTTTAATATAGGATTTTTGAATCACGTGCTGTCTTAAATATTATGATTGTAAAAAGTTTCAAAATATGCATATATATATATATATATATCGGCTCGGTGATAATTTAAATTTGTGAAACAGTGAGCGTTGGTATTGATCTAAACGGCAAGCATGAAAGCAATTAAGATAAGGGGCGTTACAAAGGGTTGGTGGTGCGCGCCGGTCTGCCAGAGATATCTAAGCGAGGGAAGAAGTAAGGGGTGGAAAACTCTGGGACATTAATCAAAGGGGCTTTCAGCGTTTTGTTATATTAGAAATTACGCGATTTCAATTCTACGTAACAAACAATGTCATGCCACCTCTAGTATTTTGAAAATCCGTATATATTGTCTCGCCATGCACGGACTGATTACCAATGAAACACATAAACCTCGATAAAGCACGCAACCAACACAATTCATTCATTAATGAAATTCGAACTCCACCAGCTGTATTCAACTAACGTATACTTATGATGATGTACCTTAGGTTTACGCTGTGATCATTTAAAAGAATTCATTTCATACCGCGCTGCGATCCACGTAACGTTTATTCTGTATGGTGTTTAAATTTACACATTCAAATAGAATTAGGTATATAATTTTATATGATTTTTTTTAAATTTTTTCTACTCGTATATATTTATAGATGAAGGATAAAAACATTTTTTTTTTTTTTTTTATGACGATGAGTTTAAAATAAATTGACGAGCTTTTGTGTGTTTCAAGTAGGTATATAGGTATGTCGATCGAAAGTGCTAATCCCTTTCCCTTGAGCTGCGACGTTTAGGAGTGGAAACTTTAATTACAAAAGATTTGACCTCGTAATGATCGTAGGATATTTAAATTCGCCTTTCTGTCGCCCTTTATCCCTCCCGCGTTCAAAGCATTTCTTCTTAAACGGGACCCAGCACAGAAATCTCTGAATCCAGACTTGTTTTTAATTAACTCCGCAGAGTAGCTGAGGAAGAACGAGGGAGGGAGGGAGGGAGGGAGGGAGGGAGGAAAAAAACAAGGCAAAGAAAAAGCAAGAAAGAAAGAAAGAGAGAAAGATGAAAAAAAAAAAAAAAACTCAATTTAGGTGGATTTCCGCGCCAAGTCCTGCAACCTAATCCTAATTCCTTCATAAATCAGAAGAGGATAGAATATCCTATCTTACACCCTTGGTGTCAATATCGCGTTTTCCCCAGGCGCTCGAAACCCCCCCTATCTCCACCCCCCCCCGCGGCAACCTCGTCTTTCAGATTAAAAGACTCCCTGCAGTAGGTATATGTATAGATCCACGTTTTTCACGCTCTTCGACAACGCGATAGATTTTCACAATATAGTTTAAATTTTCTACATAAATCTATACTTCGAAATTTATATACTAGGTACCAAAATTCAATACACAGAAAGAAAGGTTAACTTGATTCAAAATAATTTTGCGGTCCAAAGATGAAGACCGAAATTTTTCTCGGATCAAATAGAAATTTTTCTCGAACCAAGAAAATTTGGAAAATTTTCTCGGATCAAATCAAAATTTTTCTCGAACCAAGAAAATTTGGAAAATTTGGAAAATTTTCTTGGTTCGAGAGAAATTTTCTCGGATCAAATCAAAATTTTTCTCGAACCAAGAAAATTTGGAAAATTTTCTCGGATCAAATCCAAATTTTTCTCGAACCAAGAAAATTTGGAAAATTTGGAAAATTTTCTTGGTTCGAGAGAAATTTTCTCGGATCAAATCAAAATTTTTCTCGAACCAAGAAAATTTTCCAAATTTTCTTGGTTCGAGAGAAATTTTGATTTGATCCGAGAAAATTTCTCTCGAACCAAGAAAATTTTCCAAATTTTCCAAATTTTCCAAATTTTCTTGAATCAAGAATAATTTTCTTGGCTCAAGTTGACCTTTTTTTCTGTGTACTTATTACCATATTTTGCGAAAATTTGTAGCTAAATTTGTCATTTCGGAACGACGAGACAAATCAACAAATTTGCAATAAATTTAGAAAAAAAACCAAAAATAAGATATAATCGTATAATAATTGGAAATGTATACGAGTCCGAAATTATTTGTTTTTCATAAATCAAGAGGTAGGTGTAGCTACGTCGCGTCGCGTTGCTCCGCGAGTCCCTGCAAATGTACATTACAATATAACGCGGTATAAAAGGCAACGGGTGCTTTGAACGACCTCAGTTTGCGCGATTTGGGAGTGTGGGTGATTTCGAAGGTGGCGCGGTACCTATACTAATACTGGGAGAGACGAGACTACAGAGGGAATGGATCTTTTCCAGTTTCCACCAGGACGCAGCCCGAAAAACATTCCCTATATACCTACACATACACATACATATATATATCTATATCCCTCGGCCCAGTACAAAGCTACGAGAAAACGAGCGAAATAGAAGACGAAAGGAATGAAAGCCGCGACTAGATTTTTACCTCGCTTTTATAAATAAATAAATAAATAAATCATTATAAACGGACTGAAATAATTATTATCTGATGAAAATATAAGATGCACATCACGTCATTACTTAATCTTCTTAATTAGTTAAATAATTTTTTACTCCTCATCACCATAGAAAATTATATTGGTTCCAGTCGAAAATTGACTTTTGTTATAATTTCAACGAATCTTTACGTCTTCGACCATCTAGAATCCGAAAAACAGGTTTTTAGAAAAATGTCGGTTTGTCCGACAAACTCGCGCCATCATCTCGGAAACGGCTCGATGGAAAGATCTGAAATTTAGGGGACTTTACATTCGGATGATGGGAATGAAGAATTGCTATACCCCATCGAATTCGAATGTTCGCTTCTATCGGAAATAAATTGACTTTCAATAAATATATACACATTTTTTTTTTTTTTTTTTTTTTTTTTTTATACTCCGAAATTAAAGATAATGTTTTTTCGAGTTCAAACTAATTACAGTATTCTGTATTCAGTACGTGAAAGAACACTGTCTCTAATTTCGTATTGTTTTTCTCATTTCCGTGAGTTTCTCCTTTGAGAAATCGTAGAGGAATCTAATTTTTAGCATAGCGTTTATTTAGGTGGTGAGATTTAATGAAAAAATATTCGTAAAATTCTGTACATAGCTGTATATACCTACATGAATTAGTAGACGCGTCAGGTTTTAACGATTTGATAACAGACACGTAGAGAGAGAGAGAGAGAGAGAGATAAATATAGAATAAGAGAGAGGGACAAGTTAGCGAATCCGTGGAATTTGGATGATTTGCACTTAATTTGCACAAGACTCAACACGTCGTCAAATAACCAACCCTAGGACCCATTTGGCGCGTTCCTGTCGCGCCTCGTCTCAGTTTCATTAAAAGACCCTACCGAGCTCTTCGTTGCTTGAACACCATTTCTGCCAGTTTATATATACGTATACGTATAGGTATATGTATGTATGTATGTATGTATGTACATATGGGCGATTCTCAGTTTCTCTATAGACCAATACTTCTCAAACGTATATAAATGTGTACTTGTGTGACCAATACTAGTATATGAAATAATCTAACACACGCGCGTATAAGCGCACGCATCGATATACATCTGGAAATAGTACGTGATGAGAGGTTCTCATCCGTTACGTATATGGGCAAATCCACAGAACTTTTAACTTTGATAGATTTTTTTTTTTTTTTCCATTTTGCGAGCACACATCTCAGGTTTGGTGTATGTTTTCGAATGACTCATGAGACAAATAATTTACGTCCGTTAACTATTTACAGGCAGGGGCGTGATAACTATGGTAGTAACATTGTAAAAAAAAACGATTTTCACATGAAAATTTTTCTAAAATTTTTCTACCCCCGTTAGTGAGTAGAATCCTGGTTGAGATCTAAGACAAAAATTCATTTCCGAGAAATTCCGAAGATCAACGGTGTCCAAGTTATCGAATTAAAAAAAAAAAAAAAAAAAAATTCAATCCAAAAATTCAACACCTATGGGTGTCAAAAAATCTCAGACGGTGTGGGATTGACTTTCAGACTTTCAGATCGTATTAAATTGACACCAACGTGTGTCTATACGAGTCCACGCCGAATTTTTTTGTACAGTGTATGTACCGTTCTAGGGTTGATGACTTCATATTCGATTCATACGCAGATTAGTGACGCCACTATTTTTTTCAGTTAATACGGATGAAAAACTGTAGTTTACAATTGTGAAAATGTGAAACCAAGAAACATTTCTGATGTGCCGATGTAAAAACTGAATTTTATACACAGTTTACGTTTCTGATGATCATTTTCGAATTGTTACTGCATGGAAACTATTGATGACACAGTTATGCGACACCTCGCAAAAAATGCCTCTTTTAATTGCAGATGTGTCAGCATTGCTCATTTATCGATACATCAGGGCGCGTACATGTGAAGGAATTAACTTTGCAGAAAAAATGAAAAAAATTTAATTCATCCTCACATTTTTGTAGCTAAATAATTTTTTTTGCGAGAGGAGCACATCTAAGGCAGAGCGGGTGATGTTTTGGTGTATGATGGAGAAACTAAAACACATTCAATTAAAATGAAAACTGGAAGGGCGCTCGTAGAATATCATTAAAGGTTCAAAATATTTCGCTAGCCTCGCATGCGATTTCGACATTTTCTTCTTTTTCAAAGTTTGCTGCAACTTCACTGTATATATTTAAGTAGATTTAATTATGCAAATACGTGTCTAATACTATGTAGAACTAGGCTAAAAAACCTACAAGTGCGAAGTATTGTTATCTTAACAAATATTCTTAATTTTATCACGCCTCGCTGGGGGTTAAAAGTTCTGTGGATTTGCCCATATATGCCATACGGTCGTAAACGCCAAAAAATTATTTTTTTTTACGGATATGCCCAAATGATGTTATATTGCATGAAAAAGATTTTGCCACCAAAAACACGACATTTTTTTTTTTTTTTCAGCGCTTACGACCTTACGGCATTAGTGACGCGATATACGTAAAAGAGGAAAAAAGAAAAATTATGAAGAATCTTAATCATATACTTTTTCAATTTTTATCGAATTAGAAAAAATAATGACACGCGGGGAAGAATATTTATTAGAACAAATTTTCCCCATTCAAGTAATCGTTTTCATTTCGATAAACAAAGATCCGACGATCGAAAAATTCGAGAACAAACAAAGTCACGAAAGAAAAAACAAAACATCGAAAATTCAAAAATCCGAAACTCCAAATTTACACGCATTCGTATTCATTCACTCAGTGTTTAATAACTCGGACTGTATAGTATTGATTGAATCGAAACCAATAAGGGGTCAAAAATTAATTGACACGAAATGTACTTTTTGGAAAACGCAGAGTTTTAAAATCCTATCAATTATTTACGACATCATGAAGTTGTCATCGATTGCATTATATAAAATAGGGATCTCGATTAGCGTATGAACTATTTTTTGTCTTCGCACATCCTGAGAAGTAAACCGAAATTTTTTGAAATTTTGAACTCGCTGCATTCCGACCCGTCGGAATTTTGATGCTCTAAACTTCAACATGTTTCTAAAAATTCGGAATCGTCCTAAAAATAAATTCGAAACTTCAACTCGACCCCGTAATAATTGTAGTTTTTATTTTTTCTCGAATTTTTTGATCAATCTTTCTCCGTTCATCGAATGGAAAATATTAATCTCGATTTTCTTAAATTCGGTGTAAAAGCCGAAATCATCTCGATTCCACCGGCACGTGAGTTACGTATGGGTTATAATTTCGTGTATTGTTCATTTCCCCGCTATTGTGTGTATATTATGTATATCGGGGTTTATATTTCGTTTATATATACTTGAATATAGCTGTATCGTATATAAACGTTATATTATTATCAACAGCGTTATAAACTCGAATCAAAAGCACTTATATTCGAACGGCGAATAATAATCAATTTCTATAAATGTAATCCGAGAATAAAATTCGTAACGCTGCATAGTCCTGCGGAGTTGTTCAGTGAGATGATGAGGGGTTTGGGACTAAAGCCCCTGCTGGGTATTAAAACCGTAACAAAAAAAAAAAAAAAAAAAAGAAAAAAGAAAAAAGAAAAATATACTATCCCTGGGTTTCAGAGTCGAGGGCCTGAGAATACAAAAGGCCCCTTTTTTAAACTAGACGAGAAAACTCATGAATATTAATTAGACACACGATACCAAAAGCTCGGCTTATTATTTCTCTACGATATATACAGACTTGAACATGGTTCCCTTTCAATAGGTATAGTAGGTACTACTGTTCTATTTCTATATAGTTTCTAGACGCAGGTATTATACGTACAGATTTCATACGAAATTGCACAAACCGTAATATAACACACGATGCGAGAGAATTACGTACAAAGTTGAGAGACACCGGTTTCGGGCAAACCATCCATAGGACAAGAGGAATGCAACCGCCACTATACTCAGAGTTAGGGGAAACTGGTATGGGCCAAGCAGGACGAGGAAAAGGTCGGGGATACTGTATGTATCTATCCATGCATGCGTGTGTGTGTGTGTTTCTCTTTATGTATAGAAAGAGAGAAAGGACGATGTGAAGAGGGGAGGTACAGAAGCAGACGTCAAGGAAGTGAATTCGGGGGTATAGTACGAGAGAAGCTTCCTTAGTCCTTAGTTTAGTATATATACATATATATATTTCTAGCCATCGCATCACCCTGGGCCCAGGCGTAGGATTTTACGACGTGTTTTACGCGATCAAAGCGAGCCGTAACAATTATTGGGCGATTTCGCGGCCGTAAAATTGTATTCGCCCTCTTACCAAGTCAAGGGGTTGTTCCCGGGGGCTGTAGATATGGGACGAGGGGCTGGTATGGTACCCAACGTTCGCTTACTGCACCACGCGCTGTCTACTATAGTACTAATTACAATAATAAATAAAACGATCGTCTTCAACGCCGTATATATATTATATAAGCTTCGCTATAACACACCAATATATCCCAGCTGCACCTGCGCATCTATTTTAATTACTAACATATTTATATGCATATACGTATTAAGGTGTTCCGAAAATTCTACTAATTTTTTTTTTTTTGACCTAATTTGCAAAAATTAGTTGTGCAAAATCGTCAATGAGATCTGAACCTGCATTGTTTTTTGATAAGCTCGAGAAAAATGGTCAGTATTCGCGATTCTAAAGAAAGTTCCGAATTCGTTTCAGAAGATCCTGAATTTTTAGAAACGTTAAAATTTGGAGCATTAAAATTCCGAAAGGTGCAAAATGCAGTCAGCTAAGAAACTGAAAAATTCCAGACCCCCCGAAGGCCGAACTAATTCTAATTCTTGGAACGTGAAGACAAAGAATAGTTCATTCCAATCGAGACCCACTTTACGAAAACTCATTTTATTTTATCTATGTACTATTTCAATCGATAACTTCGGTGTCGTAAATAATTGATAGAATTTTGAAACTTTGTTTTACCAAAAAGTTAATTTGACCCCTTATTGGTTTAGATTCGATCAATACGCGCGTACCCCGAGTTATTAAACACTGAATGAATATACATGCGTAAATTTCATGCGTCTCGGGAGTTTTAGCCTTATTCTGATCCTCGATCCATATAATGATAAATGATTTTGAAAAATTAATCAACACTTCAACTCTGAACATTGTTTGATCGTTTGTATCTAAGATTTTGTATGTATCGATCGACTAATGCCAAACGGACGTAAGCGCAAAAAAAAAAAAAAAAAAAAAAAAAAAAAAAAAAAAAAATTCTCCTTTTTAGTGGCAAAATCTTTTTCATCTAATGGAGAATCTTGTGAGCATATCCGCAAAAAAAAAATTTTTTTGGTATGGAATTAGTCCATCGATATGTACTATGAAATAGCGCTATTTGAATTCACCTGAAAACAAAAATGATGACTTTTATTTTCTCTTTTTTTGCAAAAATTTAAAAGATATGCAGATATACGTCTAGGTATCAGGTTGATATATATAACAGAGTACTACAGTCTCGGGCGTGTGAGTGGTTTAGTATATTATATACTAGAAAGCGAAGATATAGGTACCTATACCTACCTATGCCGGACGTAATATTAAGAACTGGAAGCTGGTCCATAAAAATGATGTCATAAAATGAACGGAGGCTTAATAAAAATCTTCCAAGAAAGAGGAAAGAGGAAAAAGGAAATTCTTATTGCTTGGCAAGTCCAGTGTTTCCGCAATATACACCAGGTGTATCCAATGTTTCCGCGTACCACTATAATACCACTATACCATCGGCGTGTATAGTCGACGTTGGTGCCGCGCACCAGCTACATCGGCGCAGTCCTGGGAGCAATGTAACCGGCATAACCCAAGAAAATTACTTCCTCAGGCTGGGGCCTCCCTCTAGTTATAATATCAAGTATACAGTATACAGTATATGTACACGACGCGGCACACGCATAGTCCTTGTTGCAATATGTTATATAGCTATATATATAGGTACACGCCGGTACACGCAAAGAATAGCGGTATAGAAATTTTTGGTGAAAAATTTTTGTTTAAATTTTCTTCACGCTTCGCACAACTTTCGAAACATCTGGCTTAAAACTTTTCCATATAACCTTATTATACCTTAAAGGATTCATTTCACAAGATATTATTATCCTAGAAGTAACGGTGCAAACGTGACCGTGAACGGTTTACATTTTTTTTTTTTTTTTTTTTTTTTTTCTCGAATCACAATGATTGGATAAATTTTCTGATAATTATACCGCGTTTTTTTATACTGATGATACAATATATTATATATACGTACGTATATACGAGGAACAGAACAAGAGGAATATATTGGTATAAGAAACAGGAAAGTCTGTAGAAGTTACGAAGGCGAAAGGAATACGGAGACCATCTTGAGATCAGAAGAGTCGATATAACTATCTGAGAGACTTGACTTGAAACTGGTTCGGTTTGCACTTTGTTTTCGAACTCGGGGAATGAAGGAAAAATAATTTAAACAACCGCAGTAGGGAGATAGACGCACAAATCTCTTTTAATGATACAGTTTCGAAATAAAAGCCACTCTTACCATATTCGTGTGTGTGTGTGTGTGTGTGTGTGTGTGTATAAGATTTTTTACAAATCCGCGTTTACATGGGTCAAAATAAAAGTAAACCGAAAATAGGTACATATGGATATCTAGTATAATAAGATCATAAATGACGTTGATAAAACATTTATTGAATTAATACATACACAGAAAGAAAGGTTGACTTGATTCAAGATAATTTTTGCAGTCCAAAAATGAAGACCGAAATTTTCCAAATTTTCTAAATTTTCTTGGCTCGAGAAAAAATTTTGATCTGATCCGAGAAAATTTCGGTCTTCATTTTTGGACTGCAAAAATTATCTTTCAAAATTTTGAACAAATTTTCTTTGTTCGACGAAAAATTTTGATTTGATCCGAGAAAATTACGGTCTTTATTTTTGGACCGCAAAAATTATCTTGAATCAATAATAATTTTCTTGGCTCAAGTAGAAAAAAAAAAGCACTTTAATTACACCGTATAAGATAAATTTTTAACCTTGTTAAAGACAACGTTATATTATAAATGAGAGAAATAGAAAGAGAAAGAGATATAGAGAACGTGCAAACTTCCGTTTACACACATATAATATATAGGGGAAAGCGGGGCAAGTTGGAGACCTTAAGCTTTGGAAGCGTTTTTTTTTTTTTTAATCAATCGTGAGTGAAATTTGAAATCTTTCGGTATTTTCGCAAACTATGAGATGTTAGCTGTTACAAAAAAAAAAAAAAAATGGACATTGAATTCAGTTATTTACAAACTGTGTGATTTCGATTTTTCCAAAATGTTGCAGATTCGTCAACTTGCCCCGACCACGGGGCAAGTTGGCGAATGCTAAATTTCGGTTCAATGGGCTTATAAAAATGTTGTTTTCGTCAAAAAATACTTCAGTTCATTCAAATCCAGAAAGGAAACACACATATGGTTACATTTTTTTTATGTATAGGTAGGGGAAAAGTGGCATGAAAGACCCAAGTTTTGAAAGAGCCGCTTGCATGCAGAAACTATATGATTAAATGGAGGTGGCTCTTTCAAGACTTGGTTCTTTCATACCAATTCATTGATGTATTCAATAAGCTGAAATTGCATATAGCCTAAATACCTACCATATGCAGGGATGGCAAAAAAGGGCAAGTTGTGGATCGTCAACTTGCCCCGTGTGCCGCTATTTTCAAAAAAAAAAATAACCTTAACCAGTACATTGGTGACAGTTTGGAAATCCTATGATCTGTAGGATCTATATGCCTACATAAATGAAGGATTAATTCACAAGTACGATCTTGCTCACCTGTAGTTCAGTAAAACCGTTTTCCGAACACAAAATATTACATCGCGCAGACCAAAAACCACTATGTCTCTGTGAGAAGCCATATGACTTTGTCATGCAAGTCTACACCAGTTTTATTACTGCGTGGGGGTTTGTTTAACACTACTTGATGATTTAGCTGGCATCATCTTTTGAAATATTCGCGAAACAACGATTTCGTCATCTTGCCCCCGTCTCCAACTTGTCCCGCTTTCCCCTATATATATATATATATATAGTTATACATGTAATATATGTCTATAGGATAATTCTGCAACGTATACCTCCTTGCTACTACATATACCTATACCTCGAAATACCAACCCCAAGTTAATTCGCACCCTTTGTTTTTAGCACGCTCACACAGTATACGGTATTCTATATGCACACTGTATAGGTATAATATATATATATATATACCTAAGAATATATATATCCCCTTGCACATGTACATGTACATATACATATATATATATATATTCCTAGCGATCTTCTGCACATTGGTATACTGCAATACACACATAGATTTTGCAGTACAGACTCTTGTATATATTCTCATATATATATATATGTGTGTCTCTCTTTCGTGTACGTGTATATTCTGTATATATTTATATGCGAGTGTGTGTGTGTGTGTGTGTGTGCAGGTATGTATACAGATATATATATATATATATATATATTCAACACACAAGTATAAAGTAAAAGCGTACTAGTGTTGGTTCGTGGGAGAGCCACTCGATCAATACACCACGTTGCCTCCTGCTGCCCCAACCCTTGGAACCCACCCCCGCAATGGAACCCTGCGCGTAGCCCCCGCCGCCCCCAACCTCGTAGTTCGGAACCCCCGCGAAGGGGACGTGAACGTAGAAAACTGTATACGAGGTGGACGTATTCAATGGAAGCGATATATAAAGAAATATTACTTTTTTTTTCTCTCTCTCTCTTTCTTTTTTTTTTTTTTATATTCTGTATTTTATTCAGCTCGAGATTATAATGTACCTATAATACTATATAGATCGACGAGTATAGAGAGAATTAATGAAAATACATAGAAAATGAATTAGAAAGAAAAAAGAAATTACGTGAAATGTTCCTAAAATAATAATAATAATAATAATAAAAATAATAATAATTAGAACGAGAATAATAATAATGATAATGAGGCGGTTTAAGTTCGCGAGATTTGCACGAGAGAGAGTCGCGCGATTCGCCTTCCATTGTTTCAATGATAATTATTGTTGTGTGTAGAGATTATCGTTCCGCCATTGTCCCTGGATCTTTAGATATCTGAGGCTCGTACAGCTACCTACTTCGCGGCTTGATTATAATTGTTATAGCCTTTGTACACTGTTGCCGAATTACGTTCATAGGTACTCTCGGTTTATATAGTTTTGGGGTAGTTATTTTTTTTTTTTTTTTGTCTTCTATTAATTTTTCAACCTTTTTAGAAGCTGTTTGTGTATCATATAGTAGTACACGGTTTAAAGGGGGCTTTACTATATAGCTATATACGCGTATAACCCTAACTTTATAAAGCGTAACATAAAGTAGCAAATTGCGGGGGGGGGGGGGGGGGGGGGGGTAAGTCCACAAAGATTTACACACACACACACACAAAGAAATATAAGACCGAATTAATTAATCGCAATCTAAAACTTCTTCGTAATGTGTAATCGCGTCAGACTTTTCTCAAAAAAAAAGATGAAAGAGAATAAAGGATCGTTCGCTATAGATATAATTGCGTCAAAGATTTTTACGACTCGCGGAAGGGTCTGTAAGCTTCTGTTTTATAGCAAATCATCATATTTTGCGATTTTGAGGGAAGCGAAAAATGATAGCCCTGCGAGAGTATAATATCGTTAACAATTATTTGTTAATTCCACGTTGAAAATTGTTCCCTTTTATATTGTTGGGAACATTTCTTTTTTTTTTTTTTTTTTCATTTTTGTTCATTTTTCTTCGAGTCCCGCCGCAAAAGGACGCAAACCTTGAAGCATCCCGCAGGACATGGACACACCAGTCGACCACCGAGAGGTTTACTCCGTTTCATTTCTATCCCTCTACCTACCTCCGCCTCACAACCACCTTTTCCTTCTCCTTCTCCTTCTTCTCCTCCTCCACCCTAGCACCTCTATATCCTCTTCCTCCTTTTCCCCTGGCCCTAGGGAGCCGTTACCACGCGCCCGGCTACGCGGCTACCCTTGCAGGATAATCTACGGTCTTTTTCCTGAAGTGCGCACCGGAAAAGATCTTCTCAGCGCCGCCCCGTAGAAGCTTCCAAAACTTACGATAACTCTGCTAATGGGTTTGTCTTGTAGTCAGATTATTTTTCTTATATATATATATATATATATATATATATATATATATATATGTATACATACAACTCTCATCTCATCTCATTCACTATACCACCAGCAGAAATATAAGATAGAGATAGAAAGTCTGATGGACCTTATCCTATATTATATACGAGTCTACACAGAAAAAAAGGTTAACTTGAGCCAAGAAAATTATTCTTGATTCAAGATAATTTTGCAGTCCAAAAATGAAGACCGAAATTTTCTCGGATCAAATCAAAAATTTTTTCTCGAACCAAGAAAATTTGAAAAATTTTCTTGGTTCGAGGAAAAATTTTTGATTTGATCCGAGAAAATTTCGGTCTTCATTTTTGGACTGCAAAATTATCTTGAATCAAGTCAACCTTTCTTTCTTATTTCTCATCATGCATAGGTATATTCAGAAAAAAGTCTTGTTGACACAATCAAAATTTTGGTTATTACATGCAGAATCACATTTTTTTGGTTCAGTAAACCAAAAATTTTGTTGGAATAGCCAAAATTTTGGTTATCCCAACGAAATTTTTGATTGACTGAACAAAAAATTTGATTGTGCATATAATAACCAAATTTTGGTTGTTATTTTTCTGTAAAGTGTAATAATCATTATTTTTATTCAATTTACAACACGTTTTTAGGCACGTTTCTCTTTATATGTTTTTTTGAAAATTAGCAGAAAACTTTTATAAATTAATTAATAATGATAATTATATTGGTGATATTTGATATTTTTGATTATATAATAAGTTAAGTTTAGGTGATATGAAAGTGCAGTGAGAATATATATATATATAAGAGAGAATAATAGTAGTAGTATATATAGGAATGAAGTGCGGAGAGGCAAGTTCTATAGCGAAAACTTTAGTGCCGAATCCAGTCTACGTTACTGCTTTCTCGTTTTTCGAGAATTTGATATCGAGCGGCTGCCGTCGAGGGTGAAGCGAAACGCACCGGCGACCCGGACGCCCTTCGCCGACGGCGGAACGCGAGGGTCCTCCGCCTCAACCCTCTTCTTCCTCCACCTCTTCCTCCGTTCTGTGTAGGTATTATATATATATATATATATATATATATATATATATATATATATATTGTACATATATATATATTTCGTCCAGGCAGACCTTCGTCCTGGCCATACGAGGGCGCGAACTCACTTGCCAAAAAATACGAAAGGTCGTTTTTCGCAGATATAACTAGCCCGGTTATAACAATACATATATCGTTATAAGTGGGAAAAAACGTAAAAAAAATCAAAAAACAAAAAAAAAAAAAAAAAGAGGAAATGATAATACGTATCTTCGTAAGAATTATATCAATCTGCCAAATTTCAACTATATAGCTGTACATACCTATATCATATCGCGTCACTAATGCCATAAGGTCGTAAGCGCCAAAATAAAAAATTTCGTGTTTTTGGTGGCAAAATCTTTTTTGTGCCATATAACATCGTTTGGGAATATCCGCAAAAAAAATAATTTTTTGGCGCTTACGACCTTATGGCATTAGTGACGCGATATAGGCATGTGCAGCATACAATCATGTGATCATCAGGTAATCTATAGGTATGGTTATTTTCGCGAGAAGAATAAAAATCAGAACTTCTTTTCGCAAAGATACCTGCCTGAATTGCTCTTCCTTTGAGCGTGTGGATATACATTATGCATGTATGGGTGTAATATATAGGTATATATATATATATATATATCGCAAGGGCGTAGGATCCGCACCTATACTCGTCTTTGTGCTCTGAAAATTCCTAAATATTTTCACACTTCGATAAAAAAAAGCTAGAAAACTAGAGAGTAAAAAAAAAAAAAAAAAAAAATAATTCCATGTATGTAAATTATTACTAAATCCGGTTGTCGTTCACGTGGAAAAATTAGAAATTCTGACTAGTTTTCAAAAATAGAGATACTGCAAAACAGATTGAAAAATTTATACATGGTATGAAAATTAATCAATTATTATCCAGATTTAATTCATATTCATTTCTGTAGCTAATAATTAATCACTCGATTTAAACTCGTTTACGTTACTTAAAAAAAAAAAACTTAAGCTATGATGACGCGTAACTCGGCTCGTGCAGTATAATAAAGGTATACTAAAAAGGTATTTCGTTTTGTCACTTTTTTTTTCCCCATATTATGATTTAAGGGTATAAAAAGTACCTATATTATACCTACGTCCGCGCATAATTCTTCTCGGCATTCGCAAATATCGTCAAAAATCAACGTGGGTGAAATACCATGAAAAATATATATATAACAAGCATATTATATCCGAATTAGCTATTTATCTCGGATTTAATGATCGACAAGATGATTTCACACCCATTTCTTTTAATTATTTTCACAATTTTCACTTTCTTTATTTTAACCAGGGTAAATTCGCATCTAGGTAGTAAAATGAGGGAAGAAGGAGGATATCGTTCACAGGGGAAGCTCCTCTTGCCCCCCGACTAGTGATGGTCTGCCCCGCAGTCGGTAGAGGTTTGCGGGGTAGGGGGTTTGGGTTGTAACGCCGCTCGTAAAAACACCGTAAACTCGACAGCAACAGGTCTCGTGCCTGGCACCCCCTCAAATATCATATTCGTCTGTATTTTAGGGAACCCCCGGGGCCCCCCGAGTAATAGTCACGACCCTGGTTTTCTCGACTCTCTCGGTTTAATCCGCGAATATATAGGTATAGCTACGACCGCAAACCTATATATGTATCAAAAATTTCGTCTTACATGTATATACTACCTTATATATCGCGTCACTAATGCCATAAGGTCGTAAGTGCCAAAAAAAAAAAAAAAAAAAAAAATTCGTGTTTTTGGTGGCAAAATTTTTTTCGTGCCATATAACATCGTTTGGGCATATCCGCAAAAAAAATAATTTTTTGGCTTTTACGACCTTATATGGCATTAGACACGCGATATATCAAAATCGTTGTATATACATACACAGAAAAAAAAGTTAACTTGAGCCAAGAAAATTATTCTTGATTCAAGATAATTTTGCGGTCCAAAAATGAAGACCGAAATTTTCTCGGATCAAATCAAAATTTTTCGTCAAACCAAGAAAATTTGGACAAAAATGGGACAACTTGATTCAAGACAATTTTGCGGTCCAAAAATGAAGACCGAAATTTTCTCGGATCAAATCAAAATTTTTCGTCGAACCAAGAAAATTTTCCAAATTTTCTTGGTTCGAGAAAAATTTTGATTTGATCCGAGAAAATTTTGGTCTTCATTTTTGGACCGCAAATTCATCTTGAATCAAGTCATAACCTTTCTTTCTGTGTAGGTGCTAAAGTACATACATATTCGCAAAAATTTCATCGACATTTTTCATATATAGGTACACCTACGTATAAAATTAGTTTGAAAAAAAAAAAAAAAAAAAAAAAAAAACACACATTTTTTAAATAGATTTTCAACTTTTCCTTATATATATTTTGCAGGGTATAAAGATACATAGGTATATTATGTATATTATATTCGGGATGTATATATATATATATGAATATAAGTATATGAGTTGATCAAAGTTAGCCTGGAGGGTCGTGCGAGGAATCGAGGCAGGGGGTATAAAGGGAGTAAGCGACAGGAGTTGCAGGAGAAAACCGGGTGGAGGGTGACAGGTGAATGGCGGGCCACCCTGGGGATATTCCTCACTCCTGCTTAACGTCAAATGTGAATTGTGATATCGTTTCGGTAACTTGGATATTGTTACGTGATTATTAGAAGTGTATAGTTTCTATATATATATATATATATATATATACGTATATAATACCAGCTAAGGGGAAGAAACCGAGGCACAGTAAAAAAAAAAAAAAAAAAAATCTCAATCGAAATTGATCAAATTTTCGTTGACAATTTTTCACCGGCTCTCGTCAGCTGCTGTACGCTTCAATTCCATCATAATCATCACATATCGAGTATAAACAGATGTTTGAATATATTATTATGATTATTGATATTATATCACACGAATCATTTATTTGAATATATATTAGTGGTGGCCTCAAAAAAAAAAATTGACTACATTCTTTTTTTTTTTCTTAGATCTCCGATAAAAATATTATTAGTTCTATATATTTTGCGAACCTTTGTCCAAAATTTAGCACGCAATTAAAATTTTTTTTAGAAGATAGCTCAAGAATTTTTTAAATCTTAAAAATATAGTCAAATATCGATTTGTTTTTTTCTCACTACGTAATTACTTTTTATACGTATACCTATGTATAACTGTTTGACTGTCAACAGACAAACGCAGATATAAAAGGAAAAAGAAAAATATATTTTTTGTTCCCTATATTTTATAACTCACAGTAATTATATTTATTGGCTGTCATATAATATCCGGATTTTGCGATTTATGTAATAGAGACAAGTCTTGTCATTATTATTATTATTTTTATTATAATCATCGATTAAAATCGCATGTGTTGTATTATATTATATTATATTATATTATATTATATTAAATCCACTGATACCACTATAGACATAGAAACACGAAATATGAGAAAGAGTATATTTTACGTGAAAGTAGGTAGATATATGTATAGGTATATATATGTATATGCTTTGGGATTCCTGAAAGTAAAAAAGAAACAATAAAAAAAAAAAAAAAAGTCTAAGGAAAAGGGAGACGCGCGTACATTTCCATTTGAGACTCGGACAAGAAATGGTAAAAAAAAAAAAAAAAAAAGAATTAAAGATCGAATATCTTAAAGGCTTGAGGAGGAGGAGAAAAAGATCTTAGCAAGACAAGACCGAATTCCCACAAGACCCTCGCGTTCCTCGTGCCACAGTTTTTTTTTTTTTTATTATTATTGTTATTATTATTATTATTTTTTTTTTTTTTTATTTCTCCTCATTTTCTATTTGTTTCTTATTTTTTCTTTTTCTTTTCTCACTAAATCAAGTTTGACCCTACACGAATCGTTGCATGTCGGTACGTCGAGTTCACGGTGGATCAACGCCTTCCAACTCTTGTACTATATCTACCTTTGGCTATACCAACCGATCTACACCTCTCATCTGATCACTTGTACCATCTGTGTCTGTTTTCAAATGAAACACGTAGGTAGGTAGGTATATAGGCCGTAAAATATAATGCAAATAAGTCCCGAACCTATCCCTACAATACAGAATTTGTACGGGAATTAATAATCCTAACGGATGAAGACAAGAGTATATCAAAAGTATTAATCATAGGATTTCATTACGGTTATACTTATAAGGAATCTAATGATAATTGTCTTGGTTCTTTTTCTTTTTTTTCTTGAAAATTGATTTTTCGACAAATTTTTCGAAGCATTTGAAAGGGTAGAAATAAAAATGTGATGATATGGTATTTCAGGAAAAATTATCTGCTCTTTTCGATGAAATTATTCTCGTTTAGTTAAAAAAATAGTTTAAAAATGCTATAGAAATTTTATTTTCATCATATCGATGCGAATCTTTTTGTTTCTTAGAAAAAAAAAAAAAAAAAAAAAAAAAAAAAAAAAAAAAAAAAAAAAAAAAAAATTAATCGGAATACTGTGGACGTGGAATTTATATGTTAGATACTGCGTATGGTTCTGATAAATGATTGAAAACGGTTTAAAAAAAAAAAAACTGTCTGAGATAAAAAATGAAAAGGTCGATCTTCACAAAGTCATGTGCCTGAAGTTCCGAACGTTCATTTGAACGAAAATTCGAAAATGGCAAGCTTACCACGATTGTTAATCGACTAAAAATATCTACAAATTTGAGATAGATTGAAGATCGGAGGTCAGTTATAGAAATTTCGAAATTTATAAATTTCGGACGTCAAATAAATGTGATACAGGGTTTTTTCAGAAATTTCATTCAAGTGAACGTTCGGAACTTCAGGCACATACAAAGTCACTATTAATATTATAAATCTGAGTCATATAAGGTACAATAAAATGTTCGAAAAAAAAAAAAAATATATATTTCTGTGCTCTTTGTGACTGGAATAAAGGATTCTTGACGTTAGAAGGCAATTCAAGACTGTGATACCGCGAGATCTTGGTTTATATTTGTGAGAATCGCCCATGTACCTATATAGGATATATAATACGTGACTACGTATATAAATATAATTTTCAAGTTGTAGAGAAAAATTTCTATAGGACCTAAAGACACACCTACTTAGTTTTATAATTGAAAAAGGTAACAATTTTGGAATACGAAATTTTACACTCAGAAAAAAGTCTTGTTGACACAACCAAAATTTGGGTTATTATATGCACAATCACATTTTTTGTTCAATCAACCGAAAATTTTGTTGGAATAGCCAAAATTTTGGTTATCCCAACGAAATTTTTGGTTGACTGAACAAAAAATGTGATTGTGCATATAATAAACAAATTTTGGTTGTTATTTTTCTGAGTGTATTCCTCACAATTATATATTACATTTATATGGAAGTAGGTATATAAGCAATGAGATGACGATTTTTTATTTTATTTTCATTCTAAAAATTTCGAATGTAGTATTCAAGTATGTACTACCTACCGCGGTTGAAGAATAAGTAGGTATATAAAAACGCGGCAATCTACTCTTATTACTGTGTTATTGTTTTTAGTTCCTTTTTCTTTTTTTTTTCTTTGTTTTTTTTTTTTCTCTCGTCTTTGGACCGTTAGAATACGTTCCTAAATTTCACCAACCGGCAAGTGTCCGTGTAAAACATTTATGAACCACTGTATATGTATGAGGACCGTGTGCCGCTATCGTAACATTTTTTTTACGAACTCGAAACGGCACCATGAAACTGAAACTGTATGATCCCGGAGGAAAGAAATATAAGGACCCTGCTGCTGCTACTGCAGCTTTCAACTTTTAGATTCATATCTCATTTGTAAAATACATATAAATCCAGATAACGCCTCGCATACGTTTCGTTTAATTAAGAATGGAGCAAAGTGGGCATCTCGGTTGAAAATTGATAGAAAAAAAATGTTTTCTTCTTTTTTCGGAAAAAATTGGTTTGAACAATTTTCAAGAGATGTGCCCTGATCTCCTCATATACTTATCAATGTCTGTACGTAGGTATTTTATGGGTACGAAGAATATTACGGTATACTAGAGGAATCGCAAGCTAGCGGAGAGCGGATTATATTTGAAAATAATTTCGAAAACCGTATATTATTATGGAATACGATATTATATAGAAATATCGCAAGGATAACGGTCTCTATACTCGTGTATATATCCTTGATCATCAAAAATTTCATTAAAATTCATGAGGCATTGGCAACAGTGAACTGGCGCCTGCTCTTCAGTCTCGAGCGGTAAGTAAGAAGAAGAAGAAGAAGAGAAGAACTAGAAGAAAAAGAAGAAGAAGAAGAAGAAGAAGAAGAAGAAGAAGTAAGAAGAAACGGGGCAAGATATGAATAATATAGAGGAAGTTCTAATTGCTTGGGCAAAACTTGACGAAAGTTTTCCAAGATCGTGGATGGGCAGTATGGCGTATAAGCACAAGTACCAGCACCAGCACCGGCACCATCAGCAGCAGCATCACAAAACTCTAGACTTCTAAAACCAAAGTTTGCACTTGTTTAATTTAGTATAATACGTTATTTTCAACGTGGCGATTTTAAACTGCAGCTTACAGACGATAGAAGAGGTCTTCAAGCTGCACACCAGAAAGGAAAGGTTGACTTGATTCAAGATAATTTTCAAATTTTCCAAAAATGAAGACCGAAATTTTCTCGGAACAAATCAAAATTTTTCTCGAACCAAGAAAATTTGGAAAATTTTCTTGGTTCGAGAAAAAATTTTGATTTGATCCGAGAAAATTTCGGTCTTCATTTTTGGAAAATTTGAAAATTTTCTTGGTTCGAGACAAAATTTTCATTTGATCCGAGAAAATTTCGGTCTTCATTTTTGGAAAATTTGAAAATTTGAAAATTTTCTTGGTTCGAGACAAAATTTTCATTTGATCCGAGAAAATTTCGGTCTTCATTTTTGGAAAATTTGAAAATTTGAAAATTTTCTTGGTTCGAGACAAAATTTTCATTTGATCCGAGAAAATTTCGGTCTTCATTTTTGGAAAATTTTCAAATTTTCCAAATTTTCTTGGTTCGAGAAAAAATTTTGATTTGATCCGAGAAAATTTCGGTCTTCATTTTTGGAAAATTTGAAAATTTGAAAATTTTCCAAATTTTCTTGGTTCTAGAAAAAATTTTGATTTGATCCGAGAAAATTTCGGTCTTCATTTTTGGAAAATTTGAAAATTTGAAAATTTTCCAAATTTTCTTGGTTCGAGAAAAAATTTTGATTTGATCCGAGAAAATTTCGGTCTTCATTTTTGGACTGCAAAATTATCTTGAATCAAGAATAATTTTTTTGGCTCAAATTAACCTTTTTTTCTGTGCATATTATGGAATATGAAAATAAGTGATAGCGAATTTATGAGTATAAATTTGTTCAATTTGTATAAATGGGAGAAGATTAAGATTATAAGAAGAAAAAGAAGAAGAGAAATACCGTAAATTTTAGAACGAGAGTTATGAGGCTTGAAAAAAAAAGGTAAAATTAAAAAAAAAAAAAAAAAAAAAAACAGAAAATGAATAAGAATTATATTACCTTGGGAATAAATAATCGAATAATCTGTATTGGATAATTAGTCACTTTAATAAACCGTGAAGAGAAGAAAAAAAAAAGAAAAATATATAAAAAATAATAATAATAATGCGTTAGATAAATTTAATAGGTAAATAAGTTGGAAAAAAAGGCTATCGCAGCTCTGGCGAAACGTAAAACGTTCCACGAGCGAAGCCTAATGACCTGTAAGATGAGGTTCTCTCCGCTCCATGCAATCTACATACAATTAGCATACTATTACCGCGATTGGTTGACTTGAAAAAATGACTAACGCTTCATGTAATAAGCGAATTATTTCTTATTTATTTATTTATTTATATCTTCTTCATTTTTTATACCTGCGATCTAAACTTGAGATAATTGAAAAAAAAAAAAAAAAAAAAGTCTGTTTCATCCGTCAATCCTATAATAACAAAAATTCTACAAATCTTAACAATTTATGATATACGTTATATTAAGATGTTATGTAGATATAGCATAGTATATGATAAATCTATATAATACGTAATAATTCGTGCCGACGAAAGTTGGACAGTTGTACAAACGCGGCAGTCAGATACGAATACTAAAAGACTAAAAGACTGACAGACAAACAGACAGACGGACATTC
The DNA here is from genome assembly GCA_943736025.1 of Tenthredo mesomela. NCBI lineage: Eukaryota > Metazoa > Arthropoda > Insecta > Hymenoptera > Tenthredinidae > Tenthredo > Tenthredo mesomela. The sequence continues at coordinate 32,039,632 of OX031015.1, read as the reverse complement.
GGACTGGCAGCAGAGCGTCAGGTCCACGAGAATCTCGTGTATATCGGTGCGGAGAAATATAGTAGTACCTACATATAGCAGTGGGGTTTAGTTTTTCTAAAGCGCCGGCGTAGCGTATACATATAGCGTAGCGTCGCGCGGCGTAGGGAGAGTTTGAGCGACGCGTGTGGTGGCTGCCGAGGTAGGTTGCTTAGGTACCTATATATATATACCAGCGTTCATTTTACGAGGATATTTTACTGGATTTTTATGATATAACATACCTAGTTTTCTCGAGTTTATAGGTTTGTCAGATTTTATCGTAGCTAACGTATGGTTTGTTAAATCGTTCATCCAACGCTACCCGCGCACTACATTTCCGCGAAGTTCACACTCTTTATCTTTTTCAGATAGGGGAAACGGCCAAGGTACCTAAAGTGGGCAAGTTCAGCTGAAAATTACTAGATAAAAAAAAAAAAAAAAAAAAAACATGATTTTCTCAAAAATCTTCCGTTTTTTATTTATTTTATTTTATTTTTATTTTTATTTTTTATGATTTTGGAGGATATATATATATATTTTTTTTTTCTCTCTTTATTGCCTATTTTATGACCAAAGTTATACACCTATACGTGTATAATTTGGGTTTTGAGAATTTTCCTTTTTTTTTTTTTCTTTCAAACCCGAAATATTTCGACTGATTTTATTTTGCAGAGAATATAACATAGAAATATTTCTTTATACTAGTATGTATAAAGATTTTATATTTCCTCTAAAGTGCGGCCCTGCGGACATGCAGATGGGGGTCCAGTCAAGGTGAACCGCCTTCTGCGAGTCTTCGGGTCTGAGTCTCGTATAATCCCGACCCAAGCTAACAAGGCATTTCTATTTTAATATATATATATATATATATATATATATATATATATATATTGGGGAGAGACGTGAGTGGAAAAATCGAAAATAAATAAAAACTAAAAGAAAAACATGAAATTGTCATTCGTTGAAGATTATAGGAATTATTCTTCACCGTTTATATGTATATATATTAGGGTGGCGCAAAAAAACCGACAATTTTTTTTTTTTTGAGTCTCGGGTGAAAAATTGTTAGTTTTTGATGTTTTAAGAGCCCTCTCCAAAGGACAGCTCAAAAAAAAATTTTTAAGAGGTCGCTCCAAATTTTTTTAAATTTCAAAAATCGTTAAAAATCGATTTTTTTTTATTTTTTATTTTTTTTCTCGTTACGGTATAATTTTACAGTCCAAAAAAAAAATAAGTTTCTGAAAGTTTCAGTTCAAAATTTGAATTTTGAAAGGTCGCTCATAATTTTTTAATAATTAAATAATTAAAAAATCTAAAGTAATGCACTGATAAATTAAAAAAAATTATGAGCGACCTTTCAAAATTTAAATTTTGATCTGAAACTTTCAGAAACTTATTTTTTTTTGGTCTGTAAAATTATACCGTAACGAGAAAAAAAATTAAAATTCGAATTAGAAAAAAAAAAAAATCGATTTTTGACGATTTTTGAAATTTAAAAAAATTTGGAGCGACCTCTTAAAATTTTTTTTTTGTCCTTTGAGCTGTCCTTTGGAGAGGGCTCTTAAAACATCAAAAATTAACATTTTTTCACTCGAGACTCAAAAAAAAAAAAAATAGTCGGTTTTTTTGCGCCACCCTAATATATATATACCTATATACTGACGCATAGACGTATTCCGAATCTCTCTCTCTCTCTCTCTCTCTCTCTCTCTCTCTCTCTCTCTCTCTCTCTCTCTCTCTCTAAGTATGTTTGGACAAGATAAAAATACAACTCGTGTACAGTGTTTAATATTCCGTCCATAGAACTGCGTATCTACAGGTATACTAGTAGCGCAAACAGTGTTTGACAAAAGATAAGATAGGGGGTTACGTTCGGTCGATTTGGTATTTTTCACGTATTACATGTAGGTATAAGGTAGGTTGATGATATTTTTCAAATTTTCTTAGATATATATTGATTATTTTTTTTTATATAAAAAAATATCATCGGGTCATAATAATAATAATATTCCTTCTAATTTATTGGAGAGTCATGCAGTATATGAATATACTATATATAAAGAATAAAAACCAAGAAAAAAAGAGAGAGAAAAAAAAAAAAAAAAACGCTTCAAAGTCGCAGCGGAACAAACGAATGTTTTAGAATGATTACTTCGCTGTGTCCGCGGGTACGTGAACGAGAACAAAGACCGGGGGGCGGTATTGTGCTGTCAAGTTGACGTGACGTTTACTGCGGGGGCCTGTTAATAGAATTATTCTTCGTTGCCTTGGTTTAATTAAGGTAGTGGGTTTCGATTTCATTTTCCAAACCGCATATAATATATCGTATATATGAGAAAACTATATATTACATATAGATAAATAAACTTCTTATTGAAGTAGTGTACAAATTATCGTTTGTGTTATACTACATCGGATTTGTCTTGAATCGATTAAGGCCCATCCCTAGTCACCCACCTCCTTTTGATCGAAATGTGTTACATTTCGATTATTATCCGAGCCCAGGCGTCAAGAACGCAAAAAAGGCCAACTAGCGCAAATTCTATTTCAATTCCGAACACATACGTCGAAAAAAAATGTTCGTTTTGTGCGAAAATCGAGTCTACAGATGGTTTTTACACTGTTAAAAAATTATTCGAATTCGATTTCCTCGGCGAACAATATAAAAACCATCTGTAGACTCGATTTTCGCACGAAACGAACATTTTTTTTTTGGACCTATGTGTTCGGAATTGAAATAGAATTTGCGCTAAGTTGGCCTTTTTTGCGTTTTTCACGTCTGGGCTCGGATAATAATCGAAATGTGACACATTTCGACCAAAAATAGGTGGGCGACTAGGGATGGGTCTTAAATATAAATTTTTGTGAATTTTTTTTATAAAATACTTTGAAATATATATATATTAAATTTATAAGAATAAGAATTTTGATACATGTACAAACAATGTACAATACATAAAAGAAGAGAAAAGTAAAACTCGACTATACTATAATATTGGAAAAACAAAAAGGATATTTTGGCAGACGATATCGCGTGGTATTGCAATTAAAAATCTATACACAACACCACCGCGGTACGAGATTTGGCCATATTCCAAGATTCGAGAAAATCGCGTGCGAAATTATTACATCCGAAAATAATCTCTATGTATAATATTAAAGTTGGTGAATTTTTTCGCAAATTTTTTGTTTTTCCTTTATATTATATCACTATTTCCTTCTTATTTCTCAATCTTATTTTATATACATCATAAATTAAAAAGTAAATTGCAATTTTCTTTATTTGACAATTTCTTATGCTACGACACTGCAGCACAACGCGTCAAACGTCACTGCGTTACTGCTCCTGCACAATACCTATACTATACTATACTATACTATATAAATATATATATATACTACACTTATACTATATCCAAAGCCGCAAGCGAAATATAGGTACAGGAATAATATGCGTCTGCATGAGAGAGAACTGAAGAGGAGAATTTTCTGCGCATAGTTCGCATTCCCGCAATGCTGCTCATGGCCGAGTAAAACTCGACGAGGGGTGTCTTTGGTTTAACTATAATACAGCACATGCTTTTAGTTTTACTCTCTGGGTAAACTATATTATTAATATTATTATTATCATTATTATTCTCATTTTATTCGTCGACATTTTTTCTTCGTAATTCCAAAACTATATATTATACACGTAGGTACACAGAAAAAAAAGGTTAATTTGAGCCAAGAAAATTATTCTTAATTCGAGATAATTTTACGGTCCAAAAATGAAGACCGAAATTTTCTCGGATCAAATCAAAATTTTTTACTCGAACCAAGAAAATTTGGAAAATTTTCTTGGTTCGAGGAAAAATTTTGATTTGATCCGAGAAAATTTCGGTCTTCATTTTTGGACCGCAAAATTATCTTTCCAAATTTTCTTGGTTCGAGGAAAAATTTTGATTTGATCCGAGAAAATTTCGGTCTTCATTTTTGGACCGCAAAATTATCTTTCCAAATTTTCCAAATTTTCCAAATTTTCTTGGTTCGAGAAAAATTTTGATTTGATCCGAAAAAATTTCGGTCTTCATTTTTGGATCGTAAAATTATGTTGAATCAAGTCAACCTTTCTTTCTGTGTTGTTGAACGAAAATATATAGTAACAGTATACTAGCATCGTACTATACGCGGGGGAGGGGTTGTATATCTACAACAATTTGGATCATATAAACGTAAATTGACTCGTATTAAATTTTGACGTGATGACATTACCGCAACTAATGACAGGACGAGCTGCGTGATATAGACAGCGGCAATTTCAAGCCGTCATTGATACTTTACGAGATGAAAAAGAATAAAAAAAAAAAAAAAAAAAAAAAAAAAAAGCACAGAACATTTATATACTAGAATGAAAAAATATATTTAAAATCTTATATGTATTATATAGATATATAATAATTCATGGTTGAGATTTTAATGTGTAGAAATAATTTTTAGAAGGGGTCAATTTGACTCGACGCACGTTTAGTTGAGTATGATTAATGAATCGTTTTCTAGAGAAAAATTTTTACGTTCATATATAATGTATATATAGGTGAAGACCGATAAAGAATTGTATATATGAGGCTAAAGCATAACGCATCAGCATCAGCAGCAGCTAAGCTTATTATACTATACCTATATAGGTAGATATATATATACAAGCCTCGGTCTTGTGCGGGCGATTAATTACTCTTAAATTAGGTTCGAAACGGTATCTTTATAAGCTCATTCTTCATCGTCAACTTCAATAATTGACCAACCACGAGAAATGTCAGGGAACGATTATAGAACAGCTTTCAATTTCTTTTTCAATTCTGTGAGTTCAACGATCTACTTATACTACCTCCTTCTTTCTTTATATTTCTTTATTTCTTCAACTCTCTATAGGCCCTTTTTCTTAGAGTCCTTTGTTTTCGACTCACCGCGGTTATACGAAGAACCGACTTGAATGTTCTTATAGTCGAAAGTTTCGAAGAGAAGATTCCCCCCCCCCTGTCTCACTGCACGTATAAAAGTAGTTTGCGATTGAACGCTAGATATATGTATTTGTATATATATACTACATATATATATATATATAACTGAACGCGTGAAAATGTATTTTTAGCCTCAAGAGCTATAGAGAAAGAGAGAGAGAGAGAGAGAGAGAAGAGCGAGAAGCCGAATTCTCGTCTCGCTGTAGAAGTAAGTAAGCAAGCAAAGCTGTCGGCTCAATGGGCCTTTCATGTGAATTTCTTTACCGCCCGCTGTCATATACGAGCCTATAACCAAAAATGACACCCCCGTCGTGTAACCTGGGATAAGGCCCTAAAATGAATAGGACCCCTAAACGCCGTGACAATCCTGAAAATTTAGGGGCTGTATTTTCATCTCCTATGTATATATATATATAAATAAGTATATATATGTGTAGAGCCATAGCGCGCAAGGTGTTTTCTCACATTCTTCACTAGGGTAGGTATATATATATATATAGGGGGCTTCTATAACAAGGGGGATTTACTTGGAAGGGTAAAAAAAAGAAAAAGGGTTTGTTTATCTCGAAAGAAAATCAAGTTAAGGACACGATAGTTGTAAAACGTTAACATATATATATATATATATATATGCCATGGCACACACTAAGTCTACCGTATCGCATATGTAGATTATACCCAGAGCTAGCTATAGCTAGTTTCCATCTTTTATACGCGTCACAGTAATATACTTGATTGAAGACAATTTTGCGGTCGAAAAATGAAGACCGAAATTTTCTCGGATCAAATCAAAAATTTTTCTCGAACCAAGAAAATTTTTCAAATTTTCTTGGTTCGAGAAAAATTTTTGATTTGATCCGAGAAAATTTCGGTCTTCATTTTTCGACCGCAAAATTGTCTTCAATCAAGTCAGAACCTTTCTTTCTGTGTAGGAAATGATATTTCCTCGAAAGAAGAAAAAAAAAAAGTAAGAAAATCTGGTGCTTCGCCTAATCCGTATTTATCCTTACTCCGTAAAGAGAGAGAGAGAGTGAGAGGAGAGAACCCCCTGATTATATTAAATAGCGAGCAAAACGGTCTGCTTAACATAGCGTTTATCTGCTCCTCTTCTCCGTTTTACTACTTTTTCACTGCCTCGTCAGCCATTGCCCATAAAATGTGTGCGTTATATGTGTATGTGTGTATATCCGTGTTTTCAGAGAGCGCCAGTTCTCTATCCTGCAAGCTTTTCTGTATATAGTATACATATCTATATAATACCTATACATTCGCATATACATATATGTACACATATACAGGTTTATATAGCTGACGTGTATTAGAACCGAGAATCTAGCATATAGGTGTATCACTCTCTCTCTATATACATATATATGTGAACACATATATATACACTCGCTCGACTGGGAATAACAGCCACCCCAATACCAATTCGAAACTCGTAAACATAATTTTTATGTGATGTTTGGATTACTTTACGCGTGGATAGAGAGACCACGAAGTGCGCAATTATTTTGGGGTTCCTCCTCTGCTTTGGGCTCCCCCCCCCCCCCCTTGAAAACCCCCTACGTTTTTATTTTTTTTTTATTTCTTCCATCTACCCCCCCGCCCCCTCACCCTTACTATTCTATGCTTTTCTATGTAGACTCTGACGATCTGTATATATATATATATATATATATATTGGAAGGGGGAAGAATGACGGTGCATCGAGGGTCGTTCACCGTTCACGCGTTTTGTATAGGTATAATGTCTGCCTGCAGAGCGTATACATGCTATATCTAGATTCTCTCTGCGGTGTGTTGTACTATGTTGTATCTATGTATACTATAACGCGTATATAGAACGGGGGAAGTAGAGCTCCAAATCTAAGATGCGGGAACTATACTGTACCAAAATCAAATCCCGCCAATTGAGGAACACGTCGTTTAAAGTAAGACTCGCGCAGCTGGTCCCCCCTCTCCCTCCCTCCCTTCTCACTACATTTCTTTGCCCATTTGGTTTACGTGGGGTTAAATTAACTATATATATATACGTGGATATATGCAATGCACGATGTAGTTAAGGGAAAGGAAGCGAACGAAATATACGAAGACGTGAGTTTAACCGAAGAAGAAGAAGAAGAAGAAGAAGAAGAAAGATATTTGTAGATTTTTCTAAAGTATAGTTATAGATATGCGAAGTGAAGTGCGATATTACATATTTTCGTAATTTTTTTTTAATTTTTTTTTTTTTTTTATATTTTCATTTTTTCGTTATCTAACGTGTATTGTCATACTGATATAACATCGTGAGATAAGATGTGATAAAATCGTACGATCCATCATTGCAGTTGACATTGATACGATGAGAGAAACACCGGTGTAGGTATACCTACTATTATACCAATAGGTCGGTGTTTAAATTGTGTTGGAAATTTTTCTAGTATAGTAGGTACACTGTTAAAAATGCTTGTGAATTCACAACATATTTACTAAACAAAAGTTTTGCAGAATTACAAATGTGGCGTAGCAAAAGTAAATTGCTAAGCTTGTTTTAAAAATTTACAAACAAATTCTCGATCCTACTGAACTTCCATAGGAAAATCACAAAATTGTATCTGAATTCGCTAAATTGTTTAGTAAATTTGAAGTGTTTGTGAATTAATCTTACTGGAAATGTCTTGTAAATTCACTACTCATGTGTAGGCATAAAACTTCCAACAAATGTTGTAAATTTAACTCAGAAATTTTTGAGAGTGTACGATATACTGCTTACGTCAAAGACATCGCGTCACTAATGCCATAAGGTCGTAAGCGCCAAAAAAAAAATTTTCGTGTTTTTGGTGGCAAAATCTTTTTCATGCAATATAACATCATTTGAGCATAACCGCAAAAAAAATAATTTTTTGGTGTTTACGACCTTATGGCATTAGTGACGCGACATAATTATAATTCATCATGAAGTACTAGTATACGGAATTAATGTTTGTTCGTTGATCTATTTTTTTTTTCTTTTTCTTTCTTCTTCTCCTTCTCATTGCAAAAGGTATAGACCAACACCTCATAGCAAATGTTTATCACCTATATCTTATATAACTATATTGCGTAAATATAATATACGTTCGTGTTTGTTTTTTTTTTTTTTTTGTTTTTTGTTTTTTATATTTTTTAGCTCACCAGTTTTTTCTTTGATTTCACACAAGACTGAGAATAGGGCTGGTTTCATTCTGTGGCAATTTAGCGTGTGCTTTCTGTGGAGAAAAAAAATAAAGAAACAAGATATATTGAAATGTGCTTCTGTATACACAGATATACTAATATATATGAACTTAGGTAGACGTTAGGTATATAATCAGTGTTATAAAAACGCCCGACTAATAGTATGCAATTAAAAACAGTAACCCTGCAATAGAGAGACAGAGACGATTGTGGTGATAATATAGACGCTTTAAATTCTCATCGCATTAGTTTTATAACTTATTAGTAGTTACTCAATTTCATTTGACTTGAAATTTTTATATTTTGAGATAAATAAATTAATTGGAAAAATCGACACAATGTAGGTAATAGAATATTTTTTAATATTTGCAAAAAAAAAAAAAAAAAAAAAAAAAAGTGATTTAATTATTTCATATTATGTCGTAGTTATACCTATAAGATTTCAGACGATATTAATAGACAAGCCAATATTCATAGCAAATATGTAAATGTATTTTTGTTAAAGATTCTTCTTTCATTCAAAGCAAGAAAATTGATGAAAAAAAAACAAAAAAAAAAAAAACACGTAAATAGAAAAAAGAAAAGCCGGGAAATATACCTGGCTTGTGCCTCGTCCAAACTTTGGTCCGTTATATTCATAATCTGTTGTAATATTTCGCCGATGTCTTGTTTTCTTGCCTCGACGCTTTGGTCGGGGCCTTGAGCCGCGCTACCATCTACGGGCCCCATGCTGCCGTAACCTCCCGCGTTTTGGGCTCCCTGACCCTGGTTGCCCCCCATCAGACCCACACCTGAACCACCGTGTTGCAGCATCCTTCCAGTTTCATCCATCAACTGAATGCCAGCTCCGTTTTCGCGTTTTCTCCTCTTTCACGCACCCAACAATAGTTGATAATATAATAATAATAATAATGTTAATGTTAATGTAAATATGTCTTCTTGTTATTTCCCGAAACGATTATAAATAAAGGATTATTTTTTTTCCCTTCGTATTCTTAAATATATATTTTTATTATCTTTTTCTTCTTTTCTTTATATATATATATATATATATATATATATATATATTCTTTCTTCGAGCTTAACCAACAGTCCGTATAATCGCGCACTTAGGTAATTTCTTTTATTTAAATAAAAAAAAAAATAAAAAAAAAAAAACACACACGTGTTCACACTTGATTATTTAAATCATTTATTATCATCATATTATTATATATACGTATATATGGTTAAACGCCTATGAACTAACTTCTGCTGTTGTTGTTGTTATAACTTCTTCTGTATTAAGTTATATTTTCAAAAAATATACTCGCTGATATAACAATAATGATAATAATAATAATATTAATTATTGTTGTTACCTTGTTATATATATAAAAAAAAAAAGAAAAAGAAAAGGATTAAAAATAATTCATCGACACTATATATTAGTATTCCAAAACAGTTCCTTTATCTTTTTTTTTTTTGTCTTTTATATTAATCGTCTCGTATTATATTTTATTTTTAGAAATTTTCTTTATCATATAGTATATAATATATCCAATATACCTTATTATTATAATTATTATTTTTATTTTATCTTTTTTTTTTTTTTTTTTTTTTATTCAATTAGTTCGTAGAATTGTTAGTAGTGTCTAGTTGACGGATTGTCAAAGTGTTTACGTATACACGGTTTGTTTTATTAACATTATTTTCTTATATATCTACTATTATTATGATTATTTATTTCTTATTTATTTATTATTATCTATTATTTATTTATTTATTTATTTATTTATTTATTTATTCCTTATTATTATTATTATTATTACGCTTCACAGCAAGCCTAGGCCGATTTTAAACTCTTGCCATTCGAATGGCATAACTCTGTGCCTTACAAGGCAGCGCGCGGCCCGTGTTCTGTTCTGTCCCTAGCAATCTGACTTTAGATTAGTGTAAACCTAGCGCCCCTCTTGTATGTATGCGTGCGCCAGCCATATCCGTTCCCGCCAATCAGAACGTGGCATTTATAGTCTGTCCTTTAACACGAGACATCTCTCTCCCACTTGTTTGCTGAGCCCATGCGCGTCTGAGATCTAGTTCCCGCTTGAGTATTTATTATCTGTATTTTATTTTTAGAACAAGTTTATAATAAATTATATTATTTCTTATAATGTCACTTTTAAACTGGACACTAATTAATTTCACTTAAGTTTTTTTATTGTTTTAGAATCTGTTTACCTTCTATTTTTATTTTATAAATTAAATGACAATAATATCTAAGGCAAGTTCTCTCACGTAGCGTCGCGCACCGACGCTCTTTCCTGACAACGGCGCGCAGGCTCCGCCCACGGTGCACTTTTTATTTATAATACATTTATTTATGACTTTTTTTCTATACATTGTTTTCATAATTTTTATATAATTATCAAATCTCGTATGAAAAATAATATTTTATACGATTTTATTTAAGCAAAATTTAATACATACGATTGTCAATCTTACGATAAATTCAATAAATTACTACACGCGCATGACAGCGAATAAACATGGCTTCCATGGCGGCCATGTTTGAATGCAGTTGTTTTATGAAACTGGACACTGTACCGGTTTACTTGCAATGGTATTACATTTCAAATTAACAGAATTTTTTTTATTAAGTATACAAATTATAGGTTAGATTTTAATTAACATCGGTAAATTATTATATACTATTTAAGTTGAAAATTTTTCAAGTCAAATTTTTCCTAGATTGTTTTTTTTTTTTTTTTTTTTTTCGTTGTCGTTATATGCATCGAACTCGTGCATTGTCATACATTTTTCAATAAAAATAAACACAATTATATTATCTAGATATACTTCGTTTATTTAGAAAACATATTACGACAGATCATTCACACAAATATCCATTATAGAAATATCTGATATAAAAACCCGTAACATAACCTCACATAACACAACATAACCTAATGCGGTGGCACCAGTACAAGAACGAGACTGCAGCTTCACACTGCAGTCAATGTTTTCGTAATTCGTCGGCAACGAGACCCTATTCTGTTTTCTTGACTATAGCGCCATCTTCATATTTTCATATAGTAGCAGTACAATCGGTATTACAGTCTCGTATCGAAGTATGTGTATATTTTCAAACGATATTTACACCTTATCGGTTAAGCTTGAAATATATGTAGAGTTTGAAGCAAAGCACTGTCGTCGGTAGTATCCGTATCCGATTGAGTCGAGTACATAGCTAGTTCCATTAAATTCCGTCTGATCGTAGTGACGCACATTGTAGATTTATAAAATTATACATATACAAATTACGGGTTTTACACGGTGCACGTGAATGTGAAATATTTTCTAATAAAAATGCAGTTGACTAAGTTAAACAAGTCGAAATCATTCGACGTTAAATTTGCGAGACAGTTATTGTTAAAAGAAAATAAATACATTACTGATTTATTCTCTCGTATGCCAGTGCCTGTTTCTGCTCTTCATAAAAACGGTTCGAAATACAAATATAACCTAAAAATATAAACGATATTTATACCTGTTGTATTCTTTAACCTATCATTCTGATCAATACTTGAATAACAATAATACGTTTATATTATTTATAGATGATATCGAAGATGATGAAGCTAACGACGAAGACCAGAGAGGTAATTTATATCTTCTTAATTAACGAAAATCTGTTATTTTCATTACAAAAATTAAATTAATATGGTATTCGATTTAAACACGTGATCGGACGAAAATAATAAACTAGCTTAGATTTAGGTGCAAATGATTTTGAAATTTTTTTTTTTCTGTGATCATTTTAAAATCAATTAGAGCGAAAATTTTTATCTTATTTTTTTTTGTGTTTTTTCTCGCATTACAGAAAAAATGTTTTCTGGTTCTGGACCGGGTACATCGAGAGCTAACACATTGCTCGAGCTTCATGAAAAATTGGAAAAGCTTAAGGGAAAGAGACTTGATTATAAAACAAAACTATTGAAACAAGGTTTAAAAAATAGGTTGAAGAAAAAAACAAAGAAAGAGGAACGTATGATGCAAAAAAAATTGGCAAAGACAGAATTAGCCGCAGCAGGCGGTGCTAAATTGAAACATGAGAATGGTGATAACGTTCCTAAGTTCACAAAACCTAAACCAGTTTTTAATTCAGAAGGTAAAATGGTGTTCAGTAAGTTTGACTTCTCTGAGATTGGAGCTAAGAAAATACAACCGAAGGAAGACAGGGATCCAAAGAAAATTTTAGACAAATTAGAAAAACAAAAATTGAAGATAAGCGAATTAGAAAAAGCTGGTAAAAAAGATGAAGCCGATGAATTGAAAGAGAAACAAGCGTGGAAAACTGTTCTTGCCAAAGCTGGCGGTGAAAAGATTAAAGACAATCCAGAATTGCTTAAAAAATCTGTTAAGAGAGAAGAACAAAAGAAGAAACACAGCTCTAAGAAATGGGAAGCGAGAAAAGAAGGAGTACAGAAAGCACTGAACGAAAAACAACAGAAACGACAAGAAAACATAATGAAACGTAAAAAGGATAAGAAAGTTATTAAGCTGAAGAAAGCATCTAAGAGGGGTCGAATTATACCTGGATTTTAAATAGTTTTAATAATTAATTATCATTACTTTGATATGAAACTAGCTACTGTATGCAATAAAGGCGTTAAGTTGAAATATATGAATATATTGATATAAAGTTTTTGCATTATTCACTGCAAGGCCCATCCCTAGTCGCCCACATCCTTTTGGTCGAAATGTGTCACATTTCGATTATTATCTGAGCAAATTCTATTTCAATTTCGAACACATACGTCCAAAAAAATGTTCGTTTCGTGCGAAAATAGAGTCTACAGATGGTTTTTACATTGTTCGCAGAGGAAATCGAATCCGAATAATTTTTTAACAATGTAAAAATCATCTGTAGACTCTATTTTCGCACGAAACGAACATTTTTTTGGACCTATGTGTTCGAAATTGAAATAGAATTTGCGCTAAGTTGGCCTTTTTTGCGTTTTTGACGCCTGGGCTCGGATAATAATCGAAATCTGACACATTTCGACCAAAAGGAGGTGGGCAACTAGGGATAGGCCTTAACATTTACCAAATAAGTTCTAATTCATAGATAAAACTAGATAACAATGCCCATTCAGATTCTGAAAATATAGGTGAAGAATATCGTTCAACAGTTAGACTTAGTTGGATGTTTAGGATTTTCTTTTTTTCTTTCTTAGTTTTTAATAAAATATATAGTTTATTTATAGCGAATTTCTTTGGTAGGTACAATATATTTTTGGGAAACAATACTAATACAATTTATTGGCTACATTACGCTTTGAATTATGATACATCAATAGTTGATCTCGATCGTATTCTACATTCTTTTCTAAAACTTCAGCTGGGTTGACCTGACCTAGCTGGACCGTTTTTTTTTTACCCCGATTCAATACTCAAATAGCATACGTCCAAAGATTGTATCACTGTCGAACAATTAATATATTCGATAAGTTTTGGTTCACCCGATTTTTATATTATATTTTTGGATTCTTTCAAATGACAACATGTCAATTGGTCAATTCATTAATTATATATTATTCTATCGTACAATCGATTTTTATACGTTGTAAGTATATTACATACTTGGATATGGTACACCCGGACTTTTCGCGTCATACATTTAACATTTTTTTTTAATACAGTTCCAGGCATACTGTTTTATAAAAAAACAACTCAAACTTAGACTTAATTTTTATTCGCACATGTAAAGTGCATTGCTGCATGGCAGGTTCGAATCGAATCTAAAACATACGCGCTATCATAAGTGGGAAAATTTCTACTGCAACTGAGATCTTCGTGTGATAATTTCAAAATAGAAAACTGTGGCAATTTTTTTTTTTTTTTTTTCAAATCCCCAGAGTCCAGGCATTAAGAAAAGCGGTGAAAGCAATTACACTGGCTTTGAGATCCACCTCGCAACTTCATCCTGCTCGGTGTATTAGCTACTCTTAGTTTTGGAAACTTTTTTTATATAGTGATGAAATAATTGAAAATTGTTGATACTTTTTATTTTCGAATAATCAGAGGATCATGAATTGCAAAAGAATTTTTCTCGCTTCGGATGTCATTACGTCGTGTTTTTCTAAGTCTTCATCGACCCTCCTGAATTATAAGGGTGTTAACATTCTAAATAATGTTAAAATACGATATAAGATTGTTATAATAAGCTTGTTGCTGTTTCCTAAAAATATTCGATATTTACTACAGCGATTATAAATACTTTATAAATTTTTATGTGCACGTATATATATCTCAGCCGTAGCAATTACTCGATGATGTATACATAGGCATAACTATTTGCTCGAGATATTTTTAGGAATTATACAAATTTCATTTAAATATTCGTCGTATCGTTAGATTCAATAATTAAATTATCGTCCCCTTCAACAAGAAACAAATCAAATGCCTTGAAAGTATTCCTGAAAGGCATATATATGTATATGTTCAACAATAAGTAGGCGTTTACTTAATATAAAGTAAGAAGCATAGAAGCCCATAAAATCATAATCAGGATCTGTCTATTATTTTCATTCAATTTTTGACGAATTTTTTTTACTCATTAGTTTATTTTTCACGAAAGTGTGCAGAATGAGAAAAACATACGAAAATGATTCGCACAAAGTGCAAAGGGGAACATAATAAACGCACTATTCTAGTTTAATCGACAATAAATATCTCGCTAATTCATATCGATCTATTTAATGTGCGTTTCTCCTTACGTTATGTGATGTGTTGGTCCATGCTAATCATACACACGTACTTGTAATGTATTTAAAAACTATTAGCGACCATAGGCTATAGGTATGCGTAACTCTACATAATACACAAATTTCTTTTCATTATTTGTACAGCAAGACACAAGGTAATATTTATCATTCATATTGTGTATAAATCCAAAATTCTATATAGTCCCATGATTTCAGGTGTACAAATAAATAATTCGCACCAACGTGATCTGCTTGCTTTCGGTAGATTGATCCGTGATAATACTATATATAGACTAGGTATACGAGATGATGTCGAATCACATCGTTGATTATGTTTACTGAATAATTCCCATCATATATTATATTCTATATGGAAAGCCTGTTCGACATTGATGGATCGAATAAACCCATAATTTGTAACCGTTACTTCATATTATGTATATCCGGGCAGACAGGTATCAAACCTTCTGATTTATTTAATAATTGTTTCCTGTCGACTCCTGAGTATGGAATAGGTATGTATGTATGTATCTAACATATACATACCTAACTTATTAATTATATGCATTTATTTACAGTCATATATAATATTATATATATACGGCTAATATTGAACACAGTATTTTAGTCACTACCTAATACTTAATAGAATATGATATCGGCCTGTGGGACACCTTCGTCAAGCCACGTAAACATACCCATACGTAACTGGTAAAAAGAGCTACATATTACTACATATACACTAAAGTTACACATTCTTATATTATATACAGACGTTTTATATTTCATTCATACATGTTGCATATCGTCGGTGATAATGCAATACTGCGTAACTAACATTTGCAATACCGCGTAAGTACAAAAAAAAAAAAAAAAATGAGATTGTGTGCATTCGATGTATTTTTTATTTCTACATCGAATGCACACCAAATCTCGTTGTTTTTTTTTTTTTGTACTTACGCGGTATTGCAAATGTTAGTTACGCAGTATTGCATTATCACCGACGATATACAACTATACCTAGATATATTATATTATAGCATTCTCATTTAAAAAGCTTTATTTTTCTTCATTTATAATTTGACAAATATTATAATCGACTACGATTTATTTAAACTATTAGGTACTATATATATCGACGCCTCTTACGAAGACTAGCACGTTTCAGATTTCTTACGAAAACTAGCTTAAAATGATATATAAACCACGAAGACTATAGCACGTTTCAATTTTAACCACGAAGACTAGCACGTTTCGGTTTTCACCGCGAAAAACGCACTCCTGCATTCGCAAATTAACTTTCAATTTAATTATCGGACACCGCATAATAATCTTCAGAAAATCCTTGTTGCATTGATATAAAAATAATCATTTTCGCAAGGATAACCGAAGCCTGCTAGCTTCCGTAGCAATAACTGAAACGTGCTAGTCTTCGGGGTGAAAATCGAAACGTGCTAGTCTTCGTGGTTAATATCCAAACGTGCTAGTCTTCGTGAGAAGCCGAAACGTGCTAGTCTTCGTAAGAGGCGTAGGTATTATTATACATATTATACCTCTTCGATAGTTAATTAATTAATTTATTACTTTGAATAGCTGGTAATTCTTAAGCAGTTTTTATTTTTTTACAAATTCTTCATTTGCACTCGGTATGTCTTGCTGATGTTATTGCTTTTCAGTCTTTAATAACTCTGCAAGTATACTTTTACCGACACTTGTTGTGTTATACATTTTTTTATTTTTATAATCAACAGAAATTTTTCTGCATGAACAGATATATATATGAGGTGAAGATATCATTATGATATCGATAACATCTCTTGGTAAATTTGTATAGATTCGAAGACCGCGACATTATCGTTTGCGATATCGTTGAGACTCCGTTGTCAGTAAATGATTGGCAGCTCAAGGACTAGCGCTTCGACAAAGCCGCTGTCTTCAATTTCCTGCTAGGTATCCCCAAGGACCGTTGTGACACTGTGTGCATGAGTCAGGGCCGTCCATAAGGGACTGCGATCCACTGGAGGCGGAACAACCAAGACCGTCGTCGATCCCCTCGGCGATCTGAAAGCCCAGATTTCACAAATCCCTTATTTATACTTGCTTCATTACTCTCTAAACGAGAACGAAGAGACAGGAAGCTAAAATACATGACTATATAGATACAATTTGCAATACTTGAAACCTGCAGGGTAATTCGCACGTGAATTTTTTTTTCCATTTATTTTTCGACTGAATGAGGGAAGAAGTGGTTTTTAAAATTGTGAAATTAAAGGACGGATTAATTTTTGTCTATTTATGAGAGGATCGTGTGACAAGGATGGCTGTATCGACATGGAATTACCCAACAATTATATACGACAACGATGAATGCAAAAACTACGGCAAAGCAACAACATTAAAATTGCATATTTCATTTTTGGAGAATTTTGAAAATTACCAGAAATACCGAATAATAGATTAACCCAATTTATAAATGAATTTTTTCTTATTATATACGAAGGGATTTTATTATTTTTTGTATTTCTTATTATATACTATAGTATTCCGAACTGCAATCGCTGATGATAATTAATCTGACGTGGTTGAATAAATTTAGCTGAAATTAGACTATGGTGAAAATGATGGTCGTAACTCGTAACAGATATTAATGGGGTTTAAAATTAAGATGAACTCTTCTTGAGTATACGAATCTCAGCGGAGCATCGCTCAATTACGAAGCTCCGCTAATCGGATTAAATCGGTTAAGATCATCGCGAGGCATAAAACGTGATTAATAGGTCGAATTGTTGATCCCCATGAAGATAATATACGGTGAGGGATTATCTCCGATTAATATACGAGGGAAGAGTCGGAATAAAACACCTCTGAATCAACATGGGTTCAAAAGTGATGGATATAAATTAATGACAGTTTTAGTTGTACATCGGAAATAAAAACCGCTATACGAATACTGTCAGAAACAAACCGATCGTGTATAATATATAGTATCGCATTTAATTACAATCTAATTACCTTTCATTCGTCAAAAAATTAATTTTTAAATTTTTTATTTTACCTTCAATTTGTCACCTACTGAAAAACTTTTTATACACATCAATATATACGGACGAAAGTTAGTTTACTTGGCTGTTTAATGGTCCCACCTTGGCGGTGCCGCTAGAGCCGTATGCTAGTCCGGACTACTTAGTTCCAGGGCTGTACTTTGTTCCGGATCCGAACGTTCTTCAACCACAGTATCCAGTTCTAGGGATGGGAATGCTCGAGAGCCTCTTTCACTCCTTAGGGATACAGCCCTGTTGGTTCTGCCCACTCCAGCTATCCAGGATTGAAATGGTTTAATTAATTGAGTGCGTGATAATCGAGGGCAATTAATTCTTCGAGGGAAACAACAAAAAACAAAAAAAACAAAAAAAAAAAAAGAAGAAGTATTTGCAACATTATCACTTTTATTTATCATTATTAAGGCCCATCCCTAGTCGCCCACCTCCTTTTGGCGAAATGTGTTACATTTCGATTATTATCCGAGCCCAGGCATCAAAAACGCAAAAAAGGCCAACTTAGCGCAAATTCTATTTCAATTCCGAACACATACGTCCAAAAAAAATTTTGTTTCGTGTAACAGATTGTTTACGAATTCGACACAATGTAAAATCGGTATTTAGACTCTATTTTCACACGAAACAAAATTTTTTTTGGACGTATGTGTTCGGAATTGAAATAGAATTTGCGCTAAGTTGGCCTTTTTTGCGTTTTTGATGCCTGGGCTCGGATAATAATCGAAATGTAACACATTTCGCCAAAAGGAGGTGGGCGACTAGGGATGGGCCTTAAGGTGCTTTCCTAGGCAATTCCACCAGTCCTGAAAACATCGTGAAAAAATGTGATATTAAACGGAATATCTCTGCCTCGGCACCGAAATCAATGAAACAAAATACGTCGCGCAATTCTATGTGCGACTCCGAACATGCACAGACCAAAAAATGTTCGTTTTGCGCGAAAATAGAGAAGATATCCATGAAAAACGGTTTTAGAAACGTTTTTCATGGATATCTTCTCTATTTTAGCGCGAAACGAACATTTTTTGGGCTGTACATGTTCGGAGTCGCACATAGAATTGCGCGACGTATTTTGTTTCATTGATTTCGGTGCCCAGGCAGAGATATTCCGTTTAATATCACATTTTTTCACGATGTTTTCAGGACTGGTCGAATTGCCTAGGAAAGCACCTTAACACATGCTGAAATACTAGCATTTAAAATTCGCTTGTAGTAAAATATTTATCGTTCTTTCTTTTTTTGCTTACATTGCAAAAAGTAGTATTATGTATTCGCATGAAGACCGAGTAGATTTATTCATATCGAAGAATTAATTGCCTGAGTGTACAACAAGTACCTACAATAAATCTACTTGTAAAATTGCCATTTCACGCCACCTATCTTGGCCAATCAGACTAGCAATGAAACAAATAACAGGTAAAGCACTATTGAAATATTATATAACATATTGCATCGTTGAAGCAAATTAGAAAATTGCTTGCTTAAACCGAATCGTTAATTAAGGAATTTATTGGCAGTCTCTATATATTTATAAATAAAATCTATAAAAAATTTCCATGATCTATACGTACTTAAGATAATTTGTACTTTGCGTCTAACTGAGTGACATTCTGTACCCAACTAGATAACAGGCTTATCATATATAATTCAAACACAGTGACAAAGAAATTATTTTTGGTAAAGAAAATTCTATAGCGTTCGTAAATCCCTTGCAGGGAATGCATTAATTTTCAATCGTAAAAAGAGCGAAAACAGCAGCAGCGGCTACAAGTATCTTGCGTACTCTGTAAAGTGATTTCACCCATGTCTTCTTTGGATGCTGCGTGGGCCAAGAAATATGAAGATAAATAATTAAAGGACCAAGACAAAGAAAAGTCGAAATCAAATCAAGAGTATATATAGAAAAGTGTGCGCATAAGCAAGATAAGTGCTTAATAAGAATTCGACATTTTTTTTAATAGCAATTTCATTAAAACTGATTCAACCATATTTTCTTTTTATTTTATAAATGAGATCCTCATGCCAAGAACCGTGCCTTATTACGATCCTCTTTTATATGCTCAGGTTACGCTGAAGCTAAGAACTTGCTTGAGCAGTATAACGCCGAGATGGAAAACTACGTGAAAAGTTTTAGATCAACCCACCGTCGATGTAACGCGAATATATAGTCTTGGTCTTCCATGCTTGCCGGTGCTTTTTAAAAATCGAAATTTGAACTAAACTTATACCTACTCGAACGTGGCACAGAAAACCAATTCAACCGATGCCTTATTCCTTTCCGTTATACTCAGTCAGACAAACTTATTCGAGATGCTGGAAATTTAGAACTTCCCATCTCGATACAAAACTTACGGCTACATCAGGATAAATAATTCACTGTCGAAACTTTCTGCCTGCAACGGCGACTAAAGACACTATGGATTTTTTTTTTCAAATTATAATTTAAACTCGCTCTTTAGAAAGATTATAGATTTTCATCAATTTTAAATAATTTTTGGAAAGTCACATTATTTTCTGGGTTACTACTATACGAGCTGAGTGACATCGCATCCACGAATTCGTTTGAATACATAAACTCTGCGTTTGAGTTTTGGCCTTCGTAAGCCAAAATTGTAATATGAAAAGTTTTAATTAAGTCAGAAATTAGACGGATCAACCCTAAATGAATGGATGCTTAGTAAGCCTAGGAGCACAGATCCCTCAAGAACTTGAAGGGATGTTCCCAGACAATCATTAGTATTATTATATCTTTGAGGAGCCGTATTGTCATGGGTTTAAATAAATTTCATCGTGTCAAAGCGGATGAAGTGAGACGAAATAATGCTTTTCGTAAATCATTGTCAGAGTTTCAAATATTTTTTAAGAAATTCTTTAACTCTAAGTAGGTAGTTAATCATTTATTTAATCGTTGAATCCGTCATTCGCAAAAACTTCTACGTTATATAGAAGTCTCGTAAATTTGACAATTCCTATTATTTTATATCAAGCAGGCATATATTAGTCACAACATAATTTTCACGGAAAGTTTACTAAACAGTTTACTTTGATGTCATATAAATAATGATAAAATATGATTTCTATTTGTAAACTTGTTATAGCATCAAAATATTAATATAACAACCTTCTATATACATGGAAGCAGCAAGAAAAAGCTTTTTGAGGGTCAAAATCTGGTTGAACATTAAAAAAAAAAAAAAAAAAAAAAAAAAATTACAATACTTAAGCTTAAAAGATGCAGGTAAACTTGTTTCAAAAATCACTTTGGTTATCTGTCTCGAACACAGTGACAGGGGTACGTAACGATGTCAACGCCTGACATTTAGCGTTGCGGGAAGCGCTTAGGGTATACCTATATACCTAGGGGTGCAAAGAGCTTCGATACGCGCTTTCTGTCTACAAATTGCATGGACTTTTATGGGGTCTGATGTGATGTCGGAGTCAGTCCCCAAGCTCTAAGTGTACTTAGGCTCAGATCAATTTACTATACTGTGCGGTGGTTTATGTCGTTCGAGAATCGTTATACAGTGATATTTACAGCATAACAAATGTTTCTTGCTTCCGCTTGCATGGTATCAGAATTATGAGGGTTGCATACTTATCGCAAAAGAAAAGAAATGTGAAAAAAAAAAATCAAAAGAAAACGAGATATAACGTTAAATGTGTTGAAATTTATTGGGTTGTGACGACCGAAATTGTTCCAAAGTTTCGATATCTTATATATACCACTCGTGTCGTTTCCTGGAATGTGTGCTTTTACTACACGATTACAGACTGTAATCGGAAAGGTCGCGATAATAACGTAGGACGAGGAGAAGGCTGAATAATCGTCAAATATCCCGAGTCCTCAAATTTCAGACGCTAGAGATATCAGGCAGATATAGACGGGTAGAGGAAGAGAGATTAAGTCTAGCCATAAAGGTCGATCGATGAGGTGGATATATAGTAAATGACGATAAATTGAAGCTTGCAATAGAGAGATATATAGAGTGGAAGTAATATGGAATACAACAGAAAATGTTCTGTCAAAAAACAGGGAAAGATAATAAAAAAAATACAAACAAAAATCTGGGGAGAAAAGTTGGCAGAAAATAAGGATTGACTTACCGAGTCGATGGATCGGACTGAATCTGACGAGACTCAATGCACCGTGGTCCATATCGCAGTTTCTTCTCCTAGCTCGTTCTCTGGCCAGTTTTGCACGTCTTCTAAGGCAGCAGATGACCAGAAGAGCCAGTAGTGGAAAACCAAGTATACAGGAAACAATGGGCACTATAATGCTCTCCGGAGAAACTGTGGGACGAGAAAGCACCATAAGAGCATGGACGCGACACGGACCCTCTCACGAGCTTTTAGCTCTTACATCTTGGGTTCCAAGTTTAAAGCTTGGCTTTCAATAGATATGTATAGGTTCAAGAATAGAGGAATAGACTTCTAAGGTTTGAAACTCATTAGTACAAAAACCTGTGCCGATTTCAGCGATTTCTATATATTACGTAACATTCTGCACACAAAGTCGAAATAAAGGTGAATTCTATGAAAAAAAGCAATCCCAAGAGTGCAAAGGAGAATAAACCCTTGTTTCTATCATCTGATAATTCGGCGATTGTTGTTCGAAGTTCAATCTGATACTCAGAGATCAAAAGGGTGGGTGATCGGAGAAATTTGTCTGCCAGTGATTTCAGGAGGAATCAATTTCCCAGACGAGACAACAAACTAGCTGAACTCCATTTCGAGAAGTAGACGAATTCGATGAATACCTTTTATTATATAGCAGTCAAACAAAGCAACGTGAAATCTCGAAATCTCGGTTGAAGCTCTGGGAGATTTCCAAATCGTAGAGACTTAGTTTAAACTAATTCAAAGTCAAACTGAAAAGTGAGTTGTGTAATTTGAATGCTCTGTGTTTAAAAGTAACTGTTAGGGTTGTTGTTTGAATGACATACATGAAATCTCTTAGTATTTCGGCAAAATTCGAAGACATTCTGAATACAGAGCACAATAAGGTATGTACTCTTGTTACACTCAAATTGAAATCCGAGAATCTGACGAAGACTGAAGCGAAGATTTGTTTTTCAGTTAAATATTGTATATTTTGATTTTCAAGATTAATGAATGGGTTTAACTCTCGCAAGGATATAGCACTAGACGTATACTCCATTGCATTCAATTTGCAATACTTGAACGTTCGAGGTGATCAGAAAAGAAAAGTTATAAATGCAAACCGATTAATTGGAATTTTTGATTCGTTGTTCAGTCAGTTCAGACTCTTTAAAGCCTTTTCATTTCGTGCCATTCAACACCGCACGCTATGCACTGGGTTGAATGTATATTGCGATTGGTTCCATCAATATTCTGCAGTATTCTACAAAAACCCAATAATCATAGCATTGTATACTGGGCAAGGATCATATATAGAGCCGAGGGCTAAATCCTATTGTAATTTTGTTTGTGTAGTTTGCTTTTCGATCAACCTTTTGAGCACTTCGAAACTGCGTTTTCGTCGTCACATTATTGGCCATCCCTTTTCTGTTATAAAGTACAAAAGTTCAGCTATAGATATCGGTGTATTATTGCAAAATAACAAAGAGACAACCTGTCGATTCAGATACCTTCGCTGACATTGACTAACGGTACATTCTTTATCAGGGATATAATCTCATTGTTCCGACTTCGCCGCATATAGAGACAAAGAAAGGGATTTTCCTCTCCCTGGTTCAGTCCTATTTTTCTACTCGACCTTCATATTTCATTTTTATGGAGTGGATCAACGTCCCATCACCAATAATCAAAGAGATTTGATAAATTTTTGTGGCAAAAAAAAAAATGAGCAAATAAATCAGCCATTGTACGTGCCACGTGTTTCAATTTTCCTACAATAATTACAAACCTGTTTCAAGCGAGTGTTTCATTTTACTAAAAGAAATGGAGTTTATCGAGAATGGGTAAATTATTTAACGTAAACCGACTACTACAGAATCAGAGAGAAGTAAATTATTTCTGCTCGATCCATTTGCCGATGTTCAAACCTTTTAGGAAGCATTACTATTTGAGAACTTGGGGTAATTACGCAAGGGAAGAGATGGTCCTTTGCTCTACATGCATATGATTGATTTCTAAAACATATAGACTGAGAAACCGTAAGGGCAATAGGCCCAGGCGAAAGATAGGGTTACGAACTATAATTATAGGACGGTACTAAGATCGTTAATTATAATAAGTTAAATACTATATCGTGGGTATAGGTATAGTACGTCGTTGGGCAATATCTTCGTTATGAAATTCGTATGTATTTCCTATTTACAATCGGTCGCATAACAATCAAGTATATATAGTAGGGTGTGCAAAAAAAAAAAAAAAAAAAAAATTCAAACGGACATCAACATTCTGGTAGAGCATCTCAAATAGAATATCTCAGCCAAATATGAGCTCTTAATATTGATATTTAGAACTGCCTATTTTAGTAACTAAAATTAGTAACGAAATTAGGCAGTTCTAAATATCAATATTAAGAGCTCATATTTGGCTGAGATATTCTATTTGAGATGCTCTACCGGAATGTTGATGTGCGTTTGAATTTTTTTTGGCACACCCTAATATATATAGGTATGCACTTTGTACAGATTGACGAAAGCGCTTTAATCCAAGGAGAAATTTTTTCAAACTTTTTTCTGTCGGCGTATAAATATCTGAAAGGCTAACCGAAGAAGAGTAGATATAGGTATGACATGGAGCAGCTATAAAATTTTCATTATCTCTGTTAAGTTAAAATATGCAACGACGCACGGTGGTACTATATAGTAATCTCATGAAAACCGAGAGTTGAGGTATAAGCGCGAGCCCCAAGTATAAAATGTAAAATAAGGCGGTATTAACGTAACATCAATTTACAGTCAGTAGGTATATGGCATGACATGTCTGGAATTGAATTTGAAATTATGAAATTTTTTTTTTCGACCGTATAAGGTCGGTGCGCCATCCAGGACTATCGCTCATAATGCACGATGCTTTCCCATTTGAATATTTTTAATAAAAACCGTACAGCTACCGTAGCTCATTCAATACGTGGACGAGCCTCTTCTTACCAGTTTGCTATCGCATTCTTTACCGCAAACGATGCAATGACCCTAAAGATATCTAAGGTTTTGAAAAAAATGAACTTTGCCAATCTGTATGGCGTTTAGATAGACTGTAAACTTTTTTCTTTCTTTTTCAACCCTTGATTAAGAAAATTTTTCGGAAGCTATCGCCATTAAATAATGAATATTTTAGTTCGGTATTATAAGTGTGTACGTTATTCTTCGATCGTGAATATTACAAGAGGCTTTATCCCCGTCCGTGTAATCATAATCTGATTCTCAAAATAGCAGCTCAGGATAATCTATAGATTTGTCAGTAGTAACAAGTTTTAGGGTTGGTATTGGTAGTCATTACTTAGCTAAGATGGCGTTTTTGTTTCTTTGTCAATTGTTTAAACGGACTAAGTGAAAAGTTAAGTGATGAAGCAGAAAGTCTTAAATTTCCATGACCTGCGTGGTGCCGTTATTTTGAATCACCCTGTATTTTTCCTTGCCTTAGTGCGAAAACTGTTTCGATAAAAGACGGGGAAAAGTCATACCTAGTCATTTTCTCTCAGAATAGTGCCCCCAATTCATTGGATTACGTCGCCAAGAAAGATTTTCTTTCTGATTATGGTGCCCAATGATCGTAATTTATCGAAATCACATCCCCAGCGAAAGATTTCCGTTTAAATTTATTAGAGAAGTTTCTGTTTAGACTAATATAAAGTGAGCAATTCAATCGCGGCTATTCCCAGTGTGTCGTATCGGTACTCGGTCAGTGTCAATCGGTTGGATAAAGTTCTTCGTCTCAAAAAAGATTTTTCTTCCAAGATGCGCAGTATGCCTAAAGTTCGCAATTTATTATTTATTCATCCATTTTTCCACAGTCCCAAATTTCGTCGTTTGTACTACCTACCGAAATTTCAGTGCATAGATACCCATAAAATTAAATACCAAGCAGAATCTTAAATCGGTTCACCTGTGTGCCGACTGGATAATACCTTGCCTGGGAAAATGTAAATCTATTTCAACCCTTTACGACTTACGTAATCTACCCTAAAGCTGTGAGGCTAAGCAATTGTCATGAATCATGATGCTTTATTAACGGATGCAATAGTTCGAGAGAGTATAGGTACTCTCGGTTCAAAAATCGTTAGAATAATTCTCAATTATCTTGACAATTATTATTAAAGCTTTTATCCAAACTTCCTGACTTTCGCTTTTGGTCTTCGAATTCTTTCATTGTATATAGGGGAGAGTGGCCTAAAGCGGGTAGGCGTTCGTATGCTGCCGCATGCAACGCGAGTGTAAATGTGCACGTATGCCGTGATTACCCAAACATTCCCAAGTTTCAATCAGTCCCACTCGAGGATTGGATGTGTGCCATGGCGTAACTAGGCGCAATATAAAAAAATTGGTGAATTTGGAAAAAAAATAAAAGTATGTAACTTTTGACTAGTCGAAAAGTAGTACATTTATTTATGCATTTAAGTAAAAAATGTGATTCCGGGCAAAGCGGGTAGAGAGACTTTTAGCGACTTTTAGTTACTTAAGACTGCATGAAACGAGTCTGAAATAACTATTTAAAGAGTCATTTTTTTTAACGATAATTAGACGTATGATTAAAGTCTCATCATTAATGTTCAGACAAATTAATATGTGCTAAGATTTATCAAGCTTATAGCGCATACCCGCTTTAGGCCCCCTATCAGGGCAAAGCGGGTTTTTGAGGAGTTTTGAATTTTTGATAATAAATGATTACTTGATACAAAATGACACAATTATGATTTATTATTTTGAAGTTCGATAATCCTCCTAATCAAAAAAAAAAAAAAAACCAAAATTGTTATTTTAATCAAACGAAAACTAAGATTTTTGGGCTTTTATCGTTAACGTACCCGCTTTAGGCCACTCTCCCCTATCTAGTTTCCGTGTAATCATCCCTGTAGAGTGTAATACATCCCTTTTTAAACTATAAAATTATTCTGGGTTTGTTTTCAACGAAGTGCCAGCAGTCTTACAAATCCGATATAGCGGGGTCAGAGGACGAGGATGAAATATGAAAAATTCCAATTATCTTCTCCTGAGTAAAATCGGTCTATAATCCAGGGCATGATGGAATAAATTTTTAAATGAAATCCGATAACTCTCACGATGTACCTATATATAGGATATTCTCTTTTATCCCGGACACTTTCCTGCGCATGTCAATTATTCTGCAAGGTGAGAGTCTTCTGGTTCGGAAGCACTGGTTAAAAAGATTTTTCGGATCCCCAAAATCCGGAGATACGTACGTCTGACAATCGTCCGATGCGCTTAAGATCTAATTTTTTTAAATATTTTGTAAATCGAATAACTTCTGAACCAGTCGATATCAGAGTTTAACCGTGGCACCAAAATCGGGGAACCTATGCACAGAAAATTGTCCCGGATAAGCTTAAATAAATATTTTATAGTCCACCAATATTTCTCGTCACAATAATTTGATCGAATTGTTTTCAGTCCAAATATTTCTAATCGGTTTTTTTCGTTGGTATGAATTCATTGAACAATCTCGGTTGAATTTAGACGGAGATAACGAGGCCGTATATGGGGAAATCCACGGAACCTTTGATTTTTTTAAAAAGTGTAACTTCATTTTTTATTTTGAAGCACACTTCTCAAACCTTTTTTGGCATGTCTCTTGTAGACTATAAGTGAAGAATATACTCGCGTTACTCATTTTTATCGATCCCTCAAGAAGTTACGGTGAAAAAATCGAAAAATCGTTTTTTTTTTTACGAAAAAGATTCATTTATCTTAATTTCATCGTTATAATATGGTTTTTCATTCATCTCAATTTCATCGTTATAACTTATAACATTGTTTTTCGTTTATTTATTGATTTTTTGATTGAAAAAAAAAATTTGATTTGAAAAAAAAAAAAAAATTTTGATTTGTTTTTAATTTTTTTTTTTTTTTTTCTTCACTTACTTACGATACGAATACGCGTTTGTATTGATGAAATCCGAAAAATTGCACATTTTAACGCTATTTTTAACATTTCACACGAATATTCGAATATTTATTGATCAAATAAAACTTCATAATATTAGAAGTACCGAAAGTTCAGTGTGAGGATTTTCGTAGTAGATTCCTACAATGAAGGTTTACGAATTACAGGACGTTTGAACGAGTAAGAAATAAAATTAGAGCTGTGCCAACGAAAAAACATGATTTTAAAAAATAGTTACGCGGGTACACGTTCAGATACTTCGACCTCTAGCTTCATCAGTTTTGATGGCACATTAATTTTGGAACCACACTTTTTTTTGTTTCTTGTGAAGCTATCTGGACGTGAAATAAAAATTTCAACTTTCAGATTCCTCAAAAAGTTATAAATGAAAATGTAAAAAAAATGTCGACGACCAAAAATGGAGTATCGCTACTTTGAGTGCGAATCATGGGGAATGGTCAAATGGCACACTCATATGACATCAATAACTTCAAAAGTCATAGATAGACGAAGATTTCACCAAATTTTCAAATCGATTCATAAACCCCTCATAAAGTTAGAGGCAAAAAATGAAAAAAAGAATTCAGAGTATCGCTTGAAAATGTGCAATTTTTCAGCATTTTTATTTTTTAAAGTCTCCCAGAAATATGTGGATCACTTTTCAACCGTTGAATATCATTGAGTTGGCTAGTAATATAACTGAAATGAAGGCCCACGTACTTGATACCCACTTTAAATTCTCTTTTCATAGGTAGACAACCGAGTATCAACAAATTTAAAGGTTCCGTGGATTTCCCCATATATATTCATACAACTTTCGAACAATCCAAAATAAAGAAAAATGATCTTATATGATTACAGATGAAATACTACGAGCTCTTCAGACTTTTTCGTCAAGCCTGGTTTCTTGAGTTTGCTTTAGAACTAATGAGGGTCCCTTGTATCCACATCGAATTTCTCAACGACTGTGCTATGAGTTTCTAATTTTTGTTTATACTTATGTATTTATTCATTTATTTATTTATTTATTCATTTATCCGTACGAAAATATATGAGTAGTGTAAAGTTCGCCAAGTTTTAGGAGTAGAACAAATCGGCGGCTTACGTTTCCGCAACCAAAGCTCGCAAAAGCTACTCTAGACTTGACTCGTAATACACAACCACTTCTAGGAGCTACTCGACATACGAGTAAAGTTCGCAATGTAATTAACCACGTGTATACCGGGGAGTAGTTACTACGAGACAGTCCAGTCTCCCTTTATAAATATACATATGTACTACTTTTAAAATGACACAACTGGATATGGCAATTAAAAAAGACACACTACCCGAACTACCCTGTCAAAGCACAAATTGACGCAAAACTAGAAATTGCACACATCGCGTGTCTAATGGCGGAACGTCACTGGCATCAAAAAGGCAATTTTTGTGACCGAAGTTGGTGTAATTTTTTTTACATTCTAAAAATGACGAAAACGCATGAATCATTTGGAATTAAGAATTTGAAAACCTAAAGGCAAAAAATCGTATGTTGGCAGATGAATCAACCTACTGCTTTTGAGCTCTGATAAATAATAACAAAAAATGTAACCTTCCGTTTTGTTCATTAGGACATTTTTTTTTTTTATAATTTGAGATAAATAAAACCTTCTGCTTTTAATTGTGAAATTAGTCATTTTTTAAGTTTTTTCCAAAATTTTGATAGTTTTACTTTTACAAATGATGGAACGTCATATAATGTCGCCTAATACGACCTTCTAGAATTATTTGACGCGATTATTTTTCGTTTGGTTTGGTCCAAAAGGTCGTATACCCTACTTCTGCTGTTTCTAGGCCGATTTTTAATTTCAACGTTTTTAAACATATTTTGAGATTTCTCGCGTAAATAAATATAGGCTCAGAACCATACGACCTTTTAATTTAAGAAATGTCAAACGGTCGTATAATGGCGAAGATTATTTTTGTCATGATTTGGAAGCTTATTTTTATATACACGTAACAAATTCTCGTTTTTATATATTGCGTGTATAGTTTGAAATATGAGAGGTAACTGTATATCCTCCTGCGTAGAATGTAATATCTGTTATTATTCTTCGTAAAAATTTGTAGCAAATGGGATCTGGCAGATCCCTAGAAGAGTTATTATTGGGACAATCCCCTTGAGTCGATATAGATATGAATGAAAAAAATAACATTCTGACATCTAAAGTTTTAACTTCACGAAGATTGACAAGCATTCAACTTGAATTTCGCCCTTTTTTTATAGACACGATAAAAACTTGTAGATGATCTTTTTTTTTTTTTTTTTTTTTTTTTTTTTGCGAATATTTTCCTATGAAGACTGAGACTTAAAGTAAATCCAATCTTCGTAACGCCGTAAACTAACCAAAAGCCGACGAATTTTTATCTCACTTTTTCTCATCCTGTTGACGAATACATCTTTAGCTAGGCTACATATAGTACCTTCCTCGCATTCTCTGCGCAGTAAACGAGGACGTAAAATAAGACTCCAGCTTCGCGAAATATCCAGCGATATTTATCGCAAGCTTTCGCTTTACCTCGTAAAACAGTACGAATTTTCATCACCTTCAATTCTGTTGATTGTCAATCTATACGTTTTCTCGAACCATTGTCTATATATAGTGAGTCATAGAATTGCTACAGAAGCAGCATCGAAAAAACGCAAAGAAATAGCTTCGCAAGAATTTCTTCCGACTTTTCTTTCATCTCAGAGAATCGAAGCGCACAGAGTAGGTATTTCTACGTAGATGTGACGGTGATATGAGAAAAGGGTTTCCGGTACGTACGTGAGGGACTCGTCGAAACCCGATACCAAATCTCTAGGGAAGTTGTACCTATTTTTCTCCGGTTCAGAAAGCGATGCGCAAAGTCCGAGGTAGGTACACGAGACCCACGAGGGCCTCGAGGGCCCGATAATACCGCCGAAGAATTATTCGCCCGAACCTCTTTTCCCCGATTTTTTTTTTTTTTTTTTTTTTTTCTCTCTTCTTCCCTCGAAACAATGAGAAACAAAAGGCGAGACTCTTTCAGAAAAGCTCGAGTCACGAATGAATGGGGTTAATTGCGGCGGTATATCGTTGTATATAATAATTAGGTAGTAGGGCTTGAACAATTCGACAATTTTAACAAGCTTGATATTAATTAATTGGGATTTATAACCACGTTGGAATTTTTTTTAGTCAATATTCCGACTCCAGTTCACGAGATCCTTTTATATGTATATAGAACAAAGAGAGCGTCTCTGAAATCTAAATTATAAAATTTGTAATGAGTTTAACAATTCATTTCTATCACTTAAGGCCCATCCCTAGTCGCCCACCTCCTTTTGGTCGAAATGTGTCACATTTCGATTATTATCTGAGCCCAGGCGTCAAAAACGCAAAAAAAGGCCAACTTAGCGCAAATTCTATTTCAATTTCGGACACATACGTCCGAAAAAAAATGTTCGTTTTGTGCGAAAATAGAGTCTACAGATGGTTTTTACATTGTTAAAAAATTATTCGAATTCGATTTCCTCGGCGAACAATGTAAAAACCATCTGTAGGTTCTATTTTCGCACGAAATGAACATTTTTTTGGACGTATGTGTCCGAAATTGAAATAGAATTTGCGCTAAGTTGGACTTTTTTGCGTTTTTGACGCCTGGGCTCAGGTAATAATCGAAATGTGACACATTTCGACCAAAAGGAGGTGGGCGACTAGGGATGGGCCTTAAAGAACACGTGACAAAGCAGTGATCAGAATTTTACCGTTTTGTTCCATTTCTATAAGCAGATCGTGATTCCATTACACAGTTCGTTGACCTTCATGCATTACGTATAATAGAATTAACCCGCTGTTAATGCTGCTCGACAATACAAGAACAATGAATATTACGCACCATATTGTATAGTCCCCGAAAATATACATATCTGTTCATCTTCTATCTGCGCACATATATACCGAATGCAAAGTATTTCCTATTATTCAAATTTTGTCCCAAAGTATTAAGAAATCTGCGTTGTTTAAAAAGCGAAGTACCTTCAGGGATTATGAGCTTGTGATTTACTACGAAACTGCGAGCCCATTAATGACCGTATTGCGTATCACGTGCGGATCGAGATTTTGTCAAGATTAATTTTAGATTAATTATATAACATCGTTTATGCATAAATTTCACAGTAACAATTCTCGTTACGAAGGCTTGCTGTATTTTGACCGGTAAAAGCTGTTATATTATATTCAGATCAGATCAGATCATGGAAATGGAAATTGATGCTGCAAAAGTTCTGCTCCGTAGATACAATGCTGCATGCATTTTAAAGGTAACTATCAGAGTAATCAAGGTATAACAAGTATGTAAAAAAAAAAAAAAAAAAAAAAAAATTGCCAGGACTATAATAGGAAGCTACATTTTCAAAAGCTGGAGCTTTTCGTAGCAGCGAACCGTAACGCTGTAGAGTGTAGAAGTACGTGACAGAATACGGTATTCTACTCACGTCTAAATTAGAAAATGATATCTGCTGATCGAATAGAAACAATAAAACATATTAGTACCTTCGGATATAATTGGTAACGTATAACATCGAGGTTTCTATACTATAGAAACGCGGAAAGTCTAACACCCAAAAAAAGTCGAAATTGGATTTTATTGTTGGTCAAAGAACGCCTGTGGCAATCAACTTACCCGTTGGATATACCAGTATAGTAGGTCTTTTCGATTGAGGAACGGATGGCACCGTGGGCCGACCTGCTCTCACTTCGACCGACATTTCCGAAATCCTTGATGAACACGTCTGTAACAAAACGTCTAGATATACCTAAAACTTATCAGTTAGTTATAATATATCGACGCTGCTTACGAAGACTAGCACGTTTCAATTTTAACCACGAAGACTAGCACGTTTCGATATTCACCACAAAGACTAGCACGTTTCGGTTTTAACCGCGAAAAACGCACTCCTGCATTCGCAAATTAGCTTTCAATTTAATTACCGGACACCGCATAATAGTCTTCAGAAAATCCTTGTTGCATTGATCTAAAAATAATCATTTTTTCAAGGATAACCGAAGCATGCTAGCTTCCGTAGCAATAACTGAAACGTGCCAGTCTTCGCTGTGAATATCGAAACGTGCTAGTCTTCGTAAGCAGCGTCTATATATATTCGGAGTTAATACATGATTCTGACATATTTTATATCAGTTTTAATATACGTATTAACCCTCTTCTTATACCGTTAGCAAAAGTTGTGTCTTATACTATCCAACTACCTAACTCAGGGCATGATCTGCAGGCGAAAGCTTTCTAAACTATATTTCTTCTGCTTTAACACTTTCCGCGTGAGATACGAACGTCTGTATATAATAGAGGGGCTTAAATATATATGACGAGCTTCTAAGATAAGAGTTAACGATTTTTTTTTATTTTATCATTTTTTTTCATGCGGGAACAGATTTCGTTTCCTATGGTTTTCCGGCACGAGCTACTTATTGCATAATTATGTACCTAGCTTCTGCGTTTAATGCAAACCTTTATTCTTGGCACAACTTTGGCTATGATTTTTCATCACTTTTGTAACCTAATTTTTGCAAACCACGCAGATTAACTTCCGTATTTAATTTTGAGCTTGCGAAGCAACCCAATTACCACGCTGTTACCTTTATGCTTTCCCCTGCAGCCCTGTACTACTCTGTACTTTCAATTAATCAATAGAGACCACTCGCGCGTGTTCTAAAATGCTCATAGTTGTTATTATCATCGTTTTCGTTCGTTAGAATTGAACAAATTTTTCACAGAGGTGCAAGGAACACTTTTTGCACGTGATCCATTAGTTTTTAACTTTCTACCAGGGCGAAAATCGGTCGAAAAGTTTCGACAACTTCTTTGATATTCACTTTTAAAAATCGTGTGTAAAATTCGGCCTGGAAACTTTCGACAAAATTCAAGATACGGATATCAAAGACATACAATCTTCTTCTCGAAATAGTCATTCCACCTTATCGCACATTGCGGTATCGATCGGTCCACTGAAAACGGTTGAAATTTATCAGAAGTAGTATTTTTCCTGCTCTACTGAGGATATTAACTTTTTCCCGTCCTATCTTTGTGATCCGAAAAAGTCACCAGCTTGAAATGAAAGAATTCTGTTGGAACCAGTAAAGATACGATAGTTTCCAACATAATTGTGGTCATTGACAACGGGAGCCTGTGATAGCTGTACCAAATAGACTGCGTTTTGGTCGGCTTTATTCACTCGGCAAAGATTCCTTCATATATCTCTAATCGAATTGTCAGACTCAGTGCTTCACGGAGCTCAGAGCCATCCGCGCAGACTGAAGAAGTATATGAAGTTCATTGAGATAATTATTATAGGTGAACAAACGATCGTCGAAATGCATGATAATAGAAGAAAAAAAAATCGAGCACTACTTTCACTCTTCGATTCTCGCGGATTCAGACACGATTGAACTTTGTCGCCGATAAAATCTCTGCTCACGTTATACGACCAAGTCGTTATCCATATTGATGTTAATGGGAAGAAACCTCAATAGACTGTAGGCGCCTCGAGTCACTGGCATATATAAAGCTCGGTGGGACTTTTCGTTTAGGCAAAAATACGACGGACACGTTTTTCCCCGTGCTAAATGTAACGATTTTTTTGTTCCCGAGTGTATGAGAACTCGGAAAATTTAATGATCACATGCGATGGGACTGTGATTATAGACTGAAATTCGAGGACGTAGAACGAGCGACTTTTTTTTTTTTTTTTTTTTTTTTTCACACATTACTTGCTTCTGGATAGTAGGATAACTCAGACATTGTGATGTCAGCGAATGAAGACAATTAGTTTAGTGCAATGTGCGGAAATTTCTGTTCTGCAGATGAATTATGGAGTCGTTAATTGAGTCGAAGAATGAAGCTCGTGAATAATATAACGTAAAATAATATCTGCACTCGACAGTTGCAACCTTTTTTGATTTCTTCAATCATCAGGGTGATTATTTAGTGTTTTTTGGTATTGCCAAGAACTTGGATGGAAAAAGAAAAAAAAAAAAAAAAAAAAATCAAAGGATTACGTTCGCACGCTGTGAAACAAATGGCTCTCCATACGGGTTTTGTAATTGGAAATTAGCGTCACGATGAACTTCTAAATGAAGACAAAGTTTAATTAAAATAAGTTTCACTACATAGTGCAATAGATGCGCTACACCGTATAAATCGTCTACCAAATACCCCGTTGCGTCAGTTTTCCACTATAAGACGTATTTAGAAAGTAATAATTTAATCAAACGACTAGAAAATTTAATAAAATGAAGACATAGATCAATGCTTAATCGTCATAATCATCCGTGATAAAAATAAAAAAAAAAAACAAAAAAAAAACCACACTTTGCTGTTTTATTTGCCACACCAGTCGCTCGTGAAACTACCTGCTTTTATATTATCGTAAAGCTTCCTTTCTCACCTCGGAATAAAAATTCCTTTTATTCCATACCTCAAGTAAAGTATCTTTGTCCATTGAGTGGTCTAAGCATCATCTGGACTCTAGGGTCTATCCTCTCTTTGCCACTTCAACGCCTCTGTGAAATTATACCTTCTTCGTCGACGCATACCTTGTCCTTTCCTGACCATCCTTTCCGTCTCGGAGTCAACCAGGCTTGAAAATACAGGTACGCGGTAGATTCTCACCAGGTGATATACAGCCCTAATATCAAGGCGTTCTTACCCCCCAGGTATGCCCGAAAATAAAAATAGTTTGTCATAGTGAAGCGCAGTGCGGAGATTAACACTGTACGTTATCATTATACGTTGGTCTGTACAGACTTGCTTTAAGGATGTTCTGGAGGTACAATCAGCATCAAAACAATAAGACAGACAAAAACCGAATTTGCTAATTTTGGATGAAAAATGATTGAATAATATCGAGGAGCGGATATTTCCACAACCTCAGAAAATAAGAAAACTCTCAATTTAGTGACAGAATTTCGAAAATACCAACAATCATGAAAAGTTGTAAAAACATTTTACAAGTATGTGCTGAAAATGGTGAAAATTGTTCATTTTTGATCCGATTTAAAAATTTCAGGGTTTGTTATACTCAATGATAAAATCTCTACGAACTCACTGAAAAAAGTTTAGCACAAAACACTCATATTCAAGTCAAAAATGTAACAGTATATGTATCATATGAATCTCAGAATGCATTCGGATTGTGAACAACTGAATTCTTACTCAAATATTAGTGTTTTATGCAGAAATTTTTTCAGTAAGTTCGTAGAGATTTTATCACTGAGTATAACAAACCCTGAAATGTTGAAATCGGATCAAAAATGAACAATTTTAACCATTTTCAGCACATACTTGTAAAATGTTTTTACAACTTTTCATGATTGTTGGTATTTTCGAAATTCTGTCACTAAATTGAGAGTTTTTTTTCATTTTCTGAGGTTGTGGGAATATCCGCTCCTCGATATTATTCAATCATTTTTGGCTTCAATATCATCAAAAATGACCAAATTCGGTTTTTGTCTGTCTTATTGTTTTGATGCCGATTGTACCTCCAGAACATCCTTAAAAATTTGTAGATAACGGAATACACAGCTTCCTTGCACTATAAGAAAGCAAAAAATGAATGCACTGAAGGAAAATATGAAATTCCGTGACGCTTAAGTAACGAAGGAGATTATCTCGTGCTGTATACCATCTTGGAAACTGAAGCATATGCGACTCATGATTCAGCATTCTCTGAAGATTGAACATCCCATTTTATACTACGGACTCCTGGGTAAATTGAATATGGAATTATTATTATACGTAAATAGAGAATAGCTTCGTGGACTTAGACTTGGTAATTATTGAACCATAAAATATTTAACTAAAGAATATACCATTGTAAGTTCTATGCCTATATACATTAATAAGTAGTTCCACCTGCAGCCTTCGTAAGATTTTCGCACAAAGGTCAGGTAGGAGTAGGAGTTGGTGCTAATTAACCACATTTGGTAGAAACAATTAGACCCAAACCACACCATTGTAAGTTATAGTTTGTACGACTTTCGTTTGTTTAGCCCTTATGCTCCCGCTAATTTGCGGTGCGTGTCGTGATGGACGTAGAGGAGATTAATCAAGGTGGGGTTAGAGAGGAGTCGTTTGTAAACTTGACCTGTTAGCTTGTGCTACTGCTGATACCCCTTTCTCTTAGTTGCCCGGAATAAGACCATCCCTCAGAGGGCATAGAACCCTGAGATTGACCTAGGGATCAAGGGGAAGGAAAGATAACCAAGAAGGGCCACTGAGAACTAAGGAGCTATGAGATTTTAGCGTTGCAAGGACTCTGACGGAGTCACTTCAATCTGAATACCAATGAAATCGTGACATCGCATAATTTACGTTAGCTATTCGGTCTCTGTATACCCACGCAGGACCTCCTCGACCTTCTCTAAGCCTGATCTATGAAGAATACGGTCTATGTAATACCATAGAATAAGAAGGGGACACAGGGAATTCGTATGTGACACCGATTGCGTTTTCTAGCGTATATAGAAGAAGCAGGGGGATACAATTCGAAAAAAGAATAGCAACCCACTGTTTGGGATATTAGATGAAACTTTCGTGAGTTTTTCTCCCCTGTAGTAGGTTTATACAACCGAGGATATTACCTCGATTTGTTTGAATCATCCCCTCGTTCTGTCACGCACGTGGTCGTAACTACATACACATGACTTTCTCGCATACCATATACCTATATCCATTCCTCCTCGTGTCATTATATTGACAACGGTTCGTGCCCTGTCAGTTGACGATGCTTATTTGATCTTGCGCCTAGTTTTTTACGCGAATACAAATTGATCTTGCTCAAATCATCGATAAGATATAGCGGAGAGTGGCCTAAAGCGGGTACGTTAACGATAAAAGCCCAAAAATCTTAGTTTTCGTTTGATTAAAATAACAATTTTGGTTTTTTTTGATTAGGAGGATTATCGAACTTTAAAATAATAAATCATAATTGTATCATTTTATATGAAGTAATCATTTATTATCAAAAATTCAAAACTCCTCAAAAACCCGCTTTGCCCTGATAGGGGGCCTAAAGCGGGTATGCGCTATAAGCTTGATAACTCTTAGCACATATTAATTTGTCTGAACATTAATGATGAGACTTTGATCATACATCTAATTATCGTAAAAAAAATGACTCTTTAAATAGTTATTTCAGACTCATTTCATCAGTGTTAAGTAACTAAAAGTCGCTAAAAGTCTCTCTACCCGCTTTGCCCGGAATCACATTTTTTACTTAAATGCATAAATAAATGTACTACTTTTCGACTGGTCAAAAGTTACATAACTTTCATTTTTTTTCAAAATTCATCAATTTTTTTATATTGCGCCTAGTTACGCCATGTCACACCTCCGATCCTCGAGTGGGACTGATTGAAACTTGGGAGTGTTTGGGTAATCACGGTATACGTACACATTTACACTCGCGTTGCATGCGGCAGCATACGAACGCCTACCCGCTTTAGGCCACTATCCCCTAGCCCTCATTTAAGGAAATCCCAGATCAGATGAATCGAGTCGTAAACTCGACATGTTGGTGGGGATCACCTGATTGAACTAGGGCCAAGTAGTGAATGGCTTACTGCCAGACAAGGAGCACGGGTCGGCCGATATCCCGCAGATACTCCAAAGCATAGAATATTTTAATTGCTTACCATTGAAATAATCATTCGCAAGTTATCTTTGATGATCAATATTATCTGGGCAGAGAAAGGAAACTGAATAGATATACACGATTTGGTCTGCGATCTTGACCCAAAAGTTAAATCCAGTTCCTGAATATCTTAGCTCAACTCTTCATCAAGGCAGCAACATAACTACCGAATTTTA
The DNA here is from genome assembly GCA_943736025.1 of Tenthredo mesomela. Lineage (NCBI taxonomy): Eukaryota > Metazoa > Arthropoda > Insecta > Hymenoptera > Tenthredinidae > Tenthredo > Tenthredo mesomela. The sequence goes on along the minus strand of OX031015.1, from coordinate 32,000,666 downwards.
TCACAATTCTATCGGCTGTTGATATCATATTTTGTCATATAAGTCAAATTTACGGTTGAGTTATGATACAATCTATGAAATACCGATTCCCTCGTAGGTAATGTCTAGGAATTAAAAAATTGGATCTGCACTCGTTCGGCTGTGATAAACTAAGAATTTTTCTGGCGAAATAATCTAGCTTCCGAATTCACTTACCTACTTGGAAAATCGTAAACTAGAGCTGTTGGTTCTTTAGAGGGAGAATCTTTTTACTTCCAAGAAAGTGCTGAGATAACTTGGTTCGTTATAGGTACTCGGGTGGGTAGCAACTGCATCATTGAGTTAGTTGCAGTCAATAACAAGTTGTATAAATTAAACGCCGTGTAATCGACTTTCCAGAAAGTTATGAATACAGATAGTACACGTACCTTCGGGAATACGAATATAACCTGGTATATTTTGTACAATGTACGCCACTATAAGGCGAGAACGTGCAGGATGCAGTTTAGGTACACAAAATGTGGATGAAATATTTTAGGACTAAATACCCGAAATGCCTTATCGCAGGAAACAAAACTTTGAGTAAACGTTGGCGATATGAATACAAAGGACAAAATCCTTCCTGCAAAATTTTACTCCTCAGTCGGTCGCATTATATTTGACTTAAAAAACCTGTGATGATCCTTCAGTATATTATAATAAATCCTGTCCATTTCCGTAACGCGTTATATATGGCTGAGGCATGACGTTAATATTAAATGGAAATGTACGTCGTGTCTAAAATTCAGTACGATATAATCCAAGCTTACCGCCTGACGATCGTGCAAGGCTTAGTGATGCACTTTTCACTCTCATATCATCCCACTTTTCCACTTTACCGAGTCTGCTGTCAGCTTTAACCGCGTGTACAGCATATGCTGCAGTAATTCTGGCGGTATTTGATAACAATTTCCAATCGATGATCAACTCGATGTGCGATAGTACTATACTAATATTTCATTTCCATTTCAGTGGTCTGGAATGACGTGTGTAGATGCGAATCTGGTTTATCAAATTAAATGCAAAATTATATAAAAAAAAAAAAGAAAGAAAATGAAACTAGAGATTTTGGATTTGTACATTCGCAAAATCAGTTTTGATTTGAATTTCTACCCTTCCAATTAACCCGCTAACTTCATTCGAATTCAGCCTCCAAGAAGATTGAACTTATTTTAAAATATGGAAATTAATTGCCGAAGGGTGATCAAGGTCCGGTAATCATAACACCAGAAGACCCAACCCCGCAGAGCTCGTTCGTGTTAGAATCCTAAACCGTTTCAATCACAGTCATCCTATTACGCCCTTATATTATTCTTCCCATAAAGCTGGAATTGATCTCCCGCAGGATGTTAACGGAGTGAATACATAAGCATCTTTGAAATCGTTGGATCCCTGGGTCTCCGTATTTGAATGGGAATATCGAAGCACTTGTAAAATTAATTTGAACACGTTATTTCAATTTCACGTATAATTATATGAGCATAACGGGTAGTCAAAGCCGAATTTTCATTTTCATATACCTATACCGATTCATTTTGGAGAAAACTTCAATCAATCCATAACTTAATCCGCATAATCAGTTCACCCTTCAGTCTTGAACCAGTGGTCAATTAAATGGCCATAGTTCACAGTATATTAATCTTGTACATCTGACAGAATGTTATATGTGATCCGATTAAACGTACTACTACCTCTGAGCTCTGAATATGAACAGCTACCTATATCTACCTAAATGGATATCTATAATTACCCGATACATAGGTACGTATCCATGAAACCTGACGATATGTGACTGTCTTCCACAGAGAATTATATCCCATATTGCTCAACGATGGTTATACTACATCATGTATCACGGCTTCGCACATATTTCGCATTAAGTGGACATTGGAACATTTGTGTGCGTGTTGTATGGGTAAGCACAGGATGTCTTAGAACTAAGTGCTTAACTCTGGTATTACTTTAAAGAGAATTGAAATTTAGCGTTCAGAAATGCCTTCCATTAAAAGTATTAATATGCATCGTTTAGCTACGGGCTTTCACGTTTGTATATTTATATCAATGTCAGAGTATATAATATATTTTTACTTTTGACACAAGTTACTCAATATTCATAAATTCCCCAATTGAGTCGAGCGTTCGGACTACTATCGGCCCTGTTAAAATCATCGAGCATTTCTGGGATGGGTATTTTTATTTCGCGAAAGAATATTTGAACAGAATTTTCAGCTGGTTAAAATAACAAAAAAAATTTTTATTCAAAATTAATCTAGTGAATATTTATGTCGATTTCACCATTATTCCAGCTTCGGACGTGAGTCAGATTCGCTCTAGTCTGTGACAAACGTTATAGTTAAGCCCTTCAAGTTTAAATTAGTAAATTTCCAACTTGACAAAATTGATCACAGAATGCAAGAAACTGCAGAAACACGAGAAAAAAAAAAAAAATCATTTTAAATCGTCGTCAAAATTTACTCACTTAGACGTACCTAGATGTATCACCTGTAGTGAGATAGCGGTATGTAGTAAGTTTCCTTGAATTTTCATTACCTCCAATTGGAGGCAGAAATTGAATGATATAGCGACGAAATAACTAGTATACATGCTGTAATCTCACGTATGTCGGTATATATTTGACCTAATTCAACTAACGGTCGATTTTCAGAATCGAGAAAAGATTTGATAATTATACAAATCAGGGCATTGCGATCAATGAAATGGAACGAAACCGATTATCCCCTAACTTAACGAACCTAGCGCGAGGATAAAAGCGTTTTGGCCTTTTAACCCCATGTGGTAGTACGCTACAGAAAATTTGTGGTCGATTTTTTTTCTCGAGCACTTTACGACCAGGAATAGTCTTTTTTTAAGCTGGCTAAGTATATTGAGGGTTGCCTGTAGGCTCTAGATTGTAGACTGTTGCCCATACACTATTGATGGTTAAGGTATCTGTGAATGTCCACCACAGCCTACCTACCCTTTTGGTTAGTGTTTAGTGAGCAGAATCTATACACCGACGAAAAAAGCTTTTACAGGGTTCTATTAAATTCAACATATTCTACTCTGAAATTTAAACATCTCGAAAATAAGGGAGATAGAAATATCGCCTGTGCTGTAATACAAATATTTTAGAGCAAACAATTATTTTATAACATTTTTTTCGGTATAGTACCTATACGTGAAATAAAATTGTGTCGAAAAATATCGTATGAAACTCGTTGCATAATATACTAGGGTGGTTCAAAAAATACCTAATTTCTCAGATGTTGCTGCTCATCCGTGAATATGTTGTTTGTGATTTTTAAAAATTATTCCATTTTTTTTAGCTCTATTGGACAATATTTACTACTCCCTCAGTGAAGTTGAAATTTCGAAATTTTGCCATTTTTGGCAATTTCAAAGTTCTCAGATCAAAGCGCTCATCTGGCTACCTCGAGATTCTCATTCAATGAGCATGTTGGTTCAAGATGAGACTCGTACGATAATATTTAGTACTGCCTCGGAGACATTGGAGTTTTTTTTTCAATATTTTGCGTTTTTCAGAGATTCGATCGCCAGGTGCTGCTCATGAGACAGTTTCATCTTACCAATATAAGGAAGAAATCCAAGCAGTTTACAGTCTGCGGGACCATTTTTACTAGGTGCCTCATTGAGGGCGACTTTCCTTCAAGTAAAATTAGCAACATGAGGCAGTAGTAAAAATGGTCCCACAGACTGCAAACTTCGTATACTTCTTCCTTAAAATGGTAAGAAAAGACTGTCTCATGAGTAACACCTGGCGATCCAATCTCTAAGAAAACCCCTAAATAGTGGAAAATCTTTAATGTCTCTGAAGCAGTACTAAATATCATCGTACGAGTCTCATCTTGAACCAACATCCTCATTGAATGATCACCTACAGGTAGCCAGATGAGGACTTTGATCTGAGAACTTTGAAATTGCCAAAAATGGCAAAATTTCGAAATTTCAACTTCACTGAGGCAGTAGTAAATATTGTCCTATAGAGCTAAAACAAAAAAAAAATGGAATAATTTTTCAAAATCACAAACAACATATTCACGAATGAGCAGCAACATTTGAGAAATTAGGTCTTTTTTGAGCCACCCCAATAATATACTATATACTATTTTCTGCGGTATTATAGTTGAGATGTGAGGGTGTATTAATATGTACGACACCGAGGAAGACGAGATGTCTCCCTATATTTATCCCTGTATAGAATTTATGGCACAATGAAACTGAGTGGTTATAATTAACTGCATGGCTACGGGATTGTGGGCCATATAGGTAAAGTTTCTCTCTACGTACGGTATATGGGTTTTGTCGCAAATATATATCACAAACTTGACATTAATAGGTCAGTTAGCACACTGGAGTCTTCTTCTACTAAAGTCTCTCGTTATTGTTAGATTATTTTGGCCAATATGCGGTGACTATCAAGACTCGGTTATAAATATAGGTATAGACTTCTATTAGATTAACCGCATAGTTTCGTTGGATGGTATCGAGTTCGATGAAATAAAGAAAATCCTATTATCCTGAAGTCAGAGTTCACCCGAAACACATCACTTCTATAAAAAAATAACCAGACGATAGCGAAGTAAGCACTCGAAACATCAGATTTTCTTATACGGAGCGAGCAAAGCGAAAGTTTTGTCAGCGTAATTTGCAATCTAAATTCGCTGAATGTACGACTGTGAGGCTACAACGATTCGATACTTTTCTTTTCCAATCTGTGTATATGATATCGCTTTCACCGTTTTCAGCTTTTAGTATATTATATTGTCCTCTGAAAATTTTCATACAAAATAGATACACCCTAAACCTAAAAACAAGTCTTCTCGTTATTCAAACTCAAAAAAATTACAATACATTAATATTGATAGATATATACGTACATATATATAGGTATGTATGCGAAAATCGTTAGCCACGATCGTTAACATGAAATTTGTTAACTCCGAAATGTCCGAGTGATTTTTACGGTTCGGTGAAAAAATGAACTCATGCATCCAGGAAAACACAATTCGGGGATTAATGATCGTTCCGAAACGCGTGTGAACATTGCGAGGGGAATATACCTACCTATATACCTTTGTGCCAGGACACTCGGTGAACAAGATAAAAAAAAAAAGAAAAAAAAAAATGGAGTAGGTAAAAATGAGCTACTTGAGAACGGCACTTCTTCATTGGTGCCATCATGGTATCATCTCAAGAGGGGAGTTAACTCGAGCTTTTTACCGTACCAAGCTTTGTTCCCAGTCAACGCACTTTCTAGTCGAACAAGCGACGATATCCGAGTTAAGAGCATCCTTTACGATCTTTCCGCGAAATATAAAGGATCCGGAAAACTAAGAGAGCTCCTTCTCCGCACGCGTCGTAACTCAAGGACCAAAGGGTTTCTTTCGATCTTTGAGGAATGGGCGATGCCTGACGTCGTCACTATCACGAACCCTCCGACGCCACGTATATCTTTGTGATATGCCGCGTTGCTTTGGAAGTCAAAGCTGAAAGCGTGATACTCACCTACTCAAATTAATGTACAGGCCTACGCATGAGCATACTGATGATTAGGAACTTTTCTGAAGTTAAAGTCCGATTTTCTCGTCCCGAGGGATTGACCCGAACCTCAAAGCCACACAGCGAGATCATAGCTTCTAATTTTCTAATTCCCAAGCTTCAAATTGCCGAAATAAGGGAAGGTAAAGTGTTGAGGAGAGGGAAAAGATAGCGGGAAATGGTTACGAAAAAATTCGGGTTTACTTTTCGCCCCTCGTTAAGGCTCCATTCAACGCCCACAAAGAAACCTCGACTTTCTCTGATTGTAAAAAATATTTTCACACCATTAGAACGCAGTGTCTCCATGGTGGTATAGGGATGTGAGATAAGAAAATAAGGAAAACTTCCTTTTATTTTTGTTACTCGTCCATGGAGGTACTTTCCTCAAGTTTGTCGATTACCTTGATCTTATTGACGTACTTCTTTATTTTCTATTAAAAACTTTTTTTCACACTTTTTCGACTGCAGCCCGGTGATTCGAACTTTGTGTGCTTAGAGCCATACGATGAGTATAATTTTTGGATAAACTGAATTTGTGTTGTAATGAAATGGCCAAAGGGATGACGAGGAGCTTTCGAGTGCTATAGGGAAGGATTAAAGCTCTAGATAAATACAGACAGTCGGAACAAAAAAACTTGTTCATTTTAGCACATTTTTTGCATGCCTAGAAAAGTTCATTAAAAATTTGGTGTAATTCTCATTATACGAGTCTGAATGAATGAATGTTTCAAAAATGAATTCGCCCATTCTTAAGCCCTCCTAGCAACGTGTGCAGTATTGAATTAACAAATTATAGCAATTCTGAATTCGTACTTTATATTCACAGTTGATTAAAAACTTAATAATTTAATCGTTCATGCAACTACTGGACAACAGATTAATCCAACTAAATATATACGCTTTGGTAATAGAATTCGATATGAATGTAATTAGTTACATCGAATTGAATTTTTTAACAGCGAAGAACACTTCTATAGATTTTAGGAAACGGTGTTACAATAGCGAACAATATTTTTGTTTTTTAGGCCTGTACGTTTCTCTCCTATGAAATACGGGATTAAATTAATAAAGCAGTGATATTGATAACGGGCAGTTATCTCATCGATAAATTTTCCTTCCATTCATTCGGTTTCGTTCAATAACCACCTACTCTCATCCGATTAGGACTAATTTCGAGTAATCCTAAATGACATTAGGTGCGTGGATATACTGCTCTGGTTCGTCGTCCCATTCAGAGCACGTATCAGCTTCCTAACGACGTACATTAAGGCATTAAACTGGAGGTTACGATTATCGTACCTATATGACTTTCCTTGATGCTATGATCATTTGGTATAGGATTTTATCTCCGACCATTCTAAAATTCATTATTATATGATTATCGTATTTTTTATTAATTAATCTCACCCTCGGGATAATTTATTAAGGGTAAATTACTGTTGCATTTCAAATATCTGGCGACTCGGGTGTCTTTATTACCGATTTTCTCATTTTGACTCGAACGAGGCGACGCTCTGTGGGCGTCGAGAAACACTTTTCGGTGGAAAGTAACCAGACGAAATAAATTTCAGTCGGAATTCTCTCGAGAATATACCTACACCACGAGAGTTCTAACCTTGTCCCAAGCAGCTGGGGTACTCGTATAAGTCCTGGCGTGGAAATGGTTGGATACCTAAATGACATAACGGTATACCCTGAGTACCTCTACTTCTTACTTTGGCGGCTTAGTCCACGACAGGGTCAAGAAATGTGATATGTGACAGTTGATAAAAAAATAAAGAACCCAAGTTTTTGATTTGGAGAGAAAAAGAAAAAAAAAAAAAAAATTTCTTCCTAACTAATTTTTTTTCTGCCAGTCATTTTGTCTCGTGAACTTTCAGATCCTCAGAATAATATATAGCCGAATTAAAGGAGAAGAGGAAAACAACTTTTGTTAGTATAAAATATCAAATATATATATCTTTACCATTTATTTTTTATTTTTTATTTTTTACCCGATTTAAAATAAATTGAATATCAACTTTGGGACGCAAAAGCATATCGTAAGCTCGTCTGCGCGCTAAGCGAAGAGCCATACATTATCCAGTCATCTCCATATTTTAGAAAGGGCGACATTTTGATATGAATTTGAAAGTCCTTCTATCAAATGGTTTACGTACGCCCAGAAAAAAAGTGTCTTGATTAAAGTCAGTCAAGGATTGGTTCAGGTATGAAACTATTTGTTTCAAGTAGTATGGTCATTTCTTCTATCGTTCCGAAATTCAGACTCGTCATAAGTGAAAAACAGTCTCAATTCAAGAAATAAGGCCTCAAGTCACAAACTACGTGATTCGAACTGAAAAAAAGACTTGATTCACCCAGAAAACCGGCATGTTTATAGTAATATGTATATCCCCATAAGTAGATAATCGACGTAATTTAATAATCATGGCGTCAATCCACAAGCTACGTGTTTTGAACCAAAAAAAGGTTTGATTCATGCCGGAAATCGGCTTGACTTGGGTAGCATCCGTATTTGTTTTACCAGGTAGACATTGAGACTGAATGTCAGTGAAAAGTAGATTTATTTTAAGAGAAATGCTAACTGATGCTCAATGAAATAGTTTATTAATAAGTAGTAGATTTAATCGATTTAATCATAACACCGCGAGGCACGGTCTCACGGACGAGTGTGAAGCTTGCGGCACGAACCGACGGCAGCAAACTCACACGAGTCGGGGACCGTGCCTGACGGCGACCTGACGGCCAAATGACTAGCACTAATTTTTGTCAGACGTGTCAAAAACGAGTGACTCAACGGCCCAGTCGAGTGCCTCACGGCTGCCATGGGCGCTCCTGAAACGCTTGCTTGCTGCACGGAAAGAAGAGAATAGTAATATTTACCATTTCAACATAGTAACCAGACTTATTTCTCATAAAATCGTAAATGATACTATGTCAAATAGGATTCATTACTATTTTTCTGGTAATATTTACTATGCTACATGGTAACTAAGCAAATGTAATGTTTGAAAATCTACGTTACCATGTAACATAGTAATGGTTACTATGTTACATTGTGAATATTACTATTCTTTTCTCTCCGTGTGCCTACCAACAGGCCGTGAAACCGAGTTTTTGATACGTCCGTGACGAAAAAAATTACTCAAACCAAAGGAAGATGGAAACAATTTAAAAAAAAAAGTAATTTTTTTTTTCGTGCAATTCTAAACTTTACTTTCTTAACATCATTTTATTTATACCAAAAATCCAAAGCTGATTGCATATGATACAGTTCAACATTACATATTCTAATTTTTTACTTCTAAATTTATATTATAATTATCATTTGTAACGAAAAGTTATGTGGTCATTTCTACACGTAAAAAACAGTGCTAACGAATTTACTCTATGAGCAGTGAATATATGGACAGCACTTTTTTTCAGTAGAAATTATCACAATTCTAGTATTGGCTACATTGGAACAAGTGACAGTCAATGTCTATACGAGTGAATGTTACTACAATTGTGATAATTTCTACTGCAAAAAAGTGCTGTCCATATATTTACTGCGCACAGAGTAAATTCGACAGCACTGTTTTTTGCGTGTATCAGGCCCTAAACGAACAGTAAAGGCCAACGTATTGGCTGGGTGCACGCACATATACTACTTTAAAAATAAGTGTGTATTGTGTATACGTTAAGCATGGAAAAATGCTGAGCATGATTTTAGATAGCGCTGACAGTATGCATGAATATGTTACACACTGATAATTAAATAGTATTGGTATTTTCGTGCACCCAGCCAATACCGTTACCGCCCGGCACAGCCGCCGCTCAGCCCGGCGCCGTACGGCGTAGTACTTCTGCAATATCGCAGGACTAATGCAGTTAAATGCAAAATAATATGGCCCATTCGGCTTGAAATCTCAAAAGTATGTGTATCTTAAATTAATAGACGGTGAAAGGCGGTGGAGAAAAACGGCGAAAACGGTGAAAGACGGTAAAAGGCGGTGGAGGACAACGGTGGAAAACGGTGAAAGGCAGTTAAGAAAAACGGTGGGACACGGTGAAAAACGATGAAAAACGGTGGGAGTCGGTGGAAACCGGTTAAAGGCGGTGAAGAAAAACGGTGGAATAAAACGGTGGGACATGGTGAAAAACGGTGGGAGACGGCGAAAACCGGTGGAAAACGGTAGAAAACGATGGAAAACGGTTAAAGGCGGTGAAGAAAAACGGTGGAAGACGGTGGAATAAAACGGTAGAACACGGTGACAGACGGTGACAGGCGGTGAAGAACAAGGGTGGGAGACGGTGGAAGCCGGTGGAAAACGGTTAAAGGCGGTGGAAGACGCTGGAATAATACGGTGGAAAACGGTGGGAGACGGTGATAGCCGGTGGAAAACGGTGACAGACGGTGAAAGGCAGTGAAGAAAAACGGTGGAAACCGGTTAAAGGCGGTGAAGAAAAACGATGGAAGACGGTGGAATAAAACGGTGGGAGACGGTGAAAACCGGTGGAAAACGGTTAAAAACGGTGAAATAAAACGGTGGGACACGGTGAAAAACAGTGGAATAAAACGGTGGGACATGGTGAAAAACGGTGGAATAAAACGGTAGAACACGGTGACAGACGGTGAAAGGCAGTGATGAAAAATGGTGGGACACGGTGAAAAACGGTGAAAAACGGTGGGAGTCGGTGGAAACCGGTTAAAGGCGGTGAAGAAAAACGGTGGAAGACGGTGGAAAACGTTTAAAAACGGTGGAATAAAACAGTGAGACCCGGTGAAAAACGGTGGGAGACGGTGAAAACCGGTGGAAAACGTTTAAAAACGGTGGAAAACGGTGACAGACGGTGACAGGCGGTGAAGAACAACGGTGGGAGACGGTGGAAGCCGGTGGAAAACGGTTAAAGGCGGTGAAGAAAAACGGTGGAAGACGCTGGAATAATACGGTGGAAAACGGTGACAGACGGTGAAAGGCAGTGGAGGACAACGGTGGGAGACGGTGGAATAAAACGGTGGAAAATGGTGAAAGGTAGTGGAGGACAACGGTGGAAGACGATGGAAAACGTTGGAAGACGGTGAAAGACAGTGAAAGCTGGGTTTCACCCAAATAAAACTCACATTCTATCAATTTAATATATACTCTGTAAAAAATGTTTGTGAATTTACAACACATTTAGTATACAAAAGTTTTGCAAAATTACAAATGTGGCGTAGCAAAGTGAATTGCTAAGCTTATTCTGTAATTTTCCAAATAATTTCTTGATTTTGCTTAACTTTCATACGAAAAACACAGAAATTGTACTTGAATTCACAAAATTGTTTTGAATACCGATAAAAAAGTTTTTTATAATTACTATACCCGATTTGTAATTTTGGCTAGATGTTTTCCCTATCAGCTTCCAATGCATGTTTGGTGGAACTTGCTTAGAAATTTCTAGCAGTGTACACACACTTTTGAGATTTTAAACCGAATGGACCATATTATTTTGCGCCTGACTGCATTAGTCCTGCGATACTGTAGAATACTCGCCGTGCGGCGCTGGGCTGAGCGGCGACTGTACCGCGCCGCTCCGCGCTGTGCCGGGCGGCAATGGTGTGCGTTTGCCTTAATAGGTGTTTGTGAAACGACATCTTTCTGTGCTTTGTATTGCCAATTCTTACTTGTTTTTACCTCATACGCATCACATTTATTTCGAGTGAGATTGCTGAGGACTTGAGAGTAGTATGTACAGTCAGGTTCAAAGATTCAATAGTGGTGTTTATAGAAAATATCGTAAATTCAGCAATGATGTAGATTAAGGGGAAAAATCGCTTTTTCACAGATTGTTAAATTTTTATTTATTTCGACAATGAGTGATTTTAAGGACGTTCCCAAGGAGCAGTGGTGCTCAACCTGCAGAAGATCCCCCTATGTGAAATAACATGTATGCAATGAAAAAATAGTTGATGCCCAGTGCACTCTTTCGCCCTGTCCCACATGCGCAGAAATGAAAAAAAAAAAATAACTTCCCGCGTAGTGCGACGTTATCAAATCGCGATCTTCTAGTCATTAGATTACGTGAGGAAAGTCGAAAACAATCAAAAGTAGCTCACTTTCAACATATTTTATAAAAAAACAAATACCGCTTGCTATAATTTTCTTTACACGACAATATTTGTTATATTTCCAATTGATCATTCCAAGTTTTTCAAAAAAGTCGTAAGAAAATTACCATAGTTATATCACGAAACATCCGTTTCAACCTAGGCCAGTATAGGGTTCGTATGTTAAAAATGTAAATTTTAACAATTAAACTGTCAAAATTTATTCCCGCAAGGAGTATTGAAACTTTTTCTACGTATGAAGAACATTAATAAGTATACATATTTAAATTTTTAAGATGATCGTAAGAAAAGTGATTTTCCTTGGGAACGTCCTTAAGAGAAAATGCAAGACACTTTCTGCACGTTATTAGCTCAGCTACAAAAAAGGTAATTTTATGAATGCACAATTAAGAAAAATTTCCAATTTGATTCTTATCACGGTTTAACATTTTTTTGCTGAAATATGAAAAGGAGAAAAATTCTAACCAGAATATCTCTATAGTTCTAAATTTTCTGGACAAAAAAAACTTCTGAATATACGTCAATTCCCTTCAACGTTAGAGAATATTAAACCAAAATTCATGTTTTAGTTGAATTTCTATATTTTGTTTCACCGTTTGGTTACTGCGATTACTCACTTTTTTATTTACCCCTAATCGTTTTTGAGAGCAGAGCGATTTCTTTCAAGAATGCTAAAGGTGGGATTCAAGTCGAAAAAAAAAACATGAATCAAGCCGAAAAAAAAAAAATACTTGAATCGAAGTGAAAAATAATACTCGAATCAAGCTGAAAAATAATACTTGCATCAGGCTGAGGACGTGATTTGAATTTGGTGGAACCAAATACTTGGATCAAACCGGAAAAGCATCTTCGGATCAAGTAAAAAGAAAAGGTTTGAATCAAGCCGAACGTTACTTGAATCAAGTCGTACCCGACTTGGATTAAGTCGAAATGTCGATTTGACATTTTTGAAACAGGCACGATTCAAGGTGTCTATACATCGGCTTGAATTGTGTTGACTCCCGACTTCATTCATCCCGTTTCATATCAAGTCGGTATTCCCGGTACGAATCATGACACTTTTTTTCTGGGTGTATAATTTCCGAAACGACATGACGAGGTAGTTGGAAATTTAAGAATGATTATAATATCTTCTTCGTTAATTGATTTTCCCTTATTTTGTATACGTTACAAGCGTTGACAATGTTCGATTGCAAGTCCGCAATCACGGCAGCAATTTCTCGTTAGTAGATGTATTTTACAGTTAATAACAATTTGTAATTATGGTTGGAAAAGTGGATTGAAAAAACACAAGTATAACGGTGAAACTAAATTGAAAATTAGTTTGTGACCAAGCACGTTTATAAATTTCCAATATTCCGGCAACAGTATAACTACCTCAAAGGTGATTTCGTTCAGTTTGTAATAACTCCCCAGGGTCTAGAGTCGATAAAGCTACACTATAATATGACGAGCTATACAGTGGGTACCCCGCAAGAGCTTCTTTAGGCTGAATCTACTACATATTATGTATAAACTATTAGATTATACATATACATGCGCGTAGACATATCTTCTCAGTCTCATTTAGAATTATAGTTCCCCTCCGAGTTTAATAATTTTGCAGCTTTGTCCCACGGTGCTATTCTATTATTAGACAGAAATTTGAATGTCTACACAGATAGAGATAATTTATAATTAAATACAAGTATAAAATTTAGTTTAGACGAATAAATTGTATAAAAAGGTCAAATTCTCTAATAAGGTTCTCGCAACCTATGATTCGGGAAGATTGTAGGTATATATACTATAATAAATAAAACTATCAGTAGATACGTGATCAAATATTGTACAGCACGTGATATATGCTTCCTAGTTGCATATCTTTTTCCAGGAGTGATGAAGAAATGTCGTGTTTTATTATTCCCATGAAAGGACCCCATCCAAATTTTATAGCAACTTGTTCCCACTCAAATATGCTGTAGGTGTAGTATAATGTAGTTCATATCACTCCGATCAAGAGTGTCAAGCGGCACAAGGTCCGAAAATTGTTAGTTTTCGAAATATCAAATCTCAAACATCAGAAAAACAGGCTTGATCGAAGTGATATGAACTACATTATACCATACTTACAGCCAATTTGGCCGGGAACCACTTCCCGAAAGATTGGTGCGGGGTCCTTTGACACGGGGTGGTTTTAAATTCGACTGTAGGCCATTTACCTGTATATGTGGCATATGTGAGAAAGGTGCGGCGACAAAAAATTTTTTTCTATACGTAGTAGGCAGGTACATGTATTGCCTTGGGGTGTTTTCCTGTTTTTTTTTCCTTTATCGATCAATATCTTCAACTGTATATATAATATTAATGCAATTCAAAAACCTATAGCGAAATGGTTTTTCTTTATTTATGTTTTCCTTCGTCTCACTGAATATGTAGCAATATGAGTTGAAGGCATTTTTTGGAGTCCAGGTAGCTTGTAGCGCTGCAGCAGATTTGACAATAAGATAAAGGGAGATATCATTAGCACAAAGTTTTGATATGAAACAAGGCGTTTCTACTTATCGTCAGTAGATGATAAGACTATCCACGTTCCTTGTCTCATTTTGGCTGTTCGCTTTCATAAAAAATGCAAAAATACTTCTATTAAAGCTTTTTTCCTTTTCATAAAGGTGCTAAATATTCTACAAACTTTGCCCTGATATATAAGCAATAGACCATTAAACGGCCGTTCACCTCGGCTTTTATTTCACTTTTACTTTTAAAGCTCGATTTTTCCAGACACTTGAAGCTTTTTTTTTTTTTTTTATCAATGGCAACATTATTTCGTGTTGTTTCGTTTCGAAGTGCGATCGACAAATTGAGTCTACCACGATTAGACATTCGTTTGAAAAATATTAATAATATAACCGGTAAACGTGGTGCCAAAATTTCGAAAGTTCCAGACGGAACCAAAAGGGTCGGTTCTTATTCAAATTTCACGGCTATCGCAGAAAGCGTGAGAAAATTTTTGACCAGATACTACTTGCTGGAACGCAATTTTCACTTTTGCTCAGTGATTTATTAGATTTACTTTCCACGGATCGCGACTTTATGAGCTTTTAGTAATATAAAACAGTTGAATAACGGGATGGAGTTAGGATCTTCCAGTAAGTTTTCGACGAGGGTAAAGTCTGACTATTGTCTTTCGCTGCTCAGATGACATTCCGGGAATTTCAGGTAATGGAGCTCACATCGATAAATTTGATGGCTCGAAATTAAATCCTTATAAAACGCGATTTATGCTCCTCAGTAATCTGCAGATTTAATCATCCATCGACTTGCCATTTATCAACACTTTTTTGACATGATTTTCGGGATTTTAGAAACGTACACTCAGAAAAAGGTCTTGTTGACACAACCAAAATTTGGGTTATTATATGCACAATCACATTTTTTGTTCAGTCAACCAAAAATTTTGTTGGAATAGCCAAAATTTTGGTTGTCCCAACAAAATTTGGTTTTCCCAACAAAATTTTGGTTATCCGAACGAAATTTTTGGTTGACTGAACAAAAAATTTGATTGACTGAACAAAAAATGTGATTGTGCATATAATAACCAAATTTTGGTTGTGTCAACAAGACCTTTTTCTGAGTGTAGTGCTTAGATATAAAACTTGAAATTCATTCAGTTTGCTATTGCAAATTTCATATAGCCTTTATTTTGTTTGAAACTTATGAATTCCAGATTGTAATTTCATTCCTATATCGGCATATCGCAGTGTTACAGGCTAAACTCTTAGCCCTGACTTAAAATTCCGATCTCAAAATGAAACAGCGGTAAAAAATGTCGAAATCTCATTTTTTACCCAATGCTAAATAATAATCACTCAGCCAATTTATATAAAAGCTCCTGTATGACTCAAAGAAGGTATTAAAATTTCGCATTATGTATATTTGAACAATGGATTCTTTTCTTACCTGCGGTAATATTTTAATTTTCTAAAAATTTCAACAAAAAGATCAATCGTCCGTGGCGCAGAGCACATCTTGAGCCAAATTAACGATACAATATTGCTTGTTCGAAGCCTCTGTGTATTCCCAATTTGTGTGCTTTTAGCAGAAATGGAAGACTGAGAATTCTGTCGGATCACTTTACTTTGCAGTTATTAACTCAAGAGAGAGAGAGAGAGAGAAAAAAAAAAAAAAAAATTAAAAGAAAATTTATATCTTACAACGGCAAAGTGCGGAGTTAAAAATATAACCGTAAATGAAGTGTTGGTCTTCCAGAAGCTGGTATAAAATACAATTATGAAATAACCATAATTATATCAGCTATGGCTGCCCTGACTATAAATTAGTCAGTCATATATTCCTATCAAATGTTGGCTATCTTATGATTAGAATGGATAATCCCTCGCTGTATAGATGTTTCAATTTTTTGTGTTTTTTTTTTTTCTTCTTCCTGTGATAATAACAATATCCATACGAATACCAAATTTGTATCGTCGTTCATAATTTCGTAAAAGTGGTGTGTTCTATATGCGGAATAATTTTGATATGTACATTGTGGAAATTATTCTTCGCTTCGCAGTCTTCTTTGACTTCAAAATACAGTTTTGGTATCTCCCCGTTGTTGATACGCAGCCTTTTCTTTTTTCTATTCGACACTTGCCGTTGTCCTTTTTGACTGTCCCTCTTTCTTTTTTCTTGGCCATTGAGAATCAGTCCAAAGATATACCTCCCTTTGTGTTCAGTTTTCAGAATAGGTATACCACTGGCAGTAAAGACGACATTGATGAATGTGGCGGAACGATCGAGACCCTATAACTTGGTCTTCATCCAGTTAAAAATATCGAGAATATAGTAACTGCCTCCTCGATAACAGATGCGTAACAATTTATTCCACCTTTTTTGAACAACCGAAAAAAGTATTCAATTTTTTATTTTATTTTTTTTTTTTCTATCAACCCTCTTGTGTTATAAATCTCGGCAAGTTCACTGCTATGCGTTAGATAACATAAAATAATATAAAGTGAAATGAATATCGCCTAAATTTTGGCACCTTGCCTTGTAGAATTGATGCACGACTTTATACGCGAACTATTCTAGTATACTACCGGAATTATTTATATTGGTTCGGTCAGTTTTTGGTGGGCAGATGGGCTGCCGGGTATGAAGAAGAGGTTGAGGTTGACAAGATTTTACCTCGCTATACCGCATCGCGTATTCATGATACTGGAAGACAAATTGTTACCCTAAACAAACAGATAGAAAGAAAGTTTGCTGTATATCGTAATTCACAAACGAAGCTTGCTATACCTTGCAGCTGCAGCTGTTTAGTAAACGGATTTCACAAATCAGTGAAAGATCGAAGCAAAGAATGTGTAATTGATTTCGATTCCGTAGGCCACAATTTATTCGTAATTATTCAATTTTCGAAAAACATCAAGAATATAACAAATAAAAAATGATTTCTGTGATTCAGCTATACTGCCAAAATTTTGAAAAAAAAAAAAAAAAAAAAAATCGGCTACCGATTGGAGAAGATTTTATAAGATGCTTCGCCTATTTGTCAACTTAATATCTTGTTAAATTATAATATCGTTCATATACGTATTAGGTACAAGGTCTCGTGCGGAGAAATTTATCTAGAAAAAGAAAACTCGTCATAATAAAACTAGACTAAAAAGGGAGACTATAGCGATTTTACGACGAATCCCTTATAAACAGGGATTTGCGATCAGCCACTGATCGGAGTTTATCCAGTGCGGTATCTCGACGGCAGCGCATTGGTATAAGGCTCTAAATATCACGTCTCTCAAGCAAGATGAAAGAGAATAACAAATGAAGTTGTCACGCTGTTATTAAAACGGGCTAATCGTTATCCCGTTATTAATAATTAATCATTTTATCAAACGACACGAATATCGCGTCACTAATGCCATAAGGTCGTAAGTGCCAAAAAATTATTTTTTTCTTGCGGATATGCCCAAACGATGTTATATGGCATGAAAAAGATTTTGCCACCAAAAATACGGAATTTTTTTTTTTTTTTTTTTGGCGCTTATGACCTTATGACATTAGTGACGCGATATTTTATAGCAGCGTATACCACGTTGCGACACGAACTTTCTAATAAGGACACGCAGACGTGGGTTTTTATTGTGTAATTATTAAATAAATAACTATTCGCGCAGAGAATTCCGTGCTTAATACTATTTCGCTATGTATCGCAACTCGCGGGGTGCAATGAAATTTAAAATTTAAACATTTACATGTCTGAATTTAGTCTAACAGATCGTATAAGTCTCGAATACCAGACGTGGGATGCTCCACCACGATTCCCAGATGGTTTACACTGTTTAATTAGTCCGTGTAGTTTTCTGAATTAAAACATATATAATACCAACCAATAAAGCTTCAGGGAGTTGAAGAAGACGGTGCTGCAATTCTCCTGGATAAATTATTAACCTGCAGTGAAACCTGATGAACAAAAATTATTACACAAAAATTATAATACAGCCATATTATGCGAGAACTTTTTCACATTATAGCTACGACTATTTATGCTGCAGCATTAAACTACCGCATAAAGTCTAAATTATGGCGAACTAGATTTCACTTCGCAAATTTAGCTAACGAATTTCTATGACTTTCTTAAGGCTTCCAGCGTTTCCACAGCTTATACAAAGTCCACTTTCAGTATTGTTTTAACCCTATTAATACGGAACAGAGGTCAAACTTTGAGTAATTCTGCTTCTCATACATACTATAACCCAGCGATATTATCGGTTGTATAGAATCTAGCGATAGAGTTAAAGCTCGGGTAATCAAAAGCAGCCCAAGCGACGATAAAGGAAGAAGAACCTACGCTTGTGCGGGTTACTACAGCTATACGACGACGTCCAGTTTGAAATTGGCGAAAATGTGCCATCGCGTATCTTTAAGCCTTGAGAGTATCTCCCGGCTTGTCGAAAGTTACGACTAATGCTATAGCCATTGGCCGCCTACCTAGCCTCCGGAACTGAACTACTTCCGGGTAACGCCACTCCTAACAGAACACGGAAAATCACCCTGGTAGTAACGATTTTGTAAACGACCACCTATACCACAGGCTTGTAGACTAGTCAAAACTTCCGCCACGTATAAGGAGCCATGGCATATCACCGTACTTCGAGGACCCACAATGCAATGCCCGCGGTTTCAATTTCACGTGCAAGGAATGGTCTATATACATACGTACATACATATACATATACATTACATATATACCTACACTATGGGAGTCGTTTCTTAAAACTACATATTACACCCGGGAAATGTATATATCGATAGACGCAGAGGGACAGAATTTCAAGAAAGCTATACAAGTTCCATATACATGTGTATATAAAAGTACTGAATATCTTATTTTGAATATTGAGCGAGTCGTACTACCTTCACTACTTTGCAATACGATTCAAATATATAATCGAAGATTCATTCATTTATATAGATATTTTTATATTCGTACGTATTTAGTTGATCATATATTATCTTTTCATATTTTAACTGGAGGGTAGATATAGGATATCTTCTCCGCTTATACTCGAGATATATAGCCGAACCCTACGATCTATAGCAGAGGCAATATAGTTCGTATTGGTGAAATGGAAGGCTGCATACTACTTCGTTCTTAGAACACGAAAGGACCTCGGCTGCATTTAACGACCCAACGAGAAAATAGGACGCCAAAGTTTGGTCCTTTCGGTGATTCTGCATGAGGATAGTAGCCGGTTGGGTCGTGCTTGGGTAAAATTACAATTAGGAACAGTCTTTACTGGTGAAGTATGTTAGTCGAGAGAGAGAGATACGGTGATCCCGAGAAGCTGTGGTAAACTTGAGAACGTATCAACAGTCCAGCTGCGAAATCGAATTACATTTTCTCGATGGGGTATATAAAATGATATGATTATTGCATACAATTGCTTGCAGGATTTCAGTTATTCTTATATCCTCTCTTGTGGATTTATACCTCGTTATTTCTCAAGTGTCTAACAAGAAAGGTGTATTGAAGAATATAGTTCAATATTTATACATCTGAATATTGGACGAGTATTCGAAGAAAACTGCAGCTTGCGATGTTCGGTCTGATGTTGTGAATAATACAACAGGAAAACTCCTACGATTATTGCGAGGTCAGCTATCAAGAGAGTAAGAGGTAGCCCGTAGGAATAAAAAAAAAAAAAAAAAAAAAAGAAGAGAAAAGAAAAGAAAATAAAATGAAAAATGAAAATTGTAATTTAGCAAGAGCTAGGGAATAAAAGATTGAATCGAAGATTACTTTCAGTAACTCGAGAACCTCACCGCAAATATACGTGTGTTAGTATCACATCTAACGACCCTTACGATATTTTATCAAAATATAAAGGCTGAAACATCCCACGAACTGTCAATATATATCGGTTGGTTATTGAGAAGTGAGTATTGCCTCGCGGGGAAACGGTATACCTGATCACTACGTTTTTAAATAAGTTATACGTTGCTCTTCCCGGTTCTGGAGATCGAAGAATCAATCATTAATTCAAGGAAGCTTGCCTGGCTCCGCACGCTTCCGTGTACGTGTAGTACGTGTATGCATAAGCTTCCGCTGCTTTTATCCATTTCTTTTTTTTTTTTTTTTTCTATACCTCACTTTCTTCAGAGCTTTTCGCAGTATATTTTTCACCCATATCGACCGACCGTGCTTCATAGAATATCAGAGCGTTGACACAGCTGCTATTGACGGCTCACTCGATGTATAGGCATCGGACATTGGCCTACCGCCATGATATACTTAGCTTCGTACTTCACCAGATCGTTCGATTCTTTATTCTAAACTCTTCATACATGAATATGTATTTTTCAATGCAAATCATATATTTATATGAATGCGGATATAGGTTGGTGTATTTTTAAGAGCACCAATGGGGTGAAATGCTGATAGAGCACCGCGCTACAACCCCTGGAGGATATCTTGCGGGTGTAAAACGTTGCCGATTTGAAATAACGTGACGTTACACTTTTCAGATAATACAGAGGCACACAATCCGCGATATACGAACTGCAATCGCACAGTTCTCCAGTTATAGTTCATCGTTTGTTTCGCGTTCGATCGGAAATATCGGGTTTTAGCTCGCCTCTGATCATATCCCCTTCAAACGTATAGTATAGCAGAGATTTTTCTGTTCTGAAAAGTCACATTGAATTTTACTTCTATGTCTAACTTGATCCGATGGATTTAGGATTCGAGTCATTCCACTTTTCATCGCGAGGGTGGAATTGGGAAACATGATTATCTAAGGATCTCGGAAAAACTCGCATGGGAAATCTTTCCGGTGATTTGTATAATATTATATATTCTGACATATGATTTCTCGATCTTTAAATCGCGAAAATGCTTTATGATACATGATGACCGAAAAAAAAAAAAAAAATCGTCATATACCGTTTGAGGTTGAACTTTAACCTTGAATAACTTTCAAACGAGTGGACTTAGCGAAAAATCAAATCAGACCTTTTTTGAAGATCGTTTAATTTCCTATAAGAATATGTATTGATTTTTACAGCACGATGATTCGTTAGATTGGAATAAAATTCCAAATAAAAAAAAAAAAAAAAAAAAAAAAAACATTTCCCGTGTTATTTAAATGGGAAATCAAAAATCATTCAGAGCTTAAACTTTAAGAGAATTTTTTCTTCGTCATCCTGAATAATATTTTCATGGTAACTAAGGAAAAAAAAAATTAGTCTTTTTTTTTTGGCCCACCCTAATATGTATATTACGTGGCGTTGTTAAGCTTAGCTTATGCCTTACAGTGTATTTATTGTATAATGTTATTATGCCTTCGATTTCAGAAGCTGCATGGCTACTACTACTATACGGGTTTCTACTTTGTCCATGTGTAACTTGCGGGTATTTGGCTTTGTTATCGCAAGATGAGGGTAAATATTGTTTCCTGCCCGAAAGGCGTGCGAGTATAAACCGCATATATACCTACATATGTATTTTAGCGCAGTACGTATTATAGTTCGGTTATAACGACTAGGGTTTTCGGCGCTCGTGAAACGCGTGGGTATAAAATAATTATCTTTAATTCAATCGGTGGAAGCGTTTACGCGATGCTTACATATATGCCAAAGTTATAATTATAAGTATGGAATTTTCATTTTACATATAAACTGATAAAACGTTAGGAAAATTTGATTACCGTATAACGCCGACGCCCGCGCCTTATAAGCGCACAAACGTTATTAAAAAAAAATAAGCGCTCAGTTTGAAACTTTCGAGTAAAGTTATCGTGGGAAAATATATATGCTAATCGATATATATATATATATATATATATGCCGGCACGAGAGGGTCGTGTGAAAGGCTTGTCTATCTCACTTACTCATCAAATCACACCAAATTGCATTAAAATCGATGTGACCTGGGTGCAGCTGCGAATTGTCCCGCACATATCGTGGCCACTCGCACTTTGACCTACACCTACACCTACACCTACACCTATACGAACATCGCGTGGTAATAGCTACGTTTCTAAATTTAGCTAACGTAGTATCAAGTATACTTATCTTAAATTCCGTTGAATCAGCATAATGTCGAGTCATTCTAGTAGAAATAATAATAATAATAGTAACCGTAACCATAATAATTGATCCGTTGTTTTCGGGACTACGAGAAGCTATAATACGATATATGTAATATAACTAACCGAAGATTTTGCCAATTTTTTTTCTTCTTATTACTGTTTTTCTCGTGATAGTGCCAATTCATCCGTATAGGGGATATAAAAATGTACAATTTCAGGAAGAAATCGAACTCGTTAAATTTTACGTTGTACGGATACACTATTGGATTCTCGTGCGATGATGTATTTATTATTATTATTATTTTTTCCATTTTTTTTCCTTCTTTTTTTATATATCGCAGCCTTCAATTCGTTCTCCAGTTCTTTTCGCGTCTCATCGTCAGTGATAATGAAACGCCGATTTATTGCGTTAAAGTTGACAAATAAATCGTATAGGTTTAGATTGCTAAATCAACACCGAAAGAATAAAGATCTCTAATCTAGTTTCCGGCCGCGTCTGCTCTAGAGTACGTGCAGACAATTTTATCTCGTAAGACGGAAACCGTTCAGGAAGAAGAAAAAAAAAAAAAAAAAAAAAGGAAGGAAATCTTATCTCTCAAACCTGACATCGAGCATCATAACGTCTACAAATTACTTTCTATGAAATCACGTATTTTTACGATACTGAAATCCGGCTATTCCGTGATAAAAAAAAAATGTGATATTACCTATATACATCTAGGTACACGTGTAAAAAAATTTAGGTACATACATGTAGCACAGAAATGGCTATAAATAGCAGTTGGACCCAGTGGCCTAGTTTTCATTCTGTCGTACTATATAGAGTACACCTTCTATGATTTGCACACTAAATTCTATGCGGAATAAAAGAACGCAAAGGAGTAAGAGTTTTTTTTTCTCTCTTTCTCTCTCTCTTTCTTTAATCTTTTTCTTCTTTTATTTCTCTTATTTTCAGTAATTATTATCCAGATACGAATAACTGTAATATATGTAAAGCCCTGCGCAAGCACAAGGCCGTAGCGATTGCAATCGTTGATTCTCGGAGTATATGTACATATTGTATACATATCACCTCGGTTTTGCACTAACCTTGTCCTAAATAAAGACAATGAATTCAGGAAATTCGTAAACTAGATAAAGTTTTGACAAGGATGTAGAAATATTAAATGAAACTACACATAGGTACCTTATATATATATATACGTATAGTGTCTGATTAGTCTGAATTTTTCTTTTTTTTTTTCTTACTTTTGTTGAGAAAACAACCCTGAGGTTACCGAATTTAATTCGGTTGCCGGATCTGGGTTAATGACGTGGCATAAAACACCATAAAAAAAAAAAACGAAAATAAAGTAGCCCCGCCTCGCTTGTTCTCTCCACATAAAGTAAGGGGACTTCTTTTTTTATTTTTCTTATTTTTCGTCTATTCTTAATACGCGTCTTTCTTTCACTTAGCTTTTGCTATTTTCGTACGTCACCCACTCGACTTCGAGATTTTATTTTTCTTATCTACGTCACATTCACAGTTTGTAATGATATCTGCACGATCGAAAGCAACTCGTATGTATTAATTCTCCTCACTTTCTTCATCCAAATCGTAGTCGGTGTAAATCCTCTTAGAATTCGGATCCGATCGGTATAAATCATTCACTTTCCGATGCTTTCTTGCGGCTTTAACTCTCCAATAAATCAAGCCATTGAACTCCTTCGATGGATCTTTAATTTCGCCTTTTTTCATTCGCTGGAATGGTTCTTTGTCGCTAGCACGCAGAGCTATTACATTCTTAAATCTAACTGATTGAAAGCGATGCAAAGTTCGATAAAATTATCCCTTGCTTGAAAAGCCAAAAAAATAATTGACGTTGATAATAAGCAAGGATGCATGAACAAACCTGCAGAAATAAAATTTTATTCAAAGATCAATAAATTTTCAGTCAAAGCTATACCTATGACCCTACTACTCCATAAGGTAAACGGAAACGTCTGCTTTTGAATATAGCTTTGATGTATATTTCACCCCTAAAATCAGATGAAATTTCACTATGCCTTTACGAACTGATTAGAAATTCTCCAGCTATGAGAATGAGGAAACTATTGAATTATACATACAGTTACCATGAATTTGGTTCAAATTCTAGATCCTATGATCAAAGATGTGTCTGCTGACTCATTGTCAGAGTAATCGCTGGAATTAGCATATGATATGAGACAAGTCGCTCCGTTATCGTGAACTCATTGCCAACAAACATATATGAGATATCTGAGTGATATTTTCTCTAGTTCTTAACGTTATATATAGTATTCAATAGCGCTGGTTTGTTCGTAAGATAACAATTTGACTTAGAAGGCATTCGAGAACTGGATGAAAGATGCTTGAAGCGAAAGCTCGACAAAGGAGTCTCAAATTCCATTCGAGAGTTTCTGATTTCTGAAGAGTATTTTTTCGACGAAAGGACTATTTCCGGTAGCTTGAAGGTGGGATTCTGCTGACGTAATCACAAGACGAAATCCTTGATTTCATGATTCTTCTACTTCCTTTAGCGAGGACGAAACTCCGAATCTTCTGTTAAAAGCCACTTCCATGACCCGCTAGCTGCCGAACTTGACATTTATTTCCAAAGCTGAGAAAGAAAAGTCGCAGAATGTTGACAGGGTCGAGAGAGAATTGAACTGACACTCTGGCATGTTACACCACGGGAATATTTTTCACTGTAGTGACTTGGACTTATTTCGTGACACATGTTGTGTCTCAATTCGAAGATATTCGACGCAGAGAATGACAACGTCAAACACTTTGGAGTAAAATATCGAAGTTTCTTTGCAGAGACAACCTAACCGCGTATATCCCTTTTCATCGGAACTAATTGGAAAGTTTTCATATATGCAGTTGGACAAGCCTCAATAAAACCAACAGCTTTCAAAATATTTCTGAACCCATTTCTGCTTCAGATTTCACTTATCTATTTGAAGTAACGTAATAGTGGGGAATATAATAGCCGTTTAAAACAAAGACGGGGAAAAGAAAGTAGTGTGCTAAGCACCCCGACAGATGTGACACTCCGTCGTGTCGTCCCATTTTATGTTGCTGATTCGGGATGCTATTTGAGAATGATGGCGCAGGGTAGGTCCTGGGGCTTTTTCCAGTCGGATGAGAATGTAGGAGGGTGAAGAAGGCAAGAAGGACTTGGAAACGGAGAAAGTACGAAGGGATGACGGAGTCGAAAAGGGCTCCAAGGAACGTGACACACACATATCCTCAATTTATATACCTACATTATATGCATACATACACTTAGGAAAGGCATCATTGTTCAGTCTTTGATGTCGTAGCCAGATATCGGTATGGTTATTTGCCCGTGATGCCTTTTGATACTAGATCGACATCGCAGGCCGTTATACGTAAACGTTATTCCCAAGCTCAAACTTAGAACAGCTATAATGTGTAAAAAGCGATTTTCTATACACACCGCGGCATTGGAAATTCATATATACGTCTCGTCTCAATCGCTTTGGAAATTTTCTGCTCGTACTAATATGTATTTCTCGCAATATCATAGTCCGAGAAAGTTATACAACCCTGAATACTGTTCGGCTTTGATCATTCTGGTAAATCTAATGACTGTACGATCTCGGATCTCAATATCGCGTGGTTATAGAATGTCTGTCAAAGTGAAGTTATTGGTTACCGAATCAATAGCTATTCTCCTTTCGTGAAATCCTGTGTATTAATAAACTTCTGGCGTTTCAGAGTTCAAGGTAATTTAAAAACGTTAAATGTGATACGAAAATCCGATCACATATGTATGTACCTATATATGTATAATGTATAGTTGTTATTTCCTCTCGTAACACCCGTTGACAATGGCTGAAGACGTATACCACACGTACCGAATTGGAACGTTATGTCGTAGAGTTTGAAATTTCTACGAGATTAAAGTCTTCGAATGTATACGAAATCGAAATATATTTTGTTTCAAAGTGGATATGTACCGAGTAAAAAGCTATCCCCAGTTTCAAAGAATCCTTCGTTTCGTAGCACATGCAGGGAATACGAGTACATACAAAGCGAAGACGATCCGCATCATTTTGTATTGGAAGTCTTGAACTTGATCTTTTTCCTAACGTCAACGTATGGAAAGCTGGGAATTGATAGCTAACTCAAAATCGGAGATTTACCGGTTCCAGACCGGCGACGTACCAATCCATAAGGAGATAGATTTAGTTCGATTTACCAGCTTTGCCGCAGAACGGTGCGAGGTGCTTTGGAATAATATTTTTACTAAACTAAAAGACGATCAGTCTTCTTATCTGGCGTTGGCAGTATCTACCAGTCGTTATTTTACATTCATCCGGCCATCCATGACTATAAACTCTTCTATTCGTAAGAATTATGCAGACCAGTAACTGCGAAATTTTCAAAAAGTTACGTTGGACTTTATCCGACCTGCTGACACGAATGAAAATTTGATGCTCTGCATAGCTACATACTGAATCCTTTTTTTTTTTTTTTTTCATGGATGTGTGAGTCGGTTCTAGCTATGATACCCAGCCCAAAATTTGCTAAAAATAAAAAACGCCGCCACATATAAGAGTCGTGAATTTTTCACCGGTTTCACTATTATTCGACATTCATCTCGCGCGATTTCCCTTTCACGCGAAAAAATTTCAGCCCCGTAAATTTCTGAGAAATAGTGACATTAAAAATGAAAGATCACTTTGGACTGCGTTCGAAATTAGGTCAGGTGGGATATCTCAGCATGCAAGATTAATCTGATTAATTAAAAATTTACCGCAGGATATCATTAGGATTAAAAAAAAAAAAAAAAAGAAATCTGACAACCGTGGGTCGTCGTCCCCGTCTCTAGAGAAATCGTCTTAGTCTACTACGGACATACCCTTCGCAAACCCAATTCCATTCGTTAAAAGTTCTTCCGAAATCGAACCCAACTCGTACCCAGTACAGTCTGGCGAAATATAGCCCGTTCTCTCTTTACCTGATTACGAAACTTGGTCAGACTTCGTAAAAAGTAAAAAGATTTTAATCGTTCTTCACCTTTTTGTTCTAGAGAAAATTCTAGACCTTTTTTTAGGTACGAGAGAAATATAGAGAACCACGTCTGACTATATTGATTTGTATGTTCATCGCAGGCTGGATGCACTATATACGATATACTTCCCGAGAGTTTCATACAGAGTTATTATCAGACAGCATACATGGTAGTTCAGAACGTTTGAAAGTGACTTATTCACATTCTCATCGTCATCTCTCATGGTATTTTTGATTAAATTCAGTTTGCAAACGGAAAATATCTTCTAAATTGATGCATCCTTGAAGTATAGACACACAGTGAACGGAATAGCGGTTCAGATACTTACCTAATTGAAATTAACAATGTTGAAACACTTCATTATCACAGAAATGCATATCAAAGTCAACTTGCTCTTCCTCGAGGGGTTCTCTCACACTTTGTCACATAATACCTATTCTACTTGACTTTAGTTTATTTTAACAACGCTCAGATCTTGAATACCCTATAGAATTTATCTTAACGGAGTGAGGATTTTCCTCTGGATGATGACACTTTGTATCCATACATCCATTCCTTATTTCGTAGATAATAACGATTGTATCTTTACTGTTCGGATGAACGCACCGAGCTCTTTTGTGCCCTGTCGCTTTTGGGTATTTCGAAGAAGCGCACCTGTTTCGAGACGTTTTCGTTCAAATTTCAATCGGTCAGAGTGTTAACAGCGACGAACCGCAGGGTTAGGGATATTATTTATAAGAAAAATAATATCGTACACTCAGAAAAAGGTCTTGTTGACACAACCAAAATTTGGTTATTATATGCACAATCACATTTTTTTGTTCAGTCAATCAAATTTTTTGTTCAGTCAACCAAAATTTTGTTGGGACAGCCAAAATTTTGGCTATTCCAAAAAAAGTTTTCTTTGATTGAACAAAAAATGTGATTGTGCATGTAATAACCCAAATTTTGGTTGTGTCAACAAGACCTTTTTCTGAGTGTAGGATTTTACTCGTTAGCCTTGCCTCCATTTCGTCACTCTTTCGTCTAATTCTAGCATGAGATAATCCGAAATTTTTCCAAAAATCAAATTCCACACACGGATACCTTTGAGAGTAGTAAACGAAATGTCGTTCTTCATGAAGTCAGGGTCCAAATGTTTTACAACTTCAACAACGGAGTGACAATTTACTCGGAAATAGTTCTCCAATCGTGTTTCAAAAGACGTAGGTATTCAGAGTTCGCTTGTGTTACGTGCTTCGAAAGAGTGATGTATTGAAATGTGCAGCGCGGAATTGCGCGATTCTTCATTTGGTTTAGGAATAGAAGTGAAACAGATGGATTCGTATATAGGTAGGCACTACTATTCCTTTATTTTTCTTTGAAAAATCGAAAATAACTTCACCGATTTATTTATCTCGGTTTAGAGTTTTCCTTGTGCTTTTTTCATTTTTATTTTTATTGAGCTCTCTGCGGGGAACCTTCGATTTATCCGTTACACCTGCTGCACTAAGGACGGACGTATATCACACCGCGTCGCTTTTACCCCTAGTTCTTGATACTAATTAGCAGTTCCTTTTCAAACATTTCTAATATATATTCTAGTATATTTTACCGTAAAACCCCGTTGGGCCTTTACTCATGACACTCCCTTCACGAAAATGGGAATACGTTTCCGTGTATTTTATCCATTAATTTTACGGCCTAAACTTATCGGGAAAACCAATTTAATGGTGAAGATAATCGATACGTAAATAAAAAAAGTACGTGCTCTACACGAAAGTAATTTTATGCAACAATCTTAGCAACTCGTCACTTATACAGTTTAGCGAGCCTTCATCCTCATGCATGAGATAATCCAACGTCTCTCAATATTGTCCGCGTTATATCGTTGATAATATAATGCTGTAATGCTATTAGAGGCAGCGTTGCATCTTCGAGATAAGCTGAGACGTTTTTACATGCCTGAGGTAAATGTTGTTATATGATGTGCAGATTTAAGTTGCAGATCGTTATTCTAAGAGCTTCTACAATATCCAACTAATATATCGTGTCTCACAATTAGGTGGTCGCTATTTCATATGCTGGAACAATCTTGGACGTCTTCAGATTTGGGGATTTAAAAAATAAAACGAGCTTCGCTTCTCGAGAGTAAAACAATATTTGATGTTCGAAAGTAGTAGGTAGTACTACGTCTTCGTTAAGAGGGTGAAATTATGTTATTTTTCGAAAGGTGTTTCCCGAAACCAACGAGAATAATAATTCCTCCTAATTAGAGTTTTGCGAAAATCTCATAAGCCGGATAATTGCCGTTCTTGTCAGGCTCTTAGAATCATTTAGAATTACTAAGAAGAAATTATTTCACACTGCGATGCGACTTACACAGAACGTTACCTCTACCTACATCTTAACTTTATCTTAACAGGTTGCACTTCACGGTGAACTGAGCTCTAAGAAAAATGTTACAGCATGCCAACGGCGTACGCTTTTATACCTACAGCTCCATTGCAATCTGTCTTCTGAAGTATTCAGCGAGCTTACGTTAGTGCAAATGCTACCAAATATGCGCTTATTTTATGAAGAATAACGATTGAAGCCAGCTGGGATCGTTTCAAAAAGAAATATTCTGCTACCTTGTGTAAATAGCCGATTGACATGAATATAACATGACGTAGAAAGCATTACCTTCTATGATGACAATATGATACGGATATGATCAAAAATATACGTTTGAATAAAAATTCTAAAGGAATAATCAATGCCAAACAATTCTCTGTGTATTCATGAGATATGGATTTTCAACCATTTCTTGCTCAACAAAATTTGTTTTCAATGAATTCTGCTATATCTTCGTATACACTGTGAAAGACCCTATACTATATCGTAGCCGGATATTTCAAATTTATTTCTCAATTCTATATCATCTCTTTTTTTTCACGAGTCAAAGAAATGCTAATGTGAACAGAAAATCTGGGTGGACCTTTATTAACTATTTGTTTTTTCCGACGTACTAACGTGTGCCATTAAAAAAAAAGAAAAAAAAATTTGTTGAATATATTCTCTACTCTTATCGTTAGATGTATACAATACAAGAATTAATCTGAATTTATCCTTTCATCATTTTGAAGTTAATGGAATGCATAAACTCCCAGACAAGGGATCCTAACCCAGGAGCCTAAAATTTGAGAGTCTAAAACAATGAGAATTACCAACCCACCAGTGGTCGTGTGGTACCCTTTAGGATTTGAATTATTTCGTACCTATTATTATGCAAATAAATATATTCCTCATAATCCAGGGATATAACTGGGATGTTGTTTTACTATAGCACCTAGTAAAACACAAGTTCAACCTATGAGAAAATCTTTCACATTCTTTATTGCCTCTTTAACCGGTTCACTGGTAAGGGCACACATATGTGCAACGTGGATATCTCTGTCAGTTTTGAACGGATTTGCATCAAACTTGATGTTCCTAAGTTTTTTGGGCTTCATGTTGAATACGAAATTATTTCCTTTCACCAGTTTTGGCACAAAACGTTGATCTCGGGTCCACCGGTGAACCGGTTAATGGACCCTTGTACAATAATGACGTAAAATTTTGCTAATAGCTACTACAAAGTGCTACCACACCAGGCCATGAACTATCAGTATACTCAATGTACACGCGGTAATTATCTCCACAACTAAGTTGCGTAATTAGAATCATTATTTATAATTATTTTGATCACGCACTCAGAAAAAGGTCCTGTTGTCACAACCAAAATTTGGGTTATTATATGCACAATCACATTTTTTGTTCAGTCAACTAAAAATTTTGTTGGAATAGCCAAAATTTTGGTTGTCCCAACAAAATTTGGTTATCCCAACAAAATTTTGGCTATCCGAACGAAATTTTTGGTTGACTGAACAAAAAATTTGATTGACTGAACAAAAAAATGTGATTGTGCATATATAATATCCAAATTTTGGTTGTGTCAACAAGACCTTTTTCTAAGTGCGAACGGACGAAAATTCGTAGCACAAAAAAATTGACAAATCTTTTTCCGAGTGGTTTTAATCTTGACCATATATATAAGTTCGCGTATATCCGTTGATGGCTTCATCTTTGTGTCCCCTTTCTTGCTACAACTAAGACACTTATTTGACAACCCTAGGACTCGTTTCTTACAAAGGGATGAATTATTGACTGACCACAATGGGAGTGTTCAGATCCCGAAACGGGCCGTGGGATAGGAAAAGAATAAATTGACTCCAATATTTCGGTGCGATGAAGAGTTCATTCGTATATATTTATATACCTATACCCATAGCACTCGCAGAGACTGTCTCAAGTGTTCTTATTTTATATCAAGGGTTAAACGTCAATAGGTAATCTATGTGATATGTGTCTCCGCCACACATGGTATATACCACGATCAACGATTGAACTTTCGCAACGACATAGGGACCCACAGGTCGTTCGATCAAGTTAGTTCGGTAGTGTCTAATCAGATGAGAAAAGCATTAGGAAATTACGTATCCACTTAGAGCGAATCGTAGTATAATCCATTAGTTTAAGGCTTACTTAAGTGCCACTAATTGTGTCTACGAAACTTGTGCTTAATTACCAAATTAATATTATAGGCGCGCCCTGTGCACACATACGTGTCTATATAATATCGTGTGTGGGTTCATTCTAGATATACCGAGATAGGCGAATTACGGGCTAATTTTATCTGTGCAGTTAGTTTAATCATGGTCCCGTTCTTTCGTTATTTGAAAAGGTTGGTGTATTTTTTCTTGTTATTTGAGTTCCGCAGACCCCTTTTCCGGCATGCCTTGCCCCAGAGGTTCGATTGGTTTTTTACGCCCCGGGTATTTTCCTGGTAGATAATCCCGTAAATGAAATGTATGGAAACTGTATTACGCATGGTTTGTGTTTTTAGTACTCCTCATGTATTTACATTGAATTCTGTGCTGTGTGTTGGTGGAATTTAATTTCCACCCGACGTGGTGTATCCGAATTACTTTTGCATGATCCTAGTCCTCCTCGTATTTGTCTTTCCGCAGTTTCTACACTTCAAATTAGTTTCATTAATTGATAATTAGATTTACGGGTGCCAGTCAAGTAGAACAATTACTAAACTGAGCCGTTTATAATTGATTTAAGCGCCAGAGTATTTTCGAGGGATTTCATTATCGACTCTTTTACCATTAATGGCCTAAACTCATCATCGACCCCGAAAACCTCCCCTTACTCATTCATTTTCCCCCTTAGATATCCTAAGCAAATATTTTCTCACCGAATTTCAAGCAGTAAACAGGATGAAATTGTTATTTTCTCGTGCTTTTACAATTTAATACTAAAATTAATTACAATTGCTAATTCCAATGATAAATATGCCTTTCCAGTTCACTGACGTGAACATTTACTGATAATACCTATACTATATATATCCGTGAATCTCATTTCACACCTTAGTTTCAAAATATCGAATCAACTCCAGATGAAATTTGTTTCGTTATGTATTTATTACTCTAATACTTCGAGAATCAATTTCCAGTTTATTTTCAGATCAATATGAGTCCGCGCTATACATTCTACTCAACAAATATAGGATAATATCAGCTTATTCATTCCTTAATGAATTCACAATTAATTATTTAGTGATTTGGTTTATTCATTCACAAGATATATCTATATTTATTTTAGATTTATCTCGAGAAATTCTTTTTAGAAATGTGATGGATCACTAGATGTAAGTATATTGGGTGACTCGGGGTACGCAGCTACATGCTATTCGCGAAATTGTGAAAGAAAATAAGTTTTCGTAAAAATCAACGGATTGCTAAAATTTTCAACTTCAAAATCTCTTCTCTATATGAACAATGGGTCTATTTCCACAATCTTCATCGACATCAGTTGTATTGGGGTAAATTGATCCCAAAGACTTACAAGAAGTAATTACAAAATCCTTCTCGCTTACCACTGAGTCTGCAAGGGGGTAAAGAAAAAAAAAGAGAGAAAAAAAAAAAAAAAAAAAACGGAATAAAAGAAAAAAGGAAAAAGAAAAATACCAACCACCGGAGTTTGATCGAATATAATTGAGGCGGAGGTATTCGGTGCGAATTCGAAGTGTCGTGCTGCCGTCGGAGGGTGAATTTCGCCGGAGCTTGTCGGTCGCGTATTTTATTTGAACTTTCGATAGGCCTCAATTTATCGGCAGCTGTGAACGTATAATGGGCTTGAAGCCTGTGATTATCTGCGTGGAGCGAATTTCGTTTGTAGATTTTGATGATTATTATATTTTCAACGAACAAATAATATAGATAAATTTATATAAGGCGAGATTAGATTATTTCTTATCCTAAGACTGCAGCGCAGATTTGATTCGAAAATCTATATCATCTAGTGAAATTAATTGATTTATGGAGTTCTAACTCTCGGATGCATATTATTTAATATTTAGGAATATAGATACGCTAGAGACGTTTGCCTCGAGGCAATTACGTTACTTACGCAGATGATTTATATACCGACGGGAAAACAAATCGCGTCCATTTCATCTACAGACGGTCTAAAAGCTTCCTCAATTAAAAGGCTCTTTCGAAGAGATATATTTTTTCACTTTTTTTTTTGTGGATTTTCGTTTTATTTCATTTTATTTCATTTTATTTCATTTCTACCTATTTTTTGTTTTGTTTTATTTTATTTTAGTTTATTTTCTTCCTGTGTTTTATCCGGGCAAGATGCCAGAAAGTATGTACTTCGAGTTAGCAGCTCAGGCTCTCAGATAAATAGTAAAAGCTAAGAATTTAGAAGCTGGACGAAAAGGGAGGATCACGAAAACGCCAGTACGTAAATCACTCTCAGACTTGATCGTCCTGGTTGATAAACTTTCAGTCTTACTTTATAATTAATTTCGTGAGATGTGCAGAGGCGACAGGGCTCAGGCTTCTTCCTACGGCTATATAAAGTGGTATTCAAGACACAAATTCAACATTCAAGACTTAAGGTTCTGCACATAGGAACAGCATTCGAGTGCTCCCTGATTTTCGGCTTTAGCACCAGCTTTGTCTTAGGCAAAAACTTTCTATACAACGTGACAAATAATTAGAATCAAGTTTTACCCGCGCGGCAGTAAAGTTCCTTGTCTAAATGATTTGGCACCAAGAATATTCTCGCTTTTTCATAATTTACCAAGGTCACAGAATGTATAATTATATTCCCGTAAGTATTCGAGTAGGTAGGTATATTAGTTTTGATAATTCAAAACCCTGCTTATTCCCTATTTATTTTCATTCTTGTCTAGGTATATACAGACTCTGCAAAATTTAATCTCTAATTTATAATTTAACTTCACACCTCGTATACCTACACAGAACACGATAATTATTTTTCATTTTTCTTTTTTTTTTTTTTTTTTTTCTTTTTTCTATCACTTGTATACGTGTAATCGATCAGTGTTACTTATCTCACAATAAGAGAAAATCCCTCGAGTCTGAGCCTCATCATTTGTCTATCCCAAATCCAACACTTCAACCACAGCCTTAAATCCATCGCCTATAATCGATGCTGTGCGTCTTTGAACCCTCCTAATCAATCCTCTACCGAAACTTAAGTTAAGATCTATTATCGCCCGCTGCAGTCCTGCCATGTTTTGGAGGTCAGCTTGTATGTACATTAGGGTGGTTCAAAAAGAACCTAATTTCTCAGATGTTGCTGCTCATCCGTGAATATGTTGTTTGTGATTTTGAAAAATTATTCCATTTTTTTTAGCTCTATATAGGACAATATTTACTACTGCCTCAGTGAAGTTGAAATTTCGAAATTTTGCCAATTTTTGGCAATTTCAAAGTTCTCAGATCAAAGTCCTCATCTGACTACCTCTAGGTTCTCATTCAATGAGGATGTTGGTTCAAGATGAAACTCGTACGATAATATTTACTACTGCCTCAGAGACATTGAAGTTTTTTTCACTATTTAGGGGTTTTCTTAGAGATTGGATCGCCAGGTGTTGCTCATGAGACAGTCTTTTCTTAAGATTTTAAGGAAGAAGTACACGAAGTTTGCAGTCTGTGGGACCATTTTTACTACTACCTCATGTTGCTAATTTTACTTGAAGGAAAGTCGCCCTCAATGAGGCAGTAGTAAAAATGGTCCCGCAGACTGCAAACTGCTTGGATTTCTTCCTTATATTGGTAAGATGGAACTGTCCCATGAGCAGCACCTGCCGATCGAATCTCCGAAAAAACGCAAACTATTGAAAAAAAACTCCAATGTCTCTGAGGCAGTACTAAATATTATCGTACGAGTCTCATCTTGAACCAACATGCTCATTGAATGAGAATCTAGAGGTAGCCAGATGAGCGCTTTGATCTGAGAACTTTGAAATTGCCAAAAATGGCAAAATTTCGAAATTTCAACTTCACTGAGGCAGTAGTAAATATTGTCCAATAGAGCTTAAAAAAATGGAATAATTTTAAAAAATCACAAACAACATATTCACGGATGAGCAGCAACATATGAGAAATTAGGTATTTTTTGAACCACCCTAATGTACATACATGCGAAAAACTTTTTTGTTGGATAAATTGTCTCAGATATTTCTAACTCTTTGTAATAAGCTCGCGGTCGCATACCGGAGTGATGGCTGCCATTGTCCTGCGGCCTAGTATACAGAATCTAAGAAAGAATTTATACAAAGATTGACAAAATAGAAATTCGCGGCACGTGCAATAAGTTACACGTTTGGTATTCAGCGGAGAATTTTATGGGGTGGAATTTCAGTGATTTTTTTCTTTTCTTGTATTCCTTTTTATCTCTTTTTTCTGTTTTCTTTTTTTTTTTTTTTTTTAATTTAATTTCAGGGTGGCGCGAACTCATTCAACCATAAGCTGCGATTGTAATTGCCGATGGTTAATCATTCGTATCAATCTACACATACACGCTTGGTATAGCGAAATCATCGACTGTGCGGTATTTTGCATTCGATTAACAGTGAATAAACTTCGTTTCACCGAATGAATCCATAGATAATAATAATCGCCGAGTTGGTACGATAGTGATTTTAATGAATAACAAATAATCACGATAATTATCACACTGCGCTCTCTGATTAAGCTGAAATCTCGTGATACACGTATTTGCATATAATACGTCATACTTTATAGTATAGAAACGAATAAACATTCTATCGATACAAATTTCAATTGGATTCTGCAAAGCTTTTCAATGATAAACTAAATCGGGCTATTGAAAATTGTTTCTTGTAGCATATGCAGTTGAACTATAGTAATGCTTTCATAAATTCTATAATATCGTATAAAATCAAATACCTACATGTGTCTGAAAATTTTCCATAAATAAAAACCCGGAGATAAACGTCAAAATTGATCTCGCTGACATGGCGTGTGCCTTGTTAAATTAGGCTCTCAGATAAACGATGCATAGAATGAATAAACAGAGAACATAAATCACTCCAGTTTTTTCCTGAGCTCAATCGACTTACCTGGGATTTTAATGCCGGTTGAAAACAATGAAAATCCAAGATTTGGGCAGGGATTAGCAAGGCTTTCACAAAGGGCGGACAAGTTACTTAGTTAAAATCTCGACTGAGCTTAGAGCGTATAGCTTAAAGTCGGTTAAAGTCAATACACGAATTTCTAATTGTGTTTTTGCACATTTCTATCCATGACAGTGATCAGGGACTAAAAAGAAATTCGCAATTTGCAAGATACAAGTTTGGCAATCAGCTAATGTCAATGTTGTTCTTATGCAATGCTATCGCTTTAATCCAACTTCACTGACTTACATACTTATTTGCGTTGCGAAACGCTTCTTAGAGCTTCGTACGTCCCACCGACGCTGCAAAAACACTTGTCGCTATTTTAAGTGAAATTTCGAATGAAATGGCTACGACAAGAGAAATGCATCAGCGAATGCGCCCCAGTAAATTGTTCGTGCTTGTGAATTCTCGTCGAGTGTAGTAATTTCCACTAGTGGATTTACGGATCTCTCTGTGATTGAACTGCATTGACCCTTAGTTGAGCTATTTAATCGGTTTTTTCTGCATTGCCCAGTAGAAATGACGATGTGTGAATTATTTATTTACCCAAAAAAAAAAAAAAAAAACAAATAAACCTTTTATGGATAATCGTGTGCCGGACGAAGTGCAGATTATCAGGGATCGAATATTCTGACAGGAAATTATTTTACTCAGATATTTGATAAAGAAGAGAATGAATCAGTCATCCAGAATTAAAATCACGTTGATTTATAATTTTCATATTACTTTCTGTCACAGTGAGTGGAATCGTATGAAAACGTTTTTTGCACGGTATTTGATTGAAAAATTCTAATCGACGATCGAACTCAATTATTCATTGTCGAATGGTACCTATTCGCTGAACGAGAGATTATTCATTCTTCAAACGTCTTTTTTTTTTTTTCAAACTCTGGTAATATCGAAGTTTTGAAAGAACGAAAAATCTCAACTTCTCAAACTGTGGTTATTAAATTCGGTAAATTTGCATATTCGTAATACCTGCGTGTGTTATGTGCACTCGGGTGTGTATACCTACGTCAAGATAGTGTGCGATAAGCACGTAAATCGAAAAGCTCAAATTTACATACCTAAATGGTGATTAAGTTGACATGGCAGCAGGTTAGCAAGGTTGGAAAAAGAAAATGCTCTTAACAAAATTAATTAACGACGATGTTTTAATTGATTATCCAATTATCTTTATACTTGTTAATCAAAATTTTACTAATTTCCACCACGCCACCAGAATAAAGATAGAAATTTTAATTTGTATATTTAAGAAATTTTAATCGTCATCCAACCTGAACTGAAAATAAAAATCAAAAAACACCTATGAATATATATGATGCCTATCCCCTAATTTTAGCGAAATTGATCGCCGTAGGATAGGCGAAAAGTATACCTTCAGCAATTCTACTCCGATATCTCGTCAATCGTAATGGGGGTCATTCTTTAAAATTCAAATTTTTAACACGTCAGATTGACTTTCTAAAATTTAAGTCAAGACAAGTTACGGTAATTAGAAACGATGGACATAATTTTTCACTTATAACCAGGCAGTTTGATTATAGATGTAAACCACTTAACAGACCTGTGATAAGAGTGAAATGATTATCTTCCACTAATCAGAGGTCGTTATAGTCTTCCTTGAATAATGTTTAAATAAATTTCACTGAGTTTTTATCACTTTCTCGATGAGCTTGAGGAGCAGAGAATCATTTTAAGAAAAAAAAAAAAATGACCAATCACCTCAGCTCTAGGTCTCCTCGTGTTAAATGCCCAGAGACTTACCTCGGACACGTGTTTGCACGCCCGCACTGTTTCCTCGACTGAACTTTCAACTGAAAGCTTCTGGATTTCTAAGCGCACGCGCCGTTTGTTCAGCCTATACCCTCGCTTGGTCCTATCGCACTTAAATATTCGTTGGTAGGTATTTCCGTGAACACGAGCTACCGAACTAGGCTACGTTAAGCCAGGTTAAGAACATCGTGTAGGTGATGTATATTCCGCGTGTAGTAAAGGGGTCTAGTAGCGCACAATAACTGGGCATAATAATACGTGGCATGCTCTCTAAATTCGAATCAGTGGAAAGTCACTGATGGCAGTTATAAGTATACCAAATTTACTGACAATCAGTGAAAATGTTACTGATTGTCAGTGATTTTGGTATACTTATCACTGCCATCAGTGACTTTCCACTGATTCGAATTTAGAGAGTGGCTGCAACGACGCGAGTCTTTACGAATTCGCGAATTACGTGCAAGGTCTAATATCCAAATGGATTTTCAGCTGATCCTCGAGGCGTTATACGAAACGTGATAAAGATTGTGCCCATCGAATTTTTTCTCAGTTTCTGAAATGGTTGCAACAACACGGATATCAATAAGTTCTACATCATACTTGCCATCAGATGATCATTCCAAAATTTATACAGTTTTAAATGAAATTATTATACAATTATTAACGAAATGAGTTTCTCGCCGTGGAGATGGTTGAACTTTTAATAAAACAAGAATAATTGTCCAGAACTAATTTGTCATGAAATTAACTTCAATTTCTGTGCCTATACATTCAGAGTCTGGAAATAAATTATTTGAAAATAGTATCTAATCCTCCAGAAATGTTTTACTCTCAAAGGGTTACTGCGAGGTGTTCATCCGGCATTCCCCCCTCCCCCCCCCCCCCCCCCCCCCCACAGATCGATGTTACATTGAAATTTTTATATACAGACCAGTTGGCCACTTTTTTCAATAGCTCAAACTTTTCCTCGGTAGTTTCCCATAGTATCTATCTGCACCGCACGACTGCAAAAAAAGCCAGACCGTGTTTCAAAT
Source organism: Tenthredo mesomela (assembly GCA_943736025.1). Taxonomy (NCBI): domain Eukaryota; kingdom Metazoa; phylum Arthropoda; class Insecta; order Hymenoptera; family Tenthredinidae; genus Tenthredo; species Tenthredo mesomela. The sequence continues at coordinate 31,961,037 of OX031015.1, read as the reverse complement.
AAGTTAAAAGCAGCTTGCAAAATATTAGAGATTTGCAATTACGCTTTAATTATACATAAAATGTAAATACATATAACTATAAAGCGGAAACTTGAAAGAATCCAAATCACCTCAGTCCCACAATTTCAACCTTGTAGAGTGACAAATTATCTTGACTTGAAAAGAATTTCATTTAAAAATGATTTCAGACGTGTGAAGTAATTACATTCTACTTCAGAATAAATTACACAAAATTATACAATGAGTCCTGTGCGCTAGAGGCGCGACTTAAGTGACGAAAGAAAATTGAAGTATTCCGACGCTGAAAGTCGACGCATTTTTTTTTTTTTTTTTCACTGATGAAAATATTTCTTATTCACAATAATTAACGCATCGAATCGTCAATTTATAATCATCATTTTTCAAGTTTTTTTGGGTAGTTAATTTTCGCAAATGAAATACCAGACCAGGGCTCGACGACAATCCTTGACATGTGCCATGTCGATCCAAGTCCCAAAAAAATATAAAATTCAACAACGATGACCCACGAAATATACCGTCCAATCAACGGATACAATTCGAATGGTATAAGTGCCATCGATAATTACCACCCGCATTTGTGCCATCTGCAAACCACACTATTGCAATAAATCGCACTCTGTCGAGTAGAGATTAGTCTCTCCGCGTACGCATGCGGCTCATCAGATACCGGCAGTGGGCTATGCTAATTAATGTAGAGAGTAGGTGCAATTTGCTGTATATTGGCGATCGGAGGAATGCCATAGGGTGGCATAAGGCAGACGGCGCGGTGCGGTGCGGTGGGAAGATAGAGAAGTTATTGAGAAAGGGAGAGAATTCAAGGGATTGCTTTACTATAAGGGTTTGTTATGATTGTGGGACTATAGAGGGTGGAGATATGGTTGGTTTGACGAGGTACATGGGCAATTCGATGGCTGATGGGTTTACACAAGCTGGTGTCGTTGTTCGATAGAGTTTTCGGGCTTATACAGGATTATCGAGCTCAGTGTAAATTTCTGCATGACATATATATCTGCGGATTTGACCGTTCTAAGTTTACTAGTCCGTTTGACCTGGCTGTCCCCGCGATCAGAGGTGTGAGAAAAGGCCAGACAGGCTTTGTGAATGTTGGTTCTGCGAAGGGCCACGTAGATGGAAACTCGAATTTTTTGACAGCCCAGTAATTAGAGGAGAAACTGAATGGCCGAACGTTTTTCTTGTGAAATGTTGCAGAAAAACGACTGAACGCTTCAGGTGGATTTAGGAGTGCTTCGTGCCTCGGGGTAATTAAATAGGCTCAAAGAGAATGAGTATGTGCTTCCAAATACTGGATTATGAAATGAGTTTCCTTCGCCGCTAAATTGGCGTTATAAAAACGCAATTATATATACCAGTTCCTGCGGTTAAATCGGATGTTTGGATTATGTATTCTGAAAATTGTAAATCCGTAGATAAATCGTCGCTTTCTCGCACATCAATAACAGCCTTCTGTTTCGTACTGCATATAATTATATAGTATAAATCTTGTTAAACCATACTGTAATTAAAGATATCAAAAAAACAGTTTCATAAATATCACGATACGAATTGATATGCTTGGTTATCTGGTAGTGCACGTTTCGTTCTGAAAATCCTTCAACCTCTGAAGCTCGAGAATATGTGAAACTTGCAATGGCTGCTGTATTTTCACCGTTCATTCCTATTGACTTTGGAGGCAATGTTGACGTTGATGGATTGATCGAATATCTTTCTGGGCAATATTTGCTATCCTCGGTCCTTTTCACCTTGCTGAAAGTGTGTTGTCACATTGAAATGTAATTTGTAATTTCAGTCAGTCTGATTAACACGACTGCTGCAGTTTAGGCGGGTTAATTGAATTCTAACGTTTCGACACAGCTGTCCACTGCACTCGAATAAAGGGCACAGATTTAATCAACGAATCCTGTGACGTATAATATTTGATTAAAAATCCAGTTCCAGATGATTTTCTTCACCTCATGATTAACGAAACGAGGCTTGTGTACTTTCGTGGAAATATGACAGAGGATGTAGTCATTATTTTGACATTTCACTGACTCTTATGATATGGCAATGATCGGTCAATATCACACCATAGCTACCGGAGCGAGTTTTTCTTTTTTTTTTCCCCCAGTGGCCAAATTATGTTCACTATCCCACAATAAGTGCAGATTATTACGGGCAATAGGTATAAGAGCCTCAAATTTTTCCGATCGATTTTCAATCGTCGCGAAGGGCGAATTGAGCTCGACGAAATTGATTCCTTCTCCTGTCAATGTACCGTCAATAAATTTCCCAATCAGACAAACCTACGGTGAAAGCGTCAGCGCTAAGATAAAATGAGGGCGAAAATAGGCAGCGAATTGGCCAGAAAAAAAAGGGCAAAACATTTATAAATTGGATGTGTTAAATTTTCATTTTGATTTATATATATAAAAAAAAAAACGTCAACTGCGCTTATATGCGACGACGCTTTTCACCCTATAATGATAAGGCATAGTTCGCAAGTGTTTCGCGAATCACATAATAAATTACTCGGCTTGGACGTGGCGAAGGTTTTTTGTATTCAGAGTCTCTAGCTCTCTGCGGTTATGTGTCCCATGGGTATGCATCTTTATGTGATTTATTTAGGGTATAGGTATGATATATGTGTATTTACATAAATTGGTACAACATGGACTCTTATATTTATAAAACATTGTTATTTAGAAACTTTGAAAATTATCGACTCGCGATTTTATATCCACACTAGATACGTACACAATTTTATAAAAATAGACTTAACTCTTATAATCACTCTTGGATAAACCCCATTACCCTCTTTATACACTATTTACCGAACAATCGATGCTATATCTATCATCGATTCAGTCTTACCTCGCTCGTTTATTCGATACGAATACTAGCTTTAATAGATTAACAACTGGAGCCTCTAAAGTCAGGCTGATGCAAAAAGAAAGGAGATACGATGCCACAAGGTTTCCAAAGTAAACGATCAACTGAAACAACAAATAATACAGAATTAGAAACAAGTGTGTATTAGTCTAGTCCAAAACGCGTAATCGCACAGGGTGTCCGGTTGTCATGAAAATTCTGGAAACAGGAAATTCTCGCATGCGGAAGAGTAAAAAATGATTAAGCTCATAAATCTCATTTTTCAACCTGTTTAACTCTGAGGACGATGGATATGCAAATTTAAAAAAATTTCCGAGATTGATATCATCGGTTAGAATGTCACCTGGGTATATATTTGCTACTCATTCATCTTGGCGAGGGAAAAAATTCCGATAATTACGTCCGAAACCTTAGTAAATTTTAATGGAAAATAATTTAGAATTTTTTTTTTATTTATTTTATTTTTTTTTAATATTCTTGAAACATTCAAGCTTTTTTATAACGACCTTAATGTAAGTATACGTATCCATGTATACCGGGAACCTAATGAAGTTATAACTTTACGCGTATACATATAGATATATATCTCAACAGGATCTATGGTTCTTATGGCATGCTGAGGTTTCGGTCTCCTTGTAGCAAGGGTAATGTATCAAGTGACTTCACGTTAAAAGCAAAGTGTGATTTTCCAGAAGCAGGAAAAAATTGTATGAAAATTGCGTTAGCGAAATAGAATGTTATGTAATATGTACCAAAGAGGATCTCGCGAGACTGTAAATTTATTTAAGAAATTCTTGAGCCTTTCATTATACGCACTGATAAAAATTAGAGCAATATTCATTGCACTATACTATCATCAACCCAGAAAACTAATTTCTGTATTGAAAACCCATTTTGTTCAACTGCCGAAAATAGTATGACTATAGAAGCAATAAATATTTCTGAAATTTTCATCCGCGAATATCGCTGGCCATAAGTGTTATACTCACCACAATACCGTTGTGCAAATGCAACGGACCGTCCATCTGCACGGTGGTAATCATCATGATTACAGGATGCACGAGGTAAGCGCAATAAGTAAGTCTTGAGAGGGGATACATGAGTCTTAGTGACAGTAAACCATCTACGATAGAAGCAGATCCTGTGCAGCATTGTACGACGATGAATGCTATAGCTACTGACCATGCTGTGTGTCCCAAGGAAGCATAGACCGAACTTAATGTCACTGTGATACTGTCTGGATAAAGACCATAGACAACTGAGAGCATGATGAAGGCTGACAAAATCCATCCGATCACTTTTGCATACTGATAAATTAAAAAAGGTGGAAAAGATCAATGTATACATGAAAATATTGCTCACGTGTTAAGTATCGAGTATTATCTGACATCACTTACAAGTGGTGTGCGAATTATGCAGTTGGTTTTGAACAAATAGTATCCTGTGATGGTGCCGATCAGATATGGACCCGCCCTGAGCCATGGTTTGTCGTAGAGTTCGTCAAACAAGGCGAACGGTTCCTGAATTCTGATTAGGGAAATCGAATAAAATTAGTTCAACGAGGCATTCAAATCGAGGGACTATCCACACGAGGTGATTTACTCACCTGGCCACGTAGTCGTTTTGATAGGCTATGGAGAAGGTCGTGAAACAAGATGAGATGATGAGAAAAATTACGGATACTGCCACGAACTTGAAGTATTTCACCGAAAGTAGTAGCAGAAATATTCCAAGGACGTAAAACTGGGTGTCGTTGGCCATGTACCAACTCCACAGCATGCACTAGAATTATTATTTTTTTTTTTCTTCAATGATTGATGAACTCTTAACCCGTCACGTTATTTTCAGATAATTAATGAACGCTTCGATAGTATTACACACCGTCGATGATATCGACGGATCAATAATAACCTTTCTAAATACTGTTAGTTAATACAGATAGGAGTTTCAAACAGGGGATCACGATTCTCTGATCAAACTTTCAGGCTGGAAATAAACTCCGATACTTGATGCCGAATGGTAAAATTTGTGGATATTTTACGTTTGATACTTCAAAGGGTAGCTGGTCACGCGAATTTTAACGAGACTTGACTTCGTTCATTCCAGGGTCTCCTGGGCTTTGCTCTAAAGTGATTCATATATCGACGCCAATGGAGACCATCAGGAAGCATTGACTAACTACCGAGAGAATATAGATATATATATCTATGTGAGAGTTTTCCTAGATCGTTTCCCGATAATTAATTCCACTTCTTGGCGCGGTGACCTGTAGAAAATGCCTCGGAGAACAGAACTTGGCCAAATGTACATTGGCAACTTGTTCAAAGACAATTCACGCCACTTAAATAGCGCTTCTAGTTCCCGTTCTGAGCTACTTTAACCAGAAATTCCACGCCTTCTAACAAAGTACTTTTGTCAACTCACCATTTCTGTCCGAGGATAAAGTGAGTTCAGATATAGGGCGTTCCTCCACCAGTATTTATCGCATGTCAAGTGATCCATAACTGCTGGAAAAAATACTGTTCGGGCTTGAGCTTGTCTCATCGCGACTTCGTTCATTCCCAGTGCGAACAAGTATGCTGGTGTTAATCTAAAGGGATTCAGAATATTTTGAGACTCGCTCTTTCCGTTCGTAATATCAAATAGAATTTACGTTATTTTTATTTACCTGATGAATCTGTACACAATCATCACTGAGAACTTCAGGAAACTTGATTTCAAAAAATTCTTCTTGTGCGTCTTTACACTTCCCAGGGAACGATAGTAAAGCACTGTCAACAGGAGGCCACTAGAATAGTTGAAATGTGAGACTCCGTTTCGTTTGCCTTATGACTTTGTTTGGATTATCATTCGATTGGGAGATCTTGCTTACCTAATGAAGAAGAACGTGTCTACTGAAAACGTAGCATTGCTTATAGTTTGGAACATGAAGTTCCTCTCAGTGATGGTCCTCAACATTTTATTCTCTGCAATGAGAATAGGACAGAAATTATTTTTTAGAAAAAAAAATAAAAATAAAAAAAATGAGCTTAATTACTGCTATCTGCAAAAGTGACAAAGCATCTCTTGGTGTGACATGGCCTTCATCTCACCTTAAATTCATTGCCTAGTAGACAGGCGGCAAAATAACGAGTACAAAAGGAACTGCGAGAAATGAGGAGAGCGAGGAAGTGACAGGGAGGAGGGGAAAAAAGAAGTTAGAAAAAGAGTTCTTAGGTTGGAACGTGCCGTGAAAAGTTCTGTAGCCTATATCACGGAAGAGAAAGGATCTTAAAAAGTTTTTTTTTTTTTAACTTTTTGAACTCACCAGGCGTTTTCACACTTCTATTTAAAAATAATGAATATTTTTGCGAACTGTCCAATCAGTCTGCACTCAATTTTTATCTCTGCATGATAGGATAATTAATTGTCCCTTTGACCTATAGGGCGACTCGCTTTTATTGTTAATTACTTTTGCTTACCGGCGATAGAGTACATTTGCAAGTAAGTGTGGACCATTACTACCCAGCCCAATGAAAAAACCCTCAGTCCGTGGAGGCAGGTTAAACTGTCTCGGGCTGCCGGTTCCGTGCTTATTATTTTGCTACCGTTGGTAATCGGGTTGAAAGCCAAAAGACATTTCAGCCAAAAGCCTGTAAAAATAAATAAGAAAAAAGGGTTGGAGCCTATTAAAATTCGGGATTCTTGAACGGCCCATAAACTAATGCTGCACTAATAATAAAAATAGGATCATCATCACGGCGTCACACGTCGTTGACATTCAGTATTCACAATGGAAACGCGATATTTATCACGTGGGATCAAACCGCTATACTTTTTCACCTAAAATGATAAAAGTTGGAATAAATCGGCTCGTAAAACAAAGCCGTCCGTCGTAGGTAGAGTAATGAGAAAATACTTTATCCGAAGATGATATGGATTTGAAATTTAACTAGCAGATAGCGCATTATCGAGTAGGTAATATGGTTATGAAGGTGACGACGCGTCTAGACCATATAGAAAAATTTCAATAATCTCCAGCTTTATATAGATTATATGAATTTAAAAAGTGTCCCATAATGTCCCACAAATCCACTCTAGTTCGATTTGTTCACGGAGAGATGAGTCCTGCGGATTAATTCCTCTTCAGATACTAGAAACGTGATTATTACAAAGACTAGTGTTTTATCCCGAGGGTCAGACTAGATTTATAGTCTACCACAATCTATCCAACTTTGAGTTGAAATCACACGTGTAAAATGCTGACGCCTGACCGAACATTATATTATTTCTTATCCAGAGTCGCAGCCGATTTGCTGGAGGAACGCCTAAACCATGTTTCACCGTGAATTCAGTTTCAACTCACAGAATTCACTGAGAGCTAAAATCTGAACACACCATTTCTGCACTCCAATCACATCGGATAATTGCTGTCTGATGAAAAAAACTACGTACCTTTTTCTCTTTTAACCTTCTTCTTCCTCTCGTTTTCATTGCCCTTTTTTTCTACCATCTCACTTTTCTCAATCAATTCTTTGCTGTTATCTTGAATTATTGATATCCGACGTTCGTCTGGGAAATTTTTGTCCGGATATGTACTGATTATTTCATTGTTATTTCTGCTGTTCGGATTTTCAACGTCTGACTCTTTACCTCCAATATCATTGTATTCGTATACTGTAGCGAGTATCATCAGAAACAGTATCACTCCCGCGACACCACTGAAAATAAAAAATTCATCATATCGATATACTGTGTACTATACGCATATATGTATATTATACATACATAATACATATGTTAGAGTTGCATGTATATATTATATTCACTATGAAATTCCCGTCTATTTATGAATTTTTTATTTATTTTTTTATTTCTCTCGCTCTCTCTTTTTTTTTTTTTTTTTTTTTTTTAATCGGAGTTTGGAAAGAATTTATCGTAGATTCGCGTTTTAGCAGTACGTATTTAACAGACCGTATAGGTACCTATATATACATACGAGATGCGGGGAAATTAATTTCACGTATAAATTCGTATATTACTTTGTCGTTGGATAGATATTATATTATACGCAACCGTATATAATAAATTGGGCGATCAGTCGATCAACTGACAAGATCAAATATCAATTCGCCAATCAATCAACATCGTTGATCAAAGCGTCAATTCATGTGTAATAGCGCATATACCTATGTATACCTATATACCTGTTTGGGTATTCACGGTGATTTTCATGCCATGATTAACCAAGGGAAAATATACCTTCATATAAATTCAGTATAATGATTGCAAAAAAAAAAAAAAAAAAAAAAAAGAACTCAAAATTCATTTTTTTTTCTCTTTTCTCTTTTTTTTTTTTTTTCTTTTTTTCCGATTAGACTTATATGTCAGCCTAGCACGTGACTCTTTGTATTTTGTGGGTCTAAATATAATGTCCAAGGGTCCCCACGTGCGCGTTCTAACTTTACGACTCTTCGTTCGCGTCTCGCTTACACAGTACCACCATATTACATTCTTAGCTCCAGCAACGAACCGTTGTTCGTTGAATTATTCCGTTATTAAAGCAGCATAAAAAATATGCCGGTATATACAATTTGAGCTTGGTTTTACGTCTATAGGGAAAAGGGGAGGCGGGCTTGAGGCGAGTCCTTGGTCTCGCGGGACAATGGAACACAAGGCTCTGTGTTAATTATGGTATTTCAGGGCTAAGGTTTAATGGTCGAATCGCACAGCCCGCCATCCCTCGTCGTTTCATTGCTAGTGGTATTCGCTATAGTCTTTTTAGTCAAAAAACATAATTCAAGTATCTAGCTTTGATGCGATATTAATATGAATATAATATGATTAACATTTTTCAAACGTTATGTATCACTTTTTCGAGATTTGAACTGTGAACCGGGATATAAAACTGTCCTACGATGCGTGAAAAGCAGCTCCAACGAGACCCCATCACCCGCATGTATACGTAAACCACTCGGAAATGAAAAAGCTCGTGTGACTACCGACATGAAATATTTTCAAAATAGCTTTCAACGTAGGTACCGCTTTAAAAGAGCATCCTTGTACGTGGCTCGTTCGAGCGCAATTTAACATTAAAGTAGCTATCTGTATATCTTCCATCCAAATATCTGAGTGTAATATAGGTGGGTGTACCCACGCAATAAATCAATATTAAACTTTATTCGCTCGTAACATTCGTGAGAAGCGTGTCTAATAGGGTGGTTCAAAAAAGACCTAATTTCTCAGATGTTGCTGCTCATCCGTGAATATGTTGTTTGTGATTTTTAAAAATTATTCCATTTTTTTTTAGCTCTATTGGACAATATTTACTACTCCCTCAGTGAAGTTGAAATTTCGAAATTTTTCCATTTTTGGCAATTTCAAAATTCTCAGGTCAAAGCGCTCATCTGGCTACCTCGAGATTCTCATTCAATGAGCATGTTGGTTCAAGATGAGACTCGTACGATAATATTTAGTAGTGCCTCGGAGACATTGGAGTTTTTTTTCAATAGTTTGCGTTTTTTCGGAGATTCGATCGCCAGGTGCTGCTCATGAGACAGTTCCATCTTACCAATATAAGGAAGAAATCCAAGCAGTTTGCAGTCTGCGGGACTATTTTTACTAGGTGCCTCATTGAGGGCGACTTTCCTTCAAGTAAAATTAGCAACATGAGGCGGTAGTAAAAATGGTCACACAGACTGCAAACTTCGTGTACTTCTTGCTTAAAATGGTAAGAAAAGACTGTCTCATGAGCAACACGTGGCGATCCAATCTCTAAGAAAACCCCTAAATATTGAAAAATCTTTAATGTCTCTGAAGCAGTACTAAATATTATCGTGCGAGTCTCATCTTGAACCAACATCCTCATTGAATGAGAACCTAGAGGTAGCGAGATGAGGACTTTGATATAAGAACTTTGAAATTGCCAAAAATGGCAAAATTTCGAAATTTCAATTTCACTGAGGCAGTAGTAAATATTGTCATATAGAGCTCAAAAAAATGGAATAATTTTTCAAAATCACAAACAACATATTCACGAATGAGCAGCAACATCTGAGAAATTATCTCTTTTTTGAACCACCCTAGTGTCTAATCGTAAGTCAGCTATGATAGATTTTAGTTTTTATTCTAAATTTCACGCATATATATGTACCTACTGTACACAATTTCTCATTCGTTACGTGAAAAATAATCACAATTCACTGTCCGTAGAGTATTCAATCGTTTAATGTTGGGACGATTACACGGAATGCATTTGAGAACGCGATCGTACTTTCACGAGTGTCGAGTGTAGGCTTTCTATTATATGTTTACGTAAGAAAAGTGAAGCGAGCAATAAAAGTGAATTAAAAACGCTGCAGTTAAGTCATCGAACTGCATCGATTAACGAAAATCTTTATTAATTTTTTAATCAGCTTGCGATTTGCGAAACTATATTTTCAACTATCGAAAAGATCGCGATGTTCTTATAACTTTGGCTATATATTTATATCACAGGCTTCGTATCAACGATACCGAAGATAATTGAGGCTGTGGTAATAATAGCCGCAGAAGATTATGGCGTAAGAATTTGTCAATCCGTTATTCCCACACGAATCTCGTACCTATATACGTTTCCGGATATTTTTTCTTCCAATCCTTATACTGACTGGCGTCTGATGATCATAAGCCGCAGTGAATCGATGAGCATCTTTGAGGATCGTAAAAAATAAGAAAAAAGAAACAAAAAACTAAGCACCCAGGGAAACGTTATACGATCAACGTGAGTCATTTCGTCGCGTCAGACTTTCCTGTCAATAAAAAATGATCGGTAGTATATATGCGAATTTTAGCTGGAACTACTGTAGATTTAACGCGTTTGTATCAGACGGTATACCCCGTGACGTGTAGGCATTAGTCTCGAATCTAGAACATAGATTGTAGCCTACCTTGAACCACAGAAATTTATGCCTCGCCATCAATAATAACATGTGTAGCATAAATCGATCGTGAATTGAGAAGGGTCACACTTATTCTACGTTCGGTGTAATCTGAATTTTTTCATACCCTTATGACTGAGGGATTTTATACAATTAACTAATTAACTTTCATTTATATACGTTCAGGATTATAATTCAACTACTTTGTGTTTAAATACTTCCATTGCATTTTAGAGAAAGTGAAATGCTGAACCAGCAGCGATTACGATTTAAAAGCAAAACTTGTATAACGAGGCGGATTTGGCATTGAGATAAAGATTACTTGACTGAATATGCGTTTATTTAACGTCCTGTATTGCATCTCCAATGCGGTTACTTGGACACAACTATACGCTGGATAATAATTATTCCGTTATCACTGTTGAAGCTGATAAACAAACAGAATTATCACTTTACGAAATATTCGTGTTATTTATTAAATTTCATCGAAATAAAGAAGAAACAAAAACCTAATACAAATAAACAAGCGCAGAAATCACCAAAGAATTACAACTGGGGTAGGTATTCTGTTTTGATTCATCAACGTCGAGTACCTCTTCAAATTTTTATTCCATTTTATTCATTAGACAATTTATACCGTATTGTCACTCAAGCAAAGACCTCTTCCGAAAAAATGAGAGAAAAAAAAAAAGAAACAAAAAAAAAAAAAATGTTTCAACGACCATTGTAAAGTTGAATTAACGTTTTACGAAGGCTCAAAACTCCCGCACGTAGTCAAGAATGCTTGATTAGCTACCTCTTCTTTTTGTCTTTGAGCTTACAGATTAATTATTAATCATATAAAAGAAGAAAAAAATGAAGGGAAGCGTATAATTCGTAACCTTTTTTTTTTTTTCATGATAATAATTACAATTCTGCATTTTTGCATTGAAACTCTGTGTTAAAAGTCTGTAACTATTATATACCTATACGCTTCTGTCGGTTTAATTTACTATAACTTTGAATATATGGTTCGCAAAACTTTTATTTATTTTTTTCATAAACCGCAAGTATTTTTTTGGTTTTTTGTATTGTGTCGAACACGGCACAACTAGCTACTCAGAGTACATAATTTGTAAGAAACTTCAGCTAGATTAACTGCAAGGATCCTCAGCAAAGCTTTACCTCGTTGCTTCAACATTATGATTACATACCTAGACTACTGCAGTGTATACAGTTGCATTTATAAATCTGAGGGAATCTACGTCCTTTACAATTCCTGTTCTCTCTAGTTGTTCTTAAAACTATGTATAGTACATGTATGCATTATTCTTGTTCTTATTACTCTGATCTAAATTTGCAATATTGCAACGTGGGTTGTCAGAGCAGAATATGATTTGTACTTAGTTGAAATCCAGTATCTATACCAAGTGTACCGTGACAGCTGTGCAAATTATGGAGTATATTACTATATGTATGTATGTATGTATGTACATTCAGTTATATATTAGATGTTCGAGGTTGCAAGGGTTTCTCTGTTCGCTTGGAATGCTTACTGCAGGGTTTTGGAGTTGTGATTCGCCCGGCCATATTATACACCTCCATAATTTCGTACGTCTTCGTATTAATTATTCAGGTAAAGATCTACGTTGGTCCGTAATTTCAGACCACGATGAACCTGGACTGAATATACCGAAACATTTTAGGGCCAAGTGCGGTACCGCTAATGAAATATTTGAAACACCCTTCAGTTTCTATAGTTTCATTTAAATTCGAGTCTAACCGCGTATATCTTTTCCCTATTTTAAAATGAACGTCCCTTAAATTCAATTCGAGTAACATAAATCCTAAAAACCGTCGACGTTCAAGGTGGATGAAAATCATACAACTTTTTTTTTCCTCAAACACCAGCGTTCCGCAACAAAAACAGAATTTGATTTAAATTCACATTAGACAAGAGCCACGATACGTCGAGCTCGGCTGCAGTGGGATTCGTTTAGGTTTATCATAAGAAAGAAAATAAAAAAAGAAATTCACCTTTTCTAAATTCATCATTCGGATGTTGAGGCCGCTGAACACCTAGACAGAAATATTTGGATACAGTTCACGTATCCCTAATCACTAAATGACTCGGAATATCGAACAGCTGGAAAAGTATTTCATCTAATTCTTATTAGACGAAAAGCACATGAGGATAATTCTGCACGGTAACGCAATAACTAGTTGTGTAAGCAAAAGTTGCAAATTCATGAAAAGAAAGTTGAAAGTCTTATACCTATATATGCAAGCTACTGCAGTTGCACGCGTCAACGCATCTCTAACCGAATCCTGTTCTTCCGATAACATGCGACTGGCTAAATATATGAACGGCTATAAATTCCCGTGTTTTTCAATTTTTGCATCGATTATTCCCAGAAATATATTCCCGTTTTCTAATGTTCATATACAAGGATTTTCATGGTTTTCATTCCGTGTTACTCAATCATTTTAATCGAATGATTTTCCCTGTCTTACTATATCTTTGTGCCACACGTAGATAACTTTTCAGCTTTCCAACTAAAACCGGGTCATTGAACAACGTCAAGCATTCGTGATTCGCGACGAGTTGCAAACGAACGAGTTTGCGCAGTTCTCGTAACATTAGCTAACCGGAAGTCGCGAAATGCTTGAGGAATATTTTAACTTCGATTCTATACCTACTATAGAACTGACTGCTGGACAGCCGGGGGATCATATAAAGCTCGAATTTTTTTCGTCACATTCGAGTCTCATTTTTTATTCTTGTCATTCCATTTCGGAATTTCCTGTTATTTTAAACGTCACACGCACTGTTACATCTTCTTATACTTCATGCTATTCCGAAGTTTAACAAATTCATAATATATAAATCTCTATAGATAAAAGGATTTCAGGACAATGTTGTCTCAGTCCCTTTACTCATTACGCGTTAGCATCATCCTAGATTGTTTTCATAGAATATATATTTCATTTTTGAACCTCGGGGGTTAATTAAGTCTGTTCTTCAAAAAGGTTCCTGCTAGCTTTGTGGTCGTTAGCTGACGGTCAGATAAGATTTCGAGAGCTTGTGGTTCGTATACATAGAACCCTCATAAATGCTGCAGTACGAAACAAACTTCCCTGCGTATTATAATTATAATCTCTATACTATGAGATTACAGAATTAGCTTATACCCCCCCGGTAAGTAATTAAATCTTTAGGTATTCGATAACGAGTTAAATTGTGATAATTGTTTCATGAATTTTTGATAAATTTAAAACTGAGTAGGTATATTCCGGAGTAAAATTTATTCCATTTTTTCTTTTTCAAGTATAACCAAAACCCTGTGAAATCCTCGTCTCATATTCTCAATAGTAGAGTTCATCCAGATTATTATAAAGTATGCATTAGGTGGATCAAAATTAACACGTTTGTATAAGTACGAAAGTTTCTGACGATGAATAAAACGACCTCATTATTAGTGGCTAATTTCTGGTTAGCTGAACAGTACGAAAGTTGAAAACTCCGATCTATTCATGCCAACGAAATTGCTCCTATTCCGCGAGAAAAAAGAAAAAAAAAAAAACAAAAAAAAAAAAAAAAACGAGATCTGTCAGAAAGTTTTTGTCGCTCGTTTGATATTGTCATCTGAATTTATACAGTGGTGAGATTTCACGCGTATGAAAATACGAGTTTTAGGGATAATTAACCGCGACAAGTAGGTATATATAGCGAGTAGCGACGGTGAAAGTACATAAGGGGACATGGGTGAAAAAAACTTTCGAAAAAAGTCTCTTAAGAGGTCAGACTGGGTTTGGATCGATCATGTGATCAGTGGGCCGCAGCCTACCTTCATGGACGTAAAGGTATAGTGCAAACTGTCGAGTGTGCCTCCTGGCTCGTGAGAGGAGAAATGAATTTTCCCTTTTGCTTGTGTGCGTTAGGACCTAGAGCCTCGAGGCTTAGCTGAAAGAGGAGTGGTCGTGATTGTTCCTTTTTACTTACGACAGGACGTGCACCTTTGGATCAAGCCAGGGAGAGTAGTCGGTTGCTGGAACAGGCTTCACCTTGGCAATATGAATTTTCGGTCCGGATGAACGATGCGTAAAATTTCCCTCCCTCTCGACTCTGTCAGCAGTCGCCCTCAGCATTGAAGTTAAAGAGACGCGGTCACAGGAACCAGGTAGGCAAAGGCCGAGAAAAATTTGTCGGGTCTGCCGGAAAATAAGGAAGAGAGAATTTCCATCATAACTTCGTAGAAAATAAAAAATAAAAAAAAAAATGAAAAATAAAAAAATACGAGAAAAATACCTCATATCTAAAAATAACCCATGAATAAAATTCCCAGTTTTTTTTTTTTTTCGTTATTTTGTTATTAAGGTTTCGTCTTTTCTACGCCGATCCATGATCAATCATTTTTCACACATTTCTCACACATATAGATCATCGCTTAGCTTGTGTCCCCAAAGATTTTACGAACGTTAACTTTACCTGAGTTCGAACCCGCGCAGTATAACGCAGAGTATTTTGATAAATCCTGGAAAATCTCCTTAAGCCGTGTGCTTCTTACTTCGGGAATAAAATATTTTACAGAATCAGCTTACGATCCTTCCTTGTCTTCTTTTTTTTTTTTTTTATCTCACTCTTCGCCTTCTTTTCATATTTTTCCTAAACTTTTTACATTTTCTTATCCTTTTTATTCTTGAATTTCTTTTCTTTTTTTTTTTTACATTTTCAAAGCACGTAAAACGGGGTCGAATCTTCACCGCTACTTGCTCACCTCCCGCCCCTACGCGGTGAACTGTAATCCCCTTTAATCTAAATCTTGAAGAGTGCAGACAAAGACACTTCAAGACATTCATCGAATTCGAGAAAGACGGACAGCTCGGTCACTATATGCGATCGTTTTCATTTTCCGAACTTGTTTCTTCACTTTTGTAAATCTATTTATATATACAACAATTTTGCTTACCGAAGGTGCGACATCCTCAGGTAACGTCAAGTACATCCTGGCTACGTGAAATTGGATGGGATAAGGCGGAGAATCGTCGGGTAATCCGTGCGGTCTTTTTCTCTCCGCATTGTCCAGTTCCTTGCATAAAGTGCTTGAGCCAAGCCAAAAATCATTTCCAAAATGAAACTGGGACGAGTAACGACCGCTTGCATCAAACACTGCGAGAGTGAAAGTGATAGATATAATATAAAATGAGGAAATTGGAGCTATGAATAAAGTTCCTGGAATTTTCAAAATTAATAAATTCTTTCACATTTTTCCTCGTTATTACAAGGATTATAGAATAATCGTAATAAATTTTTACCAGTTTTGATTAATTTTACTAATGAATGTTGAACTTTTGATTCAAAGGCTTAGAGCTTCAGTCATGGTATATAAAAGTAATTGGCACGTTAAAAAAAAAAAAAATAATAAAACCCGCTTTGAATACCGATATAATGTAATATTTATATATATTTTAACGAGATCGTCGACATGATTTGGCGTGGATGAAATTTACTTCGTTATTATTTATAAGGTATAAAGTCTTTGAGTATGAAATTTTATTTTTATTTTTGCGGATGTTAACCCAGTTCCGAAATATATACGTAACACACTCGCGGTGTGTTGCAGTTGAGCGAGGTTTTTCTTTTTCTTTTTCTTTTTCTTTTTCTTTTTTTTATACAGTCTAATAAAGAATAACATTACTTTTTTGCTTTATTTCACGGCACAGTTAGTAGGTACTAACCGTACGAGCTACTACAAAGATCTCAATAAATGTGACGCAGCTCACCAGAACCATACCATATCCCTGATCTCCCGTTTATTCGAAGAATTTTAAAAATATACGATATCATTCGACCATTTTTATTTCATATTATTTTATTCATATATACCTAGTATATATCAGTTTTGTTGAAACAGAAAGTACCCTACGCCTATAAGCTGAAAGGGTTTTTATACGGTTACCGCGGGTAACGTACCCGAACTTCGTTCATATAGCTATACTTCTATTTAGCTGGGTGCACGAAAATACCAATACTATTTAATTATCAGTGTGTAACGTATGCATGCATACTGTCAGCGCCATCTAAAATCATGCTCAGCATTTTTCCATGCTTAACGTATACACAATACACACTTATTTTCAAAGTAGTAGTATATTTGCGTGCACCAAGCCAATTATTTACTTTTTTATACAAAACGCGCATCCACGACAAAGAACATTGAATTGTAAACTCTGTAGTATACATAAAAGCTAGTTATATTAATTAAATGAAATTTCATTACTTATTCTTATTTTTAGTCAGTAAATTAATCAACGAAATATAAATCTAATATAAGCGCGGTTCTTCATTCCGACGAAACGGCACAGGCATTTGTATGTAGGTACAAGCTCTCGAAAAGAATTTCGCGTATTGAATATCCACTCGAAACTTTATTTTCGGGAGGTTAATTGGCTCGGAAGATTGAATAATGATGAGAATTATAATTGATGATGTTGGCACTATGTCCAAATTAAAGGAAACATAATGATTTTTGCAAAAACCCTTTCAGTAGTGATGCTGTGTTTATTATAGTTCAACATCTCTCTTACATTCTGGGTTCATTTTTCATATACAGTTTGCTATTTTTTTCTTTTTTTGTTCTTTTTATGATGCAAGCTTTCCAAGCTAATAAATTTTACTATTCTATAACGTCTCTGAAATGGACGTTAATTTAAATATATTACAAGTTATTGCTTGTGCGTGAACTTTGAAAGGAAACAGAAATTCGGTATTATAACTATATTCCCTCTCTTTTCTAGCTTGCAAATATCTTTGCTGGAGTAAACGTGTCAAAAATTGACTTTTTCTGCTCTCTCAGTTTAATGGGTGAAAATAAATCAACTTTTATATACCAAAGCAGTTTATCACATGAAATCCGAACGCATTGTGAATATCCTTATCTTCCGAGACACCTTCTATCGATAGACAAAAAAAATGCAATTAACCAGCATCCAGACTATTCAATTGCGAACGACGGGCGAGCAATTAGATCTTTCCGATCAGAAGGTAAACATCCAGACAAATAGAACTTTATATAGTGTCAAGAGCAAATAATTTGCCAAGAGAATTGCCTACTGTCGCCTTTAATGCTTGCAGTTGAAACGATCAGCCCTGAACTCAGAGACGCCTTATTTATTTAAGAAGAGACAAGCGAGATCTAGGTATATATATATATACTATACAGCTATGATACAACATCCGGCTTTCGTCTGTGTTTTTATTTCTTCGAAAGACAATTTGATGCAATATATTATATAGGTAAACATAAATATCGTTCTTCGATAGAATCTTTCCACTTATTTGAAAAGTATTCTCGTTTATTAAAAAAAACCTATACCATCATGGTTAGAGACATAAATATCTGGAGAAATGGTCACCTTCTTTCTTTTTTGTCGGACAATTTTCTCCGTGCATAATATATTATAAACAGTTATTACTCAGATATATCAATTATATCATAGTGAAATTAATTCAATTTTTTACGGAATAGGTAAAACATATTTCATCCAACGAGGAACTAGATATCTGTACTCGTCACATACCGAGTTATCGTTAGCCGCGTCTATATCAATTTTCCAATAACTCGTCCCACGGGATAAGGATCATCGTCTAATTTTAAAATTTGATGTCAGTTATACACTAGTGAGAGTCTTCCGCATTGATGTATACATTTCGCGTTGCTAGCTCAGCTTCAAAGTCACGTGATACAGTTCGCGGTTTTTGTCATCGATTTTCTCAAACTTTCTGGGACTCGTTATTATGTTGAAGAAAAATCTTACAGCTCTATGATATACCGTCTTTTCCAAACCCCTGGCCTTTTTATTTTTTTATTGTTTTCTTACAAATTTACAGACCGGCACTATCGCCTTGGACTCTTTCCAAAAATCTTCGAACCTTAAATTCAACGCGTTTTCTTTGCTATCTAAAATATCGTCTGCTCACTTCCTCACCAATAATCTCCGTTCAGTTCAAATCGTATGTGGGGCACGTCCTGCTATCACTATTGTCAATTGTTATATTTATCTCGTCTGCGCGATTTCCACGTCTTCTAAACGTCTGTACGTGTTACAGACGTCAACGGTGGCAAAGTTTTTGACATAAAAAAAAAAAAAAAAATTAAGAAGAAAAAGAAAATTAAGATGCATTACGATGGAAAAAGTCGAACTCTGCGAAAGCAGAAGCAATTAGTGCTAGAATTCGATGTAGGTACAAATATAGTTATTCGAGTGTAATTGTACGGATGTTATTGTATCGTAAAGCTCGTTAACAGTTAAGTTGGCTAGTTGGTAAGCCTGCCTTGGCAAGAGTTCATTGCCAGTTACGTAAAATCACCGGTCAGCAACACACGGTTGAAGTAGAAAAAAAAAAAAAAAAAAAAAACTGCATGGAGTGTAGAAAGTGCAAACTCAACACTGATGCAAGTGAAGTCAGATGAGTACGCGGAGTCTCCCCACACTCGGCCTGAAACTTATGATGTTTTCAAAAAGTTTTTCCAGAAGGGATATAAACTTTGGCTCATATTTTCGTTCAATTCTTCACGATAACTTTAAAATTACCGTAAACGCCGTTGATGTGCATCGAAAATTTTTTCCTTTCTCAACCTTCATTCATATTATTGCATTATTGCATAAACTTTTACCAATAATCGTAGTGAATTTAATCGAAATTCGTCAGATTGACAAGGCCAATGTCGGTCAATCGATGGCGAGAATTGTTACGTACCTATACCTACTCGAATTTTAATTAAATTTAGGTCGAGTGTTCTCTACCCAATAAAAAACGAGTACCTATACCAATGTACCAAACTTCGATTTGTTATAACTTTGATATTCACTGGGCGTGCTAAATTGAAACGTCCATCAAATTGCAATACGTGCAGGATCGTACCCTGCAGGGTTAAACTAGGTTAAATTGCACATTCTCATTGGTTAAAAAGTGCAACTGAACTTTCTCCATGATAATATCTATCAAACGACACTGTTGCAACCACTTGCAATATCCAAGCTCATGCAGAAATACCAAGATTAATGCAATCCGCGGAATAGGTAATAATTTTTTTCTCTCTCTGCATCCGTCCAACGCGATTCGTCCAAATTTTGCTTCCCTTTTTCTTTTCTGTTTTCTTTATATCATCTCTGGACGAATAACTGGGCCATAAAAATAATCACTTAAATCAGGAGAAGAACTTCTTTGCGGTAGTCCTTTGTTAAAATAAGACGATAGAGAGTGAGAGAGAGACAGAGAGAGAATACTCGTGTTGCGGAAATTTAATGAGGTTGACGACAAATTTCTATTCCTACTATAAATTTTTTATATCTTTTTTTGCTGCTACTAAAATCGTTACTAATTACTTTCTATAGGCCCTTCGAGCAAAAAATAATGATGACAGATGATGATCGGTCTCGTAATTTTCTAGATTTTATTCGAATGTTCAAACATGCGCAATTATAAAGTGAATGGCAAAGACTCATAAATAGGTAATAATATAAGTAGATTGTAAAACTGTTGAACTTAATTGAAACGGGAAGAGATTTTCATGGCTCATCTTTCGATGGAATGTAACAAAAGAATAAGAATAAAGGGAATAAGATGTTGTAGCAATAAAACGCGAAATGGGTCGTCAGCTTAGTCGCAGGGATGTACTTTCGCGCACGTTTGATGCTCCTTGAATTGGACCTGAGATTTTGTCTTTTCACGTTATTATTATAGTGTGCCGAAATCTGTTCCGTATTACAATTTAGAGGCAAATTGAAGCGCAGCATATTGTTAGCCCAGGTGACAATATTATCCAGCGATAAAAAAATTTGGAAATAATTATGTGCTAAATTAAAGATTTAAAGAGTTGGGGAATTTGATATACTTACTTTTAGCAGCCCATAAGCTACCGTTTCTTAGCGAGTGTAAAAACATATCCATGTCGTTTTTACAATTCCCACTCAATTTCCCAGGGATCTTTTTCCATTTCAGAGGATCGTAGATATCCGACAGCCACTGAATGCTGTTCGCAGTTTTACCCAATTTCTCCTCCATGAAATCCAGGTCCAAATCCCTGTCTATCTTCACGTCTTTCTCACCGATTGTCAGATATTTTTTCCAGTCTAGTTCTGGATTGTTTTTACTAAATCCAACCAACGGTTTTTGGTCCACAGCCACACCTGCTGTTTCCGTAAAATCATCCGTAATATTATACTTTGGATATTCGATTTTAACCGGTTGTATTATCCCGGGTTTACTCAATCGTAATATGTTGGATTCATTTTCAGAAAGAGTCTTCACGACACATTGAAACCCCAATACCATAAAAACGATATGTTTAAAAAAATTAATCATTTTGTAGTCCTGATTTTATTCTGACGCAAATTGCCTCAATTATCTTTACTTTATTTTACGGACTGCCAAAGTACTTTCGATTTCCGTTTCTTATCTTCTCACTAAACCCATGATCATCGTCAAGTGATCAATTCATTCCTGTGCGTTAAATTCAAGAATTTGCCTCACATATAGCAAAAAAGCTCATAATATCTTCTAGCTTTCTGATATTGTCGAAATTATTTTCAGCCACTTGTGTAAACTAATTAATTTATTTATCACGGTTTCTTTTAAGTTAGATAATTTCCTCCTTCAGCCTCACAAGAATGTCTTATCGCATCCGACTCGTATCGTTTTTTTTTTTTTTTTTGTTAATTTAGAACCGTTTTTTTAACTGGACCACATACCTTCCGAACTCTTTTTTTAACGGGCTTTCTATTCTCTTATATGAATTTTTATAAGACAAACTATCTACCCTCGATAATGGGCTTCTTCAGTCTCTGGCTAAAGTATACGTGACAAGTGACATCGAGCCAATGATTTCGCGAAAGTTTCACCTGAACCGTATGTGTAGGTTAGAGCATACGCACTGTATCGAACGCACTGCTGTATGCTGTTGCATCGAGCTATGCCATTCCCTTTCCCCATGGATGCATTTCTCTCTAAAGTGCAGTTCGGTCGGTCACAATTCGCTTGAGATGTTATCTGTGAGCTTAAGACTTTTTTTCGTCGCCTATATGTCTCCTTCGTCCTTCATATATCGTATAAAACTATAGAATAACCGTCGGAAATAAATACAGAGAAGCTTTTAACGTCGAAAGTTGTTCTTCTTATTGCGTTTATTCTCGTATATAAGGAAATCTAGTGCAATTATAAAACCACTCTCAAGTCTCGATTGGATTATTCCAATCGTCCCACGTAATAAATGCAGCATATCCTGAATCGCGTGTTTCGTTGAACTATAAAAATGACGATATTTTAACGCAGATTATTTTTGGCGATTTTTCAGTTCAATGATACCGAAATTTTCTTTCAATTCCGGTTATCATCGCGCGGTAATGGCTATGGGGAAAGAAAAATTTCTCAAATGTATCTAGGTATAACGATGCAACGCGATGATATATATCCCCCGAATGTTTATCGACCTGCGGAGTTCGTGCGGGTGGAAAAAATTGATATATGCATTAACACATGAAGAGTTTTTCGCTTATCGTTTACTCTGAACTTGTAAAATGATTATCGGTCACACGTATCATCGAATTTTCACCAACGAATTGTGAATCGAACAAACAGCATGGTGCACACAGTTGATTGATGATTTCTCATTCCAAGACTATCATACATTCTGTTTTATTTCCATATGTAATAATCAATTTTCATATCATCGAATGTAATGACAGTTGATACTGATTGATACTTATTGTTAGTTTGATAAATTTACACCATCATATTTGAACCATGCGTGAGGTTTGAAAAACGGTGCTGCAATACTTTAATTCGAACTTATTCATGTTTGCTGTATAGTATGACTGTAATAAAAATTTACATTAAACAACAATTCTACATTCTATATCTAATAAATATACAGATTTATAACCAAGTGAAAATCACTTGCATTTTTAACTTGAATATATTTGTCAATTTATTCATTTAGGTACTTCCTTCAAATCTAGTTGAAAATTTTGTCATGTACCAAAAACTGGCCACGCTTTATACGAGCAGTCCGACATTCCATTTTTAATAATGACTAAAGTAAAAACGAGATACCTACTGCTACTCGTAAGCATATATTTCATCATGCTTGTCATACATCAATATTGCGTACATATACGATAGGTGAGTCCGCGATAAAAAAATAAAATAAAATAAAAAAATGAAAAATACAACCACGATGTGAGTCTCATATATGCATATATTAAGTTACAATTTATAGTCTATCACTATACGCGTTTGGCCTTTTGAAAGTGAAAATCCGAATAGTGCACATGAAAAATGAGTGAATCGCCGTTGATTAAATCTCACACAAGGCAAAGAATACAAACTAAGGGATCGACCCTCGAAAGTACTTCTTTCTTTTTCGTAATTTCGCGAGGGAGTCGATCGACGATAATATGTGGGATAATATCTTTCGTCTACTTCCCTCCGCAGGGCGTCAAGAATATAGGTTTCAAGTTCAGCATTTATCGCAGCGTTTCCTACGGCAAATTTATACCTAATGCCTCTCGATAAAACGAGTGCTATGTCCATTTTTGTAGCCAAAATGTTATTTTTTTTGTATTTTTTTTTTTTCGACACCGCCCAATCGTTCCGAACATTATACACTATCTATCGCGACTTTGTGTCGGTAGGGCTTACGTATGGTTGCCTAAACGATTTGTTAGGGTATTAAACGGAAGAATAAATCTCACGTAAATCTAAAAACCTCGTATGCACGCACGAGCTGTTTATTCGTTGCTAAAAACCCGCCAACAATTCGTGTGTCCATTCGAAAAGATAAGCTGAATAAAAAACGAAAAAACGAAAAAAGAAAAAAAAAAAAAAAAACGAAAAAGAAAAAGACAGAAAAAAAAACTCACAAATTTCTTTCCACGCCAAGGTCGATTAAATAATTTATATCGCTACTCGAATTATTTTTAGTCAACACCGTTGCGGGAAATTACTTTTCCGTTATCTTCTATCGCAAGCTTCGAGGATAGTATCAAATTTATCGGATAACGTCACGGTTTCGCTATACCCCTTGGGGCCTGACACATTGCACCCTTTAACGCCACCGCACGAACCTCCCGATACTAAATCCACGTTGTCTTCTGAATCAGTATACCTATCTATACATAGTCTTCGTGTTTCACTATTCTAAGTAGCGCGAATTCTAATGCTGGATTCATATATAAGAGAAGACTCTAGACTCCTAGACTTTTATAAAAATCACAATTTTGCATATAATATAATATGCATATTTCTTGAAGCGTAGCAGCTGCGAAAAGTTTTTTTTTTTTTTATTTTTTTGCGAAAAACACTATAACGAGTTTTTGTTAAGACGTAGTAAAGTTTTCGTCACAAAAAAACTGCGAAGTTCAAAATGATTTTTCTCCTTCTAATGAAAGTTTATTCAATCTCTGGTCTAGCAGCGCTCATGTCGTCTAGTTTACGTTAAGGTAAATTCTCAACGATATTAGGGTGCAGAGTAGGTACAGCTATCTCTACGCTCAGTCATCCCTGCAACAGCAGCGATATTACCTCTCAAAGTTTCCCGCAGCTAGTGTGTATATCGTCAAAAGCTATCAGACAGTATAAAATGAACAAAACATGTCTCTCGGTGTAGAAACACGAATTCAAAATCTGTCTAATAGCGCGAAGTTTGATAAAGGACTTTATATATATTGATCGCGAACACGACTCTAACTTGTATAGATAAAAAAAAAAGAAATGCTCATTCAAGCGTATATATAAAGAGATGATACAGATACCTACGCACTCAATTTACGGGAACAAATGTATTTGCATATACAATATTATATATACATATAAAGCTACTTGAGGGAAGTATGTATACGATGATGTACACGGTATATAAGTCGAAGGAGACCAACAGCGCGAGAAATTGCTTTCAGTTTTGGTACATTGCGCCGTTTGTCATACAGCGTAAAGGATACGACGACGATATCGGCGAAGTGTTATTGGCGAAATATTTCTAACGAAAACAGAAAAAGAAAAGAAAAGAAAAGAAAAGAAAAAATTACCAACAGAATGATTGATACTTTACCAGAGCTTGTTGACCTCCGGTCAATTCGTCTCTCAAGACTTTACCCCGTATATGCCTATAGTACCTATATACTAACCGGAGTTTTGCCGCATCAAAAGGTCTTCGAGCGGAAAACATATAGCCAATATGTTTGCGGAAAAGGTATATATAATATCGATTTACCATCAACTCACATTTACCACCGTACACTGATCTTCTCAATGTTATAACAAACCTTTTCAAAGTATCTCGTAACATTTTGGCACTTACCATTTTAGCCTACACACCTTCATCTTCAATCATATTGGTATCATGCTTGAATTATTTTAACACGAAATCATGCGGTTCAAACATATTATCTAATAATTAATTGACCTTTGTAAATCGATTGGAATTGGAAATCAGATAGTAAAATCTAAGATTATCGATATCTGATGTATTCTACGTTCACTAGATCATTAGCTCAGTAATTCATCGCATTTAGGTCTCAGTAATGTGCCACACGCAAAAAATAGTGCTGTCGAATTTACTCTATGAGCAGTGAATATATGGACAGCACTTTTTTGCAGTAGAAATTATCACAATAAAATTCTAGTATTGGGTACATTGGAGCAAGTGGCATTCAATACGAGTGAATGTTATCACAATTGTGATAATTTCTACTGCAAAAAAGTGCTGTCCATATATTTACTGCTCACAGAGTAAATTCGACAGCACTGTTTTTTGCGTGCATGTGCTTCTTTAAATCGGGTGAAGTGGGTGAGAGAAAAATATTTTCGATTTATTTAATTTCCTTAGTTTTTATTGGCGACTATATTTCCAGTCGACGCTAATAGCAATTCCTATACACAGACTTGTATTCTATTTAAAATCGTGAATGGGTAAAGAGCTGTGAGTAAAATCCGGCCCATCGAATTGTGTGCGTTCAATAAATTGAAAAACTGCACAGGTATCGTATTTGAACGTGATTCAGTGGTGCTGTAAAAATCTAGCTATTCATTCAGCGATAAAGTTTGATACGAGTGAGCAAGATGTATTGAGTATACCTATATATCGGAAACTCCCCTGCAATTGCGCCTTATGCTAAAGTTACACCGCTACTTTCTTTACGATACCAAGTTACGCGTGTAGTGTATATTTACTTTCAAGATGTTTAGGTATCGAATATCGTATATACGTGCAGTTATAAAGGAGTATTTTTCCAACCGGTCTGAATACCCGGTTAAAAGAAAACCGTGGAATGTCTAACGCTGTACGGAAAAAAAAATTGTTGCTGAATTTACTATGTTGAGCAGCAACATATAGGACAACACTTTTTTGTAGTAGAAATTACCACAATTCTAGTATTTTGGTATGTACATAGGAGCAAGTGAATTTCAATGTTCTAATGGGTAAATGTTACCATAATTCTTGTCATTTCTACTGCAAAAAAGTGTTGTCCTATATCTATAGCTGCTCATTTTTTCCCGTGTGCTGGGTAGGTAAGTTCTAAAAAAAAAAAATGAACGGATATACGTGTGAGATTGGTTGACAGTAATCCCCCGTCATTCACCTAAATACGGATGATGAACAGAATATTATAGCCAACGTTGGGTAAATTACTTAGATGATTAGAGGACGCCTTAGTATATACACCGAGGGAAAGCTGGAGGAAACGGGGATGCTAATTAAATTAACTAAATGTCGTTGACGCGATCTTTGATTACAACGATAGCATTGATGTACCTAGTCGAAAATTTGATGTTTCTGTTATTGCTAATGCGAGAGATCTTTTTTCAAAGATCAAATTGTCGAAATCTTGTTAGGAAATCGTATTTATAAAAAAGTATTTACACAAATCTATAGATCTTTCATACAATTAGAAAAAAAAGTAATCGGTACCTACACAGAAAAAAAGGTTAACTTGAGCCAAGAAAATTATTCTTGATTCAAGATAATTTTTCGGTCCAAAAATAAAGACCGAAATTTTCTCGAACCAAGAAAATTTTCCAAATTTTCCAAATTTTCTTGGTTCGAGAAAAATTTTGATTTGATCCGAGAAAATTTTGGTCTTCATTTTTTGACCGCAAAATTATCTTGAATCGAGTCAACCTTTCTTTCAGTGTATTACCTCAGAGTTACTTAACTTTTAGCAATTATATATTTTACGCTCGCTATATAGTTGTGAGTTTTTTGCATTTAGTATAAATGGTAGACGATTTCTCTTCAAATACTGAATTTATGTTTATCGAAACAATGCTTGACGCTATTCACCTATAGTTATACAGCCAAGAGTTCATATTTATGTTATATACTAACTGCTAAATAGAGTTAATTTCATAATAATTGTTTCGAATTACTCTGTTGCTAATGAATCATAATGAATAAATTATGTCGCATAATTGGCTGTTGAATAATTGAGTTTTCTTTCCCTCTAGCGATAGTTAAACACGTTTTGTTCGTAAGTATATATGATTAGCATACAAATTATCGGTTAACCCATATTCGTGAATAATTGATTGTATTTGCAAGATCGGTTTCACATTTCATACGACAAAGGTTTTAAAAATTGTATCAGCAACTGTTACGTTGACATCTAATTTTTGAATAATTTCAAACATTTTTTTTTTTTGTTTTTTCTACTTGCAGGATAAAAAAAAAAACGGAAGTTCGTAGGAGCCCTAAGCTGATGTGGTGTTTTTTTTTTTTTTTTTTTTTTTTTTTTTTTACAGTTGGGAAAATTCGCAAAAAATTTTATCTCACCGGTTTGACGTATATTATACGCCGCGTTTTGGTAATCAACAAAAAAAAATGCTATATAGTTCAATAAGATTTCATTTGACTCTCAAAGGAACGTAATATTCGATTTCCGATTGAAATAAAATTCGCTTTATGTATTCTATTCGCTTTAGTATTCGAAAGCAGATTGGTAAATTTAAGTAAATCACGTTATCTCTATTCAGTGGGTTTCTATTCTATGTAAAATTCCGCTAAAAAACATTTCGTATAGGTAGGTACCTATACTGTTTCAATTTGGTTAATGTTACTGCCTTCACGCCCACCCTTGTTTCATGTTCAAAAAAAAAAAAAAAAAAAACATTTAAAGAAAAAAACAAGAATAAGAAGAAAAAGAAAAAGTATACAATCGTTCATAATTTATTCGAGATTTAACTCCCTTCGAAAGCTAGCGCGGTGGCTCTATCTATCGCGAGATGTAGTCGAGGCTATAGTACCTCGGTTTCCCAACAGATTACGATGTAGAATACCTACAGTGCAGCAAACGTTCGGATCATTCCAATTCTTTTTTTTTTTTTTTCTTCGTTTTTAATTTTTTTTTTTTTCTTTTTTTTTCAGTGATTCCTATCGATTGATTAATTAATAAATGAAAAACGACGAGAATAAAAAACAAAAAAATAAAAATAAAAATAAAGAAAGAGACGTAGAGATCGGGATCGAAGTTAATTATTATCAAACCCAAGGCAATTCCCTTTCATATTTGTTTCTAACGATATATCTATATTCTGTAAAGCGTAGATTAGACACATAAATATTATGTACTGATTTCATAACTTGTCATAGACGGTACACCGTATGTAGGTAGACATCGATTCATTTATCAATTGAGAAATAAATTAGCAATGCTATCGGTTAAACTAATTCCGATACTCGACGTATCGACATTCGCTTATCTAATTTTGGCAAAAATATCATCAAACGTATGTTTAAAGATTAGAAGGTTTTTAAAATACCCTCTTCACACACGTTGTATAAGTCAGGATGGCCGAGCGGTCTAAGGCGCTGCGTTCAGGTCGCAGTCCACATCTGTGGGCGTGGGTTCGAATCCCACTTCTGACAAACTTTTTACATTTATCAGTACTGATATGAATTATTATCACTCTTATCTCTTTTTCTCATCTCGAAACTTGCACGTAAACATTTTGTGCAGAACTGATTTTAGAAAAACGATTTGCAAGTTCATAGAGAATTATAACGTCAATTTCAATTCCTTAAATGCTGTGTTTCCTGAAAGTCTGAAGTTTTTACAATTAATTTTGGTAATTGCCAATATTTTTATTCAGCAATCATTAAGGGGACCAGTACAGCGATTTTTCGAGAAATTATCATAGTCCGATATCAATTTATTTCATACCCAAAGTTCATTTCACATCAAAATATTTTTCTTTTTCAAAATCATGTGTCGTAAGGATTTCAGAGCACCGTTTGACCGATTCAGGTCATCTTAGATTCATTTTCTTCAGAAAACAAAAATCCTCATCATGTGAATGTAGGAATTTTGTAAATTTTTCGTTTTGGCCAAGTTATTTAAGAAATGAGTGATAATGATTTTTGCAAATTTGGTAAATTGATCATAACTTATGACATAATTTTTTATTTTTGAATTCCTACATTCACATGACGAGGATTTGTTTTCTGAAGAAAATGAATCCAAGATGACCTGAATCGGTCCAACGGTACTCTAAAATCCTTACGACATATGATTTTGAAAAAGAAAAATATTTTGATGTGAAATGAACTTTGGTTATGAAATAAATTGATTTCGAACTATGATAATTTCTCGAAAAGTCGCTGTACTGGTCCCCTCAACTGAATTATGATTTCCTACGTATCCGAAGGACGCGAAGAAATGGGTTTCAATTTTGCTCAACATTTTGCACAATTATTTTCTATCAATTAAATTTTTATACTAGATTGAAAACTTGTAGATAATTATTAAACCAGATAATCTACCGATTAGTTATGATGTACCTAAATTACTGGTATCGCTACACTCATATATATATTAATAAACACCTGGATAACCGGTGCAGGTGGTTATTTTTATCTGTAATAAATATGCCTATATACTTTGCAGCACGAAGAAGGTAGGTACACCGGTAAACGATCTATAGAAAAAAATACAGCACCGTTTGCACATTAAAGTTCATCCTGGTGCATGCTAATTTATGGAATTCGAATTAAAGTCGGTTTCATATATAGCACGCGCATGTTAGACGATTTGTACATTTGCTATTCACCATCTGCTGTACCTGCACAGCCTACTAGCGGTTTACCCATAGGTTCGATTTGTTGTGAAGATCCTATTAGCTATATCATTGAATATCTATTTGAGCTCAAGTTGTACATTTTTTTTCTCAATTTACCACCCAAGGTATTTCTCACATCGCGTTTACCGTATACCTACCGTACATTTAACTCAATTCGAACACACACAATTTGCTTTTACGAGCCAGCGCATGAACGAGCCTTATAGTGTGGCACTTTACGTTCTACAAATTTTAAGGTATTCATTAATCATTGGTGCAAACTATCTGCCAAAGTATATAGAACCCGAAAATTGAAAGAGTTGTTTTTTGCTGAATTTTTACAACCGTGAAATCCAGTGCCGGCCTTAGCCTCCTTCGCGCCCTCGGGCAGTATTTTTCGGAGCGCCCCTTCTAAAATGAGGAAATGTAAATAATCTATTGATTTTTAGTCTAACGAAAAAAAAAAAACAGATCGAAGATGTTCATAGAGAAATCTATATAAATCTATATAATTCTCAGGTACAAAAAAATGCAAATTTATTTGAAAAAAGCAAAAAAAAAATTTTTCAACCAAGTTCAATTATTTGACATTCGAAGTTAACTTCTTCGACTCTTTTTTTTCTTGCGAAATCTTTGATTAGAGCTGAAAAATCCAGATTCTCAACGATATCGTTTTCGATCGATAGCCTTTCTAAACTGGATAGTCTGTCTTGCAACATGGTAGACCTGAGATAGTAGGGTGGCTCTTATTTGGGGGTCAGTGGAATTTTGCCGCGACGCCTCTAGCTCGGTTCAAAATGAATTGAAAAAAATCTGGTCGAAACTTGGGCTCTCTAGCGTAACGGGAAAGCGTGCCGGTAAGTTCGTACTTCTTTCCGTTTGAAAAACATGGGATTTTTCACCAACTGAATACATTTTTTTTCACAAGCCTGTCGTTCATTGAAAAAATCTGTCATTCCGTCACTTCATAGTATCATAGTGTGTAAGTTGGTCCAAATCTTTTACAGACTATAGGAAATCATAAGTAAAAAATGATACGAGCCTTTTCGGATAGACAAAGTTGTAATTTTTCGAAATCGTCGTCTTGTCTACTGCAGTGACTCATAAGTAAAACATGATTCGAGGTGACCTACAAAATTTGCACTAATTGACACACCATGATGCTATCAAGTGACGGAATGACAGCTTTTTCCAATGAGGGACAGGCTTGTAAAAAAAAAATGTATTCAGTTGGTGAAAAATCCCATGTTATTCGAACGGAAAAAGTATGGGCTTACCGGCACGCTTTCCTCTTGATCTAGAAAGCGCAAGTTTTTCCCAGATTTTTTTGAATTAATTTCAAACCGATCTAGGGGGCGTCGCGGACAAAATTCGACCGACCCCCAAACAAGGGCCACCCTACTCAGATAGGTCTTGATTAACTTTAGTTTAAAAAAAACTTCGTTCCCCACTCGCTACTGTAACAGAAATTGTTGATAAAATTCGCATAGCAATCCATACATTGGGAATGTTATGAGACCAAAAGTGGCTTCGCCTAGTCACCATTCGGGCGCAATTCTTTGAATTGCTGAAATATGTCAATTCTATTAAACGATTCTTATAATGGGGCATCCATAAAGGACGTCCATGCTTATAGGGGGGGGGGGGGGGGGGGGTATGGCTGAATGTGACGTCCATCGCAAGAATCCCTTCTTCGGAATTTTGAAAAAAATCCATGCTTCAATAATTGAATTGGTAATTTTTCTACTGATTTTTTTACGTTTATTCTAATTTTGGAAAAATAAGGGGGGGGGGGGGGGGGGGGGGGGGTCTTTAATCGTGACCATCGGACGTTTTGTAAGAGGAAGTGGTTCAAAAAGTCATAAAAATTTGCTGACCTCTTTTATGGATGGCCCCTAACCATAATATAGAATAAAAGCTGGGGCGTCTAGCGCCCCAACTCACTCGGCGCCCTCGGGCGGCGCCCGACCTCGCCCCCCCCAAAGGCCGGCACTGGTGAAATCACAGGCTGGATATTATTATATAGGCACACAGAAAAAAAGGTCAACTTGAGCCAAGAAAATTATTCTTGATGCAAGATAATTTTGCGGTCCAAAAATGAAGACCGAAATTTTCCAAATTTTCTTAGTTCGAGAAAAATTTTGATTTGATCCGAGAAAATTTCGGTCTTCATTTTTGGACCGCAAAATTATCTTGAATCAAGTCAACCTTTCTTTCTGTGTAGGCATATAGGAATAATTTTATTTCAACGACTATATGAATAACGCTTCATTTTTTTATTTTTTATGGCTAGTAAATATGTGTAAAAATTCAAAATTATTCAGACAAATTTCTTCACATATGTTATCCTTCACTTTACTTAGCGACTAAAATTATTCAGATTAATCAGAAAATGAAAGAAACATATTTGGTAATATTTGTGTTGGATGTTGTTCTGCGCATCTATAGGTATTCCACTTGAAAAATATGTCGAGATATTTATTATCCTGCCTTCTATACTTATACGTATACCGTATATCCATTTTGTAAATTTGAAGTTAAACTTGAGGAAATTGCTTGGCTTCTAGTTGTACCTATCTTAAAACCGTTTCATCTCAGTTCGCACTCTATGTGCGTCAACATCGCGTTTCTACTTGGCTTCGCGCAGTAATTCCGTCTTCTCAAACATGGAACAAGATCGTAGGTATATAAGTACTATAAGTGTTGACTTTTTGAACTATCTTGGTAACGGCTTAGTTTACAAGTTAATTATTGGAAACATCATTTTACTGACCTCGCTAAATTTATAGTTAGGGTATCGCCTGCAGCGTACATATTAATTTTTTTTATTTATTTATTTTTTATTTTTCTCTCTTTCTTTTAGCGGTTCGAGTTGCGCGATAATTAATAGCCTGTAATAAACTCGGGATCGAGTATACAGCTAAGTGATAAAAACACGCCTAGGTCCTTACGGAAGAAAAAGAGAGAGAGAGAGAGAGACAGAGAGCGGAAAATAAAGAAAGAAAAAAAAAAAAAGAATTATATAGTAGATAATGATAAAACGCCGTCAGAATCTTTCTGACCACGGAATGTAACAGTATAATCTATCCTTTCATCTAAAGTCTGAAGATTTTCTATATGATCTCTATAGGTTTGATTCTTTTTTTTTTTTCAAAGAATTTCTAGTCATTACTTTTTTAATTTTTAATTCGATTTTTTTTTTTTTAATTTTTTTATTTTTATATCTAATAACACAAAACTAGCGTAGAAAGGTCAATTGATAACTTTTCTTACATGACGGAGCACAGTAGGCAGCAGAGGTATACTACAATAATGTAATCTATATACTCGATGGAGTGGTAATAAAAAGCGAATCGCTTCAATTAGTACCAGTTTAATTTATCTATTACCAAAAGAAGCGACTGTAACAATTTTATTCAGGTTATAAAATTGAAACATTTTCCGTTACTCAATCTCAACATCTTTTTTCGTTCTTATTTTTTATTTTTTTTTTTTTATTTATTTTTAATTTTCTTTCTTTCTTTCTTTCTTTCTTTCTTTCTTTCTTTCATCGGTTTCAACAACTTTTCGTACCTATATACAGCACCCTCGTATACATGTATCTCAAAACGAATCTACAGTTATACTACACTCTAAAGTCTAAACGCTGCTATATGTCATGATTCATGAATATACTGACTTACCAAATCTCAACAATATAATTACCCGAAGATAAGAAACTGCGTGTGAGAAATGTTACGGGCTTATCAAGATTCTCTAACATATTCTGAAATAAAGACTATATACCGTCTAATCGCGAGTCACTATCTTACTAAAAGAAAATTTTAGATGCTTCTTTTCTTAAGGCCCATCCCTAGTCGCCCACCTCATTTTGGTCGAAATGTATCACATTTCGATTATTATCTGAGCCCAGGCGTAAAAATCGCAAAAAAGGCCAACTTAGCGCAAATTCTATTTTAATTCCGAACACATAGGTCGAAAAAAATGTTCGTTTCGTGCGAAAATAGAGTCTACAGATGGTTTTTACATTGTTCGCCGAGGAAATCGAATTCGAATAATTTTTTAACAATGTAAAAACCATCTGTAGACTCTATTTTCGCACGAAACAAACATTTTTTTCGACGTATGTGTTCGGAATTGAAATAGAATTTGCGCTAAGTTGGCCTTTCTTGCGTTTGTGACGCCTGGGCTCGGATAATAATCGAAATGTGACACATTTCGACCAAAAGGAGGTGGGCGACTAGGGATGGGCCTTGAACATCATCAAGGGCCTTCTAATTCCAGAATTAAACTTTGTTTTTTATAATTTTTTACATTTTATTTCAATTTAGAAATTGACCATAATTTTAATCGCCGTTATGTGATCGTTGATCGAAATATCGAACAGGACATAATACACGTGATATAACTGAACCTAGTTTCTTATTCACGTGCCTCAAATCGAAGATATAAGTAATTGACGCACGACTTGAGAGTGGGCGAATAGAATCTTCTATGTAGGCAGAAGAAGCATGTGCATAATTAATGCCCTCGGGCTTTAACGCATCAATCTACGCCTTATATATTCAATCAAATTTTATGCCCATCAATGTCAGTCGTTGGGTTGATGATATGACCCTCTTATACTCCTACTCAATTTTTTGCTTATTTGTGCTGACAATGAGTTAGAATTAGAAGCAATTTGTCTTTGATGTTATTAAAAATGGTAAATCATGCTTTTCGATAGCTGTACCTAATATCTTTCTCCGTTCGTATACCTATACCTATACAATGACCCCGTTCACTTTGTGGCATATTACTATAATATGGCGCCTGCAAGAGCCATGAGGCACGTGACTCATCATCGAGTCATTTCATTTTTATAACTTCAAGGTTGTGCGCGAGAATCTTGGATCAGTGAACCTTACCTTACCTTGGCTATGCGTTATTCCGCATTTGACAGTCTAGTTCTCTGTGGAAAGTTGCTCACATACTTAAATAAAATTCGCTTACATCACGCGGGATGACTAACAATCATAAACCGCTTTCCGCCTTCTAATTATGCTTTTCGCTTCCCGTTCGCCTTCGACGGCCTTCCTAATTTTTTTTTTTTTTTTTTTTCGCAAATGTTGCACGGAGATCTTGAACTCGGCTGGTATGATAGCTGACGCAGCCTTGCCTCCAGCATCACGGGCAGTACCGTTAGTTAGATTATATTGAGACGGCGTTCTTTAGCGACAAGATCTGAATTGCTAGTGATATCTAAGAATATATAGGCACTTTACACAGTTTTATACAATTTTCAAATTCGTTACGGTTTTAACGAGGAATTCGTCTCGCAAAGACATGATTTCACGTGAAATGGTCCTTGAGCCTCGCCAGCATCAGAACGATTTCAACCCTCGTAGTGATCATTATCTTAACGCGAAATCCGTTTGTTAAATGACGAAGTGAATGAAAATTCAATCGCGAGTAAGGCTTGCGGTTATTAATCATTTTTAATGAGTTTTAAGTCATAACCGTGTAGAAATGATTTAAAAAAATGACATTTCGTGTAAAAATTTAGTTCAAAGTTTCGAGGGCTGATAAGAGAAGAGAAGGCTCGTTTTACCATTTCGCATTTGAATAGCTGAAAATCTCTTCTTTATTGCGACATCAATAAATACGTAAGATTCGAGTCCGTCTGCCCTTTGAGAGTCCTTGTTTTTGAATATAGAATAATGCGCGGTTACGATCATCAAATTGAATGGTGACTTGAATATATTTTTAGAATTTTTATACCATATATGTGGGTGTAAAAACAGTCTAGACTTCAAACCCTCAGCCATTCGAGACTTTTTCCATACCTACCCTCGAAACCCTCAACGTTCTTCAAATTTTTCGTCACGTCAAATGCACGAAGGTCGATACCGCACACCGAGCAATGGCAATGGCAATGGCAATGACAATGACCCAGTGCCTCTTGAAGTTGTGGTGCATTGCGGGTATACCGTTTGCACGGCGATCAGCATCCTTAAGAGTATGCTGCCCGAGCCTAGAATGAAGAGGCGTTAATGTTGGCCATACACGTGCGAAACACATTTAGGAATATATATGAGGTACAGTGTGTCGTAAAAGTGTTGCGTGTTCACACATAGATAAATGTGTATATTATATTGACTTTGTGCTATATTATTGAGTTCCTTTATGGATTGATATATAGACGAACGAGTATATTAATCTGTAAAAACCGCAGGTGAAATGAAGCAACAAAAAAAAAAAAAAAGAAAGAAACGAGACAAACGAGAATGGTGATCAAAAGTGTTCCTGGATTAGAAGAGAAGAGGAAAAAAAAAAAAAAAATTATTACAAGCGCAGAAACTGAGTAAAAAATGAGATGCAAACGAGTGTAGGTGTTAATGAGAAAGTCCGCGGGTACTAATAACACCAAAAGTTGATAACTCGGAGTTGAGAATTTCAAATTAGGCCTTTGAACGTGTTGCTTTTCTGTACATACACATTCACTTGCACTATGAGTAGGTATACGTGTTTTTCCCAGTCTTTATGAATACATATTTACCCGCGGGTATTTTACCATCACGTAAATGAGTAAGACCAACTGCTGTTGGTAATCTCGAGGGGAAATTGGGTCTCGTAAAAGGCCATAGAATTCACTTCGGAATTGACTCGAAATTGAAAATGAAACATTCAGTTTCACTACAGGATTGCACGGGGTTTAAAAATTCATTCCTGCGGGACGAAGGATAAACATATTTCGACTGATCGTACTATCACGATCCCATTTCCTGCGTCCGTTCATTCATTCATTCATTTCGTAGTACAGATTGAAACAAACAAACTGATCATTTCCTAACTTCGATAATTACTAAACTGAATTAAACAATTCGAGTAACGAATTCGAACGAATTAACGAACTTCATCTGAGGATCACCGAACAACTCGAAGTTGGTTCATACCACTTTCCTCAAGGACTTAAACTAGCCTGAAATCTCATTGTCAGAGTTTTCAGACTTAATCACGAATAGTACCTACAATTACAATGGGACGGGGGTTTGCGTGTCAAGTTGTACACCGTTTGCAGTTTCGCACGTTATTGACAATGAGACCGGAGGTAGTAAAGACCTACGTACAGTTCACTGACTGTATTGAAATTTTAGTTAAAGGAAGTGACAACGAGTTTTGAATACAGGTCACTGGCACTCTGCACTGTTATAATTACGTTCGAGTCTTGACTAATGATTTGATTGCAACTAATGACTAATCACTAGCCATACTGCAGCATTCCAGGACAACGACATTAAATTATTATTAAAAACTCTAAGTGCAAGTTGAAATTTACAGTTAGCCTTAATACGTTTCAAACCATGAAACAGGTGTTGCCGCATGAAACTGTTACCCAGAGTAGAGTCTGTACCTATAGAAGAGCAATTTCATTATACATTAAGCAATCGTATTTTTACCGTTCTCAATACTCGGATTGACTATCGATTCCACATTTAATTATTACTAGTGCAGCGTTCCACAAATAGCTACAATTTTTTTTTTTTTTTTTTTTTTTCATCTGTTACTAGATAAGCAGCTACTAGATCATTCCGACATAACGATTCATAAATTATACGGTTTAATGTTCTTCAGTATCTCGAGATACTCGAGTCCAATTAATACCGGACCATTTTATCACAAGTTCTTTCTTTTCGTTGTTCCGTTCATTTATTTCTGAACCGATATCGGCTATCCATTTATAATCAGCGTATTAACTGTCGTTCTTCAATTTACCTATAGAAAATAGATTATGAGGATCGAGTAGTACAGCTAATTATTTTGCCTGTCGTGAAGTATTGAGCTCTATAAGATAAAGTGGAGGCCGTGTCTTTGACGTTATTTAATTTCAAAGTCTGCAGCCTTACCCCCCCCAGAAAGAAAAAAAAGCCCTTCTCTGGCGTAGTCCTGCCAACTTTTCACTGGTTTGGTATCATCTTCCCACTTTTCAACTCCTTCAACCCCGGAAAGTAATCTCGTGAAATTGGCCCCGAAAGTCTTAGTAGGAACAGGAGTGAAACCGTGTTTTCGAACTCTGGTCTCATCCCTCGAGTGTGTTGAGGCCGCGCAGCATCCTTTGCGTTCCCAATGCACACATCTATGTCCGCCGAGGTATGTATAACATAAAACGATACATGTATGTATACATGTATGTATGTACATATGAGAGTATCAAGACAGGGAAAAGAAAGAAAAAAAGAAATAAAAAAAAAAAAAAAAAAACGAAATAGAGACGGTAAAAGCAGGAACCAGCAAAAAAGCTCGATCCGTAGCAGACCGTTGCCTTCTTCGTTTGTTTAGCGAGATTTACGGAACTCTCATAGTCTCGTTTGGTCCGTCTAACTGTAAATTTTGAAACTCTAGAATATAGGGCAGACGAATTCGCGGTGAATATTTCAGCGATACACCTACTCCACCGCACCGGGCTCTTCCCTCTTTATTTTTACTTATCTCTCTCTCTCTTTCTGCCCTTTACGTTATTCTATTTCATATCCTCTGCTCTTCATTCTCCATTCTTCACCGTGTGACATATACTGGAGATTTTCTGATTACACAGGTTTAAAAAAATTACTGAAAATCCTCGCGGTATTCTTTAGCTGGCTTAAAAGACATCGTGGAGTCTATTTTTTCGCACTGACTTTTTTTTTTTTTTTAGGTGCTAGTATACGTCACCGGGGCTCAGGTGGCAAAGAGTACTCAACCAGGCCACGCGTCTCGACGTTCAACGGGACAAAGTCCTCTGACGTAAGGTTCTATAAACAGAAAAGGTACAAAAGTTGAGTCAAAATGGAAATAAATCTTTTTTTTTTTTTTTTTATTCTCAACCAAATGTATATGAATACATAAATACACATTCATATACCTATAAAAGCACCGACATTTGTCGTGCGTATGCGTACCTAATTTTTCTCTGCAGAAGTATTACACAACAATAAAATTACAACATTTGGAAATCACACAGAAACTATTCAATTCCTATAATTTCTCTGAAAAGGAGGTAAACGAAAAAACCCCTTTCGTATAATGAAAAGGAGTTGCTATATCCTTCCGAGAAGCTGTCGAAATATAGATACTGACCTTATATTCACATCACAATAATCAAGAACAGAATTTCTACGAACAATTTGAAAGTGTAGTTTTTATACTGGATATGTAACAAACTGATGGCATAATTGAAGCGAGCGTAGAAGTAACCTTTGCTTAGTTGTACCGAAAAAAGAAGAAGAAAAAAAAAAAAAATACGCTACCTTTTCTTCTGCTTTAAATTGAACCCGGAACCCAATTCGACTTAGTACGTATGTAGCGTGTATTTCATGATTTTGCGTCAACAATTTCACATCGTTTAAGGGTACCAGTACAGCGACTTTTCGAGAAATTATCATAGTCCGAAATCAATTTATTTCATAACCAAAGTTCATTTTACATCAAAATATTTTTCTTTTTCAAAATTATGTGTCGTAATGATTTTAGAGCACTATTGGACCAATTCAGGTCATCTTGGATTCATATTCTTCAGAAAACAAATCCTCATCATGTGAATGTAGGAATTTTGAAAATTTTTCGTTTTAGCCAAGTTATTTAAGAAATGAGTGATAATAATTTTTGCAAATTTGGTAAATTGATCATAACTTATGACATAATTTTTTATTTTAAAATTCCTACATCCACATGATGAGGATTTGTTTTCTAAAGAAAATGAATCCAAGATTACCTGAATCGGTCAAACGGTGCTCTGAAATCCTTACGACACATGATTTTGAAAAAGAAAAATATTTTGATGTGAAATGAACTTTGGTTATGAAATAAATTGATTTCGGACTATGATAATTTCTCAAAAAGTCGCTGTACTGGTCCCCTTAATAGATTTCATCTGAACGATATAACATAGTCTTTAATAATCTTGGAAATAGCGAGCTGATCTTTAGTTAGGGTAAAATAAATGAGGTGGATGAATGTACAGTGATATTTATTAAACGCGTCCCTTATATAAACTCGGTTAACTACAACAGAATGAGTACCCCGAGTCTTCTTCTCGACGGATGTCAAGATGGTATAAAATTTCGTAATTAAGTTAGTCCGAGGGAGAAATGCGAGGCGAAAGGTAAAGCGAGTAGGGTCGTTTATTTCTAGACGTACTATAAAATAATACTTATTATGCCTTGGTATTAAATCTAGTAGTTTTAATCGAGCAGCGGTACTCGGAGTAAATTCGCGTTAAAATCCGAGGTTAACAACTGCTTATTAACCGACATGAATTACATCTCATGATATGCCCCAACTTATAGCCAACGCTGCGCTGCAGTTGCAATATAATTCAAACAATTAGTCTAAGTGCGCCTCGGGACTCACTGAAAAGTTTTTTTTTTTGTAATTAAGAAAGAGTCGTTAACATCAGGCTGTTTACTCTAGCTGAGTTATATATAAACTTCTTACGAAATATTTAAACCCGGTATTATATATTCTTGGACGATTAGATGACATAATTGTGGTCAAACTTGTATAATCCAAGCTTATAGCGAATATCTTCGCGACATATATTACTTTCGGACTATTATCTAATTGATTAATTTTATTCCTTCACTGCCGGTTCTTAACTCGATGATAAACTTGCGATAATAATCGCGTAGTATATATACAAACGAGATACATTTTTATGGATGAAAAATATCCTCGCGGTATTTTTTTTTTTTTTTTTTTTGCTTTTAAGAAATCTGCAGTAAAATTTAGGGTCTTTTTTAAGCTAGTAATATCAGTATAGCGGTTAAATCAGACAGATGACCATTCTCAGCTCGGATACGAATGTAATATGTATGCATGAGTATCACACTACATGTGTGTGTGTATAGACAGAGGTGCGTGAAAGCCAGACGTAAATACTGAAGATTTGGCACGACTTGAGTTCTCTTTAATCTGTCTTGGCAAATAGTTTAAAGATTATATAATTGTTCGGCATAGTGTCAAAGCGAAGGTATATACCTATAGTATAACAGTTCTTTGTAGTTTTTGGCTTAAGAATCATCACGTTGTTGAAGTTCATTAAAAATCGTCATCTCGAGAAATACATATTATGTATGACCACAACACAGCTGTCTTCGAATATCTATTTGCATATATATGTATACGCCAATATAACGGCATATTAGCCATCTTAGCCGTATACATTACGTATGGCCTAAAATCTAAATGTTCAATCATCATTTACTTGCTCTTGAGTCTTTAAACTTTTACAAAACTGGAAATCAAGGAGCATTGGCTGTCTCCTTTATATATACATTTACTCTGAGAGAAATTTGCATTTGCCTGCTTAACGAGGAACGTTAAATCTTAATTGCGTTCACTCAACGGTGTTTCACTCCTGATTACAAGTGGCTTGATTACGTTTCGTTTAGTTTTGCTCCTTGCGCACCGCTTCGTTTCGTTTCGTTTCGTTTCGTTTCGTTTCGTTTCGTTCCTTTTCAAGTCGTGGGTGCGGGTAAAATTTCAAGGCAATGTTTCTGTCGCGACGAAATTCGTTCGAGGGTGTACGGTTACACAGGTAGGTATATAGGGTCTCCTTATATGTACATATAAGGTATATATATATATATATAAGTTGATACTCGGAAAGTCAACGAGAATAAATAAAGATTGAGCCAAGTCATCCAGCGCGCAGGGTCTCGAATGAAAACTTACAGCCCCATAGCGCGAGGCGTGAATAAAGTTGATAAGAAATTCAGAAGTAGAAATAAAAATGAAACTGTATCAAATACCCGTTTCATCGTCAAGATTGAATCGAGCGGAATTGCGTTCAGCGCAATAAATACGACCGGAACTAAAATTTCTGGGGGCAAAATAAATGGGACGAAAAATAAGAGAATCGCTTTAGGCACGTGACGACATATAAAAGAGAGGGCCATTCTTTACCCCAATCCTAAAAAATCAATTATAAAATTTGCGATAGGAAATTTCCTTCGAAATTTTATTAGAAGTCTCTTTACTTCGTTCTATGTTTAATTACAAACCCTGTTAATGCGGTGATTCATAATTAAACAAGATCGTTTTATCTCACCACATATAATTGCTCAAATATCCAATCCTACACTCAGAAAAAATTCTTGTTGACACAACCAAAATTTGCTTATTATATGGACAATCACATTTTTTGTTCAGTCAATCAAATTTTTTGTTCAGTCAACCAAAAATTTCGTTGGGATAACCAAAATTTTGTTGGGAAGACCAAATTTTGTTGGAACAACCAAAATTTTTGGTTGACTGAACAAAAAGATGTGATTGTCCATATAATAACCCAAATTTTGGTTGTGGCAACAAGACCTATGCATGCGATAGTTTGCGTTGGTATATATAATATTGTGAGCCGTTTCATGGATGCAACGCGAGATGTATCTAAGTTATGTAATATCTCCTGTACCATGCAGGGCTCGCGAAGAACGGCTTTTGCACATATCACATAATACAGCTAGGTGCGTGCGGATGCGTTATACGTACGTGAAACGAGACGGATTAAATTGTGCGTGTACGAGAGAACCGCCACTACTGTTATCCCCGCAAATGATACCCGTGATTCTCAACTTTAGTGGGAATAAAATGAAGAGAATTTTGAAGATTTTTTACATTTTTTTGATGATATCATTTATTCTGTATATAATCAGAATTAATCTGATTTTGCTAAAAATAATTTCGTTCGAATATAAAAGGTCGCATTAAAATATCGTACGGTATAATACGAGTACTGTTAATGAAATAACGATAATCGTCTTCAACTCAATTCTTCTCAAACCATACGGACCTAATTTACTACATATGCAACACTCTGCAAGCAACTACCTACCGTTAATCTGAACAAAGTATAGACTGTGCAGATGACACCTTCCTCGCATAAAACCTGTTCCAAAGGATGGGGGAAAAAAAAGTGAGGATCGCATAATCTTGGAGCGTGCCACTTCTTATGTGCACTTTGTCTATCGATCCCCTGTATCTCTGACAATCCTCCTCCAGGTATACACGACGCAGAACTTTCTTGCCTTCTAAGTTCCACAGCTAAGTATTGACAAAAAGTCAAGTACGGTTTAATTATGGAGTGATTCACGAATCGAGGGTACTTTGATATATAAACGAACCGCGATCAGAGATTGCGCACACTAGCTTTCAACAGATATAA
The DNA here is from genome assembly GCA_943736025.1 of Tenthredo mesomela. NCBI lineage: Eukaryota > Metazoa > Arthropoda > Insecta > Hymenoptera > Tenthredinidae > Tenthredo > Tenthredo mesomela. Next base: position 31,917,959 of record OX031015.1, on the reverse strand, counting down.
ATGATTGATTTTTTTAAAAACGTATAGGAACTTTGATACGTGCAGGACGTTAGAGTTGATACAGATCAGTTGAAATGTTGGTCTTTACTGCTGGCTAGGTACCGTTACCCTGCACGTGCTGTTTTTACCAGTTAAAGTTATTTTTAATTGCACCAGTAGCTATAAATTCTCTGGCACGTTGACGTTCGACGTTCTTGACTTTGTCGAGAACTGCATCATGTATATGGTACGCCATAAGTAACGTATACCTGTCCAAGGTATATCTATATGTCATTTTCCATACAACTAATATAAGAAAATGCTGCAATAAGAACCTGTCAGTTCCAATTGCATACATGAGTTCATTAAAACGACCTGCAGCCTTTGACAATATTCAGGGTCTGATTATCGTTAGATCCATAGATTGTATATGGACAGTAATTATGCGTCTGTATACCTGCGGCGCCTGCGTTCTTTTCCTGATTAGTATTTGTCTTTCTTTTTCCTGTTTTTTTTTTTTTTTTTTGTTAATTTTTTTTTTTTTTTTTTTTCGTTTCTCTGTCGATCGGCACGTGTACTACGTGTATGAATCTCAGGCTGACTAACAACGGCCAGAATTACAATGGCCCAGAATTTAAGATGGGAGATAGGCCACGTCCCGTGCGGTGTGGTCCTTGGCTGAACGGTTCGCTGCTCGCGCACAATGTGCACCGAATTACTGTACTCTCGAGCCTAGTCCTCACCCCATCATCTCTCAGCTCCTTCTTGCTTGGTGGTACAAATCTACTTTATGGAGTTTTGGTAGCAAGCGAATATAACAGTTTCTCCTAAAATGTATGTATATATATATATATATATACGGTATAAGTATATACACCCGCATATATATACACATCCGCGAAAGGGAAGTAGAAAAGTAGACCACAGTGTGACAGTGAATTATTAAATGGAAATTAATAGGACAGGCGAGTTGTTACTCGAAAATTGTGATATAGGGATGCAGATGATGAAATTTATGCCCCCAAAGTTAAACCCTTCGTTTTGATTTAGCCAGAAACGCAGGTATATAATTCATAATATACACACTCGGTTTATTAAAATAATCTTAACACGTTATATACATGCTCGGTTTATTCTACTATGCCACTGTTGAAAGATGGACACAAATAGATAAAAGAAGAAGGTAATTAACTTGTAGGTACCTCTGTCAAGACGGGTTTGCGTTTTTCTCTGCAAATAAGGAACGTAATTATTGTAGTATATAATCGAAGCATCTCTCTGCTGCGGTCATTAGCTACATTATGCTTAATACAGAAAATCGAGAAATAACATTAATTCCCTTTTACTTTTTCACCCGTGACTACTATAATTATTATTCCTCGATATATAATTGCAAAAATTTTTTTTTTCTTTTTTTTTTTTTTGCTATCAAATACTAAAGTTGCTATTGCAGGTCTACGGTTCAGAAGTTCAACTTGAAAAGGAATACAATTAATCATCCTCTGTAAACGATTACAACTGCGATAGTTTTGCACAACGTCGTCATTTTAAAATGCAATATTATCTCAGGTTCTTCTTATTTTTCGTCGTTATCCAATTTTTCATCATAGTACAGTCTCGGGAAAAGTTTAAGAAGTTTTACTATACTTTTATCTACTTTTAAACACATTCTCATCAGTATAGGGAAGAAATACATTTTCCTGTACCCACGTGTACTAGTAGGTACCAGTGATGTAAGTAAGCGTGCATATGCGTACACTAAATCATTTTGTGCATGAGCCCTTAAGGGAGAGAATTCGGTGAAATTTGTGGCAAATACAGGTTTTTTAATTCTTAAAACTTTGAAAAGACGTGTTTAAAAAAATCCTTGCAGTAGTTTTTGAATAATGTCAGTATAGATAGTGAAAAAAAGTTTCAGCCTCCTGCGATGAAAGTGTTGACGCAAGGAATTTTTGACAGCGATGAGAAAAATCTTCTTCGCAAGGTTCCTTGCGCTTGCATTTTCATCGCAGGAGGCTGAAATTTTTTTTCACAGTCTATACTGACATTATTCAAAAACTAGTGGAAAATTTTTTTTATACAACCTCTAATAGCGATATTCAAAATTTCATCGAAGTCTCCCCTTAAGTTTGAAAATAAGCATGTTAATACATATATATGTGTACCTATATACAACTTTAATTGGCGTTAGTTTCTGTTTTTATCTACTTTGCGGAAGAATAAATCAACTTTAATATATATTATTATATAGCCGACTGTGTAACCGTAATCTATGCAATATTTAAGTAGCTGCAATTCTGATGTAAATTAATTTTTATATGAGTAATATCATTACACGGCAGAGCGAACCGTACCTACTCGGCGTTCTTTTGTGGTATATTCGACTTGCCGCGCACTACACTTCCCCGAAAGAAATTGTCGCTAAAAATTAATCGCAAAAATTGTGAACCTCGAAAGGAATAAAAGCCGCAAGTGGCTGCAAGGTGCAGCAGCCATATAATACTTCTTGCAATGTTCGTTCAATTTTTTTTCTACTCGTTTTCTATTCTATTTCTTTTCTTTTTTCTTTATTTCTTTCTTTCTTTATCTCTTCTTGTTTTTTCTGCCTTTCAAATGCGCTGCTGCAGTGCAGACCAGCCGCACTAGTTGCCCTGCACTACCTCACCCTACAAGGAATTGCCATCGGTGTATCTCCATTCTATACAACGCAGAATGTTATAAAACAAAAAAACAAAAACAAAAAAAAAAAAAAAACCATTTCAGTTGCTGCGCGTTTATCTGAATTTTAGCATTTTTTTTCTTTTTCGCTATACGGTAATGATTATAAAAGCTAAAATACATGGTGCTAAAAGAATTTTAACATAATTGAACTTTTCTTAGCACTCATACTGCTCACTAATATTAACAGTCGAATGAACGAATAAATATGCAGAAACGACGAGATATTAATATTAGTAGAAATAATAGGTACTTTTGAACGGGACGCGATAATCTGCTTGAATACCACAGCGGTTTTCTCTCGTCCTTGCCCCAATCACGTTAGGAATTCTCCTTTCATGGTTAATCATCGTCACTTGTACCGGAAAGTGTTATATTATCCAACGTCGACTAATCTTTGCAAAGTCACGATTTCCTATTCAATCAGCTACAATGATATAATATTTTCATTTATTAAACAAAGCATATAATATCTCGTTGAATGACATCTGCTCTCTTACTGTAATAAATACCTACCTGCACATGAGTATGAAATGCCTGGTTAAACATATTCGCATCTGAGTCCCGTAATTCATAATAATTATTAACGATAAACTCAATCAAATATTGGAATAACGTTTATCCTCCAGTCATTTTACAATATATGTTAGTCAAGCTACACACACGGTCGCTGATTCCACGGAATTCTTACTCTTGCGGTTTGCCAACCTCGTCATGTTCTGCTACAAGCATATAGGTTGCACTGCTTTAAGCAATGAGTAAAGCAATCATATCTTTATGGTGTAAATTTTATGCGATTAATTGCTTCCCTGAATGTTTGAGAATCTCACATGTTTCTCACTGATAAATAATAATTAATAACCGATAGTTTTGGAGTTGGTGGAAAATGGTTCGTTTTCGCGCTGAAGGGACTTTGGCGAAAGCGGCCTTGAGCTGTTACTGCACGTTTAGGTAAACAGCACATCGAGCGACTGAACCCCCCAGGAGTTAGCTACCTTGATTTACGTACAGAATTCAAATAGCCTGGAGCTTCCAGTCGCTATAAAGTAACTCGAATAAGACGAACGAAGCTGTCCAGTTTTACGTGATACGACAAATGTCTAGCCTCCGGACTACTGGCGCGAATAAATTTGACTCCGTAGTTCTTCAAGCCTCGATGATATACCCATCATGTGATAAGAACTGCGTTTACGTATCGGTTGAAATAGAGTAATAACCAGTCTTAGTCTGTAAAATATTCTTCTGTGATACCCCGAGTAATAAAATTACCAAAGATTAAAGAAAAATTGTGCTAAAAGTTTGAACATTTGCTACTAAGCTTGCTCAGGCTTAACATTCGAGTATATAAAGCTGATATGATACTCGCAGTGCAGAAATTCTGCTGCATAACGATAATTTCGAGAATTGAATCGTGGTGCAGAATACTGACTGCAATGTTGTGTAGAGATATTCGCACTGATGATTATAGTCATAGTTATACAGTCGTACAGGTATGTAAATATACATAGATATATGCATACCTATACACACAGGAGCGAGTATACTGATCGCAGAGAGGTGTATATAATGTTGGAAATGCAAAGGCATCCGTACGTACGGCCTCAATAACGGGAATAGTTTTAGGGCACGTTACGGTAGTACGAAGTCGTAGGAGTTGTTAAGATGTGTTTAAATCTTACTTTTATGGAAAAATAAATTATGGTATGTTAACTCGTTTTTTAAACGATTGTGTATCCACGCGTCAATATAAATTATTTTTTTCTCGTATCGAAATATACCGATGGGTTTATAAGTGGCGTGAATTACACCACCGCGCAGTGTCCACAAATAAGTAATTACCCCATGCAGCTACACGCGCAAACTTATTGCACGTGAAAACTAGCATCGATATTTGGGTGGTTGAAGAATTTGCAAAAATGATTTATTGCAATTTTCATTTTTATTTACAAATCATGAACCGTTATAGTCTCGTCGTATTTCTAATAAACTTATAATCGTCAACTTCCTTCGGATCAGGCATATCTCATAGCTGATCGACTTTGCATCGTGCTGACAATCCTGTCTAGAGGAATAGATCAATGCCCTAGAAACCTACCATTTGCAATTAAAAGCTGTTACATTTTTTTTTCCAATTTTCTTCATATATATGCCTAAGCATGAATTATCAATTAAGGTAAAATTGGTATACGAAACAATTATATAAGCAAATTTCTAACTATTCTGCACCCCGAGGATATTACAGCTATATAGTACGTTCAATTCTGCGAACACGCGGTTCAGCTCCCACAAGCTAGCACAGTTATTATCGTGGGTGGGATAAACCGCGGGATGCGGTAAAGCGAAAAATTCACGAATAGAACGAAGCGCGCTGCACATAACATAAATCTAAATAATTGACAGTATATCTATATGTATTATACGAACGATATTCAAGACCGATATACACGATTGCAATAACGTTAAACATCCGGCTTTGAGCCCGAGTTTATATTCTCTTCCCTAAAATACAGTGCTACACGAGTTGAATTCCAAATTTCAGGTATAAATAAACAAATTTCATTCCATGCCCTACGTTAGTTTATTTTTATTATTATTATTATTATTATTATTATTATTTTACAGGTACACAGAAAGAAAGGTTGACTTGATTCAAGATAATTTTGCGGTCCAAAAATGAAGACCGAAATTTTCTCGGATCAAATCAAAATTTTTCTAGAACCATGAAAATTTTCCAAATTTTCATGGTTCTAGAAAAATTTTGATTTGATCCGAGAAAATTTCGGTCTTCATTTTTGGACCGCAAAATTATCTTGAATCAAGAATTAATTTTCTTGGCTCAAGTAAACCTTTTTTTCTGTGTACAGTTATTTTTTAAATTATTTTCCCATCGAATTTCACGACGAACAGTGACGTAGTACAGCATCCTTTATTACCAATTAGCGTAATTATTTTATCAAAATGCGTTGGTGCTATTATATGGGAATCGATACGTGTCCCAGTGGCTGACCCTCTTGACCATTTGTGAATAAGGTGACGTTGCTTATAGGCCTTTGGGTTACGGGACCGTTAACGAAGTGGCTATAGAAGGTACAGGTCAGGCACTGATGCTTCGATGCGCCAGCCTGGACGACCTTATACCTGTATCTGTGGGCGTAAGTGTGTTCAAACATATATGTATATACCGACATGGCATATAGTACATATATATCTATCTATATATATATATATATATATATATATAATACCATGTAATAATGTGTATATGTAAATATTATACTACTCGTCGGTACGTGGGCAGAGAAGTTGTCCTATCGCCAACGCGGGAAAAAGGAGACCAGGTCATTTCTGGATTGCATCTGATTTTAACGGACGTATGCTATAATTAAGAATCTTATAATAATATAGTGAAATAACAGACAGTTCACTATAGTATAACATTATGTAGGAAGTGGGTAACGTTTCACTGAAACGTTATAGTACGTCTTATCTTTCGAAATATTTTTAAACAGTGCGACGACCGCGACGTGACGATATCAACAAACTCTCAGCAATTTTGAATTCTGTGAAAAATTTTATACTTAGGAACAATTTACGTCTTCAAAGTTCACGCTTGATTATTTTCTTTTAAATCGATTTTTTTTTTGTTGAATTTTCTATGTATTTTCTGAAAAAAAAAATAGGGGGGAAAAAAATACATAAAAACGAATCATAGAACAGGAAACGGTGGATTTATTCCGAGTAAGAAATTAGCTATACATATAGTTATATAGTTATATGCAAGTAATTTTCTCTGCGAGAATAAGTTTTTCCTTATAATTATTAGGTAAATATTAAAGCGACCTTCTTATGCCTGATGTGAAATACTCAAGGCTGCGCTGTTATACTGGTGCTGCTGCAGCGCAGCCGTACCCAATCTAACTGTACAGCAATCGAGTGATCTACATAAGGATTTAGATACATATTTGCTTTTTGCCGTTCGCTTTTATTATTACACTGTTATTGCATCTTGTTTCCTTTGCGTCAACGGTCGTTCGTGTTCTAGATATACGTAATTGGTAAGGTAATGAAAACCACACGGACTGAGTTACAGACGATCAAAGGTGGTTCACGGACTAAAGAAATATTTCGTATCTTATCTAAATCCCTTCACTCATTTCTCTTCAATTCAGTTCATATACCTTTTTCCTTTTATCTTTTTTTTTTTATCCATGCCTTGCCAAAGCCAATTATTTCGAGGATTGACAGTAAGGTCAGATTCAGTATCGAAACTTTATTGAAACTGCATCAACGTGCCTGCACCCCATTTGCACTGCGTTAGGTCATAGTCCACGCAGGATCTGCACACGATTAATCTCTTTATAAGGTAATACCTAAGTGTAATACGCGGTTTGTTTATATAGCCGCTAATGATCTTACCATATAATATAGTATACAATAACTTATCCATATAACTGTACCTACAACTAGCCGTGAACGTAAAAGCGTGAACGTTGTATCTAAGATTCCAGAACGTTATAAAAGTAGCTGATAATTATTACGCCATTCATTATCTAAGAAATTAAATCAAGTAAGGTAAATTATACACTACATCGACTCAAGTTTCATGATTCGTCTCGAATCATTGATAGCTTCACTCTGAGCCACCGCTTCCTATTGGTACTGGATGGAGTTTCTCCGCGTTTTCCATCTCCTATAATAAATCGATTCGATTTTTCTATATATAAGCGATCATTTTTACGGCAGAATGCATACTTTGGTAAGAAATATGGCAAGTTGGGTCCATTGCGTACACTGACCTGCCACACCTCGCTAGCGGTATTCGTAAAAAAGCTCATGGACCACATATCTTGGTATGCGAATAGCGAGGTGGAATAACTGCTGTAGATTTTTTGATATTATGTTTCTCCGCGTCTAGTATTTCGCCATATTCGTTGCCGGGTATATCTATGATGTTGTAGCAAGCATCCAGTGCATCGCGTGATTGTGACTGATGATGGAGGTACTAGTTTACGATTCGCGATGCAGCGCATTGTCTTTTTCCCGATAGTCCATTCGTACCGCAGTACTATACTGGTAAATCGTTTTCTCAGATTATCCGAGCCGTGCAAAACGGTTGAGTTTCTTTTTCATTCATTCTTATAGGAGAGTGCGCAAAAGGAGCGCTTTGGTACTCCATACACTGAAACCGCGATTTTCGACATCGGTGAACTTCCAACTCTGAGCTTCCCTTGGGTTGAGTTTACAATAGCCGGAGGAGGAGACATTTTCCGAATGACAAGGTTCACGTACCTACTTGCTAAGGCATTCATGCCACGTTAGATGGTTTCTGAGGTAACGTTACCTTCATATGATTTTAGTTTACCTAACAAGCTAAGATTGGACAATGTGTCACACAGAGATAATTGCACCTCGTCCAATTACTCGGCGACGTATTTTCTCAGGCTTACTACGCATCACACCAAACTTATACGAATGAGAATTGAGATGAACCATATAGAATCCGATTTATGGTCGGACCGTTCGGAACAATACAAAACAACTCTGAACTGATTTTATGGAATTAGACGTATGGAGAATAATAAAGACAATGCGATGAGTAGTATAATTTCATAATTTATATTATTATAAAATTTCGAACTTTCACTGTCATAATTGAGTTACCAAAAACTTGAGTATATCATTACCGTGTTGCATAACATTCTCAATTATGAGTATAATAACGAGAGAGGCTAGACTCGTTAACTTCTGAACTCTTTTATACATATCGAAATGTTTCATGCATTCTTTTTCCTCGTGGGAACTTCTTTTATCCCGTAGTAGAAGAATCTTCCGCTAGATCAGTGGTCGTCAACCTTTCTTCTTCTTTTTATTATTCTTTTTTTTTTTTATTTCTCTTTCTTTTTCGACCATTTTGAACAAGCCTATAAAAATCTCCGGCAAAGATAACGTGTAGATGATTTCTAAAAACGATACAAAAAAATATCGATCGAAAAAAAAAACGTCTACATTCTAACAATTAACTAACTGAGAGCATGGACTTTAGGCGAACGCGAATAATGGATTGCAAATTTATAATCAAAGCCTGACCAGACGGAATATACTGGTACCGTATTTTTATTCGATTGACGACGATATAATCACTGGAGCATTAAATTATTTTAACACGAAACGCGTTAGATAACCAATTACCCCGCTCGGAAATCAATTTGTTAAATAAGTTAAACGGCCACTATTGATCGTTGTATATACGGTATATTCACATTTAATCAATATAGGTATATATAATTATTGAGAAACGTTAGAATTTCTATATAGTGCTATAAAACCGGCTAAAATGTAATTCAAATTTTTCGGAGCTGATTTCCTGAAAAAAAGGATCTAGACACACAGTTGTAGTATAGTGATCATGGTGCCAGTCATAAAATTGCTAATAAAATACGAATTAACAAAATCAAGGCAATTAGCCTGTCGCACGTTGGCAAAAAATCGAAAGTCTCGGACACAGCGTTGAATATTAATCAACGAACCGGTCGACATTTAATGTCAATCATTCCGAGTAATCAGATTTTAAAATTCCCACGTTATTAGGGCGTCAATAGCAAATGAATCGTATTCAGTATTGATTGATGTTTTATTATAAATTAAATCATAAAAATGAGGAGAGATGTAAAATTCCAATGATTTCTGCATAGAAATATTTGAAAAAAAAAAAAAAAAAATGTTTATAACACAAAATTCTCCGAATCGAAGTACATTACAGGCATAAAAAATTCGCTTAAATAAATAAAGGAGAAGCATATCTATAATTTCTAAATATTCTCACATTTATTGGCTTCGGTTGTCTCAGGCTGAGATCCCGTTGTGTAAACACTAGGTTTACCATTTCCTTGATTTCGCTCGTTAGCTTAGAGAGGTCCTTATTAAACAGGTAAAGAGGTAAAATTAATAAGCTCCTTACACCTATTCAAGCGCGCGGAATAATCGAGCTTTAGCAACGTATCGATATACCTAAATTTATAACAGTATTTCTTATGAGAGAACCTCATCCTCGATGTGTTATTACGTGTAATAAAGTATAGCAACTCCTTCCTAGTATCGCAGAGCGATCGGAAAATTACCGTAAGAATCTGACTGGATCTCAAGCCTTTAGCATATGCGACGTACTTACTAACTTTATCTACTTTTATACGTAACAAGAAGTTTAATCGTAAACAAGAACCGTATTATGTAACAGACAAGAATCTATGAACGTGTGTTATATGAACAATACAATTTACCCTGGATTGTAGAGTATAAATATCAACGCAGCTATGATACGAGAACCTTACGCTCGCACGGTTAATCTAATTCATATTAATAAATAGCTGATTTGATCATGGGTTAATTTTATGTGGAAGCCTATTACCCTTTTACGATTAACTCTTCAGTTGCGTGTGTGAAAATAATATGATTTCTTTACGGTATTGTGTGATATATGCCGACTATATAAGTGCGGGAAAGTATTGGCGTGAATTTTTAATCATCAACATATATAATTAAACGGACAATAGACTATACGTGTGTGTATATATATCTGACAAAAGAAGGATAGAATTTTCTCATGATAACTTAGAGCGGTGGTATGCATTCGCTATATGCATTCATTCAAATATTCTTAGACGAAACAAGAAAGAACGGTGCAATTAACATCTAATAATGCGAAGTTGATTAGCTCAGACTTCCGATGCAACATATATATATACTCTTCATGTTCCTACTCTCTCTCTCTCTCTATTCACGTAGTTTGCACATCGAGTACCATTCAACTAGAACTAACTAACTAATTAACTAACTAACTAACCGTAAAACTATACGTAGGTATATGCCTAATGCATAAATACAAATACGTACTCTATGCGAGCTCGAAGCACTTGATCATAGAAGCAAACTCGTTGTCTAGTTTATTCAAGTTCTTCAACGAGGGAACACAACCTTTGCCGCACAGCAAACAAAAAGACTGTTCGATACTAGCATACATATTACGTATAGTCACGGTACATGGGCTGTAAACGATGTTGGTAGATTAACAAACGACTGGGAGAGTATAAGAGATGGAACCTTTTATCAAGAATAAACTACCCGCAACAGCAATCTTAATCATAGATTATCTCGAATTGTAAAATGCACGTTCAGCCAAATCACAGAGCAATTTTACAAGCGCTATTTTATAATCAAAAGATGCGAGTATAAGTTCGATGAAGGTACCTATACGATGAAGGTACGATTAGGCCAATCTTTGCGACGAATAGAGACGTTACGTTATTATATTCGTCGAGCTTTTGCGATCCCATGATCAGCCATGTTATCGATAAGTTTCCTCTTCCTGTTCAGAGAAAAGGCGAGAATAAGGAAAGGAATATCAGGCAAGCTTCGTGGCATTTTGAGATTATATTTGGTACTTTTATTGCTGCTTATATGTATGGATAGATGGACATAAAATAGAACCCGAAAGAATACCCGGTACATTACCATTTTGAATAGATTCTCAGACCAGCCTCAAGCTCGTAAATTCTTGGTGATTCGCGTCATGCGAAAAATTCGGGTCGGCTTTTTTCACCGGAAAAATCACGTCCCTAACCATCGAAGAGTGTGTATATTTTTTATGCATATACCTATATCTCCGGGGATTCTGGACTCGGATCCTTGACATGACGTGAATCACCTACTCCATGTACATAAGTACATGATACACACATGATTTATCTCGACAGAATCAAATTCATTCGCATAACATTCGCCACTTTTTCTTTTCTATTTATTTTAATTTTTTTTATCACTCTATAATAAACCAGTAAATTTGCATCATCATTTTATATCACTTGTTATACTTGTTCCGCCAAGTTTTCAGCGAATCATTCATTTTCTAACGACGTGTTGAAATCTTGAAATGGCCTGTTCTAAAAGAGTAGTTTGCACACCGAAACCCATGCTTTATTATATCGCACGAAATTTACGATTGCACTATTGTTGGTTGGAAAACAAACGTGAAGAAAGATATTTGGCAAGTTATCCTGAAAATATATCATAAATGTTGGTACAAAAGTTGGTTTGTGAAAACGCCATAGTAGGTACGTATATGACAACAGAGAGGACATTGTGCCAAACGAAGTAGATCTTCTCTCATGCTTTGGAATTCATTTTGCCATGACAATGAGATAACAATTGACGGTTATATCATTACTCACTTCGTAATGCATTGTTACCTTCGTCGCAAGTTCAACTTGCACTGGACATTTCTCCTTCCGGTTCACTCGCACTTCGATCCACTGGATGATTCTTGCAGTATTTTTTATTCTATCGTGTTTATACTCGTGCACTAGTGTTGGTGCTGGTATTAGTGCCTCCGTTTCGCATAAATCTATATGACTCTACGTAACATATAGAATGTGTCTTTGCACACCCGTAGACATCGGAGGTTGCCGCTATACGCAGAAAAAGCTTTCGCGTGTAGTGCGTTGGCGACGCACGCGTCGCAATCCAAGAATGAGGTACACGTGGATGTGTGGACGGACACGAGTTAAATTGGCATGAAGCGTGACCAGTGTCCACTCGCTGCCTCTGCTTCCGCATCGCTTTAATTGCAATTACAGTACCGTTTTTTTTTTTGCTGTACTTTACTAATTGTTCTTATGATTCCACGAGACACAGAATATTTAGGTTAAGCAAGCGCAAGTCCCTTTTCAATCATCAAAAATTATTTGAATCTCGTATTTCTTTTTACCTCTAAGCCGACCTAAGAATCAGAAACGGAATACATCACTAGCGAGGAAAGTCCTGACCTTGACAAATGCTTTTGTAGGCTCGACTTGCTGATCACTACAAGCGAAATTTACATTTCAATTCAGCCCCCTCCGATTGTACCCATTCCCGCAATATTTAATCCATTGCTTCCTCCCGCATCATTCCAAAAGGCGAATCGCACCACCAAAAACAAGAACAAGAGTTTTACTCCCACCAAATTCTATGGCTAATCAGGCGGCACCCACAACCTAGAAAAATTGTTCAGTGAACCGACAGAGTGTTGGTATTAACATAAAAACTGAATTTATGCTTGATTGCGCATTTTCTCAGTAGCAAAATCAAAGGTAAAGTAAACACCAAAAGGGTAGTTGAGATGGCACCAAGCCACAGCACCTAGCATCTTCATCATGTGCGGATAGAGTCGTCCAGCTTTTTCTACTAGTATAATTATTTTCATGGGTGCCAGGGTATTGAGATGCGCGTTACGGCCAAGTAAAAGAAGGATTGAATCATTCCCACGGCGTTTGATATAATTAGGAAGCTAGGTGTTGTTAAGATGAATAATTTATGATCAGTCACACCTGTTGTGTCAAGGTCTGTAATCTACTATTCATAAGTGCTAATAAAGTTCTGAATAACTGCAGTCTCATGACTGTTGTGTATCGCCCTTCGAGTCATCGTCCTTTTTTTTTTCGAGAAAATAAAAATGAAAGACATTGAAACGATACACCTATCTTGGTACTTCTTGTGCTTAAGGCACTAGCGTTCAGGAAGACCTACAACTTCTGAGAACGAGGTCGTAGACCCTTACAATAATCCATCTCTTCATACGCTGCGCTTGATTGGTCAGTGAGCAAGTATCTAGCAAGTTTCGCACTGTTGGATCCAAAGATGTTGATCGAAATTAATTAGGAGGGTTACGAAAGTGGATTAATTTGCTTTTCATTTCGGTCAAGAATTGTGCTTAAGATTTTCGAATAATTGCAGAGATTTACTTCTAGTATTTAGAAAAAAATAAAATAAAAAATGAAGATCAGTGATGGTAGAGAGTATAAAGAGAAACGAGAAGAGAAGATAGAGAGCACTACGACAGAAGAAGAGGAAAATAAAGGATGCGCCGAGCTGCACGAAGGCGTGACGTAAACCAGAAACCAGAAGTCGACGTCCCCTTGGGTTACAGTTATGTCATCCAATCTCAGAAGATACTCTGCGTATCACACTAACTGGTGATGTCGTTCTGTACTTAAGAAATGAACTCTACTTATTGTTAGACGGACATCTCGACCATATGTAGCATTGCTTAATCATTAACCCCTATCGAAGTGAAGTGTAGATCACTTCTGCTTATTTCAAGGTTCACTTCCGCCTCAGCAGCTACCGCTTCCGCATTCTTTTCAAGGGTAGGATTCTTACGGTCAAAGTTTGATCGTAGCACCGCTTACGAGTAGCTAAGCGTAGTTAGTGATCTGCAGGTCTTTATCATACCGAGACCAGAGACTGAAATGATAGCGCCGCAAAGCTGGCTATAACAATTTGTCAAGGATATAATAATCCGAGCACTTCCATGACAGCTGTAATAAAACCCGATGCGCAAATTCATCGAGTTTAATTGGAAACGACATTATCCTCTGGGTCAGATATATAGTCTTACAAACTCTACTATTTTTCCTTCTCTACTAGCCATGGATAGGCGATGAAAACAATGAGCGATATAATTACGAAGAATTCAATGGCTTGGTATCGACTTCGCCTAGTAGGTATGATACCACAGTTGGTATTAGCTGACCCTTTTTGATACTGAATCACGTTACACGGTTATATAGAAAATCGAATGATCATCCATCGACAATAAGAAACGTGCAGCTATTCTTTCATCTGTTAGGTATAGTACCTATACGTATATATATAGATAGGTATACCTTTATTTCTATTCTTTTAGCTTTTATTAATCAGCAACGTCTGCCTATATGGCGAATAGCGCGAGAAGAAAATTTTCAGGCTCACCTTTAACCCGATGTAACTTAGTCAACGTAGAGAAGTACGTGACAAGGTAGGATTACCCGATGTTTCTTTAGACAGGATCTATCCTGAAAGCCAGTTATTTGCTGAACCAATGATCGAACGGCTACTCCGGAACCGTTAGTCTTTTTCGACTAGCTTCCATCTTTGCACGTTCCGATCCTTCGGACTAGAGCATGCTACATTTATTTTCTAATCTTTCTTTCCAATACTATCCCGCATGGGTATTTGATAAAAAGTAATTCCGTTGTAAAACTATAATGAGAGAAAAGCAAAACTGCATTATCTACATCGAAACGTGGCGGATGTGTGCTATAGTGTCAACCCGCATCATAACTGGATGGAACTTCAGGAATGAAGTGAAACAACATTGACGAGGACCCTCATGACTCATCATCACCGCACGTAGTCTGAACCTGAACCAGCTATATGCATATTTCTTATAACGTTCAGGAAGTAGATTTCAAAATGACTTTTTGCGACGGATGCTTAAAGATTACACGTTTTCTTGTAAACTTCTATTTATAGTTAAGGTAATTTGTTCCTGGAGCCCGGAAGGCTTTGCCTGCCGCGAGCTTGACTCGCCGTCCGCTCTCACGGTCAGGGCGAGGCTTGACTCCTTCGACAACTTCGACATCCCGTGTGCATACGTCTATCTACCTTATTTCCTAGACCGTATACTTTGCCTTCTCGTGCGTAGGACGTGCGTCAATTATCTTCATCGCTAACCAGTTGCAGCGTACCTCGAATCAACTCATCCGCAAAATAGCATGCAGTTGCGCAGGAGTTGGTAGATTATCGAAAATTTGGTACATCAGATGAAATTTCATTCTTACACAGAAAAAAATGTTGATTTGATCCGAGAAAATTTCGGTCTTCATTTTTGGACCGCAAAATTGTCTTGAATCAAGTTAACCTTTATTTCTGTGTACATATATCGAGATGACTTTTTCTTCGCATCCTACTAGTTTAAAGATCGGTTCTACTTATACTCACCAGGTAAATTCTTTGACGAGATGTACCGCGCTCGGAATTCTGATCGTAGTAAAAAAAAAACTTCCACCAACACGTTCGGAGATTGATCTTTCGTTTGTATCAGTTTTTTTTTTTGCCAGATCTGTTCCAAAGTTTCTCATTGTTCGTTATTGTTGAAAAACCCAGATCTGGGATTACCGTTAGTAGCGACACCGCAGTGGTAAATAACTTTCCGAATATAGAAATTGGCCATTTAGAAATTAGAACTCTTTGGTATAATGGCTGATATATCTGCCGGAAGAATTTACTAGCGGTTCAGTTTGATACGTTCATGAAGCGTAGATATCCTTTCGGTCGTTAAATTCAGTTCTGACCTCTATACTGCTGCAACTACGGAGTAGATAATATAATAGCATGCGTGTCTATTTCGAGCGAATTTCTCGAAGTTTCTTGGTATAACGTTATAAAACGAGGCTTAATGGTTTACCTATAAATATGGACGGAAGGCAGATACAGAAGAATAGCGTGAGGTGGTCCATGAGAAAGCAGTAAAATTATGGGTCTAGGCGATCCGGGGCAGACATTATTATAGTATAAATTCCACGAATCGAAACACAGTCGTTAAATATGAGAAAAAAAAAAAGAGGAAAATGAACACGATACATTTCTCTGTGGACTGTATGGGCTTGTAAAAGATATGCCCTTTGCTCGATTTTTAAACATGATTTACACTCGAGTAACTAATCACCATGTAATTATTCCTTTAACGAATCCTCGTGGGAAGATTAACCGCTTCGGTTTAAAATCTGCAGACTTTTAGCTACCACGTGGGGGTGGGTATATATAATCGGTTGAGGGCCGTCAGGGCTTGGCGTAAATCTATATAACATCGGTATATATATGTATAGTATAACATCTTGAAATCTTGCCTCGCCTCAAGTCGCATTGGATTGCGTTAGGTTAGGTGAGGTTCGGGAGAAGAACTAAAGATGAAAGAAACATGGACAAGAAGAAACGAGCGAAGAGAGCTGAAAAGAAGATAAAAATAAAAATCAGTGCTTCCCGCTGCATCGCACTCGCTTAAGGCAGAAAGAGAGAGAAAAAGAGCGGGAAGAGACTCGAGCAACGAGTCCTTGACCGACCGTGAACCTCCAAGGAGATGGTAGGACGTAGCGCCGAGAGCAACACGGCCGCGAAGAAGACCTAAGCGAAGAACTAAAATATAGTGATTATACATCAAGGAAGGAGGCGCAGAAGGACGAGATCGCGCAGGAAGAGCGGGGAACAGGTACGCAATAAGATGAGGGTTGCTAGTGAGAATATACCATAATACGATATCCGTGTGTTAGGTATATCGATGCTAAAACCAAAAAAACATACACAAGGGATATCCTCTATGAACTTAAAACTGACTAAAATTGTGAAGAGAGCTTTTTGATGAGAATGTGTAGACGTCTTAGTAATTTCATGATACCTAATTAGTCTCATCTACACGCAAAAAAAAGTGCTGTCAAATTTACTATGTGAGCAGTAAATATAGGGACAGCACTTTTTTGCAGTAGAAATTATCACAATTGCAGTATTGGGTACATTGCTCTCTAAATTCGAATCAGTGGAAAGTCGAATCAGTGGAAATTCGAATCAGTGCACTGATGGCAGTGATAAGTATACCAAAATTACTGACAATCAGTGAAAATGTTACTGATCACAAATGTTACTATCACTGCCATCAGTGAATTTCCACTGATTCGAATTTAGATAGTGGAGCAAGTGGCCTTCAATGTCTACATGAGTGAATGTCACCACAATTGTGATAATTTCTACTGCAAAAAAGTGCTGTCCCTATATTTACTGCCCACACATAGTAAATTTGACAGCACTTTTTTTTCGCGTGATACCTAAATAAAAATCCACTCATGCTATGCGCGTTAAAATTGAAAGCGAAATTTCAAATCGAAATAATTTCCTTTACTTTCATCTTATACCTACTCCGTTAATTAGAATCGGAAGTGATTTTTTTTACGTCAGGAATTCACATACACACATATATGGATCTACAAATCTCATCGATTGGACCTTTACAGTAGAGAAGATTGACTGTGTCGAAAAAATGTGAAACATCGGAAAATGTGGTTTTCCAAGATTGAATTAGCTGATGGTAAATTTTCTATTGCCGAAAGTTTCAGCGCAGTAAATGAATATCCATGAATGGGGTAATGTGCAATTCCTTGATATATTCTTCTAAAAGTATGTACATATGTTACATCCGTAAATACGGTTTCCTGTAAAGAGGCGATGTGATCGCCGTGGGAGAGTACGTGAACTGGTATTTTATAAAAATGAAATCCTTTGAGCGTGTTTGCCGCAATCCTGAGCCTTACAATTAACTAGGCGATTAAACTCAGTTGGATTATCGCATGTTAAAATAAAAATGGATTCTTGACGATCTCGAAGAATTGATCCTAATTCTAACCACTTCCGCCTTCATCACGCGACGCTTCCGTGTTCCGAAGTCCTTGCTGTGTATATATGCGGTTTGGAAATATCCACGCGCGATCAATTCTTGCACGTCGTTCATGGGTCTTCGGTGACTGACCAAGCGCGATGTAAGGAAAAACCATTGGCAGTCAATCCTTCGAGTTAACGAACGCTGCAGCAACAGCGGCTATTTCACCGCAACAGAATCGACACGATCCTTGAATTGGGTTTATCGAAAAGATGAATACCGACGGGCGAAGCAAAGCAAATCGAGATACAGTAACCCCCGGGCGTTTGTTCCTAAAACGCTTTGATTAAAGCAAAACAGCCAAAAGGCTTTAGAAATACGTTAACAAAAACCACATTGGCCATCGGTCTATAACTGATGTTCGCTCGTGCTACTCTTACAAACTTTTTATATCCTTCTTTTGATGAAAAACACTTCCTTACAGCAAGAATTGAAACAACATGCTTCAGCTACAGGATTCAATACTAATTATTATTAATACACATCGGCGCGGCATTAGGATGAATATCCTGAAGATAAATATGAATGACGTTAACAAATGAATTCTAAGAAAATATCACCGGAGAACTAGACCGCACTGAACATCCAGTAGTCTTCGTAATGTTCATCTCTAGCCTCAGGATACTCTAAAGCTTCCGCTTGGTTTTTTTATCCCTCCTATTTATAAAGAGGATAAAACAACTCGAGGCAGTCGTTACATTCCACGTCTCTATGGCTATTCCCGATTAATGTATAAAGATCTGCTGTCATAACTCACCCCTGCAGTGCAGGTGAAATAATTGCGAATGTCGAGGTTCGAAGCTACACGTTTTGTTTCCGGAAACAAATCCAGGAACTCAACGTTGGAATCTTCCCTCGTGTGAAAAATCTGTTAAAAAAAAACTCCCGTTTCTATTCATCCCGCGGCTTTGTAGAAAAGATGAAAACAGCCGAGGTGTAAATTACCCTTCATGCAGCCTCCGGCCACCACCAATCAACGAGGATTTACTTATATTGTTAGTGCGGCAGAATTTAATCCTCAAGGAATACTTGGGATACTTCAAACTACGTACTATGCGTGCTATCTTGTCTTTGACGAACGAATTATATAAGTGGTGTTTTAGTAGCTTTCGTTCCTCGCTTCGAAAGAATACTCAGGAGCTTCCGCTTCCCTTTTTTACTCCACCTCAATGAGTGATAGGAAGCTGGCTGCCAACTATCGTGAGCAAAAATGACGATGAAGGATTGGGTTCGGTGCCGCAATGGTAAACATCATTTGTTCATTCTGCAGATGAACTTTAACCCTCGACGTCTGCATAGTGCGATTTCTCATCTGAGATTAGATGCTAAGGTGAATTCCATAACTCGAAATTATTTCACTGATTCCTACCCAGAATCTGACTTAATCTCTGTTTCCTAACGTAACACGCTACCGCGGCTTATGCGGAGATAGAATATACTCGAGGAAAACTTTACCTCTAATCAGCACAGCGCCAAGTTATAGTGATTAAGAGGAATTTCCTAGAGCATTATAGTCGGACGTTAGCTTCTCCGTAATCAATAGGATTTATAATACAAAGTACGCTCTAATCCGATGCTTTGCTCTCTAGTTAACTCGACATTTTATACCGACGATTTCTCTTATTTTCTTTTTATTAAAATGCATGGGTGTGGCTTTTGCTGTGAGACTCGCACTTGCAGTCTATTTGTCGTCAATTTTTTGACATTGATCACAAATTGTATGAGAATTTCAGTCGTTTCAGCAGGATTTTCCCCCTTAAGGATAACAAACTTACTCAGTGAACCAGAAAATTTCGTTATTTCATTGCTTTCAACAACCACCAAACTCTTTTTCTTTTACTATATAAAGATCACGTTCACAGTCCAAAACGTTTCGTGCTTCGGTCACATAATTCGGTTACCAGTTACATCTCTCTTACAATCTTCCACCTTCCACCGGGATTCAAGATTCAAAAAGCAGACAGTACTCATGAGCGGTGGTCTGGGGGAACAGTTAGATACTTAACCTGACCGGTCACACTGAATTCGGATGCTTCTGGCATAGCGTTTCCTTTCCGCTTCGCGATCACCGGCGATCGCTACTATACCGTAGGTTATACGCATATGTGTAAAAACCTAAAGATCATCTCCCTGTGACGAGGTTCATTATAATACATGGAGACGACATCGCACACTTTTTTTTTTACACTCAGAAAAAGGTCTTGTTGACACAACCAAAATTTGGTTATTATATGCACAATCACATTTTTTGTTCAGTCAATCAAAAATTTCGTTCGGATAACCAAAACTTTGTTAAGGAAACCAAATTTTGTTGGGACAACCAAAATTTTGGCTATTCCATCAAAATTTTTGGTTGACTGAACAAAAAATGTGATTGTGCATATAATAACCCAAATTTTGGTTGTGTCAACAAGACCTTTTTCTGAGTGTATACGATATTCTAATTGAAGCGTGAATTACTCAGAACGCGGAAACCCGTGGGACGTCATCAGACTCAGCCTAATTAATCGAGAACTGCTCTCACCCCACATCCGGAAAAGGTGTCTTCAGCGTTACCTAATAGTAGTCTAACGTCTAACATCCATGATGGATGATATCCCTCTGTTGTTTGTGCCACAATTCTCACTCGCTCTAACAATTCTCAAAAAAAAAAAAAAAAAAATTATTTCTAAATCTACCAAAAACAGTTATTAACAATAAGTATAGTTAGATTTTTAACGGTGCCTTTTCACTATGCGTATAATAATTGTTGTAGTACGAAGTACGAGACGTATATTTGTGACAAAGGTATTCGCGGAAAAATGACCAAAAAAAAAAGTGACAATGAATAATCGTACTATACTATATGCTCAGACACCTATATTCGTTTGTCGTTTCGATCATGGAAAAGGGAAGACAAGTAAATCTGCGAATTCATAAATTTCAAACATTAGTATAATTCAAGTAGAAAGATCTGAGTTGAATCTCGCGCGCCTCATTTTCTCGTATACCATATAAATCTCCCCGAGTGGTAATTGCCAGTCATTACATTGATAGATTACAGATATTCAGCGAAGGAATGATGGTTTTTTGAAGTTCAAAGACGTTGCTTTAGATCAGGAATAGGTAATTTATTTCTTTCACAATTTATTCGAAAATAGAAGGTTGCACTAATAGAATAGTCGGGTAAAAAATGTACGGAACTTCATTCAGGATCGATCGAAAATTCAATTTCAAACTCTTCATTTATTTTCTCGATTAAGTTAACAATAGGTTTCAACCTACTATACTACTACTACCTACACATTTATTACAGCCACGTATTCAGTGAAATGCGAGTCGCCTATATCGATCTCGATTCAAACATGGAGATTTAAATTCAATAAGAATACCGAGAAATCGTTAATTCTTTCTCGCTTGTGGAATTCATCCTGTTTTGCTAACGAGTTTAAATGCATTAACTAAAGAGCGTTCAAGTCTAAGTTTTCCCCTCGTTTGCAAGGCGTTGTTAATTGACTATTTCTACTCTATCCTGCACTTCTTCGTATACTCAGTCATTGAGACTTAGTCCATCTTTTTCTCAGCTTATTCTTAGTTGTATTTTTGTAATTCCGAGTGTAATATATAGATCCTCGCAAATCTTTTGCTCGGCAAATTGAACTCTAAAGTTCGTCGGCCTTCTACAATTTTCAGGAACGAATGCTATACCAATTTTGAAAAAATTTAAAAACTGTCAATTCACATAATTTCTTCAATTTTTAAGACGATTATATATCTTCGTTGACTTGTTTGTTGCTAGCGAATCTTCACTATAATATCGTACAAAATACGAGCGAATATCGGTGTAGAAAAAGTTCGCTAAACTTCTTCTTCATTCTTTTCTCTATGGTATAATTTCACTGAATCCAGATAAACTACCGAAGCGAGAAGATGGAAAAAGAAATGAACTCTAAACCTCCGCATAACCACAGAGGTAACAAAAATGCATCGCGTGTGTTTCGCTGTGATTAAAACGGTAGAAAATCTTCATGATTTTTATATTAAAAACCGACGACACGAAAGGCTCTCGGAGTTTTAGCAAACTTGGACAATTCGACCGTTTTTTTTTCAATACTATACAAGTAAAAATTCCACAATTATTATTATATTCCTCAAAATCAGTTTTGCCCAAAGTCTCGGAATACTTAAGTTATTATACCCAAATCCAGCCTGCGGGTAACATAGAATCACGCACCTTAATAAGTCTGAAGAATCGTTATCAGAGCATGAGTTGGCTTTTTTGCAATCCGATTTTACATACGTTAAAAAAAAAAAAAAAAAAAATCGTCCGAATTTTCGCTGCGCTTTGTGCGAAAATTTTCCCTGCAATTTTAACTAATTTTAGAAAGTCCTGGGTAACGAGGTCTTCGATAAGTGTTCTAATAGTGTTTAGTATAATCGTAAAAATCTCGTGTCTATAAAAATTAAACACGCTATCCACGTTAACCCTCAATTTCAACGTGCTTTGTTTCAAGTTCAAACTTTATTGAGATCAGGTTAACATTCCACTCCAATATCCTAGTTATACACATCTACTAAGCCTTTCACAGTTCGTTGACTATATGGCGTTATAGCATTGAAGCGTTGGCGGAGGTGTTACGTACATTGTTCCATTTCGATTTGCATGCTCATCCAGCATAACTCTGCAGTCTTGTGAACTATCAAATCCAGAGAAGATGCTTCACACAGATCTTTACATTCATTTTATTTTTTTTTTAAGACAGGTGAGACATCGTTGAAATAATTCTAACATAAGTCAATTAAATTGTTTATAAAATAATTATAATTGCACACCTGATCATCGACCTAAAAATCTATTTGCATGCGAATGATGCAGGTGAAAATAATCGGAGAATCTTATGTGCAGATTTTTGAGCGTCAGAAATATCGATTGAATAAAGTTCAATTGATCGATAAAATTCGCATATTATTGTATTAGTACTTATGATAAAGCATTATGTTGAACGATTGAATTCCAATTGATAATAATCAAATTGATGTAACAATTTATCACAGGTATACATATATAAAATTAGTAACACTTCTGCAGACAAAGAGTCATTCAAACTATAAACCGTGACATGACGTCTTTGGTGTCTATAAGATATTTTATCTGACCCATCGATGCAACGTATTAGCTGCCTCCTTTGATCAAAGTTCGTCCTTGATCAAGCCATTAAACGGTGTATTTTATATCCGTCAACCATTACATGCTCAAGACAGGATGATGAGGATATTTTAATAATAAAAACGTAATCTGATCACAAAATCACGAAACCTGGATGACATTGGATCAAAAATTTAATGACGATGGTTTTTTTAAGCTTCGATTGATCATCTCAATTTTATAGAACAGTGTCTTTTTCCACTGTCCATTGTACCTGGTTAAAAAAAAAAAAAAAAACTGATCATTAATATAATTTCTTTTGCCCGAATAAGATATATAAGTACTAGTAAGCACTGTCCGTTAGCTGTAGCGGCATTTAATCCCGGAAGATTAGCAGAGGCTCATTAATTTAGGTTACGTTATTTATATACATGACACAAGACCGTTCCCGCAGCATTGCGGACAAGATGTATACCTGTGATACCGAGGAGGGGTGCAGCATAAAGTCCGCGAATAAGAATTCGCGGACAGTGCTGCAGTAGGTTGTAGTACCTACCTAGTTTAGAAATGTGAAAAAATTATTACCAAGGCGAGAGACGACTGCGGGGAGAGACCTTAATATATAATTGATGCTTGAATGAGATAAGGAGAAAAATATAGATAAAACGGTAACGTGTCACTCTTCCCTAATTACAGAGAGTAACTAGCCGTTGGTACTCGCCGAAGAGTCGCGGAAACATCGAAGCAGATCCGAAGGATCCGAGTAGTAGGTACGCGTACGTGTAAACGCGGACCGGTACCGCTAGCCGAGCTACCAATCAGAGAGTTGCTTTGTAAGCTATGAGCCAATAGCGTTGCTTTTTTAGATTGTGAATTCAACGGAGAGGCTACCTTGGTTTATAAAGTCACGGCAGCCCGTGGCCTCCAAGACAGAGCTGTCGCGGCAGCCTAGCGCTCAAGATATTTCATTTGAATTTTGAATTTTTCAAAAAAGTGTGCGTGCAAGGTCGAGAAACATATTATACAAACGTCAAAGTTTTAAGATTAAGTTCTGTTTCGCGATATAGAACAAAGTGGAAGTGATTCGATTTGATCGAAAGGTGCCCTCAAGTTGACTTCCAATTGGTACCAGTGATTGTTCAGAGGTACGTCTTCATATTGTGATAAATTTTACTCATTTTTTTTTCTTTTTTTTTTTTTTTAACATCATCAATAAATTTCAATTCTAGCTTATACCCGGAATATTTGTGGGGTTTGAGATTTTGTCAAAAATAAAAAAAAAATGAAAAAAAAAAAAAACAATAATTCTCCTCAAATTTGTTCATTATATGATTTATTATAAATTTTATTCGGAATACTACTATTACACACGTTGAAATTATTTATTTATACGCTGCCAATCAATGGAACCAATAACACGAAACTAATATAGTAATTTCTGAAAGTTAATTGGCTAATAATTTCATATTTAATCTCACGGCGATATTATATACTGCCAAGCTTTATTATTGACGCTACTAATCATGTAATTCTATGAATATTCAATGAATGTTATTAATATACGGACACTTATATCCTACCTGTAGCGGGAAACGAAAATATTTACAGTTTTATGAAAATTTATAAGAATTTAAAAAGTAGTTTTTAAATTTTAGACACTATATAGAATTGCAAATTTAAAATACGCACATAATGATGATAATTGGACATAAAAAATTTATGAAGGAAACAATTAGACAGGAAATACATATTCGTTCTATAAACGATTGACTATAATATATGCCGAGATTTTACCCAAGCCGTTTTTTTTTTTTTTCTTTTCTTCTTTTTTTTTTTCTTCCATTTCCATTCTTTTTCCTTACTTTTTGATATACTGAACCTAGCTCTGTAAATAGTATAGACATAGTGCTCTTGTATTCCCACGGTTGAGATAGCGCGGTTCAAAGTCAGGGCCGTCAAGTTAGCTGTTGGGTAACTCGCTGATGTCTGTAGCGTATACTCAACCCGTCATAAAAACGAGAAAACAAAGGCGAGAGAGTATAGAGAGAGAGAGAGAAAGAGAGAATAAAAAAAAAAGCAAAGAATAAGAAAAGAAAAAGTGAAAAGTAAAAAGTAAAAAGTAGAAATTTCAAATTTTTTTTTTTTTTTTCAACTAATCGCAAGCTCACGCGTCAATGAAAATAGTATATAACAGTAAATATATGTCTTTCCTGTTTCCAATGAACGTCTAATTCTAAATGAAATTTTCCAAAACAAATATATAGTTCTATACTTTTTGGAATTTAGATATTTCTGTATTTTCGTAAAAAAAATTTTACTCTTCTATATAACCGGTTGTGATAATATATATATATAAGCTTGACATATGTATCTGAAATTTGAAAATATTTCTTACATCTCGGTCAAGGATTATAGGATGAGGAAGCTGGATGCCCCTAAGCTATATAAAAAAAGCTGTTAAAAAAAATACCGATCTCAAAGCCTAGACGAAATTTAATTATCACTAACATTCTAATATACGAGTATAGAGGATATATATATATATACGGTTATATTTTCAAGTCGAGAGACTTGAATGCAGGAACAAGCTTAAATCGTATTTCTTATTACACGCAGCTATACTACAGTATTATCACGCACGTACAATTTTATCTTATAAATACTTGCTACACCGTGGATAATTTCAATCGTCGCGTGCCGGAGGTATCGACACCACACGATGTTATTTAAAAAAAAAACTGGAAAAAAAAAAAATTGAGAAAACAAAAATTTGACAAAATCGTTCCGAAAATCGATTCGATTTTATCAAAAAACTGACGTTCATACATTCTCTCGACGCTCGTAAAAGTTCTTTTCACACTTTAATTCAAGAACACTCAGAAAAATAACAACCAAAATTTGGTTCATCACATTTTTTTGTTCACTCAATCAAATTTTTTGTTCAGTCAATCAAAAATTTCGTTGGGATAACCAAAATTTTGTTGGGAAAACCAAATTTTGTTGGGACAACCAAAATTTTGGCTATTCCAACAAAATTTTTGGTTGACTGAACGAAAAAAATTTGATTGTGCATATAATAACCGAAATTTTGTTTATGTCAACAAGACTTTTTTTCTGAGTGAAGAATGCGTATACCTATAGGTGTGTGAGAAAAAAAAGGAATCAGAATAAAAAAAAACAGGTTATTTTTTTCCTCCCCGGATAAAAATTCTTCCTAAATTTACAAAAAATTTGATACTTTTGACGGTAGAGTTACCAATGTGTTCCGACCTGCCCCACTAGCGGCTACAGTTGCTAGTGGTCGAGCGGCTGGACGCTTGGTGAGGATCTTCGGCGCCTCACCGCCTGGGCGTTGACCCCTCTCATGAGGCACAGAGCCTCCACGTCCGTAGAGCAACGCGCATTCAACTAGCCTTAGTCGGCAAAATCGACTTCACTCGTCGAGTCGAGTAGTCGTTTGCTATTAATACGGTCCAAGGGCATCAAGCGGGCCCTTTTTAGTCCCAGAGTACTACACCGGACGCGAGGGATGAAAAATATGATTTTTATTTCCTTTTTTTTTTAAATTTTTTTATATATCCTGCCAGTATAATGTACACTAAACGTAATGGATTCTGATCCGGACGAGTTGGACAATTCTAGAAACAGCCAATCGGCGCTCTGGATTTTTTTAATCCAGAGCGCCGATTGGCTGTTTCTAGAATTGTCCAACTCGTCCGGATCAGAATCCATTACGTTTGGTGTACCTACATACCTTCTATCTATTATAGTTTTAAGCTCCGCTATAATACTACGGTTGACGAGTTTTCTCTATTTTATTTTTTTAGGTCATGTCTAACACACCTGCTGCAATTAAATATACGAATTATTGCGAATGTGGGTGCCATTAAAATTATGTACAGTTTCGCTATTTTACAATCCATTGTATTTCAAATAGGGGTTTGCAAAAATATCACCAGACTTTTCATATTCGAAATTTATATGGGCTACAATTTTTCACTATTTTACATTCAGAAAGTATAATATCTTCATTCCTCATGTATACCCATATATATATTTTATACGCATGTATATGTGATTGCAATATTATTCTCATATGTTAAGCTGTATCCTAGACCTCATTACCCGAGTCTTATATCTCAATTGAAAACGTTTCACCTTTTAATATAAAGATGAAATTAAAGTTACGATCATAAATAAATTAAGATTGCTAAAAAAAAAAAAAAAAAAGAATCAATTTTTCAATCTTAAAACGAATTGTACGTTACTATATTCACTAATGAGTGTGTGTGTGTGTGTGTGTGTGTGTGTGTGTGTCTATACCTCAGTGATTAATGTAGTATACAATGATAGCTGAATGATTGGTGTAAAAACAAGCCTTTAGGCGATATATGGGAATCTATAGTCGATACAGTGCGTCTGGCATCGATAAAACGATCCGAAATGATGAAAATTTGAAATTCGAATCGTGTATATACCAAATCGCGAATATTGATAATAATCGAATGAAATCAGTGACACGTCGCTTATTATATCGAGGGAGAAATCAATCCTTTAAAGTTTAATCAATCGAATCGTTACACAGAAAGAAGGGCTAACTTGATTCAAGATAATTTTGCGGTCCAAAAATGAAGACCGAAATTTTCTCGGATCAAATCAAAAATTTTCTCGAGTCAAGAAAATTTTCCAAATTTTCTTGACTCGAGAATAATTTTTGATTTGATCCGAGAAAATTTCGGTCTTCATTTTTGGACAGTTTGAGTTCGAAAATTTGCCAAATTTTCTTGGTTCGAGAATAATTTTTGATTTGATCCGAGAAAATTTCGGTCTTTATTTTTGGACCTCAAAATTATCTTGAATGAAGAATAATTTTTTTGGCTCAAGTTAATCTTTTTTTTTTTTTTTTCTGTGTATTACCTCCGCGTCAATGAAACGCGTCTCTAATTATCTCCCGACTTAGTAATAGGTATAACCGCGTGATGAGATTTGCACGAAGGCGTGAAGAAAGTCAAACCGTCAGTTTTGTTCCCTGCGGCGCGGCGTATCCTGCTATCTTTATATCTAATTCTACCATATAAAAGAAGGAAATATCCACATATAGTAGATATAGCTCGCGGTCTTTATATACCTACGTGTAGCAATTCTTAATGTATTACCGTTGCTCGGAGGCGATATATTAAAGAGGATACGAGATGACGGGAGTTCTTCCGATCGTAGGATATGCAAGCCTCTGGCTCTTCTACATATATGATAAGTGGATGGGTCTGTACGTATACTATATGAAACCTACAACACTTAGTGTATGAGGCAACCGAATGAGACCATAAATCATCTAGCGTTTAAAAATAATTATCTAACAAAAAATTACATAATTATCGATATACGGTTAGGTATTATACGCGTATCGCATATCTACCTTTGCGGATTAAATTCATCCACTCATATAGTATTATATACACAAAGAACGTTATAACGGATTTTATATACAATAGTGAATAATATGCCATAAGTTCTAAACCAGACAGCGAATCTTTCCAAATAAATATGTATATCGTGTGTTGAATAATATTTAGCGGTTTTTTTTTTTTATTAATTACCAGATATGGAATTATGACGTGTGGTATAAAGTTAGTGCTTTTTTTTTTTTTTTTTTTTTCATAACTTGTCTGACGAATACGGATATAGCGTTAGGCGCCACAGTATATAATATGCAAAGTGCGAATTGATGAATAAATCATATTCTATAACATAGTGATGGCAGCTTTCTCATTGCTATAGTCGATTATAAATGCAGCTATAAGTTGATAATTATAACGTAACCCCTGCAGTTTTAATCATCTTATTTTCTATACGTGACTTAAGTTAGGCCTAGTTCTTTATAATAACAAGCTGCTGTTATTTCATTCATTAAAATTCATCTAATTTGAAAGGAAAAACGTAAATGAGAGTTGGAATGGAGCCGAGTTGCGGCTGTGTTAATTCTGCCCACGAAACTATGTATAATTCATTCAACCAGTTAAAATTCTATACCAGATAACCCGGTTATCCTGGTTCCTTGCATCAATTTACCATTTAAAACCGGGAATATTTCATAGTAGCTGTAGGTAGGTATACTAGTTTTTCGCGATCAAGGCAATAGACCTTGAAAATAACTATAAACGACGAGGCGATTCTAACGCACGAAAGTTTTTTCTTGATCTGAGATTATCGCAGTATGGGATAACAACGGGATATCCGGTAGCACCAGATCCAAATTACATATTCGCCTCCTCAACCTGTTTCATAAGGAACCAACAAATTATCATATACATGTAGGTATGTACATGTGTGTGTAGATTTAAACGTATGGAGAAAGACAATCGCGAAAGAGAAAAAGAGAAAAATGACGAAGGTGGGCTAGTAGTGGGATCGCAACAGTTTGTGGACCACGCAACGGTAACCGTGCTCGCGAGAGCTTGGCGCTAACACTTCGAACAACACCCGTTACTTAGGAAGGCACTCGTACGTGTGTGCGAGTTCGCTACATACCGAGGAGAAAAAAAAAAAAAAAAAAAAAACAGAATGACTACTGCGATGGATTTACTTCGATCGTTCAATTGCTGATAGCCAGTTACTCTGTGGCCTAGAAACTGAATTCCGGAATCGATATAACAACGGTTCTAAAACTTGTCGCATATGTGTGAAATTTCAAAAACGTTTTTAGTCATCAATCAGAAATAAATAATTATTTTCATTCAACTATTTTGGAACGAAATTTAAACGCGAGGGAATAAAATGATGAAATAAAAATCCGGATAATACTGTGGAAATATTACATATCGACGCCCGATACGAATAACAGCACATTTCAGATTCCGGGTGAAAAAGAGCACGTTTCAAATTCCGGGTGGAAAAGAGCACGTTTCAGATTCCGAGTGAAAAAGAGCATGTTTCAGATTCCGGATAGAAAAGAACACGTTTCAGATTGAGAATGAAAAATAGCACGTTTCAGATTCACTCGAAATCTAGCACAATTCAGGTTGAACCGAATATTACTTATTAGCAAGTGTCAGGTAGGTTTATTATAAGATTGAATTAATCATTCAATGATAAAATTGAATCGAGTTTTTGTGCATAATTGTGCATTTCCAATTTCATAATAAACCTACCTGACACTTACTAATTAGTAATATTCGCTTCGCCTGAATTGTGCTAGTTTTCGAGCGAATCTGAAACGTGCTATTTTTTATTCTCAATCTGAAACGTGTTCTTTTCCATCCGGAATCTGAAACATGCTCTTTTTAACTCGGAATCTGAAACGTGCTCTTTTTCACCCGGAATCTGAAATGTGCTGTTATTCGTATCGGGCGTCGATATGACTTTAATTTTTGAAAATTAAAGCCTGTAAATTTTCTTTAAAAAATCCCGAGCGATTAGATCTCGCATTGAGCTCAGCTACAGCTATATATCAGTTATCTCCGACTATAAAGCCTTTTCATGCTTATTCCTATCCAGGTCAGACCTAGTTAAGCTCCCTCGCTTCGTTCGATCAGTATAACTACAATACGCACGATATATCTATATACGGGCTCGGAAATTCCTACAAAAACTGATTCGATATTCAAGACTGAAATAATATACCTACGCGAACAAAATCATTAATTCGGTTCATTCACCAACAACTTTAATCATGTTTTGTATTACGCTGAATCACACGTGTCGATGATCGATTATAGGAGATAAGCTAAAAGGAAAGGCTTACGGCTGTGTACATATGTAATTAAGACACAACGGAGTACTATACGTTCTGTTATGTTGTGTAAAAGTCTACTGTATATTTTTTTGCGTCTATTTTTATCTGATTATCTCGCATTAATTGTGAATGAATACGAATTTTATATAACTTTTAGAGTTTGTTTTAATTAATTGTTAATTATACCAGACTTCGAGAGGTGGTAATTGGTAATCGAATCATTTCTTTGCACTCTATAGGTGGTATTCGACGAAACAGTATTACCAATTAATTCCTAATTAAGTACTTTGGCATTTCTTAATTATGTAATTTAAATCGGAATAAAAATTCAAACAAAGGTATTCGTTAATAATTTGTCCTGGGGATAATGGGGGGGGGCTTTTGTAGCCCGGAAGTGATGGAGCAATAGAGCATTGGATTAGAACGCGTTGAATCAATTAGGCCATCGAAAACCGTTAACCAGTTGGTATAGATTTACTAGTTGGACAGACCACTCAATTTATACTGCCGATGACTACACACCTGTGCAATACATAAATGGAAACAAAATATCGATTATTCTAATCGTTTTCGGCTAACGATGAACTGAATTTATTCATCGCCAATTGACCTCATCTAAAAATGGAAACGTCGATTTGTTAATCATGAAATTATTTGCATAAAGGATAACATGTATCGATAAGAAAAAAAAAAAAAAAAAAAAAAAATCATGTGGGTTCGATGCAGGCTGGAATATAATTAAATCTGATCTCAATTAAAAAATAACAATGCATCCTGTGTTACGGTGGAGAAATTATCAACTCTTATATTCTCAGTGTAATATGAGTGTTGAGTATGAAAGGTGAAAAAAAAAAAAAAAAAGAAATTACGGCGCCTGTAACTGGATCGATTATATCATGAAAAAAAAAAGGCCCTTCCTATAACGGGTATTTCCTTCACGGTCCATGCGATGTAAAAATGAAAAAACAAAATCATTTTTCGGCTTCTCAAAAATTCAAATTCAAATTAATTTCTATGTGAAATTGATGAAACTTTTGCTCTTAATAATTACGACCTAGAATCTGAAATTATATTTCACTCATATTTTCATTAAAACTTTTTATTTTATAGTGTCGAATGAAAAATATTTGATAAAATAAATTCGATTGAAGTATAGCAGTAGGTAGGTACGCAAATATTTGTGGTCTAGCATTCTGGTCTGCACTACCAGGTCACGTTGGGATTAATGATTGAAATTTATTAGAAACGGAGGTCATGGTGAGAGAGAGAGAGAGAGAGAGAGAGCTAAATGCGCGGCTATTATAAGTACAAACTCGGTCATAAACTGATCTTGAATAGCTCCAGTTACGGCGAATAATAATACCTAGATATCGAATAGCATAGATGCGAAAGACTCATTTATTTTATACCATCTTTTTGCAACGAAGTAAAGGTATTTGTGTCATTCGATATATATATACAGAATGGATCGAAAGGTCGCGAGTTAACGGTAAATCATACGATGGCCGCCTAAAAATGACTCAACTTGACGTGTTCTAAAATAATTGAACGATGTTTCACGTCACTTACGCAACTCAAAAACCCCCTACAGGACGTTCATCCTTACAAATTATGCATAACTAGATAACGCCTTCACTTGAATAAATTCAAAACCTTCTGTTTCAATTATTTACTCGCACCTAATCCATACGAGTATTACACGCTTATCCTTTCACATAAATATGTAAATTCAGTACCAAAGAACTCTTTTTTTTTTTTTTTTTTTCGCCCAAATATATCATCTAGTGATTTACCTATACAGTATTTTCGTATAATTAACTAGGTCACTGAAATTATTATAGCTAATTGTTGACGTATACCGAAATAATTGATGACGTGATTCTTTCCACTTAAAACCAAACTCAACAGCTATACCTACTATTCAAATATTACGGTGCTTTTAAATTTGAAAAATGAATTCACACCTGCAAGATACTGAATAATTTGCAATAAAATAATGTATAGCTACCAAAATAACGCGGTTAAATTTGATCTTTGCGGTGAGCATCATCCTGACAGTGTTGTAGTCTATCAGGAAAATACCACGGCTGTGGTTGGTATCTATTTTTTACTCATTTTATAGTCATTTTATTTTATTTTATTTTGTTTTGTTTTGTTTTCGCGTTCCTTTGGTACAATAGACCTAGCGGAGCGCAATATCCCGGTCTATGGCTGCAGAAGAAGAAGAGTCAAAGGCTTGCGGAAAGAGAAAAATAAAGGCAAGCCTTAAAGAGGTTGGCCACTGTCCGAAGAGATAAGACAACCTGTTGCTCCGCTCGACAAGCGACCGCATCGCTGACAGGCACACCAGAGTCTCTGGGAATACAAATGACTAGCAAAGTCAGACGTGCGGAATAGCAATTAAAACCTACAAGTCCTGAACACTGACTCTGGGAATCGTTTGGCGATGCGAAATGAACGAAAAATGAAATAAAAAAATTAAAATTAAAACTCAAATAATTTAACTCACTATGGTGTGAACCGAATTCTACGGCCAATCCAAATTCGAATGAATAAATCACTTTTCATAGCCGCGATCTCGCCGATCATTCTCAGCTGTGATTGGTACCTCGTGCGAAACGAGCAATGAACGTCGAAGAATGAAACGCAAGTTCGCGTAATTTACCACGGCTAATCTATACCATTCGAATCGAATAATAATAATAAAAAAAAAAAAAAAAAAAAAAAACAATAAACTAAATCGTTACTTATTCCTGTATAACTAAATAACCAACGATAATTGACAGTAGCTAAAATTCGAACGTGAGATAAACTATAATGCATAGCCATTTAAAATTGATTGAAAAAAAAAAAAAAAAAAAGTAATACGGTAATCAATTGGAATTGGTCTGCACCGCTCGTATCGTCTAACCGCCTCGAAAGGCCCATAATAAATTCACGAGCACTGGCAAGGCTCATTTGGGACCCAACTGGGTGCATAGGTAACGTACGTGATATTGTGCATACAATATGCGTGCACGTATTCGTTCGATTAGTCTCAGCCGTCACGTAGTTAAAAAAATATTTAGTTTGTGTATATTTGTTCGTAGTAGGTATATAAAAGTTCAAGAAACTCGAACGGTCCAACGCTTGACACAGTCAAATAGTCCAATTATTCTGTTTCAAAGTTGACGAGAAAATTAGTCGATTATTTCGAAATTTATTCTTTAAATCGCCAACTACCTACCTACCGGATGCCTATTAGCCTGCCATCAATCAAAAAAGTTCCCAAGTTTCAAACGAGGTACATAGGTATATATAAAGTAAGGTAAGAAGTTTTGTCCCCCAACTTATTGTCATTGAAGTATCAAGTGATGCCCGAAAGTTTATAAAAAAAAAAAGTAAAAAGTAAAACTATAGAGTAGTTACGACACGATATCTTAATGAATAAAGAATATAAAGAGATGACGAGTTACTTTTACCGCGTATAGAAAATTACTCGTTACTTTAAACCAAAGAAGAAAGAAGAAGGAGAAAAAAAAAATTAAATTATCCATCAAATTATCTCGAAAAAAAAATGTCCGCTTCTTATAGTGGGCGTTCGATTAACTTTTTGTTATTTTTCATCGTAAAATTGGTATTGAAATAATCACAGACTTGTGATCTTATATATACGTATTGTCCTGCGAAGAATCGAATCAGTCTTAAATATATGCATTTATGGTCCAAAATTGCGACAAAGTTGAATATCTTCGGAACAAGAGATGCAAAGAATCGTGGTTAAAGTTAAACACACAATTACGGTGATATCGCCGCAGGGTACTATATATCTCGGTGGTTATAAGGTTGGGGACAAACGAATCCTCGCTTATACTACACCAGGTGTTATGAGAGAGGTTTAGGTAACAGGACTTTCTCAAGGCGAAGATGTAATTGAGGAGCAAGGTGATAGGGCCAAACCACAATAGGGCAAAGAACTGAGCTAAACAAAGGATCGTTTCTATCATAGTGACTTGTGTTAATAAGTAGTGATTGAATTGAGAGGCGTCGAAACGCACGACTGACTTCATAGAGATCGTGACACGTATCGAGACCATTATTGCTACTTAATTGAATCGTTTTTAGGTGATAATGGACACGGTTTTTTTTTGTTTTTTTTGTCCACATTTGTTGGTAGCGCGTCTAAAAGTCGGTTTTTTTTTGTTTTTTTTTGTATCCATTGCTTGTGTGGTGACGTCATCACCGCTATGGATAATAAATTGAATACCCACAGTGTCACAAGGGGTCCTAAAGAATGTGGATAGAAATATCCAACGATATTATTAAACTACTCGATCTTCCTGCGCTTTGTCTTTATCGTTTTACTCGTGGTATACTATACAGTAATCGCGCAACCGTTATGGTTAAAAGCGTTATGGTTAGAGTAATTACTCGATTACCCATTACAGTATCTAGCTACTTTAGCGTCATACTACGTTTCAAAATAATTAGATAAAAGTGACAAGAGTAAGTCGTATTCTACAGGATAAGATGTTTCTAACGTCTCGCCACAGTCATTAGCAAAAGTGGTCAGACAGTTACAATTCTGAAACAAGTTACTTCTTCTTCTTCTTCTTCTTCTTCTTCATCATCATCATCAAATCTCTTCAGAATTATATTGACAAGGATGAAAAACCATCTTTCTCGATAAAAAAAAAACAATATGATATACTAGGGTGGTTCAAAAAAGACCTAATTTCTCAGATGTTGCTGCTCATCCGTGAATATGTTGTTTGTGATTTTTAAAAATTATTCCATTTTTTTAGCTCTATTGGACAATATTTACTACTGCCTCAGTGAAGTTGAAATTTCGAAATTTTGCCATTTTTGGCAATTTTAAAGTTCTCTGATCAAAGCGCTGATCTGGCTACCTCGAGATTCTCATTCAATGAGCATGATGGTTCAAGATGAGACTCGTACGATAATATTTACTACTGCCTCGGAGACATTGGAGTTTTTTTCAATATTTTGCGTTTTTTCTGAGATTTGATCGCCAGGTGCTGCTCATGAGACAGTTTCATCTTACCAATATAAGGAAGAAATCCAAGCAGTTTGCAGTCTGCGGGACCATTTTTACTACTGTCTCATTGAGGGCGACTTTCCTTCAAATAAAATTAGCAACATGAGGCAGTAGTAAAAATGGTCCCACAGACTGTAAACTTCGTATACTTCTTCCTTAAAATGGTAAGAAAAGACTGTCTCATGAGCAACACCTGGCGATCCAATCTCTAAGAAAACTCCTAAATAGTGAAAAAACTTCAATGTCTCTAAAGCAGTACTAAATATTATCGTACGAGTCTCATCTTGAACCAACATCGTTATTGAATGAGAACCTAGAGGTAGCCTGATGAGGACTTTAATCTGAGAACTTTGAAATTGCCAAAAATGGCAAAATTTCGAAATTTCAACTTCACTGAGGCAGTAGTAAATATTGTCCTATAAAGCTAAAAAAAATGGAATAATTTTTCAAAATCACAAACAACATTTTCACGAATGAGCAGCAACATCTGAGAAATTAGGTCTTTTTTGAACCACCCTAATGATATACCCTACCAATGTTTCTATACATTTCATTTCATATCATATATATATTCGCTCATGTTTTTGACAATCGCATGATCGAACTCAATCTTCATGTCAACCTTCTACTGTGAAGGTGGACATCTTTTGGATCATCAAAAGTAGGCAGTACTGCTCACTAATCCTGATTTGTGAGTTTCAGTTTGTTTGTTAAAATTAATCCAAGTGTAATTTATAAGTAATGAAGTGCAAAGTTGTGAGGTGTAGTTATGTACCTTGACATACTCCTATTGTAATTTCGAGAGTGTTTTTACGTAAGGGACAAATTCCCAGAGTGTACAATGAATTCCGTTCTCTCTCTCTTGCACGATCACAAACACGCAACCAGACACATTCACATACATGTGGTCGACCTCTCTCGGCACTTCTTACTTCATCGTGGGTTGAAGGTGCGATAGAATAAGGAAGGTGAATAGAGCACGGAGCTCAGAGATTACTGAGAAACATCAGCGTCAACGACCACCTGGTGGTTAGGTATGTACGTGGTCGTAACAACGCCTCAATGTGATACTTGGTTGGTTACCTTTCTTCAACCACCAATCTGCAAAGGATTCTCCGAATAACAGTCACGAAACATCTCATCCCTAACCACCCCAGTCCCCAGTTCTCTATCCTCGTGATGTCAGCCATATCCGTAGCTGTAATACTATAGTCGACATGCGAAAGCTTTGCAGAATTCTATTCTTATCCTATTAAACTTATTCAGGCTATCCAAGCTGAAGTTCAAGTTTAAGGTCAAGGTCAAAGTCAAGAGAAATTTCTCGCCGAGGTCAAACCTGATGTTACTCTATATGTAGTTAGAGTTTTAGAGAGGCACGAAACGCGTGATGTAAGATGAAAATGGCAGATAGAATTTATGGTATCGCCTCGAGGTATATTTGCGGAATGAGATGGTGGATCTATCTACACCAGACTGTACTACATGCATATACCTGCGATATATATCAGAGTGTTGAATTTATCGTATGAAATTTCAATTTCTCTTATCCCTTGAAGAATAAAACAAAATGACAATTCTTCGCAAGGTCTCGCATGAACCATGAATTTAATGATAGAGTATCATCTCACCCTGATGGAATCGAGTAATATATTTAAGAAGCATATCTCGTGGTTTGCCACCCTACACCGTGATGCTTGGGTAGATAATGAGAAAATATTCGAAATAATGAAGGGACTGACTGGAACATGGTACCAATGCTTCGTCGGAGAAACAAATGACGCTAAATCATCTTGTGTAGGTCTCGGACTATTTCACGCTAGAATAATGCGGACTCCCGTGGTAATTACATAGGGCAGTAGCTACGCTGGCTCGAGATCCTTTTTCATCCACCGTTCTGCATCGGGGAAGATTCGTTTCAAGACTATCCTGCACAAAAAGATCTCATCTTGGGAATATGTATATATCTTTGTAAAGTACCTATACATCCTTTTATTGTTACAATTATTATTTGCCTCGCTCTCAGGATCACGACTTGTTTTTCAACTATCTTAGGAGCAGGATCATGTAAATGTAAAATCATTCGATAAAAAATCGAGTCGCTTTATTCCTAGAGTTGCAGAATGTGCCCTTAAGCCCGCGGGGCTCCTTCTTCCCTTTCTTCTTGCGCTGCACCGACGTCTTGATGGCTTGCCACACTTTTCCCTTCATTTCTTATCCCTCGAGGGCATTTGCATTGGCGGGGATAGCCAGGACAAGAAGAGTCAAGACTGCCGGTGAGTTGATGAAAAAATTTCAAACACGAACGCGCACCGAGTTCGTGGCATGGGACAAAGAAACTACGCCGTAATGGCAAAGAGCGCAACCATAGGAAAGCACGAACGAGGTAGGAAGATCACGTGTCAAACCATC
Source organism: Tenthredo mesomela (assembly GCA_943736025.1). NCBI lineage: Eukaryota > Metazoa > Arthropoda > Insecta > Hymenoptera > Tenthredinidae > Tenthredo > Tenthredo mesomela. The sequence continues at coordinate 31,879,678 of OX031015.1, read as the reverse complement.
GCCAGGGAAAACACTCCCGAGAGATTATAGCGAGGACCTTTTCCAACGTGAAGACATGTCATCTTCTCCATTATGCAGGAATCTTCAATTGTGATGGAGCAGCCATATAACGTTGACTTATCAGAAACCACAATAAAATTGAAAATACCTTACGTGCATGTTGATTTTTCGGTCCATCTTTGTGATAGAAATTGAATGGAAAGTCAAGAAAGCGGCAAGCTACCCTTAAATTAATACAAACGAGATGCAAAGAAACTATTACACCTATGTGACCATAGACTGCATACCGATAGTACCAGTATAGAAACATTGTGCCAAGTTCCTATGATACTCTGGCTATAAGGTATATGTACCAACTTCCAACAACTGGATGTTAAGTGCCAACCGAGCAGTGGACCGCGTACCTCGTCCTCGGCGGTAAAGTCAAGGGCTCAAGAAGCTGAGGTCGTTGTACGGAGGTGGAGTTAGAGTTGAAGGTGACCTCGACCACCGCCACTACTCTCGGTTCTAGTATCCTATTCGTCGAGAGGAGATTGCTGCTAATTACTAACAGGATTAGCCGATAACTCAAGAGTGGTGGCGGGCAAAGATTTGCCCCTAGGAATACATGAGCACTTGTGTTACATACGTGGACTGGTTATACTGCATCGGAAAATTTATTCCAAAGGGACAATCGCGGGGTATTTATCACGTGTGAACGAAGTTTCAACCGCCTACCGTCACGTCGTCGAGGCATTTGCGATGATAAATAAAACCAGCTCACGTTTGAGTAAATTTAACGCAAGTATCATAAAACGAAATTCTTGTAAGCTAACATCAAATAACAACTCGAATTACGCCATTAGGCAACAAACTACCCCAGAATTTCTGTACCTACTGGCACTTTGTTAAACAAAGCTCTTAGAGGCGTTGTGGACAGCGAGACAAATGGCGGTAATTTCCGAGAGATTTAAAGCTTTAGAAAAGGCATTCCAGGTCCCGGTGGAACGACTTTTTCTCGAGTATGACCCGACAGTTACCTGCGGACGGTTAAATTTGCATATACTATCAACGCTCGTGCCATCTTGATCCGTCACTAAGTGGTCCCGTATACTCGAGGTAACGCTACATTGTTCACGAAGATCGCTTCTCGTCTATGTCGTGACCGCAGAGCGAAACTCTGCATCCCATGTTCATATGGTAGTATAGCCACCATGATAGAGCAAAAAGCTGCTGGTTCTACATATATCAGAAAATACTGATCCCTCTTTCAAGGACATTTCCCTCAAGGATTGATGATGCACGGGTTCCATTGCGCCGCTCGGGAGTTCAAGTCAGCTCGTTCCTTTATTTAAACAAGACAGATACTCTGAGTTCCGGTATTAATCTGCCCGCTAGAGACGTTAGAATGAGTATAAATTTGCATTCGGTAGCCGTGCAATCGGGACTTTGACTCACGGTCATACAAAGCTGAGAACTCTATCTAGTACCGATGATCAGATAGCCCGACTACTCGACATGGGAGCACAGGCAGCACCTTCTGTCTTTACCGTAGGCAATGGGTATATATACGTACCTACATACTACCCATGCACAATACGGTATACTTACATCTCCTTTGCGAATCCCTTGCGCGGGTACTACTGAGTATCTTCGGAACTTTTGCCGCCACTGAATATCCCGTATCAAGTGTATAAGAACCGCAAACGAGCCAAGTAATTGCAAAAACTGATTGCAATGAGGAATCATTTGAAATATCTTTTCAAGATCAGCTTGAGATCCATATAATTGATAGCTAGTTTCGCGTTGTTGCCTCTTTTAATACTAGAGTCTGATTACACTGATTTAATGATGATCCTATACGATTACTTAGATCAATTAAACCTGAGCGTGGTTTTGATTGTTATCATTAACGACCTTCTGATTGTTTGGTTGATTAAGGATTATCGTCTCCTCGTTAACGATGGTTCCAGGTATTTTTGTACCAGTTCATACACCTAATTAAACACAATAACAAACTATGGAAGAAATACACAGAAAACATTCTGAAACGTCGTGTTCAGTCTTTTCTACTCGTACGTCTACAATGTGATCCGAACGGACAGCGTGTCTTATTTCTTATTTTAATCTCGTATAGCTGAGCTACAAAGGTGAAGAAGGTATACCTTCTTGGATGGGGCACGAACCAAGATAGCTGGTCGTGGATCTTCTGCAGGGTCAAAGAGTCATCCTCGCTCATCGGCTCCCACTCAAGCCTTATACAAGTACACCGAGGGCTAGGATATCTTAAATCATAAGATCTTTGAAATCGGCTTAAAGTCCTAACTCCTAAGAGCGCATTGAAGAATCCCTCGAATCTCGCCTCGACTCATTCATATACAACAGTTTTTTTCACCCTGGTTTGGAAGGCTTTACTTCAACCTTAAGTATAAACCGGCGGAAGCTGGCTTACAAGCAATGTCTCATCGTCGAAAATTGAACTGTGCTATTTATACGCGTTTCTTTTTCACATTTTTACACATTTTGCAAAGTATTCTACGTAAAGATATACAATACCTATATGTACGTATAAACGGCACGGCAACGTTCATCGACCTCTTATGGTCTTCCGTGACAGCGAACAAGTGTGACCACAAAACGCTTGCCCGTTGTAAATCGTTTCGAGAATATCTATCTAACAAAGGACACGTTGTGTTCACTTCAATCGCTAGTTTTATACTCTTCATAGTCTAGCTTGGATGAAATCTAATCTAAAAATCGCTGGTATATATATATATATATATATATATATAGGTGCGGGTGGTCTTTTTTGTATTTACAACGTACTACGTATAGGGACGCAACAAATTCTTGACCTTCGTGTATAGCCAAGAGTCTGGCACGAATGCGAACTCCAGAGGTCGATTCGTGCCCGCAAAGATGAAGGCCTCCTCCAGTATCCTACAGGAGTTCTCCATCGTGCCTTGTCTCTGTTTCTTGACTTGAGCTTCGAGACTCGGCTTTCACGATTCGTAGAATCTTGGAATTTATCCTGAGCTGTCGATGTCCGAGGTAACAATTTCCGACGAGGTGGAACAGCTACAGGATATTCTTAGAAGTTGTTCCTGTTTCGTTTCGTTTTTTTGTATTTTATTTCATTTTCTTTTTCTTTTATTCGTTTTTGCGTCTATTCGCAGGAGTATATAAGGATATATTTAATGTGACCGTGGAAGATCGCTCAATAAACAGACTGACATCATAATAATCGTTGAACAATTTTCCCCACCTCTTCATGATTTATTTTTAAAATAAGCTTCTTTAACGAATTTGAATAATAAGATGCGGAAGCTTTTGACGGGTAGTGAAGTTCATTTCGATCGACATGAATCACTGTATTATACATAAATTTTGTTTTTATATCAAAATCTGATTAAAATAAATTGCCACTCGAAAGTGGTAGCATGGTATACATAATATAATATAATATAATATAATATAATCTCGTTGACTTTGTTTAGCTTCAAAGTTTCGCCGGCTTATATATATTTATATCTTGATCTAAATTAATATAAATAAAATTATACGATTATGATCAAAGTTTAAGAATATTTTTTTTCTGTTTATGGACGTGTCAAGAAACTGTCCTCGCATTTCTGCAATTCCAACTTGTTGATAAATGCCCGCGATAGCGCTAGGGAAGGAAGGGAACTGGTTTTGTTAACAAAAAATCATTGCTAAATTCTCTTCGTGTTCGCGGACCCGACTCATTCACCTCTTTTATCCCAAGCCGCGTTCATCCGTCTCTCCGCTTGTCTATCAACGGCTGACAGCTAACATATAAGAAAGTGTAGAATGAGAGAAAAATCGAGAAAACGAGAGGAAAAATCATGGTATACCAGTTTCTTTCATTATATATTAGGTACACGTCTGAATCTAACTCATATATATACGACGAGCTGTAACCACCTGAGATATCCACGAATTAATAAAAAAAAAAGAAAAATAAAAAAAATAAAAACAGATCTCGCGTTTATAAAAATTGAGAAAAAAATAACGACAAGCTCTACACTGTTTTAACCATACAGTGAAAAGTTTCACCGCAGTTCAATATCTCGAGATATAATATATAGGTATATGTAACTTGGTTCAAAGCCCGCTTGGAATGCCCATTATTTTGCCTTTTCTCGATCCCTGCACAGGTAACGCGTTGCCCAGTTACAGCACTTCCTGTTGAACGGGTACAGCCACTGAATGTCGGATCGGTAACAAAACGATAATTCGTGTAATAAAGTAGAAACTAGAGACCAGAAAACCGCTTCCAGCGATGCAGCACCAGCAGCAGCAGCAGCTCCTCATCATTCGAAGGATCTCTGCAGTGCTGCGGGATTCTGCACTACGTAGCATTAAGACACGAGTATATAACTCGTAATAGCTGTACTACATCACCAGCTGTTATATTATATCAGACTTGACAAAAAAAAAAAAACTAACATTCATGATCATATAACTACATATTATTAATCTTTCATTAAGCATATATACCTATGCGGAAGAAGAATATCATCCTATGGTATTAATTACCAGATTTAATTACAAGCTTAAAATTGCGTTTGAAATTAGTTAGTGTCATAAATAATTTGTTCATATAAATAAACGTTGTGATAAAACTTTTTCCTTATTATTCTATTTTGTTTCAGATGGGTTCAGTTCCGTGCAGTCTGACCGCTTTGGCGTTGATATTAGCCATTACTTGCACAACGTCCTACGCAGCATTAGGTAAATTTCAAAATTCAACTTATTATATTTATATTAAATTTCTATATAGATAAGTGCATTTATACTCTTAGTCTCTACTTAACTCCTTGCCGCTTGAGTTCGAAGCTTTGATATATACCTAATGGAGTAATGGTATATATGTACGACACGTCACGCTACCATACACGCGATTATACTCATGTGCAATTCGACCTGTGTGCTGCACTTATGGCGTATACGCTAACTGTACGTCATCCAAATAACAACGATTTCAAGTTTTGCTTAAGCGCTATACGATGTTAAAGGAAATGCAAGGAATTGCAGTTGGCAAATTGCGAATTATATACACCGAGTTATATCATGTTATTCCTAAGCGTATATATACATATATATTAGGGTGATTCAAAAAAGACCTAATTTCTCAGATGTTGCTGCTCATTCGTGAAAATGTTGTTTGTGATTTTGAAAAATTATTCCATTTTTTTTAGCTTTATAGGACAATATTTACTACTGCCTCAGTGAAGTTGAAATTTCGAAATTTTGCCATTTTTGGCAATTTCAAAGTTCTCAGATCAAAGTCCTCATCTGGCTACCTCTAGGTACTCATTCAATGAGGATGTTGGTTCAAGATGAGACTCGTACGATAATATTTAGTACTGCCTCGGAGACATTGGAGTTTTTTTCAATATTTTGCGTTTTTTCGGAGATTCGATCGCCAGGTGCTGCTCATGAGACAGTCTTTTCTTACTATTTTTAGGAAGAAGTACACGAAGTTTGCAGTCTGTGGGACCATTTTTACTATTGCCTCATGTTGCTAATTTTACTTGAAGGAAAGTCGCCCTCAATGAGGCAGTAGTAAAAATGGTCCCGCAGACTGCAAACTGCTTGGATTTCTTCCTTATATTGGTAAGATGAAACTGTCTCATGAGCAGCACCTGGCGATCGAATCTCCGAAAAAACGCAAAATATTAAAAAAAAACTCCAATGTCTCCGAGGCAGTACTAAATATTATCGTACGAGTCTCATCTTGAACCAACATGCTCATTGAATGAGAATCTAGAGGTAGCCAGATGAGCGCTTTGATCTGAGAACTTTGAAATTGCCAAAAATGGCAAAATTTCGAAATTTCAACTTCACCGAGGCAGTAGTAAATATTGTCCAATAGAGCTAAAAAAAAAAATGGAATAATTTAAAAAAATCACAAACAACATATTCACGGATGAGCAGCAACATCTGAGAAATTAGGTCTTTTTTGAACCACCCTAATATATATATAATATAGTTTGATCGGAAACGTTTATTTCCTAATTTATTTCAACAGCTCATATATATATGGATGTTTCAGTATATTTTCTTATTATATTATGTGTGATAAAATTTTTCATTATTCTTTTTCTATATTAGCGCGAACTGGTTTCGAGAAATTAACGGACTTCGACTACAGAGGACTGACCTATTACACTGTGCGAAATCTGTCCCTCTACGAATGTCAAGGATGGTGCCGCGAGGAAGCTGAATGTCAAAGTGCGGCCTTTTCATTTGTACCTAATCCTTTAGCCCCAATGCAAGACACAGTATGTCAACTACAGAATGAAACAGCGGCTTCTAATCCAGCTGCTCAACCGCAAAGGGCAGCTAACATGTACTACATGGTCAAACTACAGCTTAGATCAGGTACGTTAAATAAATATACTGCATATTATAACAACGGGAGAAGTTGGTTACGAGAGGTCAGCGATCCAAGATATACACAGCACGCGTATTATACGATGAATATTTAATAGCCGTTTCTCATAAATCCAAATCCATGATGGTTACTATTATACCTATCTGGTATACATATATTTTATAATATGTAGTAGGTATACGTGGTTTTCTGATTCGATACGGTGAAATAAAATAATTTTGCACGGTCTCGCATTAAAATTCATATATAGAAGTATATATGCTTGATAATTGTATAAATTTATAATCTATTTGAATATTATTTGAATAATTGTTACATCAAATTCGTAACGCTTTACGGTAGGTACTATATATATTTGAATGAGAAGGACCGTGGTACTTTTATGAAATATATACTACATGGCTGTATATAGAAGTACTCATGGGTTACCTAGGCACGAATACAAACACCTGTGTGCTGCAGGGGTAGTAGGTATATACAATAAAAGACCAGGATCACCGGTGCAGGTATATATAATTTAAAAGGTAAATTCTCGAAAGGACACTTGAAATATCTTTTGTTTGATCACCGGACCGTGATAATAGATTTTCGTTAGGATTGCTGGTGTCCAATTCCTGTGCACCTTAGTTCTTATATATAGCTCTGCGGGACCTTAAGACCCTTCTGTAAATACATTAAGAAACGTTCCTAGTCAAACAAGTACCTGTGAAGCAGTTGTAAAGGTCAAAGAAAACCCCAAATGTTAGCTAGCTGTTAAGTTTGCTGGTAGTTTTCTTCAAGCTAACTATATATTATGCCCTCTATGACGTATACTGCACTAAACCCGATATCGTTTTCGTTTTTTTCTTTTTTTTTTTTTCTTCACCCCGTCATATATAATTCCAACACCTGATTATTTTAACGATATAGAATTCTGCAGACCGTATACTACTCTGTATTAACATTCACATAACACACTTCAAGGAATTACAGAAAAAAAAGAAAAAAAAAAAAAGAAAAGAAAAAATAATATACTGCTGGAACGTAGAGCATAATACACAAACGGATTATCTTGGGCAAAAGGACGTGATTTGGTTTTTATACGAGTCGCGCAAAAGGCGTCAACCTTTTATAACACGTACAGCCACGTGTGTTGGGTTGTCTATCGCAGGCGCATGATAGAGATTTGTTTTACCAAACAGGAGTCTGCGGTTGAATTTTTTTATCTCGAATTATTTTATTTTATTTTTTTTTTTTTCTCCCGAATTTAAAAACCGACGAGTAAGAAAATATTTCGTTAATACAAAGACTTTCATCCTTCAAAGTTATTTCTTTCTTTTTATTTTTTTTTTTTTTTTTTTTTTAGTTAGCTAGCTAGTAGATTACACGATTCCAACGGTCTGGATTCCAGTAAATTGAATTACTGTGAATTTATAGCCTGCGGTATACCTACCTAAATTTCAAAACTGCGGTGGTCGTGCCAAAAGTTTTATACCATCAGCACTATAGCTCGTTCAATATCGCGACAGTAGTCTTAACGCCAAGATAAATACGAATTGTATTATAGTTATACAAGAACAAATCCTGTGGAACGGTTGATTGAAATTGTAACTCTACCTTTACCATTCTATATATATAGCAATAAAATATAACTCAATATTGAAGTACTAGCTCGTTAATTCTCAGGTACGTATCTAATTAAAAATTAACTGTTCTTTTATAACATCGATTTTACGACGATGACTGCAAAAAAAAAAAATATATATATATATATATCGCTTGTATAATAGCGTAATTTCAAATAACAAGAAACCCATCTTTTATCTTTATATAGACCGTCAAAAGGCTCTGGTGTATAATTCAGTTCGCCAAGAGACTATAGAACTAAAATAAGATTCGTTTTTTTTTCTGATTTTTGCTGATTTATCGTTGTGCTAAAAATTAAAGCATTAAATACTGCAGGAATGTCGAGGGTATATTTTTTCGGGCTTCTTTACAAAAGAAATAAGGAAGAAAAACAAAAAGAATCATTCCATCAAGCCTAAAGGAAAAAAAGACTCAGATTTCAGACAATAAACTTATTAGTGTTATTTTCTATCTTGTGCAGAAAACGTGTGTCTTCGCCCTTGGTCCTTTGAGCGTATTCCAAACAAGATGATCCGAGGCTTGGACAATGCTCTGATCTACACCTCATCAAAGGAAACATGTTTATCATCATGCCTTAACGAACACAGATTTGTCTGTCGTTCCGTCGAGTACAATTACGTCACTCTTCAATGTCACCTTAGCGATTCGGACAGGCGAACGACCGGGCAATATGTTCAATTCGTCGATGCCCAAGGTGTCGATTATTTCGAAAATTTATGCCTCAAAGGTGAGATCATCATCAATTGTTAGATAATTATTACCTAATTGAAAAATTTCGTCATCAATTTTCTGATCGTCGGATAATAAGGAGTAAAAATTCTTTAATATCAGGTAAAGATGCCTGCAAGACTCAGAGGGTATTCCAAGTTCCTCGTATCGGTGTTGCCGATGATAAAGTTGCCCAATATGCTGGCCTCCACTACTACACAGACAAAGAACTTCAGGTTCAGAGTGAATCAGCTTGCAGACTCGCTTGTGAGATAGAAAACGAATTCCTCTGCAGATCTTTCCTATACCGTGGCTCTCCTCAAGGAACAACTTACAATTGCCAATTGTTCCATCTCGATCACTTCACTCTACCCGATGGACCATCGACATACTTGAATGCGGAGAGGCCCTTAATCGACAACGGAGAACGAGTTGGTACCTATTACGAGAATTTCTGTGAGAGTAAGTATCTCTTTATCCCTTCTTAGTTTTTTTTTTTTTTTTTTTTTATAGGATAGTAATATCATTATCGATTCTGTGTACATTATATCTAATAACGCATTTGTAACGGAGTTCGTTAACGGATATTCAGTGTACAATGGAATACGATTAATGAATACTAATTCACCATCGCCGGATGAAGTGCCATCTAATAATACGCAATTATTCCTCACTTTATCATCATACATTACGTTTAAGGATTTTCAATTATTAAACATCACGTACACGCGTTTTATTGACACATCTCATGCCATGCAATAATCATGACTCAATGCAGCTGTTCTCCAAATACATATCGATCACCGCTGATCAATATTTTTTCCACACAGGATTTCGCGATTCAAAAATCTCCAATTTTATTTAAAAAAAATATGTTCAATCATTCCAAAAGATTATTTCCCAATGATCTCACGTCATTTTTATTACAATAAATTTGTCTTTTATTCAAATAGAGAGCCTTGGACCCCACGTGGATCCTTTGCCTGTGGTATTCGACAGCACCGAGGATCCAAACCTGAACAATCTTACACGAGCCGATGTTAATTGCGACAAAAAGGGAACTTGCTACGATGGTAAGATAAAAAATGAGTCTTGATTTTTTTTTTTTTTTTTGTGCTATCATCTTTGAATTCGAAGAAGCGCACTTGCATTATATATTTCCTCACTGATTGATTCGGTGTTAATTTTCATTGGTAATCGTTACAGTGGCTGTGGACTGCAAAGACACACGAATTGCTGTACAAGTTCGTACAAACAAACCGTTTAATGGACGTATTTACGCATTGGGTCGTTCAGAGACTTGCAATATCGATGTTATAAACAGCGATCTATTCAGGCTTGATTTGACGATGACCGGACAAGACTGTAACACGCAAAGTGTGGTAAGTATTTAAAACGATAACAATGATAAGAAATGTTGCTTGCGATTTCTTAAGTGAAATCATCTTTTTTCTTATTATATTATATTAGTTATTCTAGTTTATTGAATATATAGCGTGACGGTTTTCAGACGGGAATTTACTCCAACACTGTAGTACTACAACACCATTCTGTCGTTATGACAAAAGCTGATAAAATCTACAAAGTTAAATGTACCTACGATATGTCATCAAAAAATATAACATTTGGGATGATGCCAATCAGAGATCCAGAAATGATCAGTATAACTAGTGCCCCTGAAGCTCCACCTCCAAGAATTCGTATTTTGGATAGCAGAGCCAGAGAAGTTGAGACAGTCCGTATCGGGGACAAACTTACTTTCAGAATCGAAATTCCAGAAGACAGTAAGTCAAATTTTCTCGACATAAAATAAGTTCTTTGTTAATTGAAGCGTCATGATAATTTTACACTATCATCTCAGCCTCAATAGCGACATAGTATACTATATATAATATATATATTTATCAAGCAGAAGATAGTGGTGTGAATAAAAATTCTCGTCGACCTAGTTTTATACTTTGTTTAAAAAAAAAAAAAAGAAAAAAAAATACATAATAATGAGATACAACTCGTTGTAAATATTTATTCAATGTATAGTTTTTATAGTAGTATAGCAGCTTAGGCTGTTGTTATTATATATGATTTTGATACTAAATAAAATATAAAGAAAATATCATCAACACTGAGTATTTTCAGATTATTTCATTCTATGACACTCAGTGTTAATTATTTTTTTTTTTTTTTTTTAATTATAACAGATATAAAAAAAAAAAAAATACAATAATTTGTTCAAAATTCTAAGGAACGATAAATAATTATTTCCAGCTCCATACGGCATCTTTGCACGCAGCTGTGTAGCCATGGCAAAAGATTCCAAGAGTACATTCCAGATCATCGATGATGAAGGGTAAATTTTACATATTCATTCATGAAGTGCAGTTTCTTTTTTTTTTGTTTTTTTTTTCCAAGCAAATCCTTTCAGAACAATAATAATGATTTTTTAATTCATTTCAGATGTCCAATTGACCCATCAATCTTCCCGAGCTTTACTCCTGATGGCAATGCGCTGCAATCTATATACGAAGCATTTAGATTCACAGAATCTTATGGTGTGATTTTCCAATGCAACGTTAAATATTGTTTAGGACCTTGTGAGCCGGTAAGAAAAATTGATATTACATTAAAACTCTATCTTCATACAATGATACATAAGTTCTGTTCATAACTAATTGAACATTAATTGATTGTGGTATGCTACCCTAATACAGAATTATGTGGATTTATTTAATAGGCGGTATGCGAATGGGGCCGTGAATCAGTAGAATCATGGGGCAAAAGGCGTAGAAGAAGTGTTGCAAATTCAACGGAAGAAAAGGGTGAAGACATGACTCTATCACAGGAGATTCTTGTCTTGGACTTTGGCGATGAGAAGCAGTCTGAGTTCTTGCGCAATGATGCTAGCATAGATTTCAATGAAGCAGGTAAGAATATTGAGCAACAAAGAAATTGATAATCAAATAAATTCTCTCTTTTTTTCCTGACTCCTGGTTTTTTTAACGTTAGATAATAATAATGAGTCGAGGATTATTATAACACTTTCGCTTTCCCATTGTTACAGAGAAAACGGTAACCATCGTAGAGCCTTGCCCATCAAAAACATCGGTTCTTACGCTCGGTGTGACTTGCGCTTTATTGGTTCTGATCTACATAGCAACAATATTTTCTTATTATATGAAGAAATGGTTGACACCGCGCAAAATGATGGCATGAAATGACCGTATAACTTGTGGCTCTAAAAGAGCAAATTGTGAAGTACGGTAGCTCATGACAAACGGTTAACGAATGATCAGCAAGATACTCAAAAATCTATTTTGTTTTTTTTTTTTCAGAGCCATTAAAGACAAATGGTTCTATTATACACAACAAGAAAATTTTATCCATAATACACTTTCATATCAATAATAATATCGTTAATATTTAAGACATATTAGACTATTATTATTATTATTATTATTATTATTAAGTATCATTCTTAGCTACTTTTGATTGGGTTGCAAACATTTACAAATAATTCAATATATATTTTCATCAAAATATGATACAGATTATCATTCTCATTAGATTCTTAATTCTCTAATAGAAAGAATAACGTTCAGTTTACTTTCACGGGAATGAGGAAAATAAATGATTGCAAAAAAAAAAAAACTATTGAACTTATCTCTACGCTTGGAAGTTCGTAGGAATTTTGTCTGATATATATTGATTAGTTTAATGATTTGTAAACTCATATCAAGACTAGTAATATTTAAAGGTTCGCTCCTAATTAATTATATCTTTAATTTTAAGTCTAAAAGAAGAACAGTAATTAGCATATAAGTAACAATAGATTACATAAGTTGTATGTATTCAAGGCTTAAACAAACAGTATCATAATAATACACGCATGTTAAGTGGCTCGAATACAAATTATATTGACGTATTTTGTACCATTTAGAAAGCAGGATAGCTGTAATAATGACAATGTCAGGTTTCTGCGCTGCTATGTATGAAGTTTTTTTTTTTTTAGACTGTCTATGATTTTTGGTGAGAATTATTTCCATTGATTTGACAATGAGTAAAAAAAAAAAAAATAGAAGTAGGTATATTGTGGCTTTGGAGACTCTTAAAAATTACCTAGATTTGAAAATAAATTCTTATCAAAAACATAGCATGTGTAGATTGGGTGAAAATTGTGATTCATTGGTTACGGTGCTTAATATGCTATTATAATCTGAGATAAAAGAAAATTATATAATACAATTTATATTATTTCAAACTACCTATATTAAATTTAAACATCATCATTATATCCCAGCCTATATAGGAAACCTATATAGGAAAATAAATGTATATATTATTATTGTCCAATTTTAATAGGCATACATATAAACATATAAAGCTTACAATATATGTATTTGTACCTTATTTATAATACAACATGTTTTAATAATTAAACAAGATAAATTTCCACTAACTGAGTTCACACATTCTTAAGTTACGCACGTGTAAATTATTACATATAGGTTTAATATAACAAGCCAAAACCAGTTTCAAATCCCTATAATTCAATTTTTTTTTTTTTTTTTTTTTTTTTCACAATGTGGTATTTGAATCATGTATATGATCGACATTGGAAAATGAACTTGATTGTGCATTGCAACGATAATATCTATACTCGATGTTAGTTTATGCGATGTTTTATATAACATCTTATAACAGCTGCATCAGATGTATGATGGCTGAATTTATTAATATCGTTCCGGATTTGCTCTAGCTATACATGTTTTGAATTATGTGATATCAAAACACTAAAATTTACTGGATTAAATTACGCATTATTTATGCAACTTTATTCGCTGTAGTCACAATTATCGTTCAAATTGTCAAGTTAAAATTCTCGCAAATGCATTGAAGAAAAAAAAAAAAAAAAAAAAAAGGAAGAATTGACGTTACGTATATTTACGTTATTAGCTCATAATGAAACTTCCAGCACAAAGATACTATATACTAGTTATATAAAAAGTCTCACGAAGTTTCTCTGCACCTATAACGTTTTAAGAATGGGTTCAAGTGAAATAATATTTTATACGTTGAGTATAATATTAACTTAATGACATTATTATAGCTTGAAAAAATTAATCATCTTACTCCTAGATTGTATTTCATATTTATTTTTTAAACTAGTCCAAAATCAAAAAACTAATTTTTTTTTCTTTTTTCTTATAGCTTTTTTGTTGGCTTAACAAAATTTGATATTTTGGGTGTGTCTGATCAAACTGATCTTTCGAGTTGTGTGCCCTTCTTCCACGTATATCCCTTGAATTGATACTTTATGCAAATTATAGAATGAAATTTTCACTGTTATATGCCCGGAGGTAAACTAAACTTGTACTTTAATAGATATTATAGTATAGTAAAAAGAAAACTTGTTTCAGACGCAGCTGAAATTTTTATTCTGTAAATTTACATTATACGAGAACGCGACGCTGGACATCTAGTATAGTATATACCGCGTAGGATATGTATAGCCAGAAGAGTTACGAGTTACGACCGCAAGATGAGGAAATGTTTACTGAAGATAAGCGCTACGAGTCATTGCTTTCAAGTATTGATAGCAGATATCACTTCATAAGATAAATATTCACTAAATAAGCGTAAGAATTGAAGAATTTCACAACGGACTTGAATCTTATTAATTATAGTTCCCATAAGTTTCTGTTCATTAAAAATTATGGTATTTCAAAGGACTGCCTCATATTTGGCGACATCTTGCTTTGTAATTGAATGTTTTAATCAAAACTCTTATGAAAACTCGCGTATGTTCGTATCAGGTATTTTACCAATTTGGTTCTACGTTACCGCGAACGCGGAGGTAAAGGCGGGCAAGATACAGTCAGTCGGTAATGTGCGAGAATCTGGTTGTTCAAGCTTATCGATTATAGTATATACTATACCGGAAACGGTAATGAGAAGGGTAGGTACGCAGTTTCGCCTCGACATATCGTCGTGTTTTCCGGGGCGAATGCATGCCTCTTTCGTTAGTTTTCATCAATTTATTATACTGACGTAAGTACGATCAAACCTCCGCGAATTGAAATCAAGCAGATGTCTCATTATACCTTGAATATAGAGTAACGCAACACCTATAGACATCTTCGACGGACGATAAGATAAGGTATACACATTGTGCATTATAAGAATGAGTAGAATCAGCGCATGTGTGTCACAATCGAGTTTGCTTTCATTTCCCAACCATACTTACACACACACGCATGCATATATACTATATCGTAATATATCTGTCCAGTAAAGTAAAGTACAGTATAATACTCAGTAAAGAGACGTGTATAGATATAGCCAGACATTGTACATAGAGTCTGGGGTATATTATTTCGGCGCCGAGAAGTCTGGCGCGGTCGCCAGAGGCTCGTCTCTGGTTACTCGCCCATTTGGGGCGCCAAGGGACGACCGAGGTGGCGGCCCCCTCGACCTGCTCCCCCGCGTTACCCCACCGACCCCGTAGACCCCCTTCAGGCCCTGGAGGGCCCCAGAGGCCACATTCCAGCCGGACGCAAGTTTTCAAACATGGCCGAGCGTGAATGTAGGTCCTCGACCGATCCTACGCCGTGTGGCAGGCGATGCCCCCTTCCCAATTCCCCCTCGTTACTCCTCGTCCCGCGCGGCACCGTTCCGGCGGCCGGGTCGTCCGAGCTGGCGACACCCTGTCTGGCAAGACCAGCGCGACGGACAAAGGAAGGGGAACGCCGACGTTGCCACGTTTACTAACGCCGCACCTATCTTTCCCCAAGGACGAATGGAAAAATGAATTTTCATCAACAACGAACGATCGGACAAACTGCCTGTGACGATAAGCTATTTGATAAGGTAAACAGTAGCGTCGTATTATACGGTTTTATATATTTCATTGAAATATCTATTTAGCTTGCGTCACGGTAAGTTTCGCGTGACTACGTACCGAGATCTGGCAACGTTCAGAGCTAAACTTGTTAACTGCCGGCTCAGTCCACAAAAACAAGATGATCTCATTCTATATACCGCATATGAGAAACTCGACCGTGCGTCGACTCGAACCCTCTCGCTCGCTCGATCTGCTTTTCCCTCTTTTTCTCTCTCAATCTCTATCTCTCTCACTCTTACGGCGTTCGAAGCTTCATTCGAACGATTAGGCTCTGAAACGACAACGCTCGTTCACGTTGGCGCCTCTTGTATGCGCAAATCAAAAATATCCGCGAATATTGAATGACGGTTTGTTTCAGCGCTCTTTATTACATAACCGATTCACAAAGCGCGCGTCATATTATAATCGCATTATAATAAAGTCCGTAGGTCAAAAGGCAAGAAAACAGCAAGCAGACTCGTTCGTATCATATTGACGGAAAGAGTCTCGTCCAACCAGACGGTCGCAGACAACATGGCGCCGCGGCCAGCGGCAGTGTTTCCCGCGCGTCATTAACGGAAGTGAGGCCACAAAATGGCGGAGTTTTATGGCGCTGAGGTGTGAAAGGGGGGCGCCTACGAGGTTTTTGTGGCGTTCGGAATGACTGGGTAGTGGACGTAGAACGGCGGGGGCACCGCGGTACAACGTTCGAGCGTTGAGTTGCGGTGTGGTGCGGTGCGGTGCGGTGCGACGCAGGGCTTGGGACGCTAGAGGTTCGGAGAGCGGGGATAAGAGGGGGGGCCGACAGTCACAGAGGGGATCCGAGCCCGAGCTGTGCCGTGGCGCGGTGGCCGGCGGTGGTGGGGATGAAAATTAGTTACGGCATCTCCAAAGACCCAAAAGGAACTCCGCGCGCCTTGCCGCTCCGTGCAATGTTACGTGGTGGTTAAGGGATCGCTCGTCATTCTCTAGTGTGTTTAACAGTGCCTTGTTTAAAATAAATTATCGCGAGTTATTAAAGTAATTATGGCGCATGGTGTCGCCGACAAGTTGATCGCAACCGATGAAGAGAACTGTGTTAAAATGGTGACGAAACAGCAACAGCAGCAGCAGCAGCAGCAGCATACCAGTGTTCGAAAGACCGTGGGTGTGATGGGAAGCAGACGGATTTTCGCACCAGCGTTCAAACTTAAAGTTTTAGATTCTTACAGAAACGACATTGACTGTCGTGGCAACCAGCGTGCTACAGCTAGGAAATACGGTATTCATCGTAGACAGATACAAAAGTGGTTACAGTGCGAGGATAACCTAAGATCCAGCTGTGTAGACGCGGCTAATACGGGACGTGCCCACGGTCATTCTTCATCGTCTTCTTCATCCTCGTCATCTTCGTCTTCTTCCTCGGGAACAAGTTCTATTGGGAATTCCACCGTTTCCGGGGCCCCGATTGCCGAGGGCCCTCGCGAGCAAGTCGCGGCTCCAGCGCCGGCCTTGAACCTAAGTCGCGCCAGACTGCATGGCGACGAAGAGTTGTTGTCTCTTACACCGCCGCAACAAGGGCCCCCCCTTAGGCAGCATTGCCCTGCCTCGCCCCGGTACGATAGTCCGCGAACCCTACCTACTCAAAATGGACAAAATTCAACAACATTATCACCGATTCACCCTCCAACAGGAATCGCGAATGATACCCAGCAGCAACAGCAACAGTTCGTGACTAACACAACCACAGAGTTTGTTGGTGGTAATCGTTCAGAGGGTACCGTGAGCCACATAGATTCAACACTGCATCGGTACGGGTCGAGATCAGAGGATCGAAGCAGCTACTACATAACGAAGAGCAGCTACGAGATAGACTCGGTTTTATACGACGAAAGCGGTTCAACGGATGTGAAATTGTATCATCAGACATCGTCCAGGTATCATAGTAACGTTTCGCCGGTCGAACGTTACTCTCATAACATTAGGGATGATCATTTCTCAGGAATCTCAATTGCACAACGAGATATCGCCGCTCAAATATCACCCGGTGCAGTAGCGATTAAGAACGAGCCAGCGAGCCTAGACGCGGCGGCGGCGCCAGGGCCGTCCGATTTACGGGAGCAGCAGACAACGGGGCGCCCGAGTTCTCGCTCGGTTATATCGCCTCCCTTGCCTCCCCGCCGCTGCTTGACACCGCATCACGCCACCACAGCAATACCAGCCGTTCACTCCGAGCTATCACGCACGAGTCCGAACCTCCTACGAACACAACCAAAGAACGATGATGGAGGTTGCAGCGGTGGCGGCGGTGCTAAGGCGAACGAGAATTCCGGGAACGCACACATAGATGGGAACACCGCTTCGTCGCTACGCCAAGCGGTCGCGCGTACGCCGCACGCCTATCCAGAACCGCATTCACATTCACATTTACATTCACACTCAGATGTACAGCAGCAGCAGCAGCAGCAGCAACAGCAACAGCAACAGCTAGAGCCACAGCTACAGCCACAGCATCACCTAACGCAAACACATTCACACTCGTTGGGGGACGGCGAATATTCCGATCGCAGTCAGCCACCTGCTTCAGGCTGTTCAGAGCCGGCACAATACGTATCGTCGATGGGTGGCAGTCCCCCCCTAGAATGGGTGTTATATTCAGGTCCCCCTAGTCCCGCGCGCAGTCTACCAAGTCCGGAAAACAGTTCCCGAGGCCCCCTGAGCTCGGGGCACTCGACAACAAGTTCAGACAGTGAAACGGACGCCCTAGACTATTCGACGACGACGCTAGCCCCCTCCAACGACCTTGCACGACGACGCTCGTTCTCTCTCAGATTTAAACTCGACGTTTTAGACGCGTTCCATCGGGACGCTCACGTAGCTGGAAACCAACGCGCAACGGCTAGAAAATTTGGCATCAATCGACGCCAGGTACAAAAGTGGCTTTCACAGGAGACTGAATTTAGGGGTGAAATCGCCCTTAGAGGCGGTGTATCAAGGCAAAGACTCGGACCTCAAACTTCAACCGATTCACCGATCGATCTACGGACAAATAATCTAATACAGATTGATATACCGGAGATATCCGCACGTATGTCTCCGCAGAAACGTACCTCCGTAGATTCTTACTGCTGCTATAGTCCGGATACGGTTTCCCCTCACCCTCAGAGGCAGCCGTACTTCGTTTCCGCCGAAACCTCGGATGTAATATTGAGCTCTTCTGCAGCAGTACGACGAGGATGCACTTTATCATGCTGTGCCGACAGCGTTTCATGCTACTCTCACGAGTCTTTGAGAATCTCCGAATCCACTGTATGCAGCTACAACAGAATCCAGGGTTGTTATGCATCCGAATCTCATTCGGTATTCGCATGTTTGTCAAGTCACGATTCGACGGAAATATCAATCGCTAAACGCGAGTGTACACCAGCTTGCTACGATACTGATAATATCGAGAAAACTACAACGTCTATTGGGTCATCGTCACCGTTGAAACGATCTTGTACCTTATCATGCTGCAGCTACGCAACTTCATCGCCGAAGAGATTACGCGGCCTTAATATTGAAGAGGAAACCACGGCGCCCCAAGACGCGCCACTTTGCCTCGTAAAACCAAAAGGTATAACAGAACTTGCCGCCCAAGTAGAACCTGTTACTAGCACTGTACCAACCCCTCCGGCACCCCCGGCTCTACAATCCGTTCCAACGTCTGTAACCTCGACGAAACGAGACGCGATCCTATTCAAGCCTTACCTAGACAATCCGATAGCAAAGCCTAGCGATGATCAAATAATCTCGAACGGTTCTCCCCATAATATTCATAGTATTAATAATAATAATAATAATAATAATAATAATAATAATAATAATAATAATAATAATAATTGCCAAAGCGTTTGCAATTTGAACAATAACAACGGAGGTGCCGGAAACAGAAGCGGCGAAGGTTACGCCTTAGAATTAAGCCTGAGAGTACCGATTTCATGGCGAACTCCAGGGCGAGGTATTTATTCGGATATATCGCAGGTAGGCAGTGCCTTCGTGCGATATCCGACGACGCAGCATTACACGTAGTACCCACCTGCAGTCTAATCATCAAATAATCGCATTAATCACTCTGGAGTGATACGAAACACGTTTATTTTTCGGATTCAGAGCGATTGGAGGTATAAATTGAAAAATTTCATCATATATAGGTTCATGAATGTCGGTATTGAAATGGCTTACGGCTTCCTTTTTTATATAGTAGGTACCTACTTGATGCGAAAATCAGACCTCTGTGAAAATAAATTTGTTAAATAATATACGTGAGTTTTATCACGTACGGAACAGTCGTGCAATCAACAGCATGACCAATCCCGCAGAAAATTGATAAGATCGATGAGAGATTAAACGCTTATACGATTAAAAGATTAAAATTTATATTATAATTTATATTATAAAAGACGGGAAACCACTATACCTTAGCGCCATGTTCGCAACTCTATCTTGCCCACTTCGAGTAGCAGCTCAAGCTCGCTTCTTTATCAAAGATAAGCCAAGTACATCAGCTAGGCCGTCTAAAGGTCGGCGAAGGCCGATATATAATACGTGTTGCTCGATCTATAATTAATAAATTATGTCAAACATACACCTACCTATATTTCTAATCCTTACATATATGTATATATATATATATATATATATATATATATATATATATATATATATATATATATATATATATATATACATCGCGATTCAAATACAATCCGATTCCGAACACCCAAAGAAACTGCGCGCTAAACTTCAAACTAATTCTCTGCAGCTCTGAGTTCATTTTTTTTTTTTTTTTTTTTTTTCTTATCCAAACTACTATTTATCGTATACGAATGTTAAACATTATATCTTCGACCAAATTATTAGGCCGAATTCAAATTGCTCAAATGAACTGCTTCCACCTAAACTCTAAAGTATAATATCTAAAATTTAACGTGTCTTTTTTAATCAAACGCGATCCATGTACATAGTATGTAAATATAAATACAAGCATGTTGATTTATTAATATCATTATTATCATTATTATTATTCATTATGTTGCTATTATTAATATTATTATTACTATCATTATGATTATTATTATTATTATTAATATTATTATTATCATTATTATCATTATTATAAATATATATAAGAAATTTATCAGATTATTAAAGCTTTTACAAGTATAATACATGAAAAAAAAAAAAAAAAAAAAAAAAAAAATGAGTACGGTGCCTATTTTGCAAAGAGAAGATATTTATATATATACTATACATATAAATTAAACAGTATAGATAGAAATTGATATAACCAGTGCACAAAAGATATCAAGATGGTCCAAAATAAGTTATCAAATTGTAGAGTATATATATTTATATGTATGTGTATTTTTCACGGTGTCGAATAGTCAATACCCAAAAACAATAATATACATTCAATATCTGTGCCTTAACACACAAATTCTAACAATTTATTATTATATTATTATAGAATATATTATATTATAAAATTTGGGAACGTCGATTAACTTTGCATCATGCCTCATAATTGATACAGGGACATATTAAATAATAATTAATAGATAACTTACATATATATAAATATAGAAATAACGCAGATACGTGATTGTTCGGTAAACTTTAACAAAATTGCTGAAAAAGCAATGTACAATAATAATAAAAAATAAATAAAAATAAAAATAAACTGAAAATAAATAAGAATAATAATAATAAGAAGAAGAAGAAAAAAAAAAAAAAAAGAACATGTAAATTTATGCCATAATATAGTTAAATAATGCCATAATATTTACATAATAATAAGAATAAAATGAAAAAAATAAAAAATAAAAAATAAAGAAAAATATAGTATTGTTGAATGACTGACGAAAAAAAAAAAAAAAAAAAAAAAAAAAAAAAATATGTAATATTATAATCATTTGTGATGAATGATGATGATGATGAGTTTGTATTACCGATTGTACAGCCCCCAGAGTCTAATACTAAAGCAATATATTTTAAGTGCGTATATATAATATTATAAATAATAATAATTAAATAAGAAAAAAAAAAAAACTTGAGATTTATATTTATCAAAATTATATTTTAATACAGGATTTTAATTGTTATATTGTATATGTATATTGTATACGGGAGCGTAAGGTGGTGGCTCTGAAATTTTTCACTGACAAAAATCGTTGTGCCTTAATCTTAAAAAGAAAAAAAAAAAAAGAAAAATAAAAATAGAAAATAGAAAATAGATAAAAGGCCGAGACAAATCTAAATAAATTATGCCGAAGGCAGCTCAAGGTGTGATAATATCGAACAATAATTGAATAAATAGACTTATAAAACGATACATATAATATTGTATTATGCAGATTTTTGCACAGTTTTGAGTTTCAGGAGCCTATATATTGATATTATATATATAAATATAAATATATTAGGTATAGTAAATACAAATAATATTCTATATATTTACCTATATACTGTAAAAAACAATTCATAAAAGAATTAGAGTCTGTATTATTTTCATAACTATATTATAAAATATCATCGTTATATATATATATTATAAACGTTGTGATTCATTTGCAAGCAAGCAATTCAATATTTCTTTTCGTTTTTTTTTTTTTTTGTTTTTTTCTGTACATTCGAAAAAAAATCTATTGTATTATAATATTAATAGTGTATTATATAGAAATTTACTCAATTTAAAAGAAAATATAAGAGACTATTTTTAAAAAAACATTTCCAGACTATCTATATGTTATTTACACCTTCAAATCAATATGTACGTTGTTTTCCTTTACCAAAAATTACAACCTTCTACGTTGAATCTTATATATATATTAGATCGGTTCAAAAAAATCGACTATTCGTTTTCTTTCAATTTTTGCATTGAAATACTTTCGGGGGGCTGAAAAAAGATGCCTGTTAAAAGCGTAGCTCTTAATATTAAGATTTAGAGGTCGCTCATCGCGAATTTCTATTTTGCATTCAAATAGCATAGGAATTTTATTTTTTTTTCTTCAGAATTTCGTAGCTCACAAACCAATGAACAAATCCAAATGACTCTTACATATTTTGATAGGGGATTGAACACTCCAAAAAATGTATCTATCATTGTGGAAAAAAAATCACAAAAAAAAAAATAGTTTACTCAACTATGAATTGAAATTTGAGCTTGAATAACTTGGGAAGGAGTCAATTTATCAAAAAATGATAACAGAAGCTTTTTGTAGAGTGTTCAATTTCCTATGAAAATGTGTTTGAGTCATTTGGATTTGTTCATTGGTTTGTGAACTACAAAATTATTATTAAAAAAAAAAAAAAATTCCTATGCTATTCAAATGGAAAATAGAAATCCGCGATGAGCGACCTCTAAATCTTAATATTAAGAGCTCCGCTTTTAACAGGCTTCTTTTTTCAACCCCCCGAAAGTATTTCAATGCGAAAATTGAAAAAAAAAAGAATAGTCGATTTTTTTGAACCGGTCTAATATATATATATATATATATATATATACAAATATAGAAATTTTTAGGATCGGAATTATATACCTCTTTCCGAATTTCATGCATGGAATATGTAATTAGTGGATACTCAGAAGACCATAAACAGTTCGAAGGAGTTCACTCGTTCACCAATAATTAAGACATGCAACGTTATTTGTCATATTGCATTTCACATAATGCTATGTATATAGTTACCGATAATTTCTTGCCTGCAATCTGCAAGTAATTTCATCATATAAGTTGCAGTTACAAAATCGAACCTCGTACCCATGAAGTTTCAATTTTGTAACGGTCTATTATATTCTCCAGTACGTATTAAATCTGTATTGCAGAACCAAGGATAAATGATCTGGATTAGCTAAATCTTACGTATATCACGACCAACAATGAGGTCGTTGAATTTTACATACATATAAAAACAAAAAAAAAAAATCAGTCTGATATCTGCTGACGTTCTGATAAGGTGAGTTGTGATTTTCTTCAATTACGTCATGATCCATACATAGGTATGCATGAAATAAGTATATTGAATGATTTTCACTATATTATGAGAGTGCAATAATTTATCGATAAAACTGAATTTCTTGAATCGTGAGGTCGTTTATATTTCTCGGAATATATGATATGCTTTTTATGACTATATATATATATATACTACGTGTGTGGGTTACCTACGACGCCGTCAAGTCTCAACTATCAGTTTGTCGAAGAATTCCTGTGGGGTGACGGTGATTACAGAAAATCAGATAAATTCTACTCGTAGAGTATTGCCGGACAAAAGACCGCTATAGCAAGTCAATCCTTTGTCGCTGCTGCACTTGCAGGCCTCATTCATATACCTATATATATATATATATATATATATATATATATGTACCTTATATCTATATCTATACATAATACATTTATACATATATTTTCTATTAGTCGATGTCTTATGCGGTTGTGGGATATCTATTATATTTCGCATATACAACGATGAATGAGACTGTGGATCAAAACAACAATAGAAACCCCAGTCTTACACTATTTGTATGCATGTGTATAACGGGCTAGATAATGAACGTATAGAAATCAATAATTTCTAGGGAGTAAAAATATTAAAAAAAGGAATAAAAAAAAAAAAAAAATAGCAAAATTATTCTCAACGGAAGAATTCCATAAGGTTGAAGTTAGTATACGCAAAATTTAGGAAAAATTTTAAACATCAGGGATGGAACGTTCCAAAAAATGCAACAATTTCTGGAATTGAGTGAAAATTTCAACGACAACCATTTGAGTCGTGAAATTTGGTGAATTTTTCCAAATATTCTGTTGCATTAACGTTATGAATTTCAACCTTATATAGAATTCCCGAGGATGAAACATCCTCAATGTATTGTGTGCGCACGGATATCGCCAAGATCGTACTGTCAAAAAGCCTTGACTCTTTCTGTATAGAAATTGTAAATCTTGTCTTTTACGGAACAGGATATAATCTATAATTCTCTCCCACCATTCTAAGGTGCAATTGTAAAAATATACCACATCTATCTATTCGTCGATAAATAATTGACATTGAAATTTTCCGAATAGTGAATATTATAATACGTAATCGAATCTTTGCTGTCGGTTGAAATTAATTCTCAATTTCAATGAATATCGGACGATATTAAATATTCTCTATGAATCATAGAAAGCAGGAATAAAAGTCGACTCATTATTATTGCCGTTTAGTAATTATTATTTGACAACGTGTAATCAGAACGATTTCGAACCGTCTAAACAGAAAAAAAAAAAAAAAAAAAAAAAAACACAAGATTATTATCGTTTTGATAAATAAATTCGTGTCCAGTTTAGATCAGCTTTGTTGACTGACCGACATAACAATGCGGTAAAACTAGGCTTCGATCTTTCTCATTGTCAAATGCGAATCTCACGGGTATGTATAAGTATGTACGTATCCTGAAGTCAGTAAACGGCATAGATTTTACCACAAGGCTGGATGACTCATTTGTATATACGCGTATACGTATACGTATACATACAGTGCTCCGGCCTCGTCGTGCTGTTGTCGGTCGTTATCGCTTATACATTCGCATCGTACGTAGTTCGCACGTGCATTTGCGTCGTTTGATTCCCTGTAAAATTGACTATAGCTGCAGCAAGCGGACTAATTATAGTAGTGTCGTTTTTCTTTTTTTTTTTTTTTTTCTTTCAATTTTTTTTTTTTTTTTTTCTCTTCTTGTTAACCCGGACAAAACGCGCGCGTGATACAATAATTATTTCGTAACCACATTCTGAAATATTACCACTATAATACGCGGTATGAAATCAGTGCAGTTTGAGTAGAAATTGCAGCAGCGTTAAATTATTAGCGTTTTATAGCGACAAGGACGAGAACCATTTTTCTTCATTTCTCTGTTCTATAATTATAATGACATCATTGCAATTTATATTAAATTGAACAGTTTTTTTTTTTTTTTTTTTTTTTTTTTTAGTAAAGATGTTTCGACGTACGTCTCTTAATTAAAATCCGTGACGTTGAGGCGGCTAGGTCGCCTAATCCTGGTGGTTCATACTGACAATATGTGACTGCTAGCACGCAACGAGTATATATCGCGTCACTAATGCCATAAGGTCGTAAGCGCCAAAAAATTATTTTTTTTGCGGATATGCTCAAACGATGTTATATGGCACGAAAAAGATTTTGCCACTAAAAACACGACATTTTTTTTTTTTTTTTTTTTTGGCGCTTACGACCTTATGGCATTAATGACGCGATATATACGTGTATACTTATAAGTGCAAGTATAAGTACCTATTTACAAGTGTATAGAAACGGGGCAAGGTACAACCCGCGCGCATGCATAGTTATTTGTTACGCAAAGGTAGCACACAGAGTCGCGCGAGTATAACTTGCGCAAGTTCTCTCTAACGTTCAGACTAACTTAAGTCGAGATCCCGCAGTTAGACTTACTGTCGAACAGAGGCAAACAACCAAGCTGTAGCTAGCTAACTACCACGCGTCGTCGTAGTCGTCGTATATATAAGAGTACCTAAATATATCTATAATGTGTATAGGTATACTTATACTCCGATTTTACGCATCCTATATATATATAAAATCTATTATTTTTATTCTTATTTTTAATAATCTATAATAAAGGTAGTTTATATAATATGATTCATTATCGCTATACACTCAGTATATAGGATGTAAAATTAATTAAAAATAATAAAATCACAGTTATTTTTAAAGTTATTCAAAAATAGACCTTCAAGCCCGCATATTTATAGTTATACTCAAAGTATTTTACATATGTTTATGTGTGTATACTGCACACACTCGAGAGTGCCTGCAGTCATGAGTACCTACTACTTGACTACTGTGCAGCAGTGCAGATGCACGAATAACACAGCAAGCGCAGGATATATACGTATGTATGTGTGAGGGAAGCAAAAGTATAGAAAAGATGAAAGAAAATAATAGAAAATAAGTTTATAGGTAATGAAAAACAAGCAAGATTTACGAAGCGTAGT
Source organism: Tenthredo mesomela (assembly GCA_943736025.1). Lineage (NCBI taxonomy): Eukaryota > Metazoa > Arthropoda > Insecta > Hymenoptera > Tenthredinidae > Tenthredo > Tenthredo mesomela. The sequence continues at coordinate 31,853,031 of OX031015.1, read as the reverse complement.
AGTAGGCATTGTGTTCCTTATCGAGAATTGTTGCAAGCGAAAGCAATTGGCAGACCAGATGGTAAACCCGCGAAGCGCACACGCGGAGAAACAGTAAAAACTGCAGTGTACATATTTACTGAGCTGTTGTTATACCGAAAGTTTTGAGGCACTTTACGGGCATCAGGATTAGATATTATAATTCGAGATAACCGCGGGTCCATATATGCGGTGATGAAGTAAACCGTAAATTAGACTCTGAAATCAAATTTAATTCAATTCATACTTGTGTTATGCGGCTCGTGCCTGCAGTAAAAGCGTATAATATATGTATTTCAAATTTATACCTCATTTGATGGTTGTCGAGCTAAATTCTGCTTGTGAAAACTCTAGATTAACATAGACAAACGTATTTTTGGTATCGTATATCAATTATCAATTCTAATAGGAGAGACATGGGTCCTCATAACAGTAAAATTCCAATCATCGTTGAGATTTCTATACAGGGGAGATGGGGGCATGCCTGACACCTCGAAGAAAAATAAGAATTGTGGGCAAGACGGACACTGTTTTATAAACATTTTCAAAAACGATTTATTTCAGTTATACCTGACGTTTCTCACATAAGAACAGTTCGGAAAATATAGGGACTCTGAGAACAAAACGAGCAGAAAGGAAAAACGGGCACCTCAGCTGAATATAATTATATAAGAATTGGGGGCAAAACCGGCACCAAGTCTAAAAATAATAATTTTACCTTAGTTGATCTTTTACGATATTTTGATTTAAGTATTTTGTATTTAAACAATAACACAAGAGAGCAAAGAGATGAATGAAATTCGCAAACAAAATCATGTTTTGTTTTGCCCCCATCGCCCCTACATATAGGTATAATACAACTTATGGAGTTTTTTTTTTTTGGACAATGAGGCTCAAAATTAGTTCAACCATGACAAAATTTTATCCCATCCACGTGGACCACCCTTCGCGATTCATTCGTTGTTACTAATTTCACGTTCTTTATCGCGTAATTAAGGGAATTGTGTGGGTTAATTAGTTATTAAGATATGGAGACTCGATCGATGTATCGAGTTCGTTTCTGCTGCATTGAATCGACGAGAGAGAACTCTTATTTTTTTTTTTTTTTTCTTTATTCTCTTTTTATCAAATGTAATGCGGTGACATTCCGCAAACATGTGTGTGTGTGTGTGTGTAGATAGAAATGTGGAGATGTGTTGTATATAGGTGTTATACCTAGTGGTATATAGATATAATAGTTAACAGCGTTGCCTCTTCTGCAGATGTGGAATAAGGCAAAGGGAAGAATATATATGTATATGTACTAGAAACTTTTGGCCACTGGCCAAATTGCGGTAGAAACACCGTAGGCATCGAGCTGCAGTTGTATGTTGGTCGCTGACCACGAATCTTCCTTTTATTTTCTCCTTATTTTCTCTTTTACTGTTCTCAGTGTACACTCGGTGTTTTATTCTCGACTTGCTACAGTCTCGGTTGATTCCAGCAGGAAGGGATAGGCTGCAGAGGCAAAGAGAGAGAGAGAGAGAAAGAGAAAGAGAGAGAGAGAAACAAGAAACAACGGAACGAACTCGGTAAGAGATTAACTGCAAGCGTTATGTGCGTTGACGTTCATATAGTGTGTGTCACTAGAATACGATATACCTATACCTATAGGTTCAGGCCAAGCGGATACGAGTGACACTCGACGAGGCCTTGTTTCCTTATTTTTGACCATAAGCTAATTATAGACAGTCCAAGATGTATTTGTCTTTAATAATTAGGTATACCTACTAACAGGTATCAAGTTACTGCGAAAATTACGATCCGAAATCTTGATCATATCTATCTACAGGATAATTTCGCTCGTTTCTTGCATCGTAAAATAACATGAAAAATGTATTTCATACACGAAAGAATGTTATGCGACTTGATTTGGAAACATGTTATTAAATGGAGACCATGGGTATATACTATTATGTTATAATTACACCTTAACGACGAGGAGATACAATAATGATGTTTGAATGAAATGACCTTCCAAATTTTGTACCCATACACGCGCCGTGGTGCAGTCAGATTTTTCAATAGACGATCATGACAATTAGTTTGAGATGATATTTCGATTGAGACTCATGGATAATCATGGAGAATGATTCTATATAGAAAAAAGTTGCGAATTCAGTTTTGCTCCACAACTTATAAAACGGAATTTGAAGTTGAAGCATTTCAGTTGAATTTCCCATTGGGCTGTTAATACTCTGCAATCGAAGCCATCGAAGAAATTCGTATTTCTTATATACTCAATATTGAACACCATCTTGAAATGTAACCGTCGATCAACTTTAACTCAAAATTTATTCAACTTTCGAAACACGCTTTTAAATATTGGTGTCATGTCAGATCTGACACCTATTATAAAACTTAGAAGTTAATCTTTCGAACTTGTCACGGCAAGTCTACTTTACTCATATGCTAATGCAGACAGCAGGTGCACTTTTTCCGGGTCATACGAATTTCGGTGGTAGTGTACCTATTTCGATGCAAATAATCCTCTTTCGCGTGATAGATAATAAAATACGAAATCTAGATTGAAATTCAATGTAGGATAGTCTTAATTAGTGACGAGGAAAATTATAGCGAATTCTTAGTTACCGACTGTTGTTTAATCAGCTCATATTTTCTTGTAGAATAAGAAGAGGTTTAACAGGCGTTTTACTACAATTTAAATCCTCGACTGTTCTCAAGTTCCAAAAATAATTAGAAAATTCTAATTATATGTATACGACGAGAGATCAATAAAACAATTAATACAATTGAAATTCTCTAATTAGAATGTCGAATATATTATATAACATGATGTTTGTTTACAGCGTCATCAGTCACAATATCAAAATGTGACTTCAAGATGGTCAAGACATACTTGATAATGTTCCAATTTGGCAATTACTATACTGTCAACTATTAAATGACTGCAATATACGAATGTCCAGATCACGATAACACAGCACGAGAAATTCACAAGCGTTATCAGGATACGTCTTTGGTCATTTTCAAAGTACGAAACATTCTGAACTCAAACAGAATTTATAACATAAATAGCTGGATATCCATCTAAATAGGCGTTTCTAAATGTCATTGATGCATAGCCAATGAGATTAGTAATTATTTCCAAACATTAAGGTGGTTTCCTACCCAATTCGATCTGTTCTAAAAACATTGGGCTCAATTAACTTTCAAATTTTATTCCTCACGCCATTTCTCTATTTTCGCGTGAAACTAACATATTTTGGGACCCACGTGTTCGAAATCGCCAATAGAATTGCGCGACAGAGCCCCTCTTCCCGTTTACGGTGCCCGGTTAGAGATATCCCGTTTAATAGCACCGTTCAGCCCAATGTTTTTGGAACAGGTCAAATTGGGTAGGAAACCCACCTTAAGTATTGGATGAAACTGGTATATTATATTTGAATCCGTTGCATTAGTATACGTTCCTGTTTTCAGGAACAACAAAATCGGCCGCAATTGCAGAACTTCGTAAGCTTTGGCCCAAGTCGTAAGACGATGGAATATAGCAATAACGGAAATGAGGCTGTCGTTGTAAAAAAAGTTTCTAAACTACGCGAAAATACGGTGTCAACTAGACAGATGTCTCTCAAGCCGAATGCAGCCTGCTCGATATTTTGAAATATTAAATACGTACGAAAGTGTAATACCTTGATAATTTATTGTGCAACTAGACTAAGGGGCAGAACTCTAAAAAACGATGAAAGCCATTATTAAGCATTTGGGAAATCAACGGAAAAATTATATGCGATGGATATGCGGCATTTTAACTTGACTCGAAAATAATCCTCGACAATATTAATGCATTAGAGGATTCAAAGTTTTCGAATATCATATTATGAAAAGTAGTTAGAGAATTTGAATGAGTCATTAAATCTTCGTTGTTGCCATCATGTTAGTAAATACTGACCCTAACATCATTTCGAGTAATTGATATAATATAATCAATGAATTGTTGCTCTGTCGCTAAATTATTATTCGAAAATATTTCACGCGAAAGTATAGCTAAAGCCCAATTTAATTATTGTCTAAGTCGTAAAGACACTGAAATATAATATATTTAACGAAGTTATTTTCGTAAAACTTATCCAAATTTTTTTATTACATGTGTTAGATTAACTTCGAATCCATATAATGAGAAATATTTACGTCAGGTTTAAGGGTGAAATAAATGTAATAAAAAATAAATTATTTGATATAATCCTGTTGTTTATTATTACTTATAGAAATCCAGCATATATATACACAGAAATCATTGAATATCATTTATACAATACTATAGTATATAATAATAATATTTCATTACGAATGAAGAATTTCAGTTTTATTTTGTCATTTAATTCCAGTATAAACTATATGGAATATAATTGTGAAACGATTACACCGCAAGGGTAATTCTTCTTTTAACACTGAACAAATATGGCGAGAGCGTTCTTTTTCCTTTTTCCCTTTTCCCTTTTCTCTTTTCAGTTTTACCAGAATTCGAAATTTTCGGATAATTCGAATTTCGAATGAACAGAATCGTTTCAAACTTCAAATATTTAGAAAATGAATTCCAAGTCCTGGATCCAAGAAAGACATTGCTTTGAATTTCACTCTTGTTATTCAGTTTGAATTTTCACTTTTCGATTCTGTATCATATGCAACAAGCATGACAAGCCGTTAAGTTGAATGAATGTAAAATCCCTTGACCCGTAAAATATTGCATATTAATTATTTTTGCATATTAAATAATGAACAATTCTTTGGTGCGCACATCCTTCATTTTCCCATCTCAGAGTACTGCGCTTAGACTATTTTCAATTGAAAATAGTTTAACATAAAAAGTACAAGTACAAGTTCTTTAAGCTCTTCTTATTTCCTACTTCGTTGGTACTTCAGGTGACCAGTTTATCAAACATAAATGCAAAAAGTTATCCGGGTAGCTTAAATGCTCCGATAACCATTGCAGTGGCGTTTCCAGAAGAGGTATGATTCCATGGGTCCGTACAACGACTGTAAAAATAGAGTAAGTCTATTAAAAATTGCATGGCAAACATTATTTCATTGCTCTAAATTCCAATACTCAATTCCCCGTATGTTTTTTTGTCACAGATAAATTAAACTTCATAATTCCGTGGTATAATTCACAAACATACAAACCTTTTTCTTGATCTGGAAATACTTCTGACAATAAATGTCCTAATTTTTTTCTCTGCCCTTCCTCGTTAACTGGTTTGATAAGTTTTTGAATGTATTTCTCTTCGCTAACATAACATCTAAAAGGTATATACTTGAAACCATCGTCATTACTAGATTCCATAAGGCGTCTATTGACCGCCCAAAATTGGTCAAATTTGTCATTAAGTAACCCAAGCCATAATTGATTATGATCCTTTTTTTGCATACTGGAAACAACTTGCCCTCGGTGTTTCAATACATCGGATTCTTTTATACAAGCTAAAAAATATGACTCTACTACCTCCCTGTAATAAAAATTTACAGTTTTTAATATATTTAACAATAATTAGAAGTATTTCGTATACATGGGAAATTCATATTGCTATCATTGATGTAGATAGTGAAATTATTTGTAGTATTACTTGAGTTGGTGTATAATTATGACTAATGCACACACACACACATGCGAAGATAATTATTCTTACTTATTGTGACAATGCATAATGATGTTTTCTGGAAATTTGTCAAAATGAACAGTGATGTTCCAAGGTAGTTGAATATCCGTTGTATGTAAATCTAATAGAACGCCGATAGGTAAATGCCACTTTAATGGTGCGCCGTTGAATTCTAGCCACATTTCATTTTCTTGTTTATCTTTTTGTATATGACGCATGAAGTGCTTGCGCACCTGAAACAATTTTTAATTTTTGCATTGTATGTACATAAATAGATGTAGAAATTATTGGTTAAATGTGAAAAAAAAAAAAAGAAACTGCATACACAATGATCACGTTAGAGACTGTGAGATAGCAGTATTTAAGAATAGACTTAAATTGATTGAAAGATTTGTCTAGATATTCGTTAGGTGTTTATAATATACGATTTATTTACCTTATCTACGCAAAGTGGGAAGTAACTTAACCTAGGAACCATTAAATAATATGGTGCTGGAGCTTGAAGTTCACATACTTCTTCTGAATCTAATTGAAAGCAAACGGGTACTTTGCCTTCCCAAATCTCTCTTAAAACTTCTCTATCATTAGCCATATTAACACCCAATGTTATAACTTGAGAAATAAAAAACTTAGCGATTTTATAATGACAGACAATCGCTGTTCACTCTTTAGAGATAGGTTACACATGGGTAAAGCACGAAATACGGGCGAATTTTCATATGTCGCTATGTGAGAAAAAGGAGTCAAATGGTATCGCCATCTCGTGATTAAATTGATGAACTACTTTGGCTGCAAACAAAAGCCCGCCTTATTATACACAACTTTACCTACAGAGCTGTCATGCAAATTGCATGTCATGAGGCGTACATGTGGTTGCGGTAAAAATAGTTCGTCGATTTAACCGCGAGATGGCGATACCATTTATCACCCCGCTCACACGACTAGCTGGCTAGCAAAAGAGCACTGACCTAGGGTAAAAGCATCTGCTGTGGCAGTCGCTCTCGTAGCGTCAAAGAATTCGTATGGGAGTTGTGTTAATCAGATACAACTCTGACAGGCATCGTAATGCAAACACTCCAAACGCAAAAGAGTTGTCGCAAAGTAGACAGTGTATTCATTGGCAAATTAAAATTCTCGTCCAATTTTTTCAGGTGATTTACTGTATGATAGTGGCATTGATAACACTTGTTCTTCTGTTTAACAGTTAGAGAGACTTTCATTAGAGTCTGAACACATTCGGCCAAAGAGGATTCTCTTCCAATTACGACGAGCGCGACTGTACATTGAACTCAATCTTTATCAAATTAATTATATTACATAGCTAGTATATTATTGGAATAAGAATGTAATTCATGTTATTATAACTTGTATGCCAAGAAGCAAATATTGATCAATTGCGATGGGAACACATTGACATTTAAGAAATAATAAAAAATCGTACACAACTTCGACAATAAATAACATTGTGTGGATGTTGAAAAAATAAATTCCCACATATACCAATAATTATTTGCCTTCTTTCTTTCCCGTTCGCCCTTCTTGCGTCTCTTTATTTGACGCTCGATTTTTCGACTCGAAGATTCCCGAAACTCCAAATAACGTGAAAATATAGCGACGTGCATGAAGTCACGAATGCATGCCGATATCTATACACATATCCTTTTTCCCGCCAAAAATTTCAGCACACCTCCTCGTATCAGATGTTCTCCTGATACCAGGAGCATTTTTCGACAAAAATTTTGCAAATCGACAAAATAGCTAGTATATAGGTAATAATTAATAAACTATAGAGAGACGTGCATGAAGCAACGCATGCATGCCTATATCCATACACTATTTCTTTCCCCCACCAAAAATTTCAGCACACCTCCTCGGGTTAGATGTTCTCCTGATACCAGGAGTATTTTTCGACCTAAAATTTTGAAAACTCTGAAAATGGCTAGTATAAATAAACTATGGAGAGACGTGCATGAAGCAACGTATGCATGCCTACATCCATACACTATTCCTTTCCCCCGCCAAAAATTTCAGCACACCTCCTCGGCTCAGATGTTCTCCTGATACCAGGAGTACTTTTCGACTTAAAATTTTGAAAACTCTGAAAATGGCTAGTATAAATAAACTATGGAGAGACGTGCATGAAGCAATGCATGCATGCCTAGATCGATACACTACCTTTTTCCACCACCAAAAATTTCAGCACACCTCCTCGGGTCAGATGTTCTCCTGATACCAGGAGTATTTTGCGACTTAAAATTTTGCAAATCGTCAAAATAGCTAGTAAATAGATAATAATTAATAAACTATAGAGAGACGTGCATGAAGCAACGCATGCATGCCTATATCCATACACTATTTCTTTCCCCCACCAAAAATTTCAGCACACCTCCTCGGGTTAGATGTTCTCCTGATACCAGGAGTATTTTTCGACCTAAAATTTTGAAAACTCTGAAAATGGCTGGTATAAATAAACTATGGAGAGACGTGCATGAAGCAACGTATGCATGCCTACATCCATACACTATTCCTTTCCCCCGCCAAAAATTTCAGCACACCTCCTCGGCTCAGATGTTCTCCTGATACCAGGAGTACTTTTCGACTTAAAATTTTGAAAACTCTGAAAATGGCTAGTATAAATAAACTATGGAGAGACGTGCATGAAGCAATGCATGCATGCCTAGATCGATACACTACCTTTTTCCACCACCAAAAATTTCAGCACACCTCCTCGGGTCAGATGTTCTCCTGATACCAGGAGTATTTTGCGACTTAAAATTTTGCAAATCGTCAAAATAGCTAGTAAATAGATAATAATTAATAAACTATAGAGAGACGTGCATGAAGCAACGCATGCATGCCTATATCCATACACTATTTCTTTCCCCCACCAAAAATTTCAGCACACCTCCTCGGGTTAGATGTTCTCCTGATACCAGGAGTATTTTTCGACCTAAAATTTTGAAAACTCTGAAAATGGCTGGTATAAATAAACTATGGAGAGACGTGCATGAAGCAACGTATGCATGCCTACATCCATACACTATTCCTTTCCCCCGCCAAAAATTTCAGCACACCTCCTCGGCTCAGATGTTCTCCTGATACCAGGAGTACTTTTCGACTTAAAATTTTGAAAACTCTGAAAATGGCTAGTATAAATAAACTATGGAGAGACGTGCATGAAGCAATGCATGCATGCCTAGATCGATACACTACCTTTTTCCACCACCAAAAATTTCAGCACACCTCCTCGGGTCAGATGTTCTCCTGATACCAGGAGTATTTTGCGACTTAAAATTTTGCAAATCGTCAAAATAGCTAGTAAATAGGTAATAATTAATAAACTATAGAGAGACGTGCATGAAGCAACGCATGCATGCCTATATCCATACACTATTCCTTTCCCCCGCCAAAAATTTCAGCACACCTCCTCGGCTCAGATGTTCTCCTGATACCAGGAGTACTTTTCGACTTAAAATTTTGAAAACTCTGAAAATGGCTAGTATAAATAAACTATGGAGAGACGTGCATGAAGCAATGCATGCATGCCTAGATCGATACACTACCTTTTTCCACCACCAAAAATTTCAGCACACCTCCTCGGGTCAGATGTTCTCCTGATACCAGGAGTATTTTGCGACTTAAAATTTTGCAAATCGTCAAAATAGCTAGTAAATAGGTAATAATTAATAAACTATAGAGAGACGTGCATGAAGCAACGCATGCATGCCTATATCCATACACTATTTCTTTCCCCCACCAAAAATTTCAGCACACCTCCTCGGGTCAGATGTTCTCCTGATACCAGGAGTATTTTGCGACTTAAAATTTTGCAAATCGTCAAAATAGCTAGTAAATAGGTAATAATTAATAAACTATAGAGAGACGTGCATGAAGCAACGCATGCATGCCTATATCCATACACTATTTCTTTCCCCCACCAAAAATTTCAGCACACCTCCTCGGGTTAGATGTTCTCCTGATACCAGGAGTATTTTTCGACCTAAAATTTTGAAAACTCTGAAAATGGCTAGTATAAATAAACTATGGAGAGACGTGCATGAAGCAATGCATGCATGCCTAGATCGATACACTACCTTTTTCCACCACCAAAAATTTCAGCACACCTCCTCGGGTCAGATGTTCTCCTGATACCAGGAGTATTTTGCGACTTAAAATTTTGCAAATCGTCAAAATAGCTAGTAAATAGGTAATAATTAATAAACTATAGAGAGACGTGCATGAAGCAACGCATGCATGCCTATATCCATACACTAATCCTTTCCCCCGCCAAAAATTTCAGCACACCTCCTCGGCTCAGATGTTCTCCTGATACCAGGAGTACTTTTCGACTTAAAATTTTGAAAACTCTGAAAATGGCTAGTATAAATAAACTATGGAGAGACGTGCATGAAGCAATGCATGCATGCCTAGATCGATACACTACCTTTTTCCACCACCAAAAATTTCAGCACACCTCCTCGGGTCAGATGTTCTCCTGATACCAGGAGTATTTTGCGACTTAAAATTTTGCAAATCGTCAAAATAGCTAGTAAATAGGTAATAATTAATAAACTATAGAGAGACGTGCATGAAGCAACGCATGCATGCCTATATCCATACACTATTTCTTTCCCCCACCAAAAATTTCAGCACACCTCCTCGGGTCAGATGTTCTCCTGATACCAGGAGTATTTTGCGACTTAAAATTTTGCAAATCGTCAAAATAGCTAGTAAATAGGTAATAATTAATAAACTATAGAGAGACGTGCATGAAGCAACGCATGCATGCCTATATCCATACACTATTTCTTTCCCCCACCAAAAATTTCAGCACACCTCCTCGGGTTAGATGTTCTCCTGATACCAGGAGTATTTTTCGACCTAAAATTTTGAAAACTCTGAAAATGGCTAGTATAAATAAACTATGGAGAGACGTGCATGAAGCAACGTATGCATACCTACATCCATACACTATTCCTTTCCCCCGCCAAAAATTTCAGCACACCTCCTCGGCTCAGATGTTCTCCTGATACCAGGAGTACTTTTCGACTTAAAATTTTGAAAACTCTGAAAATGGCTAGTATAAATAAACTATGGAGAGACGTGCATGAAGCAATGCATGCATGCCTAGATCGATACACTACCTTTTTCCACCACCAAAAATTTCAGCACACCTCCTCGGGTCAGATGTTCTCCTGATACCAGGAGTATTTTGCGACTTAAAATTTTGCAAATCGTCAAAATAGCTAGTAAATAGGTAATAATTAATAAACTATAGAGAGACGTGCATGAAGCAACGCATGCATGCCTATATCCATACACTATTTCTTTCCCCCACCAAAAATTTCAGCACACCTCCTCGGGTTAGATGTTCTCCTGATACCAGGAGTATTTTTCGACCTAAAATTTTGAAAACTCTGAAAATGGCTGGTATAAATAAACTATGGAGAGACGTGCATGAAGCAACGTATGCATGCCTACATCCATACACTATTCCTTTCCCCCGCCAAAAATTTCAGCACACCTCCTCGGCTCAGATGTTCTCCTGATACCAGGAGTACTTTTCGACTTAAAATTTTGAAAACTCTGAAAATGGCTAGTATAAATAAACTATGGAGAGACGTGCATGAAGCAATGCATGCATGCCTAGATCGATACACTACCTTTTTCCACCACCAAAAATTTCAGCACACCTCCTCGGGTCAGATGTTCTCCTGATACCAGGAGTATTTTGCGACTTAAAATTTTGCAAATCGTCAAAATAGCTAGTAAATAGATAATAATTAATAAACTATAGAGAGACGTGCATGAAGCAACGCATGCATGCCTATATCCATACACTATTTCTTTCCCCCACCAAAAATTTCAGCACACCTCCTCGGGTTAGATGTTCTCCTGATACCAGGAGTATTTTTCGACCTAAAATTTTGAAAACTCTGAAAATGGCTGGTATAAATAAACTATGGAGAGACGTGCATGAAGCAACGTATGCATGCCTACATCCATACACTATTCCTTTCCCCCGCCAAAAATTTCAGCACACCTCCTCGGCTCAGATGTTCTCCTGATACCAGGAGTACTTTTCGACTTAAAATTTTAAAAACTCTGAAAATGGCTAGTATAAATAAACTATGGAGAGACGTGCATGAAGCAATGCATGCATGCCTAGATCGATACACTACCTTTTTCCACCACCAAAAATTTCAGCACACCTCCTCGGGTCAGATGTTCTCCTGATACCAGGAGTATTTTGCGACTTAAAATTTTGCAAATCGTCAAAATAGCTAGTAAATAGGTAATAATTAATAAACTATAGAGAGACGTGCATGAAGCAACGCATGCATGCCTATATCCATACACTATTCCTTTCCCCCGCCAAAAATTTCAGCACACCTCCTCGGCTCAGATGTTCTCCTGATACCAGGAGTACTTTTCGACTTAAAATTTTGAAAACTCTGAAAATGGCTAGTATAAATAAACTATGGAGAGACGTGCATGAAGCAATGCATGCATGCCTAGATCGATACACTACCTTTTTCCACCACCAAAAATTTCAGCACACCTCCTCGGGTCAGATGTTCTCCTGATACCAGGAGTATTTTGCGACTTAAAATTTTGCAAATCGTCAAAATAGCTAGTAAATAGGTAATAATTAATAAACTATAGAGAGACGTGCATGAAGCAACGCATGCATGCCTATATCCATACACTATTTCTTTCCCCCACCAAAAATTTCAGCACACCTCCTCGGGTCAGATGTTCTCCTGATACCAGGAGTATTTTGCGACTTAAAATTTTGCAAATCGTCAAAATAGCTAGTAAATAGGTAATAATTAATAAACTATAGAGAGACGTGCATGAAGCAACGCATGCATGCCTATATCCATACACTATTTCTTTCCCCCACCAAAAATTTCAGCACACCTCCTCGGGTTAGATGTTCTCCTGATACCAGGAGTATTTTTCGACCTAAAATTTTGAAAACTCTGAAAATGGCTAGTATAAATAAACTATGGAGAGACGTGCATGAAGCAATGCATGCATGCCTAGATCGATACACTACCTTTTTCCACCACCAAAAATTTCAGCACACCTCCTCGGGTCAGATGTTCTCCTGATACCAGGAGTATTTTGCGACTTAAAATTTTGCAAATCGTCAAAATAGCTAGTAAATAGGTAATAATTAATAAACTATAGAGAGACGTGCATGAAGCAACGCATGCATGCCTATATCCATACACTATTTCTTTCCCCCACCAAAAATTTCAGCACACCTCCTCGGGTTAGATGTTCTCCTGATACCAGGAGTATTTTTCGACCTAAAATTTTGAAAACTCTGAAAATGGCTAGTATAAATAAACTATGGAGAGACGTGCATGAAGCAACGTATGCATACCTACATCCATACACTATTCCTTTCCCCCGCCAAAAATTTCAGCACACCTCCTCGGCTCAGATGTTCTCCTGATACCAGGAGTACTTTTCGACTTAAAATTTTGAAAACTCTGAAAATGGCTAGTATAAATAAACTATGGAGAGACGTGCATGAAGCAATGCATGCATGCCTAGATCGATACACTACCTTTTTCCACCACCAAAAATTTCAGCACACCTCCTCGGGTCAGATGTTCTCCTGATACCAGGAGTATTTTGCGACTTAAAATTTTGCAAATCGTCAAAATAGCTAGTAAATAGGTAATAATTAATAAACTATAGAGAGACGTGCATGAAGCAACGCATGCATGCCTATATCCATACACTATTTCTTTCCCCCACCAAAAATTTCAGCACACCTCCTCGGGTTAGATGTTCTCCTGATACCAGGAGTATTTTTCGACCTAAAATTTTGAAAACTCTGAAAATGGCTAGTATAAATAAACTATGGAGAGACGTGCATGAAGCAACGTATGCATGCCTACATCCATACACTATTCCTTTCCCCCGCCAAAAATTTCAGCACACCTCCTCGGCTCAGATGTTCTCCTGATACCAGGAGTACTTTTCGACTTAAAATTTTGAAAACTCTGAAAATGGCTAGTATAAATAAACTATGGAGAGACGTGCATGAAGCAATGCATGCATGCCTAGATCGATACACTACCTTTTTCCACCACCAAAAATTTCAGCACACCTCCTCGGGTCAGATGTTCTCCTGATACCAGGAGTATTTTGCGACTTAAAATTTTGCAAATCGTCAAAATAGCTAGTAAATAGGTAATAATTAATAAACTATAGAGAGACGTGCATGAAGCAACGCATGCATGCCTATATCCATACACTAATCCTTTCCCCCGCCAAAAATTTCAGCACACCTCCTCGGCTCAGATGTTCTCCTGATACCAGGAGTACTTTTCGACTTAAAATTTTGAAAACTCTGAAAATGGCTAGTATAAATAAACTATGGAGAGACGTGCATGAAGCAATGCATGCATGCCTAGATCGATACACTACCTTTTTCCACCACCAAAAATTTCAGCACACCTCCTCGGGTCAGATGTTCTCCTGATACCAGGAGTATTTTGCGACTTAAAATTTTGCAAATCGTCAAAATAGCTAGTAAATAGGTAATAATTAATAAACTATAGAGAGACGTGCATGAAGCAACGCATGCATGCCTATATCCATACACTATTTCTTTCCCCCACCAAAAATTTCAGCACACCTCCTCGGGTCAGATGTTCTCCTGATACCAGGAGTATTTTGCGACTTAAAATTTTGCAAATCGTCAAAATAGCTAGTAAATAGGTAATAATTAATAAACTATAGAGAGACGTGCATGAAGCAACGCATGCATGCCTATATCCATACACTATTTCTTTCCCCCACCAAAAATTTCAGCACACCTCCTCGGGTTAGATGTTCTCCTGATACCAGGAGTATTTTTCGACCTAAAATTTTGAAAACTCTGAAAATGGCTAGTATAAATAAACTATGGAGAGACGTGCATGAAGCAATGCATGCATGCCTAGATCGATACACTACCTTTTTCCACCACCAAAAATTTCAGCACACCTCCTCGGGTCAGATGTTCTCCTGATACCAGGAGTATTTTGCGACTTAAAATTTTGCAAATCGTCAAAATAGCTAGTAAATAGGTAATAATTAATAAACTATAGAGAGACGTGCATGAAGCAACGCATGCATGCCTATATCCATACACTATTCCTTTCCCCCGCCAAAAATTTCAGCACACCTCCTCGGCTCAGATGTTCTCCTGATACCAGGAGTACTTTTCGACTTAAAATTTTGAAAACTCTGAAAATGGCTAGTATAAATAAACTATGGAGAGACGTGCATGAAGCAATGCATGCATGCCTAGATCGATACACTACCTTTTTCCACCACCAAAAATTTCAGCACACCTCCTCGGGTCAGATGTTCTCCTGATACCAGGAGTATTTTGCGACTTAAAATTTTGCAAATCGTCAAAATAGCTAGTAAATAGGTAATAATTAATAAACTATAGAGAGACGTGCATGAAGCAACGCATGCATGCCTATATCCATACACTATTTCTTTCCCCCACCAAAAATTTCAGCACACCTCCTCGGGTCAGATGTTCTCCTGATACCAGGAGTATTTTGCGACTTAAAATTTTGCAAATCGTCAAAATAGCTAGTAAATAGGTAATAATTAATAAACTATAGAGAGACGTGCATGAAGCAACGCATGCATGCCTATATCCATACACTATTTCTTTCCCCCACCAAAAATTTCAGCACACCTCCTCGGGTTAGATGTTCTCCTGATACCAGGAGTATTTTTCGACCTAAAATTTTGAAAACTCTGAAAATGGCTAGTATAAATAAACTATGGAGAGACGTGCATGAAGCAATGCATGCATGCCTAGATCGATACACTACCTTTTTCCACCACCAAAAATTTCAGCACACCTCCTCGGGTCAGATGTTCTCCTGATACCAGGAGTATTTTGCGACTTAAAATTTTGCAAATCGTCAAAATAGCTAGTAAATAGGTAATAATTAATAAACTATAGAGAGACGTGCATGAAGCAACGCATGCATGCCTATATCCATACACTAATCCTTTCCCCCGCCAAAAATTTCAGCACACCTCCTCGGCTCAGATGTTCTCCTGATACCAGGAGTACTTTTCGACTTAAAATTTTGAAAACTCTGAAAATGGCTAGTATAAATAAACTATGGAGAGACGTGCATGAAGCAATGCATGCATGCCTAGATCGATACACTACCTTTTTCCACCACCAAAAATTTCAGCACACCTCCTCGGGTCAGATGTTCTCCTGATACCAGGAGTATTTTGCGACTTAAAATTTTGCAAATCGTCAAAATAGCTAGTAAATAGGTAATAATTAATAAACTATAGAGAGACGTGCATGAAGCAACGCATGCATGCCTATATCCATACACTATTTCTTTCCCCCACCAAAAATTTCAGCACACCTCCTCGGGTCAGATGTTCTCCTGATACCAGGAGTATTTTGCGACTTAAAATTTTGCAAATCGTCAAAATAGCTAGTAAATAGGTAATAATTAATAAACTATAGAGAGACGTGCATGAAGCAACGCATGCATGCCTATATCCATACACTATTTCTTTCCCCCACCAAAAATTTCAGCACACCTCCTCGGGTTAGATGTTCTCCTGATACCAGGAGTATTTTTCGACCTAAAATTTTGAAAACTCTGAAAATGGCTAGTATAAATAAACTATGGAGAGACGTGCATGAAGCAACGTATGCATACCTACATCCATACACTATTCCTTTCCCCCGCCAAAAATTTCAGCACACCTCCTCGGCTCAGATGTTCTCCTGATACCAGGAGTACTTTTCGACTTAAAATTTTGAAAACTCTGAAAATGGCTAGTATAAATAAACTATGGAGAGACGTGCATGAAGCAATGCATGCATGCCTAGATCGATACACTACCTTTTTCCACCACCAAAAATTTCAGCACACCTCCTCGGGTCAGATGTTCTCCTGATACCAGGAGTATTTTGCGACTTAAAATTTTGCAAATCGTCAAAATAGCTAGTAAATAGGTAATAATTAATAAACTATAGAGAGACGTGCATGAAGCAACGCATGCATGCCTATATCCATACACTATTTCTTTCCCCCACCAAAAATTTCAGCACACCTCCTCGGGTTAGATGTTCTCCTGATACCAGGAGTATTTTTCGACCTAAAATTTTGAAAACTCTGAAAATGGCTGGTATAAATAAACTATGGAGAGACGTGCATGAAGCAACGTATGCATGCCTACATCCATACACTATTCCTTTCCCCCGCCAAAAATTTCAGCACACCTCCTCGGCTCAGATGTTCTCCTGATACCAGGAGTACTTTTCGACTTAAAATTTTGAAAACTCTGAAAATGGCTAGTATAAATAAACTATGGAGAGACGTGCATGAAGCAATGCATGCATGCCTAGATCGATACACTACCTTTTTCCACCACCAAAAATTTCAGCACACCTCCTCGGGTCAGATGTTCTCCTGATACCAGGAGTATTTTGCGACTTAAAATTTTGCAAATCGTCAAAATAGCTAGTAAATAGATAATAATTAATAAACTATAGAGAGACGTGCATGAAGCAACGCATGCATGCCTATATCCATACACTATTTCTTTCCCCCACCAAAAATTTCAGCACACCTCCTCGGGTTAGATGTTCTCCTGATACCAGGAGTATTTTTCGACCTAAAATTTTGAAAACTCTGAAAATGGCTGGTATAAATAAACTATGGAGAGACGTGCATGAAGCAACGTATGCATGCCTACATCCATACACTATTCCTTTCCCCCGCCAAAAATTTCAGCACACCTCCTCGGCTCAGATGTTCTCCTGATACCAGGAGTACTTTTCGACTTAAAATTTTAAAAACTCTGAAAATGGCTAGTATAAATAAACTATGGAGAGACGTGCATGAAGCAATGCATGCATGCCTAGATCGATACACTACCTTTTTCCACCACCAAAAATTTCAGCACACCTCCTCGGGTCAGATGTTCTCCTGATACCAGGAGTATTTTGCGACTTAAAATTTTGCAAATCGTCAAAATAGCTAGTAAATAGGTAATAATTAATAAACTATAGAGAGACGTGCATGAAGCAACGCATGCATGCCTATATCCATACACTATTCCTTTCCCCCGCCAAAAATTTCAGCACACCTCCTCGGCTCAGATGTTCTCCTGATACCAGGAGTACTTTTCGACTTAAAATTTTGAAAACTCTGAAAATGGCTAGTATAAATAAACTATGGAGAGACGTGCATGAAGCAATGCATGCATGCCTAGATCGATACACTACCTTTTTCCACCACCAAAAATTTCAGCACACCTCCTCGGGTCAGATGTTCTCCTGATACCAGGAGTATTTTGCGACTTAAAATTTTGCAAATCGTCAAAATAGCTAGTAAATAGGTAATAATTAATAAACTATAGAGAGACGTGCATGAAGCAACGCATGCATGCCTATATCCATACACTATTTCTTTCCCCCACCAAAAATTTCAGCACACCTCCTCGGGTCAGATGTTCTCCTGATACCAGGAGTATTTTGCGACTTAAAATTTTGCAAATCGTCAAAATAGCTAGTAAATAGGTAATAATTAATAAACTATAGAGAGACGTGCATGAAGCAACGCATGCATGCCTATATCCATACACTATTTCTTTCCCCCACCAAAAATTTCAGCACACCTCCTCGGGTTAGATGTTCTCCTGATACCAGGAGTATTTTTCGACCTAAAATTTTGAAAACTCTGAAAATGGCTAGTATAAATAAACTATGGAGAGACGTGCATGAAGCAATGCATGCATGCCTAGATCGATACACTACCTTTTTCCACCACCAAAAATTTCAGCACACCTCCTCGGGTCAGATGTTCTCCTGATACCAGGAGTATTTTGCGACTTAAAATTTTGCAAATCGTCAAAATAGCTAGTAAATAGGTAATAATTAATAAACTATAGAGAGACGTGCATGAAGCAACGCATGCATGCCTATATCCATACACTATTTCTTTCCCCCACCAAAAATTTCAGCACACCTCCTCGGGTTAGATGTTCTCCTGATACCAGGAGTATTTTTCGACCTAAAATTTTGAAAACTCTGAAAATGGCTAGTATAAATAAACTATGGAGAGACGTGCATGAAGCAACGTATGCATACCTACATCCATACACTATTCCTTTCCCCCGCCAAAAATTTCAGCACACCTCCTCGGCTCAGATGTTCTCCTGATACCAGGAGTACTTTTCGACTTAAAATTTTGAAAACTCTGAAAATGGCTAGTATAAATAAACTATGGAGAGACGTGCATGAAGCAATGCATGCATGCCTAGATCGATACACTACCTTTTTCCACCACCAAAAATTTCAGCACACCTCCTCGGGTCAGATGTTCTCCTGATACCAGGAGTATTTTGCGACTTAAAATTTTGCAAATCGTCAAAATAGCTAGTAAATAGGTAATAATTAATAAACTATAGAGAGACGTGCATGAAGCAACGCATGCATGCCTATATCCATACACTATTTCTTTCCCCCACCAAAAATTTCAGCACACCTCCTCGGGTTAGATGTTCTCCTGATACCAGGAGTATTTTTCGACCTAAAATTTTGAAAACTCTGAAAATGGCTAGTATAAATAAACTATGGAGAGACGTGCATGAAGCAACGTATGCATGCCTACATCCATACACTATTCCTTTCCCCCGCCAAAAATTTCAGCACACCTCCTCGGCTCAGATGTTCTCCTGATACCAGGAGTACTTTTCGACTTAAAATTTTGAAAACTCTGAAAATGGCTAGTATAAATAAACTATGGAGAGACGTGCATGAAGCAATGCATGCATGCCTAGATCGATACACTACCTTTTTCCACCACCAAAAATTTCAGCACACCTCCTCGGGTCAGATGTTCTCCTGATACCAGGAGTATTTTGCGACTTAAAATTTTGCAAATCGTCAAAATAGCTAGTAAATAGGTAATAATTAATAAACTATAGAGAGACGTGCATGAAGCAACGCATGCATGCCTATATCCATACACTAATCCTTTCCCCCGCCAAAAATTTCAGCACACCTCCTCGGCTCAGATGTTCTCCTGATACCAGGAGTACTTTTCGACTTAAAATTTTGAAAACTCTGAAAATGGCTAGTATAAATAAACTATGGAGAGACGTGCATGAAGCAATGCATGCATGCCTAGATCGATACACTACCTTTTTCCACCACCAAAAATTTCAGCACACCTCCTCGGGTCAGATGTTCTCCTGATACCAGGAGTATTTTGCGACTTAAAATTTTGCAAATCGTCAAAATAGCTAGTAAATAGGTAATAATTAATAAACTATAGAGAGACGTGCATGAAGCAACGCATGCATGCCTATATCCATACACTATTTCTTTCCCCCACCAAAAATTTCAGCACACCTCCTCGGGTCAGATGTTCTCCTGATACCAGGAGTATTTTGCGACTTAAAATTTTGCAAATCGTCAAAATAGCTAGTAAATAGGTAATAATTAATAAACTATAGAGAGACGTGCATGAAGCAACGCATGCATGCCTATATCCATACACTATTTCTTTCCCCCACCAAAAATTTCAGCACACCTCCTCGGGTTAGATGTTCTCCTGATACCAGGAGTATTTTTCGACCTAAAATTTTGAAAACTCTGAAAATGGCTAGTATAAATAAACTATGGAGAGACGTGCATGAAGCAATGCATGCATGCCTAGATCGATACACTACCTTTTTCCACCACCAAAAATTTCAGCACACCTCCTCGGGTCAGATGTTCTCCTGATACCAGGAGTATTTTGCGACTTAAAATTTTGCAAATCGTCAAAATAGCTAGTAAATAGGTAATAATTAATAAACTATAGAGAGACGTGCATGAAGCAACGCATGCATGCCTATATCCATACACTATTTCTTTCCCCCACCAAAAATTTCAGCACACCTCCTCGGGTTAGATGTTCTCCTGATACCAGGAGTATTTTTCGACCTAAAATTTTGAAAACTCTGAAAATGGCTAGTATAAATAAACTATGGAGAGACGTGCATGAAGCAATGCATGCATGCCTAGATCGATACACTACCTTTTTCCACCACCAAAAATTTCAGCACACCTCCTCGGGTCAGATGTTCTCCTGATACCAGGAGTATTTTGCGACTTAAAATTTTGCAAATCGTCAAAATAGCTAGTAAATAGGTAATAATTAATAAACTATAGAGAGACGTGCATGAAGCAACGCATGCATGCCTATATCCATACACTATTTCTTTCCCCCACCAAAAATTTCAGCACACCTCCTCGGGTTAGATGTTCTCCTGATACCAGGAGTATTTTTCGACCTAAAATTTCGAAAACTCTGAAAATGGCTAGTATAAATAAACTATGGAGAGACGTGCATGAAGCAACGTATGCATGCCTACATCCATACACTATTCCTTTCCCCCGCCAAAAATTTCAGCACACCTCCTCGGCTCAGATGTTCTCCTGATACCAGGAGTACTTTTCGACTTAAAATTTTGAAAACTCTGAAAATGGCTAGTATAAATAAACTATGGAGAGACGTGCATGAAGCAATGCATGCATGCCTAGATCGATACACTACCTTTTTCCACCACCAAAAATTTCAGCACACCTCCTCGGGTCAGATGTTCTCCTGATACCAGGAGTATTTTGCGACTTAAAATTTTGCAAATCGTCAAAATAGCTAGTAAATAGGTAATAATTAATAAACTATAGAGAGACGTGCATGAAGCAACGCATGCATGCCTATATCCATACACTATTTCTTTCCCCCACCAAAAATTTCAGCACACCTCCTCGGGTCAGATGTTCTCCTGATACCAGGAGTATTTTGCGACTTAAAATTTTGCAAATCGTCAAAATAGCTAGTAAATAGGTAATAATTAATAAACTATAGAGAGACGTGCATGAAGCAACGCATGCATGCCTATATCCATACACTATTTCTTTCCCCCACCAAAAATTTCAGCACACCTCCTCGGGTTAGATGTTCTCCTGATACCAGGAGTATTTTTCGACCTAAAATTTTGAAAACTCTGAAAATGGCTAGTATAAATAAACTATGGAGAGACGTGCATGAAGCAATGCATGCATGCCTAGATCGATACACTACCTTTTTCCACCACCAAAAATTTCAGCACACCTCCTCGGGTCAGATGTTCTCCTGATACCAGGAGTATTTTGCGACTTAAAATTTTGCAAATCGTCAAAATAGCTAGTAAATAGGTAATAATTAATAAACTATAGAGAGACGTGCATGAAGCAACGCATGCATGCCTATATCCATACACTATTCCTTTCCCGCACCAAAAATTTCAGCATACCTCCTCGGGTCAGATGTTCTCCTGATACCAGGAGTATTTTTCGACTTAAAATTTCGAAAACTCTGAAAATGGCTACTATAAATAAACTATAGAGAGACGTGCATGAAGTATGCATGCCCATATCGATACACTACCCTTTTCTCCCTCCAAAAATTCCAGCACACCTCCTCGGGTCAAATGTTTTCCTGATACCAGGAGTATTTTTCGACTTAAAATTTTTCGAATCATAAGAATAGCTACACTAAGAGGTGATTTGTGTAGGTACTAGAACTCGCTAGGCTAGCAGCGACTCCTGCCGTATGTATAGAGAGTGAGCGAAGAATGAGTAGTGGCAGCGGATTGGGCGAGGAAAAGTTCGAGTATACAGGCTAAAATCCGCGTGGTGCGCTGCTACTATACATTTATGGCTAGTGGCTACACAAAAGTGTGCAGCCACTGCTCATTTTGCGAGATAGCTACTAGTACCCTGTTTTGAGCTCTTGCTACACATCAAGGGTAGTGGCTATACATATCACCTCTCAGTGTATACATAAACTAAAGTCGACGTGCATGAAGCAACGTATGCATGCCTATATCGATACACCACTCCTTTTCCCCACCAAAATGCTCCGGGCATCGGGAGAACATCTGAAGCCACAGTGTATAGATAGGCATACATTAAACGTCACTGTATTTTTACGTTATTTGGAGTTTCTGAAATTTTCAAGTCAAAATATTGAATGTATACTGAAGAGTCGCTGGGAATGTGAAGGGGAAAGGAAAAGGCAAATAATTATTGATATATATCTGAGAATTTATTTTTCCAGCATCCGTAACAATGTTACTCATTGTCAAGGTTGTATACGATTTTCTATTGTTTCTTAAATATCAATATATTTCCAATCGCGATTGATCAAGTCTCTTTATTTGCTTCTTGGCATACAAGTTACAATAGTATAAATTACATTCTTATTTCAATAAGATACCAGCTTCTGCTTGTATAACTAATTTCATAAAGATTAAGTTCATATTATACTCTCCTGCTCTATGCAACTGTAACAGAATCCTTTGGACGGATATGTTCATACTCTGATGGAAGTCTCTCCAACTGTAACAGAAGAACGAGTGTTAATGTCACTATTATTCAGTAAATTACCCAACAAAAAAAACTGGACGAGAATTTTATTTCGTCAATGAATACACTGTCCAATTTGTGACAGCCTCTTGTACGAGAGCCACTGACTCTGCAGCAGGTGCGCCTTTAATCTAAATCAGTGTCACGTCGTCAGCCAACCAGGATGATAAATGGTATCGCCATCTCACAGTCGAATGGATGAACTACTTTTGCATCAAACATGTGTGCGCCTTAGTGGATGCAACCCGTATACCAGTACCATGGGGGAGATTGCGTATAACAAGGCGGGCAGATGTTTGCGACTAAATTGGTTTATGAATTCAACCGCGAGATGGCGATACCGTTCAGCACCCCGTATGCCAATTTTAACACAAGCTATTCCCGGTTTGAGAAGTAGAACGCACGATCCGTGAATTCCTCAAACTGCTCAACGCGTGTCGTCTGCTAATCCTTGTTGATAATATTATCAGAATCTTAACAATCTTAGTAGAATTGAAATAGAAAAAAATGGCAAATGCGTCAGGTATGGTATTTAAAATAACAGCATTAACCAGCGTAGGTTTAGGCGGATGGTTTGCGGGTCAGCTTTTCGAGAAATGGAAACACCCAAGAGAAAATTGGGATGATAAACCGAGTCTGCTACCCGATATCAGAATTAAAAACATGCCTGGACTTCCGATATTTGGAACAGTTTCAGCCGCTACTCCGATACCGCCTATGGAAAATAAATCTGATTCGGGTTTGACAACTCTTTCATCTACCGCTTCCAGAGTTTCACAGGTATTTATCATATTATTAATTAATTCGAGCCTAAAAAATTCCTTAACCTTAAAATCTATATCACGTCTCGAATAAACACGCGTACAACCAATCTTACGCCCGTGTATTTTTATTTCTTAATAAATGATCATAATTACTCTCAAATCAAACAGATAATGAAATTTGGTTTTCCCGGTCTCGATCACGTCAGATCTTACGATGATTTTGTTCTATCATATGACAGACGTAACAGAGTTGCACATTGGGTATTTGAACATCTTTCTAAGGATAATGTTAAATTTAACGAAGGTGTAGACAGGTCGAAATGTGACTTTAAACCCGACGAAAGTATACATCCATACTTTAGGTAAATTACAACAAAATCATGTAATAAAAAGTTTAAAACTTTATTATTCCACATAGCATTTCATTTTAACTGATACAATGACAAAATTATTCAGCCTTTATCGTAGATTTTTGTGTTATGTTTATTTTTTTGTTATTTTTTTTTTTTTTTTTTTTTTTATTAAAGGTCCGACAACACAGATTATAAACGCAGTGGTTACGATCGTGGTCATTTAGCAGCTGCTGGTAATCACAGAGGGCATCAAAAACACGTCGAACAAACATTTTATCTATCAAATATAGCGCCGCAAATTGGTGTAGGTTTTAATAGAAATGCTTGGAACAGTTTGGAAAAGTATGTAAGAAAGATGACTGATGTATACAAGGATGTATACGTTTGTACAGGGCCTTTATATCTGCCAAAGTAAGCGTTTATTCAAATTTGAGTTATTCGTTGTTATTTCATTTCCACATTTAGCTTTTACGAATTATTAATTTTTTTTTTTTTACTAACAGAAAAGAAGCTGATGGAAAAAAGTATGTTAGGTATGAAGTAATCGGCACTAATCACGTCGCTGTACCTACACACTTTTATAAAATAATCGTCGGTGAAACTAAAGACTCTAAGTTGGAAATGGAAGCTTTTGTTATGCCAAATGTTCCGATAGAGGATGGTACACCTCTCACAAATTTTCAGGTATAAAATTCTCTTCACATCTTTAATTAAAAGGATATAATTTGCTAAATTTGTTTTTCATTCAAGTATTATCAATCTTGTATCATTCTTATTTATAAATTGATTGTATAGTTAGATTGTTGCTATGTTATGAATATGAATATTGCAGATATGTTAAGTGATTTGAAAATTTGTTCACAGGTACCACCAGAAAGCATTGAAAGAGCAGCAGGTCTTTTATTCTTCGACAAAATATCCCGTAACAAGTTGGCTAAAGTTAATGGAAAACGTGTTGGATGGACGTAGCGTTTTATTGATATATAGACACACAAGGATGACATCATCATGATATTTTAGTTAATTTGACCAATATGTATATTTTGTTTTAATTATTGGATTGTAAATACTTGATTATTTAGCTAGCTAGAGTGTTTGTTTCAAATTTAGACACATATTATATAATGCAGAAATAAATTGTTTATCACATTAGGAAAGGATTCTTTTTTACTGCCTTTTTTTTATGCATAATCAACGTTATAATCAGAAATGGCTTTTAAAGAATGTCTCTGAATTTATTAGAATTAGATTGATAAGGATATTGTGTGTGTATAACAAATTCTCGTACTTTTTTCTAGTAAAAATGTTATATTATATATATATGATATTAATGAGAATTAACACAGAGTTAAGTTGCATAATATAATAAATGTATGCAGTTTTATTTTTGTACAATTAACTGATTTACATATTTCGATATAATAAATGAATTCATGACGTAAAACTTGTAAAAATAATCATCTATGCTCGTACATACAGCGTTGTTATAGTCTGTTTAAATGAAAATGTACATAAATACAACTTTCAGTCTTCCTAGAAAATATTTTTACTAATAATATTTTTACCTGGTCTAAAATTGGAGTTTAAAAATTCATTATTACTTTTTTTTCCATATTTATATATATATATATATATATAATTTCTATAATATATCATACTTTATAATTATTGCTGTAATATCTATAATTGAGAAGTTTAATCTTAACAGATCTGCGACGTAATATAAACTCAGTTAAAAAACCGAAAGTTTTAAACTGTACTATGAATTAGAAGAGTATAATAATTATTAAAATTACTTAATACAAAGTAGATTTAAATTTACAAATATGAAAAAGATTCAGATTTTTATACCCATATATAAATACCATAGCATACATACCTATATAAAATCACAATCTCCTAATTCATAGTCTATTAGCTCTATTGCATGAGTTAGTAATTAAATTCGTTCGAAATTCCTGAAGACAGGAAAAGAAGAAAAACATTTTCACTAAAATTACTTTGGTCGTCATGGTAAAATAAATGTTACATACCAAATAAAACATGAATGTAAAAATAAGGACAAGAAAGAAAGAACAAAAAAAAGAACAAAAAAAAAACTATTATATTACTAATATTTCTAACTTATAATCTACAATATTTACAAAAATTAACAAAGGTTTTTTGTTTTCGCAATAATAATTTAGACTGATAGAACATAAAATAAAACATAGATTACATAATTATCAATATAATTATTATTATTATTCATTCTTTACTTATAATATTTGCTTTTATTGCTCACATTTAGGTAAAGATATCAAATTATGCTTTCAGACATCTTTTCAATTGAGTCAAATGTTGGGAATGATTTTTTTTCTTTCAAATACGTTATTAAAATCTTAAATAATTTTTTTTTTTTTTTTCAATTTTTTTTTCTATGTGGTTGTAAATATATTAGGCACTAATTGGACGGGTTGAGTTATTAGTTAAAAGGCCATTCTTAGCATATTAAGTAAGCTATTTAACATTAAGGACACTTATATTATCATTTAAGTACACTTTAAATGGAATTTCTTTTAGTTTAAGTATCACCGTTAAATCTTATACTGAGTACATGTAGGAACCTACCAATAAGTGCATTTATTATCATATCTTTTCAAACATAGTGCATTTTCCGTTCACACTATATATTATTATTGTCATCGTTGAGATTCCTCCTCATTGATTTCTACAATGAACCAAAAATTCTGCATTCAAGAAGAATGGAAAGAAAAAAAATAATATGGATATGGAAAGTAGAAATTCTTTGAAAACTTAAAGAAAATGCACTCTTGGATCAGCTATTCCGGAACTCAATATTGATCTTTGTTATTTAGGGAACCGCAACGCAACTATCTTACGCAAACTTTCTTTCATTTTTCTGTTTAGGATTGAAACAATTCAAAAAACAAGATTCGAGCCATAGATTCTTCAACCATAAGTCATAAAACAAGTTAAATCTATGAAACGAGCGCGTGTCTATACACATACAAACAAATTTACAAACATAAATTTCAAACTAAAATCTATCGCCATTCAGTTAAGATTTTACTAGAACTCATATAACACTATTATGTACTGTCAATTGATCTTAGGACAATAATAATGTATACAAAATCTCATTGCGGTTTATGAGTTAAAGAAATAATAACTTATTCAGGGGACTAGGTTCAACTGACGATGAATTATCTTTATACACTCTAAGTGACCTAGATTAATCTTTCTTCGGGCGGAGGTTTCATTACATTGTCCATTTCCACTCTAGGATTACTAAACTCTTGAGCACTAGGACTATAAGTACCACGGGTTGCTCGTTTCTTTCGAGCCATCATGAAAAGCGCTATCAATGATCCTGCACCGATCAAAAGCAGACAGCCTACAATCGGACCAACTATCACAGCGATGTCCAATGCTTGACTCCCTAGCGAACGCTCCTGCTGTGAATTAAAGTTTCGATGTTAAATTACATTCACTGTAACAATATTCATATAATATGAATGTAAATATGAATATAAAAAGAGTAAAAGAAAAGAGAAATTTCAATAAACAAAAATAAAGTTTGACAAAATTAGCAGAAATAGAGTATGAAACTATCTGGCTAAAAGTTACTCAAAATAGAGTTTAACAGGGAAAGCCTAGTAGTTTCGCTGAAACGCAAAATCAAAAAGAGATAGAAAACGCTCAGTAGTAAGCAATTGCTGACGCAATGTCAGATAAAGATTCTAACTTCTAGATAACGATCGGTTTATTCAAATATAGGGTAAAATCCACTAGGGATAAGTCGCGATTGTTACATCACATTTCATTTGGTATTTGGATTCACTCTCAAAGTCTTACCTCTGTACAATTATGTCCTCTGTAGTCGGAGGTACAGTGACAAGTGTAGCCTGAATCACCGAGACACTCGCATGTTCCTTGATTTTGACAAGGTTCCTAAATTCAAAGTTTCTTGTTAATAAAATTAAACATTTTGCAACAATAAATGTGGAAAGAATCAAATCTTAGTATCAGACATAGACTTACCTCGATACACGGATCTATAACTCCACAGTTATTACCGCAATACCCATCGTCACAGATGCATTGATAAGTTCCTTGGAGATTTAGACAATGACCATTCCCACATTCTACCATAAACTCTGAATCTGTGCACTCGTCAATGTCTACAGAACATACAGGGCCGTGATAGCCTGTTCCCAGACAATCGCATGTGAATTTGTTAACTCCGTCAATACATTTTCCTCTATTCTTGCAAGGACCGTTACCGCTCGAATCTTCGGCACAATCGTCTATATCACTCTCACAGTACATGCCTGTGAATCCGACTGGGCAAACACAATGAGGAGTCTATAGAAAGAGAGCGTAATCATTATCAAAGGCATCCTACTATTAAAAAATAGTAGTTTAAGAACGTGTTCAATTACCGGCTCTTGATCGACACATATTCCACCATATTGGCACTCGTTTACAGTGCAATAGGGATGTTCGCACAAGGGTCCTTCGTAACCAGGCATGCATATGCATGTGAAATTGCGTCTGGCGTTAATATTGACTACGTCTATGCAAGTAGAACCGTTACGGCAAAGGTGATCTTCGCATGTAGTTGATCTGAATATCTCGCATAAAATCCCTGTGTATTCATCTTGACATTGGCAATGGAATGAGCCATTCGAATTTATGCAAGTACCATTGTTCCTACAGAGATTAGGGGTAGCACATTCGTCGATGTCTTCATCGCAGCTGAAATATATTATTTTATAAGTGAATCGTGGCGAAGATTGATACTCTAGATCTGTAATAGAGATGAGATTATATTACTTACAACGAACCCTGCCATCCGCTATCACATGTACAATTATACCCAGCTATTTCGTCTACGCATGTAGCTCCATTTTTACAATCGTTATTTAAACAATCGTCCTCGTCGACTGAACAATCATCTTCTATATAACCAGGTCGACAATCGCACTTGTAACTATTAGCTTTGTCTAAACATAGTCCATCGTTTTTACAATCATTATCAGAGCAAAGACGACACCCGATGTTCTCGTTCTTTGAAATGTTATCCGGTACTTGTAAGGCGAGGTACTCCATAGGTGTGAAATTTGCATTTCCATAAACTTCGTCGTATGTAAAATAGTGCAATAGCATAGGACCAATTCTTACCTCACCTAGGCACCCTTTGAAAGCATTTCCTGTAAGAAAAATGCACAAATTAATTTACAGATTGATCTGAAACTGATTCTTGTAATCAATCGACGTTGTGAGTCTGAGCATCGGACTTTTCTGATGCGGTAGAAAACCCATATAAGACTCAATTGTTAGTCATGGTCATTGTAGCAAGTAATTTGCATAACATTTTAGGTAAATTACCTAAAGCTTCGCTTTCAGATGGTATAGCAGTGGTCATCATCATGTGATCAGTAAAATCTACAGAATTACTGCTTATAGTGACGCTAGTTCTGTATACGTCATCCATTCCAGCTATTTGGTAGCTATTTCTATCTGATATATCGCCGCCAAGACCACCTAAGGTCACTGTACCAATTGAGAGTAATTCATACCACAAAGAGAAGCTAAAATTTGGACTAAAATGTGGTATAGTTTCATCGTTTGAGTTAGCGTAACCAGATTCAATGGAATCGTTGTGCAACTTGATTACAATCGAGGCCCAGTTACCGTCCGGCACATTTTTCCCAAACGACAATGTCCCGCGATTATCAATATCCAAATTCCATGATATTGTTATGTTGTCTTTAGAAACAGATACTAGAAAATTTTGATCCCCGTTCTTCGATGCTATATGCATCAATACTCCACCAGTTCGAGATTGGTAGGCAATTTCAATACTTCCTATAGTTGATTCAGTTATGTTCTGTTCTTCAGAGACTGTGTAAATATAGGAAAACAAATCATCGCTTCCATTGAAAGTAGCATTAGCTATGCATTCGTATCCGTCATCTAGATTTTGGCATTGCGAACCGGTCGGGCAGTCTTGCAATTGGCAGAACTCCATCTCTTGGCACATTTTCCCTGTGTATCCTCTCGGACATTTGCACCAAAAGTCATTCCACGTTACGTGACAAGTTCCGTTATGGTAACACGGATTGCTGGTGCAGACAGGATCGGACACAACTCCCTGCAGAATTTTTCCCGTGTCGAATGTAACCGAACCAAATTCTATCGGCGTTGGTATATCTCGTGCAGTTAATGGATAAAATTCAACAACCATAGTCTTGGAACCGTTCGATATTTGCACATCTTGGATTATGCCTTTGAAATTAACTTGCGGAGATTGCTGTACTTCCATTTGACGACCGTCAGCTTGTCTACTATATCTGGATGCTTGGGGGAGACCACCCAAGTACAAAACTGTTACATTTGATTGTCCTGTAGCCCCGATAGTCTTTCTGAAGTACTCAGTGCCGTTAATTTTGACCTGTACCAAAGTAACATTCCTGATTACTTGAATCAGGTGATAATTTCCTTCGTTTAATTTCACCCCACCGACGGCGTAAGCTTCAGATCCATTGAACTGTATCTTTACTAACAATTCTCCGTGCTCTAGAAGGGCTCTGATGTAAGGTTTTTCCTGCTTTCCATCAAACTGTGTGCTCGATTCAGATCCGAGGTAGAATATATCGCCTGTGTCTTGCCGTGTTCGAATAAACATGGATATGTCTACGATGGATCTAATCGCACGACGCGCCATGTCCGTCACTTTAACTGTTACATAACTGTTCGTGATGTTTCCATATCCAAAAGTAGCAGCTGTCATGTTGTATTCGCAAGTATGACCGAGAAAGGGGCGTTCACACTTGCAGGAAAAATCTCGCCATCTGTCTGTGCATTGACCACCATTCATACATGGATTTAAATCGCATTGTGGGGTGCGATGGCAGCCTTCTTCTACCTTTTCCATATAAACTGTTTCAGATGACAAGCCGGTGTACAGCTGAAACAAAAATTAAATTCATGAAATCTACTCGATCAGATATTAGTGTAATTTACAAACGAGGGAACTTTTAGCGCGTACCCATTCTCCGTTGATAACAACGTCTTCCGTACAGCCGATAAAAAATAACGGCCCATGAGTCAATCTCTGGACATTACTTGGTGTCCCACCAACATAAGTTGTCATAAAAGATGTGTGACTAGTGTTTCCTTCGAGTAAATTAATCGGATAAATAGTTTGCTCTTCGTTTGCTGATAGAACAACGTGCGTTGTGTTAATAGCAACAAATACTTTTTGCCATTTAGAATCGTTTAGTTTACTGCCAATGAAGACACCCTCCCATCTATTCAGTAGACTTGAATGCAAGTTTAGCCTGCCGTTGAGTAATTCAAGGATATAATAAGTCGCGCCTTGACCCATAGCTATCAGACCATTAGGCAGCGAAGTTCGGAATCGAAATTGTATGTCGTATCCTTCGTCTCTCGTTGTGTTCATTAATACGTAAGACTTGCCAGTCCATGACATAGTCGTCACCTGATATTAAAAGAAAATACTTATCAGATTATTTGATAAATGCTACCTAATTATAGAATTCTGTATAAACTAGGTAGTTAGCAAAATTGTATGAAGCATACTACTATGCGAAAGTAACTCAATTGATTCTACAACCAACGGTTTTTCACTACTAGTGTGAATTTTCTAGAATATTGTATTTAAGATACTCAGAAGTTGAGAAAGACTTAATTATTTACCCATTCCTTTGATTAGACGAGATAATAATAAAACAAAATAGCTTTTAATATGATCTTAGCATCGTTAAAATATTATGAACGAGTTTACTTACATTTTCACATATCTCTCCGTGAAAGCCATTGGGACAAGTGCAATTGAATAGATGCTCTGTTTCACTGACTAAATACGGAGAGCAAGTACCATTATTATGGCACGGGTCGCCTTCGCACCCTATCAATCGTACAGAACAGTTTTTACCACCAAATTCAGCCTCGCATGAACAAAAGTAATCTGCTTTTCCGTCTGTGCATGTGCCATATGCACATGGCTGATATCTATCGCATTCGTTAATGTCACTTTCGCAATGATCACCTTCAAAACCTTTCTCGCACTCGCATTTATAGCCACCAATTCTGTCTGTACAAGTTCCGGTGATACACGGATTACTCTCACATTCGTTGATGTTTATTTCACAATTTCTTCCCTCTACACCCTGTACGCATATGCATTCGTATCTGAAAACGGAAGAGCATATTTTATTTATTATTGCTTTTAGAAGCCAAAGCTTTTAGGCATGTGATTAATTATTGACGATCTTTACCCGCTAGCATTTGCATAGCTAAATGATGACTGGGTGAATATTGACGGCAATGTTTGTGCATCACTCTTGTACAATTCTTCGTTTGACCTCTCAAGGCAAGAGCCGTTATACTTGCAGGGTAAACTATCGCATTCGTTGATATCAACTTCGCAATTTTGTCCCATGTATCCGGTGTAACATTGGCATTTATAAGTCTTAGTACCATCAACGCAGGTGGCTCCGTTGACACAGGGTGCGGAGAGGCAGTCATCGATATTATTTTCGCAGAGTTGACCCTCGAATCCAGTATCAGTACAATCACAAGTATAATCATTAATGCCATCGATACATTGTCCGTCATTTTGGCAGGGTGAAGACTTGCAGTCATCGATATTTGTCTCGCAACTATATCCAGTGAAACCAATTGAGCATGAGCAAACATAAGCTGCGATATTATCGATGCATGTTGCTCCATTCAAACAAGGATTGCTTTCACACTCGTCTATGTCCAATTCGCAAGTTTTACCGGAGTAACCAGGCGGGCACAGGCATTCAAATGAATTTATCCTATCGATGCAAGAAGCATTGTTATTACAAGGACCACATAAACACTCGTCTATGTCCATGCTGCAATGATCTCCTGAGAAACCTGGCCTGCAAAAGCATTCGTATGTTCCAGGATGGTTTATACAAATTCCATTGTTACACGCTTGAGGTCCTTTTATTTTGCATTCGTTTATATCCACATTGCAAACGGGTCCTAGAATGAGTTTAAATGTCAAATTAACGATTTGTTTCATATGCAAAGTTATTTAATATCGAAAAATCTAAATGATGTATGAGCATTTCCTTGCCTGTCCATCCCTCCAGGCATTGGCACTCGAAATTTTCCCCCAAGTCGGTGCATGTTCCATTATTGCATGGTTTCGTTGCACAATGATCGACGATAAGAGTACAATTTGGTCCTCTGTAGCCATCTCTGCATCTGCATTCGTAACCAGCAATTACATCAACGCAGATTCTGTCCTCTGGACATTTGGCCCCGACACACTCGTCGACGTCAATATTGCAGTTCTTTCCCTTGAATCCTATAGGGCATTCGCAGACGTAATCCCTCCTCGATCTTGTCACAAGAGTACAAGTCCCGTTATTCATGCAAGGGTTTATTGCACAAGCATCGTATTCCCGTTCGCAATTATCTCCCATAAAATCACGAGTACAATTGCAAGTATAGCCGTTTATTTTGTCCATACATGTACCTCCGTTTTGACAAGGTTGAGAAAGACACTCGTCGATATTGATGTGGCAGTTTTTACCTATTTGAAAATTAACTCTATTGTCATTTCATGATGAACTCTGGCTAGATATTCGTATGAATGAAACTCAGTTCATAAGTAATCAATCTGTATCATTAAAACTACTAACACAATAGCATGCTAGCAGACTTTGCATATCTTTAAACAACGAAACAAAAACTCAGATGTTTCAAAGCTGAATTAACATAAATATTTGAGACCAAGATGGCAACAAAAAGCACAATATGCAATATAAGAAGCATAAAAGAATCACATCAAACATTAAGAATGAAAAGCCAACATACAATCATACCAAAAGATTCAGATTTTGATGATGTGGGACAGTAAATAGGCTTGAATGTTGAATAATAAGTGGCTGAAAATAATGTGATAAATTTTTTGGGGCAATGCTCAGCGTCATCTATCAGTACGCCACATATTGAATACAGATTTAATCTCAGCTGCTTCTCTCATACATTAGGGTCTTTGAAAATAGTGATTCGATGATATGATATATGTGATGTGATGATACTCTTAATACAATTTTCAGATTATTGCCTCATTGGGTGGTAAAAAACCGTTTGAAAAAAAATGTATAATTTACCAGTATAGCCAGGGGGACACTGGCAGTAGTAACTGTTCAATTGATCAATGCATTTGGCACCGTTGCGGCAAGGGTCGCTTGCGCATTCGTCCAAATCAATGGAACACTCTAGCCCGGTCCATCCAGGTTCACAATTGCAGTAGTAGCCGCCTGGCTGAGTAGTGCATAACAATAATTGAAACTTGCCGGTAAGTAAACACAGTAATTTTTACATGCCATAGAGTATAATTACCGAATGTATAATATTTGTGTATCAAAGTTCAAGTAATAAAATAATTTAGATAGTTGAACTCACTTTGTCACAGTGAGAAATTGAATATTTATATTTATCAAGCTAAGGAAGTTCTCAATTGATATTTGATACTAAAATCTATGAGGATTGAATAAATATGATATTCAATGAAAGTATCATAGTGCACCTAACGTACTTACGTAATCATGGCAAGCAGACGCTTGTTGACAAGGCATATCTTTGCAGGTGATTTTTCGTTCGCATTGAGGGCCTGTCCAAAATCTTGGACATTGACACATAATACCATAAACTGTCTCGACACAGGTACCCCCATTCGTACATGTCGAACACCAATCAGAAGCGGGTGACTTGCACGTTGATCCTGATTACCGTACATCAAAAGACAACAGTGAACACAAAATATGTATATACATAATGAATGAAAACGAATGCGTGCGCGACGTACAGATATTACGAAAAAGCAGATGTAATTGAATTATACATAGAGGAAGAATCATGATATTATAACATTCATCCATTCACTAGAAAAAAGAAACATCTGTTGCAAAATAAAGCGACTCTTGCAAAATTTTTTTGTGTTCATTTTATACGCACCCTTCCATTCCAACGGACAAGTGCAATTGAATCCATCCTTGTTACTGGTGCAGCTACCACCGTTCATACATGGATTACTGGAGCAGAAATTGATTGTACAGTTTGGAGGAATCCCCATATATCCAGGCTTGCACACACATTGAAGTCCGTGTATGTCTTCTATGCAAATACTGTTAGCTGGACAAAAGGCATTTTCACATAGTCGCTGCGATTCGCAATGTCGGCTGGTTAAACCAGATGGACATACGCAATGATAAGTCCCAACATCATCGACGCAAGTGCCTCCGTTAAGACAGGGGCTACTTAGACATTCGTTCAAATTGAATTCACAGTTCTGGCCTTCAAAGCCAATGGGACATCGACAAATGTAGCCACCGTAATTGTCAAAGCACTCTCCGTTATTCAAGCATGGATTGTTCACGCATTCATCAATGTTCACTTCGCAGTTCAGGCCTCGATATCTGAATAGAATAAATGCTGGATTAAGATTTTTAATTAAGAATTTATAATGAAACGAAATGCATGATCTAATCATGATATTACTTACCCTGTTCTATCACATCGACAAGTGTAATCATTGATGCCGTCAACACATGTACCTCCATGTCTGCAAGGATTAGAAGCACATTCGTTGATATTGACTTCACAATTTTTTCCCGTCCATCCAGGTGTGCATTCACATTTATATTCGCTGTCCGTTAGAGACTCGCACACTCCGTCATTCTTGCAAGGATTAAGTTCACACTGGCTAACTCCTGCCTGTGATTCACAAAGTGTTCCTGTGAATCCTGGGCCACAGGTGCAGCTGTAATTACCATCTGAATCTTCCGTGCACGTAGCACCGTTTCGGCAAGGATTATTGTCGCAAGGATGACCTGGAATCGTATATATTTACTGTAAAAAAGATGGTTTATTGATTTGGAAGCTTACGTTTCAACCCATATTAATTTTTCGAGGTATATATCAATCTTCTCAAACAAATGTAACACACGACTGACTAGCTCTGATTACCGCCTGTTAGAAATGCCTTAATATTTCATCGTTTTATGCAATTTACTTATAAGATCACTGTTTTAGGATTGTTGTTATATCTAAATTACTATTCTATAAACAGTTTACGAATACATGCATATCTGTGTGTTAGTATAACAAAAAAGCTTATTCAAGCAACATAATAAGCAGTGGTAGTGCGATATATGCTATAACTATGTATATCCAAATTCTAATCAGTGATAGAATTCTTGTACGTTTAAATCCATCGGCCCACCTGAAGTCTACCTAAACTTTGAGCACATATTATCCTGATCAAAATAATGATATGTTAGATGTTTTTTGAACTATGATAATCGTCTTATAGATTTTAAGTCTAAAATTATGTGACGAATGTCTATATTACATATGGAATTCATACTATAGGTAGGTGATAAAATATATATATATACATATAAGTGAATAGAAAAATAGAAATAAAAAGATCTTCATCAAACTCTACCATTGTCGAGTTGACAGTTGTTGCCTGAGTAACGGGGGAAACAATGGCACTCATATCTATCCGGTCGAGAGATGCACTTTCCATGCATCATGCACGGTTCATGGTGGCAGAAGTCTGCCGCAGAAGCAGTCACTGCTGCTAGACCACCGACACTATGTGGACCACCTGTAATATAATGATGCAATACCATGCACACACCACACATCTAGCCTACGTCGAGGTAGCTTCAAAAATTTTAAATCACTATTACCTAATGCAATTGAATTCAAGTAAATAGATGTTATTCAATTCTAAGAGTCAGAACTAGGCATCATATCAGCCTGTTTTATGTAAATTCAAGAAAATACATAAATCCTACATTAAATCTACTTATACTGCCTAGTCAAAATCTAGGTACTTATACAAATACATTCTATCGTTATTAATGCATCTTCTCATATGTATGTATTATATTGTTCACTTATTTCTTACGTCGATGGTAATTTTTATAGAATTCAACACTATATGGAATTGGATTTAAATTCTCTAAGTGGTATGAACTCTCATACATCGATGAGTTTGATGATTATATACTTAACGAGTTGTAAATGTGACGAATTCATGATCTCATTACTATTCATTCAGCATATATAAATTCACAGTTTCATTTACAGTAAGTTTTAGACAAAAACAAAAAAAAAAAAAAAAAAAACTGACCGAATAAAGCGAATATGAAGACAATACAGAAAATAGCTTAACTTTGTATTGAAACTTTGGACAAAAAACGGACAAAGCTAGGAGTAATAAGCTCACAGGGACATTGATTAATCTTGTGGTTTTTTTTTTTTTTTTTTTCAACAATCACAAAGGCCAAGATTATCGATGTGATAGTCGCAGTTTGGACAGACAAAAATAATAATAAAAAACATTACAGTTTATGAGGGTGACGTAATTTCTCTTTTATCACTATTTCGCATACGTAATTATTAATCCTAACATAAGTATATGATTGACCTATAATTAAAATTTGTCTACGATTTATTATTCGAAGTTTATACATACGTATAGGTAAACGAACTGAATGTATATTATATTAAATCGTGAATGAAGAAACTTCTATTGAAATTATAGAATAGGTATATATATGTAAAAAAATTAAATAAATAAATAAACGTAAAACTTACAGCCTATAGATTCCAGAGGACATGGTCCAAAAACAGCTCCACTATTAACAGTCTCGTTTCGTCTAAATAAAATTCCTGGTCCTTGTAAAATGCACCCTTTAAACCCATCGCCGATTATTAACGAACCATTTACGTCATATTCTGGTAGATCAAGGACAGCTGAGTTGTAAGTTGCATTAGCAATCACCTGAGAATAGGAATAAAAATAATTCTCAAAATTGAATGATCGAGGAATAATAATTTTGGCATCAAAATTTCCTGCGATAATTTCAGTATTTTGCAGCTCATTTTTTTTTTTTAATAATTTTCTAAGTTATATCAGAGGTATATAATAATTTTCATTCATAAAGTATAGATTAATCTAACAATGTTATCCTATTTTTTAAATTATTTTTTCATCAATCAAAAATCGCCTTTTTTGGAATTTTTAATTTACTGTTTGAACTAGAATATCTACTACGATCGTTGATGATGGGGGTTGAAGGAAATGTTTTTTTTTTTTGAAAAGTTAGATTCGAAATGAACATTTTTCATCTGGGTCATTTTCACCACAGAGCACGACGTTTTGGAGAAAAAAAAAAAAAAAAAAAAAAAAAAATGGTAAACTTGGTCAATTGTTAACTCGGGGATATTTTCGTTAATTGACAAATCGAAATGAATGGCTGCAATCAAAAAAAAAAAAAAAACCCTTTGGGGCACGATTTTAGCTAGTGGAAAGTAACGCAAAAAAAAAAAAAAAAAAAAAATTTGGATCGATATCGAAAATCGCAAAGTCAGATTATTTTCGTTTTCGCGTGGAATATTTCATACATATAAGGTATATGGGTCTTCGTAAATCATATATGAGAAAAATCCAACATATGTAGGAAATTGACCCAATTATTAACTATAAGATTTTTTTTTTTTTGAGAGAGAGAGAAAGGGAGAGAGAGAGAGAGAGAGAAAGAAAGAAATAAAGGTAACAATTTACCTGCGTATGTCCAGCAGAACTGAGAGTTAAATTCCCCAGTCTAAAGAACAAATTGACGTTTTGCCAAGCGTTGTTTAATAGTTTAGCATTTAATTTCGCTTCATATCGTTGCTGATCGATATTAGCCGAAAATAGTAATCCCTCAGGATTAACTTCGAGAGTTATAAAATTCAATCCAAAATGTTGTGTGAATAATTTTCCTCCATCACAAGTACGAAAGCTTAGTCCACTGTGACGATGTACTGATACGGTTGATGCGAGCCTCAGAAATGCGGAACCGTTGAAAAATGCCTCACGAGTATTTTCATATGTGTCAAAATTTATCGCGTCTTGGGGTGCCTCAGACGTAATTGCTAATAAGGCGGTAAAAACTGTAACATAAAAAATACAATTCGCGATAATTATTATACATTTTTTATTCAAATTTTCAAATTTTCTCGTTTCTTAATGTTTCATCATGTATAAAAAATTTCTGTTCTATCAGTTCTTAAAAAATAATAAGAATAAAAAAAATAAAAAAAACTAAGGGTCTGGACTATAAATAACGGATGACAAATAAATCTATCGCATTTTATAAGTGATCGAGACGACAATGAACCAGATGGCAATGAAATTACTGCACATCTGTATTCTACCTGTGATTTTCAGTAACCCTGCGTCTTAGTCTTGTCAAATTATATAGCTGACGTTGCATTCTAATATCGTATGCAAATAGTAAATATACGTTATATTCTTCGAGATGCATGGTTGATCAAGTATTATAATATATTTCGAACTGAAGATAAGAATATTCTTGTCACTTATAAAAATCAATTTTTTCGAATTTTATACTAGTATGTGAAATAAATGTTAAATCCTTAATTCGCACAAATTTTTTATCCGTGCGATTTGTGCGACCGACGTATGTGACTCCTATATGAGTCCTGGCTGAATCCGCATGAATAGCTTAAGTAAATTTAATGATATTATATCAAAATTTCTCGGCTCATTGAAATCCCAAATTATATACATTTATACCGGTCAGTTTATATCTGACCGCAATTTTAATCAGGACAATTTTGATCGTTTAATTTTTTTCATTCCGGGTTTGTATACATGCTATGATCAGATCAGATTATATACCGCGGAAATATATAGAGGTATGAGTATATCTATATACCAGATAAGGAGAGTGTGTTATTGGGACAATAATAATCTTTCAATGTTTACAAAACGGTATCAATGCAACTTGAATTTTTCTGATAAAGCACTGATATAGGTGTATAGGTATAGGTTCTATATACCTAATAGTGATATATTTTTATTATTATTCAATATTAAGATTTGAGGGTATATAAAAAAATAATTGAAAAAAAAAAAAAAATCAAATACGATTTATTACACTTTCGTCTATAAATACATAGCGAATAAATTTACTGCGCCGTTTGAATTTCAAATTTAAAAAATTTGTTAGTTTCTACGAATGAAAAAAGAAAAAACAAATTTGCGATAAGGAAAAAAACCGCGAATTAGTAATCAACGAAATAATATAAAAACAACTTTCTAGAATACTCTGACTCATTAATAATAACACGGTGAAGATATACTGAATTAACATATATGTCTAACCAATTGAATCTTTTCGATAAATTACTAATTCAATAATTGTTCAATATCGATCATTTTAAACTATAAAAATAAGTCCTAGTAAACGCCCTAATTATTATAGGTGCTCATAATAAACAACACCTGCAATTAAGAAGGTCAGCAATTGCAGTTTCCTATATATATACACGGCGATAACGTTGCATATAGATGCATAAAGATCGATAGGCTCACTGATTCACGAATAACAAGCTGTATTATACACGTATGTAGTACATATACATATACTTGTAGTATGTTTGAATATATAAGGACATATTTAGGTACACGTATGTGATACCAAGTAAGGATACACTTACACTTGGACTTTGCTAGTCTTATAGTCTGTCGATCAGAAATTTAAACAGCAAAGCTATATATTATATCCAGCTGTATATATATATATATATATATATATGTATATAGCTGTATGCAAACAGATTTCCAAGTCGGATTATATCGTCTTCAAGTATCGAGAGTGCAGTCTATGAGTCTATGAGTGGCAAATATATATCTATATATGTATATCGTTGCAGCACACAAGTTTTCCTGTTTATTGTACATTTCTGGTTTAAAACTCACGCGATATATCTCCGCTTTATGATTTTAACTCTTGCTATACTTGGTCTTTTTTACTAATTATTATTATTTTTTTTTGTTCAACATATTTAGATCGTTCTATAATTTTACAAATTGAAAACTGAACACTAAACGGTTTGAAGAAAGTTCTCACTTTTTTTTCCCTTTTTTTTGTTTTTTTTTTTTTGTTTTTTTTTTTTTTGTTGAGATCTTCATTATTTTTGCTCAAATTTGAATTACGACTGCAGACTTATAAATTAAAAATGATAAGAATCATCTACACGCGGTTAAAACCGAAAACTGTCTAATTGTAGTGAGCTAATCGTTTTAAACGCGAAATCTTTTGCAATGACTGAACAACCGAACAAGAATTTTCAT
This sequence comes from Tenthredo mesomela, assembly GCA_943736025.1. Taxonomy (NCBI): domain Eukaryota; kingdom Metazoa; phylum Arthropoda; class Insecta; order Hymenoptera; family Tenthredinidae; genus Tenthredo; species Tenthredo mesomela. The sequence continues at coordinate 31,811,524 of OX031015.1, read as the reverse complement.
CGAAGATTAATACGCGATTCAGTTTCAGGTATCTTTCAAGAAGTTCAGTTGCATTTTCCTAACTCCGTCGAGTTGGAAATTCTTTCTTCTTCGTTTTCTATCCTGACGTATAAATACATTTTTTTTATGATATTTACATGAATGAATCCGTGATTAACACGCGTAATATTATTATATATATAGCTACTATTTTACGCGAGGGTCTCTCAGCAGGAGAAAAAAAAAAAGACGAAAGAGGAAAAAAAAAAAAGAAAAAAAAATCGTGAAAATTCGTTCTTCAAAATATTCTTCCCGTGTAATAATTTTCCGATAGTTACCTACTATGTAGTTACATACATTTTATCGTCATCGTTATTGAAAGCTCTAATATAGTAGATATAAGTAATGATATAAAAATAACAGTTTGATTGACGGAAACATGTAGTTGCACAGGCAAGGAAAAGAGAAGAAAACAGTATAAAATAAAAAAAAAATAAAAAATAAAAAAGATAAAAACTATATACGAGTGGATGAGCAGCTGCAGAAGCAGCCAAGTGGAAAGATAACCGATAGAGAAAGGATCTACAACTATATATATATATATATATATATATATATATATATGTATATGCGGTTCGCTAAATTAAAAGGAAAGCTATATACCTACACGCGCAGGTAATTTGTTCAAGTATAATCTAGATTCTAGGCGTTTACATCACATTTGACTATACTTAAACTATAGTTTTGAGGTTTGTCTATCGCAGGTATTCCAAAAAGTCATAAATCTTAACAATTGGTTATTTTCATTAATTGAACGGCCAAAAAATTTGTGGAAATTTAAAAGTATGCGACTACGTGATGATGCATCAGGCCTTGACACTTGCGGCGATTGTAAAAAGAAACTGCGTAATATACCTCCGCAAGGACTCGTTATACTATAGTTAATTCTACACGTTTTAACATCCGCACAGTCACAAATGTACAATTATGTAAGTTGAATGAGCTGCAAAAACGAATATTTTACGACTATAGATACACAATTTGAGTTTGATTAATTAATATATCGCGATTAGCAACACATATCCGTGAGTATACCATATACACGCTCCCGCCCAATCGTTAGTTAATCCAACCTGTACAGGGTGATTTATATTTTGAGGATAGATTCCGCATGAAATTTTTAAGACTAAATTTTCTTTACCGAAAATTCAAGGGCCTAATTAACTAACCGGTTCACTGGTGGACTCGAAATCAACGTTTTGTGCCAAAACTGCGGTGAAAGGAAATAATTTCGTATTCAACATGAAACCCAAAAAACTTAGGAACATCAAGTTTGATGCAAATCCGTTCAAAACTGACAGAGATATCCACGTTGCACATATTATGTGCCATTACCAGTTGTGGCACTTTTTCTTTTTGCACATATATGTGCCCTTACCAGTGAACCGGTTAAATAGTTTCCGAGCTACGATAGATCTTAGTTGAACAAACGCAGAGCGTAATAGGAATCACGTCATAGACAGAGCACACAGAAAAATAGGTTCACTTGAGCCAAGAAAATTATTTTGAAGACCGAAAATCTCCCGAGCCAAGTAAAAATTTTCTCGAACCAAGGCAACTTTGTTGGCACAAGCAAATTTTTTTTCTTGACTGAAGAAAACCTCGGTTTCCAATGCGAATTGCAGAAATTTTTTTTGGATCAATTTAATCGTTTTCTCTGTGCACCGCTCAATTTACGCTCATGTCCAACCCTGCGTCTGTGCATTGGCTCCTATTATGTTTTGTGATTGATCAACTAAGATCTTACGTAGCTCGGAAATTATTGTGCCCTAGAATTTTTGGTAAAGAAAATTTAGTCTTAGAATTTCACGAGGAATCTATCCTCAAAATATGTATGTCTTATACTCAATTTGAATTTGCACCGTATATGATGAAAGTATACTTTGAATTCCTATGTGACAACGATCTTGATATTTTCAAGTACACACAACGCGATGAGCCGAGAAGGTTGATACCCTTATACATTACACTGCACTATTGCAGTATATAGTTTATATAGGTATACGTTCATCTGTGTATAGAATATGGTTCGTTTTAGGTGATTTATTAAATAGTACTACACAGAAAGAAAGGGTAACTTGATTCAAGAAAATTTTGCGGTCCAAAAATGGAGACCGAAATTTTCTCGGATCAAATCAAAAATTTTCTCGAGCCAAGAAAATTGTGCCAATTTTCTTGGTTCGAGAAAATTTTTGATTTGATCCGAGAAAATTTCGGTCTCCATTTTTGGACCGCAAAATTTTCTTGCATCAAGTTACCCTTTTTTTCTGTGTATATACTATACGTATCATTGCGATAGCAGCAAGAGCATAATTAGCATATAGTAATCCGGTTAAATATAATATATACTATATGAGAAAGTATTCATATTTGAAATTGGCAAATTTTTTAATTCTTGAATTTGCTACTATAATATGTCTTCAACTCTTCTGCTGCAGCGATGAGCTGCAGTGGCAACCGCACGAAACATAACGGAACTTCAGTAGTATGTCTTATATTGTACAAGGCTCTTCCATGCAGGGACAATACATGTACAAATATAGTAAATCGGTATATATATATAATATAATTTGAAGCTATAATGCTATACCTAAGATATATGACATATAGGTATATATATATATATTATATATGTGTGTGTATATATTCTATAGACATAGTATATAACATATATGTATATACCTATGTATAACGGTCGTCCCTTCGATTTAGGAATCCCTAATTAGTTGGGCGTAGTATATAGGTATACATAGATATACCTTCGAGTTCAACACGTGACTACGTGACATTGACGCCCGCGCTAAAACGGAATTAAACAGTATACAGTCTTCCGTCGACTTGACGACGACGACGTGGTTTTATACTACATATCTTGCATACGAAATACCTATACATATTAAAATATTCATATATATATATATTTCGATATTATACAGCTCGTGAGAGGATTTATCCATTTATCTACCTGCGTATGTACATATTATAGGTATGACTAATTCTTTGACAATTTCAAAGATTCTGGTAAAAAAAAAAAACAAAAAGAAAAATTTCGATCAAATTTGATACTGCAGTGCAAAATTTATAGTATTCATTTAATTCATACTCTAAACATCCTACATGATTAATTTTACCCCTGAATTTTGGATTTTCACTTAATTTCATTTCATGGTCTAAAAATGCAGTGTACCAAAAATTTTCATTTTTTTATAAAAAAAAAAAAAAAAAAAAAAAAAAAAACTCTGATTTTAATCCATATCGAAACTAAATCGATAGATTGTTTGAACGAAGAGACTTCGTCGATTATTTTTTTACTCTATAAAAAATGTACCTTATATATACCTATAGTATACTTATCTCTAAGTTTCAAATCATGAATGAAATCCGAAATTGGGCTGCATTTATATAATACAAGACATTATATAATCGATTTGGCGCATGGAATTCCCGAGTCTATAATATACGTATATAATTATGTTACGAGAGACAAACGCCTAAGTATTACACCTATATATATATAGATATGTACCTATGTACAGTATATTTATATCTAAGTTTACCGATCTACCCGATTCTGCAGCTAAATATAGGTATAGGGATACACCGGACTGCAGTGCCGGACGCTCATTCATACCGGAAGTGACGTCATTAGGTATGCCTTACGTTTGTATTAATACTATATTAAGATAGGCATATTATATAGGTACATATACATACATATATATACACAGCTATAGTATATCCGTATACAGGTATAGTATAGGTATATGAAAAGTCAAGAAAACAACAGTTGGTGACAAAATCCGCGACCATGCGTGCTATAATTTCCCGCATGATGGTGCATGTATATAGCCTATATATATAAGATACTTTGAGGTAAAAAGAAACTGCAAAAGTGAGAAAAAAAGAGAGAAGCTTTCATTTTTTATCCAAGATAACGATTTTTTTTTTTTTTTTTTTTTTTTTTTTTCTAATCTAATTTTTTTGTAGTTTTTTTTTTCGATTTATTTTTTTCTTTTTTTAAACGACAGTAACTGTCATATGATCCAACGCCACATACGTCCCATATATCGAAGGGTAAGGCGCGTATATATTTGTGTTCTTATTTTTTTAGATGTATACCTCATATATATAGACGGAACTCAGCTATACATAAGTATATATATATATATATGTGTGTGTATACATAAGCGCGAGGGTATGACGCGTTCTACGCACCCGACGAAGCATTGAAGTCTCCGAACCCGTTTTCTGACTTCTCACACAGCCTAGACGGTCGCGGTTTCTCTAACCAATGCACTACTACCACTATATGCGGTTTATATATATGTAGGTATATAAGCTGTGTATATACGTAGGGACATCGAACATGTGTATGTGTGTGGGATATCCGCCCACAACGCGTTCAAAATATATACCTATATGTATATATTATTATACATATGTATATAACTTATACGACGCCCTGCAGACTACGTGGTAAACTGTACAATGTAAGATGATCGCAGGTATAGAGGGTGATTCAGATTTAGTAGACCATATTTTGAGGGTAGATTCATTGCGAAATTTTAAAACTAAATTTCCTTTACGAAAAATTTGAAAATCTAATAGTTTTCGAGCTATGGAAGATCTTAGTTAAATAATCACATCAGAACTTATATAGCTGTGACACATAATACAGGGCTGGCCATATGAGTCGAAGTTCAGCGGTGCCCTGCGACTATGTGACTAAGATCTTTCATAGCTCGGAAAACTATTCGACCATTGAATTTTTTTTTTAAGAATAAGTTTAGTCTTAGATTTTTACTGGGAATCTACCCTCGAAATATGATCCGCTTAACTTAAGGGGACCAGTACAGCGACTTTTCGAGAAATGATCATAGTCCGAAATCAATTTATTTCATAACCAAAGTTCATTTCACATCAAAATATTTTTCTTTTTCAAAATCATGTGTCGTAAGGATTTTAGAACACCGTTGGACCGACTCAGGTCATCTTAGATTCATTTTCTTCAGAAAACAAATCTTCATCATGTGAATGTAGGAATTTTGAAAAATTTTCGTTTTGGCCAAGTTATTTAAGAAATGAGTGATAATAATTTTTGCAAATTTGGTAAATTGATCATAACTTATGACATAATTTTTTATTTTAAAATTCCTACATTCACATGATGAGGATTTGTTTTCTGAAGAAAATGAATCCAAGATGACCTGAATCGGTCCAACGGTGCTCTAAAATCCTTACGACACATGATTTTGAAAAAGAAAAATATTTTGATGTGAAATGAACTTTGATTATGAAATAAATTGATTTCGGACTATGATAATTTCTCGAAAATTCGCTGTACTGGTCCCCTTAACTGGTCAGATAATATACCAATTATGTAATAGAGGTAATAATAATTACCTATAAATTGTTATTTTGCAAACGGTTACAAAATTGATGAAAAATAGAAAAAAAAAAAACTTAATTTTACTGTACATAGCTGTAAAAATTTATTTCGGCTACTACTATATTCTTTCGTCACGCATTTTATACCTGGCTCAAAAATCCCCGCTACCCCAACTGCAGTGCACAGGTGTTAAAACGGTAGTACGTATACCATATCGTGTACTACAAGTGTAGTACTATACTATTCACTGCGGGAATTAGTAAAATATATCTATAGATATATACAAGAAAAAAAAAAGTGACTCATATTATGTATTTTTTCAAGAGATAGTATATTAGGGTATACTATGTATAATTAATTAGTTAAGTCTGACAATAAAAACGTGTATGTATATGTATGTGTATCTAATTTCCGTAAAATTTGCAATATATATATATACAAGTGAAAATGTAGCAACAAGTAAAAGTCCATATAATAAAGGTAAAACTCGTAGTTATAAGATGTACAAAATAGAATTATATGAGTATGAATTAACTCGCGATAGTGCAAGAATACCTAAGTGCATTTAATTATATTGAGCTGCAAGGATAAGAACTGGCTTAAGCAAGCTGTAATAGAAATATCTAACTTTTCTTTTTATTCTTATCCTTCTACTTCTTCTTCTTCTTCGTTTTATTATTTTTATTTTTTTTTTCTTATAGTTTCATTCTATAGGTAGTAGGTAGTACGTTGGATGCGCACCGCGTGAGTTTTTAACAAAACCGGCCACTGATGCGCAATTAAATTAAATAGCTTTACTTTGTAGCTGTAGGCTTGGTATAGTCAGATGGATTAGTCGGTGACCGGTTTCGTTAAAAACTCAGGATACATATACCTACCTACCTACCTACACATGTATAGACAACACCTTGACGATTTATGTAACAAAATATAATAAGCGAGCTTTTGTATGTTTACATTATACTTATATTGCAAGATTCTTCAAAACCGGAAGTAAAAATAATTAAAAAAAAAAAAAAAAAAAACCAAAAAAACTATTTTAAAGTGGCCTTACGGTCTCGAGAGAAACTTTGTAGTGAAGTGTATGTAGGTATAATGATACTCGACCGTGTCTATAGCATCACTACTATATTCAAGTACCTAGGTACATATGTATCTACATAGTTACGGAAAGTTGCACAGGACTTGCAAGTTCCTTGACTCTTATACAGTTATACTATTTAGTTAGTTTTATAGTTTTCTCTTACATCGTTCAAGACAAATTGTAACTTGAATATAAAAGATATCCGGTCGGAAACTACACAGAAAAAAAGATTAACTTGAGCCAAGAAAATTATTCTTGATTCAAGATAATTTTTCGGTCCAAAAATGAAGACCGAAATTTTTGATTTGATCCGAGAAAATTTCGGTCTTCATTTTTGGACCGAAAAATTATCTTGAATCAAGTCAACCTTTCTTTCTGTGTATATAGTCGAATTTAAATAACGCCTATCTGCGATGATGACTCATACGAAAGTCGACTAGGTATAACCCACACGATGTTTCACCTTTAGAAAAAAAAAAAAAAGTTTTTATACAGAATCTGTTACGTGAAATAAGATCACCGCGAGCGTTTGAACCTATTGAACTTGACCAAAAAATTTTGTCCGTCAACTATATCGTATAATAAACTATAAGTTTTACCTTATTACAAGATTAGGGCCAAAGCCATTGAAAGCACCCCGAAACTCACGTGTAACTTGAGTAAAATAATTACGTAATATATGATCGATATCGAGTCGCGCATGAGGTAGGTAGTATAGGCTCTGGCTAAACTTTGATATGACTATTTTTTAGCCTAAAGTTTATTGTAAAAGGTCGCCAAGGGTGGGTTCAAGATTTTTGTCTATAGACACGATTTGAGAGCCTGGGAAGATGACCTCTTCTATATCAGGCTAACTTCCGGCAGAGGTGATTTGTTCTTGAATAACGTTTCACTCTGAACGTTTAGTGCGATGATTTAAGTTGCAAGAAATTTCCTTTATTCTACGCTACAGCAATACCAACCGCGAACAACATCGCGTTTTTATACATTTTACCTATACTTCTAGGAGTTTTATAGGTAAAGATGAGCAGGATAATATTTCAACTGATTAAATTCTGCGAAAATAATTCTAGAATATACCTATATGACGCAATCGGTGAGGATCTGCAGTTCTGAGATTTGCCTCTAAATTCCCCGACTAGTCACGACGTTATAATCACGCGCCTACATACCTACACCTAGGTAGGTAGGTAGGTATATGATATGCGACAAGAATAAAAAAAAAAAAAAAAGAAAAAAAAATTAACCAGGTAAGATTTTACTAACTGGCTCGTATATAACTCGGCTACGAGGAAGTAGAGAAGGTCTGAAGATAGATTAGGTTAACTAAGTGTAAACAAGATGCAGGAGACCTTCGGTACCTCGAGCCGTGAAGCCTTCGAAATTCTTTCCATCTTTTTAGGTATGTACGTAGAAAATTTAGACTTCAAGCGGAAAGTCCTATTTGTGCGGTTTTTAAAATTACTTCACAATTTTCACTCGCGTTATTTTAGTTAAATGTTCCATATTTTGGGAATGGATTCCCCGTGAAAATCTGAGACTAAATTTCCTTTACCAAAAATTCGAGGGACCAATAGTTTTCGAGCTATACAGAAGATCTTAGAGTTTACCAAACGCAGAGCGTTATACCGAGAAGTTTCGTGGACGCGGAACGCTAGGGGTACCAACCCGAAATTTTTGCTATTCCATGGGCGTAGGTCATACAGTAAACTGCAGCAGCAGTTTGGTAACTTACTAGATGTTTCTAGTAAAATCACTAGAGATCACTAAAAATCTAGTGATCATTGGTCACTAGATTTCTGGACTAGAAATCCAGTGACTAGATTTCCAGTGATTTCTAGTGATCTTACTAGAAACATCTAGTAAGTTACCAAACTGCTGCTGCAGTTTACTGTATGACCTACGCCTATGGAATAGCAAAAATTTCGGGTTGGTACCCCTAGCGTTCCGCGTCCACGAAACTTCTCGGTAGATCACATAGGCAGAGCACCGCTCAATCTCCGCTCATGGCCAGCCCAGCTTTTTTCATCATATCTATGAGTTGTGTGATTGATCAACTAAGATCTTCCGTAGCTCGGAAACTATTGGACCCTCGAATTTTTGGTAAAGGAAATTTAGTCTTAAAATTTCGCTAGGAATCTAACGTCAAAATATTGTCCCCTAAATTTGAATCACCCTGTATATACCAATACGGTTCTTAATATTATAGAAATTTGACTTCACTGAACTGACTTAGAGGGAATCCGGTAGTTGGTCTGCACTGCAAGCGCAAGACGCGTTTATTGAACAGAATGGTGATAAGATATACGTTATGTAGGTAGTTTATCATGAAAATAAAATGCAAGCGATAAGAATTAGGCACGTAACTCGTCCCGTCTGCATTGTAGTTTCGCGTGTTAAGATTATTTAATATTATATGCAAACAGTCGTCGGGTATGAAATAAACTTTCGAAGTATGCTAACTCGCGATTACAATTTTACTTTTAATCAGAAAATTATAGGAATATAAAATCGATTCTCAGTTTGGGATCAAATTAACTCCCCCGAAAATAGGTTTTTTCACCCCAAAAAAATTATCAGACATCTTATACCCCGATTTTACCAATGTAGATTATAATATCACCTTTTTAATTTTATTGGTAAAAACTTTTGAAAATATATTTTCATAAATTTATAAAAGGGACAAATAGCCACAAAAATCCATTATTTCACTTAGATATGCAGTCGACCTAGATCACGGTTTTATACGCAACGTATAACATTACACCTTATACTCACGGTTAGGATCGATGTAATCTTTAAATCGCCCCTGACTCTGCACGAGTATAAATATATAGCTTTTATATTATAATAGGGGAAAGATATCTTTATTTATTTATTTATTTCGTTGAGGATATAATTATTCACCGCGTATATACCTCGAATATATATATCCGTATTTTTATTTAACTGTTATAATCGTAGTATGAATTAAATACACGGTTCGTTTATTCGGTAAACTAGCCTGAGAATTGTCTAAAATCAAGGATAACTTTCTAAATGAATAACAAGGTTATACGGAAAAGTTTTATCGCAAAATAATGATTTTAGAATTTCCGAGTGAAAATAGGATTTTAGCTATTATTCGTATAACAAATTTTCGAAACTAAAACGACGAATTTTATTTCTCAAAAAAAAAATTACGTGAAATACCTACCTAGTAGGCACTAATACTTTACGAAATAATCACAATCATTGTGAAAGTATGAAAAGAGTTAAAAAAAAAATTCCAAAATTTTCATCAGACTTTCAAACTGCACGGACGAAATAACTCGAAATAATTTAGAGGTGGATGCTTTATCTTTTAGCAGGGATTAGGGGGACCAGTACAGCGACTTTTCGAGAAATTATCATAGTCCGAAATCAATTTATTTCATAACCAAAGTTCATTTCACATCAAAATATTTATCTTTTTCAAAATCATGTGTCGTAAGGATTTCAGAGCACCGTTGGACCGATTCAGGTCATCCTGGATTCATTTTCTTCAGAAAACAAATCCTCATCATGTGAATGTAGGAATTTTGAAAAATTTTCGTTTTGGCCAAGTTATTTAAGAAATGAGTGATAATAATTTTTGCAAATTTGGTAAATTGATCATAACTTATGACATAATTTTTTATTTTAAAATTCCTACATATTCACATGATGAAGATTTGTTTTCTGAAGAAAATGAATCCAAGATGACCTGAATCGGTCCAACGGTGCTCTGAAATCCTTAGGACACATGATTTTGAAAAAGAAAAATACTTTGATGTGAAATGAACTTTGGTTATTAAATAAATTGATTTCGGACTATGATAATTTCGCGAAAAGTCGCTGTACTAGTCCCCTTAAATGGAAATAAGGATTAGAAATGTACAGGAAATAAATGTTGAGACATAAAAAGAACGTAATATTCCAAATCGGAAGTCATGACGCATTGCAGGGTCTGGTAAAAGTGATGTGGGATTACCAGATACCCAATACTCCACGGAGAAAAGAGTTTACTAAATGTCCTCATACTAATATAGTAATGGTTGGATATACTGAAAATATGACGATCATTCCTATACTGTATACCAAATGTCACCATGCATACAGGAATATTTCTATTCTGCATGGTGACATTTGGTATAAAGTATAAGAATGATCGTCATATTTGCAGATATCCATCCATTACTATATTAGTATGAGGAAATTTAGTAAACTCTTTTCTCCGTGTGCAGGTAAATTAGCAATAAAGTTCCCGATTCATTAATTTTTGGTTCTTGTAAGAAATGATCATTTTGTTCATATTAGGTATGTGACTATGGTTTGCATTATTCCCAACGATTTGTCAGTGCTTCTGAATTTCAAACAATTAATAAACCGTTGTTTGACTCACTGATCAATGCGTAGTTACGATTTCTCGCCTCAAGACCCCTTTCGCTTCTGTTACCCGAAGTATAGGTATAGGTATAGGTAGGTACTACACTGCGGAAGGAGTGAATGAGTCTGATACTCCGATCTCGTCGATCTTATGGACACGAGAGAACCGGCGGTAAGTGTGCCGGTACCGTAATCCGATCGGAATGCATTTTCCAGATTGCGAAAAGGATATCAATGCAGAAGTGTACTCGTGTCCTAGACAGGCCCCTTTAGTTAGGGGCCTATATAGTTGCATGAAAATAAGTTCATGTATTTATTTTTTATAGCACAGCAATATATATATTGGCGGTTCTATTTTTATTCTGCGAAGACTAATAATTCGATAGATTTTTTTGGTATAAAATTTCAAATCCGGAGCCATTTTCGTATTAGTTATTCAATATGGGGAATGAATGTTAAAAAAAAAAAATTAACGCGATTCCAGTGAAAATCGATTTCCAATGAGTTTTGAGGTCGTGGATTACGAATCTGACCTCGAAATTGTAAAATCGAGATAATAATCGATATAGATAATCGTCACGTCAAAGTTACTCTATTAAGTAAATTTTGCTGACCTTTACCTTTTATTTCACGAAAATAAAATCCGTATTACACATTTATATAGCACGATTTTTATAAAATATTCATAAACACCGCGGAGTTGAAGCGATGAAAATCTGCCCATTACGCTATTTAGCTACTGTTATACCAGGGTCAACTGTAATTTTAATCTAATTTAAACAACTCTGTGTTTTTATCTTTCGTCTACGATGTATATTATGTATATAATACCCATATATGTATATGTATGTGTATGTAATTCAAGCTCCGTTATATTCGCGAATATTTACAGTTTGCGAGGGTAAGTAGCTATCTAGGTACATATAAGTATCGTGAAATTTTACATCTTTGAGAAAAGAACAATGAGAGATGAACAGAAATACACCGAAAACTGCTATAATGAAACGATCGAAAAAGTGAACGAAGGAACTTCATCATGTACAAAAAGGTACAGGGGTGATGAGAGATCGGGAAAAAGTGGGAAAATCTCAACTGCAAATGGATAAAAAAAAAAAAAAAAATCTTTTTTCTATGAAATTTTTGTGCAAAAAATTATAAACAAAAACTAAAAAATTTCATCAATTTTCAGCTGAGAAGTCCACTTTGCATTTTCTCAATGTTTATTTACATGCACACATATCACAGTAGTTGGAAATTCGTTTATTTTAGCTCTATAGGTACGAAAAGAACCTAAACGAGAATTCTGTTTTTTCTAACGGTTCTTAAGAAACTCGACAAGATCACCACGATGCGACGACGCGGTTTAGATCACTGACCGATTAACCGCGACCGTAAAACAAGAAATCTTATTCAAACGGCAAGCTTCTATAATACGTTTATACGTTAAATATATAAAATTACAAGTATATAATATGTGAAATATAGAATCTAAAAATAAAAAAAAATTAAAAAATAAAATAATTATTCTATGACCCTGACTGGGGTGCTGCTCTCGCTTATCCGGGACACTTTTCTGCCCATGGGTTCCCGATTTTGGTGCCACGAGATATTTTGGTTCTTAGTCAACCCCCAACAACAAATCTAGGACCCTGATATCAGAAGTTATTCGATTTGCAAAAAATATGAAAAAATGAGTTCTTAAGCCGCATCGTACTATACGATCGTCTGCAGACGTGTAGTACGTATCTTAGAATTGTTGGGAATCCGAAAAGTCTTTTTAACCATTAATTCTTCAGAATCAGAAAACTCCCACCTTTCATGCCGTGAGACTAAAAATTGTCGAAAAAATATTTTTGCTCATAATTTTTGCTAAGGGCATAATTTTTGCAAGATATTTTTGTTTTCAGGCCTGCAACCCAATAAGGGCATAATTTTTGTTGATAAAAATTGAACCGCGCAGGTCAATCCCCGCATACGTACTAAAGAGATCCTGCAATTTTCAGGACCACGATTTAACCTCCTGTTTTAATTTATGTTTATACTATTTATTTGTAGTTTCAAGAACATTTTTCTTTAATTTTTCCAAACGAATAACCGATATATGACTTTGGGAAAATTCGAGAAAAAAAAAAAGAAATTTCCCAATATGCAGAGGAGTGATAAAAGTTTACTGTTTATACTCTCACTGTTGTGGTGACTATAATTTCATCTTTTTTTTCTTTTTTTTTTTTTTTTTTTGTTGTTCATGTATAGGTTGGTTATATGTATTTTATATACTGTACTGTGATCCTAACTCCTACGCGTTTCATTGTTATATTCAAGTTTCTTATTCGACGCAGCGTCATCCAACTATTTAAATACAACGAAGAAAAAGAAAAAGAAAAAGAAAAAGAAAAAGAAAAAGAAAAAGACGACGACGAAGAAGAAGTCACAGGCTTTGCTACAGTCATTTACTTACGATTAGATATTAAATAATGCAAAGACCACGCCTGTCTTGATATCCATTGTGCAACGGATCTATGCGACCGGATCAAAGACTTTGAAAATGACGAGACGTTATTTTCCCCGTAAGTATATATCTACATTTAAATATACGGTATATATATATCGAGGGGTAAATTACGAGGCAGAAACACGTACACCACATCTCCCATCTCCCAACATCTCCCCCTAAATTTTGATAACATTTCTTTGATTTTTCAAGATTTTTCAAGATTTTCCAAGATTTTCGGTCATTTCCGAACATCTCCCAGCACTTATCTCCCTTTATCTCCCTGTATTTCTCAATATTTCCTAAACATCTCCTGCATTTTGTACACCAAATCTCCCCCGTGATTTACCCCTCGATATATATATAATGCCGTTGTAAATCTCAGAATACGTTAATCGCATTTCTCGTCTCAATTCTCTTAATAATTTCTACATTCTTTATAAATTAAATTTTCAAAATTTAGTATAGATATATATATATATATATATATATATATATATATATATATATATATAATTATAGGTAACATACCTAGTAGTACATATCTATATATGAAGGATTCTTTCTCAAGTGGGCCACCCATTTTCGTCGTGGTTTCGAATTAATTCGATTATTTCCTCCAATGATTACCCTACTTTTTAGGAGTTTTGCTGAATTTTTGCAGATTTTTAGCACTGAGATATACGAAATATCTGGATAATCTGTTTATTTTACGTATTTATAAATTACTGATAATGAAAGAAAAATCAAAATACTTGAAGTTATGTTTTTTCATCAGCTTTCCAGTAAAAATATTTTCAATTTTTATAGAATGACAGTTAGGGCTAAAAATGCCAAAAAACCCAGAAAAAATGCGAAAAAAGGTGGTTTTAAGTTTTCGGGCCGCTTTGATTTGGATGAAAAAATTCGAGAAAGACTCTCTCATTGTTCAGAGTTTACTGTGTAAAATTTATTATGGGACCGCCACTCCTTCCTAAGAAGAAAACATCCGAAGATAGCCCAATGATTGTTTTTGTTCGTATGACAACTTGGAACGCTTTAGGAAGGATGGCGGTCCCATAATAAGATTTACACAGTAAACTCTGAGCAATGAGAGAGTCTTTCTCGAATTTTTTCATCAAAATCAAAGCGGCCCGAAAACTTGAAACCACCTTTTTTCGCATTTTTTCTGGGTTTTTTTGGCATTTTTAGCCCTAACTGTCATTCTATAAAAATTGAAAATATTTTTACTGGAAAGCTGATGAAAAAACATAACTTTCATGTATTTTGATTTTTCTTTCATTATCAGTAATTTATAAATACGTAAAATAAATAGATTATCCAGATATTTCATATATCTACGCTCCTGCCAGTGCTAAAAATCTGCAAAAAATCAGCAAAACTCCTGAAAAGGAGGGTAATCATTGGAGGAAGTAACGAAATTAATTCGAGACCACGACGAAAATGGGTGGCCCACTTGAGAAAGAATCCTTCATATATATATGACGATTATAATATAATTATGAAAATTTAATTACTGCAGCGCGATATATATTTTAAAATCGATAATCAACCAATTATTTATTATAGTAGGTATCTCATTTTTTTTTTGTTTTATTTTCTTTTTTCGAGATTAAGTTCGAAGATATTAACTGCGCATAAGTATAAACATATGTAGATATATATGTATACGGAAATACAAGGGTTATTATAGTTCTTTTACCTCTTGAGCTCAATACCTTTGTTCACATATCGACCATTTCTCTACCATATACATATGTTACCTGTACCTATACGCTTATAATATAGTCTATACATATACATATACCTATACATAATACATATATATATATATAGGTGTTTGACTACTGACGCATAACGTTTGTCTAGGGATTCTCTTACTAGCTCCATCATGAGAGTAGGTAGCTATACTGCCTACCTCTTACGCAACAAATAAATGCATATTAACGTGTTAATATGTATAAATATAATGTATGCATATATTATTATCGATGTATTTTTCAAGCAAAAAATAAATAAATAAATAAAAATGCTGATAAATTTTATGTCTTACTTTTCTGTTCTTTTCTTTTTTACCAATGAGTTTCGTCTTTGGAGCTATAGCAGTATTAATAATTATAGATAGATATATAAATTTACTAAAAAGCCAAAGGTGTGGATTACAGGCAATAAATAGTATAGTTTTTTTTTTTTTTTTTTTTTTTTTTTTTTTAATAAATTATCAAACAAAAAGCTAAAATTTTTAAATTTCGTATAAATTATCGATCTATAACTGTAAACTCGCACGTTCATGATCGCTACTAGCAGATTTTTAAGTTTTATAAATAAATTTCATTAAACTCTATAGGCGGGTTATAAGTTGAAATATTTTTTCATAAAGATAAAATTAAATAGAAATTAAATTAAAAACTCGATCGTGAAGTTATTTCGTATTGCATATTGCAATTTCGTATACTAAACTGCATTTGAAGCAAAATTTTTGACAATATAATAAATATTATACTATGTAGTTTATATTATACGAATAATTAATTTATGGAAAAAGAAAAAACAATTATTATAAAAAAAAAAAAAAAAAAAAGACACATTAAATAATAATTTTTTATACAATATTTATTTAATGAGTATTAATTTTATCTCGCTTTAATTTTCGGAGTCGAGATTTCTTTATACATTATATACTGACTCATTCTGACATCAGAAATGCATCTTTACAGAGCACTCTCGGCTTTCTTATGGCTTATCTCCACTTACGACATGGAATATTTTTTACATTCAACATTCGGCGTTCTGAGTTGCTTAAAAAATTCCTTTTCGATAAGCCGCAGACTCCTTTAGACTTTGATGTCAGCTATAATGCGTATAATAAGTAAATATATGTACAAAATTCGTTTTTCCCAAAATCTGTTAACTAATTTGTGTTTTTTTTTTTTTTTTTTTTTTTTTTTTGAGGAAAGAACATTTTTTATATAAATAAATTATTTTTGTCGTTGTAATAAACATATAGTGTAATAAAAAAAAAAAATTGATGAAATCCAGACACGTATTATATGTAGAACTGTGGTATAGAATTACACCAGCCATGCAAGCGTATCAGAGAGTCTGATATTTCCCGCCTGTTGTTAAAACTATACGCTACTGCTCCCGCGTATAACGTTCAATGCAATCTTTTAACCAGCATATATATATATATATATGTATATTATTATAAGTATATGTTATATCTATAAAAAAAAAAAAAAAAAATATACCAGCATTAATTATAAATAAAATGATAAAATAACTGAATTAACATAATTCTATATGTAATTGAAAATATTTCTATAATATTATATACTTAATACGTAAAAATGATCAGTCAAATATTTGGGATGTTAAATATAATAGCGCTGAACAAACCGCAGTTTTCTTATATATATATATATTACATGCACAGAAAGAAAGGTTAACTTGATTCAAGACAATTTTTCGGTCCAAAAATGAAGACCGAAATTTTCTCGGATCAAATCAAAAATTTCGGTCTTCATTTTTGTACCGAAAAATTGTCTTGAATCAAGTTAACCTTTCTTTCTGTGTGGAAACAAAAATATAGTAACATTTTCTTAAAAAATATATATATATATATATATATTAGTTCTCCGTGAAAGTTGATAATGAACAGATATTATATTTTCCCAGGGATACAGATGAAGTAACACGATGCTTTGTAAAACACTTGAAGAAAAGTCAAGTGTACATAGAAGATATGAAGCAGAGAATTTTAAGAGAATAATTTTATTAACTTGTAAATTTTTGTCTATAAGTTTTAAAATTGTTTATAATATCTTTTTTTATATCGTATTTAATTTTACGATGAAATGATATATATATACGATTATCGCATGAATCTGATCTTAAATTTGGGCGTTTTTATAATAAATCCTCCGCAGAACCGCATAAACGATCACGTTTTATAAATAAATATAATTAAACTCTGTATAGGCGTGTTATAACTTCCAATATTACCATGAAAATAAAATTGAATAGAAATTAAATATAAACTCGATCGTGAATAAGTTATTTCGAAATTTCACTTTTGCGATGTGTTAAACGAAACTAGCCACCCGATTTTTCTCGAGATTTTTCCACTAGCTATGTATTACATAGGTATTTTTATCTATATTGCGTAACAATTAATTTCTTGAATTACAACAAATAGTTAGATACGATATTGCGACTCGAAATTTGCAATAAAAATATACTATGCAACTGAAACTACAGTCTAAATACAAATATTTCTTAAAATATTTTTAAAAAAATTAATGAAAATATATGTATAGTAATCGTCACTGCATAGTTTCTCATAAAATATACATATATCATCATCGAATAATAGTATATGTATAAATTTCGCAATTTACGAGTCAAAGTGTGTATTTTAAGTGATAATTGTAGATTTCTAAAAACTCTGTAACATACCTATACTACTTATATGTGTAGAAATGATAAATTTGTTTCGA
Organism: Tenthredo mesomela; assembly: GCA_943736025.1. Classification (NCBI taxonomy): domain Eukaryota; kingdom Metazoa; phylum Arthropoda; class Insecta; order Hymenoptera; family Tenthredinidae; genus Tenthredo; species Tenthredo mesomela. The sequence goes on along the minus strand of OX031015.1, from coordinate 31,793,636 downwards.
AAAACTTTTAGCGAGTTTAGAAGGGACCGAATAACTGTACCTCAGGTGACTATTTGTCACCTGTCACAGGTTGTGCGTCGTCGTGTATTATAAATCATACCTAAATAATATATATGTGGTAATATTTGTTCAAATTTTTAATCATATCGAGTCTAATTATATTATATATTATTCATAAAATATTAAACTTCTATTGTATATAAAATAAAACAACGTAATGTATTCGAAATTATAAAATATTTGGTATATGTATATATAAGTAGAGGAAAGTCAGGTGTGTTTTGAAGCATGTACTCACCCGCCACCAGACCAAGCACCCGCATTTCTCCGTAAGAATATATCGAAATATATATATATATATTTGTGTATATATAAAATATCACAGCACAATATCACTATCGGTTGTAACACATCGTAGTGATATTTCCATATAGGCAGTTTTAAAAATAACACTTGTATTATAATAAAACTTAATAAAACCTGTTGCGAAAATTAAATGAGAAATATAAAATTTGGACTCGTACCAACCACCGGCACTAGGCACTACCGACCACAGAGAACTAATCCGAAAATCGGAGGAACGCTAGTGGATTAACTCCCACTACTATTCCTTAATGCTTGTGATATTATGCGAAAGTTTTACACCAGAGGGAACCACCTTTCGAACAACAAGTGTTGGTGAAACATGTGAATGCTGATTATAAGATGATGACGTGGTGTGCATCAGATGTGTGTATATAACGGTGGACGGTGAAATTCACATAAGGTATACGATGTTATAATCCGCAGCTAAGTTTGCATATATATATAAGCAAAATATACGTTTATGAAAAATTAATTGAAAAAAAAAACAAAAAAAAAAAATATAGTCTCTGCCGTGACAATGTATGTTAGTACATTGCCGTGACCAGGATTCGAACCTGGGTTACTACGGCCACAACGTAGGGTCCTAACCACTAGACGATCACGGCTATCAGAGACGTTGGAAAACACCTTAATTTCAAAGTTGAGAAGCTACAATTTTATTAGATTTATGACATTGTTAATAAATTTCGATATCTGTTACGAATACGGAAAAAACGGCATGAAATCAATAAGGTGAGGCAAGAGAGTGCACGGTGTTTGTGCAAGATGTGAAAACAAGAAGGGTTTAAAAGTAGAGTAGATTCGAAAATTTAGCATGTGGCACGTTACCATGCATGTTTGTTTCGCAGTGCTTGGTAAATGTTATCATTGGATTTTTTTTTCAAATGGCGAGTATAGGACCGATAACAACGGTTGACTACGAGGCCCTTACCGCGATTTTACCAGACCGATCGGTGGCAACGGTAAAAAAAGAAATCCTTGCAGCTGAGGGTAAAACAGAAAGCTGCTGGCGATTTCTAGGATGCAAATCATTGATCATTCACAACAAGCCGGAAGTGATGATGGTCGTTCTCATCAACCTCGCAGATGGACCAAATAACAAAGCTGCAGGCTCCCGAATATATTATAGGAGAGCCCCGCAGCACCGGCAAGAAACGATGAAGCGGGACGAATGTGGACCAATCAAGATGGCGGTCAGATGATAAATGTGGGATGCCATTTTCTTACAGATTTGGCATAGCGTTTTCACTTGGGACAATTTTTCGTGCACTGCGTTGAACTGGTGCAGAATTTGCTCTATTTGTCTCTCTCTACCTAAAAGGAGTGAGAGTGACAAATAGAGCAAATTTTGCACCAGTTCTGCGCGGTGCACGAAAAATTGTCCCAAGTGAAAACGCTATTGGAAGTCATGAGAACAAACTGTGCCCTAGACCCATTCTTCTTCTTCTTCTTCCTTTCATAGACTTATCGCTCTTGCGAGCATGTAGTCATTGCCCTAGAACCAGAAATTATGTACATGCGAACCGTAGCTAATTTTAGCGCTTGTGTCAGTGGTTGTCACTTGTGAGAGCTAAGCGTGTTGTATGCGCCCCGTAGTGGGTGAAGAGAGAACTCGTTGAGTCGTCACAGGCCCTGCCGGCATACCAGTCACGCGGTCAACTCACACTATAAACTTTCAAGCTACGAAAACAGTCGTATTACTTTTGCCCATTGATATAATCAAACGGCATAATAATAAAAGAGATTAGTTTCAAGATTTTGACAATAAGATTCTGAGATGTCGTTCAATGCGGTATAAATTCCGTCTCAAAATTCGAATACATGTATTTGTTTTTTTTTTTTTTCCCCTAGTTTTTATGTTTCATTATCAATTGCTAATATAATAAAAGTTTGGCTACATGCGATCGCGCTGTAAGCCTGACAAGGAAAAAAAAACACGAAATATAAACATAGTCGACAATAATTAGACACAACAATTTAGCGAACGTAACTTTTGTCCAGTTCATTCCTCCTTCTTTACCGACCGATCTATATTTGATCTGTAAAAACGAATGTTTCTCTCGTTTAAAGAGAATATTACCTCTGTTCTTATCATAAATCATAAAATACGATAATAAAAATAGATTTGACAACCGCGTTTCGAATTTATTCAAAAAATTACTGCGACTATGAAACTTCTCACAGAACTACCCACGCTCTGTAAATATTGAATGAATACACGGTCATAAGATGTCGCTAGTATCGTGGGTAGGGACTTGGTCTATACATAGTGGCCATAACGTCGAGTCAGTTCACAGACGGCCTCCGTTCTGTGGATTGTGGTTAAGCTTAGTGGTTGTGTGAATTTAGGGTAAAAATTCTCTGTGTAAATTTATTGAATTTTTCACCTTAGTTTCGAACTAAACTTAGTGATAATGAGGGATTTTATCAAGTGTGAAATTGGTTAGCTAGTGAATAAAGTGCAAAAAGGGGATTTAATACTTTTACTTATCAAAAACGGTGAGAAGAACATTAGTTTTACCTCTTCTTTTTTCCGACTTACTAACTCTAAACCCAGCATCAAGAAATTTTCAGTCAATATTTTAGAATTATAAAGCAAACTTATATACTTACCTACCTGGTTTTACATTTAATCGTATCAAATTTATCATTCAATAATAATAATAATAATCAATATAACGAATATAAACAAAAAAAAAAATTAAAATAATTATATGAAATAGTTATGAATAAACATAGGTAGCCGTTCAATCATAGGTTATAAATTATAGAGTAATGTACACAGATTTTTTTTTTTTTTTTTTTTTTTTTTTTTACACACATATACACACTTTGATGTTTCTACGGTTCACAGCCGTCAAGGGACAGCTGTTCCTCGAAATATGTTCTATTAACTTTATTTTAATCAATTTTTAGTATAATATTATAAAATACTACGCGATTTAGAGATTTAATCAACAATTGATGAAAATTTACACATCTTATCTATAATATGCATACATACATACATACATATAAAATAAAAAAAGGAATGCAATAATTTCAGAAAATTTTTCATGCAATTTTATCAATTATAACGTATACACGTATAACGAAACGGAGTTAATTAATTGTAACATTCATATAGCGATGTCGTAAATCATTTGACGTTGTTATTATACGTTATACTATGTACATAATATATATAGGCTACTCTAGCTTTGTGTTTAGCGATGAAATCGTATTTATTTACATATTTGTGAGTCAAGTATTTATATATATTTTGATGTTATATCGCGTCATTAATGCCATAAGGTCGTAAGCGCCAAAAAATTATTTTTTTTTTGCGGATATGCCCAAACGATGTTATATGGCACGAAAAAGATTTTGCCACCAAAAACACAAAATTTTTTATTTTGGCGCTTACGACCTTATGGCATTAATGACGCGATATAGGATATTTTTCGATTTAATATCTATAGTATGTATTCGTTTTATATTATTTATAGGGTAATGGTCAAAAGTTTGGGAAAATTTTTAATCGTTTATATTATTACATATAGTATTATTAAACTGCGAACGGTAATATGTATGTATTATAGTAGTTTCTCGGCTTATGTAACGTGACAACAGACAACATGAATTAGCGACAATCACACGCACTGTCATTATTAATTTTCCAACTTTTTTTTTTTTTTTTTTTTTTTTTTCTTCTTTTCTTCGTATCAACTTATTACGCGATGTTTTATATTCTTTGCAATTATACGGGGTAAACCATTAACGTAAATTGCGTAATTTACACACGAGATGCGTCTCTCTTTTCTTATTTAATATTGTGATTATGAAATTCGTCAATTTTACGAGGTATAAAAAAAAAAAAAAAAAAAAAAGGGAGAAGTCAATAAGAAGATAAAGAAATTTCAAGTGTATGAAATTCTGTGAAACCACTGAAACCTCTCTCTTACCTGACCCAATTTCATCTCATTTCTGAACACGTATTACATTATTATGATCACGTGTTCGAACTCGGCGATTACTATTTCAATCCTTTATTTTTTATCTTATCGTTTATCATCAAATTATTTACTTAATAAACAAAAAAAAAAAAAAAAAAAAAAATCGACTACGAATCGCGAAGTATTAATAATGATAAAATAAAATGAATAAAAAAAAATTTGTTTTTCAAAAACCTTGCCACATTTTTTACGTAACTCAACTCGTATTCAAATTTTATTTTATTGTTTTCCTCTTATACATATTTTACTGAATAACATTTTGAACAGTTGTTTAAAATTGCATTTCAATCCGTCGTCTTGTACCTCGGTTAACTTTTACAACTTTTACTGTCGGTCTTATCTTATCTGAAATTTGTTACTGTGTTGGAAAATATATGAAATACCCAGATAAATTTAGTCATTAGACATAGAGATATAATTTAATAGAAACAGATATACTATAGGTGGAAAAATATCGAAAGTAAATTAAGGAAGCGTTCAGGCATTTTTTTTTTTTTTTCTTTTTTTTTTTTTATTATCCACTGACCGCACTGAGAAGATATTTCCTTCCTCTCGCTCTCTGTAATTAATGAAAGAAAGAAAAAATAAAAAATAAAAAAAAAAAAATCGCGTTGAAATTAAACCAACGATTTTATGATACGGATTGAAAATATACTATTTTTGTTAATTTCTTTCTAAGGTTTTGCGTTTCGTTCGAGGAACAAATTCTGATGTATAATGATAAAGTTTTTCGAAAAATACAAAAAAAAAAAAAGAAAAAAAAGTGACTAAAGAATTCTAATAACTACATTCTGTATTAGACAATTCTTGCCACTTGAGATAATGAGTAAAATAACTTATGCAACGTTGCTTTATTCTATTTAATTATACATGTATACGGCTCTGTGGAGACATTTGACTACAGGAAGTAGGAGGTCTGATTTTGCTAGTCTACTTCCGGAGTGAGAAAAATATTTCAGAAGAGAGAAAAGGAATTATGATTTTTTTTTTTTTTTGTTTAACAAATCGCTGATATATATTTCGAGCTTTAGAATTTTAGAAAAATTATTTTTTTTTTTTTTTGTAATATTCGATTTGATAATGATATTAATTTTCTACTACACAGAAAAAAAAGCCTAACTTGAGCCAAGAAAATTATTATTGATTCAAGATAATTTTTCGGTTCAAAAATGAAGACCGAAATTTTCTCGGATCAAATCAAAAATTTTTCTCGAACCAAAAAAATTTGGAGAAAAATTTGGAGAAAAATTTTTATTTGATCCGAGAAAATTTCGGTCTTCATTTTTGGACCGCAAAATTGTCTTGAATCAAGTGAACCTTTCTTTCTGCGTATATAACTACATATAATAATTGTATTTGTATTATAATTTCGTATGGGATATAAATATAAATATTATATATAAATTTTATTTGTTTTGTAATTTTTTCGTTTTGTTTTTTTTTTTTTTTTTGTTTTTTTTTTTTTCAATTTTTTTTTTTTTTTTACAGAACTTCCTGTAAACATGACGTCGCTAAAGGAATACATACCGTAGCAAGAGAAGATATACGGAGAATAACGAGCTGCATCGCTCCATCGTTGTTACGACTTAATATTTAATATTATACAATTAATTAATAAATATATACCTACTACTTACGGGCGTAGTATAGCTACGGGGACGATGTTTACCAGTGAATTATCACGAAGTGTATACTATATACCTATAATACTACTACAAAGGAAGAGCCTTGACTGATGGTTGTGTGATCACAGCCTGTATTTCAATAATTAAAATCCACTCGTTCACCGCAAAGGTGTTATCACTTTTTTTTTTTTTTTCGTCTATATACATCATCTAGTACAAAAAAGTTAATCGGCAAGAAAAAAAAAAAAAAAAAAAAAAAAAAAAACACAATAATTATATAAATTGTGTGTTTATTTAAAAAAAGAAAAGAAAGAACAGTAAAAAGAATTTGAACATTATTAAATGAAATCTATAATTGAAAAAAAAAAAAAAAAAAATAATAATATTGACAATAAATCATCACTGCGATAATTGATCGTAAATTTATACATATACTACATATTATATGGGTATATTTATTATAGTATAAATAAAATAATTGAATTTTTTTATTTTTTTATTTTTTTTTCGTCCCCTCGATAAGTTGTAATATAGCAGTGGGATTATTGACCCCGTGTTTTACTTCCGGGATCTTAATATTGTTAAATTAAAGTAGAAAAAAAAAAAAAAAAAAAACTTTAATTAATAAAATAATATAAAAAAAAAATATATATATATATATTAATATATTATAAAGAAATAAACTATAAGTTTAAAAAAAAGAAGCAAGATACTGTGCGCCGAACGCTAGGGGTCAAGGTATAAGGTGTTCTGTGACAAGTGACATGGCCTTCATGATGAAAAAGAAGAAGTATAAATTCTCGGTTGAAGTGGGCTTGGAAGAATTGACCGCTGTTCCTTTTGTCAGCGCAGTACTTTTCGCCAAACTTCGTTTACTGGACGGCGGTTCGTTTGTCGATCACTCAACTAGGTGAGTAAAAAAAAAAAAAAATGAAAAATAAAAAATTCGTGTATAATTTTAATATTATAATTTATTATCATTTTTATTATAGAAATTTAAATTGTGATAAAAAAAATAAATGATTTTTGTTCGCAAGTTTTAATTATATTTATAGGAAATGCGAAAATCGATTAGAATTATTATATAGTAGCTACTACATTGCTGCACCTGTTCTAGATTTCGGATTATATATATGGCTATAGCATGGGGAATTTGATACACCATTTATCTTTGCTAATCGGTATAAACACACTAGAAACAAGTGTGAGGAGCTCGTGCAGTGTAGAGCAACATAATTAATTCCCCTGTAAACGACCAATTGGTATAATTAAGCGCGTGGCGATGTTGGACCAAATTTATTCCGAGTGATGCTTGTAATTCGTAGTAGTAGTAGTAGTAGTTCTCTGGAAATCAAGTTTATATAGTTTTTCTTTATTCAAGAACTTTTCAAGTTCAAGTTTTTTTTTCTTGAAAAGAACAAGAAAAAACAACAAAAAAAAAAAAAAAAAAAACAAGAAGATTTTTCACAATTTTATTTGATTTCACATTATGCGCGTTTCGTATAATAATATATTCTATACAGCTCGTTATCTTCTTCAGCGGTGTCAAATCTTGCGATAAGAATAGCAATTTCGTTATCATACCGTGGGCTGCGGTTTACTCATCAATTCGATCAGATCCGCATGAATAATCTTAAAGGAATTTATAACCAGGAAATTTCGTGATAAAATTGCGATGTAAAATTGTCTTTTGCGTCTTGAAATTGCAAAGGATTTAACAAAAAAATCAAAAACAACAAAATTTCTTCCTTATATTCAAGATGAGATTATTAATGTTGCAATTTTTTAAACCTGATCTTTGTTCGTATAAGCTTGATTTGTTATACCGAGAAGTTTCGTGGACGCGGAACGCTAGGGGTACCAACCCGAAATTTTTGCTATTCCATAGGCGTAGGTCATACAGTAAACTGCAGCAGCAGTTTGGTAACTTACTAGATGTTTCTAGCAAAATCACAGAAATCTAGTGATCATTGGTCACTAGATTTCTGGACTAGAAATCTAGTGAGTAGATTTCCAGTGATTGCTAGTGATCTTACTAGAAACATCTAGTAAGTTACCAAACTGCTGCTGCAGTTTACTGTATGACCTACGCTTATGGAATAGCAAAAATTTTGGGTTGGTACTCCTAGCGTTCCGCGTCCACGAAACTTCTCGGTATATATAAACACAATCGTATTTAAGCTTTATTATAATCTATAGATTTATTATTATTTATTGTTAATATCAAAATCGGTTGGATATAGTGAAAGTCAAACCCATATGAAAAATAAGAACCGGTCATTGTTATATAGGAGCATTAAAAAACATAGTTGTACCAGATAATGAACAATGTCCTGTCCGCTGTCTGGTTGTCCCTGTATTAAGCGGTCAACGTAGGATCTGACACCACTTCACATATGATGATGAGGAAACGCCTGATTTGCTTAATATTAGTTTGCTCGGTAGAGAAGGGGCTGCTGCAATATTAACCATTACTAACGGTCTGAACTGATAATTAATCGTTATGCAACTATACGGTTAATACAAACCAATAATTATCATTCTTATAATAATTGCATATAGGTAACTACTGCGAAAAAATCACACTGAGAATGTGTATTTTGAAAATCCAGAATACCTATTCTCTTTTTATTCGAAAAAATCTAAAAAAAAAAAGGATGATAATTCGAAATCGTCAATGTCTTTAAATTTTAAGAATGTTCTGGAGGTACAATCGACATCAAAACAATAAGACAGACAAAAACCGAATTTGCTAATTTTGGATGATATTAATGAGAAAAATGATTGTATAATATCGAGGAGCGGATATTCCCACAACCTCAGAAAATGAAAAAAAAAACTCTTAATTTAGTGACAGAATTTCGAAAATACCAACAATCATGAAAAGTTGTAAAAACATTTTACAAGTATATCCCACCGCAACTATACGTAGTATGGGAATCTCTCCTATAAAATTTTCTCCGTGTACAGAATCCCACAGAGTACTCCATCATTTCTTAAAGCAAATAGATCCATTGATCTAATTCAGGCTCACATATAAGATAGATAGATATATACCTACTACATATATCTGGTCTGGTATGGTCTGGTCTAGTCTAGTGTGTACCTACCTACTATCTATATCTGCGCGCAATTCTCTCTTTGGTGCCCTTGGGGATGCTGGTTCGTGGGTGGGTGACGAGCAGTAGTGAATTTCAATGAATATTCATGGGGTTTTCAGAGTCTGAAGAATTTCAAAAGGTCGAGTGATAAAGCTGATTGTTTTTTCAACTAGTTCTAGTATGTTTAAATTCTGCGAGTCCTTATTTTTTTTTTTTTTTTTTTTTACCGCGATTAGACGTTGTATGAATTAATTTTTCCACTATACATAGATATCCCTTCTCTGATGCCAAAAATGCATTAAAAAAAAAAAAAAAAAAATTCACGACCAATCGCGTTAGATTTATATTTTGATAAAAAAAAAAAAAAAGACTAGTTTGCTTTTTTTCTACTTTTTATGCTATTTTCATGTTTAAAAAAAAAAAAAAAAAAAAAAAAAATTATATATGCCTTTTTTTGGAATTGGAGACGCTATATATTTATCTGAACCGTTGGATCGACCGACGCGGAAATCATATTGTTTAACTCGAGTTCTTGTGTTATGTTAGTTTTTAATTGGGTTGCGGACCTATTTTTAATTACACGAGGGAAAACAACAGAGTAGGATAAAGAATGGAATAGAATAGAAGAGATGATATAATATAATTTAATATAAAATAAAATAAAATAAAATAAAATAAATGATATGATATGATATGCGGTTAACCGCCAATTTCAAACTAACCAACATCGTTTCATGTATATACAAATTGCTTCCTGGATCACAATTTACATATACTATATTATATATTTGCGTATCTATACGTTGATGAATGACATATTATACCTTACTGACGAAGAGAACCTGCATACACGTGCGAGTATATACTATACCGTCTCGTAAATTAATTAACTGTTATTTTAGCACGTGACAACGTTTATTCGTTCAATTGGTATAATATATATATAGTATATACTACACGTATGTATATGCATATAGACAAACAGGTAGTACCCGTATATTAGAACTAAGAATCAATGAACCTAATAGAATATTAGCGATGATTTATTGCTCGTTTATTATAGACGATAATATGGTGAGCGTCGTGTCGTTGAGAAAAAAAAAAAAAATGATATACAAATTATCAACTTGAATTATTATTATTTATTTATTTATTTATTTATTTATTTATTGATCGCTATTAATGATTCGATTTATATTCAATAATAGATTATGATGAGAGATTTTCATCAAGTTTAATTATATATCGTTGAATCAATCGTTTTTATAAGATTATAATACATATATATATTAGGGTGTGCCAAAAAAAAAAAAAATTTATTTTTATTTCTCGTTTCCCATGTGAAAAATGATTGCTTTCATGAATTTTGAGAAACGTCGTCGAAAGGGGGCTCTGACAAAAAATGTTCAAAGGTGTCTCAGTCGACCAGAAATCATAGTGATTTAGGCACCTGCTAGACTCAATTGATCGAAAGCCCCCTTCGCGAGGTGAAATTTCACAGCAAGTTGAATGAAATCATAAGGTGGTACGGGAAATACACTAATAAAAAATGCTGTTTCAAGAAGAAAATTAAAAAAAAAAAAAAAAGTATGTGTTCATAGTTTAATTTTTAACAATTCTGTATCCTTTTTCTACTTATTATACCACATGCTGAAACAGCTGAATGTTATTTAATATTTCAATTGCCGAAAGGGGAATGCTGAGAATCAAGTTTAAAAGGTGCCTCATCAGTATGACTTCTGGTCGAGTGAGACACCACTTTGCATTTTTTCTCAGTGCCCTCCTTTAGCGAGACTTCTTATTTCATAAAACCACTTCGATTTTTGATGTGGGAGATCAAAAAAAAAAAAAAAAAGTTTTTTCTGGCACACTCTAATATATATATATATATATATATATATTAGACCGGTTCAAAAAAATCGACTATTCTTTTTCTTTCAATTTTCGCATTGAAATACTTTCGGGGGGCTGAGAAAAGATGCCTGTTAAAAGCGGAGCTCTTAATATTAAGATTTAGAGGTCGCTCATCGCGGATTTCTATTTTCCATTTAAATAGCATAGGAATTTTATTTTTTTTTCTTCAGAATTTCGTAGCTCACAAACCAATGAACGAATCCAAATGACTCTTACATATTTTGATAGGGGATTGAACACTCTAAAAAATGTATCTATCATTGTGGAAAAAAAATCACAAAAAAAAATAATTATCTCAACTATAAATCGAAATTTGACCTTGAATAACTTTGGAAGGAGTCAATTTATCAAAAAATGATAAGAGAAGCTTTTTGTAGAGTGTTCGATTTCCTATGAAAATATGTTTGAGTCATTTGGATTTGTTCATTGGTTTGTGAGCTACAAAATTATTAAAAAAAAAAAAAAAATTTCCTATGCTATTCAAATGGAAAATAGAAATCCGCGATGAGCGACCTCTAAATCTTAATATTAAGAGCTCCGCTTTTAACAGGCATCTTTTTTCAGCCCCCCGAAAGTATTTCAATGCGAAAATTGTAAGAAAAAGAATAGTCGATTTTTTTGAACCGGTCTAATATATATATATATATATATATATATATATATATTAGGGCTAATCATTTTGGGGTCATATTTTTTGATTTGCCCTCGCACCCCTCAAAATGTGAGTGTATGAGGTCAGTATTACTACCTATCAATGATAACTAAGGTGCGATTTTTTTTGGCGTGGCCCATTGCAAAAGTATTTTTCCCATTTAAATAACACGGGAAATGTTTTTTTATTTTATTTGGAATTTTATTTCGTTCTAACGAATCATCGTGTTGTAAAAATCAACACATATTCTTGTACGAAATTGAACGATCTCCAAAAAAGGTCTGATACGATTTTTCGCTAGGTCGAAAAAAAAGTCGTCATATACCGTTTGAGGTTGAACTTTAACCTTCAATAACTTTCAAACGAGTGGACTTAGCGAAAAATCATATCAGACCTTTTTTGGAGATCGTTTAATTTCCTACAAGAATATGCATTGATTTTTACAACGTGATGATTCGTTACATTGGAATAAAATTTCAAATTAAAAAAAAAAACATTTCCCGTGTTATTTGAATGGGAAAAATACTTTTGCAATTGGCCACGCCAAAAAAAAATCGCACCATGGTCATATTGATAGGTGCTGATACTGACCTCATACACTCACATTCTGAGGGGTGCGAGGGCAAATCAAAAAATATGACTCCAAAATGATTAGCCCTAATATATATTAGGGTGATTTTTTTTTTTCGACTATTTTTTTTTTTTAGTCCTCACGTGAAATTTGGTTGAAAATGTCGAAAAAAAAATTCCCTGGAAGTTACAGCTCTTAATATTAACTTTAAGTACTTTCCCAAAGCGTGCGAAGATTTTACATTTAAAATACACGTAAATCGAGATTTTTTTTTTTTTCAAATTTCTATAACTCAGCCGCATTTCAAGCTATTACATTGGTCTTGATCTTGATTTACTCAGAATAAAATACTCCACAAAAGTTCCCAATGCGGCCAAAGTGTAACTTGTACTGGTGAGTTGATACGGGTCGCTGAAGTTGATTTTTACCCAAAAAATTCTCGGTTATCGGTACAAGTTACACTTTGGCCGCCACGGGCACTTTTGTAGAGTATTTTATTCTGAGTAAATCAAGATCAAGACCAATGTAATAGCTTGAAATGCGGCTGAGTTATAGAAATTTGAAAAAAAAAAAAAAAAAAACCAATCTCGATTTACGTGTATTTTAATTGGAAAATCTTCGCACGCTTTGGGAAAGTACTTAACATTAATATTAAGAGCTGTAACTTTCAGGGAAATTATTTTTCGACATTTTCAACCAAATTTCAGGTGAGCACTAAAAAAAAAAAAAAAAAAAAATAATCCTAATAGACATATGTGTAGGTATGTACCTACATGAGTATTAAATCTCGGGAATTCCCGTTTTATTTTCAATCTGTTTCTTCCCCCGTTTGTGTATGTTAAATTATCGTTTTGTTACTATTTCTACACCTGTTTCATTCGCACATATGCGTTGGCGTATATTATAGATATAGATAGAAAATATACGAGATATTGCCACACTGTGTTACGTCAATAGAGTGTAATTATATATATATATATATACATAAGAGTTTATTTTTGTCATTTATTTATATTGCCTGTCTGATATTATGGCATAAGGTCGTATAATTTTTTTTTTTTTTTTTTCCTTCATGCTGTAATTCGCTATAAAAATTATAAAAACTCGTAAATAATTCGAAAATAAGAATTTCTAATCCTGGAAAGTAAAATTTCGTATCTGAGTGCAGATACTACAAACTTCTGTTTCTAACTTGTATTATTACAACAACAACAACAAAATCTCTAAAAAAAAAAAAAAAATCTATAACATATATATTCCGTTTTTTTGTTTTTTTTTTAAATTTAATAAATTTTTTTTTTTTATATTTTAAGGCGGATACGACCTTCTGTTTTCAATTGTTAAATTAGTCATTACTCAATTTTTTTTATCAAAATTTTTATGTTTTTACTTTTACAAATGACAGAAATAGTCGTAGGTATATAATATAATGTCGTCAGTACGACCTTCTGGAATTAGTTGACGTGATTATTTTTCGTTCAATTTAGTCCGAAAAATAGTTTATTTGGCCAATTTTCAATTCAAACGTTTTCGAAAATATTAAAATAAGTTCTTCGCGTAAATACATTATAGGAAAAAAAATTATACGATCTAGTAATGTGAAAAATGTCCAATGGTCGTATAATATCGTTTACGATCTTTATGCTATTAGACACGCATTTTTTTTTTTTTTTTTTTTTTTTTTTTTTTTTTTTTTTTTTAAGATAAAATTTTTTGGCGAGATCAATTTTCAGTGAGGTTCCCCCGCTTTGACCCGTTAACTTACTCTACATAACGATCAATGCTTGTTTTTTTTTTTTTTTTTTTTTTTTTATCAGATATAGGTAGTATCATTTTTTCTTTCTTTTACTCTTATAGTCTCTGCTGGTTCAAACGCCTACTTCAATCTTCTCATCATACATATATATGATATATATACCTACATATATACAGTATATAATGCAATTAAACCAATTCTTCATGCTTCATGAATTCAAGGTCAATCGATGTAATTTTTAAACCTCGATATACCTATATATGTAGACGCACAGATGGTTATGCACATTATACTACTATATGATGTAGGTATGTATTATATCAAGGTTGTTAACAAAATGTCGATATTTTTATATATATATATTTTTTTTTTCCATCACGTGGAAAATGGTAAAAGAAAAATTTTCTCCAAATCTGAACTCTGTAGATTTATTTTAAAAGGAAGCTCAAGCCATTTTTAGCTAATTTTCCAAAATGTACCTAATATCGTGGTTTTTCTACTACTTTTAAATGTGAAAAACCATAATATTGGAGTTAGTAGAATTATTACGAAAATAAGCTAATCATGGCTTGAGCTCCGTTTTAAAATTAATCCATAGATCTCATATTTGGAGACAAAAAATTTCTCGCCATGTATTAACATTTTTTACGTAATGGGGAAAAAAAAAAAAAAAAAAAAATACAAAAATATAGACTTTTTAAAAATTACTCTATTATCTATAATGCATACCTATAACAACTGTTATCGTTGCTCAAACTTTAGACAAGCTCGGTGTGTTGTGTTTACTTATTTGTTCATTTCTTACGTATGCGTTTATAATTTTTTTTTATAGATAATCTTACTATCGCGAAAAATATATTGTTGATTAAAATTCGTGTTATCGAGGTTGATTTCCGGTTATAAATAATCCTCTGGATATCTATATAAGGTAGATATATAATATGGTATACGTATCTGGTAAAATAAATGAATATTTCCTCTTTTTTATACCTTATACATACTATTTGAATATACTAATTGAAATTCATTATTATTCGTGAATATATATTCCTAATGAATTTATTATTGTTTATGTACATACAATAAGAAGAGCGTTAAGATGCGCAACACAAACGATCCTTTCAAATCGTGTAGTATATTTAAGAATTTCCAGCTATACATAGTTAATTTCTCGGCGTGAAAGTCGAGTGAAAGAGAAGAGAAAAGGAAGCGTAGCTGCAATGGAGCATATCTGCGAAAGGGCTGATATTATTCGAGTCAAATGCGAAAGTTGGAATAATGAAAATAACTATGTTATATATATATAGTCTGAAATATGGTTTTTCGCATTCCCAAGTCATCGACCTCTTTTGGAACAATTTATTTTGCAATTTTGCTAATTTGATAAATTTTTTAATTAGCCTAATTAAACAATTTTTTAAATTAGTCTGATATAAATTTATCGTGCTGCTGGCTAGCTTTTAAGCAAAATTTACAACGTTTCTTGATAAAAAAAAAAAAAAAAAAAAAAAATATACAAAATACAAATAAAATGAACAAAAATGGATAAAAAATTTTCTTTCGAAATTTGGAATTAATTGTATAAAAAAAAAATATACATATATATCGATGGCCTAATGCCAAACGGGCGTAAGCGGCAAAAAAAAAAAAAAAAAAAAAAAAAATCCGTTTTTATAGTGGCAAAATCTTTTTCATGCAATGTAGAATCTTTTGGGCATATCCGCAAAAAAAATATTTTTTTGTCGCTTACGCCCCTATGGAATTAGTCCATCGATATATACAGACAATTTTCGACATTAATGATTTTTGCTATCGAATATTCTTCGCGACACATTATTTCCACATTTTTTATAATTTCGGCAAGATTCTTCATTAGTTTATTTCTCCGGGCTTCGCTGTACAGCGAGAGAAAGTAAAGTATAATCAAGTTTTGTGCGTTTGTGAGAATAGAGATATACATACCTGTGGGATTCATGATCTTATTTTACATAAGTATCTAAATACTCAGGTAAACGCGTAGCTAATTATGTATACCTATTTATATATCTATATAGTATATACTAGGTATAATATAATACTATATAGTTTCGTGGGAGGCATGCGTCTGCAGGCTGAAACTAAAAGTAAATTTATTTCATAAATGGGATACGAAATCGAGTTCAGCGATGCGAGTCTAAAAAATGTTTGCTCTTTGCATCTGATAATAAGAAAATAAGAAAATAAGAAGATGATATAAAAAAAAAAAAAAAAAAAAAAAAAAAAAAAAAAAAAAAAATCGTCTCTCTTCTATATTACTTTCTGCAAAAAAAATCTCATTCACATTTCATTTTATTTTTCTAGCTCCTCGAATCTAATTTTATGGAAAATTAATTGGAACATTTATGTGATCTATGTTCTGCTCGGTCGATATTATATAAACTAGCAGTATAATATCTCGTTTTGCATTATTCATGCGGATTTATACGACACGTTATCTATAGCACAATTTCGATTGCAAAAATTTTCAAAAAATAATGCAAATCGATACCATTAAATATTTAAATATATTTCACTGATCATAAAGATCAACAGAAAATATCATAGAATCGTTTTTCGCTTCAACCTAGTTTTCTATAAAATATTATATTTTCTCTATAAATCTGGATATAAAAAAACTAACTAAAATAATTTATTGAAAGCGGATTGAAAGGAGCAGCTCTATACCTTTCATTTTGCGAATTTACCTCTAGTCAACTCTAACTTCTCGAAGTGTACCGATTCCGATGTTACCTATAACTATATCTGATTTGGTGTGTATCCGCGAGAAAGACCGATGAAAATACCGCTCGTTTGTTACGGTCATTGCCTCTGTTCTCGCCTGTTGAAATAATTTCACGATGCTCTGTTTGTTGGTCAACCAATTCTTACGTAATCTAATTAGTATCGCATGGTTGTAGAGGATATCTCGTGCTTCGAGCTATAGACGAGACCTTTAGAACATAATAGCACGATTTCACTTCTTAGAATTCACTCGGACTTTGCCTATACGGATTATTACACCCGTTTACTTCATAGCAATTAATTACAGATCGTAGTAACTATTTAGTTTTATTTAACCCATCGTCAATATATTATATTATATTTTATTTGATGCAGTCGAATGAGCTGTTGGAATTTTCATTCAAAAATTGCATTTTTTTAGCAATAGCATTTTTTTTTTTTTTTTTTTTTTTTTTTTTAAACCCTAATTCGGTAGGGGAGAGCGGGGCAAAACGGGCAGCGGGGCAAAACGGGCACCTCGGCCAAATTTTCGAAATTAAATTCAGAAAAAAATCAAAATTCATTGGGAAACAATTTTTATTGAAAAAAAAAAAAAATCTAAAATTTTCCAACATTTTTTTTTATTTTTCGGGGGAGCTGCCCGTTTTGCCCCGCTCTCCCCTATATGTCTGTTTCCTCGTATAAACTGTATCGGGGCATTAATTGGCGCCGGGTCGAAGTTCCAAATTTTAATATTACCGATTAAAAAAAATGTTTAAACTTATATAAAAACACCGAGGATTCCAAATTTCAAAAGCTATAAAGACCCTAAAGAGACCAAAAATCATCTTGAAATTTATTAATTGGAAAAAAAATTTCAAACTCTTATCAATTATTTATGACGTCAAAGTTATCGGATTTAAGTAAATAAAATGGATTTCCTTGAATCAAGTGGGTTTTGATTAGAATGAACTATCTATCTTTTGTCTTTACATCTAATTCTAAGAAACAGACTGGGAAATTTTTGGGTTTCTGAAATTTTCTGAGAATTCAGCGTCTGTGGGTATTTTAATGAAATCGAAATTTTAATTTTATGAACTTCAAAACGTTTTAATGAAAATTTTGAATCGTCTTAAAATGATTTCGGAATTTTTACCGGCCGTAACTTATATTATTATTAAGAATTTGTTTATAATACATATAAAGCAATATTTTTTTGTTACGTTCAATTGATGTATTCATTTGTTTTTTGTTATAGAACGTAGGAATACGTAATTCAATCATTTAATAGCAAACACGTAATACTATACATCGCTATACTACCTATAAATTAAACGTAACTTTTTCTATCGCCTATTAATTATATATACAGAGAAGAAACCTTGATACTGCACAGTCGATGCGCCTAACTGCGCATGCGCCAAATAATTCAATTTTATTGGTCAGTGAGATGGTCCCGCGATAATATTATGACGTATGAGGCAGGGGTGCCAACTTGCGAAAAATGAAGCAAGAGCTGTCAAACTTTCGCGCGTAGACTAGTCAGTTGAGGTTTTGTTGTTTTTCATTTTTATTTAACGTGAATTATCAAAATAAAAGTGGCATCGATTAGCAATCTTGAATAAAATAGTCCATATCGGAAGATAATTCAATCGAATCGAAGCAAGCAATCAACTGTTCGCAATAAATTGCGACAGTCGAACATCAAGTTTCAATAAATCTTCTCAAGCCTTTCCGAATCGCTAACGCAATTATTTGAGATTATAACCTCAAAAATTCGTATCAATTACATCGCCGCCAAAAACAAAGTTTGACAGCTAAAACTCGGGATGGCTAACCTGCCTCAGCGGACGACGAAGCTCGCGCATGCGCAGTCAGGCACTTCGACTGTGCAGTATCAAGATTTCTTCTCGGTATAAAGATCGAATATGAGGTATACGCGATTATCTTAAAACCGGATAAATTAAGATTAAGTATGCGCGACCTTCGCATGACAATGTACCTTGTCTGGGTCAAAAGCCCTGGCATTGAGCCCGCCTGGGTGTTGCTGCGCTATCCATATACCGCAGTTATTGCGTAAACAATTGTTGTTATAATTTTTCTATATATATACATATAATATGTATAAAATCATATACCTGCAATATTTATTACACAAACAACAATTCATTACATGTTATCATTATCAAGTCGGTGAATTGTATATACCGCGATTATAAAAATAAAAATAGAAATATGAAGCATATATTATAAAAGCTCTAGTATAACATATGAAGTTTTTTTTTTTTTCATTTCCCGCAAGAAAATATAATTTATACACATTTGTGGTTTTTTTTTTTTTTTTCTTCTCATCCGGTTTATAGATCATTATCTTTTTTCCTATCCGATATTTGACACGTGTGACTGGCTAATCAGTCTCAGGTACGTATATATTGGCCATTTCATCAAATTCTGTACGCAAATCCGGCTTCCAAATTTTTGATTCTTTTTTTTTTATGATTTCTTCGCATTATTTAGGTGTCAACGAAGAGATTCACCGAGTATAAAAGATCGCTGACTTCGGTTAATAGGGGTTTCCGTAATTACTATAGATTTTGCTGCGAAATTTTCCAATACAATTAAACGGTTCAAAAAATGTTTGAAAACAAAATCAAAAACACGGTAGTCGATCGGAAATTTTCTGAAATTTTCGAAAATGATGATTATTTTCTTTTCATAATTTTCTTAAAATGTCAATTACACCATGTTGCCCATCGATTTTTGGAAATCCGAATTTTTTTTTCGGAAAATTTAGAAAATTTCCGATGAAAATCATATCTAAAAATTTTCCGCTCGTTCACCTCCAAGTCACAGTTACGGTTTAAATGAAATTTGAGTGTTCTTTGTCATTATTTGTCCACTTATTCATTGTTACTCTTTCATTTTTGACTTGGAGGTAAGCGAGCGGAAAATTTTTAGACATGATTTTCATCGGAAATTTTCTGAATTTTCCGGAAAAAAAAAACTCCGATTTCCAAAAATCGATGGGCAACATGATGGAATTAACATTTTAAGTTTTATTTTTTGAATTTCGCGCTCAAAATGAGAAGTGAGAAGAAAATGATTATCATTTTCGAAAATTTCAGAAAATTTCCGATCGACTACGGTGATTTTAATTTCGTTTTCAGGCATTATTTCAACCGTTTAATTATATTGGAAAATTTCGCAGCAAAATCTAGTAATTACGGAAACCCCCATTAACTGAAGTCAGCGATCTTTCATACTCGGTGAATCTCTTCGTTGATACCTAAATAATACGAAGAAATCATGAAAAAAAATCAAAAATTTGGAGGCCGGATTTGCGTACATAGGATTTGGTGGAATGGCCAATATACAGACTGGTATACATATCTCTACACATATCGCGTCACTAATGCCATAAGGTCGTAAGCGCCAAAAAATTATTTTTTTTGCGGGTATGCCCAAATGAGGTTATATGGCACGAAAAAGATTTTGCCACCAAAAACACGAAATTTTTTTTTTTTTGGCGCTTACGACCTTATGGCATTAATGACGCGATATAAACATAAAATATATATCGCGTTCCTAAAACCAAAAGGGCGTATAAAAAAAAAAAAATTCTCTAATCAACCTAGAAATGTTAGAAATAAGGAAATATATTGAAAGAATGAAAAAAAAAAAATAAGTTGAAAAAAAAAATGATACGCCCTTTTGGTTTTAAGAATTTTTTTTTTTAAAGCCTAAAGGGCGTATTTCAAAAAAAAAAATTTTTTTTCATTCTTTCAATATATTTCCTTATTTCTAACATTTCTAGGTTGATTAGAGAATTTTTTTTTTTTATACGCCCTTTCGGTCTACAGAACCAAAAGGGCGTATGATTTGAGATACTCCCTTTTGGTTTTAGGAACGCGATATGTACTATGTCTGCATATCTCGGTTAATCCGATGATCAAATCATCATCGATTCGTCAAAAATCCGATTATAAAAACAAAGCTTATTGTTAGATAAAGATTAATAGAGAAGACCTTGGCGGTATCTTATCTTGCGGTAATCAAAAATCTGTTCTTTATACAATCGCGGATTCGTCATATGAGCGGTGGTTTTCTTTATATTATTTCTTTATCAGATCCGTCTATAGCGCCACGTCGATGACTCGTATATATATATATATATATAAATAAATATAGTACTATATATATATATTTATTGTTAAAACTTACTCCCATACTACAATATTTGTACCATAATTTTTTATTATTATTTTATTTTTTGTCTCAATTCTATCATCGCGATATAATATGACTTTTGTGCGATCTATATAATATTTATTTGCTTGCATCACGCTGCAGTTGTCATATTATAATGTACATAACAAAAAAAAAAAAATAATAATATTTCACAGTCAACAATCTACTTCCCTTTTTTTTTTTTTTTTTTTTTTTTTTTTTTTTTTTTTAATTATTCCGAGGAAGTATATAGAATCAATTATTTCGCGCATAGTGTCTGCTCGTCATTGCGTTATAATTCGCGCATATATTAATATTATTGATCAATATACATATAATATAATGAATTTTTTAATCGATGGATATATAAATTCTTACTCGATTATTTTTATGCTCCGATTTTGTTCAATTTATTAAGTATAGTAGGTAATTCATAGCTCAATTTTTTAGCTTTAAAGCTGATATATCTAATATATTATTATATACGTATACCTATATATGAGGTATTCCACGCCGTTTCGAACGGTCAAAAAAATCACCGCTTCCGAAAAAATCGTAATTTGGTCCTCGAACACAACTATATCGAAAGAATTTTTGTGAATTTTTTCAGAATTTTCGGATTGCATTTGTGGATTTTTTCCAAATTCCAACTTTTTTTACAAACTTCCGTATCTCAAGAGTATAAGATCCTACAAGAAAATTTATGAGACACAAAAGTTGCAGTTTCGAATCAACTTTCTAAAAAATTTTTTTTGGGAATTTCTCGAATCCCAAAAATAGCAATTTTTATCAAAAATACACAAAAATCGATTTTTCAATCAATACGTCACCTTCGATTTGCCTCGATAAATCACAGAAAATACTCTCAAGTGTGGAGAACAACCCCGTATTTTTTTTGAGATGGGTGGCGCAATCGTTTGGAAGATATGCTTTATTAATTTTTTTCTCAGAAGAAAAAAAAAAAAATTTCAGAAAAAAAAAAATTAATAAAGCATATCTTCCAAACGATTGCGCCACCCATCTCAAAAAAAATACGGGGTTGTTCTCCACACTTGAGAGTATTTTCTGTGATTTATCGAGGCAAATCGAAGGTGACGTATTGATTGAAAAATCGATTTTTGTGTATTTTTGATAAAAATTGCTATTTTTGGGATTCGAGAAATTCCCAAAAAAATTTTTTCAGAAAGTTGATTCGAAACTGCAACTTTTGTGTCTCATAAATTTTCTTGTAGGATCTTATACTCTTGAGATACGGAAGTTTGTAAAAAAAGTTGGAATTTGGAAAAAATCCACAAATGCAATCCGAAAATTCTGAAAAAATTCACAAAAATTCTTTCGATATAGTTGTGTTCGAGGACCAAATTACGATTTTTTCGGAAGCGGTGATTTTTTTGACCGTTCGAAACGGCGTGGAATACCTCATATATATATATATGTATATCATTCCGTTCACGTACGAAGACAATAAATTTCGATTATTAAACCGACATTTGAACGAACTTGATTCTCTAGTTCAAGTACCATGTACTTAACTCTTACCTATATCATATAACCGTATTATAGCTATATGTATAATTTAAAGCGCAAAAATTTTCAGCACAGTTATTATTATTATTAGTTTGATTTAAGAAATCGCCTATCATATATATATATATATATATATATATATAATATAATAAATATTATAATGTAGGTAATTGGCGCACCGCGCGCGGTGACGACCTCATCCAAGTTAAGATTTCTCGCTAAATGACGCCACATATCATTCCTACATATCTATCGCAGCTATATACGGATTCCAGTCCGATTGTGTCAAGTCCGTAAACAACGATCTCATCAATAACTCCTCCGCTCGTTCATATACATAATATACATTTATGTATTAAACATATGTATAATATTAAGAACGATATAAGTAATACTCTCTGCCCACTTCAAAGGCTATAGAATTATTTTTATTTTTACAGATAAATTTAACAGTAGTATTTATATACGTATATATTATAATGTAATATCTAGTGTGCAATTATTATTTATGATTAATCATTTTTTTTTTATTTTAATTTTTTTTTAATTTTTTTTTTTTTCTACCGTCTGCACTTGGGCAGAATAAAGAATTACGTCAATGTTAATCTGTACTAGTTATACGTATATTATATCATGCTGCAGGCGGTTTTACTTTATGTTTTACTGCAAGCTTATAGGAGATATTTACCAGACTCACCATAACGACTAGTCGTTCTTTATTTCTTCTTCTTTTTTTTTTTTTTTTTTTTTTTTCTCTCTCTCGTTTTTTCTTTTTCATCATATTTCAACAGAAAAAGCTTAATATAGTTTAACGTTGTGCAAGCTACCGCACGCGCCCTATTAGTTTATAAATATGTACGTATATACGTTTTTAGGATTTTCTATACAGGATATAAAATACCGGCTTAACGGTTTACAAATTTTTCTTCTTTCTTTTTTTTTTTTTTTTTTTCTTGTATAGATTGTGAATTTATTTTCATCTAAAAGATGCAAAAAAATTAAAAATTAATCTATATTTGGTGTAATTATACAAATTTATAAAAGCTCACAAATTATATACCGAGAAGAAATCTTGATACTGCACAGTCAAAGTGCCTGACTGCGCATGCGCGAGTTTCGTCGTCCGCTGAGGCAGGTTAGCCATCCCGAGTTTTAGCTATCAAACTTTGTTTTTGGCGGCGATGTAATTGATACGAATTTTTGAGGTTATAATCTCAAATAATTGCGTTAGCGATTCGGAAAGGCTTGAAAAGATTTATTGAAACTTGATGTTCGACTGTCGCAATTTATTTCGAACAGTTGATTGCTCGCTTCGATTCGATTGAATTATCTTCCGATATGGACTATTTTATTCAAGATTGCTAATCGATGCCACTTTTATTTTGATAATTCACGTTAAATAAAAATGAACAACAACATAACCTCAACTGACTAGTCTACGCGCGAAAGTTTGACAGCTTTTGCTTCATTTCTTGCAAGTTGGTACCCCTGCCTCATACGTCATAATATTATCACGGGACCATCTCACCGACCAATAAAATTGAATTATTTGGCGCATGCGCAGTTAGGCGCATCGATTGTGCAGTATCAAGGTTTCTTCCCTGTATACGAGGATTATATCGTTTATGAATTATTTACACATTTGTGTACATATACACAGAAAGAAAGGTTAACTTGATTCAAGACAATTTTGCGGTCCAAAAATGAAGACCGAAATTTTCTCGGATCAAATCAAAAATTTTCTCGAACCAAGAAAATTGGGACAATTTTCTTGGTTCGAGAAAAATTTTTGATTTGATCCGAGAAAATTTCGGTCTTCATTTTTGGACCGCAAAATTGTCTTGAATCAAGTTAACCTTTCTTTCTGTGTATATATATATATATATATATATATAAAGGTGAAGTTATTTTATATCTCCTCATATGTAATATTCAAGGGTATATATATATATATATATATTTGGAGTATATATATACGCAAAGTTAATGCGCAAATGCAAATAGACATACATACCTATCTACATTTATTTTTATCTACCTATATCACGTACTGTACAGACTCGTACATATTACAGAAATACTGCAATGTCTGTTTTCTGTTGAAGGCAATAATATCGATCCAACTAATCGTGACGGCATAGGTAACTACATATATATATATATATGCTCAAAGCTTACTATATATTATATATAGCTATATACACACGAACAGAAGCTAAAGGGTGGAATAAACTTACGTTTGTTAGAATTTCATTTCTTTCTTACGCGGTTCTACTCTATTCATGCATTTAATAAGTTTTTTTTTTCTTTCATAATTTCCTTGGAAATTAAATACTTTACCCAGATTTTTTAAGCTACTGTAATTATAACTGTAATTTTATAATTAATGTCAAAGTTCATTTTATACGGACGTGTATGTATATATATATATATATAGGTATGTAGATTGTAGTACCTACATCGTTTGCAGTTTAGGTCAAAACTGTGATTACTCCTTTTCATTTTCTATTTTTTT
This sequence comes from Tenthredo mesomela, assembly GCA_943736025.1. Lineage (NCBI taxonomy): Eukaryota > Metazoa > Arthropoda > Insecta > Hymenoptera > Tenthredinidae > Tenthredo > Tenthredo mesomela. Next base: position 31,768,648 of record OX031015.1, on the reverse strand, counting down.
TTTTTTTTTTTTTTTCTTCTTTGTAATTTGTATCCGGTTTGAGTAATTTTTTTTTTTTTTTTTTTCCTCAAGCTATATTGAAGTCGAAATTCTTCGTTGTAAAGAATTTTGTCCATCAGAAGCGAAGATTTTGCCGTTCTATAAAGCCGCACCTAATCTATATTTAGAAACTAATCTGAACGCGTGTTAAAAAGCCGTAGGCAAAGATAGAGACTCGAATTATTATGATTACGCAACGATACTATACAACGCGATTTAAAGATGGGTTCATCTTTACGCGGTCTTATATACGCAGATATTATATACTTGTAACATGAAATATCATACTACTACCTACTTTATTAGTACAAAATTTTACGTAGAAAGTTACAATAAATTTACATATACACGTACATAATAAATATACTAGAAAATATAAAATAAATTAAAAATTATACTTAATTCGTATCAGATTATCGTATACTATTTTTTTTTTTTTTTTTTTTTTTTGGCACATTGGATGTTATACAGCTTATACGAAATTCTGCACCAATACAAATCCCAAATAATTCACACTTCAATACATATTAGGTATGAAATTATTTTTTTATAGTACATATTTTCATTATTTTTTCATTTTCCTTCTGATATATGAACGAATTCGCAATTCTTATGTATATAATTCGACTTTCGACTTGATATGATATTTTCCATGTTAAACTATCTGTTCGATTTATTCAAAGAATTAAATCGCGTAGCTGAAAAAAAAAAAAAAAAAAAAAAAAAAAAAAATCATGAAACTTATGTAGACACAGATATAATCGAATACCTAATTGAAATTACTTTGCTTGATTCGAGCTGACGATGAGATACAAGATAAGAGGAATTTCCGAAGTAGTTAATAATTTCCTGTGAAAAAAGGAAAAAAATAAAATAAAAAAAAAAAAAAAAAATGAAAAAATTAGGAAAGAAAAATCAAAGGCTACATAAAACAGATGGCGATCCTCCACGCTTGTTCACATGTGATAATAACTACACGTATAGTATTAATCGTGGATTCAATGTATAATATATATATATATATATACATATCCACTTTGCTAACACGTGTAAACGATCATATAGAAGGATCTATACGAGCTGCTATGCCACATGGTTTCTGCTTCGGTTATATTATTTTAACCTTCGACTTGTTTTTAATAACATATCTGTCACAAGTCCATTGATCACTAATAAAATATACTACATTATGTATAAATATTATATTAATTAAAAAATATATATGTATATTAGGGTGGCGCAGAAAAACCGACTATTTTTTTTTTTTTTTTTTTTTGAGTCTCGAGTGAAAAAATGTTAGTTTTTGATGTTTTAAGAGCCCTCTCCAAAGGACAGCTCAAAAAAAAAAAAAAATTTTAAGAGGTCGCTCCAAATTTTTTTAAATTTTAAAAATCGTCAAAAATCGAATTTTTTTTTTTTCTCTTTTTTTTTCTCGTTACGGTATAATTTTACAGACCAAAAAAAAAAAAAAATAAGTTTCTGAAAGTTTCAGTTCAAAATTTAAATTTTGAAAGGTCGCTCATAATTTTTTTTAATTTATCAGTGCATTACTTTAGATTTTTTAATTATTCAATTATTAAAAAATTATGAGCGACCTTTCAAAATTCAAATTTTGAACTGAAACTTTCAGAAACTTATTTTTTTTTTTTTGACTGTAAAATTATACGGTAACGAGAAAAAAAATTAAAAAAAAAAAAAAAAAAAATTCGATTTTTGACGATTTTTGAAATTTAAAAAAATTTGGAGCGACCTCTTAAAAATTTTTTTTTGAGCTGTCCTTTGGAGAGGGCTCTTAAAACATCAAAAACTAACATTTTTTCACCCGAGACTAAAAAAAAAAAAAAAAAGTCGGTTTTTTTGCGCCACCCTAATGTATATAATTTTTTTTTTTTTTTTAAATCTGCTCATTAGATCGCCCCTTTCTCTCTTGTAATCAATCAATTTAATTTATCATCATTTTTCTACAGTATGTGTGTATGTATAAAATACTCATATCTTGAAAAATCTAGACAGGCCTATATTGCAGGCTAGCAGATCTAGATGAATTTCTACCAGGGGTATTGGTATATAACCGATTGGAAATATCCTTTTATCAATGATATTATAATCGCTGCGGTGAATGGAAATACCGAAATTTTTAATCCTACGAATAAAATGAAAATAAAAATTGCTTGTTTTAATCTGTGATTCCGCGAATTACATATCTTTGAAAATTTTCATGACATATTTTTGATCGTTAATCAATTTTCAACCGCGTATTCGCTAATACTCGGTTTTATACTCTAATCTATGCATTACTAAAAAAATTAGTGGATCAAATACTGCTACTATCGCTTCGAGTCTATTTAAAGTTTAAAAATTATTTGAGGATTTCTATATAATATGCATGCGGTATCTATCTACAGACTAGAACCATAACTGCTTTTAAATATATAAATGGTTATGGAAACGTGCGCGATACGAACATCGATAAATTAGCACCAATGGTCAATTAAAAAGAGAATCTACATATATATATATATTTTTTTTTTCAATTTATTTTATGCGTGTATGAAAAGACGCGATGAAGTAGTATAGGTAATAAAACTAAATTGAATTAGCGATCAGGAATTAGTCGACAAACCAAATATGATTTCCCATAAACGTTTACGCGGTAATTGTTTAAAAAACGTACTTCACCTGCAGCTGTATTTGAAAATTCTGTTATTTCGACCATACTATGGGTTGAAACTCATTGATTTTTGGTCAAGGCTAACCCTCCTCTGTCCCAGCTGTTGGGCTAAAGTCTCCTGGTTTTCAGCGAACCTTTAGTCCTGCATCGGGAAAGATCGGATAAAAATAATCGGACTCAGTATATTTTATGGAATAGTAGATATATTTTTATTTGGGACAGCGATGTGGTTGATTTTTTGGAAACCCACCTTAGAGAATATGAAAAAAAAAGAAAAAAAAAAAAGAGAAGAAATCTTAATTATTATTGCATGGTGAGCAATATCGGTAAAAAATGTGTAAAATCAAGAATTTCTCCACAAAAATGATGATATTCTGCATAATCTGTTAGTAACATGTGATGTTATTTGCATTTGGGTCAAGGAGAGCATATTTACCGCTAGCTTTAGTGGGTATATCGGAACTTGAAATCCCTATGGACTCTTGAAATCCGGCCAATAGCTGAGTTTTCCAGAATAATTCCTGTGCACGCCTTTTATATCTATAATTTTTATACGATCTGGCGTTGCGCCATTGGTATACATATAGTACTATATCGACTTAACTATAGAGTCTTGCTTAATTCACGTATGCACATACATACATACCATACCTGTCTGATATACCCTGGAAGAAAGCTTTTGTCAACTTTTTACTTATTTCCCGAGAGCTTTGTGCATTATTTCAGGGTGAATGAAACTCTGAAGTGTCTAGAACAGTTCTTTCTTTTGCTACGTACAATAGCAGCAGCAGCAGCAGCAGCAGCAGCAGCAGCAGGTGAAGTGTCCAACGGACTAAAAATTCTTATATTTATTTCCTCCAGGTATACATACATATACTAGGTAGCAGCACCTATACCTAGTACTAATTAACTCTGTCTTTAAGGGGACCAGTACAGCAACTTTGCGAGAAATTATAGTCCGAAATCAATTTATTGAGAACCAAAGTTCATTTCACATCAAATTTTTTTTTCTTTTTCAAAATCATGTGTCGTAAGGATTTTAGAGCACCGTTTGACCGATTCAGGTCATCTTGGATTCATTTTCTTCAGAAAACAAATCCTCGTCATGTGAATGTAGGAATTTTAAAATAAAAAATGATGTCATAAGTTATGATCAATTTACCAAATTTGCAAAAATTATTATCACTCATTTCTTAAATAACTTAGCCAAAACGGAAAATTTTCAAAATTCCTGCATTCACATGATGAGGATTTGTTTTCTGAAGAAAATGAATCCAAGATGACCTGAATCGGTCCAACGGTGCTCTGAAATCCTTACGACACATGATTTTGAAAAAGATAAATATTTTGATGTGAAATGAACTTTGGTTATGAAATAAATTGATTTCGGACTATGATCATTTCTCGAAAAGTCGCTGTACTGGTCCCCTTAAATAAGAGAACAGTTCTAACTTGAAAATTGCTTCTCACCATACTTGAACATATTTCATTTGTCTTCCCCTATTCCTACATCGACACCAAAAGATTTATCTCTATACCTTATACCTGGCACCTAGGGCTTCTTTCGCTAGTTTACTATATCCACGCTTTTCTATATACTAGACTATTATACATGCTTTTATATACATATATATATATATATATATATATATATAGGGGAACTCTTTTCGTTACAGTTGATTACAAAGGGTCAGACTCGATAACACGATCAGACAAAAGAAACCCTAACTTTATCTATCTACATACGTACGTACGTATATTCTGCACAGTTCTTTATCTGTAAATTTCTTTTTTTTTTTTTTTTTTTATTATACTCCTAATCTACGGAAAATTTAGTTGGGAGTTAATAATTAGTCTTGATATAAATAATACGAAGAAATTCTAACGTTTATTATAAACTCTTCAATTTCTCTGTATTGATCGTAGCTACGTACCTACTGTACGTAGGTTCATACTACGGTTTGATATACGAGTGTATGACTCTGCACTTTATTAACCATTGCACGTGAGTATAACTCGCGTATAGCATGTTGATATACCCGAGTCGACTATTGGCTTAGTACGTGTATAGGTATATAAGTTCTAAAACCCTATTGGCCAGGGTATAGTATAGATAGATTGAAAAAAAAAAAAAAAAAAATATCCCAATTGGACATTGCCGGAAACCGGAATTGCCAATATGGTAGTCTTCGGAGTATTTCCGCATCCTGTTTCCTTACCGCACGAAAGATACCTCCGGGGTTATAGATTCAACCAGATATCGCATGTTTTAGTTTACAAAAGATCAGAATTTTACAGAAACTATAAAAAAAAAAAAAAAAAAAAAAAAAATGTTCATTCCTTTTCTCAATGCACTAATTTATTTTCTATTTTATTATTTCATCGTACGTACATGATAATTGGTAGATTAATTATTATTCTTACGCTATAATACAGGTGATATAATTATTGTGTTTGTCATATGTGTATCTAGGAGTCTTGAAGACTATAGTGTCATTAATTTCCATCTATTTATCATATACAAATATAGAAACAGTCATTTAGCACTTTATACGTATATAGGTAGACTACACACGTGATACGTTCTTCATGCGGTACTTAATTATAGATATCTATTACATTCGCATACCGTTTCTTGTTACTTACATGTACAAGTTATAACGACATACCTACCTACATATATATATGTATAAAAGTTTAAGTTTAATTCTCTTGAAAGGAGATAAAAAGAACGCGATAGAGTCTGCAGGTAGACTAATTAATATACACTCTAATTATTAACAACCACACATGTCTCTTTAAACGATTTCAATTTACTCTTGCGAAGTTTTAACTGATACAGTGTCTTGTTATTCTCGTGTTAATTACATTTAAAAAAAAAATAAAATAAAATATATACTACATTAAACAAACAAGATACAAATTTCACTTCGAAAGTTTGGCTATTAACGTACCTATTTTAGTTACTTTATTATTAATTAGTATCTCTGACATGAAATTCATGTTTCACTATATATTCTGTCCCTTCGCCTTATCCATTATGCATCGAACGTTATAGTATCGATTGATTTTTCAAGTTTCGTTTATATTTGTCTTATTTTATTTTATTTATTTATTTATTTATTTATTTATTTATTTATTTATTTATATGTGGATTAGCGGCTATCAAACAGATTTTTGATGTCGATATAAATTATCCACGGTGTTATTGGCGTGGTTTTACACCAGTCCGCACATTATAACCGCGGTGTAATATTCGCGAAGGGTTCTTTGTCCAATCTAGTGTGTCTAACCCGGACCCTAAACCCATATGTAAAAACCGTGAATAATTTAGGATTTTAGAATTTTATTTCTCGATATACTAATTCTCGAAATTTAAGTTGCGAGTTAAAAAAATTCGCGAAGTTTAATTATTGGCATAACTAGAATAGCAACAGATGTATATTGTATATATGTACAATCGAACGATGCGGTTATAAATTACATATGGTATACCTATATCACACTGTAAATTGCTACAGCTGGTAGACCGTATTGTTTCCATCTCATCTTAGGAAAGAGATCATTTAAACCCACGCGTGAACGAAAAAACACGAAATTTATACAAATTTCTATTGAATGTCGCGATTCAATTTACATATCTTTTGAAATTTTATTAGATTTTTTTTTTTTTTAAACTGATATTAGTATATAGATAACGAAATTTTGCAAGGATTGATTGGATTGATTGCGGAACAGTTACTAAAAAAAAAAAAAAAAAAAAAAAAAATTGTCGAAATTAATTTTTTTTTTTTTTTTGTGAATAAACTAATAAGAGTTTGCTGAAATCCTTAGTTCAGACTAGAACCAGCTATCAGAAAAATATCTGAGAAAAAGTTTGGTTCGATCGAATCAACGATTAGTTACTTATTAGGTACACAATATCGAAAATGAAATACTTGTTAATTATTAGCTATACGCGTGATTATATCTGGCAGAAAAATTGAGTAAGAATTTTATCATACGTTTTATTGTGGGGATATATGTAGTTTCTAACACATTTTTCACCCTGCATTTATATAGAAAGTATCGCGATTTGAAATTAGCGCTTACGGTTAGTTCATAATCACTAATGCCATAAGGGCCTAAGCGCCAAAAAAAAAAAAAATTTCGTATTTTTGGTGGCAAAATCTTTTTCGCGCCATATAACATCGTTTGGGCATATCCGCAAAAAAAATAATTTTTTGGCGCTTACGACTTTATGGCATTAGTGACGCGATATATAAAATATATAGTTTGAATTAAAATTCTCTTTGAAACGTTACAAAACTAACAACTTATAAGAAAACCGAACAGCCTTGAAGACAGCCTTGCCCCAGGCGGCGGTGTATATGTACATACATTTCATTATACATATAGGCAGATATGTCTGGCTCCACATCACATCACGCCACGCCATGCCCACCTCGGTAATGTTATTTACCTACATACTTGTAGGTTTACATGCGATAAAACGCCATTTTAGAAATCCTCAGGCCGCAAGAAGCTGCTGCTGGTACTCGTACTGGTACTGGTACTGGTGCTGCTACTACTACTTACTCGGCCTAGAAAATCTACCTTTTCGAAATTCCGCGATAGTATAAAACGATCACACGTCTTGTTGTACCTGTTCGGAATTTTATTCGGTGATTGAATTCGCGCGCTGTGTATAGTTTCAGGCCTGCTTTAATCAAACGGTATACATACTATATACTAACAAAACAGTTGCGTGTCTTCACCTGTTATACGTCCAGGTACATATAGGGGAGAGCGGGGCAAAACGGGCAGCGGGGCAAAACGGGCAGCTCCCCCGAAAAATAAAAAAAAATGTTGGAAAATTTTAGATTTTTTTTTTTTTTTCAATAAAAATTGTTTCCCAATGAATTTTGATTTTTTTCTGAATTTAATTTCGAAAATTTGGCCGAGGTGCCCGTTTTGCCCCGCTGCCCGTTTTGCCCCGCTCTCCCCTATATATTAGGGCTAATCATTTTGGGGTCATATTTTTTGATTTGCTCTCGCACCCCTCAAAATGTGAGTGTATGAGGTCAGTATTACTACCTATCAATGATAACTAAGGTGCGATTTTTTTTGGCGTGGCCCATTGCAAAAGTATTTTTCCCATTTAAATAACACGGGAAATGTTTTTTTATTTTATTTGGAATTTTATTTCGTTCTAACGAATCATCGTGTTGTAAAAATCAACACATATTCTTGTACGAAATTGAACGATCTCCAAAAAAGGTCTGATACGATTTTTCGCTAGGTCGAAAAAAAAGTCGTCATATACCGTTTGAGGTTGAACTTTAACCTTCAATAACTTTCAAACGAGCGGACTTAGCGAAAAATCATATCAGACCTTTTTTGGAGATCGTTTAATTTCCTATAAGAATATGTATTGATTTTTGCAGCGCGATGATTCGTTAGAGTGGAATAAAATTTCAAATAAAAAAAAAAAACATTTCCCGTGTTATTTGAATGGGAAAAATACTTTTGCAATGGGCCACGCCAAAAAAAATCGCACCGTGGTCATATTGATAGGTGCTGATACTGACCTCATACACTCACATTTTGAGGGGTGCGAGGGCAAATCAAAAAATATGACCCCAAAATGATTAGCCCTAATATATATATATATATATATACTTACTTAATCAGGTATAGGTATTTACTTCGAAACAAATCTAAATCCATGCATATACAAGCAATTTAAATTCGAAATCCTTAGGCGCGTCGAGTGGAACTCTTGCTTCTAATTACTCTTAAGAAATCAACCAGCATTCCGAAATGCAATTTACTCAGTTAGTTAGTTAGTTAGTTAGTTAGTTAACTAGTTCGCATACAGCTTATAAACATTCTGGTACTTAAAAACTTGGCTATTTTTCTTTGAGGTAAAAGATATCTATACATTTTTCGAATATCTTAACTCCTGATGGGGTCTATAGGTACAGATAATTATATACTAATTCCTGTACTTTAACGTCACATCCACGAATTGAGTAAAATAGTTTGAACTAAATAACTTAAAATTAGTAACTCAAGGAACTTTTTTTTTCATCCATTTTTTTATCCCATAGATTTAAGAGTTTAGTTGCGTGAAATAACTGTCGCCGTAATACGAATATACACATGCGATATTCGGAAGCAATGATATCGACTAACATTCAATATAGTTATTAGGGTGCTTTTTTTGGAAACGACTATTTTTTTTTTTTTTTTGCAACACCCCATTGAAAATCTTGTTGTAGACGTAGAAAGGGGAATACTGTCCAATTTTTAGCTCTTAATTCCGATTCCAGTACTCGCGTTTTTCGTTTTAAGTTTTTCCATGCTAAAAGCACATGTGAACATTACGACTTTTTCTTTAGTCGCGCACAACTCAGCCGCATTTCAATGGATTGTTCTCATCCAAGACTCATTTGACAGAGAATTTAGTGTTCTTCAAAAGTGCCCAAGATAGTTTGACTGACTTGAAAATATTGAACTTGACATTTTGTTGAAATTTTATATTTAAAAAAATCAAAGTCCTTATATCTTTTGAAATACTGGTTTGAGAGACTTTATGTACTGAACTTTTTTTTGTAGAGAAATAAATTTCCTACAAAATTGTTCCAAATTTTTTTTTTCCAAGTCAAACTGTTTATTCGCCCACAGCGAGAAAGAAGAATTATGCATAAAATCGACTTTGGAGGCTCACACAAGTGCGGCGGTTGAAACCACAGCCAAACTACCAATGGCACTTTTGAAGAACATTAAATTCTCTGTAAAATGAATCTTGGATGAGAACAATCCATTGAAATGCGGCTAAGTTTTGCGCGGCGAAAGAAAAAGTCGCAATGTTTACATGCTTTTAGCATGGGAAAACTTAAAAAGAAAAGCGCGAGTGCTGGAATTGAAATGAAGAGCTAAAAATTGGACAGGATTCCCTTTTCGACGTCTACAACAAGATTTTCAATGGGGAATTGCAAAAAAAAAAAAAGTCGTTTCAAAAAAAGCACCCTAATTATTAGTTATAGGTTCTGTATAGCATATGTTTTTTGTTTTTTTTTCAAATATATAACGTCGTCTCTGCATCAGCGTTTGTTAATTAGTATTCCCTACGTATTTATCCGGACAATCGATCGGTGCATCAGTATGGTATTATCGTTTGATGCCAACCTCGAATGCCTGTGAGTAAAATTTCGGCTTCTGGCTCGTGCCATAGCTAATGATATACTGTTACGAAACAAGGTTGTTCGAAGGTTGCCCCTTGACCTGCAGTCAGTCGATGCAGTTTTAGTTTTTCTATACGACGATCTCTAATTCTGTTCCTCCCTTTCAGTTTTTTTTTTTTTTTTTTGTTATATTTCTTTTATTTTTTTCAACGTCTTTTTTCCTCTCCTAGTAGTTTTGACGTTGTAAAAATTTTCACAAAAATTAAATCACACACGTAATCAACGTTTGCCAATATCAAAATGAGGGAATGACACATATGACTAACCACTGCAGCAGCAGTCGATTGAGCTTACCAGCCTTATAGCAATGTGTTACATTGCTCCAAATATGTCAACGCAGTTGGCAAGCCTGGGTTAACATACACAGTGATACGGGTATCTCTTCTCACGTATAAGTATATAGATTCGAAACACCCACACCACTTTATGCCATTCTGACTACGGATCAATTCATCTCGCTATATATTTCTCTCTCATGTTGTATATAGACTCATACCTACTACTACTTCATTTCAAGAAGACAGAATTATCGGAATAAACATTTCCACTCATTAATGCACCGATCAGGAAGAAAGGTCGGAAAGTTTGGTACATAGGTGCTATACAGGGTGATTCAGAATTCGTGACGAATCTCTTCAGGGGTTAATCCTTGTCAAAATTGGGATCGAAAGTTCCTCAGCAATTTTTCTGAAAAATGATCTTTTTCCTTGGAACCATAACACATTTTTTTAACATCTTCCACTAAATAAAAAACTTTTACTGAGAAATCTCTTTGATATTGCAAAAAAAAAAAAAAAACTTATTGGCATCCTATGGGATTCTTGCGGATTGACAAATGATGCAGACAAGAAAAAAAAAAAAAAAAATTTCCAAAGAAAAGAATCATTTTTCAGAAAAATGGCTAAGGAACTTTCGGTCCCAATTTTAACGAGGATCAACCCCTCAAGAGATTCGTCACGAATTCTGAATCACCCTGTATATATGTATATAAGTATGTAATAGATTAAATTTCTAATCTATATTCATTTATTCAAATAATTTATTTTCCGAGTGCGCCCATAGGGGTTAAATTTACCCCATGGAATATTTTTAAAAATTTTTTGTAGATTTTTGAAAAACAAAGTTTTAGTTATCGAAAAACGTGGTTTAAGAGTTGAAGCATGCGCGAATTGTCACGCTCCGTTTTTATTTTTAGAAACGGAAAATTCTATCGGGGGTCAGACTGGACCTCGTGTGCATTTTTTGTCATTTTAAGGGTTGGGAAGAAACTGCGCATTCATTCAAAAAATAAATTGACCACAGTTTATCATTCGGTAGAAATTTTGCTGACAAATATATTATATATATACCGACCGCATGCTTATGCACGGTTAAACGCAATTCTACAGTTAATTTATCTGAATAATCATATGGTCGAACGCGGGTTATCGAGAGCTTTGCCACGTTGAAATTTCAAACTGATTTTTTAACTACTAGAATCTGATTTACAAATTGTACTATATCGATCCCGATTTTGACAACAATTAACGCCTCAAGAGATTCGTCGCGAAGAAAAAAAAAAATTATTGAAAAAAAATTGTTTGTTGGAAAAAAAATCATTTTTCAGAAAAATGGCTGAGGAACTTCCGATCCCAATTTTGACAAGGATCAACCCCTAAAGAGATTCGTCACGAATTATGAATCACCCTGTATATCGTTAGCTCGAATTTCTCTCGAGTAGAGAATTCAAATAGAATATCAAGTGTGGTGTCGATCTTGAGCTTATATTGGAAATGGATCAAATTTCGCATAAAGCACTACTTTGGAAATGTTGAATTCTTGTGTATGGTATATGAAATCTGAAGGATCCTACGTTCAATGGGTAAACTCAACCTGTATAATATAGCGATAATGAATTATTATAAACATTGAATTAAATTTCAGAAAATAAAATTTATTCGTCTGAAATTTTATTTGGTATAATATATTTACTATACCGAAAGAATCAATGAGAGGCAATCAATGTCAAAGGTTCTTCACGCGGTTTTGTCCATGGACAGCTCTGTATTAAATTTGAACCACTTCTAAACTACTTGTTATAATTCGTTTTGCGTATATAACGTGATGACCTGCCTTTGTAATTTTTATTTGAAATCTGAGCTATTCGGTGCGCGATGATATTTATATCTCAATGAGCTGTATATGTGTAATTAATTAATTGTGATGGTGAAAAATCTGGTACCGAAGTTAATTATTATCGCAAGATATCTGCGTTGATAACACTCAGATTTTGGTATTATTTATACCGGAGGATCTGGTTTTCGTTAATCTCGACTATAAAAAGAAACTTTCAATCTGTCGATACCGATTTTTGGAAATGTTAGTTCGGTTAAAATAAACCGAGGAATAACCTATTGCGTAAAAATCGTGTTTAAGCAAATTGTAAACGTAGAACTTGCTTCCGCATTATGTAATCGTAATTAATAAAAATAATGAAATTAGAGTTTCAGTTATACCTGTAAAGTTTCGTTTATCAAAACTACGACATAGTAGATTAGTTGATCAAAAATCGTTGCTCAGATTTTTTTAAGCTTCTATATTTAAGCATAAAACTCCATTAATCTAATTAGCGTGCACGAAATTCACATGGAAATAGCTCGTTGGCCTTTTTTTGATCAGATTTCGAGTCGCGCACATAAACCATTGCATGCTAAGCCAACTTCGCTTACATACATGTTCAGAAATATATGGATCTACGCGTATATACACAGGTGTATCGTGTATATATATATAACAGAATCGATGGAAAAGGAATGGAATGGTATTTTCTTTTCTTATTTTTTTTTTTTTTTTTTTTTTTTACCTTTACTGCACACGTCATCACCATACGGTCTTATATTAAATTAAGATTCGATTATCATATTATATATTTAATTAAGTTTTGGTGACAAGAAAATATTTAGGTGAAGCTTATGTACCTACCTACCTAGGTACTAGCTACGTTGACCAAGTATTGGCTTACGATTAGTAGCTTATATTTTGGCTTCAGTCTACATAGAGGCAATGCTACGTTATGTACGTCACGAGCTTCTATGTATGTATTTCCAAACAAAAAAAAAAAAAAAAAAAAAAAAAATACAAGCTTCTCTAGGTTTCACTAATTTCCTATTTGTCTCTGCGTTTTTCTTTCTGCTTATTTATTTCGCCAATCTATAACGAAGCGTTTTATTTTATTATATACCTACACCCGCATAGTATCATATTATATTCTTCTCCGGGTTTAACAAGCACGATGTCAAGATGGATATATATTAGGGTGCTTTTTTTGAAACGACTATTTTTTTTTTTTTGCAACTCCACATTACAAATTTTGTTGTAGACGTCGAAAAGGGAATCTCGTCCAATTTTTAGCTCTTCATTCCAATTCCAGTACTCGCACTGTTCTTCTTAATTTTTCTCTTGCTAAAAGCATGTAAACATTACGACTTTTTCTTTCGCCGCGCAAAACTCAGCCGCATTTCAATGGATTGTTCTCATCCAAGATTCATTTTATAGAGAATTTAGTGTTCTTCAAAAGTGCCATTGGTAGTTTGGCTGTGGTTTCAACCGCCGCACTTGTGTGAGCCTCCAAAGTCGATTTTATGCATAATTCTTCTTTCTCGCTGTGGGCGAATAAACAGTTGGACTTGGAGAAAAAAAAACTTCGGAACAATTTTGTAGGAAATTTATTTCTCTACAAAAAAAAGTCCAGTACATAAAGTCTCTCAAACCAGTATTTCAAAAGATATAAGGACTTTGATTTTTTTTAAATATAAAATTCCAACAAAATGTCAAGTTCAATATTTTCAAGTCAGTCAAACTATCTTGGGCACTTTTGAAGAACACTAAATTCTCTGTCAAATGAGTCCAGGATGAGAACAATCCATTGAAATGCGGCTGAGTTGTGCGCGACTAAAGAAAAAGTCGTAATGTTCACATGCTTTTAGCATGGAAAAACTTAAAACGAAAAGCGCGAGTACTAGAATCGGAATTAAGAGCTAAAAATTGGACAGGATTCCCTTTTCGACGTCTACAACAAGATTTTCAATGGGAAGTTGCAAAAAAAAAAAAAAAAAAAAAATAGTCGTTTCAAAAAAAGTACCCTAATATATTTTCATAAAATAAACTTGATAACGATTGGAAAAATTCAAAGTTGAAATTTATTTTCATTGCAAATTGAATGAAAATCTGAAAACAAGGTCAGACAGCCTGGATCAGGTCAAGTAAAAAAAAAAAAAAAAAAAAAAAAAAAAAAAAAAAAAAAAAAAAAAATGAACGAATTTTTTTTCGATAAGCGAAAAACTTGACCAAATATGTCTCTTGGGAACTGTATCACAACCAATTCCCAATTTCTATGCTGACCTTTTCGACATTCGGTGTTATACGAATGAGCCTATTGATCGCCGGAAGAGTTTATTTCCTCAAAAACTTAATCTACGAAGGTAGTATACCTTATATAGATATCTAATATCATTTAATTAACGAGCTTTATTTTTAGATAGACAAAGTTTTTCGATCCACTAACATTGAACTTTTGAACTTTGAGAAAAGTTTATTTATAGAATGATAAATTATTGAATTTTTGAAAACCATAAGGCTTTATAATTATACCTACCGCGACACGACACGGAGGTTTAGAAAAAGCAATCGTTTAATCAACCCTTGAATAATATATTAGCACCATTTCGTGCATGCGTCCAAGGCTCGAATACGGATGTAAACTTTGTTAATACAGATTTAGGGCAAACGATAAGAGTAAATACTTATGTGTTAGTCATTCTTTTGATAAGACACATGGTACTAGATTCGTATATACCTACTTATCTCTCTCTCTCTATTCAAGCTCGATTCTTCACACAAAAGAGGAAAATAACTGATCCAATTCTTACTCTTTATTAATATTATAGTCGTTTTATAATTTCACTCCTATATTCGTAAGAATATATCGATCAAAGGCTGACGTCTAAAGTTTTGAAAATTCTGGAATCTTAGGTATTTAAAAATTTCCATAATTTTTCTAAGTCAAATTGAAGATCAATTTCGTTTGTTTTATAAGAATTTCTTTGCGCTGATTTTCCTTGGCAATAAATCGTCAATTTAAAAATCGTAATTGAATTTTTTTTACCACTCGTATAGGACTAGGGTTCCGAATTTCGGTATTCGTCCATATGAAAGAAAGAAAGAAAGAAAGAAAGAATTCATTAATGCCCATTGAAGTTTTAAAAACCACTAGCTACTGGCTCGTATATCACGAGTTTGCGGTAAAAAGCGTCGCAGCTCGCGCGCGTTTCCGTAATTAAACTTAATTTCGTCTCTTATTTTATTCGCGTGAAATTCATTCAACCAACGTTTAGATTACTGACCATGTTTACATACACCTATATAACCCTCGATAGTATATAATCGCGTGAGTATAGCACGGAAATCCCTTGGTAAAATATTGACCAACTAAAACTAACCAATTACCACACAGAAATTGTCGCAACCGCAACCGCAACGCAACGCAACGTCGTAAAGTGCGAACACCCATGCGCGGGTGTGACGTATTCATTGTATTCGTGCAATCGAGTCATTATTCCCAAGAGAACCCCTCGCAGTATTATTTACTACACAGGGAAAACCATGAGGGTGAGATCGGAACTTCGAGTAAAAAAAAAAAAAAAGAAGATTTTTGGGGGAACGAAAAAAAAAAAAAAAAAATTTCTTTTTTTTTATCAATTTTCAGACGGGTACTCTCTTCGCCTTGCCGCGGTCTCCCCTATAATATTACTGCATACAGGGAGCAAGAATTAGAGTCGAGATTATATATACGAGGGACGGAATATAATAATAATCAGGGTTGATTAGACGACCAAAATCTGGAAGATTATTATTATCAATTATGTAATATATCAGTACCGGACTCCAATGCAGTGTGTTATGCGGGTTATCAAAGCTGCCCTTGATTCCAGCTCTATACAAGCTTCCGGTCTCAATTTGATAAACATAATATGCACGTATATAAGTGTGTATGTAAACTAGAGATTGCTTGTTCGTTGTTATCAGTTAGTTATTCTCAATTATATTCATCTGCATAGTTCGTAAATATACAACTTTTTAAGTTCATCATTTGACCCCCCCCCCCCCCCCCCCCCCCCCCCCCCGCCCCTTGAGCTGTGTAGCTTTGTCGGTAGAAGTTTAAGGCTATTTACACAGTATCCGTTCGTTGTACCATATAAATATGTACAGCCATATACACATACGTGTATGTATATTGTATATATATATATATATATTCTGAAAGAAACGTTTGTTCCAATATTTGAACAATTTCAACGTTAATAATAATTCGGAAAAGTCGTCGATGTTATTAAAGGAAAAAAAAAAAAAATATATATATATATATATTCCTTAATTATCGTCGAGACGCATTATAATTGAAATGCGAGATTTTCACAACGTTTTACTTACAATATATTTCAGTTAATTTTATGATACCTTTATCATAGGATTTTGTAATAAAATTTTACAAGATTTTCTGAAATATTTATTAATTTCGTAACACGCACGTATATAGTTTGTAGAAAATTTCACAGAATTTCTTATAATGCATTATACTACTGCATCCAAGTGTATTGGTATATATATATATATATATATATATACGGAATTTCAAGAATTTTTTACCCCGATTTATCTGAATATGAAATTATTATTATGTTTTTTTTTTTTTACTAAGAAGAAAGGTTGTCGTTATCATCTTTTCCCGCAATTCTATCGCGTATTTGATCATATGAATTAAATCTATATGTAGAATTGTGATGTAGAATTGTGATGTAGATTAATATCTAGTAATTGAAAAAAATTTCCAAGCAAATAAATTGACGGCATAGAAGATTTTTGAAATATATTTAATAATTACTATAATATTTAAGAGCGTTTTTCCTCTTATATATATATATATATGTAGTTATAAAATCCAGAGGAAATGTAAGCTGTTTGATATATCTTTCAATTCAATAGTTTCACAACTTCTTTCATAATGGAGAAGTTGTACATTGAGCTTGACTTCTTTTAAAATTTAATCAGTTTTCTCAGGGCTATGACACGTTGCTTTTTGTGTCTTTATATTACATACCATACAACTTCACGAATAGATATATATATATATATAATCCATTTATCTGTCTCGAATGCTTTCATATATGAGTTGCGTACAGTATCAAGGACGCACTAATATAGCTTTAAGTCATTTTTTAAATGTATTCTCACGTGGATTTCGACTTATTTTTTATTTTTATTTTTTCCACTCAACACCTGAATATTATACTCTTAGATTCAACTCCAATTATGTTTATCACAGTTTATTTAAATGAATGAGGAAAATCAAGGAGAAATTATGCTCTACAACCTTCTAAGGGGCTGAGTTAGCAGTTAGCTATATATACGCGATAAGAGTGCAACCTCGTTAAAAACGTGATTCATTATAGTCACCATACGCTAGCTCTGTGGTTTTCCCCGGTAATTTTATTTTACTTATCTCTAGTATAACCGATTGCGATTACCTGATATTCTTATTTTTTATTTCATTGATATAACCGAGTGAAAAAAAAATCGCTTCACATTTCGACAATCATTTATTATATAGGGGAGAGCGGGGCAAAACGGGCAGCGGGGCAAAACGGGCACCTCGGCCAAATTTTCGAAATTAAATTCAGAAAAAAATCAAAATTCATTGGGAAACAATTTTTATTGAAAAAAAAAAAAAAATCTAAAATTTTCCAACATTTTTTTTTATTTTTCGGGGGAGCTGCCCGTTTTGCCCCGCTGCCCGTTTTGCCCCGCTCTCCCCTACATATATATTTTATCGAAATTCTGCGAAATATTTACGCACATTGTGAAAATTACGAGAAAATTAAAGATTAAATCTTATATTATCATGCGGTTAGTGACACGTGCTTCTATTTTCACTCTTTACGCACATATTTACGGAATACTAAATACAACACGTACGTACTACCTCTGAGAAGATAAGGACTTTCCATCATTATAGAAACACCATTGATGTCACTGCCACGCGGGGAAGCCTAGAATTTTCAGGGAATTTTCTTGCATGCAATATATTCACGATGGGGAAACTAAAGATACGAATTCGAATTATTCAGTTACGGCATTACGACGCCGGATACGAATAATACAGCACATTTCAGATTCCGGGTGGAAAAGAACACGTTTCAGATTGAAAATGAAAAATATCACGTTTCAGATTCACTCGAAATCTAGCAGAATTCAGGTTGAACCTAATATTACTTATTAGCAATATGTCAGGTAGGTTTATTATAAGATTGAATTAATCATTCAATGATAAAATTGAATCGAGTTTTTGTGCATAATTGTGAATTTCCAATTTCATAATAAACCTACCTGACATTTACTAATGAGTAATATTTGCTTCGCCTGAATTGTGCTAGTTTTCGAGTGAATCTGAAACGTACTATTTTTCATTCTCAACCTGAAACGTGTTCTTTTCCATCCGGAATCTGAAACATGCTCTTTTTCACTCGGAATCTGAAACGTGCTCTTTTTCACCCGGAATCTGAAATGTGCTGTTATTCGTATCGGGCGTCGATTATATATCTATAGGCGCCATGAAACTTTTCCTATTTTTAGTTCAAGCAGTATTATTTCCTCCTATAGATTTTCCCTACATAACGTACAGTCCGCTGATGCTTTGACGTGTTGTTTATTAAATCCAACGTCAAGAAATTGGCTGTTTGTTAGTTTTTTTTTTCAACAAAAAGAAAAACTGTATATAGATCCGCATTCGCGACGCGACTATATTAATATATACAGAAAATCTGCTAACTAAATCGCACGGATATTTTATTTTAATACAACAAATTCTACTCAACGGAAAAAAAAGAGGAGCAAACCAATTCTCTTTTCCCGAATAGAATTGATCAGCTAGAATCGACTTCCGATTTTTTTTTTTTTTTTTTTAGATTTTCAACCGACATATCCCAGTTCGAAATATCGACAATCCTGACATTGACAACCATGCGGTCTCATGGTCTCATGAGAATATTCGTCACTTGAAGTCAATCAACGCGGTTAACCAGCGATTCCAATTTGTGTCTTTCAAACGAAGCTGATAGTCGAGTGAAGTAAATAGCTGCACGATAGCATTCCAGTAGAGATCAATTAGATCGTGAAACTAAATTGAAATCAATTTGCGTGAAACTGGGATTATGAAGACAATCTAGATAAAGATTTTCCGAGTATACCTTAGGTATAGAACTATTATAAGCGGCTGCGATATGCAGTTTCAATTCAGTTGCAGTTCCAAGTTTGAAATTGTAGAACGAGTAACTCTTACTTAAGCGGGGCAAAGTAACAAATTGATTAATCACTCTTATAAGATAGTTTGTCTGATATAGTTAATTAGTTAGTTATAGTTGATAACAGATATCCTTATCTATATATGTATAAGTGACCTTGTTACCTTTTCATCCGATTAAATGATAATCTGAGGATATCGTTGTATCAACTTCGACGACAACGACGTTATAGTAGTATATATAGATATCGTATAATTACGACAAAGCCAGTTTATTCGTTATGTCCTGCATCGTATAAAAGTCTATAACAAGATTTTCTGATATATAGGGGAGAGTTGCCACTGTTGGACCGCCACCTAAATTGGACCGTTTCACTTTGGTAATTTTTTGCAACAGTATCTCTTCGATTTTGAGAATTGTAAAAATAGGAATGTTTAGAGAATTTCTAGTACTGATGGTATCCATTTTTACAATTCTCAAAATTGAGAAGATACAGTTGCAAACAATTACCAAATTGAAACGGTCCAATTTATAGGTGGCGGTCCAATAGTGGCAACTCTCCCCTATTTCGCTATAGCGAAAAAAATGTTAGATCAAAATAACACGCGTAAATCAATATAATAAACAGCCTATTTATTACCTATATTATACTAGTGCAGCTAGCAGCTATGACAGTAAATTTATTAGCTTTCCCTGCTTATAACATCGCAGCTTTGGTGTATATATGTAGGTATGTATATACAAGACTAAAGTGATTTACCAGGCTGTCAATTAGTACTTTTTATCCAAGCTTCTTGATAATAATAATTATTATTATTATTATTATTATTATTATTATTTTTTATTCATTTCTTTTACCTACATATATAGGTATATATAAGATATAAGAGAAGACTGACTTCTGTAAATGAGTAATGACTCAGTTTGTTTACTGAACTGATGCAGATGTTCATGGTTTTGATAAGGGGTATAAGTATATGATCACCGACTTCTTATATCACTATGCACTGCTTTGTCTTGGAACACACGTGAAAGTGTTATTCGATAAATAAATATAGATAAATTTAAACCAGATATATGATAATGTAAATAACAGAATTGTTACACGGTAATTATTCCGATAATAATAATAATTATTATTATTATTTTAACTCAATTCTCATTTTTTTGTCCCTGTATATATAGTGTGCATTATAGTATAGATACTATCTAAGTACACGTATTCACGTAGAGTTTAGTTGCGTGTTATAATCTTCTACTAAATTTAAACGAACCGAACCGAACCAGCTATACCAGAATAAGTATATATATATTATATTTATATATATATATATATATATATATATATATATATATATGACTTGTTATAATATCTTTTGAACACGCAATCGGTGTAACATCTAACCGCATTGATATTACCATTTCCAGACGGATTTTTTTTAAATGCTGTGCGATATCAGACGTATAGATACGAACCTTTCATTCGCGTTTCAATGCAATAAAATGCAGTGTAAATTCAGGATAATTCTCTTTACTCATATTCGATGTAAGAAATTGTCTTCAGGATAATATCAAAGTTTTTAACACTGAGTTTATTATTTAAGATTGTATGAAGACTGTGAAACTGTTGTTAGACAATGATTGATATAGGCCTCTTGGATAACATACAGACACGCTACTAGTGTGCATGAGAGCTGTGTACATATACGGCTGACAGCGCCGCCTAACGTGGACGTTTGACAAAACTTGGACGTGAATTTCATGCATGTATACGCCACACAAGCTTAGTCTACTTTGTCTGTAAAGGTATCCAAGAGGCCTATTGCAAATACGTAGATATACACGCATATAATATACCTATAGCTACATACAAAAGAATACAAGTAAAAAGTTTGATTGCAGAAGTTGTTCACTCGGAAAAATGTCCAGTCTTAAAAGCTTATACCTAGTTCTCTTTTTAACGCTTCAGGCACTTATATACTCTCGGAACTTGCCTTAAAGAAAAAAAAAAAAAAGAAAAAAGAAAAAAGTTACGAAAGAAAGGTGTTTGTCGTTATAAGTTCATACTCTAGGGAGGAGAGTCTGAGCAATCAGTAACTACTTTATTATTTATACAGTTATAAACGCGGTGTAAAAGTCTGAAAAATTTTTCTTTCATTTTCTTATTTAATATCTGACAATAGGTACACTCAGAAAAAAAAATTGGAGTCGTATTAACCAAATCGTTTTGTTGGCCATACTTTGGTAGTTGCAACGAAAAATATTGTTGGCATTACTCACCATATTGTTGGCGGAACAAACCAACAAATAGAATTCGCCTACCTTTGTTGTGACAACAATATGATATTGCGTAGTGCCAACAATATTTTTTGTTGCAACTACCAAAAGATGGCCAACAAAACGATTTGGTTAGCACGACTCCAATTTTTTTTCTGAGTGTATATATAATAATTGTTCTTTGCTGTTATACGTAGATATATCATTCGAAGCAATTAATCTACTCAAGTATTATTATTATTTTTTTTTTTTTATTATTTTTTTTGCAATCAAATTTTTCTCAAATAAAAGAATTTATAAAATAATTATAAACAATAAAAAAGAACACATCTTCTCTTGTCTTGGGAATCAAACATGACGTTAGTTATCACAAGGTAGTAAAGTACGGTATCACCTTTACATATATATAGCATGATATCCACAACCTCGTATATATACTGTCTCATCGATCATATTTTTTTCTCTCTCTCTCTCTATAATACCTGCCATAAATGTATGTATATGTATGGTATCTACAACAAACATTATACCTGTATGTTCTAGGTATACATATGTACATTAAATCGATACTGTATTAAATACATTCATATATACATATATATGGATACGCACTGTGTATTATCGCGTGTACATATCGAAAAGAAAGAAAAAATATTATCACATGAGTATATTGCGGGGGTGTATTTATTTGAGGGCTTGATGAGAAGGTGTGAAAGAATTAGGGTGAACTACGTAAAGTTAGCACCCCAAATTTGAAAAAAACAAAAAAAAAAAAAAATAGTTTTTTTTTTTTTAAATATTGTCCGAAAAAATAAGGGCGAAAATCGTAGGTATCCAAGTGTAGGGTTGTTTCTGTTGAGTATGTGATAAGTTGATGGCTTTCAAGCTATACATGGATATACATTAGACCGGTTCAAAAAAATCGACTATTCTTTTTCTTTCAATTTTCGCATTGAAATACTTTCGGGGGGCTGAAAAAAGATGCCTGTTAAAAGCGGAGCTCTTAATATTAAGATTTAGAGGTCGCTCATCGCGGATTTCTATTTTCCATTTGAATAGCATAGGAATTTTTTTTTTTTTTTTTTTTATATATAATTTTGTAGCTCACAAACCAATGAACAAATCCAAATGACTCAAACATATTTTCATAGGAAATTGAACACTCTACAAAAAGCTTCTCTTATCATTTTTTGATAAATTGACTCCTTCCAAAGTTATTCAAGCTCAAAGTTCAATTTATAGTTGAGTCAACTAGTTTTTTTTTGTGATTTTTTTTCCACAATGATAGATACATTTTTTAGAGTGTTCAATCCCCTATCAAAATATGTAAGATTCATTTGGATTTGTTCAATGGTTTGTGAGCTACGAAATTCTGAAGAAAAAAAAATAAAATTCCTATGCTATTTAAATGGAAAACAGGAATCCGCGATGAGCGACTTCTAAATCTTAATATTAAGAGCTCCGCTTTTAACAGACATCTTTTTTCACCCCCCCCCGAAAGTATTTCAATGCGAAAATTAAAAAAAAAAAAAAGAATAGTCGATTTTTTTGAACCGGTCTAATATACATGTATTGTATAGTATAACTGATTGGCTATAATTATCTTCACACTCTCTGTTTAGTGCAGAATTTTAAAATCTCACGACATATAATATAACTACTACGTAGTCGACAATATCTCTATACGACATCTTACCGTTTAGACAAAATGATTCATCCTGAAATTTATCAATGTTATTATATCTGACTTGATAACTCCAGATAAGGTATCCGTAAGTGATGAGACGAGACTTTTGACAAACGAATAATTATTTCGCCTATTCGATTCATTTACATTTTGGCGTTTTTTTTTCTTAAAGAATTCCAGTCCGAAGATGTTACGGATATAATGCGATATTGTTACGAAAACAAAAAAATTCGTCTTTATTGTTCGTCTATTTTTTCATTGTGAAAGAAATTCCATTAGGTACAGAAATCTATTAAGTTCATTAACTTAGTATATATTTTTCTTTTCATTTACAGAGAGGAGGTCCAAGAGCACACGGTACGATGGAATGCAAAGTTCAAATTTCTTTGCAAAATGAGTGCCAATGCTTCGACGGGTGTTCTTGATCCGTGTATTCTCAGGATATCTGTTAGAAAGGTAAGCAAGAATTTGCAAACCCATAATTAAAAATATGTGTACTACTCTGAAAAGGAATGAGAAATTTTTCAAAAAATCAAACGCAAACATATTATACTTTGATTAGCCGCAGGACCTTATCTCAGAAGAACATATAAAGACAGTATCCAAAATTCATTCAATAATGAACTCGTTTTTCAATTTTTTACATGAAAAATGCTATTAAACTGATAGAATATAATTTTAATTGAGTATTCCTCTCCTACCCTCAGGAGCTAAAAGGAGGCAGGTCCTTCCAAAAGCTTGGTTTCACAGACTTGAATTTAGCAGAATTTGCTGGTGCTGGTCAGTCCAGACGGAGATGTTTATTAGAAGGATACGACGCTAGGCATAGACAGGATAATTCTATGCTCAGAGTGGCAATCCGAATGAATATGTTATCGGGTGATGTTTTGTTCAAAGTGTAAGTATAGCGAATGGAAATAAATAGCGTATTATAAGATGTGCTTCTAATGTTACCAGCTGAAAAAACATTTATTAACTTTTATTCAGACCTTCTCCGTCGTTGAAACAAACGCAACTAGCAGTGCCAGGTGTTCCTGGTATACCGGGAGTTGGAACAGACGAAGGTAGCGGACCGGAGAGGTGTGGCAGCAGAGAGGATTACGTTTCCAGTGGATCCTTAGCAGGTAGCATAGCTAGCGCAAGTAGTGGATTTGGCAGTCTTCCGAAGAAAAGACCACCTCTGTTCTCTTCTGGTAACTTAGATTTCAGCTTTGTTATTTTACCATACACACAGGGTATGTCTCCGTCTAGAAAGCCACCAAACCAAAACAAGGTTTAATTTAAACAAAAAATGGCTTTAATACATAAAATAACATGTGAAGATAGGCTTATCCAAGTTTTTAGAACTCTGTTCAACGTTTTCCAAACTTCCTTACAATGGGTTTAAATTATAATGTAAATCAATTTGTGCAGACGACTTGAGGACTCTGATAGAATCCAAAAATATCGTGATATTTGAGAAGGGTTTGACCCTCATTATGCATATTTTACATCATGTATTTCTTCAAGTCCAACAGTAATATGCTGAAGACAGAAAAATACAAAATCACTCGGTTCCCTCAAAGGAAAAAATCTAACGTTGGACCGATCTTTGCATTTTTGGTCTTCAATCGTTCCGAAGAGATGCTTCTATCAGATGAGCATAGAACTTTTTGATATCGCAAGAAATACTGGAGTGGTATAATTTTCTAGATTTTTTTTTTTTGAATTTGGGAAAAAATTGACTTTGATCTTATAACCTCAATCAAAAATGGGTTCATTGAAAAGTCTTATGCTCATCTGATAGAAGCATCTCTTCCGAACAATTAAAGTCCAAAACTTCCAAGATCGTTCCAACGGATGATTTTATTCTTTGCAGCAAGCAGGTGATTTTGTATTTTTCTATCTTTAGCATATCACCGTTGGACCGGAAGTAATACATGATGTAAAATATGCATGATGAGGGTCAAGCCTTCCCCAAACAACATTTTTTTTTTTTTTTAATTCCATCAGATTCCTCAAGTTCTCTGCAAAAATTAATTCCTATTCGAGATTTTCAACCCTTTTTAAGGTCTCTCCCAATAGATTAACTTACGGAAAAAGGATCTGTTTATATTCGTGCTTTGAATGGAATTCCTTTTATTCATTTTCATAGCTTATTTATAAGTTTGGCGAGTAAAATTGCTTAGCTTTTTGAATAATCTTCTATAAATAGCACTCATCTTACTATACTATCCTATCTTTATTCAACAGAATTGTTGAGTGGGGCAGAAACCTATGACTCAATGACATTAGGCGATGTTATTCCATCAGCAATACCCATCGAATCGTTAACAGAAGTTCACACTGAATCTGGCCATTCAAGAAATAGCAGTAACACAAGTCAACTCAGTAAAGGATCAGGATATGGTTCTCTAAATTCGCACAGCCAGCATAGCAGGCAAAGCAGTAGTGGTGATAGCGGTCATATTAGGTGAGTAAAATCTACATTGTTAAAAGCTTATTTTATTTTCGTTAGAAAATATGTTTATAATATTGAATTTAGGAGAAGCGTGGAAAGAATTCTATCTATAAGAAAATTTTGCGTAGCATTAATTAGACCCTATTTTAGAATTGAGGAAAAAAAATACTCTGAAAAAAAAAAAAAATAGATTAATTGCTAAACAAATAAGTATTGTTGAATTTGTAGTAATTATTTTTTAACTCCCGCTGCTCATGACTAATATTTTGCCATTTGTAGGTAAATTATTGTAACAGCAATGAAATTTATTACATATTTAAAGTAGCTTCGATCGATTAGAAAAACTACGCGATATCATTCAAACTTTTATGAATCTCTTGATCAGCAAATTCTTCAATTCTATAATTCTTTGAAATAATTAACAAGTGATCATTTCTTTCTGCTTTGAATAATCACACCTTGAAGATTATTACATTTAGATAATTATACAGGACTGGGGATTCTTGAATTTCATATCCACTATCTATCGTAACATCAAAAATATCCTCCAAATGTTCAAAACTCTGACTCAATGTACTTATATACATAGATTCGTTTCATACATTATTATTTATGTGACTAATACTGTATACTAACGTCAATGAACCACACACTAACAAATTATAACACTAATGTATGTATTACGTAACTCTTCTGAATATGGTCTCCTATCTCTGCGCCAGTGTACAGCTACAACTTTCATTGAATATTTTCATTTTCTAAATCATGATGCTGTTCATGCTAAGATAACACGCTGACTTAAGATAATAGAATATAAACACATGAATTATAAATTGCAGGATGTAATTTTTTACTTTGCATGATGTTTTTTTTTTTTTTTTTTATATCTTAGTTTAATTTATTTTTCAAAAGTTATTACAACATACGCATATTAATATACTGTATATTATAATTTAGTAAAGCTAAATAAGCATTTGTTCTATTACTGAGCTTTAATTTGGAATGATCTGCATCGCTTATATATACGTATTTATATTATTAAATTGTTGAGATCATTTATTGAACTTCAATATTAATCCAAAGTTCTTTTTTTCGCTCCTATCTATTCGTTGATATCAGAGAGTTTGAATCATCGCCGCTGTATTATTAAAGCATTGCTGAAATTAGCCAACGATGTAATATTTCGATACATATTGATCAAGCCAGACCTTTTCTGATTTACTTGAATCGATGATAAATTACTGAACTAATTAAATTTACCGTTATTCTAATCCAGTGAAATTTTAATAGGTATTTGGTTTTGAAACGGAAGAAAAAAATTAAACAAATCTATGTCTATTTGTTATTTATGATTTTGCATGCCTGAAGATTTGTGTTGTGATCTTTGTAGGTCACCTTCTTGGCCAGTATGGGCGCCACGCCTTCCAACTGTTCCTCAAAATCAAAATAGCAACCAAATTGAATCAACTCATCATCCGATGTCTCCCCCTTCCCCTACCCTAACTTTAATGGACCCACGTTATAACAAATTTTGGTCTGATCGTGAGGGAAGTCCAGTTTCATCTAGAAAGATAGATATCGGCAGTATACACGTCGCAGTAAATTCAGCCGCTGTTAATACGAATGTTAATATTCAGGACAACAAATCTTTCAGTATACCGAACGGAGTAGCTCCTCGTGCAACAAAAAATAACAACAATAATGTCAAAAATCATAATCCACTATGTAGCTTAAAATTATCTAATGTTAACGGACCTATTATGATGCGCAAAAATATATTAAATATTTCTCAAAGAATTGGTTCCAAAAAATCAAACTCAAATAAACCTGTTGAGGATCAGACGAGGAATATATCCACTGATAGTATTACTCAGCGAGTAAATTCAAAGACTTATAATTATATAGAAAAAAATAACATTAGTCCAGTATTAAGTCTCGTTAATCAGGCCAGGGCCGTATCCTCTCCCGATCCTCTTCACAGACCTGACATTCCCAGAGTGTCGCTGCTCTCTGCGACAGCATCTCAGAGGCTCAGGTAGGTTT
This sequence comes from Tenthredo mesomela, assembly GCA_943736025.1. NCBI lineage: Eukaryota > Metazoa > Arthropoda > Insecta > Hymenoptera > Tenthredinidae > Tenthredo > Tenthredo mesomela. The sequence continues at coordinate 31,740,927 of OX031015.1, read as the reverse complement.
TATTTGCGATTTCGAATTCATTTAATTTTAACTAATTGGGTTTATCGTTTGCTCTTTATGTTTTTACATAATTTTCATTATTTGGAATCATTTTTTTTCTGTTAAAAAAAAATAAAATAAAATACAACTCTCTAAGATAGGTACCATTTATCAGCACCGGGTATCATTTTTAAATGTTCGCTTATCTTTATTGTTCGCTTTGATGTTTACAGTATTTATTCAAATTACTACTATTCAGACCAGATTATTTTAAAAGAGTAACGAAATATCGTTATTAAATCACATTTATACAGGCAAATTCAAACTAAACACAGGTCACAGATATTTGCATAATATTCATAACATAAAATGCAGAATAAATTGCATTTTAATAGAAACGATCATGTTTCGTTTGAGTTAGGCCTGAACTGCTTGAGCGAAGCTTATGAATCTGGTATACTATGGATTGGGCGCAGCGAACTTGCGTTTCAATAAGCTTCAAGAAAGTTTTCGGGCAAATGACAAGCTTGCTTATTAATTTTTCTAAGTTATTGGCGTTGGGAAAAACACTCTTGGTAATTGGTTCTCTTTTATCTGATTTCTCGCAACATGCATTTAGATAATAATTCATTACAAATGATTAAACAACATCTCTAGATACCTTTCTCTCTCTCTCTCTCTCTCTCTCTCTCTCTCTCTCTCTCTCTTCTTCTTCTCTCTCTCTCTATCTTATGGCTTAGAAGAAATGATGTTTTCACTTAAAATTTCTAACTAATTTCATAACGACACGTCGAGCCATCGACAACTCAAACAAATACCCAGACACGAGAATAATATTCATTCGCGTTATTGATCAGAGTGTTGAACAGTACTCATTGTGTTAACATTTCATGCTCATTATCTTATATGCCACCTTTCACATGGTTCTTTTATGATTACAACAACATTTGTTAAACTCAGTGTACATGTTATTTGTTTTCTTTTTGTATCTGTTCAATCGTTACACTCCAAATTCTACTCTTCACAGTAAAACTGGGCAAGTTAACACCATGATATTGAAAAACTTGCGTGTTCCGATTCTACTTGGAACTAGGTATCAGGTGGTAGCTTCTAGTCAGGATGCTTTAAATCCTTGCAGGGGTATCGGAGGTGGTCATAGAAAATTGCTGGACGGTGCTGGTGGAAAACTAGCCACGGTAGCAACTAGTCCGGATTCTGAGGAGCCCTCGGAAATACTTGAGACTACGGCTACCACCACGCAGCGACGAAACAGCGTCACTCCACCGTCAGTCCATGCCCTTGTGTATATATGTTTTCTATTCTAGTGAATGACTGTGATTTTTTTTATTCATGCCACGTTTCATTTCATTTCATTATAAAAGGGTTTTTAAAATAACTATTTATCGCATTGAGTCAGTGCAATTCGAATTCATTATCTTTTACTAAAAAGTTTCTTACATTCCAAATACCTTACGTGCCTAGTCATTATCACATATTCCGTTACCACTCATCATGATATCAGTAAAGATTTACCATCTATTATCATTTCTCAACTATCATATCCACGCATGTGCTTTGGATAAATTAGCGTTTACAGTATTTTTACAAAATTTGTTGTTCATTTGTGTGTGCTTTTAATCTGCTTCAGTTGAAACAGATCTTGGCTGTTATATGGATTGTATGTTGATAAAATATCAATGCGTATTCTGCTTTCATTATAATTTGTTCATTCAATTGATCATCGATCATACTAACTATCAGTTTCACGTTTCACTCGTCTTTATCATACCGAAGCCTTAAGAAAGCCTTACAATTTTCGCATTCATGATTCATGTACATTGAATGTAATTGCAATATACGACCATGGTGCAGAACGCTTTGATATTTAGTTTGCAGACTTTATTTAGCCATAGAGGTATTTTTGATGACTTAAATAGTGATTTGGCATGCGCGGAAAGCTATCATATCTGTAGTTAAAACTAGACGAAGCTAATTTAGTGTATTAAAATTTAAATTTTATTCTAGAAATCCTTCCGGTGGTTCCGGTCTTAGTGAAACCGGATCTCTGGATCGAGCTAAAGCGGCGCTTGAACGTAGAAAAAAGGCTGAAGATGGTAACATCAATTCCATAGTTTGCAGAGTTGAAGTTACAAGGCCAAACGCTGATTCGTTAATAGACGAACTTTTAAAAGCAACTAATTTAGAGCAGTCTGATCTTGAATCTAACGAAAGTGAGTATAATGTTATACAGTAAATTGAACGAAAAATGTTCAGTGACTATTTGTCAATGTAAAATGATTTTTTTTTTTTTTTTGTTGTCCCTGTTGAAGCTAACTCTGATTTATATCTTCTCATTTCAGCACCTGGCTTACAGTTGTTCATAGCAAAAGATGGGACGACCGCGCTAGGCAGTCATGAAGTGAAAAGTCAAATGCCTGCAGGTGTGTTTAAACAGGTGGTAATGGAAGATAACAACAGGTAACACGAAATAAATATGACGCGCCGTCAACATTCGCGCCATGTCACAACAACATTTTCACTTGCGCTGGTGCCGGAGTTGGTCTACGAAGCGTATGAACCCAGGTAGTAATAAGACAAAAAAATAATAGCAATCCAAGGTAGATGCTGATTTATAATTTCATAATATCTGAATTATAGTCATTTTGTCATATATGGGTGTTAATAAGTGCAGGGAAATTGACTTGATGTGGATAAAATTGACGATCAGGTAGCTTTTTTTTTTTTCTTTCTTTCTTTCTTTCTAATATCGATTTAAGAGTATAAATATGATTGTCATATCGTCTTTATGATAGCATTTCTCAATAAATTATTAGATAAATGATGAAAAAAAAAAAAAAAAATATATATATATATTCTTTAGTATGAAAAGTTGTAGGTGATGATATTATAAAATTGTTAACGATAAGATTATTAAAATTTTTTGTATAAAAATTTATCCCTATTTTCATAGTACTCTCATCACCACCACCATTACCCCCAAGTTTTTTCTACTCTGTTATAAATCGTTATAGTATACCCCCAACGTAAACTTTAAAGAGAATGTAATTTATGCCATAGTTATTCGATTTTGACAAAAGACTGCAATCTGTACTTTGAAAAAAAAAAAAAAAAAAAAAAAAAAAATAATGGTATTTCTCGATACCCATTCACTCATTGGGTGTTAAGACTATTTAATTCTTATAGAATGTAGAAGAATATAAAAACATTGTGTTTAATTTTCTTTTTCTTTTTTTCATTTACAATTGGAACCTAATCGTATTATGAATTTTCTAACATTCTCTGCTATGAAGAACTTTTAATAATGAAATGTTGAACCTTAACAGTATCATTTATTTTATTTAGAATTAGTAGGAAAAAAAAAGAAAAAAAGAAAAAAAAAATGTCTAAAAACAAAGCTTGTGTATAATATATACATATATAATATATACTATATATTAGAGAAAGCCTCGTTTGAAAAATTTGATTAAGGTAATTATAGCTACAGAAAAGATACATTGATTTAGATCTATATTTGAAATTGAAAAGCAACAATGTGCTTAAACAATAAAATGAATATTTTCTTCCATAATAAAAAAAAAAAAAAAAAATTGAAAAAAAAAAGAGAAAAAAAAATAAATAAAAAATACAAAGCACAAGACCGAAGCCCCTGTGTTTCACAAATGGAACGTTATAGTCAATATTTAGCGAGATATTCGAATGTAATAAAAAAAAAAAAAAAAAAACAATAATAGTTGTAAAATAAATACAACCATGGACAGATGTGAAAACTGGTAAATGTTAAACTATTAATTAATATGGAAGCTGTGTATGCACCAACTAATGAATCTGTTGAAACTTACATTGAAAACGAATAAATCAAAAAACTATTGTAATTAAAATGTGTGACGTAAATTTCTTTCAACCACATATTATGTATTATACACAAAATGTTTATAGAATCTGATGTGCTGTAGTAGATTAAAGTCGAATGAAGAATTAATTATTTAATAACAAAAGAAAAAAGAACGAAAAAAAAAAAAAAAAACAAAACGAAAAGAAATCAAAGATATCACAATGTACAAATTATAAAAACAGATTTTTGTTAGCAATTCAATTGGTTAGACGAAATCGAATCAGCATCTCTATTATAGTTTTTCTTATTTTTGAATATTTATTCGTCGGATAAGGTTCAAAGATATTCGCTATAATGATGTATTTTTAGATTCGTAATATAATATGACAATTGTTGATAATTGCTTTCAGTATGTTAAACTACTTACTAACGAGAGGGTTTTTAAATCGTTGGTGCAAACAAAAACCAGCTATGTAATAGAAAACTTGTATATAGGTATATAAATAGAATAGTAATTGTTATGTAGCTAAATGGCAGGTGTTATACATTCTCTGTATTTAAAACTATAATATTACTATTGGTATGATATTTAAATCGGCTCACGTGTGTCAGTGCGTGTATAATAAAAATAATGAAATATATATATATATAGATATATATATTATATTATATTATATTATATTATATATATATATGAAATAAAAAATAAAATAAAATAAAAATAAAAATAAAAAAAGAAATAAATAATATTAGTAATAATAAATAATAATGTATGTATGTATGTTTTAAATTCGAACGTGTGTTTGGTAGTAGTGATGAATTTATGTATTTTTAGTCTCAAATATACATTCGCAAGCTCCGATATATTATATCATACAATACAATTTTATGGACAAAAAAAAAAAACAAACAAACAAACAAACAAAAAACAAAACGTGTGTGTGTGTGTGAAAAAAAACTTGTATATTACAATATATTGTACACATCAAGTTACAATTTACAATTTAATTAATCATGTCGTTAATTGAAAAATAATTAATTAGCAACGAATGAATCCACAATCAGTTTATCAGTTATAGTTTATTTCTAGGTACTATTCGTGAAATCTATAGGTAATTCTTTAAAAACTTAAGTAACTCACACAGTTTACAATTGACAAATTTTATCTTGAATTTTATGCATTTACTTCATCTATCGATATATACCTACGTTATTATATTAGAAAAATACAAAAATACAAAAAAAAAAAAAAAAAAATGATTAGGGGTACTCTGGCATTTGATCTAGCTCATTATTTTTGCTATAATAAATCATAAAAACTCTTATTATTACTATTGTGACAATGTTGAAATATCGATACCAGTGTTACAGCTTGAAAGAATACTAATTTATTTAACTAATTTTATCTAATAATTAATAATTAATAATTAATAATTAATTAACTTTCGGAGGTTTGAAATTAATTTTTTCTTTTGTAAATTATATTATATAAATCATTGTTTATACAATTTTTTTTCATTTTTTTTTTATTTTATTTTTTTTTTATGTTTTCGTTACTCAACGCCAAGGTCCAGGCCACACTGTACAGAATGTTCGTAAAAATAAGGAATAAATGCATCTCTTAGCTGATTTTAATAATAAATTATAAAAAATATTGTTTATTTCCAGTAAACCTTATAGCTTACGAACACTCTGAAATTTTTAAATTTATCTTACAATTAAAAGTTACGTTTGAATTGTGAAACAAATGTTAAGTGTTGTGATATTTTACATGATTGTAATAATTATTATTATTACGGTATTATTATTGTACTATAATATTATATTATTTTTAAACTATATAATTTAGCCCAAACATTTTTCATCAAATGTTTGTATAACAATTTTTTTTTCTTTCATTTTCTTTCTTTCTTCTTTTTCTCGATTATAGTTTCTATCATTTACTGTTGTTGACACCTTTCATGTATCTAATTATATGCGGAAGGAGAACGACTTCCATGTGCTGATAATAAGATAACACGCTGAAAACCAGAAGTTTGACTTCATTTTATCACCTTTTTAATATTAGTTTTTCTATTAATTATAAAATCAGACTCTGAAAGCCACAATAATTATAGTTGCCTCTGCAATTTCAATATCATTTTTACTCAAATTTTAATCTAATAAAATATTCGTATAATTATGTATTGAAAATTTGGGCCATTATTTGTCAATTCAAACGATTATGTTTTAACAAATTTCAATTGTTTTTTTTTCCGTTTCTTTTCTTTTTTTTTCAATTATACTCGGCTTTTAGTCGATAAAGAAACAAAGAGATCAACAGTTTGTTTGAAGGAAGTGATTTTACGGATTATAAATTTAGAAATGCAAATTAATTTCCATCATTTTCGAAATTTCATAAATCAGTAATGTGTCCAAAGCAGAAGACGGCGTTTTTTAAATACTTCAACTTCGAATCAGTCGATTTTTTTTTTACAGCTACCATGTGAATCTACTCTGATATCATAAATTGACATGGAAATATTTGATCACATAATTTTTCCATTTTCTGATGTATTTCTTGATTCATCAGAACGTTTTTTCATTCGTCAAAATGAGACAGGTAAGAAATAATTTGAGCACAAAAGCCAAATGTTGAAGTCCGTGGAAGAGACGCACGGTTCATATGGAATGCGGGATGCATACGACAAGGCGCATCAATGTTTGCGGCAAAAATCCACCGAGACGGTATAGGATACGATGGGGGCTTCGATCGCGCGAGTTGATACCTTCGGATTTTTCGTTGATAATCGATACTAAGAAAGTCGCAATTGCAATGAAAAAAACAATTCACTTCACGCAGCGTGATAATGAACGCTTCCATTTCCATTTTTTAAAACCATCCGGATGTCTTCGAAGCAGAAATTAGCTCCATAAAGTTCGCTCTTCATCTACCCCATTTAAGGGGATATGAAAGGTGAATTATACACCTCGAATTTTCGGCACCCCGTTTCCCAGCTAGAACACATCCGATCGATGTGAAATTGATATCAGTGACGTAGAAAAAGTGCACGGCGGGCATGATGCTCTTAGATTTCCAAAAATTGACTAATTCGCAACGTGTTATTTATAAACGTTGAACCCTTTGTTTATAAGGAATAAAATAATTTTGGATAGGGATCCAGTCACAGAAGAAATTCCGCAGACTGGCTTCTCCTAGTACTAGTAACCGGAAGTCAGCTTTTTATTTATTATTTTCGCACAGAATTTCAATATCTTTATGTGAAATCATTTGTAGGTCGATCTTTTGTTGAAGGTTTGAAAACCTTCTTTACAGAGGGTTGGGGTGGGGGGCTCGAGGCCCGTCACGCGTTATGCCGGGGGTGGGGGGTTTCATTCGTTTCTTTCAATACAAATCTTATAAGAATAGGTTTTCAAACCAGCTTTTAGCCATAAGGTGATAGAGTTTCTAAAGTTACTGCTAAAAGAGTTTCAATTTTTATTGTATCGCAGAAGCAATTTTTCGCTTCTGGCTGCGAAGTAACAGAAGCAAAATTTGCTTCTTTGCTTCTGGCTGAGAAGTAACAGAAGCAAAATTTGTTTCTTTGCTTCTGGCTGAGAAGTAACAGAAGCAAAATTTGCTTATTGACTGAGAAGTATCAGAAGCAAAATTTGTTTCTTTGCTTCTGGCTGAGAAATAACAGAAGCAAAATTTGTTTCTTTGCTTCTGGCTGCGAAGTAACAAAATCAAAATTCGCTTCTCGCTTCTGGCTGAGAAGTCCATTATCACACTAAGTGAAGTAAATACTATCACGTACTGCTGCTACTAACTACTGTATTACTACCGCTACTGCTACTACTATTAGTGGAAGTGTGCTGAAATTTTTAGGGACAAAAAAAAATTAGTGTGCAGATATAGGTATACACACGTGGCTTCATGCGCGTTGCTATATATTTAAATTATCAGGCATTTTACGGAGTTACAGTAAATTTAGGTGGACAAATCGACGGGTCCAGGGATTCTAAGTCAGAAGCGAAGAATTAAATTCTGCTTCTGTTACTTCTGAGCCAGAAGCAAAGAATCAAATTTTGCTTCTGTTACTTCTGAGCCAGAAGCAAAGAAGCAGATTTTGCTTCTGGTACTTCTGAGCCAGAAGCAAAGAATTAAATTTTGCTTCTGTTACTTCTGAGCCAGAAGCAAAGAATTAAATTCTGCTTCTGTTACTTCTGAGCCAGAAGCAAAGAAGCAGATTTTGCTTCTGTTACTTCTGAGCCAGAAGCAAAGAATTAAATTCTGCTTTTGTTTTTTGAAATTCTTCTGAAATTTTATAAAAATTTTGAGAATTCTTCTCCCTAGTATTGTTCTACAGATTTATCTCTTTCTTTTTTTGCTTCATTTCAATTAAATTGAAAATTTGACATCGCTCTTGATCCGGCATACATTAAACATTAAGAATAGATAATAACGCGTAAACAAATGTAGAATGATTAAATTAAACCTTCTGAAACTAAAATGTCATGATCTGATGTCATGATGTCATGATATCTCAGTTTTATCATACTAAGATCTTTTGTGGTTAATTGAATTTCATACCTCGTATACGATATAATTATATTTAATTGAATGAAGAATAGCGTAATTATCGCAGAGTTTTTTTTTTTGGCCTCGTATCAGGAGCTCATAAAGTGTTGGTATATACCTCAATGAGATTAACACCCCTTTATAACGCGTCATCAAATCCTTTTCTTCTGCTCTGTTTCTTATTTCCATACATCGCACTTATCTCCTGGTAATCAAATAAGTGACCCAGTTAGTATCTCATGGATGTAGCCCTAATCATACATCGCATGAACCAAACAGTATTTCCTGGAAACATAAAACTAATTTTCCCGAAAACCATATTGGGAACCTTAGAACCTCGATACGCCAACTAGTGGCAGAAAATAGAACTACTCAAAGAAGGCTACAGTAACCAATGAGAGGGCTTAGAACCTCGATACGACAACTAGTGACGAAAATAGAACTACTCAAAGAAGGCTAAAATTTCAAAGCCACGCCCATTCCAAGGATCTCAATACCGCGAACTTAGAATTAGAATATGTTCGTTTGTATAGGAGAAACGCGTAGATAATTATTCGTTCATTGATTTCCAGCCGACTACTCATCGTAGAGAGTTCAGATTAGAACCAATCTTTTCCTTATGTTAAAGACTACAATATTCTTGCCAACACTTGTGGCTTAGCATGTATTGTTTATAGTTTATTCCAATTTTTAGGAACACATCGAGCGTTAGCGTATAGATTCTGGCCTTCATACTCTCGAAATCTGCCGCTTCGCTTGGGGCTTCGATATCGAGTTTGCTTCGAGCGTCGAAACTCGCTAGTTTAGTCGTATACGCCTGCGGTATCTGTACATCGATAATAATTAAGTTCGGTGTCAAACCGCGACAGAATATGTAAACATGGCTGCAGCGGAGAGCAGTGAAGGCTTGCCTATATCTCCGTCCGAAAAATCTTTAACTAGTAGTATTGTGTCAGATGATAATGATAAAAGTGTATCGCGATCACCGTCCAGTTATTCAATCCGTGAAGACAGGTGGCCGGACTTGGTAGTGTCGCGACCGCGAAAGTTAGACGCATGGTGGACACCGAGGCGTAAGTAGAATGCATGTGGACTTATTTAAATATTATTTTAATCAACATTAACGCATTTTATTAAAATCGCGATAATTTCAACTTGCTTTTATCTACTTAAACGAACAATTTAATTTAAGGCCAATCACAATTTCGTATACTGTACAATCGTGCAACAGCGCCGACGCCACTGTCTGACCTATTCTATATATTATGTCTGACTGAAACGCGTGTCACGTCGACCGTCGTCGGACTGACAAGTGAGCGTCGCGGCACCAGGTGGCGGGTTTTATAATTTCATTCACCGGCTTAGAATTTTATGGTTTATTTTCAAAATTTGCACTTAGAAAACATAACAATTTTTACAAGTAATTAAATTTTGGTACACATTCATAGCAGAGGTTTTATTTCACGCTCGCTAGTATCAGTTTTGGTAAATTATCAATTATACTTATAGTTAATATGAACTTTACAGTCAACTCAATCATCGTTTCTTTCAATATCCTGCGATAGAATCCTGAACTCCACTTCTGTCCGCGATTTTAACGAATTTGATTATTTTTCCGAGGATGATATTTTGGCGGGAATAACGCCGCAACACGCGTTTAATAAAACTGTCGGTACAGTAGGCAGCCTTACCTGTTGCATTGACAAAATTGAATTACGATTATTATTATATCCTTCAAAATAATTTAAAATTGATAAAAAAAGAAAAAACAAAACTCTGCTATATTAAATACTTTACAATTATATTTTTTTCCTCACCACGCAATATGCTAATAAACGATTGATAAACGGCAGCGATAAACTGTACAGAATTTTTACCCGTATATAAAATTCGGAATAAATTGTTCGGAGCGTTTTTATTTTAATACATAACATATAATTGTGATAATTAGGTATATTATAGTATATCGATATATTATTTTCTCTCGAGTGATCGTAATATGAATTTGTTATACCTTTACTTGTATTTAAATAGAATTTCGAATATAACTGTAATAAATGATTAAATAACAAATGATGATCGATTTTTATTAATTTTTTTTTTTTTTTATTGTATATGTGAAAATAATTTTTGTCATGTAGATATGTGTGTTTTAATTTTCATGTATATGTAGCGTTAGAATGATATTTAATTCGTTTAGTAATTGTTATAGAAAGTATATTATATATACAATGAATTTGACAATTGTTTGAAAAATTGTATCTATACTATTCCCGCGCACCTTGAGAGACAAGATGAATAAATTCTAATGGGAGATTAGAAATAGAAAATTCTTTCATTTATAAGACTCAATTGGCTAAATGCATGGAATTATTACTAAATTGGTATTGGTGATTCACAGATTTCATTACAAAATCGAATAAACCGTACGATTTTGGACGGTCGCAGTCCTACTGCAATGCACAAGGTAAATAAATGAAAATTAAAAAAAAAAAAAAAAAAAAAAAAAAAAGAAAGAAAATAAGAAAAAAAAAAAAAATGACAAACATTTGGCTAAGAATCAAATGTTATTATTATTATTATCGAATACCTATGTATTATATGTATATATATATCCTAATATATATACTTTATATGTGTAAATAATAAACGTTTAAAAATTGATAAAAAATTTGGAAAATCGGTTTAACATTATTTTTTATACTTTTTTTGATTCTACTTTGCCGACCGCAGTGAACAATCTTTATGAAGTTCAGTAGTCTGCCTGACGTAAGCAGCACTAAAAGAGAGGCAGAGTTGGCGGGCTTATTGATTATCGTAGGTGGAGGCAAAGTCGGCGCAACAATCAATAATTGTAGTCTTTGCCTCTCGCCATTTTCGCTCTGAATTTCGCTGTCAGAGTGCATGAAAGATTTCAGTCACAATCTGCATCCGTTTAGTTTTACAGTTAACGTATAATAACGATGATATAAAAATGTCGATAAGCTCGAAATTGTGTAGAAATTAGTGAGTCCTGTACCGCTACAGGATAACAAGTTTCCTGTTTGCTGAATTCTCCGTATAGCTCATACGCAGTGTTAATATTATCAGAAAATATATAAGAAGAAAGTATTAACAATGAAGAAAATTATTGAAGCATGAAAAAACTTGGAGAAAACTAATTGCATACGATCGTAAGCAGTGCAGACGTCAAAAGTGTTACATAGTTTTATCAAACTTTGAAAAAATTGGCGTTGAACAATCGATCCTATCGCTTGTTACACGCAGACAACAAACACCCGGCGAATATAATGAATATTCGTGTATTATATGTCTGAAACTCTCACAAGATAGTCAGGGGGAAAAAAAAAACACCAGAAGAACACATACTACATTCAGTTTTGGATAATATAGACAAGAATTAATTCACGAGTGTTGAATTTGGGGTGAAAAGTTAAAAAAGCAGGTGGCGGCGGTGACGTAATAACCCCGAGTCGAAAGCCCCCAGCCTCGATTTTAAGCTGGTCGATATCAAGAGGCAGAGGGCGCCTCAGAATTTTCTATGCGACAAGAATCTCAAGCCGGTGTGAAGCTGCGGCCTCTCAGCGATCATCATCACGTTGGAGGTGGAGGTGGAGGTGGCGGCGGGGTCATGATCGAACAAGATATGGCTGGAGCTCAGGACACTATCTACCTGTGCAATTTTCGCGTTTCGGTTGACGGGGAATGGCTGTGTCTCAAGGAACTTCAAGACGTGGAATTCTCGATGCAGGATTCCATGCAACGTTCACCATCACCACCGTTGCCGCTTAGCGGTACAAACCAACATCACGATCAACATCATCACCATCGACACGAAACTCCTTCGCTTTGCGACGCACTAATGTCCAACTCGCCACCATTGCCACTCTTCTCCAGCTTCTTGTGTCTGTATTATTTGCACACGAATGCTTGTGCCAGAGTCATTTAAAGGATCTCAAGTTCAGATGGTTTAAACCAGTTCAGGATATTTTAATGTGGCCTTTAAATTGTTCTGCGGAAGCTGCACTTTTTTTTTTAAATTCAATACGTATAATAATCTCTTTCATCGTCGTTCGTTTTCATTTTCTTCTTTTCTTTTTTCACATTGATATCTTTTGGGATCTTTTTTGAAAGAAATTTTTTATCGTGATTTGTGCCACGCTTTCATATTCGAATGTCCTAAGCGAAGGACTGCAGTGTACTACGCAGGGATACTTTCCTTAAAGCCGAAATTATTTTAAGTCGTGCCTTTCTCAAGAACTAAATATTTTTTTCATATATTTTCAACATTGACGTTCTCATTCGGCTTATTTAATTTCACTTCTTGGACGCATGTGAAGTCAGAATTAAATGACATTCTAATTAGCTAAAAAAACCTTCTATACAGTTCTATTCTTCTTGCAATTGATCAAGTAAATAATTAACGTTATTATGTTGCGTGCTGAATAAGTACATATTATGTATTCGCCTTGGCTTGCTTTGCAGTATATTTCTATTGTGGTCATTTTGTGCGTCGCATGTGAGATCCTCGCGATGTACACGTTGATAAAGCACCATTTAATCTTTGAATAAGGGAAAATCGATTCGTGAAGTGAAGTTATACCGCTTTTGGCACTTTTTTGGCCTCGACACTTTCAATTATTCTCAAAATTTGTACGCGTATTCTTTATGCTCCATATAAGGAAAGGCTCTTGCGCCATTTCGACTTGGGATTAATATTCTCGAAGTAATGAGATATCGGACTTTATAAATAATTATTCTTATCGCGATATCAAATCATATGAAAAGATACGAGACGTTGAAGACTATAGCGTGTGCGACGGTTTTCGTAATTATCTAAAAATCACAATTGCACGTTACTTTGAAAACGTTTACCTTGAGGCAAAATGGGGAAAAGATCCATTTTCATTGACCATATGGAAGATGTGTTAAAATTTTTTAAGGGAATTGATAGAATGTCGATTTTGAAAAGGTGTTGCTAATACTTCACGTAGATTTTGCCTTTAAACGTCTGTATAGTATACTTTGAACAATACACTGAATATGACGGCGTTAAATTAATTAATTTTTTAATAAATATTATGTAATTCACGTACAGAGACTAGGCAGTATTAGATCCGTTTTAACATTTGCAGCTGCCTAGCTTGATTAAACTGAGTTTATAAAATCTGCTAGTATTGATAAAATTTTGACAACGAAAAAGACAGAGAAACCAAATGCTTAAAAGATGCAATTTTGGATTGGCAAATCTATTATTTTTACAGCACGAGACCCGGTGATTATTGAACGAAGTAATCTTGTCAATATCTCAAAGCTGATCGTTAAGGAATTGATTGAGACCTCTCTGAAATATGGACGCATGCTTGACTCCGATCACATGCCATTGCAACATTTTTTCATCGTTCTTGAACACGTCCTCAGACATGGACTCCGACCCAAGAAGGTAGTACTGCACTTAAAGCAGTCGTATAAACTCGAATCGACATTCGGAACTAACGAATTGAATTTCAGGGACTCCTCGGGCCGAAAAAAGAACTATGGGACATCCTGCAGCTCGTTGAAAAATATTGTTCCGAAGCACAAGATATTACCTCAAGTATCCGCGACCTTCCAACCGTTAGGTATTGAATCGTTTAAAAATATGGCAAAATTATTACACTCGATTTGCTGCAATAATTCCTGAAGCCACCCATCATAAGCTCATTTGCAAGGATCCATTATGATGACTTGGTTAAAACACAAACACATCGCAGCAGAATTTTTTCACAAAGTCCTGATGCTTTCAGGACGGCAATGGGCCGAGCACGTGCTTGGCTGAGAATGGCGTTGATGCAAAAAAAATTGGCGGATTACCTGAAAGTTCTAATAGATCACAAGGACGATATTCTTTCGGAATACTTTGAACCGGACGCACTAATGATGAGTGAAGAAGCCATTGTAGTGATGGGTTTGCTGGTTGGCCTCAATGTTATAGACTGTAACTTTTGCGTCAAGGTTAGTGCGAAGCCTGACATCGAACATCGAATGATTGAGATAATCACTCGGCTCGTCGTTGATCTGATACTAATTATACTAATGAGTATCAATTGCGTAAAACAGGAGGAAGATCTGGACTGCCAGCAAGGTGTTATCGACTTCTCGCTATATCTTAGAAGCAGTAATCACATCCCTGGCGAGTCTCCTGATGATGAACTAGAGAATGACAACATGACCACTGTTTTGGACCAAAAGAACTACATTGAAGAGTTGAACAGGCATCTAAAGTAATTCTTGTATTATTCTTACACCAGAATGAAAGAGAGACAAATTGTCGAATTGCAGTAATACTTGAGTATAATTTTGAATGATTTCAATCAGTTTGGACACAATAATTTCAGCGCTACTGTCACGAATCTACAAACAAAGGTCGAATCTCTCACCACGACGAATGCCCTAATGAAAGAAGACCTGGCAATAGCGAAAAACAATATTCTTTCTCTCCACGACGAGAATAGACAACTAAAAAAAGAAATGGGTATCGAAATCAAGGATCCAAATGAGGTGAGATCGTTAGATACGAAAGACGATGGAGTATCAAATCTGACGTTGAACTAATGGCCTTCGTTGTTTAATTTCAGAATGGAAAAGCGCCCGTTAAGATTACGGAAACTACGTCTGAAATAGAAGAGCTTAGAAGTAGACTAGAGATTGAGAAAAGGCAAAAACTTGAGGCTGAAAGAGAATTAGAGTTACAGGTTCGCAATGATTCGTTTAACGTGTATTAGAGTTTGAGTAATATAAGATAATTGTCAATTCGTTCGATTAGCATTACCTAAATTTGTTATAAACTCTGAAATAATTACCAACCTAATTGTGGAGCAGATTAGCATGAAGTCGGAAATGGAAGTGGCGATGAAATTGTTGGAAAAAGATATTCACGAGAAACAGGACACCATCATTTCCTTAAGACGGCAATTGGACGACATCAAATTGATCAACCTGGAGATGTACAAAAAGTTACAGGTGACCCTAACATAGTTTTAAATTACAATTACTAAATCGCGTGTTTTGATATCGAGGAGAAAAAAAATGAATGCGTTTCAATTCGAACGACGCATTTAGACGTATTAACATTTTTTTAGACAGCATCCTTCCTAAACCGAGTCCGATTTATCGCAGTATAAAGCTTCGCGATATAACTGAACATTTTTGGAACACAAATTTTGAACCGCGTTCTCAAAATTTCATGACGAAAATTTGATTGCCGTATACGTGTCGTGTCAATTATCGATTAAGGGGACCAGTACAGCGACTTTTCGAGAAATTATCGTAGTCCGAAATCAATTTATTTCATAACCAAAGTTCATTTCACATCAAAATATTTTTCTTTTTCAAAATCATGTGTCGTAAGGATTTTAGAGCACCGTTGGACCGATTCAGGTCATCTTGGATTCATTTTCTTCAGAAAACAAATCCTCATCATGTGAATGTAGGATTTTAAAAATAAAAATTATGTCATAAGTTATGATCAATTTACCAAATTTGCAAAAATTATTATGACTCATTTCTTAAATAACTTGACCAAAACGAAAAATTTTCAAAATTCCTACATTCACATGATGAGGATTTGTTTTCTGAAGAAAATGAATCCAAGATGACCTGAATCGGTCCAACGGTGCTCTGAAATCCTTACGACACATGATTTTGAAAAAGAAAAATATTTTGATGTGAAATGAACTTTGGTTATGAAATAAATTGATTTCGGACTATGATCATTTCTCGAAAAGTCGCTGTACTGGTCCCCTTAATTCGAGCATACATACATCTCAACGTACCTCGAAACTGTGTAAAGCTTCGAATCCGGATCTGACCAGAGTAGATCTGCTTCATCTCGCGTGGTTTAATTGGTTTTGAGTTCGTGTAAATGCATGACTTGTCTGTCTGGATGTTTGACTTGTAGGAGTGCGAGCACGAGCTAACACAGAAGGGTGAGATGGTCAGCCGGCTTCATGCCAAGACGAATCAAATCGGAAAATTGCTAAACAACCTCGAGAAATACAATCATCTAATGAAAGATGCAGAGTGCGGTCGGAGTCCAACAACTCCTGGGACCGGGAATAAGTCTTTTCTGAAAAATAGTCCCACCTCACCTAGGGTGCCCATCAGCGAACTCCCTCGATTCCAGCATTCGGGCCCCAGGACCAAACCAGATACAGTCTCGAACGAACCTTCCACTGATGAAGGAAAAAATTGAGATGTCTTAGGGGTTGGGCTTCCTTGTTTTATCCATGTTCATTTACACCACCCTTACTACTGTGTAACCATATTTATTCGTGTTACATTTAACATAGAGACTAAGGCTCGACATTGAAAAGTGTATATCAAACCCGAGATTCGATAGATTATCATGTTAGTACATAATACAAAATTAAATTAAGGCCATTTAGATAGCTGCGAATTAATATTCAGAGCCGGGTGCTTTTTCCCTTTTTCATTTCAGCCACTTATCTCTCCAGCACTTATTTTTTCTTCTGCAGGTGCCTTTTTTCAATGGATATTAATAATTTTAAGATATGTAATACTAACGTATATATATATAATGTGCAACTATAATACGCTTCGTCGTGAGTTTCAATTTTTCATTATTCAACGATAATCTCTTATTGACACGAGTTCATCAGCTTGGATCTGATATCATTTCAATTCTTACTTTCTCGTACCTAATACAATAATTTTTTCCTTTTTTTTTTTTTTTCTTTCTTCTCAATTCATTCATCATCTCGATTAATTACTTTCACGACAATGAATTCAGGAGGCTTAAGTGACCACTCAGATCTGCAGTGTTGAAAAAAAGCTCCCCTGTTTTTTTTTTATCAATGAGAAGAGAATATTTATTATCAGAAATGAAAAGAAGAAAATAGGGTGGTTCAACAGTATATTATGTCTTAAGTAGAACCGTTTGAGAAAATTTGGGAAAACTCTTCTTTCATTCCAACTGTACTGACTTTGCTGAATTTGACGGATTCGGTCTATTAGATTAAACTTCCTTTATTTTATTTCGATTTTTTTTTTTTTTTTGTTCTTGTTCCATTAACTATAATTTATTATTGTATAATTATTGTAATAATGTAATTAATAACCATGCGAATATGTCGTTTAGTCATTATAATTTTTTTTTTTTTTTTTTCAGCTATATCCGTACTGTGTTTAAATATTTTATACATATATGTGAAAGCGGCGTTAGGTGAGAAAGAGGAAAATTGAATACGCACTGCAGCTGATAGTGAATGTGATATTTTTGAAATAATCTCAGTTCGGGTATAGCTATACACGATATAATGTACATGTATATTCGACATTATTTAAATGATATATATTTAAGAAAGATTTATTTCAGGAGTGTGAGGGCTCGCTTAAGCATAAGACAGAACTGATCACAAAGCTGGAAGCTAAGTCACTATCCATGACTGAGACCATTCAGAAAATGGATGAGAAGTATGTTCATTTATATTTTTATTATTCTCATTCAAATGCAGACAAATTTTCTATATTTTTATTATTAGTCCCGCCTTTTGATCAACAGCTAATATTTATCCACGCTAAATACTATAATATGATGATTTTTTCAAGTGTGTATGAAAAACAAAATTTATCCCCCATTAATTTTCAAATATGAAATTTGTGTGGGTTTTTTTTTCCACTTTTTTTTTTTTTTGAACGCTGTGTAGTCGAAGTAGTTAGCTTGTATAAATTGTTTAAAATATTTTTAGCGATTTTTGGTGAATATCTATTGAAATGGAAAAAATTCGCGGTGGTATTATATATACTGACAGTCGTGATTTATTTTTCGATATAATAAATAATCGTTCAACTTAATATTAAGATGAATCTGAGTAGTTGATAGAATATATGGTGGTAGTTCAAGGCATAAAGGGACGATGATACCTATAGGTATAACTATTTTCCGAAATTTTGGCAAATATTAATAAAACACTTAGCGATATTATTCAATAATCCTACGATCATGTGTGTATGCCCTCTCTAAGTGTCGGTTATGTAAAAAGACGTTTCGTCTTTTAGCCATGGTTATACATGGTTATAATTGTTTTGCTAATGGGATGAGAATAACTTCGCGTTGATTAACACAATTATTTCGAACTTTAGACTATTTTAATTGGTAAAAATTGTGAACTTCAGTAAGTTTCATTACCGGTTTGGTTTAACGGTATTGAACGATGATCTATACATATATATATTATGTTATTTTCTTGATAAACTTACTTACACTTACTTACTTACTTACTTACTTACTTACTTACTGGGTTCATTATAAATATATTTTAATCATGATTAAACTAGTAATTGCGGTAAATTATATACGAATAACTCAACAAGTTTAAGTTTCAGTATTAAAATTGTGATATAAAAACATGAAGTTAGTTATAATTTTACTCAAGTGTAAGACGTAGGTATTGCATATATATATGAGACGTTATCATTTGCATATATACATATATAATATTATATGTATATGTATATGGAAAACGTTTTGCATAAATTTTGCATCGTATATGATTTTGTGATGATGATTCTCTTATAAGACTTGATTCATTCACAATTTCTATCACAAAAAACGGTGCAATAAAATATAACACAATTTTCTATAACTATACGTACTCAGTATATATATTCGCTAAAGTGCCACACGAATATATCAAGCGATCAGCAATATAACTCACTATGACACCACGTGTGCTTGTATAAGACTAACAAAAATAAAACAATAATATAAAATAGACCGTATTTAATTCCCCTAAGGTTAAAATCCATAATAAAGTATATTTTTTTTACCCGACTATCAAAAGTAATACCTATATGCACTCACCTGCACGTCATTCTACGACTCCATCGAGAATTTGTTCATTTATTATATGAAAGAAAAAATCGATTGTATAATATTTTGCAAATTCTTATTCAAGGAATATGATCTTTCAGAAGCACAAACATTGAGCCTTCAGTCATTATTTATAATCCACGTAATTCATGCGATGATATATTTTTGAAAATTTCCTAAATCCATTTATTTTTGATCGTCAGCAAGTTGATATCAGAGAATTATCATATTTTCTGTTTATTCGCGAATAAGGTAAGTTATGAATATTCGTTTATTGGCTACTGATCTATCGAGCAAACTAAATATTCTAGTAATTACAGAACCATGGTTTAATAAGTCCTGCAAACTTTGATCAGCCGTATTTTCAGTCTGTCTATTCAAATATCTTGGCTGTGATGAGGAAATTGACTTCATACCGTTTGAGTAATTCGCGATTACATCTGTTATTCTCGAAATTCATAAGGGTTGTCATTTTTACGTGCATGCAAAAGTCAAGTACCTAAGTGATATACAATAACCGAGACTCATCATCATCGGGTTAATTTATGCCTGTATGATGCATAATCGATTTAGTTGATAGAATTTTCTTTTTTAAAGGTCTTGGAGATTAGGTGTTATAGAATTTGAGAGATACTGCTGATTTTTTTCTGATAATTCGTACACGGAAAAAAAACAGTGCTGTCGAATTTACTCTGAAGCAGTAAATATAGGGACAGCATTTTTTTGCAGTAGAAATTATCACAATTGTGGTAACATTTACTCATATAGACATTGAAGGCCACTTACTCTAATGTACCCAATACTAGAATTGTGATAATTTCTACTGCAAAAAAATGCTGTCCCTATATTTACTGCTCCAGAGTAAATTCGACAGCACTGTTTTTTCCGTGTAATCATGATAAATCAATTTGTCTTAACAAACGTAGTGTGTACAAAGAATTAATTTACCAAAGTATCCGATAATTGGCTGTTAAGTATGAGTAAATTGCAGGGATTGTGAGCACCCAGTGTTTTCATAGATCAATAATTATATATGATTATAAAAAGCCTCGAATTGAATAACCGATTGAAAATACTCTTAGCATTTTACGATTAGAAGAAAAAAACAATAACGCTTCATTATTTCTCATTAGATATTGATATAATTACTTTTTACTTTGCATAGTGTAAAAATCCATTTAAAATACGACTGTGATGGAAAAAGGCTAGTGATTATCTGAAAGATTATCAATCATTTGAATGATTATCCTATCTAGACTATAGAGGCAAAAGCTTTTAGAATCAAGTATAAGTGACTGAATTTTGGTTTTCATCAGTCGAAAGTAATCTGATTGTATAGGTTTGAACCCTGTCAGTAGAGAAATTAGAGCATGGCGTGACGTGATAGATGAGTGCATCGACGTGTCATCAGGGCTGTCAAATCAGTTGAAATATGAACAATTTGTTGAGACAGTTTTCCCGTGGAAATAATCCCAGCTATTTCTAGTTACAGAAATATTTTTGCATTCTGCAGAGCAATGAAAAATTCATCCCTATATTAACATCATATGTTTATTTTATACGTACTGAGTTGTTTACCGACCAAAAATTACCCAATACCCTTGCGACTATAATACTCGGTAGAGAAAATTGGCAAAAGAGAGAGAAAAAAAAAAAAAATAAAAAAATAAAAATAAAATAAAATCAGCTTTTTACATAAACAAGTAAAATATTTATATACATATGTATATTGTATATGTATACCTATATACTTATAGCAACACTTATGCGAATGTCTAATAAATTCTTTCCATATCTAATCTCGAGATAGAAATAAAATGCTCGTTAAATTATTTCTTTATCAGAACTATATGATATGTTTACCCAAAATTTGCTTAGCATTCCGAAATATGTAAATGCGTTGTTTACAATCTTTATACTTTCCCACAACGTTCACAAAATCAGGCTTTGTCAGCCCGTTCGAACCCCATTCGGAAGCATTTTTCGTAAATTCAGGATGGAACGAGTCAATTGAATCAAACATATTTGAGGGGTCAGATCTAAAGGCAGTAAAATTTTGAATCGTCATTGTTTCAGCCTTCTCCACCCTCTTTGAATAATAAAAATTCATTCAAAACCATAAATATGTAAATGAACTTCCGAAAAATATGAATAAAGGTTGTCACGATCCCCCGTTGTTATCGTCACCCTCTCAAACCCCATAAAACTGCATACGATTAAACCGGAATTTTGGTCCTAAATTTTCGAAAATTTACCTGTAATTTACGCTACCCAGATGCAAGGAGTTGGAGGCCATCCGGTCTGGAGCTGAGGAACGGGCACGAGCAGTTGGGGCGGAAGCAGCTCAACGCGAAGCCAGAGCTAGTGGTGTCGAGGGTGAGCTAAGGATAGAACGGGAGTGGAGGACTGCCCTTCAAGGGACTTCGGTCAAAGACCGTGAAAAAATATCACAGCTTCATCAGGAAGTTGATCAGCTGAAACAAGTCGCCGAGGTAAATCATACCCACGCATTAAATCATAGAAGATATACCCATAAAGGTCCTAGTTGTGGAAAGAAATGCTGATAAGAGGTATTGAATTCCTTGACTTAGTATTGAATTTAAAAAACTGCCGCTGTGAATAAATTATTTAATCATGATCACGATTTCAAGATTCAAATGACTGTAAAATCAATCATTTGAGATTATAAAAATGATCATGCACGCAAAAAAAAGTGCTGTTGAATTTACTATGTGAGTGGTAAGTTTATGGACAGCACTTTTTTGTAGTAAAAATCATCACAATTGTGGTAACATTTACTCATATAGACATTGAAAGCCACTTGCTCCGATGTACCCAATACTAGAATTGTGATCATTTCTACTGCAAAAAAGTGCTGTCCATATACTTACTACTCACATAGTAAATTCGACAGTACTTTTTTTTTGCGTGTGTCATGTGAATCAAAGTAATCTTCGAATTCATAGAGTTGTTTTTAATTACAGAAATTCTTGGCTCTACAAGAGGAGCACTTTGCTTTGAAGGAGATATGCACTGAGCAAGAACGAACGCTTGAAGAACTTGGGGGGCAATTAAGTTCGGCAAAATTGGCAGCTGTAGAATTAAGAGAAGCTGCTGATAACATTCAGCAATCTCAACAGGACGGTACTGCACCTTGGGCTAATGATCGGCTTGTTACTCAGTGCAAGGGATGCTCTCGAGACTTTAACATTGCGAGAAGAAAGGTATATCATATAATGTACATGAAAATCATTCCAATTTCATTCAGCATCATTTGAGTAGCACTCATTATGACTTCTGCAAGCCTTCTGTCTACCCTTCATGAGTTTCAAAATTTGCTATCAAAGTTCGACAAGTGCTGCATGATGGTCTAATTATTGTTGGTCAAGCGAGCGAAAGTTTCTTGTTAAATGCCTTGGGGGTGTCGCCGATGGTTCGAATTACGTTATTGTCAGATCACTCGATATATATTCATGATAACATGCATATTCAGGTATAATGTGATAGAGACGTCGCGTCGCTTGCTGCACGCCTTGTAAAATACGTTTAGAATATATTTTCCATTTTACGCCAGGTAAGTTATTGCATAATAACAAGACCCTGGCGTATCTTTGTTAGTCATTTTTCTCACAGTGGGTGTATTAGCATACTGTTTAATATAGAATAGGCCACCTAAGGTTCCGGCTTGCGAGAGGTAATGCGGTATATATGGTGCGGTTTTGCGAGGCGTTGCGATTCAAGATTCAAGAAGGGTGAAAAGAAAACAGTGAGATAGTTTCTGGTTTGTAAACTGTATACCTGGCTATACTAAAAGCAATGAAATGCAGTCACGAACGAGAGAAATAAATAATATAAAAAATAAGATAATGAAGCACTGAGTCTCACCGGGTGGTCTGCAGCCCGGTATATCATGAATTAGTTAATCCATTACGTGCTTGCAATTGACCGTGTTGTAATTCGGATTTTTTTTTCAACCCTCGAGACCCTCTATAAGGCTCTGAGTCTTTCGCTTTTACATCGAGTAATTTAGAGTGATTGAAGAAAATCTAGAGATTGGTGGTGAGGTATTGGGAACCGTAACTGGCTTTGCGTTGGTGATAAATTTGCGTAAGTGAGCGCCAACGGCTAAATGGAAATCAGGAAGTTAGCTAAAGCGAGAAAAAAAAATAAAATAAAATAAAAATAAAATGAAACCTGCAGCACACAGACTCTTATATACGACAAAGCCAATTCTAGCCTCTGCTACGATTTCTTATTTTCTCCCCACGGTGATTTGTGATGCGAACGAGTTTATTGCTGAGTCAATGGCCGTTCGAATAGATAAGAAAACTTTTTCGACGAGAAATCATTATAAACCGAAGAATAAATTGGTACCTTAACTACTCACAAAGAATAATGCGAACGAGATGATATTATTTTTCGTTTTTCACACTATACATGAAATTTTCGAAAAAGGAACTGCAATTTTTTTTTACCGAACCCTCGGAAGTTGTATACCTAGGTATACACATTAAAATAAGGGAGATAATTATTGAGAGATATACGATTTATATATTTAGATGAGGTTTAACCGCCAACCGATTATCAGCAACTAGTTACCTTCTTTCAAAGTTTATGGTATTGATTTATTCGGGCAATGGCAATGGTACTGTTAGCCGATAAGGGTTGGCAGTGAAGTCTGGCAGGGTAGCGCAAGGCCGACTTTACCACATTTCGGCTATAAGTCACGTGGATGAGACGGTTCAATAATTAACTTTCGCGAGGGAACTGGTTATCGGAATTATATTATTCGACTTCTTCGAGTAATAATACGGAACTCGGAGTGTTCATTCCGATATTTAAACGATTCAATTTAGATATCCAGATGTTATATATGTATAAGACCGTGTTTTCTCAAAATTTAAATTGAATATTTCTGAACTGATGCTACCGCGTTACGTCACCATATATATCTTCGTATATCCCCTCAATTCGATTTGGCTTTCATTATACGACCGAAGAAAAAAATATTACAGGAAAATCCCTTCCATAAAATCTACGGCGATTTCGAATCGTTTATTTCGCTAGAACTGAAAATCTTTGAATTTGAATAAAGTAAAAAAAATAAAAAAAATAAAATTATATAATTATATAATTATACACGATTTTAATTTTTTTTTTTTTTTTTTTTCAAATTATTATTTAATATTACATTTGATAAAGACTTACACTCTCATAGTAATCGAGCCTGTGACTCTAACGTATTCGTTGTCCTTTAATTCAGCGACCCCTTCCAGTGAAGTGATCAGAAATTAATCGCAAGACCGAATCGGCTGCACCCTCATTATTCCAAACTTGAACTCGTCTCACATCAACAAAAAGATTATTTCTCAATGAATTTCGTTATCATTAATCAATTGATAAATTCATTGAACTATAACATATTATTTTTCTTATCTATGTTTAACAGCATCATTGCCGGAACTGTGGAGAAATTTTTTGTAATGCGTGCAGTGACAATACGATCGCATTGCCAAATTCAACTAAACCTGTACGTGTATGTGACCACTGTCACGTATTCTTGGTCGGCCGATATTCCGTCATGCCGTAAATCTGGTACTTCCTCAAAACGCGACGATTACATATATATACATCATTTTCACCAGATCTTGAAATTTACTAATTCGCGGCAGCTCCTATAATCGTTACGTCATCAAATTTCCGCCCGCATTTCTAACTTTTGATACGTTTCAAATTTTAATAATAACAACCTGACACGTCTAATCAATTCAACAATAATTATTAATTATAATTAGTTGTAGGTGTATTAGAGCGGCGAAATATTGGCATGTATGCGTAAGTTAGTTGAGGATTGCACAGGTAAGAATAAAAATAATAACAAAAATAAATAAATAAATAAATAAATAAATAAATAAATAAATAAATGAATAATAAATTTACTGACAATTAGAACGATATTTTCATACGCTGATTTTGACTAATTAAATATTGTCGGAATTATACATAATTATTATATTAATTACCAAATGTTTTATTGCCAATTCAAATTCTAGATATGTTGATATATATATTATAATTATAGAATAATATTTATAACAGACACAGATTTTGGTTTATAAAATTTTTCGTATGGAATGAATTTGTGTATTATCTATTTTTATTTACCCAATAATTATCGCGGTCTATATAAGTCAGACTATCAGAGTTCGAACTAAATTGATTCAATACATATTTCCGTGATTGGAAAACTTATATACTTAAAATTCGAAACATTTTATTTCATTCAGGAAATTGAAGCCAGATTATAGTAATTGACCCAATTACTATTTCACAGAGTTGTTGTTAAGTACAATGCCGGGGATTTTGATTATCTGGTTAATTTGTCGGTACATGGATACGTGCATTTATAGGTATGTGGCTATAGGGTATAAAATATAGATTGTTGATAGGTACAAACTTTAATTCGAATGAAATATTATTATCGAATTACTATAAGAAATTGAACTAATTTCTATAATTTTGTAACAATTAAAGTTTAGTTCTTATGTCATTTTGACTGTTCAATTTTTCAAAGTGATTCATTGACACGTGTTATACGATTTTCACAAAAATTTTTATCGACACAGTCTTCGACATATTTACCTACCCTTTAAAAAATTCACAATAAAAATTAAGGTCAGCATTCATCTGACCAATTACCGTCCATAATATACAATTCGGGGATGAAAATTTACTCTTTCGAATCTCCCATCTGCTAATCGATATCCTAAAATAAATCGCTTTGATACCTAAAATAATGGCTATCCGATAACGCAAAGCATACCTGCATAAATCTCTATAAAACTTTAAAACTATAAATCATAACAGCTAACGCCACTCGTGATAGGTGATACCAGTTAATACGATGTCGTATGTATGGGATATATGGGGAAATACTATAACCGATTATGGCTAGAGCTGGGATTCACGTGAGTCACCGTCATGTTACCGCAAGGTATGATCGATCCTCGCATATTTACATGTCAACTTATTGTCGATCTCACGATTGGTCATAGTATCATATGTATGTAAGGCAGATTTACGAATTTAATAATTTTCCCCGCATACACTTCGCGAACTCGAAATGAATGGCTCATCAAATTTTCACAGTTGGATCGTTTTGATTGTGTGATCAATTGATGATTCATTCATATTTCTGGTGAAAATTTGATACAGCAAACGTAGATTTTCTATTTTTAAGACTAGACGTTTATTTTGTAATTTCGTACTAATTTATGGATGGAATAACGAGCGAGGTGTGGTATTATCTTTAGTTATGCAGACTGTATTGCTGAGTTAATATTTCCAAATTTCAATAGCCGTTTATATTCTAGAATGTGAAAATGAACGATGCTTTTAATCCATAGATGAAATTTACGTTGTAAAGCATTTCGAATTTTGTATAATTATTATATGAAGAACTGAAACACCGGATTATTTTTTACTTTTGTGAAAATCGTATTCTTCTGAGCTGTTGATCAAACAAATAAATATATATTTCCTTTTTCTCCCCCATACGTGAAACATAGGGGGATTATCCAATTTGTATATGTATATAATCAATAATAATTATTGTAAATAATTCGAATCGATATAACGATCGACTATATATTTGTGACCAACGCGGTTGCTTCAATTATTGAGATTGTAACGGATGTTTAGTATATGGTAAACATTTATAAGTATGATAAATTGTATTGAAAATAAAACATTGTTATACGTGGTAATTTTTTTCTATGAAATATTCATATTCATTTCAACTTTGACCCATTCCTACAATTATTTGTAATTATATTGACCTCTCGATTGTAAATGCGAGAGATTCATCAGAAATAGAAGTTCTATGGTTATATAGAAATAGGTAAGTCCCGGATATACATGTTCTAATTATTATATAATATGATATGAAATATTTTTCTGATATAAAAGTAAATAATTATAGAATCCGGTCAGACGGAACTGATCAATTATAATTAGTAAACTAAAGCTGCAGACTGCAGAAGACAAATCAAGATAGTGCTGAGTGCGGTGATTGCAGTTTCAGAAAAGTTTTGACTTGATAAAAGTTCAGACTGACTTATGGGTGTGCAGCTAAACTTTGGCGAACAGAGAGTAATGCCTTAAACGTAACTTGTATTGCATTATTGAAATCAGAATCCTGAATTGCATTAACAGCCTAAAGGATCCTCAATTATTTTTTTTACGTTTTCTGTTCAATCGGCAACTCAAAATTTCCAAAATTTATCGTGGTACCTTGAAAAAAGTGTCAAATTAAGAAGCATACTGGTTCGATCGGCATCTGGCACATAAATTTTCTTCTCTCGGTTTCTTAGTATGTTTTCTAAAAGCTCTAGAAATAGAAAAATTGAAATTCAGGACCGTTTCCGGCTGTACGGACTTACGAAACAGCCAGTTTTTTTTTAAATCAACCAATGACTCCCTTCAGAATTTTACAATTTTAAAAATTGATTTGTCCAATATATCGCGTGGACAACGAATTCATTACTTTCAAGTAGTGCTTCAGCCTATCACATCGGCCATAAAAGGTGGGTACATAAAATTCAATTTTTGTTCCTAATTTAGTGACACAATAATAAATGTGTGGAAAAAAATTGGTATGCTGCACAGTGCACGTATTATCGCAAGTGCCCTAATGAATAGCGATCAATTTTATCCACGTGCGATTCACCGATGGCCAGTTAACTTGTAGGAAAAAATTTTTATGGACTCGATTAGTAAATATGGACTGAATTTTTATTACTCTTCATGTATCAACAAATGATTCTTCTGGTCCAGAAAATCTTTGTTTTTTTTTCGCGCCACGCATATATATTTGATCGTTAAGCTTCGTCTCAACAATTTCTTTATTATCAGCTATTCAATGCAAGCTGATTGCAGATGTCTGATATTTTGTAAATCATATATCGTGATTGTCTTTTGTAGTAGGTATATGTACCAGTTTCATAAAATTTGTAAAAAGGGTATAGCTTTGAGTTGAAAATTATGTGAACCAGCAGGTGAGGTGATTTGGAAACAGATATTTTCAAAGTGTCAAAGTAAACTGCGTATTAAGAACATAAATTCTCAGTCTGCGGTCAAATACTCACAATATCGGAATTCAGAGCGATATTAACGATGCGACGACTGGCTTCGGGGCACTCGCAGAAACTTCTTTCTAAATTTATACAGCCTAAACGGTTTCGAATTTCGCATCACCCTTTGCTGAACCTGAGGACCATCTGTCAAAAATGTTGTCAAAAAATCATGAATGGAAACAAATTGACTTTATAAAATACTATTGATCGTGGTATAATAGAGACTGTAAGGGAAATTGCCTGGGCTATGCGTATATACCTACTACTTTAAATACCACTGGTATCTAGATATAGTATATATAAATATAATATGTGCCCTGTAAATAAACGTTAAATTGTTCTGGTCTTGTATTTAAGTTTGTTAGGTTTGAATTTAACGAAATTCTGTAGTTATCGATAAAATTGTGGAATTCTAAATTTTCCTATGCCGTTTGTAGTATTAGGTACGAGAGGCAACAAAATCCATGATAAATATAGACACTTATATAGAATTGGTAAAACAATTTGGTAATCGTGCTGATTATAATCTTAAAATCCACACAACACGCAAAGGCAGTGGGCAAGTTATACTCAGTAGGAATTTTAATTTATTATATATATAGTAATAGATTTTTAGTATTTTAATCTACGACGAATAACTACTATATAAGTTGTTATTAATTATTGCTCGCGAATTGTGATAAAGATCGTTTGAAAATCTTCTCTGTAGTATAGAAAAGCATATTATCGCTTGCTGTTGCTCGCGGAAGTAGAATATCATCCGTAAAATACGCCTCATTTAAATCTGCAGTCACATCGCGGCTGACAGACTTTGAATAAATGTATATCACGCAGCATTCGCTGCAGATTAGCGCAAAAAAACGTGGAAGAAAAAACGTAAAATTTAACGAAGAAATGAAAAACAATGACACGTTGATTTATAATTTATTATTCATT
Source organism: Tenthredo mesomela (assembly GCA_943736025.1). Classification (NCBI taxonomy): domain Eukaryota; kingdom Metazoa; phylum Arthropoda; class Insecta; order Hymenoptera; family Tenthredinidae; genus Tenthredo; species Tenthredo mesomela. The sequence continues at coordinate 31,711,591 of OX031015.1, read as the reverse complement.
CGCTAGACCGACTACCTACTATATACCTCGCATTCGCGGACTTGTCTACTACCCTTGCTGTCTGGTTATCTGCGCTGTCAGCGGTCAGGCAGTACGTTCTCTTAATTAATTAATATCTGCGTGTTTTAAAAATGCGGTACGACCATAGCCTGTAATTATTTGTCTAATTTCAAAGTTTACAGCCGTAAACAAAAAGGGGGCAGATTTTTCTATGGGCAATAAAAAAAAAAAAAATCATATTTTGAGAACGAGATATTGAGTGGAAATAAAATTTCTTCGATAATATTGGATAATATCTGTTTAATTTAGGGGGTAGAAATTTTAACTTTTTATTACTTGTGAATTTCTGGGTGCCAATTTACGCCTGCGCCGGCCGTTGGCGGCAAGCAAAATTCGTGACATAGCACGTCGCGATGCTTAGTACCAGGCGCCAGTTGACGTCCACGCGTCCACGACGTCGCGATGCTCGGTTATACGCTCCTGGCGATCTGCATCGCATCGTGGGTTTCGGCGCTGATTGATCCAGCACCAGGTACAGCCTTAACTTTTTCAATTCAAATCAAAGTTAAGAATTATTTTCATTCATGGGTTTGATTTCTTATATGACGAGATAATTTCGCGCCTCTTTTATTTTTAAAATTGTACAGAGCGACATGTCATTTTTTTTTTTTTTTTTAGGAAAACTTTGAGTATACTCCAGCGATTTTTAGTATCTAATAAATAATTTAACGTGAACGTGAAACTATCGAGTGTGAAAAATACATATATATACAGCTGCATTGCCTCATATGTTCGAGAATTGAAAATTAATGGCGTATACATTGCTGTTTCAAAAATTGTAAAAACTTATTGAAACAAATCTTCGCGAAAGTTATGCTACGTATGATATTGTACCAGCTTCATCAGCTTCAGCTCGTTTAAAAAAAAAAGTTTATTATAAATGTGATAAAAAAAAAAAAAAAAAAAAAAGAAATAAAGTGATGAAAAATGGGGTAGATATAATTTTTCACTCATCATTCATCTGGGATGTCTGCAACAAAGTGACAATAGTTATAGTGTTCCGCTAATCCATCGGATGAATAGATACTACATATAGGTACTACCTACCTATGTAGGATCAACATAGCTTAGATCAATGTAGTTCATTCTAGTCGCAAAAGCTACGTGAAAGCATAATAGTAATTTCATATTGAAACTTCCTGAATAATTCTATTTGCCAATGCCCGAAATTTGAAGTGTTAATGAAATTTATAAACGAAACTATAGCTTATGTAACAGAATACCTTCATGGCGTTATTTGGGTAAATCAAGTTAGTCTAGGCGGGAGAGGTCAATTGTTGAAAGGCAGCTTTTGATTAATTTAGTTTTGATCAACTATTTCAATAGCGTGATATTTGATCTAATGTTGAGCTCTGGGGGAAACTGTTCTTCAATAGATTCTAGGCGGTAGCAGCAGTAGCAGCAGCGATATTTCCTCCCTGCTTCTGTTATGGTTATAGTATATATATATATATATATATATATATATATATATATACACGTTTAGAATAAGGTGGTTGAAATATGATATTCACGATGAGGGATGGCACTAATATTTGAATAAAGTGCTTTCCAAATTGTCGCAACAGTTTTGTCGCTTGTCAAATTACGAAAGCCAAGCTATGTGATGGATCATGCGTTCGTTAACTTTTAATTATAGTAGGTATCCGGCTCAATTACAGCATTATAACCAGTGAAGTATATAAAATATTCATTTCAACTTTAGGGAAGTTTAATTTGATATAGAAATTTATTGATATTATACTTAAGAAAATAGAACTGAATTTCATATAGCATGAGGCATATATATGCATATATATATATATATACTATGTGCAATGAATATTTGAAGTAGAAACTCGGGTAAATTGATCTTTGTCGAAGAACGAATGAATAAGTTTTTACACAAGAAGTTTTACGTATGCTTTCCCCTATAGATCTGGAAAAGTTTTTGTTCACCTCTAAATTTGACGTTTGATTTCCAAACTCGTATCCTTACAAGCCCCAGCATGATCCCTGTGTAGTCTAAACATTTTTGACATTATTGGGCATACCGTGAAAAATTTACTTACAGTGATGTAATACACTTTTCGAATGTGCGCGGACTTTGAACGAAGGCCTCTTTCCTTTGATGAAACGTGGCCTCGTCTGTAATCGGTTTAAATTAAAAGTATTCTCGCATGATTCCGCTCGGCAGAAGATGAGAAGAAAAAAAAAAAGAAAAAAAAAAAAAAAAACAGACATAAAGGAGAAAAAAAAAAAAAAAAAAAGGAGGCGTACCGCAGCTTCCCACAATGTAATTTAGTTTCGTGACAAATTACGAACGGAAAATGAACAAGGGAAAAGTGAGCGTGATTATAATCCGAGGAGAGGGCGAATCTCTGTAATGAGCATCGTACCTACATTCCCTCTTTCCATCGTCTAATTGCACGCGTAATTAATTAACTGAAATGTTATTTATGATAAGCAAACAAGTGTGAACGTTTGCTCCAGTGATTTCCTGTTTGATTGCATCTAATTCGCAAATACGGTCCTGTGTCACATGACACTTCAATATTTGCTTGCACCAGCAACGTTAACTCGCATCGACGCGGCTCACCAATGAAAATATCTCTATATACTCTACTTTGATACACCTGGCTTTGTATACCATATCTACTGACACGTGTGGTAATACATTCTTCATATATTCGTATAAAGTTAGTGTTACTCCACAATTAAATGTATACCGAGAACTGACCTGAACACGCTAATATATAATTGCTAGTTGAAGCAGTATATATAATGCGACGCTTCGTTTCACATTATTTTATAATTATCTTATTAATGTTATCGCGCAGGAGTGTATTTACCATCTATACTCTATATACATCGCATGTCCTCTCACACTGAGAAAAATAACAGCAATAATATTGCTCGAATTGCAATAAAACATTATTGCTGCATACCAACCTGCAATAATCATTGCTGAAGCTGTGCTATAAATATTGCAAGCTTGTATAGCAATATTGTATTGCTACATTAGCAAACAAATTGTTGTATCTGCAATATTTTATTGTTGAAGCAGCAACGTAACTGCAACAATAATTGGAAAGCATTATACTATTGCAAGAAAAAATCGTTATCTTAGCAATATTCGGTTAGCAAGCGAATGTTGTTGATATTACGATTCTCATTTTTCTCAGTGCATCATGCATTGTACTACTCATTTCACTGACGAATAACTTTCAGAAAATAAGAAACAATTCACAAATTGTAATGTCATAATAAAACAATCGTTGAAAATATGTTCTTTAGAAGGAAAAGAAGAATGATGATATCTTGAAACATTAATGGGTGAAGTTGAAACGATCATATTTGCAAAACAACGTATAATAAAAAGTCATGTTTCATATACTTGCGGAATGATCTGCATGTATCACGATTACATATGCGGTTTAAAAAACGAGCGTAGGTATACAAGTAGTAAAATTTTTATTTTGTCAATGAAATGCGAAATGCGAAATGCGAAATGCAAAATGCGAGATGTAAAGTGTGTAAGTGTATCTGGTTAACATTTAAATAGCATTGCATAATCAGGGCTTTCGGATGCATACGTCCATTTTACGATCGCCCTCGTGTTAGTTTTACCGCATTTAACTACATCATGTTATAATGGTTTTCATTTAAATATATACTTGCTATATTACAACGGTTAGATAATATGCAAATTGATGTGGAAGTTCGCTTACCTTTTCTATAATTAACGTAAAAGGCTACAATCATCTTTGGATCATGTTTTTGAGCATATTTACTAAGGAACTTGCATCTTTAGGGCCCAAACTGATCGTGAGCTACATCTCAGCAGATGGTGCATATGAGAATCTAAAAGACTCGAGGCTTTCAAGTTAAGTCAGTTGTGGTAGTTTTGGGAAAATTTTGAACTAGGTGAAAGATGAAATTTTTAATACATACATTTTTCCAATTCATCCCTTGACTAAGAAGTTCATTTCTCATAGCCAGATTATCGAGTAGCCTTTTGTTCTCATCAATGATCTGTAATAAATAACAATAATCAGTATTAGCACGCTGAATTAGGATCTCCATTTTGACATGTGTGGTAATAGAAACATATGAGCAAAGGTTGAAAACAAACCGCATAGCTTCGGCTTCCGTATCTAGTGGATACTGTATTCGATTGCATTTAAAGGATCACGTTACTCGTGCGAAAGGCAGTTAATATTCTAGGGTATCGTATCTAATTATCGAAAATTTACTGGAAGTTGAAATTCGATATGGGACGTAAGATGTAGCTATTCTGTATACGGTGGCGATTAAGATTGCAAGAGAAATTTTCAAAGTGTTGCTAAATGAGGGAGAGGCGCTTTGATTACGTGTCATTTTTCAGCCCTCGTTATTTGTTCAATTAAGAAGATCGTGATATTCCGTTCTTTGATACTCTGCCAATCTTCCGACTTTATATTCAAACATCGCAAAGTTGTTAAAGTTTGGTAAGTGCGGAGATAAGTTATTTTTCGGTTGACATCATATGCGTAGACTTCTCATGCCACGCTAAAGTAAACCCTTAGCAGATCTTTGAAAAGGGGATTTGAGCAAGAAGCGGAAAAATATGTTGAGATAATCTCACCAATATTACGCGTTCCTACTGTGATTCATACTTTAATAATGTTGGGGGGTGCTCCGATTTAGGAGTAAGCTCTGTAGTTGCTTTCGAAAGTGTAATCCCTCCGGACTATCAAGTCACAGAAAATTTCCCTCATATTTATACACCGCAGGGTGTTACACACAGGGCGTTAAGTCCTAGGTATACATATAAGTACTATGGGTAGGTACTACCTATGCAGCCATAATAACGAGATAATCTTTAGGCTTCACGGACGTAATAAAGCAGTAGCTAATTAATTGGGGTTAAACATCTGACTATAAAATAGTTCGCGTGTTGGTCCGCCGGGTGGTTTAGATTTGCGAACGCTGAATGTGCAGGGGAGCAATTGGGCGAAGGTTTGGGGTGGATGAAGAGGGTGAATACGTGGGGTAGGTACTTTTAATGAGGTTGATGATAGGGTGGTTATATACCCTCATTGATATCGTACGAGGTTAATCAGACCGCTGAAACTTTACGTTATTCGATGACTGGTGGGTTGCGTGTGTTAGAACACGATCTCTACAAAATATGATAAAAAGTATTTCGATTGCCCGAGCGTCCTCAAGCTTGGTTAATATCTCTCTCAGAATATAGTGACTCAAAGAGTGCTACTTGCTTTCAGCTAATGAAATTTTTCACTTAAAAACCCGCGATCAAAGCACATGTGTGATCGTACTCTAACACGAGTAGCATAATGTTACATAATGTTGAAACATACTAATAGTTTCTTTTGATTTTTTTTACTTTCACTAATTTACGTTGCAGTGAAGAAAAAAATTCTGATATTATTACCGGTTTCAAAATCGTTCGGGAATGAAACCTCGCTCTTCAATAGGGTCCACATCAAGGTTCTATCGCACGTTGCTGTGAATGTGTCCCTCACAAAACAGATTCAGGGATGAGATTGTTCATGGAGATTGACTCGTTGCTCGGAACCTTTTTCACTGTATATACGCATTTGAGCGACAGCTTGATCCAAAGTAAAATTCGGTTGATTTTTCGGTGAGTAAAATCCGTGGTATCGTTTTTAGTTTCTCAGAATTTTCGGCTGACACAAACGGTATAAATACGTACAAGGATTTTTTTCAAGAAAAAAAAGGAGCCTTGATCTTTTCACTGAGAAATACGAGCAACATTTGATTACCTACAGTCTCTACTATATTTCATAAAAAAAAAAATTCTTGCCAATTCACCGCAGGCTGTCATCTTACGTGTAAGTGTTGTGGATCAATCATCTTGATACTCTTGATCTTCGACAATCTCGAGTTTATTTCGGAGGCAAGATAAAAGCGTAAATAGAGAAAATTAGAAAGTAATACTTATGAGGAAATACCATCGATATATTATCGTATGTCGAAATCAACGTTACCACGATTTAGCGACTGGAATAAAGATAGAATAGATATAGAAAAGTAATCGTAGCTATTAGTCGCAAAGTGTTGCGGGCTGCGGCTATACCATGCGGTAGCTAATGGGCAATATTTCGCATCGAGGATCGTCGTCGAGCCGAAATAAGGAAAGACGTCACGCGTCCAACCTATTAACGTCCAGCTACACAATATCATTGATCTTCCGCAGACGGTGACCCTCGATACCATATAAATGTATAGATTCTATGCGGCGCACGATAGTCGGGAAAGTTTTTTTTTTTTTTTTTTTTCTCTCCCACGGAATGTTAATTCGAGATTTTAGGACTTCGCAGATCTACTCCCGCGCACACATTATACATACTTATACAGGATTGGTAAACATTCAATTCGCTCACCACTTTCGTATATCTATTAGGGTGCTTTTTTTGAAACGACTATTTTTTTTTGCAACTCCCCATTGAAAAATCTTGTTGTAGACGTCGAAAAGGGAATCTGGTCCAATTTTTAACTCTTCATTCCAATTCCAGCACACGGGCTTTTCTTTTTAAGTTTTCCCATGCTAAAAGCATGTAAACATTACGACTTTTTCTTTCGCCGCGCAAGACTCAGCCGCATTTCAATGGATTGTTCTCATCCAAGATTCATTTTACAGAGAATTTAGTGTTCTTCAAAAGTGCCATTGGTAGTTTGGCTGTGGTTTCAACCGCCGCACTTGTGTGAGCCTCCAAAGTCGATTTTATGCATAATTCTTCTTTCTCGCTGTAGGCGAATAAACAGTTGGACTTGGAGAAAAAAACTTCGGAACAATTTTGTAGAAAATTTATTTCTCTACAAAAAAAGTCCAGCACATAAAGTCTCTCAAATCAGTATTTCAAAAGATATAAGGACTTTGATTTTTTTAAATATAAAATTCCAACAAAATGTCAAGTTCAATATTTTCAAGTCAGTCAAACTATCTTGGGCACTTTTGAAGAACACTAAATTCTCTGTCAAATGAGTCTCGGATGAGAACAATCCATTGAAATGCGGCTGAGTTGTGCGCGACTGAAGAAAAAGTCGTAATGTTCACATGCTTTTAGCATGGAAAAACTTAAGGGGGACCACTAGTGTGACCGCCTGAAAAAAAGGTGATTTTTGGGAATTTTTTTGAAGAAAACTACTGCATGGAATGTTTTAATGTTTCGAGTATATAATTGTAGATATATACTGAATCTCTCATCAAATTTTTAGATTAAAAAATTAAAAATTCAGGGAGTTATCCGCAATCTCCCAAGGCTAAAAAAAAAAAAGTACCCCCACTGCTGCAGTGATGCAGACCTTCACAGTGCCTGAAATCTAAAAAACCAACAAGTTTATGAAACTAGAAGGTATTTCCCGTACCATCAACCTCGGGTTTTGAAAAAAATTGAAATTTAACAAAATGGTAGAGTTTTTAAAAAAAAGTTCAAATTTCGCGCGAAAATTTGATGATTTTTGGCCTGCCAAAGTTACATTTTTCATTCGATCGAAAAACTGGAGGTTCATGGTACGGAGAAACATTTATAAAAGAAGCTGCAATAAGAATTAAATCGATCGGATGATTTGTCTTCGAGTTACAACTGCAGCAAATTTGAAAAATGTAGTTTCGGGGAAAACGCGTTCAAAGTTTAAGTTACTGATTTCATGCTTATAAATGATGGCTGTAACTCAAAAACTATTTGAGATGTGTACTTGAAATTTTAGAATGTCATTTTGAAAGGTATAGACTATCGAAACATCAAATAAATGAAAAATCGATTTTTGAAAAATTTCACACTAGTGGTCCCCCTTAAAACGAAAAGCGCGAGTACTACACTCCTAACGAAAATTAGCGGGCCACCCAATTTTTGCTTCGAAAAATGTTCGATTTCAAAGTCTCGTAATTCGGCAAAAAATTGACTTAGCGCGTCGTTTGTAAAAGCATTTCAAAGTTTAAGGCTTCATCTTTCAGATGCTCACTTTCGATTGCGTTTATGTTCTTTTTTGTCTTGAGTTATGGTCCCTTGAACCATCTCGTGCCAAATTTGTGTATTGATGTTCCAACTTCAAAACAACGCACGGGGTCGGTCAGTATCGGAATTTTGATTTCAAGACAGTCATTTTGAAGCTTGTAATGTCCTCTTCAAAACCCTTTTTTTGAGATTGCTCTACGATTTTTTTTCATGGAGTTATGCGTTGCTGAAGCAAAAATGGTCTTTCAATTTTTGGTGTGTGGTGCAATTTCCATGCATGGTCGTACCGATCTCGTGATTATTCCACCACTTTGAGTGATGCTAATGCCGGAGGTACTGTTTAAATCGTCCGTATGTGTTAAAAATCGAATAACTTTACGAAAAAAAATCGTAGAGCGAATTCCAAGATATGGTTTCGAAGGAAAGACTTCAAAGTTGAAGTTCTAACCTTGGGCCACCTGTGTCGCTATTTTTGCGCGTGCTACCTGAGGTCAAAGTTCGAATTTCCATTTTGCGGTTTGGAGGGTCTCGTTTGGATGGTGATCATGGCTTGGAAACGTCACCGAATAAAAATTGCAATGAGATTTCAGAAAAATGAAGATTTGAGCTTCAAAAGCCATATTTGGGAACCTCGGTACGAGGACTCGTTCGCCCAGGGCATGCGATCAAAAATTGAAAGACCATTTTTGCTTCAGCAACGCATAACTCCATGAAAAAAAATCGTAGGGCAATTTAAAAAAAAGGGTTTTAAAGAGGACATTCCAAGCTTCAAAATGAATGTCTTGAAATCAGAATTCCGATACTGACCGACCCCGTGCGTTGTTTTGAAGTTGGAACATCAATACACAAATTTGGCACGAGATGGTTCAAGGGACCATAGCTCAAGACAAGAAAAACATAAACGCAATCGAAAGTGAGCATCTGAAAGATGAAGCTTTAAGCTTTGAAATGCTTTTACAAACGACTCGCTAAGTCAATTTTTCGCCGAATTAGGAGACTTTGAAATCGAACATTTTTCGAAGCAAAAATTGGGTGGCCCGCTAATTTTTGTTAGGAGTGTAGAATCGGAATTAGGAGCTAAAAATTGGACAGGATTCCTCTTTCGACGTCTACAACAAGATTTTCGATGGGGAGTTGCAATAAAAAAAAAAAAAAAAAAAAAATAGTCGTTTCAAAAAAAGCACCCTAATATCTATACATGGTTTATGCATTATTTAGTTCTAACTTATATCTATACCTATATAAATATATCACGGATATTATATATGCGTCCCATTAGCCACGTTATTTGCATAGGGTTTAATAGAAAAAGGAAATAAAAAAAGAAAAAGAAAAAAAAAAAAAAAAAACCACCCCCTTAATATATATTGTAATGGAGCTTTTGTCCGGTGCAAAAACTGTCCTCGTCGACAGAGCGAGCTTCGTCATCTTGAGATACCATTTAAATGAAAGGTGGGGTCTCCGACGTTGTTGGCGTCGTTGGCGTCGCTGCAAAAAAAGGAGAAATATTATACATATATATACAATATATCTATTAAATAGTTAGAAAAAAGTATTCGATAGGAAATTGAGAAAAAGATTCTCAATGCTCGGCTCTCAGCACTTTGTCTGGTCTTGATTCAATTTTTGGTATTGTGCGAGATGGCGTGTTACAAATTGCTATAGAATTCATCCCTCAAGCAGTGAGTAGAACACTTTCGATTTCGATGAAGCTCTTTGAATTTTTTGTTTTCTGCATCATTTCGATCGTTCTTTTTTCTTTCCCCCATATACCTTACATGCGCTAAAAAATTTCCCCTAATACAATAACCAGAAAAATTGATTAAAATTTGCTTTTCGAATGCATTTTCGAATGCTTTTCTTGCGCTACGTATCAGCGCTTATACCTATACCGAATCCTTGGACGTCAAATAAACGTCAATATTTGAAGACTATCAAAGTGCCCGTCGTTCGCTCAAGATTTCCGGGCTTCAGGTCTTAGGCTTTCAGTTTACTAAAGCATTAGGATTACCTCTCTGTATTGGCCGAAAGGGTTTGACTTAGGATGGTCGACGATCATTTTATCAGAGTCTTAAATACGATAACACTTTTCTCCTACTTACACACGACCCTGAATGGTATTTGCGAAAACTCATCAATTAATCCTTGATTTAAATGTACGCGAATTTTTCAACCTCTGCAACTACATAATCGCGCTTTGTATATATGCTATTCATAACTAAATTTATCGATACAGGTACCATTTTTTATAACTGATCACTAATCAATAGGAAATGTATACGAATAATTTATTCAATCGAGGTTAAATTACCTGTGCTATATCTGCCCGTCAAAGTTATATTATATACATCGGAAGTCGAATGGCGATCGAATAAATTGGAAGAAATATTATAGGGGAAGAGTATTGCGTACATACGTGTATACGTGTAAATGGTATTTGACAATAAGTATGTAGTATACTTACTGTTATTAAGAACAAAAAAAAAAAAAAAAAAAATGTTCATAGAAAATTTTATCGATGATATAGCGCTACAATAAATTCTTGGATTTACGATATTTTAGTGACGCTATTAGTTGATCGTCTGGTTTTATTGCATCGCAGGGATTTAGTGCTTGGGCCAGGCCTAGGCTAGGGATGTCAAAGATTCATCAGATATACGTTATAATGATTATGCTGCACTGCCCTCAGAGTATTTGTGATAATTATGACGTCATACCGATTGATTATAACGACTGTATATTAATTTGGATAGCAAAGTTATTTACTGATAAAAAAAATCACTCTCTGAGCATTATTGAACGAACTTTTATAAATAGGGTCAATATTATATGTATATATGATGCTATGAATGACTGGAACTTGTTACTGATTTATATCTGTAAATAAAAAAAAAGTTACACAGAATCGACTGCTGTTTTTTTTTTTTTTTTTTTTTTTTTTTTTTCAAACGAAATACTGAGTCGCTCGTACTGACACGCAATTTTGAAATCACGATAAAACCTACTTCTGACTATGTTGAAAGCTATTTTCTCAACAGAGTGACTAAAAGCTAAAACTAATTCAGTTTATCCATTATAAAAACATCAAACAACGATATTTTATTATAGTACCACAATTGAAACGGTCACTTATCCACTCGGTAACAGATTTTTTATGTACATATATTTAGCGAATGACCAACTGTTGAATTGTTGGAAACTGAGTGATTGAACCAGCTGTTATCGAGGTAAAAGTCATAGAAAAATAAGTGAATTATTCATAAATCTGTATAAGGACTGTAGTCCAGGATTTTTAGAAATTCGCTCAGCAAAAAATCCTGATAATTAATTTTTCGATTGGATTATGTCAAAGAGTGTCCCCTAAGTATGAAACCAAGTTTGTGTCGTCCGAAACCGCGAGCGTTAGCCGCTATCTTGAAAAACGCCTTTTTGCAAATATCTCGGAAACGGTGAGTTTTACGTTAAAAATTGTAGGGACCTTTTTTGTAGAGGATAAAATTCCCTTTATTTTTTATTCGAAACTTTTTTCTCTATTGTTAATATTTGCCGAAATATAGTCGATCGAACAAACCAATTTTTACATTTTTTTTCGTATTTCCACAAACTATCGAGATATTTTCCAAAAACAAAAATTTGTTTTTTTTAATCGACTATATCTCGGCAAATATTAACAATAGAGAAAAAAGTTTCGAATAAAAAATATAGGGAATTTTATCCTCTACAAAAAAGGCCCTTACAATTTTTAACGTAAAACTCACCGTTTCCGAGATATTAGCAAAAAGGCGTTTTTCAAGATAGCGGCTAACGCTCGCGGTTTGGGACGACACAAACTTGGTTTTACACTTAGGGGACACCCTCTGACATAATCCAATCGAAAAATCAATTATCAGGATTTTTTGGGGAGCGAATCCATTTTCGGTGCTAAAATTCCTGGACTACTGAAAAATATTGAAAACTATTCAATCAATCCTAAAAATCGGTACTTTTACCTTTAAGAAAGCCGGAGACACGAGCTTTCTCAACTTTCTGATCCATGAATTTGTGAATACCCTTGAACCCTGCGAACCAATGAGATGTTTCCACATATACCTACGGATATTCGAGATAATTATTCTTCATGTGAAGAGATTACTTTTTTTTAAATCTCTTTAAAGATTAGGTATTTGAAGATAACCGGATCACTGGGTATATATCGCATCATTTGTTTCGCCGTTAAAGTTCTCATTATCTTTTGTCTGGGATTACTTGGCTCATTATCTTTGCACTACGCTGTCCCGTCCGCCTCATTGCACAAACCTGAAATCTGCACTGAGGTAGTCTGGTGTACGTACACGTTTCTGCATTCACTCACCTTTGCATAGTATCTACCTTATTCTATGCTGGTTATACTATTCTTCCGTAATGAGATGCACAGAAGTTTTATCTCCAGATCACCGCGGTAAGAGCTATACGAGATTATTCTATCCACTAATATTTCCTGTCAACATCATCATCTAAGGGTTTATGAAGAATAGTGGATCGAAATTGTAAATTGAAAATGGAAAATTGCAAATTGAAAATGGAACATCGAAAAATTGAAAATGGAAAATTAGCGCTTGACTTGGTTTATCTTTTCGATCGAATCGTGCTGGCGCGCGGGCGCCTTGTTTCGTTCATGTCCAACTAACATAATTTACATTGTTCAACCTAAGATAGGTCGGTACCTACCGACTACCGCACGTCGACGTGAATAAGTTGAAGTGCATTGCGTGTACCGCGTTAATTCATTTTCCGAACAATTACAACCCAACTGTGATGGCTCAATCAAGAACGCACCTTTGCCTATAATAGCACAGAGTGTTTCGTGTTGCAGTTCTGCTATTCGTTAATTTAAATTGTTAATCGGATATTTAGTAGCTTTACCAATTCATATGATTAATAATAATCAATTCAAATGTTTTGCTCATTTTGTTCATCTCCATTATTTTTCAACTGCTTTTTATAATCAGAGAAGCAGAGGTGTGGCTTTCAATTTCGACTCAAGTAATTATAATAATGGAAAAATGCGAGTACCTGTGACATTGCTCATTACATACATATAGAACACCGAGATGAAAGAAGAACCTAATTTTGGCAAAATATGTAATTTGCCATTTCAAAAGTTGGGAAAGCAATATAAATTATAATAGGAACCCAAGTCAGTAGTGCGTAATTCAGGAATAACGTACCTAGATCTGTACCGGAGTAGGTGAATTCATTTTCGAAATATGCAGGAATATTACACCTGCAATATTGGAAAATGAATTACAATATAAACATCAAAACTATAGCGAACAGAATATTTCACATCCTGTTAAAAAAAAAATAAAAAATGACGAGTTTCAAATGAAAAGTTGAAATAAAAATTTGAATCTGGAGTTTATTGAATTTTATAATAGAACGAAAACTGAAAGTTTCGCAGAAATTGTAACTGGAAGGCTTCTATATGTGAATAAAAAATTGAGATCACATAGGGAGGAGAAAGATAGGTTCCATTATCTCTGCTTAGATACTTGATGATTGTTGATAACATTGATAGAGAGACGTTGGGTAAAGGACTAATTGCAAGCACTTATGAATTTAATTTGTTCATGGAGTGTAAAATGCGGAACATAATAGGAATAAAGTAGATCACTATACCTACCATTCATAGAATATTTAGCGCTGACGATAAGTACAAAAATGAAACAATAGACAGAATGAACAGCCCGCGTAGATTGCGGGGTGAATACATTCGTGCCTTTGTCATTTTCCCCTCTTCATACCACTCCTTTTGCTGTTGTTATCTTCACCCAGAAATTCAAGAGAGAATCGAGTTATAATTGCCAAAAAAAATGGCAAATATTTGTTACCGGAGTTCAGTTTATTGACTACAGAAAAAAAATTTTCACCGAATTGAAAATACACTGACATATCTTGTTTACTCACTCTTGCGTACAGCCCGCACTCACCTCATTGTTTATTTATCAACCTGATCTAATAACGTATCACTTCTATCGAAAATCGAGCTAAATTTGTGGAAAAGCTCGAGAGGTACCATACATGCAATAATCATTTTAAAGGAGAAATGAATTTAAAGAATCTTGGAATCCTAATTCCCAATCGTTCCGTTCCCTTTCTGAAACATCTATGGAACTATACTTAAAGTTTAGAGTTTTTGATATTCGCCGTGTAGAATTTGTAACTGAATTCGAAGGTCGTTTCCATAAATTATCACGTAGGTAAGTAAGTCATGGCACCCCCCCCCAAGCCGCGATCCGAGTTTCCTCCAATTTCTCAGCGCCCCCGATTCACGTGTCCAGACACCGCAGTGCCTACCAAGAATACTCTGACATCACACCTAATTAACATCGAAATAGGCTGCGAAGAGCGACCGCGGTTGCGTTTTCGTAGTGGCAATAAATTCAGGAAACAGATAAGCGTTATCTAACCTTTTCGGTGGGTCTATCCATGAAGCATTTCTCTATTCCCGGACAGCCTCGCCGCCGTTCGTATACGCGAAATCGTTGAATGTTTCCGCCTGGTAACGTGTATCCTATGGCTTATGGGTAACAATTACATATACTATCGTATACCAAATTTATAAGAAAATCTCCATGTTCGCACCCTGGTCCTGATGCTTTTTCAAAGATAATATATTATTATTACTGCATTCATTAGACTTTTACACCGAGAGAAAGGATTTTTGGAAACCAAGCAAATATATTTAGTTGAGGCATATTTGTTTTGATTGAGTATTCCTCATTTGACTTGAACATCGCGTGTTTATTCCAACCTTTTCGGTGCAGTTGGTTTGACCAAATAATTCAGTCAAATAAAATTGTTGATCGGACTGAACCTTCGCTTGTTTCAATTGAAGTTTCAGTCGATTTCAGGGGATTGAGTTAACTGATTACGCATTTTATTACAACGTATATTTAGTTCTCATAAGTCAATTTCTGTTGACTGGAATATAATATTCATTCAAACTAAATAAAAGTATGAATTCAACTGACAATCTCATGTTTCAAAATGAACCACATATTTTGTTGATCGAATTATAGGTATTGATTGACGTAATCGAATGCTTGATTTGTACAAATTATGTCAACGAGTAATACGAACGCAACGTGTTGTTGTTCCAAACAAATGTTGGATTCATAATACAAAATTTTGTATTGCTCTGAATGTATCGGATGGTTTTTATAGATATTATTACATATTCATTTTAAGCATTACAGTGAGTCAGAACTCTTGGAACTCTAGGAAAGAAATTGAATTGAGAAGATATTTGGAACTCGGATGTTCAGTCTAGATATCTTGCTGCATTGGAACGCTGATAATATTGAGACAGATGCCAAGTTCGAAAGAAATAGAACAAAGTGATTACTTATTTCAATAAATAGTTTGGCGTAGTCGGCAGAGCGTGCGACTAGTAATGCGAGCGAATGCGTGCGTCCCGGATCGAATCCCGGCCGAAATAATGCGATGTTTTTCTAATCTAAAAATCCTTACTTTGTATTAATATGCGGTTGATTACAATTAGTAGGTGTTGTTCAACGCATCATACATTGTAATAAATTCATTATAACAATCTGAATTTATTTTATAACGTTTGACCTAGATCCCTATCTGACATTTTTTACATTGCTATTAGTCATTCCAATTCAATATTTTGTTAATATAACAGCACGAATTATCACAAGGAATGGATATGTTGTGTTACTGACTGAACACTCTGTTAAATCAAGCATTTATGTCGCCAAAATGATGCTTCCATTACTTGGTTCAACTGGATATTGTGTTCCGGCAACTATTTTATACAACTAAATAGTTTGTTTCAATTAACACAACATTCACTTCCCCATATTTGATCGCCGCATTTTGCTCAGTCAAATGAATATCATTTGCTCCAACAAATCCTTTCTCTCGGTGTAGGTTCTCAAAAATTTCTATATCACTGTCCATATTTTTGACACTATACCTAGAAATTACAGTTGGTAACTGTGATATTATTCATTTCTATATATGGAGTACTTGGATCATGCAAAAGATTTGTGTACCTATCGATTATGAGAATTTGGAGACAGTAGAGGAACGTATTGACTTTGGTTGAATGATCACTGCCTGCACCATTTAAAATTAAATTCAAGGGGTTAGACGGTTGTTATAATTCCCACGAAGCATATAATTAAGCTAAACTTGGTCCTTGCCGGTCGTAGAACTTGGATTTTCTCTGCGTGATTAAGAACGAGGGTAGAATTGAGTTTGCAGAAGGTGTTCTCAACGGGACTGTCTATATAGACGAACGACTGGGTCATAATACTCCCGGGCTAAATCAACAGGTTCACAGCGAGAATCGCGCGATGAAAGGTCTCCCATACCCTGCACCCTGATCCCCTGACGCTTTGCTCTTCGCGGTTCACGTTTCACATTTCACATGAAAAAAAAATGAAAATAAAAAATCATACAGAGTAAAAAAAAAAAAAAAAAGAGAGAGAAAACACCAGCGATGATTTTATCCAATCGAGTGATTGACTCGAGTCGTCAAGACGAAAAGTGTGCTTTAGAAAATGAAGCACAACGGGGAAACTGTAACAAGGATAAGTCCGGCACTTAGTTTTCTTACTCTGCTATCGACAACTAGAAGCCTTTGAGTGATGCTTTACGAGATATTCGTCGACGGACATATTGAATCAGCTGAAACACTGTAACGGTAACTAGTAAGTCGTTAGTTTAACGTCGTAGATCTTACGTTCGGTGAATTTGAACAACGTGGTGATAGAAGAGCTTCACGGTATCCGGGCAAGCGCGTAGGGGATCAAAGCTCACCTTGAAGACTCGAGGACTCTGGGGTATCAACTTGCGTGCCCCGCTTAGTCTTGCAGGGTTTGAAGCAAGCGACCCTCCGATTTAGACAGGACCTTATCATCAAAGCTAGGATTCGTGCCTCTATTCATTAGGAATACTCTGGGTATTTACTAATTAATCTGATCCGTAAGGCCTATTGGGTCAGACTATCACCACTTGTGCACGCGCCTTCGGTCGTTGTCACGTTTTCACCGAGTGATTCGTTCCACTTTTATCCCTGAAACTTACCTCCGTTACGCAACCAACGATTCAGGATGAAAATATCACTCAGATTTTAGGTAGGAATTGAAGTGGGGTATATACCTATATCTATACCCCACACAGCACCCAATATTGCCCAATATTGTAGCAAAAACATTGCCCAATATTGTAGCAACAAAATTGCCCAATATTGTAGCAACAAAATTGCCCAATATTGTAGCAACAAAATTGCCCAATATTGTAGCAACAAAATTGCCCAATATTGTAGCAACAAAATTGCCCAATATTGTAGCAACAAAATTGCCCAATATTGTAGCAACAAAATTGCCCAATATTGTAGCAACAAAATTGCCCAATATTGTAGCAACAAAATTGCCCAATATTGTAGCAACAAAATTGCCCAATATGTAGCAACAAAATTGCCCAATATTGTAGCAACAAAATTGCCCAATATTGTAGCAACAATATTGCCACAACATTGCAGCAACATTGCAATATTGCTGCAATATTGCGATGTTGCTGCAATGTGGCTACAATATTGGGCAATATTGGGTGCTGTGTGGGACATAGTATGTAGGTACTTACTGTAAAAGGATATGGTACTTCGGTTGTAAAGCGTGAACAAACGCAGGTAATAAACTGGGGAAAAAAGTGTGTTTGTGGTTTATTTTTTTCATTAACGGCTTTCGAAAGTAAAGTCTTGGTCGATCTGTATGGAGAAAATTGAAATTCGAAACTACTGGTAAATCCAGGTAAGCAACACTTTTCTCTTCCAGATTTGGATCATATAGTGTTAGAAGTTCAGTTAATCGTTTCTGGACACTTTTTCGTTCGGTGATGCGTGATCTTATGGCTAAAAGCGTCGAGTAGACAGCAGAATATCTGCCTGATACTTATCGAAGCAAGGTTTTGAGCTGTACTGTGGGATGGGGTAATCGCAAATCACAACCGAGCAAAGCGACCACAATTTGAAGGAGACGGATTCTAATCTTGGGCTTAAGCTCTCGACTGTACTTCAATTTCAATACTTATTCAATACATTATACCTACATAGATATGTATATTGTATATATATATATACACACATTGCCACTTTTTCTGTACCACATCTTATCTCTACACCTTTTTTTGTATTTACGTTTCGTTCCACTTGGATGGGCAGCTCCAGATAAAATTTTCGATCTGAAGGGGATATTCGAAGGGGTCGATAGTCCGTTGGCAATGTATAAAATCTAATTATCTTCTCGTACGAGCCGCAGCCAAGACTCTTTTCTCTTTACTTATCTCTGATCGTCTTTGTCGAAGTTCTGAAGTGCAGAGGCTATTTATATGTACATGAAAATTTTGTATCTTTCACAAAATATTGTATGGGTGCATTTCTCTTGATTTTCTATAATGACAGGTTGTGATTCTGCGCAATCTTTTCAGAATATCAGTTTCTTAGCTTCGTATAAGAATAGTTCCCTTTTTCTTTCATCTGTTGAATAACTGCGCTTAGAGAAAAAGTTTTAGAACTTTAATAAAAATAGAAGCGTGAAAGTGTGAAAAATTCTGCATCGAATGAGCTTTGAATGGAAGCATTCGTTCCATCACGTTACAAGATATTACATTCGCGCCTTTTTTGTTCCATTCGTCTCGTCTGAGTTTTTAGTCTAAGTCTCAGTTTTATTTTAAAAATAAAATGGAACACTCAAGCGTGATGACTAGAACATCAGTGAAGATTCTCAGCGTTTTGTCGTTTTACATAGATGAAAGCTCGTAGCCTCGTACTTCGAAGCTCATCCACAATATTTGTTAGATTATTCCCAATGCTTTCCTTTGACAAAGTATAGGTAGGTATATATAGAAATTGAAGAAAGATAACATAAAATAGTTGCGAACGCTTATACACGTTCACAGTTGACATGTAATATCAAGTCACTTTGCGAAAGTGGTTCGAAAGCTTTAGCTCAGGGCTCATTGAGCGCTGAAATCTTGAAGGTTTGATCCGTCTCTTTACGAAACTTTATAAAATTCTCTAAGACAAGTTATGAGAGGGAATAAATGAGTGAAATTTTTTCCATCGGGTACAACATACATACCTACTACATCAATATTAAGTGGCTTGATAATTCTGAATTTCAGAACATGAAACCATTTCCGAGATTACAGTCAAATCAGTAAGAAACCAATGTAGCTAGCTACGTCTCAATATCCTATTCGAAGATATATATTCTCGGCTAAAATATCTTCTTAAACAGAACACAATTTCCTCCGACTTAGACGATCACGATGTCTCGTCACCGGTAAGCAAACTTCGGAACGGGATTCACCGGCGACGATATGGCTGACATTAGGTTCGTGGATAGGTATACCTTCTTGTATGCCGCATGAATATATAGGATACCCAGACAGTATTATATGTATATAATTTTAACCAACGTGTACAACGACGTAGTATTACGAAGAGGTACTGGTATTGCTTTCGAGAGTGGCCCTGAAGGCATCTAGATCCTTGCTTGATATTCATTACTTGCAAGGAAGCAAGTTTGGGAGCGAGACGAAACTATACGGCAAGTGCCGCATGTACTTGAATCCCTATAGAATCCTTCTTCGAGCTAGGACCAAGTAAGCTTAGCTTAGCTTATGGGTGCCTTTGGAATAGCGAGTCGTATTTAAGAGTGATTAATAAAACCTCTACAATACAGATATGCGAGATAAATTCTAACAAGTATCAGACTAGGTATACCTGTGCAACGAGCCTCCTAATTCCATAAATATACAGTTAGCGAGTGTTAACTGCTTGGTGTCTTGTTATCTTAACTGTACCAAGCAACCAGCCATCCAGCCAACAAAGGCTCTATCTCGCACTAGTTCACCCTAAGTCTGGCCATTAGTTACCGATCGCAGTAAACTACTCGTAATGCGTGTTCTCGAGGTGCGAATCTCCTGTTTTCGACTGAGAAACTGTAAGAAAACACAGCCCGGACAACGGGCAAAAGATTGTCTGACAAGTGGCTATACTTGAAATCCCCGCCTTATTCCCACGGAAGATCTACCGTTCAACTTTTACCCTTTTCTCTTATACGAATACGGCGAAACCTTACCCTCTTATACGTGCGGGGATCTCGAAGGGTTCAGAGTGTGAGGGTGGCGGTGACGTTGGTTATATAGAGATATAGGTATATATATATATATATATATATATATACATGTATTTATATGTATATGTATATAATATATGTTAGGGATCTGAGTGGCTATAAGCTATTCCATTCAGAGAACGCTGGCATTTTCGACCTGGCGTGTATTTATATTAAAAGCACCGATGACCAAAAGGACACTAGGCTCCGGGAAGGCTCGAAGATATATAGTGCCTCTCCCTAACCAAAAAGCCTTTTGTCAAGCAGAAAGTTCCACAAGGTGGGCGCCAAAGAATGTTCAATTAGAATATTTTCCGGAAGATAATAAATAGCATAATGTGAACAGATTTTGTCTACAAGGAAACTTACTGTAATTTGTAAACATTATATTTAATATATCGATACAGATATCTTACGAATTGGTCATCTATAAATGCGGATTGAGATAAAACATAGATAAACATAGATGATATGCAGTTGAGGATTTGTTTGGATTTTTCTTTTTTCTTTTTCTTCAAATCTATGATTTTTGTAATGAATTTTCAAAACTCAGGTCAAACAAAGTTTGGATAATCTGGAATGAACTTGACACAAAGAATATTGAGAAAATAATTCTTCAAATACTTAAGAGAGACATAAATTATTTGAATATAGGAAAGGAAGAAGCCGATGTATAGTAGTACCCACATTCAATAAGAAATCCAATCTTGTAATACATTGGGAGAGATTCGTGTTTAGAGAAGGTCAAGCTCTTTGAAAATACCAAATTTTCGAAGTTAATCAAAATATTCTTTGCCTTTGCCCTCTGGTTGATTTCAGCTTCCACCCTTCCGGTCCTTTGATGGTTCCCCTGCAATGCCCGTTGAATACAGAATTTCCAATTAATCAGATTCTATTGATATTACAGGATATACTTTGCAATCAAAGAATGTTGCAGGGTGTCAATTTAATAGTGAAAAATTTAATGACTTCGTGAACTTAAAATACCATAAAAAATAATATCAAAATGTATAATACGCCCCCTCTGAATATAAGGACCGAAATGAGGAAGAATAGTACTGGAAGAAGGGGCTTAGTAAATAATTTAAAAAAGTCGTTTTTGTCGCCCTAATATAAGTAGGTGTGCTTGAATACTCCTGCAGGAGTCCTGATTCTTGAGATTTTTCCACAGTCTTACCAGGGGGTAGATAGTACTGGCTGTGGCGTTAGCCTATGGTCGGGGTATAAATTAGATGCCGTAGAGATGTAATTCATCGGTATAGCGAAACCTTATTCCGCCTCAGCAATCCGCAGTACGTGACACGAATCTCTATAGGTATATATAAGGCATTTACTTGAACGGAATGTGCCTCAGACCTTGACGTGTCCAATCGAGATAATTTCTTGTTTGTATAGCGCTGGGAAATATAACTATAAAAAAAATAAGGGAAAATTACGAATTGGCGAATAACTTTGTTCGAAAGTTGCGATTATTTAACCAGAATCAAGCCTATGCTTAGACGATAAGTTCCAGACATTTGCTTTCAGTTGGAAACGTCCGGAAAATGAAACGATAATAGGATTATGAATGAGCAAGGTTCTAGAGATTTTAATTACTCCAACACGTTATCAGGCCCGAGCAAGAATTGTGTGAAAATCTGAGTTTACTAAACTGGAATGTCACTGTAACTTTTCTTCGGTTTAAGTCTTTTCTTTCGTTCAATTAATTGTGACCTCCGAACGAAGGCCCTGAAATTTTTACCTACATTCAAAGAAATTTCTAACAAAAATCTACGTTTCGAAAAATAGTCATATTCTTCCATATACTACAACGATATTTCACAAGAAGTATGTGTCGATTAATTGAACCGTCAAATGAAGGTACTCGTACGTCAGATATGGAAATAAGCGTACGTTTGATATTTCGAAGGGTCGGCTAAAATTGGCAATGAAATCGGGCAGCTCGTGGGCGGACGTAATCGTAGTTCATGAAGCCGCGTGACCATCAGGTGAATCGGTGTGGATAACCCAGAAAATTCGTATCGCGTAAACGAAGCATGTTGCCGAAGGAAGGGCACGTAGTTCGACGTCGTCGTCGTCGTCGGGAAATAATAGACTGCCAGGGCGACTGCCGCCAGGCACCCTGGGCACGCGAGCCATTTCTCATTTTCACAGCTGGGCAACGTTCACTGAAATTTCTTTTTATTTCTAAACCACTATAGAATGAATACTATACGGTTTCAAAAATTGGCCATTTTGCAACGCAAGCCCTAAATAGCCGATTGAAAATACCATTGATTGAAAATTATAATCATTTTTTCAAAATACCCGATGATAAGCCAGTGTCAATTTTTTTTCTGTTCCAGTTTTACCAAAGTTTGGAAAGCCTCTGAACAATTTGACCATATCCGTTGGTCGCGAAGCCACCTTTACCTGCATCGTCGAAGATCTTGGTCTCTACAAGGTATGATCAGCAGGATTCAGCTGATTTTGTGCACATAATACGTGATATCAGTGATTACGATAAATTAGGTTGCATGGTGTTTACTACGAACCTGCTCACTTACACATTAGGGTGTCCGTTATTTTCCGAATTGACTTTTTCTACTTGGGTATGGGCCAAATCATTAGTTTAGAGCCTAAAAACAATTATGCTATTTTTTTTTTTTTTTTCAAAGTGCCATTAACCCCTGCCTGTAGGACGATACTTGTCCCATTTTATTTTTGCCCTTTTTAGACTTTAATTTTTTTTTCGCTTACTACTTTCATTACATCACCAAATATTGTTGATTCTACTACTGTTCTGACCTCTTTGGATGGACATATTTTTATATTGGTGAAAAAAAAAAAAAGTTTTCATAAGTTTTGATGTTTTTTTCAAAACTTATTTTTACTGTATTTTTCAGTAAATTTCGAATATTTTCGAATATTTTTGAATTTATTGACTTTTCAATGCTTTTTGTTTAAATTGAAAAATATTCGAAAGATATTAGACAATAATAATAATAAAAAAAAAAAAATTTTACCGCTTCAAAACTCAATTTTTTTTTTTCCATCAATGTAAAAATATGTCCATCCAAAGACGTCACCACAGTAGTAGAATCAACAATATTTGATGAGGTAATGAAAGTAGTAAGCGAAAAAAAAATTGAAGTCTAAAAAGGGCAAAAATCCCATGTTAATCAAATGGGACAAGTATCGTCCTACAGGCAGGGGACTAGAAAAAAAAAAAAAAAAAAAATAGCATCATTGTTTTTAGGCTCTAAACTAATAATGATTTGGAAATAACGGACACCCTATTACACATATAGGGGAGAGCGGGGCAAAGAGGGCAGCTCAGCCAAAAAAAAAAAAAAATTCTTGGAAAATTTTCGACTTTTTTTTTTTTTTTTTTCAAGAAAAATCGTTTCCCGAAGGAATTTAATTTTTTTGAAATTTAATTTCGAAAATTTGGCGGAGGTGCCCTCTTTGCCCCGCTGCCCTCTTTGCCCCGCTCACCCCTACATGCAGCTATACGCAGACATTTGAATTTCTATTACTAATTGCAAACAAGTTTGAGCACTGGTGGTAAGTATTTATTCAAAACCGAAGTGATTTTTCACTGAAGGTCCTCAATTGTACTGTTCACTAGGGACCACATTGCTTGTGTGCACTGAAATTTTTTTCTTCTCAAGCCTGCACAGTCGATTCTTCATTTTTCTCGCTCGTTTAATTTTGTTGAGTTCCTCGTTACGCGCGAGTACATACTGAAAGCGTTTCTGTACAGGTCGATATTAAAACAAGCTCAAATCACTTATAGAAATTCAAGAGACGACGATAAAATTGTTCCTCTATATTTTTACAACCTTTTCCACCGTAACGACGAGCTTCAACTTCAACTTTCATCAATATAATAATATGAATACAAGACTGCAGTGAAGAAATCTCTACATTTCATTCATTTAGTCTTTCCTTATTCCATCAGTTTATATACGTTATGGTTCAAGTATACCACATGATTTGCAAATGGATTGTTCCTTGGTAAAAAAAAAGAAAGAAGAAGAAGAAGAAAAAAAAAAAAAAATCAAATGCAATGAATAAAAAATGCTTTAAAAATATATGAAATTGGTGATAAACTAAACTGAGGTTCTGATTCGTATATTATATAGTTGTCATTTCTATTTAACTCGAGGGAAAATGAAATGGAATAAAGTTTGTACGGTTTATCTAACATCGTAGATTTTATATTTAGCTATATTTCGTGGCAATGAGAAAAGCGAAAGAAAAAAAAAAAAAAAAGAAAAAGGCGAAGGAATAATCTTCATCAAATGTTCGTCCCAATACAACAACATATCACGCGAGAGAAAATATGAGGCCTAGGAAAAGTTTCATAACGATACTTTTGAGAAGTTTGCCACGTATACTCGATCTTTATGGTAACTTTTTATATTTGCGGCCAAGTATCGATCCCCAGCTCTCGCGACTACTAAGCGTATCTTTTTAATCTCTCACCCTTTCATCTCGTTTTCCATTGAGTTAAGCACACCAGTGGGTACTTATAACGTATTTTTGAAACGTTTAATTCGCTTAGAGCCTCGAAAGCCTCGGAGCCCGTATCTTTCGCAGCAGTTGGGTTGGTCCATGGCCAAAATTAGAGGGCGTAGCAATCCCTAATAATTTCACAGCCAAAGATTTGGCGGGAATCTGCGTGCGTATCCTCGAGGACTCCATTAAGTGGGGATAAAATCCCGTGGGTGTGAGTTCAGCAGTTTGTTAAGCGCCTCTCTCTCTAATAGACGTCGCGGCGGCGACCCTCGTTCCGTTTCTCACCCCAGAAATATCCCCCTTTTCTACACCCTACCATCCTTTAACCGGCACCCCGACCGCCCCCTAGACATCGCCAAGCGCCACGCTCCGCGAGCCGCATCCAGAGTTATACCCGAAGGTGGTGTTGGCGCCGGATTGTTTTATAGCCCGATATTTAATAGCATCGGGGCAACATTATATCGCCCAAGAGGGCGAGGCGAGGCGAGGCGCGACTTCCTCGGAAATGAAAATGCCGCTGGTGGTGATTTACAAAAATTGTCCAAGCTTTGAATCATAGGAATAGGAAAGGACGCGCAATATTGGCATACGCGTTTTTTTTCTGTATCAAATATTGCCGAGTTCGAAAGCATTGATTTTGCCCTTATACTGGCGCCGCAGGTTCTTCGTTGTCGACGAATTCACAGTGGAGGGTATCCAAGGATGGGGTGCTATGTTGTTCGTTTTTTTTTATTTTTTTTTTTAATTTTATTTTTTTATAAAGAAGATGAGCACCGTGGAGCACTTATTATTTAAATGGGTTTGTTAATATTTAAACGTGTCTTGGATGAGAATACCGTCGCGTAACCTGTGTCGCAAAGAACTCACTTTGCATTACTTTAACTCTGTGGGAAATTTGATAATTTTATTAAAAAGTCGAAATTACTTTCGCCGGAAACGACGGGATAATTTTCCTCCTCGCCTCGAAATATTTTTATTACCCTAAACCTAATTGAAGGAGGTCGTTTCAAATTTCCAAGATGAAAGGTGGAGTAGGAAAACAGACTCACAGCTTCCCTACCATCAATTGTACCCGAAATGGCTTCAATCCGTTCGACTTAATTGACTAAAAGTCTAACTGTGTCACGACTGATTTTCACCCTTCGAATACATGGCCAAAATATTTACAACATCAATATTCTACCACTTTCAGGTACTGTCGTTTCATGCAAATGTCTCCACCAATCGCTCTAAAGGACATACTTACAATGGCCCTTATCACATTATGTATCTTCGAACGCGGAGTCAATGGTACAAGTCAATAGTACTATATCGTGCTTTTGTAAGGACGCTTTGTCGTAATATAAGTATCGAAAGCTATTATTTTATAGCATTGTGAAATGATGGCATATCTACAATAATATAGTACCACGATTGTCAAGAGAGTGTTGATGTGTGTTCGATGGTAGCTTTTGTAAATTATTGATCACCGTTATGATTGGTAATTCGTAACCGAAGGTTACTAAAACCCACGTTGTAATAACAAACCCTCAATTTTGTGGGCAAACGATAATTCCATTCCACACGGTTCAATATTATTACATACACATAAAGTATTGTATTGTATTGTACATCATACACGTGGCTATAGTATATGTAGCTAAAATAACATAAAGATGCTTTTGGTCAAAAGGAATTTACTCCTGAACTTCGTAATAGCAGTGGTGGTGATGATGGTGGTTTATAGTAATTTTAGGATTAGTTAAACTCGGTCGTATATTTAGGTTCTCACAGGCTGAAGTGCGAAAAGCCGATATTAACTTCCGTCAGCATAATTTAATCGATATTAGTAGGAGTCGAGACACTATAGATATGTAGGATAGTCGGCTAACTTATATCCAGGTTCATCCAATGCTTGAAAAAAACTGATGAGGGACTAACCAGACATTGTACTTATATTTTCGAGCCATTTTGGATCAAAGAAAAATTTAGCTATCAAATTCCAACAGTCATGATGAATTTCAACAAACCTTATGGTACTAGTCGAAGATTGACCCCAATCATTATTAGCTATAGGCTCGCTGAAGGAGAGGAAGGAAAGGACTCTCTGTTCAGAGCACTGATCCACTTTGAAATTTCGATTTTTTTTCATCAATGCTGAACTTGATGATAAAAGAAAGTGTAGAATGCCAATTACCCTGGAGGAAAATGACTGTGTAATTATTATGAATCAGAGATACGTTTATCACAACTTTGTTTACAGTGCTCCTTCGGTATGATAATTCTGTACCTTTGGCATTAATTCAAGAATAAGAATCGCCAGAAAGTAAAAATTAGAATTGCAATTATTCGATCAAATTGTTATTTATTTTTCTCACCGTGGAAATATATGTATTGTAAAATCAACAAATATTAGCTATGCAAAATCAGACTTGTAAATTGTTTCACCGAATTAAAATACATAATGAAAAAAGGCCAATCTGTCTCATCGACCACTGCCACTTCGTCGTCTGCTTTTGTTAGTTGATTTACACGCCTTCGTTTGCTCTACCTTCTGGCCATTCTGTTACTGCTATCTGTGCCATCAGGCTTCTCTTTTACAGGATATCTCACATGTGACTCGTCCTAAGCCATCCTGTCGCGTTCTATGACATTGATGATCTCGTTAGGTACAACCGTTTAATTGCACATCAAAGTATTTTCAGAATATGACAGCATAAACCTGATGTCGCGCTCTGGCTGCGGTTTCCAATTTCACCAGCTCACTTTTCTAAGCTTATCGCAAAATTTTCCGTAGTCGAAAAATAAAAGAATGCTTCTCATTTCTAAATTAACAATGAGTTTCGGAGGTCGGCTGTGATGTGCACTAATCATGCCATGGTTCAGCAAGTTCTGGTTTGGTTAATTAAGGTGACTCGGAACAGCAGCAACTAGTTTGTGACCAATAAACTCCCGGAATATGCGATTCTATTCATAATATATTGTAACGTTTCGAACCAGAGTGTTGGAATACTCGGTGATTAACCGAAAGCAAATTGCAGATGTTAGATAGCGTTAACGGTTCGTTGAATCACGACTACAGCTATATGTACGTACCGCAAGTGCATTTATGAGAACACGATAGTAAAGGTGGTAAAAGCCAGCGGAGTTTCCATATATAACTGAATATATATATATTCGGTGTGAAATTAGAGTATGACGAAACTGAACAGAACAGGATTGACTGTAGGGACTCCTGTGGGTTTGCGGGTTCACGCGGTTTTCCCGTCGGGGTTGTGAAGTGGCGTGGCGAACAAATTATCAACTAATTCGCACGCGGTGAGGCATACGCAAATTAGTGCCGATTTGCCTGTTTCTTCCACATATAACCATATTATGTTGCATGTAACGTACGTCTCGCATCCGCTTTTACAAATTCCTCATCAGTTATTTCTATACTGACATGTTATACCCGCGGATATTAATAACTGAATGATACTAATTGTACTTGAATTTTCAAGTAGGGATGTACCTACTACATCCATCCGATAATTAGCCGCGACAAAATTACTGAGTATAAGGTTATCTTTGATCTCTAATTTCTTACTGAAATATTTCGTGCTTGTAGATTTTCAGATAAAATTATAAACAAATATCTCTACCTATGTATATTTTTATTATACACTCCGTGCGGCCCTCTATAGAGCGTGGGAATTTTTTTTATACTCTCGCAGACTTCACGTGGATAGATATAGCAAAAACCAGATACTTCTACTCGTTGTTCACACGCCACCTGCATTAGCTTGTGATAGAATCTTGATTTTTCTCTTTTCTTTGCCTGACCTGCCATAACTGATACCACTATCGCATATAGAACGAGGCTAATAACGAATGGCTAACGTATATCAGAAGGTCAAATTCCCAGACACCCGTTTGATGTGTGTTCGATAGATTTTTTTTCAAAATTATCAGTTTATAGAAGTTTCATAGACTCTAATGCAGCTTTTGTTAACTAGCAATCGGGGGTTAATGAAAGCATAGTGAATCGTAGGGTATTTCTAAAAGCCATATATTGCGCAAGTATCTTAAAACGATCCAACCGCTAATGCGTTAAGCCCAGAAGGACGTTTTCAACTTCACTAAATAATTCGATCCATATAATCACCCCAGCTAGATTAGTCTTAACCCTTAGGCTTTATTTAACCCGTGATATCCGCGCCTTGGCACTGTTCAGCTAAATGGGATGTTCTCACGTCAGAGCGTTGGATGGTGGAAAACTATTCCGTCAACGTTTTATTTCGTATCGCGTGAATAGTCTATACAAAAGTCCTAGTAGGGGGATGACGACGATATTTTCCTCAGTTTTTTTTTTTTTTCCTCGTCGACGTTCGTTTATATTGATAGCATAATATTTAGTCGGACGAAGCGCAAAGCAAATGCAATTTTTCCTTTCCTCACGCGAAACGAACACTGGCAAGGTGGTAGGAGGACCAAGTCTTCACGGTTTAGGACTAAGGTAGTGGGGATAGAGGGCTGGCTATGGAGGGTGAGAAATGAAAGATTGATGGGGCGAGAATTGTTGGGAAATGAGGGTAAGAGAAACGGGATAAGAAATGGTGGTCTGCCGCTTGGGGCTACGTCTGAACCTCGAACTCAAGGTGCAAGGGGAAAGTGGAAGGTGGAAGGTAGAAGATGGAAGGTGGAAGGTGGAAGGTGGACTATGAAGGGTGAGAGCTGGATGGAGCTGGGGGGTTCGCTTGACTGTCAGCTGGGCTGGCTAAGCCAAGATCGCGTGTTTGCACGATGGACCACTTCGGCTAGAGTCCAACTCCTGTAGGCATCTCCGTTATATCGATGGGCCCAATAACCCAAACTGGTATCCGGTCACCCAGCGATCCCCGCTAGAAGATCGCATCGCATCGCTTGCCTGGCTGCCTGGCTGCCTGCCTGCTGCCTACCAACTCGTTTGTAATTGAAGCCGATCTTCCTTAGGGGTTGACGTGAAGCGATACAGAGTTACAACCCTGACCTTAAACCCCATTTGGTCAAAGGTTCCTATCTTCCCTAAGTGGAGCTACGCGCCACTGCCTGCTATCACGCTGAATAAATCTCAGCTGCTTTTACGGAAAGTGGGACATTTTTTTTCTGCTACGTTTATCGCTTTGGTCACTCAAGGCACTCAATTGTACTCCATACCTCTGGATCGTGTCATATAAGAACATATATACATATATGCGAATAATGTGAGATGGTTCAACCGACTAGATCTGCTGAACACTCATTCATGGTATATGAACTGCGAAGAGTTTGTTGAGGTAAAGTTTTGTTCAACGTTTACCAATCCATGTAATAGTTCGAGGAGTTCAACTCTGGACCAAACTAGAGCATCTGGTGAACGATTCTATTCAAATAAGTCGGGATTCGATCACTTACAACTTCTCTCGTAAGTATCGAACTTGCGAACCCAATCACCGGTTTGGTTTTCGAGTCTAAGGCGGCGACAAGTTCATCTTTGTCCACGTTTCGAACAGTAATTAAATGCAAGACGATTGAAGGATCGTACGGTATCCAATGCGTGGGTCGTTATTAAACCTCATCCATTGTTCAAGTCAGTAATTACTCAACTATGAGCATAGCTCTTTCTCATCGTTATTATTCTTGTCAAAGAAATTCTGTGTCATGTTAAAACTCAAGTATTTTACATACGTTTAGGTACTAACGAAATGATGGAATTCACGAATAAATAATAAATTTATTATCATGGTCTATGCCAAGTTTACTTCCATCCGCAGTTTTACTCTTCGAGAATTGAAGAGACATGTTACACGCTGACTGTTTTTTTTTTTTTTAAACTAAGTAAAATATCCGTGCCATACAGGTGAATCGGGTATCCGTATCAAGGCTCCAACTCGGTTTCGAATACGAACTGATATTCGTTTTGCACCGAAATTGAACGTAAGACCGTCCGTTCAGATTTCCACGGACCAAGTTCCTTCTTTACTGTGGAATCGGATCACAGCTTTGAGGAGGACGGCCTACAGGATTTCAGCTGAGCCGCGTTATTTTTGTTTTTGATCCTCCGACCTTTGAGTTGTTTACCCAAAATGGTGAGTAAAGGAAAATAAATGTAGACGGGGACCTTGCTTATGGATACCCAAATATATCCACACAATCTTGGAATCATCTTTCGCCGCATCCCATTTCTTAAAAATTGGAATAAAAATCTGTGTTACAACATCTCAACGCGATTACCTAGATATCCGATTAATTAAGAAAAATTAATCAACCCCTTTTGCACTTTCAACTCACCGTCAAACTTTATGCCAGAAAGAATAGAAACGACGCAAGTTTTAAGCAATTATTTCTTAACCAACCCACTCAAAGTTTTCGTTATAATAGGGGTCGTAATATTTCAATTCCTAGCGGGTTTGTTCGCTCGAACTTTCTTCATTTGCGTATGGTATGTGTCGTTGAAAATTTTCTACTAAAATCGTCGACATTGAAATTGGTGGACAAATTACACTCATACTCTTAAACAGGTAATCGGTGAAATTCGAAACACACAGATTGAATGATATATGTAGCTATTGTTACACTCTTTATAATTTCAAGTATTTCCAAATATTTGCTTTCTAAAAATTGCCTAAAGCTCGCGTTATATTATATGTATGTAGGTACGAACGAATGAAAAAAAAACCTGATCAATTCGTGAGTAGCCATCGCTTGTTCCCGTCATATATATTATATTTGCCTGCCTGTATAACTGACAGCCCAACCGTAACGCACGTGTATAATAAAGGTAATATAAGACACGCGACATTTTCGTAAGCATTACTTATCACTTATCACGTAGTGACATTTGCTGCGAAATGGCAAGAAGTCGTGAAATGTCAGCGTCCCGACAACGTTGACTCATCCACAATTTTTAACCGATAAACATACGATACTGTATATGGCAATATAGGTACGCACTCGGTAACTTTTTATATAAAACACGTAGTATTGGCTAATATATAAGAATATCAATATTTTCTATATCCCTTATGCCATCATCCGTTTCATTCATGTTTCAATCAATTAGCAAATAGATTGATGGTTTCGACTGATGGAATAGACGGATATTTCGTTGAACATACTTTTCGAACATCCTAAGAAGGATTGATTCATCTGTACAGACTCACAAGGTATAGACGCTCTCAGCCATCTGGTTAATCTTTCCTTATATTTTGCCGAAGTATAATAAACTTCGATATTTGAAACATCAATCTATAATTAAATGATGTCTGTTTATGTTGATACTTTTTCTATGAGAGGGAGACGTAGCTACTTACCATACCATTGTGGTATTGCTTAATTTAGGCTCTGATTTCATCCACTCATTCGTTTTCTAGTAATCGGAATCATGATTCCTGAAAAGAATATGGACGCAATTCATTTTCGAATTTCTAAGTGGTGATATTCTTCATTGTAAAATTGTCCTGTACAGAAGATATGTGCGGGATGTAATGTGGAATGAAAAAATGCTGCCTAGAGGTTCAGGTAAAATCAGAAGCTTCATCTTTATATCGTTTGCCGTTTGATGCCATCGCCTAGCAGTGACATTATACCTGATAGAAAAACTCGTCGAGTTTTATCATCGTTCACTTGACGCGACGATTAGATTCGGACTTTAGTGTGTGAGAACCTGAACAGTGGGATGATAAAAGAAATGAAAGCTTAGTAAAGCGTTAGTGGACAGGTGACAGGTATATATAACTCGTATATCTATCTCTCACAATTGTAACTCATTTTCTTGGTAGTTGATCCAGGAAGATGATTCGTTTGACAAAAACTGTGGTTATATACTCGCGCTGTCACCTCGGAGTTCATAATCAACATCGTTTCAAGACATGGGGCATATTTTCTTACCCTTTACTCATAAATCCCAACGCTTTGGTATTTTCCTGGTAAAATTCGAACGGCGACGCGACGGCCTATGACCGCGAAGATCGACCATCCGGGATTAGGGTTAGTAGATCGTCACCAAGGAGCAAGTTCGTGGGAATCAGAGAGCTGGATTAATCTTTCTCCTTGACCGTTCAGGTAAAGTTGATGGATGAAAGATGGAGCCTGGAAAAAGACACGCAATGTGTATTGTGCGCTGTGGATGGAAGATGAGAGACTGAGAGTTTCAAGGTATGAGAATACACGGTTTGAGACTAAAGGATATGTAATATATATATATATGGTACCTGAGCTCGCTCTGCCTGGCGCCGTTCCCGTCTGCCCATCATTTTTCATATTTCAAGCCGACGAATATCCGTCGTTGCCTGACATCTCCGTCAAGACGCCGACAATGTACCGTGTTGATTGAATTGCGTCGAACGTCAACGCCGCCGTTCTCCTACGCCGCAACGTCACCTCTCCCCGTCTCTCTTCTACATCTACGTTTTCTTGCACCGCTTATCTTCGACTCCCCTTCGAACCCGCAGTTACAAACCGCAGAATTTTCATCGGATGAAGAAATAGGGAGAAAAGCGCAGCCCCGATTCAGCGGCCATTTTTAACTGAATTTACCTTACCAATTTATTCGTTTCCTCAAGACTGGGCTGATCAATTTACTGGTTTGGCGTCTGTCCTATTTTAATAATTGCCCTTTCGTAATTATTTCCCGGTACCTAACCGAAACCTCGACCCTATAGTCTCGTCGTTCATAATTGTTTACATTGGTAAAAATTTGCCAGAAATTCATATTTGTTATACACTCAGAAAAAGGTCTTGTTGACACAACCAAAATTTGGTTATTATACGGTCAAAGAAATTTTTTTTGTTCAGTCAACCAAAATTTTGTTGGGCCAACCAAAATTTTGTTGGGTCAACCAAAATTTTGTTGGGCCAGCCAAAATTTTGTTGGGCCAACCAAAATTTTTGTTGATACTACTAAATTTCTTGTTGGCACAACAAAATTTTGGTTGGTCCAACAAAAAAATTTCTTTGACCGTATAATAACCAAATTTTGGTTGTTTCAACAAGACCTTTTTCTCAGTGTAGTGAAAGGGCGAGTTCAAGAAAAAAAGTTACAAATCATCAAACGAACAAAACCAAATTTGAAATTTTCGACGTTAGTAAGGGAACACAAGTACGTAGAAAAAAAAAAAACCACCAGACTTTGTAAGCCCTCCATACTTTTATCTCGGATATACTTCCTTTCTCCACACGCTATATATGCTGACGAAAGGTTCTTATTCCGCAACCCCTCGTAAATTAACCTCTGGTCTGATGATCCTGGGGGTAGGTACTTTCGACTCATTTTTAAATCTCGGTTCCTATAATCACAGAGAATAATGAAATGTAATTTAGTTCTGGTTATTTGCTATGCCGTATTTGAAGAGGCGTACACCACGTCTATCAAATTCCGAATGGTACTGAATTATGTGCATGGTAACTATGCGGAGTTACTATTGATAGCGTGAATAGCTTCGATGTTTAAAATGAATTGAACGAGGTTTTGAAAGCATTCGATTCTGTCTAATTGTCAGCGGTATTCACTCGAATTCTAATGGGTGTGTAGAAGTATCCTTCTATACTTCGTTAATCCAGATTGATCAATCATTTACAGTTCAAACCACGAAGTATATACTTTGCACTTGAATAAATTGAACGAACGGAGACGCAATCACACGAGACAATTGAACGACGTTATAATTGCTAGTATGAAACTTTGCGCACTCGTTACCCAAGGTTTAATGGTCCCTTTTTTCGAGATCTTTTTCTCAGTTTCCATTTAGGATAACGAGTATACAGACCCGTGACTTTAATGAACCTTTAAAAGACACCTAATCCGGAAGTTTCTTTCGTTATTATGAAACAAAAATGAGAGTAGGCATCTGTTTCGATAGTATAATCTTGCTATTAATTAATTCTTAATCTCTTATAGCCCAAGCCATGGTGCAGTTTTATCGTTATAATGATCAGCAGATATCATCATCATTGAATGATGTATTTATCTCTCAACTCGCGCGATGAGGTGAAAAAAAAAAAAAAAAAAATAATGAAAAATGTTGTAAAGTTGAGAGAAACGAGCGATGTTCTACAAAGTGCAGTAAAACAGTGAAGAAACTTTATTTCCACGCACCAAAGGAATACACGAGATCTGAAATATGTATACATTGAAATGCAGGTTAAGCCGAGTTAGGTCAGGTGTATAGTACGTTAGGTTGGGTTAAGTTTGCTACCGACTGAATAATTGCTCGAGCAATTGAGTATTCTACAAAGGGACGCCATCTTCCACTTCGTAGATTGCGGCCGGTGAGCACCCTACTACTCTGACACCCTTCTTTCGCACACAATTTAGACCTGCTTTTTCTTAGCTTTTATACCTTATATACCTTATACCTTATACCCACTACACGAAACATCGTTCTACCTTCGGCGGTGGAAGTTACTCTTTGAGCATAAAATGTACAGTGGAATTAGTAGGTTTAGTACTTTCCCCCTTTTCGTATTAAACCTACCTATATGCATACCTTCGTCCAGTTTTATCAATACCAACAGCTTTCTGCCCATTTTATTTCTATAGATTTGTTAATTTATATAAATATGTCGTCGAGGACCATGACAATGTCTGTATTGAAGAGCTAAGCCCTATATATATCTGAATGAACCTTTCATCGATTTCTGACGCGTATAATACTTAGATCGGGGGTAACGAAGGCAACCGACATAATTTCACGGCTGACTAGTTTCTCAAGAACTATAGTTAGTTCGAAACCAGGGAAAATGCAGATGAAGGTACCGAAGCTCGCCTGGATCGGGACCAAATTCTAGAAAGTGCACTTAAGTTTGAAACAAGTTCGACGTTATATAATTTTAATTAGGTTAAACCGAGGAAGTTCAATTGAAATAAAATATTCGATTGATTCAATTTTCATTTTAATTGCCTTCAAATTTGAAGAGGCTCTCGTGAACGATACAAAAGACTCTTTTAGGACTATAAGGTAGAAGGTATATTTCCGTAAGAAAAAAAATCTGACTCTGGATACTCTTTGTCAAAGAGAACTCAACTGTCGCTCGACCCTTCGCGAGTCATTCCGTCTTTCGACGTAGTCTAACTACACGGATAAAGATCGGATATCGTATGAAAATCCACGTTTTATGCAGTAAAATCTATCGCTACGGGATCATCAGGAATGTCCAGGGTTTCATAGACTCGGTAAACGGTTTCAGAGTCAAACGGATTTCATGTGCAAAAACGCCACGTGTACGAGACACGACGTGGTTGCTTTTCATTTCCTCGTGAATGAATATATATATATATACGGCTTGTATATATATATGTAATAAATATGTACATATATAGGTAATCGATCGATTTCTATTTCGATATTACTTTCTGACGCCTATGACTTACATTTCCGAAGTATATATTACTGATCGGTAACAATATTCGAAAAGAATAGCGTATTATTTGGCCATGAGGGAACTGAGGCCTTTCATCTTCGTTAATAAGGTAAGAAGAACAGACAAGTGGGGAATCTGTAAGAGAAATTTTTATCAAAAGAAAATTCGTTCAATCTACAGCTATGGCACTTTTTTCCCCTATTCTTATTGTCATTTATTAAACCGGATGCTCAGTGTTAGGTATTTTAAATTTTTCGAACAAGCCCGAACCCTGTCCCTATCCTTTCTGCAGGAATTGTTCCATTACCAGTAGCAAAAGATCGTCAGGTGCTTCACATTACCTAAGATTCAAAGTTTCATAAATTTTACTGTTTCCAAGTAATTTCATTCTAGGGTTTTACTTATCTTCGATGTTGCAAGAGTGATAAGTGCCGAGGGACTAGTATAGTGTATAGTGTGGAAAGAGTATCGAAAAGTTTTCTTTTACTGTATTTCAGAGAAAAAAGAAAAGGCAAAACCTAAACAAAAACGTTGGGAAATCGTAGGGCCTCGGTTTCCGGCAAAGTGAACCCAACAGCTGTAAAACCACCTCACATATGGGGTTACACTTCAATCATTATCCCGAAGTTTAACAGCCCTAATTTCCACCCTAAAACTAATATCTTTTCATCTAATCTATATTACGGTCTGGTGGGGGTCGGGGGAGGGGGGGTTATCAAATGTATCTTTTCTTCAAGTAAAAAAACATCCCGTTTATTTACCTGGTGCACTTTATACCCAGAGTAGGTAAGCCTGAGGTTAAACATTGATTAGAATAAGATGCATGTAGCAGTTAATCAACGAGGTGGCTGCACTTCCTGTTTATACAATTATACGGAGGTTACACAAAGAGATTGAGTCGAATAAAATCTGTGCGATGGTTTCAGGTGGCGTGGCTACGGGTCGACACGCAGACCATTCTAACGATAGCCAGTCACGTGATCACAAAGAATCACCGGATCGCAGTGACGCATAGCGGGCATCGCACGTGGTCCCTGCACATACGCGACACGCGAGAAACGGACCGTGGCTGGTACATGTGCCAGGTCAACACCGACCCCATGTCCAGTAACACGGGATTTCTGGACGTCGTTGGTGAGCTTTAGAATTTTGCGATAATTGTGGTAAACCCCCAAGACTCCCTCTTTCTGTCCCTATATATATATATATATATATATATATATATATATACCTATACCCTTCCCATTCCATATCGAATTGCTAAATGATCATATGAACCCGGTTTAGATAATTAATTATAAAAATTGTGGGTTAAAACTTGTCCGATCGTCAATGGCCGGACGTATTTTTTGGTATGTGAAAAACGCCACGAAAATTAAACCGGAATGTTAATGCGATAAATTTCGTTAACGGTAATTAACTTTGCAGAATGGTTGCGTTAAATTTTTGGTTCGGAACGACCAGTTAACAGGGCGCTGTACACCCCTAAAAACATTATCTCTTGATAACGTTTGTATTAAATTAACGGAGGAACTTTTTTTTTTTTCAACACACCGTTTGGCATTTTTTTTTTTTTTTTTTTTTTAGGAAAAATGCAACTAAATTTTGGGATTTTCGGGTGTCATCAAATACACGCAGGGGTGAACGCGACAAAGTGGAGTGTAAAAAAAATTTGGTATGTAAAATGTGATTTAAATCGACGTCAACGCGGAATTACGTTTCAATATATATAAAGTGAATCGTAAAAATAATTAAACACAATTAAATATACGTTTAATTGATACCAGTCTTAATTGTAAGCAGAAAGCAATAGGTAAATGTCGTTGGCATTATTTTAATTGGGTTCCGTTTCCTTTCAGTTACGTCACTATGCCCCGGTTTCTGCTTTACGTGCAAGGGTAGTGTTTCCTTAAAATAATCTGAATTCAAATAAGTTGACAGATCCCGTACTTAGAGCTTGAACGAAATGCATAGTTCATACAATAAGTGCAGTTCTTGACACTTACTTATGATGCACTTTGGAGTGAACTTGAAATTTTTTGATTTATGATTGAAAAGTAATGTGCGGGGTCGTTTAAAGCAGCGTACTATTACTTATAGGTGAATTTCAAAATAGGGTATACCTACCCATGAGCTACGGGGTAATGAGAAAATATTACGTGCACAGGAAGAAATTTTTCTCGAACCATGAAAATTAGGAACATTTTCTTGGCTTGGGAAAATTTTTGATTTGATCCGAGAAAATTTCGGTCTTTATTTTTGGAGCGCAAAATTATTTTGAATCACGAATAATTTTCTTCGCTCAAGTTAACCTTTTTTTCTGGGTGTCAACAATTCTAAAACTGTATATGTCAGGGCTGAGTGGTTTCTAGGTATGAACATAAACTGAGAAACAGTGTCGAGAAATAAACCGCGAAGCTAAAAACTCGGCGAGATCACTGGGAATGATAATGTGGACGCACGAGTACCTACCTACCTGTGCACCTATAAATATACTTAAGATACCTGGTCTCACTCGTAAGCGAGAACATTCACCCCGCGAAAATAATAATGAAGCGCAAATGGTATTTCAAAGTATTTCAGTATGCGTAGTGATATTTCGTTTTTCAAAGTTACCTCATTTTCACTTAGTCGTTACACCTTTGGGAATCTGATAATTTTTTTTCCCGTAAAATTGATTACTTCCGAATGACAAATGGAGCAGAAAAGTAAAGACGACTTAGATTTGTCAATTGATTAGTGAATCATATTATTATAGCAAAGTATCGACGCAAACTATAACTTATTTATTATAGATAACAATAAAGTACAGTTGTTAATGTGGATTTTGTTCGATAGAAAAATCGGAATCACGATTTGAAAGAATTATGTTCTAGGTACGGTACCTTCCTGTACACGGTATATGTATATCTATTCGCTAGAGTGAATTTCACGTGCAGTGGGTATCGCGCTGCAATTCATGCGACATATTCACATTTCGAATAAATAAATCGAAGCTATAGTAGGTGGAAATCTTTTTGCTTTATTGTTAGGTGAATCATACAAACTGAGAATACCTATACCTAAGTATATATATATATATTATATATGTATATCGGTGTGTTAGTAACAGTACCTGCAGTACTGGGTGAAAATACAGTTTGTAAGAGGGTGAACAACGAAGAGAGGGATCGGGAGCGAGGACAGATGCAGGGTGAGGGAAATAGAGATATCTGAATATTCTTCTTTTTCAATGCGATCGCGATATTTTACGGATTTACGTTCCCGCGTATTTGCATAGCGATCGTCCACCGTGCTGCTACAATCCCCGGGTCCCATTAGACTCGGTTCGGTTCCGTATATCTTCCTCTTTTTTGCATCTCCGAACGACAAGCTCTCCTCTGACCCGCACAACCGCGTCGACACGGTCGATTTGTGCGCCGACAGGGGCCAGGGGTAGAGAGGTAACGAAGTGGGGGTGTCCACACATACATGTATAATGCAAAATACGGATATAATATGCACTGTTCGATTAACGGGATACGCTTGATTTCCCCCACATAATTAAAAAAAAAAAAAAAAAAAAATTCAAATCCATCTCTCGTTTTCCAAACATCATTTCTCTCAGTTCTGCGGATTGCCGATATTATATTCACCGCGATTCAATCTATTTCGTAAAAAAAAAAAAAAAGAAAAAGCTTAAAGCAACACCTTAGGAAAGAAATTTACAAATTTTTTATGGGGTTCTAAAAATTTGATGGAAATGTACGTCAATTTTTTTCCTTTCCATCCACGAAGACACACGTATAGGTATATAATATACAGGTATTGCCATGCTTCCTCGACAAGCTCCGAGTGCCGCCACCGATTTGTGGTAATTCGATGCAAATGTATGTAAAATATGCTATTCGCGGTACGTGATTGCACTCTTGGAGAGCTATTAAACACCTTCCTGGCGACGTGCCTCCGGCGCTAATAACCTAGCCTCGGAAAAGGCAGGAGTTTGAGGTAGAGGCGAATAAGAGGGTAGGAAAGTCGGAGGTGAGGTGAAGGCATAGACCCATCTGCCGCCCTCCGGGAAGTAACCGTATAAACGTAGTTTAGCCCTGTAGTAACCCCTCGTTAAATTCCTCTTTATCACTACCGCCGAAGTTGCAACCTCTGGTTAGAGTAGCCAGCTGGTCAGCTAAGGTTGGGTTGGGTTACTCAATGAAGGTGCTAAAATAAGAGATCTCCACTGTTCAGATACCATCGTACTTCCGGTCAGTTTCGCTCGGCTTGCCACTCGAATGCTGGGTGTGTCCTCAGCCCAAACTCGTAAACCATCATCGCATGACCTAACGCGATATAAATCAAACAGAATTGTTGTCAAAAATCAATAAATACTATTCCCGGATATGGTGTTTTCGAGCAGATAGATTATAGATTGATTCCACGTATTGCGCAGGTTATACCATTCGAGCGTAGGATTTTACTCTGCTTCCTATACATTTATACCTACAGCTTTTTTTTTTTTTTTTCTTTTTTTTTTGTTACTTTCATAAATCAAACCTCTTGTCACCAGTCCTCGTTACTTTTTTCATAAAAATTTTCTGCTCTTTTACTCGACGATTTGCCTCTCGAGCGAATAATGGAGGATCAGGATTATTGGCTTCATTTCTAGCACATAGTATCCACTTTAGTCTCTTTTATCACTGACTAACAGGGCTGAGTCTTATCATTTCTTTATTAGATATCTAACAGATTTGTTCTCAACAAGCACTGCAAAGACGGGAGTGACTATTGATACTAATCAGTAATTTCACGTCACATGCACCGTTAAAAATAAAATGTTCCAGGAGGTCCACTATAATTTTTATGTTGATTTCAACATTATTTTCCGTTGAAACAACAAAAAAAATTGTCGTTTAAGTCAAAATAATGTTGTTTTAACTAAAAAAGTGTTGAAATTTACATAAAATGATAGTGGACCTCCTGGGACATTATTTTTTCTTCAATTTTTACAACAGTGTGCTTATTTATTTATCCCTAAGCGTCATTTTCGGGTATAAGACAATATAACGAAAATATCGGGAATTTGTTTTGCACCAGATTGCGTACACCAAAAATCATTTTTTTTTTTAATCAATTAAAATGACGTAGGCGTCAGACTTCGAATTAATTCAAAATAATGGTGATTATACGATTGCATCTAGATGCACATACCTACTATATCAATTGTCACGTTGTGTCAGTCGCGTGAGAGAAACTGAGCCGGAGATCACTCAACTTTAATAAATTAGTAGGGTGGTTTGAAACCACCCTTGTCAAATAAACGGAGCCTCTTATCAAATATTCATCATCTACTTTTCGCTAACCAAAATCTTAATAATCGTCATCTACTAATTAATCAGAAGAATCTATAAGCGATCGGACAAGTTTAACGAGCTGTTATCACACCTCTTGTGTAAATTTCTCGATGATTTAGTGTTTATATGTTCTGCACGTCCCTAGATATAGGTATCCCTCATAATTATGGGGGGGGGGGGGGGGGGGGGGGGGGGGTAATGTGTGCTGCAATACGGAATTGGTACGTCATCAATAGGGATTATCGAACGGGTCACGAATGAGCACAGTTATGCTTTTGTTATTACAGTGCCTCCGGACATCCTGGACTACCCTACGAGTACGGATATGGTCGTTCGCGAGGGCAGCAATGTGACACTTAGGTGTGCAGCTACTGGCACCCCGACGCCCTCGGTGACGTGGCGTCGGGAGGATGGGAATCCTATCATTCAGTTCAGCACGCAGGAAGGTGGGAATCAAGAATTAGTTATCCTGCTTTTTGATCAAATGTTTGGTCAATTATTGGAAGACGGTTCAAGAAAAGCTCGGTCTATTATTTATTGGTATTTTCTTTAGTCCTTAATATTTCGCCCTCATTCTGTGACTAGTTGGCTTTCGTCGACCTTTGCAGGCGTCAATTTTGCCCTATGATTTATAACCGTGAGATCAATCAAGTATCTCGATATTTAAGGTGCTAAAGATATTCGGAGTAACTCGTTGTCAGAAATTTCTGTAATTAAAGCGATAAGAACTGGCTGCGGTTAGCACGATGAGTGGAAAATATCCGATAGACATGCATGGGCAGCAACCGCGAGTCAATAGCCACGAAAAATATAGATCGAGTCGTATCTCGAATTGTATGTCTGCTTTGGTGAAACGGCATAAAGGACCGTACATGCGGATGGCTATTAGACACGCGACGAAACTTATCGTATAGGATTGAAACGAGCTTGAAAAGGAAAAGGACGGCCATCATGAATAACGAGTCATTTTTAAAGGTCGGATACACATATGTTGCTATTAGTTAGCGAGTGATAAAATTTAAATGAATTTTTACATCAAATTTTACCAGAAATTTGTCACATACTAATATCGTAAGAAATTGATACCGCATGCAGATGCGGTATAATTTTATCGCGTTTAAATTTCCATCCTTAATCCCTAATTATTCAACTAAACGGAAGTGTAACTTAAGAGGAATGACTATTTCAGTTCAAAGAACGGGGATAGGTACCTACATGTGAAAGGACAAATGTTTAAGCGATTCTTTAAAACAGGCGGAAGAGATGAAAGATTCATCTTTTGAATAAATTACGTATCCTGAGAGAGCGAGAATATTTTAAGCCCGTTTCGTCCGCGTTTCGTCGTGGTACCCTGACGGCTTTGCTCTGATACCGGCAAAGAGCAAGAATGCTATAACCGAAGGAAAATCGTACTTTTTTTTTCACAATGCGAATGTCACCCGATTTTCTGTTGAAATTATGCTGTCGGTTATAATCACGAGTTGGATACACAAAGGGCTTCTCCACCCTGGCAATGCCTTCTCGGTGATGATTGAAATGCTCCTCTATATCTTGCATTTCCTCACACGTTTTCATGACTCTCGTTCTTCCTGACTCCGACTTCATTTTGTTCAATCCACCTCTCTTACAATTAGTAAGTTTTCTGACGCGAGTATTCACCTCATTGTTGTACTTTTACCTGAAATACTTTACGAAATATAAACGACCTACGACACATTTATCTTTTGCATTTACTGCATTTTGATTGTAAATTTTTTCACACCTTTCACATCGCAAACTCGCGTTAATTGGTGAAATGTATAACAAATATTAAGTTTTATCGGCTATTAACGGTAATGGATTGTGGCTATCCGTTGAAATGTGAATTGTGCGAGGGGCTTCGTGATATTCGTGATAGGCAGCAATT
Organism: Tenthredo mesomela; assembly: GCA_943736025.1. Lineage (NCBI taxonomy): Eukaryota > Metazoa > Arthropoda > Insecta > Hymenoptera > Tenthredinidae > Tenthredo > Tenthredo mesomela. The sequence goes on along the minus strand of OX031015.1, from coordinate 31,668,303 downwards.
AATTAATGGCTCATGTGTCTCGTCACTCAATTCGTACAAGTGCTAGGAAATTAATTAGCATTTATGTCAGACGAGAACTTCAAAGCTTGATCTCTGACGCGAATACCCTCGACACAGGATTGCGTGTCTGTTGCAGTTGAAGCACAAAATCTTTAACGGTTTTCGATATTCGATATCGGTACCAAATAGGCCACTATGTGCCAGAGTTGTGAACAAACTAACAGTTTCAATAATTATCATAACATAAAAACTCAACAAAATCATGATTTTCGTGCATTACAATAAATATTACACATAATAATTCAATTCGGCACTTGCACGGAAAAAAAAAAAATTGTTGCTGAATTTACTATGTGAGCAGCTACATATAGGACAACAACTTTTTTGTAGTAGAAATTACCACAATTCTAGTATTTGGTACATAGGAACAAGTAAATTTCAATGTCCTAGTGAGTAAATGTTACCACAATTTTTGTCATTTCTACTGCAAAAAAGTGTTGTCCTATATGTAGCTGCTCATATAGTAAATTCAGCAACAATTTTTTTTCCGTGTGATTACTTATTAATTTTCAGTTATGGCTATGTGATTAGAAATTCTTGATCCCACACGTCTAACAATGATTTACAATCTAATTCATTAGGACTTTTATCAATCCCCCATCCGACTTCTACTAGGCACAATCCTTTGCATCCTTTATTCAATTTCACAAAGTCAAAGCAAGAGCATTAACCCATTCCTACGATTCTTGCTCTAGTGACAAGCACCGAGGGTCCGGAATTGGAGATAGTGCGAGTCAGCCGGCGTCACATGGGCCCCTACCTCTGCATCGCATCGAACGGAGTACCACCCACCGTCAGCAAGCGGATTGTTCTCATTGTGCACTGTACGTGTATATCCTGAATGCTCGTATTCGCTATGTGACTAATATAGGTAGAACGTAGACATGATGGTTTCAGAATGTAATACTTGGGTGAGCTTGCAGGGCGTAATGTGGTGCGTAATGGATGCCACTGGTGTGCCAGTCAGGAAATGCATGTGGATACCTATATACTTGTCTTGTTTATGCCAAACATGACATGGTGAATATAGCCGAGCTGTTTACGACAGTAAAGTACCTACTACGAATTTTTAAGACTTTAGTCGTTCCTCCAAACCGCATTTAAGTGTTCGCTTTACACCCGGGGTTATCCACCTACGATCGTAATACATTATGTATTCCTACTACCTGACACTTTTATTCGTATGAACATATGAGCACTCATTCAAAAAGTTAGAACTTAGACCGGTGCATTGAAAATATGAAATTCGGTAAGAAGAGAAAAAGTATTAAAAAAAAAAAAAAAATGCATATTCTCACACGAATGTCGAGAGTCGTATTTTTTCAAACTCCACATCCATGGTAATTAGAAGGAATTGGGACATGCAACGGTTGCATAGTACCTACTACGTGCACTTGATTGATAGATTTGTTGATTTTTTTTACAGTTCCACCGAGGGTATGGATCGAAAATCAATTGGTTGGTGTTTACGAGGGTCAAACTGTAACGCTTGCCTGTCACAGCGAGGCATTTCCAAGGCCGATCACCTACTGGACCAGGCCTACAAATCAGATCATCATGAATGGTTAGTACTCTGTATAAATTACACGAGGAAATTCTGACTAGCGTATAACGATACAGATTCGAACTATAACTGATTGAGTTATAATCTGTCACAGTCCAGTGAATGCAAGCAAAATTATTATTTAACGCTATCCGGGGTGGATGAAATTTTACCGTTAATTATTCGTCTGTTTTTTTCTTTTTTTTTTTTCTATACTTTTCTCAGTTTGATAGACGAATTTAACAAGGTGGTATAATTCAATTCGCTTATTCGTCAGATATTCTGAATATTTTGCAAAATATTAAGGATTAAGCAAAAAAAATTACAACAGACATATTATATGAAACGACGGTCAGTTTTTCTTTTAAATATGAAATTTCTACCCGAATATTACTGTGGCATTAAAACTGACACCGAGCACGTAGGATTTAGCGAGGTTGATTTAAATTTTTTTCCCTAGTCGAAATGCACTTCGTTGCAAGCTTTTATATACCACAAGAAATAATAGGTACCTCTACGCTTCTTGATCCACGCGGTCGAGGGCAGGTTTGTAATTTATTTTACAGATATATTTAATTGAATTCCAAGAGCCATGGTTACTTTAGCAACCGTCTGCGGAGGTAAGAACTAAGAATCCACTTTCTGAGTTCTTCTAGATGAAAATAATATCTACCAACGTGATTTTTGCTAAATCAGGTTTTCAATTCTGTCTACAGCTTAGAAAGCAGCTTATTTAAACTATCATTCACCATTCACATTTACTCTCTACACTTAGCTCCCAAACGAGCAAAGTTTTAAGGAACTAAAAAAATTAAAAAAAATTAAAATAAAATAAAAATAGGAAAAAAAAAAAAAAAAAAAAATGAATTAATTCCGAACTCCGACAATTAAAAGCCGAACGCCATTCAGATTTTAGTTCTTTGTTCAATTTTAGCCGGAGGAAATTTATTGCGAATAATGTTCCTTTCGAAATATTCGCGTGCAGAGATATTATAGCCTTGTAAGTTGTATGAGATATTCCGATAAGCCAAAAGGGTTATTATAATATACAGGGTTGTACCATTCATATTAGAATGAATCTTACGTTAAATTATATAATTACCCTTCAGATAAAAATAACTTCACATTTTCTACCGGACTTAAGTTCAACAGTTAGACAGTTATACAGTGCATAGATAAGTGGGTTTTCTATTTTTTGATTTTTCCTATACCTATTTATATCTTTACAAAATAGCATTTTTACACATGACGTTATATGCAGAACTGCATATGGACTCATGTCTGTCTTTATAAATGGCTATTACAGCGGAGGATGAAGCTTTGATATGAGATAATCTGACGGTGACATATTGCTCTTTAAATTTACGTATCAAACTCACGATATAGTTTTACGTTTTATATTGTTTTCTGTAGTTTTGTGAATACTCATATTAACTTCCTAAAGACGTTTTGCCCCGATGAAAGTTACAACTTTTTGAAACTGTGTCAATAAAACCAACAACTTATTTAACGACCCTGAAAAAAGAGAAAAAAATCAGTTAATTTAATACGAAATGACAACCCACCCCATGCCCATTACTCACTGTAACATTAAGACTCGTAAACCGACTATTGTCATAAAACTTGCTTAGTGTTACGGTAAGGTATATACCAATGTGTAAGTAACCATGTATTTCCTGCGCGAACAGTTAGGGGCTGAAATTTTAATCAAATTGATAAAAAAATATTTCTTCTTTGAATTTTCAGATGGAAATTCCGAAATAGTTTCAACCACTGCAGGTTACGAGAGTACGATGCAGCTTACGATTCGGGCTATACAGTCACATGATCTAGGATCATTCAAGTGTGTTGCCAAAAATGCGCTTGGAGAAACAGACGGTAAAATTAAATTATACAGTAAGTATAAACATTTGCACTAATTAATAGCTGAGAGGAACAAAAAAAAAAAAAAAAAAAAAAAAAAGAGAGAAAAAACAAACAAAACATAGGACAGAGAGCGTATAGAATGAATCAAGATCGATGAGACTACTGAACTTGATCGAAAGGTTTTAGTAGAAGATATCAAAAGTTATTGTGAACTTTTTCTGGGATTGTGAATCCATTTTTTTTTTTGTCTTTTTTTTCTTTTTTTTCTTTGTTCCTTGTTCAACGGATCGTTGACCGGTCTTTGACCACTGGGGAGAATCCTATAGCGCGTTAAAGCTCCGAACTTATAAAATATTCAATGAAAAACTGAGGGGCACTTTAGCGGAATCAACCTATTCGTTAATTACCAACGTAAATGCAACGTTTCGGTGCAGTGAATTCGTATTTGAGAAATACGAAAATTGAAATAAGTATACGAATTAAAACCGCGTGTATTGGCCTTTGAATTGAATCTAAAGGTTCCAACTTGAAGCCAAGGTACTGAAGATTGAAGCAGGGAGCTAATAGTCTGAAGTCTACACCACACGTTGGTGTATTATTTCAATGTCTTTTATGCAATTTAAGTGGCATGCCGTGTAAAGCTGGCTGCCATTCAGACAGCCCATTATGCTTGCTTGCACGCCTGCAGACTGAATTGATTGCCTGCCTAATTAGAAGTATGAAATTCCACTTTTATTATAACGAGGACCGTCAGCGGAAGAGAGTTTCGAAAATTTCATTTAATTGCAAAAGAGTTTCGTCGCGTTGGTTGTGTAACAGCTATTTAATCTCCACCGCATAACGAAAATATTAATTAACGATGAAAATTAATATCGACCATAGAATAAATTCTATAGTGGTTTTGTAATTTGCGTTTTGGCAAAGGCACGTTGCACAACTAACTGGTAGTCAAAATTTTCTCTAATTAATCACTGATTTATTTCCAAGCTCTAATCAATTCGGTAACATGACTGGTAATTCGTTTACTGTCGAAAATTTTCGAAAGCTCTCGAACCCTTTTCATACACCTCACGCTCGACAAGTTCATTCACCAGGGTAGTGGTCTACCGCTGATATTGTCATGGGGAAATATTGCAGATATACGGCAATAATCGATTCACCCATGAGTCGATTGAAATTTTGAACAATTGCGAATATTTCTGTATCTATAAAATATTAGATATACTAACAGATAGAAATATTTCAGCCTGTTTAATGAGTAGGTTTATTTCAGAGATACCTACGTCGTCAACGACGCAGAAACCGAACGCAAGAAGAGAGTCGCAAAAATCTTGGAAAAGTGATCGTAACCAGGAGAAAAAAGCCGCTGCAACTAAAGGGAGTTCGATGGGAAACGGTTTGGATAATGGTGAAGGTGGTGAAGAGCCAACAGATTTTGACTCGGCGACAGCATCTTCAACGATGAATCGACACCTAACGAATCTTGGAATGGCAACGATTATAACTATACTCGGCGGAAGATTACCGACATAATTTTCATTATTATAAAACATATACCAATGTTAAATTTTATTAGTATGTATAATTTTTAGGTACTCAAATTTACCACACGAGGAAAGCAAGGCTTGAGGACTTGCGGGTATAGAACTTCAACGTACATACATACATATATACATATATTGTTCAAAGTTGGTAGATTTTACGTCTGCCAAAAAATAAAGAATAAAAATTCAGCTGTAGATGCATGAGCCCTGAGAAAAAAAGAAAGAATAACCAAAGTGTCAGTCACTGTGCAATTTGACGTACAATAATAAAAAATGAAAAAAAAAAAAAAAAATTGTATTCTAATGATGAGCGTAAGCATATTTTCAGTTTGGGGTGATGATGGTGATTTTTCAGCAGAATAATTTCATCATCATTTCATCTGGTGATAAGAATGGTAAATTGTTAGTTTGAAATAATTTTCCAACGTTCTAATTATCGTCATCTGTAATATTAGATGAGTTATAGATTCTCTCTTGACACTCATTTTATTCATCAAGCCAATTTAATTAATAATATGGTGTGAGTTCGTTAATTTCCTAGTCCAGAAATGGTTTCTTAAAATATTGAGGAACTTCAATGCCAATTAAGAAATACTAATTTGACTTGTGATAGACGTAATCGTATTGTTGTCTCTGCTCTTTTTGAAGGAATTGGTTTTATAATGTTCGTCTTTCGTATAAATAATTATAATTTCAATCTACCTTGATTCTTTATAAATAAACGTAACGTTAATGTAATAAGGTAACGTTCAGTGTCTGATACTTTCGGACAAATTGTTGTATTAATAACTCTAATCGTACCTGTATTCCCTAATTCAGTGTACAGTTTCCTCAGATCATAACAAGACAACGTTAAATGTATAAAAATCACTGTGATTATTAATAAATTTCTTGAAAAAGTTGAGTAATAAAAACCTAACGTTGATATTTAATTCATTTTCAATATGTACAGATGCAATAATCGTGAAAAATGTTATCTCGTTTTGTACAACAACGTATCACGAGTTACATTTGATATGAAAATGATCGAATGGCCTTTTAGCCTTTAGCCTGTACGTAATTAATTGTTAAGTATGTATTACCAGCTACGATCATGTACAATGTATAATTAACACCCATAGTTATAGTAAATTATATGTTCTGTATATATAATATAATATTCAATAGTAATAAATTGTAGGTATCTTAGCAATAAGAATAATGATAATTATAATGCTTTACGCTTATTGCTAGATCAATGATGTGCCGAGAATAAGTTTCATTGTATCTATATATCATACGTAGTTTAAGCCTCAGGGACATGTAAATATAATAAAGTCTAATATTATATATTAGTTTTTACATTCAATATCACGTGTCAATTTTGCTGTAAATAAATTATATGTCATTGTGTAATAAAATAATGAATGTTAGACCGCATTATCGAAGAAATTAATAACATTTTTAACATCGCCATACATACCCCATGAGCCACAACGTCTTCAAATATATATATATTATACAAAATATGTAGTCAAAATCTCAGGTTCTAATCTCAATTCTAAGTACTAGTCCAAAGTCTTCAAATTTTCCTATTTAATAAATGAATAGATTTTATTTATCACAATTTGGAGATAAGAATTATTTTTTTTTTTTTTTGGTGCGCTGTAGCTTCGAAAATCATATCGTTGAAATTCTGTCCAATTTTTATAAAATACCTACCACTACAGGTGAGAAGTGTATCAAGTTTCAGATTTTTCGGAGCTATACTGCAATAGGAAGAAAAACAAAACACCCGCGAAATGTCAAAAATCGTGTTTTATTAGAATAGGAAAATTGGAAGGCCTTGCAGGGGCGGTACTTAGAATTGAGATTGGAACCTATTTGGAGACGTCATGGCACGAACATTGAAATTCGAAAACGATCAAATCAAACTTTATGCTAATTTACTAAAAATTTGAACATCGAGCGATTTGTTAAAGAATATCCAGTGCTGATATCGATGAGGTGAAAGCACAGGATTCGAGCAATCCTTCTTACCGACAAATCCTGGGCTTATTTTTCGAACGTGATCTGTTTCATCAACCGAAGAATAGAGCCATGGAAGCTCTCTGGTACCATTCTCAGATATCCCGGAGCTTTCAGCAAGCTCAAATTGTTACCGACCACTGCGAATGATATTTCCCTCTGAGTTTAATTTTACCATGCGAAATCGTGACCCCGAATTTATAGGAATAATATAAACGATCAGTGATTGCAGTCGGAGACTCGGGTCCACTTTCGTTGATAACGTAAAATTAGCATAAAACTCGTAACGGAAAAGAACTTTCTTGCAGAAATTTCTCATAAATCGTCCAAGTCAATGAAGCTTAGAAGATATAGCCTTGCGATTTTGCAGACGCCAGTTGAGTTATCGTTGCGACCGCGACGTCCTGCGGTTCTTACCATAATTGGTGAATGCAGAGAGTTCTTACGACCTGGACGTTTACTGTGTTAGTATATACCTACCTACGCCTGGGTTGAATTCCTCGAGCCATTTCGCTGACACAGTACTTTTACATCTAGCCGACTCCCTGTACGTAATTAAAAGAGTGTGTGAGTCGATTATTTCGACCGAAAAGATCCTAGCTAATTCTTGAACCGACCTACCCACCCGTTGAGATTTCATTTTGTTACAACCCCTCGAAACGTTTCGCGTCGTTTGTGGGACGATTTTTAACGAGTTGTTGCTGACATTCTTGTCACAAACATAAAGTGAATAAACGGTGTCTAGAGACAAGGGTGAGAATTTTAACAAAGACACAACCCACGAACAATCTTATTGTCACTTTAGAAACAACGAGTCAACAGCCAACGTGGAGACCGTTAAATGGCTGTACAGCTTAAAATCAACCCTTACAGAATACAATATAAAGGTGAAAGGTTCCAATTCGGTAATCGGCTGTATCGGTTTATGTAGATTTTTTCCACCGCAAGTAAAACCCATTCATGAAGTAATAGGTACCTTAAGCAATTTCTCTCGTTTCATATATGTAGTTACGCGGACAGTGCAATTATGTGTATGTTCGAGAATAGTCTTTCATCTGACAAGTCTGTCGAGTGTAATTAATCGAGAAATCAATCCATCCCTTTAAAAGCTTAAGCTGCCGTGACTGAAGAACCAATGGCTAACTTGGTGCAGCTGATGATTCGCAACACGCAATCTTTACACGACAGACGTGATTCCCGGTTGTCAGATAGCACTTAAATAGCCTGTCTCGTTTGATTCCATCGGAATGTAAATTTTCTATCGAAGAATATAAACAGGTGTCCCGAAACGCGTTAATGTCGAAAATTTCACTTCTAAATGATGCCAAGTATACTTAGCCATCGCGTTTTTCAAAGTGGAAATTTCCTACAGGAAATTGACGATGGCATGGTGTACCTATTTCTTTCACGTCCTTGAAATAAATCAGAAATAATTGCTTCCGTTTCATTTTCACGTTTAAAACGGAGGAGCCCCCCCACCCAGCGATTTTCGATGGGAATTTTCAACCGATGTCCGTCGTGATTCGATTCAATTTCAAGGATCTTCATCAGATTTTCACCTCCTGTATTATTATTTGAAACATAAGTTATTGTGACTTGCACCCCGATGAGAGAGTGATATCCAGCTTTTAGAAATGAGATTTATTTTTCATGCCATAAAACTCTGGGATTGGGAATGACCATTTACCTTGATGACGGATGAATAAGTGCATTAAGTGGTTTTCAGTAAATCCGCACTGGTAGGTTTGAACCCTTGAGAGCTGCCAAAGAAGCGATGAAAACGCAATGCCAGACTTCTTATATTTTGTAAATTTTCAGCTGCACTTTCAAGTAAATTAAAATCTCTAATTTTTCAACGCCAGGAATGGAGCCATATTCATATTCAGAAAATTCCAACTGGAAAGCTTCGCGGTTGAGCCGTGAACAGGTAAAAATTTTATTTTTAACCCTTCGAATTACTACAGCCGTGGTTATACCTGCAGATGGTTATGTGCTGCAGGGCCATACGTCATTAGCCATATTACTAGCTTGAAGTTTCTCCTGTTCCATTAGCCAATTAAACCTGATGGCAGTTACATTGAAATTTCCGTACCCGGGAAATGTCTAACGTCTAACTTCAGAACAAGGATTCGGGATTTCTTCTCCCGTTAAAAAGTTGAAAACATTAAGATTTTATAAACCATGAGAGAAAATGTGACCATATTTTACTTAAGGCCCATCCCTAGTCGCACACCTCTTTTTGGTCGAAATGTGTCACATTTCGATTACAAAAAAACAAAATGCACAGCGCACATTCAAATTCAATTCCGAACACCTACGTCCAAAAATACGTTCGTTTGATGCGAAAATAGAGTCTACAGATGGTTTTTAAGCCGAGGAAATTGACATTCGAATTACGTAAAAACGATCTGTATAGATTCTATTTTCGCATGAAATGAACATGTTTTTGGACGTATGTGTTCGGAATTGAATTTGAATTTGCGGTGTGCATTTTGACTAGGGATGGGCCTTAACGTTAACGAATATCAAGCGTATACGAACCAAACGGTCCAAATATTCTAAGCTCTCATAAGAGAATTTATGAGGCTCCTATTCCCCTGCTGTTTCATGCCTACGGGCAACTCTTCAAATATTCTTTCGTTGAAAGCTAGCAGTGAATTGTATACATAACTATACATCCTATTTCACTGAAGTAAAGGATACTGATACCTTGAACTTTTCATTAAATTGCAAATAGCTCACGTCAAGGGCGTAGGTATATGGGGCATTTTGTCTCACTTCAGTTACTAGATAAAAAAAGTGAAAAATTTTCACAAAATTATAAAAAATCGGACTATAGGCCATGACACGACCAAATTCACAAGATTGAATATTTTTTTACGTTTTTTTTTTCAGACGGAATATTTTCAGTTTTTTCATTTTTCATTTAAACGCAGTGATATCTCGAGAACGGTTTATCGCAACGACAATGTGGAAAAACGAAAATCTGCGGTTTTTAAAGGTCTACAAGGGTAAAATTTATCTAGATTTAACTCAGTAATTCTGACAAACATTTTAGGGTAAAATTATCGAAATTTTTAAAATCTTAAAGGAACGACGCTCGATATCATCACCGACATAATATCCTCGGATTCTGAATGAAAAGACCGAGTTGATGAGTTTTTTTTTCTTTTTTTTTTTTTTCATGGAATTCGAATTTTTTTACGGGATTTTTAACTTTTCAAGAATTTCTAAGATAAGTAGCTATCTCTGCATATAACTTTCCGACAATTGCAATTTCCATAAATATATAGGACTTTCCTTAACTTTCTGGTTTGTATCAAGAATATGACAAGGAAATAGGCATTGCTGGTGGCATGTGCCCAACTTATAAAAATTTAATGTTATTGGTAAAAAAATTGAAAATCCTGTAAAACAATCCAAATCCCATATGAGAATGAAAATGTTAAAAACTCGGTTTCCCCATACAGACTTTAAGGATATTGTGTCAGCTTTGATATCAAGCATAGTTCCATTGAAAAAAAAAAAAAAAAAAATTCGATGATTTTGCCCTAAAATGTCGGTTAGAATTACTCCGTTAAATCTGAATAAATTTTATCCTTGTAGACCTTGAAAAACCACAGATTTTCGCTTTTTAACATTGTGTATGATTAAGCGTTCCCTATTCGCTCCGTGCACACCTATACACTCAATCCAAAGTAAGAATGTGTAGTCGTGTGCATGCATACTGGTGGCGACGCCTATAGCATGGATCGGCATTTTACCAGGAAAAAATGAATGTATGTACACGAATACACATTCTCACTTTGGTGATAGTGTGTAGGTGTGCACGGAGCGAATAGATATCACTGTAGTTTAAATAAAAAATGAAGAAACTGAGGTATTCCGTCCAATAAACTGTCAAAAAATTTGAAATCCCGTGACTTCATTCGTATCCTATAGCCCAATTTGTTGTAATTTTGTGAGATTTTTTTTTTTCTTTTCTATTCGCTGAAGTGACGTGGAATGCCGCGTATACTTATGTAGCAGTCAGAGGGTAACGATTTATAAGAAATATTCAAGAAAGTGTGTGAAATTTTCAAAAATATGGTTGAAAAATGTCAATGAAAACTGAAAAATCCATCAGTTATTAAAAACTGAAGAATATTATCTGTTTTTATGAAGCGAGCCAATCGTGGGGGTAGCTACCGTATTAGGTGCAGTAACTAAGGCAGTAAATCTCTGTGGCGGCACAGTGGCTTCGGTCGATAGCTCGTACGGGTCAGACAAGTGGGTATTAAACGCCAGGCCCGGACTCTCGTCGCTTGTGGTTCCTTGGCTCTGCAGGATAGGATAGGGAAGGAAGAATAGGATAGAATAGGATAGGATAGGATAGGAAGGAAGGAAGGCAAACGTCAGAACATCGCCCTAGCAATTCCTGTTACGCCGCACATAGCGAGGGAGCGTTTGGCCAAAGTAAAAGGGAAAATTCCCCTTATCCGTTCGTTGGCTCCCACGCACTAGGAGAATGTTAATCGGGGTTTGGGTACAAGCAAAAAACGTCCGATTGACACATCTTAATACAGGCACCCTCGTCCTATATACGTACCAACACCAACTTTCAATAGGTGACGAAAAATTCAACGCGGATTGCACAACCCCCTGAGTCAAGTTAGGGAACGATCAATGTTCGTTGACAGGGTCGACTTGACGAGAGATTGAGCCTAACCGCGAATACCTACAGGTATAACCGAGGCGTGAATGCTCCGGATTCAGGGGCCTCTTATGAATAGGTAAATGATCAGAAGAAGGTCCTTAGGTTTGCCACTGAACCTCTACCTCAATGAAGAGGGGTTTTCAAGTTCGTATTACGGACCTTTGATACATCAGTCTGGTCTGGTCTGAATCTCGATGTAGACTAGATTCTCTCTGTTTATCCTGGCACATAAATGACATCAGAAATGGTACCGTATAGCTGTAGATAATTGAATAAATTTTCGGCTAGTAAACTTCTTTGCTCATATATATATACAAACCGTTCTTATTGTACCATATGAGTCAGACGAGTATATACGCCCTTACTACAGTTATCGTGGCCTGTTTGGCTTGATGGTTCCTTTTAGGTGCTGACTATACAGTACACACTCTTAAAGTTTACTGCTTCTCATACGAGAGCTTAAATCTGACATAGGAGAATCTGTCTAGGGTCTATGTAACCGACGAATATGTTAATTGAGATCGTGCATTGGTTATATCTACATAATATTCAACGAATTTGTTCATGCATGTCAATTAGATAATAATCGCTGTGCGTTTGCTCCTTTCGTTTAGGCAAAGGGCTTTTAGAAATTCTGCGTCAGGTAGGTAAAACGCATTTTCTTGGTGAACGACCAACTGAACTTTGAAATGTCTTGAATATTCACGTGCTCCAACTTTGCGTGCGCGATTAATTCAATTTCGAAACGTTAGAGCCGTGCTGCGCACCACGGTACACCCATTCTCTTGATTGATAACGTGGGAGATAATTTACAGCATAGTCGCGCACGATTAGAGAAACTAGTTAGGGTTTGGAGGTAGTAGTAGGGTTCGCCAACCAGTAACCGTCCGCATTTAAAGCATCATTACAGGAATAGTTATTTGTGTTGATATTTTATCGAAAATGATTTCATCTTTTTTTTTTTATCGTTTTAGAATCGAACGTTAACGCGTTATCATTTCATAGGTAGTAAAATTTAGTCATTTTTACGTGATCGTAAATCGTGAATAATTTCGGGTGTAGGGTCACACATAATAGGTATATTCATATACTTATTATAAAATTATTCCCATAAAAACATTCGTTCAACCGATCGTCCAATAATTATGTATCTACTTTTCCGCGAATAACAATCTAATTAATAATAGTGGCTCGTTAATTAATACACCTAGGTATTAAATAATAACGGGGCTGGGATGTAGGTCGATGCATAGGGTGTGTGAAGTCAAGTACCGTAGGGATTCCCCGTTTAAACAGTTAATTATAAACTCCTACCTGTATTAAAGTCGAAACACAGGGCCTTTGGCTGCATTGCACAGGATGTTTGGACATTTCTTAACACATTTGCTCTAACCTTAGCCCCCAGTGGTATTCGCCTCGGTGGCCACACCTCGGGAGTTAGAAAAACACTCTATTCCTGCTTGCTAATGACAGCCAGAGTTCCGTTTGCTAATTTTCCCGTACTTTGGCTAACTCGGAAATTGGATCTTACTTCTATGCAACATACGTCCCTCGGAATAATTCTATCTGTATCCCATGTCGAGGACGATTGGCTGCAATTGGAATTGCAGCGCGACTGAACACCAGCGTTTCTTCTTTAATTCCTGCAGGGGATTATGTAATATCTGCACCAGCTCTGAATAGCTTTAATATTAGTTGCGTGTATAGCGAGATATGAGGATCGACAGTATCATGGAAATTATTAGATAAGCCCAGACAGTAGAGCTGCTAATTGGCCAACGTGATGCCATTCGCAAAATCCATTCGTATATTATGTATACGCCAGAGTACGCGCAATGTATATCTAGTAGTCTTCCACATCGTCAAGGTGTTTCCAAGCTCTGTCTGCCCCATAGAATCTAGCTTTATCCGGTATAAATCAGTCCAGATGAACACACAGTTGCATATAGTAGTAATACGAATTTCGCGTTTCAGGTATACGAAGCATGTATATCATTCATGGATTGGTCGAAACTGTAGGTATATAACGTAGGTGAAGGAGGATTTAACTTATTTGAAGCGACAAGTAGGTAGGTAGGTAGGTACGTCGGGTGGAAAAAGCCGCTGTTGCAAATACGCGAAAGAGCGTTAAACGTTGCAGGCATAGTAAAAGATAAAACGAGAGTTTGTTTGCGTGCAGTACAGAGCAGCAATGTAGACCAGGTGAGATTTTCCGCTGAAATATAAGAGATATAGAGATAAAAAAAAAAAAAAAAAATTCAACATATGTATCTGCTATTGTTGAAAAATTTCTTCATCCATATAATATAATAATATATGTGAAACACTAAATCATACATTCAATGTAGATACTTTGATTAAATTCTTTATTTCCTTAAACTGAAATTGCAAATTCAATATTATTTATTGATAAACGTATAGTAGATACAAATTTGCATATTTATTATCGCAACTAAATAGCACACGACGTGAACTGTGTGATTTAATTTAAAATTATAATGGAAAGAGATTTTATTGATATGGATATGATCCGTATAATTAGCTAGTGAAAATCGGAGTAGTGCGCAATATAGTACTGCAGTGTCCAGAAAGAATCGTTTAGTTTAGAGCACGTTCATAGCTACGCAGCTACATATATATATATATACGTATACAGCTATATACGGTATAAACGTTGAAGAGGAACACGCATAAAAACTTTCCCGACAAAAGAAAACTGCCCTTGTCTGGTATATATACATATATATATATCTATATACGCGACGAGTAAAGTGCCTGGCTATAAAAATCTTTTCTCTTTAGCGTGATAATATAAATATTGAAAATGTTGTGGCATCGAGGGTAGTATAAAACGTTAACATTTCAACACCGGATTTTACAACCCATAAATAAATTTTCAACCATTCGTTTTTATTTATTCATAAAACGATAATTAAGTCTTTATATTTTAATGATTCAATTATTCTTATCGATATGTTCAGAGGCTTTTTTTTTTTATTTTGTTACTATGCAGCGATATAGATTGATCAATTTTGACAATATAAAGATGAAAAAAATTAGAGTGATTATTGGATAAAGTCCAAATCTCTAACGTAGGTATAATATATCTATTTCCTTTCTAGATGATATCTATAGCATTTAAGTATAGGACGAAAATGCACGGTACTGTAGAGAAACTTGCGACGTTGAACTGTCAATTTCATTTCGTAAAACAGCTTTGCGTAACGTCCCTGTCGGAAACACGTACTGCACGAAGGTATCTACACCCACAAAACTCTGTGTATAGCATTGAGAGGCCATACCATGATATACCTACACGTACTACATACATACCTACTCGTGCAGTTTCAGGAACTGTATTTTACTTACGACATTTCTCGTTGCTGTGTAAGTTGCCCAAGGTAGATACACGAGGTGAAAACCAATGTAGACCTGAGTTACATGCACGTACAATACGTATGTATATATATATATATATATAGTAGGTATATATATATATATATATATATATAGGTATATGTCACGAGACAAACGTGCACCGATCTCGAGATAATTAAGATTCGTTACGGCTCGAAGCTCCGGACACTTTACGAAAGGATCAACGAGGCGCGCCGTTACTCTCAGGTTCTTAATACCTTCAAACTAGCGACGAAGCTGGTTAGACACGAATATTCTGAGATCCTCAAAGGAAATGGAGTAATAAAAACCAAATTCAATTACATATCCTGTTCGCTAGTTGTGAAAAAATACGAAAAAAAAAAGGTAAAAATTATCTTCATCCAGTGAACTTGAATCACATATGAGACTAATTTTATATATACTTTGGCATATAGCATACTCATATATATACATTTATTCATAATCGGTTTAAAAATTATTTTTTTTTTATTTCTTGTGGCTGCAGGCTAGCAAGATTTAGTTCTAAAAGTTAGTTTGACTTTTTATGTAACAGCTCTTGACGAAAAGCTGATTAAAATTTCTTTTTTTTTTTTTTTTTTTTTTATATACATTTAACTGTGTGTTTTCCGAGATATTTCCGTGTGTATATTATAACTATGTACCGACATACAGTTTACCAAGTCAGTTTGAAGCACCGTCGTACTTAGCTTTTTCCAACGATCATAAACGGGTCTAACAACAACGCGGTGCCAGATGCGGGTGGCATTCTCACCCCCTTGTCATAGATGGCAGATAGGAGTTTTATGGTAATTCTTTGCGGTCGAGAGAACACCTAATGCTCTGAATAATATTCCGCAACCTAGCCTGCTGCAAGGACGCGGAATATCTTCGCTGTTTTATAATAATTGATGCCCTTTTTATTCCGCTTATATGACACGGCTTCGTATTACTCTTTTCAAGTAAAATAATGCGACGAAACTTTAGGTCTCTACTAACCTTCCTTAATAATGTCTAAAGTCTTACATCACGTTCACTAAGTCAAACGGTTATTTATTTTATAGGCAGTATGATATTAAAGACGACATATATATTTATATCCGCTTTGTTCAAATAATATAACGGCATAGTTATATTATACCTTGCATCGATCGAAACGACTTTTTTTTTTCTTTTTTCTCTTTAATTGCCAGACAAAACAGTCGCGGTATAATAATACCCATCTGCAAGTTAAGTTTGAAGGATTGTTTAGTGACTTTATTAATCCCTTGTGTTTCATGAATTTTGAACTCTTGAAAATAAGTCCTTGTCGTATTTTACGTATATACTTATATATATCTACTCGGCTGTTCGCAACCCTCTCGGGAATCCGTGCTCTTCAAGTCAAGATTTGACTTTTGCGGGATAGTTGCGCGGACGAATGTACCTACTTCGAACGGTGATAACAATAACCGTAAACCCGAAAAAGGAGAAAATTTCGTACTCAGAGATTCGCGCTCAATGACCGGGGAATTCTCTCCCTAGGAAGAACCCCCCCCCTCCCCAAAGTAGGTACAGGGTGGGATTAATAGGATTTGGAGAAAATCGACATAGATATGGCGAACGATTTTTCTTAAGGATAAGAAACTATGTAGGTAGTACGACTTACATAAGCTATATACACGCAGATGCATACGTGCGCATTAACCCATGTTAGTATAAGGATGTGTTTTCTATATAGATCTATATACATGAATGCTCGTAAGGCTGGATCGTTCGGCAATCAACCAAACCGAGACGAGATTCTTCAACATTTCTGTCACTCGGTATCTATCCATAAAAGATACGAGCCTGTCCATTTCAAGCTCAGATGCTTTTACAGTGGTAAGAAAAAAAAAAAAAAAAGAAAAAATGCATTAGCGTGGAATTCCCAGTTGGCAAAAAAAAAAAAAAAAAAAGAAAAAGAAAAGGGAGAAAAAGTAACATTGAAATAATAAATAATGATAATAAATAGAGCATACGCCCTGCAGGGAATCAACCCTCGCATTTTGGAATCATTTCGGTTATTATTTCAACAGAATCGTTGCAAGGGATCTTTCTCGCAGAACCTGAATCAGCCTATAGCACTAAGGGATGTTTTTACTTCGTGGTAATTAAAACTGCTGAATTGTTGAAATATCAATAGAGATGATCGAGAGATCACATTTATCCATTCATATATTATATAATGGTCCGAATAATAAAAGATCCGTATTCAACAATCATTATTTTTGTCAAATTTTCGGACTTCGAAATATCTGTAACAATCCTTCGACCCTTAAAATAAGGAAAAATGTTTTATACGACGAAAGGGTTTGTTTGAATTGCTGGAACGACGTTTTTCCACGTGGATAGGCGGATAATGGTAGGCTAATGGGACATAAAAGCGAGTCGTCGATAATACCGAGGCAAAGTACAAGGAACTGGCGTACAAAATTCAACTCACCTTCACGGATCCAAGTATTCATGTGCTACGCGTACCCATTTTCACGCACGTATATACCTACATAGACCTAAAAATTTCGTCTTGCTTTACCCTACGTCATTATATCGAGCCAATCTCACCGCCACTACAGAGCATTCAATAAAATATTTCACCCAAAATTCTACATTAAAAAAAACACGATGACTTTTTTTTTGCAAGAATTCATAATTTCGAAAGCCGAGGGTGGGACGAGCTTGATCAGGAGTCAATATCTCGATTCTCTTGCCCAGACAGCACGGAATATTGCCCAACATTGTAGCAACATTGTAGCAACATTGTAGCAACATTGTAGCAACATTGTAGCAACATTGTAGCAACATTGCAACAACATTGTAGCAGCATTGCAACATTGTAGCAGCATTGCAACATTGTAGCAACATTGCAACATTGTAGCAACATTGCAACATTGTAGCAACATTGCAACATTGTTGCAACATTGCAATGTTACTACAATATTGGGCATGATTCCGTGCTGTCTGGGTGACCGTGGCTAGAACGGTTCCATCCATGCTTCGAGGAAAGATCAAATGGTATTGAGTCCATCTCTTCAAGGCGAGATACAAAGCATTACGAAAGTTCGCGGACTGTGGTGATATATCAACTTTCTTTGTAATAATACAGTATCTTGTCCGTCTGTTCGCGGAGGGTAAGGACGAAAGGTATCCAATATGGTGACACTTCGAGAACGACACCTGAGAAACGAGAGGCGTCGCTAAGTTAAAGCGTGGCGTAATCCAGGGGTTTACCGAAAGAAGACTCAGATTCAAGTTATCCCCTTTCTTTCCCTTTCTTCTCTCTTTAGCCCCCTGCTACCCTGGATTTCCCCCCTGCAGCCTCTTTTTCTTACCTCAAACTCCCGTCTACTCACTCGCCTTTTCGCTCCGCCTCTCGTCTATTCTCTACTCGGCGAGGTCAGCTTATGAGAAATCCCTCCTGCCGCGTGCTAACATTATGGTTGAGTTCGCGCACCCCGGCAACTCCCCTAGCACTGTCTATTAAATACCTAATATCAACTCATACAACCCCCCTGAACTACTACCACCGCAGCCCCTTTACCTCTGCCCTCGAACTCCACTCTTAACTCGAGGCTAATCCAAAATGTGCCGAACGGCATGCGCATTATCATTCTTGTAGCAGACACGAGAAACTTTGTTCTCTCTCGCCCGGCTGCCGTAATATTATACGAGTTTGAAGTTCTTGCCAGTTAATCTGTGTACGTACGTCGTGAGCTGTGGGGTGAGACAACGTTTTCTTGAATAACAATTCAAAGCTTTTGCGACACTAATTTTTTTGCTCAAAATTAGCTACACGTCTTGGGTCCAAGGTTTAGAACATGAACGCAGTTTTTATAAGAGCATGAAAACCGCCCTTTCATATCGTACCCCCTGCAAATGTCTGTGCAGAACTAAGGCGAATAGTTTGGCTTTGCGTGCGCCGGAATTGGCTGAGCTTACCATGGCTTTGTCACTTTTATTTTCAGAGACCCGTTGATTGATTGCACTGTTAGAATGGATGTAGCGTTAGCTCTTGTTTTCAACAAACTCCCTCGCTCATCTAGTCCGTCCACCAATTCCTGAGATACTTGAAAAAGTTTAATGTTTTTTTTTTTTTTTTTTTTGTTTTTCTCTTCTCCTTCAGAGTATTCAATTCTGATTAACGCACGACTAAGCAAGAACTATTTCGTGGGAGAAGGTATCATATCGTGCAAAAATTATCGCAAATAAAGCTTTGTACTGATCAGGTCAATTATACGAGAATTAGTTACTTGCCGATCTAGAGTTTATGAAACAGGTAGCATGAAATGCTATGAGACAATGTGGAGAGTCAAGAAAGTATCTTCTTTTATAAAAAAAAAAAAAAAAAGAAAGTTTACTCGCTGGACTGAAATATACATATTTGCGTCCAGCGAGTAAAGCAATTCAAGTTTTACACGGTCTGATTTCATTAGGACATATTAGAACGGATTTAATTTCACTTGCGAATGAGCAATTCACGTTTCATGCTGAATATTCACCGAATGCATTTAAAACATTTCACAAAGTACGCGCACGCTGAAACTTGGAAATTTGCAAGCGAAACTTTAAGCACGTGACAGACTGTTGTTGTGCCTCTGTTACCGGGGAAATCTCCTAAGTTGGTACGGGCGAATTGGTCGTAAGGAAATCCTGGAAACTGTAATTACAGGTGACCAACTACAACGCCTCGTTGTCAGTATCAATCGGGAATACAAATTTTACTAACTTTCAAACGAACTTTTCAACAAAATGAAAAAGTAAGGCGATAAAATTGGAGTTAGTACTACCTGCATATACCTATAGGTATTAAAAGAGATCAACTTTGATTCGTAGTATATGTATGCTCACAGCTATATATACCTTTAATTTTTATTTATTAATTCCGGATTTTATTTTTCCCACGTCAAATCCTACAAAGCTTTAGATTTCGGTCGATTTCGTTCATTGTATGTTACATACCTACTACCTACTACCATGTGCTGAATTCGCTAACGGGCAAATCGACTTGAGTTTTAGATACTGAGTGACAGGAGACGTGCGTAGAAATGTAGGTCTGCCAAGAGAGGTGCTGACGCACCAGATGAAGATTGACATCTTAGTTTATCTGCGCACGTACCTTTTCCTTTTAGGCTTTAAGAGAACTTCTTTCCCTTTGTAATGGGTACACAGTTCTTCCGTAGAGCATCACGATCTATTCGATTAGCCAGACGCTTATACGTCCCTTTTTTTCTTTTACTTTTCATCACCTTGGTGATATAAGAAAAGCATTGGATTCGTACGAAAGTGTCTTTCGCTGATTTCAACGAATTTTGACGTTGTCAGGCCGTCATCATCCGAGAAGCAAGCTTTTAGACAGATGTCGGTCTGTTTGACAAACTAGCTGAACGATATCGAAAACAGAACGATGAAACGGTTTGAAATTGCTCAAGCTGGTGATGAAAAAAAAAAAAAAAAAAAAACCGCAAATTTAATGTCATTGAGAAAATGGGCAAGAAAAATTGCTTCATCTCGTTCAATTTGAACGAGAAAAAATGTTGAATGCCAGCCTACATTTTGATCACACGTAATAGTAGTTTCGATAGATACACGGGTTTGTTTGGTGATGAAAAGTATATAGGGACAATGAAAAACTGTCTTCTCCGTCTTGTTTTAATTTCATCGATATTGGATGTGAGATTGTCAAAGTATATTTATCTGCTACTCGAAGTTTTCTCGTTTTGTGTAACGTACGAGTGAAAATACCTCGTTGTAGTCGGCCAAACATATCGATCGTCCAGTCCAACATGAAGACCAAATTCCAAGAGTCATTATTTTCACTCTACCCTGTGAACATGCACGGAATATTGAAAGGCAGTGACTCGAGCGAGAGCCAGAAATTCGAACTATGTATTTCGAGGTCAGCACATATCAGAGGCTCTGTCCTCCAGGGTTTTAGCCTGGTGGTTTTCAACTCCAAATCAAAACGTACTTTGACATCGTGCTATGTAGGCCAGGATGCATCGAGGGAGAGAACGTGAGATAGTGCTCAATGACAAGTTATATACACCTACATTTTCTTTGAAGAACGGCTCGCAGCAAGTAGAGAACGTATGGTGGCTTCGCCAAGATATTTCACAATGTATAGTGTATGTGAAATTTGTTGCGAAGTTAAAACTCTAACTAATTTTCCCAATTATATTAATTTTTGTGTGCAGTTTCCTTCTTTATTCGATCGTTTTGGTCCGTGGTGATCCATATTCATGTGATTAGAATCCGCCAGAACTTGGATTTTATTTACTAACGAGTGTAAGTATCGGCGAGAAAGTTCAGAAGGACGAAAAAGTTGTGGGAACTGTACAAAAAGAAATTAACTATTAAAAAATATTCGGTTCAGTTCGCGGCGAATTTTACCATTTGTACACAAGGACTGGTACAAATTGATTTGCTGGTACTCTCTCTCTTTCGAGAGAAATGGTGAAAACTCTCAGTCTTAATGGTGCCCATTTTTATGCAAAGCACCACCAGAATTAAATTTTATTTTCAAATGAAGAAATTTTCGCTTTTTTCCTGCAATACACACAATTACCTTATAAACGCGGTTATTAATACACGGGTAGACTATGCGTATATGAATGTTGGTTAATGCATTAAAACCAAATTTCACCCGAATTTTGTGAAAATATGTTTCTTGTGCTAGTAATAATTCAATTCCGAAGATACACAACCGAATATCTATAGTGCTAAAATATATATACGTACAGTGATGGTACTCATGGCATAGTTTAATGAGCTCCTACGAAATAGCTTGGAGGATAGACTAGATAGACAAACATAGAATAATAGTTTGAGATGGATTGTGACCATAAAATACACGGTGTGATCCGTGTTAAGCGATCTGCACACGTGTGGGCAATGTGGCGTTTTCCTCTCCGACGTTTCGACGTTTCGACATTGAGAAGTATGTGGGTATATAAGTATGGCACGTATCATATTCCTGGAGGTTAATCGTTCCTCGCATGACACGAGCACCTGGAACACTGGCAATATCGGTGATGTGGACAAATAGGGATCGCGATCTGTTGACAGTGTGTAATGATTTTCCCCGCGAATATCGTCTGATATTAGATTGTAAACTTTGTTATTGATGAGTTTTCTACCTGTCCAGAAAAAAAAAAGAATAAGAATAAGAATAAGAATAAGAAAAAGGCAAAGAAAGAAAAAAGGAGAATAAAAAATTCAGGTAAAAATTGGAGGCCGTATCTGCGACAGTGTGACAGGTCCAGCTCCAGCTCTCTATACCTACATGATGTTAAAAACGTCGACAGCAGTTTTTTGAATTGGGAACTAGTTCCTATTATCAGATCAAAAGTCAAAAGACAACGTGCTCTGCTGGTTGGGTTTCCTTTGGCTCGATGCCGTACGAGAATTCATTAGAAAGCCCTGAATATAGATAGTTTGCGTGTCAAAGGTGGCTCTACCAGACACAAAGGACATGCTGTAGAGATAAGAGGACGTAGGTAGTAGTTGTTGAAAAAAAAAAAAAAAAAAAGTATGAGATGAAATTCTCAAGTCATCCATTCTCTGTGTCAGGGGAGATTCCCGCGTGGCGAAGGAACCTCTGGGACCAACCGGGCCGAGAAGAGGTTGCGGGGGTGGTAAAGGGGTGAGGCGACTGTCAGCGAAGCTCAGATTGTATCGTTGCTCCCAACGGGAAACTACGCCGTCCACTCTCTCGGAGTCCTTGACTTATGGTAGCAACTGCAAACCAACCACCTTATCCTCAACGATCGGTCGTCATTTTTTTCCTCTTTCCTCTTTCCTATTTCCACACTTGTTTTATTTTTCTTTATTTTCCGCTTCACTTTATGCAATTAAAAATTTTCTTTCCCTCCTCTGATTCTTTTTTTTTCATCGTGAAAATTTTCACTAGGTGACTTACGAATATATAGGCATGCTGCGGAGATTCGCTCCGTGAAATACCACCGTTTTCACAAGTTAAATGGGCATTGTACTTTAGATGGAAACGGGAATGAAAATGATAACTAAACGGTAGGCTTGTTAATCTTCTTAACCGCGGCTTTATATGATGTGATTTATTATTTACAGCGAGTAATTGCAAGTGCCTTGAGGGCCTTTGGGGGAATGTTCAAAAGTTGTCGCGTGTGAGTTGGGATGAAATGTAAACAGCCCAGCGGGTAGGTGTAGACATCTCACAATCAGTGGGATAAGCCGTTGTACACTGACAATTACAACTCATCAGTTTTCGTTATTATTTCGTTTCAAACTTATTATCCATAATGAAGTCTTTGAATGAAACATTAACAAGACTTCATCGCGTGCCGATCTTATAACGAAGCTATCACCTCCACCAATATATTTATTATGTTTAAACACATCCTTTACAAACTGGTACTGAAAATATTCATTGCATAACCACCATAACCATAACCAGGATAGAAAAAAAAATAGTCATTACTTCTGCAGCTGCGAGCTTTGAAGAAGATGACTAATTATTTTTCTGCAGTTCTACTCATAGGAAACGTCCAGAAGTTTGTGTGCTAGTCGAAAGTTTGGTCGTTCTGTCTCTGCTATAGTACAGTTAAAGTCTACACCTATACGATTCGAAAGCGTTTCCTATAGGAATAAAACGCGAAAGAAATGATTAAACCTCTAAGTATGTATAGGATGAGATGAAACGACTAACGTGTAACCGATGATGGATTGAAAGTTGTCCATGAGACTCCAAATCGTATATCTTAAGAAACGACACCCGTCTCGTTTGACGGCTCTGATCAATTCTTCAAGGTATGAATAAAAGTACTTCATTTGATCGTAGTCCTCTAGTGCACCAGAGTCGGAATAGCCATTTTCGAGTACGTACACTGGTGGGTTATCGTATTCTTCTTCGATTTTACGCAGGAAATCATCAAATCCTTTGGGGCCAATCTGAATTCGGGCAACAAACATAATCAACTTCGTTATCCTGGCTACGATTAGCTGAGTATGATATCGTCCGACGATTACTCTTATCCTGTCGGATGACCCATTTTGAATTATAACACCTGAGTAAGTGTTGTATTTTACAAAAGCTTCGTCTGGATCAGTTGTAACAATTGCGGACGTGAAGTGATTGAGATCGAAGTAATCAGTCGTTCCTCTGTACCTCGAGATGGGAAGAAAGAAAGAAATCATTCCTTTTGGTAAGACGTAGTTCCTGCCGCTCTACCATCCACTTGGTTAGATACGTACCTTGTATAAGATGTCCAGGAGAGAACCAGGAAAGGCGCGATTCCGAGTAACCTTATATGTCTTACTGATAATGGCGGTTCTTTCATTTTTTTTACAATCAGTGGATAATCGCCGATGAAGATCGGGCATGCTATTATCCTACATTCAAATTGAAATTCTGTATCAGCGGCAGTATATCAGCATCACCTAAATCATCCGAAAACCAGCCCATATAAGGTATCGCTAACCCAATCTGACCCTGTTGAAATAGTCGAAATTTCTCGTCATACACATGATAGCTCTTTGCATGAGCTTTCAGAATATCGTGTAGGCATAGGTACACACCAACATCGAGTAGGTATTTACCTAGAAAAGGCATCAGCACCAGACTCTATCCGAAGTAACAAGGGTCAGAATTTTCATAAATGTAATAAGCTAGAACGTACCAGGGCTCAGATCCTCTTGTCAGAGAACCTGCGGTTCGTTAATAGTTGCAAAAATCTTAACGCTAGGTCCTAATTCCTCGAATATAATCCTGGCGTAATCTACGAACCAGTTTACCATGAACTCATTAGTCCAACCACCCACCAGTTGTGGATGGTCAAAATGGTTAAGGGTATAGCGACGGGTACAATACCATTAACGAGTAATTCTTCGGTTGAAGTTTTTGTAATATTCAATACCATCTGTGCTCACCTTATTCGCAAAAGTCCAGTTGAAAGAACCCGCGTCCAGCTGATGGAGAATCGATAATAGTCGAACTGAAATGCGATGAATATTGACGGACTGAAAGTACGATTCACCAGAGGCTTGTATCTATCGATTTCCAACTTAGTCCAATGTTCTTGAGCCAGTCTACATCCTCTTTATACTTATGAAAGGAGTTGCAAGCATCGTTTCTCCTGGTGTGGTCTGATATAGGCGATGGATCTTTATGCGTCCACTAATCCCATACACTTTCTTCATTCTCTGCGATAATTTTCTTGCGATAAAAAATTGCGTTGATTAGAAGTAGTTGATCTTCAATCAACGTTAGACGCTCACGTGGAACTTAACGCGATGATTGATAGTATAAAGAACGTTACAAAAAACTTCTAGACCCGTTCGTAAAGCCTTTGACTTTCTTAGAAGAACGCCGTTGATAATATTAGGTGTAGTAAGGGATAGCTATATAGTCATTGCCTGGAGATAATTTGATCGTAAAAATATACGTCAAATTATATTTAGAGTTTTAATATCACGACCCGAGCATCCTTTTCCCTTTTAACTAAAAGCGTAAAAGTGTAATTGATGACATATCGAAGGTAGCTACCGCTAACGTTTCAGGCTCGTCAAATTCGATACGGCAAAGTTGCAGCTACAAATTTAAATCCATCAGGGAATCTAAGGGTGTCGATTTTATTACAGTTTCTGCGAAAGGTTTTACAAAAGTTTCACGATCAATAATTTTTTACCAAACCAACGATTTGATTATCAGGAAATAATTAGGACTTACTTGGATACGATCATATATGTACAGCTGATCGCAATAATTCAAGTACTTTTCGTGAGCATCTCGTGAGCAGCGGTCCACGTTCTATCACTGGTACGAAAGGTAGTTTATTGAATTTTGGATTCTGCTAATTTCAAATGCCTAAAAAAGTATTCCGTTGAAAAAAACACTCTGACTAGCTTAATGTTCCTAAGGCAAATTGTAATGTAGACAGCTGGAACACCGACGTTCAATTAGAAGTGCATAATGGGGGCTTAAGATCAAGTGCTTCGTTGGAAATGCATAATAGATAGATATCGGTCGTCGCGAGTTTCCTCGCTTTCAGACATCATCTTCATAATAAGCTCGAAACCTGGATAGGTTTTTGCACCACTGGTTATGGATTTTTCATCTGTTTAATCACGAATATGAACATTTTTGTGCATGGTAATCAACGCTGTGTGGTTGATTCAACAAAATGTGATGAAACAGGATATTGCCTTCGGCACTACACTTTCCAGATTTGTATACGGGCATTTTACTATGTACCGCACAGTTATGCAAATATCTCTGTATGCTGCTATACCTAGATCGCTCTAGTTTCAACGATAGACCATCATCCCCATCACATGCTTTAGGAATCAGTTAATTAAAATCAACTCAAACTTCAGTTTTACCTGATGTGTAGCTTTCGTCACAAATCATTAAAAATACGATGACTATTATCGCACTGATACTTATATGTATAAGGTGAAGTGAAAATCGCTTGGACAATAGGTGCACCTCGACGCTTTCCATTCACGATCAGTTTCAATGTCAACCAACAGGTTTTAGCTATAGTCATAAGAAAGTCTTATAAGATTTTTTTCCATAGAATGATAACTGGGAAGCAGCGTTCAACATTTTTTTTTTTCAATACTCGGTTATTTAGCGAAAAGTAAAATCGATAGTAAGAAAAATTAAACATCAAAAGTAGATACGTATACTAGGTTTGCTCCGTCATCCCATAATAGCGTTACATGATCTCAGAAATCGTAACATCATTCCAGATCACCGTAACATGATTTCAGAAAACACAACGTCATTTCAGATTACCGTAACATGATTCTAGAAAGCATAACACCATTCCAAATCACCGTAACATGATTCCAGACAACGTAACATCATTAAGGATTACCGTAACACGAATCCAGGAAGCCTAGCACCATCCCAGATGACTGTAACATGATTCCAAGAAGCTTAACATAATTCCAGATCTCTGTAAGACTGTAACATGTTTCCAGAATATCGTTACATTATTCCAGAGTATTTTAGCTACCGGTTATACAATGACATGCCTACTGATATTAATTTCATTAATGACCATTGATGTGTGGTATCATTCGATTGCAGCTCTTCAGCAGATACTCACTTTGTATATGGTATATGCTGAATGGCCCTACGCCTCTCATTGAATAAAGTATCGTATTATACAACTGTACGCCATATTATTGTCGTGTCCGTTCGGTAGGAATATCATCCGTACAAAACTATTTACAATGTACACTGTATGCAGTATGTTACGTACGCTATGTTCCGGTATCCCTCATTTGTCGTGTGTGTATAAAGTCTAAGTCCACATCCAGTAGATTGGAAACAATCGAAAACACTACCTTTCATTCCGGATATCTCGAGATCTTGAATTGGTCAGTCCAGATTCTTGTTCTCTATTCGTTCGAGTTGGTTTAGAAGAATTCGCGATCGATCATTTCCTATTTCAACAATAATGCGTCCATTCGTTTTGGTTCCTGATTCCGAATTGAATACAAGACGATTTCTATTCACACAAAATGTGCGTATGGTCTGAATTCAGATGATTTTTTAAGCTCAAATACATCGTCCAGCGAATTCTGAACGAATTCTATAATCTGGAACAACCGTAAAAATAGGAAATGAGAATCTGGACTTGCCAATCCAGTGTACCTTGCGGAGTTCAGATTTGAAAATGGCAAGAAGAATTATTGTCAATTTATTTTTCATTCGTTTTAGTTGTCTGCTATTTATTGAACTCCCAAAACTCTTCTCACGGAATACCACAATTAATAATATTATACAGTATCAAGATTCGCAGCAGCGAATCGCAGCTAAGTATAAAAATGGGTAATTTCGCTACTTAGAGTGCGAAGCGAGAGCAGCCAAGAGGCTTTACTGCTGCAAGCTCATTAGGACTGCAGTATGCAGCATATCATAGCACCGAAACGACTAATTATTATGATGTCAAGCTTATCCAGTATCATGAAGCAGTCATGATGACGTGACTGACAACACTTGAATAAATTGGTTGTAGTGGTTGCCAAATTATTAGATACTACACCAAATGGAAAATCGAAACCCTCTCCGTCTTTGGCTTCTTTTTTGATTTCTTCTCAGTACAGACATTTTATAGGGACTTTGATAGCTCAAAAACAGTTGGGTATATCAACTCCCAAAATTTGGAGACGTATTTTTCATATTGAAATATGACCCCTAATGATTTTGAGTCAATTTAAAATCGGGATAAAAACGTATTTACAATTTCGAGTATAGTATAATACTCATAAAAAATAGTGTCAGAAAGCCTATACAAATTTTGAACAAGCTAAGAGCGCGTGCCTCTAAAGGTTTCGTAAATTTCGTTTGTGACGTGACCATCATGCCTGCATCTGTTCATACAATTTTCACAGACGAATGAAAATCGGTTTGAAATAGTTCAACGAGCACTATTGTAATTAGCAGCTGTTCGTAACGCGTTTAACTGGAAACTCAGAAAGTTTCATGACATATTATAGACGTGGAAAATAGTAAAGGTCATTTCTCCGTCGTGTATTCTCACTCAGATTACAGAAACCTCCACACAATGTTCAAAGGATTTTAATTAGTTTTCAAAATTCGGTCATGCTATTATTCTTCAAAGATTGCAGTAGGTATATTTGATATGTTCATATTGCTTATCCCAGGTCAGTGACTTGGGCTGGAAATATGTTGCAAGCATGTCCATAATAGTTTGAAATTAGTTTCTATGAAATGAATTTGTCTAGCAAGATCCATAATCAGCAGCTATCAGCTTCTAGAATAAAGTTGCCCAGCTCTGAAGTTCCAAGTGCACCCATAATCCTGGCTATTAATACTTGATTACCTGACACGAGTCAAAGGATAATTCCTTTATCTATAAAAATAATCTATTGTACTGTTCGACTGGGGGCTGGTTCCCAGTGGTCGGATTTCAATTCCCTGTAAATGACCAACGTAACAAGCTCACGTGCACCAATATACATATAGCTTGTGCAATATGAAGTGCTGCATTGTGTCCACGCCTTCGCGGTGGAATAATCTGACCAGATTTGTACGTCCAACTTTTACAATTATCTGGTAAAAGCAATAATGTCAAGATTTCAGTGTTCACCATAACGAGGAGGGGCAAAGTTGATATGTATTTATACTCTTGTGTTAAAAATTGGTGACAATTTTTAGACTCAAAAATGCACTGAATGGTTCAACAGACTCATGTATAAATTTCGCGCATATATGGCGTTAACGAATAGGGCATGAAATCGATCATCCTTTGAAAGTTATAATGGAACTTGCATTATGTGTAATCCCAAGTAAAGCTAGAAAAATCGTGAGGGTTTCAGCATTGGTATCTCAGTTTGTGCATGAGTCGTTAAGAGCTATCGACTCACTCGGCTTCACGTTCTGTCGAGAGACTACCTATAATCGCATAAGATAAAATCTGGCTTATTCATAGACATACGTATACCTATATAAGGATGTACGTATGTATATAATATATATATATACATTTTCTAGCTATACTCTTTGCATGTCAATATTCGAAAGCTTTGTTTGCGTGGTCCTCGAGTATATTATATGGCTTGAATTTTGAATATTTTGACGACCGTGACTGATGTAGGTAGTATATTCTGTCACGGTTCTGCAGTATCGATTTATACGATTTCTTTTATTCAGAGTCCCTCACATAAAAAGTATATCAAGACTGCGGGGATAATCAATTGGTATACGAATACATGTATCCTTGTATCTACCCAATTCGGAAAAATACTGCCACTCGTATCACCATATTATCATCGATAATTTTACAATATGCAATGATATAATCATTTCGCATCTTATTTTTAAAGTATGCAATTCGAGATATTGAATCTGAAAGTAGAATCGTATTCGTTATATATTATTTCCGTACCATATGCAGCGGTGGTGCAGGTATACCGAACGATTTCTTCGCCTATACAAGCAAATTTTCACACGAAACGTATACTGTCTGAGAATATGCCTATATATATATATGTATAAATACTATTCAAATATTGTGAAATTTCTTCTTATTAAAACAAATAGTATTAAGATGTAGTCTAGGCTGTATAAATGAAATCCAGCGTTGAAATAAAATGCCCTATATACGCATCGCGAACTGGAACAGTAAAAGTCAAAGAGGTAGTTTGATCCTAACGTTCATAGGAAGCAATAGATTCGATCGCATAAAAAACTAATATACATATTCTGAGCTTCAATGGCTTATGAAATATAAGAAGATTGCAGAAGATTGAAATAGTTATAGCATAATGTAATAAAGGTAGGGGGGGGGGGGGGGGGGGGGGGGGAATTCGTTTCGAATTAAGAGCATAGTCTAGTCCATTGAAACCCTTATACTGAGAAATATTAAGCAGGGTGCATTAATATGCGGGGATGAACAGGTGAAACAGCTTATGGCATATTAAAATTCGAGAACGTCTGATAAAACGACGGTGCTGTAGCTGTCTGTTTGAAATAAGTTTTATCGTCCACTTAAACCTTGTGATTCCCGGTATAATACGTACCCAATTATTCGCTATCAAGTAAAACTGACTAAAGTTATCCGAAATCCGAGGTCCTTTCTTCAGATACGCTGGGGGTAAAACTTAAAATAAATCCGCACAAAATTTTGCGCGAAACAAGAATTGTAGCTGAATTAGTTTTGGTCTGTGAAGATTTTCTATGAGAGAAAATTTGTAAAATAATATCGTTTCCTTTAATAGAATTATTGTAAACTCTCGTCTGCGATGAACTTTGAAAAGTCGCATAGCTGCTCGAGGAAGGCTTTCGAATTGGACTCTTTCAGGCTAAGCTTAGAGCTAGATTCGACCGGGATGGCAATATGCGGATGTTTCGTCCGTCGTTCCTGAAAAGTTATATGTTTTAGCAAAATCTGCAGATATTTTGTAATCGGATATATGCTCGACGGTATTGTACAGTATTATACGAATAAAAGCGGTACCGTATACGAGAAGGGGATTTAATACGAGTCAATAACTTCGCTCCGTCGGCCCAACGAATTGTTTGGGCATCTGGAAAATAAAACGACCTATTGTGATGGGAATATACCAACACGATAACTAAGTCACGCAACGTATCTCGAACGTCGACATTTTTCAAGCGTCATTTATTGCATCGTTTTTACTTCAGCGTGACTATAAAAAATCCCTCATGGAATTTGACGTTATATTGTTAAGTCACAAATAACATTTTCTTTTTTTTTTTTTTTACAGGTACAACACAACGTCACGTCAATTCCATGATTATGCGTTTTTTTAAAAAGCTCAAGCAGATGTACACCTCTTGAAATTGTAGTAATTCAGTGTCCAGGAAAACTCTGGCGTCTTATGATTCTTATGGGGCACGAGCTGGTACACCGAGAGGATAACCAAAGAGACCCACAACAACAGCCCCCATCCCAGTTTCTGAAGACGACGTTTGTTGTTACTTTGACAGTAACTTAATTAAACTCATCCCACCTAACTCAGGTCATGTCTATGAAATGTTACCAACGGTTACTAACTTAAGCCATCAACGGATGTATACGACACAGATTTTACCGTGGAATATGACTGATTGTAATTTCGCGATTCATTTGAAACTATATAGTTTTCGAATAAAAATGGAATTCAAATTGTATTGCGAGTATATTAACTCGCTAATAGTTTATTCAAAGCTTTTCACCTACGTACGCAAAAAATATTCACAAAAGCGGCGTTACTTGAGTTTACGAGTGTCACTTTAGGCCCCTATAGACCCTTGATTCATACTCGAAGTGTTTTTACGGCTTAAACGATGGCACTTGACGATTAAAAAAAACAAAAAAAAAAAAAAAAAAACGAAAAACTGTGAGGACAGTAATACCCATCGTCAAGTTTACATATTGATACAGGGTAAGCCGTGAACAAGGATTGATGGTAAAATTATCAAGTGTCCTTTATCCTCAGTCATTTGGTTGCGGTTAACGAAATCCTGGGATGGAAAAAATGGGAAAGGTGGTCACCGATTTTGTATAGTATTTATTATTATCCGACCAATAATAATATTCGTTTGGTAAAACAAATATCGGCAGGGTCGTATCCGAAAGGATTCGGAGAGTGCAGATTTTCCCAGCGTTACGCAATTATACTGAAACCTGAGCGTTAGCAGAACCCATGAAATGCGAAAATGCGAAAATTAGCGTCCGTTTCGAGTTCCAACCGAGAGATTTGAAGGGCCTGGACCATTAGTAAGTTCATTCCGCTGAAGAGCACACAGTGTTGTGTGGTTGGTGTTCATGACAGCGCGTGGTTTTCCGGTGGGTGTGACTGCCATAGCGATTCTGAGAGTAGGGGATGTCGTTACCGCAGAAACAATAACATTATTAAAGGACAGCTGAACATTATTGCCAGTTCGTACTTTGTTAAGTATAAGTAATAAAAATGTATATACTTACAAGGAAAAAGGCAAGGCTTTGCAGGAATCGGTTTTTCCAAAGGGGATAAGGGCTCACAGACCAGATTTCTGTACCTCCATCGACTATTCTATACACATTACCTTTCAGATCTTCACTATTGGAAAAAACAATGCATTGGCTAGAAAAGTTATCAGAACTTTGAGGGTACGAACTTTCTTTCCAATGGTAAAGTTGTGTCCGAAAGCATTTGTGTGTAGGCGTTAATATATGTTCGCAGTTATAAGATGCTAAGAAATGAACTCGATGATGAAGTACGTATGGATTCGTATAATTTGATAATTGGTAACGCAAAACGATTAGAAGAGTCGTTTCTAAATGACGAGAAGTAGCCAAGCGACACCCGGAAGCAAAAGCAATTAGCTTCAACCAGAGCCGGAACGTCATGCACAGCTGTGTAGCGTACGCCACATGCAGGGAATATATGACGTCAATTTTATCCATTAATAAATCAATCCAAAGCTCTGCTAGTAAACCTCTATAATCTGGTTGCACGTTAATTCCCTTATACCAAAGATACTATAGGTATTTTATATATGAACTGATCGTCATCCAGACCAGGATTGCCTATACATAGTGCCTATAGACGTATAAATATATCGAGCGTAGTAGTCAAATTTTCTGTATAACCTTTTGTAGACATATAAATCAAATATTTTTTGCTTACTGCGTGTCACGTGATAGCGTACTAAAAGTAAAGAAAGTATATCTATATCAGGTATAAAAGGGTGTAGATAATGCCATGAACCTTGGGACCGATCTTTGTTCTTCGTAACCCATAAAACTATTCGAGATGAAGTAACCCATTGCGGGTAAAAGTTTTTCTCTATGTTAGAAGTTTGTTCAAAGTTTTATACTCAAGTTGGGTACAGCAAAAATTTCACGACATTGCGCGAGTATTTGCGAATCCCTTAAGGCTTTGCGTTTTTCGACGGGGCCAAATGAAAAGCTGCCTTTCTTGTTTGTACTATAAGCCGGAAGTAATCTTTCCCCGATTGTGGTATTTCTCTACAAACGACATTTCTACTCGTCAGTCCCGGATTCCCAAGAGATAATTTCACAACGAGCTGTTGAACGTCAAAGGTCAATATGGTCAAAGGTAACTTTCACAAGACGAAAAATTTGTTACTATACACAAGATTTTTTCTCGACTGTAAAAACAGAAATAGATTTTCATACTATATGAGAAACTAAATGAAATACAAGAAATAGATTTTACTCCTAATTTTATAATTTCAAACATATACATATATACATGACGATAACAATTTCCACCAGTAATTGTACTTATGTCAATAGTATACGCAATTAAAAAACTCATTTCAATTATTATCGTTTTTATTCGATAACCTGCGATATCTCAGGGAATAATTATTATTCTAATTAGCTGAAATGTAATTGCATCATGAGCTGCGAAATATATGATAAAAATTCTAATCAGATGGACTCGACGGACCTGTGAGTTATTTTAATTACTAACTGTATCAAATCTTCGTCTTTTTTTTTTGTGCCATCGCAGTTCCTAATGTTCTGAGTATTTGTTTCGTATTTTCTCATACGAGAAATTGGTTCTGGTGAGCCGTGACAGTAAGTGGATAGAGAAAGAGAGAGATAGATAGATAGAGAGGAAGAAACTGAGGGTGAAAAATTTGCAGTCTTGCTAATTGCCCTATAAGACAAACGAGCTGTTGAAGTTCATTTAAAATTGTATTTTAATAATCATGCACAAAAACTGCATAGCATAACTACACACTTACAGACGAATATCCATCTGTGTGCAGTGAAATGTTACTATAATTTTTCAATTCCAATAATTAGATCGCCTACTACGTTTTCGCTTGAGACAATCGTTCCCGTTCCCGATGAAACTCTTGTTAGTGTTGTAATCACAAAATTTGTGGTAGACACCATTATAGCAGATTGCAATCGCGGATTCAGCAGGTTAATTAGAACTTCTCTCATTCATACTTCGGCAGTCAGATAATTCTAGGCGTTAATTGCTTATAGACTGGTTTGATACTGTGATCATCTACAAATCGTATATACCATTTCGGTGGGTTTTAATGCGGCGAATAACGTACGTGACGAATTGCTTCAATTTATTTTATGTGTCGAATACATAGGTATATATAATATATAAACTGTCAGATATGGAATACGCTCTTTAAGTCGGGTTCATTAAAATATAGCGAAAAAAAAAGTAAAACAAAAAATTTTTCCAAATGAAAAAAAAAAAAAAAGAGAAAAAAAAAGACATCTCTGTTCTGTGAGTACGACGTGGTACGATGCATACCTATTTGCGACAGTTGGTCTACTGCCAAGATTGCTGACTCCCTACGGCTATCGCACTGCACTGTTCTGCCTCTTTGGTTGAAATACGTAAATCTATTGTGCACCGACGACGTGGTGTACTCATACACGAGCCAAATGATCGTCCGACGTACATTTACTTTCCTATTCCTCATTACGGACGGTGAATGTTTTGAGACTGAATTCAAATATATGCCCAACGTTAAGGACTACTTAGAAAACGACGAAAAATCTAGACGATATGTAGCTACATGATACCTACGTGCCAAAAACCATCGCAAATGACTCCCGTATT
The DNA here is from genome assembly GCA_943736025.1 of Tenthredo mesomela. Taxonomy (NCBI): domain Eukaryota; kingdom Metazoa; phylum Arthropoda; class Insecta; order Hymenoptera; family Tenthredinidae; genus Tenthredo; species Tenthredo mesomela. Next base: position 31,633,109 of record OX031015.1, on the reverse strand, counting down.
TAATTCTTTCTACTGAATAATTATCATGATTCATGAATAATAATGTTATTATTTATTTGATTATTTTTAACACCATTTTTCGCGACACTTGGATACTTATTTAATATATTTGGAAGGATGGAATCATTTCGCTGTAAATCAGGATTATTAAATTTTATTCGCAAGAGCCCCAATGCCTTCATGCCCCAAGACGTTTTGAATTCATTAGCGTAAAGTATGAGGATTCGCGGTCGAGTATTTGGCACGTTTACAAGAGGGCATAGTAGGAGGAAGCGATTTCTTGGTATTCAGAGAATAACCTGGATTTTATACGCAGTGCCTTTGGGACCCCATACCCTTTTTTATTTATTTTTTTTTATCAAATTCAATCCCATCAACAGTTGTTAAGCGCACGAAATCTCGAAAGTAACTTTTTCATTCGTATACGAATCATACGGTGCCAAACTCCCTCCTTTCCCTGAAGGGGTTGTTGCCAGCTCCCAGAGGAAACATGTACTCTTTCGCTACACGCGTTGGCACTTATCTACTTGTCTTGGCACGGCTAACTACTCCATTGCAAGTCCCTGAAATCAATCTACCCACTTCTTGGCTTCGGTTCACCTTAATTACTGCAGCCATGCTCGTGCTGGGCTGTCAATTAGGCTGCAGGATTCGTAAGTCAAAATAAACTCCATAACAATCTATCTTACCCTAAAGTGCACATTGAGATCATGCAGGATGTAGAAAATCTTGAAACATATTCCATATGAAAATCAATGAAAATAACAAGCAATTCCGCAATTCTTAGTTGCTTTGCTTTCAAATACGATTGATTGATTATTTTCTACGTATTTGAGTATTTGCGGAAGAAACTTCTAGCCGTCTATCAAGTTTGAATCTCCAGGGAACCCTCTTGGCTCTGGTGGGTTTAAATTTCAAAAGAAGCTTTGCCGATATTTCGGTGTTCGTGATTTGAATAATTAGTTGAGGAGCTGTAAGTATAACAATAATGTAAAGACAGATTGTATACGGCGATTTCAGATAAGATTTCAGAATTTCAAACATTCAATTTCTCGAATTAGTATATATACGACTGCGATAATTACGCGAATTTAATAATGGTATTCAGAAAGTCGAGGTTTAAAAAATCAAACAACGGATTAATTCGTGGGTTTGGGTATTGTGATATTTTCCTACCGCCCGCCCGTTTATCTCACTTCAATTTTTCACAAACAAAAGAATTCTTTCAGCGGTATAAAGCATCAGAGGGCTTAAGAGCCCACTACAGTTTTTGCGGTCTTAAGCTTATTACTTACATATATAGGTACAGGCAGCTATCCTATCGTAATCGGCTTGAGTATAAAAACGAATTTCACATTCCTCAGGTCGTGCATGCTAACTGTCAAGTATTTCACTGTGATATGATTTGACGAACCTCGGGTATCAGAGAACTTGAAGAGCATGAATTTTCCCTCTTTTTATTCAAGCCGATTACAGCGGAATCCACCTGTATCTAAGTAACAGGTTCAACACCGCAAAAGCTGTAGTGGGTACTCAAGCCTTTCGTACCTTTAGGCCAGCTTTTGAAAATGTTATTTCGACTATGTGAAAATTTCTTGTGATTTTTTCTGATAAAGAAATATTCTTTCCTCTTTCCTATGGATTTTGTCGTACTACGCTCTCCCGTGTGTTTCTATACATTCATCCGTGACCGATTTATACCGATAACTAAGCTACTCATTTTATAAACTCCTACCTTGAAGTATAATGGCATAGTTATTATGTTACTCTGGTGAATGAACAAAGGATCGAATCACAGAATATCGTCCTTTATGTAATACAAATAATATTTAATTGGAACCGTTCCAATATTTCTGGTAATCCGAGATTTGTTTTATCTCCAACGATTGGGAAACTCCCAAATGACTTTCGCGTTGTTTGTCACAAAGTTGACGAAAGTTAGTAGATAATATTGTATGATATCCACGTATAACTTGTCCTTCGGTAGATCAGTGAAGAAATTTCGGTCTGATCTCGAGAAAACTTTTTCATCGAGACACGAGATCGTATTATACCTTATATATACCGGGCTTTATAATATTATTATCTATGGCAAATCAACCGTAGTTTCACAACATGGGGACAAAATATAGCAAGATCATTCTGAAATTCAAGCAGGTGGTTGTATGATAATTAATTGTGATGAGTTGGAAAGTTGTTCCAATATTGAAACCCACGAAGAACGGCCTTTCACAGATGTCGAATAAAAATGGACAAATTTTAGCAATGCAATTCAAAGCCATCATCATTCGATGATTTATACCAAAGAGTTCGTTGCATAACTGTTCGGCATCCTCAGATATCAATTTTCACCATATTACCATATGCAATATTCATAGTGGATATTCATGAGATTGTGTAAAAATTGGGCATATATTTATGTTGCGAGTTGTTTGACGGGGTGAATCCGTAGTACCGGAAGTAATGAAACGTCGCAAAGTGGCGGTGGCGGTGGTAGTGGTGATGATGGTGGTGGTGGTGGTGGTGGTGGTGGTATCTTGAGCATGAGCTGGTACCTCCGCAGAATGCAGGTGAGTGCGCTCTCGTAACTGGCTCGTCAAGAACAGACGAGGTAAACGTCGAGTGCCAACGACCATTTATATCTTGGTGCGTTCCTTCAGAGAGATGACGAGATTTGTGCTCCAGGAGGTTGTCAAGGGGAAGGTCGATGAGGATTTAGGCAAGGGATGAAGCGGGGGTCGGATGTTCGCGTCAGAGAAATGGAAAGGGAAAGGTGAAGGGAGGGTATGCAGGATAGGGAGAAGAGGATGCGAGGTGAAGAGGGGAGGGTTAATTAATAAATTTACCCGAGAACCACCGGCGGCTTCGCTTCTTCGGAAACTGGGGTACATACATAAAGCGGGGTTGCGTCTCTATATAAATAACCACCTTGGGTTCGAAAAGCTGTGCAATTATACCTGTATAATTAATTAAATTGTAATTAACTATTATCAAATTGATACCGATCTCGTCGAGCAGATAATTAGTTAACAATCAATCATTCGGTACGCATACCACTCGGTGGTTACCTCTGTTTCACTTATCAATGGGAATTCGCCGATTGAACATTGCCCACTGGGAGTATATCGACTCCACGTTATACAACAAGCGTGTCCAGAGACGATATATATACCTACGTATAGAAATACGTGTATATGCGGACTCTACGACGATTGTTCACTTTTCGTTTGTTGTAAAAAGTTGAAGTTCGTCCTGGGATATCGAAGTCTGGGAGTTCCGGAGACTGATAAGTACTTTTCTTGCACGATATGTTCTATATCGATAGCGTGGTAGAGAGAAATTGTATGGCACCCAATTGCCTCGGTATTCCTGTTAACGTGGGCAGGTCGCGCGTTCTTGCAATGTTCTTTTGTCACGAAGCTTCTGAGAAAGTTTTCCGACAAGCGAAAGTGGCAAAAAGTGAAACAAAGGCTTAGTATTAGCTCTGTTACCAGCTCCAGATTTGCTGACCAAGAACTAATCATACATACATCAGGAGCTTATGAACACAGTAGCTTCATCAGAGTTGAAATATAGACCGGTAAATTTTGCGATTGGGTCATCGCATATCGGCATAATTTAAGGGGATATGAACCACGATTTTATGCACTTGGAATTTTCCAAACCTAATTTCTCAGCGAAAACACATCCGATTATTGCGAAATTGATATCAGTGACGTAGAAAAAGTGCACGGAGGGCATGATGCTCTTGGATTTCCAAAAAGCGAAAATAAAATGTACAATTTTATATCAAGAGTGATATGTAACGAATAATCGTTGTTGCTGACGTTGTACTTGATAAATATGAAAACACCCAAAACATTTTCGCTTTTTGGAAATCGAAGAGCGTCATGCTCTTCGTTCACTTGTTCTTCATCAGTGATATCAATTTCGCAATAATTGGATCTGTTTTCGGTGAGAAACCAGGTTTCGAAAATTCCAAGTGCAAAAATCGTATTTCATTTCCCCTTAATTAGTGTACACGTAGTCGTAACGAGAAATATTTCCACTACTTGAAGATATATTGTATATACCATTCCGTCAACGAGTGAATATGTTTTATTCGTCAATTAGACCTGGTAGGCCCTGAAATGAAATTACTGAAGCGATTTTGAAGCTCAAATTTAGAGTTCTTAACTTACTTTGAATGATGTAATTGCCAGGCAAAGATACACGTCAAGCAGGAGCTCCCTTTTGCCAGCTAAAATGGTGTGAAAATTATTCAAGATCCTCGTAAATCGCAGTGTCACACTAGTTAAGGTTATTGGAGCCAACGTGAATATAATCTAATTAAAGGAAAGTTAAACTTACTAATTTACTGGTAACGAGGAGATATCATTTGACTGCGGGGCCAGGATGGAGGACAAGGAGGGTAGACGAAGGGTCGCAGGGTCGAGGGAAACCAACACCTCCTACACCATGCTGACACCGACACCAATACTGCTTCTATACCAGCATCACCATCTATACCTACCTGCCAGCGTTGTAACTTTGGCGCCCGACACCCACTCTGACAACTCGTATTCGCCTCCTCGCCACTTGAGAAAGTTTAAGCACTACTTCCGAAGCACGTAAACAGGGGTTACATGCAGAGAATAGAATAAACAATGTGAGGATATGATGATGGTATATGTTATAAAATACAAAAGACATTCTGCACTCACTTTTTCAACATGGAAAATAAAGCGTGCCTATTTTAATATTAATATGAACGTACTGTGCAATATGTGTAGCTTGTCGTAACTTTCAAAGATTTATTCATTCGGGGTTTTCACATTTTTACTTTTTCATTATTATTGTGTTTTCGTTTGCTTTTGAACGTGAATCTTCACTTCAATACCGGGCGTTAACAAACAAATTTAAGCTCTTCCTGAGGATACGAAAATTGATGATTTCGTACTTGGAAGATATCTTCGGAAAAGGATGAAGGGAGCAAAGCAACTGATCGAATCGATTGGTCAAGACATGAGGGATCAAACTGCATCAACATCCACGTCGAAGCAAATCCTTAAACTACAGAAGCACGCAAAGGAAGCGTGACCAGCCATGCCAATATACCAGGACAGCTCAGACCTTTGGTGTTTCTGGAAAACAAGCAGCACTCTTTCGACTCGAAAATGCAAGACAAGGCCTAAAGTCAAAAACAAGTAAATTTAGGTATGGCTGCAGGGAGATTAAATAATCCCTTTCTTAAAAAAGTGATTGTAACGGAAATGATGCAAATAAATCGAAACTCTCGCACTTCCGTCATCGCTTTTCCGCGACGTCTATTGGTTGTTGTTCGCGCTGCATATTGTTTCTCGCCGAAATTTGTTTGATGCGACTTCACAGCAATGTGTCATTACGTGCATTGAAGCAAATCTGTTTTTCACGTTCTGCCGACGAGCATTCAATTCGCAAAGGCAAATCCACATATCGGTAAATCTATTTGAAATATTATGAATCGTTTGTACTTTATACATAGAATCGATCGAAGCCAGAGATCAATCTTACCCGATACTCGATTTTTCTTTATTACAGAAAAGAACTGACTGTACCCGCTTTTTACGGTCCCCGTCAACGAACGATTAGTGTCATACTAATTATAGTTTGATTCAATTGTAAAAAAGTTAATAAATATTGTCTTCAAAATAATAATTATTATTAAAACAATAATACGAGAATTCTGACCATATGATTAAGGCCACTGCACACTATTGCCCCACAGCGCGAATCCGCGCAGCACGGCACGGCACGGATCTATATTGTATTTTAATTATTACATCTTGAACAGTAAATTTGTCACAAAGAAAACCTATACAACCAGGCCCGGATTAAGTAGTCGCGATACCTGAGGCTACTCTGCAAAAAAGGCCGAATGTAGATTCAATAGATGAAATTTAAAAAGCAGCGACGCAAAAATGAACTAAATTCAGGCAACTCTTTGTAGATTACAATTGAATGTTCACAGTATAATTTGAGGAAAATTGAACCTTATTTGCAAAGATTGAATTTTGAGAATTGCCGCAAATTTCGAGGGCCTAAGGCTATAGCCTTATTAGCCTTATGGTTAATCCGGGCCTGTCTATTACTTCTCAGCTAGAAGCAAGAAGCAATGCTTCTGTTACTTCTCAGCCAGAAGCAAGAAGCAAATTTTGCTTCTGTTACTTCTGAGCCAGAAGCAAGAAGCAAATTTTACTTCTCAGCCAGAAGCAAGAAGTAAATTTTGCTTCTGTTACTTCTCAGCCAGAAGCAAGAAGCAAATTTTGCTTCTGTTACTTCTGAGCCAGAAGCAAAGAAGTAGACTTTTGCTTCTGTTACTTCTGAGCCAGAAGCAAAGAATTAAATTTTGATTCTGTTATTTCTGAGCCAGAAGCAAAGAAGTAGAATTTTGCTTCTGTTACTTCTGAGCCAGAAGCAAAGAATTAAATTTTGCTTCTGTTATTTCTGAGCCAGAAGCAAAGAAGTAGAATTTTGCTTCTGTTACTTCTGAGCCAGAAGCAAAGGAGTAGAATTTTGCTTCTGTTACTTCTGAGCCAGAAGCAAAGAAGTAGAATTTTGCTTCTGTTACTTCTGAGCCAGAAGCAAAGAATTAAATTTTGCTTCTGTTACTTCTGAGCCAGAAGCAAAGAAGTAGAATTTTGCTTGTATTACTTCTGAGCCAGAAGCAAAGAAGTAGAATTTTGCTTCTTTTACTTCTGAGCCAGAAGCAAAGAAGTAGAATTTTGCTTCTGTTACTTCTCAGCCAGAAGCAAAGAAGCAAATTTTGCTTCTGTTACTTCTCAGCCAGAAGCAAGAAGCAAATTTTGCTTCTGTTACTTCTGAGCCACGTTCTGCCGACGAGCATTCAATTCGCAAAGGCAGATCACATATCGGTAAATCTCTTTGAAATATTATATGAATCGTTTGTACTTTATACATAGAATCGATCGAAGCCAGAGATCAATCCTACTCGATATTCGATTTATCTTTATTACAGAAAAGAACTGACTATACCCGCTTTTTACGGTCCCAGTCAACAAACGATTAGTGTCATACTAATTATAGTTTGATTCCATTGTAAAAAAGTTGAGAAAGATTGTTTTCAAAATAATAATAATTATTATTATAAATAATTCATTTTAAAAGAATTATATGCCTATGTTCCAAATAAGTCGGTGAAAAATAAAAAAGTAAAAAAAATAAAAACACTTTAATTGGTATACTATTATGGGAAAATGGATGGAAAGAATAGAGTGGCGATTGTGAACCAATGTTTGATGGTATAAATTATTGTGTTTGATCGCAAAATGAAATCTTAAAAAAAATGCATAAGCTGAAAGTTGATTTCAGAAGCGCGCGAAGCGCGCTATTCTCAGCTAGTCTTCTATAAAAGTGGAAGAAAATCTCTCATGATGCGCCAATTTCATTTGGTCTTTATTCCACGATGCGAAATCAAATTTTGTTATAAACTTGTACATAATTACTTTTGCACCCAAACGATAAATTCTAGTGCAGATGTTGAAAGCCTGGAAAAGCGACAGACTCAGTATCTAATGAAAGTGAAATTGAACTTTGTTTTCCCGTACAACGATCGGTTTCTATCAAGTTACTCGCATCATTGCAGATCCTTTGAGAATGGAAGATGTAGAGACTGCATAAAAATGGTTTTCCAGACTTCTTCATGAGTTCGTTGAATTTTTAACGATATCAATTTTTATCGTGAAACAATGTCAGGGTATCTGTTCACAGTTTGGTTAGTCTACGAGTTAACATAATCAGTTATGTCTTCTTCTAGACCGAAAAGATATTACGTGAACTTTATAATCGGATTGAATAGTTCATGTTTCTCTCTCTGATAGCTGACTTTCTTCATATTTTAGCGAGAATCACGATATGCTTGAGGATATCATATGCATAAGGCATAAGATAGAGAGAATCCAACAGTTCAGAAAAAAATATCTGCCAAGGGGCAGAATCCACAATATTTTTTTGTTTGTATCTAAATATTCTCGAAGGAAAAGAGAGAAGCTGATAGGCTATCTATGTGGAATAAAAGACCAGGATACGGAATGGGAGTTGTTGAAGGTCGCCTTTAACATCATTGTCAATAAATTTGGAATCCCGGACGCAGATTCATTCGCCTCAAAAGCAAATACAAATTGCAAAAGTTTTTCTCTTGTAAACACGAGCCGGATGTTACGGAAATAGACGCCTTTACCGTAAAGTGGTCAGATTTTTATTTTCATGCTTTGCCAGCATTGGACCCTGGTTGAAATAGAACACGCTTTGCCATCCGGATTCGTTGTGATACCGGATCAGCCGAATCAGCGCTGTACCCAATGTCTAAATTTCTACTGGTAGGCAAACCAATAGTATTTGAACGAAACGCTGATTTTTTTGCCATATCCATGTAATTCGAAAACGAAACTCAGAACAGCGCATCCCACTTTGATCGCAGGCACATTATTAAGGAAACGTGCCACAAAGCTAATTCCAACTCCTTGATGGAATCCATAATCGAATTTCGCTCGTTTCCTAAAATAAGATAGACGAACGTATGGATGTTAGAAGATTTCGTGAAGTAATTATAATCATAGGAGACACAGAGAATCTGCAGGAATCATCAGAGTATCGCAAAACTGACAATCAGGATGAAGTTTGAGATCCTGTTTTCCATCTAAGATACGTTTTCTATCGCACGGTCCTGTTTCAGGTTGATAGCAGTGTAATCGATCCCTCCACTTACGCGCGACTAAACAAGAGGCAATCGTTCCTGTGGCTCGTCTGAGCGGAAGGTTCGACTGTATGTTACGTCTAGCTGCGCGCGCAGGTAGTATAGGTACAGTAGCTATAACATATTTTTCTTTCTATAATATAGCCGAGTCTATTAGATAGTTACGGCTTCGTTATATTGGTATTAACTATCCATAAGTTCACTCATTATGTAAGGCTTTCAAACTTTCTTCAACGTTCCATTGTTTTCTCTAAAAGATGGAGTTCAAACTACACTTTTTAACACATCTTTTCACCCGAAACGTTGTAATATCTAGCGAAGCGAAGGAAAGATACAATTAAAATTTCTTCGAACACGGTTCTTCGTATAATTGCGATCGAACTTCACTTCAGGTAAAGTTCGTTTGGCCGTACAAATATTGCTTTAAATCTTTCCAGAAATTTCGTAAGTACATAGTGTAAAATTTCATTAGCTATAGTAAGACCTCAGATGTAATCAACCCAACTTTTTCACGTAGAATAGTAATTCAAACGGTTACAGGTGCACCATTAATGAATTTCAGAAAGGAAACATATTTTAGTATACCTATGTGTAAGAGAAAAATTATTTATTACGTCGGTAACAATTACCATTGCAAATATGTGATGTAGGTACCTATCTAGAGCAAAAGTGTTTAACGTGCAAATCCACATTCAATTTGTAGACCACATTCAATTTGTACACGTTCTGGGGGTAATGTATCGGAGCATACATATTTAATCGTTTTTGCGATAGTATGTATGCTATGCACTTTTTTTTTTTTTTTTTTTCATACCTACCTATGTTCCTAGTTCAGAATGACAGATCCATACGATTGTGTACATGCAGGATATAGATGTATTTATGTATACATGTATCCATGCACCATGTTCAAATACACATACGAGTACTACAACTGTTACGTTGGACTCGCATGACCTAACTCTAACTAGCCAAATATTAGGGAATCTATCGAGAGGAAGGGTAAGATCCGGAGAGTAGAGCTATCGAATTCAGACCACGTCGTTTGCCAAGAAGAAGAAATAAGAAGCAGCGGAGTTTCAACTTTCATTCGAGCTTTCGTGATACTAACGGTAGATCCGGGATTCGAACGATGTCCAACTGGGTATAAGCAAGGGTCTTCTTCGTCTGAGGCTACTCTTGAACCTCAACGATGGAGAAGGTTAGGGAAATGTTATTTGCTTATCTCGCACTATCCCTCGGGAAGGCATGATATAAGGAAGCAGTTGGGTCTTAACGCGTTGTTTGACCAACGTTTAACAGCGTTGAGTCGAGAGCAAAAAGGGTAAAAGAAAAAACAGACAATCCGCAATCATCATAGCTTTGGCTTTTGATATCGGTTGGATCTATGCTGGCTAGTAATTATTCGAGATCAAATTTCAAAGCTGAGGATGATCCAAAGAAATGGATCGATCGAAAGGTCTTCGGGTGAAAGAGAAATAATTCTTTTCATCACTAAATAGAAATATCCCGCTGATGCATTTACCCTCAATTCAATCGTACAGCAAATTCAGGCTACTTGAACTTTTCAACTTCTCTTCCGATAGGTATAGAATCAAGGAGGATAATTGGAGGAATCTCTATTCGTACAGCGCCGACGTGATAAATGACAACTTGGAAACACAATGGACCGACCGTCGCTTGCTGTACCTGGTTTGTATTTAATTTCCCACGTACTCGCGGAATTCCGTTTGCACAAAATCAGACGGTGGTCCGGATGCGACCCGGCGTCGACCCGGAGGCGACCCGGAGACTGGTCATTGGCAACGACTGCGGCCAGCCCGTCGTTAAGAATCTAAACATCCCGGAGTCTCGGCTCACCAGTTCCTGCCATATAGAGCTAGACACTATATATTCAAAATTGCAAATTTTCGACGTACCCACTGCAGTTTTTCTTGATAATGACGACGTGGAAATCTAGATTTAAAAAAGAGTTTGAACTTAGTCTTTAACATTTCATTGACGTAAACTGAAAGACTGACTGATTGATGCTAAAACCTTGTCTTATCTTTTATTTCGTACAATAATTTCTTGAAACTTTTTCATCAATCGTTCGATAAAGTTGTTCTCAAATGATATCGATTATGAATACAAGTTTGAGGGAGTATAGGTAAGAAAGATTTCTCAAATTTCCAACTAACTACACCCAGCCTAAATCGTTCTTAGATTGCCATTATGAAGCTAGACAATTGCTCACAAGATATCTTTGGTGAACTTGAAATCCACGGCTTTGATCCACGGTTATACGAAAAGGACAGTACGTCCTTTGATGCCGACTTATGACCCAACTCAAAATTAGCAAACTTCGACTATCACTGACTATACGAAGATGAAGAGAAGCATACGCACCGCTACCGTAGATTATTGTTGGTGCTGTAAATTAGCATACCTATACGCGTGATTAGGGTACCTGAATGTAATTGAGTAAGCGGATTTCCCATTTGCATTGCTACACCGAAGATGGCGTAATACATACAGGTTAGATACTGCGGAGTCATAGATGAAACTAAACCTGGAACTGGAGTCTGAACTGAAGGTAGAAGTGGAGGTAAAGGTAGAGGTAGAGGTAAAGGTAGTCGTGGTGTGACGAAGGTGGAGGACTAGGTGGGCGCCCAACTCTCCCTGGCTCACCAGGCGATGGCGGCCTACTGGTTTGGTTAGTAGTGGATGGTGTTGCCTGGGTAGTTGGCGGAATGGGGTGTAACCGCAGGCCGTGAGTGATATACCCTCAATATCCACACTTTACCCTAAGATCTCCCTAAATCTCTCCCATGCTTGCTCCAGTCTTCCATCGAGGCGCGTTCGTAAGCATTTATGCACGGGGTGTTCCCAATTTATGTGTCTTAATATCTCGCTAATATATGTATATGCCCTATATATATAATACATATATATGTACACATACACATATACATGCACAGATATGTTATGCACGCAGGTATGAGTATATAGGCAAATGATGTCAACCGCGCACAATACGATGTATTTGATAAATTATTGTTTTATTGAAAATTTTATGTGTCATTATATGCGTACTATAGTTATATAAAATATGGTAAATCTTCAAGTTTCTCGATCGAATCATGTATAGAAATTTCGCGTCCACATAGTAAAATACGAGTTGACTATTGGTACCTGGCACGAGAAATACAACACTGAAATAAAAACCAAAGGACAAAAATAACGCAGTCAAGTCCAATCCTACAGTTGAGAACAGAGTCAGGCAAGAATCTGAGATTCGACCGTTATCCATTCACGAACGAATTTATGTAGGTACAGCATAGAAAATAGGTCGATCTGGCGTATACATATTACATGTATAGACATTCAAACTATCCACCTAAGACGTTAGACTAGAAACGTTGCGTTCACAGGGCATCAATCAAACTATGTTCGACGGCAGTTTTGCATATATCCCCCACAAGCAAGAGGACCACAATTCACTTCCAAACTGTCTCACAAATGTCAACAAGGGTCTAGAATCACTTTAAAACGCCATTAAACTACTCCCACATACAACCATATAGAAATTCTTCTGAGTCCAAAGAATTTTTGGGTGAGAGTGATAAGTTATCACTTTATAAAAGTTTTCACGTTGATCATAAGCTTTCAGATATGAATCGATGAAACAGACTCATCTGCTAGTGAAGTTGGATCAATATTGAATGGGAATGTCACTCGAGATGATTACATATGCAACATGCTCTTCTTCCTTGAAAAATCCACACGTTTAAAAGTACTAAGAAGAAAAGGTGGCACAGCGATTCCATTCCACTTGGTTGCGCCCGTTCCTTTTGCCCTCATATTTCAGAGCCAGGATTAGAGAAATTGCTTCTTTATTGGGAAATAGAGTCGGGTACGAGTGAAAAACTACGGGAGGATCTTATCATCTCGAGTGACATTATCATATAATATCAATCGATCTTCATGTACAGGTATAAGTTCGTTTAATCGATACATTATATCCTGAACGTCCCGTTTCGAGATCACATTTATACTATAGTATGTGCAATTGGTTGAAGAAAGAATTGATATATAGCTGGAGACTATAGCGATTGGTGACATTTTTTATTGTCCGTTTTTGTCTTGTATGATTAAGAATTTCATATCCTGATAAAGCCTTTCACTTTTATTTTTGTCACACCAAATCCACTTTGAACTTTACACAATACGTTGTTCTATCTGAAAAGTTGTTAAATGACTGGCAAGATAGTTTAGCATCAACCTTTGATAGTACCTATTCAGTTTGAGAATAATTTTTGGATTCATTTATTTTTCAAGAAATTGTTTACTATAAGAAGTTTCAAGAATTATTCATTGGATGCATTGTAGTTTGCCTGTTCTATCTTAGAGTTCGAAAACAAGTTGAAATTTCATACCTTCTGCAGCAGTGTGGCACTTTTAAAGTCGCAAACAGATAAAAAGTTTGTACCTACGTGGAAGTTCACTCCCCCAAGAGTTGTTTATTCTAAATATTTCAAGCCTTGGATCTTTGCAGAATCATTTTATTGCATCATTATGGCTAACGAGGAGCTTTCGATCCAGAAAATGCTTACGCGATATAGTTGAAAGGGAGTTGAACCCAGATGCCGATACAATGCTTCGAGAATTACCCGTATCGATTTCAAAGAATTGTTTATGTCAAGAAATACCAGATTTTTTTTTTTTTTATCTTCGTGAGTTCAAATCTGTAGAAGTCTTTACAATCATCCATCACAAACTCATTGTGGTCCACACGTGGTATCATTGATACTGTATCCGTGATACCTTCAACGCAATACTTTTGAATTCAAGAATAAGTTGAAACTTACAAGGGTTTGAGTCTGGGTTGAAGTCTATGACATCATAATCGAAACTTCTGGAAAGTAAGTCAAGATCTCCTATATGGTTTGAGTCTGGGGTTAAGTGTCTGACGTCATCGTTGAAACTTCTATAAGGAAGCTTCTTTTTAACACAGTTTGGTAACGTTTCTTATCGAAGTGCGAATATACTGTCAAGAACTATTGCAACCCCATTGAAAATGTGCTCTGAATAGTACTGAATGTTGCTCTCATATACTTCAATGGTTTTTTTTTTTTTTCATCGACGAGTCATCACTGCAGAAATGTAAACGTAACGCTTGCGAGCTTTCCCTTTAGGGTAAAATTTGCAATACATTTCCTGCCAAATTTACATAACCTTCGCTCTAACTGACTATATGGTTATTTCGGGAAACTGGCCATGTACTGAAGAGACGGCTCACAATCAGCCCCATTAAAATCTATTCAACTGGGCCATGGTTCTCCCATGAGGATATATCCCGGGGTTCACTTTATTGGAAGTCGATACAAATAAAATAATTGGAAGAGCTAGCATTATACGGTAGTGTAGATAAATTTCCTAACTTCGAACTGGTTTTGTTGTGCATTCCAATTTCTAATGAGTTCTTGTATACTGGAACTCCGCGGCTGCGGTCTTATTTAATCATACGCGGATATGGCATAAAACTAAATCCGGTTCGTACGAGCTCTCAATTTCACGATTATAATAAGACATACACAATATTTAGTATTCCTGTGCTTTTAAACAGTGTGTTATAAACTTACCCCTGAAAATTCAACATCGAGCTATATATCTCCAGAACGTCATGAAAGCTTGGAATCTGCACTTGTCACAATTAATCATTATATAGAGTTAATGATTGCGTGAGGGTCACTGAACCCTGTGATGTCGTCTACATTCGATACTTTTCTACGAAATGTTGTGATTCTGTAATACTATATGGTTATATACCGATCTGCTTGATTGAAAGATTTCCCCTCGGAGTACACCTAGTGCGCTTCGCTGATAATTTGTTAGTGCGTACGATCTATTTGATGTGACGCGCTCTTGGGACTCGGCGGTACTGTTCAATCATGAGATTGCAGGTCATGCTGTGGCTGAATCGATTGATCGCGTCCGAACACTATGACACGATTATCTTCGCAAATAGTGAATCCCTCGCCTACTGCATTGCATGCCTCTGGGATAGAAAAATTGGTTTATTAGATTGCAACCTTTTTGATTTTAGTAGATCGATGCGTGAATATTTTCAATTTTTCAAAAACGAATTACGTAGCATAACCGCGGCGGCATGGAAGTGAAATATTGAAAAAGTAGCAGTGTACCTATAGAACCCGATCCACTGGTCCAGACAATCGCTTTGCGAGTGTCGCTATGGGATGTCAAGGATTTTTGCAAAAAAAAAAAAAAAAAAAAAAAAAAATCGGTGTGTTTCCTATTTTCAGGGGCGGATTCATTCATTCATCTACGCCCAAGGCATCACCCTAGAATACCCTACGGCTTACAGTCGCGGAAAGATCCGTGACCGAATGTGAGGACAGAAAATTCATACAGTCGGTTCTCCCGAGGGTGCGAGAACTTCGACCCTACATTATGTCAGTCACTCGGTCAGTCGTCGGACTATCAGTCACGAGTGGCTTGACTCTAGGTCCATACTCACATGACCGTCAGCCTAGTCGCTCAGGTTTCCAGTATCGCATACGTGTTATCAAGATTCGTGGTAACGGATCACCGCTAAGTACCCTTCGGTTGGCAAGCGCTAGATGAGAATCATTTACTCGAGCCAATTTTGGTATCTATAAACATCCTGTGATATTTACTGAACCACAATATATTTTTGGATGAAATTCACAGGGCAATTAGTCCAGGCCAGAATGAAGTTGGTAAATTTTGACAGCGTCGACAGAGTGCTTTTCTATGTGGTTATGGACCGTCGAAGTTGATGAAAAAACACAATTTTCTTCTTCTGCTTCGACTTATGTTACACCGGAAACCTACTACCAATACGCCGATAACTATTTCATTAAGTATTTGACGAAAATACACGACTATGAAACCAGAGGCTTAAGATAAATCATTCCCCTATAATAATTCCTCTTCGTATTGCGTTTAGCATCCCCAAAGACTCGTGGGGTGAAGAGAAACTTAGGAGAAACGTTTTGGGAGGGATTTCGAAGGTATTTCATCATCGGGACTCGGGAGGCTTGAGTACACTTGCCACCAAACCAAAGTGCGTCTCACATTCGCTTCCTGAGGGAGAACGCTTTTAATGAAGTTGCGAATCGACTGCCAAGAGGCAATTCTCCCGTGAACTGGACGAGCTCGTTCAAGTGCACTCGAAACCAAGTTGAATGGTAATACCTACTCGCTCACTCTCCAAATCTTCTTGGTCGAATTTTATACCCACAGCAACCTAAGTCAACGCGTGACGTTTGCCTCCCACCTCTTGAACTTTGAGTGTAGCAATCAAGTTGCTTATCTGCTTTATTAATTTTCTTAAACTCAAAAAGTATCTTAATACATATACGTCAAACCGCATAATCGTTCGTAACTTTTTATCAGCAAAGTTTAATTTAATTTTTTTTGTCTATCCGACGTATGGGATAGACTTGCGATAAATAATTTTCAATCAAAAAGTTTAACTGGATTGTGAAGTTGGCCAGACTTTTCCCTCAGAATTTCAAACACTAATTCCGCACATATGTATGTAACCATATACAAATGCAGTATTCCGTTGAATTGCAATTACTACATACCGAAACATGATGATATTGCTTTTCGGTAAAAGCTGTGCAGAGTTTCCTTCGAAACTTACCGTTACTTCTTTCCAATCCATTTAAAACCCTAGACAGAGCTATGCAGCCAAGACATGCCATACCATCCCTCCATCCTGGATTACGCGTTGGTAATTCTGTGCTCCGCGCAGGATAGACATAATGTTTCCAAGATAAATCCTTGCGCCCGCAGAGCACATTAACCATTACTTTACAAACAAAATGATAACAATTTGCGGCCAATACGACCCAGAGAATATTTTGGCCTTTTTCTCTCTCTCTTTTTCTCTCTCTCGCTTGCTCGCTCTTTTGCTCTCTCGCTCTGTAAGCTGCTAAAGCCGGAACCACTTTTGGCTTAAATTGTACTATACCAATGCAGCTGGTTTAGTAGGGTGTGGTCCCTAACTCTCGAGACTTTATCCTGGATTACACAATATGGTAGTTGAATAACATTACTACCGGAGACGAGAGATCGATCATCGTGAAAAATTGTATCGGAAAGAGGCTTAAACGAATTCATAGGCTTCAGCTGCCACAGTATCCTATTTTTTAGATTTTCTGTTTTTCTTCATCTATTTATCCACTTCGGACTACCTCGAATATATGTATATTTACAGTTATTTTCATCGTAGAAGAGAAATGTTCACACACGCGATCGAACGTGCAAACTTCTCGTTCTCAAACTCGTCGCACAGCAAAGCTTGAAAGACTCGCTCCTTTGTTCGTGGTAGGCCAGGGACGAGGGTGGGTCTCTTTAGCGAACGTTGTGCTATAGGAACTCTGCATACCGTCATATCCACTCTCTGTCTCGCTGCCTATCGCACCATCCCCTATCCTCGCGTCCTTTTCTTTACCAACAACCGAGGAGCTTTTAGTGAATTATTGGCGTTTCGAACTTGGTTCCGTGCGGGTTCAGAATCCACGAAATTTCTGTCTTTGCAGTACGCGTGGAGATCCGCGACGATTATAGCTTCTTGAAATTAAGATTCCGTCCGTTTTTTTAATTAACACAGCGTCAATGAATTGACTATAATCTTGTTCAGCTATATATACTCATCACGGTGAATTCGCTTTACCGCAAGTCATTTGAAGCGTAATTTCTGAAACCGGAAGTCTGTAGGTACGAAGGGAGAGATAACGAGTCGTTTTTGGTGGGAAATTCATTTTTCGAAACTTTCTTAAATTTTGTCACGTAAAGTTCGCCCCGTGTGACTTGGTACAATGAAATAATGCAGCGAGGCGTGGCGAAGTCGAGGAAAGTTTTGGCAAGGCGGCGTGATCTTGCAAATAGCGGGCATAAATCAATAGGGCATAAAGCGGGGGTAACGAGAAATTGAAGGAGCCGACCCAAATGGATGTTCCCGATTAAGAGAAAAATCGTATATAAATTGAGGAATCGAGGAGGATGAAGTTTTATCTGTCTATTCGTTTGAAGAAACGAATTTCCGAATATGTGAGCCTACCATTTCAACTGCGAGTCACTTCTAAAACATCTTTGAAAGGGTGATTCCCCAACGACACAGATACACGGTTAACAAAAATCGACACCATATTTCGACGAAATTCTACCCTAAGTTATTTTCTGCGTTTGGTATAGCAGTACTAAGACACCTAATTAATACCGTTGGAGCATTCGCAATTTTGCCAATGAAAAAAACCGAAAAAAACATCCAACCCTTTCGGTGGGTAGGATCGATACGTTTTTTCAATTAGCGTAACGGCACCCTTCTTCACCGATAGCTTTCGCAACGCGATTCCCATCGGGAATTTCTTGTCGGCGTTCTCCAATGACGTCGCTAATAGTGCTGATTTTGTTTTTGTCATTTGGCAATCCCTTTCCATCCCTGGCTCATCGTCAGCTTTACCGTAACGTATTCCGGATCCTTGCTTTAGATACCTTGAGGCAATGATTTAACTGCAGTCGTGCTTAAAAGCCGATTTTCCTATGAGGAAGAATATTTCAATGGAACTATAAAGCTGACAGAACGAAGCGGAAACCTGTGTTTATCGCGGTGAAGCGATAGGGATCTGCAGCCAGGCAATTCTATCTCGATAATCAGGGATTACGTGATGGCGACGGGTGAGAGAGGTTGAAAGGGAGCTGTGCCGAAGCATCCCATATCCCAACACAAACATAAAAACTGTTTCCAAGCCACTACAATGACGGATCAGGCTGGGAAATAACCTTTTTGTTATTGGGACCCTGCGCGGTGACTTGCTGCCTCCTTTTGTGCCTTGTAGTACGTATAGAGACAGGAGGTCGTTCGAATAGATGGACGTATGAAAGCGATGTGATCTAGGAAAAAAAAAAAAAAAAATTGGATCGCCAAGTGATTCGTGTATTCAAACGATCTGTATAATTTTTCATCCCGACAAATTATTTTCATATTTTGATACTGTCTAGGTACCTACAGCTGGGAATATCTTCTTCCTCTGAATAGGTACCAATATCCATTACCTTTTACGTCAATAGTGAATAAAAAAATCACGATAGATAGCGAAAAAAATGTGTTCACAAACGAGGCGAAAAAAGGAGTAGGTATATGGTGGACAAGGGAATTGTTGAAGAAGCGAAAGAATGCATACCCTCAGATACAGATCCGCTTGGAAGTCGTCTGCAATTAAGGAAACGTACCAGCTGTGCCTGTTGCTTATAAAGTCGCATTCAAGTAACAATAATAGAGTGTAGTAGAACAACTGCGGTAGCTATACATAGTAAAAAACAACGAGTTTAGAACGGATAAAGAAAGAAAGGTCTTTGTAATGTACAACTATGTACCCCACGTACGTTTCTGCAGTTTCTATACTCGAATTAGCGCATGTCAGGCTGCTAGAGTAAAGTTTTGCCGCTGATGACCTCAGCTGTCCTAGAATACAAAAAATGTTGTCAGACAAAAAAATTATAATTGGAAAACGGTAGGTATAGTTGATCGAAGAGCAAACCTTATCAGAGAATAAAACATTGAC
Organism: Tenthredo mesomela; assembly: GCA_943736025.1. Classification (NCBI taxonomy): domain Eukaryota; kingdom Metazoa; phylum Arthropoda; class Insecta; order Hymenoptera; family Tenthredinidae; genus Tenthredo; species Tenthredo mesomela. Next base: position 31,613,774 of record OX031015.1, on the reverse strand, counting down.
TATAAAACTTAGGTGTGATCTGGTAAATGGAGTCACAGACATGTTATATGTCTAGTATAGATATGTTATGCACTGGTTCTATCGTTAATCGTTAATCGTGAGTTGAAATGTGCTGTGCCTTGCGACATAAACGGTGGCTCTGGTTGCAGGGTCGCAAGAATTGGTTGAGGTAGGATAACATGCGACGGGTAAAACTAAGCAAGTGATTAAATGGATGAGCCGAGTGCGAGTGCAAAAGGGTACCGCTGGTTAATAGAAATTTAATTGATCCTTTGGCTATGCGCATTGGAGCGTAATGCAAATTGGAGCGCTCCTCCCGCGATCGGTAGGAAGGACGGGAGGGCTTCGGTTGGGGGTGGCGATTCCCGCCGGCCTGCTGGAGCAAAGAGGGCTATAGAGGGCCCTGGAGTGGGCCGAGAGAGGGTATAGTGAACGCGTGTGGACACGAGGACAACAGCGAACAGCACTCTTGTCCCACGCGGCTCAGTTCACTGCTACACCCGTCCGTCAGTCTGACCGTCCATCCATCCACCATCCCTCTGGACTCTGACACCCTCCCGACGTTGAATTCTAACCGAACTGAAACACCCGCTTTTCGATCCCTCTCTCCTCTCTCTACTCTCTCTTCTCTCTCTTCCCTCTCTTCTCTTCTCTCTTCATCGTACCGATCCCCCTCGCTCTACCGAACCTCACTAATCCTCTCTCCGTACCAAAGCTCTCACACCGCCCACCCCCTCCTCACAAATGTATGTATATGTGTGTATGTATAGGTGTACAGCAGAGAGGCCACCGAGTGTACCTACCGCAATGGTGAACCCCGGGTTACACCATTAGGTAGCCTTAATCCAGTTATTTTCTAAATTGGAAATCTCGGAGATCAATTGAGACGCGATCGGTTTTAAGTTGGGGCAAATAACGCGAGGATTGGCGGCCACAGTATACGTGCAGGGGCTGAGAGCTATTGATTTGAACAGCTTGAATGGACTGCGTCGCATCTCCAATCTCTTCCTATTAGGGACGATGCGCGATGGTGTTGATAATCTGCTTTGATAACGTGTGATATTTCGAATATATCGCGAGGCTAGGAACTTTTTCCTATATAACAACTCATTATCGCAATCGCAGATATCGTTCAATATGTTTCGAATATTAAATACACCCCGCATTAGAAGTTAATTAGATGGATTAAAAAACGCAAGTCTATTCATTCAGAATGAATGCTGGTTGAATTTAAATCCACGTTTCCGATGATCAGTGCTAGTTGTTTTATTGAAAAAATATTTTAAAGTTTATTCGGTTCGACGTGGGAGTTCAAGTTGACTCATTAACGTATTTAATTATCAAGATAATCAGGGAATCAGGTTCGTAACGCGAAATTCAAAGAGAATTCAAAAAACTGAGAAGAGATTATTGAAGCAGATGGTCCTATAGTATCGGAAAAGTAAAAGGCCAATGCATGACTCTCTAATGTTTTTGGATTTTGTTGAATAATTTAAAGGTTCTGGACTGAGCAGTTGTAATTTTTTTCTCGTTTTCTATCGGATTCACTGCTATAGTTGAGAGAATTGTAGCGATCGGTGCATGGTTAGGTTTCGAACTTGAATTAACATTAAGGGACGGTTCGTAACTACCAGTCGTTTTGTTCGTATTGATTTCAATTAATTATTCAAGTCTACGACCTTTGGAATGGCACTTAATTATTAGCGGAGAGACTACGAGCACGCACACTCACTCTTTATCCGAAGGTCTATATTTCAGTTAAACGAACCGGAGTAATTTCGCGTCAGTAGACTTCAAAGATGTTAATGCTAAGCAAAATCTCCCTTCTCGGCAACGCCTTACTTTAAGCTTCTTAACATAGGTATGACGATCAATTTAATTTGTCTTTTGAAAACAGCCGCTCTTCTTAGCCAACCTTTATACGTTTCATCTCTTTGCCAGACTCCATACATCGTTTATCTCGTAGACGTTGCCCTCGAGTTCGACGTTAGAAAAACGAGCTTGCCGTTATATCCAGCCAATGCCCGAGGCAGTTTTACTCACAAATCCCCCTGGTCGGTGGTCCCTTGCCAGGTAATATTCTAGAGTTGGATTCTATTAATTTTCAGGCAAACATTCAAAGCCCACATCCACGTTCCATCCTCGGTCCCTACGGTCGGACGTGGGTGTCTCGATTCTGCGGTGGCGTGCCGAGCTAATTGCTGCCAGTTTATTAGCTGCCTCTTTCAGTTCGGTGTGAAAACTGGCCAAGTATTTATTGACGCGCGTCTAACAAACTCTCTGGCAGTATTCGTGCCAGGTATTTGCCACACCCAACACCTCGATGCATAATTAATTTCGCATTTCATTCCGTGGGTAACGTTAGAGCTCGTTTAACTAAATATGCTATAGGAAACCACTTCAACATTCATTGTTCTGTCATTAAGAGAATCGCTATTCGTGAAGGTAGAACTATTCACATCGTTTTAGAATCTAGAATGGAAATCTTGATGTTAGCTAGAAATTGTTATATATGCGTGATGTAACCAGCAGAGGAGAATATCACGAACCACATACCTGCAAATGTTAGTTTTGATACTTATTTGGAAATAATTAAATGCAATGCGTATGGTACATCAGATATTTATGCAAACCCCAAAATTGGCAATTACGGTTAACAACTGACCACACTGATCGATGGCAAACTATTGGCAACTAAAATGGTGACGGTACAGTAGCCAATATGGTACTGCACTGATTTTGAGTATCGTTTTCAGCAGTCGGTCCAAGTGTCAACGTGAGTTCACTGCAGTTATAAAATAGCCAAAAAAGTTCAGTTTCGTTGAATCTTTTTTCTTGTAATATATTATCATTACGAATATAGAGAGACCTTGCCTCAATCCTCCAATTTGAAAGGCATTCCACATGAAATAAGACGGCAATAAAGCTGTAACCTGTTATATTCTATCCTGTAAGAAATCCAGCATTTTTTATTCGCTGGCTTCATTTCTTCGGTAGCGTACATGTGAGAATTATTCTTCTGTAGAATAACTGCCTCCTGATGCAGATGTTACGAGCAAAGCCGATTGGCAAAACAGATCTTAAATATTGTTATCCTAAAAGCTTCAAGAATAAATTTATCGAGCATGCGGTCTGAAGTATGAATAGGAAGCACGAACAGTATAATATATGAAATCAAAAGTTATTAACTTGATAAGTAACCGAATATGTAGTTCGACAGTATGTGAGGATAATCTCTGGTTAGCATATTCCATTTCTGATGGGGTAATACTTGAAGAAAGTGCGATATCTGAAACTATTGAAATTTAATGCCTATTCCTCGGTAGTAATCATGATATATAGAAATATGTAGATATTGATCCCCTGGAATGGCTGAACAAAGATGGTGAAGCTGTAACATTGGAGAAGAAACAGGCATATTATGGTAAAGCATAGTTAGAACCAATGGTCTCTTTAAATGTCTGCTGCAGTGTTGCTGTTTCTGTGGTCTACGGTCCCGTCAATAAAACTATGGAAACTAATCTTGCCAAGTTGATTGGCTTTAGGGGCTAGTAAATGAGATACATTGTCTAGTATGAAGATTTGGCCCAGGGAAGGGCCTCCTCTTAGTTGCATTTCCAGACCCCAGTACCTTCAGGAAAATGATCAAAGCCAATTATGAACTTACAGCCATTCAAACCAATAATTCGAACCATGAAAGTCCAAGGAGAAGAAATCTGTTAGCAAATCTGTTAGAAATGTATATACCTAAGTGGAAGTCGGGTATACCATCCAATAATGGAATACGCAAGAAAATAGTGAAAAATTGTGAAAAATGTACAAATATAAAACACTCATGCGAGAGATCATATAAAAGGTTTTTTGTAAGACTGTATGGAAAGTTCTTACTTTGCGTACCGAAAATTGATTCCTGATGATCTTACAAAGTGTGCGGGAATCAACAATCCCGCATGGATAAATCGACAAAGTGTGCGGGAATGTTGATGCATGGATCAATCGACAAAATGTGCGGTAATCAACATTCTCGCACACTTTGTCGATTTATCCATGCGGAATGTACACAAAGTGCGAACTTCCATACAGTGTTACAAAAAATAGTACATGATACACGTGCGGGTTGTTGATTCCCCATTCCCCAACTTTTCGCACTAGTATCATAATATACTATTTCTGCCTGATTTCTGGTATATAAGAAACAGCCGGGTGAAGTGACAATTACGGGCAATTTTCTGCATTCTTACGATAGATGTAATTCTCATTGCCTTATTTGAGACCTTCGGTTACATATGTCTCTATAAAACTGGAGATTTTATTAATTTCTCTGATTATATCAAAGGAATGAACTTTGCTTGTTATATGTAAATATGGACGTACAAAGTACCTACCCTCCAGGTATCTAGCGTGTGTTGAAAAGCTGATTGTGAACCTTAGAGCATTTCTAGGTACATACCTGCATATATCTCTATGGAGATATATTTGTGCTATACACATACCCATACACGAAATTAGACACATACGTATCCACACATAGATGTGCACGTCACGTGCGAGTGCCACGAAGCTGAGTCACGTGTTTCTCGAGTTCTGACTCCGGTCTCACGGGTGGTTTCAATTCTTGAGGCCAAAGACCGAAAGACGAAAGCAGTCATGTAATTTGATTTTGACAAAAACGCAGAATTATTTCATGCCAATGAGAAATAGTAGTCAGCAAAATGCACAATAAAGATATATAGGACGTTGTGGCGTCAATTTATCTTCACGGAAATAGATAGAAGAATTAGGCACATCAAAATCATTTTTTTTTTTTCATTTTACTAAAAATAAGTTTTGAATAATTAGAGATGATCTGTTTGGGTACCAGAATCTCAGTATTTTCGTGCAACTTTCACAATGATGAGATAGTAACTTGCGACAGTGATTGTCAGACGATGGCTAAACCTCTGATGTAACACTGAAGCTGGATGTGATTGATTATTTTGAGATCCTTGTTCAGATCTTGTAACTGTCAAGTATCGGGAATTGCGTTATTCACAGGAAATAATTGGTTTGTCTTTTATTTCTCATCAATATAATATGAAATTGGAAAGTTACGAATACGATCGTATTGTGTAAGAGGATTGTGACGTTATTCCGTGGTATTTTAAAACAGAGAATAACTCGTCGGATTCACAAGGTTCTTAAAATTTAGAGATATTTTATACACAATATATAAAACAAAATTCTATTAGTCATCTTGAATTGCTCTTTATATAAATCCCATCCCCATGGCTTCCGCTCACAGTGTTGCTATTACCCCAATTATATACATGGGTTATAAAGTGCGCGATGTATGAAGTATTCGAGCGTGTGAACTGCAGTTATAAAAGACGGAATACGGCATTGCAGGTTTTGCGAAAGGTGCGAAGCAGCCCAATACTACTGACGTAAATTGGAGAGTAAAAAGGCCAGGAATAACAGCAATGGACAAAATAAACGAAATCGCAATACTAACTATACGAATTGCGAAGTTTCTGATTCTGATACATATTTATTGCATGATATGGTTATTTACATCTCAGAATGGTAGTGACAATTTGAAAATTGAAGTTTAATGAAAAATGCATTAACGCAATGGTATGGATAACACGTACGATAACGTTGTAATATGTTTGCGATGGAATAGGTAGGATTGAAGTTCCGGTTAGTTATTTGACGTAGACTTTAAAGTCAATTCGTTTGGGGGTTTAAAAATAAAAATTGCTTCATCGCAATATTCCAAAGCACGGATCTTTTCACAGCCAAACTTCATACCGCTAAGGTTCGTTACCGGATGCGTGAACCAAATACTTATATACGACTTGAGCCTAGAGGATTTTCAAACTTTTGTTCTGCAAATCCTTTAAGCCGAAAAGTTTTTTTTTTTTTTTTTTTGTTTTTTTCTTGTTTTTCGTTCACCCAGCGATCAATAATGTCACGTAGGTATATAAGAAACACTGTAATCAAGAAATTAGACCAATAACGTCATGAAAAGTTTTCAGAGGTAAAATTTTCGCGAAAAAACCAATTACCCTAATCTTCTAAATGATGAAATTACAAGAGCATCAAAAAAGTAAAAAGTAAGTTTACACAAATTTGAAAGTTTCATGCTTCTTCCCTGCACCCTAGCTCTTATCGAAATACCCTTATTAATGATAATGAAATTCACGATGAAGATATCGGTGTGTATATATTATGTATTTTGTATCGCAGGATCTCTGCGATCTCAACTACAACAGGGAGATTAAGTTGATTTAGTACTTCTAATAAAAAATTAATCATCAAGGACTAGGAAGATACTGAAAATTTAGGAAACCTCATGGTCAAACGAGACCCTAATGACGACTCACAAAACTTCTCTTTACTACGCAGGGTTCCGTACATGGTTAAGCTTTTCCTGTAATAAAAAGGACAGTTATATATAATATATATGTATATTTTTGACAGTGTAGATCGTAGAACCCTATTTTATTATGAATTTAATGTAGATCTAGACCGGTGTGGGAATATGTTTTACAAACATATACCAACCGAGCTGTAGACGGACGGAGGAAGACATTAAAACGAGTCTTGAAAGTTATGACGAATTATTCACAGCTGATAAACTCCAGGCCTGTTTCGGTGAACGTGATATACGAGTGGTTTGACAAAGGGGATGGCTTTGGAACGTCAAATCAATACTACATTTTCTTGCTATGATTAGAACGTTCTATATGTATAGCGCGAGGAGAGCAGTGCAGCGGCAAGCTTCCTGATAGAATGAGAAATGTGTAGTTTGAGATAGAGGTTCAAGATTTTATTTCTTATATAAAAGTTTGAGAAAACTAAAGTAAAGCTGTCAATGAAATTCACCATATTTTACACATTCCATAAACGTAATTCGATTTCTTGATAAATTCACTTAGACCCATTAATTTTCATCGTTTCCAGTCGGTGGCTTATATTACGTTTTATACCAATACAGAAATTTTAAATAGCCAGGTAGGTACCTGGAATACTCTGTTTCCCGGTCTTAGAAAAATAGATGAACACAAATAAAAATCGTTGAAATACTTTCGTTCGATCGTATCGTTGAAAAATATTATTAATTCTCAAGCTAACAGAAACAAGGTATATATTACTTAACAGTAGAAAACAAACGTCTAAAAGGAGGAAGCGAAGCAATTGAGCGGATATTAATTTGGCACGGTGGGTAAATTTGGAAAAACAGAATAACCTCTTCCGCATTCATTTCCCAGTAAAACCCGCGGATGCGGAGGAGACGCGGTAAGCATTCTCGCGGTGTATAGCAAAATGAATTTACCACCAGAACGTCGCATCATGGCGTGACTGGCCGAGTCGGAAACCTATAGAGCTTTCCACTCGTGGAAGTTTGATGTTGAATTGATTGGGTGGCGGGTGTTTTTGGGGTGGAAAATAGGGCAGAAGTGACGAGGATCGGGGATCGGGGATCGGGGATTGGGGATGGAGAGGGTCACGCAATATTCCCCCATTGAAAGTGAAACAAAATGCTGTAGAAATTGCATGAAAGTTTTAACATTCCGAGCCTGGATACCTAATGCGTGATTGATTGTCGCTACTCCGAGCTCGGAGAAACTATTGTCTTGAAAGTGGTATGGCGATGGTCTGACGGTGAGATTAGAGGCGCATAATGGACCGCGCTAATCGCTACACGACGCCACGTAGCCAGATTAAAGAATAAAAAGGAATCGTACGAAATCTTTGCTCCCAACGGAAGTCCGTCGGCATTAACCACGGCTCCTACACCAACGGCGAGATTACCTTCCTTGGACAATAAAAATCAGGCAGAGTTTAGTGATGCGAAGAGCCCCGTGCCCGTGCCCGTGCCCGTGCCCATGCCCATGCCCTCGCTGGTAGGTCGTCAGCGACAACTTTACTTCTTCCATTAATCAACCTTCCTACTTTCGTTGCTTCTAACCCGGGGTGTACGCTGACGCGTTGTATAGTCACGTTGTTTTCTTGCTTTTAAAGATAACGTTCTGAAACTCGTGTTAACTTATCTCCTTCCACTGCACCAACGTCTCCACCACGCGCACCACTTTTTACCATTTTTCTTATAACATTATCAAAAAGGATCCGAGCCTTATTGCTTTTTAAACTGACGTATCTATTCCAATGTTTCCAAACTATCTGCATATACATATATAATACCTACCTACGTTACAAAAATATATATTTGAATCGCACTTTACTCTCGCTGCACTCGACATTTTTTTTTAAACGTGTCGTACAATAATTTCATTACCTAATTCCTGTCATAATTAATGTCAGAAAACTGAAGATTAGAGATGAATCGCAGAGGCGGTAAGCGGATGTGGGTTTTTCTGCATCTGATTTATGCCGAGTTCTGATATTGTTAGAGGGTCGAGGAAGTAACCTCATGAATCCTAAACAACCTACTTATCATTTATACCTGAAGGAATGAGTTGGATGAATAACAAACCACTTATATTGTGATTTTAGGTGGTATTCCTTTTTTTTTTCTTTCTTTTTTACGTTTCATCTTTCTTTCTTTGTTTTTTTTTCATTTTAACCGAGCCTATACAACCGTGTAATCACTAATTACTAGCAGTGTTTTTTGAATGGAAATTAGACGAGGGCGGAAAGAAAGAGGATCGATACACTTACATTTAGGGCTGAATTATTATTCCAGAGGAGAATTAAGCTGGAATGAATGGAAGCGGGAAACCAGGCAACAGACTCCTCCCGCGGGAAGCTGCTAATAGCGTTTAAGAAAAAGGAATAATTAAGAAGAAAATAATGAGATTGGGGAGACTGAAAATAAAAATTTTTTTTCCCCTGCATCTGCAGTTCCAAGGTAAGAGGAAATTATTATTCAGGAGATAAACGTCCGATTCCATTAAATGCCAATTACTGAACTAATTATTCTTTTCTAGGATAGCCGTAAAGTATTCTACAGTTTTCTTACTTCAATTATATACCTACTTATACCTATACACCGCAATAACTTTAACAAACGTTTCTTCAAAAGCTGCTTTAAAATATCGTGGAAAAGAAATGCGAATAAAGCTAACAATTGAAAACTTAGAATGAAGGAAGAGAAATAAGAAAAAGAAAGAAACAAATAGATTATATTTCTTACATATTTTAACTCTCACTTTATGGCTATATAATTTCTGGTATGGCTGAGTCGCGGCACGGGGGTGGGTGGGTCCCGTGGGATGCTGTTATTAAGATGTTAAACAGATGTTATCGCATGTAGGTTCGTGAGATTAAATCTATGCCACATATGTAGATGTATGCGTGAAACTACGAATATCGAATCACCAAGGCGATTACTAATCTCATTACCTACTGTTACGTGTTACTATACCCTGCCATTACCGTTGCCGTTTCTATTGCCGCACTATTACCATAGGGAAATGCAACTGGGAATAGGTACACAAGATTCTAGGAACAGATCCATGCGCCGATTTGCATTGATTTTATACAAGCAAGTATATATGTGTGTATGTAATATGTACATTGTTACATACTCCAGTTATTTTTATCGTTGAAAAAAAATCTGGAACTTCAAGATTATCAATTACTTAATTCGAAGAGGTATTTGAAGACTGCAATATCGTAGTGGGTTATATAGCTTTACCGATCCTCCTATCTTGGAAAAAGTTTCTTTCCTTTAATTAAAACTAAATAACACTGGCAAACGTACTTGTTAGTTGAAGATGGCTATTAGGGAGATAACAAATAAAAGTCTATCGCACCCCGAAAGGTTGGAAAAAAAAAATCTGATTACAACCGTTCTCAAGTTTATTCTATTATATTATATAGGCATGATTTATTCAAATAGTTGCGAGAAAAATATAAAAAGAATCCAGCATATTTTCCAACAGTTGTTATATATATATTATAAATATGAAAGGCTGTAAACTTAAGAATTGAATCGTAGAAATATGAAACGTTCCCATTAAATATCCCGGATCGTGAGACCTACCTTCTAACTGGACGGTCTAGAAATAAAACAAATTAAACTAAAAGTACTAGAACTTTAAGCACCGAAACTTGAATAATCAGAACTGCTATAAGCTCTCACTCCCAGCTTCTTAAAGGATGGCAATGGAGTCTTGCCAATGTTAACATTTTCATAACTTTATTACAGAATGAAAAAAACTGTATCAAAATTCATATCGTCTGCAGTGAGCATTAGGTTTTTAGACATTTATAATTTAGGGGATGAAAATAAATTATAGAATTCTGAAATTGTTTAGGAATTAATCACTTGTACATTAAGTTATATGGGCGCTATATTCCTATACTTGGACATTGGCTGAACAAGCATTTCGGATATAATAGTATAATTCCGCGGCCTATACGTCTATGCCGGTATATCAAGGCTAATTACGATGCCAAAATTTAATTAACTAGTCACTGTAAGCCTCAAAGGTTGAACCTTATCCGATTGATCATCTTCAAAGCTCTGTGTGTATTCATCTGAACAACTAACAAGACAGAATACATACCTACTGGCTACTTGACATGATGAGGAGGATGATCAGCTCTATTCAGAGATCGCACGATTATCTGTAGAACATATTCTTTGTTTGAATTCTCTGATGATAACTTCGGTGTTAAATAGTGAAGAGAGCTTAAAGCTCGTACGTTAATAGTATACCTGCATATTCAAAGTAAACTGTGAACCGACGTGTGATTTGAATGTTTCCCTAAAGATAGCGTGTGGAAATTTACAAAAGCAAGCGTAAAAATAAAAGGGAGAAAACTAACTGGAGTAAAATTGAATGCGAATAAAACTCGGTTGAAATCGTTTGACCGTGGGTAAAGAAAAGCGATGACATTTGTAAGATGCCAAAACCTTTGACTTTGTAAAAAGTTGTTGGAGTGTCTTGCAATCTGAGCCAAAATAGCGGTGATATCAGATCACAATAGGGACACAATGGGCGCTGGAGGCGGATACGCGGTCGGCACTTAAAGAAATTGGCTGCTGGGTCCCCTGACCCACGCGTCAACCTTACAGGGTAGTTTCGAACTCGAAGAGACCAGGTGGCCAAACGCGAGACTTCGGACTTTTCACTGTTCCTCTCGCCTCCACAACTCGCAGCCCTTACCTTTCTCCCCTTATTCTCGCGTCACATTCTTTTTTTTTTCTTTTTTTTTTTTTTTTTTTTGTAATTTCTTTCGTTTTTTTTTTTTTTATTTTATTTTTTCTTCTTTCTGCTTTAACTAAAAGTTACGGCACCCTAATAGCCCTTATAATTGCAAATTCTGTTTAACAGCGGTAACATAGAGTTGTTTGAAAAATCTGGAAAAATATATAAGCATTAGTATACCAATTACGACTGCGGCATATTACACCAGAATCAACATTTCGCTGTTAGGGATAATTTGCCGAAAGAATCAGTTCGCCCTTTTCCGAATACAGATCTCAGGCTAATGCTCAAACCTAATTATCAGCAAAGGGATTTCGCCGAATCTAGTAGGTAGGTATAAATAGTTTTCAAAGGGAGAATCCAGCGGACACGATGTCCATGTGTGACATTTTAATTATTTCTATGAAGGCTATTTGCTGATTTTTTTTAAATATAAAACAGGATATGCGGCGTTTCAGTCACTCTAAAGTTTCAGAATTGCTAATATCACGTAGAACTAAATCATGACACGTATCACCGGAGCTGACAGCGTTTAAAATCCTTTCAAAGCGTTTGGCTATACATGGGTTGATAGTACATATTGCTATTAGAGGTTTATTAATATTACGAGTTATAATGTAACGACGAAAGTTAAAATAGTTTGCCAATACCGATACGAGTAGACAATTAGTAGGAAAATCATTGAGCTCGAATAATTTCGACAAGTATTTCACAGCGTTTCGAACTATCGTTTTGTATGATAAAGGGAGAATTTCATATTTAGACCAGACGCGTTATCCAGAGAATTTATCCCTATCATCTCATAGCGGTTGACTAAATAGACTTGTGAACATGTGTGCTAAAATATACAATAGAATATTCAGAATTGTGTTTTAGAATATTCAGATTTCTATAATTAGCAACAATTGAACGGTACTCCGATAAATTATAATCTTGTATTAATTATGGAATACATAAGTAATCGAGCTGATACTTTGATATATTTTTTAATAATAAAATCAACAGTTTCCATTAGAATTCGAGTGATTTGGAAATCAGTCTACTGTGCGCTAGCGTAAAAGCTTGAGTAAAACAAGAGAGCAAACAAACGGCTTACCTTAATTCACCTAAACGCTTTTTGCAAGCTCTAAATCATTCGAAGTTAACCGTCCATTGTAGATTTAATACCGACTGTAGGTACGTGTCACAACTCCAGAAGCAACGATCCGTAAAATTGGTTTTCACAAAAAGAATTTTCTAAATACGAAGACGCTCTGGGCTTGGCGGAAGGTGTAGGTCGATGCAGGGAGAACGAGGCGGAGAGAGAAGGAGCTATGTAAATCTTACTTAAAAATTGCTTTGGAGAAAACAATGAACGTGTACCAGACATCTGCAGGGGCAATTTTTTAAGTTTTTAGGTCTACACCGAGCCTGAATCTCACGCTTGACTTGCGGCTGACATACCATATTTAATGAGTTTGCTACGGCCACCTTTCATCCCTGGTATAAGGGACGAGGAGATGCCGTTGCCTATGGTAAGTCACGGTAAGATCAGGCGACGGGATCAAAGCCCGGCAAGTGTGTTATCCGCTCGAAGTGTCCCACGAGCGTGCTAATGCTAGTTTTATCACCTTCCCTGCAGGTTCTTCCTCCATCCGCAACTCGGCAACTCCACGCTTTCCCATTTCCTTTCTCTCTGACAGTGCTATCCTTATTCAACGTCGACTTCTTCTGGATTCTTCCTGCCGGGTATCGGTTCTCTCTCTATTTTTCTCCCTTTTTTGAAAAAAAGAAAAAAAAAAAAAAAAAAGAGCTAACAAAAAACCAGCCGAAGACGAGAACGCGGCAGCGCAGGAGCAGCCTACCGCCTAGGTGTAGCGTTCCGTGGTTGATGCATGGTGTGACGTGACCAACACCGGTTCACCTCGTTTCCGCTTTTCCCAGCTGAATAATGTTCGTTTAAACGCTCGCGGCAACAGTTTTTCTTCGAATATCCTCTCCCTGTTCTCATCCCTCTCTGTACGCTCTTCACCCACGCGCTGAATAATTAGTACAAACCGTCACCCTACACCCTACACGTGTGTCATCCTGCCGCCCTTTGCCGCGATTCACAAGCACGAATTTGTTTGAATTCACAAATTTATTTTCGGAGGCCACACTGTTCGTTTCGCACCCACGTAAGCGGGAGGGTGTTCCGAAGGCTGTGCTCGAAAGTATACAGCAGCTAGCATCCCCTATGGTCAGTTCTCTTCCCTTCAATTCGAATCTCGAAATACAAAAGCGTCAAGTGAATTCTGATTCTCTTCGGCTATTTTTTGACGATTCATTATAAATTTTCATCCACTGCTATAAATGCTAAAGTAATTTGGGAATTCATCAATAAACTATACAGTTGAACAAAGTGCATATATATTGTTAAATCAAAATTGCAGGTGTATATTTATTTTTTCGTCCAAATAAAACGTGTGTATTTTTATAAAACGAAGCCATTTAAAAATTGAAAGAAATATTTGTGTGTTCGAATTGAAAACTGGTACCTTTATCCCAACTACCCAGCAATGTATGTATCTCCACCCCGATGATTAGTAGCGATGAAAGAAAGACGATAAAAGAATACTAAATCATTCGATTTCGTTTCCCTTTGCACAAGTGTAGAGTATATAGAATATAGATACGTGTATGTAGATATCCACATATGTTCAGCTTTATACACACGTGGGGGGAGCACCTGGGCGCGATTAAATCGAAGGGATGAGTATACGCGGTCGCTTTCATATCCATTGTACGCGCGTTGCATGCATCGACGATAGCGATTGTTGGGCATGAAAATGATTGTTTTCATCGGAAAAAGTTCGGTAGGCTTGATATGCTCGTCGTCTACATTGAGTATATATATATGTACTATATAGCCTCGTTCCCCGCGAAACACACCGTTGATAATTTCGTTCGAATTTTATCATCACACGCTTGACTATTCCATCGAATCGTGGGCACGTATCCGTTGGCGAGATACTCCGTGGTGAGAGAACGCTGAGAGGGTGACATGGGGTTGAAATCGGGTGGAGTATAGACAAAGCTGGCAGTGAGGGAAAACAGTGGATCGTGTCCCGGAGCTAGGAGCAGCTAAATTTATTTCCCTTCCTGGGTGAACTACGCTAGCCCGATAGTATAGGCATGCGTAGTGCTTTTTCCGCTCAAAGTACTTCCCAACTTCAACACGTTCGAGATACGTCGATTGGGGCAGTTGTTGCCCGGAGAACCATACTCCGATAGCAGTAGGTACGCTACGCGATTGAAAGCTTGCGGATGGGTGTGCTCGGAAAGAAGATTGTTAGCTTTGCAGATTCTATACACCGACCGTTGTTACTCATGTACTTCACAGTAACAATGCCCCCGACCTATAACAAACTTCACTTGGAAATTCCTCACCAGTGAAATATCGGAAAAGATTGCAACGTATCTCTGCTATAGGTTGGTCCAAAAAAAAAAAAAAAAAAAAAAAGGAGCTTGACATTTTTCATTTTCCACTATATCAATGTCGACTTTGGTGCCAATCCGCAGACAAAAAAATCTGTCTAAAGCTGCGCCAGGATCGAGTAAAGTTCACCGAGGTCGCATGAGAGTATCAAAGTTACAAATTCAAATAAATTTTATAGTGCCGTGTGTTGTCGAGCATCGGCAGAATGCGTTCTTACGATTCAAGAGTCCTACCCTCAAGACATCATTCAACCACTAAATGCAATATTTCCGTGTTGCACTGTAGTATTTGATTCTGTATGTCGCAGAATTCTCTGATGTAGGCAAGAATTTCGAGTGGGGCACTTTGACTAGTTGAACTTAATAAAATCGTATCCAAATTCTCAGAGTGTTTTCACACTTGTACACGTTTATTCAGATCGTGAAATAAATTTTTTCCGTCGACTTTTCACTTTAATGCTCATAACTTGTTCAGCTGAGACTATTTCCTATATTCGTAGATCATGGGGTGTGAAATACAGAGAAGATCTTGAAGTGCGAGGAAGACGCAAATGCACGGTGTTAAACCGACGCTTAGGGTATCACAGATCGCAACTCTCGAACTCTCGAAGATAATAACTTCACTCCATCTTAGATAATTGATTTGAACTCTCGAGTAATTAGCTGACGAGTACCGGGGCTTTGCGCCTCGTTTCTACTCCCGTATACCCCGGTTAGCTTGCTTCTTGCCTCATCTCTGATCCCCTAAGGCATGTTTCCCTACCTTAAAGTATCGGGGATTTCGTAAGCTTCCTCCTCGTCATCATCGTACTCGTCGTTTTCGTTGAAATCGACCGAAACTATTGAACGCGTGAAACATAGCTGTTGTTAAATGTTGTCCAACTCGGAGCGTGAACTCCGATCCCTCGTAATCCATGACTTACCATTGAAATCCGATTCAACTTGTGAGATTTGCGAGCCGAGCCTGACGTCCGATAAACAGAATATAAACTGGCATCATCCTCTCAGAAAAAAGACTCTCACAAAGTTGTATCGCAGAAGTGTAGATCTCCAAGAATCTTTTTATACAAATCACATCGTGTGTCTTTAACTTACTTTCAAGATAAACGTGAAGTTTGCAAATTTGGTATATTATATTATTATCAGTGAGTGCTTTATCATCCTAAAAGTCAAATACTTCATTTCACATCATATCGATGTTATTTAATATTTTTCTAGGCATATTCGTTTACCACAATTCTAATTATCTGCTGGTACATCGATATGCTTTACTCCACCAGCTTGTATTTCAAAACTTCTGCATCACTTCTGTCAATGAACCTGTACCTATAGATATCTATGAAAACATCAGCTTTATTGTAATTCATGATTTCCAGTCAATCCACTGAATTTACAAATGGATGAATAAATACATTAGTGGATATCAAATCTCCAAACAAAAATACCCTAGTGCCAAATGAGTTCTTGGATAACTGTAGGTTAATCCTGTAATAGATTGTATTACGTATGCATGTCTAGAATGCAGGACAAATCCGGCAAGACCTCAAAATCCCTGTCTTATTATAGTTGAAATCTCTTTATACCGGAGTCAGGATGTCACTTGGTCCATCTCGAGTATATATATATAAATAAAAGGCCATTATTTCATTACAGCTAATTTGAGACTTGATCGGTCGCCCTCGTCGGTGGGCCATAGAAAGCAATGAGGTGGTGAGAAGCCTGGCCTCCAGGACCCTGTCATTATGCGGACACCGCTAGTGAAGATTAACGAGCTCCTAGAGCTCGAGGTCCAAGGGAAATTAATAATATTTTTTTCCTCTACATATACGAAGCCCGTAACCGAGGTGAGTTATACTTGAAAAGCATATCAATCCATAGAAATGAACAACTTTTCCCTCCATCAAATTGAAGTAGGTACATTAAATCGTATGCATTACTTACGCTTCGAAAATAAGTTGCACTGACTCTTCGAGATGAGGATCTCGGCTATCAGATAAGCAAAATAAGGTATTAGGTGAAAAGAAAAACTCTTATACGTATTAAGCGCAGTAACGGTGTTCCCATTCGGAATGGGGTGAAATATCGTCTTCCTATGAGAGCGCTGCTGGCGGTAGAATACTATCGCTTTCCAATATGGGAGAAGAAACTGAAAATATTGTCCCCAGTGCGGCACTTTTCAGACCATATGGTGACCGACATATATCATATTAGAAGCCAATTTTTAACTCCGTAAGAGCACATTTCACAGAAAGTGGTGTTATAAACTCGCCGCTAAAATCCAATGAATTGATGGAGGGGTTTAGGGCAATGCTGGGGGACTCGGGTTTCGTGCGGGTGCGACTTTGCCGTTTCTGGTTTCACGCGAGGTCCGTCAGCCCCGTTGGTGAGAGGAAACTACCGTAATATCTTAGGGTAGAGAGAAGTGGTATACGCCATGATGGAGTCCGGCGGTATAGGCGGCCGTAACCAGCCCAATCGGTATTCTTACACTCTTCCTTGGCAGATACGTGGAAAGAAGGATTTCGATTCTCTTATAAAATTTGGAATTTTTTCTGCACGTAAGCGGCTCTCGCATAGTACACGCCGATAAGAGGGCTCAATTTAGGTTGAAGGTTTTTCTGATTTTCCGCTTCTCTTCTCACTACCCCTTTTCTTTTTTTTTTCGGCTTTCTGACATCTCGGGAATCTATAGCAGTTTCCCAAATTATTCATATATCAGCAAACAGTTCGAAAATATAAATCAACGTCACTCGCCAAAAAAATTTATCCACAATTCCTAAATTTAATCAACGAATAAATGTCATTTCTATTTCATAAAACCAGGTACACCATATCCTAGAAAATTTCATCATCTTAGCTCCAAAATTCATTATTTTACCTTCCAAGTAGGTATATACACGCACTTCTTCATCCACGGGCGTCTTGTTGCTTTCCCTAGTTCTTAGCTGGCTTGGTCTAATGAAACAGCGCATCCTCTTTCCGGGTCGATTAATCTATCTAAGTACCGCCTCTGCATTGTTTAAGGATGTGCAAAAACTTTGAGTCAATTTTTTTTTTCTTTTTCTCTTCCCTCTATAATTGTACAATTATTGGGTTTTCATTTCTTCAACATGCTATCTGACAGCGGTTAATTTACTTGGGTACACTTATCGATAAAATCAGACCCCGGAGCTTTGAACTTATTCTCGATGATTAAACTACACATCTAAAACACGGATATATTTTACAGAGCGAAACTCAAACGAAAATGAGAATTCATGGAGCCGTATACCTACTAGCTAACAAAGTACTCGAAACTTTTTCAGAAGTTGAGAAAAAAAAAAAAAATAAATAAAATAAATAAATATCAAAAAACATCTCAAACTCACGGAAGCTTGGATTTATTTACGCGGTGCGTTGTGATTGCTGTATAACCTGAACCACCGTTTCAATTATTGAGTTTGGATTTTCCAGGATTTACAGCGTATAACAACCAAAAATAAAAATGAAATTAAGTTTGTGGTTGCGAATGGTATACATGGCTACGCTTCGAAAGCGTCATTATTATTTGCTCTAGATATAAAATTTCGCTAAAATATAAAATGGTTTATTAAACGAATTGGATGCGTTCTACACGTTTTAAAAGAACGTAGTATACCTAGGTACGATAACGAATTGAATTTTCAGTATTTGTAAACTTTTCAACCGTCAATTAATTATTTTTCTTCCAAAACTACTCATTATAATTTATATAATATATACCTAGAGTTTATCAATAATTAGATTGAGAAACCGGCGATCTTGCCGATGATAATTAAACTTTGATTTATAAAGTTTCTGATTTCGATAAAGGAACCAACTTTGCAATCTGATAATTGCCGGAGCACTATACGTGTTATTCGATACTTCGGTTCGAATAAACTTAACAAGTTTCCCGGTAGAGACGAATTAGTCGTCCTGCAGTCCACGAACTAATTGTATCTGCTAGCATCCACAATCGATTCTTCATCTTTCAGTACTCGAGGGGACGGAAAATCTGTTCCCAGTGGTAAAGCGTTATTCGGTCAGGCTCGCTCGAGTTAACTTCGTTTGATTCGAGGAGGAAGTCTGTGACAATCTCATTACTCTTTATAAATAGCCCGCAGTTTGATAGTAGAGAACAAATCAAGAATTTATAGAGAAATTCGAGCGTTGTTATTACAACAGAAAAACATGACTTCACTCGCTCAGTGTTACGTTTCACAAGAAACATGTGAATTAGTTAAATCGTCATCAAATCTATTTCCGTTCAATCGATACAACCCTCATTATCCGAGGATAATTTCATATTGCACATTTTTCTCAATTTTGCAATTGGTTCACCTAAAATCTATGAGAGTATGACAGATCGAACGAAATGGCTGATAATTTTTTGATATTCCAAATGATTGAGTAAAAAAATTCGAGTCCTTATTCGCATTCGAGTAAATGATGTGAAATAAAAACGAAAAAACAAAAAAAAAAAAAATTGTTGATTAATACCCGGCGTACATTATGAAATATACAGAATGATATATCCGAGGGGTGGTTTTATGAAATGCTTTGAACAACGCGAGGAGATTTGGTATATGAAAAAGGGTGAAGAGATGTAGCCGATTTCTCCTTGTGTAGGAAACAGTTTCTCATTTTCCCGAAATAATTTGTAGCTATGTGGTGCTAGTACTCGTATTATACGAGGCACCTTGTCCGACGTAACGTATATTGTTTTATTCAACGCTAGTTGGCTGTGTTCACCTTCCTCGGAGCTGGTTATCCACACTAAAACCCACTGTACTTCTACTTCTACCTCCCCGCGTCAATTATCCTCCCTGGTGGTCCAGAAATATTCGGCCCACTTCGCAACTGGCCCCAGGGTTTGCGGTGCAGTCTCATAAAAGGACCTCATACAACCCAGACATCGCAATCTGCGATTAATTTGTGACTCTCTAACATATTCTTGAGAGTACAATGCATGCACACTGGTCGTATATCGTATATATAGCTTATCGGGAATTCCTAATGCCTTGCCAATTACGATAACGTCTTCTTTGGTAACAAATGTGATTATTGGTTATATATTTCAAGAATATTGTACCTAACTAATGGCTCTTAAAGTCGATATATGGTATCGTTAAGATTATTTCATTAGATTTTGGTAAGTAATTATGTCCAACATAAGTATTATATAGTATAGTATGATATTACAGCCATATAATGTATTATGGAAAGATGAGTTTCGTACGATACGTTCTATATTAAATAGTTCAGTTTATAGAATCTTGGGATAAACGAAATTCACGATTTTCCTAATTTAACCCATTTCTAACAATCTTCTCTCTGTTGGGATCGTTTCGTTTCATTAACCATTAAACGAAGCTAAATGGAAGGCCAGAGGTGACGTGATATCTACTTGCAAGCAGCTATATGTGTATAATAAAATAGCTGCACTAATTGGCTGCTGATTTATTTCTTCCACACCTATTATTATTATTCAACAGTTTTTCTTCTTCTTCTTCTTCTTCTTCGCTTATTTATTTTTCATGATACTATATAAGCAAAGTACCAAATACACATCGAACCCTTTACTACTTTATACTTATGCGACTGATCTGCTAATGCACATCTCATATACATCTCCTGACCAAGATTAGAAACTAGAAATAGCAAGATTGTGGTAATTCAAATAAGTCGTGACGAAACTTGACGCATATCTCGTCTCTCTGATGTGTATTCTTGGTATTTCTATCTTCGAATTCTACTACTCAGGAGTTTCGCCTAATGTCGTGATATATGGGGTGTGTATTAGCAGATGAGTCATGATATCGACGTATTTCGCAACTGCGTTACACATGGTCTACTGCGAAAATGGCGATATGCCCTCAGAGCGGAAAAATAACGACTAAGTTAATGGCTCCCCACGAGTCACGAGTCATGAGTTTCATGCGCTCTTGGTCTCCCAGCCCCCTCCTCCTCCTCTTCTTCCTCGCCTCATTCCTCAGCTTCGTGGAATCGCCAGCCCGAGGAGAGAAGTCAGGGCTGATCCAGGGTTCGCTCCCTAGGGGCGCAACACCGTAAGGCTGAAGTGGTCGCGCAGCAAACACCAGCTTGGAAAACGATCGAGGTCAGGCATTTGCCCCTTGACTAGTTTATTTTCCACCTTGTAACGTAGCCTAGGTAGCCTTATCAAAAACTGAAGGTAAAAAAAACCAAAAAAACCACACCTTTAGCTCATGCCTATCAAAAAATCTTTCAACTTTCCAACTGATTACTTCTAAAACTCAACGTTCCGTACCCGATTTAATTAAAAAAAAAAGCCTCACTGACCCACCAGTTTAAATGGAATCGAAATGGATTAAAGAATACGAAATTTTAGAACAAAAGAAAGTCCTGTGGCATTCAACCTTCGTGTGGCATTGTGTGTCGCCTGGGTAGTGGTCTCACTTATTTTCTCTCTCACCCTTCCTCCTTAGGGGATCCTTAATGGGGGCCCCCTTCGAGATGCGCTTGCTCAGATATACCTACATTTATATACCAACGTAAGTGAGGTCCCACGGTTCAAAGCCCGTCTAGATAGTATGATACAAGTATATATATAGGGTAGTAGACACTGCGTGGTCTCTAGAGTTTCCTGGGCAACAAGACGCTCCTCTGATACCCTAGCGTTTTCTATTTATTTCTCTCTTTTTCTCTCTCTCTCTCTTTCACCTCAACATACCCCCCCCATTAACCCTCCCATCCATGCGTTCCAATCCCCCCGAGGAATGTCCAGGACACTTTCAAGATTACACCCACCCAGCCTTCTATATACCTCGTCTCTTATCAGCTATGTTCTATTTCTCTCATTCCCTACTAAAGCGAATGTCAAACCATATATAGGCATACATGTATCTAGGTACCTATATGCCACGTGTATTACACAAATTATATCAAGGATTAAATTTATGCAACAGATTCGATCTCTGTGTCATACTGATTCACCCCTGTATATATTAGAATCGGTGAGAAATAAGATTCTTTTTGATTTCACCAGGTACATCCGGTGTATGAGAGTGTTTCATTCATATCATTAAATTCAACAAGTGTGATTGCCTATAATTATTCGTCCTTAGGTTGTATGATTTCGAAAGGTGGTTTGAACCTTGGAGTAGTGATTATTATTTCTCTTCAAATCGAAATGATTTAGTATTACTACCTCTCTTTTCTCTGCTGCAGTTGGTGTACCGATCTAATGAATATTCGTAGGGTTATCATGGAAGCAGGTGCAGAATGTGAAATTGCAGACGCTGCGACGTCCCGACGGGTATACATATTAACAGGGTTTGGGTCGGTGACCAATATTGGCGTCTGGTCGTCTTGATTCAACCTTCGACATGGGTTTAAGCCCGGGGTTCAAGTTTGGAGTTATTTATTGCACGAGAAGGTTTGTTGGCGGTAGACCGCCGCCGGGGGCCACGGGGCTTCCCACTTCTTGTTGACGTTGATGCGAACACATTGAGTCGAGTAACTAACTAGTTTAGCTGTGGTGTAAATTCGTCATTCCGGTGCTCCCTTCGTAATTACAATCGCTTGTCACGGTTCCCCTACTACCGTAGCTTTCCCTTTTAGCCTCCGCCACTTTCTCACTCTACTACTGCGAGCCGTTTCTTCCCTCGGGAGGGTAAAAAATAAATGGTAGTTGCCCTGATTGATTGCCACCCCTACGCGAACCACTCGTGGCGTACTTTTTGCACTTTTAATTGAGGGTCATTTACACCAGCACAGATATTCTCTTCCAACAGACGGTCGGTGACGATTTAACGCTAACGCTCGACAATGAACAACCTCGTCTCTATAAGAGACCTGCGAGAAGTAGATAAAACGGTCAGATAGGTACAGATCCGACGATTATCACAATTATAATAATTTGTTTTAGAAGAAACTTATAGTCGTGTGTACCTAATAAGATTTCGAGAAAGATTCTATATTATGCCCATAGATGTAAAATTTATTTTATTTTTATGAACTAAAAAAAGGGGGATGGATTTTTCATATTCTGATTCTATATATCTTAGGTTTCGAATTTACATGTTACATGTTACTCCGAAATTTCGAAATCACGATATTCACAGAGAAAAAGAATTTTCATGACATAGCTGGTAGGTATTTTATATATATGCAATTCAATTGATATAGGAATTCTTTCCTCGCGAGAGACTATGATATACAATATTGATTTGTTCCCCGGGACAAACATTCGAATACAATGTTCAGAGCCATTCGATCAGGCCACCACGTTGGAGGGTCATTTTGAACGTGAAAAACTACCGAAACTCTAGTTATAATCTAATCAAGCACGTACATATAGGTATACATATATATATATGTTATATGTATGTAGGTACTTATATACGTATCCGAAAAACGTGAAAATGAAATGTATATTGTATTAAAAGTTACTTACCTTATCCGTAGATGGATATTATTATAGTTGACATTTCCGCCAATGCTGTTGGGTCGTGATAAATCGCCACTTATCCTCAAACAACTTCGATAGTTGATAAAAAAAAAAAAAAAAAAGAAAATAGTTAAACAAGAACTAATGGATAATATCGGTGGAATAAATATTATAATCACAGATGAAATAAAATCAATGTTATATATATATATTTTAATCATATTTATGTAATATCAATAAATACAACAAATTATTATCTACAATGGATACAATATCTCTTGTCATTATACTGCTACTCTTTACTAAACTATTAATTTATTTATTCATTTATTTATTCATTTACTTAATCATTTATTTATTTATTTATTTTATTTATTTATTTATTCATTTATTTACTCATTTCTTCATCTTTAATAATAACATATCATTACTCGCTTATTATATATCTATATATATATATATATCGCAAAGAATAATATTCTGATTGATACAGATTGGTCAAAGTAAAAAAGCTCCGTGTTATACCGATTTTTTTCACTTTAACCGATAGGAGCGAAATTCCATTAAACACACGCTTTTCAATTAGCTTGGGCTACATCCGAAGAGACTTGATTTTTTTCTTTTTTTTTTTTTTTTTTTTTTTTTTCCAATCAACCTCGGCAGTCAAACAACAAATATCGTTTCACAAATCGTGAGTTATGTGCCTTTATACCTACGCTCGTACATATACATACCTACTCGTGTGACAGACTGACACGGGTTTGGTAATATTTGTCAGTGGCATATAACCAGCTTGTCACTAGACAGGAGTCTCCGGACCTTTGACACAAAGGTTGGTTGCGCGCGTCACTAGATCACTTCGACGTTTCTTCAATACTTGCACGAAGCTTTCTGTCTGCCAGTGGTGGCGGTCCTAACTCATGACCGAGTCCCTGGCGACCTTGCGACCTCTACCCTTTCAATCTCACTCATTATCGCACGACGACCCCTACACAGGGTGAAGGAACACCTGGAACACCAGCACCCTTTCCTTTCCTTTCCTTTCCTCTGGACCATTCAGAATCGATTCTTTGCTTTTAGTATTATCTTTTAGGCTACCGAGAAGTTCAGTTCAGTCCAGTAGAATAAAGTTCATCTCGGTCGAAGTAACTATAATACACGTCTTATCATTAGTTACTCTTAATTATGCACCTCCCGCTCACACATTCTGTACAAATATTTTTTTTTTTGTTTTTTTTTTTGTTTTTATTATTTTTAAAACAAACACGAGACAAACTTTGACCAAATTTTACTCGTTTCTTCGATTTTTGATTTTAGTATTAGTTAAATTATTATTATCATCATCATTAGGTATAGGTACCGACGAATGCTAACATCGCGAGATATACTCTTATTATAATATAGATGGAATTACGCGATGACAAATAACACCATTATAATATTATTATCACTTCAGAATTTTAATTTATCGATAAAGTCGAACGAAAAGCAATGTGCAGTAAGTATACGATATTATGTGATAAAGATTTGAGAACATGCGCATCCTGGGTATTTATCATCTGGAAATACACGATTTGAAATATTGCTTTTTAGTCCAAGACTTTACGATCCTATTCTGCCAAGTAATTTCCATATACGTAGGTATATAGATGCCTATAAAGAGATTTACGATGAAAAATACTGTATATGTACTCGTACTAGGTATAGAAACGTGCCGAATTCTTTTTTTTTTTTTTTTTTTTTTTTTTACCATCCAACATCACGTCGTTATATTATATATATTTATCTATCTTATACTTACATATATATGCGTTACTTGAATGTGTGTTGGTAAGACGTAATAATTCTCGAATTAATATAAATTTTACACCCTCGTGAGTATAAAGATATTATATGTGACCAATTATTTTGGGACATTGCGATTTTATCCGTAAGTAAAAAAATAAAAATAAAAAAAATTGAAAAAAAAAAAAAAAAAGAAAATGATCGTCTAATAAATCGATATATGGATTATTTACAGTGATGGTTTACTCACTTACGTATTTTTATGTCTCTAGGCAATTCAAGCTTATGATGGTTACATAATTGAATCTCTAAATTGAGGGTGCAGTCGGAGGAGGATTTTCACTCATCCGAGTGTTATCATCGAATTGATTCACCAGTTAAACTGATTTTTACAAAAAGACGGGAATATCACATTTCGAGGTTGAAAAAAAATAAATTGTGAATTGGGATAGAAACATACGGTATAGATTGTAAAGAATTATTCTATATTCAAACAGTCGAAGTTTGTCTCGTGTTCGTTCGCCTAATTTTCTACGGAATGTTCGTTCCGCTTCCGTCATTGAAAATCATTCGAGCAAGTAAAATTCGTTTGTCCACTCTTTTTTCTATATAGTATTCGAACACGCTACCAATTAGATTACTCGTGTTCTTTTTTTTTTTTTTTTCATTTTTTTTTTTTGTTCTCTTCTTCAAATTCACTGAAAAACGGAATCGTCGTCATACCCTCTGTTCAATATTCGTTGAACAGATTTACCGAAAACGAATTTTAACACTATATATATGTATATATCGTATATGAACACCGTTTTTGGTCGCTGTAAAGCTGGATTGCGTTCGTAATATAGATATTTCAGCTACTTGATCGACAATGATTGTTTTTTTTTTTTTTTTTGTTTTTTTTTCGTTTTTTTTTTTTTTTTTTTTTTTTTGGCGAAAGCGGATTTTTGACTAGATATTTTTATACTCTTAATTAGTTATAGCTACGAGATCTTGATCGACGTATTTATATGCATAACTATTGATTACATCGCTTACATAATACTGCACAAGCGTTTTTCAAATTCTTGCATATAACATCAAAGCAGCAGGACGTTAATGGATTCGTGATAGTAGGTACCGGTCTTGGCTATAATTTTATAGACGCGAATTTAGGGGGTAATTAGAAATTTATCTCAATGTTTATAAAATGACTTTTTAAATGAAATTGAATTTCAACATTTCTCTTATATATTCGCCGTTACATAATATGAATGAGTTTATCAATTATCATATTTACTCGCGTGTCGAATTTCATTATACCTTTAAAGTGAATACCGAAATTGGCTGCAGGATTCTTGAGATACATATTTACAGGAAGATGCCGCAAAGTGCATTGGTATCAGTGATATTATATATTATGATAATAAAAATGACACGAAAGTAAAAGTTTTCATTGAATGCACCCATCGACTTCGGCGACTTACCCACATATCAATTTTAGAGAAATGTCCACTTCACCCTGAGAGACTTTGCCTTTCGCCTTTCAAGAGCATAACTTTATTCCTACCCCCTATATATACGTATTTGAAATATTCGAATTCGTCGGTCTGCTACCGACATATATATACATTTATATATTATACATATAAATATATATATGTATATATAAGTAAGTGAGTATTACGTTAACAGGCAAGTTTTATATATTTATATATATATATAAATGTCTATGTACACGTCTCATGCCAGGGTAATAATATATATGTATTATGTAGAATGAAAAAGAAATTTTCTGAGCGATTATAATCATTTTGAATTAGGTTTGCAACACCAACCTGCATCATTTTCTCATTAAATGTATCGACGTTTCAATATTCAAATTATCTTTCATCGTTAATATAATATTGATATTTTTCACAATTTTACACAAACAATTTTCGCGAAACAATTATTATATTATATTATTTACAGGATCGCCGATGATTCTGTATCCACGAATTTGTTAATATATATATATATATTTCTAATATCCTTTACCCCATTATCATCGGTTTATCATGCTCCGACGAAGGCTGGGGTATAGGGATATAGAATCTAGATTCACATATTAACATCTGTATATGAAAGCGCGAGCGTCTATATAAGTATATAAGAATATTACGCGTTTCCGGATACTAATCTCAAACGTCTCGCGGTTTGTGCGGACTTTACGTTCATCGATCGCATAGCGATTAAATTTTCATAATATAATAGTAATTTTTCATTGTTAATTATGATAACCGTATTATAAGAAGTGATAAAAACACCATTTTTTTTTTTTTTTTTGTCTGCTTTCTTAACGATTTTCTCATATTATATAGAAAATTAAGGCCAAAAATGAAACGGCGATTAATCCGGGAATAAAACCGGTAACGCGATAGTAAAAAAATTTCTCTCCTTTGGTATACCTAGTATAGTTATAGGTTTTTACTGTTAGTTATCGTCTATACATTCGGTATAAGTTAGATTAAATAATTAAAAGCGACAGCTTCTGTAATTAGTTGCACGATGACAAACGCCGCTCGTTATCTTTAGGTATAAAAGGACTAAGGATACACTAATTGGAACATTGTCCATAATTAATGATTCTCGGACCGGCACCGTGTCCAGCATATATAAACAATGGTATTTTATATATATTAGGGTGCTTTTTTTGAAACGACTATTTTTTTTTTTTTTGCAACTCCCCATTGAAAATCTTGTTGTAAACGTCGAAATGGGAATCCTGTTCAATTTTGAGCTCTTAATTCCGATTTTAGTACTCGCGCTTTTCGTTTTAAGTTTTTCCATGCTAAAAGCATGTGAACATTACGACTTTTTTCTTTAGTCGCGCCCAACTCAGCCGCATTTCAATGGATTGTTCTCATCCAATACTCATTTGACAGAGAATTTAGTGTTCTTCAAAAGTGCCCAAGATAGTTTGACTGACTTGAAAATATTGAATTTGACATTTTGTTGGAATTTTATATTTAAAAAAATCAAAGTCCTTATATCTTTTGAAATACTGATTTCAGAGACTTTATGTATTGGACTTTTTTTTGTAGAGAAATAAATTTCCTACAAAATTGTTAGGAATTTTTTTTCTCCAAGTCCAACTGTTTATTCGCCCACAGCGAGAAAAAAGAATTATGCATAAAATCGACTTTGGAGGCTTATACAAGTGCGGCGGTTGAAACCTCAGCCAAACTACCAATGACACTTTTGAAAAACACTAAATTCTCTGTAAAATGAGTCTTGGATGAGAACAATCCATCGAAATGCGGCTGAGTTATGTGCGAGTAAAGAAAAAGTCGTATTGTTCACATGCTTTTAGCATGGTAAAACTCAAAAAGAAGAACGCGAGTACTAGAATCGGAATTAAGAGCTAAAAATTGGACAGGATTCCCCTTTCGACGTCTACAACAAGATTTTCAATGGGGAGTTGCAAAAAAAAAAAAAAAAAAAAAATAATCGTTTCAAAAAAAAAGCACCCTAATATATATATATATACATATGTAGACTGTAGTATAGATGCCGGAATTTTATATGAAATCGAATTGTGTCTTTGCGTATGAGAACTAGATATTATACATATATCAAAATGAAAATGACGCCGCCACATCGTGATCTACTACTTTCTTTCATTACGTACGTACAGCATGTGTTTTAATGATTAATCATGTATATTATATATATATTCATTTATGTATTTTCATTCTTTTTTTTTTTTTGTTGGGTTTCTTTTTCTTTCCTCTCTCTCTCTTTTTTTTTTTTTTTTTTTAATTTTTTTTTAATTTTTTTTTTTTTTATCAATTTTAATAATAACTTTTATACTTATTTATAAGTTGTTTAGTATGAAAATAATTTAGCACACTCTTCTACGGCAGAAATTTTATCGCTGCCGTCCATACCGCTTAATAAACACTAACTGGAAGCCCCATCCGGAACGTAAGAATCATCTCCTGGCAGCAAACAACAGCAAAATTGTTAGGAAGAGCATAAGGATCGCCTCGATACCTTGAATCCGGATCGAATCTGCTGCTCCGGAACCTTCGGACGACTCACCAGGTGTCTGCATCGAGACCAGAGTATAGTCCCCATCGTAATCTGGAAACAGAGTTATAAAATCGTTCTCACAATACGCTGTGGAAATCAACAAATTCAAGATGCTATATTATAGGTACTACATTATATACGACGTGCACTGGCTGCTCTGGCTCTTAGCTTCGTTATTATTATTCCTAGATTTCTATTTTTAAATATCAAACTTCATAAATCGCATCAGGTTCTTGAATTTATCGTAACATCGATAGATTTAATTCAATTTCATTTAATTTAGATTTAGATTTCATTTAATTTCATCTCGCGTGATATTATTTTCAAAAATTCTATCAAACTGTATATATTAAATAATTTCATCAAAGAATCAATTTTCGTATTCTGGATATCATCATTGTGTCGAAAAAATATTACTACCCTATAAAAGTAATCGAAGGCACGGAAAATTATTGATTGATAGAGCGGCCATGTATAGGTAGGTACTGCGGCACCGTTACGTGATCCAATATGCTGTATATGACATTCGTTCGCAAATATATATATGTAACTTTTTTAGAACTCAATGGGTCTGATAACTTTTTCTTTTTTTTTTTTTTATTCTTTTTTGCAGCTTCGCACAGCAACTCTTTTTCTCATTTCAGTCGTTTCCAGTTTTCCATATTTCTGACTATTTTCGGTTTTTCATAGAGGTTTACTCGCGGTATGTGAATCTCTATCCTTTGTTCCACTTTTACGTGCTCGTGGTTGCGAATAAATTGATATACATGGCTAGGTATTAAATGCTTTTATTATCGAGTAACTCTTTGCACGAATGCTTGTCATGTCCTGATGAAGGAATACACAGTCGTAAAATTTGTTAAATTATTTCTCATACCTATATACGTGTACCTATATATCCCTCGTACCTATATGTTTATTCGTTGTGAAGAATACGGATCGTTACACAAATTTCAAGTGTTTATATATATATATCATTTTATTCCTAATTTTTAATTATCTTGAATACACCCTAACTTTTTTATATAGACTTTTATCTACTTAATAAAGATTTCGAGGAAACGGTTTATAGCGTTTCTCATTATTTTCGACGAATTTATACCGCTCAATAATTTTCTCTCAATTCTATGTCTGGTATATTTTCAGTATTAGGGTATATACATATATGTCTTTAGTCTATCGACTTTACCTCGCCTCGGCATTACGTAGATGGACAAAGATTGGTAAATTGACATTTTGCGTGGTTTGCACTAGTGAAAGGTTGACAATATAACTGTACAATCATAGAATTTTATTAAAAACTCATTATAAGGAGTGAAATTATTATGCTTTTGTTAACTTCCGAGAAACACATAATTATGAGACTTCATAAAAATTGGCTAAAAATATAACGGGGATAATGTTAATTTCGATAAAAAATAGCGGGTTCAAATCAAGTCGAATAAACGACGAGGTTCTACAGTATTAATAATAAAGTGAGAGAGAAAAAAAAAAAAAAAAATGACAAATAAAAGCAACTAAAAATATACAATTTTTCACACGCTAAAGCTTGGATTAGTTGAAAAAAATTCTACCACATTTCTCAACGTTTAATTTTAAGAAATTTCATATGATTCGGTTAGTCCAGAGGCCGCGATATGAATTTTGTGACGTACGCTGTACGGGGTGACTGAGTGCTTGTAGAGAGTGGCAATGGGAGGAAAGAACCTTTAGCGTCAGCGCTCACCCTCATCTTTTGAAGAGTTTGTTTCACAATCTTCTTTCCCGGTTAGAAAAAATGAAAAATAAATGAAAACAAAAAAAAAAAAAAAAAAAAATTTGTTTGTAAAATTTATACGATACGTTCAAACGACCGTGAATTTCGCATTTGAAACAACAAGACAAAAATTAGTTTTCCCAGCTCATTCCTATAGTATATCGTGAATGAAGAAGATGTTCATCAGACCTTCGCGTTTTTTAATAATGATTTTTTTAATTTTTAATTTCGTTAATTTTTAACGAAAAACAGGAATCGAAGACAGCGTGATTCTTCCAGCGAGTAAAAATGAGTAAATAAATGTGTAAAAAGTCTTCTGTTTTTTTTTTTTTTTTTCGGGGAAACAATAAACTTTCACGTTTTATATATACGATTGAGAATTCAGCGTTGTGGGGGCTACTATACCCGTTAAAGAAATTCAGAATCCCAAGGATCGTCGCTTCGCTGAGCCAATTTGACGCAAGCGAAAGATACATGTATATAAAAAGCGGAAAGGAACTCGAGACCCGGAAAACATGCAAAAGTTGCGTTCTTATCAAAAGGTTGAAACATTTGCCGACGGGGTATGGATTTATTTCCTGTCCTCTTTTTCTTTTTTTCTTTCTTTCTTTCTTTCCTTCTTTCCTTCTTTCTCTCGCTCGCTCACTCGGTGCTCCCCCTTTGCCTTTCGGTCTCTATTTTCCTCTTCTTTCCCTTTTCCTTTTCCTTTCCCTTTCCCGTTCCCTTTCCTTCCTCCTTACGTGTGCGAAACGCCATTTGTCTCAATTCTCACTCCTCGTTCCGGAGGATTTCGGAGGACGTTGGTAATTTCAGCGAAGCCATTGATAGCGGCACAATCAGGCCCTGTCGCGAATATTGATTAGTCAGATCGAGCTTTCTTTTTTCTTATATACTCTTCGTCTTCTTCGTCTTCTTCTTCTTCTTCATCTCCTTTTTCTTCTTCTTTAGCAAACCTAAGAAATGGGAAACTTATGGACGTGTCAGCGTAAGTCATGATGAAAGATATTCACCGCGAACATTACTCATCGTGTCTGGATCACTCCATAAAACAAGTTCAACACTTTTGTCGTATATATGCGGTAATCGCCCATACTTATACCCACCTTGCAGGCGGGTAGGCGGGTAGGCGGCCCAGGCGGGCAAGCAGACATGCAGACAGCTACCCGATTTTAATAAAAATCTTCACCAAGAGAGGAAAAATATGAGTTGAAACATATTTTTAAGCATTCCAAAACGTTCCGCACATTGTTCTAAAGCACCAGAACGTATTCCACTCTGTATTTATGTAGAAAATTCTTTCACCCGTCGACAGGAGTATTCAAATTAAGAGAACGAGTATATGTATATAGTACATATATATTTTATTTAAACCGAGTAAATAAATAAAATATAATGTAGTACATTCTGATAGGTAACCATATAGGTACATTCAAAGTGTTGAAATATAATTGTCATTCCACCCTTACGGAAAAAACCCTTCAAGTTTGAGGGTGAACCTTCAATTTTGAAGGTTCCACCCTCAATTCTAAGGGTGAAATCCTGAAATTTCAGGGTTCAACCTCCAATATTCAGGGTAAATACCTTCAATTCCTATGGATGAACCATCAATTGAAGGGTCAACCGTGAAAAGTTGGTGGATCAACCCTGAAAATTGAGGGAAAACCCCCAAGAATTGTGGAATATCCCTCAAACATTGAGGGACAACCTCTAACAATTGAAGGATAACCCTGAATAGTTGGGGGTCAATATTGAAAATTGAGGGAAAACCCCAAAGAATTGAGGAATATCCCTGAAACATTGAGCGACAACCTCCAACAATTGAGGGATAACCCTGAAACGTTCTGGGACAACTCTGAAAATTGAGAGATGACTCTGAATAGTTAGGGGTCAACCCTGATGAGTGGCGGGTCACTTTAAAAGTCACTTCAAAAAGTCACCTCAAAAACCCTGAAGTTGAAGGGACCCCCATCTGACGGTTGTTCCTCAAGTTGAAGGTACCCTTCAATTCAGGGTTAACCCTCAAGTTGGGGGTACGAAATCACCCTGAAAGTTGAGGTCTCAGTTGAGGGTTTTTTTTCCGTAAGGGCATGTATATAAGTATATATATATTATATATAATTTATTCATTTTCTCACTACCGCATGGTTTAATCAATTTATTTTATATATGGAGGATATGCACTTGTAGTTTTTATCATGGATTTGTGTATTCCGTGTTACTTTTATCGCAAAGTGCTCTTGGCATATAACTCGTTGCAAAAAGGCATCGTTGAATCAGATTACTTGTGGCTTGGAGGATCAAAGTGTCTACGAGAATCTAGGACGTGGTCTGACTCCTAATTTCTTGGAGAAAACAAACTCGTATAGATTTTTCTTCTGGCTTCGTGATCCCCCCTTCGTTCCAGGGGTTTTAATGTTTAAATTTATAGAATACACGCGGGTTACGTACGTACGTATTCTCTGACTGATTGAATATTTACATGGTAAGCTGAACCTACGTTTTGGCAACGCCTTCAATCTGGCCCTTCGAATTTCTCATGCCATTTCGTATGCGAGTCGTAAAGCCCTACGACTAATACTCAATCAATTCCAATAAACCGAGATAAGCTATACATATACAAGGCAAATATATGTGCACGTGTATCCCGAGAGCGCTGAATCTTCGTAAGGAATAAAAAGAAAAAGAAAAAAAAAAGAAAAGAAAAAATAAATAACCTACTAGATCGAACCTTGAAAAAATCCACCTGCAGTCTTCGGCATAACTTATTTCAATAAAACAAATCAACAAAATTTGAATAAAATAAGAAAACTTTTATTCGACAATTGAAATTGAAAGAATATGTACATACTCCAAAAAATGATGCATCGTAAAATAAATGAACGAAATTTATGAAATTAATTAAATTAGAAAATATGAAGTGACTACTAGCAGATTGAAGAAAAAGAAAAAGAATTAAAAAAATCGACTGATGAACGAGTGCGTTTTTATAGTCAATTACTGTTCTGAATGTATCAATGAAAGACCAACCTGGATCTCTCCATTCCTCTACTTCGTAGTCGATAGGTCGTTGACGTGACTTCTTGTTTCCGTTTCTCCCTGCAACAAGTCAACGATATCGTTTAAATTATGACATATAGTCGATGAAACGACAACTTTTACATTATCAATATTAATGATGAAATTGATAGTGAAAATTCTACACAAATTTATCTGCGAAGAGTATAATAAGACTTTTTGACCATATTTTTACCAAAAAGCTTTTTTATTTGTCTAATTATGTTTCATAAGTTGAAGAAAATAGTTGTAAATAGATTAGCTGATATTATCCAAGATTTTTTTGCAGCGTAACGGATACGTGAAGACTCGCGATGTGATTTATTGCAGAGAAAAATTGTAGGTACGTAATATATATATATATATATATATATATATATATTATATATTATATATATATGTATAAAACAATGTTGTTACGACAGAAAAATTACCGCTTTTTTTGATTGATGACGTCACGTGAGAGGGAACTTGCGTTGTTGTCGTAGATGGAGCTGGAATCTCTGTAACAAACGATTCAATCGTAGCATCTCGATATGAATTTTCATTCGAGAAAATAGGAAGTAATGTATTGCAGAAGGAATCTAGCTTTCTCTGAAAATGTTAACTCTTAAAGTGTTGCAATTCGAAACAGAAATGGAAAAATCTGATTTTATAAATGATACTTAAATAAATGTGAGAAATTATTGATGACAGAAAAATGTCATGCAATTCCGACTTATCACCGTAAATCATATATATATATATATAGGCTATCATTTACCCGGGTAAGAAAGCTTTTCATTATTTTCCATTAGATAAAAGATGGCGTGCGTTCCGTGTGTTCTCGCTTTAACCGGTAGTTTGATCTTCACTCCCCAATATCTTTGAGTTATGAGAACACTCAAGGTATTTTATGCAAAAAAAAAAAAAAAAAGAGAAAAATGTATGGACGAAGCCGTAAATCTACCAAACGTTATGGATGATTCATACGTCAAAAGTCGAATTGAAATCGAACTGTTTCACTTACTGAAGAGAAGAAAGAGAAAAAAAAAAAAAAAAAAAAAATACAGCCACACGCAGAATCGAAAACCAAAAAAAAAACTTTCTGAAATCCGTATATGAGTTTTGAAGTCTAGAAACTGTTTCGAAAATTGAAACTAATGAGAATGTCTGAGAATGAAATTGAACGGGAATGTAATAGTCAGCTAATTAACTGACCCATGTGTAAAAAGCTTTTCAGAGTCTGGACCTAATTCAATTATTAGCAAACTCGAACGATAAGTTAAATTTTCGCATGTCATCATTTGGAAGCCCGACTCGCAGAAGGAAAATAAATAATTTTCTAATCAGAAAATTGGCCTGACAATTTTTTATTCCGACTAAATTTATTTGCCGAGAGTGAAATGAACCGCGGCTGAAATAAATATATCGTTTCAATTTACCCGGCACTTAAATTTGAGGGAAAACGGAAACGATGCTTGACCTCGAGCGCTGATCGATCTCGACTAATTCCAAGGGTCAAGATTTCACCTATGAGTTTATAACTTGGACCATACGAAACGGACGGTTCTGAAATATACCAGGTTCCAAACTAACACAGTGTAATTTCTATACCTATAGTAGCGTATTCTATAGGGATTTGATATCGTAACGGTTTATCTAATCTGATTATACCCCATTAGATACATATTTTATTCAGTCAGTAAGCGACAGGCTATAAGGTATAAAATGAAGAAAAAGCGATGACTGTGAGGGTGTGAAGTAAATTGACTAACCATCCAGTTTAATGACCCCATCTGTTTCCCCCAAGGAATTTTTGGCGACGCATTTGTAGGAGCCAAAATCTTTTGGGCTTACGTTCCTTATCTTTAGCATCATGTATTTGTTGTATCCATTGTCCATGGATACTGCCTCGTACTTTTCACCTGAAACAAGAAGGTTATCTAGGCCAATAGTAGAAAGGAAGAGGAAGCTTTTTTTTTAAACAGAATTTACAAAATCAGTTCAGAGCTGGAGGTACACCAAAGGCTTCGACATTAATCAACGCGACTGCACCGTGAGTCTAAGTTTTATAAAACTTTGCACACTGCCGTAAAATCACATTCGTAATGCACTTTTTAAACCGCTCTTTTTCCGAGGACTTAACTCAAACAAACTTTTCCACGTGTGGTATACGGACGAATTTTACCCATTTCAATGGACTTTATAATATTACGAACTTTATGATATAATGAATTTTGCATCGGAGTACAGAAACTTGAACGAAAAAATTATTATTTCTCAACTCCTATAATTTTTTCAAATTTTCATTTCAATAGTTCTCAGAGAAATAACGTATACGGATCTCAAACTGCATAAGTCATATAAATATTTGAATTGAAAGGACACGATTAATTTTGAAAAATATGGTTTTCCCAAATCTCTTTACCTCCAAAACTGCATTGCGAATTTCGTAATGAATTTTTTGCGATGAGGCTTTGACAATGAAATCTAAATTTCTTTCAGAAATACCTGCCCCGTATAATACGCGGCTATTTATTATATCATTTTATTTATCGACTACCCCATCCCTCCATAATGACTGATATTTTACGACGGTCTGGCAGTTGAAAGTATACCCGATCTATGAACGATCTGACCTTATGTCTAATCTATAAAATGCTCGTATTACCAGAGACGATCATGTCGCCTCGCTCTGTTGTCCAATAGTTAATCGAGGTTGGATAGGCCTCGGTATGACATTCCAGAGTAACATCCTGCCCGATGTATGCTCCTTCCAATTGATTTGGTATCGATAACATTGGCGGGACTGGAGAGCAGAAAAATATGAAATCTATAAATTGTAGAAATAAAACGATGTCGTTATATTGCGTGTTTGTGTACTTTATGCGCTTTGCTTCCTCATGCGTGGGAATCGGCGAAATTTCAATGGGGTATTTTTCGCATCGAATAAATAATTCGTTGGTTCAATTCACCGGAAATGTTTAGGTACTTCCTCACGACCGGAAAATCGCTTGCCTCTTTGTTCGTTGATTCTAAAATACCTCCCTTTAGATATATCGCGTGTCTTCTGGTTATGGCTCGTTCTGATATTCGCTTTAACTTATTCGACCTCTTATACTGGCAGGGTTCTATGGGTATCAGATTATACAGACATTTCGATTTTGTCAAGGGTACGGGTCGTTAATGCGTTAGCAAGCTATCATCCCGTCATAACGCTGATTGTTCATTTCCGCAATGTATATAGAATCTAACATTGAAATATCCTCATATGAGCCAATATCGACCAATTTCAAAAACCATATTTGAATTTGTATTTGTCTAAAAAGCGTGAATAAAACTTGGATGTGAAATGATGTAACGAGATGCGTCTATTAGCTGTACGATAATCCCATAAACCCCATTGGGTTGTTGGGTTTTGTTGATAATACGATTGTCCGATTTAATGAAGTCGATTGTCGGTCTTTCGAGTGTTCAGTATTTCATCGTCCCCATTGTTTTCGAGAATTTCAACATTTGTGTGAATCATTTGTTATCCACATCTGTTATTTTACAAGAGATAAAATTTATGAGCAGTAGTTACAATCGTTCATTGTGTCAAATGATAGTTACATAGACCGAACGACGTGCTTATTACCACTTACTGCGGGTCATCTAAAATTCTGTGTCAATTTTGCACAACTTTTGTCGAAATTAATGACATAATACGATTTATGCATCAAACCATTCGCATTTGCAAGCTGCACTGGAACTATTCAAAGTCTTGCTAATTGTAAGTGTGTTTTAAAATTCAGAGCGACGATTAGGATGTCATTACTGAAAGTGAACGAATCTCATCCTGATCGTCTGAATCTTTTATATTTAACGAGAGGTGACGGTAGGCATAAAGGATAATCAGGAATACCACAAGTATTAGAGAGAATACTATGTTTTTATAAATTTGAAATACAGAAAGAGCTTATGGTAATTGATTAACGATGGATGTAATACACAGTTGATTTGTAAAACGCGAATAAAACTCACAATATTGATCCAAGCTAAGATAAAAGACGTATTTAAAAATTGATTGGGAATCGGATTTGGGATTTACGACCATTCAATAATTTGTTGAATGTCTCTCGCGTTAAACTGATGGGAGAATTTAAATGCAAACACTTTGATATACTCTTCAATCGAATCCCAAATAATATTGTTTCTTCATTGGAGTTAATCATTATACAAAAGCCAAGCGAAATGAGCTTCAACGATCAATAGACAACCGTGTTAATTATACTCATTAATTGAATCGCGTTCAATACGGATCAAATAAATTACTCAACCTTACAAGGTGATGGCATAGGGGATTGAGACTTTCTCTGAATATAATCTGGAAGTTCGACTGACTCATGTTTGAATGTATCGTCACCATGTGGGTATTCTTAGGGTGGTTCTTAATTTGATCATTTTCGAATTACAATACTCCCATGGGCTAGGACGTCTCCAAATATGATACAAAAAAATGTAGCCAAAACTCCAGGTTTCTATCTCAATTCTAAGTATCGTCCCAAACCTTTCGAATTTTTCCATTTGAATAAGACACGATTTGTGACATTCTTGGTTAATCTTTTTTCTTCCTATTGCAGTATAGCTCCGGAAAATCTCAAACCTGGTACACTCCTTACCTGTAGTAGAAGGTATTTCATGAAAATTCGACAGATCTTCAACGATATAATTTTCGAAGCTACAGCGCACCAAAAAAAAAATGTCTTATCTCCAAATTGTGATGAATAAAATTTTGTCGTTGAAAATTAGTAAATTTTTCACGGATACCTGCTACCGTAGGTAAGAAGTGTGCCGAGTTTTAGATTATTTGAATCGATAATGCGATAGAAAGTAGAAAATAACCCCAAAGTACACTAAAAATCGTGTGTTATTTAAATGGGAAAGTTCAAAGGCTCTGGGACAATACTTAGAATTGAGATAGGAACCTGGGGTTTTAATTACATTTTTTGTATTTGTTTGGAGACGTTTTGGCCCATGGGAACATTGAATTTCGAATAGGACCGAATCAAGGACCACGGGTGGTGGGTAAACATAATAGAAATACAAGTAAAACAAGGCAGAGACTACAAATTTTCGCAATAATTTTCGTATTCCCGCAAACCCATGTAATTACCAAACCTAAGAATATAATTTCCAACTCGAAAATTGAAAGTCAAATATTGTCCTTCATAAACTTATACGTTCTCGAATTGAATTTCAAATTTTTTCAGCAACCCGTTTCTGAAATCATTCGGTGATTTTTTTTTGGCCAGATTACCAGACAGAATGACATCTGTCTAAAACTTGTTTTCCTGATGACGAAGACCAGGAAA
This sequence comes from Tenthredo mesomela, assembly GCA_943736025.1. NCBI lineage: Eukaryota > Metazoa > Arthropoda > Insecta > Hymenoptera > Tenthredinidae > Tenthredo > Tenthredo mesomela. The sequence goes on along the minus strand of OX031015.1, from coordinate 31,574,741 downwards.
CGTAGAGATTTGTTAGGATCAACAAGATTCATATTCGACGGAAATGAATACTTTTCTTATATCACCAAGCTGATGAAAAGTAATGTACCTAAGGCATGTATATGTACATTAGGGTGGTTCAAAAAAGACCTAATTTCTCAGATGTTGCTGCTCATTCGTGAATATGTTGTTTGTGATTTTGAAAGATTATTCCATTTTTTTTAGCTCTATAGGACAATATTTACTACTGCCTCAGTGAAGTTGAAATTTCGAAATTTTGCCATTTTTGGCAATTTCAAAGTTTTCAGATCAAAGTCCTCATCTGACTACCTCTAGGTTCTCATTCAATGAGGATGTTGGTTCAAGATGACACTCGTACGATAATATTTAGTACTGCCTCAGACACATTGAAGTTTTTTCACTATTTAAGGGTTTTCTTAGAGATTGGATCGCCAGGTGTTGCTCATGAGACAGTCTTTTCTTACCATTTTAAGGAAAAAGTACACGAAGTTTGCAGTCTGTGGGACCATTTTTACTACTGCCTCATGTTGCTAATTTGACTTGAAGGAAAGTCGCCTTTAATGAGGCAGTAGTAAAAATGGTCCTGCAGACTGCAAACTGCTTGGATTTCTTCCTTATATTGGTAAGATGAAACTGTCTCATGAGCAGCACCTGGCGATCGAATCTCTGAAAAAACGCAAAATATTGAAAAAACTCCAATGTCTCCGAGGCAGTACTAAATATTATCGTACGAGTCTCATCTTGAACCAACATGCTCATTGAATGAGAATCTAGAGGTAGCCAGATGAGCGCTTTGATCTGAGAACTTTGAAATTGCCAAAAATGGCAAAATTTCGAAATTTCAACTTCGCTGAGGCAGTAGTGAACATTGTCCAATAGAGCTCAAAAAAATGAAATAATTTTTAAAAATCACAAACAACATATTCACGGATGAGTAGCAGCATCAGAGAAGTTAGGTCTTTTTTGAACCACCCTAATGTACATAATTGGATATAAATGCAAAACAAAATGATAGCCTGCACTTCTCTTAACCAGTAATTTTCCCCTGCGTTATGTGAACCGGGAAATATGCGATTACTTAATCGCTGCATGATATCAGATTGACAAAGTCACATATGTAGTACATATACAGCCATATGTGTGTGTGCATCAGTGAATGAATATTCCGTGCAGAATCTTATAGAGGTTAAACTTCGCTCCGTGTATAATCGATCGCGAACATTATATTTAACAAAGATGAGAAATTTCCGCGGTTATAGATGAATGACAACTGTGATAACTATTCCATCAGGTGACTTCTGCAAGGCTCATTAATCTGAACTGTAAATCTATAATTATTATTCCGCAGTTTACGTAGCATAGAATAGGGTTCAATCACTCGTTATCCCAACCATTAATTCTCCGCTTGTTGTCGCAGGAAGTTATTCACGTTTGTAGATATATAGGTATACGCGTATATGTTCTCTTGTGCTTACGTCAAAGAGCCAAGAACTTACACCAACCAGGATTGTCAAATACACATGTATACCTACATACACCGCAAGTCTGTCCGCTACCTCAAAGAGAAATTTCACCTGATTATTATCACGTTACATTCGCGTCAGGTGCCGAGTAAACGTAGTAGAGTACTGTAACTGGAGAGTGAAACAAACGGTTGTAACTCGAGTGCATCCTGGTGCCATACCATACCATACCATACCATACCAATGCCACACCATGCTATACCATATGCCATGCTGTTCGCCCGATCTAAGAGGCGTTGGTAACATATCAACTCGCGTTAGCGTACAAAACACGTAGACACGAGCGTGCCGTGTGGCCAGGCTTTCAGAGTCTGTCCACTCGCCTTTAACGTAATGGGGAAGCTTTCAGGGTATTTGGTATGGCAGAAAACTCGACGTGAGAGAATAGAGCCAGTGGCGATTTCGCGCTTTATTTTATACTCCTGATACCGAATACCGTACGCAGACCAATTTATCCTCGTTCCACCATGATCCCAAAATAAGAAGCGCTGTTTTGACTTGAACCTTCCCTGAGAGGGGTCAAGGGTTCGTTTATGACACACGGGGATAATATGTCGTCGAAAATCTACCGGGATACTGAATTTTCGCCACGTTCGCACTGCCTCTAATCCTTAATGTACCGCTTTTAGATCGGTATGGCATCGCCTTCGCTCACAACTCTAGACGAAAAAGCGAGGGAAACTATAGGCACTTGCAGGTTTGAAACTTAAAACCCTCTCCAGTATTTTACACCACGCTCGTAAGTTTTATACACCAATACAGTCGCCAGATGTTACAAAATCTTCTTCTTCTTCTTATTCTTATTCTTCTTCTCCTATCCATATAGATTTACAGATTTCTTACTGACGCAACAATATAGGAGAATGTTAAAAAACAATATTTCCATAATAGTATTTGAATTATTTTCTATCAATTCAAATTAGCGAAATTTATAGAAATTTTTTACATATTCACAAGACCAAGACTAAAGACTGGATAAAATTCAAGAACACTCACATTGTACTCGAAGCACTATTCGCTTGCTGATGGAGGGTGGTACTCCATTGGAAGCGATGCATAGGTAAGCTCCCATGTGCAGTCGGCTGATTTTCACGATATGAAGAACCTCTCCGTCCACCACATTCACTGAAACATATTACAGTTCATTAAATTTGAGACGCGTGAGCTAAATGACAGTCTTTGTTAATATCCTATAATACATTAGAAGCCAGAAGTACAATGTTAACTGTATATAGTGCACCAGTGCAGACATATTACTTATATATGTACCTACTGCAGATGAATGAATATCGTTCTTTTAGCGAATTTCTGCACGAATAGCTTTTGCAGTGCAATGCATAGTTTGTCCATAATTATTGTGTATGAATGTTTTTTGAACCATAAGCAAAGATGCGAGCTTGTTCACACTCTAGTTGATTGAAACTGTTGGGACGGATTCATACGAGATCGGACAATCAATTTATATTTGATCGATATGAGTTCAAGTCTCAGCGATCAATCACTTAGCTTTCAACCAATTTCATTGAGGTGCAGAGCAATACGAGCCCGTATACTATACCCATATACTATATAGTTTGCTGTTGTTTTCCATGTCTCAATGGCAGAATAAACTTACACGAATTTCACTCTACTGGATATGTTTTTTAGCCTTGTATTTTTAATACGTTATATGATTATTTTTATCAGAAAAAAATTTAACGCATATGTTCGTTATTCTTTTCGTTAAATAAGCTCATGTTTTTATGTGACAAGGACTGTAAGTACTATTCACGCAAATACTCTTATATGTGTAGGTAAGCGGGTGGCATTTTAATCCATAAATGTTACGTTTTTATTAACCTTTGTATAGGTAAAGGTATACAATATATAATTGTGAACGTTTTCAAGGTATGTATTTAGATTCATTAATTAGCCTCACAATCAGTCCTTGACATCGCTTGCTCAGTAGTGTAGAGGTATATCAAGAAAATTAGTTTTCTAGATCCGTTTTTACATTGGTGTGATGTAAAATTATTGTTCGAAAGTTATATACGACCAGTGAATAAGTGTAATTTGAAAAAGTTGGGAGACTCGTAACATTTCGCTGTTTTATTGCACCCTGAAGAATAATAGCGAATCTTTATACGTATATGTATAATATATAACGTAGCTTGAGGGAGTTATCGCTGTCGATTGTCAATTATATAGTATACAGGGTGGTCCATTTTAATTGATGCAGGCGAATATCTCGAAAACTAACAATTATAAAAGAAAAAGTTTTATACAAAACTTGAAGGGTTTCGAGGGGGAAAGATAATGCTGATATGTGTTGACTTGTGGAGTTCGCCAATTCCGAGATTTCGCAAGCAACTTCGGATTTTAGATAGGGAACACATGTTTTGGTTTGGGGCATCTGATAGCGCGATCAAAGACTCATTCAAACACGCAAGCAAAAAAAATTGGAAAAAAAAATTTGGCAAAAAAAAATTGGAATAAAAAATTTCCCGAAAATTTTTTGTTTTGCAAAAGATTGCTTTTTTGTCCCTAGCTTTCGAACACATTCATTGTTTATCACTCTAGCTCAAAATTTCTCTCGCCAATTTTGAAATTGGAAAGTTTGAATGTACCAGATTAATAAAAAAAATAATTCGTAGATTCGTAGAAAATCTCTTTTCGAAAAGTTTTGGAGGAAAAACATTTGAATCGAAGTATTGTTACAAAAAAAAAAAAAAAACGTTGATAAAGAAAAAAAAAAAAAGAATTTATTAAAAATTGAAATTAAAAAGATAACAAAACCTTTACATATCCGCAGGTTTGACGTTGGTGTAGAGGCTCAAGTCCGACATAAGCTGGAAGATGTTGTCAGTATAATTATGTCGGACGAACTAAGGCGGTTAGTTGTTTGCGTTATTGATCTACGATTTTTTGTTCTACTAATCTGGTACATTCAAACTTTGAAATTTCAAAATTGGCAAAAAAAATTTTGAGCTAGAGTGATAAACAATGAATGTGTTCGAAAGCTAGGGACAAAAAAGCAATCTTTTGCAAAAAAAAAAAAAATTCGCGAAATTTTTTATTCCAATTTTTTTTGCAAAATTTTTTTTTTTCCAATTTTTTTTGGCTTGCGTGTTTGAATGAGTCTTTGATCGCGCTATCAGATGCCCCAAACCAAAACATGTGTTCCCTATCTAAAATCCGAAGTTGCTTGCGAAATCTCGGAATTGGCGAAGTCCACAAGTCAACACATATCAGCATTATCTTTCCCCCTCGAAACCCTTCAAGTTTTGTATGAAACTTTTTCTTTTATAATTATTAGTTTTCGAGATATTCGCCTGCATCAATTAAAATGGACCACCCTGTATACAGAGCGATTCTGTGAAAAGTAACGCGCCTAACAGCCAGGTAGGCAAACAGGAAACGCCAGCTGGCATTGAGCATTTATCAAACATCGACAATTGGGTTTTATTTATTACGTGGGAAATCAAAGGCAATCGTCGATGTTTGAGCTCCAGGGAAAAAATGTTCAGACATGATCATGCCTGTTCATGTCTGATCAGGCCTGATCATTTTTTCCCGGGAAGTTTTACAATAAATGACTGCGGGTGAATTCAGGTCTGATCAGACATGAGTTTTCAGATCTGATCAAATATAAAACGACCGGGCACGAACAGACATGATCAGGCCTGATCAGACATGAACAGGCATGAGTCTTCATGTCTGATCAGGTCTGATCATTTTTTCCCGGACTGCTAAATGCAGGCGTTTCCCGTTTGCCTACCTTTTAGACATGTTACTTTCCACAGAATCGCTCTGTATATATATATATGTGTGTGTGTGTGTGTAATAATAATAATTTCTGTATAATAATATCGCGTGGAATTTTTTTTTTTTTTTTTTATCGTTGACATCGCATCGAGATGGAAAATTTTTGTGTGAAATATATGAACACGCGATAAGATAGAATACTTTTGAAAAAGCTCTGACCTACACCCTGCAGAGATACGGAGATCTGACTTTGTACCGATGATCAAGAAATGAGAAAACAGTACCGTATCGCCCCCGTATGTAGCACGCGTTACTTTATACAAACAAAAGCAGAGGCGTATTGCGAACATGGCTTTCCGTATAGAGTCATCCGATGAGATTTTAATCAAGGTGTCCCTTGGGATCTCTGCCGCGACAGAAACAACGAGGATAAAGGGGACAGGATCGGCGTGGTTACGATCCTGGCCCAGGGCGTCAGGACCTAGTACCTACGCTTCTCGTGCTTGTAAAGTGTAAATGTAACGAGTGACAAATTGCGTTGTTTTACTCCACGGTGCAGGCCAAATCACATGTAATTCGTTTTAACGCGAACACATCCGCTGTTCACTGCAGGCTTTGAGCGAGAGACACGCGATGAAGATAAAGTTCATTAATTCCTCACATACTAAACAACGAGGCGTGATATCCCCCCTTGATGTAGGCTTATAAAAATTCTCTAATGTATCTCTGATTTCAAAAAAAAAAAAAAAAAAAAATAAAGATTTTAGTTTTTATTTTCATCCGTCTATTGCGACTGCAATCAAATTCATCATTTGGAATCACTGTGATTGATAATAATATATTTTATACGTACACTAGTTCTCTGTTTAGATTACAAATTACAATTTATCCTTTATCGCAGTTGAATTCAAATCCAATGTTAGAATGACAAGAAACAATATTTATTCGAAAAGCGAATGATTGGATGAATAAAAACGCGTCCAAAATGAGTGTGTTCCAAATCCCCAGATTTTCCATTCCGCGGTGTATTTTTTAGTACTCGTTGTTGTCATTCGAGATCAGCTCTGTTAACGTTTTTTTGAGGGAGATTTTTTGTAATTAAACTTTACAGAAGCTTACTTATATTTCAAATTACTGTCGGTTTAAAGGCCATCCAATACCGTCAAGAGAAAAAAGAGAGAGAGAGAGAGAGAGAGAGAGAGAGAGGGAGAGAAAAAAAAAAGAGGAATAAAAGTATGCCGATTTATATACCAAATTGTAATTATCAACGTAAAATTGAATAAAGTGTACCGAATTCAAAGCATTTAGAGCTGAATAAAGGAAAAAAAAATAAAATCCAAATTTTAATAAAAAAAAGTTGATTAATTTTTCGAGATCTAAAGCTGCACTGCGTATAATACAAATGGCGACATAATATCGCCGAAAAATTATTGACGAATTTAGTACCTAATAGGTAGAATATTTCACGACTTATCGTTAGCGCGCAAATACGCTTGAATCCCAGCTATACGTGCAATTTCCTTGCAAATTTATAATACTTCGGTTGAACGCGTTCTATATATCCGTATACAAATACCTTATATGGCTTATACCAAGAGTAGGAGATACACGTTTACCTATATAGATACATTCGTATTTGAGCCTGATGTCAAAAAAACCAATGCGAAAGATTAAATTAGAACCTATATTTAGGTTACAGAAAAATCTATCCGACGATGATATAAACGAGAGGAAATTTTTCAACCTTTTCCTATCGGTTATCAGACCTACTTATATATAGGAACAAATCCGATTACATACTATGTATAGGTACATGTACTTTGAATAAGTCAATTTTGATGAGGTTTATAATAATTGATTCCCATTACGTCAAACTTTATCATTATATTGTTCTATACGAAATTAAATGGAGATTAATTTCAATCAAATTATTTTTAATCGGATTAATTGATTATCTTAATAATATTTATCATTTAATCCTATATTTCAATTACCAGAGTTATATAATAAATGTATCTATCTATCATTTTAACGGTAATTTATACCCGACTAGAAATTGAAAGGCCGCATGAGTTAACCCATTTCTTGATACAAAAGAGACATACCTACTATATAGAAGATTATTCATTTCACTGAAAATTTCATCCGAAAATCAATCGCTCGAGCTTTTATTAATAGCTGTACCTACAGGTAGGTACTAAGAACGATATATAATATATATTATATATATGGCTATTTTTAGGTCATCATTATCACGGGACGAAGAACAAGGGTATAGGGTGATTATACCTTCGTTGATTGATTAAAAAAAAAATAAAAAAAAAAAAAAAACACGAGAACATTTACGTTTGTAATGTTGAATACCTCGGTTTCGTCCATCACCCTAACTAGTCAATCGTGTAATGAATATTTACGCTATTGTCCCACGAGCCTACTGCAGACACGATATTATGGAACATATTGTTAAAGTATTTTTCCCAAATGACATTAAATTTGAAATGAACAACACTGTCTATAATATTCGTCGCGGGAAGAGGCTTGGGATAATAATTTCATATAAATATACTCGCCTACGTTGAATCGAAAATTTAATTCCCGAATTTTGAAAGCTTGTTCAAAGCCTGTGAAGTAACATTACTCGAGTGAAAGGAATAATCTCTGATAGGTACTTGTTCCAAAAAAAGTAAGTATATCCTCAAACCAAATACTTCGCATTTATGAAGCCTTTACTTCAACGCTTTGATTTTATTATTTATTATATCCCTCGCATTTCGTTATAAAAATATGAAAATAATGAGCTTAATGCACTGACGGTTGAAGCTAATCAATTAAGAAAGATTAATCAACTTCAAAATCAGCTAAAAAAATCTCTATCAAGCTTTGTATATCATGTTAGAGCTATGCTAGGACAATGTCCACTACCCCTGTACAAATTACTATGAGACTATAACAATGGGGTGGGGCAGTGATTGTTTGAACGACGTGAAAGACTTCAAAGACTTTTGTTAAACATTTTCCCTTTTGTTTAAATCAAAGAACTAACTTGTACGAGTCCGAATCAGTAACAATGGCGTGATTTGACGATCTGAGATAGCGTTGAGGTTTTTTCCTTTTTTTTTTTTTTTTGTTTCTTTACTTTGTCTTTTATTTTTTTGAAGTAACGTAACAAACGTGTTGCTACGAATAATCCATTATCTAGAAGGGAACAATGGCACACGGGTCGAACCTGTAGACCCGGTATAACTCTATACAGTCTTTCGAGACAACCGACTCCCTTACTTAATTATTTAATTACTCTCCGACAAATCACGCGATCCCTGAACAACTGGAAAGAAATAAGTCGTGGTAGTTGTAGTAGTAGTGGTGGTAGCAGTAGTAGTAGTAGGTAGTAGTAAAAAGAAGCAATCGCTAGCTACCACTACTAATAAAATAACCCACTTAGAACCGATCCCGGTATTTATATTGTCCGTAATACACGTGGGAGGTTTATGGTGAACACCGGAAGACAGTGGGGTAAAAACAAACGGGAATGGGTATTCGAAAACTTGTTATGTTTGTGTTAGGTCCTGTTAGTCCTGTTTACAGTAAACAGGACGATTGGTTTATTTCATATTTGCTCAAACTATACTAATATATTTTATACGTTTAAGCCGAGTTCTTCGTGGAAAATACACACGTGTACCTAGTAATAGTAGTAGTAGTAGTAGTACATAGATCTACCCCTAAGCAGCTACTGCACCCCCTAGCAATAGTTTGACCGAATTCGATTTCCTACCTCATCTCTATCTTCCGCGGTTATTCTATAAGCTTTTCTTAGACTTAGAGGTCTCTGTATATCCTCCGAACGAGTGCGCACGCGAATAGTATAGAATCCGTTCTGCTGGGGTGAAGGTTCGCGAAGGGTAAAGGGAACCACCCGCGAGGGTGTCTCGAGGCTATCAGGCAGGAAGTAATGGCGTTAGCCGCCCCTCGGGCCCCAGAGGCCAACACATCAGTTAGTAGAGCCATATACCGAGCCATGGCACTCCAACCATATCCAACCGTATCCAATGATATCCAACCGTTTCCGCAACTGCACGGAACCATGCGAACCATGCGAACCATAGCCATGCCCATAGCCACCCATAACCAGCTATCCGAGCTTCGATATTTTCTCTAATTATGCTAATGACGATGCTTTCAACGTTACCACGTACCTATATTGGCAAACGGTTAAAATTCGGATATCCCGCATGGGGTTTCGCGATTACTGTTACTATTATTATTATTACTATTATTATTATTATTATTATTATTATTATTATTTTTATTTTCTTTTTTTACCCTCTACAGAGACTATGAAAAAAAGCAATTTAGGGCTTATTAGCTGATCGTGCGAATTGAAAAAAATATTCAACCTTTCCCTATATATAGGTGTTTTAATTATTTTCTACTCGGAGATTTATATGTCCGCGGTGAGGTACAGTCGTTGAATTTTTTTGAAAATGTTGGAGATATGGATGTATGGTTGTGTATATATGTATATATGTATAGAGTTGATATTTTTGAGAGAACGTTATTTAATTATTCAGCCTCGCGTTGGAGGGTGCAAATTGCCGTTTAGCGAGCCACGCTCACGGTAACATTGCGATTCATTTGCTCGCCGAAATAATGAGACAAATTTAAAAATTCATTCGTACTGTATATCTTTATCGCAATCAGCGTTCTGTGTACGAGCATGTTAATATGCGATAAATCGAGTCTGAAACTGAGGGAAAGACTATATCTATACTCAGAAGAATGTAAATTATTGGAAAATTACTCGTAGCTAATAAATAACTGAATGTAGCTTGATGTAGAACTAAGCTGTGTATTAAATGTGACTTTTCCGAAAACAGAGAACCATCAGTGTTTTTTTTTTTTTTTTTTCAATTTCAAAAGAAATTATAATGCGAGTGTTTCTCTGTGTTTTTTATTTTATTTTATTTTATTTTTCGTTCTTTCTTTCTATACTTTAAATTCACTCTCCGTACTTCAAATATAAAAATGAAATGTCTCAGTAATCCTAATCTCATTACTCATACCTGCTGGAGGCTGGGCTTAAAAATAATGAGCAAACCTTCTGCGGAGGTAAAGCTTCCCACTTTGGCGAAAGGCTCTCATGTGTTAATTAATTTCATGTACAGAAAATTTTGAAGTTTGCCGATCCGGCTTGAGTAAGCTGTTTTTGTATACGAACGTAATACATGACCGATTAAGATATAATATTGATTTGCAGTTACTATAATGAATTAATGTAATGAATCTACACTCAGAAGAAGGTCTTGTTGACACAACCAAAATTTGGTTATTGTACGGTCACAGAAATTTTTTTGTTCAGTCAACCAAAATTTTGTTGGGCCAACCAAAATTTTGTTGGGCTAACCAACATTTTTGCTGATACTACTAAATTTCTTGTTAGCACAACAAAATTTTGGTTGACTGAACAAAAAAAATTTCTTTGACCGTATAATAACTAAATTTTGGTTGTTTCAACAAGACCTTTTTCTCAGTGTAGGTATCTGTTCGTTATTAAAATAATTGATTGAATAATATAATGTAAATTTATAATAGAAACAATATTTAATTACGTTGAAATTAATTCTTCATATTATTTAAATTCATTACCCACCAGCTGGTCATTTTCAAAAACCATTAGCAGCTGTTCGGTATACTGGCTCGATTCGGTATCAAAATAATTTATGAGCATCGCTATCCAGGACAGGACGTAGAAAAATAGCGGAGGAACGTTTTCCTGTTTACCTCATAGCTAATTCAATGAATAAATCAGAGATCCCGACGTGAGTGAATGGAAAATAAAAAATGTACAGGGTCAATACTTTCACCATTGAAATTTATTCCCGATTAACTAGACATCCCCACGTGCCCGATATTCAGAGAACTTGATGGGGTATGAAAATATTCTTTAGTTTGGTGAAAATTTTTCGTTTATTGGCTCCGGTCTTGAATCACCCTGCAGGGGTTTATTTTAAATTGCTCTTACCGGTCGGCTGTTTTGTACCTATACGTATATATAGGTATGAATGCAAATAAGAGAGACCTCGCGTTTATCGTTGATTCTACATTATTTGTCCCAGAAGTAAAATTTCAGTTCTTACATAGGAACTGAAATATCTTCTGAATGTTAAATTCGCGTGCGTCATAGAATATTCACATCCCTTGGCTCGATCGCAACCTGTTGACCGAACAGAAATAGGGGGACTGTAGAATCCTACATATTCAGATATCGATGAAGCGAGAAAGGTCGATCGGTGAGCGGATGTAGGTGTAATAACCCTGGCAAACAGCTCACAACGTTGTATTCAGTATATAGGTATAAGTATTTGTCAAGCGACAAATGTCAGAATTGTTGAGTTTGTAGAAAGCCCTAGGTGGCAAGGTAAATACATCTAAATCGACAAATAATAAACGACAATTCAACCAAGTGCAATTTGAGAAATCGACAGCGCTTCAACGGTAAATCAGCTGTCTTACGTCAATCGTATAAAAATGTGGTAACCATTCCCTGAACCCTTGAACCAGTGAAATTCAATGTTGAAGAAGAATTTTTGAACGCGACTATAATCGAAGAAAACGAAAATTCTGATTTTGCCGATTTCACGAGCTCTTAACTCCATGATAGAATATCATGAGATAATTTAATCACAATGCGTCATGCTGCTTAGAAATTAATTTCAACACACCTTGCGCGAACTTCTACGCGATCAAATTTAAACGAAAATTTCTAAATTATAGGACAGCAACCCACGGACATGAAATGAATGTTAATGCAAGGCGATTTTGTGATAACAAACTGTGGCCACGTGTATCAGGTTAATTGAAAAATAACATCTCGGCTTTGGATTAAAATCGGATAATCGTTAAAGAGGGTGACGATTTCAAGTAACCAGCCTGCGGCGAGCTACTAGATAATCAAAATTTCGCAGCGTTAATTACGGTTGGGAATTATCTAGTCAGAAAAATACAAATCCACCGCCTACCTAATCTGTAAGCGGATATTTCAACGTCGATTTTGCTCACTGTATGGAATTTCTTTGTAATACATCGGGACGCGATTAAGTTTCAATGTAGAAGATCTATACCAAAAAAAAAAAAAAAAAAAGATACAAAAATTAGATAAAAACTTGCATCCCACGTCTGGTCGGTATAATATCACGTCAATAAATAGAATCCCTTGTTTTTGTCAGTCGACGTAAATGCCAAGCGATTGAGCATTCGATAAAAAAAAAAAAAAAAAAGAAAAATGAGAAAAAAAAAACCCAGCGGAAATCGTCAACGTGGTCTCTAGATTTATGAGCTGACTGACCCATCGCTATCGACGTTTCCAAAATTTCTCGTTGATCGTTATAAGGCTAGATACACTGAAATATGCATCAGCTACGAATGCAGATGATTCCGAGCTTCGATAAATTTCGCCTACAGACTGATAAAACTATCGCCAAATTACGCCGCTTCAGTTTTATGTCACGTTACGTAGCATAACAACGCGTCAATCTTAATTTCGAAATTATTACAGCGAATAACGGGCCAGCGCGGCGGTATACCAATCTTCGTTAGCTGATGGTGAAATACTATGTGGAGCTGCACTTCGATCAGTTAAATTATATGAGGCATCCCTATCTATTTCGGTTCAGATTCAAATCATGCGAGTTGGTGGTATTCGAATGAAAGTCTACGATAATGAGTCAAATTTTAAGCCTGGACTGGTGTGAGTCGATATGAGTGATACTTGTTTAATCCGGTACAAGTTTTATACGTTCGTAATTTTATTCGTCTGTCGAATAACTTTTCGAAATTTGAAACAATCTAGCAAGAAATTGGGAGTCTGATATTCCGAAGCAATTTGTAGATTAGGTCCAAAATTTTGAACGACGAAGAAATAGATTGTTATCTCGTCAACCAGCTGTGATATTTGCGTGAAATTTTCATAATCGCAAGTTTTCACGGCACTGAGCTCTCTCTCCAAAGAAATCACAGTTTGAAAAAAAAAAAAAAAAATAGTGATAGAAGTAACAGTTGGAAATTTGATTACGTTATACTTTTAGACATATGGTTTATGCTCCGGTTTTATCCGAAATATATTTTGGCTGAATTAGAGACGGATTAAAATTGATTTCAGATAACTGATCCACGTTTTTAAATTATTTGAGAAAACGATTATAACTGAAATTTCACACGTACCCAATTCTATTGTATACAATTTCACGCTCGTATTTATTATTGCAGCAATGAAAAATGATCCTTACAAAATTAAAAAATTCATTATTGGAGGTTGCGAATAATTGCTATCAAAGTATTCGCATTGATTTTTCACGTGGAGAGAGTTACAGTATCAATTTTCCAATTAAATTGAAAATTAATAGCTGACGAGAATGAAATTCGATATTCTACTGATTTTATATTTCGGGCACGAACTGAAGGATGTGTGCGTGTATGACTGATTCAGAAGCGAATTGAACATGGGTATTACATATCAGTTATTAAAATAATTACCGGTCTCCCCGTTGTAGTTGATGTCCTCGCCATCTTCGCGTCTCCACATTACGTAAGGCTCAGGATATCCGACTGCCTTACAGTTTAAAGTGACATTTGAAGTTTCTCGTACGACCATATCAGTGCTCGTCTCCTTGTCAACGATAGAAGGTGGAACTGAAATAAAGGAGAGATTTTTTTCTTCAATTCATCTGGAAGTGTTTTCTTCGGCAGATCATTCCCTGAGGAATCTTTCTTCACTAGATATTTCTCTTTTCTGCTTTATACTCAAATTCGACACCTTACATCTGCACCGATCCTCAGTCGTATTTGGCAAGGGAATAACGAATGCTCATCTTGTAGAAGAAGCCGAATAAAAATGCACGGAAAATACCGATGTGGTGACTTCTGAGAATTTATTTTTTCCTCTCATTTTCTCGTCTGTTTACGCGATCCAGATATATGTGAATTTTTTTGTGAAAACTTACCCACCACCTGGAGATAGCCTTGACGACTTCGCATCGGATCTGTATTCACTTGACACATGTACCACCCACGATCTACTTCTTGAACATTTTTTATCTGAAGATACCAGGAACGGTGGTCATTGTAGGACAGTGATATCCGGGAATTTTGCGTGATCACGTTATGATGGATCGAAAGAATTGTCTGCGTATCCACCCTAACCCACGCCACCTGCAACATACGAGCTTGCGTGATGCACCAGGAAGCTGATAAACCGCATATTCAATCGTTTCGGAATGTCAGGGACAGAATAATAAGCGAAGCATAATATGCCTGTTTGTTCTATAAAATGATGGAATTGACACACGAGATCCTGTTGGGGCTGTAGAATCTAGGGGTGAATCTGTAGCCCCAGTTTCGTTTGATATACTTGCATTTATTGGGGTGATATTACAATACAATACGTTTTCAATGGATATAAAGAACCGAGGATTATCAATAAAAATGTAATATATTTTTGCTATTGTTGTGAAATCCTGAAACAGGATCTGGGCAAAGCCTATACGTGTACAAAAATATTCCGAAGCTACTGCAAATATTGAATTTGTATGCATCAGTCTTTATATGGCTCTATTATTATTCGCAGGTGAAAAAAAAGAGAAACTCTTTGATATAATGTTCATGCAAAAATGGCTGTACTTTTTGTTGAAAAAAAAAGAACACCCTGCCGCAAGGTAACTCTTTTTCGCGTGTTTTAAATTACCTGATTTAATTATCAAACGGAATGATAAACCAGTGGATCTTTTATTTGCAGAATTTTTTTAATTCACCCAACCATAAGTCAAGAACAATCCTCAATTACACTGGAATAATAATGTGACTGGTGGTTTTATAATTCTTGTATGAAAGGGTCGAAGCGAGACTGTGAAAGCATACGGTCAATTTTCGAGTTACTTTTATTAATAATCGAAGAGTAGTGATAAGTACGCGTTTCAAAAACTCTTCGTGCGTGACTAATTTTTTCAATAAGTGTATGTAATGGTATTGGCTTACCTTGTAGCTGCGTAAATTGTCAACGACGCAAGCTAGCAAAGCATCGCGTCCAATAGTTACGGTCACATTGGGAATTGGCTCGGCAAATCTTGGAAATTGAACTTCTGAAAACAGGGAAAAAGTATCGTTATTTCGATGCAGAGACAATTGAATATACATATATAAGAAGTAAGAAAGATAGACTAGACTGTGGTCGCCCTTGAAATGCAGCCCCATGTAGGTATCTATACCAAAACCGCCAGAGGCAGGCATATGTATGGATGTTTGGTGATAGATATTTAGAACGTGATATTTTGAGAATAGAGAGTCGGTATCGGCTTTCAACTTGGCACACACATTACGGAGTATAGGAACCGTATCGATTTGGGGTGAAATCGATTCACCGGAAGTAGTCAAACGAATCATTTCACACTCAAGTGAGGTATTTTTCTCCCAGTTTTATGCGAATAATATCAAGGTGAACATATATATTCCACGTGATAGTGATTTTTCAAATGTCACGATACCGCATAAGTATATAAATGAAGTAGTGCAGAGTTCATTATTACGAGCATTATATTCCACAGCAGTTGATCAAGGTGCTCTTTTTCTTTCTTACATTTTACATTTCACTCGGCGGATCCAATACCAATCAATTTGAAACCGATATTTCAATCGCGACTTGGTTTGCAATACATCAGACAACCCATACTACTATGCAATATGCCCGTATCAACGGAAAATGAAGAATTGCAGATGCCATCTTCCAAATTACTGGTCAATACTTCAATCTGTTATCAGAACCCGGTATCACGTTGCCATTATCGGAATACTAGGCTAGTTCGAAAAGGAGGGTAGGTATAATAGTCAACTGAAGGCTAAAGAATATATTTCACTTCCTTGAAGCTATCCTTCTTGAATATACCCCTAATAAAGAACGCCAGTTTCTCGGTGTGTATGCGGCACAAACAGTCAATGCAAATTACCCCATACCTACCATTCCGTATAGCATACACCGCAGCTTATTACTTGGCATGCTTATCCTATACTGCAGTAATTAACAAAGAACTCGCAGCTCGTCCTTTTAATTCCATAATATATGAGCAATGAATTATAAAATTGCTTGTTCTATGAGGGTATGTTTATCATGAATCTTGTTTCGCTCATTTCACTACTAATCAAGCCGACGAAGTTAGCGATCGATTCAGTGAATTAGGACACTCTGACTTGTTAAACCGAATATCTTATATGGCTATAAGTATATAGGTCTCAGCTCTTACCTCCTTCTAAATGATTCCCGTTATCTTCAAACACATGGACGCAAGACTTTTCGCGAAGTGTTCAATAACGTATGGATTCATAAAAAGAGCCGTGGGCGGATAGTGGAACCTCACGAGACACGCGGCCATTCCGTTAGGAAATTACCGCCTCTTGGCACCATTTGCCAAACCTTATCGCACTCGTTCTGCTCGAGGTTGTCGCAAACTATCGATTTCAAGGTCTTATCACCAGGACCCCAACAGACAGATACCACCACCGAGCATCGTAAGTTATCTTGAATTGGTTATAGAGTGCTAAGCCTAAATATACGAAAGTTGAGTTGGAAAAATCTGCAGCTTGATATGAGGATATCAAGGAATTCAAATGACTCAGTGAAAAGTCTAAATAGTAAAGTAAAAAAAAAAAAAAAAAAAAAAAAAAGGAATGATTGCCAGATTTTTTTTCTCTCTTCCAGGTTTTTCTGATAACAGACCAGCGTGTGACGCAAAGGCTACAATTTGATTCCGATCAGCAATGTTGAAACGTCATGAACTAATCATAGGTATTACATATGCAGTGGCATATTACACATGGGCTGCAATGTTCGCAGAATTTTGTGCTTTTGTTGGAAAGCTATCCGAAAAGTGTAGAGTTCATTGCAGCTATATATATGCATTCGATGATGTATAGTACTTTCACTATGGTTATACGATCGATTTTTCAAACCAGGGGTGAAGACTATGGCTAGAGTTACTCACCAGAATCAATAATTTATATATTCTTCAAAAAAATGTAGATAATTTTATATACATACGTAGGTATTACATGATGTTGAATTAAATGAGAAAACCGCACATATGGTTTAATTCGCACGTTATTTTTTATAGCTGCGTTTATTCGCGTGGTACGAAATTGAACTCTTTAACGTAGACCCGCGAATACATACCTACCGGAAAAAAAATGTAATTTCTTGGTAAGCTTTAGTTTGTCTGCGTTTACGAACCGGCTGGAAAAATGGAAAGCGTGCGATTCTTTAAGACTTGGGAATACGGAGAGTGAAAGTGAGACTGAAAGTGTAAGTGTAAGCGAGAAGAGTGAGGGGCGCACGTTTTTATGACCCTCCTCGCAAAAAGCGAAAAGTAAAAAGAGGAGGTAAAAAAAAAAAAAAAAGAAAAAAAAAAAAAAAAACGTATTTACGTTTCAACCACCAAATTTTCTCATATACTTTGACCTGGGGCAAAAAGCTTGCTTACTCCGCGCTAGTTCTCAAGATGCTTATGCTGTTTCAACCATTCAGACCACGTAGCCTTGACCCTTTTTTATTATAAAATAAAAATTCACATTTAACTACAGAATCTTGATCGATCGTTGTGTATAGTATTAATTTTTGATATCTGCTGATAATAACACGACTATGCCTCATTTCTATGATGGTGTTGATTCTGTAGAATAGCTTGTTATCAGATGGCACAACTGAGGCGATAAGAAAACAATTAGATAGTAAGGTAGCTTTATTGGTAGAGTATCAGGCACGTGAAGGTTCTTTCGCTTGTGCTCTTTGTACTCGTATCTATTTCTCACAAATGATTTGTGTGAAAGCACGTCTCGAACTATTCAATACGCCCCTCGGTTCGAGCTTTATCATTTTTTTTTTTCGGTTTTTTTTTTTTTTTTTTTGCGACGAGAGCTGACTATTCAACTTTTTCACTCATCTTCCTAGTGATGTGCAACGGGGTACGAAAACACGAAGGGATGTCGCTATACTCTTCCATGCTTGTTATATTCATACAAGTAGGTATATTCCGTAATTTACCTCTCGTTACTTATTTCGCAACAGCAGAGTGAATTCAGCAATGAT
This sequence comes from Tenthredo mesomela, assembly GCA_943736025.1. NCBI lineage: Eukaryota > Metazoa > Arthropoda > Insecta > Hymenoptera > Tenthredinidae > Tenthredo > Tenthredo mesomela. Next base: position 31,556,348 of record OX031015.1, on the reverse strand, counting down.
TTAGCAGTATAGTACACAGAAAGAAAGGTTGACTTGATTCCGGAAAATTTTGCGGTCCAAAAATGAAGACCGAAATTTTCTCGGATCAAATCAAAATTTTACTCGAACCAAGAAAATTTGGAAAATTTTCTTGGTTCGAGAAAAATTTTGATTTGATTCGAGAAAATTTCGGTCTTCATTTTTGGACCGCAAAATTATCTTTCCAAATTTTCCAAATTTTCCAAATTTTCTTTGTTCGAGGAAAAATTTTGATTTGATCCGAGAAAATTTCGGTCTTCATTTTTGGACCGCAAAATTATCTTGAATCAAGAATAATTTTCTTGGCTCAAGTTAACCTTTTTTTCTGTGTACAACGCAAACAAAATGATTTGTAAAATTTGAAAATTTTTTTTTGTTAATAATAGTTTCATCGCAAATAATATTGTTATAGAATAAACTTCTGCTCATTGTTTATACTAAACTATAAAAAAATTGTATGTAACAGATTGTTTTCGCCATCTATCCCAAGGGTTTAACGGGTTGGATGACCGAAACGGAAGGGATGAATTCCCAGATTGGAAACGAAGTCTGTTATAAACCAAAATATCGTTTTATTAACACGTCTTGAATTATTTAGCAAGGTTTCCTCATCTTCCGCAGGTACTACATCTGATATTACACATGTCACAGGTTTCGTACGCATTTCCTGTTCGCTTTCACGTTTCGAAATGTATTCAACTTCGTTTCTATTGAATCAGTTGTATTGCCTTTTTTTTTTTTTTTTTTTTTTTTCTACGACTTCTATTCGCAGCAGCAAAGCAAAAAATCTGACAAAACCATGATATTGTATGAAAATTTCCTACAGATATATATATATTCCCAAATCACAAAGGGCGTTAAAAATGACCAATTACTAGTACCTTCTATAAATGCGAGGGTAGTGATAATCAATAATTTACCTTTTATGATACTACAATGATATTGGCGAAGCTATATTTTAAGTTTAATATATAAGTATATAGGTATGTATAGAAAGGTAAATAGTCTCAGCCAGTGGGTATACTAGCTGTAGAAATATTCGCGTGGATTTCCCTGATATTGTCTCTCCCTTATTCCGCTGACGCTCAAATTTCCACTCTTTTATCGTTGCCTAAAGTGGCCTCTGCGCACTGCCAATTTTCGCCAGCGTTTTTCATACCTTTCGCGGTATTTTTCTGTCGAAAATGTAATACGATGCCTACCGCGTCGAAATGCCTGTTCCTCAGTCACTTGAATTTTTATATGTTTCTTAAATTTTTCTATATATTTGATGTATAAGCATGCTCCCTTATTTACTATAGACATAATATATGTATAGGACGTTTATAAATTATTTATTTCAAATATATAAACCAGCTGTTAGATATATAATATAGATCTTCAAAATAATTGACTTTATTTTCTTTTTTTTTTTTTTTTTTTTTCTGAATCACGAAGAAATTTATTCTGAGAGAGATGCGGAGGTAATAGATTCTACTATTTATTCGAATTTTCGATTGCCCACGTATATGATCGTTTCCACTTTCTCCACCCTCGATAATTAGGGTACGTATTTGAAAATGACATAGAGGCCGTTATTTGATTCAAAGAAATATTTACTCAACCCAAGTGGGTAGGTAGGTACCTCTGGGTACGCGTGCGTAGCTTACTACCCCCTACACACGCTCTGATATTATATACCTATATGGTTGCTACCAGTTCACGTGTGCACTCGTATCCCGTGTTCATATTGTGGCTCGTATAGCCATTAACTAGCTATTAACAATGTACTTTTATCTCGCATTGCAACGACAGTTACGTCGATAAGTAGACAGGAAAAAATTCCAACCAATGCTGGTTTACTAGAATATTATTCCAAAATAATTATTTGATCACACGCTGATTCAATTAATAATGAAAAAACGTGGCATTGAAATGAATTCTATTTGATTCAATAAGCATAAACAGATTTTTATGAGGAAATTTAAATTTAAATTTTATCATGATAATATCAATTTATGGATTTTAAGAGCCCTCTAGGAATTTCAGCTGAATCAACATTTTTTTACAGGTCGTTCGAGAATTTTGAAGATTTTAATATTCAAAGAAATCGTTTTTTTTTTTTTTCTTCTGCAGTTTCTCGCTAATTAAATTTTTTCTATGTACATAGATTGTAGAGGAGAGTACTAAAATTTCAATTTTCAAGTTATACCCACGTATAGATCATTTATGGATAGGTAAATACATTCTTAATTGAATATCTACGTGTTTCTATCATTCAATTAGACACATTTTTTTTTTTCGAGTCTCATTTATAAATTAGCCACGAAAACGAAAATCTCATTTTACTATTTGATTTTCATACTTTCATCGTACGCAAATTTAAAGCTAAAATATTAATAACATGTCACGAAAATTCGTCGAATACTCAAGTTTAGACGTTTATGAATGATTAACAGAACTCGCTGGGGGTTATGGATATGAATTTTTAATAAGATTGTGCATACGTGACGATTGAATTTCAATAGCAATAGGATATGGATTTAGATTCTGCTCAACTTATATATATGGGTATTCCATGCCAAATTGACCTGGTCCTGACCTCCGACCTCTCAGATCTGATCCGCCGTTATCCGTATCATTATTTTGCTCTAAATAGCGATGAGAATTTTTTTCAGATTTTTCGAAATGAATTTGAGCGCGTTATGAATTTTCAAAGTTGTTTGTTTTAGCTTTTTTCGAAGAAAAATATTTGAAAAAATAGAAGCGGAGATCAATAGACCGTGGACTGATGCTGGAATATTTCTCACGACAGCCAAGAATTTTTGGAAACTTTCTCAGATTTTTTGAAACATTATTTTTTTCTTTTTTGCATAATATCAACGTGAAATTATGATTAAAAAGTAAAAAAAAAAAAAAACAGATTGAAGCCGAAGCCCAGACATTCAGAATTTTGGCTCAAAAATTTTCATATCTGACACAGAATTTTGGAGAATATTGTCAGATTTTTAGATCACGGCCTTTGAGGCGTTGAAAGTAAAACTTTGAAAATTCACGATGAGCTAAAAATTTGTTTTGAAAAATTTGAAAAAAATTCTGATCGCTATGTAGAGTCAGAATAATTATACAACAAATCGCGGACCAGATCTGAGAGGTTAAAGTTCATTCAAGATGTATATCTGCATTAAAATTCTGGGGTCCATATTCTGATACTGTTAATAATGGTATATATATATGGTATATGTGACCTTTTTGGTCAACCATCAATCATTAATTCGTATATCAAAGCATTAGCGACAAACTAGCATACGAACCTTGTCCACGAATGTTAATTGGAATTTAATAACAAATTACCTTTATATATACCAATAACGCCTACGGCTAATGAATATAATTTTCAACAATACCGCAACGGTATAATATTACTTTATAAACAGCATACGAAGGTGGTGACGTGAATTTTCATCTATCCAAACAGCGTTTTCTCGGCTTTCTGGTACATAGGCAACGTTTTCACCCGCATAAATCTTTCATAGGTATCAAATTTCGTTCCGATGTATTTCCACTGCTTCCAAATTTTTATCTGTGTTGAAAATTTCTCTTGTGACGAAGTAGGTACCAGAAATTCAACCCACTCTACATTTTGATTAAAAATGATCAAATTTAGTTCAACCGAAATCACATTTTTAAAACCTATTACCTACATAGTTTGCGTGCTTTTTGAATAGTTCCACGCTCTATAATTCCATCACACGTTATTCTCTTCTATACTCAACCCTGTATTAGTTTTTCTTAAAAAAAAAAAAAAAAAAAAAAAAAAATCAATCCGACGATTTAGGTATTATTTTGAATATAAATTTAAGGGATATAATTTGACGAAAATCGCAAAATCATTAGTACTGTGATAAAAAAAGAAAAAAACTCTCTGAATTCGAAAAATCTTCGTGCTAATCTCTTCGAATTATATCTGCAAATTATCCAGAATAATTTCAATTAAAAAAATTCAATATTTGTGATGATGAAGGAAAGATTTTTATTCTGTTTCAAATATTGAGGCTTCTTCAGTTTAAACTTTTTTTTTTTTTTTTTATACAAAAATTTTGTCATATCTGGGTAAACCACGACGTAATAAATCTCGAGACGATTATAAGTCAAATTAATTGTATCTCATCTATCACAACAGATATGTGCTGTATATAATCGAGAGGGCAGGTTTGTGCCGCGGGGCAATCCACGACTGAAATTAATTGTATTTTTGGTCGATGGGTCGAGGGGTACCGCGTGTTTTAAATATTTTTTACCGAAAAGTGATAAGAAAAAGAAATGAACGAACGTCTAAAGTGAAAAAAAAAAATAATTCAAGATCGTTTTTCGTTCGTCAATTAATATGCAGACAGGTTTTGATTTCGTGGTAAAAATATGAGGGTACATAATATAATACTCGGTAGATGAAGGTATAATAAAAAAGCACACAGAGATGGTTAATAAGTTAGATAGCGCAATTTCACGACCGGTGATATACTTTATTAGACATCATATTCTCCTGAATTATATGTCGTATAGCGCCGTCCGTTTTTCTATATTAAAAAATAATAATGGAAGAATAGAATAAACAGAAATACACAATGGGTCCCACATGAGCGATCGCGTGACTAATGGTAAACTCGCGGTTCACTGACTTTCGACTTTATTCCATAAAATTGTATTCCGAAATACGGTACTACGTTGAAAAAATAATTTATGAATTGCGTCATCGCGCACATTCCTGCCAATTTTATTAGCCCACCGCCCGCTATATGACAGCGTATATTTATTATACCTACCTAACCCCATATATATTCGTCGTATACCCTTATACCCTATACCTTACCCTACATATATTTGCGTTTGCCAAGGCAATCAAGTCGAATGTATGCATCAGGCGATCGTCGTTTGTTTCTCATCGGTTAAGAATAAAATCAAGAAGAAGAAAAAAAAAAAAAAAAAAAAAAAAAAAAGAACGAAGAGATTATCCTTACCGAATCTTTTTCTATCTATATACCAAGGTTGATACTTTGAACGAACCATAGTTGTTCGTTTCGTGTTATAGTCATTTTTGTCTATCTTCGTTAAATTATGACCGTTGAGTAGGACACGCGGGAGAGAGAAGAAGAAAAAATAAAAATAAAAAGTAAAAGAAAAAAAAAGTAGGTCGAGGGAATTGTAGAATCGTTCAAGAAGGAAACGGAGTTTTATCGTGGCGAACAGCTCTACGCACATGATGTTGAACACTCTCCGTATATAGAGCTGGCGTATTGATCGAGCCAGAGCAAATAAAGGGGCACTTAGAATCATTGCATGCCGAAACTCACTCTGCGGTGGCAGCCTACGCCCTCGTATAGACAAAGACTTCTCGCAAGGAGAATCCTTAGATCAAGTAAAATGCTTGTTCCGGCTTTTACACGACAAGGAATATGCTTTAAAGAGACGCAAGTTTCAATTTTTACGGACGGTTAACCGTTGACCTGTACTACTTACGATAAGACTATTCAAAGAACAAATTTTTTCCCCCAAGAATCGAGTCAGAATCATTCCACTTCGACCCTCGGCGAATCGGTAGTCCATTTTTCACTTATTCAATCTCATAAAATAACCATCCATTAATTTTATTACCATTTTTTTCAATAGCCATTAGGAAAACTGTAAAAGAGAAAAAGAAATCATGAATTTCGGTGAGCCCCTATTAAGTAAACGAATTCAGTTTAACAGAATCGGTATAATCGCATCCGATTTTTTATTTTATTTTCATAATGAATTGCGTTTGACTAAACAATATCGATTATAGTCCTCCGTATATACAGGATTTTTTAAATTTTTTTATTAATCAACCTTCATTCTATTGAATCAAGAAAACATTGACTTTTCCATATTGGATCGTCGAATTTTGGTCAGTCAAATGAATTGAATTTCATTGAGCAAATCCGTTTTTCTCTGTGTAGTTTAAACCTTAGGTTTCCAGACTCTTGACATTCGACTTTTTTTTACTACGTACTCCGATTGTATGATTTCATGGGTTCGACAGCATACAGATCAATATTCATAAGAGACTGTCTCGCCGAAAAATTTTTCGTTCGACCGCGTACTGGCTACAAACCGAAATTGACTGAAGTTTGTAAAGCTTATTGGTATATCGTCAACGGACGTGTAGAAAAAAAAAAAAAAAAAAAAAAGGAAAAAAGCTCAGCTGTAACTTCGGATTGTGAGATCCAAAAATAATGAAATACGTTTTATGATAGCAGCGAGTTGCATTACAGAGTTTGTTGAATTATTATCATCAGAAATGAAAATTTCATTGATCTAGAATTCGTAAAAAAAAAACAAAAAAATTATTTGTGTTAGTCAAAATGAAATGAAAAGATCCATGAACCTTTGCGCATAATCGTTATAATTTTTATGTTAAAAACGTAATCACTATTCTATTTTTAAAAACATAAAAAAAAAAAGAAAAAAAAAAAAAAAAAACCAACAATTTCTCTGAACTGCAACCGGCAAAAATTCTGGAAAATAAGTGGTAGATGGTTATTTTATGAGGTAGAAATAAGGATAAAAATTGGCTCCGGAATTTGGTGAGGGTCGAGGAGGCAGAACCGTGTTCACTTTCATTTGGACAGCCCATATACATAGTACGTAATACGTATAGTCACATAAATATCCTTGAGCCATTTCGACGCCATTTTATATACTATATTATTCATCGCGATTCAGATGACCAGCGTTAAATTCCAATAGCTGACACTTGCTGGAGCAATAAATCGATAGTATGGATCGTATATGATAGTAACTTTATCCTCATACTTTTTTTCACGGTGTGAGTCTATAGATGATATAGGTAATATCTGCAGCTGGTATAATCTTCATTGATTTTCGCTATAGATACTTGGAGTAAATATAAATGTTATATACTCTCTTGACCGACTACCTGACACCTGTAACACTCTGATCGATGAAACGAACATCATTTAGCAAAAGTTTGGCGAATTGGTCTCATGAGTGCAGTAAATAACGCAGTGGCTCACGTTATTTATGCGGGTTGTTACTGTTTTGTACCATGGTTCCCTATCGTGATATAGATATGGGGATATTTTCACCCTCATACATAAGTGATGGGGAAAGTAATGTATATGGGTCCTAAATATCTTGATTACAACTTGACCGGCTCACCATTGTTAAACTCTTCGGTTGCCAGAGGTAAATGAAGAGCTGACAGCTTTCCACGAAACTCCAAGTTCCTCGTCTGTCGTCCTGTAGACAGAAATGAAATATGATACACTATTATTATTCGGCTGGTAATTTGGCGGCAACACGCGATTAATTAATCTTAGAATATATATATATCTATATATAAGGGAGCGATTTGTCGTGGGAATATTGTTAATGAACAACTATCAAGCATCGCTGGATAATTTCATTCAAGATTATGATGTTATAGATTTAAAGGATTATATGAAATTCGAATGCGGGTATTTTACGAGGACTGATGTGTCCCTGAACAATCTTTCCATCATCCAGTTTCAGGCATAAAAGTTCACCAATCATAATTGAACAGCCATCCTCTCTCCTATTCGAAACCAGTCAAAGTTCAAGCTGTACTTGTTTAGGAGCTGAGACCAATCGAAACTTTGGCGATTAGTATTCGAGTAATTTTTTCAGTTTAAAGAAGCTGTGGGTACATCTGGTGAAGGTTGGATGACCGGACAATTAGAGATTAGAGTGTTTTTTTTTTATTTGACTTTGAATTCTGTGAAAGACGGATTCAAATTTTTCCCTGAATCACGAAATTTTGTTCTTTCTATACATTTTTAATTATATAATATGAACGAATTTACGTGCATAAGAAATACCCAAGTCCTTAGTTTATTGTGGACAAATTTTGATTTTGTATAACATCAACGCCCGAGATATATTCAAGAAGATTTTCCAGATTTACGAGTAAAGAAATAATTGCTGTTCTGGAATCTACGAACAAAACGCATATATAAGGGGTGCAGGAGAAAAATATGTATTTCTTTTTTGCCGTATACGAAAGTGATGTATGTAAATGGGACGGTGAGTTCTCTCGCGGTTAAATCTCAGAAGAAATAACGTAAATGGCATTTCAAGGTGGCCTCGTATTATAAACCATGGTTTAACGTGCAGGGATGAGCGGTTGTAAGCATCGAAATTTTCTACCTCTACGTTGTAGATTATGACTCTAATCTTCTCGCCAAGATGTACGATCTTGGTCGGTGAATAATGTTTCGTGTCAGGCACAGAAATTATAAAATAAATATTTAAACCGATGCCGGAAGGGTTCTCTTTCTTGCTCCATTTTTGTGTCTTTGTGGTTTTTCTCCTTTTTCTTCTTCTTCTTCTTTTTTTTTTTTTTTTCTTACTATTTTTTCTTTACCAAATCAACAACGCGTTGCTCGCAGAGACTGTCTGCCAACACGTAGACGAGCAAAAGTTAGAAACGTTAGTGCGAAATAAGCGAAGTGTTCGTTTTTAACGCATTACTTTTTGCGCTGTGTACGTAGCACGATTCAAAATCTACCTTGAGGTCGGCATTAATAATTCGCTAACCCTCTCTACCTATGCAGCGTTCAGTCATTATGCGTTCGGTTCACAAATACGAACTTTCAGAATACCATTTAAAAGTTTCAGCGTTTCCAGTGAGTGATTTATTACCCATGCCCAGAATGATTTTTTAACGATATATAAACGAGCGAACCACGCTCACGTATCTACAAGGATCTCTGCAAAAAGTTGTTACAGCTCTTCGTAAAAGCATTTACTTGTAAACGAAACGGTTAAAAAACTACCTGAAATTTTTGTTCAATGTCTCTTTATCAACAACATGTCAACATGTCTTATCGACGATATAGTATGTGTTCAAACGCTGGTGAAAATCTTCAAGATTTCGTGGATCATTGTACAAGCGCGATCCTCCATCATCTCAATTTCCCAAAAACCAAAAACTACTCTCTGAATTTGAATTACTGAAAATCACTGATTTCACTCATTCGAATTTTAGAAAGTACAACGACTATACAGTACAGTTCTGTTATTTCCAGGTTATTCCAGATCACTACCTAATTATACAGTAAAAACCAAGAGTACTACAATATTCTGTGTTCCGTCAGAAAATAGTCTCATGAAAATTCACAGTGTAACAAATCATTTATCAGAGAAGCCTGTAGCAGGTACGTGGATTTCGAATATAATTATATATTCCAGGCTTGGCCATTTATATAATTCATGTTTGTCGGAAATGGGTAATTCCTTGATTTGATCTAGTGAATAAATATTTATTATTGCATAGTAGGAACACATTTGGCGCATTGTAACAGGATGAAAAAATGATGACTATTACATCTGGAAAAATATGTAATTGATACTATACTAGCGAATGAATAAAAAAATTTAGAGATTAGAAGCGCATGTTTAATCTCTGCTAAACGAAGTAATGTCATCTTGCGATAATTTACAGCCAATCATTAGCCCACGAACTCTTTCTTAATGTGCAATTTTTGACTCCCTCGTTTTTAGTCACAGAAATCATTTAAAGCCCGTTGATGTTATCAATTATCGAAATGGCAATCGAATTACATTTTTTTTATCGAGCTGCTCGTACTGATCGCTCTTTTATTTTGCGAAACATCACATTTTTTAAGTAAGTTGACGAGTGAATTCTCCAGGAGAGACAGGTGAAGAAGAAGTGCTGTAAATGGACCAAGTCGTGACCAGCGCAATAAAGGCTTTACTTTTCTATTGGTTTTATTTTTTTTTTTTTTTTATAGACTTTTCCATGTACGCCAGCATTTTTAAAGAACATCTTTGTATTCTGTACAGTGTTTGCAGTATTTCAGGTATTCGTGAAACTTTCTAACTGAATTCTATTGGTCGCTGCAGGCTAAGTTATATAGAAGCTGCACTAGCGTACTCTTAAGAGAAGTTCTATTGTTAGAATGCGGATATGTTCATTCTTTTACTCCAGTTGCATGTCTGTCGCTGCTTACTATCCATGCAACTGCCTTTTTCCTTTATTCGAAACTCTACCCTATTTTGAATATATTTATTCAGTATTCCAGCGTATTGCCATCATATCTAATCGAAGGTACGAAATTCTATCATAGTCGAAAAATTGATCTGGATCTGGAATCGAGGCTGGATGAATTAATCATAAAGATAGAATCAAATGAAAGTAATTAAGGCCCATCGCTAGTCGCCCACCTCCTTTTGGTCGAAATGTGTCACATTTCGATTATTATCTGAGCCCAGGCGTCAAAAAACGCAAAAAGGTCAACTTAGCGCAAATTCTATTTCAATTCCGAACACATACGTCCAAAAAAATGTATGTTCCGTGCGAAAATAGAGTCTACAGATGGTTTTTACATTGTTACAAAATTATTCGAATTCGATTTCCTCGGCGAACAATGTAAAAACCATCTGTAGACTCTATTTTCGCACGAAACGAACATTTTTTTGGACGTATGTGTTCGGAATTGAAATAGAATTTGCGCTAAGTTGGCCTTTTTTGCGTTTTTGACGCCTGGGCTCGGATAATAATCAAAATGTAACACATTTCGACCAAAAGGAGGTGGGCGACTAGGGATGGTCCTTAATTGATAAAAATAAATTATTTATATACAGCAAATTCTGTGAATTGGTTTTATATGTTGTAAATTGGGTCAAAAAGTGTTTAACCAATTACGAGTCAAATAACGAAACGGAATTAATCGGTGTCAAGTCACTCGCTAATTGGTAAAGACGAGTGAGGCGGACAATCGGTGCATTTAGAGATATGGTTACATTTGCGTATACTCGTCTTTCAAGGAAATTTTAGAGGCAGAACGTGACGCAATCAGGGGGAAATGAAATTCCGGTTTAATCATCACGTTCCAATCACTGTTGTGTATTTCAAATATCACCCGGAGACTCTAGTTTCAAACAAACAGTCACGGATCACGTTTCAATGTCCGAATGACGTTAATTACAAACTCGAATTTAATCGGTTGGGTCATACTAATTTTTCAACAAAAATTTCAACGTCAATTCGTCGCTATTTCGAAATAACGAAAGTTAACGTTAATATAAAATGATTTCCTCTGTTTACGTGCTATGTATGTACCATACCTACCTATCTACAATGTACATACATACATACAATATGTTCATACATAAGGTATTTATTTATGGAATATATTCCACATTTGAATGCATATTCTCTTGTATTTGGATAGGCCGCTGTTCGAAGGGTAGGTTTGGATATTTGATTTGAAAAGGACGAGAATCACAGAAAAAAAGTCTCTCAAAGCAATCGGTGGAATTGGCATTTTGACCAAAAATTTGAGCCTCGTATTTTCATATTTCCGTAAAATTTTCACATTTATCTTCAAAAGGTAAAAACCTCTGTGAAATTTCCTTTCATTCAAATTCGTGGACATATGTATACATATTACATACTATTTATATATATACCTATCTACTTAATTCATTTCAACTTATTTCAGACAAAGGAGAATGAATTATAAAAGCATGTTAACAGCGGTTGGCAAACCGCTCAAGCGATAGTAGCTTCTCGTTAAATTATATAATCACTGAATAATTATTTCGGCAACAGGGCTAAATTAATTGCACAGATTTTTCTTGCGCTAATTTTACAAGCACCGTCATTTGTTATAGCTATACACTAATTTATTCAGATTGTAGTACCTACTACGGCTATACTCTGCATCCATCTCTTCTTGAAAATACTTGCCCTAGCTCTTTAAGAAATTTCCTTTTTTTGTTTACAAGAAAAAAAAAAAAAAAAAATCACTCAACGTAGGTATATAATGAAAAAACTTTACTAATTGAAAGTGATTAAAGTCTTGCGGTAATACGTCGTAGAAATATTTGAATTAATTAATTCAATATATATGTCACTAATTCTGATCGCTTATCTAATTCTAAAAAATACCAAAAACCTCATTGACCTGGCTACAAGTTTCATTTTTAATCATACAATCGATAATAATTTATTCACATCTCGTAGGGTGCAAATAGATTTGCGATATCCCATGAACAATCGAGTAGTCATAAAAATTAGAACAATTTCAAATGAGGAAATTGCTGACCGGTATGATGCAGCTGAATAATTGAAATTCGGCATGATAGTCACTGTCAAAAGCGAAAAATACTCGTAATTTTCACAATTGTTTCGAGTTTTATCCATTTCATCCCCTAAACGAATGGGGTAGCTGCTGACATCACTGCTCAGCCACGAACTAAGCTTTGTGTTTGGATACCACACGACTATTCATTACTCCCTGATCATTTGTTTCGTTGCAATCCTGCAGGTACAAACCCTTAGCATGTCCGTCCGCCCCCAATCTACCCTAGTTAGAGAGTTAATAATTAATCGTGCAGCGTTACGGGTTCTTAATTAAAAGTAGTTATTGCAAGCTTGAGGAAGTTTTAAGAGGCCACAGCCGCAACTTCAGATACTATATTCGTCTAGATTTGCTATTTCATATTCCGTCGATGTCGAACACGTGTCGAGTACATCCGTACAAGTGGCTTGTGGAACCAATGTTGCAAACGAAATTGCCGATACTTTACGTTGAAATCAGCATGATGATGATGTATTATTTTAAAAAATGTCCAGCACTGAAAATGTGCAGATAGCAAATGCTGTCGAGAAATATTTTGAAAATCTTCGTCTAGTTTATAATGAGCTTTTCTTGTTCTATTTCACCCGACGTTTTATATCACTGTGGCTATATACTGCATGAATTCATCGCAGAACGAAGCTGCAAACTTTTACAGGGTTGATGAGATTATTGTCGTGGCAGGTAGAAATATGCTCACGTTTTCACTCGGGAAAGAATAAAAGCTGCCTCTTGCATATTCCAAGCAGAAGCAGTTGAGTGCATGTGGCATCGATTTATTCAACTGACTGTATGAAGGTTCGAATTGATTCAGAGTCCTTTAAATACAGTTGAATGTCATCGCCGAAAGTACCTTCCAGTGGCAAATACGCCGGAAATAAGTGAATTCCTTTTATTTCATTCTTGTATTTTCACACGTAGCCAGGTGTCAGTCAAATCCACCATTCTCACCATTCAAACTGTCACAAAATCCTGGGAAGTATGAACGCGGTGAAATACGACGTGGAGACACGAGGAATTCCTCGAATCTGCGAATTCTTCAAACAAAGCAGAAACCAGCTTCCCAAGGTATGCCTATGTGGTAATACATCGCATTTTGATCAAATCCCGTACACTATATCTTCCGATTCGAAATTCATTTGCACCTTAGATGCTTTTACCATTATTTTTAATACAAAATCGAAAACTTCGACGCGGAAGTTATACGATGTACAGGGGCTGGTAGAAATGACACCGATTACCCCGCAGACCTACATCTATGTGCACGTAAAAGGGAGGTTCGTACTTCGTCAACTTTAGGTCAGAGTCTAAGAATGCAGTCAAGTTCTTTTGAAGCGAATGAAATATGGATTAAAGCGAGAAAGTTTGAGGCCAAGTATATGAAGCAACAGAAGGGATAAGTTTTCAACTTTGAAGCTAGAAACTTGGTTTATCCGAGAATCGCTAGCTTCAGCCAAGTTGGCACGTGGAGGCCCTCAAGCTACTGCAGAACCACGAAGCTGCGAGAAGAACTACCCTCCTGCAGGCATCTTATCCCCGCTACTACTTCCTTATGACAATGTTCCAGTTGTATTTCTACTTCTGGCACCAATTTCTGGCTTGCATTTCTCGGAAATGAAATCTTAACGCAAATACACTGGATGCCAAGTTTTCAGATTGAAAAAATTGCACGTATTCAAGTTCGGATATGGTTATTCAAAATGAGTTTGTAAATCCGTTCAAATAATTACCTTCCTAAGTAATGGCACAACCTTTAGCTTCTGAATAATTAATAATTCACAAAGAAAGGGTAGATATAGTACAAGATAACCAAATACTTTCCTTCACCATTTTTTTCATTTTATTTGTGTTTCTTTTTTTCTTTATTTTTATTAATGAAAAATGTTTCAAACCACGCGAAGAAAGTTTTCACCTCATTTCTCCATCCCTTGGTAAAAATAATCTAAAAAAAAAAAAAAGAATAATATATATTATATATAGGTAAACTCACCGGGTTTGATAAACGAAATCTGTTGTTCCTATATGGGCTCGTCGTAGCGTCTCATAAAACATTTCGTGAAACCAAATATTTGATCAGAATATATCGATGCGTATAGCGCCCAATCTCGATTGCTGTCGCATAAATTCTATAGAGTCGCATAAATTCGCTAGAGTATCATAAATGTTCGATTCCCTATACTAGCTGCTGAATATAAAAATCGCTGATTGTCACCTGCCATTATGAATATTTGTCAATGTTTTTAGTTAGTCAGACCGTTTCTCGACTTCTCATATGTCTATGAATAATTGTTTGCCATTCAATCGCGAAAGACAATAAATTGTTTTTTTTTTTTTTTTTGCTCAGTGTTTGCGCGCATACAGACATCTGTACATGTATAATAACCATCACTAAACAAAGAATACGTTCTATCAAGCACATGGGGCCAATGACCAGGAGATTTATGTCAGGGAGGATTTAGTTTGCCAAAAGTTTGAATTCACCAAAGTTTACTGGGGTTAATTTTTTTTTTTTTTTTTTCCTCTTAGTATTCTGGAAGATAAATCGACTTCTTCTCTGAGTAGCCTCGTATCTTGGATCAGGTCCGTTCGAATGAACGTTAAAAAATGTTTTTTTTTTTTTACATTCGCAGTATTTTCATTCTACATGCCACAAGAAACAAAAAAAAAAAAATAAAAAATAAAAAATAAAGCTGAAAAATGCGTGGAACAGGAGGCTGTTTTGTAACGCTGAAACTAGGCTATTCCGCGATACTACTCTCCGTATAAAGTCCTGGAATACCTAGTAGAGTAGACTCTGAATCGTTTTCGTATTTATGACTGCAGCTTTTAGTTAGGTATATAGTCTTGTGAATGTAAGTCGTACAGTATAAAATCTTTATTGTTTAACGATATTTCATTCGGTTCAATTAATCCTTATATTCTTTGAGTTAAAAAATTATCTTTACACTCAAAAGAGTTCTCATAATTTCTATTATTTTATACCTAATGTAGACATGAATTTTGAATTTTACTGTACGATTGTTCAAACTATTTGCACTTGGGATCAAGCAAGAGAAAGACGAACGATGTGAGAGAGAGAGAGAGATGGAGATAGAACGATTAACGATTCGTCTCCATTACACCCAAGTTCACAATTGCTACCAAGGATTATAGAGCTCAGAGCAAAGGGAGGTATGCTGCTAAGTGAAATACTTGCTAGTCTTGGGCATTGTGTGTCTGGGCTCGAGATAGTAGGTATAAGGTATAACTTGAATATATATATGTCACGGTTCTGCGCACCGTTTGATAACGTTTTCGTATATCAACTAGAATCAGAATGAATTGCGTCATTACTATAAAGCCGTCTGCACTAGAGTAGAGATGCTATGAAGCATAAGATCGGATAGAAATTAAGTTCGGATATAGAAATTAAAATTTGTTGAACAAAAAATATTTCAACTAACAGTTAAAATTCACAATTCTTTTGAGACAATTTCGTATTTACAGAAAACGTTGTATAGTTTAGAACTTTAAAATTCCGAAAGTCCAGAACCCCGGAAGCCTGAAAATTTGAAAATTCCGGTCTATTTCTCAGAACGTGAAGACAAGGAATAGTTCATTTTGATCAAAACTTTCTTTACGGAATCCCATCTTATCAACTTCAATTTTTTATTGTAAGGGATCTACAGCTGATCCTATCGCGCCGAAAAAGCTCGGATCATAGATTCGATGAGTAAAAAAAGGGTTGATATTTATACTTTCGGAAGGTTACACCTATAGTCGTGCGTGAGCCCCGTTAAACGACTTTCGAATGCTAACTAACGGGGGGATGTTGACGGTTAGTAAATGTTCGGAAAATCGAAATAGTGTCTGCGCCCTTTTGTACATTCAAATCCGAACGTCAATTCAATTGTCGAAACGTCCCATACGGCTATCTCGAATATTCTCGACGACCAATCGTTCCCCAGAGGCTGTGAATGTATGCGCGGCGTGCAACTCGCAATGACATTTACATTTATATTGACACGCCGTTCGGATGGGATCTTGAACAACGCGAGATACTTAACTGCATTCATAGGCACGGACAATCGTCAATGGTAAATCCCCGTAAATAGCCAGAGCGTGACCAACGTTTACAACAACGGCTATCAACGGAGTTTCGGTCACGCCTGCTGCGAGATATGCGATTTGAATAAGAGCCACGACACGCAATTTTCGTTACGATCATCTACTATTGCTTTCAGCTTGTTTTATCGCAATCTACTAAGTAGATATACTATATTTACCCATACCACGTTGCAATTCGATCTCATAGACGCGAATACTTTCAGTTTTTTATCTGTTTCCCAAGATTTTTGCCAGTGACTTAATTGGATTGCATGTATCGATCATTCACGACATTATGACAAAAGTTTAAGAACTCATCTTTACATATACGTACTCGATCAATTTTAATCAGAGACTCATTACTTCTATGAATCTATAAATTCACCAAATGTCGAAAAAATCGTAAGATAAAATGATCGTTCGAACTTTTTTATTCTCAAATAATTTAAATGATAACTAAAATTGGAAATCATGTATTAGGTATATTTATTCGAAATAAGATAGTCACTTTTCGGTGGTATCATCTTCGCAGGCAAAGCCTAGAGCTGTATGAACGTTTTGCGTAGGATTTAGTAACAAGAACTTCGTTGTATTGGCACTTTTACGAAAGATAGAGTATACTATTTGGAATACTGATCGAAGAACACTGAATCGACGATATATATTGGGTTGATTTGAAATATTTGCTTTAGCTCGTGCCATTTCGTGTACATGCTCGATATAATATGGAATCTGATAGTCTGTCGTGTTTGCAATCACGAGAACTTGGAATTCGATCAATTTTTTTGTTTTTTTTTTGTTTCACCTTTTTTCCCCCATATTTGTGAAGCGAGCAATTTTCGAAACGAGATTGAAATTCGCCCTTTTTCATTTCCGCCTATCAGGAGGTAGGTTCAATTAACTTGATATTTTTGTTCAGTAACTGGGAAGATCGAATGGTGTAACCGCTACGTCGACTTAACGAGATAACAGGTAATACAAGAAACATGAAACTTTGAAATAATCTCTAATTTCAAAAACGACATCTTGACTACGACGGCGATATCGTGTTTCATCGAATCCAGGAATTCCAATTCTCTAGAGAAATTTCAGTTATATCATCAACGATGCTAAATAATCAAATTCCGCGACCCACAGGTACAAATGGTCGGTACCTATCCAAACAGTTCCTTGAACATCGAGATGTGCGGTAGAAAATTGCCCAAAATTTTTACGAATATAGGTAGAATTTTCATTTTAGTCCAAAGAATAAGTTCTTCTCTCAATTAGGGGAGAGTTGCCACTATTGGACCGCCACCTAAATTGGACCGTTTCAATTTGGTAATTTTTTGCAACTGTATCTTCTCAATTTTGAGAATTGTAAAAATGCATACCATCAGTACTAGAAATTCTCTAAACATTCCTATTTTTACAATTCTCAAAATCGAAGAGATACTGTTGCAAAAAATTACCAAACTGAAACGGTCCAATTTAAGTGGTGGTCCAACAGTGGCAACTCTCCCCTATATTACCCGCTCGATTTTCGTCCAATAAGTCATTTCCAAACTGGATCGTATAAACGCACGAATAGATTTCCGATATCTTATGATTAAAATATTGATTTGTATGACGTTGACATTGGTCAGAGTTCCATGCCTTTAGAAAATCTCTAAGCGTAAATGTTTGTTGTTCGTAAGTGGCACAAGGTAAAGGTACACGTTGCCACTTATGTACCCTCTTGCGTTTACTGTACAAAAGCTACATGACCAAATTCAACTCACGTTTTTTCTTTAGTCTTCGAGTCTGGCTCCGGTGAACTGCCATACAATTTGTTTCATATGGGATACCATTAAGATAGGATCTAAAGCCAATCTGCCGCAACATTTCATGTGGGATTATGTTTATCATTTTAAAAGCAGGCTTGGGTCCTTTAGCTTTATCATTTTTATTCAATTTCGAGTGTGCATCAAGATCGCGATCGGGAAGAATCAGCATTCACCGTCAGAGGCGGGCATTCATTTATTATCTTCCATCAATTGTGAAAGCCTGGGGTATATCCACCTGCATGAAATGAAAAATATAAGATCCGTAGGAAAGGTTGGCAGAAAGTAGTTTGCATTCTTTCTTGACGATGAGCAGTCTAATTGAACCAATTTGGCCTTATGCATAAATTCTGCAAAGTTTTCTCTCATCACGGTTGCTGCAAGACTGAGAACCATATTCTCTCCATCTCTATTTCTCTTTCATCCAAGCACGAATCACAACGAAGGATCTTTCTCCAACGCGTGGTTCAGCCTTTAAAATATTAACTAACACGGTGCAATATTAATTTTTAGCCGCTCTGCGCTTATTAGAATCAAATATTCACATCAAAGCTTGCTGCCAGAAGAAGTTACACCCACTGCACGTTTCCACTCTTCTTTTTTTTCGTCTCACAAAATTCGAAGGAAAGTAGTTCACCCACAATCTTTCAGTAATAGGTTGTAATTCAATTTTCCCAATTCCTGTAATATTGTAACCAAACTAAACAGTCTAGGATTTCGGTTAAACGCGTATAATGTCTTGACCAGCCTGCCAAGTGGTAGCACGGTCAATTTAGCAAGGTTGGAAGAATACCTCGAGATTATTCGATGGTTAATTAACAGAGATTAGCATTTGGTATATGCCGTTGCCTTGCGGAGACTGCTTCGTGCTTTATGAGGCGCCTAGATTTTTTGTGCAAAAATTTTTATCGCATTCTTTGTTCTGAACCAGTCGCGTTTAATTTCAGAATTAAAAATTAATGGATCCTTCGGAAATCTTGCTGACGTTAAGGCCCTTGTTAAAGTAGTTTTTCTCTCTTTCTCTATAAGCATAACGTTCAACTCAACAGGCATTGAATATAGTTCAAGTCAACGCAATGGCCTAAACTTTGGTACAATGTAACTCCTACGCATACGGTAGGGTGTAGACTTTAAACGAGTCTTGTTTAAAGAAACTTTAACCTGACATTTAGACAAACATTCCTCACCCTTGTTTTGGTGGGTGGTACTGGTGCATGTCCTTTGTTGGTAAACGACAAAACGAACGAACCATTCTGCCATTCTGGTACACACAAAGGACCCGGGCAGGGCAGCCTTCAGCTTGCTTTTACTCTATACCTTATACTCATAAGAAGACAGCCTCAAAGGCTTTCATTATCTCGCCGATAGAATAAACGCAGCTAAATGCATTCCGAGCTAAGGGAAAACTGAGCTGACGGTAAAGGTACGATATGAATATAAATACACGTGAAGTCTAAAGAAGGATTACAACCGACAAGGGGTAATGGTGGGGGTAGTTGTAATTTCGTGAATTTCAACAAAACGAACGTTCCTAGAGGCGATCAACATCAACGATCTCTATTTTTTCGAATCGGCATCAAGCTTCTTTCTGTTTTTTTATTTTACCGATATCCGCGTCTAATGTGACGATAAGACATCATACTACATATCGCGAAATGAAAATGACAAAAAATTTGCGTCATCAATTGTCGAGGCTTCAATATTTAATTTGAACTTTCGGGTTGATGATTCCTCGACAATGAAATGCTATGGCTTCAGTAGGGCGTCCCGTCCTTGGTTCGCATTTCATAATAATGTCGTCTTTGATTTCCCCGGCGTTTCCAGGACCGCGGAAGACCGTGCCAGGACGACCACGGGTTTGTAATATGAAACGATATCAAACGTCTGCAAGCTAACCTGCTAGATTTGCATTGGGTCGACCGAGGGTTGGGGATGGAGTCGGGAGTAGGCAGACGAGGAAGAGGAGGATGAGGATCAGGCCGAGGGTGAGGACGAGGACGAGGACGAGGACGAGGACTACGATGAGGAGAAGGTCGTCTACAAAATCAGTCCGACCACGCCCGAGGTTGTACAGTTTGAATCTACAACGCCGTAGCAGATCTACAGAATCCGTTATTATACAGGTATATATAGGACATAGGTATATACGAACTATAGATAGAAACAACCGTACTATACCTATATATGTATTTTATTTCATTTCCGTCACTGTTGATTATTAGAAGAATTATCCAACTGTATAGAAAAAAATAAAATAAATCCTATTCATAAAGGGTCAGCGAATTTTTTAATTGATACAGATAAATCATGACTCTTGTGATTGTGTGTTTCACCATGTATAACATGCAATTTGGTACTTCGTACATTCAATTAAAAATATTCACTTTTGTTGAAAATCTGTTACCTCCACGAAACTGCGATATATAGGATTTCAAGTCGCACACCACAGCTCACTCTGAAAAGGTCTACCTTGCTAAAAACGAGTCCAATTATATACCAGCTGGATATGCATGTAATCGTCGTGCCACAACGCATTGAGAAAAATTATTTTTAAGGATCAATTTCGTTTTTTATATTCAAATTTCAACAGAATTTCATCATCATGGAATGAACAATTATTATTCCTACTTGGTTCGGTAAGTATCATTCAATGACGAAGAGCAATCATTTTCTTGAAATACATGGGGGATGGTGATGGAATAATTATCAACTCAATCAAACTAATCGTGTGACTCAGACTTGATTCAAAATTCTTCGTGTTACCACACCGCATATTAATATGGTCCTAATTATGCATACGTTCACATATAGGTAGGTACTATATACGTGATGTGTAAAGCACATAGAATGACGTGTAACCAGGTAAAGAAAGACGTGGTATAGAAAAATCCGAAATACAGTTTCACCGTTATAGTTTTGGTGGTGAGAAATAACAATTCTTAGCACATTGCATATAGAGGTAAATTTTCCACATAATGGATAAAAGTTTTCAGAGTTTTTCAGACGTAAATTCATAAGTTTCAAATTGTAATTAGAGTGCACCCTTGAGCAATAAAACTTGCATAATAAAAATGGTGCGAATTATCACACTAACGGATGCGAAATATCGCGTGTGAATTTTTTGAACCTTTAGAACCGTTAGAATTAACTTAGTTTTGGCAAATTTTTTTTTCATACGAAAACGGACTGATTTTTATACATGGGACATGTGAATGTATAGAGTTTGCAAATAAATCTTACATAAATGCGTTTAGAGATCGTTTGCACTTGCTGCATGAAAGGACGAACGACTGTATAAGCGCATCGGTGTGACATGAAGGGGCTGGTAATTCCTTTGTTCATGTCAGACTTTGCTAGGGGTTAAAAAGGTTCTTTATTTCTCAGATTAGACAAAGAAAGAAAAAGAATCTGAGGAGCGTATTTTATTTTTGAGCCATGCAACCGCGCGCGTTCCCTCACAATGCCAGCTAGTACTGCTTACGAAGTCCGCGAACTACCGCTACGACCACCACCACCAGGACACCCTCTCCGTTTTACAGGGTTGCGGTAGCGGCCAGTTAAAGGCAGCGTGCACCCGCTGACGAGGCTATCCTGTTCGTTGGGGTTGCTGGGGCGGTTCGTCGAGGTCGAAGGAGCAGGGGGAAAAGGATGTGGCTGTGAGAGAGGGGTGAAACGAGAGAGCGAAGCTGAGCGCGGGATCGACGAAGCGGAAAACTCGACACCGCCTGAAGATTGCACTATCGCGAAGCCACTTGTTTTCCCTTGACTCGTATATATACAAATCTGTTTCTCCTCGTTTCGTCCTGGACGAGGACTCGTTTTAGGAGGACGAGGTGACGTCCACGTTCTTCCGAAAACGAAATACCGAAAAGTGGGAAGGGTGGTTCCGTCGGGGCAGTGACGACGTCAAATCCAGCTGGGTGCGATGAAAATCCTGAGGAATTAAAGTAACGAGAGAAGAGAAGAAACAAAGAGGTGGAGAACCCTGTGGAGCGCGTAGTGGAACCCGAGTAGAACTCGTCCGACCCGTGTAACGGTTTACGAGGCCAGCGATACCGTGTTTCGTTGATTAAAGCCTTGAACCTTATTTACGAGAGGGAATTGAAATAATAGGACTTTTTGCGTGAAAAAAACTTTCCTCACAGACTTCTTATTTTCCTTACTCTTCTCTCTTATCCCTTTTATCACCTGGATTCTCCTACTTCAAACGCAGCGAGATTAGTACGTGACGGAGTCCCGAGACGCCCAACGGCAACTCGTTAGGGGAAGAAACACACCTTGACCGATATAAAAATTGACGTTTTTATAACGAGCCGGTGTGAAATTTATATGCTGATTAAAATCTCTACAGTATTTTCATTTTAATCAAAGAAAAGATTTTCATCTGTACAGCTGTGGGGTAATGTGGCAAAACAAAATCAGCTGCGCGTTTATAAATCGTATATAATATATATAGTAAACATTACTTAATGAGAAAATAGTTTCACAAGATTCAATCATTTTCACCTCTCTAGCTCCTCAAACAAACCTACCGGATTCCGGTAAGGATATTTCTTCGAGGAAGTAGAAAATCGGGAATCATTCCTTTCGTTTTTCACACAGTACAAAATTTTCCGTCATTACGTCAAAAAAGTCTTGTGTTCCAAATTTTTGTGTTAAATATTTAACACTTTTTACTGTCAATTTAACACAATAAAATTGTGTTATTAGTCACGCATAAAAGTAACATTTAAAATGTGTTACCATAAAATCAACACAAAGTTGTGTAATTTTTAACATAAAAGTGTGTTATTATTTTAACACAAAACGTTTATGTTGAAATACCAAAAAAATTTGTGTTAAATTTTTTTATTGCACAAAATTTATGTTAAAAATGAGGCAAAATTTTTTACTGTGCATTCTTCGAATTGTATCTAACGCAAAATATACGGTTTTGGTCTATAAATGGCTAAAAGTTCTAACCACACCCCGTTACACCATCCACTATAGAAACTGCATAATAATTTTCTTGTAAGCCATGGTGTCGACGAGGGTGACCCCAACGCCGTCACGTCTTTCGACGAAGCTCCTATCGCCGGCGCACGCATCAGGAATAGTTTTGTCATGCGGAATCGATGAGGACCAAACTTTCGAAAGTTTTGAGTTATCGCTTTCATCATGCACGTATGTATGTATATCTGAGAAGGTCTTACGAAATGTCAAATGACATAATATATATTCATATATATATATTCGTTAGAAGATCTGTAATTTTTCATCATTCAAAAGCTGATGGAACAATGAGTGCGCGGGTGCAGGCTATTGGGTTAGGGATCCTTTGCACGTAACGTACCGTACCGTGCGTTACAGCAGAATAGTGTTTGTTCGGTTACCTGATTAATCAACCCCACCTGGTGGGTACGATGGGTGCTTGAAACATTTCTCTGCGGTTATCGGCTTGATCGATGCTTGGTGAAGCACTGCGTTGTCAAACCATTAGTGCTAGAGCCAATACGGCCGAATAGTTCGATGTAATTAAAGGCCGAGTTTATTGAATCGCTATAACCATACTAGCAAAATTTGTGGTAATGAGTATGAGAAAGAGGCTACCTCATCAAAGCGCCAGGACCATAAGACAAAAATTTATTCCAATTATTTATATAGGTAATAATTGCGAAGTACTTTTTTAACAACCTATCTGTCTAACGAATACGTTCATCAATAATCTATGATCATTCTATTTGCTGCGATGAATGGAAGATGCGGATATTGCTTTATGAATTGAATTGATGTATGAATATGCATAATTATGACAGACGTCAGTTATCTGCATATAAAAATAGTTTAAAAAATCAGGAAAATATTCATCAATATAAAATCCTGGTAAATTATCTGTTGGTAGATTTATTCTCTTCAACATCCCTCGCATTCATTGATCTAGAATAAATTTCACTAAAATTTTCCCAAAACCGCAAATTATATCTGTGCAAAAATTATGAAGTTGAAGTTCGTAACGTTAACGTAACACAATCATTGGAAAAAATTCACTATTTCATGACTCCAACGTTGTTGAAGTTGCCAAATAGGCGAGATAGGTGTGTTTTACTTGATTCGGGAAATTATGGCTCGTATTTTGCTGTTTTTGAACCGTTCAAGTCATGAAATCAAGAAATTTGCACAATTATTTTGTTGCGTTAACGTTACGAACTTCAACCTCATCAAAAATTAGTATCACTTTCCACCAGCAGTTTAAAATCGATCGCATATTTGAATGTCAATATAAATCGGTATAATTTCAGGTTCTATACTATTTTTGTATCTGACAAGGGTGCAAAGAAAAATATATTGTATCTGTGCGAGGGTGTCGAGATAGCATGATTTTAAATAAAGTTTTCGGGTCGGCGGACCTCCTCTCTTTCGAATATATACTAAATTTCAATAATCACGGGACGAAGGACAGTGGCCTCACGAACGACCGGCACATTCTTTAGTCCCGGGTTTATCGTTGCCCTTCGCTGCGGTCAAGCGGTCTAGTTTCCAGTGGCAAAATATTCCAGCAATTTGGTGACACTGCCAAAGCGACGCCCAACCGACGCCCAGGCGACGTGTAGCCCCGACCGACGGCCCGGCCGCGGCGTCGCCGCCAAACTCTGGGTCTTTTTATGCCTCCGTTGCGCACCCGGCTTAGTTTTATCGGGGACGCGTTATCCTCCTGCGGACCAGAGACCCCTTAGTTCTGTCCTATTCCGGATTAATGCCGGTGGTCTTGCATCCCCTATATTCTACTCTTCCCCGTTTCCTGGTTTGCATCCGTTTGACTAGGTATCTTGGCGTCTTTATCTCGCGCAGGGCTTTCCTCGGCTCAAAATGACCAAACGTTTCTCACGCCTCGAAGAACCAACAAATCTACTTTTACTTCAACCTCACTGCGGCCAAATTACTATACGTCTCGTTCTATTACACCGTTAATTACTAACTTCCTGATTATAACACTCGACGGAATATTATAGAAAGAATTTCCGATATTTCTGACCAGGTAATTACCGCCCTAGGACAGACGCATCGATACATCACCTTATATCGAATTTTTAATAAAATTCTGCAAAATTTCAAGTTCCAATCCCTGTCAGCGAAAATGTGTGTTCGTGTTATGACTGCTTTATCAATGTAAGAAAAACCGTCTCCCTGATTGTTGCAAGAGAACGGATAATATATATATTTACTCCTTTGAGGTTTTTGATAATCTTAATAATACTTTGAAAGTCTTGAGTTTGGACAGTGAACCAGTGAATTTCCGCGGGCGGAACAATACCGTCTATATTAGTACGATGGAAAATTAAGCCAGCCGATTGAAGTGAATAGGCGAATGGAATAATTTATGCAATTTCCACCCCCTTTCTCTTACTCCGTCGTTCGTATAACGTTGATGATAGAGTCGATCGAAGCCACCGTTTGGAACCATGAAAATAACCCGTTGAGTTTACCTCTTTTCCTCTGCATTTCCGTCCGCCGCCGTAGCTATTATTTTACCAGCGGCTTTATCCCCGCGTGAAAAGCGGGGGATGCTTTTTTTTTTTTCTACATTTTTTATTATTTTTATTTTTCTCCTCTCTTTCTCTTTTGCTATAGCTAAAATTGAAAAAAAAAAAAAAAGATAAAAAAAAAAAGTTGTCAAGTCGGTGGCAATAATTCTATTTTCCACTTGTAAAAGTAATAACTGGTGTCGGAAAAACGGATAAAATGTAAAATTCATAGGGAAAAGGCGTTGAGCAGTGAACTTTATGTGGCGAGAATTTAGCCCTCTTGGGATATTGCATCCCCAAGTAGGTCGCAAGGTCGGTTATATTCCAAATAAAAACTTTCCCATTAAGTGTAATGAGCGCGATAGGATTACCATACCAGTCTAATAAATATCTAACTTCGTCTAAACTTCGATCGTACTGACATCTCCGACCTTACCATCCCTTACCAAACTCTCACTCTCTCTCTCTCTCTCTCTCTCTCTCTCACGTGGGTATACACTTTTGATCAATGTTTAGCAAGATGTAACATGCGGCTTCTTCGCCACTATATAGATACTCGCTCCCATATATGTATGAAGATTCTGATAGTCAGATTTTAAACCACGACGCAATGCGACGCGACGTAAGATTGAATTCAATTTTCATCCTGTTCAGAGAACTCCTGCGGTACCGTATAGAGGATGTACCACAGTCTAGACCCGTCATAACTTATTGCCTATTAGCTTTCGGTTCCGTCGCCAACGCATATGCGGGCCAACAACCCCATTATTTCATACTGATACAACCGAACACAAACGTGTGTCCACACTTCGATATACCTATAGGTAAAATGGCTTCTGAAGTGTGTATATTATGCTCGGATCTATATAGACGTAAGAGAATCTCGCGATTTCCTGCTTAGACGTAAAAAAAGTGTAAAAGATGAAAATAAAATCGAGTTTTTCCGACTGTTTATCATTTTTTCTTTTTTCTTTCTCAGGTAATTCTTCCCTTAATTCAACTTGACAGGCTGTGAAAACACCATTAGCTAGTGAAAATAATCAATATAACTGCAGAGGGGTTCTACCGGTGCTTCATCATCGGTATACCTGTTTAACGATTCGAGATTGCTATCTGGTGTGCTGCAACGGCAGGTTCCTCGACGTCTTTGTCTTCGCCTAGAAGGAATAATCGCCTTCTCGAACTATTGATAAAGTAGTTTCGTTTTATTCTCTTACTCGTTTGTCGCGAGGTATAATGGTTGTTACCTTTGACGTTGGTGGATAGTACACGACGCAACGTCAAGAAGAAGAAGAAGTAGAAGAAGAAGAAGAAGCGAGGTGTACAGGGTGGAAAAAGCTCGGAAGAGGTAGTTCAGGTGTCAAGTAGGTAGTTTGGCGCTTAGCTAAGTGTCATCGCAAAAGCTCAAGCGCTCCAGTTAGCTTTCTGCTTCTTTCAAACCTAAGGTAAAAATCTAAACTTTATGCCGCAGTGCTAATGCATACGTTTGGCTTTCTTCCGCAAGTATAACGAGCAAAATAAAAGCGCGGAAGTACACAGTTATTAGAAGATATTTGCGGCTTATGAACACCGCTTTTCATCATACGTTAGTAACGACGCGAATTCCCTCATAGAAATTAAGCAGTGCGTTTTATTTGCGAAAAGATACCCCGAAACGTATTCAATTGCCAGTCTGCGGTATTGTCGACATAACGTGCGCTCGAAGGACGGAAAGGTGTCATTTTTCCCCCCATTTTCTAGTCTTATGCGACCTGCATCCTGGGGCGCTTCTAGGTCGCTTTTAGTGTAGAGTCTACACTGTAGACTACAGTCCGAAGTGAGTATACATGTAACCAAATGTAGACTCATGTATACCGAGATTACTTTTGGACTGGTAGAGACTGAAGTACACTTCTTGGTCGTTTCGGTGAGATTTTATTTATTTATGTCATATTGGTATTGGTATTACATGGTATCACAAAATGATTAAATTTCGTATTGCATATGAAATTCAAATTGAATATAATTTTCAAAGTTTCTGAAAACTCACTCAAAACATACTGAATGTGCACTACAACTCAAATTATTTCTAAGTTTCTGAAAACGTCCTTAAAGTAATGTAAATGTGTACTTCTTAGCGCATTGGCAAGTGTACTCTATGCGTCTTGTTTGTCCAGCCTTCTAAAGAAAACAACTGAGTGCGTTCCATTTGTAGACTGCACTTCGTAGCTGTATACTCAAAACGCGCTACAATCTACCTATGGGTACTCAAAGCGCACTCACTCATGACATGCATTGTGAACACTGCGCCCCGATGTAACCTCATAACGCTCCGTTATTCAAAGTTCTGGACACAGAACAGCCGCAGTTCATACCGCAAACGCACTGCTTAATTTCTATGAGGGTTGTACTACAAGAAATTCCAAAAAAATTACATAAGGCTTGCAGAAATATCATTTGTCTTCGTCGTTCATAGCATACAAGTCTTATATAGATTTAGAGACTGGCTAAGAAATGCTAGAATATTCCATCCAGGCTATGACGCATGGTCGTAATCCACGATTTGGGAAACATTGTAATACATATAATCTGAACTTTTTCGATGGTCAACATTTGTGATGTTCAGTGGCGGTCCATAAACAGAACGAATATTTGTATAGCACTCAAAATTTCAGACAATTTTTTTTATCGGATTTAACAATAGATACAATCACATTTTTCTCTGTTAAATACAAAACTCTTTAGATACAAATAGGGTTGAAATAAAAACTCGTCAACTTGTCCACTTGGAATGGGATCCTCTCACGTTCGTTAAAACAAAAATTTGCACGCAAAATTATTTTCGCGCATAGAAATATTATACCCTAGTTTTCATTGCCTTGTGTTAATTTAGTATGACGATGTGATTATTATTTTCTTTCGAATGTTTGGCACAGATAAGCCTGGCAACATGTCTGATCCCCTGCGAAAAAGCACGACAGGTGCAAAAGAAAGAAAAGGGGAAAAAAAAAAAAGAAAAATTCTCCGAGTACCTAAATGAATTTTTTCCACTCACTTAATAAAAAAAATTTTAGGACTAAGCGGTACTTGATGGTAAAAAATTCAACATAAATTTAGAAGTTACCATGATTTTATGAGGGAAGTTAACTGATAACATAAATACAAAAGTTACAATATATACTCTGTGAATTTTTATTAAATTTTATTTCAATCAGCCATTACCATTTTGGATTCTTTTACTTGACATGATGTATAATTGATGTTAAATTAATGCCAAACAGATCCGATTTAAAATTTTTTTAGTTAGTAGAAAAATTCATGCACTTTTGACGGAGATTTCAATTTCTAATCGAGTCAGTCGCATACGTTCCCATTTATGTATATATAGTGATGTAAGATATTCATGGAGCGTTATTGACCCTGTGAAACGTATTTGCTGTCATACTTCACGTGTGTTGTACATGGCATATCGATTCCATAGATATGAGCTTGGATATCCCATCTATGCATACGGCGGACAACAGAACCAGCATTGCAGCTGTAATTCAAAACTGGCAAACAAAACTACCTTTCATCTTTGTAACTTATATGTGAAACACTACTTAACTTCGAGGTTTAGAGAACTGAAGTCACGTAATAATTCACAAAGAAAAATTCACTCAGCCAAAGCCTTGGACACAAGATTCATTCCGAAATCAATGTTACATGAATAAAAACCATATATGATATTTTCGTAAAAGCTCATTGCGAATCAACTCTAAATACGATCGAAATCTGTCATATTTGGCTTTTAGTATATTTACACAGTATTTATGATTCCCATTATCTGTAACATAAAAACAAATCCCACGAAGTATACGACTGTTGAATTAAAAAAATGTATTCCATAACTCGAGAGGTGCTTTTATATATTCCGACTCTGAATCCTATAAATATTTTATACTATCCGGTGTGTATAATGAAAAATGAAAAAATCCCAAATATACTCACGCATATGTACGGTGCAGGGATTTCGACTTTCCCGTAGGCAATAGTATAAATAACATTATTGTACCGATGGACCGATATATTATTATCTCAAATTTTAAACCCATATATAAATTTAGTCTGGTCGAGAGATTCTTCATGTTTGTTTTACCTTTATATTGAAAAAAAAATTTCGAACTCGGACTCTGATTCTTATCGTAAATCATTGAATATCCGGGATGTTACCGATATAGGGTAGAATATTTTCTTTCGTTTTCGAAATCTACCTAAGTATTTGGTGGGGAACTGTAAAAAGTATCGCGATTTGTGACTAATAAAATCTTAAATGTCAATCTATGTATGTAGCTGTTACGTATCTGAGAGATTGAAATTTTTGTTCAATATACGAGTACATACTTGGTACGGGTTGAAATGTCAAGTATTGATACAGGACGATATCTACGCCCTTAGTTATGTGAGAGGTGCTTCGAATCGTTCGAAATATGTTCAGATATAGATTTTGAATACGGCGTTGATTCAGTAGGGGTTGCATTCTGCGGTTAGTTAGGAACAGATATGCTTATTCGTGCAGTTATTTATTAGTTGAGGTAATTAGCATTAATTAGAGAAGTCTGTTCGTTGCATGTACCACGTTGCGGGGGTGTATTTCAGCGGTGAGACGGCAGCAAGGAGAAGGAGGTAGACGAGGGTGAGGATGAGAGGGATTGCGCGGCCGCAACGGACGCCATAATGCAATGGCCTGCGGAAAACCTCCCTCGATGTCTCTACTACTAGCAGCCCTTGGCCCGCAGGCCTTCGACCTGCGACCCGTCTAACCCTGTAAATCGTCCCTCAGACCTAACACTCGTTCCAAGACAACTTGCGCCTCGGCACTCAATGCCGTCGAATCGGGTAAAACCCTATTCGAATCACGCGCATTATCATAAATCCTATAAACGTTTCGCCGCTATCACGGTCAAATTTCAAAGTGCTCCGTTATCGCTCAACGAGTGGGATTAACTTTACACCAAACGTACGTTAGCGATAGGAGGCCAAATCAATACGCTGTTAACGACGTATTTCCTTGCTTCTTAGCCACGTTTCAGATCGTATATTCTCACCCTATAGATATAGAGTAATACGTGCATATAACCTGATGTCTGTATGTAGATATACCTATCCGTGGTTTTCCTCGCGAATTCAAACCCGTTGAAATCGAAATCGAAATCAAAATCGAATGAATTTGTGTCTGAAATAAAATGAAATTAGGAGGACTTAATTGACGTAATAAAATAACTCCAAGTTTGATACGCACTTTATCCGCAACATGTTGAATACATTTTTACCTAAACTACCAAGATTTTTAGAATTTGAATAAAAATTCAAGAATCAGAAGAATTTATATGAAAACGCACAATTCCCTAATCATGCGATTTTCCCTTATTTTTCATGTATATTCCTCGTGTCTACCTACCCTGTATCATAAGATGCTAGGTACATAAGGTTTATATATACAATATCATTATCAACCTTTACGACAATATTTGCAATCTAGACCCACCTTTCCCATTATGTGTTTACGACTTTTTCACAATTCATATCGAGGTCTAAGAACCAGAGGGGGCTTAACCCAATGTATAAAAAAGAGGGCTTACGCCCTTCTACTGCTTAGCTTTGAACTCTTTTTAATGAGAATCGTCACCGAACTCGTTTAAAGACGTAGTAACAGACTAGACTGGCCATATTTCTAAGAATTATCGACTATTAAAGATTCTTTATCGTCACGTGAAATCTCCAAACTTAAACTTGTGACTGTACGATTTTTTCGACACACCATTTGAGAAACTAATTAGAAAACCCACGCAGGAGGCCAGGTGGTATTACGACCGAATGTAAGTACTTGGCTGAGTTCCGATAGAATTCGCGAAAATTATCCTATTCGATTCTACCTGGATTCCTATACAATTGACACCGCAAAACTACCATGAGTAATTTTTGCATTCCATAGTAGTTTGACGGAGAAAGTTTTGATGTCTATTAAACCGCAATTTCAACTTTCAATCGTAATGTCATGTTTCCTATAGATTTCCACATGAACCCAGACGTATTTTTGGTGTCCAGATTTTTTCGCGTGGCTTAAAAATTGGTGATAATTTCTGTAATTACGAATATAAGCTTTTGAATTCTGAATATTGTTCGTAATTCTCGACTGTTACTATACCCACCCACGCTAATAGTTTGAAACGTATCTAGACTCCGAAATATACACGGAATAATAGAATTAAGACAAGATTACTTGGAAATGTCGACTACGAGATAAAGGAAAAAGCACTCGCCCATTATCCTGAAATGTCTTGGTCGTCTGACAGTGAGTATAGATCCATCAAATTTTTTTCTATACAGTCTAGTTTATAGTAGCTGCATAGAACCCATGTTGAAAATGTAGTATTCCGTTAAATAGATTCATCTATACCATTGCGTTGCTCACTCACCGTACCTCGTAATTAAAAGCATCGAATTCGTGGGCAGTTAAAGGTTATAACGAAATTTCGACCTCAAGCTCGTGAGCGTTGAAAATTCAACTGGCGCGTGAATCATCTCGTTTCGTTTTAATGCGAACCGAGCAACGCCACGTGAAAACACCTCGCTATAGACGAGAATCCCGAACCCCCATACATTCCTATTTTACCAGTTTTTTTTTTCCCGTTTTTTTTTTTTTTTTGTTCCTTTTTCTTGTTTTCCACTCTTCCATACGTATCGGTGTTCCGCCATTGCCCAACTGTGAAAATGCATACATAGGCATTCGGTTTTGTTGAGATTAATCGACGACGCGTGATACCTCGCTGTTTTAATTTCGATAAAAAATTTTCGTCACCAAATTGTAGAACGAAATCGTTATGAGTACCTAATGTACGCAATCGAGGAGTTAAATATATTATAAAAGATTTGTAGTTCAATGCCGTTTTCATTCGGTTTAGTATAAAATATATGGTTTTTTTTTTTTGGAATAATCAGGTTAATCGTTAAGAGAATTTATAGAGCATTGGATAAAGATATATCTACATACCTATACGTAGGTACGTACGGTTTACGGGTGACCAATGGGGTCGGGATTTGTCTTCTAAAGGTATAACGACGATTCGAAGAATGAATCGGTCAGTCCTGCAGCAAACAAACGACACTGGGTTTGGAGCAACATTATTAGCCTTGTTTTTGTCAACTCTAGAGGGTCGGTCGACAATTTCTTTTCCGAGGTATATCGTAGTGATATTTTACCCTGGTAGACGGTCACCTTTTAAGCGTTTCACCAGAGGGTAAGTGGGTGGTAGTTGCCCGCAGTGCAGAATTGCCATTTTCCGCTCTTCCACTCTCTCGCTCCCTCTCCACTTTATTCCCCTAATCCCTCGGCTATAAATTAACC
This sequence comes from Tenthredo mesomela, assembly GCA_943736025.1. Lineage (NCBI taxonomy): Eukaryota > Metazoa > Arthropoda > Insecta > Hymenoptera > Tenthredinidae > Tenthredo > Tenthredo mesomela. The sequence goes on along the minus strand of OX031015.1, from coordinate 31,523,428 downwards.
AGGACGGAAGTTCGATACGTTAGTTGCATTTGTCCGCGGTACCAAAACAAAAAGAGATTAACATATAGGCGAGAGCTAGCGAAGCGTACCATATATATATATATATACCTATATCTACCTGTATGCTCAATAGTAGATACAATGGTATACCTACGTGCAGCATCGGTATATACAACACATAGAATCATCTCTAGGTACCTATACAAATGTATAATACATGAATCCGCATCAGTATTAGGTTTTATTCTATGTACAAGCTTCCGCAGCTACAACATCAGGTACTATAACGAGAAAGTACAAACGTGGAAAATCGCGAGAGGGTCAATGGACCAAGACTTAGCTCCACGGTGTTTGGAGGAAGGCTACTCCTCCTTATACACCTTAGTTTCGTATCGCACTAACGAGCTCTATCGTACCGAGGTAGCTCTTCGCGTAGGCTCTTCGCGAACATCTTTTCATCTATAGAAGTGTGAAACGCTCACCGCCAAGAACGCGAAGTCAAGCCCTCGGGTCATTTGGGTTTTTAGTAACTGTATAACACGAAAAATTTTAAGTGGGTATCACATTCTCGATATCCTTTGTATCACTAACAGTTCAGAAATATATTTTTACACCCTTTACATTTATTGTATTGAATAAAAAAATCACGGAGTCAGTGAGCACATATATATACATATTACATATACTATACGACTTGGCACAAGATAACAAGAGGTACCTTTCTCAGAAAGCAATAGCGACCATTCTACCAGAAGTAGTGATCATTGGGGGATACTTTGGGATGAGAAAATAGGCTCAAAATGAAACGCATATCATTGCTGTCATTTTTTTTTTTTTGCGTTACTCTGGCAGATTCGAACTGCGAGATATTTGAAGTATATTTATTGCACGGAGAAAAATGTGCTGTTGAATTTACTGTGTGCCTAGTTGTATATGTGACAGCTACTTTTTTGCAGTAGAAATGACAACTATAGTGGTAACATTTACTCTGCACCAATGTACCAAATACTAGAATAGTGGTAATTTCTACTGCAAAAGGGTGTTGTCACATATCCAACTAAGCACATAGTAAACATTTTTCTCCTTGTGGTTGTGGGATTTTGCCTGAGGACTCATGATTTGGGCAGTAGTTTTACGAGTTGATGAAATTTGATTTTAAGGTAGAGAAAGGAAATATTTTCAACTCTTGTATTTGACTGTAGAGTGAGGATGTCGAATTTAGGGATTTAGGAGAATTGCATTCCGTCCCATTGCGTATTTTCACGGCCACCAAATTACCTGAATCTGTGGCTAAGCATCCGAGTCCCTCGGTGTGGGACGAAAGGGCGTGAAGATCTTTCTGGCACAGAAGTAATGAAGTGCTTTGAAAAAGCCATCCTTAATACGGAAGCTCTAATTTTCACTCCAATTTCTCGGTCGTATAACGCGCCGTCGGCATTACTGGAATCTTTCGAAAATCGTAAACTTTCATTTCCATCGCCTTTACGTCTCTCTAGAGCTTCGAGAGTTAGACTTTATAGTCATGATATAAATAAAAATCACATCCTATACTTGACTTATATTCGATGAATTTTTAAAATATTCCACCTGCGTTACATGGTGCGAATTTTACCAAAATCTAAGTTCTAGGCCTCGTTAATTTTTCAAAATTTCAATTTCAATTCAAACAAACTTTTCTCCGAACATATTATGCAATCGGTTCCGCGATCACATCTGCAAATAATTCGCGTTTTCTATGTGAGGAATTATTTTTGCACATTTCTCAGTTTCAGAAAACCAAATAACTTTGAAAAAATGCAAATACCATCGATTCGAATAAACAATATCAAACCTTGTGTACACTTTGAAGATTTTCAGTCGGTCCTCGCTGTACCATGATATTGAGAAATATTTTGAAGTAAAGCACTCGTATCTGCGTACAGAAGGTTTCGCTTTTGCTTTGAATGAAATCTTTTCGAAAGGTATAAAAATATTCCTATTTGCAATACGCACACAGCGTATATGACACAGCGCAGTCTAGTCAGTGAAATGACTATTTGCTAAACTCTTGCAAAATACGAGACTTATGAGGCGACGCAAATACCTGATGCATCTATAAAATGCATATAAACATCTCCGACGAAATATGAATACTATCTTTGAAATGAGAAGAAAAAAAGATCCGCAAAAATCGCGTATTTTTAATAAGGCGAAAAGTGAGAATTTAGAAAATCCTTTACGTCTTCGAAAGCCATGACCAAGATCGATCATCTTCACCTGGAGATGAGAAGAAAAAACTCGTCGTTATGAACATCTGCATTATTTTTTTCACGCCATTACGTCGAGATTGTTAATAGCTTGGTCGTAAAATTGAATGAGATTTTTCACAGTCAGTATTTTCAGTCGAAAGTGAGATGAGTAATTCCGCGAAATGGTGTTTCTGTAACATCAGCGTATTTAGTCGATGAATAAACAATACATTCTGGTGTAATAAAAATTTATCGCATTCGCGAATCGCTCATTTCGAGGGATGACGCCTCTTCGGGGACACTGACATGTTGCACGATCTTAGTTCGGAGGGAGAACTTTCGGAGATGGTGATCTCTAGTCATTCCCAGTTCCCGCTCCAAGGAAATACAATAATACAAGTCGTTGTACTTGGCGACAAGGCGGCGCGCCTTGTTCTGGGACCACGCTGCCTCTTTGTTTCCTACTAAGGGACCAAGGGTGCTCGTCGACCTTGTTCCAAAGCTTTAGCCAAGATTACGTCCTTATTTACATAAACTAAGTTCATTCTTCCATCTCATTTCTCGGGGCGGGATCTGGTTCACTCGCGAATCTAAAACTCCAAAAATAGGCACAGGCGAAAGCATTTCAATGCTACAGTGGATATCCCATAAACCTTCTATCCTAAAAATTCAATCGGACAGGTAAAGCTGAACTCCATACCCAACATACCCAATTCTACATCGACTTTCTCCTAATTGCTGAATTATTGAAATCGTGATATTCATATCGATTGGTTAATATTTTTCTCTCATCATTGCATTCGTAACATCGTAATGTTGTAATGGAGATTACAGGATCAGTGGAAACGATTATAGGTTGGATGTCGCAGCTTGAACAGAGCTAAACTCCACCCCATATGATAGATACGTTATACGTATGCACAATTGAGCCAGACGGTGTGCCTGATCAAAGGTAATCCATGTCGTGTTAATGTTGGTTGAACCACGATAAAACTCTCCCTACAAATACGTTCTGACACGTTGATACCTCCTCTTTGTTTGTACGGTTTTTAAATCGAAAAATAACAACGAGTGTTTTCCGGTTCGAAATAATTGATGGAATAAAATGATAGAAAATTAACGAGCCCTGGTCCATATCAGAATAAGATCCCATTCAACTTTATCAAGGAATCGTTCAGCCACGACAGAACTAGAGATTGACTTCATCTAAGATCGATTCTAACCAAAGGGAAATATAAGACGGTGGAAATTTTTAACCAGAGTTTTTCCGGCGAAGAAAAGATTTCGACGAAAGACAGTATATCTTATGCAAAAGCCAGAATATGAATAAGTAAAGAACTGTATACGAAGAAAGTCCGTGGAAACAGAAGCACGCATCTTTCTAACTACCCCAAGTTTCGAAGATGTATACGTACCACAAAATATCAGTTATTTTTTACTTAGATGAAAATATTTTAATAGAAAATTGCTCAAAGAAAGTTGACAATTTCTTAAATCATGAATCTACTTGTATGCGCACATAATATAGTATACCTGGATGTGAAAAGGTGCGTAGTAAATAAAAATAAAAAGGAATTGGAAATCATAGTGGCGCACGTATAACGCATTTGAGGCAAAGATCTCATCGTGCCTGGCTACTTTATTCAGAGGTTTCGAAATACGCCTAAGAACTTGGCAAACGCGGTCAGAAGCTTTGGGTTTATTTATATGAAGGAGACGAATCGGGATACGAAATGAAATCGATATCAGTTTACTAACAGACATGAACTATCCGTTCCGGGGTAGGTATCAACATGGTAGAATCGTGACTGTTATAGAGTTTCTTATGCCACTTAAGGTAACGAAGTAAATTATTGATTGGAGATTCGAAACAATATATATCCAATCCGAAGTTGACCCCTCGCGAGAAAGTATTATTACTAGTTAAAACTGGGAAGAAGGTAGAGTGAGGTTCTTTCCAGAGGATCCAAGTTTGTTTTTAAAAACAAAGAATGAGGGATTCACGAGGAAAAGTAACGGGGAAAGGGATCTCGGTAGGATTCATGGAAGATTTCGCTCAAAGAATTTCAGGGGTGTTGCGGTAGCTACGCGAGGAAGATGTAGATCCTTCGTATGAAAATATTTCACACTCAGCTCAGGCAATATTTTAAAAGAAATGTTATGTTAAAATTCTATTTCACTGATAAGCTGCTGGTTAAAACTGACTTTATTATTACCAGACAAGATATAATTATCGAACTTTAACCTCGACAATCAGTCTTGTGCACAGAGTTCACTAACTCCGTGAGCATTTCTGTGCCAATAATGTGCTTTTCACTATCTGAAATTTGCCATTACGATTCTTCCTGGTGATGAATCTCTCTCTTGTCACACACGTATAATCATATTACTCCGAAACGACAAAGAATTGGCTTTTTTTTTTTCAATCGATTCTATCCCTCTCGGTAGCGAGTCATTGTTAACACATGGATCACATCATTAAACGTGTTTCAATTCAATGTCGTTTGCTTGATCTGTCGATCATGTATAGGTATCACGTACATACATGTACATTATACCTATATGGGAACGATGCAGTGATCTGTATATTAATGGCCTTTCGTCAATGCGCTGTATCACATTCAATAGGGCGCATGCCGAACAATACGGGCAATCTATCGAACCAGTCAATTATGGTTACAACCAGCGTATACCTAAAAACTACACTATTTCGAATTCATATCACTGATCGTGACTCCACGCTGTACACGTACCCCTAAATCCATGTACAGTCGAACCTCAGGCACTGACAACTCGGGCACTGCTTTACCTCGGGTACTGACAGCGATCTTACCTCAGGCACTGACAGCTTTATAGCTTCTCGCTAGGGCCGTCACTGAATGGTGCGCTTCGTAGGGAGGCCTCAGTCTCGAGGCTACATAACCTCCAATCCAACTTGTCAACCGGCAACTGGCGCGTGTTAATCATTATGCCTCATTACGGGATCGTGCCGTTGTGCTTTACATATGTATGTAGTGAAGTTGGAAAATATTAGTACATGAAAACGGTTATCATCAAATCTTGGTGAACATTCTTCGGCGAGAAATTATTGTAGTAGGCAGAAAAAAAAACATTAGGCCCCGATTCGCAATAACATGACTACGGCCCTGGCCCAACGACGCTATTGGTTCGCGGGAAAGTTAGGTTATTTTGTCAGTACCCGAGGGAATGTTTCCCGAGCTCTGTCAGTGCCTGAGGTTCGACTGTATATACCCATCGCGTTACGGCTTCGTCATTATCCCTCAGCTCTGGCTGTGAAAATTAATGAAAATAAATCTCTATTTAAAAAAGTTCAAGCTTTGATTCCTTGAAAAACGGTAGTTTCGTGAATTTCCAGTTATTCTGTAACGCAGTACCAATTAGCAATTATGAGCAAGGCAAATTTTCATACCCTCATTAATTCACTGAGGTATGTCTCTACTACGAAGTTGTGGATTCATTGTATACTATAAAGTGTAGTTTCCAATTAATTTATCATTCAAATGAGAATTTTAGATCTGACGAGTGTACAAGGTTGACATTTTTTTTGAGCTAAAATTTGATGAGGAAGATCAACGGATGATCTGGGAAACGGACACATGTCTACAGACGCCTAACCTGGAGATACTTAAACCACTAGACAATTTATCGCGCCCACGGAAAGTTTCAAATGAATCATTAATTAACATTGTACGTGGGAGGGTGAATTGATTAAAAATATTAATAAACGACACTTCCGTTGTAGTTATATTTACGTAATCGTCACCGCAGTACGCAATTGTCTAGTGTTGAGATTACCTAAATACTGGTCAAATCATTCGACATAAAACTACAATTTCTACCCGTTATTTGTTCTGTGTTACCAAATAATATTGTGGATTCATATGAATAGAAAAAGTACAAAGAAAAGCGTTGAATGATATGAAATTGGCCAATTTCCTACGCTGTAGGAAGTTGTCTAATGGCGTAATTTTTCGGCTAGGCTTTTAGCCAAATAATTTGAAATCTTAGTGAAGAAAATTAACAGAAAACAGGTCAAAAATTTATTCAGTATATATTCTCTGTTTCACACATAGAAATTTCCACCCCTGGTTCAAAGTTCTTTCCATCACTGGTTCATTGATACGTGTTTATACAACCACGATAACACACATACACATACACATTCGCACAAGCACACATAAACTTTGAAAACACTCATTCGCCCACATACATAGTTTCTATATTGGCATAGAAACGTTCAATGTATTCTATTGGAATAACGGGTTCGTGAAAACCTTTCAAGTTCTATTCGAAAGATGGTATCCTCTTCTCACGGGTATACAATTTACGTGTGAATATGTATACAATTTAGATGTAACATACATGAATGTACGTAGTGCATATGAGTTAACATTGCAGTATAGAAAAATTTTGTAAGCGAGGCATTGCGTCTCCACTTTATATATCTAAAGGCGTCGTATTATCTTCATTGATAATATAGATGTACGAACTAAAAAAACTTCGTGAAAATTATCGTCAGCACTTCTGGACACGTGACTTTAGAGATAGATGCATCGAATGAACGGATACTGCGAGTTACAGCTCCGTTTTTGAATACTGCAGCTGTAATACAACAGTACAGTGGTTTTGTTGGAAAGTGAACGGATTAAATTGGGGTGAAATTAGGCGGGAAGAATGAAGTTGACGGAAACGTGACGGTACATCGAGACTCCCTATTATTGCCAGATACCGTGCCAGGATCGATTTTCGTCCTGCATCTTTATGACCGAAAGAAAGAGAAATGATTGTTCATTTTTTTTTTTTTTTTTTTTTTTTTTTTTTCAATAAAACTGAAAGCAAATTTTTGGGAAAATCCTTCACCTCGTTTCTTAAACCAAGCACGTATGAAAATCACTCGGATCTATTCACCCTTGGGTATTATAGTATGAGGGTTGATATGATATATTCCCGACAAAATTTACGAAGGAAATAATGAAAGTGTTGAGAATAAAAAAAAAAAAAAAAAAAAAAAAAATGAACGAATATTATGAAATACACCATGAAATTTATTATCACTAAACTCTTGACTAACCTTCCACGATAGATGCGGAAGTTAGTATAACAGCGAAGGCTGCAACGATAAATCGAATCGGCGACATCCATCTAGAAGTTGAACACACGAAACGACAACGACACTTGGCGCGCCGGGAACTCGGAGCGTACTGATAGACGCGAACACCACGAGGGGGCGAAATCGCGATCCTCTACTTCTGTTAAGAGCACATCGCATGCGCTCAGGGTTCACGTGCCCTCCGCCATCGCGACTCCTAGGACCCGCCTTCATCGTAGAAAGACACACGTAGTGCCGAGTACCAAATACACAGATAGTACTAGCCACCCTAGTTCACTTCGTATAGTTTCTCTACGACTAAACAGTAAGGTACTCCATACCATCCCCAGACCATCCCCAGACCATCCCTTATCCATCGCGTTGACTAGGTGTCCGTCCTGCATGTCTTTTCGGTAATAAACATGCGCTAGGAACCATGGAGAGCTAAGTAGAAGGTAGTTAGAACTGGTTTTCGGGTTAATGGACGTTATATTGCGTCCTGAAGGAAGGCTGGATGTGTGGTATTAATAGGGCAATTTTAAATGGAGGTCAACGGGTTGTTGGAAGACGGTAAAACTTTTTCTACATGTATAGGGGTGGGGTATGTGTTAGGGGAAGAGTCGTAAACGGTGGAACATGATTATAAACTGATAGCTGGAGGATAGTAACTTATACGTTTGTCTATTTATCGAACTTTCTCGATGTTGTTGTTCTTCTTCTTCTTCTTCTTCTTCTTCTTCTTCCTATGCTTCTGTTTCTTGGAGGAGATCTAATTTTCGTTTATTTCTTATTACTTGAACGTCGCCAAGTTAGACGTGGCTACATATACCCATCTATACAGCGCTGGCGACTTTTGCGTGGATGGTGTGGAGCACTCCACACCCTGAATACCCACTGTGTGGATATTCCACACCCTGAAGGCCTTGTTTCAAAATTAAAATTTTGTAATGGATTTTGAAAATCTTTTGATAAAAACAAGTAGGCAAAATTTTCCGAAAATAACCATAGTATATTCCCCTATAATCAACACTTGCGAGCCCCCTAGCAGATTCAAATCTGGACCATATATTGATATGAATACGTTTATCCTGAAAAACAATTATACTCGGCTATCGCACTTCGGAAAAACTACTTAATAAAACTTTGAGCAAAAATATTGTGAGTGCCCCCCCCCCCCCCCCCCCCCCCGCCCCCCGTCACCTGAGCTACTCCACACCCTGAAATTTCGTAAGTCGCCGGCCTTGCATCTATACGAACGTTCGAACGATCGTCTGTCTGAAAGTCTCCGCAGGACGCGGACGTAAGGGAACGAAGAATAAACTGAAATTGAATAAAAACTAAACCACTTTGAATTTCCTTTCTCTGATGCGGACGTAGGTACTGCATCCAGCAACCAGTACAATTCCAATAAACAATCAATACCGCGAGGACAATGGACGCGAGTATTTGGTCCTTCGGACTCCAAACTCTTCATAAAATTCTCCCAATTTTTCGCCCAATTCGATTTTCTAATCTCATTGAATTTTACTAGTAGGTATATATATACCACAACGCTACGTCACGTCGTTTCGAGAAGATATAGTCTTTTTTTTTTTCTTCTTTTTTTCTTTTTTTTTTCCTACTCGAGGGCTCGTCGGCCTCGTACGCGTTTATTGCTAGGGTAAACTCGTTACAAGCAGTACGCGCGCTACCCATGCCTTCGGGGAGTTTGGATTTGCATCGTCGCTCGGAAAAGGTTATTTTTACATTTCATCAGGCTGACAAGCGTTGTGTGGCCACGTACGCTCGATTTAATTTATTTTTATCTTTATTTTTATTCCATTTATTCCATGTTCTATTGCATATATACTCGTATAGTATATCTATGTACCAAATAAAACGTGAAATTTTTCTCAGATCAAATATGTAGCTGGTTCGAGTGGAAATTTCATCGATATACATACGACCAAATTTTTTTCGTCCTCAAAAATATAAAAAAAAAAAACACAAAGATGAGTGATATCTGAATCACGAGGTTCGATATAAAAATTGATATTACCTACTTATCTCCATTATGCTTCTTAATATTAGGCATGGATTTATAAAAATCGCGGTATCTAAAAAAATATTGACTGCATCCCTTGAAAATAGGCCGGGCAAAAGTTCTGTGATTTCATCTGGTTTCAAATAGTAACATGTTAGAGAAATTCGAGATATCAAAGAATGAAAATACAACAAAAAAAAAAAAAATTGTTTTTAGCTTGTTTCACTGAACTTTTTTTCGGCTCCAATTTTCACAATAAACGCGTTAATTTATACCGAAAATATCCATACAAACAAAAGTTGCGGCCCTCAAGTGGCAGAGAGGGTAATGATTTTTTGAGTAATTGCGTGCCTCGATATTTCACAAAATGTTATGATAATACTTCACGTTTGACCGCGGTATAATTTCTATTATGAATATTCCAAATTTGATGTTTATTACCTCATAAAATATCACCGGATAGTTCATAAATTAAAATAATTTATAAAAACGAATTTAATCCAGATATTTTGACATCGTATACTTCCTAATCAATATAATTGCATTGTGGCTGTTATACCGTAGAAATATAATCACTCAGACAACCATGAATGAAATTCTTATCAAATAGGTATAGGTATAATGATTTACTTTATTAAACGGTAATTTGGCGTAGTGGTTGGACCCGTGCGACTGTCGATTTGAGCGAAAGCGAGTAAACGTGGTTCGGAATTCTACGGTCGTCGCAAATATTTGCGGCGTTTTACATAGCGGAATAAAAATCCATTTTAATCAATCTACGGTTAATTATAAATTTGTTATCATTTCGTATATATAGTATATCGTGCATCGCTCGAATGAAATACAGAAACGCCTTTCCATTAATTTTTTATTCGTTTGCTATCAATACTGATCATTCATCCATATCAATTTCCCACATATGTTACACATGTTATGTTTCTTGATTGTTTTGCCATTTATCGAAGAATTCGTTACGGTACTAATATTTGAAAGGAAATTAAATTAGAAAATTTTTTCCACTACTTGATTTTATGAGATTCCAAAAAACGAAAGAGGAAAATTTTTAGGAGACTATTCATATATTTAATTACAGTGAATAATTTTATCGAGACATTATCATCAATGCAATCGATCAGGTGTTATATCATTGTTATATATTTACCAACATCTGATACGTTCAATATTTGGAAAAAAATATTTCCCATAAAAACCTGTGACCAAGAACTGCGAGCCAAGTGTGGTGGGAGATTATCGTATCAACAAACCTCGATGAAATTAATTGCCAAAAGTGTTTTATGGATCCTTTTTTATTGCCTCGACGCGTAAGATTTCATGACACCACAAACCTATAAATTTTCACAAAAGATGTAATTCCATAGGTGTATAATATTTATATATATATGTATTTCGATAAGAGAGCTAGACAACTATCTATACACGTCTAGTAAAATAGATTTCCTTATACGTTGACCTATGCGTCAATACTCTCATTTTTTTCTTCTCCGTTTATTCATTAATCATGGGTTTTACGGTCTCACTCTCCAAATTACATATCGTTTTACTGTCTTTCCGTCTATATACTATACTATCATCAATATTATACCTCGAACTATCGGAATCTAATACCTCTAAGTTTGAGTTCAATGCTAGCCAAGCACATGGGTGAAATGACCCAAGGTAGAAATTCTCATGCGCGTTGAAATATTCATGTTTCTTGGACCCTATAGAGTTCGTAAAGCTCACTTAGAAGTCTCATCGATTTAGTTTCATAAAATTATTATTAAGTTAAATCGCACTTTCATATAGATACGTATCTCGCTGCTAAATCATGTACACGGAAAGATTTAAACCCGACTGATTACGGTTCTGCACACGACTCAGTCAGGTGCTAGCGAAAAATAGCGAATTCAGGTGCAGCACCACACTAGGTGCGGTTTAGAACACGACTCGTTACTGTGCGCACACGACTCATTCATGTGCGCACATGAATGGTTCGTTTTCTAAACAGTACTCAGTGTGGTGCTGCACCAGAATTCGCTATTTTTCGCTAGCACCTGACTGAGTCGTGTGCAGAACCGTAACCAGTCGGGTTTAAATCTTTCCGTGTACATAATTGTATTATTTTCTGTAATCAACTGTTCGATGATCTGAGTGGACCCTGTCCTCGGACGTAGATCATGATAAACGTTTTCCATTCCTATTTCAAGCTTCAATTTCTGTTTACGTGTGCAATATATGTATGTATGGATGGATGAACGTGTGCGTCGAGCTAAGGTCTTGAAGTTGTAATTGGCATTGTGGGAACAATGGAACCAAGACTATCGATCTTGAGCTATACCGATCTGCTGGGAGACCAGGGAGGTGTATTGTCGAGTTATCTTAGGTGTAAATCAGGGTAGTGAATAGAGATATGCAATTCGATTTTGGGCTATAATTTTCTGGGTTGGGAAATATGAATTATGCACAAATCTGTTACTATGAGGAATATCTTAATCGAAATGGAATCCAAACTGTTCATTTGCTGTATACTTTATATAGGTATAGATATTTACAGTTGGTTAAGTTTTCAACGTAGCTAACGCGCACAGCTTAAAAATATGCCATTTAGAAACTTGAATACTTTAAGAAATTATCGAGTCGAATAGTGAATTTTCGAGTATAACGTTAACAGCCGAGTAGCAAGGGGCCTACAGTAATTGAGTATATATAGGTACAGGTTTCAGAAAAGTTTTTAATTTGAAAATAATTTTACACTTTCAATATAAGTAATCGAAGCAGCTGCGTATCTTGAAGTACTCACGATGAAAATACAAAACTCTTCTGATCTTTAAAATAAAGTTATCAACTTTTATTTCCAGTGATTTCTACCGTAAGAAATTCATTGACTTTTAAACAGAATACCAAGTTTGTTCTTGTTCCTCGGAGATGGTAGGTATAACTGTATAATAATTCGTTCCAAATACTGAACGCATATTAGATAATAAAGTTCTTAGATTCTCCATTTATTTCTTAATTATTCATCAAGGTCGATCAATGAATATTCCGAACTCCGATAAACGTATTTATAACTTAGAAAAAAGAGGGAAAAAAAAAAAAAAAAAAAAGAAAAATAGATATCTAAGACATATTCTCTTCGTATCGCATAAAGGCGTATGTATTAGCTGCAGAAAACTTCTGCACGTAGGTATAGTTATCTACACCGATGGGGGGGCTGACACAGCAGAAATGTTTAATTGAAATTTTATTCTCCTTTTAAATTAGAGTTGGTGTTTAAAAACTTATCTTGACTCTTAATTAAATTTCCATCTTAGTCTAGCTCTTAAATCCCGATACACATTGGTACGTGAATCATTTATTTTTTTATTAGGTACAATTAAATCGTATCTCCGACAGAATAGAATAAGGCAGTGAGATAAGTCGAATCGTTACTCTTAATGTAAATATATCTTTTGAATTATTCAATCCATGAACGTGCAGCAATCCACAGAGGGTGTAAAGCTGATTCCTCACTGTACTGATTACTCAGTATTTTTAGTTGTACATCCAATTATTGTCGAATTCTCTGCAGTCATGTTTCACAATTTGTCGCTACCCTTTCATACTGAATACACAATTTTCAGTCTATTCGCATACAGCACTGTAAATAGTGCGACAGTTATCTCGTTTAGTACCTAATTATGAACCATAATAATAAGTATAGGAGTTTGTGGAATTCTAATTCCGGTAAACAGCAGGAAAGAGCGCTAAATAAAAATCAATTTTCTCATCACAGGTGCCTAATTGATACCTACCTGGCGTAATATCGTTCACAACGTACCTATCTATTTACATTATAATCAAGATGATAAAGTGGTAAATTTAGATTCTGTTGTAAGAGATGTCGACAGAATGAGAACGAAGTTTTTTTTCTCAGTTTACTTCTAAAGTTGTGTTTTTCTTTTTATGTAAAAGATTACACCTTTGCATTTATACAAATTAAACGATAGAGAGCTTTGAAAACTAAGTATCTATGGAATTATGTAAATTCCTTTCATTACGTATATAACAGGGCCAACAGCTGTTTTCTACCAATTAGCTTTATTTTACTTACAGCAATATAATTATTCAAAGGATAAGTAAAACTCAAAATGTCGTTCAATTAATGCGGACTTTGACGGATAATAATTATTCAAAGGTATAAGTAATACTCGCAATGTCTTTCAATTAATCCAGAATTTGACGGATATCCTTCATCCTACATCAGCGTACACGCTATGTGTATACCTTTGTTATGTTATTTTCCATGCTATTATTTCATATCAAAATTTTAATTTAAAAAAACTTCATTTATATTCATCATGAATAAGCCGACTTTATTTCAAAATATATTGACCTATGTGTGCCAGGTATAGGTACGTTTGCCGCGTAAAATCATCGCGTGTAGTTATTTTATCGACTACTTAACCGAAGTTACTCCCCCATAAGATTTGGTCGTTGATAAGATCAGAGTTTTTCTGTAATCGGTTAAAGTACTAACCGCGTAAAGAGACAGTGCAGATTTTCCTTGATTATATCTTCGGATTGAATTAAAATTTCTCAAAATCTGTCGAATCCGCAAATTTCGTTTGACTGGGGTGTATATAGGAAGTAACGGCGTTAATTATCAAAAAAACCACCTTGCATGTTTGAAAACTTAAAGGTATGTCCATCGCATTGTCTAACAACAATTCGGTTCGACCGAGCAATCAGATTTGTCTGATAAATTGAGGAAGTTGGAGTATTGATGAGAATTGAGAAATCGAGAATTAGGTATTATCTAATACATACAATATAGTTTTGCCATTTGTCCAGCCACAAGATAAACCATTCTCGCTATGAGCTTTCGGTAAATACCAAACTCAAACACTGCAACAGGCAGCTCATAACTTCATAAGCAGAATATCCACCATCGATACATCTGCTAAAATCGAACAAAATTCAATAGAGAATAGATACCTAATTCACTAATTGAATTGTCAATACTTAAACTTAGTAGAGCATTACTTCCAATTTCTTCAGTTATGGTAATTTAGCGAAAGAGGATGATCTGCATAGGTATAATTTGTGAAGATTTTTTGAACGAACCTCTCTGTGGTGTAGCAGAGAATGCCAGTGGTTATTATTTTGTTTTTTCTGACTTATGGTTATCCATTGTAAACTTAAAGGCAGGATATGGGCGGTACGAAACAGCAGGTAATCTCTAAAACAATACGATCAGAAACAATAACCTCGTCCCATGACGTCGCGGGTATTCTTGGCTGGACGAAACATTTAGCCGAAACAATTGACTCGGATGTGACAAAAAGTTTACGTCTGAAATTTAGGTGTATTTACCACCCGGGGAAACTGGAACTAAAAATTTTCACAAATTGTCGACTACAGGAAAATTCCATCACCAACGTAAATTAAAACGTTAACAGGCCTAGGCGGTGGGCAGGGTCACTGTATACGCGATTGAAAACTGTTTTATTAAATGATAAACTCATGACCTTTCTGCACTTTATCACTATGTAGGTGGGAGGTCAATGTGAGAACCAGGTAAATGCCAGTTCACTTCAAGACATGGCAGTGCCAGCTTGGTCCAATGTAGGATCTCACATGAATTTCAGATTTTGTCATGGAGTTATTTCTGAAATGATTCGTTCGATTTGTCTGTCATATTGACATCCGTATAGAAATCTGTTTGTGGAATGATTGATGCCTGTGAACGTAGATTAGTTGGAAGTAGCAGAAGTCATTTTCGATGGAGAATAATAGTTTATTTTACCTAACTAAGGTGACGAAACCGATGGTATTAGCCTCGAGCCTCGAGGTTTTGAAAAGTGGGAAATTTTTTCTATGGACCGAATTGTTTTAGACATTCATACCGTTTTAGAAAAATCTCCAACTCCACCGCAACTATCAAAAACTGGAGGAAAACTTTTGATCCCAGATATCGACTCGATCTGGGATACATATATTCCATCAGGAAGTCACATCAGCTATCTATATAATTGCCACTTTGATTCAACATTGATAAACTTTTTCGGTTAGCCTGCTGTTATTGCAATAAAAGAAACCCATATTGAAGCGATACCATGCTGCTGCTGGATTTCTGTAGAATTTCGAACCTTAATCTGGTTTGATAGATATGAAATTATTTAATAATTATTAGGATATAGACTGAATGCAGATTCCTGTCAATTTATATATGCAAATATCTGTTGGCTGTTGACATTAATGACTGAGTGTGATTGGTATAAGTATATAACCAGCATCTGTGTACAGGAGTCGAGTGTATGACAAACATCTACCAATGACGGATTCTCGATATTTCCTACTCAGTGGTATTTCAAGAAATTTCTTAAGTAATTTGACAAACAACTGTTATCTTTATTTACGTCGATTTCTACTATTTTCTGGAAATTTCTACTTCCCAATTATACCCACTACCGATTTCAGATAATTATCGTGTTCATGCAATTAGAACACTACGATACAGACTTGGCGCGATACTTGAACTCTGACCTTTCATTCCAGACCGGATATAGAAATAGACTATTATTCGTCGTTCACCGCACGTACTGGTATCCAGCTGTACCTTAATTTTCATGAAGCAGCTACTTCCATCGAAGTAATTTGTCAACGAAAGTAGCGCTTTTAAGCACCATCTGCCCGTGCCCGTTGGAACCGATAAACGATATACAACCATAATGATTTAATTAATGTATTTTTGACATTATTCCATAAAGAATAAACGGGTGAGGTATAGAGCCCCAGCTGCGGTGAACATTCTAGGTCATGCTCCGTACACGTTCATTTATACTTGCCGCAGAAAACCTGGGAGCAACACTTTTCACAAAATTTTTATAAAGCTTCGTAAATTTCAAATCGCCTACCATTTGTACCTGACAAAGAGTATAATATACCCAGGTTCAATGAGAAGCAAAAAAATGAACAAAAGTGAAAATAATATGAATTGAAGTAAAATAAAAAATAAAAAAAAATAAAAAAACTCTGTCTATTATCACGAAGCGTTACTTAGAAAGATTACACGGTATATGACTGGGCACAATAAGGTTACAATTTCATATTGCCCTCATTTTCCAAGATATATATATATATATTATATATATACAATTTTGTCTGAAAGTTGGTTATACAGCCTTACTGCAAGCAGCCGGCTATAATCTGTTATATCTTGAAGGGAAGAATCGCGACTCGAATTCCCCGCCCTTCTGAAGATTCGGTTATACGCTTCGCCCCGTCTCTTCTAAAACGCAATGATAATGATAAAAAACACAATTCTACAATGGATCACAATGGATACGAGAGTTTGGAGCGGAAGTAACTTATGTTCGGTTTTCCTAATCGGATGTTCGACTAGCTTTTCCTGGATAATGGCTTCGGTGGAGGATTAGGGAGGAAGAGGGCCATGGATAGCTTTCTTTATCGAATCGATAACTTCGTTTGATGGTCTCGATAAACTGTTTTCGTTAAAGCGGAATTTTAGACTTGTAGAGGAGCTGACGCAGGCGAATATGCCGAAGAGCGGTTGAAATTTAAAAGAGAACTTTTTCTTTTTTCTTCTCTGTCTTTTTTTTTTTTCCTTTTTCCTTTTTCTTTTTTATTTTTTTATTTTTACTACTTTTTCACCGACCTAGCACACTGCTGCTGCAACGATCATGCTTTTTACCAACGCACATTTGTTCAATAATTTGCCTATTTTGAAATGATATGCATCGTATACTCTGGATTAATAATTAGCATTAAAGTATTTGCACATCGAACCGATATATATACTACAATGCGTGCGTTTTACCAACCAGCTAATGAGCCCGCATAGTCACCCGTCAAATTCACTGTGTTTTTCTAATTAAACACAAACGTAACTCTGATTGGAAATTGAACCAAATTTTATACCGATGCAGATGGAATAGGAATAAAATTACATATATACTTTTTAGAAATACATTGGAAATCTCCACGTTGCAATGACAAACGTAAACTAATGTATAAATAAAATGAATATATATATATAAATTGATATAAAATTATAACTACTATTAGGTATAATGGCAATTAGCATAATATAATGATACCAATCCGGTAAATAATTGATTATTCGCTCACTTCCTTACAATAATGTCTAGAATTGATAAGATCTCAAGTGCTCGAGAACTGAGATATGCTACTATGTTAAACTAACAAAGTTTAATTAACGTTAATTGAGGTAGAGATGCCTGTCAAATTATTAGAAATTATATCAGACTCGAAGGTGGCGGTACGATATTGAATAAACAAAGTTTGACGTTAGTTTACTAATAGATACTCGTTGACCAGTTAGTTTCACACCGAGAAGAGTCAACAATCCGTCCAAACAGCGCATAACGTTGACCACTAGTTTGGTCAGTCGGTTATTAACTGGCCGCAAACGAAAATAAGGGCTAATGAAATTGATATCCGTTTCGTAATTCGCGGGACTCTCATCGATGGTGGACGTCGAAATGCTAGCTGAAGCGTAAAATATATCGATGATAAGAAAATCTCGTTTATTGCAAACATCAAGTTCCATAGGATCAATGTTTATAGATCCCATAAATATGATATTGCTCTCACAGCCTTATTACGAGTCTATATTGCCCTCGACGTTTCTTCGGGCCTCCTCACCGCGGCTGGGCGTCTCTCGGTTTATTGTTTTTTTTTTTTTTTTTTTTCTTCTCTAACTTGAGGGAGGCTCGCCTACGGCAAGATTTTTACAGCAGCTATGGAATTAAATATTTAATGCCGAGGTCCTTCGCTTTGTCCCTCGGGCTAGAAACTGGCTGCAGATTTGTACCGGTCGTGGGTATTATATCCGTGCAGTATATACTCTGCTAAGATATATATACGATTGGTATATACGAACAACCGTCAGATTCCATAGCGTAAAATATTTGGTCAAATCTCTCAAGACCTACCCCCCGTATCGGGTGGTTTATCGTTATCATGATATATATATATATACAGGACAAGGCATCCACCATCCACCATCCACGCATTAGATAACGACTTGCCATCGCCGCATCACAATGGCTACGAGGCGATTATGAACTAGTGCAATTAATTATAAGTACTTCCTACAGTATCACAAGTTGATGCTAGAAATTCCGCTACGTTATGCTCAAACATACCGGGAATATTTGGTTCACCGTAAAGCTTGAGGTCTGGTATGCAGCTTGAATATATATATATATATATATATATATATATATATATATATATATATTCTACTATAGTAGGTATATATATATATATATATACCTACTATAGTAGCTTGATCGCCGTGGGCCAAGCTACGGACACTTCAATCTTCCAACTCACTTTGGGAAAAAAAAAAAAATTTCCTCATTCTCTTAATTTAACTCACGATTTTTCATCCAGCTGTTTTATTTCATATTTTTGATTTCTGTATAACTTATACGGAAGTTCAGTATCATCGCGGTGTTTCTTTCTACTTCTTACTTTCCACTTTTCACTTTTCACCTTCTTGCACCCTTCTTACTTTCCTGTTACATATATATATATATTATATATCGGTATATATATGTAGGTACATATACACACGCTTCTCTCGTCCCTCGTAACGATCAGATAGTAAGTATATTTGGTAGGTATATATAAGTTTCGCCGTTGTGTTACGATCCAAACCTCTTCGGATGCGAATGCATTATTTATTATCTTTCGCTTGCCGTCCACTTGCTGTCCAATAAACTGCGCAAGAAAGTACTACTTCCGTCTCAGAGAACGAGATCGAGAGCAAAAGTGAACTGAGACAGAAACGGAAATAAATTGAAGAAAAAAAAAAAAAAAAAAAAAAATTATTCCCTCACTGCGAGTACGTATGAAAATAATTCAACCGCATCATTCCATTTGTGATATAAATTTTATATCAATGTTTGAAAAATATTCATATCCTATTCATCGACAAAACTATATATAATGTCTAACAAAACTCGCGATTTACAGAAACAATGCCTGTCATTATACCAAACGATGAAATGTATCAGTATACCGTTTTAATGATGATCAGCATTGTACATCCATCTGCAGAGTTTTTCTCCTGGATCGAGTGGGTATATAATGCCTTTTTACGACCAAGGTATAGGTACGCACGAGAGCCATGTGGTTCGACCTATATTTTTCAACCCTGATAAGTCGTGGTCTGATATTCTTGTGTGTTTCTATACACGTATAAATCGATTTCGTTTAGTGTATAAGAAAAAGAGAAGTGATTGAGAGAATAAGAAGCTCTCTTCTATAAGGTCCAAATTTTTGACGTAATGTGAGATATATGATCCGTGATATCTAAGCGTATTACACTCAACCAGCACCCTATCGCCTACCAAAATACAGTTATCGTATAAGGAAGATTGGTGGAGCGAAGTGATTATCGCATTATAAGGGATATAGGTATCCCTTGTTTGTCAGTTCAATTTATTGCTTTGGTCATAGTTCGGAAAGTAAAAGCTCAGGATTTGCATAAGACATATATTGGTGGTAACTATAAACCAAGAGAAATGATTTGTGCATTAGATCGGATAAATTAAAAAAAAAAAGCTGATATGGACTGCATGAACATCCTTTCACGATCGTTTATCTTAAATCTCATTCTCTCGCGTAAGTAAGGGAGCTGATCTTGAATAGGTACTAGAATCAGTAGTACTTATAGAACCTTCTGGATTGCATGGTTTTCAATTCAAGATTTCGAAATTGTTCCTAAAAAATCTGCCACTTACTACCTCATGCAGTAAATGAGAGCATTGCAAATTGCGATAATTATAGGATCGGTATCTCTTGACTGTAATTCCTTTTTTGTGAAAATCATGGGACCCGATTAGGTCGGATAATAAAAAAATGTAAAAAAAAATAGTGTGTTTAATTAGTTAATGAACATTGCACGTATAGATTAGTTGAAAGATAACGCGATGATTTCATGTAATGATAGTCGTAATCCGAGTCCATTAACCTGACAGATGTAAACATGGGTAGTGATAGCGGTCTGCAAATTACCGCAGGAAACCTCGAGGGCTGTGATAGACAGGTTTGTGCGCGACCGATTAAGGGGAGATAATATGAGGGCGATTAGTTCAGAGTAATACTGTGACGTCGCAAACACCTGCCCTGGCCTGGCCAGGCCAGGCCACGTGCGCGCGACACGTCACGTGATTTTTCTCAATTAACTTCATCCAACGTACCCGGATATCGGCATGGTACTGGGTAGCGTCGCGACGCTTCGATGCCTCTTCCCGTTGCGCCCTGCTTTGGTCTTTATTGAATTTCAATCGCGGAATTTAATAGCGATGAACGAACTTGCCGCCTCGTATATTCGCAACTATCCAGTATCCGTGTGACACCTAATTTCTGAAAGCCACGTGTATACTGCGATCGAGATCACGACAGTTACTCGGTTATCGCACTAGTTTGTTCAAATTAATGCCATAGCAGCTGGAGCAGCAAAGGAATTATCGTTCCTTATATGGATTTGATTGAAATTCACATAGAAATTGATCATGATATATCTGGGTGAAGTTCAGAGTTTCTTATAAGGTCCATTCGATACATTTTTTGCTTCAATTTTAAGATCCCAAAGTCTTGACTTTCGCTATACGTAATTCCTATAAGAGGTGGCTCAACCGGCTTATTGGTTTTCCATATAACATATGTGAAACGCCCGTCTGCTTTTTTCAATGTCATATCATTCCGAGGTAAAAAATCGCGAAGATATTCTAAAGGAGGTAACAAAAAGCTCGAAATATTCTCTTGAAAATGTTTCTTCTCACATACAATACCCAATATTTTATTGAAGAAATTATCGATTGAAAGGGGGTTCGGTTTAACAGCGCTCAACAAATTTTTGTGTTCATATTCGGTGCTAATATATCTTGAGGTGAAATTAATTATTTGGAATCACTTTCTGCACCAGCCACCTTTCGTTGCGTTGAATCCTGACATGATTTTATCAGTACTATATAGTTAGAATAATTTCCGAACGCTGTAATATCACCCCTCGTTCATAATCAGTAATCACCAATGTTTGTTGAACTTTCTGCTGTATTATCAGATAGAAATATCGTGCATACCTTTTCATTTATTTCTACGGGCTATGAAAGTTTCCTCATAGATCATAAAATTTGTATTCATCCTCCCTTCGCTGGTTTAACGTGCAATAAATCGACTACAAATTAACTTGCAGTTTGAACACGAACTCCTGCAGGCTGCACCGTCCGTGTAACCTCTATATATACCTTTCTAATATGCTGACTGAATAGTTTTCTACAAACGATGATCTGACGCTAAAGAATTATTCATATTCTAATCTTTAATATAGTCCGAGAATTAGATCCAAGGGCTGTTGAAGAAATTGAGCCCGAAAATTTCCGTCGTTTGACAGTGAGTACGGTGAATTAAAATTTTTTTTAAATCAGGTTTATAATTCAAAGCGCAATGTACTCGAGAAAATGAACCTGTTTGAAAGGTATTTATTTCATTTTATTTGCTAATTATCCATTCTTCAACGGAGCAGATAGCTCATTGTTCACCAGAAACCTTAACGCTTCAGTGGGCAATTTTAAACAATTGTTCCCTAAGTGCTAGTACTTGCTCCAGCGACGTAGTAATAAGGTTTCAAGCGCTATTTGAATCCTTGACTCGTTGGCAGCTACCGTAATGTCAAACCCCAGCTCTACTGACTTTCATTTCTCGCTTCGATTTTCGCTTTGAAACGTGAGGAAATGCATTTTCCTATTCGTTTGCCTCATCTTTGTTTGCTCAGCTGCTATCACCGGCTTTAAAATAAGAAAAAAACAAAAAACAAAACTCTTCTCTTTATCTACATCACAAGGTGTTCAAACATGTTCGAAATACGTGATGAGGTATAGCATTAACAGTCCAAAAAGTCAGGAATACTAATCAATTTCAATTAATTAATCACTTCAGAACTAAGATGCTATTCCGAGAAGTCTGTCTTGGTTATTGCATATTTACTATTCCATGATGAATATCGTGCATCTGTCTGTCAAGCTTTAACCAAATTAACCCGATTTAGATTTAGATATCTCATCAGTATCTCATATCAGTCCTGTTTAATTTCCTCGAGAATAAATAAACTTTTCGTATCCGAAATACTTTCAGTATGGAAAAATAGACATCGCAAGTGGCGATCCTTCGGCCGTTACGTTCCATCATTTGCTTTTCCACTTTAGGCTGGGTTTGAATTCGGCTGGACCAAACCAGACCAGACCTGGAAGGGCTCAGGCGTTGCCTATCAGGAGCAATCACTACACTGAAACAGTCGCCCAGATTCGATTGGAACTCGAATCCCATGTGGCAGCCAGCTATCGCGTGACGAGAATTTTCTGCGAAGCTTTCGAAGCTTGGCTTCCTGTTTCTCCGCGATCCCTTCTGACTTCTGTCTTGAGGTACCTGCGGGGTAAGCGTTCGGTTCGTGGCCAACGAAGCGAGGGCGTATAGGTATAGAAGCAAGAGGCAATGAGAGATAAAAAAAAAAAAAAAATGAGAGAAAGAGAGAAAGAGAGAGAGAGAGAGACTTCCAGGATAGACGGCGCGCGTCGCGATGGAGATTCACGGCCGGCGTGCAAGCTTATTGCCCTCGGTGGGGACACACTTGGGTATTTAGTGAGAGTGCGGACCCAACGAACGATTACTTGTTTTGCATTTTTTCTTTCTTTTCGTATTCTTCTTTTTTTTCTTTCTTTTCTTCCCTGTGATGAATCGCAGGGACGTCAATAAAATACCTCAATGCAGAAGGGGTTCGCTGTACCAAAGTTATTCTTGACTTATATGTAATCTGCTCAGATTCGAAACCTTATCAGTAAGAAGGGCGCACCAGCGAAATCAACGCTTTAAGAAAAATGTTGTCTTTCCATAAAATACTATATTATCCATAGAAAATATTTCTTCTTGCTTGAGGTACTAAAAGCAGACTGTCACTAGACTTTTTTTTTTATGAATTTGAGAAATATCGGTTTCACAGGATTACTGGCACACAAACTGATGTTCCAATGTTCATAATATTCGCGAAATCAGACCGCAAAGAACGGAACAAAAGTGCAATGAGACCACGCAGACGAAAAGACATACGAATTGCTCGATTCATCATACAGGACGAATGGAAATACTTCATCACTTGATTATTCAGACCTTACATTATGGATCCCGAAATTAGATTCGTCACTCAATTTACTAATTCTTAATTGAAAATGTCGAAACACTGTCATCCGTGTTTTCGTGAGAATTTATTATCGCTGTTTGGCCACTTATTTTGAGTTATTGTACGAAAAGTTGAGTTATTATTGTGGTTGTTGATCGATATTTCGATCATAGTATTCCATTGACGAAGGACGAAAAGTAAAAAAGTTTCCTAAGCTTTGTCATTTCTTTTACCTCCCGAAGTTATTGTACTGAACTCGCAAAGTATTTCCCGCGACTAACGTTAAGACAGAGTTCACCGTATTATAACTTTAACGCCACTTAATTCCCGGATATAATGGGGACGGGCAGCTCTTCTTATACATAAAGCTAGGGTGAAAAAATAATCTTCGCCCGGAAAATATCCCGAGATAATAACCGTTGGTGGATGTCAATTATGAACGAACAATTAGATTCCATCAATGCAGACGACCGAAGGTGCCATCGTGGCACCAGTTCCTACCTACCTATCTCGTTGTTACTTCAATCGGGAATGAAATTGGATTGCCTTGGCCAAACTTTGATTCTCGTTCAGTGACCATATTACCAAACTTTTCACATCGAGATCCCATCTGGTATTCGTCAACGATCAAAATGTAACAATTTCAAAGTCGTGAAAAATTTTAATCCTCGGAGCAGATATTCGCGTTTTAATCCATCGACCCTATCCCATGCCATATATCATACATGAAATTACTTCCATCACTGAAATGTTGATTAAAAGTTGATAATTTTGACGTGGTTTAAATTTCTAAGAAATATTTGGCCGCAATTTCGGTTAGGACACGTTGGTAAACCACTCCAAAGAGACCTTTGTTCAAATTACGCCAGGGGAGGACGGACCACCCTTACCAATAATATATTATCGCTCGCAGCTAATTAGAAAGATAAGAAGATACGTGTGTGCCGTACGCATATGGGTTCTACATACTCGCAGGTACGAGTACCTACCTACCTACCTACACCGGGACTAGTTTAACTCCTAAATCAGGGATTTGTCTTCGCGAAAGGCTTTCGCGAGCACCCAACGCTAGAGTCCCCGCAATGCGGCTAAGTACCGGCCCGGCTGAACCCAGAGCGAAACCCAGGAGAACCGCGAGACCCCAAGCTAGCAGCCATTGTTTCAGCATGATTTACGTAAGAGATTTCAATTTAGCATACAACTACGTTATAGAAGAATTGTATTGGCGGAAACGGTTCGTTCGGTGGATGGGGCTGCGCACTAATACATTCTTCGTGGATTTAAAAATCCTTGAATTTACATATATTTACTTTACATCACAACCTGGACGGTGAAAGGAGCGGAGAATCCGAAGAAGGGAACTAAACCGAATGGAACGAAACGGTGCGGTGCGGTGCGGTACGGTACGGTACGAAAGGTAAAAGAGTAAGAACAGCTGGGGATAGATAAATCACTAAATCTCCGGGTCTCCAAACGTGTGCCAAACAGCTGGAAAAATCGCTAGAGTCAGAAGAAATTCTAAGGATGAAATTCCTACTCGACTGAGATTTTTTCTCCTATTGTTACTTCCACGCAGCTCTTTTCAATATCCAGTCTGAGCAGCACGCACTATCTCAAGAACGGACAATCAATTTGAATACCATTTATTCACGAATCGCCTATTCTCAACGAGAAAAAGAAATCACAAACTCCATGAGACTATTTGTCACGACGTTACACATAACTCTATATACACCCATGTATGCTACATATAATAGGGTGGTCTTTAATTTGATCATTTTCCAATTTCAATGCTTCCATGGGCCAGGACGTCTTCAGGTATATACAAAAAATGTAGCCCAAGGCCCAGGTTCCTATCTCAATTCTAAGTACGGTCCGAAGCATTCGAATTTTCCCATTTCAATAAAATTGCAAATATTTGGCCTATGGAAGCATTGAAATTCTAATATAAGATCGAATAAGTACACCTCCTGACAAGTATCATTACTTTTTTCACTTTCAAATTTGAAACGAAAAATTTGTCTGTCTCATCGTGTCGTTTAAGTTTGTTTTAACTATCAGGATTGCCGGTTCTAAATTGGACAGGAAAATCAACGAGAATGAAAATTAACATGCAAAACCGACTGTACGTAATTATAGAGTGATGTCAGCCATCAGACACATTGATTAGCAGCGTTAGTATAAGCTTTGTGCATTAATTCTAACGAGTCGTTTTCCATCTTCGATAATCTCGTATAGAACTTGAACGTCACGGATGCAGCCTCAGGCAAAGTGTTCGCAAGTTAAAAGCAAAGTCTAGGCGAGGCGAAGTCGCTCTGCGACGCAACGTTTGAATAAAATGAACTTGTAATTTCTGAGATGACCCAAATAACTTTGAATTAACTGCAGCTTGAAAGGAATCACTACAAAGATCCTTGTCAAGGGTAGAAAACGGCAAAGTTTATCAAACAGGTTCAAGTATTACATGAAAGAATTAATAACCTGGTGCAACGTCAAAGAATCTCTTATAGTCGAGAGGATATTTTCCCGAGTATAAGGGTATACCGCTGCACCGTTACCAAAAGATAGACCAATTGTCGGCAATTCATGCGCAATGCAGCTAGAGCTTGTAGAGATACCTAGAGCAATTTCCTACGGGATTGAAGAGCGAACGTTTATATGCAAAATAACTGTATACGAGATGCCAATGGCAATAATATGTATATCGTGTTCAGTACACTGTAGGTAACACGCATATGTGTCTACAGATACAGAACTACTCGTCAGGGTACAAAGGGCGCACACACGCACGCACACAGCCGTATGTTCTAGGTCTGAGTACATGCTCTGGGAAGTGCTCGAAACGTCAAGCTCTGACAGGTGTCACGAGTGACCCAGAAAAAGCCGAAGGTACCGGAATACCGCAACACACGTAGTAGGTACGGAAGACAGAGGGAATATAGCGAGACGTGAAAGCCCAGAGGCGGGCGTGCGTGCTTTAGCGAGTAATGCGGGGGTGATCTAATTTTATTTCTGTTAAATAATATTATTTCCACCCCTTAGAAATCTGGAAACGG
Source organism: Tenthredo mesomela (assembly GCA_943736025.1). Classification (NCBI taxonomy): domain Eukaryota; kingdom Metazoa; phylum Arthropoda; class Insecta; order Hymenoptera; family Tenthredinidae; genus Tenthredo; species Tenthredo mesomela. Next base: position 31,496,802 of record OX031015.1, on the reverse strand, counting down.
TTGGCTTCGGGCCAAGCGTTTGGATCGGTCGTCTAAAACGTTTGAGCTAAACCTTCTGGGAAAGGCAGAGCTCATATGAACTGACCGAAAAAATGCCCCTGGCGATACCTAGGTTTCCGTGGTAGATATTCCCTGCAAGCTCAATTATTGGCACTCGGTTTATATCACTGTATATAGGTATATAATACGTCGGGAAAGGTTTGCCGATCATTTTTATTCCAGGTGCGAAAAATAAAGTAAAAAATCTATGAATTCTGAGGGGAAAAAAAAGAAAAAACTGGACTTCCGGTCTTGATGTCCAGCCTGGTTTCCTCTTCCTTCACGTGGGACCGCGACAGTGCGGCCAAGAATGGATGACGTAGGCGTATTGCGAAGGGTTCAGGGAATAGATTGTTAGATTACGGTACCTATCCACCAAGCTTCGTTTACGTGTTCGTGTCGATAGTCCGTGTGTTTGTGCGTACACAAACATCGATCCTTGATCCCAGCTACGCTACCCTGGTTTAATACCCGCGAGCATCCATCCTGTAGGTCGAAGATCGAAAGATCTCGTACACCCTTCAGATTCGTGGACGAGGCTGGTTCAAGTCCTTCAATCCAGTGGTAGCTAGGCGATAGTTGCTCTAAACCTGACCGAACGCATCCCGTACAGATTTTTTTTAAAGGGAAAAAAGAGGGATTCAGGATTTTATTTCTGATCAGGAAAACGCGATTAAGAAACCGACAAGTCAGCTGCCTTCCTCGTCAATAAACCAGGTTGTACTTACGATTGGTACATCTCGCATCTATGTACCTATACGTATATATCAAAGGTTCAAACTTTTATATGGCTCACCGGTTCCACAGGAAATAGCTCGTAAATTTCTGTTTCTGTGCTAAATCAACTATTCCTCAATTTCAATGAATGCGAATGATAGTGCGAACTAATTAGTGAAGAAAAGATCGGGGTATGAATTCTAACGCGAACCTTGAACTGTTCAGAGTTAGAAGATTGATGATGAATATAATTCCGTGAAACTTGATTAAGTTTTGAACCTCGTTCCTCGCATAGCAAGAAATTAATATTGCAGAGAAATCAACGTATAATATATATTATACCCCTGATAATTCGCCAGGACTAATTTCCTGCATAAATATAAATGTAATGATCATTTACCAAGACTGATGTCACGATGCATCGAGTGGTTATATACACGAGGGTTAACATTCGATCTGGTCAAGTTAGGTGATGTTATATTTTAGATGGTATGACACTGGATCAGGTTGGGTTTCATAGCAGCGAAGGTGTGGCAGTCCGGATAGGCGACCGGGCGTTATATAGGTATGAAGATGATAAGGCAATGATATTGCGCATCGAAGCGTGGCGCTTAGATTGAACTCATTCCTTCCACCGAGCGATAATCACCCAGGAAGCGCCTACCCGCAAACATTAAGACACACACCAACACCCACAGACCCTATTTCACCTAATAACAACTCCATCGGTCCGGCACTGTAAGTAATGTCTCCATGATAAAAAAAAAATAGTAATGTGTCCAACACTTTGAAAATTTTTGGTTTAGATTTTAGAATAAAATCGGCGTAAAAAAATTTCGCAGTATTATACCTAAAACTGATTTTATTTTCGACAAGATTTTCATAGAGACATTTTACGGGTACAGAATCAGAATTTTTCGGCATTATACCATTTTTGAAAATTTAAAGATCGAATTTAGCGTAGGCTGTAATCTGGCATGTGCGAAGAGGTGAAAGACTGCTGCTTTTGTAAACGTGATTTTTCAACAGAGCGATATTTTTTTTCTTCTTCAATTCAATTCCAATAGCGGAAACGACGATATACCTATCTACGCCCGGGACGCATGGCATCGAGTTTTCGAGAAAATTTATTTAGGTAGAAATACGAGCGCACCGCGATTCATTTGCTCATTCTTCTATCGATATTACTATATGATCGTCAGGGGCCAAGGGTGGTGTAGGTCGGGGGTTATCACCGCACGGTGGATGTCATTTTGCGAATAATAATCAGACAGTAGCCAACTGAGAAGGGAATGGACAGTCAGTGTTACAAATGGACATGCTCTGAAAAGCATTTAAATATTACTAGCAAACCTTTCTCAGTCTATAAAGGAACAGTTGGAGTGACCGCATATCCGGGCTGCCATTAAATTAATTCAGAATAATCATGGCACGGTATTAAAGAAAAAAAAAAAAAAACGAAATCAATAAAGCTAATTTCTTTTGATATTTCATATGCGATCCAGGAAAGATGATGATCGTGTTCATTTTAAAATGGACTGATAAAGATGAGTCAACATAAATCATATCAAATGACTATTCATTTAATTTTAATATCAATACTTAATGCCATATAAAAATATGGAGTGAAAGGTAAAGCTAATAATGCAGCCTCAGAATGACTGTAAATTAAAATAACACTTTCATTCATCCATATCTAGTGCTGTGTAAAAAAATATATATCAGCTTAAAGTAATAGATCCTGTTGAACAAAGCTGGGTCATAGTCATTAAAAAATAATGAAAAGGCCCTTCAAATGAACATTTGATGGATTTTTACCTGCTCGGTGATGTTTTAATCTGTATTAAGCATATCCGTTTTCTAAAATGAGCAATTATCAGCTTAGAGTGATCGACGAAGCTCGATTCATTTGTATTATTCATGTGTCAAACATAATTCGTCAAGTTAATTAATTATTACGATCATTACCTACATTTGTCATTGACATTACATACTCTGTATGTTATATCTGGAAATATAAATTTTGAATAAAAACTTTTTCTCGTCTCAAATGTAAATATGAATAATCCATTTGATGATATATACAGGGTGTCCCATTTGAAATTACGCATTAGAATATTTCTGAACCTAGAGCTGCTGTTGAAAAATGTTTGGGATGAAAATTGTTTGGTTCGAAGGGGGACACAAACTGGTAATATCAAATCAGTTGTAACTATCACTGCTCCGGAGATATCTATGTTGAAAAAAATGTACTTGCCATTTAAAAAAATCAGCTTTGTGTTCGTATCTCCGGAGCAATGATAGTTACAACTGATCTGATATTACCAGTTTGGGTCCCCCTTTGAGCCAAACAATTTTCATACCAAACATTTTTCAACAGCAGCTCTAGGTTCAGAGATATTCTAATGCGTAATTTCAAATGGGACACCCTGTATATATGTGTGGATTCTTCTCCCGGAAATGCGCACACTTTGAATATCAACAATTAGTGTCGTACTTGATAACTGACTGATTACTTAACGTCAGTCAAATCTGCCAATCATTATGTGAGAAGATTAAATCGTAATGGTATCCCTCGGTCAATATATGCTCGAAGAATAGTTCTGTTTAAATACTCCAAATAGGCATATCTACTCAAAGGGGTTGATATTAGGGTAGTGTATGTTCCTGTAGAGGATTTGCAGAGCAATTTGTTCATAAATAATTGTTGAAGACAAGTTTGTTTGTCCAAACATCATATCGTTTTCAATTTGATTGATTTGACTATCAATTTTAAAGTCGGTTCGATACTCAGGTCAGTCATATAGATATGAAGGGGTTCAATCTCGAAGGGTATAAGTGACAAAATTTTAACTTCCGAAATAAGTATAGCTTTAGAGATTTGATCGGTTTCGATGCGTCTGAAACTCGATTTTAATATCGAAATTTCAGATTTCCTCACTTACGCTCTTTCCGTTTCAACTCCTTCGTATATTTAAGGCTTTTGGTCCAGAAGGAAACATTGCTATGTTTCATAAAAAAGATCCATAGTCTGAGCTCATGTATCACCGGGATCGGCTTAAGGCGATGCTATACGTATTCCGCAACGCTGTCAGAACTTACAAAAAGTAACTTTTCCTCGATTTCACTGAATATCGAATGACAGCAGTGCGTAACTTATTATTTATAGCTTATCGAACGCCAAGGGGGGAAGAAAACATCCACTCAATATCTACGATCAGTATTTATTCGATGATTTGCAATCAGGTTGACTTCTGTCAATTATAAAAGAGCGTCTAATAAATGCGCAATAAATTAAATTCACCGTACGCATTTGGTCTCGGAGTAAACTTTTAAGAAATATTCAATGATTCCTCATACTATACACAACGAAATCAACAGTTTCAATCAATTGGATTGAAAAACAATGTTGACTTTCAATCCGGGTATACCCACATGTGTATTGTATGTACATACGCAAGGTTTGAACAATTGTTATTTTACTCGGAACAGTCAAACAAAAATTTTATAAAGCTTCAAATAATTGAGAGTTCTCCACAGAGCCAGGGGAATCGGAAGACCGTATACGATATTCACCTATATAACTCACGTTTACTTATCCCCTCGTTTTTCAGCTGCAGTATGATTGATTTGACATAACGCTTGGCAATGTTTTATGAAAAAAAAAAAATGTCTCTCCCGAAAGTAGCTGTAATTTTTAATCAGAAAAAACTGTATTATAAAATACAAAAATTTACATCAAATTTAGCTGAGATCGTTTTAATCGCTATTGAAATATGTCTTGATGAAATATGATGCACCTACACCATCGAGACTGATTTTCTAAATTCTGCTACTTTCAGGCAAAAAGCTCTGTAGAATGAAGAATACCAACGGACAATGCTTAGAACGTACAAACGTTCCACTTTCTTGAAACGCGAATAGAGCTGTGCAGTAAGATTTATAGAGATGGAGCAGGTGCATTGTGAAACAGATTTAAAACGCAAGGCTTTTATCTAGATGCCTAGTATTATTAATAATCTTTACCTACTGTTACAATACTCATAATCTGCGATAAATATTCGCATTCTAGAAGCGTCTGGTAACAAAAGTGTCATACGCGTAATCCGTAGTCTGGTATAATCCGTTGTTACATTATGCACTAATCATATACGACGCTACTGTTAGGCGATAAATATATACAATGAATGAATGTGCAACGTTGAAGATCGCACGTTTGTAATTTTCGCGCAATTATAAAAACAGATGTGGAATTGAATAATAACTGTACTGAGCCATTCCGGCTTCCTGTTCACTTGCTTTGTGAACCTACAGTACTATGATGAGGTTTTTTTCTCATAAAAGAAATTAATTTTTCCAACCGTTACAAAGATTTTCTTTGAAAGCTGTGATTAAAAATTCTGCAAAGCAAGTTAAAAAAAAAAAAAAAAAAAAAGGAGAGGCATTATGAGCATTGTTCAAGCTCTGTATTGGTTTGTTACACAATTAATAGAGTGTTTCACGTAATTCACACATTATACATGTAGGAAGAAACGCTTGTGAAGCAAGTCTCCCACAAGTGATGAGGAGCTTGCAAAAGGCGAGGAGTCGTTGGCCTGGCTGCAGTTACCAAATTCAAGATACAAAAGGATTATATGCATTCGGCATATGATATTCCATATCATATCGCCATATCATATCATATTCCCTGATATATTTGACGTACGCGTTACCATGCTGACACATCGAACGGTTGTCGAGCAGGTACTTCCCATCAATATGTCCCGGCGCATTTTACGCTGTAGAATCATTTGACATACGTGATATTTGCGAATCTACATCATAGTAAACGTGTTTAATGCTATTTGCAAATTCTGGTGCTGATTTGTCGACGAGTCATATATCATCAGAACATATATCTATTGTTATGCAAATAAACCCTATATCTTAGACTACTACAGGGTTGGACAGAGAATGGTTTATAGTTTGTGACTATAGTGGGGTCAAGTTATTGCCATGACACTTCTAGTAACATAATGATATTGTGCTTTGATTTCTGAGGTAACAAAGAAAGTGAAATAACGAAGGTGTATATTTCCATAATTTGGTAGACGTGCCATGCTGAAGAACAACAAAATTTGTCAACTTCGCACGAGGGTCAATACACTTACCGCTCGGCAACACCAACTCGTAATTATGTTACTAAAGTTTTTCAAGACCTTACACACAGTCTCTGAGGACATTGAGAGGATGCCGTAGCGAATTGTCCGCCGTAACCCCGTGGCTGTCTGCGCTGAGATCTCAGAATCTCTTCCGCCTCTGGTATAACCTGATTTTTATTAGCAGTGGTACAGTCGGGAGTTTTTCAAAAAATAAAACTAAAAAATATTTTTTTCCCAAAATTTCGAGCACTTCCATGAATATTGACGATAAAGAAACATAGAGGGTAGGGATTTGGGATGATAAAATGCAAAAAAAAAAAAAAAAAAATTGATTTTTGATAAATCAAATTATCCTTGAAATTCTTGAGAGACTTATCAAAATTGTTCAACTACGACAAAATTTATGAAGGTTTACTCAAATAGTAAAGACTATGGAATTTTGGGATGAAACCGAAAATTGGTAAATAGGTAAATTGGTAATTGGTAAGTTGGGGTGAAAAAGTTCTCATCCTAGTCCTCAATGTTGGATAATTATTGATTCGTTGAGTGCTGGTTGGTATAGACATAGGAAACATACACATTCTCTGCAAATACAATAAGCAGACTTCTGTTCTCATATATGAACATGACAATTTGATATCGTTTGCTTTTTATACGGAAAATGTGGGCATATAATAAGTACATAGGTTACTTTGGTAACTTTGCAAATTATATTTGAATGCGAAGTGAATTTTCTACAGCATGAATTGTCACAGCGGTGCTATCCAACATAGAAAGATGCTACACTGTGAGAATTTTCCACTGAAATTTACCATGGGCGCATATTAAAGGTGAACTTTAAGGACCCTATCCAGAATTTTACTATGGCCTCTAGTATTGAAACAATTATTGAAACAATCGCAAACAATTGAAACATTGAATATTTACTAGAGGGCCATAGTAAAATATAGTAAAATAACGGATCGGGTCCGTAAAGTTCACCGTTAATATGCGCCCATGGTAAATTTCAGTCGAAAATTCTCACAGTGTAGTATTAGATTCTGGGTACTGTCGTCGGAGGTGATATTTTGCTCTTTGGAAAGCTATTGAGTGATCAATTTCTGACAATCGCATTAAGAATCATGACGAATTCCGGAAGAGTCTTAAGATTGTGATTATCTGTAAAAGATCCGTATATTTTCTTCGATGTGCTCGCTCTCTTGGTATATTTACCATTATTAGAGATTTCAAGATTATTTGGTGGTATATAGCTATACGTCTCCGTCTTGGATTCCGCGTCCCTCGTTTCACTGAATATTCTAAAGCTTTCAACACATTTACGCGGTGTTGCGAGAAAAAGATGTCTTTTAGGTTGATTGTACCTCGTCGAAAACAAGCAGCGTTCAATTTAACGAAAGTACAATCTCGATGGTGATAGCTTAAAAGAATCATTTCAATCGGCGAAAGTCGCTTGGTATGACAGTTAAAAATGTATCAGGTATTCCCGAGGGTCCATGAGGGTCCACTGCTGAGTCCTGATTATCCATAATTACTCCGAGATCAGCTCTTATAATTTATTCGTCAAGTAACGGACGAGGATATTTTGAAAAATATATGACTTCGTTAGAAGTTGGGCTAACTTGTACTGACATTAATTCTTTCTCACGTTGAGATAGCGTCCCTTCGCCGATCTATAATTCTATAAAACACTTTCGCCGCTATACACCATTGCGTCTTTGAAAAACGATAAGCTGGTCTTCTCATCTTCCGAGGATCAACTATTTTCAAGAAAGTTACTTTCCAACGCGTTGCCGCTCCTTTTTAAGGATCGATCTGTTCATTCGCTCAAAGGTTTCCATATCAGTGGCTCTCGCAGCTTTCACCGAATTAATAATAATAAAAAAAAAAAAAAAAAAAGACTGAAGCGAACGCTCTGGTCTTCTCGATATCCTTATAACCTATTGCATCGGGATGCAATAAGCAACGTAGAATGGAAACACATGCGAACAAAGTTATGCCTGATCGCATTCGGTGAAACGGAAAATTTTATTCAATAAATTTCATATCCGGAACTCATTGATATGCTTCGAAATTTGGTTCACAAGTTTTATGAAGCACGACATCAATTGGTAGTACAGTGAGAGCGAACTAAGCGAACAGCCAGCGTGTAGTTGAGGCGAATTGAGGTTTCTCAATCTTTGCCAGACCGTAGCTTGCACCAATTTCTTTTGAATGGCTCGTATCCAGTCGGGGACGAAAGTGTAATGGCAATCGTAAGGGGATGAGTCTGATGATGTGGGTTACTTCTACTCAATGCAGACGGGTTTTTCGACTTTTCGGAATACTAAACGGATGGAAAGCGTCTGACGGTTCTTTCGAAAAATAGGGATGGAAATGAATCGAGTCTTTGTAATCGTTTCGTATTCGCGATGTGTCATTGCAAACGAAAGCCTCCACGGGTATACATACAGCATAATACATGCCGTGTGTATTTGTGTGTGTCTCTAGTAGAGAGGAAAAAACGAGAACGAGTAAACCAGGCCTCCCATCTCTGTAGTACATGAGGTTGGTTAGGTGTATCTCATATGTGTACACGACGAATTGCAAAATCCTTGCGTTTACTTTGCAGCGGATAGATGTAGCGCTTAGTATTATTTACGGGGATGATTTCGCGAGAGATCTGATAACTCAGACACCAAACCGGTGGAATACGTCGTAGCCAACATATTTACGTTAACGTATAAATCTGAACGTCGTATGGGAATTGGCATGCATGAGAATACCCCCGCATTCGATTTAATACGAGTAAAGAGGTAAGACGCCGTGAAACATATCTATCCTGTCTTATCGGATCTCGAAGATGTATATCGCCCACGTCCCTAACTTTCCTTCCCTTCTTCCCTTCGTCTCGTCTCCCCCATAGTCAGTCCGTTCCTTCTTTATCCCCCTTCTATTTTTCTCCCCATTTCCCTCCACTTCCCACCTTCTTTCATTGCTGCTCTGCCTGACTTTGTTAGACCGTCGCCACACTTTCGATGTCATTTTCTGAATGCGATCGATTTCCAATATCACAAGGCTAAACGAAGGCTCATCACGTATTCCATTTTGTAGGAACTGATATGATAGATAAAAGTCAGCCGACTCAAAGGTCTAGAAGGAATCATGGTAGACCAAAGTGTCAGTGCAGCATCCGTTTCAACGGGATTCTTTTTAGTAACAGTTCTTTTTTTTTTTTTTTCCTTTTCATTTTCATTTTTCCGTATCACGTTTGCTTGCGGCTGTGCTCCCCTATATATACGCACGCGCCAACATGTTTTTGGTGTTGTTTTTCCACCTTCCACTTATTACGTTTTCCGTGGACGTTAGTGACTAATGCTACGAGCTACACTCCCGACGTCATTAACTTTCCTCCTGGTTATGAAAAATATTGCCACACCGTAACGTCGAGAGCGGCGTCATTAAAAAACGAATGAAAATGGCAAACAGACGCTCTCCAACCTCGGTCAGCAGTCTTACAATTGAGCAAAAACATCCGAGCTTGCCGGTTACTGCAAAGAGAGCGAGAGAGAGAGAGAATCGTCATTTTTTAACAAATAATTTTATACACGTTTATACCCACCGCATATGTATACGAGGAATAAAATTTGTGAGCATTCGCGCTGTAACGGGCCACTGAATCTTAACCATATCGCTTAGGTATATAGGTGGGAAAACTCGTTCAACAACAACCATACTGACGTATACTCCGTTGCCAGAGGTAGAAACTAAGTGAACTGGAAAGTGGAGAGCTAATCGTTAAGCCAACAAACCTGCAAAGGCTGACCAGTCACTGAGAATTACCACTGAATTTATCCATGAAGGTAAAATTTATGATTCCAGAAATTGGAAGAGTTAAAACAGACCAGAGCGAATGATTCGGAACGGTAGGAGATCGATAAGCATGTATGCTCAACGCGATATCTATACGTATACAAATCTGCTGTTGGACTGATGGCGAATCGTAAATAGTATCTACCGTACGAGTGACACTTCGAGTCCACAAATATTGGAGAAGTTTCATATTTCAGGTAGTAGATTGTATACAATGAAACTAATTATTCGACTCCTCGAGGTCCCAGTTGTGGCATACTGCTATATATGTTAACAGGTAAAAAATTCGGGTTCATACATCTGTTCGAACTTGACAGTAGCTTGGTAGAATTCAAATGATTTCACCCAACCTAAGCACGCATAATTGTTCCCGGTGAATCTCAACTAAGGACCTAAATAAACACGATGAGTGCTGCTTTTTAGCGGTTGAAATAACCACTCCACGTGAGCCGCTCCAATCGTGCACTGTAGTGTAAAATACGAGTCGTATAATTGGCAAGGAAATGTGCTCCATTTTGGTCCATTGTTCTTCATTACACCCACCGGCACTCCGCACCTACTATTCCTCTATCTTTTATCGCGTTTATTCGCCTCCTTTCACTGACCTATCCATTAGCCAAGTTCACGGTGTTGCTAACAGGTGACAGTCGACAGAATTTTCTTCGCCAATCTTGATGGTTGAAGCTCTTCTCGCCATCTCCATTTTCAAAGTTAAAAGCTTCAACTTAGAGTTCACCACTCAGTATTTCTAGACCATAAAGTTCCTGATCGATACGAGATTTCTGCCCATTTCTTCAAAAGAAAAGCATTTCACATGTGTCCAGCTCAAAAAAGCTCACAGTTTGATGGGCGAGGTACGAATGATGAACGCAAAGAAAAAACTCCGCGAATAAAATTGTACCTATTGTAACTAGGTCTGCATTCTAGAAGTGAACTCACTGCATTTTGCAATTTGAAATACTGCTAGATAAAAGTTGAAGAATTCTACTACTAGGTATAATATGCGATAGATGAGTACCTACCCGACAATTCACACGCAAAAAAAAAAGCTGTAAAATTTACTATGTGGGCAGTAAATATAGGGACAGCACTTTTTTGCAGTAGAAATTATCACAATTGTGGTGACATTCACTCATGTAGACATTGAAGGCCACTTGCTCCAATGTACCCAATACTGCAATTGTGATAATTTCTACTGCAAAAAAGTGCTGTCCCTATATTTACTGCTCACATAGTAAATTTTACAGCTTTTTTTTTTTGCGTGCATATCGAACATCAACTTTTTATCCGAGTTTACTACCCTTGAAATACACCGAATGGTTGGCTAATCACTTACTTCGATATTTACGTTGTCAAGCAATGGAAATTAAACTACATAGAACCTGGGCAATCGAAGATGCAGACAATTGATGTAACTAGCGCCTCGGCACTTATCGATGAAAAGTTTATGAAAAGACTACTACCTAGCTCGTCTAGTTATTCCGCAACTCCACAGATATAGGCTAGGTATACTACCCACCAGACGTCTGAAATCAAATACGTCATTTATATCTGATGAGAGCTGTAACGAAGTCGCTATCTGTCTGGGAATAAAAGTGCTGAGAATGCAAATTGAGAGATGGTTCTCGTCGTTTCAAATGTTTTACTCTATCATTAAATATTTTTCTCAGAGCCCTGCAGGGTTTCCCGTGGCGTTGACAAGCCCGGAATTATATCTCGCCCCTTCAGCGTATAGCTATGCTACAGGAACAGGGTTGTTCTTCTTGCTACGACACGACGGTAGCATTACGATGCTGAACAAATGCTGTAAAATCTATGCAATTATTCAAAGATCGTAATTTCAAACAATATCACGATCGAATATACATATGCAGTCGTAGATTCTATTTGTACATTCGGAAGGGACGACGCTATTGTTCATCGAACGACACCACGAAAAAACAGATATCAGATTGGGATAACAACCTATCGTAACTCTGTGCTCGCGAAATACGCGATAGTAACTAAAAGTTGTATGCTACAAATATGGAGAAAAAAAAAAAAAAAAACGTAATTTTTCCAAGCAATGAGCAACGGGCTTTATGAATTCTCGGGTTTATTGTAACGACAGGAAAAGCTACCGTGAAGATTCTTTTCTTATATCTATTTCAGAACGGTATGCAACGATATCGATAATTTCGTATCACGTTACGTGCGAACTTCTTTGAAATAGATATCCATGAACTTTATTGAAATTCTCGTATGAAAGCTCATCCCGTCTACCTAGAACTGTTGCGATTCTAAAGTCTGGAGAACTTGGTGCACTGCATTGCATACCGTAATTTTCTCATTGCGTTTACTTGACGATAATTGGAACATCCTAAAAACGCATTGAGTTCACATGATAAACGAGCATTTTAATTTTCTTACTACAATAGTTTTCATCTGAAATAATTATAGATTCGTTTCTCATTTAGATATAATTCTAGCCTGGCAGATTTTCGGATAAGCTAGTATTGAAGCAGAATGAATTCGACTTTAAACGCCCGGACTATGTGTGGTTGTCAAAATGACTGATTCATTTATAAAAGTAACGAAATATGTTTCGTTGCCGAATCATGCGCATCCATCTTCCGTTCGCTGAGTAGCTAAGTAGAAATGTTTGTCGAACCGATAATCGATATACCTACTAGCACTCGCCGCGCAGTAATAAGGCGGCACGTAATTAAACATGTGAACATCAATTGTCCACCGTTTTTCCAAATCCATTCATCATTTGCAGTTTCACAAAAAATAAGCAAGGCTACCTGTATTTAATGTAGAACAATACACAATATACACCCACTAAACTCTATAGTTATATAGGTAGCACCGATTAATGTCGCGTATGCGTGTATGAGGTTTACTTGTGGCTAATGGCTTCGCCACATGTCGCATAACTTGAAAAGTGATTAAAACTTTGGTTTAAGCATTGATCGATAAATTATCTAACTAATGGTCAAGTTTAAAATCACTCGATATCATCGATATGATATCCATACATCTATCTATTGCGTGATATGTTGGGAGCTGAAAGTTTCTTAAGTTTTTGATGAAAGGCACATTCGGCTGTGCACATCACCTGAGCCGCTGCCTATATGTAAACAAGATTTATACGCAGGAAAAATTTTAGCCAAACTTTTATCCCATGAGCATACCCACCTGACCAAACGCCACACCTGCTAGGGCAGCAATACTTTTTACCCTTATCTTAATACGAAATATTTCATATTGCTAAGCTCACGGGGCCTGTGTAATTCCCAATGCATTACCATACGCGTTTTCTTTATACTTTTTTTTTTTCAAATCTTCACCCCTATATCTAACGAACAGCTATTGTTCATCTCTGCAGTAAGAATGGCATCAAACGTTTGGTCATCATCTCTACTCCGTCGACTGAAGAGATTTTCAGGTAATCAACTGTGAAAATACTGATTCGATAGAATATTTATTCAAAGCTAACCAGTGATTTGACAAAAATGATTACCGATGGGTTTCATGCACCTATAATCAACTCTTTGAATTAATTTATCAACTTTCTTTACATGCATAATCGAATCTTAGCTATTGAGAGCTGCGGGTGGTGTTACGGTGTTAATTTGGAAATGGGCTGAAGTCTGAGATTGACAGCACTTTGGTTATCACGCGGTCTGCGCGTTTGATGGCGAACAACAAAAGGATCGTGGTTATTATGGTGCAAACGCTTGTGGTCGAAAATTTTGTAGCTGTATAAGGTGGTTCGAAATTGTTGACCTGGTTCTGTTCCGGACGTGCTTCGAACTTTGCGAGATCTCTTCAACGTCGTTACATAATTGCTAAAGGACTGGCCTGCAAAATTAGACTCGCGGGGGAGTGTAATTCAAAGAACGAAAGTGGTATAAACGGCAAAATGTCCCCAGGGTACCCAAAACCACGAACAATTAGATATATCCGGTGGGAGCGTTTGGCTAGCAAGGAAAGTGGGAAAGAGAAAGACCGATAGGAAGCAGAGGAGGGAAGAAAAGGGCAGAGGAACATTGAGCCACATGAGGACGAGGATAGACTTGGCAGACGGCACCGTCCCGTCGCGTTGGGTCGACTGCTTCGCGTGTCGGACCATTTGTAGGAATGTAGCGAATAATGAGATTGATTTTTTTCGAGGATAAGAGATTGAAGAGCGTCGAAGGGGATTCCGACAATGTCGCGGGTACGTCGTGCAGGCGCGCACGAGCGGAGAGTGTCGAGCGACCGATAATTGAATGAGGGGATGCGAGGACGTGTGGACGTGGGACACAGGTCCTCCGGTCTCTACCCCAGGTCCCCTGGTTCCCGTGTGGACGAGATCGGCACACCAACGACTCCCCGCTATTAAGGTCTTCCTGCACCCCCCGCACCACCTTTCATACAAATTTCACCGCTATCGTTATTCGGCGATATCTGACGCCGGTAATTTGATATCATATGCTAATTTGCGAACTCTGATCATGTGCGAAGTTATATATATATATATATATATATATATATATGGGTATATATAGGTGAGAAATGGGTGTAGGAAAAGTTTTCATCGTACATTATAATTAGCAACATCTACCTAAGTCCACGCCTACAGGAAACTTCGACCAAATCTATCCTATATGTACGTAGGTGAATATATGCCCGTAGGTATTTGCGAAAATTTAACCGGTCAAAAGTACGAAAGGGACGGGTGGATGGACGCGTTTACGATGTATAGTTCCGTCGTAACTTTAGAGTCACGAAACGGATAGTTTCAGGTATAAACCCAAGAATCCCTAAGCCGGGAACCTCGTCCGTGTTGAAACCTCGTGAGGTAATGGTTTTTCAAAAGGACTCTGATGATAATGATTGAATATAAAAAGCCCTTTTGCTCGTCATTTAAACGTGGTTTCATAGTTGTTTAACTTTTTCGATTTTCCTTTCAAAAATGTGATGATAATTATTTAATATAATATCAGACGATGATTCAAACCGAAACAATTTTCATGTACATACTATATGCATTCGATGAAACGAATCAACCGATTAACGTTAAAATAGACGGTATTATTTAAGGATATGGATGAACTGTTCAATAGTGAAATTTGATTATTAACTTAAATATGCGTGATTACCGATGGGTCTAAAAATTGATCGTATTTATACCATATATATACGCGATAGATATCTATATATGTCAGAATAAGTCGTGATGCGAGTAAGTCGCACAGTCGAATCGACGCAATTCTTCAAATACTTGAGCCACGGTACCTCGCCAGAGGATATTTCTCATGAATGTTTCAAACCAAATTGCGGATCTAACCCCACGGTGAGGCTAAATCATTTGAACCTCACCCCAACCGAATGGCGTCCCGACACTCCTACATGGCGCACCTCAACCCTCGCCCGGTGTTACTACCACTGCCTGTGAATGGATATCTATAATGCATAGCTCGCCGTATTCCAGATTTTCGATCCCGACGAAGCTTAGCTTTTCTCTGGTAAACTGAAGCGCTATACGCGTGAATATTAGAAAAAAAAAAAAAAAACAGAAAACGAGAGAAAAAAGAAGTTTTCACCTATGCTTATTGAACGTCAATTTTAACTGGAGTCCGTGCAAGATTATTTCCACACTATGGCATACTCAACACCTAATCGTTTTGGAAGCTCAACTATGAAGAGTAGGACCCATCAATATTTCGGAGATAAAGAGTGCGTCTCTTTCTTCAATTTCATGTAAATTTCTCGAAAGTAATAAGTACGATATAAGTTTGAAATGTCAGACGCATATAATATAAGCTGCAACTCCGACAGCTATTCATATCAGCGGTGCAGTCATCCTTGAAGAATCGCAGACGGTACCGTAATATATGTATGTACTACGTGTATATTGTTGTGGTTGGTCGAGGTTGAAAATTGCTGTCTGAAACTACCTTGGAGACTATCTCTTTGGCTACTTGTATTGAGAAAATGCTTCGATTTCAGTAAAACTGCAGAGGTTCAAAATGAAACCTGTACTTGGTCATATAGTGGGTCTTATTATATCCACGCTTCGAATGCTACTATTAATGTTCGTACTCTTTGGTTGGAACGGAAATCTGTGGAAAAATTCATTTCGGACACTTCACACCGTTATACTTGTACATTATGTGGCTTTACATAGTACGATCATGGAAATAACTGAAATACACATTAAATACATCGGGATTTCATATACCTGCGATTATGTACATTCGTATATAAATATACCTTTAATGATTTTTCCCGCCTGGAAAACCGCAAAACGGCGAAGAACCGTACCAGTTAATTTGCAAACTAGTTCCTTGATCCTAACCAAACTTTGTAGAATGCTTAAGCTCACAAAGGAGCGAGTGGGGTATAAGTTCAGAGAAGAACGATTAATCACGGCAATAATTACGATGAAGCAAATATACATGGAAATGCTGTCGCCACGCGTTTGCTCTCATGTCAACTCTCCCAGCTTTCTCAGCTTTTGAACAGTTCCCAAAATCAAACCCTCTGGTTGAACCTGGACATTCGTCCAATTGACCATTCCACATGTCAAATATCAATTCATTAACTCGATAACTTATTCATGCGTATTGGAGAGCAAGGACAGAGGGAAGAAGCAAAGATCGAGTGATGATTTAGGTGCCTTGCCACGTTACATCTTTCATAAATTTCTAATACTATCCTAGCTCTTCATTTAAAAATCTGCTGATGAGCACTAATTTACTCATTTTGACTCGAGATGCACTCGCAATCATACTTATGAATTACCAACGCAGATGCATCAGGTTTTTTCCAAATTTCTTGCAGAAATTTCACACTTAGGTATGCGTTTAAAGCTGAGTGCAGTGCGGCCATACTACTTGATGTAGATATGACTAGGGTGAAGTTCTGAATAAATATGTAGCGTTGCAGGATTGATTTTTCAAAAATGATACGAACTGAAATTCAATACTGTAAAAGTAAATTTCATCACAATATCAAAAGCAACAGAGGTGTGAATTAAGTTGAGTGAAATTGATCACTTTGTATAAAAAGGTCGGTTTTCTTTGTGTGCACTGTAGAGTCTCTGCACGGGTACACTTAGGAATACTATTGTTTTTTATTGCCGAAATCGAATCCTCATAAAGGTCTCTACGTGAGAATCATACCTACATCCCTACTCTGTCCAGTTGTTTGACTAGTACGTCACAGAAAACAAGCTTTCCGTTCTCAGACGAATCTACAGAATCGATAAGTTTCGCACGAAAATCTAAAGGACGAGCCAACGTGGACTGCAGTGTTCAAAAATATTTCTGTCAGTTGTTATTTTTCAATAAAATAATATCATGCTTACTTTTATCTTCGATTACACATAGGGTCCTAGAACAGCTCTTTAATTGACGCTGTGATTAATCGCACCCAATAGTTGGTCCTTATCCGTCAATCCGATGATTTATTCGTGAGCTTTGAAACGAAATTTCGTTGTCTCTGTATCTGTGGATCTTTTCATTGGAAAGCCTGTTCAACTGAGGAAATGTACTTATGTAAATAAGCAAAAGTACATATGTATATACATATATACTATGGGTAGGTAGCAGAAAATCGTCTTTACAGAAGGGCTGTAACTTGGTCGGAAAGTTATCCACCTTGCGATGAACATCGACCCTCACGTTTGGCACGCAATTTGCAGATGAAAACATTCTTGTAAGATTGCTGATTAAATCTGGTGATCACGTTTGTGAGAACGTGACTGCAGATCATTAGTTAACTGGCTGGGCCTTCTGCTTGGCTCTTCGTTATACGGTTCTCCGTTCAGTTCGAGTCGAGCGTTCGATACCCTCTAAATAAATAACAGAGGCCACGGCCATTAAACGAATTAGCTGCGTTTGATTTTATTGCCTATCTCTCCCCGCTCTTCTTCGTCTTCTTCTTCTTTTTCTTTTTCTCTTCTCTCCTCTTCTCTCTAAATATATACGAAATGGAGCTGGGCATTGAAAATATACCCGCGTGTCTGACAAATAGGAAAAACTTCCCTTATTGTAATCGTTGTCGCACTATTATTGTGTTTATTTTCATTTTTATATCATTTTTTTACCCCATTTACATTGAGATGATGTCCCTATCAATCGTGACATAATTTATGAACCCAAAGCGATACTCGAACACTATTTGAATATTAAATAATCTCTGAGTGTAATAACGATCACTAAGGAATTTTCACAAGCTTAGTTATTGCGACAGGAAGAGTCACTGAATTAGTCACTGTGATATTAACTCTATGGCTTGGGGCGTTTGGTAAGGGAGAATATCGGTTCCCCTCCGATTGTTTCTACGCTTAAAAGCTCGTGTGCGAATCGAGGGTTCCACCAGCTAGCGTGCGATTCGAGTATTACCGCTTCTCTAATGGACTCGACATAGCGACTATCTGCTCTCGATCGTACGTGTCTTTCTCGATAACTATGAACCAGTTTAGCATTTAGTCAGTTTGAATCTATATTGCCTATTGATGGTTCGCATCGGTGAATTGTATCCGGTATACCTATTCATTAAGGAAAAGTTTTTTGCTATAACGCTAATTGCTCTGAAATCTAGGTATACGCACAATGCCTGCAATGTGCGGGAGTCCAATTTCCTTTGTTTAGTTCGAAGCTTTATGCGTGGCTCGATGACGACGATCAGTGTAATCCTGGCGGTGTTCTAATCATGGAAGAATTTCGAGTCTATGTTAACTCGGAATTCGTTTTCAGTTACGCGTGGAAGCTCCTTGATTCGTTTGGATTGTTTTTTCTTTTTTCTATCTTATTTTTTGGTCTCCTCTTTCTTTTTTTCAAGATTACGTCCGATTCAAGCTGTTCGCCCCAACCGAGTATTCTAATTCCTTGGTGGTCGAATGTCTTTTGTCAAATTACACGGCGAATAATTGCCGCCCTGGCGGAACAAAGTTTGATCACGTGACGTCGCACCGTGGCCGTCGCGGCGCCCGTAGAGTCGACGTTTGGAAATTGAACGCGAACCGCACTCGAGCACGACCAGAGTCGAATATCTCCTCCCTTTCTACCAAACCCACTTTTACGCCACCCTTTACCCCTCCTGTCGCCTCCCGGGGAATTATTTTCGAAACTATGGGTACTCGACGAGCAACGATTTCCACTCGGCGAGCAATACCGAGAATCAATCGATCGCGAATACCGCCCGATGCAACGAATACTAATTCGTTATCGATTATCTTTTCCATCCGTTCGAGCATCCAGCCATGCCTTACCACTGCTGGCAAAAATAAATCCATAGACAACTCGAATCGTTCGTTTGGATAATACCATGTCGGTTGTGGCGTTGACGCGAGACTATGCAGATTGATTCTTCGATGTCCTCGATCACTGCAATCAGGCCTAAGGGAGGTTTACATTCTGATTTCTGATTTCTGATTTCTGATTTCTGATTTCTGTATTCTGAATTCTGAATGAAGAATTCTGAACTTTGTACCGCACATATTGCTCGGTTCTATTTTTTACTCTATTGTCCCAGACTTTTGTAGAAACTTTTTTCTTCAGTCATGACAGTAAGATCTTGGTGTGAGGATGCCCTAAGGCAACAAACGTTACGCTTGAGCTAAATAAGCAATGGGACTCACCGGGATCGTTACTCCTTATTTCCTTGCGACGAGCGTCGGCCCCCCTTTTACCACCCTTCACCAAAGTCCCGTCTCCCTTTTCCCACTTAAGCAACCTCTTCAATGTTCCCTAATGTCAACTTTTTATTCCGACCCGGGTGGAATCGTGCTTTATGAGACAATACCATCCCCTATAAAGTACAGCATAATTGCGCAATCAGCCACATAATGGTTGGTTATCTCTCTACGTGCAGCACGAGTCATCTTAACCAACGTGCTAACCAAATTTCACATCTCAAATCCGTCATTTATAGCTAATAAAACATTTCTACAACTCGAGGGGGGTATGTCCATCTCACTTGTTCAGGATCAAGTAATAAAGACTCAGTACACACCGTTTCGTGATTATATTTTCATAAATTACACATTTTTTAGCTAAGGAGAGATTTTTGCGGGAATACTAAAATTTCTATATCTCGAGTAGGGTGGACAGATGTGACGTGTAACATATTGATAGATTGTTCATATAATTTTCGACAAATGAAAGAATTTCAGATCCATTGATTATCCCAAATTTGTTTTATGAACGTAAAAAATTTTCACGTTTGCACAGGGTAGATGTCCTCCCTTAACCTTTGGTACAACAAGTCCGTGAGTCGGGGCTTTTTTTGAAAATAGCAGACTTCTATATCAAGCGCGATAGTATGATACTGGGTAGTCAATGGTTCTCCAGGGTATTCTTGGTTGTGAAATATACGAAAATGTGGTACCTAGTATGTGTATAGACCATACATACATACATACATAGGGCCGATATGGGTTTGCGTTATTTTTATCACGCTAGTATGGCGAACATTGAAATAAGTCGATCAGAGTCGGTGGTCTGTAAGTATGAAGAATTGGCCATGGAAGGTACCGCGCAGGATTGGAAGAGAAGAGTGTTGGACTGGGTTTAACAGTGGCATCTTTTATTCATAAAGGGAGCCCGCTGTGTGGCTTGACGACTGCGTGAGCTGAGTTTATACACGGTCTAGTTAAAGTTCTAACAGCCTCGGGTCTAGGAATCGATCTCTCGGATTTTTCTCCCTCTCGGACAAAGTCCTCTTTAAGAAAACGTAGACTCGTTAATTTATCCTGGTAAGGTCCATTTGCAGAGTTTTTACTTCGTCGTTTGTTTGTTATCGGAGACGAGCAGCTATATATGCCATTTTATAATCGTGATTAAGTTCTGCGAAAGATACGTTTTTACCTCAGAATCGAACAACGCCGAAAATTTATCTCGAATTATTTTTATTACGGAACAGAGAATTCACTCCCTCGGATATAACGTTCAGATTATCACAGGGCGTCGTTCCCGACTAATTTCACCTCTCTCGCTTGACCGCGCTATCGAGATGAGCCTTTAAAGTTTCCACCCAAATTTTCTTCCCAGTGATTAAAAACCCTGTCAAACTTATCGACCGGTTAATAGCGATCTCGTTGTCACCAAGATGAACGACTGAGGATTAAACCCTCCTTCGCAAAATCATGATCGCACTTATTTTGGTAATTCGTTTTTCGACAGAAACAGGGGTGGTTATTATTTCCAATAATATTCATTAAATTGAGATATTTTTACCTGAGATATTTTTAATAATATTCATTAAATTGAGATATTTTAACGCTGTATTCAAATATGGGATCTAAATTTATCTCGACGAAATCCAACAAGTAAAAATAATCAGCCTCTCGAAACTGTGAAGATAAGTAGAAAATATTTTAATACAATGAATACAACAATTATCGATATACACACGCGTGCTTCTGTACCACTAAGGTCGAAGTTAATGTGGAAATATTTCAATGAAAAATGTCAATTTTAATCCTGATCTTATTTTTAGCGATTTTGAGTAAAGAAATGGAAACTCACGTAGCTTAAATTTATTCTTCTTTTTTTTATAAAACCAATTTACTTATGAGAAAAATAAGATTCTCCTCAAAGTTCCAAAATGCCAAGAGAATTTCACTCCGCTAGCGAACAAGATCATAATAATCATATTGTAAAACGTGAAATGAGATCTATAGCATTGCTATACGGACAGCCTTAAGAGATTATAGAGACCATCGTATTGGGGTTACTTTCTACATATATATATATACCCGTACATACTATATACCAGTACAGAAACCAGACACAGCTTTTTTTATATTTTAATACGCCCTCAACCTTTCTTCATTTTTATTCCAAGTAAAACCCTTCCAAATTTCAGTTAGATATTAAAATATTCAGTATAGGTATGTTGAAAATTTCTAAGCCTTGAACGTACTTGAGGTTTTGTGTATTTTGGTTTACATTTTTCATACTTGTTTCTATAATAGCACGATTTAAGTGACACTTTTCGTTCCTAGTGCAGGTGACAGATTTTATGAGATTTATACGTGTATCAAAGTTCCGTTTCACATACGACAGGCATTAACAGCCTTATTGCAGTGCACTGTTACAGTTGTAAACATCCTGAAGTTATTTAAGTGGTTAATCACACTTAACAGCTATACCCCAGGCAAATAGCGCTAGTACAGTTGTATAGTAGACCCACGTCGCACTCGCTTCCATCAATCCGTGAGGGAGCAGTAAATTAGCTGCTACTAGAGAGCCATGGAAAACATATGGAGTGAAAACAATGGGTTGTTACAAATAAAAACCGCAGAGTATTATGTGAGGGGATGGCTGAATTGTTGGTCGCCCTAATATCGAAGGCTGAACTCAAAAATTACGTTTTGAATTGTATCCCAATCGCGCGTTGAAACCAGAGAGAATAAACGAACAGATTTCATGTGTGTAATTGATATTTCATGAATTTTCATTCTAGAAGAAACGGTTAAGTGTGGATTTATTTTTATAGAGGGTCTCATACATCCAACGGATTTCTGGCTGAAACTTTATCCGAAACGACAGCGAATCGCTCTTCAAGGAGTTGGTGTCTGAACGGATCTTTATGAAAAATTTTCACCGATTTCATTCCGTTCTTATAACATTTAAGTTGGAAACTATAGACGTTGTTACGGATTTGGATTTCAAAATTAATTTATACTTTTTATATACGTATGATATTAAAAGCGAACATCTCGTACGATTACTTTATACCCTTATAGCCAGACGAAGAACGTCGTCCAAAATATTTCGCGACAAGCAATTGACGAAATTATTTCGACGATATTTCTCAAAATTATCTCAAGTGTCGTGGAATAATCGATTGGACGGATCTCTGCTGTGATATTCCTCAGACTGTGAAACTGAGTGTTCTGAAATTTAGTTGCCATTAATTCCTCTAGAAAAGTGACTTTTACATAAAAGCGCTATACGGATATCGGATCACAAATGATTTGGGATTTATCAGATTGGTATAGCTTCCGAAGGAGTTTCCGAAAATTCTATCGGGATTTTTGAAACAACAGTATACTACGTTAATGAAGCCACTATATAATTTCTCTGAATCCTCAAGTCATTGTGAAAAACTTTTCGAAGTCTATACGATTGAATTCTGTTAGAATGAGTACCAAACGAGCGATTGAAAGAACGAATATTTGAATAACTCCCGCTTATTGATAAAATAATATTCGCGAAGATATAGAGAAGAGACAGGAATATATGCACACATGTGATGCCAGACTGCAAGGTGATGAGAGTAGGCAAGCATGTGCAGACACTAATGTGAAAAAAAGGGTGGGAATAGAGTGGATGAAAAATCTAGTGAGAAGAAGAATGTAGCAGAAAAGCAAAAAACAGAATCGGGTGGAGTAGAGAGAAATTTGTACATGGACCGATCGGTATATTAATGTATAAAAGTACTTTCTGCTTTAAAATACGATCTAGTAACTGTTTTCAACTGCAAATTGTATAGCACGTGGCTTCTGTTAGTAACACTCGTCATTTTTGGTCTTCAACTTGCAATACTATATAGACTTCCGAAATTTTAATTGTAGATTAAATAAACTTTACCCGGTAACAATTTCAAGTTGGCCGCTGTATGGCCAACCTACCTATATAACCAATGTGGCCACAATGTTGGCCGTAGTCGATTTTATCTTGGCTTTTCACTGGCAACGACAACCAACCCATGTCGGCCCTTGATGGCAGACTGCAGCTGCAGGATAACCAACATGGTTTATTCATGGTTTCGACCTGGCAGCGACATGACGGCCCTTCCTCGGTGTTATGTGGATACCAATTAGTTGCCAGTAATTTTTACACCTAGCTGCAACATCAAATCCGTGAAGAAACCATGAAGTTTGACCAGCCGCATGAGTTTGTCGTCGTTGCCAAGTGACTGCTTAGTGATAACTGCGAACCTGTAACATAACAGTCACCTATTGTTGAATCCCTGCTGCTATCTAGTCGCAACATGTGCGTTTCTATGGCTAAGCCATGTCTGTGCCACGTCGATGCTACCAGCGGGTGCCAAATAGTTTTGCGACCTAGCTGCCACGTCAAAACGTCAAGACATGGTAGTGCCAGCTTGGCCCAATGCGAAATCCTGTAAATTCCAGATTTTTTCATACGCGCCGCTTCTGAGATCATTTCGCGAATTTGTCGGACAGAGTGACATCTGTCTGAAAATCCTTTTCTCGGATGATGAAGGCTCGTAAACGTATAGATTCGTTGAAAGTAGCAGGAGTCATTTGCGATGAAAGCCAATACTTTTTTTACCCATCCAAGCCAATAGTGTCAACCCCACCATTTGAGAAATTCGGGAATTCACATATTCACCACCTTGATTCAACATCGATAAACTATATCGGTTAGCCTGATTATTGTTGTACCAATAGAAAGCCATATTGAAGCGACGCTGCCGCCACATTATGTGGTTGATCCTTGACTTTTAATATGTGCTGCCGACACTATTGCCATGCTAATGTCATGTGCCATTGATGTGGTATATATATGCTAGCTGTGTAGAATGTTACCTGGGTTTTAATAAATTTTCAAATACTTTATCTTTTTTCTCTTCAAGGAATCTCTTTCAATTTAAAATTTTTTTTTAATTTTTTTTCCGCATTTTCAGTACTGGACGGTGGTCACTAATAGCATTTTTCTCTGAAATAGAACACATGTGGTATTTGGTGATTCGGGTTTGGTAGTATAAATCAAGTGTCAAGATAGCGTCAAGCCATACCACTCTCTTCACCGTGCGGAATGTAATATTAAATGCAGCGTCTGAACGTTCAGAGAAACCTGCAAAAAAAGATGTATAAATCTCGGAAGCTCTCTCTGTTTTATACGCAAGCCAACACGTGACGAAATAAAACGAGATGTGATTTCGTGTTTTGCACGACCATCCCGCGGGGTTGCATTCTCGCCGCATCACTTTTCCGTCGTAAAACTACTCGGAATTTTCCACGATATGTATGTACTATACATATAGGTAAATAATTTTATTTCGTTTCTTCAAACGCAGAAGCAGAATAGAACTGACATTTTTTTTTTTTTTTTTGCGACGTACGTAGACAGGTAATTATTGCAAAAAATGGTTTTCAATCACGTAGGTAATTATTACGGGAGACTGTTAGACGATGGAAAAAAAAAAAACGTGCGGCTATTTGTCGCGCAAAATTGATCGCCATTTAATACCTACCCGCGACGGAGTAATTTATCCCATTCTCTATCTCTGTTACACTGATTGCGAGTAATAACCTCGATTTTCTGTCTCTCTGAAACTTTCTCAACTCGTCTTATAGGTACCTAATTTTTCTACTAGTTTTTCGCGTGTTGCCAATTATTGCGTGAGAGCACGCGTTCAAGACTGATACATACATATATACCAATATGTGAGAGTATAGATCCTGCATTACATACACATGTTCCCGATGCATGTATACATACATGGTCATAGGGGAGAGCGGGGCAAAACGGGCAGCGGGGCAAAACGGGCAGCTCCCCCGAAAAATAAAAAAAAATGTTGGAAAATTTTAGATTTTTTTTTTTTTCAATAAAAATTGTTTTCCAATGAATTTTGATTTTTTTCTGAATTTAATTTCGAAAATTTGGCCGAGGTGCCCGTTTTGCCCCGCTGCCCGTTTTGCCCCGCTCTCCCCTACACGTTCGTGTACGTATAACAGACATAAAAGACACTATGTAGTAAAGTTCAGAACCTACAACAGAAAGCAAGCACTGTTAACCAACCCACCACTGTTACGGTGGTATCCCAAGTGCTTTGGATCCCAAATAAATACAAATCGTATATATGTTAAAGTGCTTCCGTTTGGGAAAACAAGAGGAAAACAAAATCGGCTTCGGTTCGGACATGCCTCTCTCACCTTCATCCCCCTCTCTCTATTTCACTCTCTTTTTTTTCTCTCTTTCCCTTTCACCCCCCCCCCCCCCCCCCCCCTTCACCCGTTCCTATCACATCTCTTGGTCCAGCCCACTCTCTCTGCAGTGTTTTACAAATAGGTACTGACCATATCACGTGATCGAATCGATGGCATTCGGGTACAAAGAGTTATATCCCGAAATCGAAGAGATGTTAAAACGTTAATCTGCTCTGTGCGGATGGGTCGATGCGTATTTCAGATTCGCTACCCGTTGTCCATTGTGATATCAAGCTTTTTTCACCGAACTGGGTATATAACGACATTTTTTTTTGGCTCCGACGTGAAACTTTCATTTCAATTGAAACTACGCGACGGCATATTGGCGCACCCCATTAAATCTGCGTAAATAAATGTTGAGTTGAAGTGTACAGTGCATAGATGATGTTTATTGCAATTTGATGAAAACTTGAGAACTTGCAGGTGATAGTTCGAGCCGAGTAGTAGGTATGCCATCGGCGGCGAATGTTGAATCTTAGAATTAAAGCGAACGTGTCTAAGTGTCTCGAGAGATATCTGTACTAAAAACCCCTACTCTACTCTCACACACTCACTAAGCTTTAGAAGCGCATGAGAGCTTTTTCCTCAAGAACTTCATTTTCATTATTACTTTGAATTTTTCTATTATTTTTTTCTTATCCTAGCACACATTCATGGTGATTAAAGTAACAATTGTCAAAGTTTCAGCTATTCAGGTATGCAGCGAAACTTTAAATTGCAACGATTTGCGGTTACTCTACAGATTGTGCAAAATTCACCAATGTACCGCGGAAATGGTTGTTCGTTGATGTACTTCTCCGACTGCTTTTCTGCAAACGTATACTTTTATTATATCGCTTGAGAAATATTGATGGTTATATCGGTCAATTAAAAGTTACGAACAGAATAAACCCAGTACATGTATAATTATAAGTTAAAAGTTATACTATTGGTTGAAGTTAACGATACAAGTGAAGAAAATAAATAATTATCAATTACATCAGCAATTATAAAACTTTAATTTCAGATTTATAGTAATTAGCGTATATTATGTACATCTCATCATATATCTAGCTTCATTCAAAAATAATCAATATGGTCCTCATCACAAGAACGGCATGTTACATTATAAATTACTCTCTTTGGTATCGATGAGTATTACACAGAAAAGAAAAAGGAAGAAAGAAAAAAAATACTGCACCCATACTTATCGTATGATTATTCTTCTCTAAATATAAAAATACCTTCTCAAGGTAGAATCGAATCTCACGTGTATAATAATGACAATGGAAGGTATTTGTGGCAATCGGAAGCCATCACATGCTCGTATAGCTATACGCACAGTACCTACTTTGAGGCTCACGATTCCCAATTACGATCAACTTGGAAGAATTTTCTTATTTTATTTTTATTTTTTTGTTGCTTGTTTGTTTGTTTGTTTGTTTCTTTCTTTCTTTCTCGCTTTCTTTACTCGCAAAGTAATAAATTGCGTGTAATACGCTAATAACACGAGCAGAGATGGGGGGTTGTACCGCGTACATAAATATTCCGAGATAAACATATGGGTGCAGGGTTGACGGTTTGTAAGAGGGTTTGAAGAACTTGTACCTATCTCCTCAGTTTACTTCGGCTTTACTTGCCTCAGCTCAACTTGGCTGATTTGAAACGATTCCACGGAAGACCCTATAGGATTCTCAACGAAAGCAGAAGAGAGTCACGCGATACACGTCATCCCGTACCGCTTCGAGCCAACCACCACGATTCACCCGATTTTACTGACTAGAATTTGCATTCTGGCCTGTCACACATACGTGAAAATTGAATATACGCATACTTCTCGCCTATTACGCGTAGGTACCATATGCGTGACCCGTGCGAAACGCTCTCCAACTTGATTACCGCTTGATTAAAGCGCCGTTGCCGTCAACCGACGTCGGGCTGATAATTTTACTGTCGAAGCTAACACCGAATGACATTGAACACGCGAAATTTTATCCCTCTGGAGTTTGGAGTGAGCCTTTACGTTTTTGCAATGAACAAAAATAAGAACCCGAAACGCTGCGAGAGGGATTATCGAATCTGGCTGAGCCGAATCGAAGCCGTTTTCACTACCCTCTAAATTCCCCTGTTTCTGTACCTATACCTATACCGGTGATGAAAAAAAATTCCTTGTTACGGTTGAGCCACTTAACCGATAACGCCATGCTACGGAGATTTTATTGTCCAACTTTTGCGGTTCAAGAAAATTTCATTGACTTATGTTAGTGCCGCAACGAAATTAATTGAGACGAGAAATTCTCGCATTGCTCAACTACCAGCGAGCTGCTATTAAGATTGTCCTCAAGGTTTTCCAAGACTTGAGGATTGAGCTTGCAGAAAAGGTTTAGATTTAAATGAGTAGAGCGAAGTTCTTAGATTTAAATGTATATTTGTTCGGTGAACTTCCTCGGTCTAATCTTCTCTTAAAATCTTTGCTTTTAAGACACGTGCAGCCTTCCACGGTGTGAGAAACTCTAACTCTTAAAATATTTGCTCTGACACTTCCGAAAATCTAGTGAGAAAACCACTTAGAAAGTTAAAGTTCATTATTGAAGCAAGCACTTTAATTGGCGCCAAAAGTAAAACAACCCTGCTGTTGACAGCTTGACTGATACGTCGATTGCTGACCAAGGCATCATGTATATATATATACTGCCCATTTATTTCGATAAATTTATTCTCTCCTTAGTTAGCGCAGTAATTAATTTTCACTGAGATATTAACTCAGCTGTAAATTTTTAATCAAACAGTTTCCCATCGAAAGTCGGCGTATACCGTTAAAGTCCTTTTTGAAATCAGTGAAAAAAAAAAAAACAACAAAAAATATTATGGTATAATCAACGTACCAAAGCACAGGTCAAAAATCAGGAATAAAATCATTTTAGCAATTAGTAGTGGAACACTCAATGATACCCAACGGAGCAGATAGCGTGAGGATTGCATTATTTCTTCTGCACTAATGCACACATGTATGCATGACATGGCAGGGTAGACAGTTTTGATATTTTTAAAATATTATACCTATCGTACTCTCGTGAACTGTAGTTTTACGTTTAAAAGCTAAAAACAGAAACGCTTCACATTCATTATCCTATAGGTCCTGGCTCACTTTTTTTTTTCATACGAACGATCTCTTCTTTATGGTTTCACGCCAATCACTGTCCTGGCCAGACTGAATCTGATGCAGTGTAAACACACCATAGTTTACATATATAATAGGGGCATTTTACGCCCACTCTCACCTAGGTAGCGAAGCAAAAAGTACACCTCCCATATTCTTTCCGCTCGAACGATGGATGCTATGATTAAAATTTGATGAAATTTTGGTTGAAAGCAATTTTTGATTAATTTTTATATTACCAACTGGTTATATTGGAGAATAAAAGTTTCATTTCATGAAATATAATGGCTCATTCGATGTAGTTGAAAATTCACTGCATACCATATAAATCGCATAATGATTTGGAACGGTTTGAAAATCTAACCAGCCTGTTAGCATTGAGAACGGAATGGAAACTAGGATCTATACACTTGCTAAATTGGACCACAACTTAATAGCATTGTGTACTCAGTCTGTATTCTGAAGCTCTGCAACCTGCAATAAAACAGATAGTGTTTTCGCAATTCATTTACACACGAACTTGTTTTCTACGCAGTGAGAAAAAAAAAACATCATATATGTATATAAAAGTTGCGAAAGAAGTGTGTTCTATCAAAAGCAATTTTTTCTTTTCTTTCTTCTTGTTCTTCTTCTTCTTCTTCTTCTTCTTACTTCAAGATAAAAAATACGGATATATCTAGATGTAAGTTACGACCACATCGCTATTTCCTTCCCATATTCTTAGCGCTATAGCATCGAAACATTCGAGGAATTGTTCCAACGGTGAATACTACTCGGTGCTTCAAAAATGCTTTTCCACACGGCGTGCGCAAAGTTCGATTTTGCGCACGCTCCGCGTGCATAAAATTCAACTTAACGCGCGCTGTGTTGAAAAATGAAGTTCGATACACGTGCGAAAGATGATTCTCGACTCGTGTGATTGTCACCCTCGCTTCGCTCGGGCGAAAAACTTCACACTCGTCCGAGAATCAACACTTTCGCACTAGTATCGAAAAGTACTATTCACCATCGTACAGCAGATACTGGTCGTATTCACCTATCCGGAAATCCAAGTTTTATGTGTATGCGTTGATAATAGAATCGCAAATCCATCTCCCGACACGCAGAACTGGCTGACTAAAGCCGCGTATTTCTACTGGTATTGCCAAGTGCTACTAGCAGTAGATACACCCGGGTCTGGTAAGACTTAGCAGACTGATATCACTGTACCGAATGACACAAATGCCAGCTGTGAGAGTCACTGCGGATAACGACCATCAGCGTAGTGGATCTTTCTTGCTTTCCATTTATCTCATACTCTAAAATAAAATCTTTCGTCTTTTGTATACCGCATGAAAGTAATAAAGGATAGATTCGTATCTGTTGGCACAGAATTCCATCTCTTCGTTTGCTAATAATAGTTTACTATACATGAATTCATTATTTATTGTCGATGTGAGGTCCAGAGGTGAACAGAGTATTTTCACCAGGCAATTCGCAGCGTCTCGATAATGAAAGTGAATCACCTCACGAGATCCCGATATTCAAGAAACACAACTAGAAAACGTACTTTCGGATCACGAGCTTGTTGGTTTATTTAGCTCCCTCTTTCGCCATCCACTCCATGTAATGGAGGCAAGATAAGAGTGCAGGCAGGTCGATAGACACTTACTTACGATAGTCATTAATAATTTTAGTGGAAAATAGTTTTGCGAATTAACGAGTTTCTCTCGATTGCGCAATGGTCTCTGAAAACTGTCGATCAAGAAACGTCAGACATTAACTTAGCGGTTTATAGCCTGTTTCATACGTAAATAGTTGCAGATCTTTGCCAATGATGCGTCTATATGCCTATATATGCTTGTACCAACAGCGGATATGCGAAATTTCAATTTCCTGTGATAAAAGAGGCAATATAGCGAAGAGACTCTTGCCAACAGTAGCCATAGAGTATGCGAGTTGTTTCGCTTGAGCTCCAGTTCAACGCGAAGGTTTCAGGACTACGACCAATGTCGGCACAAACATTTCACACTCGGCACACGCAAGTGACATCTTCTTTGCACACAAATGTGTAATTCTGAAGAAATGCGAGTATTCTTTTGCCACTTTTGCCCACGCCTTTCTCTCTCAACCCTCCTAATATATTATCAGATCCCTACCCTTGGTTTGATCAGCGCTACCCTCCTGAGGACTTCAGGCTATATGGGTAGCATCAAGCCGTTTATATATATATATATATATATATATATATATATATATATATATATTTTTTTTATTTTTTTTTCAATTACATTGCAAACATGTCAGAAATCGATGGGTAAATCACGTACTCTTGCGAATAAACAGTCAGATTTAGGCAAGGAGTAAATTTTAATGAATTTCGAGACAGTGCAGATATTTATTTATTCTTGTCCCCTGCGTCATGTTTGTTTCATATTTATTTTCGAATACACAGATCGACGCTCTGAAATCCTCATGACAGCTACTGTAATATACCAAAAAGAAGACTAAGTTATCTAGGTTTTTGAATACCTTCACAAGATTTGCTACACGTATAGAGCTAAAAAAATGTCAAATTTGGATCATCTCCCGATTCATTTCTTTGCCATTTACCCTATGGGACTGCATATGTCATCCTTCCGCCCAGGAATCGACCGGTGGGCGGTCGAAAACAAAGATAGTAGATACTGTACGGCAGATAATGGATCGTAGATAATAGGTGATAGATACTACAAGGTGTGAAATACGATTACCACCAGCCATGTTCCTCCGGGTTCTCTCACCTAGGAACAGCTATAATCTGCAGTTCAGTGTCCACGCTGTCCGAATACAGGGACCGTAATTGGGATTGTAGACGGTAAATCAGTGGGTGTTAGACAGGCCCTGACGTACCGATGGATTATGAAGGAACAGCAGCGTTAGAGGTATTGCTAACAAATTTTCGCGTTAAATAAATATATACAAATAATTTAATATAAATATTTGACTAACTCAGAGACGTAGAAGAGTGAGAAATTTAAATTTATTTTTCTCCTCGATACCAGTAACTTTGAAAAGATTCACGGAATTCAATTTGCACGCGCAATGCTAGAGACAGGTTTTTAAATTGAATTCTTAATCGTAGCATTTGTATACGAGGTGGAGGCTACCTTTGCGTGATCACGAAGAACCAATTGCCACGGACTGGCATTTCGAAAATTACAACTGACAAATCGTTAGGTGCACTACTCTGATGGGCATACACATAGTAATGTATATATATCTATATATACACTTGGCTTTTGTGACCATGGGCGTGCTGGTGAAATGTGAGCTGCAGTCTGTTCTTTGCATCTCAACTGACATAATAGGGTGGAAACTGCAAGAATGGCCTTTAATAGTTTGTTCAGCGTCGAGTGAAATCACCATATAATTGCAGCAGCCCCTATTCCCCACGACGAACGACATTGTTGATTCAAATTTTGCAAGAATAATTTACTGCTTGTCGTGCAAGGTGAGAAATGTGAGGTTACACCTCTGCAGTGATTCTTAATCCATCAGAAGCGAGCTGATGAACTGAAGCTACATATTACCAAAATATAAAGACCGTATTTTGATTTATATTCGATTGTGAAATCGTTTTCTTGACCGATTCTCACCAATTGTCATCCCATCTTGAAGTCTTGTACAGAAGTCGATCGTCAGTCTGAATCGTTTATAGAGTGACGGTCCTCTGAGGTGGAAAAGAAAACCTCATACGATCGCTTCTTTTATTTTCACAGGGTCCGCAATAATATTCGGAAAGCAGAATTTCATTACGTTTTTATCTGCCCAGCTAAGACGGGGCGGGGGTTGCAGGCGAACGCGGGGCGGGTGTCCCATCAAGAAAATCGCGAGCCGGCCATCTCTCCTGTTTTTTTCCTTCCGGCTTGCAATTTCGTAGCACCCTTATCTCCACGGTGCGCGTAGTGGTCCAAACAAAGACCAAACGTGCGATCGTTGAAATCGACCCAACTTTTACGCTCTTTTACGAAGCTCTTGAAATTGCACCCCTTCCCATATTCACTGTCAGGACTGGCCCTATGAATCCTTACGTCCTTGATAAACATTTTCTGCGTCATATCTCATAACATTCGACATTGATCATTGAACGATATTGTATGTACGATATATACTTGCGAAATTGGCAATACGGTTACTTTTCGTCATCTTTTTTGACATGACAATATCTTTGCAAGTTTCCTAAAAAATAGTAACGCTTTTCTCTCGCTTGCATACCCTGCACCTAGCATCTTGAATCACTTTGTTATTGTTATTATAACAATGCCTACCCCAGACAGAGAACCAGACTGCTTTACCCGTAGCTACTAACTCCTTGTTATCTGCGGTGTTCTGAGTAGTGGTGGTGGTGGTGGTCGTGGTATACGTGGTGGTGGGTAGTTGGCCACCGAAACGCGGTCCAGGACGACGCGTGCAAAGGGGCCCCTAGGCGGGAGGCTGAGGTAAAGAAGGTGGCCGTGGTACAGGGTGAGAATCCTGGTGGAAGAGAGGCTGAAGAAGGGATGCGGAGGGAGAACGACACTAAGATAAGATATCTGGAGGAGTGTTTTATCGGGGAGGCGGTTAATGAGGGTCCTCTGATAGATGACCGCTCTCAATCGCGCCGGCGCTAGCCGTTCACAGTCGCTTTCTACCCAGGTAATCGACTGACGGTGAAGTCAACGTCCTAAGCCACCACATATATATGTCGCATTATTTATCCCAGAAACTTTTCATATCGATGAAATGATATGCAACCATAAAATGTGACCTGTGTCATTTTACCCATCAGAGCGACATAATTATAAACCACACTTTGGATGTATATACGTCATTTTCAGCTAGCCTAGTTATTAGCCCCATGAGGTCGTTACGCAGACGAGATCCGTCTTGAAACGAGAGCGGATTTCGATACTACGACGCGCGGTCTTTGGGGATGCCAAATCATTATCGACTTATCGATAACTTCTTGACGCTTTTCAAGATGAATCTGGCCCCAGCTGGACCATACCCCAAGGGTAAAGCGCGAAGTGTGAACGTTGAAAATCCTGTGCAGAAGGCTAGGATATACGGGGACGCCTCGTCTTTGTCAAGCGGCGAGACACGGTTAACGACCCTTAGTAACTGTATACAAATTATCTAGTTATAGCTCTGACGGTCACAATGTTACATCTACGTAGATGTATATACACCGTTCTTCGTTTTATGCCGCAAGTAATTTACCAAACAAGCCAACAATCCCGAGGCGAAGAAGGGGTGATGTGGCCGTGGTATCACCTGCAGGTCTCCCTTTCCGTTATCGCCACTTAACGCCCTGCCATTACGACACCAACCCTGCCAAATTTCATCCCATACGAGGTGGACAGATCGGCTGATTATAGATGCGCGAACGTGCGGTAATCCCCGAAGATTTAATAGGCCCGCGTCCTCCTTATTAAAGGAAAACCGTGAATTATATCTCAGGGGTGGTTTCCGGCCCTTTCACAGCTCCTATCATGAGCTCACGCGAGTTTCAGATAGGGAAAAGAAAAAAAATCTATACATAATACGGATTTTCGTCTTCCACTTAGGGATCGGCTTACGGGGTACGATTACTTTCTGGAAGAAAGCATATTTTATACCCTATACCGCACTTATCGATGGACGATTATTTCCGCCAGTTAATTAACGCGCACTTCCCAGAATCTTTATCTATGCGTTGAGAGGGTATAGAGCACCAGTCTTCACTCTATGATACTGACAATTGGTGCAGTCACGAAGTTGTCACCTTGAAGACATCACTGTTTTTTACCCCTGTCGATTGACAAAGGGATCCCTCTTTGTTCAGGGCGAGTTTTTGAATTCTTGATAAAATAGATACTAGAAAGAAAAAAAAAAAAAAATATGAGACATTTTGCAAAAAGTCACCCCACGGAACATTTGTTCAAAGAAACCAGAGGGAAGTCCCTTCAGTGTGATTTGTCAAAGGTTAACTATGGCTTTCCGAGGGTGAGAATCTATAGATTCAAACTCACTATAGTTCTTACTTTAAATTGCCGATGTAATAACTTTTCGAATATGGAAGTGATTAGTAATGAAAATTGATAAAAAAAATAATGCTGGCTCTTATACAGTAAGTGAAAGATCATATCTGTATGGTTTCCTTTGTTCGGACTTGGGAATATGAAATTTTACCACTCAATGTGGCGATGTGACAGCTACAGACCCACTTGAGTTTTCGGTCTATATTATATGTGTATATATACTGTCGTCTACTCTCAAAATTTTCCGAGAGTGTTTCATTCGCGATTGCGTTGCGTAGGGCCGAAAGTTTTTCCAACTGTGAGTTACAGTTATTATATGTAAATATCCAGTCTTATAAATAATCCAGTATTTCTACTATTCGAAGGCACATAAATCATGCAAATGAAGCATTTGACGTGATAAATATTGCGCCCTTGTGGTCTGTGTTCCCTTCGCACGATTGATTACCGGCAGATAAATCCAGGCCGCACATTAAGCAGAGCCCCCCAACCCAGCACCCACTTCCACCCACACCCCACTTGGTGCTGCCTCGGGCGACTTTACTCGAGTAATAAAACGACATTTTAGCGGTAGAAAGACGGTGAACCGTTTTTCAAATGCTTCGACTCATCCATCTACATTTAAAACTTAGCGCATTAGCAACAAAAATAAAATGAGCTAACGGGTATAACTAAAAGCGCAGGAGTCATGGATGAATTGACGTTATCCTATAGATCTCGGCCGGCTATCACTTCTCCCTATTCTTTTTACCGTATTTTTTTCACATCTGTTTTTTTTTTTTTTTTTTTCTTTCTTTTTTTTTTCACGAAAGTGGATCCGCAGAGCGCTAGTGCAACGGCGCGCCAGACCGGAATCTTGGGAAAAATCGGGGCGGAACTCCACAATTGACATCATTTCCAGAGATGAGAATCTAGCCTCCACAGTCCTCTGAATCGCTTCGTTCCTGTCGACGCGAGTTTTCTCGACTTTATGAACGTATTAATTGACGGACTCGCGGAAAATCGTTGATTCCCTCGTTCTAGCATCTGCAACGACGCCAAACCTTTCACAAACTATCCAGACGCCGACGCCTGGGCGCTCGCTCACAGGCTCAAAGTCCCGATTAAACTAATCATCCTCGTCGACGTCGTTGTTACATTGATTCCATTTAACGAGGAAGAGTTAAGCACTGGTCGAATCCAGCACGGCTTTCATTCGTCGTAAATATAAGGAGGTTTATACTTGAAGTAAAAATAGAGGAAGAGAAATGTTTAATTGCATTTCAGTGATAGTCGGTATAGTAATACCCATTCGTACTGTACAAAATTTACGAAGCTATTCTTATAATTCTCTCATTTTCATATAAATTTTGCCGCTAGATTCTCGCGAGGCCGTGGGGCAGAGCTTGCCTGAACTGTACCCCCAAGCCCCAAGAAGAGAACTGGAAGCTTTGCTAAGAAGCTTCGAGAAACCTCGCGCACTAGCATTAATATTCAACAGTTCAGTTATGAAAGTAAAGTGAAAAAGTAATGTGCTCACACAGCGGGAATGGCATATTCAAGTCAATTATATTACTTAGCTTGGCTCTTTCCCCTCGCTACCCACTTATATTACGCGAGGTCCGTTCTCAGCTATTGACATTGTTATTTTATTAACGACGAATATTGCGATGATTGATCGAACCTCAGATATGATTCGTCCCATCTTTTCTCGTGCCACGAAAATGGGCTACGCCACCTGTTTCGATTGTGGCTGTGGCTGTAGCTGTAGCTGTATTGTTATACTCGAATACCTGACCCCTCGCGACTTCTTTTATACTGATTAAGTCAGGTTCTTACGAAAATGCGATACGCTTTGTCGATCAAATTATTTTGCCAGCAACCGAAGGTATATATTTATATACCCAAGAAAGGTAAATAAGAACCACAATCTTCACAAGCCTTAGCCGAATTAGATTTCGCGAGTTTTGATTGCTTCTTTTTGGGGAAGTCTGGATTTGTTTTCTTCTTTTTTTTTTTTTCTTTTTTTTTTCTATCAAATATATCATCTCGTTCATGAATACAATTTCGTGATCGGTCTGATCAACCTTCCAAGTTCTTCATTCAATTTTATTAAAAGTGTTAACTCTACGTTCTGCCCACATATTGGTCAACGCGAAAGTAATAGTTACACAAACAATGGGAAAACTCTCATCGTATCCAAAATACGATGAGAGTCGAGAATGGGCTTTATATCTGACGAATCTATACATATATTTATATTATATCATATACTGTTAGATGAGAAAATTGTATTAGACAATTATTCAGAAAAGTTTCTGAGTTCTCGATGGATCGTGTGATTGATCGGTCTATCTGCCAGCTGGTATAGTATTCTCTCATCAGCTGAAACTCTTAGCAATAAATTGAAAAGTACCTGTTCAGTTGTTAAAATTAAAGTTGA
Source organism: Tenthredo mesomela (assembly GCA_943736025.1). Taxonomy (NCBI): domain Eukaryota; kingdom Metazoa; phylum Arthropoda; class Insecta; order Hymenoptera; family Tenthredinidae; genus Tenthredo; species Tenthredo mesomela. The sequence goes on along the minus strand of OX031015.1, from coordinate 31,459,532 downwards.
CGAAAATAACTCTTTAACTTTTCTAAACTCGTAGGTACACACAATTTCGTTTGCATATTTATGTTGCAATGAATTGCAATTAAGCGGCCAAGCGCTTTACCGTCTCTCTTCTTCACCAACTGATATGGCTCTCTTTTTCTTTTATGAAACTTCGTACTAGAATATGTAAATAAATAAATCCTGTCGTATGTTTGTAAAGCATTATTAACAATATTTGTTAAAATGTCACGATTGCTTGCAGAAATCAGATACCTACCTATACTGCTTGATCATTGTGCATTGTTGTATATTCACAAATGACAGACTTTGACACGATTAGTTTGAATTTCGATATATTTGAAGATCCGATGACATGGTAGCACGATTCAACAGAATGCACAGATTGACGACACGTGTGGATCTTATTCCGCCTGATTTGAAACGGGAGAATTATTGGAAACCCGGAATATGGACGATTGATATCGAGCACAATATCAGTCGGCAAAGAAAGAAGTGTAGCAAGCTGAGGGCTTCAAACGAATTTTCCCGGAAACTGGTATATGATAAATTTTTCTGTATACAATTCGCTCGGATGATTTTCCCACGGCTATGAACACAAGCTATGGAATATACAGCCTTACTACCTTACTACCTATAGCAAAACTCTCAATCGATACGACAGCTTGTGAAATTGTTTAATTTTTATAGCCCGTCTATACAGATACGACCGACACGCGCACTTAGCACTCGGCACAAGGAAGATTTTATAGGTTTAATTAAGAGCGAGAGGGCAGTTAACGATTATTAAGATTAAATTTGCAGGTAGTTAAACACTCCTCACACCGCTAATAACGGTTTCTTATCACGAGCACACGTTATTATAACAACGTTGAACTACCTCTTCGTTGAAAGAAGATACCATTACTGATTGAGCAAATTAACATCGAGAATACTCCTATATATATATGTATAAATCACGACTGAATATGCGGTTCTGATTTCATACAGATCCACATCTACATCAGACACCTTGATTTATATACGTTATTGAATTTGGGTTCGTTGTTTCATTTCATCAAAGAATTCTTTCTCTACGAGTTCTCGGTGTCAAGTCGTACAGCGAGTTGATTACAGATCGTGGCATCCGTTCGAGAATGCTTTGAAACGAGATGATAAAGAGAAAAATGACAACCAGGTGAAGAGATGGCGAATATATTTTCACCATTTCAAGTTTATTACGAAACAAAACATCGAGCTGCCATAGTACATGCCACAAGGGCTTCGAATTTGTACTCTCAATCACTTTTCCCATGGGTATGGCAATATGCATCTCTGCGACGATGATAAAATAATGGATTATGTAAATATTCACATTTTGCTTCTAGTTATACTAATTGAATCTTCATATAGGTAGGTAGGTATATTATATAAACAGGTTCAGCACGGAGAAACGCAATTGGTAACATATCTATTTTGCTTCGGTAAATTTTTTCGAAATTGATCCTGTGAATTTTAATATTCAAATTTCTAGTCAGATTACTATATCAGAAGTTGTTTCTAACTGTCTGCTACCTTACTGGAAAATTATGGTTCCCTCTACAATATAAGATAGGTATATCTCCCTACATCACACATAAAATATCGTACCGGATACAAACTTTCCAGTTTCCGGTACCATCAATTTTTCTCACGATACATAATAAACTATAAGCATACATATATGTGCGTGTGTGTTTGTGTATGGGTTTTGCATAAAAACATATCACATATAGCTGTCTAGAGATTTTTCCCCTTTCATGAAAATTGAAAGCATATATGTTTATGTGTAACAATGAATGAATGAAAGCAATAAAGCTTGCGATCAAATGAAATTAACATGGTCGTAAAATGGCAAACAATAACGGAGTGTGTTGGCGGCTCGAAATACTCGTCGTGAAACACAAAGCTGGAGTTTCTGGCTCACGTAGATGTATCTTGTACACTATTCTGTTTTCATTCTGACTCTCATCCATACGTTCTAGCTCCTGTATAAGCTTACCTCATGCACCCTATCTCTCTGTACTCTATATACTGAAAACCGACGTAGAGAGTTTCCCGCTCACTAACTACGTGCGAATTGTCAGGGCGCAGACTAAAATTGACGCAGCTTATACCGTCTTCCTATCCCGATGCATAATAGAATATAACAGAGTTTCCCCAGTCGGGTTTTAGTTCTCAAGCTGCAGGTACCCTGCGCACCGTCAAGTAATTACAAACTCATACTAATGACGTGATCTCGGCTAAATTACTTTAAAATCATGGCCTTAAATTTTCCACTCCATATTGTGCATCCTATAACTGCACCCACTACTTATCTCTAGTTCTATACATATACTGATACGTTCAAATCACTTTACATCTCAGATATTGGGTCGACGACGACGTGGTATAGAGCTAACAATAAACCCTTGTAGATGTCCTGAATCGGGTCTGCGGGCTGACAAGCCTTTCTGCCCTAATGCACGACCAATTACACTCAACTCTCGCCTAAGTTAAGCGTGATCAATTATTCTTTGTGTTAATAAACTCCCATGATTAACGCTAGTGATAATAATCACCTATTATTCGACTATATACCTTAGGGTAGTTCAAAAAAGACTTAATTTCTCAGATGTTGCTGCTCATTCGTGAATATGTTGTTTGTGATTTTGAAAAATTATTCCATTATTTTTTTTAGCTCTATAGGACAATATTTACTACTGCCTCGGTGAAGTTGAAATTTCGAAATTTTGCCATTTTTGGCAATTTCAAAGTTCTCAGATCAAAGTCCTTATCTGGCTGTCTCTAGGTTCTCATTCAATGAGGATGTTGGTTCGAGATGAGACTCGTACGATGATATTTAGTACTGCCTCAGAGACATTGAAGTTTTTTCACTATTTAGGGGTTTTCTTAGAGATTGGATCGCCAGGTGTTACTCAAGAGACAGTCTTTTCTTACCATTTTAAGGAAGAAGTACACGAAGTTTGCAGTCTGTTAGACCATTTTTACTACTGCCTCATGTTGCTAATTTTACTTGAAGGAAGGTCGCCCTCAATGAAGCAGTAGTAAAAATGGTCCCGCAGACTGCAAACTGCTTGAATTTCTTCCTTATATTGGTAAGATGAAACTGTCTCATGAGCAGCACCTTGTGATCGAATCTCCGAAAAAACGCAAAATATTGAAAAAACTCCAATGTCTCCGAGGCAGTACTAAATATTATCGTACGAGTCTCATCTTAAACCAACATGCTCACTGAATGACAATCTCGAAGTAGCCAGATGAGGGCTCTGATCTGAGAACTTTGAAATTGCCAAAAATGACAAAATTTCGAAATTTCAACTTCACTGAGGCAGTAGTAAATATTGTCCAATAGAGCTAAAAAAAAAAAATGGAATAATTTATAAAAATCACAAACAACATATTCACGGATGAGCAGCAACATCTGAGAAATTAGGTCTTTTTTGAACCACCCTAATATACCTACATCATAAGAGTTTTAATTAAAGTTTTCATTTTTATTTTATCAAACGATATTATAACGCTGACGATTAATCAATTGTAAATATATAATATATATTCACAATTGCTTTTGATTGTTGAAATTTCACCAATCAGGTAAATTCTTTGGAATAAAATGACTCTATAATGGCAACTATTGAATGCTATAAATTCCGCAAACAGAATTTAAAATTATAGTAAAAAGTGTTTAACATACGTTACGATTCTATAGTTCGAATACTATTCGATTATCATGTAACGTTTTGGAAATTCTGACTACTGGTTTTCAGTTCACAATTATTTATTACTGTTTATTCTAAGTAGATAAACAAACTTTAATAACTCGCGTATACAGCTTGAACATCAGTCCGGTTCACCTAGCGTATCGCTAATGCGATTAATGTACATATACAACCATATGGTATAGTGGAATAATTAAAGAACTTTATTTAAACCATTGAAAATAATCGTGTCAATTAATACTCGGAAATAGCTGCCATTACAGATTCACTCGTCTATGTAACCGATTTGCGTATCGTTCCGTGAATTTCAAATCACTATTTCGAATCGTAGGAATCAATCTAGCTCGAAGTTTTACATCCTCAACTCTGACTCTGACCGCGCGATGCAGATCACGTTTTAATTAGAAAATATGTTTGCCGTAGATTTATGCGGGAGTTCGATAAATCTGTGAATTCATACATATACCTATATATACGTACTGGTTAAACGTACCGTGGCCCAGTGATTTCTACTCTACGTAATCTACGAAGCAAAGGCTTGGGTAATTAACGCCAAGTGATGACATGTCGATGACTCTAATTAGCTTTTACTCTGACGAGTTTTACGTCGAGTTTAAATTTCACATGAAAATTTTCAAACGTCCAACCTTTGGGTCAGCGTGACCATAACTACTCGGTCCAGGTCGTAACCCAACTTGGGTGATTTCTGTTTAAAAAAATATAGGGGTACAACGTGGTTGTAAAATAACAGCCCCACTGCAGGTTGACGTCGAGGGGTTTATTTCACGTTACGAGTTCCAGATAATCGAGTCGGTCTATACGCCGTGGGATAATGAAGTTATATTAGTGATAAGACAGTCGAAGGTGTCTTGAGACTAGAATGAACCGAGAAAGAAGCTCAGGAAGGACCACACATACGTGGTTATCGAGCCCGACTCTAGTGATCCAATCATCTCTAGATGCTGTCATGAAATTGCCTCCCAACTCTATTCTGTCCGCGTGGCACAGCCAATTGCCCTCACCTTGCCCGCGAACGAACCTTTGCTGCATTTCGGATTAAAGAAGTCTACTAACGAAACCACCGTTTCACTGATATAGCCAGAATATGAGATCCGGTTTCTTTCAGTTAATATATTAATATTGGCAGACTTTAGCGTTGGTCAATCTCGTCTTGGCTCTTTATCTTCTATACGATAAGCTTCTGAAAGCAAGAGACGCGACCGCTTTTAATCAAATGAAGAAATAATTTCTAACTTTTCCTTATATTGTCATTATTGATTTTTTTTTAATTTTTTTTTTTTGTAAAATGTGTTTTTTCGAATAAATAAACTGCTGAGAATCACGAGAGAAACATGTTGTTCTTGCTAAAGCTGCTCAGAGAAAAAATATAAAGTATGTAGCTGCAGGTGCAGAGCTTATGCAGAGTTGAATGCAGTATAGTGGCGCCGCGTTGTAACAGAGTTTTAAAATGAATTTTTAATTTGTGAACTGGTTTTGAAATATTGATTGTTTTAAACTTCTTCATCGCCCTCTCCAAGGCACCCGATACGTTTATTAAATGGAGGTGGGATATATATAACGTGCGAAGAAAGTTTAGAGCGTAAAGATGTAGAACACACGCGTTTCACTGCTGAATATTAACAACGAGTTATCGCGCGATTTATCATGTACTTTTGTTAAAATCTGCTCTGCGAGCTTTGCTTCACTCGAAAATTCTTGTTAAAAATAAATCTCAGCTTGGAATAGGGCCGGTATACCTAGGCCATCATTAACGTCAAAAGGACTTAATAATTTAAGCTTGATTCCTGCGCGAATGGACGTAGCTTGAAGTAAGATCAAGTGTCGAACTTCTCGATAAAGGACATCAGATATTTTTCAACATTTGCTGACTTTCATTTATAATATAGCTGCCGATAAAAACCGATTGAATTATGTCACACGCTTATTGGAAAATAAGTTAAAAACTCCTAACAACAAAATCGACTCAAAAATCTGCAGCAAAATATCGAGGTATCTTGAGATTTCATTGATTGTCACGTCATAGGCACATCCTGAATAATTATTTTCATATATATTTCACATCATGTGTGATTATAGTCCATTATACAGATTTTAAAATCGAACCTATGTCATACTATTCGTATATGAAATACGTATGAAGAATTAAAACTGTAATATGCTTATTATTTTATAGAGTAGTGTTCCAACACTGAAGATAGTTTACGAGAAAAATACACACAGATACGCGTAATGTATTTCTTATCGCGTACATTTTATGAAGCAGTTTCACGGCGATGGATGGCGATAGATCAGAAATTTATCTTTCCAGGTTCCAGTAAAGTCTACTATAGATTGTAGTGCTGTAGGTATACGTACGGTGTTGCAAGAAAACTTAGTAGATTAAATTGTACAGTTTTTTATTCCATTTTTGTTGTTTTTTTTTTATATTTTAATTTTTTTATTTTTTGTTTTCTTTCTTTCTTCTATTTTCTCTACGTAATTGTATACCTACCTACCTACTTGCGCCTAGATGAAATGCTGCATCATCTAATTCGTCGGACTGGGGATATAATCCAACCAGTTATACCCCGCTCACCGAGTCTGGAAGATTTTGCGATTGAAGTTTCCAGATCGACTTTCGATTTATCGACTTTCGGCGGCTACCAATATCAATGGGAAAACCTCGCAACCTGGGCAACAAGAATACGTGTAGAAAATTTCAAACCGGAGTTTGGAGCAGCTCAAATACTTATAGCCTGTCCTCGAGGATACGAGGTAGGGGATAAGAGGTTTCAGGAAACTGGCAAGGGAAGTTGGGCAGGGCGACTGGCCGATACAGTTAAATCTGTTCCCTTTACACAAACGTGTGTGTTTTCTTGATCCCCTGCACCCAGCATAACGGAACGTGTGAAAGGAGAATGCCCATTCTCGAATTATGCCACGACTTCGTTTATTCGCCAGACATTCGTCACGACGGAATATATATCACCCGGTTTCAATTATTGCAGGGGATATAGTTTTCCAAATTTCATCGAACTGAATTTTCGACTATGTACGTATAAAATTGAATGAAAGCTCATAAGAACTGTTTTCATCCAGTTCAAACAACATGGTGAACATAACTGCCTCCGATCTGGAAACGGTTCGTCTTTTGAAGTATATAGGACTAAACCAAAATTTCATCAAAATCCCACAGGATGGTTGATTCCAACAAACTCACTTTAAAGTCCTGGACAAGCCTTTCTCGTTTGATATTTTAGGAGGCGTTACTCTCTAGTATTATATACCTAGCTGTAGTCTGTTCATTTCTAAATCGGCTTAGGGACCTTTGGATGCCACCGGCTAACGCAACCGGGCATAGCAAATACGAGGCAAAGAAGACGACCGAGAAAATAGCAGTCGTGCAGGTTTACTGCGCATTTTGTCATGATAAAACCCTGTTTTTGAAAACAACTCGTAAAATGCTTGTTTCCGATAATTACTGTGTATTACTAGAAGTAAAGGGTTTCGCATTGAATGCCTCTAACTGAAACCGTCAATCTCGTATCGAGCACGCTCGTTGTTCTATCTGATCGCTATTCGACACAGAAATATGCCCTGGTATTCCCTTTCATGATACTATAATCAATCCCAAAGGAATAAATTAACAATGGGGTAAACTGCAGAGTGACTGTGAATAACTAATTCAAATGAAGCTCATCAGCTTCATTGACATTATTACATGAATAAAAAATTTACTTTGAGCATTAGGCTGCTAGTAAATTGTATGTTAGTACTCGTCCGATATCACCTTAGTGCTAAGATTCACTGCATCATTCTATGAAAAGACATTTTCTTCCGAATGAAAAGTGATGAAAACTAATCACAATGAAAAATACATGATATGGTCCGCCTTGAAGATACAATATGCGGTTGATGCTTTTGATGTCCTAAATCTGTATACCTATATTTGTCATCTTATTGTTAGCTAAATATAGTGAAATACCAAATTGACAAAGAGCGAGAAAATTACGGATAGCAATAGGGCATATACATGGCAGATAGTGATTTCTACCGTAGCACAGTGACCCCGTGGCTGGACGGTTGAACCGACAAATATTGTGAGTATATATAGTACACCTTCCGTGCTGCCTAATGCTTTCAATTTGTCGGACAAAACCCCGTTGCCTTTTGCGTTAGACAAATGAGTGAATAGGCATTATCTTTTTGACGGATGTTCTGTCTTTTGCTATTCAGTAACAAACGCCTCTTCTTTTTTGTTTCACGCTATGGAGTCAAGAAACGAAAATAAATCGTGAAAATTTACTTTCAAGTCGTTACCATTCTGTTTCGAAAAACCCATCGTCATTACTATTAATGAAATCGATATTCAGTTCAATTTTGCTCCCGTTTATTCATATCGGTTTATATTTTTGAACAAAAACACTTCTACCTGTAGCATCCATGGTTGATAAAATATTGAAAATACATTATTAGGTACCATATTATATGTAAATAAGTAAGTGCAGTTTTTGTCAGACTGTCTTGATATAGGATAGAATCTACAGCGAACTGATTGCCCTTCGGAGTTAATTTTTTATTTTATCGAACAGATGGTGTTGCATTTTGGGGAGATAACTGCAGAATGTGCCGAAGGAATTTGAAAATTTTTGTAAATCGTCAGGGATATGTATAGGCAGAAAATAAGTGAATTATGTGTATCGTCGAGTGATGCACTTTTCTAATGAACTTACTTACTTACTTCGAACTACTTTGAGAAATACTTTATCAAACCAGGTACTGCATGCTACGTTAGTTCAAAGAACAAATCCAGAATTTCAACTTTAATTCTAATCTCTCTTCGACAATAGTTTCTTTTCTTTTTTTCCTGATTATCATCGTAATAAGTTGTACTTTATACGAAAACGACTGATTTTTCTCAAAAATAGTGTCTGTTGTAGCTATATCGGTCTGAACGCATGAAAGCTTACGCGCTCATTTAATTTTACTCGTTTCTTAACGAATTTTCAAAGCTCCTCTTCTTGATTGAGATTCCCCTCTTTTTAGAAAAATTCAAAAGATATATTCTCAAAACGTTTGTAATCATATCACTGTCTTGGGCTGATAATTTTAATATCATTGACTTGTACTTTCTCTGTAAAATTAAATAAAAAAAAAAAAAAAAAAATACTTTTTCAGCACATTGTCAGATCCTAAAGTCTTCTTTACACAACGGACGTGATTGATAAAGTTTGATTAATTTTTAGTATTATGTAATGCTCGATTTTCCGCCCCGCCATAAAAAATACATATAATTTTATAAGAAATTCTGCTAGTCTCGTTTGATAGAAAATATAGGGGAGATGGGGTCGAAACGGGCACCTCGACGAGAAATGAAAATTGGAATACTCGTTTCTGCCCTTCTGTTCGTTTTGTTTCTATCAACGCTATTTTCGGAACTCATCTTATGATGTGAGAAACGTCAGGAAACTGAAATAAGTCGTTTTTACTAAAGTTAAAACAGTGCGCGTTCTGCCCCGGTGTCCCGTACATATAGCGTAGTTTGAACATTTCGCCAATTACACGAAAACTACAAAAACTCTGAAATGGTTTTCCGCTGTTCTGAAGTCTGCATATAAACAGTAAATATTATGACTATGTGAAAAACACTGGGTCATATAATTTGTCAAAAAAAAAAAAAAGTATGTGCATAAAGCCGGAAGTAAGTACAAAGCCCTCGTTATTTCCTTCTCCTATACAGCAACTATATAGCAACTAAACATCGCAAGTATTCACCCAAAGTCATACTCGCCAACAGGCAGTAAAACGTTAGTTGTTTTGCACGTGCGGCTTTTGCCTTCCTTCCGTTACTCGTCCATGCATATATATATATATATATATATAGGTACAAGATACTGGATGTGCTCACCTTTCGCGCTCTTACTTCTCGGTGAGCTTAACAAAGCCGTAAAAGAATAGATGGTGCGCTATGCGCGAAGCGAGATAAGTGGCGGGAGCCTTCTTGTTTGCTAATCTAGCGGAGCGAGGTCGGATCATCTGTTGCAAGCTGTTGCGGCAGAGGATGATCGCTAATGGAGTTAGTCTCTACCTCTCTACAACGCGCAAGACGCGAGGCAATCAATCACGCGTAGTCAAACAGAATCCTGCGCGACCTCTTTCCTCTTTCCTCTTACCTCTTTCCTACTCCCTCTTCCCTCTTTTCTCCCAACCTGATCCGGCCTTACCCTGGTTTACTCAGTCTCACTCCGGGTCCTGCACTTCCTTGCTCTCGGCTTTACCAAGACTTACATTGGCCTTTCTTGAACTACATGAATCGCCCAAGCCCCTTTGCAACGCGCAAATTTTATCGCCTGCATCGGATAACACCTCCACTATACCTCTAGTAACCAATAAAATACCCAATTAACACAAGAGAATTGCGTTCTACTACTTATTTTAAAACGAGATGAATTTCTCACCTTATCTTAATTTTTATGCACTCGGTTTATCAGCTAAGATATCATGAGAGAAGAAGCTCACCGTGAAAGCATCTAGATGTTATAACCACGTTTTCTAGTTGGAAAGACGAGAATTTTTTTTTTTTTTTTCTTGGATTAACCATGTTCTTTTATTTTCCACCTGGTTTACAATTTTTCTGTTTTCACGAGCTCTTGCGGCATTATAACTATATACTACCTCCGTTTTCATTATTATAGAATGCGAATTGTGGTAAAATAATTCGGCGAAAAATTTATTCTTCTCTGTTAATATAAGGTAAGTATTTTTTTTTTTTTTTTTTTTTCTTTTTTTTTTTTATTATAAAAATGATAAAAAATAAAATTTCTCCCTGCGATCTCTTGATAACCAAAAGGTTTCTTAACGCGAATACAACACAGCGATGTATACATCTGCTGTGAAGTGAACCAGTCACCAGATTGTCCGGTTCACGGAGTGGATGATTTAATTTATCTGTTACATGAAATCGATATCAGTTTCCGGAAGGAGCTGCTCAGCTATCTTTCATATACTTGACGTAAATACATTCCCTCAGTTTTTAATAAAAATAATTTATTCTATAATCTGCAGGGCGGGAAATAAAAAAAAATTAACCGATTTCATATATGTACGAGTTCTTTTTTTTTTTTTTTTTTTATGCCAGTAATCGTAGGACAGGTAATCTTTGATTCACTGATCTCATTGTATCCAAATGAATTTATAGAGTGAGAAATTTGTCGCTATTAATTCCTCGTTACGTAAACCATTCTGAAACGTGTTACAGCCAATAATGTCTTTGAAGTTCCATGCGATGGTCTCCTGATGAAATTCTGTTCCCAAACTACGTTAACACCGCCCATTGCAGGCGAGGCCCATCCCGTTTGTGGTTAACAAATTAACACGTTTCATCAGGGAAGATTCGACCGTGCAGATATCTACGATAGGCACTTTGACAGAAGCAGGGCGAAAATAATTGCTGAAAGGGAGACGGTGGAATAGAAACAATTAATTACGGCCTTTTCATTCTGTATACATGAGGTGTTCCTATGTGTGTATGTACATGTATAGGTATACAAGGTCGTAGATAGCTACGTGCGACAATCTGTAAGTTCGTATAACACACCGCACATAATGATGTCGGTAATAACTAGCAGCCTGCTGTTAGTAGCACTAGCCGCGTTAATCAATGCACCAACTCGGTCATATATTTCATTTCCGTACATACTTGACTCGGTTTATGAGATAAACTTTGCCTATCCTCATTCCCGATGCTCCAACAACCCCGCGTAACCCGTGCAAATACTAATAGCACTTGTATGTTGTGTATGATACACGTAGGAGTACTTGTGCGTAGAGGTTTACAACATTCGTGGAAACGATGGGTATAGGGTTGCAATGACACGGATGGAATCAGATGGCTAAGGCAAATTCGAAGGCGAAGGCGAAGGCGAAGGCAAAGACTATACCGCAAACGAAACGAAACGTAACGTAACTTAACGATCGGGCATAGTAATGAGGACAAATGAAGTGGGTGAATTATACGCGAACGTCCCTATGGGAAGCAGGTACTCGCTCGCTCATGAGTTATTCATGGGAGTCTATCATAGCCACTCCGTCCAGATTGTGAGATTAATCGCGCGAGCAAACTCCTTTGCCGGGTGGCTCGCGCGGGTCGACGTATTCATTTGGCGCTAGGTGGAACAGAGAGATGTGAAGTGGGAGCTGAGCTAAGGACCGAGAATGATGGATGCTGCGTTTGGATAACGTTGCTAGTCACTTTGGTTTCCCCCCAATTAGCACGACCGCCAAAACGGCTCGCCTCACGTGCCGCTCCCCATCGGCTGTGCCACAATTTTCTCTTTTCAGATCTTTACTCTGGTTTTCTTTCGCCGTCTCTTTATCGGACCTTTTTTTTCTCCCCTTCCATCGTCCCACTTTCTCGGTGAGTTTCTCCTGTTTCGGAATTATTTGAAATACAATCAGCAGCAATGGTACAGCTTCCCCCTTTACTCTACAGCAACATGCCGATGTTTCAATTTGTGCGACACTGCGGAACAAACATTTTCTCGAAGGATTTCGTATAATTTCTACCATTTCCCTTCCATGTCGTTCCAGTATCAACCCTTTAAGAAAGACATACAACTTTTGAATATTGCTGAGTGTTTTAACTCGACGAGACGTGCTCCAGCAACACATAATTCCGGGTTCCGTATCGTTTTATCAAAATTAAAAAATAGTCAAATGCTTGAACAAAGATCATTCCAACGGACCACACAATTTTCAGAACACATTATCGCAAGTAAACACTTTCTAAGCTCATATAGCACCTATCAAAAACTAGTTGGAAACAATTATATGCGTGGGGCAAAATCTGTCTCAAGTTTCATTGGAATCGATCCACCAGCTCAACAGTTGAAATCTCACGAAAACTACCGTAAGACCCCGGTTCGTGAAATTAATTTAGTTCACAGTTAATTTCATGAGCAATAACGCGTCTGAGGATTATCAGCTACTGAAACATTCAGCAGGACGTCAATCAGCTACTCGATTTCCTGGAAATTGAAAATGCTCGAATTCATCCGTCATCAGACTTCATCAAGTATACAGTAGCTCGGTAATCATTGTATGTATAGTATTGTGAATGGTTAATGACCGCAGGCAAATCAGGTACACCCTGACCTTCGAAACTTTTGATTTAAAACGGGATCCCAAGCAGGCACGAATACCCTTGTTGTATAGATACAGCAAACACCTTTCTGACCCTCAGCCCTCGTTGAGGTGTGTTTGAGGGCGTCTGGTACCAGTATGCCCTTGATGAGCGCTCCTCTTCACTCAACCCCTTCTTTACCCCCTGCAGTACCACCGCGTAACATGGGGAACCCTTCGAGTGTCCTGTGTGCGTGTAAATAACTCAATGAAGTCTTTTCCGGCTGCAAGTAGCTTTTTCAGCCGAGTTGCGTGGGGGTGTTCATGTGAGCTTTGGAGTTTATATCAAGTACATTAAATAGTATACGTGGAACGATTTGCAAACTCCCTGAGGTGCTATAATTCACGCATTTGGTACTATGCGCTGTCTAACGAGGCTGATGCAATTATCCATTTATTGTGAATAATACACTGCGTCTATCGAACGTTAATTTTCTCATCAAAATTTTCAGAGATGTCCTACAAGGCTACGGACTTCTTCCTTTCGCGTGCTCTCGCTCCCCCCTTGATCATTTAAACCATGAGTTTGTCAAACGCGTCACTTTTCAGATTCATCGCAACTTACCGTCAAGTTTTAGGGTACTCCGAGTTCATTCGGGTTGATATGTTTGCTGATGTGAAAATGGGTTTCGTGACTTTACTCCGATGAGACCGTAAATGGAAAAAGTATATTAATTATTACACGTAACAAAGGGTTCACGTGAATTTGACAAGCCTTGGTAGGGCTAACGGCTGACCGTGACAACAGTAACAATTATTTCTACTTTATCTTATTCTCTGGTCCTTCGGACGCGTTAGTACATTTGTGCATTTCTGACAATGTTTGTCGGGTCTTGTAGATGGTTTGTGACTCGGGAAACAATGCCTGATTGTGAGGTGCGTGAACGTTCGTCCAGCAGAATTTGGTGATAAATAAATTAGGCAGAAGTTAACCCGGTTGACTATTGTCTGGGTGTTTTCTGGGAAAGTTTGAGGGTCTCGTTCAAAGGGGTCACTGGGTTGTACCACGTGTTTTACGGGTATCGTATACCCGGCCACCCACACATTCAGCTAGCCAGCCAGCCAGCTACGTCTCGTAAAACGAAATTGGGGCGGTATTGCAGGTAGTCGATTAACTCGTCGCTTTACTCCTCTGGACCTCATCACTGGCGCTACCACCACCACCACTTTCTCGAAATTGTCGTCATTGAGGGCCGGATTAATTTTCATTACGTTTCGTAGCTATACTGATTTGCTAAATAAATTTCAAACCAATTGCATTATCTCGCGGAATTGAATCAAATGGTGCGGGCGAGCTTACGTACACATATATGTATACCTATATAGTATGTGTGTATATACATACACCTATACGTTTGTATACCTATAGACAGAACGCTACCTAAATCCTTGGTCAATATTTGTCAGGTTAACATCGTCGGATCGCTGCCAGGATCGCCCTGACTTTGTTAAAGCCTTTCCAAAACGTGTATATGGTGTACCTACCTATAGGTACCCCTCGAGATACTTGGACTGGCATAACCTCTTAGTGGGTTCGAATACTCGGCGGAGTATACGGGTTATAGTATTTTTTTATAGCTTTTCGAGGGGCTCATGAGTTGGACGTAGGATAGTAAAGAAGCAGATTTCTGTTCCTCTGCGACCACTTTTATCCCGCCCGTTTCAACTCCTACTTGCACTTGAGATTTTTTTGTCCCCATTCACGAAACGACCAAGTCTGAACATAGTTCAGACACGACGAACGTACGGAAAGAGTCACACTGTCCCAGCGAAAGATAGATAACTTACGAGGGAAACTTGTGCGAAACTATGAAAAAGTAATTCTACCATGGCAGAGCAATTTCACGAGCAAGTGCCGCTTCTAAATCCGATTTGGAAACACGATTATACTCGCTTTAGATTTTTTGCTTCTATTCTCATGGATCCTTGGGATCCGAAGCCATCATGGACCGTTTGTATCCCAATAAGTGCACCGGTTCACGTGTTATGCATAAAATATACGTTTCCTTGGTTGATTTTTAGTATTAATATATATTCATGCCATTATGAAAGGTATATTTTACATGTTCATCAGTAACCTGATATTACTCATTCACAAATCACGTGTTTTTTAACTAAAAAAAACTTTCCGTGCCTTTAATGTACATTTATAATGTGGATAACAAATACACGTACGAAATTCCCGTGATTTATACGTTTTTAAAAGGAAACAATAAACGTATACCTCGTGTATTTTTAGTTATTTAATAATAACGTTCAATTCTTTTCGATTATGATACGTTTGAAATATATTAATTTGATAATGAACGCGCAATATAATATTTTTCATGACCGGACATTGTTTTCATTATTAACAGTCTTAGAGTATTATATCGAGTGAGAGCTTGTGGAACTCTAAGCAAGAAATCAAATAAAGAAGATATTTGCAATTCGGATGTTTAGTTGAAATATCTTAGCTTCATCACAACACTGATATCATTGTGACAGATACCAAGTTGAAAATAATTACAAAAAAGTGACTGGCTTTGTTAATAGGTAGTTCAGCGTATAGTCGTTACAGCTTGCGACTATAAGTAATGCAAGCAAATGTGAAACGCCAAAATAATGTGGCGTTTTTCTAATCCAAAAATTTCTACTTGGTACCGATATGCAATTGTCTGCAATTAGTATAGGTGTTGCGCAATGTCTTATATATTGCAATGGATCCCTTTCGAATATCTGAATTTTTCTCCTTTTTTTTTTTTCTTATTTGGTCAAATATTCTGGTGGTATACATGTATTGTACATTGTGTATAGATGTTATGCTTTCAATAAATCCCAATTAGACGTGGTTGTTAGGGTACTGTGGTAATTTCACGTCGTCATATGTTTGACCTCGAAATTTCTGATATCAATATGTGTTAATTAGCATCAATACAAGGACCACAATCAACAGCGACGCCAGAGGCTACCACAGAACTTGGGTACAAAGCTTGATGCAAATTGAAGACAATTAGAAATTTTGCCTCAAAGCAACACCAGGAAGTAGTACTCGCGATTTGAGTTCTGGTCGGAGAATTTACCCCAAAAGGGAGAATCAGAGAATCTCATCTCTGGCAACGGCAAACGTGACCCCGGATGAACTGCGGCGACCGCTTTGACCGAGTTGCTGTCTACAGCGCAAATTTGGCTCTGCAAACCAGTCTGTAGACTTGGCTGCACATCACAGATTTTCTCTCGCACTTCTGGCTCGTCCTACGTCCTACGCATCGAATGATATACCCGTGGCATTTACGGACGAAGAAATAATCGCTACACCGACCGTGTATTTGACAATAATTGAAATTAATACAACAATTAAATTAACGTTGATAGAATTTCACCGCGCGATAAACATCACTCATCAATCATCAATATTGTCAGAATAATCACCGTACTCTGACTTGTCAACTGATTTTCTCATCTACGCTACGAATCACATTTTAACGATAGATCTGTTCGAACGAAATTGAATTTTCAATTCGCGATAAATTTTATCTTCCTACCTTTCATTTATTTAGCCGAAAGCGTACAACCCCTTCAATTCTTCACCCGTCATAAATACTTAATCGAATTTACATTTTGCTTGAACTAGGGCATCAAAATATACCGTATATTATTATCTTGTTGTTAAAATGACAAAGCTTTATCTGTGTATCTACACAGCTGTACAATTATATAGGTATTTGAACGATTAAACATTACGTTTAAAACGGAAGACTGCTACTTCAGGAAATAACAGTTGCGGTACTGTACATACATACCCACGTATGTGATTGTATTAAAGATAAGCTGCAACAGCAAGTAATTATCTCCTATAATAGGTAGCTATTAAATGAAGCATAAAAGATGTAAATGACGGAAGTCACACCGTAGCTATAGGAGCAACATTTAAAACAGACCCATTTATCGCACAGAGTCATAAAAAACTAGCTATACCTAGCTCATATATATAAATGTACGTACTATATATACGTATGCGGTTATGATTATGGAAGCATAGACCAATACTGTAAAATTCAACGAGCCTCGTAGTACTATCCAGAACCGAGATTGTCAGGCTGTAAAGATCATGAACAGTGATAAGGAGTTTGACGTGTCGAGCTTGTTGTACAGTTGTACCACCTATAACTATATCAGTTGACGGTGTCTTTATAACAAGGTTCCATTCGTGGTAAAACCGGTAATTGTCTGTCAGAAATATTGACGCACCTTACCATCAGCGAGACACAGAGGGGATGTAAAGTGTAATAAATAGCTAATGGACAAAGAGACAGGTACTAGTCACGTTACAGTGAGAAGGCAGTCATTGAATGAAGTATCACTTGGCGGATTTGAGTCCCTCTATAACATGTAGTACCTACCTACCTATATCTACATAGCTATTTCAGTGGTTATTGTTACGTGAATATTATAGAAGTTTTGAACGTTTGCTGAGACCCGAGGGTTCCTGACATTGCTGGACATTCTCGTCGAAATATCTCAACATCGTTCGCTTAACTTCTTTGTGGAGGCTCGACCCACCAGATATCTTCTTCCTTCCAACTCTCAGGGTATAAATCTATTACGGAGCGCCGACATTCCGTTGGGGCTTGGCATGTTGGCTGTTGTTCAAATGGTCTATCTGACAATAAAAAGCGATGCACGTCTTCTGGAAATCCTCTACTTCCGCGAGATTTAAACGCACACCCCATTCCTACCCTCGCCAAGCTCAGTCTGTCGCTCTGTCCCTTCATCCCACCCTGTTACACTCCTTTTCTCTTTCTCTTCCTCCATTGTTACTACTACTATCACCACCACGATTCTCCCTCTCTCTGTATTTCTCTCGCTCTTTCAATGCAGGGAAAGAAACGTGTTTGTGTTTGGACTCCGGCCAGATAATCTACGGCAATAAATTTCTCTGTGTACAATGCCATGTGATTGGTTTTATCTATCGGCACGGTAGGTAGAGGTACGCTAGATTCCAACCGTTATCCACGCTGCACGCATCAAGCTTTTTCCCGGCAAATCGACTCGAACCAAAATCATCCCTCTTCCATTCACTCCCCATGGTATATACCTAGCTGGCACACCTCTAGAGCAAACTATTCAAGTGCGTTGTGCCAGACTCCTACCATCCCGATTAAAAGTAAAATCCTCCAGTTTTCGGTTCATATTACGTTACATGTTCATATTCGTTGAATAAATTCTCACTCATCGTCGTTTTTCAAATAAAAATATGAATTCCCACCTAATGGTGTTATCGAAAGTTAAAATAACGTGGCGAGCTGCGTATAACCCAACGGACTTTTCGAATGTCTCCATATTTAAACCTGCACGTATGTTCGTTATTGGGCAATAAATTTTGATTACACGAAGGGCGAAATTTTGGGTGACTTCCAGTCACCCCGTTAGGTTATGGAACTTTTGAACCGAACCGGTTGTTGTTAATTCGCTAATGTAACTATAACCTGACCCCCAAGCCTTGCCCTCGAGAAATTATAGCTCGGTATTGCGCGATGATGATACTATATATACCTTGTAGCATACCATATGTTTCTATGTAAGCATTACCCTTAATCGTAATCGGTGTTTAGCCATGAGGTATAACAACCCTCGCCCCTTAGCCTGTATACGCGTTTTCGAGTATATATTACAGATACAAATAGATTTCTACATGCCTAGTTCTGCAGATACCACTATTATAGCTACAGGGAATTTCCTCGGGTTAAAATGAACTTGGGGAACATATCCCTTCCGCTCTACGAGGCCCTCCGTTTATCTAGCCATTCATATATCGAATGATTTAAGTGAAATTTCTATACAACGATATAGAAGAAACATCTTATCCTCAACACTGTGGTGAAAAATCATGTGTTTCCACATGTCTTCAAACTATACGCAGGCACATAACATATGAGACAAGTTCGTTCATGACAACAAAAGTTACTTCTCGATCATAATCGAGCGAATTATTTTCACGCTATGACACTTTCGCGATTTTCACCGGACGGTGTATTATATTATACCTGGCAAAAGTTTTCGTGGAAAGTTATCTCATCCCAATACTATTTCACGGAATGAAGATTGCAGTTTGCAAACATCTTCGATTCGAATCACTTCAATTTACGTACTAGGACAATAGACAATGTGAGTGTTGCAATGATCCATTACAGCATCAACTGATTCAATCTAGTTTCCTGAAACAAACCAATGTTAAAGTTCCATCGGACTGTTCGAGTACAAAGTTTCATTCAAACCACGAGACTGACAAAGCACAAACGGTTGCCAAATACCCTCTTAGTCGTTACGATGGCGATGTGGTACCTACAAGCTTTGGTGCAAGGAAACGCACTACAGGGTAGTAAAATCTCGAACACGATGGGCAGTCTGAGGGGATAGGAATTGGCGGAGAAGTAACTTTGAAGAGGAGTTGCGGTTCTGTGGGAATTCTGGATTCTAAAAAAAACACGGCGTTCGGCAGCTGACGCTTTACTCTTTACGGTAAAATAAGGGCAGTTTTTCTTTTTCACAGCAATTTATTTTTATATCGCATGCGCGAATGTCCTCATCCATCCCCCGCACACACGAACTCTGCACATTAATATCGCAGACCCATATTCACGTAGAATACCGTCACCCGTCCCGCATCTTAGTGTCACAGTCGCGGTGCCAACGGCTGAACTTACTGTCGTATCCAATACCCCAGTTACTTATTACTTTCTCGAGATAGTGCCTACACGCACGAGTTGAATTATCTGGCTTCGTAGCGGGAAACCACGGCCTCATCCAGCTTAGAAATGCACGTTCTAACTCTATGATATCTACGACTTTGTACGGGCATGCGGGTAGCCACCCCTTGTCTTTGTTATTGGGGTTGAACGATCTGGGATAGTGAAACCGAGAGCTGAGATTCTTGAAAATGTAGAAAATCGAAGGGATGTGGACGGTTTCGTAAGAATCTTCGGGATCCCTGGATGATGAGTCACCGTGAGGCTCTGCGAGACGACAAATTGCGAACCACTAAATCACACGATTCCTCATTCAGAAAAATCCCCGGAAATTATTCGGAAATGTGATCTGCACCGGAGACACGAATTAAGGCAAAGTAATAAGACGAATCGTAGTTGTAAGTACGGATATGTAAACTGAAATGTGCGGTAGAAATAAAATTGATGAATGTAAATTTCCACCTACCTTGAACACAAGGTATAACAATCAGCCAGAAAATGACACTGGGAATCAGGAACAACTTTATTATTGTCATTTTTCAGAAGCATTCGTTTTTAACATTAACGCAACCCGGAGTTCAGATAGTGACTGGCTCGTGGATCGCTGTTCTCGAGGAACAACGCGAAACGCATGCGTCCTGGCCCACGTGCCAAACTCTTCCACCCCTCGTCCGTTCGTCCTTCATCCACATCCACATCCACATCGACATCCACATTCGCATATATAGGTATGCGTATATCATTCTAGAAAAACAAACACTAGTTAAATCGTATTCTATGTATATTAGCGTAGCCCAAAACTGCAAATACTGTCAAGGCATTATTCTTGAAATTAATAGTCGAGTTTCAGCTGAACGATTATATAGCATTAACTGATTAACATTTTATTTCAATTCAAGGAAGTGTCTGCCCCTTGAAGGTAAAGACCTTCTCTCTCTCTCTCTCTCTCTCTTTTCTCTCTCTCTGTTCTTGATTTCTTTTTCAACAATTTAGCTGGGGCAATTCAACCCCGATGAAAATTTTGATGAGTTATGATTTTCCCTTTTATTTTCGGCCAGTTTACCCCGAGTCTTGATTACCGGGAGGATTACGCTAACCACGTTCTTCGGGATTAGTGTAGCGGAGCCAAGCTTTTAAGAAGAAAATCTGTTTGTATCAACGGAAAAATGCGAGAAAAAAAAGATAAAAAGAAAGGAAGAAAAAAAAAAAAAACGTCACGGTCTTTGATCTACCCATGCCCCGGGATCAACCAGTGCACAGTATATATCCCCACGAAAATTTCTCATTACTCCGCACATTTATAAACTGCAATTCTTCAATTCGAATGCAGTACGTTTTTCTCTGGGTATCGCATATCCTTGTATAGTATATGTTAAACGGAAATATTTTTATAACAAAAAATGAATAAACATATCTGCTAAGTCACGGAATACGTATATACTACGTACGTATAGGTAAAAGAAGTGGCATGACGTTATTGTTTTTTTAGAGCTGGCGATAGGAAGGGCTTTAGATAATGCGACTAATAATTCGAAATGAAAGCCTCTCACGTTCGGAGAAATCTCAAGCGGAATACAAATGTCCCGGTGGTACTTTCTTTAATAGTAATATACTAGACCTTCTTCGAACACTTGAGGCATCAAGAGTTCTAATTCTAATAAATTCTATTGGGGCGTGCTTTCTTAGCTGCAATCGTGAAATGCTACTAAATGGGCGCATTTCTCTATATTACCTCAACTTCTTGCTAATAAGTCTCTAGAAGGAACACTTGAACTAGTTATCAATGAAGAATGTCTTGCGGTGGTTCAGCGATTGTCTACTCGTACAAATTTATCATCCTCTTATTTCCAATTCTCATGAATAGTCAATATAAAAGTTTCAGGTGAAGGCATATATAGTTACTATATACTTATTGCTTTTGCGCCCCGAGAAAATCCAGCACTAACGCCAAAATCAAAATTTTCAAAAATAATTGTAACAGATTTTCCGCGTCTTCATCACATTATAAGGGGGTACATGATTCTTGTTCTTACCCGTCTGAGAATCAACATGGATTTAATGAGGGTTTCAGAAAAGGAAAACAATAGAAAAAGAGGTAAAAAAATGTAAAAACATGTTTCAAAGAAAATCAGAAAATTAAAGAGATATTTTTCTTTTCCACTGCAGACGTACAGGTTGCACCATAAATTAACTTTACTTCCCAAGAACTTGTAACTTTTGAAGAGCAAAAAATACGACTTTAAAATTTGACGTGGGTATTCTGTATAAGTCTGCCGAAAAGTTATGTTTCGCAACAATTACGACATTTTTTTTTTCTCTTCGAAAATAATAATTTCCCTCAAAATCCATCCACCCCGAATCTTCGAATCTACGCAATTACGTCTTGGAAAAATTGAAGTTCTCTAAAAGAAATATGTGAGTGTAGTTTCGCTGACGAATTCTGACTTCAATTTTGCTATCACAAAATATTTAAAAACTGTGAATTTTCGTTTGGAATAATATCTACCTAGTTTGAAATATTTAAGTTGATACCTATTCGATTAAATTGCAGAGGGGTATGTTATCAGTATTTGCGATTAATACCATTACTGTATTAAATTGCACGTGAAACCCAGATGCAGAGTTTGGTGTAGCTTTAATCAAGCTTCGAAAATTCCCGAGCACTAAGCAGAGAGATGAAATAATCTCGTGACGTTATAACCGACACATATCTGTCTTAACAGACATCCAATTTTACTTCACACGTGCTTCAAGCTGAATGGAGTGCTACGTCTTGCAGATACACACAAGTGTACTATAAACGAGACGCGGCCACCGCTGAATCTACATACACCGTTTCTAGCTAGACTCAACTGGCAGCTGGTAAATGTAGACGCGGTGCAGCTGGGTTGTTTGGTGTTGCGAGCGTGGTATGTAATCAAGAACTCCTAGAATCTGGAATCTAGAATCTAGGATCTAGACAATTCGTAGGAACGTGGAAACGCGCATAATGTGCACACGCGTCCCTGGCACTTACCAAATAATTTCAAGTTACCGTCACGTCATTTGGCAAGCGCAAATCTTGACACATATACATAATACATATATGTATTATATGAGTGTTAATGCAATAGGTACTTTGATGTTTCGAACTTAACGTGTCCTCGTTCCTGGATTCTTTATATCAAAAACTTATAATCGGAATAAGTCGAAAGCTCAGAAAGTACTGTATAATCGGTTCTACTTATGTACGAATGGCTTATAGTATAGGTGTGAAGTATCAGTTATTCATAACTCTTTTGACTTTGATCCTGCACAGCGCATGTTTCACATTCAAAATTCTTCAGGATGAAAATGACAATTATAATAGTGATAATAATCAAAATCAAAGGATAGATATTAAACGCTTACCAGATGGCTTGTACTTAGCAAGGAGCCGGAAACGGAAGGAACGGAACCGGTGGACAGTAAATTTCGAGAGCGAATGTAAAACAAAAGAAGACTTTACCCAGTGGCACTTATTCCTATCGCGTTCCTTACTCTGATCGTAAAATCGGTAATATCTGATTTTGAAAAGCATGAGAAGTGAATAACCGTGCATAAAGATACCTATTACAATACACATTCGACATTGTTTGATAAGCTATGATCCAAATGGATGGAATTTTCTGGATAATTTCAAAAGAAGAACACCTAGATGCTATTCAAACAATATTCTCAAATTCATTTACTAGAGTTTCGTATCAGGAGGGTAGATAGTGAATATTTTTAATCTTTCGTTTATGCATCAAGGGTAGTTTGCTAGCCTCTTCATTTTATTTTCAGAGTTCGTTGTATATGCAAATACTAGATTGCTTTGAAATGACTCGTAAGCGACCTCGAACTTTTTTCTACCGAAATACATCAAGGCTTGTTTTACTCATACTGGCTGATATCAGACACGAATTACATTTTACTTTTTTTTGCATACCCCCACGTACGTAGATATACTCTAAAAATTCTTCTCTATAGCGAGATGTGGAGCCATGAGAATGGCAATCTTGTCCTACTCTAAAATTGTTCAGTTATTACACCGTGGCCCCCATTTCTCTACATTATTTTCCAAATCCTATCTCTCCGTTTCCTTATCCTTGGGTGAAGACGTTCCTGAACTTTCATCCGCGGCAAATTCAATTTTTTCTACAAATTTCCTTGAAATTATGTTGGTTGCCACTCTACTAGTGATAAGACAAGAAAAGTTAGTTAACTTTTCAAATACGTTCCGATGTATTCAACTTGTTCCTGTTTTCAAAGTCCCATCAAAATTTCTCAGTTAATTCTTCAAAGCTCCAACCTGAATTCATGCATAAGTCAGACAGTGAATTATACCATCCATCCCGATGCCAGTGACATGTGACACATAAGAGTTTGAGTAGGACTAATACTTATATTCTGTAGCAATTTTCTTATAGCTAACGTAGATTGAAATCCAATAACACGTGTCAAACAGTATATCGATATAATCCGGCTTACGTGACGCGTAAAATATTTTCTTCTTCGGAAAAGGTTCAACTAATCGTCAAGACTTCAGAGCATTCAGTTTCGTCTTATTGTTAGTATAGTAGTTGATGACAATTATATCCACGTGAGACAGATACTCTGTGGCTTTGGTATGGAAACAGAACCGGCTATGTCGGGTCGGTACAATGCGCTGACGAGGGATATGGCTCACCTGGCAAGGTCTGAGAGTCTTTACAGGTATCAGATGCAAGTTTATACCTACGACCGCAACTTTATGGCATCTCAAAGCTGTCATCTCAACAGTTGCCTGCAGTGTTGTAGAACAATGTTTGCTATTTGTTGAGAGATTCATTGTTAGCTTAAATTCATCCCTCCTACTACTTGATTCCCACACGTAAACTCATTTTACATGGCAAATTATTTTGTGTAATTAAAGCAGGGTCGTTTCAAGGGATGATGTTTCCGTAAAAAATAGAAAAAAAATATAAAATAAAGATCCAATTTATCTAAATCTTTAACAGCGTGCGGAGGCGATAAAGTCTAACATCCCCTTTAAATATATATATATATATATATTATCGAAGTATTTAGATGCCTGAGGGTGTTTATTCTCGTAGCAAACTTTAATCTCTATTTTTATACAATAATCATATTTGTTGGTTGATTGGGTTTATAAAATACTACATAGAATTCTATATAGTTGTAGATCGTTTTAATATAGAAATTTTCCTGTGAGGATAAAAATATGGTATCCGATAATTCGAACGAGGATGAAGGAAGAAAAGCTTAATCGAAACTTTAAGCCCTTAAATCTGATCACAAAGTGTATAGATATATATATATACATACATATACTGTGACAAAGCAAAATGATAAAAGCTTCGAAAGCTTCTTCTGTAAAGCGGGTAGAATCGAGTTACAACGTTATTGAATGAAAGGGTTGAAATTATGTCGGCAAAGGCATAAGATAAAACTTTGGATGACTGGATGAATCGTTTTCTCATAACAACCGAAGCAGAGGTAACCAAGTAAACCTAATCATAATTTACTTGTTTTCAATTTTATCAAATCTAACTATTCGGAACCGTGGCGAAGGTCAGTCGGAGTATTTCACGAAGTAAGGATATAGAAGTAAGGATATAGAACGAACCGAGGGTGAATAAGATATTCGGCTATCGACTTGGTATCAACGCCCGAATTTCTGCCTTCGGTAAGAACCGATTAGTCTTCGGGTCACGAAAATCACTGCGATTTTACGGCGGGCGAGTCTATACAATTATACGGCTGTCTTCGAGCCAAAAGTTGCTGGTCCTCGCAAAGACGCTGTACAGTCAACGAAAAATGTCGCTATGTCGCAGAAAACCGGGAGTGTAGAAAGAAAGAAAAAAAAAGGAAAAAAAAAAAAAACAAAAAAAACAAAAACGTATTTCTTTACGCAACCGACAGATACTTACCAAACCTGTGATAAGCGATTTTTTGATCACTTATATTGAATCGACGCAGCTCGCGAATTGAGACTTTGGCTATTGGCGTATTAGCGAACCGCGATATTAGCAGCTTAATCAATCGTCGGGATTTGAGAGGATTTCCACGTGTTTCATTTCCACGCTGGTTTCGTTTCCACTATCGTCGGATGGTCCTTAGGTGGTGCAATCTGGTGATGACATAGCAACCCATCTTTTGTTCAGAAACCAAGCGTCGAGAAGAATTACGCAGACATAGAAAGGCGAAAGCTTATACACACAGGGGCGGACTACCGAATCGGTGGATCTCGACGGTATTTCAGTAAAGTATCTCAGAAGTGAAATGAAATGTAGAGGGAGAGAGGCGTGACTCGAAGTCGTATGAGCTCAGCCAGATGTTGCAATATTTACGACAAGAAAGTTAGATAGCAGATTTTAGACGCGATACTACTCAATAATCCTAATATTAAGCCAGAAAGTTGGCAAATTTTCTAAGCCCCAATGTATTGCGTGCAATATATTGACAATTTCCTTATTCTTGATACTTGGCTGCTTATATTACGTGAGACTAGAGTCAACGAACGGTTTCCCTCTGTTCATGGAAGCCGGTGAAATGATTTTTAATAGATATTGAGATGTAGGCCCCTCATTTGAGCTTTTTACTCGAATTGTGATGCCTATAACCGACATTTACTCATTCTATGCTATATATTTATCGTTAAATTTTTCATTGCTCCTTTCATCCCGGTGCTCTTATATTTTTCCTTCGGTACTCTCGTAACTTTATATTTGCAGGCTTCTTGCTGTGCCAAAGCACGACTGACTCTGATATTTAGTCAAGAGGCTTCGCGAAATTCGCTGCGCTCTACTTTTATACACGTAGATACATACTCGATCGAATATTTAAAGAATGAAACACTCAAATAGTCATTTGACGTAGGTACTTACCTACCTTTGATCTGGATTGAAATACACCGAAAATCGGTATCAAAGTCAAATGACATCACCTCTGCAAGGGTGGTAGAAATTTCTATTTCAATATATCGTTTCTCAACAATTTGAAATCACCCTCATATATATTATAGATCACACTAATTATCACCTGCACTTCAGCTAGTCAGGCATAAAACCGGGTCGTATTAATTTTGTAATTGGTGGCTAGCGCACCAGAAAGGTGATGTGATACCACGTCGAGTGGGACCCACGTCACGTGATGTAGTGGCGGTAAAGCCTTGCGCAGGCATAGACATTTTACCCTTGGAAGATGCATGGTCTTTGCTAATATGACGTTTGAAATATGGCGCAACTCGCAGCGGCCGAGTTATAAGGGAGGCTAGGAAGAGGGTGGTCGGTTGCCGAGCGCTTTACGCCGTGGAAGGGAAATGCCTGGAGAATTATAAAAGCTCGAAAGCTGAAACTTAAGACTCGTCGCGTTGGCTTGAATATCATTTCAACTTGTTCACCCGTGAAAGACGCGTTAAACGCGTTGCTTTATGTTACACCTGGGTCACGCGAATCGGCCTAAATCGGAAATGATAGTCACCCGGTCTGATCCAAGTTTAAAAAACTTTCAACCCTTTACGACGTGACGCTTTACTCACAGCGTATATACTATATTATAAACTTAAAGACATTTAGCTTTCTTTCATTTCTTTCGTATATAATACGGTATCAAATATCTGCCATACCCGATTTTACTCGTGACTTACGGTAATTGCTATACCAATCATTTTTTTCTTTCGTTTGATTCTCTTCTTTCCGTGACTATATTACGTCTATGATACCAGATATATTATAACGTTAAAATATCAGTTCCTACGGAGCCATGCGTATCACGATCAGATTGTATGCTTTATATGCTACGATTCGTATACACAGCTTTAGGTATATTTTCGGACTTTTAAATGACACTGGGAACTAACTCTGTTCCAGAATACAATC
Source organism: Tenthredo mesomela (assembly GCA_943736025.1). Lineage (NCBI taxonomy): Eukaryota > Metazoa > Arthropoda > Insecta > Hymenoptera > Tenthredinidae > Tenthredo > Tenthredo mesomela. The sequence goes on along the minus strand of OX031015.1, from coordinate 31,432,004 downwards.
ACAATTCAAGGATTGGAAGGGACCATTAATCACCGAACCAAGATACAGGCTACAGTATCGAGAAAGCAGAATTTGATTTCACGATATACAAGACGGCGCTTCGACTTGCAGAGATTTAGATAAAATCGTTTATTTCCAAAAAGTCAATGAAGAAGATATGAAACTGTTGCATGCGACGATTATTTTCGACGATTTAAAACTTTTCATATGCAGAGCCAGCACAATCCGAGGCTGGTATAAAATTCAAATGTATTCACTATCATTATTGCGAGAATGGCATAAATCAATGAATTATAAAAGCTTGACATAGAATTCATTTTATCATCGCAAGTGGCTGACAACTGCGAGAAATCCGATGGGACGTGCTGAGAAACAGGAATCGAAAATTTACCAAGCACGAACTTTCCAAGATCGATGGTCCTGACGCCGTATATTTCTTACTCATAACACCCGAAAAGATGTGTCTAAGTAATTCATAGTTAGGATGTTTTTGTTTGAAAGATCGACATTTTTCACACCTTTTAAATCTCTTCTTTACAGCCTGAGAGCCCACATCGGAAAGTCTGGAGTCATGCCAAAATTTCTCAAAGATATCTCAATCGATTTATTATTTTTCCATTTTCAATACCCCATGGAATTTTGGCCGCTTTCTCTTTTTTGAATATACTATGTAGTACATCCTGGATTCTCTTGATCCAAGGGCGGAACGCTATTAGCATTACTCTAAAAAATAAGATTGCGAAGCGAATTGATTTTCGATACAATTTGGATGAAATTATAATGTAATTACTTGAACTCGAATATCGGCTATCACTTCAGATTCTCTTTCGTTCGTACTGCATCTATACATATATAAGAGATAATCCGATTAGAAGTTTGCTTCTTCCTCAAACTTCTTGTATCTTAATACTGCATTCAATTTCTATCCTCCCTTGAACAAAGCTTGGAATGAAATCTGCCTATAAAGGTTATACAATGTACCCGTACCATAATCTTTCGGGCAATATATCTTCAAATATATAAGTAGATGATATACCTAAGTTCGAATGAATAAAATGAGAGAATTATTAGGACTTATGGCCACATAGTATTGTACTTGTCAAATCGATACGAATGGATATAGAATCCGGAATAGAACAGATGAATGGTTTTTATTGAATTTTCTTATTTTTTTTTTTTTTTTTTGAATTTTTTCATTTCACTCGATGAAAGTCGGATATTGCAAGCTTCGATAGAAAAAGTGGCGTCAAGAAAGTAGTTAATTCATCGCGCGACGGTAAGTGTTTTTTTTTTCTCTGGGTTTTTTTTTTTCCCCCGCCGCGATGAATTGGTCGTTGATCGTTATGCTTCTTTTCACCAAAGCAGTGAAGAGTCTGTACTCTGTACCTTTTCCATCACTTTTCGTGTCCAAATAACCCTGAGCGAATCCGTCTCAATCTCTCTTCCTCCTTAGCGATTTCTTTCTCTTTATTTTCACTAATGAATACCAAACATGGTTCCTTAAGGCGAACGTAAAGTGTAGAAAACCGTTGCATTATTCCGATTGATTATGCAAAATTGGGAGTTGTTGAAAATTCCCGAAAATAGCCGGTAGCTCTTCGAACTTCGAACCTGCGGATTCTGTAATTCAGTTCCGTTTCTCTTCTTCTCGGAATTTTCACCTCTGCATTCCTCTATCTTACTTCCTCAAGACCCTTACATGGTTCGAACCAGAGTTTAGACTCCCGTTTAGAGTCCTATTCCCCTATCTGATTTCAATGTGGTTCCCTTACGTGTTTCAAATCAAAAACATAAGCGTTATTTCAGCACGTGGTTCCCACGTCTTTCCCTCCTTCCCAGACACACTTCGCTTCTTCTTGCCTATCTACCCCCTGTCGCGTAGTGTTTTTCTCTTTCTGTATCTCTCTCTCTCTCACTCTTTCACATGCACAGATGCCACCTTATAAACTTTTATTTTCGGGAACAGTCCAGGCGAAACGTGAAACGTGCTGAGAAGCGGGGTAACGGCGGAAGAGGAAAAGGCAAAGGGGGTAGCGCAGGAGAGCGTATGTTCTGTCAAGCTGTCGCTGAAAGAGAGCTCGGCTGCCAACTTATGGGACACGTACAATGCGAACGGGGAATATTGCAATGCCGCCCCGAAGAAGACTATTCGTTGGGATATTGAAATGTACTTAACAAAAAAGTGTAACAGGCTCTGCGTATCCTGAATGTTAATATGGGTATTCCATATACGAGTTGTGATTCGAATATATTCTTCTCGAAAATACTCGAAAACGGCTTATGTAGATCGACTCTACATCGCTGTACCTTATATTAAGGAAAAAGAACTGCTTATCGCGTAGATAATGGGTATAATTTTCACAAATAGCTCAAAGTCGTTCATCTCTTTCATCCATCGTACTAGACTCTCCTAATTTCAAAAAATCTTCGGGAATTTCGTCATTATCATTGCCACATTTGAACCATGTCAACGAAATTCGAGATAATGATATACTGCATCTATATCTACAATACATGGATACAAACCCCCAATTAGGAAGAGATCATTCCAATGCGTGTGTCCCAGGCGGCTTCATAGCTCTATGAGAGTTTCGTATCCATCAGGGATCTCCGATGATCATGTCTTTTGATGGTAAGTTCACAGTGGAAATTTATTCGAAATAGGTATATGTACATTGTACAGGTATATCTCTATGGGATATAAATTATATGTATACCTAAACGTCGAAATATTGAACTGAAAGTGTAGTACGTGTTACTTTGATCAGAGAGATATGATATTAAACTGTGAACGTTATGGGGCATTCTTGAAATCAAATTTTATAACAGATATTGAATACCTCTACTGAGTACCCCCGTGGATTGAAACATTCCGGGAAAATGTCTGCGCTTGTCAATACAGGTGCAACACTATTTCGCAGAAAAAAAATACGAAGCTTCAGCACACAATACCACTGAACGTTATATCTTTGTACGTTTTCCTCATAACAAACGCAAACTGAAATAAACATCAAAAAAACGTTATAAACCGTACACCTTTTTTCAGTGAAACGGGATTCATTATAAAGTTTTAATTCATAATTCCTTGTAACCCATTTCAATACTTTTTAACCCCTTCATACGACCATATGAATTACTGTCAGATGCGGATTTCCGTGTTGGAAGCCATACTTTACCTACACATATGTAGATGTATGGCAGACTTTAATTAGATTTTTAAAACCAGATATCAAAACTTCTCATAGAGATCCAGTAGATGCGATTTCAGCTCATTTGGATGTACTTAGGTAGCTATTTAACATCCATGATAAATGTGCACTGCTCGTCCATTGGATGTGAATATTTCGTGAAGTGGAATAAAGAACATTGAAATTGTGTGAAAATGGTATTTATTAAAGATTTGTACTTGCGATTATTGAAGAGTTCCGAAAAATTGGAATACAAGAATTATTTGTTCTGAGTAAAGCAAGATTCTAAACTGTCGATTACTCTTAATGGGAAATGTGTTGCGAGAGATTCATCTCTAGAGATTGATTACAGTTTTGTTTTGCAATCAACATTTACCTCGATTTACCATCAACAAATGAAATTCGCGTATCAATGGGGAATATATCTTGCCTCTATAGAATGATCAAAGTTAAATATATATTCGAGTCTTATAATACTGCAGTAGCACAGCCTTCCTGTTCGCAGATTCAAAGGGCACTGTCACTCCGATGCCAAATGAGTGGACAGTGGAATATTTCCACACTAACTTGATTAATTTCCAAGGATTTTACATGAGAAAAAAAAAAAAAAATTCGCGAGGAAAAAATGTGAAAAATTTAACAGCTTTACGTGCTTTGCACACGCTGAAAATATGGCACAGTGCTTTTCTCTACTTATAGATATATATAATATTTATAATATATATATCGATATTTGATGGAAGAATGTTTGCAGATGGGAAAGCTGTATAAAATTAACTAAAATAAATGAAAATAAATGCACAGCTCGTTCCTTTGCACGGTTTTACTGTCTGCCTAACGTCTGGGACGAACTTGGCGAGGTTGATTCTGACCACCTAAAGTTGCGGTTAATCCTAGCTAAATCGCGAATAAGGTTCGTAATGGGGGAATTTCCGGCAGCGAGTTGGCGTACTAGCCAATCCCGAGACCGCTCGAGGCTAGCCATTTTCCCATAGCCAACCTTATTCGCAATTTGTCTAGGATTGTCAGGGACTTCAACCGAGTATAATATAAAGGAATAAAGGATAGTACTATCAAAACTGATATATAAATCTGATATAGGTATATAAATAATGCCTATAGCCGTAAGTGGGAGACACCCTCGTATACATGACTAGGTATATTATTTATTCCAGATATTAGTCTTATGCTAAAATTAGCTGTCAAAAACATAATTAAAATTAATGAAACATCTTTTCACAAGAAAACTCTTCAGGCCACTGCTTGACAATAGGAGTTAATTGATTAATTATGAAATGTAATTATTACGTTACAATGCTGGTAGAAACCCCTTATTTTGTATACCTGCCGGTGAATATAGGCTTTACAGTCTTGGTCTGTAAACGAGTTAAATATTTCAATTTACACTCGTTTTCTTAAACGTATTTTTTTCTCATTAGAAATACAATTATTATACTAGAATTATATAAGCACCGAATTTATCGTACGAATCATCGGCATATACCATTCCCTCGTAACCTGTTGTGTATTATACGGAACAGACGATGACTCAGTGATAAAATATTCATATGGGTACAGGTAGTAATTGATTTGAAAAAAAAAAATATCTCTATATTCTATAGATTAATTATCATATTAACATCAATTAACCTACCAGCAATTCGTATATATATATAATAGAGAGAATGTAATTTGGCAAAAGCGTGAGAACAGGCCATAATGTCATTGTCAGTGAGTAATTTAGTTGAGAATCCTGATATGCTTCGTGGAATTTATTGAATGGTGTAATTTCAAATGATATAGATTTCCATTAAACACCGATAGCTTTATATTCAATTGAGAAGATTTTTCGACAAATTTTATTATACCTAATATAAAATATTATATCTAATTATCTCTCTTTACGTAAGATGTTGAAAATTTACCTCTAGTTAAAAGGATTAATCAGTTTTAAGTAGAAGCTCAGAAAAAAAAAAACGTTAACAATATTATTTTATTCATTTTTATTTAATTTTTCAATGTGGTAAATGTGAAACATGAGTAGTACCACCAACAGGTATCGTGTACCAATAAATTTGATACCCAAATTCGTAGGATTGAAATAAAAAGGTGAAAACAAAAAAAAGACAAACGAAAAACTAAATAGTTTGATCGGATTGAAATTTGTTGAAAAGCTTATCACTATACCGGAGGTTTGTTTGTGCTTGAACGTTCCCTGCACAGATGAGTTTGAATTTTAGGACTATATCCCGGATCCCGGATCCCGGATCCGAAAAGCCAGCAGGTTTCGTAATCGACAATCAGTTTTCAATTGTCTAGAATAATAACAACCGTGTACGAACAGGAGTGCGATAACACTCTAGCTATATGCGTTACCACAATTTATAACTCTGAAACACGGGACAATATCTATAATAACAATAATACGGTTGATCGGATTTACATATTGCATAAGCCGTAGAGAACAAAAACATAATCGAAACGTGGGGCTCAATTCAGTTTGCATTATTCTAAAATCGTATTGAATTTCCCGTTCAACCAACTATAATAACTATTTCCTAAACTTCAGTCGAAATCATTTTCTCACCTTCTATACCCTATACCTACTCGGTTCATAGCGTCGCAAAGTGCAAATCGATGATACATTTCATCCAAAGATATCTTGTATTCAAAATGAGCCAAAAAATTCTAGGGGATGGCAATGAATCTGTAATCATCGATGAAAAAAGAACATATTTCATATTCAAAAATGCGACCCAGGCACTTTCTACACTTTATTAAACGCAGTATATTTTTGTTTATTCATTCACGCAGGTAATGCCATATCGATAATTAATCTTTGCTATACATTTATTTATTTCAAATAATATACCTGTATCTAATTATTCTAATACATGGTATATATTTTTGAAAATTTATTGAATTCTCTAAAAAATCTTTGGAAATTTTTAGTATCCCACATCTGGATATCGCTGTCGCCACCTACTGTGGTACAATTGTGTAGAACCACTCGCAGGCAAGATAGAGGGTGGCTTTTGGGTTATCCTTTATTCTGACATGAAGATCTGTATTGCCGTTGGTTGAAAACCAGAACGCGGCCAATATTGCAGGGTCCTTGCGTGCCTTCTTCGTAACATCGATCCTTTTCCGGCCAGTATAATTGATTAGGAGGACATTCCAACCATCCCTTGATGTAATCCGCTTGATCGGGAAAGTAGAAAAAATCTGGATTGAAACCAGGAGTCGAACAGTTACCATATGCAAGCAAGACGAAGAGTATGAACAGTTTACAAATCGATTTCATTTTCATCCTCGAATTTTAGTGTGTAACGTCGGAGTTTGACTGGTCGTATCGGTTCACGGATGTAAACCTGTAATTTTAAACACCTCTTATCATTATTCAGTTCAGAAACACGTGCGATTTGCTTATTTATTTAAAGGCGTATATTAATTTCTCGACTAGCAGCAGAAGTTCGATGATCACGATAACTTGTTAGACTAAAATTTTGGCCAATTAAATTTCCGCATAACTGTAGGATGATTCCATAGTTATTTACGTCGATGATCACAGCTATTTCTTTCGAATAACACAAAACGTGGCTAATATCTTATCAACGTAAAGAGAAAACCGCGATGATTTCCTCCCGGAATAATCCAAGAACATAACGCAAGCTCATGTCGTGAAATCGGAAAATAATGTCAAGTACTACGACCTCCTGGCAAGTATATGTCGTGAATTCGGACCTCGCTATTTCGTATAGTAATATCGAAACATCATTTCAAGAACTACATACTTGGCGGGCATATTCCATTCTCCTCCACTAGCTCCTACAATCATATCCTGCTCTTCACTTTAGTCGTAAATGTTTTTTTTTTTTTTTGTTCTTTTTTATTCTCCCTCTCTCTCTCTCTCTCTCCCTCTCTTTTCGGATAATTGGACTTGATCCAACTTTAAACTATGAATGTTGTTTTACCTTGAATTCAAAGTATCTCTCGGGTATCTGCGTGCATTGTAGTCATTTTAGATTTGTTCGATTCGATTAGACATGACTTCATCGCTGATAGAGATAAAACCAAATTTGTAATGAATAAAATTGAGTAGTTTCATACGATTATCAATCTGACGAGCAAGTTGTATAGTAAAATATTTCTAGACCGCTATGATACTAGACTAAAAACAAAAACAAAAAACTGCAACTGCATTCTTTTTAGAATAGCTTCATCAGTCACAATTGAGTTACTTTTTATCTGAATGGTTGATCCTAGCCAGCAAACGAGAATTGATTGGTAAATCCCATTTCAGTTACCGAAATGTTAAAAAATGAGATTCGCCAAGCCATTTCCGTTCACTGGTAAGGTAGTGCCGAAATTGATAGTCGACGATTTGTTAATCATTTCCCGTCCATTTATATCTCAGTCCAACATCAAAATGACTCAAAGTAATGGAACGCCGAGTAAGGCTAGCTAAATTCGCAAAAAATTCAAGAGGATATAACGAAAGTGTTAAAATCGTCAAGAACACAAAATGAAATTAGCAAATAAATTCTCGTTACTAATATTTCATTCGGAAGAAAGTATAACTGCCTCGAAAAATGGCATTGGAAAATTAAAAATTGTAATTGAGAAAAGAGCTGATTCGCGTTATTCGAGTTGTGTTAGAAAAATCTTCAACGAAATGTCGATAAGATAGATTTAGTGTAAAACGATTTAATTTCGTGCGGAAATGATCGAGGAATATAATTTTGCATCAAGAATATGACCATGTGCGATACTGAAAAGGTATAAGCGTTTGGAATATTCGAGAAATGAAAGTCTACGGAATGTAAAATGACCATGAGGATTATATAATTTTTATTACTGGTTTGAACAATAAATAGTGATTATTTATAGAAATCAGCTGAATGGTTTGCGACGATAATGAGAAACAATAAGCCGAAGGATAAATGATGTAGCTCTCGAATGAATACTTATATAATTTATTATAGAAAGAAATTAGTTTTTTGCCTTATACCTACATCATCACACATATTGTGTGAAAATAATTTTCTGATCATTTTTCCTCACATTTAGAAACTTGAGATAAAATTAAGTACGTAGTGACCACGAAAATATGATTTCATGTAGGAGCAATGAGGATCGAATCAATACAGACTGAGATATCGAATACATCGGTGCAACGGTTCGACGGATATCGAGATCGTTAAGGCTTGATGGTTCCGAAATGTAAAAAGCAATAGTGGAAGGTTAAAGGAAAAGAAAAGACGAATCTTTCTTGTCTTTATAGTTTTTATCCTACCGTCGTTTTCAAGATCGATTTTACCTGAAATTTTTGGATTTCAACAAAAATCAATAAATAGGTAAATCTTCAGATATCAATGACTGCAAGGGAGAAAAGAAAGAAAGAAGAAACGTGTTTTTCGACAAACTTTGAAGCTCGATATCTCAGGAACCGCATGACCGATTTTATCGAAATTTTTATAACAAAATAAAATAAACTCTGACTTATGGTCCCACGTATTTCTACGTAAGAATATCAGTGCTGATTCAAGCGATATGACGGATCGTTTACAGTTACATAACTATTTCGCACCGGTAAATGATTTTCAGGTAGCGTTCGCTGGCCTGCGGGTAGGTACTTGGCGGCGATACGCTGCCGCGAATCTTGATTCCCATTTGCTTGAGGCGATGTATTAAATTTCTACGGAAACACGCCATTGCCAACTCGTTGAATGTTTGCCGTTGGGAAATTACACAGGTAAGCCATTTAAACCGATTTTCACTACCATTCGATATACTCTTCATTATTACATATATATATATAGGTATTATGATTTAGTATTAAATTCTAATGATGAAACGCACAAAGCACTGCAATCTACTCTGGAAACTTTACAATTCATCTAGGTACTCATTATAATAGTTACCACCATTGGGCTGTTATTCGAGTTATATACGCGTAACTAAATACACCATAAAAACTTAATTTACCTTTCGATATTTCCAAAATCAATTTGTTTTAGCTAGGTATACGTATACGTCTCGTTGTCCCTCGTACATAATTAACGGGCTTCTGATAATTCCATGACAAAAAAGTGCACAGACTATCGTAACTATTAAGCTTATAGAGCACTGGGAGCGTCTGCAGGGTATCAGAGCTTCCTCTGTAGCCAGAGGATTCTGTCGGAAGCCCTTAGTTCAAAGACCCACACAACGTGACACAGAACACTAACGATCAGAGTGCAGAATCAAAGTGGTATACCAACTCGAACTACCAGAGCATGTATATATAGTATACATATGTATACCACTATGTAAAAGGTAGTTCCTTGCCGCATTAAAAGTTTATCGAAGACTGAGACAAGTTAAGAAGCAGTCCAGTACCTACCGAGTAGTCGTTGTATACGTATCGTGTCACAGTTCACATTTCATGGTGGGAGTAGCCTTATAAGGCTATAGGATTAAGTAGTGGATAACCAATTATAATTACCTCAGTATATTTATGTCTATAACAACAAGCTTCTGACTTCTAAAAAGTTGGCCAATTGTGAGAGGTGGTTTGACCAGTCGAGTATTATAATTAGGTAGCTTGAGATGCACGTGATCAATGATCCGATATTCCTTAGATTATTAGCAAATTGGATACGATACAAAGGGGAATTTTCCTTTGAGGAGAAATCCTGGCTCGTATATATGTCGCATGTAAGTAGGTATAGGTACGTATATCCAGCCTTCCTCCTCTAAGTAGATCAGGAACGTTTTAATAAAACGCTCTGCTATGTCCTAGTTCCTTTGTGAGACATCACCAGATTGCGGAACTCTTCCTGTCATTGTTTAACTGGTTACCAGGGATGAGGATTTCCGTAGAAAGAGATTGGCCATCTGGTCATCAGTGGTACCTACCAAGGAGAACGCCAAATAAGCGATACTTGTTTAGCAACAAAGCGAGCCCAAGCCCAAACCCCACAGCAAAGACCAAATGCCGGACAAGCGAAACATTGCAAAGACGTAGTGTACGAGAGTTTTACTTGGCACATTCTATAGTAGTACAACGGAATCTTTGCCCAAGTTGTATGGCTGACCTACACGCTGATCATTTTGTCTTTGTCGTAGAGTTACGAAAGTGCAGATCCTTCGTTTTTACTTGTGAAACTATATAACGTAGACGGAGACTTCTGTGGTAACTTTTAAAATAAGATACTAGATCTAGCTGAAAGTTAATATAACGTATCGTGCAATGTGCAGTGTGAAGTTTCGGATTAAATATACATATATTTATTATACAACATCGCTTTAGCGGGATCTGTCAGACTATAAGGGATTCACAGTAGGCACATACCTATAGCTTCTGTATCGGAGGCTAGAATCGGTTGCTGTAATCAATCACCCAGCAATCCCATATAAATGATTCACGTTCTTGAACCAAAGGGAAACAAATCTACTTCACGCATTCCCTTTTTATTATCACAATCGTTGCTCGCAAGTTCATAATATATAAATCGCAAGTAATTAAGGAATTTGATTTTGCCACAAATTTGCGGTTCAACTTCTTCCGATTTACGGACTTTCTAAACGCGACATTTTTTGAATTACGAATTCTTCTGTATTTGTAGAAAATTCTTTCAGAATAATATGTAGATTGAATCGTTTCCCATAGCTCTGATAACGATCGCCTCTGCAATTTTTTTTTTTTTTTTTGTCACGAATGCATCTTTTTCTTGGCATAGATAGACGAGCTTTTCGTATTAATTTGGGCACTATTAAAAGCTTTTTGAATCTTATCGTTAAATAATGTCCTTCTGTGAACCTCAACCTCAAGAACGAAATCAGTAAATTTATCGAAAAGGGTTCAAATTTCTGAGGGTGTATCCAGAAAATTTGTGAGACAGGTACAGGAATGTGATCATAAGAAGGAGATCACCCAATGAGTGCATAAAGTTTGAGTATATTTCGAAGTTCCTATACTATTTTAAGTTATAATCCAATTTCAAATTTATGTCCGGTCGAATCTCTAACTTTATCGAAATCTCGCCTTTATTATTCTTGACGTTTTATTCGTCCGCTGATTGGTCGCTCTTCAATGAACGCTGACATACAGCCGTCTCGTTTCGAACTTCACATACATCTATATCACTGGCAGATTCGTCCAACAGCTATGTCCGATCTAATTGATTGGATTCCATTTTGTATTCGGACTCACACAGCGTCGTATAAAAATCGTTTCAAAACTGTCGACAGCGTTGTGCAACTCTCATTGAGTCTAATGGCGATGAAAACATGATTTACAGTCCATCTAGTAGGTACATTGGATAACATTGATTAATTTTTACCTGAATCACTACATGTTTTAGTTGCTGAAAAATTTCAAGAAAAAATTGATTCACATGCTTAGACTCATGGAGGATACTAGCTAAGCAAATTATTCAGTAGTCATTTACGTACTTCACGGGTGCGACGAACAAATTCAGTTTCATTTGACAATTAAATTTCCAAATTTAATTATACGGAAAAGTTTGAAACCTTGGCTTATTTTGAGGATGAAGAGATCTCTGTAAACGAGTTTTCCTATCCAGTCTTCCTTTTTCGCGATTCTTCTTCCTCGTCATACAAGTATACTCTCTAGATTCGAATCAGTGCAAAGTCACTGATGGCAGTGATAAGTATACCAAAATTACTGACAATCAGTGAAAATGTTACTGATTGTCAGTGATTTTGGTATACTTATCACTGCCATCAGTGACTTTCCACTGATTCGAATTTAGAGAGTAGGTAGTACTTAAAACCAACTTCCGGAATGTCCTGATGAAAAATGAAACTTAATTTATAAAAAATCTCGTTTCTACCTTCTCTCAAGGGTGAAATTGACGTGAAATTTTGGAATATACGCTCGTTGATTTATTTCGTGTCTTGAATACAACTCCGTCGTGCTGGTTATTGTACTCGAAAACACAAACGAAACTAAAATGTCAATATACACAAAGCTTGCTTAAATCCTCCACGAGCATCAGACTAAAGGCGAGGGCATTACCTCCGTGGATGTGCCTATATCACTTATTAGAATATCCGAAGGTATAAGCGAGAAGGGAATTTTGCGCTTCAATCCCTTAAACAACTAGCGCGACGTGCCTCGTATTACATGAATACATAAATACACGTTCAATTCCTTAGCCCCTAATTTTCGTTCAGCCACGTAAAACTTTTCTGTACAGATATACATATACAACGAACTGAAATATTATTATACCCTTAAACTTTGGCGAGAATTAGCTCTGCCCGATAGCAGTCAAAAGCGATGAAAATGCGCGGCTTGTTCGTACAAATGACTTTTCCATTCCTCGGGACACATACACCGGATAAACTATCCTCGAACTGTCTTTTCTGTATTTCCTCTGCTTTCTATCCCTCTTTCCTCTTTCCTCTTTCCTTTTTCCTTTTTCCGTTTTTCTTTTTTCCTTTTCCCTTTTCTCGTATGTACGCTCGCTATATGAAACTCGGTTCGGTGCAGCGCGAGCGGGCAGGCGTTTGGTGCAAGGGTTGAATGGGGGTTGGAGGAACGATGGAACGATGGACGATTGTGTGAGAGTTTCCAGCTCGCGTCGCATATGTATAAGAGAGAAGTACATCTATACATAAAGGGGGTTGAAAGGAGAGAAGAAGTCGATGAGAGGATGAGAACTAGGGGAGTAACTAGGATTCGAATAGTTTCCAGTAAATTCCGACTTTCGCTAGCCGTCGATGCGCGCGATGTAGTACTATATATATAAAGGATATTTTAGAAACGCTCAAGAAGGCTTAGAGAAAACTTTCTAAGCCATCTGAAATTTGTAATTCACCCTTATACGCGAATCTATATAGTGATTATTAACAACTCAGTTGATACGATGGCGCTGTACTTCCGAGCCGAAGCTAAGGTATAAATTTTTATCATCCAGATCGTGCGTTTATTTAACGTTCAAAACCGCCATATACACCCATAATATTATGTCCTCACGATCGAACAGGCTTTTCTCTATCGCGGTTGCATATATCACAGAGCCATTTCCGTATGAGTGAAACGATCGACGTAAAATCGTAATTAATGGGAAGAATTGGTGCGTATTATGCATTCAAAGTACTACGTATACAAAGCTGAGAAGAAGAATCATATCGATCTAAATATGAGATGAAATGAGATGTGGAATGAAACAAAGGACATCCTTGCCAATGCACTTTTCAGCACACACATGACGAGTCCCCTACTGCAACGCTGACTCGTAATCGGTTCACTTTAGACTCTTCGCTTGCTACGATGCGGTAGATTTCTGAATCCCGCATTGAACTATTGTGTGGCAATATAAATATACATCCGTTGTACGGCTTGCGATTTACTTGGGTATAGGGATAGGTGCATTGTGTGGATGCACATACAGACATAATATCGTATTCTCGGATAAAAGCGTAACGGAAAATTTCCCAACTCACATTTCATTTGAGAATTTTATATAATTCGGATATAATAAGGGAGTGTATAAAGAGAGAAAAAAAAAAAAAAAAAAAAAAAATTAGTCGGCATTTTCCCAGAATGTAATAACTCGAAATTGACACGATATTTGAACGCAATAGCTGCAACATCGTGGAAAAACTAAAATAGACCGGTGCAATATACTGCGAGGTATTTCTGACAGAAAAATTTCTAGACATGAGAAGAAATTGCGAACTAGTTTCGATTTTGTTTCGAATAATTGAAAAAATGAAAACTTCTATTTTTTTTTTGGATTAATTTTTTGAATTTTAATACGAATCTGTACTTTTTTGGATTGATATGATCTTTCAAAAAACCTATTATCGTTATTTCGTATTTTTCTAAAGTTCCTCGATCTTATCAACAATATTTAACAACTGAAACGCTGGTAATCTCACCGTTATTGTTAATAATGAAAAAAAAATTTGACCAACAATCGGCGAAAAGCAATTTCAAATTATTGACAACATATGGGACTGTTCAAATGGAAGGAAACACGCGGTTCCCAACCCCAACCCTCGTCGAATCGGTAGATGATTTTTTCCGTTATTCTACCTCATAAAATAACCACCTATACTATTCGTGTTAGAATTTTTTTCAGCAGCCGTTCAGAAGGAATGATTTTTTTTTTTCTTCCTATTCTTCGAAAAATAACGCTTGTCGATAATATGTCACTCAAAAATCATACGTCTGATTCCGAGTGCAACCATGTTTGAGATGTTGTCGATTTAACTAAAAAGAATTAAAAAAATTCTGCCAGTTTTGTAATTTTTGTCAAAATAGATTTACATCACTTTCCTTCTGAAAGGCTGCACATGTATTTCTGTTGTTGAAAGTATGATCAAACTCATCCATTTATACGTACTACCTACCACTAACACGTATCTCGTATTACATTCTAAACTAAGAGGAGGAGGTGGTACAGGGACTAGTACTCGTGCTCTGGGCATCAGGGATTTTGATGTCAATTTACACGGTTAAACTTTACAACAAACTTCACCATAGAAACATATTTGTTTGTTTCATGCTAATGGCCATGCAGTAACAAATGCTCGGAAAACTTGCATAAATAACGCAAAACCTGTACGAGCTGCCAAATATCAAGCTATAAATCCGCGCAACAATTGCGCATACGTTAATATTACTGCTATGAACAAAAAAAAAAATTGAATGATCCTTCAAGTAAATCATACGAATCCCTACAACGCTCTAATTTCAAAAAATGCAAACCAAAAACATCATTTTGTTTCCCGTAGAGGAAAAATGTCGAATTAAACTAATAAAAAAATTGATTGTGATATACACGAGGGTGTGCCAAAAAAAAAAAAAAAAAAAATTCATACGCACATCAACATTCCGGTAGAGCATCTCAAATAGAATATCTCAGCCAAATATGAGCTCTTAATATTGATATTTAGAACTGCCTAACTCAGTTTTCCCATTTTTGATTTGAATAACACGTGAAAAAAAATCGGAAAATTTTCGAATTATTTTTTCTCGTAACCGGCTTGATTTAGAAGCTATCTGAATACAGATTCTTATAGGAAATTTCACGCTCTACGCAAAAGTACTGAAATAGAATTTTCTTAACTCTCACCGATTAAGAGATATTCGCCTATAAACATTGAGTCATAGCGTCGTAGAGTCATATGACTCTGGGAAAAACAATTTATTTTTCAACCGCACATCAAAATTTCGGTAGAGCATCTCAAATAGAACATCTCAGCCAAATATGAGCTCTTAATATTGATATTTAGAACTGCCTATTTTAGTAACTAGAATTAGTAACTAAAATTAGTAACGAAATTAGGCAGTTCTAAATATCAATATTAAGAGCTCATATTTGGCTGAGATATTCTATTTGAGATGCTTTACCGGAATGTTGATGTGCGTTTGGATTTTTTTTTTTTTTTTTTTGGCACACCCTAATATACACTAGGGTGATTCAAAAAAAAAAAAATTTTTTTTTTTTCTTTCACTAACAGGCTCAAAAGTTTCATTTAGGTCAAAAAGTATGCCTGTTAAAATATGAGCTCTTAATATTAATATTAAGAGTGGGCGCATCGCACTTTTCGATTTTCCATAAGAATAACATGGGATAAATTATTTTTGCCTCTTCTGATTCTTATAACTAGCAAATGATACGTCACACAAAGAATCTACAGACATGCTTTGGTTGGAAAATGAAAAACGAAAAATACAAAAAAAATAAAAAAATTAAAATTGAAAAAATTAACATTAAAATCAATTAAAATAAATTAAACTTTGACCTTGAATAACTTTTGAACGAGTGAACTTATTGGAAAATAATTCGGAACTTTTTTGTAGAGCGTTCAATTCTCTACAAAAATATGTCTGTAGATTCTCTGTGTGACATATCATTTGCTAGTTATAAAAATCAGAAGAAGCAAGAATGATTTATCCCATGTTATTCTTATGGAAAATCGAAAAGTGCGATGCGCCCACTCTTAATATTAATATTAAGAGCTCATATTTTAACAGGCATACTTTTTGACCTAAATGAAACTTTTGAGCCTGTTAGTGAAAAGAAAAAAATTTTTTTTTTTTTTTTTTAATCACCCTAATATACACTCATGAGTCATGACTCCTAGTTCTGATGATTTCTTTTTTAATTTATTTATTCATTCATTCGTCGCTCGGTATACTATAGATCAGTTCAAAAGTAGTACGGGGTGTGAAATTTTGATAATTCGCACTAAAATGATGGACCATCATGTAAGTTAACGTTTAAAACGGCGCGAAGGTTGGGTAGCAAAAAGCATCCGAAATAAAAATTTCAAAATACGTGAACAGTACGAGAGTTGGGTAGATTTAGGTACATAGTATAAACGCATATTGGTACGTATTGCCGTATGTTTTTATACATCTGATAAATACCTTTGAAAATTCTTGAAAATATCCCTCTGATATTCGCGGACTATTGCGTATCAGGCGTTTGCGCGACAAACCGTAATCATTTCATTTTTCTGCCACAGACAGCTTTTTATGTTTCACTTTGAATGAAAATTCTCCGTATACAGACATTATAAGAAGAGTTCTTAGAATAAATGTGAGAAGAAGAAGAAAAAAAAAAAAAAAAATTAAATAGACGCAAATAAGCCGTGCAGACATTCTTATATGTATAGATATACCTACGGGATAGCAATTACCGGGAAAATGACGATACCATTTTTAAAAGTAAAACGAAGCAATTTTTCGCCATAGCTAGCTATCAAATCAATTATATGAACCCACGCATCTATACCTACCGAGTAAAAAAGTGACATAGATTTTTCTTATATTTTATCATCTGGCAAACGAATCCGTAGTAATTCCCAGCAGCATACTTATTCAGTCTTTGGTTGATTAAGCGAAAACACTCGGATAAAGCGACGCTTCTGCAGTACTAGCATGAAAATTAGGACACCGAATATAGGCAGTCGGTTGAGTCTCGGCTAGAAGGATAGAGGATGGCTAGAGACTCCCGAGTGAGCTGTTTGCAGCTCCTTCCGCAAGCCAACGGGGTTTGCATTAGTTTGCATACGTGAGTGAAAGTTTAAAGTTTAGTAATTTAAACAACCACCGACTGTCTCTTGGCGAAATACTTTGGCTAACAATAAGAATATTCATACTATTCAGATATCTCGATGGTAAACAGCAACGTATCTCGAACAACAAATGATAATATCGGTCATTTCTGACAATCCAATCAAAGTTTATTAGACATTTTCGTTTTCTTCAGATATATATGGGACCCAGCCCTTCTTTTTCTTATTTTTTCTTCTTCTTTCTTTATCTATACAGTTATTTCAGATCAAGTCACGTTGAAAGCGTTGATAGTATCTCATCTCACGGCTTTAGTACCCCGGTCTTTAATTTACTGTTGGAAAAGGACGAGGGACATTGTTTCCTTTGTTAATTTCTTAATTTTTCGAGTCGAGTAAACCTGGGTAGTCTCTAATGGTTTTGCGGTAGTAACCCACTCACGAAATAGTACCTCTTAATTATGTAGTAAAATAGTAATCATCCCTTTATTGCTGTAATTTGGCTGCTTAAAAGTTTACCAAAAGGTAAGTTTATTAAGATTATAATACCATCCCGCTCGTTATACACTCCTCTTAGTATACGTAAACTGTGGGACTAACGCAGCTTAAAATTGAATTTAGAACTTATTTCTGTAATACGAGTCGTGATGAAATTCCGGAAAATACGACCCACAGCTTGAATCTACGCGTATGATCTTCTTCGTTACACGTATAGTGACGGATATGATGAGAGATGTTATTTTTTTATTTTAAAAAATTTTTAAATTTCAGGTAAAAAGGTAAATTTTTGTTGATTATATAACCCGAGCAAGTATCGTTCTGTTATTTTTCAACTGATCCGTATCGTTGCGCATTGGTTTAAATGAAAATATTCAAGTTATACGCAGACGCGTCGGGGGCGATATTAAAATGAAACTTTTTCGTCTGGCATGACCGCGTGCATTGAAATTTAAATTCACTCGTGTATATCCATCTTAAAAACACACCAGAGACAGCTCTGAATACCTTTAGGGGATGTTTCTCCGGGGAATGTTGATTCTTGTATGAAACTCGGTAGAAATTAGGTGAAAGTGAATTTTTAAAATAACGTTCTTCAAAAATTGTTCACGTATACTTCCCCGGCAACTTTTCGTACTCGTAAATTTGTGTTTGAACACGAAACTTAGTAAAAATTGAAAAGAGAAGGAACAAAAAAGAAAAAAAGAAAATGAAGAAGAAGAAGAAGAAGAAGAAAAAAAAACACATAATTAATTCACTCCCTCGACAGTTTTTGGTTAATAAAACATCACGAAAAGTTAACAAAGACTAAGAGAATCAACTACACAGCGAGTATACGAAGGTAAAACCCCCCAAAGCCTTCCTGTGCGAAGATCATTTATGTACACAGTATATACATTCAGGAAATCTTGACGGCCAGTTTACATCCACATCTTCCGGTTTTCTACGGAGTTTTAACCATCTATCTAAATTATTATAAAAAAAAAAAAAAACAAATAAAAAGAACAGAGAAGAGAAGAGAAAACTGTTTCAGCGTTACTTGACAGTACGACTATAATATATAGAAATATATAGTATCTAAACGAGTGTAAAATTATGAAGTGATCCTCTAATCTTTCGTGAACATCATAATGAGTCATTATATTCATGAAAATTGGATTGAAAACCGGGTAGTTGTTGTTATTATTATTATTATTATTATTATTATTTTTTGTTTTTCTTAATATCATTGTTTTGGCGGTATACAGCTATATAGTATCCGAAACTATTTTAATTGCATTTTCTGTCTCTTTCGTTTTAATTAAAACGTCTAGCTTTAGCTAACTGCACAAGGTACTACGCGATGTATACTATACGCGCAGAAGAAATAATTTTTATTCGCCTTCCTGCACTTCCGCCTATATATATATATGTATGTACAGCTCTCATTCTTTTAAAATAAGACTATTTCGTACTCTGACTAACAGAGGCTTATATTATTATTATTATTATTATTATTAATATTATTATTATTATTATTATTACTATTTCCGTTCAACAATCAGATTATTGGATCTAAAGTGCTTTTGCCGAATCAAATATCGCTTCGAGATTATTATCAGTGGTAATTTACAGCACCTTGTCGCGATCACGGCCAGAGGTTAAGTAGTAGAAGGGTGGATGAACTGCGGATCGATAACTGTTAAGGAAGAGCAGATGGCTACTTCTGTATAAAGGACAAAGGACTACGTCTCTGAACTTCTATGATATTATAATTAATTGAATTCCCTTCGTAACAAGTTCGTTTGAAAATATATATCACCCCGAAGCATTTCGTAAATCCGATTAATATATAGAAATTATTTCAGAATCCACGTGTGCTTATCGTTCTAATAATTATATAACCGGCCCTTAATTCTGGGAATGGAAACATATGACTAGATATTATAATCTCCCACATACGCTTTTCGCGGAAGTTTATAAACGGGATATTAAAATAGACGCTAAAAACTGTTCCTTTGAAAAAGTCTAAACGTACCTAAGTAGTTAATTTCACCAGATGGGGACAGATTGTATATCCAACCCCTTTAGCCATATTACGCGGTGGGATTCAAAGGGACCGGGAAACGCATAGAGATTATAAGTTTCTTCGTGTTTAACAATAGCGGGGATAACATTGCTCGATGTACAGATACGATGACATTTTATCCAACATTTTCAAAGTTTCTAAGGCGGGTAATACCGCGGGGAAGTATAACACCGAGCGAGATTCTGATCAATAAAATAACCCGGAATGTTCAACGATGATACAAATTTTTTAACAACGATTTTCCAAATAGTTACGAATAGAATTATTCCGTTTTTAAAACAAGTCTGGTTCGATTCCACCAAGAAGATATGTGAAGTTTGAAGTATCACCTTGTTATAGGCGGATTTGTAGAATGAAATCGTGAAATTCAAATACTATATTACGAGCTGCATCAAACTCTTGGGGAAATTTGAAAATACATCAGTTATAATATCTCCTCGCATGGTACCTACACATATGATATTATATTTCCAACAATAATAGATACGTGGTAAATTGCTGTGCCGGTGGGTATTGACCTGCACCTTTCCTATGCACACACTTGCTCCCAAAACCAAAACCAATAATTTTATAAACTAATGATGGACAGATAATCAAAACCTCGATATATGTAATTGTGCGTGAAAACCGATTGTCAGAATTGTCCACTACGCACACTCTATCGGAGTAATATACATAATATACCTATATATATCGAGAATTGCTCACAACTAATCCATTTAAAAGCATAGGGTGAGAATCAGTAATGAAATTAGCAAGTATTTATCTCTTCTGGCCAATGTGCTTGATCGGAAAATTGGATGTTAAAACGATATGACGCCGTTACCCGATGTCACTGATAGTAATTACCGATCACTGGTGAAACTGTTACTCATGTATACTTATTGTGATTATTATTGATCATGCACTGATCATGCGCATTTAGATTTCACGCTACATGTCATTCCTAGGTTCACCGGGTGTTAATCGCGTTATATGTAGGGGAGAGCGGGGCAAAACGGGCAGCGGGGCAAAACGGGCACCTCGGCCAAATTTTCGAAATTAAATTCAGAAAAAAATCAAAATTCATTGGGAAACAATTTTTATTGAAAAAAAAAAAAAATCTAAAATTTTCCAACATTTTTTTTTATTTTTCGGGGGAGCTGCCCGTTTTGCCCCGCTCTCCCCTATATGGTAGGTACATATTATACTTTCAGGTATATATATATATATTAGGCCGGAGTGAAAAAGGTCGATTTTCGCGGATCGTATTCTAATAGTGCGGGAAAGTTATGTCTTGGCATCACTCAAAACTGTGCCAAAGGAAAAAATTTACAATAGATATCTTCTGTTCTGGCAAACGCCCCAAAGTTTTGAATTTTTTAACACGGGGTTTAAATGGAGAAACAAGGCAAAAAGACAAATTAGCACTGAAAAATTCATAAAAACTCACTGGGTCGGCCGATTTCAGTCTTCCTACGCTTATTCGAAGTGGAAAGGATATAGCTTTCGTTTGACGTTTTGAAATTCAGAATATCTTTCTTAGTTTCAAAGATACACGCGTTTGAAAATCGAGTTTTTCCCGAAAAAACGCTATTTTTCAATTTTGTATCTTCTAAAGTAAATAAGATATTTCGAATTTCAACACGTCAAACGAAAGCTACATTTTTCCCGCCTCGAATAAGCGTAGGAAGACTGAAATCGGCCGACCCAGAGAGTTTTTACGAATTTTTCAGTGCCAATTTGTCTTTTTGCCTTTTTTCTCCATTTAAACCCCGTGTTAAAAAATTCAAAACTTTGGGGCGTTTGCCAGAACAGAAGATATCTATTGTAAATTTTTTCCTTTGGCACAGTTTTGAGTGATGCCAAGACATAACTTTCCCGCACTATTAGAATACGATCCGCGAAAATTGGCCTTTTTCACTCCGGCCTAATATATATATATATATATATATATATAGATAGATGCAATCAATCGTTACTACGAGATTAATTACACATTTAATTACACAGTCAAACGTGACATTGAATAAATCACTTGATTTTTATATAAATGCATAGCAATTATTGTATGATGTGTGATGAAATGTTATACTAGACGAGTAATGGGTGAAAGAAAAAAAAAAAAAAAAAAATTCATTTTTATTATGAGAAAATGAGATCTGATTTTGCGAGAGCTGTATCACGGTTTTTGTAAAAGCAAAATCATGTAATCTTAAATGAGAAAAATATTTTCCTTTTCACGTCTGTATAATACCTATAGATCAAAGATTTTTATTTCTCTCGAATGCAACCTCGCGTAAGTGAAGGTAGGTACCTACTAGAAATCGAAATGTGCTTGACTCGATTCATCCGCAAACGCGACATAGTCGACGATGTTTAGATGTCACTTCGTGCGGGTGGCAGCCACTTGACAGACTAAGGTCTGCCACGATCTAGCCAAGCACACTTTATCATTTTGCAATTATTTCGCAGAGTCCCTCACTCCGTCTTCGCTCGACCTATCACAACCTCTATAAAATATACGTTTGTAGGCGGGCCAGTAGTAGCTGGTTATTTATTTTTCAAGTAACTGTAATTTTTCAAATACTGCCCTGCGGGAAAAATTGTGCCAGGGCTGTTTTTGACGTTCTGAAAAATACGTTGTGGAGGCAAGCATTTCCACGGTCTGGGCAAAGGTTCGAAAAACCAGCAAGGATTCTAAGTTATGGGATTGATTTCCTCTCTTGTCAGAACCCGACTATCCTTCTGTTACCTCGCACCTAATCTTCCAGCTAGCGTATAGCCCTTTGAGATAGTTCGAGCGACACTCGACTATCGCCACCTTGAAAGCCAAAAATAATGGCACGGTTTCGTTGTCTTGGAAACGCTGTGAGACTATACGGAAGAGTAAAGAGAGAAACGCGAAAAAGCACGTGTAAAGAGATGGAGGAAGTATAGGTAGAGAGAAAAGCACAGAAATGCAGATAGCGCATCAAGAGTAGAGAAACCAGTTTACAATTTGCTAAAGTGTTTCTCAACGACGCGGTCTCCAGGGACAAAACGAGGGCGCGCGTACTCCGCTGACATATGAAACTACTCGATATATATACGAATGCATCTTTTGTTCACTGGATATCAGGCTAAATTAAAAATGAACTCATTGCAGTAACGAGGGTACAGAGATACATGATACAGATTTAATCTTTCAAATGCGTATACCATCTTCTTATCATCGGTCTCACTCGGAAACGTTGCGATGCAATTTAAAAACAGCTGCAGTTTATACAAAAGTATACAAAAAAAAAAAAAGAAAAAAACTTCGGGCTTTATTTCAATGAGCCATTTTAAACTCAAAATTAGTAATAAATTGCCACGAAATTTCAATGAACCTGTAAATCTCAATTTTCTCAAAAGTATTGGTGCAATTTCATGAAATTTGTATTCACAGAAATGCGGAGCATTGTCATACTTCCATTATCGTATTGCATCAACGGATAGTAAACGAGACGGTATTGCGTGTCAAATGGCAGCAATTGGTTACGAATAATTATCAAATTGAAAAAAACTACGTAAAGGTTTTCTGAAGTGGCCTTTAAAATGATTGAATTGTTTCTCCTATAGTTTTCGTTGACCTGTATAGGTATAATATCTTCAGTCCAATATGGTGTCCGATGTGAAGAGTTTTTCGCATCACTCGGTGAATGAAATTTAAATTAATAAAGGCGATCAAACAAACAAATACGCTACTCTTGGCTGTTTCATAGAAATCGTTTGATTATGGCATAGCCATACGAAGCAACAAAAGCGAGCAATTTTTATCATGGCATTTGAAGGGTGAGAAAGATTCTTTGTTTGCTGCTGAAAAGCTTTCAATGGCGACGAACATTTCGCGATTCGACTACAGCAGCACTGGGCTGATGAAGATTTTTCGAAGTATAAATGTATCTGACCAGCGAGAAGTATCCAGTATCCGCAACATCCAATCTCGGAGGTGAAAATAATCCCACTTCGGCGAGAAACTGGGATAATCAAAAACAATTATTGGTAAGTTAAATTATGGATATATTCGGTAATCGATTCAATTAATTTACGGCTTCTTGCCAATTTACTACATCTTTATGAAAATTATTGTCAAATTAATAATTTCATTACCATTTTCTCCTTATTTTCATCGACCTTACCGTTTCTTATTTGCCGATGTAATGAGAAATGTTTAAGGCTGAAATTATTCTATTCTCGAAAATAATTGGTAATTGTTATTACAATAATCAATCGGCAATGCGGGGAATTAATATTTTTGATTAGCAATTCTGGAACAATTTTCTATTTCGCTGCTGTTCCACGGACTAAAATATTTTACATTGATAAAATCTGAACTATTTTAGATACAGTCGTTCGCGTAAACGGAGTTCCTTATAAATTTGTGATCGGGAGAAAGCATCTGTCATCGTAAAATAATCCGAAATCGTGTTTGAAACGTATATTTTATCACCGACAAATAAGTTCCCAATCATTTTCCGCATGTATATTGCCCGGAATAATATAACGATTGTTCTATTCTGATTTCATAAGTTGATCGTAAATTTAAACTGTGTGCGAGAAAAGTATGAAATCAATTATTTACGCGGTGTAAAACTTTGAGGGTTTGTCACAAGCCATTTATATCAGTCAAATGCTGAAAGAATTTCAATAGATATTTTGAAAACTAATTAAATAATCTTTATGTTTATAATTGTGTCTCTCTCTATCGCAATATATCTTTCCCAAATACCAGATAGAATGGAATTTTGCGATTTCCCAGATAACCGGGAAATCTGAAATGTACAGAGGGGCTTCAGGTTCAAATCTATCCAACATTCCCCCAAGATTGTAAATAACGTAGCGCAATCCGTTTAGAAATCACATACCTATGAATTAGAGATATATAATTTAGACAGATTTATGGTGAATATGGCTAAACCATAGAAGCAAAGATCAGTACGTCTTATCCATGATCCTGATATTCTGTAGAATCGTAATTCTGACGTAGATTATGGAATGTCAAAATTTGTCGGCACCTGCAGTAAGATTATTATATTATTTTTAAATTTTTAAAAATTTTTTGAAAATTCTTCTGAGATTGAAAATATTGTTTGTGTCTGTAATATTTGACCCAAGCAGTGAAGCAGACTTAAAGACACGCCGCAGTGGCGATAAAAAAGCAGATTTGATACGACAGCGGGGTCGTGGAGTTAAGCGATACGTCAAATTCTAGTAAAATCTATACTTTGGTATAACTATAACCGAAGAGGCAAAAGCATTCTTCTTAACTGAAGAATCTTCCTTGGCTCGTCGTTCAAGATAAAAAATTGGGAATGTCCTAATCTCACGTTAGACACATAGCGAAACCAAGGAGTTTCAATTTTCTGGTAAACATGGCGAAGAAGATGTCCTCCGGCAAGCCGTTGGCTCCTGGAATTCTTAAAGGGGAACTCGGATAGCTACCGAAAACTAAGGATCACTCTAGCAACGTTGAGGGGAAGGACCAGCCCGCAGGCCATTTGCTACACCGGAAGTAGCATCTTGGGCTATTCTCCGCTCGTTCTATGCTACAGAAGTGCAGCCATCCGCTGAATACTGTAACGCGCACACAATAAGGAGGCAACTACTTGAAACGATCCCGCAATTCTGGTGTGAAATAAAATTTGGAAAACACAAACTGGAAAGTTTCACGGTACCGAACCGATGATGACTTTACCATCAAATTACTCATCTTATAATGGCGTGCGATCTTCAACTAGGTAGGTACTCATGATCAAAGAAACCTATTAACTTTCAATGCAAACGAGCAGCATCCATATCATCCGGAAATTGCGAGTCCTACACCACGTTGCGGAGGACGCACCCTACTACTGAAAGTTCTTCCGGTATTGAAACAGTCGACCTTGTGACACAGTGAGCCAATCTTATAGCTAAATGGAAATATTCAATAGGTATATTCTAAAAAAAATTCAAGGGATGAAATATTTTCAAAGCCACGATCTTGCAGTGCTTCAAAGTTTGAAAATTTCGAAAGAGGCATTTAGCATATACATCGCGTTGTACGCGTTCAAGATATACAAGCTCTTGTTAAAATCATTCGAGTCAATGAATCGCTGCCTTTCAAACGACCATTAAGATTCAAGTGACGATGTCTGCATTTGTTCTGAAAAACGTATTGTTGTCTCGACTATGAAGTATAGGCCACGAAGTTGACCGGAAGATGCCTTGTGCATAGTCACTTTAAAGTCATTCAACTTGAGCGCGAGACTCGGTGAAAAATTGGATTGACCAGACCGGTCAGAAAGTGCACGGAGCTCAATTTTATCGTCGATCCACTATAGGCAGGGGCTTGGTATCCCATTGAAGAGGGTTCATCGCAATAGCTGGGCCGGCGGGGTTTATAGGAAAAGTAGCCGATTACGTCACGTCCGTATCGTATGTAGTGTGTAAAAACTGTAAATAAAATAAACTCGGAATAAAATACAGCGTTCAAATTCTACGGAACGTTTTTCTTCTCTTTACGGATACCTAACTCCGCTGTTAATCGATGTGAGTACCTTAATTTCATCATAATTACGATATCGAAAACTAATACCGTTGTCACGCAAAATTGAGGTACTCCCGAATCACTTGCGAAAACTCTGTTATTACGACACTGATAATCAATGTTGTCGAACAAATTACTGAAAGAAATACGATTCAATGAAACACTTCAGGTTCCAGCAGTGATGCTGGAGTATTGAATCACAGTGATGGAAATATCGCGGTATCTAATAGTGCGAAACACTGCTGGAATTTTTTATAGATTTCTTCTGCGGCCGCATGTCCACGTCAAGCAATGCTGTTGTCATATTTAATTTTCAATATTGCAAAACCGTCACTTTTAATTGCAAGGAACTTATTTACTAGAGCCAGAAAAAAATCTAATCGAATATAAATTCGCATAAGACACAGTAATATTTTTGCAACGATTAGGTACTCTATTGCATTGGTTTTAATATTCGAAGAGTAGGTATATGTATCGCTATCGGAATAATTCACATTCGTATAAAATTGTATGATAATTTTTCCCATACAACTATACAAAAGCTTGACGTAATGCCACGTAATTGCAAACGTAATGAAAATCAGATACGAACGGAATTCATCATAATATGAATGAACGAATATATTAACAATATTTTTCGCATATATGATTTGGGCAAAGTCTTTACTTAATTTAAGTCACTTTGATGAAACAGATTTAATTGCTTTGCTGAAGCATTTTCAATTCGTAGGATTTCGTATTAAATACAGAGAGTAATAGTGGGCTAATTATTTTCAATTATTTTTCATAAAGAGTGAATTTTTCAAACACGAACTTACGGATAGAAAAAAAAAGACAATTTCAAATGGAATAGGGATAAAACGCTGCTGTTAAATCGGACGATATATTAGTGAAAAAAAAATTAACAGCCAGCTGACATTGGCTCATGTTCCAAATGAATAAAAAATTTTGTTACGTATACCTATACAATATGAAAAAAAAAAAAAAAAAAAAGCATTGGAGCACGTGACACAGCAGCAATTTACCACTTAACTCCGATTTCGGTGTGTTAGCGAAAAATATTCTACCACAATCTGATTATTGTTACTGTTTATTTTGGGTATGAGAAACCAAGCGAAACCCTAATTTTTTTTTCTTGTTGTTTTTTTTTTTTCTCTTTATTTTTTTATTTTTTCTTTTTCCTTTACGGTTCACTCGAACCTGAGCTTAGGGTAGGTTTTGCGGTGGAATTTACCTTACGCGCAAAATAAATCCCACCACTTTATCGATTTAACCCTCTTTCCGTTCCCAGGAGAGAAACCAGCAAGGATACCTCGAGCTCAACTATATATAGGATAATAATATTTATTGATAACTAAAACTTGACTAGCAGCCCTTAGAATATATAGTTTCAAATTTGTACCCGTTATGGAACTTCTATACAGACTAGTTGTGTGTTTGAAAGTATAGAATATAGATATACCTACTGTATAGATCGGATTAGACGACGTATAGCTACATTGTTACTTCGGTTACACATACCTACAAAACACGTAAGAACTTTTCGATTCGCTTTGCATAGTTGGGTACCTGTGAAACGGGGTGTTATAATTTCTTCCGTTACCCAACTCTGTTATATGTATACCTATACTAGTATATGCAGGGTACACGTATAGGGGTGAGCTACGCAGTGGCACTTTACGACGCGTTGGCGAAAATGTAACAACAATTTCATCAGAGTTTTCCCTCTCGTCCGCGGAGAGGGGAGAACAAAAAAAAAAAAAGAAGAAAAAAATTTACCCAAAAAAAAAAAACCCAAAAAAGAAAGAAAAATACCACATGAGCGTTGAAACTCTACTACAACTTAACGGTAGTGCCCAAATTATCACAGCGTTGCTCTAGGGTTGAGCTTATAATTACTTCGTTCAAGCCGTAGCCCCATTTACACCAATTAAACAAACATATAGACTATTCCTATAGTTGTGAATTTATTTATGAATATTGTTCGTGTATACATGTAAATATACATACACGCACAACAACTGAAGGTAATAATTGTGTTTGGCTATAAACAGGCAGTAAAATATCGTAACGTTAGCGAACCGAGGTACCATGGGGGTGGAAGGTGGGAGGTGGGGGTAAAACTGGGTAATGGGACTGGTAATAAAAATGTTGGGTAGTATAAGGAAGAAAGAGGGATGAGAATAGAGGGAGAAAGGAAAAATAGGGAGAGAGTGGGTCGCTGGGGAGCGACTTTGGACTAGCAAAGGGATGAGGGAACCTGGGGCACAAAACACCACCTTGTAAGTAAACCGATATAGAGGACACTCACGATCTCCTCGTAAAATATATATATATACGAAGAGATGTCAGACGACGTTCACAAATTTATTTTTTTCCTTCACGCGATAACCCCTTTCCAACCCTTACAGCGAATATCCGGTAATACGAAAGTCTCCAATCTTCGCTACGACTTAGTCATGTCACCTTGGTGTTAACTACCATTCAACGATTCCCATAAGATACAACGCCATTTACCTTTTAGATGCAACGCGAGACGAGAATTTTATCCATGATCATTGACAACCCTCTCGTCTACGAAACACGTGGCTTACACTATGCAGTAGCCAGTGTAGGTAGGAGGAATTCTCATTGCAATTGGCAAGACCGTGTCTAATCGGAGAAGTGCCAGATACGCTATAGGGCATTTCTACAAGCGTGGTGTGAAGCTAGTGAAATTGAGAAAACAGACATTGCACAAAACTTTCACAAAGTCAAGAATCCCAGCGGCAAAGTCCTGGAGTCGGAATCAACAGAGAAAAGCTAAGGAGTTTCGCATCTAGGAAGATATTTCGAAACCAGAAATCTTGTACTTTCTCTCTCTCTCTCTCTCTCCTCCTCTCCCACGTTCAAATATAAATAACAATAGATTTTTATGCACTGAAATGTACTTCCGTTACAGTTTATTCCTATCATCGTATTCGTTCAAGGATAATCACTTGTTATGATACAGGTTTCATTTTTTTTTTTCTCTGTCTTTTGGGTCTTTCCTTCAAATTTATATAAAATTTAGGTATTGTCATGAAAATAAAGTTATTAAACTCGAGGAATGGTGAAATTCAACCAAAACTTGACTGAAATTTCAATGAAAATCAATGTCCTTTCAATTTTGACTTGAGATCGAAGAATTTGATGGCAATTTTGAAACATGATTTTCTATTTAACCACAGCTTCAATGTAAAAAAGTTTAAAAGTATAGCAGGAGAGCGTATATATAGGGCATGAAGATCAGCAACAATCCGATTCACTGTAAAAAATTAAAATTTTATGAATACCGTGGCAAACTCAGCGCTTGTGATTCCGTTGGAATGCTTTGCTAAGCTTGACCCCACTTTATTGATATAAAGAGGGTCCGCTGACCCGTATCGTTACTTGTAATTCAAACATCAAATGAGAGCCGGTTTTAATAATAACAAACCTAATTCAGTCGATTGATGAATTTCTTACTCCTTTCTGCCGCGATTCTTTGAATTTAATGAATTTTCCCAACTTTCTAAAGCCGATTAATTCTCCTGGGTGTTACAGCTTTATGCCATCATTATTATTAATACCCATACGCATATAGAATATTTATAATCACCACGTTACTGAGGCTGCAATAAAGCTCCGAGGCGAATAAGAAGTGCAAAAACAAAAAATGCAATTTGTCTGATGTCCTGCATTTTTTTTTTTTTTTTTTTTTTTTTTTTTTTTTATGCTACAAGAATGATATTGAAACTTTCTCGCCGCTCAAATTTAGCTGAACATTGGATGAACTTTGACGTGTTAAAACCGAAGAAATTTGATGATTTCACCATCAGTACATTCACCAGTTAAATATTTCACCTCACTAATTCCGTACCTTCGAGTGATATCAACCGAGCATACGTGAAAGCGGAGTCTTTTCCTATACCGAATAAAATGATGTCTGATTATAATCGGAATGTTTCATTAAATTCAATATACTCGAATGAGGCGAAAATTGTGAAGTCGAGACAGCATTTTTCGAAGCGTATTTTTCCTCATGAATATGGACCCTTGAATCAACTGGTTGCGTTGTACATACCTCTACCTTGCATCGGTTGACATGCCACGTTTGTTGTCATAAAGAATTTCTCTAAATTGGACGTATGGTCGTTTTTTGTTTACCAATTTTTCATGTAACCTCCACACACCGTGCCGCGTACATGAGTTATTAATTCAAGCCATGTTATACCTTGCGCACGTTATATCTACGTGTAGTAAACCTCGTGCTAAATGAAAAGTTAAAAAATAATTCATGCTAAAATGACTTTTATTTTTATTTCTCTTTTGTTCTATCTTACGGTGTTTTTTTCGACGGACTATGGATAATCGATTCAAATAGGTTTAATCACAAGATCTAAAATGGCATAAAATCAAATCACCATCGAAGCGGGGCGTTTGATGGCTCCTATTGTCAAAGTGCAATGACTATTTTCCCTGCGTGATTGCGAACCTCATTGTAAGATGCGAGTGGAGTTGGAATTGCGATAGTTGTAGGTTGTGCTACTATGTAATTAAAATGCGATTAATTGAATACCTTATGTCGAGAAATGCTACAATTATTCATTGTTATAATGGCTAAAGAATTTTGAATGAAATTTTTGGTCAGAGTTAGAAGTAGCCCTGCACTCCGTCTATGTGGGCACATACACTTCTGGGCAGGGTTGGAAATTCATGTATTTCATTAAAGTAAAATCCCCTGACGAAAGCTTCAACGGTCTGTGTGTCCGAGGTTAGCTGCAATGCAACACGGAGTAGTGGGGTGTCCCATACTGTATGATTTTCTGATGGTAAAAAAAAAAGAAAGAAATAAAAAAATTTTGAAATTGGAATGCCTTGACCAAAGAGCGCAGTCGTATTCCAACAAAATGGGAGACTCAACTAAAACTCTGTCGTTCGACAGCGGAAGCCAAGTTACGGTAGTAAACCAGTTGTGTGGCACCAGGCCCGCATATATAGGTAGATGGTATATGGTAGGTGTCTACCTCTAACCAGCCACGATCTAGCCGGTTGCCAACGGCAACCTGGTGGTGCACGGTAACCTATTACACTTCGAGAGGGGTGGCTGATCATCGAGCACACACACACATAGAAAAAAGGATCGTTAACATTACCACGTCGGATCAACTAACGTGACTCCAATTTTCAAAATTCTCATTATTCGTCACTAACATCGCTAATTTTGTTCATTATCTGCAACATAATAATCAGCAGTATCTTCACAGGGTCCAACGCAAATGTCAAGCTTCTGAAAAACACGAAAAAAAAAAAAATTAAAAAATTTCAATGTATTCAGTGCCTTTCAGTTTCGATGGCTGAGGGTAGGTACTTCACTTGATATAATGTTATCGATTCCCTTTTTTCATATACCCATAAAAATTAGCTGTAGGGTAGTATAATAGCCGGTAACTTTTATGATGATGTTAGGTGTTTTTTTTTTTTTTCTTTTTTTTTTTTTATGGTGAGAAGTCAGCCTGCAGGCATCAATTAGGTTTAATATTTGATTTACGAATAGTTTGCGATGTCTTTTTTTTTTCGTCACTTTTACCTGGCGAGTGGGTATAAAAGATAGAAGGAAAATCCTTGTTTTTGATTTTCAAATTTAACCATCCCTCTTGCCTCTCGAGTACATCCCTCTCAGAGAGAAGAGGGTGACGAGTCAATGGAGTTCAGTGTCGAGTATAACATAAACTGAATTTTCTCTTTGCGAATTTTCCACACCTAAGTGTAGAGGATGTATTTGATTAGAGATATATGTATGTGTGTGTATATATTATATACATATACATTAGACCGGTTCAAAAAAATCGACTATTCTTTTTCTTACAATTTTCGCATTGAAATACTTTCGGGGGGCTGAAAAAAGATGCCTGTTAAAAGCGGAGCTCTTAATATTAAGATTTAGAGGTCGCTCATCGCGGATTTCTATTTTCCATTTGAATAGCATAGGAAATTTTTTTTTTTTTTTTAATAATTTTGTAGCTCACAAACCAATGAACAAATCCAAATGACTCAAACATATTTTCATAGGAAATCGAACACTCTACAAAAAGCTTCTCTTATCATTTTTTGATAAATTGACTCCTTCCAAAGTTATTCAAGGTCAAATTTCGATTTATAGTTGAGATAATTATTTTTTTTTGTGATTTTTTTTCCACAATGATAGATACATTTTTTAGAGTGTTCAATCCCCTATCAAAATATGTAAGAGTCATTTGGATTCGTTCATTGGTTTGTGAGCTACGAAATTCTCAAGAAAAAAAAATAAAATTCCTATGCTATTTAAATGGAAAATAGAAATCCGCGATGAGCGACCTCTAAATCTTAATATTAAGAGCTCCGCTTTTAACAGGCATCTTTTCTCAGCCCCCCGAAAGTATTTCAATGCGAAAATTGAAAGAAAAAGAAGAGTCGATTTTTTTGAACCGGTCTAATATACATATATATGTAACATTTATTTGCTTTGATTTATTTTTCAATCTTATGATCTTATATCCGTATATACTTATAATATATATATGAGTATATAGTATAATATCAGAATGCTCGTTGGGATAATCCGGGAAATAAGCTGAAACCAGGGCGCGGAAGAGATATTTTGAACGCAAAGGTCACGAGAGAATTAATCCGCTGATGCAAATTAATTTGTTCTCGTATAGCTGTAGTGCGGTTGTCCTCGTTAAAGCTTTAACAAAGATCTAACTCGATAAAGTACATATGCCAACAGATTTACCGTGATAATAACTTTTTGGTATAAAAAATGGTATTACTCGTAGTATTAAGCTCGTCGGATTCGTTGCGCGCGAACTCACGACGCGTTACCTAATAATGAAATGATATTTCTATTAAAACATGCCTCTTATTTAGTTATTTACTATAACTAGGTATTCTATTTAAATATCGAAATTCAATTCTGATGTATCCAATGGATTACCTTGTTGCACCTGACACATTAAATATCGACTGGAAATGACGTGGCCAAATGGAAAATTGTCATGAACCTGCGAGGGCGAATGAAATACGTGTTGCAGCCTTCACAGTTCCACCAAAACGTAACAACATAATTGGTATATTATGCAGTTTCAAAGTAATTACTAGTTCCTCGATTAGTATACTTCGTACGCGTATAGCCACCTGTACATCGGTTTGGAAAATGTTTTATCCGAAATTGATGATTAAGTATGGGCAATATTCTATGCTAACTTGGCAGAGGTATTGTACTACTTGCATAATAGTTCAATCGATTTGGCGAAAAAATGAACGAATTTTGGGTGGCTGTGAGTAGATATATGGAAATCCCATATTCAAATATCATCTCAATTATGCCTACGAAATTGATCCGAGTGAACCATGTGTAAAGGTAACCCTCAACAAGCCTAGATCAGATTTTAGTCTTCTAAGAAAGCGTACGTCTTGAGATACTTATGAGTTTCGTATATGATTCAAAGGGTTAGAACGAGAAGGGTGTGAATGATGAAATTTTAGATCTTGAGATGAATACAGCCTTGGGCAATTAAACCTTCGAGGTGTCTTTACTCATCCAGAAGCGTAAGATTTTTCGAAATCCCTCCAATCATTCGTTCGCAGAAATAGCTTCCAGAAACTGAAGTGCGTTTACCGAAATTTCAGCATATGAATTATATCTTGAACAATTTGTCGATGTGATATGGAATTTCGGAAATATATTCGCTTAGAGGCCTGGAGATGGAATACATACTTCGAAGCTGTATTATTACACATGAAATTCTTCTTATTGAGCTTTTTTTTCAAACATTGTACAATTTGACAAGAAAAGAACGGGCCGCCGGATAACAGTTTGAAATTTCATTGCTGTTCGATCAGTTTCAGAAAAAGTCACTACCAAAGTGTGTCCAACCACAAGTATCACACCTGCGCTTCAATTTCAAATATTTTTTAATCAAATTGAAAGACGAGATGAAAAATGTTCCATTTTTATTAATATTTGCTGGAACTAATAAACTGCACCCAATTTATTTTTTCTTTTCAGTTTTTTTTTTTTTTTTTTGATAAAATAGTTCGAACTGATATTTCACAAACATATACCCCTGCATGATTTTTTTTTTTTTTTTTTTTCATTTCGTTTTTATTATCTCATAACTAACGTAGAGCCATATTTATAGAGAGTGTGTAGAATGAATAAAATGATGGAAAATGAATGTGTTTGCATGTATTTTATCGCTTGCATCCTGCCCATAATTATAATACAGGACTGCGAAGGATACGTGAAATTTTGTTTATTCTTCGTAACCTGATCGCTCTGTTTCAGTAATGAACTAAACGCAATAAACGAGTTATGTAATTCAGAAGATTTCCCTAAAACGCGGAAGGCGTATAACTTCAACGATATACTGATGATCTCATCACTTCCTGCACCAGGTGATGTATCTAGTATATATTTCTACTGATTTTTCCTTTTGCCATTTGTAGAAACTTTTTTGATAACAGATTTATCACCTACATTAATTAATCGCAGATGTGCCACCAGTCGCAGGTATTTCATTCATTATTTCATCCGGATACTGAATTATTTGAGGAAAAGAGCCAACGTGCATTTTGCTTAGAAGTTTGTAAAAAAAAAACTTTGCTCATCCGATGTACTCAATCAACAAAACATTTATGTGTACTTTAGTTTATTGCTTAATTCTGCGAATCTCTTTAGCCACTCGATACAAACCTATACCTATACCTTGACTACAGAGATTAAACGTGATCGCGTGTTCTAATGTAATACCATTGTAGGTATTCCTCGGATTTCAGCTAGGGGATGATTATATTGAACACGTATCCGGTTAACTATATCTATCTACTTTAGTCCGATCGTCACCTGAACCATTCGACAAACAAACACGTTAGAGCGTAGCACGAGCTTTGTTACCCACCGCTGAAGCAGATTTCTCTCGCATATATGGCGTAATATGTGTAAAGCGAACGTTGCAGATGATCAACTTGATCAAATTAATTTGTTTTGTGGTTTCGGAAGTCATCCCAGCGGACATTCATCCAATTTTAACACGTGTGTAAATTCGGGTTGCTATACCGCTTAATTTCCTGTATATATATTTTTCGAAGCAACATATATATATACACTCGCAGGCAGTGAAACAATACGAGAAATATATATATTTTTTTCAAGTGGGAGAGAATCGAGGTGCTCGAATGTAACGATTTAATTCAATCTGAACTTGGAGGGTAAATCGAGTAACACCTATTTTATCATATCGTTTTTTTCATGCTTTACATTGCATGCTTATGAATTCCCTCCGATTTATTGACGGGGAAGGTATATTTTGCATCAAGGCTTAATGAGTTACTCCGAACGGAAGATTAAACAACAACCGCGATAACAAAGCTTGAATTATTCGGAGTGTGATTATATGTGTGCACACTTAGGGCAAAGCGAGTTATACAGCGAAGAGGGATGAGGCAAGTGCGTAGGTGCAGGATTAAAATAATTTCACCGTCTCTGACTTGGAGCTTAAAAGTTGATTCGTTGATGGAAGGCTGTTTGCTCTTGGAAGAAATAACTTTTTTTCACTGTTGATGACCTCGTAAAATTCTGCGCATGATTTCTCGAGGCATAACTTTGGCCCTTCCATCGCGTTTCCGTTCATCTCATCGCCCTCGAGTTTTTTTCATGATCGAAAAAGGCCTGCGACGCTGGTTGCAGGAATCCGGGAAGACTGGTTCATTAATTGGAAAAGATTAGAGGCACTCGTTTACCGCGAACGACGGAGCCACTTCGAGGTAACTCTTGAGTATACCATCGCGTGATTTATCCATTGCCTCGGGAGCGATAAATAACTCTTTGTATCGTTCTTATACACCGTCTATTTTTCATCTTTGGCTTTATCGACAAAGGTTTACCCCAGGCGTTTAACTTTTCAGATTCTTAGTAGCACGGAATAGCGTTCAGTTACTCTTTCAAGTTGGAAAATTGTCCTAATTAAGTAAAGGATACCGGATGGTACGAGGTTCACTCAGTCATCGCGAAATTTAATGTTACTACATAACGATCAAAGGTGAAGCTC
Source organism: Tenthredo mesomela (assembly GCA_943736025.1). Lineage (NCBI taxonomy): Eukaryota > Metazoa > Arthropoda > Insecta > Hymenoptera > Tenthredinidae > Tenthredo > Tenthredo mesomela. The sequence continues at coordinate 31,395,587 of OX031015.1, read as the reverse complement.
ATCCAATCGAATTATTAACAGCAACAATAATGATAAATGGGATGAAATAATTTCAATCACTTCATCACGTATAATATATATAATATGTACCTAATTAAGTAACTCAATTTCTCTGTATGGTATAGGTACGAATGAGAGGTTGCCGGGTAAGTTTCTAATTAGCAGTCAAACTATAGAAATTATCCGTAGGAGGGATAATAATGGGGAGTAGGTTTATTATAATATCGATTAGTAGCTTAAGACAAAGAACATACAGGTAGGTATAATATCAAATGTGATAACCGTGGTGTCATAGGTATAAGCATTGTCAACGCCTTATCCTGGCTTAGTGAAAAAGGTTCAAGAAGGTACGGGGCATTGTTTAGCCGGATGAAAATAAAAATTGCCAGGATATTCAATTTTTAATTTTGGTTGCCTCGCTCCTTATCAGGCTGTTTTTTTTCTTTTTTTTTTTTTTTTTTTTTATTTTCATTTAAGGCTATGAAGGAGCACTTTCTTAACTTAAAATATTAAGTACAGTCGTTCATTAAGCGCAAAGCTTTGCGCTGTATAGATATTAAACGTACGCTGCCAGCTGAATAGTTCAGATAACCTTCCAAAAAAATAAAAAAATAAAGAAAGAACAAAAAAGATAAAGGGAGGCAAAAAGTCGAAAAAATAAAAGCGAAGCATCGTACGTATAAGGATTAGAAAGAAAAAAAAAAAACGACATTTACGATGAGACAAATCCTCTGCGGTGAAATTTATATTAGTTAATGAAAACCGGGTATTTAGGGTAGGGTGATGAAAGCCGTTGAAGAAGACAGTGCATGATTCCGTACTAGCTAAGGTATACGGTATACCTAGTATATAATTATATTCCTCGCTCTTGTATAAGACACAGCTTTGCATCTTAGATTTATACTTACAACAGAAATTCCCCTAGCAAGGTTTACGTATCTGATGACGTAAATGAAGAACTTAATACGATTACACAGAACTTAGACGTGCACCAATTAACCTTACGTGGGAGGGATCGCAACGTTCATTACAATCAGAAACTTACAAGCTATAAAAATAAAAATTTACTACGTAACAGCCGGAAAATCGACATAAATATATGCAGGGGCTTTCCACGTCATATTTACCCCTTTTGTACCTCACCCTCTTCGATTTCGATAATTTTTTAGTATGATGTTGCAACCGACCCAAAAGGGTCTCTGAAATAATTTCAGATTTTTCCAACCAACGGCTAAATTAAAAAAAGACATCGAAAAGTCGATTCCGGAAACGGTATTTTTAAAAATCTGAAAAAATTCACACAGATTTCATCATTTAAAATATGATTTGTAAGCATCACTCGATAAAGGCCAACGCGCACTACACCGCTGCGATCGGCACGGAAGTTTCATTAACATGCTTTTCTTATGTTTTTTGTGGAAGTATGCACGCACACTCCTAAGAAAGCATGTTAATGAAACTTCGGTGCCGATCGCAGCGGTGTAGTGCGCGTTGGCCTTAATGGGATCTCAATATTTACTATTTTTTTCGCAGGCTTTTAAGTTTTTCATGTCAGGATTGTAATTTTCATATTTTTGATCCGTCATAACCTTCTGAAATAAAATGAATTTTAATTTTTCCGAAATTTAGAGAAGTTGAAATCCATTATTATTTGAGAAAGTTATGACGGATTAAAAAGATGAAAACTCCAATTCTGACATGAAAAAACCTAAAAACCTGCGAAAAAAAGTAAATATCGATATCCCATTATCGAGTGATGCTTACAAATCATATTTTAAATGATGAAATTTGTGTGAATGTTGTCAGATTTTTAAAAATAGCGTTTCCGAAATCGACTTTTCAATTTTTTTTTTTTTAATTTAGCCATTGATTTGAAAAATCTGAAATCAATTCAAAGACCCTTTTGGGTCGGTTGCAACATCACACTAAAAAATTATCCAAATCGAAGGGGGTGAGGTACAAAAGGGGTAAATGTGACGTGGAAAGCCCCATGTGCATAAATTTTCACCAATACCAACCAACCAACTGAAGTGTGAAATTATTAAATAAACAACTCCGAAGATTTGGTCAATCGTAAGATTATCACTATTCGATATCGTTGTGCAAGCTGAACGGAAATCGACTTCGAAAAATTGTCAAATTTCACAAGAGGGTGTGACATTTTTCTTATGTTAAAAAAATTCGATAAAGAATTTGTATATTAAATGATTTCCCTCACGATCCCTTGGGGGCATTATTATTTCTAAGAACAAAGTGAATTTACTTGATTTATTGAATTCACCGTTTTAATATCAAGCTCCATGGGTGACGGTAAATAAAATACTGCATTCCGTTTCAAGAGATTATCTTACCCTCAGAATATTGAATTAATTTAGGTTTTTGTTTCAGAAAAAAAATATAATACTTTGATACTATAATGTATTAAAGATTTGATCTTTGGAGTGTGAAAAAATCAAGAAATTGATACCCTTGTATCGCGAGTGATGTTATCTACCTACTTTAGAATAAAGCGAATGAAAATTCCGTAGTCTCGTCTCGAAGTCGAAATAAGTGAATAAAATATCACGTTTCATTACCTTACACGGCACAAAGAAGATCATCTAGACCGTGTATAACAATTTTCTTACGGACATACGTGGGTGGTCTTTGTTAGAATTTTGGTTGTTTCTTAACTACACGAAAGGTCGGGCAAAAGGCGACACGCTATTTTCCCCAATTACGGATACCCATAGAGCAGGAGGACACGAAACGCTCGTACCATGGGGTCTGAATCAAACCCTTTTCGGACCTTTGGACCCGGATTATCGAACAGAGTGTCTGCATCCCCATATCTCTGGATCTTAAGGCAGGGGTGGGTGAGCAGAGCTGTATCCTTCGCCACCACCGTCGCCAAACATTCTAATTGAGCCTTAGGTGGTAGCGAAGATCCGAGTCATAAATAAATGAATAAATCGAGCGAATAAAATAAAGCCCTTACAAGGCTTATGGTCGACGTACAGAAATAATGATATTCGTCAGAGTTCTTTGTCCAGTATACGTCAGATTCAGAAATATACGCGTTACGTCATTCGAGTGTGCAATTCTGTTGTATATAATATTTAAATTAACGCTAAAATGTAAAATCTCTTGGTGATTTAAGGTGGAAATTTGTTTTTTAAATTTATTTAGAAGAGAATAAAGATAAAATTGAAAAAAAAAAAAAAAAAAAAAAAAAAAAGAATTCATATATACAACAAACAGGTGAATGATAATTTAAAGCTATAACGGCATGTTTGAGAACCAGCATAGCAAACATTTGCTTTTTCTCCGAATATGCAAGATCTCCAATTAGAAGCTACTAATTGGTGTATTTATCTGTTGTTTTATTAACAAAATATTACAACCTGTAATATGCAGTGAAAATATATTTCAAATTATCATTATACATTCCAGATGCCAGACGTATTTAATGCCCTCATAATATCATCTGTTAGAACTCAAGCCTTGTTAGAGTTGTACATAGGTACATAGGTACCTATATACCTTTATGTACAATAAAAGATATACACGGTGGTAATCCGGCTTGATATAAAATTGCAGAACCGAATCGTATGATTCAGTAATAAGACACGTTAACATCACCCATGAGATGAATTATTTATTTATTCATTTATTTGGATAAATCTCGTAATCCCCGTATAGAAAATAGGATGTAAAAATGAAGATTTGTTACCTGGTTACGTTAAGGCATAAGAACATTATCGTTTTTTCCCATCGCGATGTTATTTCAGATTTGGAAAGCTCTTAGAATAATTGTATTCTTTAATTTTACCCTTATCACTGTTTCCTTACTATATATACTATTTCATCGCTGATGTGCGATTATTCTATAATGTAGGATAGGTATATACAAGGCTTTGTTTTATTATTCTTAATTGTTTTTACACCTCCTACTTTTCTTTCTTCAACAGTATCACGAGATTAATCTAAGTAGCTTTCAACTGTCCTTTATTTCTTTCTTTCACTCTACTCCGAGGGACCAGAGGACGATACAAAAATCGTTACCATGGTGATGGAGTTTTTCGTGGTTCCGTTACATATTATCCTGCCCGAGCCACTATAATACTATACCTACATATACATACTATAATATAATATTTTTTTTGCTTTACACTTTTTCCATCATTTCATTCTCCATGTATTTGATATTACGTTCAGATTATTTATTCCACGACTCTATGACGTTGGACTTTATCAAATCGTTATCTTTTCATATATCGTGGAAAAACCATTTATCCGATCCATGATCAGCTTTCAATACAGGCATTAGGTGGGTATTGGTATAGGTATACACTTTTATTATATATACCTACCTACCTACCTACCTACCTACCCAGCTTTGGAAAGGAAATTCTCGTTAATTTCAACTTTGATCAGATACCCCCGACCAGTTGACCGATTCTGAATAAGAATCAATAAAGCAATAAAACGCTGTATATACGAACGGATGTATACGGTATATGATGGAGCTTTCATTTTTTTTTTTTTTCTTTTTTTGTCCAATATTCTGGAAAATCTAATCATATTTATCAATTTTCTGAATTTTATTCAGGCTTTGATATCTGTATAGATCGAAGACCGGGATAACCTCCAGGATTATATTTATACCGGGTGGAAGATCCCATTATACCTAATTGTCCTTTGTTCGCTGTATATATATTATACTTCGTACAGTACTAATGGCCGGTACCGTATATAGACATTATACCTCGACAACCCTCCCATAAGTATAACTGGAAGTAAAGTAATTACAAAATCCCAGTGCAGTGTGCCCACGCCTAAGCTGTGGTCACCGTAGATAGAACCGAAATATTTCAAACTGTCCTTCTTCTTCGTTGTCGTGTATAACTTCGTCGAATTCATTCAACCCTCTACGAGGGTAAATATTTGTTCGTAAAAAGTTGTGGGAATTCGTCGACTATTAAATGCAGCTTTAATAGGGGATGGTATAACCCTTGGCTACTATATGCGTATATACGGTCTATAAAGGCCGGGTCTAAGTGCTCGGATATATATTTTTTTTTTTTTTTTTTCTCTTTTTAGTCAGAACCAAGACCATAATATATGTGGTTTCGAATGAAATAATATTATTTTAAATTATTACGTAGCTTATCTACTACGTTGAGATATGGAAATACAAATTTATACCACGTCTAGAATATACGGATGTAGTTATGACGAGTGTAATAAGAGTGGAAATGACAACGAATAACCATTCTTGGCAAATACTAGCGTCAGTTGGAGAGAAATTCGAGAGGAAGAAATGTAGATCACTATGGCAAGATCGGGTTAAAGACGATTCTACTGCACGGGACGAGTAATCGAAATACAGAATTACCAACGGGATGCAGTTTCTTTTCTTCTTTACTTGTCCGTCTATAGATATATAGATATAGCGAATTTTCTTGCCGTGGTAAGCCATAAATTTTAGCGTACCTACAGGGTTATTCTATATAAACAGAAATTCGTTTGCGAGAATGAGCTGCGGGCCGCGAGCCTCGTTCCATTCGATGTATATTATATTGGGATCGATTGGAACACGAAGACGAACGTGTAGCTTTTTGGAAAGTTCCGCTATTAATCCTCGGTCAGCATGTTCGCATTCGGGCAAACATACAATGGGATGGAATAATCGAACTATAAAATATAAAGTTTTTCGTATGGGTTTCAATAAAATTGTAGAAAAAAGTATAGAATCCGCTGCTGATGCGCACAGTTTCGGTATAGGAAAAATCTAATAAATTATTTACGCAATCTTGACAAACAATATTTACATTAATACAAATGGTGAAACGAGTCAAGCCTGGCCTGCGGGGTATTTTCAAGAAAAATAAAGAGACAACGAAGATGGTAACTTTCAAATATAGACTATTCAATAAGCCGTACAAGCTACGCTTTGGCAAGTTAGAGCCAAGCTGGCTCAAGCTCGATAGGGTTGAGAAAAACATGCGCAGTAGACAAAGATGAATCGAACTAGACCGAATAGGAGAAGTAGGAAAAGCAGTGAAGAGAGAGGAAAACCAAGAGGGATTTGGGGAGCAGCGTGAGTTCACCGTCTCGGCGAGAAGACCGGATCTTTTTGCCCTTTTGAATCACTCCTAAATTTGAATTTTACTCCTGATGCATCGCTCTGTTTTGTTTCATTTTTTTTTTTTTTTTCTATTTCACGTTATATCGTCTACATATATATAGGTACATATATAATATATCCGGAACACGAATCTAGTAGAGTCTCGGTTCGCTTGCGCACAAATCTTATGGTATTATTCAGCGATAAACAAAATATCCTACAAGGAGAAACTGAGGACACAGGAAGTGGTTAAACGTAAAATTCTAGTAGTAACGGAAGTAACCGTAGAACTGAATATTATCCAGGAAGTAGTTACGTCGGTACAACCACATATATACATATACCATACATATATCTATAACCCACGAATACAACCAGGAAAATGACGATCACCAGCAAAAATGTAAAAAAAAAAAAAAAAATTAAATCAAAAAATCGCTCTATAATTACGAAGACACGAATAAAAATATATCGAGGAAACCCATTTGCCTTCAATAAATTTCATAATATATTAACATTTTCTCGAAAATCACAGCGCAAATCGAAGAAATATTAGTCGTTATAGGATTATAAAACCGAATTCATGTTACTCTCTTCGCTAGTTGAAATCTATCAGATAAATCAGTTCCATGCAATAAGCCATTTGCATCACTTATCGCTTGTTAATGTTGTGCAGTAAATCTATCGCAATCTACTCATCTTATTGAGAATTTTTTTTTCTTCCATTTTACTACACAACATAATTTATGACCAGCCTTGTCAGATTTACTGACAATGAGTTGGAGGCAAGTGAGTAAAAGTCGTTTAGTCCAAAAAAAAAAAAAAACGAAAAATGAAAAGAAAAGTAAAAACTGCATGACATCATTATGTATTTTCGTTGCGAGATGAAATAACATAACAAAATAACAAAATTACTGAGAATTTTGGCTTTGCCTACTCATGTGCATGCAGTGACCAAATTACGGCAGGAAAAATGGTTGAAATATTTACAATTCTGTGGATGTTGCAGATTATTTATTAGTCAATTGAATTTCGGGTAATATCGAACACGCACTCACCTATATTTTGTATATATCAATCAAGTATCTGATTCAATAGTAGATATTGAGTGAAAATGTTTTTTCACATCGGCACACAAGTCACATATGTGTGTATATTAATTCTTGAAAAGGATCCCAGCCTACGCAAAAAAAAAAAAAAAAAAAAAAAAAAAAAAAACGTACACCATTACACGTAAACGTACACAACATTGTAAGAGCTGAAAATGATGTCTCTTTTCACAAATTTGGATCACGGATAAAAGTTGACTATGGTAATCGATAAAATAATTGACGTGCTGCGGTGAAAATTATCACAGAAAGTCACTAGAGAATATAATATCGGTCACGTTTCTAGCGAACAATTGTCACCGCATTTTTTAGCGATACTATATTTGAATAGAGCCGGAGTGTATATTTCCTGTAACTGTATATGATAGTGACGTTCACATGTATACGCGCAGATATCCAGAGATTTTATATGCTTATATAGCCTGGTAAAGGCGTGTACGTAAGTTTGCGCAGGTTAGCGGAAATCCGCGGCGAGGTCCCGCAGGTAAAAGTATTAAATGTATTATCCTCTAAAAGATTACTGAAGAGCGTAAGGTAGGTAAAGAAAAATCAATACTTTGAAGCAATGCGATTTTAGATATAAGGGAAAGCCAACGCCATCTAAAAATATTGATACTTTAAGTAAGGAGAAAAGTTTGGCCCCTTCTCGAGGAGCCAGCATCTGCGGCGGCTGCTATTGACGGGTCTCCAATTCTATCACGCTTCCAGAGAAAAATATATATGTATTGGATGGCACATTATCGCGTATTAGTCATGAAACTTTTTTCCTATAGATGAAATAAATTTTGACTTGTGTCAGACCTTTGCGTAGATTACACCAAGACGAACTGAGGTAGTAGTTATATACCTCACACTTAGATTTAGATGAAGAATAATGGATATTTCTCTAAGCTGCAATTGGTTCTGATATAAATTTGAAGAAAAATGATAAGGAAATACGATTGGCTGTGTCTAACGAATTACATTGTTTACTTCATTCCCAGCAAAATCTCACAGTTTCGTTTCGTTCTTTTCTTTTTTTCTCCGTTTCGATAAGATTCCTTTCGTTCGCGGTCAATCGTAGATAAGCCGATTCAAAACTGGTGGATTTAGTGAGACCTGGCTTAGCTTCAACAAACCACCAGCCCTTTATCTTCTATGTAGACGAACAAACAGGTCCAACTCCTTTCAAATCTCATCCTCAAACGTAGTTGATAATTGATTCCTTCAAGCAGCGCATTCGCAGTGTCGCATCGCATCGCATAGCTTTGCTTCGCGTCAAAAGCAAATACACCCCATCTCACTTCGTCCTGTCTCTTACCCAACGGATTCCGCCATTTCTCTATACCCTGTTTCCTTCGGTCTTTGCTCTTCGCTACCCTTAACCATCAACTAAGGATAAAGGAGAGCCTCGTCCGTTTTCCAGCTAGGTTACACGCCACTGCTAATCTGCGTGGCTCTGCCCGGCTCTAGCCTCAGCACCCTGTTTCTCCGGGTTCTTGCCACCGGCCTTCGGGCTTGTCTACTTTACAAAACGAATGAGGTACTCGGCTGGTGCCTTGGAGGTGATTCGTTGCAGGGCTATATCAGGATGGGGACGAATGCCCGATCGACATTCAGATTGCATCGATGTTACTTTCCGCGGAAATCTCGCCAGGCTCTCAGTTCGAGTTAAAAATCTAATCGAACGAAGTATCGTTTCTTAGTTTCCACTTGAATCTATACTAAAATATATATAGACGAACATTTGCGATTAATTCGCGAAAATAACATAGCAAAGGGTTACCTGAAGCGTTGAAATACCCGAAAAATAGATTCTTTTCTTTTTCTTCAGTTTAGCTTTTGTATAAGGGTTGAAATGAGGAAGTTTATTTAGTTAAAATTTATGAAAAAAAAAAAAAATAACAATAATAATAATAATACATCATTGACATAAAGGGGAGTAAACTAACGCGCCGCGGTTAAATTAAAAGAATAAAGCCATTATATATTTTTTAATGGTACGATAAAAAGCCAAGAGAACTCGGCCGCCTTAATGCTCTGTTTTTCATTCAGAAGTTGCATTTCTGTTTTTCATTCGAGTAAAAAAAAAAAAAATAATGTTACACCATCGCGACACACGTATGCTTTTTTTCCACGTTGAAATAACGAGATGCTTCTAGCGTTAGAAAATTATAGTAAAAGTGGTGCAGGGATGCTGTTTCCCTCATAACAAATATTATGTGCTATGGGTATATAGTGTGTAATGGCTCATTCGATGCTTGATATACACAACTGCAGCATGTAAAGTTTCCAACTTGTTTTAAACTCGTTAGTCACTTCGAGAAGAGAACTCATTAGTTCTCTGACCATGATGCCATTATACGGTTTTACATTTCGCACGACTTATCCAATCAACGCTAATAACGCCACCACGGAACAATTCCAAGTCTTCACTCAACCACGCCTCAACCTAATTATTCGCAGTATTTAGAAGCGTAGATATCATGTCTTACCTACCAGATACAGCAGCCATAGTTTGACTGGATAGCTGAGCAATTTTCACGTTGTTCAGCTCGCAACTTAAATGAAATTTCTGCTTTTTCAGAATCTTGTCGCAAAGTCGAATTCAGACCAATCTATGGTTAAAGCGACCCATGGGCCATTTCTCGGTAGTTGAATGCGATTAATTGCATTCAATTCGTCCGGCGGCGGCGTCACAGACCGTTTGGTTCGATGGTTTAACGCAGCTGGTTCATATATACGGTGACTTTGGATAGAATTTTACCTGGTAAAAAACGAGTAAATCTTATATCGAATCGTACGCTCAAAAGAAGCCTTCATTTCATGTGGCTTAGAATTCTTGGACTCTGCAAAACTTCTACTTTAGCTTGATGATCGGTTCAAGGCAGACGACTCTATACTACCAACTTTCTGTTCCATGCCATTTAATGCAATGTCCAATGCACATTCTTCCGATTCTTTGAAAACAAGTAAGGAATAGTAAAGAGATCCAAATTGTTTCGTATCCAAAAGTATAATATATATATGTTATATACGTGTAGGTATTTATTTATATATAGCTACCTGTATATTTTTTTTATCTTATATTTATTTCTTTCTCTCTTGTGTCTTCTACGAGTTTTAATACAACAGAAACGATGCGGAGATTATAAATTTTTGAAAGCTGGTAACTTTTGGAACAACAAGGAAAGCTACTCGGTGAAAGAACGAACTGTGCGTTGGGTGCTTTTAGGTTTGTAATACGCGCAGAAGAGGAGAATTCCTTATCTTTATGACTCGAGATATATATGTCGAGTACCTTTAATGCTTCTTGCCGTCAGATTTTAATTCTTACATTTCTGGACGATATTTACAACCATATTTAAATTCATTGAGCCGTAAAGCAAAGCTTCTCTGACCAGTAGAAGCGATTCTCTAAAGTGCTCGAGTATAAATTCTGTTCTGCTTTTACGTTTTCAGATCTAAGTACGCGTGGACGGGCACGCGCAGATATAATATAAGAACAGCTTTTGCAGGAAAAGGTTTTGCCATAAGTATAAAGTACGCGAGAGTAGATATACGCATGCTACAGAGGTAGCTCTCTCGGGATTCAAACTATCGGATCTGACTTTTGCTTGCTCTTGCTTTATTAATTATTCCTGAGATGTAATTCGGTTTTTATTTTCACCTCAAGCGTGAGGAGTTTTCATGATAAACTTCACGCCTCAAGTTTCAAATCTGCTCGAATAATATTTACATTTTTAAGGTGGAAGAAAATTAACACCATGAAAAAAAATTTTCAGCTTCTCATAAATTTATCACGATAAACAGCACGATTACGAAACTCTAGAGGATAGTGAAATAAAAAGACTGATTTTTATCGCGAGAAAAAAAAAAAAAAGGAACCATTTATCCAAAAACTAATTAATCAATATTCAAGAGACCAGGGGATGACGTGTGGCTTCACATATTATATATATATCAACGGAGAAATAATAGTTTGAAAAAAATCATTTGACGTCTGAGTAACGAGACAGAATTTTTCTATCTTCTCCTCAGGAAGGATCATTTATTTTCAAGCTTGAAAACTGCGGCGTTACATGAGCCTGCCTGTTACCATACATGCGAAAACCTCCCTCGTAACACAGCTGACAATATTATTTCAACATTGCGTATTCTGTGCAATTTGAAGAAACCAAAAAATGAAAAAAAAAAAACAGAAAGAAAAAAAAAAGAAGGTAAAGGAAAGAAAAGAAAAAATGTTCTCCCTTGCGAGTAACACGACAAATATCAAATCGATACATTGCCCGGAGTGCGCGCGCAACCAATAGTCATGCCCCTTCTACACTTAGCTTATTGGTAAATAGTAAAATGTAGCATAGCCACGGTTTTATTATTTGCATTAAAAAAAAAAAAAAAAAGCTGACACCAAACGCTTCGATGCAATCGCTGACGACTGTTTCGGGAAATTATATAGGTATATGGATACGCTATTTTACAGATTACGAAACGCTAGCCAAAATTCTGCTTAACCACAACTTGATATTCAATTTCAGGTCAACGACTGTCTGAATAAAAGTTAAAAGTTGATAGCTAGGTATAGCAAAATAATTACCACTCTTATCGGTATTTCGACGGTTTGCATTTGCTCATTGAATACGTAACTATACAGGGTGACCCAAGACCCCCGGACCGGAAGGAACGGGTGAATTCCTCGTTGGATTTTGAGACGAAATTTCCTTTTCGAAAACTTCGTCCGATCAACGGTGTCCAAGTTATTAAAGATAAAGAGTAGCCAATCAGCGCCTCGCTTTAGATCCGTGCCAGTGCCGGGTCAATAGTGAACGGCGGGCAGGGCCCGTGGTTTATTTTACATTTGGCTACTTTCTTCTTCACTTTACGATCGACGCGTATTATTATTATTATTATTATTATTTTATTTTTTATTTTTTCTACCGGACCGTAGTTCTACGTGTCCAGGTTGACCGGACCGTAGTTTTCCGTGTCCAGGTCCAAAGAAAAAAAAAAAAAATAATAATAATAATAATAATAATAATAATAATAATACGCGTCGATCGTAAAGTGAAGAAGAAAGTAGCCAAATGTAAAATAAACCACGGGCCCTGCCCGCCGTTCACTATTGACCCGGCACTGGCACGGACCTAAAGCGAGGCGCTGATTGGCTACTCTTTATCTTTAATAACTTGGACACCGTTGATCGGACGAAGTTTTCGAAAAGGAAATTTCGTCTCAAAATCCAACGAGGAATTCACCCATTCCTTCCGGTCCGGGGGTCTTGGGTCACCCTGTATATACCAAACGTATAGTTTTGCCGCCAATTGATACCGACATCATGTTTCGCTAAATGAAAGTCTGCAATCAAGCCAGTGTCATATATACTTTGAATAAATTTTCAAAATCAATGCCTCGAAAAGCTTCATCCGGGAGCGTTGTCATCCGGAGTCACCGGGCATAAAAATGGCTGGAACGGCCAATTTGATCCAGCAATTTTGTTCGAGATCAACCGACTTGTCAACTAGGTACAGAAAATTGTAAATCTATGTTTCATATATTGATACCAAAAATCTGATACATAGATTTTCCCAGATTTGACTAGTTTCACGATATTTACGAAATTCGTAATGGATTATTCCATCAGCCCTTGTGTCCACTGCACGGTTACATAAATATAGAATACAATTTATGTGTACCGTCATGACATTTTGCAGGGTAAACGAGTATCTCTGGATTTGAAAATTATCACACCATTTGGAGTTGACGCTAAAGTTTCACAACCATCAGAAGAAGTCCTCAATTCTCATTCTCGACTGTAGAAGTAATTCTCGGAGGGATCTGATTAAGACAACCAATACGAACCAATAACTCTGAGGAAAATTGCAGGCGAAGCTCCACTCGGAGTGGGTATATGGTGACAAATCTCAAAGCTTGGTAACGCAGTAGAGATGGACGTCGTCGCATAAGCCAGACGTCGCGACGCCAACAACCCCGAGTGAACGGATTCTGGAGAGTGGATGAATATTGCATCGGAGGGTTTCTCTATTCACCAACGTTATACCCTGGCTCGTTCAAGGAGAACAATTAATTTCACCTAATTATGGAGGCAGGTAAGGTTTTGCGCTAAGATGTATATATATATACCTCTATAAGATCTAGACAGAGTGAGGAGGAGAGAAATGGACTAAGATAAAGGGAGCGGAAGAGAACGGGAAATATAAGGGACCGAGTCAAAGTCCGTTGCTGAGCTTACCGAGACAAGGAGGCGATGCAATTAACCGTTGGGACGCTCGTAGTACACACTGAGCGTAGTTAAGCTATTTGGAAAAGTAAAAGCTGAGTCTAGTGGGGTAGTAGTTATGTATATTTATACATCCACGGTGTGGTTATACCCAGAATGTTGTAAGGGTAACGCTACCAAATTTCGTGTAATCTGCGGATGAAATTTCAAACAAAAGTTGCCACAGGGCCCCAGGACATTCATGTCTAGCCAGGGTAAGAGTAACAATGGCAAACGGGAATCGGAAAACGTCCAGAATCCTCGAGGGTTTGATCTGCCTATATCGGGGCTGGCTCTTCCGTTTCCAGTTCATGATTTCCATTTCTTCTATATCTGTCTCTAGTTTGCTTTTTCCTCCCCCTCTCTCACTCTCTCACCCTTTCAATCCCACTTTAGCTATCACTATCTCTATCTCTTTCTCTCTAGATATCCATCTCTACATCTTTTATTTTGACGTTGATGTATCTGTGCCCGCAGGTGATGGTTACGGCGTTGAACCACGCCATTATTCCATCTTCTTACCGAATAACGTGAGACAGAAAATCGGCAAGTTCGCGGTACCTAGCCCCGTGCATCTATATACTTCTCATTTTTGCAGTGAAAGAGATATCGGTGGGTTGATGTTCCACACGGAAAAATTTTCCAATTCTCAAGCAGATACTGTGTGCCACGGGAGAATAAATCCAAACATACGATCGCGTTAGATATAACCTGCACGCACGATTGGAATTTACTGAAATGTATACGTCACTTATTTTTTCTTTTTCTTTTTTTTTTTTTTTTTTTATCTTTCACGCGTTTTCCAGCAAGCTTGATTCACGTGACCCGCAAAAAGAAAACAAAAAAAGTGAAAAAGGAAAAAAAAAAGAAAATGTAGCAGTGTGTACGCGACACTAAATTATTACTCCTACACGCGTACCGTATACGGTGCGTGTATACCGTGTATGGCGGTCAGCTTCGAACATATCGAATGGGGGTTGCTGGGCTTATAAAGGGACGCAGACTATACCAATAGGTAGATTACGACTTGCTGTCAGAGTAATTCAGAACCACGAGCAGAGATTTTCGCACGGAACAAATACCAACGTATCCGGGAACAAAGTACACGTGTAGGTTTACATAGGTGTGGATATAGGTGTAGATGTATGGAGTCATGGAGAGAGAAAAGCTGAAAGGTAAAATTGAAACTTTTTTTTTACGTTGTTTTAAATATCGTCAATTTTTAGTCTCGGTTATCATCCGGTTGAAAACCAGGTAGAAATGGAGGTAACCTCGACTCGTAAGCTTATTAGGCGAGGTTATTATTTTTTTGTATTCTCTTTAATTACGTTTCGAGTAGCTGTTTTGTGTGTACTGGTCGTTGCTGGAGGAGAGACGCTCAGCGTAAATACAATTTCCAGATAATGCAAGGCAATTATACATGGTCGCACAATGAGCATCCCTATCTCGTGGGCCCCTCGCTCCCCTTACCCCAGGAAACTCCTGCCACCCTGCTGTAATTTATTTAACTTAACTGGAGTTATTTCGCAAAGTCTTCTAATAAATAAAAAGGCTAACAGTGAAATGAAACAGCGAATCGAGTTAAGCATTCAAGATAAATGAGTCGGTATTTTAGTATTCACCAAAGAACGAATAAATTTTACAAACCTCTATATATATATATAGCTGTAACGAGAAATGCAGCACAGTCTAAGGTCTCCTAGCTAAATATATATATATACAAATATGCATAGATATATAATAATAGCTGCGTGATGAACACATACAAATTACCTACGGGCTTATTAAGAATATACAACAACCCCCATGTGTGGCATTTCACTTTTATCATGAAATTTGTAGAATTTTCTTTTCCTTTCTTCTTCTTCTTCTTCTTCTTCTGGTTCTCCTTCTTATTCTTCTTCTTTTTCTTCTCATTCTCACGCATGTAGAGGAACCCCTACTGTATACC
The DNA here is from genome assembly GCA_943736025.1 of Tenthredo mesomela. Classification (NCBI taxonomy): domain Eukaryota; kingdom Metazoa; phylum Arthropoda; class Insecta; order Hymenoptera; family Tenthredinidae; genus Tenthredo; species Tenthredo mesomela. Next base: position 31,380,162 of record OX031015.1, on the reverse strand, counting down.
GTATGGGTGTATATCTATGAATCACCACTATCGCTATTCGGTATTATTATCAGAAATCTATACGACATCGGTTTCAGCTGCAGAGATTGAGAATATCACCTCTAAAGATATCACGTCGCGCCATGCGGACCCGGAAAACACGAAGGAAAAACCTCTAGACGACTGCTTATTCACATTTAGGCGAGCCAGTTCATTTACCGGGTGACGGCGCAGAACGAAGGAATGTCCCCTTGCCTCACCCCATCATGGGGGTACGGTTTCCTCTCGCTCGCGAATACGTCGGAAACACTAGCAAAGTTGGCCTCGAGGTCCTTTCCTAGACACTAAATCCCAGACGGCTATAGGAGAATACGTCTCATGACGTCACAGCGTTGAGCGGGCGGACCCGAATCGACGTTCAGCGCCGCGACGCCTGGACCGGAGCATCTCACCATGAGAGCTTGCGAGAAAATTTATTCCCTGTACCATTCTCCCACTTCTGAATCGCCCCGAAAAGAATCAAAGATCGTTTCGCGTACGGTTATATGGTATAAAACGATGGAATCCTCCACACTTTGCAAACCGTTATTCAGGCTTTATTCTCCCTGTTACATTATATGATACCGTAAAGCTTTTTCGAGGCGTTACTGACGTGTACCACTATTGTTAGTAGAGGGTTATACATTCGTAACTATCATATATATGTCCGTTCTGGTACCAGTCAGTGTTGAAACGTGACCGTTGGTTGTAGCGGGAGCAAGGTTGCCTAGCTAACTCTTCATCCTTGTTCTACACAGATAAGTTATTATTTTTCCTGGCTCCTAGAGCATTTGGATTCAAGCCACGCCCGATGAGAGAATAAAGCTGTTCACTTTTGATACCTACACGAAATCCATTGTAGAGGTGAACGCTATTGACAAAATGAATGATGGTTATACCCAGCTAACATCCCACCACCCCCTTAGCACTCATAAATCGTCTTTTATACAACATACCATTTCCACTATATACTACAGAGAGCAGTATATCCTTTTTTACATTATTCCCTAGAATGCTGAGGGTGCATGAGAAGCTGAAGCTCGAGTATTCGTCTTTTTTTTCTTCTTATTCTTATTCTTCTTCTTCTTCATCTTCATCTTCTTATTATCATCATCTGAATACAGTACGTCTACAATATATATACCTATACCTATACTCAACGTGAAATAAAAACAAATCATTAAATTATTTCATTTCCATTGTCGAATTGAGGATTGCCCCTTCAACGGTAGTCAGCCCACTGTAGACATCTGTACGTGGAATATAGATGAGAGAACCGGGTAGTCACGTGACATTATCAGTCGAGTCGCGTTAAGGGTTCCTTTGGTGTGTACTTTATACGTGGGTTTGTCGACCCGAATATATGGGTATGGAAAATGGTCCGGGTTCCGCAACCCTGGTTCCGTTTGTAGTGCACCCGTTGGTGACTTGTCGTAATTGACTACTTCACCCCGCGGTTTCACCGTTCCATCAACTTTGGAAATTTCATTATAAATTCAATGCCTAGACCTCGAATATGTGCGTGGAAATTGATCAACGCATGTCTCCTCATCCTTTTAACGCGAACAACTGCCTTGGAAGATCTTTGAATGTACAATACTATAAGCTCGAGCGAGAACTGGGAATTTCACTATTCTATATATCTATGGAAGTAAATACCTAGGTGTACACATACATATACCATGGTCATATCAACGCGGGTAATTCAAGATAAACTTTTCCCATAAAACGTAAGGCGCAACTTGACGAAACAAATGCACTAAACTGGCTCTATATTACTATATGCATACATATATACACATACAACTATTTTACGTTTTTGAAACGAGCTACGTGATATACCCTTATACCCGGCACTTGGTGTTTCATGTAAAAGACAACGGAGGGTAGTAAATACATAGCAGCATATTTCCAGTTACCATATTGTAGACGAGCTGAGTGAAATACAGATCAGAAGCGTAATGGGGTGCGATGATGTTTACGTCACCAAGCACCACCTCGACGATGCTAGGGGTGTTGGGGATACCCAGGGCGCAACGACCGTCGTTGGTGTCCGACGTTCGTCCCTTGGGCGCGGTTCATAGCTCGGTTGTCCTCGGTCGAAATGGTTCATATAGGATCATACTTGCAGGTCAACTTATCGTCAGCAATGGGACTCCAGCTATCGTGTAAAGGACGTAAGACTAGCACCTCTTTCAGATGCTGTTGATCTGCTAGTGTCATCGGTCCAAAGCCTCAAAGGAAAACAAGACTTGAAAAGCTACGCTCATCACGATTCCGTTGGTATCAAGTCGACCGAAGGCTTTGATCTGTTGGAATGAATTAACGAAATGAGCGTTACCAAGATGCAAAGATCCCACAAAGACCGTGGATATACACTGATAGAAGTGAAATTTATTCATATTATTTATACGCTGGATCAATTTACTATTCAAAAAGCATTGTGCAAACTAATCTACAACTTTCAGCTATTGTAACAAGTATGAATGTACACCTAAGTATAAGGTGTTCTCTTTCGTCGTAAAAGATCAAGTAACATGGGAAAATAATTTTTTCTTCTATTTTACAGCCGAATTGTGTTATTCAATGCTAAATGATCACAAAAGACATTCTTGAAAGTGAGACACATATAGTTTCGCATCGAAATGACAAATTTGAATGAACGGGATGCGTTAGGTTTCTTTGCTGAACTTGTAAGCATTGTTACATGTATCTAGATGAAATTTTGTTGAATCCAACTATATCCTACAAAGATGAATATTACCTAAGGAGACAAATAAGCCCCGTGAATAAATGGGTGAGAAAAAAGAATGAATACGCTGCTTAGCGCGAAACGGATAAGCCATAGTTGAAAATGGATGAAATGAATGAAAAGAATGAAACAAGACAAGTAGAAGAGAAATAATAAAAACGTCACAGGAACAATGGGTCTGAGGATAAACGTCATTTACTACTCTACTGTTATCCTTGAAATAGAAAACACCCTGCAGACACCTGGGAACAATGGGAAATCTTTTTAAAAAAATAATCATTTGTCATAAATGTAGGACGTTTGTGAGTGGACTTTTGCGTTACTTCTCGTTTGAAATATCAACGAAAGTTGTACCGCACGAGTGTATAAGTATATAGGAGACGGGGAAGGCAGTTGGCTCGAATAAATACAAATTCCTTCTAAAGTCGATGGATCAACTAGATACGTCTAGTAGAGTTCGATATTTACCCCATCCTCGGCGAAGTGCGAAATGCTGTTTGTTTCCTATTTCTGAAATAGCTCGCTTCTGCCACGTTTGCAACCTCCAGCAGCGCGCCGCTGGTGCCTCAACTTTGTTAACACGATTGTACGCGACACCTCCAATAGTCTATTACTTTACGAACGTCGCGAGGCGGTAGAAACTTCGGAAAGATATTTTTGTTAAAGAAAATTCCCTCAGACATTTGACACTATGGTTCATCGCGATCATTTCAACCAATTTCTTTCGGCGAAACGTGTCAGGGTAATGTCTCTCATTGATTCTATACGCTATTCTAACATACTCGAAATCACCGCAGAACTGTGTGCACAATTTACCGTCTCTTTGATCTCACAGTACTTTGCTATTTCCATTAACAATGTTAATTCACAAGGTGAAATGCTATGCTATACTCGCATTCCAACTACAATACACGTCTACTTCATTATAATGCGAAAGGATGTGTCCCTTTATACGTATTCATGACATTTATATAAAAATACTTGTTTCACTATACTGAATGTGAGACACGAGCCTCTCCAGAGACTAAGAAAGATGCAATTTATCTCTAGCACAGGGCTGTGCAGGTAGGTAATAGAAGATGTAAGAAAATTAGGAATCAGCCAAGGAACTAGCGTTCTCCAAATAAAATAAATTGCTTTTCCGAAGGTTCTTCAAGCTTCAAGCTTCTTTCAAAATCCGTTTAATATACCCAACGAATCCTTCGTCCTCATTCTTCTTGAAGCCAACCTGTTTATAAGAAGAAAAAAATTGCCAAGAAAATAGACGATACAGAAAAGCTGAAGATAATGTTAATAACAAAAAAATTTCTTAAACAAATTAGTCTGATTTTCAAATTGCGTTTCGTATCATTTATCATTTTCAATAAGAGGCTAACCGGCCAGATACGGTTAACATACATTTATATATATGGCTATACCATCCTACCTAGCTATTTACCTCTTGTTCCCGGTTATCCCTAGTATAGCCTATGACCAGAATCCACACAGATCTTCACCATACTCTAGACTCTAGAGAGATCTCTCGAACGTAGCTTGGGCCGTCGTCCTATTCGGCCCAGAGCCATTGACGATGCACAGTGAATTATAGCTGCTGGCGTAACTGGAGTCACGGACCAGAATGTGATAATTAATACGTGACTGTGATTTATCGCCAAAAGGGTATACCCTTTGGGGTTCTTACGTATCTTATTAATTAATTCCCAGCTAACTCGTTCCCGTTCCCGTATAAAGTAAGTCGCCTCTAGTTCGCAGTGTGATGAGTCAATGATGAAATTTTATTCTTTCAATTTGTAAAAGGAGAATCGAAAAAAATATCCCCTCCCGCGTCGCAGTTTCTCAGTCACGAATTTCACGATTGATTGGTAATTCCCGCGTATCCGGTGCTACGTTGAAAATTATATTGTCCCTTTTCCTGTGGGGGAAACTCTCGCCCTCTAGCAAAAATTTTCGTCTCTTTTTTTTTTTCCCTCTTTCTTTCTCTTCTTCTTTTTCTTTTTTACTTTCTTTTTTTCTCTTTTACACAGCTACCTGACGACACGTTATACCTATCTTATCTCATTCCTCATTCGCCTCTGCGAATTCGAAATTAGGAATGCCTCTCGCGATAATCTAAGGTACCGTGAACGTAGACTACAAATATTTTGTTACAACTGTAACTGAAACTTAGACATTTTCCCTCATTTCACCTCATATTAGGATAGTCGGAAATTATACCCATAGGGAATCATTAATGAAACGGATACCTAACCACCGTGTATGAAGCTACTTGCTCCGTATGAAAGCATATAACCATCAAAGGCTAAATAAACTTTACGCAGCCCGAGATGTCAGCCTCAGGACACAGGAGTTGGCTTTCTGATCATCATGTTTCGGTATATGTATCAGAGTACAAGAGCAAGGCTATACTCTGAAATGAATCTACCAAGACTCTAATCACATTGGAGATGTAGTTACCCTATGATTATTATTTACCTTGCAACCGCGTCTATATACCATCTACGATATTAGCTTTTCTTCATATGCTAGATTTTAGCACCGCCAACAGTCTCGTAGTACAGTTTCACTTCATTCTCTCTCTCTCTCTCTCTCTCTCTCTCTCTTTATCTTCGCCTTTCGTATGTGAGCTTTGTAATACAATGAGCATAAAAGCTGCATGGATTATAACGAGGGCAGAGGCTCACAATTGGATGGTAGTCATGTACCGTAGTCATATATACTCTTCCATAGCTCTTATATGAATCTAATAAAGTATAAAGTATGTGTATATAAAGCAAAGTTCAAAAATTCAGGATCACTTTTCAGCTTTCGACGTTTTTGAAAAATTTAATTTCTATTCTCTTTCTTTCTCTCTTTTTTCAGACCCTCTTTGAATAGCTTGTAGAATCTTTTTAAACGACCTGCGATTACATGGCTATCACGGACATTCAGGTATAGCGTAAATCTCTATCTGAACATCAATAAAAAATAATGACTACAAATATTTGCTAAAATCGTGTGAATTACGTAATAGATGGAATTTTCATCAAACGTATAATAGTTAATTAAAAATTCACACTTGAACTAGCTAGGACTTTTAAACAATCAAATCAGTGTCTAATTCAAACTAAAAATCGAACGACCATTAAAATTGTACCAAAATTGTGTGTGTGAGATTATTTACGCTCTTCTGTTTTTGTTTGGTGAAACCCTACGCGCAGATATCTAGATGCCTCGATTACAAATACTCTGCGGGATTAATTTAACCGGACGTTTAATTGTTCCATATCTATACGATCGGAAGACAGATTCACCGGTAACGATTCAATTAAAAACTTCGTAAATCGTGGTAGTAAATTTGATAAATAACTTCGCTCTACTGGTTCTTAATCAATTTACTCAAGATAGTTCCGACACAGAATCTCAGTTTTCCAACCATCGTTCAATTTTTCAACTTTTCGTCTAATTATTTAATTCGTTTTAGTTTTCTCTGATGCTTAAATGATTTTAACGTCTGAACTAAGTGATTTGCCATCGCCATGAAGACACTCTTGAGATTTTCTTCTACTACCTCTGGAGAATATTAAGTAAAAATTTTAATAAAATCGAAAGTATTAACCTATTGCATTTTCTTCATTACACAGCTTCGCACCTTTAATTAATCTAAATCACATATTATAGAGTGGGTGAAAAATTCGATAAGAAATTCATTTTCCATTGTAAAATTCTACATTCAATTACTAATAAACCTTTCAGTATGTGAAATTCAGTTTTCCGGTATGACTGTCAGTTGTTTCGAGTTCTACTGTATTGAAAACTCCCTGTGAATGAAAACTCCGGAAATTCAAAATTTCCTACCATCGAGACGGTGATAAAAATTTATAAAACAATGAATACATTGTTTGATTGTATTTCACAATAAGCACTAAATATGAAAAAAAATCAGCTCGCGAGTTGGGGTAGATTACCGAATGACATAATTTGGCGATCCGTATGATTTTTCTACTTCCAGAAATTTACTTATTTGAAAAAGGATCATTCGATCAGTGGGGCAAGATAATATGACGCGATGCAAGATATAAATTATTATCTTCCTCTTCGAGTCATTATATCGTTAATTTTCCAAAATCAAGACGAAAACAGTGACATCCTTGATTTTTCTCATTGAAGTTACGTTCAGGTAACATTGCGGTATTATATTTTCAGGTATAATCGGTCCTTCGATTCTAAATGAATGTGTTATTGATCATTGACACTTAGCTATCAGTTATACACATTGCAATGTTAATTATGTTAAAGTATAGCTCATTAGCTCCATAATATTTAAAGATTTTTGAAAACTACAAAGAATTGCCGGAAAATGTTATTAGGTTTTTTAAACTTCATTTTTTGCCCGATTTAATTGACGTTTTAGTTTTTCAAAAAATTAATTTTTAAAAATCAAGATTCAACCCAGCTTCTTATGTGAAAATCCATAACTTTGTTGTGAATAAATATTAAAATCTGAATGTTTGACTCAAAACATGAAAAAAATAATAAAAAACATCGACACTTGTTTCATGACGAATCACCGTAGAGTTTCGTTCATATTAACAATAGTCAGCAGAAATTGACGAGAAACGGAAACCAAAATCGACATGGCAACGCCTGCTCGATCAGCTGTTACTGAAAAATCTTATAATTCTTATATTGATGATAATTCCATAATTCTAATTAATAATTTAGAAATAAAAACAATGAATTTTAGGAATTGTTTAATTTTTATACACTCAACGACTTTAGCCGTATCTGATGAGCTGCCTTCAAAATGATGATACCAGGAAGCATCCGTTTCACGAGCAACGCACACTGGTGTCAATCACACAAAATCAACAGACAGCTCGAACTCGAATTTTTCCACATCACTACCTGTTATCTGGTTCACAATCAATATAATTGCATTGCATTGAGACAGATATTAAGCTCTGATCAAACACTCTGATCAGTGCGTCACGAACATACGTATACGTACTTTAGTTACGTACTCGGTAGGCAGGTGCCGAGAGCATAGCTTGTTGCGGACATTGGGCAGCATGCAGACACTGTTCATATATATGTGGTGTTTGGTTTGGTACATCACGAGTAACAACCGCAAAATACAAGGTACATCATCAGTAAATGAATTTGTTTGCTGAAATACCGCTGTTGTTTACAACCGGTTTATGTGAATGGATCAAACACTCAGCGACAACTTAACACTTAGAACGAGTGCCATCAGATCGTTGAAGTTTTTACTCGAAAACAACGAGAGAAGCTTCGTATTTAACTTATATATCGAGTTGATTTCTTTTAATGTATAATATATGGGGCATTCCATGCCAAATCGACCTTGTCCTGACCCTCGACCTATCAGATCTGGTCCACGATTTTTTTTTTTTTTTTTTTGTGATTCTTCTGACTCTAAATAGAAATCAAATTTTTTTTCAGATTTGTCAAAACAAATTTGAACGCGTCATGAATTTTCAAAGTTTTTTTTTTTTTTTTTTTCAACACCTCGATGGTCGTGATAGAAAAATCTGAAAAAATTCTCAAAAATTCTGTGTCAGAAATGACAATTTTTTAACCAAAATTCATAATGTCTGGAGTTTCGCTTGAACCTGTACTGTACGACCTGGACAACGGAAACTACGACGCGGACCGATCTGGACGACGAAGACGACGCCTAAATTGAAGCAATTCCAGAAAATCGTGAACATTTCAGTAAAAAGTTATGCAGAAATACTATTGAAAAAATAATCTTATCAAAATATCAATTGAAAATTGGGACGGCCCTGCCATAGTCACGTGGGAGCTCTGGGATTGGTTCAACGAGATCTTCCTTAGCTCGAAAACTAGAGGTCCAACGGATTTTTGGTGAAGAACTTTTGGTCTCAGAACTCATTGAAGAATCCACCCTGTCAAAGTGGCCCGATCAAACTGAATCACCCTGTATACATATATGGTCGTTTACATATTTCAAAGGAAAAAATATTGTGGCTGGTAAGTAACTGAATATTTCATGAAGTTACTTCATATACTTTTACTTTGTTACAAGTTTCACCGAAAGATTTCCTTCATATCGTATATAAGCACTATGAAGTACGTACACGACGTGCATATATGCCTGCAGGTTAGCAATTCAACACACGGTGTAGCCTGTTGTGTGCAGAATTCTGCAACTTCATATACCTTAATAACATTATACAAAATGTTGAATTTTATACGTATCATCGTAAAAAATTTCGCTTTAGATAAAATTGATGAAGGATCATTATGTAAAGTGAGCATTAATGAAAGTGCCATTCGATACGGATAATTCTCATTCATGTATATTTCAATTTTATTATCAATTTTTATTTCATTTTTTTGTGGTATTCGTGACAATCTGTACTAAGTATATGTGGTACTTAAATTTAGTCCTGAGGTCCTACGGCCCAAAATGCGGTCAATGAATGTATTCAATTATATGATAATGAATCCATTCTCAAAAATGAGGAGGTTACGCCAAATTGAATACTGCGTTTTTCAGTTTTTTCACAAACTGTGTGAAATGAAGAGACCGGTACAATTTAGTGCAAATTCGAAATTCATATCTTTCGAACTTGACGATGCTACTTCACGACCTTATACAACACACTGATTTTTTCTCGTACAATTTATCCACTGCTACATATATCTATCTATTTTTGAATACTATTAATTCAGTTGAGTAAAGGGGTAGGAAAAAAAATTGAAACAATTAGGAAATGCTCAGCATCCTGGGCTGTGTATCGAACCGAAGAAACTATATCGGCTCATAACGTTAGCGATAATGACTATTGGTACATAGAGACGCTAATCACCTCATTTTTCGATATCGTTTTTTTTTTTTTTTTTTTTTTTATCTTTCTTTTTTTCCGTTATTCTATTTCACCATGATAATCACGTAAAATTGGTGCTAGCTAAATTTCAAGTTGTGAACGTGTTGCGCGAATTCACCGAGCTTCGTGTTTAAACTTGAGTTCATTTTTGTTTGCTTTTACCTTGTTCGGCGCTGTGGCTGAAAAAGTAAATTGCGGTTTAAATTGAATGGCCAACCTCGGGGCTTAACGGCTTAATCTCCTATTCAAAGAAAATACCCAACGTTACAATATGGTAGGAGTTATGGAAAATATATTTTTTTTGTCTGCTTTTTTGGTATCATCGATCAGTGGTTTTTTGGAATCGAGATAAATGTACTGCATAACAACATCAGCGAGTGAAAGATCAAAGTCGACTCGGTTTATTTTTTTCTTTTTTGAGTGGAACTGATCATCGATAACGAAATTGAAAAGGTTAAATCGAGGATACATACAACATATATGGGTATAATACGATTTTCATTTAAATTTTAAAACGCCTTTCACTCTTGTAGAGTTTGGTTGACAGGGGGCGCCGAAGTTAAACTAGAGTTAAAGTCTATAGACCGAGATCAGAGCTAAACTTTACCGGAAGAATGAATATACTTTGGGTTGTCAAATATTTTCTAAATGAAAATGACGTCGAAGCTTAAACGCAACGTAACACAACCCATCGATATTTCTATTTAAGTTTTCTAACTTTAATCATTCTCTCAAACATATAGGTACCTACCTATAGATACGAATCGTTATACACATAAAGGACATACTGCATCACATTGAGGTACTAACGTTAAGTGAAAATATTATATAGAGGTATGCGGTGATTCATTGAAATGAAAACTTTTTTGTTATTACTATATAGATATCTGACAGAAAAATATCGGGGCTGCGGTATGTTCCGCAATTTATTTTAGTTGAAACAGTACACGCAGTAAAATACCCTCTTTGATACTGCTGCATAACGCTTGTTATAGTGGTTTCTTTGCAGTGTTTCACGATTACCTAACTATATATACCTACACATTGCGGATAAAATATTTCTAGATACCACGCGAGTAACGATTGTAAAATAACTGTAACCACAGTTTTCTACCCGAGACACACATTTGCATAATTTTGTCAGAAACAAGTCTGCTAGATATTATGAGCTTGTGAAATCCAGAAACCTGGAGAATGAATTTCATATTTTTATACGAATACGTAGAGGTAAAATTTTATAGTACACTGCAGAATTCATTCAACTATTTTCTACTCTGTGCGAGTCGCTATTGTCAAATTGTTCAATATTTTCACCAAACTTGGCTTGATATGTTCCTGTTCCACCGTAGTCACTATAATTCCAACTTTAGTTTACTGATGAATATTTCATATTCTCGTTATTTGACGCATTAAAAATTGCAACAACCTCATAGTCACCTGAAAAATAAAAAAACAATATGGACATTTTTTCCAAAACATAGGAGACAAAAAAAAAAAAAAAATTACAAATCAAAATCCTATATAATGAATACCTACATCATTAAATAGTCTTCTTCTATATCTTTCTTCGAAGTCAGTTGTCTGGAATCTGGAACGAATTTTATATTTGTTTGAAATTTCAAGGCATTCCCCTGGGGTCATGGATTAAGGTAGATTGGTTATTATCCTGGATCTTAACATCCGAATATACTTTATGCGATATCGTAAAATCTACGGAAGTAAAACCGCAAAGTCTTCGAGGACTGAAAGTTATATAGACTATATATAATCTTATTTGAAATGCGTACGGATCTACTTACATCTATGTACCTAGATGTCCCGCAAACCACCTGATTCACATGTGTGACGTTCATGATGGCTAAACCAAAGCTAAAACAAGGCAACTTGTCGCAACGATAGCTTTTCCATGACGTAAGTTTCAGCTGTTTTCGGAGAGATGTAACGTCAGAAAATGCCAGTAACAGTGACAAAGCTTCGTACGAGTACTCGGGATGGGAGGTAGTGAGTATATATACGTACATACGTGTGTCTATGTATATAATACACATATATGTGCAAAAGACAATCCAGTTTCTGGAGGAACAATATGGGTCACGTCTCCTTGCTATCTCTTTAGTTTTCCTACTCCAGCTCTAATATTCTTTTCTCCTCGAGATAGGAGTATGAGAATGTTGTGACAAAAAGCAAAAAGAAAAGAAAAAGGACCTCCGGACACACACCCGGAAAAAGAGAAGAAAAAAAAAAAAGAGAGACCAGACAAAAAAGAGAAAGAAAAAAAAAGAATAGATGTAAGCAAAAAGAAAGAAGAAAAGCAAAACCAAAAGACAAAAAATAAATTCAATCATAGGAGTTATTCATGAAATTCAACCTTTCCTTTATACATTGCGCTCACTCCGTCATCTAGTCGAATGCGGTCTTATCTAAAACTGATCTCTTCTGTTTCGAGGCATTGTTCACCTCTTTATTGTTTTCCTTTCCGAGGACTTCTCGTTCAGTCGTGGACGGAGCATGTTTCTTCTTAACTTGGGCAACAAAGTGCCGGAAGTAACCGATAGATATACCACCATTCCACGAACACTGAGCTGAGAGTATACTTTACACAACTAAATAACTATATATATATATATATATATATATATTTTATATACATACTACATACGAGTATGCGTATATATATATATTCATCCTTGGCGGATGGTCAATATACCCTCTACAGCTACCCTATCTACCAAAACTCGTTGAATTTGTTTTTTGGCTTTAAGCGGGTCGAAATTCGCTCGAGTGAACGCGGCTGCTCCACCGGCGCGTTCTTGCTCCTCAATTACTAATTACTAATTACTACGTTTGGCTTACTAGACTCTGCAGACGATATAAATTTCTTTTAGTTAAACTGCGAGAGCTGACTCTGGTACCCGTCACGTCACACCCATTCCTTTAAGCTCTCTATACTTATATTAACTCGAAACTCAAAAGACCGAGACGTGAAAAACACAATTGGATATACTATTTCCGCAATGTATTGTGTAACTAAGTTCAAATTTCACAAGTTCCTATCTGCACTCACCGGATCACAGAGTGCACAGGGGCAATAAGGCTGCCTTTGTTCACTGGGAACTCTGCTCAAGTGAAATTTGACCGATGCGATAACGTGCATAGCTAGTACACAGATACCTACATATGTATATATATGTATATACATACGATTTTTCGCTTTACTACCACACTGTTTACAATGTTTGAAATTGTAGCTAGTTCCGATGTGAGTAAGGCTGGTTATTGCCGGATTCCTTCTATTCGTATAGCTATAGTTGGAACCAACGTCGAAAAAGTTTCAAGCTCCTACATCATTGCTGTTGCAGTTTCGCCAGTGCTTATACGGCGAAAAACATGGGGTTGGCTACCAAAACCCACTCAACACTTTCAAAGCCCGATAAAACTCTGGTCCATCTATAGTGACGTCATTGGATGAATTTTTCAGACGTTTAATAAAAATTTAGCGTAAAGAAAAGAGGGATGTATGTACACATCCTTTATATATATATATATATATATATATATATATATATATATATATATATATATATATATATATATCCCTATTTCACATGGGATGGGAAGCAACTCGCAGCTGAGCAGGTCAAGTTTTGTAATTTATCGTCCCTCATATATATATACTATAGTTCGTGCAATTTTTCTCTCGATATCTTCGGTTTCCTATATATATAAGCTTAATATGGTATAAAACGTATAGTCAATGCAATTGCAATGAATCGAGAAAATATAAAAAATAAAAACTGCTTTATTTTCACGTCGAAAACACAACTTGGCATTAACCTGCGGATCGTTAAACCAATTTTAATGAAATATAATTGGAGTTAAAAAATGCGGATATTTCTGAACGAATGACGTTTGTATATTTCTATTTATTTATAAATTTTATAATATTTGTTCGTCAGAAGGTTCGCTGAGTTCGTTATTTTTATTTTTCTTCTTCTTCTTCTTCTTCTTCTTCTTCTTCTACAGGTTTCGAAGAAACTAAATCGACGTTGACAGACGCTCGGCGTCTGCGTTTACTTCTATGACAAGAAACTCCTCGGCTATAACAATCACATGCTTCGGAGCGCAGAGCTTTCGGTTTTCCCACTCGAAATACATTGAATTGTTTACTCGCCTTTGTATACTATTCGCTGTACGGTTATTATCAATGGCTCGATCGAAATACTAAAAACACCCCCTGCGGTTTCTACAAATTTCTTACCTTTCACCCCTTGCAGAATTTCAAGTAATAACTAATAACGGGCATAGTTTTGAGCACGCATCTTATGCCTTGACCCTAAACCGATGAATCCGTCAGTAAGAAAGCGATGCTCATCAATACAGGAGCGTGCGGAGCCATGATTAAAGTCTAATCGAGACCCGGCTTCCTTATCCTAAGGAGTATTGTGCTGGTATACAAGGTCGGCGACTTACGAAATTTCAGAGTGTGGAGTAATTCAGGTGACGGGGTGGAGAGGGGGGCGGGGGGGGGGGCGCACCCACAACATTTTTACTCAAAGTTCAATTAAGTAGTTTTTCCGAAGTGCGATAGTCCGAATATTGTTTTTCAGGATAAACGTATTCATCAATATGGTCGAGATTTGAATCTGCTAGGGGGCTCGCAAGTGTTGATTTCCCTATAGGCAAATATAATGTGGTTATTTTCGGAAAATTTTGTATACCTGTTTTTATCAAGAGATTTTCAAAATACATTAAAAAATTTTAATTTTGAAACAAGGCCTTTAGGGTGTGGAATATCCACACGCTGGGCATTCAGGGTGTGGAGTGCTCCACACCATCCACACAAAAGTCGCCAGCGCTGCTGGTATACGAGGGCGGATAAACGGCGAATCGATTAGCCCTCGTTGAAAATTATGGGTACATAGAAATATGTATATTATACCTATACCTATGTATAGTCATTAGGGTGGGCCAAAAAAAACTTTTAATTTTTTTTTCTTTAGTTACCATGAAAATATTGCTCAAGATGATGAAAAAAAAGTCCTCTGAAAATTTGAGCTCTTAATATCAATATTAAGAGGTGCCGAATCGCGATTTTTGATTTCCCATTTAAATAACACAGGAAATTTTTTTTTTTTTATTTGGAATTTTATTCCGTTCCAACGAATCATCGTGTTATAAAAATCAATACATATTCTTGTAGGAAATTAAACGATCTCCAAAAAAGGTCTGATGTAATTTTTCGCTAAGTTCACTCGTTTCAAAGTTATTCAAGGTTAAAGTTCAACCTCAAACGGTATATGACGACTTTTTTTTCGACTGAGCGAAAAATCACATCAGACCTTTTTTGGAGATCGTTTAATTTCCTACAAGAATATGTATTGATTTTTATAACACGATGATTCGTTGGAACGGAATAAAATTCCAAATAAAAAAAAAAAAATTTCCTGTGTTATTTAAATGGGAAATCAAAAATCGCGATTCGGCACCTCTTAATATTGATATTAAGAGCTCAAATTTTCAGAGGACTTTTTTTTCATCATCTTGAGCAATATTTTCATGGTAACTAAAGAAAAAAAAATTAAAAGTTTTTTTTGGCCCACCCTAATAGTCATAATGGGAGGGGATATATTTACACCATTTTTTACCCTACCGCATTATTATGCCCAAGGTTTACATCACGCGGTTGTAATAAATAAAATTAAAAGTCATCCTTCACCTTCCGATTAATTTTTCGAATTCGAATTTGGATTACATATATGTGAACGACTGGGTTGGAATCTCGAGTATACCTAGTCGGTGCGCCAATTCGGGAGAAAAGTTTATTGACTAATTACCCAATTACTCGAATATCTCGCTTGCTTGAGCCACGTTCTTGAGTGTTATATCACTTCCCCTGCACATACCTACCGAAAAGACTGAGGTAGGTAACTGCACGCCACGAGGCACCCTATTCTCATCTCTCAACCGACTTCTTTTTTTCTTTGATTTTTATTATTTTTCTCTCTCTCTCTCTTCTAATTTCAATAACCAGAATAATTATTCATTCGGATATACATGAACCTATTGAACAATTTCTTTGTGACGAAGAAAATTTCACTCATCAGATTAATAACCAAGTTCCCAGCTTGAGCCAATCAATCTATTTTCTGAAATAACGTTTCAAATATCGCTGGGGTTTTTCGATGGATCAAATTGTTGCCTGTAACAAATAAATATCGCGATAGATTTACATGGAAATAAATGATTTTTTTTTTTTTTCCCCGGAAAGACATTATAGTGAAGAAAGAAAGACTGTGAAAAATGATTTCCTCAGAAAAAAAGTAAGTGAAAAAATGAATTGAATGAAAATTTTTTTGGGTTCGTGACGGTTTGTCGACTTGGCATGAAATGCCCCGTATGGTATGTGTATAGAACATGTATATATATCAAGTTGCCGGCAGCAATTTCCTTTTCCCCTAAAGAGCTTTAGCATAGATGTTCACGGTACGCCTATGGGCATGACGTTTTTATGCGCGGACCTCTTT
The DNA here is from genome assembly GCA_943736025.1 of Tenthredo mesomela. Classification (NCBI taxonomy): domain Eukaryota; kingdom Metazoa; phylum Arthropoda; class Insecta; order Hymenoptera; family Tenthredinidae; genus Tenthredo; species Tenthredo mesomela. Next base: position 31,364,014 of record OX031015.1, on the reverse strand, counting down.
ACTGTTATGCCAGGAAACATGAAAATTGTCGGAAGGCAACTGCCTGGAGGAAAATTTTACGCGATACGTCCTTAATAAGATACCGAAGAGTCCCATATCGTTGGCTAAAACAAAAATCACGAGTCTTCAGGAGGCAAGGTCGCGTTATGTATATATCAGGCTATGTGGGAGAGAAAACACTCAGGCTGAGATAGAGCGAGTATGAGAAGCGCAAATGGAGAGAGAAGAAGAAAAGAGAGAAATGAGAGAGGGTGAGATGGCAGGGAGATCGATGGAGGGTGACGTCGAGGGTGAGGTTGAGGGTGAAGGTGAGGGTGTGATTTTCTAAGGCGTCCTGACTAATTATTACCGGAATGCTATCGAGGGTTGGTTGCCGGTGTTTTCGCATTTTTTCGATAACACCCTGAACCCGGATGACAGGGCTCTCATCGTATATAAGAGAGAGAGGGAGAGAGAGATTCGTAATTTTTTAAATTATCGGTGTCCCCGTGAAGATCTCGGTATCATTATCAGTCGAATATATTTCATGGCTCGAATTTCCCCCGCAGCTAATATTTCTCATAAGCTGTATATATATACATAGTATATGTGTGTATGTGCTTATTAAATTTAGAGTATAACGAGAATCATGTTTACGAGTTTTGGTAGAGTCGGATGCTTAACGCTCGAGTTATTTATAAGCCGTTCACGTTTGGGCCGTTTATGGCGGAACTTTTACGACCCCCACGTTTTTAAATGGTCAAATTTTTCCCAACACGATTCCATTTCAACTTCGATACATATCCTGCAAGAATTCGGAGGCAAAACTTGGCTAATCTTTTGGACCAACCGAGGAATGACGTAAGGCAAATGAGGAAACGCCCTTAGAAATGTTTCATTCTCTTGCTAAAGGCGAGGCGAGGCGTTCGAAATGGGAATTAATTAAATTAATGATCAGTCAAAAGCTGTAGCCTTATTCACGATTTTTTTTTTAAATACGTTGCGATGAAGTATAATGTCGTCATGGTGACCACCTCGGTGGTATATGGCGCATTGCCACCCTTGCTTCAACAGGCCGATAAATTGCAAACACGAATGTGTTGCCGTGGATCATCTTATAAGCCATATGTTACAATTTATGCCCATCAGATGCTCGGAGGTATATATATATACTTTTCCCCTAGCTGTGGTTATATCCACCACGTTTACGCCTACCATACGCGTACATAGCAACGTTTTCCGTGGTGAAAGAAAAAAAAAAAGAAAAAAAAATAAGAAATCTTATTTATACATGTGCTTCTTATATACAATATACGTATGATACAAAGGTCGTTTCTCCACGTGTTTCGGTTTTTTTTTACCCTCGACAAATCAGCGTCTAAGTATCTACTTATGAGCTAGAACATACAGGCCATTGGATTTTGATTTAACCATCAAATAAATTACAATTTTCTTTCGCTTATGAAATATTGCTACATAATACATAAAAGTTCAAGGCGACGAAAATCATTCCCTTTTCTGTCATTTGAATTAAAGAAAATCGTAAGTGCAAAAATGGAAATCCTTTAAGATTTACACAAGCCACCCCAAGACGAAAGTACAGAATTTGTTCTTGCTGGTATTGCATCTGACATTTTATCAAGATTGGCATGTACTAAGGGAAAGAAGTACGGTGAATTCAGAAAGAAAATGTATTTTCATAAATTACGAGCAAGCTATATAGAGCTTTTCAAAATGGTTGCCCGCCGCGGACGTCGCGTCGTCAAACGATGTGTATACTTTGCTCATTATCCAAGTTTACGTAGTCTTGAGTGGAGAGAACTTTGCCATGGCCCATTCTTAATGCTTGACAGAACACGAAAAATTTAATCGGCACTTAGTCTCATGCGTGAATAAAAATGTGCTTTAAAAAGAAGAAAAAAAAAAGAAAGAAAATGTAAAGAAAAATAAACTGCAATTTCTCATCTTTTGCGACGCTGATATATCCTCACGACCACCGGACGGAACAATTTCGCACACAATTCCCTCCACCTACCTGCAATCACTCATCCAAGGTTACATCGGAAATACCAAATACATCGCACTGCTCTTACAACAATTGTAAAAGCTGAAGGCGAACAGTCGTTCTCTTAATCTACAGGGGCAGGCCGACTCAACTCAGAAAATATAAAAATCGGAAGGGTAGCCATTATGTACTAGCATGGTAGCATCCACCCTCTGAGAACTTGATCCACTTAATGTGGCCACCGTGTGGGATCAACGTCACTACTCGATGATTAATACTACTGATTTTTATCAAACGTTTCAATTCAAAATAAAATTGAAATCATAATTTCAAATTTGTTCCAATGACCATCGTTTGATCTGAAAATGTAGTAACACAATATTGATAAATAGTAATAAAACTATAGTGAACTTTACGCTTGTGTGAAGAGTTTGGAGTTTTGTGAAGATTTTTTTAAGTGAAACGCCCCATGTTGTGCACTTACCGTTCTCAACTATTGAGCTTTCATCTGCCTTTGACTCGGTTGAAACTTAAATTTGACAAAGGAGGTGTCACGAGGCTGACCGTTAGATCGATGTTCGGCAGTATATTGTGTCTCTGAGACGAGCTGACTTTACCTGCCACAGAGTTGGATGGCTTTCGGCTTCACGGCGAACCCTGCCTTGTATTTTGACATTAATCAACTTTCCCTGTCAAAGTCTGAGTCTATCGCTCTTCGGTGACAGTACATATACAGGGTGTTTACTCTCCACCGTGCTCCATTTAGATTCAAGTGCTAATTCCGACCATGACCCAGCTCCATTCAAAATGACCAAAAATTTTGTGAATTTTCAGACAATTTTACACATTGCTATATATATATGTACAAAATTTTCCCTTTCGTTATTTTCACCAAAAATTTTCTCACACTATTATACAATTATATTATATCTACGCAAAGTCATGGTGAATATTAACACATAAATTCTGATGGTGTGCGTTGAGGGTGAACACCCCGTATATATATATAAATAGGAGTCTGTATATATGGGTGTGTATGTGTGTGTGTGTGTATACCTGAAATTGTCGACAGTAGCTTATCGCTGAGAATTGATTACATGTTGAAAGCTTTCTCGATGTACAAACTGACTCCATCGTTCTTTTTAGGTCTCGCTCTCTTTCGCCATACAACCAATTAACAGCGATCGATCGCTGGTAGAAATATTCTCGTCTCTGCCAAAAAAAAAAAAAGAGAGAGAGAGAGAAAGAAAAAAACAAGAAAAACAGAAAAAGAGGTAGAATGAAAAAAAAAAAGAAAAAAAAACGAAGAGAGAAAAAAAAAAGAAAAATCGCTGTAGTAATTAGCAGTGGATCATTGCGGATAGCAGGAAACGTTTGTCTTTTGAATTTTTGAGTCCTCGAACAGAACATTCTTGTTTTACATTTTTATACTCGGTAGAAAACCGGGTAGGTAGGTATAGCTTGTATCACGTACTTTATTTTATTTTATTTTATTTTATTTTACATCATTAGCAAAACGGGGGTGTCGGTTGATTGGGATCGTTTCTCTTACACCAGCTACAAGCGATCGTGAAAATTGTAAAAAGATTCATGGAGTGTGGATCGTCGACGATTTTGTCGCAAACCCTGATCACGTGGTCAAGATAACGCCGATATCGGACGTGTCATAGGAATTTTTATCGTTGTTTTATATCGTGAATACAAATGGATATATTTTTTTTTTTTTTTTTTTTTTTCCCCCGAACCGTCAAACAGCAGTTTGTGCGTATGCGCGGTAAATTTGTGATCAGTCCACGCGCTGGACCCCATATAGAGAATTAATTTATTATTTATTAAGAATCTCTCAACTAATAATATTCAAAAGCGTCAGAAGGAACAAAAAAAAAAAAAAAGTATATATAGAGTGAATAAAATATTTCCCAACAATTATTAGACGTAAATTCTGAACGATTATTTACGTCTATAGATATAAAATATACCTGATTCGATTATCTATTTTCTTTCCACGGTATAAAGGAAGTGGCTTTGCGCCTCGATGAGTAAAGGTATATTAAGAAGCATGACTGAAAGCCTAATCTTCCGACGTCCTCTTGTCAGAGTTATTACCTCTAGAGCGAAATTCTTATTTTTTTTTTTTTCCTTTTTTTTCCTTTTTTTTTTTTTTTTTTATCAGTTTCTTTGCCCTAAAAGTCGGTTCTTTCCCCACGGGATATACGCGCACCTATACTAGTCTGAGCTTTAGCGAATGAGCTTCCATTTTAGTCAAGTAGTACACAGCCAATGTACTATACCAAAGGCGTTCGCACCAGTCAGCGCCACATCACGCGTATTCGAGGCCTTCGGCTCTTACGTGTCTATAACTAGTGCGGTAATGTAAACTGGTGTTAGTAGATATACGTCCGTAGGATCCTTACCACAAATTCATGTGAATCCAAAATCCCCAGTATTCTCCTGCCTAGCAATGAGCTCGACTCGGTTTGCACAAAGTCTGACGAATGACAAATTCAAATGCTTACCTAGGCGCTGTAACGTGGGGAATTAATATTGTCTTATCCAGGTTGTATCCATATATACTAGTAGAGTTTAACACGTCACGTGTTATGTACACACATGCATATACATGAATACATAGTATACTCATGTATATGTAATTTACATGTAAAATACATGCGAGGATGGATCATATCTCTATTATATATACCATATAGAGTACCAGTGCATATACAGCATATATATATGTATTACATATGTCTTGTTTCTTCCTTTATCCGCGCTTAAACGTCGAGTTGAATTTTGGCACGAAAGTCGTAACCGATTTGCTCTCGATGCCAATACGCTACCCGACAATAGGATTTGAGCTTGGTAGAGTGTAAAAATAATAAAGGTCCGTTGAACTTAAAACTCAAGCAGTTTCAAATTTCGAAAGAACTCCAATTTCCCGTTCTCAATGCGTCGAGCTCACCTATATACCTACCTATTTCTATATATATGTATATCTACCTATCCTCCATACAAAAACTTTATATAAGCTATTATTTTTATTCATTTTCATTATAATATACCAAAATATTATCAATAATGCAAATATCTGCGAGTTACTTGTCTCCGAATTAGGATTCCGGCTTCGGAAAAAATACCGATATTTGAAATAACGACTTCAATTAGTTTATCGGCGAAGCAATTGTTCTGCACTTGGATCGGTACATAATAATTCTCTTCCGAATGATTACGGTGATTGCGCAGTACCGAAATTTTTCTCACTTTTTTTCCGAATTTAGTTCATTGTTCCACAAATCCCGTAAAATTATCGTCTGGCATATATACAATGGGCGCAGTAATCTATAATAACGATTTAATCACTCTGTACTTTTTGGAGGGTTTCAATTTCAGCCAATATGCATTCCTGAAGCGGACAGAAATCAGTCAAAATTAGTTTCAAATGAACAATCTGCGTCGATATATGTACCCACTAGGTACGTAGAATATATATCTAGACAACTTTTTACCCTCGATGACAGACATATATACGTTCGACAATAGACTGTTGCTAATGACAATAACGTTGAATTTATTAAATACACCGACAAATGATAGAATTAATTAGGATAGGATCTCTGCTCAGTGAATTCCTGCTGGCAATGGTCCAGTAAACAAGTAGGTATTGATTCAGATGGTGGGCAAAACTGGCGGAGGGGATGCCAGCAGGGGTTGCTCGCATTAACTGGCTGTCCCACGTATTTATCCGCAAATTTATATATCTTTGTACATGTGTACCGTTCCGTTCCATTCGACGAACATGCTGTTGGACAAAAGTTTCGCAAGTTAAATATGCCAAACACGTGTTCACGTCAATCGCTCGGATTACGATAACCGTACACAGAAATTCAACCGAAAATCAAAGGATTTCAAAGCCCCACAATAAAATTTCTCTCATATCTATACATCCATATATATTTATGCATATATACACAATATATACATATATATATATACGATACCGGAAAAATTGCCGATGTTTTTTTAAGTTCTCATTCAGAATCCATCAATAATGTAAATGTCGATACGTGTCCGTGAATTTGTTCGAATTATCTCTTGGGACTTGACTTCGGACGTGATAATATAACTATATATGGACGAGGCAACGTGAAAAATATCAGTCAGAATTGAGGTATTTTTGACAAATTTTACCTGTCGGTATCTAGTCTTAGGGGAGTTTGATTTTTTTGACAAATATTTCAGTAGTTTTGTTCGTTTTTTTTTTTTTTTTTTTTAAGGTTTGGTCAAATTATTTGCAATGCAAAATAAATTATAACTCTGACGTGCGAATGCTGCAATTTTGACGACGAGAAATTTATACTGCAGTGATTTATTATTTCTAAAATTGTTTATTTGTAACGATTTGTTATTCGATCGTTTACTCAGAAGACAAATTTTATTTACTTTTCGAATCACCGAGAGAGTCGCGTATCGAGTCGGAGAAAATCTCCAACCTATCGCAACTAAGAATAAAATCAATTACTAATTTCTGAAAAATCGAATACGATGCAATCGCCACGCAACGGTGCAGATCTTTCAGAAGACAAACGCATATATATATAATCAGTTTTATTTTTCAAACTCTACGTCATTAAATTTCATTCATATCTTACGAATTAAGGCACAAATTTTTTTTATTCTTATATACTTTTTCAGAACTTTTAATTGTATGAATAAAAAGAAGATAGTCCCCGTATAGCTCCGATATTAATACAGAGTAATTATTTCTTTCAAAAGAAGTCGTGCAAAAATTTCTTTTTTTTATTGCAAATAAGTTTCTGAAATATGTTAAAAAAATCGCTGAACTATATATTCCAAAGAAAGTATAGAACTCCTTGACCACCGATATGTAAGTAAATGAAAAATAAATATCTAAACAGCTGGCTGATTCTTTTCAGGTTGAATATCCCCTACACGAAATACGCACAGACACTAGGCACTTTTTCTACTAATCACCCCAACTTTTGACCCTTTTTACGATCCCATACATCTTTTAATGGGGCTACTTCGTTCGCTCATTCGCTCGCCCGTTCGTTCGTTCGTTGCCGAAGCTGAGTGATGTATTTGAATAGAGGGGCCCCAGTAGGTATATATACCAATATATATGTACCTATATAGATATATATTATTGGTATTGGTTTCGCGATGGTGCTTCCCATTTGAATGCTAGGTAATTCAACGATCCGTATGGGAAAACTGTTTTTTTTTTTTTTTTTATTTATTTTTTTATTCCTTTTTTTCTGTAGCTAATTCACAAGTATATATATATAAGTTCGGTACATAGGTATTTATATGATCGCAAAATTTACAGGTTTACACTACGTCTATCAAAATTTTATGTGATATCATATAGAGAGAGAGAGAGAATGGAAAAAAAAACATGACATGACAGAAGAGTATGTTTGCACGTAGTAAAGAGTTGTCCGGTTATTCTGCAGACAAGTAAAGAAAAATTCTGGAAACTTGAATCGGTGCTAAAATTCACTGTGTATCACACATTTATTTTGTTTGTATAGTTGTGTAACGTATAATATACGTATATGTGTATATAATATGTATAGACAGAGTTACTCAGGTTGTATTGTATTATTCTCTGGACTAGCTCTATATTTTCTGAAATTTTCTTCCTTTTAGCAAGTTGGACTCTGCCCAAACTTTGTCTTCAGCTAGCCTAACTTCCGTCTTGACGAGATGAATGAGCTCCGTCCCTTGCTTCCGCCCATGTGCTTTTTCCCTAAGCTAGTCCGAAGTTACTTATAAGTTATGTTTTCGAGTGAACTTCGCTGGCACTGCGGAATTTCGAAACTTTGATATTCAATAACTCTGGTTCCTCATTCTTCAGCCTTTTATAGAAAAAGCTCTATCTTTGCTTCCCCGCTTCTCTGGTTTCTACACTTTTACACTTTTATACTACTCCGATTCTACAGTTTCTTTTGCTTTATATATTTTTTTTTTTTTTTCCCTTTTTACTTCTCATCTCGCTCTCTTCATTCTGTATCTCCTTCTTCCTCTGGTGCGCCATAGGTGACCGTCTTCAGGTCCGTGGTCGATGTCCTCGGCCTCAGGCACCTGGGGGTGAGGCACGTGACGAACGTCGAAGCAACGTAGCCGACGACGACGACGACGACGACGACGAGGACAAGAACGAGGACGAGGACGAAAGAAATTAAATTTGTCAAAGAGAAATTTTATCCGAACGCTTTTCATGCGGTTAGAAGAATCACAATACTTCGTCAAGAAGTCACGTCTGCGCATAGGCATAATGGAATCGCAATCAATGTGCAATCAAGTGGAATCAACATAAGAGGGACGTCCAAGGGGTGATGAATTTACCGAATACTTCCACCAGTTCTACCATCGACACTTTCAACGCCGCTATCTTCCACGAAAGAAAAGAGGAAAATCCCACCTCATGTACTATACATACATATTTACCAGTCGCTATGGCGGGTATATAATATACATAGAGATAGACGTCTGCGTAGTACAATGGCTACACAGGATACTAGACAAATATATATACTATGATATACTAGAGACGTGTTTAAAAGAAAAAAGTTCTGTGTTGATATAATTTCTTGTTTGAAGATCTCACCCCATGAAAAATGTCGAATAATGAAATACGAGCGCTACCGTTTTTTCATTAATTTAAAAAAGTTTGCGACGAAATAGAAAATCGTCGAATGATTGGGAAAGACATTAGAAATTCTTTTCTGCTTAATGTTTTTGGTAAAAATTATTAGATTCAAGCTAATTTTTACCAATAATTTCGTCAATGAATTTGAAAACGTTGTGGCAAAAAGAAGGAATGATTTTGAAGAAGAAATTTCAGGCTTTCCGACACTTTCCATCGATTGTTCTCGCAATTTTTCATCGGAAAGAAATATGCGATTGAATCTCACGACACGTCATGTCACGCGTTACTTGAATTGGAAAAAGACAATTTGATTTAGGCATCTCTTAAAAATTTATACCAAAGCTGTCTAGATTTTGGTTGGCTTAATCTCGTAGACTAAAATCAATGGAGTGATTTTTTTTTTTTTTTTTGTTTTCAAAGACTCTCGTGCAAAAATTATACACTGTATATTTTCAGAATCATATAATATACGTACAATGCGGATATTTTGAATGAAGGTACTTAATTTTATCCGCCACTGCAGCAGAAAACATATTTTATAAAGAAGCTTGAAGTGGGGAAGAGAAGGTACTTCAATTATCCATTTGCTTGGGGCTACTGGAAGTCTTAAAACAATCTTAAGTAGTCTGATCGTTACTTTATTCTTTCCCCTTTTTTTGTATTTTTTTTTTTTTTTTTTTTTCTTTTCTTCTTATGTTCATTCTTTCATTTTTTGTTGCAAAAGCTCTTTTGTTCCTTTGAAGTAAACGTAAATGTGGTTTTTCTCGGTGTATTTTCTGTTGCACATTCACTGCGTTTACGCGACGAGACTCCTAGGCTCGGGCTGCCTCGTGTAGAAGTTTATTGATTGGTACGTGACATATTACGGATCGTCTACTCCCATTTCGTTGTAGATTTATAGTGCATTGCAAATATCAAGAATCTGTTTGAAATGGTTGGCCAACACTTTAGCGGTCCCCTTAGACTCCCTGATGTGTTCCGGTCATAGCGTTTGAGTATGTCTCTATCTAGGAATTCGTTGCTCGATAACTACGCTCTGCTCTTAGCTGAGTCAATCAAGTTAAACGAACCCTATAAGCTAGTCTTGAGCCAGTCTTGTTTCTGGCATATACGGTATATGAAACGGCGAGGTACTTATGATCGCACCTTTGTAAATCGAGCCTCTTTTGGTGGAGTTGGTATACTCGTGTACCCTCCAACTCTTAATATAACGACAACTTAAAGATTACGAAGCCTGGCCTCGAAATCCTGTGATCTTTTGATCTCCTGGCGCCTGATTTCTAGTCGAGGGATAATCTGAAAGGGAGGTTCCTGCTAACGAGTAATCAACAAATTTCTTGCTGGCATCTTAAGTGGATAAAGCTGCTAGAAGCCCTTTCCTGCCCCAGCAGTGACTCTCGCTGACGGGCTTTCTCAGAGGTAAATGTCTACCAACGAATGAATCGAAATTGACTTAAATGACAAGCCCAGAAACCGGGTGTGATATACTGTTTCCTAACACATCCGTTCTTCTCATAAGTACTTCTTCACCCCCTATAAACGCGATAAATTATATTCTAGTCGATCAAGGGTAGCGCAGAAGCTTAAACCACGCTTCGCGTGGCGGTCAGAAAATGTCTGAAGTTTGATTTAATTTTTTGTCGTCTAAGCGAAGTTTCGTGTCGCCCGCGATCCTTTAGCTACAGAGCCGCAGCGAAGGGGCGCGAAGAACCAAGGAGCAAGGGAATCGCGTACTACTACGGGGGTTTGAGTAGCGGGGAGAATCAAGGGTGTAGAAAAGAGGGATAACCATGAAAGAGAGAAAGAGAGAAAAAGAGAGAGAACAGCTCGTAAGAAACTGCGCAGAAAATGAGACTCCATCGTTACAGGATGACTTCGAGGTATGAAAGACTCGAACTACCGGTGGTGTTGGTTTGAATGCAAGATAGCGGCATATATATATGATCCAAAGCACGTATGGAACTCTGCGTTTAGCCCTATGAACTACAACGCCAAACGAGAAACCGCTCGCATTATTATCACATTCCGTATCGACTAGAGATAATATAGGCTTGTAAATTCTGCCGGAAGCATACCATATATTCGCCACATTGAAAATTTAAGGAAAACTTAATGTCATCAATTTATCAAGCATTTGAACTGTCGCCATTCTGGAGCCAGAAGTGATGAGAGTCCGTGAAGTATTGTGGAAAATCTTCAACGAAATGCATAATTTTTCGACAAACAATAAGTTTCACCTAAATCGGTCGAATTGTTTTACTGAAACGTAAAATATAAGCTCAGATATGCCTGCGTGCTTTGACACGGATACAGATGTACCTACCATACATACATTGAAAGATGATTGAAAACGATTATGTGAGTGACAACACGTGCTTTAAAGTTGAAAAAGACAATTTTCTTTCACTCCGACGTTTCTCGGGGAATGATAAATCTATAAGGCACTCAGTTCTGTGGTCGTGCCTAAAAAATCAATGTGCTACTACGGTAAACTAGCAACTTCTTTTCCCTTTACGTTTCATAGCATAATATTTCAGTAGAAATACCTACTTCCCACGTATGTCCAAGGTATATTATTTTAAAAAAATACGCTTATGATATCTATAAGGATTCTTTCTTTCCAATGTAGATATATACTAAATCGATATAGTATTTGGAAAGTCGGTGAAAATATTTGACATTGACGAGGATAGTTCTGGGTTGATTAGGCCTGTCATCGAGTGAGATATAATATTGAAATCGCGTGCGCGTTGAAGTCGACTGACAATATAAAAATATATTGGTTAGCTGAAAAAGCGGGGGTTTGACAGAGACGACGACCGTCTCATGTCAGAGATGACGGACTGACACCACTTCCACACCTTTTTCGCAACGGGCTCCGAGGAAACCCGCCCATCCACTGTACGAAATTACCGCGTGCCCTCAGGGATGCCAAGTAGTCCGTAGACCCACGGGGAATTCACTGTCACTGAATGGGACCATTTTGTAACGCCATAGTTTATTTACCTTACCCTTGGAGAGCCTTATCCTTCTCCCTCTAACCTTCTTCGATCCCCTGCCCCGCACTCGACCCTTACAGATCAAGCCTGGCAACTGGTAACTAACCAAGGCTTGCGACCCCTCGAGTTCGACGTCGTGTCCTCGACTCCATCTAGCTCCTGGTATTCTTGATGTCTTTAGTATCGTAGTCGTATACCTACCTACCTACCTACTAGTCGTAGTCGTACTTTATCCTTAGCATGGCATATATACCTACCTATGTACTTTAAGTGAAATTTCGGTAGAGATGGTTCGGTTACTACCTTATTAGTTTAACCCAAGATATTTAGGTATGCCTATCCATCCAACCATGTGCCACCTTATGACATTTTGTACTCAATCGATTAATCAGGACTCGCTGGCACTAAACTGAAGGGACCCAGCTATTACTTGGGTAATATTTCTCGATTCTCATTGGAAGAGGCGTTACGAGGCTGTGTAGCCTAGGGCTAGATATAGAAGATGGGAGAAGGAGATAAGCTAGTAACAACTATCTGAGCTAACGCAAACATGTTTAGGAAAGTTATAGCCCTATACGAATGTATGTAGTAGCTCGTAGGGAATAAGGAAACGATAGACGTATACGTGGGGCTGGATATACGAAAGTGAAAAGCGGTAAGTAGGCTACGATGAATTTCTTGGCTTCCTGGTTCGCCGCCACCCCAGTTAGAAAAAGAAGAGCTGTGTCTTCCCACGAAATCTATAGTGACGTAGAACTAAACGCCCGTGAAGCTGCTGTGTCAACGAATCCAACGTAGCGCAAGGGGTGGTCGTCCTCGATTTTACCCGACTTTTGTCCGACAGAAAAACCTTTAAATGGTTGTAAAGGCATTCGATTGTGAATCCCCACATCTTTGGGTGCCAAATAAACTGATGCGAAAGTGCGCAATCACCAATAGTCCTCGCTATAAATCGATATCCACGCGATTTCGGCTGCAAGCTATACCTTAGTCTCACACTCTCTGATCACAATTCAAATAACGAGAGGGATGTCGTCTTTTTTTCTCATTCTTTCTTTCTCCTCCTCTTCTTATTCTTCTTTTTCTTCTTTTTTTTTGCAAAGGAAATTTCTTGGACTCTGAGTTCTCGTGCCCCTTGTCTCATCCTACCGAAGCAATTTGCTAATTGATTCGAGTACGACGTAGCGGTAAGATCTCTCTTCACTTCTTCAATCAACTATATCAATTCTTATTTAGCTACTCTTCGTATTCTATTTAGCTCGTGCAATTCGTATACTTTTATACGTATTACAGGTAATAAGCATCGCACGCGTAAGCTGGGTACTTCCTAAACTGACCCGATAATGCGCATAACGGTAATGCCTGCTTGTAATCTGCTTAAAGCTCGCAAGCTCAGTTCCTCGGTGGGCAAAAAGGAAGATACGCTCGGCGAACCTTTTTCCTTTATTTTTTCTCTTTTCAGTTTCTTTTCTTTTTTTCATCTCATATATACTTCATACAACTATATATTATTAAATTTGATCCTCAGCTCGGATCGTTCCCTACGTATCCCAAGTCGATTCGCGAAGGACTTTCGCCAATTATCGGTTCGTCACAAGTCGAAAAAGTAAGGTAAAGTACGCTATACAGACATTGCAGCGTAGATAGGTAGGTAGGTAGGTAAGTAGTGACACCGAGAATTTCCTCATCGTTAAATTTCTCGAGCCGTGAAACTCGGCTTCGGTTGAGCGTTATCTAGCCCATTCCTCGAAATCTGTTAATCCGTTTGGGAAAAGCTGATTACAGAGAATCCGACCGACGCGTAACGATATATAACAAATCCTGTGAGTTATGAATTTACAGCTTTGCTTTCAGTGATATACATATTCTTTAGTATAGCTGCTGGAAAAGAATAACGATCAGCTATAATTATATACTTCTCGACAAAATTACAGGCATAATTATTTTTTTCCATATTTCAGCCAAATTATCTATATAATACGCTGATGAATTTTAACAAGCTGGAGTATGGATTTCGACAAATATCTCTAAGTACATCCAGTAGTTGATAGTTATTATAAAAGTATTATCAGGCACGCCAGCCAAGCGCTAAGCTATCCTTAAAAGATCGTAACTAATCTCACTGATAACAATATAGCGAGGAAAAGTTTACTTACGATTCTTGCCTCGTGATAATCGTGCTTGCAGGAGGAGACGCAATTTTCGGTAGGCGAGGTTATTTCGTAAGATGGAACCCTATGTTCCACGAGTTAAGGGAACAAAAGCTATGATAATCCATAGATTTTAACACCGACAGAGGCGAACTGATTCTTTTTTGCCTTTTCTCTTGTTTTTTTTTTTTTTTTTATTTCTTACACGAGTCAGGAGGTTTCTGAAATACAACAAGCCTTAGGTTACACCTTTGAATAAAGCGCAGTGTAAAATGAGCCGGTCATGTCGACGTTGAGAAGAAAAAAAAAAAAGTCCCGCTAATTTGGAATCGTGCGACTTTAATTGTGAACGAAATTCGGCACTGCGAACTGCGTGTTTTGAAAATTTTCATGCTGATGCAAGAAATTTTAGGATTTCAAATTAGCTAATTACTTTCAACGTATATATTATTATATGAATAGGTATACGTAATCAAAAGTCATTAGCTAATTCGAAATCCTAAAATTTCTTGCAAAAGCATGAAAATTATATATCTAGCTGTATGATAAGAATACAGAAGTAGAAGAATTTTTGGGTGTATATAACTTTGAATGAAAGTAATTTCTTGGTAGAAGAGTGAAACACTTTGCGGTAGAGGGTTAATGCTCTTTGCAGTCTCCACCCGTGACGTATAAAACAAAGAGTCACGTTTCGTAGAAACAAAATGGTCGTCAACCCTATTTCAACGTAATGAGTATATGTTCCCTAATTAATCCAGCTTTCGGGCTTGGCAAATTGCACGCGAGTTTATGGTTTGTTACGGTTGCAGTGAAACAATTGAAAACTGTAGGAAATTCACATACATGTCGAGTCAGCTGTTGCCCTTGTGTTAGTAGTCGCATAACACCCATATTGCAGAAATTTCATATAAGAATTCCTCTGCAATGCAGCTACAACAAAATTTACGAATCTTGCAACCTTCTTTTTTACCTTGTTCTTCTTTTCTCCAATTTCTTTTTTTTTTTTACTTTTTTTTTTCTGTTCCATGCAAGACAAACATCCAAATACTTCTTACGACAAACTTTCATACGAATCCCAAGTATGACACGCGAAAATTTCAACGTTTCAAAAAATTTCTTCTTCACATTCTCGAATTTATTCAAATTCAATAAAGATTGCAGGAAAGTTCTTCACTCCTCAAGATGCAATCATAAAATAATTCCTTTTACGGTTCACTTGATTCCACTTGAAAAATTCGTTTCACTCAATGCCATTGCTGTTGCATTTCCTTTTCTGATTTGTAAAATGCACTTCGTTGAAATAGTCAAAAAACTGATTCTTTCCAATATACATATTTGATAAGTATATATATTTGACGTCGTATTTCGCCGTCAATCGAACTGAACATATTCAAGTTTATCTCAACTAGAGCGTTAGAAAATACCTATAGAAAAAAAGCGAAAAAAAATAATGTAGGATCGAATCAGGATATAAATCACAGCTTTGCGGGAATCCGTAAGCATTTTCTCTATTCATGCCACCTTTTCGATCATACTTACCTTGCGTTGCTACGAAATAGTCCATATACAGTACACATATAGGTGTAACTACATCTCACCTCGATATGCCAGTGACTGAATCTAGAATAATTTTGATACGATGAATTAATATTGAAGATTGAATATTTAATGATATAAGTAACGAGATGAGCCTTTCAATATGAACATTTGATCCAAGCTTTCAGAATTTGAATATAAAACCTAAAGTCAGCAGAGGCAGAGGGGGTGACTCTGTGCTTTAATCGAAGTTAAGTTTCGCCGAGAGGTTGCGTAAAGGAGAAGTAAACGAGATCCTCGCCGCATATCAATGGTAGAAGATGGTTCGTCAGGCTTGTCCTGGTCCGGAAGGTAGGGAACGCTAATTACCCGCACGCCCTAAAATAATTTCGTTAAGTCGTCCGAGGGGAGTAGCGAGTAGCGAGGCGACGTGAAATTAAATTAAAATTGAGAACCACTGAGAATCGACAGGAACTTTCTACTCTTAGTCTGCACTCAAAACCACGAATGATTGCCTGGTTGATAGTACCAAGTTCACGGTTTACCTCTTTGATATGTACCTACCGACTACCTCGCTTGAAGTAGTAGCTGTACAATTGGCAGCCAGGTGAGGTTCGCCTAAAGGAACAAACTTTGAACTTCGAGGGCAACTGCGTATGGTACAGCGGTGATGGAACTCTGAAGGATTGATTTCTCTTAGGAGAGTCTGAAAGCTGTTCATTTGAATTGTGATAGTTGCCTGATGGTCTGGTCACGGGTAAACGGCGACTTCCTAATACCCATAATGTCGACGAAAGTGGATTGAACCTATATCTTTGGCTTCTCGCGGTCATGGAGTAAGTCAAAGGGTGAACAAAACCCGCGATTAGCGTAGCCAGATTTAATTAGGTTGTAATTAGCGGACACGTGTCGAACAACTCTCTATTAGTAATGAGGGTCTGCGTGGTTTCAAGTGTCAGCTTAACGCCAATATCAACTGCGAAGGCACGAGGTTCGAGCTAGGTATGTATAACTAGGACCCCAACTTCCAACCATTCAAACCTTCACGTCACTCCACTAGAACTTGAAAAGGTTCCGTTTTGCGGTCATTCCTGTTGACTCTGGCTGACTTATCTCCAGGTATTGAATTCCACGTCATTTCCAAGCGATCTTCGCCTTCGCGATCGACCATCACCCACCAGCTTTTTCAACCCGTATCAAGATATCCTTGACTCAAACCTTTCGTCCCAACGCTAGCTGGTGTTAGATATACACATACATATATATGTATACATGTATTTCCCATCTACATATATAATACATGTATATATCAACCCATATATAGGATATAAACGACAGCCTCCTCCATCTTCGTGTATAACTCCCAATATATGCATCACCTTCACTAGCTATATATATGGTGACCTCGTTGAGGCAGGTTGTCAGAAATAATCAAAGGACCATTCGCAGCGATAGAATTCGCCCGAAAGATTCACTATGAAGATTTATTCTCGCGAATAGTAGGCTCGATTACTCCCGAGGACATCTCGCACAGATATACAGTGAGTAGTACATGTGTATCACCGGTATGCATGGAAACAGTAATGATGACTCGTCGGTAATGATACGAAGACGTCGTGATATCGGTCCGAAAGCTCTTTCCTATGGAAATTTATCTCACAGTCCCCGCATGTGATGAGTATGAAAAAAAAAATAAAAAAATTTCAGACGTATATTTTCGGAGATCCTAAATGCGTATAAGTGATAAGTGTGGGTGGGGTACGTCGATAAATTGTCATAGTTATGGAATATTTTCTAGAAAATTTCTATCTGGGTCATTACTTCATTTTCTTATCTTATAGGTATATATCGGTCACAGTAATTCGGTGAAAACAAGAAAGAAAAATATGAGGAAATATCGACGAAAATATTGAATGAAATATTATTCAAAACGCTGTGCGAAAGAAAACCACATTTTACCTTGAACACCTTCATCACATTTTAATTTAATTTCTGGCCGTTCAGAAATTCAACGTTTTTTTTAAACATGAAATTAATTTATGGACACCCTGTGCATTGAAAGGGGACCCTCCCACCCAATTCTAATTAGGAGGTGTTATTTATGGAGATCCATTTAATAAGGCTTTCCGACGTCCAAACTTCGAATGACGTTGGGGAGCAAGAGACGCGAAAGACAATTTTGTTAGTTTCTTGAGGTAAATGCAAGAGGTGTTAATCACTCTTCAAATTCCATCTGTGAAATCTCATGAAATCATATGAAGTCTTTGAAGTCATATAAATACGAAATCTTATCAGTGAACTTTTCGTATAGTTTATCAAATTTCATAAAATTCTATCCCAAGTCTCATGAATCATTTTGAAATTTCATCAAATCTACAAAGTTTAGATGAAATTTTCGAAATCACATGATATCTTTGAAGTTCCCTCAAACCTAATAACATATTATGCTGAAATATGTATAGGTATATCCTAATTGAAGGCTTACATACACCGTGAAATTAATTAATTGGTCATTTTTCGTTCGTTATAGTCTTTCACCAGCGTGTAACAATCGCGAAATAATTGTTCAATATCGAAAAATTTCAATGAATTTTATCTGAAAGGAGAGAATTATTTTGGAGAAGATAGAACGAAATAGAAAATGGAGAGACAGAAATGTTGAAGAAAAATGTATGAAAATACCCCCGAAAAGCAGTCGGCTTAATAAACAGATTATAGACGCCCTCATTACTTTTTTCGACTTGGTATTTTTCTCATCCGAATCCAATTTTTCCTATAGCTTAAGGATCTGCAATTTACGAACACGAAATGTTCCGTGTTCAACCATCGATATTTAAGGATATCGTTAGACATGGAGGACGTTGGACCACTCGTCGAATACAAAGTACGAATCGTCGACGATAGTGAGAAACGGGAAGAGTCAAAAGACAAAGACTGTTATTTATTCTTCAGAGGTCCTCCAGGTCCTTTAGGTCATCCAACTCGTCGAGATCCTCGCGCAGTCGCCTCCGACATAGAGCTTACACGGCCCCTGGGGCTCCGCGAGCATCCGGAAAGGACTCTTCCGCGACCCACATCTACGATTTTAAACACCGCACGAACATCTGTCCCCGCATCAGGACTTGGCTGACAAACATGCATGCTTTTTCAGACTGTTCCTGTTCTCCTCGTATTTTCTTTGATCTCTTAACCTGAGTGAACGAGGCGAGACCATCTCGCCAAACCTCGCATTAGCCGTCGCATTAGAAGCAACGACCGAGAACCGTTTACGAAAAATGAGAAAGCTTAAGTCGAGTTTGTACCAACAGTAAAAGTGGAAGAAAAGAGCTTTCAACGGTTTAGCTATAATACCGATAATCTGATTTTCAGTCGAAAAGTCTATTAGCTTGAATCCGATCGCATTAAAACAGCTTTTGGCTCGACTGATTCAAGCTTTCGCGGAACTCACCGTGCCAAGTAACTTATTTCGTACGGTTCAATGGATTTCCGGAACTCCTTTATCCTAAGAACAGTCCCACGTGTTTGTGAAACTATCGCTATCTAAGATGACTGCCGGAATATTTCTACTGATTTTTTTGTTCTTATTTTCATCTTCTAACGTCACGAGATTATTACATTCGTTCACTGTGCTGCAGCGCAGTGTATTCGTTGATTTATTTTCAACAAAAACGCTTCTACTGCTCCAAGAAATAAATGGGCGAAAAATAGTTTCCGTAAGATTCCATGGAAGAATTCTATTTTCGCAATCGCTAACGCACAAGTAGTTTCAATGCCTGAAAGTCTTCAAATATTCGCAAATATTTCAACTGCTATATGCTATAGCCTTCCATCTCAGTATATTAATCGTGTATGAAATATCAGCTTCACCGGAGATCACGTCAAAGCCAAATGCAGATTTTCTTAGCAATTTTACCATCCATTGATTACTCTGTGATGACTAATTGGAAGAAAAAAAAAAAAATTATCGAACTTCGTTCATTTCTCATATAATTTGGATCTGATTTCTATTCAATTGATTCCTATAGAAATTGATATCAGTTATTATCGACGAATGATATTCATTCTAAGTAAACTAACCGTAAGAATTGAAACTTTATGTTGAATAATAAGCAATTTATCGTCAGTTTAATAGATTAATAAATGCGAACCATTAAATATGCTACATTCACACTTTTTTACTTCCGAAAATCGCACTATGTTTAAAATCGCGATAAAATTATAAATTTTCTGACTAAGTGAAAATTGTTAGTCAAGAAAGGTCATGCCTTACATTCGTCCATCCTTTTCAGGATCATTTAAATAGCGTTGGAATTGAGAAGACTTGAATGCCGCGAGATAAGTAGAGTAACACTTTAATGCCGAGCTTTTTGTGCGATTCTACAGCCGGTGAATAAATTCTGTTAAAATTTTATTTATACACGTTCTCTTGCTACCTTTTTTTTTTTTTCTTCTCTCTTTTTCTCTCTCTCTCTCTCACTCTCTCTCTCTACCTTTTGTGCTACTCGTAACGTTGCATTACGAACTTCCTATATTTTTCCGCTTACTTAATACAGGTCGACGATACGAGTTTAAAATTATTATCCACTATCCGAATGAGACCTTATATTTTGCCATATCCCGTAGGTACAACGTAACGATTTTCTAAAGTGATTAAACCGTTCTGATTTTTATCCATTATATCCAATACCGATGGTATCGCATCCCTCAATTAGCCGAATCTAATCAATTCTCTCCGCTCCTACGCGATATGATTGAAATCAAAATCCTGTACATAGCTATTTGTCTAAACCGTAAAGATAATCGTGTATCGTTGTTCTATAAGGAGAATCAGTGGTGTTTCCCTGCTGCAATGTAATCAGCCTAATTCAACTTTAATTAATGTAATGCGGGTGTTACATTAGTGGAGACCGTTAGCAGGTAACTGAGTAAGTAAGTACACGTGCAGTCACGCAACACGACACATGTCTGTCAGTTTGTCTGATATCACGTCGCGTGACAACGTCGTCTCTTCCCGTACGTCTGCCCGGAAAGATATATGTATATCTACAGGAGACAGACGCCTGCAGCTCCGGACAGCAGGTAGAAGCTTCGCTTTGCATGCTCGCGATAAGCTCTTTGTCCATTAAGGTGATTAAATATGCCACAAAATTAGCATACGAGTTTGTTTAACATTATTCCATTCCATTTTAGTTTATTTTATTTTATTTTATTTTATTTTTACTATTCATTATTTCCTCTTCGTTTCTCGTGTTCAAATTTATTCTAGCTCATGGTAGGTAATTCGCGCTAGGTAGTTTTTATAGATAAAAAAAGGAATAACAATTTCGTTATTATTATGTTGACTGACCAAAAGAGCCGAGCTTTCGCAGGTAATGAAATTTCAGGAATATGGTTCATTATAGGTAGAATCGAATTTTATCGATTATACCGTTATGTGAACCGCGATATTAGTGACGCATGGTATAGTATCAGCTGTAGTCTCGATTAAAGTAACGCTTTGCTTGCGGTATAATAACAAATGCTGTTAAAGTGAAACAGCATTCAACACCTTAAATAATGGCATATGCAAAATAGGTTGCGATCGATATAACGCTATACAGCTATATACACCTATACCCCGATATGAAATTTTATATTTTCGTACCACGTTTCGTGAGACGGTCTCAAAGTATCAATAGCCGCTTCCCATATCCTAAAAATGGGTCGTAGTAGTAAAATAAAATCGGTTCTCTATCTTCCACGGAATAAGGAAACATCTTACTAATTAATCGATGCGCAATGCGCAGAGCGAGTAAGTTATATACTATATTGTATATACCTTCATAGACATGAAAAATGTAAGTTTCTAAATAGTAACTTAAATATGGCTGTAGGTGTACAACCACAATTCAGAGAGCCAAATTTATTTTTTATGTATCAACTTTTTTTATATATATCAAAGTCAAGAAACTTTCTGAACAGAGTTTATATACGATGAGTCGTAGATTAATGAATAGTATACCTACTCGTACTGTAACGTGAGAAAAGGATTTTTCTTCACACCTGCTCGCAAAGTGCCCCTTTGCGCCCTCTTGTGCGGGCGCAAAACATGAGTTTGCGGCCCTCGGGCGAACAAGTCTTTTCTGCCCGCTAAAGCGGGCGAAAGAGACTCCTTGTCCGCCCTCGGGCGCAAAGTCCTGTTTTGCGCCCGCTGACTCGATCTCAATAGAGGCACTTCTGCAGAGCAGGTGTTAAGAAAAATATCGTGTGATTCACAGGCGCAAGGCTATTTTGGCGAGTAGGCATGCAGCACACTCGCCTTTGGCTCGTGCCGCATATTGCACACTCGCAATATAGTCCTTTCCGCCCTTGATACACAATGTACTATATATTACGTATAGGTGTAAACGAATATGGTGCACGTTGATCAGAGTATTTTTATATATATATTAGACCGGTTCAAAAAAATCGACTATTCTTTTTTTTTTCAATTTTCGCATTGAAATACTTTCGGAGGGGTGAAAAAAGATGCCTGTTAAAAGCGGAGCTCTTAATATCAAGATTTAGAGGTCGCTCATCGTGGATTTCTATTTTCCATTTAAATAGCATAGGAATTTTTTTTTTTTTTCTTCAGAATTTCGTAGCTCACAAACCAATGAACAAATCCAAATGACTCTTACATATTTTGATAGGGGATTTAACACTCTAAAAAATGTATCTATCATTGTGGAAAAAAAATCACAAAAAAAATAGTTTACTCAACTATAAATTGAAATTTGAGCTTGAATAACTTTGGAAGGAGTCAATTTATCAAAAAATGATAAGAGAAGCTTTTTGTAGAGTGTTCAATTTCCTATGAAAATATGTTTGAGTCATTTGGATTTGTTCATTGGTTTGTGAGCTACAAAATTATATAAAAAAAAAAAAAAATTTCCTATGCTATTCAAATGGAAAATAGAAATCCGCGATGAGCGACCTCTAAATCTTAATATTAAGAGCTCCGCTTTTAACAGGCATCTTTTTTCAGCCCCCCGAAAGTATTTCAATGCGAAAATTGAAAGAAAAAGAATAGTCGATTTTTTTGAACCGGTCTAATATATATATATGAAGATGTGAATGGTTCGAACTTGAAGAATCATACTAATGATTCGCTTCTTTCAATTTTAACTGAATGAACGAATTGCGAGATGACTGAAAAGATGGCGGTGTTCTTTAGGTAGAAATTCTTCACGTGAGATTCAAGGCGAGCGTCAATCTTTTATGCATGACGTGTGCTCTGAAGAATTCTCAAGAGTATAAAGAAAAAAGAAAAAACGAAAAAACGAAAAAAAAAAATAGAAAGATAGAAAAAAAAAAACACCAATATTTTTGGATTGCCCAGGACTATTTGACCAATATAAATTTGTTATCCTTTGATACCTTGCATTTTGTTGCAAAATCCCAATATCTTTATTTATCATTTCCTGTTACAAATCATATTTTCATTCCTATACCTACCTCTTCAAGATATATACAGGCTATACGTATGTAGATCACGCAGGCGGCTTTTATCTATATAATAACGTCATGTGAACACATATACGGGTAATTTTCACGGTCAATAGGTGATTACGTCAAAAAGCACCCTTTTTTATTGGAATAAAATTCATATTTACTTTACACAATCTTTTCACCTCGTATATGGTTCATTCCTATACATATACCTATACTACTATAGGTATCTTTTTCTTTCAGTGTTTGCGGTTTGTTAGAACGACGTAACAAATAAGGTAATCTTCCACACATATAGTTGGGTTGTTGAAGCTGGATGCCGTGCTGACTCTAAAACAGCGTCGAGTCCACCGAGTGCGAGTCGGCGGGCGAAAAAAGAAGGAAGGAAGGAAGGAAGAAGGAAGGAGGAAGTTGGAAAGGTGAATGTGGATGTGGATGTGGATGTGAATGTGGATATGGATGTGGATGTGAATGCGGATGTGGATGGGGCTGAGGGTCGAGTTGAAGGCTCACGCATGCAGGAGAGAGAGCCGCCGGCACTACGTGGCTGGAAAGCTTGGAAAGCTCGGGTAGCTCTAGCCCTATATTCTCTATATATTCTAGATTTCTTCATTACGAGATCATGTACGAGATGTCGTGAGGGCTTTGAGAATTCTCAGCTGAAATAACGTCAATGCACGGAATCAAGCCAAATTGTGTGACCAAACTGCTAAGCGTTTAACGTACTGTGAGTCTACTAAAATGGTTAATTCAAATTTAAAAAATTTCAAGAATTACAGATACGCGAGAATAAAATAATCGTACTATATTGTATAAATGTAGATGGCATAAACAGATATAGATTATTCTGTAGTAATACAAGGGGGGAAAACAATAAGACGCGGTGGTGACGCGGTCCTGAATATGTAATCCGTTTGGATCGTATTCAAATATTTTTGTATACATTTAGAAACGCGATATCGGAGAATCGTATTTGAATACAAATATTGCTCCTATATATCTTTTGGATATTATTACCCGCCTCGATAGCTGTCGCCGTCTCTCACCTCGCTAAAACTTTCTAAAAACTTGACTGATTCGGGTATCGCAAGAAGGAAGAGAAATTTTTCAGTAAAATAAAATCGATCTGAGGTAACATACATATATCGTCGTTGTTGTATTACCGATCAAATGACGATGCTGCAATCGTCCGTAATCATCATATTATTTAAGTTTCTTATAAATTTAGTCGATAAAGCAACGTATCCTACCCTCACTTTACACCCTCAAGTAGGTACCCACACGACGCGGTGTAACACGTCGAGTCGACCCTTCCTTCCCCAATCTGACCTGGTCTGACCTGATTGGAAATCAAACAATCTAACCCTAGAAGTAACAACCTGGAACTGAAGCATTCCTTTTGATACGTATACCTACCTTCCAGGCGATTTAACCCCATTATTACTTTTTCACGACTTGTTGCATTCAATTTACGAGAATGTACACAGAAGATTTTCGAGAATGTTCTCGCGACGATCACCAATGAAAAGTGTTGTTGTTCAAATACTGGAGCTCTACCCGGGCTTGTTTATTCTGAATATTATTGGAGGCATATAGTATACTATATACATCGTATATAGTATATAATATAGATATATATGTATAAATACGATGGTGGGAATGGCGGGTAGGAAAAACTGTGAAGTATCACTTTGAGCGTAAATAACGCATGACTGCAGGTACCGCGGGGTATAATGACGACAAGAGTTCGGAAAAATGATGAGTCGGCTACAGTGATTAGTAAGGTCTTTGTGAAGCTGAAGATGAGAGTGAAATACTTTTTTCCCCACTCCCCGAATCGGTGAAAATGTCGTCTTTTCATACGGTATCAAGAACCGTGCCGTGGATGAGTTCTTGCTATATCTTGAACAATGAGATTTCGAATACAGATCGAAAATATCGCCAGCTATCGCTACACTGTAAGTAAATTTCTGAAAGTGATAAAAAAAAATTTTCGCTGATTGCATTAGACACGATCGGAAATATGACCACTTTGCGATTACAACGACATATGTCTAACCCGTGAATATCGGTACCAAATATCTAACTGAGTTTATACTTTTGATTATTGAACAATTTTTAGATAATAGAAACGCTACAAACTGTTCATGCGTTGAACGAAATTGTTAGAGCGTATCGGACTTGGTTTATAGAAACAACAGGATTCACTGAATTCCAGTAAATTGTTAATAAACCCGGAGGCAATCGTTCGGGAATAAAAAAAAAAAAAAATTCAAATGAATTTGGCAAATATTGTTTCAGCTCAAATGCCTGAGCCATTCAGAATTCTATTGGCTATCAAACAATTGACGAACTGTTCGAATGTTGAAATGTGAAATGAAATAATTCATTTGACACCGTACAGGTATAACTGTTTGACATGTGATGAAAACAAAGCTGGTGAACCCCGTATGCAGAAGTTTTAAGAACACGTTATGTTCACTGATACAGTTCCGAACGATATTTGATGACAAGTAACCAGATAAACTTTTCTGACGAACAACAACGGTTCGTGGAATTTTCCATGAGCTGGTTTGAGCTACTCGGATGATTCGCGTGGCCAGATGTTGGGATTCGAACCCATCAAGAGGCCAGAGGAAAGAGAAAAGAGGATGAAGGTATGGGATGGACAAATAAAATACCCTAAATATTTAGCGAACAAACAAATCCACCCGTGGCCTGACATTGTCCCCAAAGGCCCCCCGGGCGAAGCATTGGTTCGCTACAACGCCTTTATAGCTATGGTGTTAGGGAGCGTGTAATCGTTTCGTTTTCAGAAAAACAGCCCCTGCAGAATTATTGCGAAAGCGCCTCGACTTTTCGTTTAAGCCGGAACGAGAGAAGAAGCAACGAATTGGATTTCGACCGGGTAAAGGGTGTGGCTAGGTGACTTGGTTGTTAGCGACGCGGACTAATTATTTTCCCATTCTCTGTCGCATCGACGAATTCTTTCTTTCTTTCTTTCTTTCTTTCTTTCTTTCTTTCTTTCTTTCTTCGTTTAAAACGGGTCGACAAAATCAGCGTGAGACTTTTATCCCGCTTCAGCTCAGCTGGGAAAAAGCTTGGTGAAACAATGAACAACAAGCAAAGGACTTGGACCGTGAATTCAGGGCTTACTTCATATTTCACTACCAGGCGCCAGTCTCTAGATTGAGTGTGACGTGACAGGTGCATGTATCGTTTTATTTCAACGCCAACTGAAGTCGATATATTATACACTCCTTTTTACTATATAAGTAAAGTAAATACACACACACACACACAAAAGTTCACCCAACCTGGTGGTTTTGCGGTGTCTACAAAACCTTTCAAATTATTACCAAGCTCATATTTTTCCAAGTAGTCCCTTGTGGTGATATCGCAAAGAAACGTACTAAGGGGCAGAGTGGCGGAGTGATAATAATACAATTCGTCGCAACAATGTGTCAGGTGGTTTACGAATTCCAGTGTTTGACCAAAATTCGACGTCAAAAGAAAAAAAATTTAATAAACCTTGCGGCTACCTTCGCGTAAACTTCTTTTCACTTTTTTTTTTCTTCTCTATCTTTCTCTTCTCGTTATATTCGTTTTTATATTCTTGATATAAAGAATTCTCACCGGATAATCTAATCCCTGAATTCTCTCTGTCTTTTACTCATTCTCTCTCTCTCTCTCTCTCTCTCTTTCCGAATGTAATGTATTCCACCGCAATTTTTATCCTCGCATTCTTATTAATTCGTACAATTGGGAATCGCATAACACTGGACTGAGTATCAGCCGTATAATACTTCAACGGTTTATCAATTCATTCGCCCATCGAGCATGATCCCCGTCGACACTGTTACCGTCATAAAATCCCCAAATTTTTTTGTGGCAAAAAAAAAAAATAAAAATGAAAAAAAAAAAAAAAAAACTCGTAATCTCTGTATAAAAAAAAAATCACAGTGGTCGCGTAAACTTGCGAGTAAAACCGACTTTTCAACTTTTCAACTTCCTAACTTACCTCGAAAGACGCATTTACATAGTAATTACGTAATAACGAAAAGAAGATTGTTAACATTGCCTTTTTTTCGTACGAATTTAATCGTACAATAATAACTTGGTAAACAACTCATGGTTCTTACTAACAGCATCGAAAAATATTCGAGTCCCTTCGGGAGTAAGGCTGAGTAAATTTTCCAAGCATTCGCTCTCAAGACTTCAATCACAATTACGTTCATCCCCCTTCTCCAAACTTCGAGCATTCACTCGAGGATAATATCAATGACGGAAGTACCCGGCGCTTGCAATATCCCTTGAAGGAATAAATCATATTGTTGTTTTCAATATTCTATTCGCCTCCGCAGATTTTTAAAAGCTTACGTACGACAGAGCACGCGGCAACGGATAAAGAGCGAACAAAACTTTCTTTTATACACGTTGATTATAACGTCCAATTTATCGGAGATCAATTTTAAGATGTCTGAGTTTTAAATTTCAAACTCTAAAATATCCATCGTTGTTTGTACCCTCGTCATTTGATGAGTGGTGGGCGGGGAGATGAAAATTAAATCCTCAAAATCCATTCATGAATGAAGAGTTAAAATTTCATCAGTTTGAAAAAGTGAAACAAAGACTGAGTGCACTTGGGGAAAAGATGATATATCGACGTGAAACTTCAAGCCGGAAGATACCTAACCCCTGCATTAATTACAGGGTAAACCGTATAAGTTGTCTCTGTCGAACATATAGCATATAGCAAGAATTTCGAGCAGATACCTAATTCACTAATCATATTTTATCAAGGCATAGGTACATTTCTTTGGAGATGATAAAGTCGCCGTGGCCCTTCTTGAGAGTACGAATTTTTATACCTACCTTGAACCAAGATTTTCAAAGTAAAATATTCAAGGCATGAATGGCATTCGAAGAAAACGAATTTTAATTTTTACGGTTTCAATCCAACTTTCTTTCAACCTCAAGGATCATTCTAAGCTCTGAGGAAGTCCTATAAGTAATTGACATCATTGCTCTGCATAAAACCCACCACTGAATATCATGAATTTATAATCAGATTTCATGACGCAAGAAAAAAAGAAAACTGCCAAGGTTTTTTGCGAAATTGCCAGAGGCGTAGCGGCGGCAAAAACGCGGTTCGTCTCCTTCTCAAAGGGTCGAATCTATTCGCCGGCGTACGCATATTACCTATAATTATGTAACTCTGGCGTTCGAGCTACCAGAACCATTAATTACTACCAAATATATAAGCGAGCCACAATTTTACTTGCTTCCAGCTTGACACCATGTCTGCTAATGAGCTCGAGAAAGTTGTAAACTTTTCAATACCAATAAATTGCGACTGCGAAGGTCATAGGGCGTATACACAGAGATACGGTTATAAGTCATAAACTGGTGCAATTAATTAAATTGGCAATATCTGCCCAATTCCTATGAAAGCGAAATCATTTCACAATTCATTCATATAGGCCAAGGATAATGATACTGTTCAATGTAAATTTAGAAAATATTTGCGAAAATGAGTAAATGGAAAAATTCTGAAATTAAAAGCGGTACCCCACTCGCTAAAACACAGCAGCATTGAAAGTGGAAGGGAAGTTTGTTGGCCTCGAACAAACTAGACGGTAGGTCTTGTGGGAGTTGGTTAATGGAAAACGATTTTGTTTTAATGGATGAGTAATTCTTACCCTTTGACCCTTATGTTTGGATCGCCATTACACAGAGGAGCGGTCACCTGGTATGCGGGTTGATGAATTAAGCCACGTCGTTTTCATCACCATCGTGACGCTAAAGAAAATGTAAATTCCATTTAACATTTGTGACGTGAAAATCACGGTATACCTAAACACCTGGGGAAATATACCACAGTAAGACTTCAGCGCGTGGACTGCAACACACGATTTTCATTCACCTCAGTCTACCTGCAACCATCACTCCTGTGAATCTGCGAGAGGCTATATGCAGTATATACATAGGTATAATATCTTTTCCCCCATCGCCCAATCTCCATCTCATACTCTCTTATCATTTCCATCTCGGAACTTACCCTGCAGGCTCCGTGCCTCCCACGCACTTAAAAATTTCATCGTAGCGAATCCAGAGTCTTTCTGTTATCAAAGAAAAACTGATGGGCACAGTTGATCACAAGCTATGGGCAACCTATTTGCCACTAGAAGTAGTCACTCTAAGCAAATTTGCGCAATACTGAAACAACACGTTAATGGCTCCTCTAATTATGAGAGATCATAGGTGACATTGATGAACGAATAGCACGACTGTGGTGCTTCATGTTTGATCATGCGATTCATTGATTGATCATTTGTTCCATTAATAACCTGCAGTTCAAATTTGGATGCATATATCAAGTCTTCGAATCGTTTGTCTAAAGTGCTTCTCTACTTGATCTTTATTTCCACATGCATGTATTCTCGTTATGACTTTGGCTGATTTTCCCTTACGTGCAAAGCACACGGTCTTGCTCTGGCTTCGTTCTCCCGTGTGGCTAGTAACAATAAACTCGTACAGCAGCGGCAATTAGTCCTTCCATGTATATCAAGTGCAGCAATTGAGAGCATATACAAACCACAGGGTTATATCGCGTTCTCTACTCACGAGAAAGAAACTATAACAGTCGATGCTGTTCATTAAAAAAAAAAATGGGCACAATAATTGCATTCTTTAGTCATCGATACCAATGCCATTGCCAATGATCCCTGATTAAGTCACAAATCAGTTAATCTGATCCGTGAGTAGTCGGTCAATGATCTGCAGCAATGTGCCTTGGTAACATATTCAAATTAAAGAGTGATCTGACAGAACGCGAAATTTTTGACCAGTCATCACTAATTGTGCCGATAATAAGGACGGTGCAAGTATTACGCGTTAGTGACGAGCATTCATGATCGTAACTCATCAAGACTCAGTTTGGACATTGATCAGACGAAGTGTTGATGTTAGTTTTTATTTTCATAGTGTGAGCTGCAGAATGATCCTGTCTGTTTTCAAGTTGAAATTAATCACTTTCGAGCACAGCTTCCGTTGTTATCGATTCCGATAAAACGCTGACTGTGCCGACGACGCCGGATTGGCGCGTCGACGTCTAATTGGATCTTTGAAGAACTTCAAAGAGCGCGGGAGGGTGTGAGCCTGTGAGGTGGTCACAAGGGGGATTTACTTTACTTACAAAGTTCAAAATTCGAAATTCGATAGTCGTTAGCGACCCGCGATCCCGTCTGTCCCTACGGGATCAACGCTATAAACGATCGATTCATTGTCGGTTTACGAACAAATTACCACCTCTCATAGCACCTGTATCTACGCTCGTTTCACATTGCTACTGGCCAAACGACGAAATGAGTGATACACGTAGCATCGGCGACGACCCGTCACTTTACGCCCTTCGGGCTTCGGCTCGTAGGGTTCGTTGGGTTCGTCGGGTCCAGGTTACCGTCGGGTCTATATCGCAGCCTCCATCAACCGTAACCGACTCGTCGTTTCACGGGAATTTATTCGTACTAAGCTTTGAACGCTGCGTGCGTGAATTCAATGCAGTCTGCTGTAGCATTCCGACGACATGTCATTTGTCCAACTGCTCAGCGCAGCTTCATGGAATACTCTCGGTAGGTTATACACGTAGGTAGCATATATACGTCTATGTATACAGAAAAAAGTGTATGTACAGAAAACATGTCAGTACATATGTCAGCACGTATGTAAATTTGGTATTTTCCGCTCATCTCAACCATAGCTGACGATACTTTCCACTTCGATCTTTTTTATTAAATAACTGTACCTACATATAACTGTATGTATCGTATTTATATAGAATAGGATAAATTTCTATGAACTTGGTTCGAAAATTTGAAAAATATATACGATATACTAAAATTAAAATTTTACTTCATTTCAAAGTATTCAAATATTCGTCGCTAATAAACGTGCGGAATTTAATCATAGGAAATTTCCGGCAAAAAAAAGAATGCTCTCACGTGTATAGTTCGCGCAGAAATTTCGTGAAAAATTTTTGCACTCATTTCGTCACCAGAGTTTTGTTTTGTTCTTTTTTTTTCTGCTATGTGGATAACGAAAATCTCGATTTTTTTGGAGGTATCGTAATCGATTGAAATTACCTTTTTTTGACTGGAATTTTAGTACAAAAATAACCATTTCGATCCCCTATCAAACACGCCCGAACGTAGTATTCCGCAGTTATGAATTTTTG
Source organism: Tenthredo mesomela (assembly GCA_943736025.1). Lineage (NCBI taxonomy): Eukaryota > Metazoa > Arthropoda > Insecta > Hymenoptera > Tenthredinidae > Tenthredo > Tenthredo mesomela. Next base: position 31,332,966 of record OX031015.1, on the reverse strand, counting down.
AAATAAACTCACGAGCGAAAAATTAGATTTTTTTCAACTTTTTCTTAAATTCGCGCTTACTCATTTCTCCTATGTGCTATATTGCATGTGAAAAGCTATGACATCGACAATTGAATGTATAAACCAGCCTCTCTCAATCTATATATTCTCACCCTTAAAGAGTCACTTTTGATCTTCGACGAATCAGAACGAAAGAATTTTTCTTTGGTCACTTTGTGCCCGATATAAAGGGCACCGTTGGATCAATTCAAATGTTTAAGGGCCGGTTATTTTCTTTGAACAATGTTCTGTAGGATAACTTCCGGAATTTTCTTTATTGACAAAATTGTATAAGGTTTGGAATTTTTATAATGAAAACTGCACTTATATACGTATATATTCATATATTCATTTTCTCTGGATAACTTGTTACAAAATGTGTCTTATTTTTAGTTTTTTATTTCTTATTTTATCGAAAATTCCAACACCTATCTGGTGGAGAATTATATTGAGAAGAAAAACAACCTTCAAGCAATGGGAACGGTCAACCAATATTCCTAGAATCCTGCGAAAAGTGACCAAAGAGAAATCCCTTCGTTATATGATTTGTCAAAGGTGAAAAGCGACTTTTTAAGGGCGAGAATCTGTATATTTCTACCTCTGCTTTTTTGTACTTTTAATTGTCAAGGCACAACTCCTTACATATTGAATTAATTATTGAACAAAATTCAAGAAAATAATGGTGACTCTACTCCCTTAATATAATGAGACAAATCGCATCATTAAATGTAGAAAAAATAAAATAAAAATTCAGTTGCCTGCAATGACGCAAATTGAACGTGGGCTGAAAATTGCTGTTCAATATCACCAGGGCTGAATTTCGAGTTCCTATAGTTGTGGATTGATGGTTTTGAGTAAAATTTGTAGAATTAAATAACGTGGCTGGACAGCACCCTGATATAGCTGAATGTTTCAAAATAATTTCGCAAATCGAACTGCACATAAAATCGGAATTTTTTTTTAGTAAACTTTTCATGATTAGATTCCACGCTTCTGGTGGAAACGAGTTGGAATGTCCCATACGTACGAATTTGAATTTACGTACGTCGGGTGAACCGATAAAGAGGGAACTGAATATCATATGTCATGTGATTTGCATTGCTGTACATCGGATGTGTATTGCTGTCGAGACAGTAGGAGCAGAGGCAGAAAGCTGTAATATACGTAAACCGGATATTCCTACAGGAATTATTTCCCCGTGCTGAGAAATGACTCGGTCGTAATGCACCCGATGTCGTTTTAACTAGGTGCCAACCTAGCTGTTAACTCAGCCTTCAGTACTTTTCACGAGGTTAGTAGAGGCTGTAATTACGACATAAAACGTCCATTCAAAAAGTGATGGATACCCTAAAATCGCTCAAAGCGTTGAGCTATGGGGAAAAAAAATGAATGCGTTCAATTTTCCAATCGTTGTAAGCAGATTGAACATTCAGCAAGCACGTTTTGGCTTCCAGGATGGAAGTAGTGACGATTTTTTGCCAAAAATTAACCGCCTAATTTTGAATTACCAATTTAATCTCTAACCCTAATGAATATTCTATAAATCATTGCAGATGTTCACATGATCGTATAGTCTGAAATTCCCCTGGTTACTCGCACTTGTGTAACGTTGGACACACGTATGTATATTAGGGTGGCCCTTATTTAGGGCTCGGACAATTTTTTTAGCAGGCACCCCCCCAAATTGGCTCCAAATAATTCGAGAACAATGTCCTAATTTTTTTCCGATTTTTATCTCAACTCCAACCCCTCTCACCAAGAGGGTGGATTTCCCCATTTAAAATAGAGGTGTTTGGGCTAAATTCACGGTATATATTTCATTGTAAGGGTAATAATTTTCAAAAAAATCGCCAATCGCGAGATTTTAGTGGGCATTGGTGGTACTATCTGATAAAAAATTCACATCATCATACCAGGTAATAGACGGCTTGCATATCCTCTAAATCTGACTATTTTTTCAATTCAACATAATATATAGTATCTAAATATGAAACTGATCGATGTTTTGTAATATTTTTTCCCCTTAGTAGCACCAATGCCCGCTAAAATCTCGCGGTTACAGATTTCCTTGAAAATTATTACTCTTACAATAAAATAAATACTGAGAATATAGCCGAAGCACGTGAATTCTAAATTGGGAAATCCACCCTCTTGGTGGTAGGGGCTACAGCTGAGATAAAAATCTGAAAAAATTGGGAAATTATTTTTGGATTATTTGAAGCCGATTCGGGGAGCACCTACTGAAAAATTCGTACGAGCCTTAAATAAGGACCACCCTAATATACATGTATATATGTGTGTGTGTGTGAAAGTTCCTGTAGGTATCCTTTGAGAATGGGATGGAATGTAAACAGTCCCAGTAATTATGTAAACAGTGTTACTTTGAGTGCCGTTGTTGTTCAACTGTCAGTGATCATTAACATAGTAGAAAGGCTGATTAGCTCGATGATGAAGGTTGTTAATTCATAAATTTCACTATTTTAAACAAAATTTTGAGTTGATCTATTATACAGGGTGATTCAGAATTCGTGACGAATCTCTCGAGGGGTTAATCCTCGTCAAAATTGGGATCGAATGTTCCTTGGCCATTTTTCTGAAAAATGATTTTTTTCCTTGGAAATTTTTTTTCCCGACAAATAAGTTTTTTTTTCAACAATTTTTTTTTTTTTTTTTTCTTCCATATCATTTGTCAATTTTAAAGAATCCCATATGATGCCAATGAGTTTTTTTTGTTTTTCAATATTAGAGAGATTTTTCAGTGAAAGTTTCTTATTTGGTGGAAGATGTTCAAAAAATATGTTATGGTTCCAAGGAAAAAAATCATACTCCGAAAAAATGGCTAAGAAACTTTCGATCCCAATTTTGACGAGGATTAATCCCTCAAGAGATTCGTCACGGATTCTGAATCACCCTGTATATGTTCGAAAGAAAGCGGGAAATGAGAGATTTGATTTCATGAGATAATTGGGGGGCGAAAATGAACTGGCTCTAGTTATCTCAAAGACGAGGTACGACTATCACGCACTGAGTGCACTTGAAATTAAGCGTATTTACAAACCTTAATTCCCTGATTAAACAGTTAGCAATGTAAACGAGAAAATAGGTAGCCGAAAGGTGGAAGAAGCTGAGGGAAAATTTCAATTTGCAATATTCCTTTCGCAGCGCTCGATCAAGTTTGATTGTTTAATTGGCAGGGCAGAATTGGATCTTCGCTCCGGTGTTACAGGCTCGAGTAATTTCGGATGTTTGCCATTTATTTTGGGCTTTAGGTATTTACCCCGAAGTTCAGAGTAGGTAGATATCTACCTTATACCAAGGGAATTGAATGCCTAAGTATTTCCGAGGGCTTTTGCCCAGCCACCCACCCGCCTAAAGTGACGCTGACCCGAATTATTACCACGTCACGACCGCCCGAAAGACCCCGCCGACCCGGTGCCGTATAACACGCGCTTTTGACAAATCACAGAACAGACGGATCGCTAAACGGGCCGTGATTGATCCCGGCTCCGACCTTATTGACTCGGTCAATTGGAAGTGGAATTCACCAGCTCCGCGTCTTTTGCACGAGCGACAAATGGCTTTTCGATCATCCAGAAACATGAATTGACTCCGGTATATCCTTATATAGTCTCTCCATCGCTAGCCTCCCCCTACGATAACGGCAGCCCCTAGAGAGAGATAATTTCTTTATTTCTTTCTTATTTCACCGTTACTGCGATGCTTCGGTACATTTCTTATGCTCCTCAACGCGATACAACGCCTAAAGTCGCGTGCTGTTTGTTACTTTAGACGAAGCGATTTGTTCCTTGCCTCCGAGTCTCCGGTAGAGTCTGTGGTGGTTGTGGCATTGCTACCCCATTCCATAACCCCTTCCGTCTGATAACGCCATGTCGCGAAGTCGACGTCAAGTGCGTTCGCGGCACCCTGACGCCTCGTACAGTCAACCAACAGACCCCTCTCTCTCTCTCTTATATATATATATATATACATGTATATAAGATACATGTGTATAAATACATTCGTATTTGTATATACACCACATGTAGGTATGTTCCTCGTGTATGTATGTATGTATGTATGTATGTATGTATGCAGTACGTAGGTGGGTAGGTAGGTAGGTATATATACCGTTGATACCCAAGACGGCGCCGTAAACATAAACACCAGGAGTTTCCTCGTGTTGCTGCACGCACACCGGGTTAAGACGGTGTGGCAGGCATCTCTCCGAATGAAAACGAGTGATTCACAGCCTCTTTGTCCTCTCCGTGTTTCCAACTCGGTCGCAATGGCTTCCGTCAGTTACCCGCGACATTCCGCGGCGTCTCGTAAGACCTGGTGGAAACCAACAAAACACCGTTATCTCTCTCTCTATCTCGCGCTATTTCCTTCACCATTTTCATATTCGCACTGTATCTCTCCTAGTCCATGTACACCTACTCTAGTAACGTGCTGCTGCTGCTGCTGCTGCTGCTGCTGGTCTCTCGGGGTTAAATCCTCTATACCTACCTGAAGCTAAACCTAAACCAATTGCATATACTAATCAAGATCAAATCACACGCGTTACGTAGATCGATGTCAAACGATGGTTAGACAATAGAGGGTTTCGGTAATCCCTTGACACCCCCCGCGATACTCTGGAATTTCATTGATTCCTTTGTAAAGCATAATTGAATAATTTGTTAAGTAACGATTCAAACTTTGTTAATTTGTTCAGAACCGGTACATACACACATAAAAAAGACAACTTGAATCAAGCAATATTTACTTGAATCAAAAGTATTCGAAGGAAGACGAACTTTTTTCTCCGTTCAAGAAAATATTTCTCTTGGATTTGATGTTCTTGGCGTGAAAACATTTTTTTTTAGTTCATAAGTTTTTAATCTTCATCTGACAGAATATTATTTCCATTCGATAAAATTGAATTCTTCGACCAATAACCTGCAATTTTTATTTGAGTGGTAACTTATTGTTTTAAAGAAATGAAAGCTCAGTCCAAGTATTTTATTCTCTTGGTTTAAGTGATTGAGCGGCAAGCCGTCAGATGTCGAGCCTCGATGTTTTTACCAAACGACAATCGTTTATTACTAGACAGCCATAATCAAAGACTTGGTAACCACTGAAACAATTGCCGATCCGACTCTCGGCCACCTCAACACAACTTATTTGTGCATGATTGCATATAATAATAGGGCGTACGTTCGGCTATCCTCTGATCTAGGCTTGTCACTCATCCACTAAAATACCCATAATTTTGTCACTACATCACATGATTGTAGATAACTAATTAATATTAATAATCAAATTAAAAACAAACAAATAAATTATTTTGATAATTTCTGTAATCGAAAACGTCTAAAGAAAGAATGCGGGTTTTTGTTTGAAAAAAAATATCCTGTCAAAACTGTCAAATCAGCGTGTTGTCGATGCAAAGCAGCTGAATAAAAAGAGCCCAAGCAGAAAAGATTCGTTAAATAATATAACATATTATATACAAATAATATGTATATTATACTATAATACATGATATAATATCTCTATATTATCTACGCGTCATTGTCGGCGATATCCATAAGCAGGTCGGAATTGCAACATATCAGGTACCTAACCCAAAACTGTTAGATTCGTTAAAAATAAAATATGAATAAAAATTCTCATTCAAGACTTCAGAGTTGATCGAAGTACAGAATACAACTTTTATATTTATTATACTTTTCTTTTTTTCAGGTCAGCATTAGAAAGAGTATACACCCATTCAAAAAGTATATGGGTCTATCCACGTCAACTCGAGACGGCTCCAGACCTCAACATCTCCGATTTGATTTTTAATTTTATATATTATTTCTTCATGTCTGGAGAACCTTCCAAATTTTTTTGATTTTTCAAATTGACGCTTTGGGAGCTATGATTTTTTTCATCCTTGAAAAAAGGACCTTTTTCAAAATTCTGAAAAAAAAATCACAAAAATCCTGTTGATGATGTAGAACAACCTCCTACTCGCAGCTGGATCGTGGGCAGAATTTTCCTTATATTTTTTTTTTTTTTTTTTTTAATTTTCAAAACAATTGTCTTGAACATTATTTTTCTCACTCGCTCAAAAATCAATTTACAAAATGGATTTCGGAAGAGAATTTCATTGCCCATATTTTTTTCCTATAAACTATATCAAAATTTTTTGTCGTTTTCACATAATAAATATTAATCATTATAATGTTTTGCCAATAAATGTCATTAGATAAGCCTTTTTTGGAAAAAAAATATATCATCAAAATTCTGCCCACGATTCTGCGAATGGGAGGTTGTTCCACATCATCAACAGGATTTTTGTGATTTTTTTTTCAGAATTTAAAAAACGGTCCTTTTAGTAGATAATTAGCATAAGCGAATTGTAAAAATGATTGGAAGACCGTTAGATTAAGTATATTATTATTATTATATTATTGGTATTTATGTTCAGGTATAAAATTTTAAACGAATAAAATACAAATACGATAATTATACAATTTACTAAAATTATTTTCATTGACTTGAACTTTTATTTAAAAAAAAAACATTTATTTCAATAAGAAAGAAAAATTCTTTTATTTAAATAAATCTTCTTTTTAGTTCCAAAAAATGACGTCTTCAACCAAAGCGCTGGTATTTAAAACCAAGAGAAAAAAATACTTGGGAGAAACATATGACGTTATTAGTTGAAGAATAAAAGGCTTGAATGAATAATTTTTGAGTTTGATTACAGAGTTTATTTTTTCAGTTCAATAATGTATTTTTCTTGGATTGAGAAGATAAAATGACTCAAAACAAGAGCTATATTTTGAAGATATATTTATTCTTGATTCAAGTTATCTTTTTTTACTGTGTAGTATTACTGGTATTATAATTCCGTGTGTATATATATATATATATATATATATATATATATATATGTCTATATACCCTCGTTACCTCGCGAGAATCCTGTAATTTCAACCCCACGCTAAGAAAATTGTATATTCTTGCGGTACACCTTAACGCAGCTATGTAGCAACACTCTTTCGTTTTTAATTTTACGCATTCAACATTTGCGAACAATTATTGTTACCCGGCATCTTCTAACGGTTTTAAGTCGATTCAAAGTGGTTTGAGGTTGAGAAAAAAAAAAAATGAAGGGATATACCTACCCCACCTTTGAATGTATGGGAGTGGTGCTCTTAGTGTGCTAATAAGGGTAGTCAAGAAACATTTTCCACCCGAGTTTTGCTTAATGCTAATTAGTTCCGGACTGGAAGTTAATTTCTCTTCCGTTCCGACTTACTCTATATTATATTATATACCTATATATCTTTTTTCTTTTTCTTTTCGTTTGTTTTTTTTTTTTTTTTTTTCGCACAGTCACAAATGTCAAGGGGTGTTGAGCCATTCACGCTGCTCTTCACCAGAAGCGTTCGACTATTCCCCACAAACTTTTCAGCCATGAAACTCTCCTCCCGGTTTTGTAGTCACCGATCGATAGGCTCGGTCGTTTTATCAAAATGCAACAACCGATAATGCCTCGCACTCTTGAAGAAAAAATAAAAATAAAAAATAAATAAAGGGAACGAAAGACGAAGCTATAGAGTCTATCGACACTCGATTTCTCTACAGTATATATCTATATATAGTATCGTTTCGATTGTGAATAATTTATTTCTGATAATAGTCTCTACCCTTTATTGTTCAATATTTGTTTTTAATCATACTGCAAGTAGCGCTGATCCTGTTTTATCACTCACAAAGTCGTTTGTGTGAAATCTTGCGAATAATTACCGGCTTCTTTCGGAACCAGCAATTCCGTAGCCAGCTCCTCCACCTCCACCTCCACCTCCACCGCCACCTCTAAAGCTCTTTTCTCTTTCCCTCTTTCAGACCACCCAGCACTATAGGTATTGCCTACCACCATTTCCCACCTACCATCAGCTTATACCTCTTGACGCCAATAGTATATAGTTAAAGTTACAGTAATTTCACGGTAAGCCGGAACGAGTGAAGTGATACTGGTATTTTAAAGTTACGAAACAGTTATAGTTTAGACCAGATGAAACTATTGCAATGGTGTTAACTGCACGTAGGTAGCTAAGCGAATGCGATGATTGGGTGTGAATAGTAGTCTAGTTCATAGACACGGGATTGCTACGATATCAGCATGGTATTACTAAACTAGTGAAACCGTAACAGCGAGTATTCAATGAATATTAAAAACATTTAACAGTAGCTCTCGAGCACTTATACAAGAGGTGATTACGAGACTCGAACGATAGTCGATAGTAACATCGTTACGTACAGCTACCAAAATTAGCTGATGTACACAATTTCTAGACTATATGGTGTTAAATTTATTATCGTATAACGTGTGTCGTATCGATATTATAATTAATCACAACATTAGCTGTCATTCACTTCGAATATCACCTGTCTCTATACACACTACGGCAATGCGGCATTGGGCTATATACAATGACGGTACATATAACATTAGGTAAATTTCAAGAGTCTTACCTTTGTAATCCAACTTTTGTAAAGTTTTCTAAAATGTACTTATTTGAATAAAACAACTCTATAATTCTCTCTTTTTATCTCTCTCTCTCTCTCTCTCTCTCTCTCTCTTTCTCTTTTATTGTAACTCTTTTCTTTCAAATTTTCACGCAAGATTCAGAGATTTTTCCATCTCGACAAACGACGACATAGTGCTATCTTCCCTTTCTTACAACAATTTTTTTACCCAACCCGTAGAGATACCCGAGTCGGAATCGAAATTCTAGCTTCATTATACAACTTCTTGCCAAAGACTCGGAGAGGAAAACTAGAATTCGACCTCAGGATTGTACATGTATAATGAAATTCTGATTTGCACCTAAAAGTAGGAGTTAGGTTCCCTTTTAAGCAAGTTTAGGCACAAACTGGACTTTTTGAATCTTACTTTGGACTTCTGGATCCTAGAATTCAGAAAGACGTCATAATTCTGGTTTCGATCTTTGATAAAAGATTGACGAATAAATTCAAAGTCCAGAATGAAATTGGCTATAGAATTGTTATCTTTAAAAACTTTCAAGATGGTAAGTAGAGTTCAAAAATTTAGAAGGATTTAGATACGGTAATCAGAATTTCAAGTAAAAAAGCTAATTATCACTTACACCTCTGAATCCTAACATAGCACTTCAATTCTACTATTGGGATCCTTGGAAGGGGCGTGGCTTCGAAATTTTAGCCTTCTTTGAGTAGTTCTATTTTCTGCCACTAGTTGGCGTATCGAAGTTCTAAGGTTCCCAATATAACAGAATTATATTTCTGTACGTTAAACTAAAGAACAAAATAATTGAGGCTTTGTGCTGTCATATGCTATGCATAATATCAGGGGGCTCATTCTGTAACATTTATAACTGCAGAAATAGCTGCAGAAAACAACATCAATTCATCAGATAGGAGCAGTTCATTGGCAGCCCCTGTTGTTTATCGTGATTTCAGCGCTATTTTGTCGTTATTAGAGTTACAGAATCACTCCCCAGGTATATCTATCAACATTTGAATGTAATAGGTATTTGAATGATTTATGTTCTTTTTATAAAGCTGCTAATTAGCAAGTTTAAAATTTTTTCTTTTATAAAATAGTGGCACATATAAGTAACAAAAAAAACTAAATTCATCTAGAAATTAAATTATCTCAAGAGTTTCATTGCAACGGTTCACAGAGCAGCGGTTTCAAAATACATAATCTTCCAATGTTCATGCGACCCGTCGTTCCTTCGTCGTGAGCTTTAGCGCAAATTTTCACGTGGATGAAAGATAATTAAAACTCTTATGAAACGTGTCTGGAATATATATATGTCCCTCCGCTATATAATAGTATAGGTGTAAACGTGTAGGTGTAGTTAATTTTCGAAAAATTACCACCGCGGAAGGTTAGAATTCTGGTGAAACCGATAAAATGTCAAAAAAAGAAAGAAAAAAAAAAAAAAATCATAGGAACTAATTAACAGCGAGTAAAAAGGACGAATCGTAAAACCTGAGCCATGTTATTGGTACGTCGTTACCACTGGGACTTACCGGAAATATAGATATATAGCTAGCTATATACGTAGTATATTATTTTTGAAAATTATTCGGTGTGCAGAATTTGACTGAAATTTTGCACATGGATATTACTGCTGCAGGCAATGGTTGTGTGTATAATATGACACCGTTCGTGCGCATACGGAGGAGATGACTCCACGGGGAATTGCATCGCGGTACCATACGCCATGTCATATACGTGGTGCAATTCATAACCAAGAGTCGTTGTCCAGTGGCGGCAAACTTTTGATATTTGACCACACCGTGCCACGCCCGAAACTGCTAAGGCGACCTACGCGCTTAGCCCAAGTTTCAAATGTCATTCTCCTAAACCCTATTTACGTTTTTATATTGTTAGTCATGTACCAAGCGTGATTTGTTCACCAGTGAAGTTTAAATATGTCGAGAGCATAAACCGCGTATTATATACCGAGCTACGAGCTGCGAGGCATCCTTCTCTTCGTCTTATTTTATCCACCTTATTTTCGTTCTTTTTCGTATTTTTTTTTTTTTTTTTTTTTTTTATTTCTTCTTATTCTTTTTCTTTTTCTTTTGATTCGCCAACAAATATTTTCAGGACTTTTCATTTAAACTGGAATCTCGAGAATCCTCTTGTCTCGAAGAGCGGATCCATAGGACAACCAACGAGTTAAGAAACAGCGATGACTTCTATACGACTAACTTTCGAATATATATAGGAGTCACGACGACTACGCGCTTCTTGGAAAGCGTTGGAGAAAAAAATGTAAGTAATTCTTTAGTTTTTTTTTATTTTATTTTATTATTTCATATTACAAGCTTCGCGATAATAATACCCCTGAACTTTGAAGAGCTGCCGTATAAGCCTCGCGAAGCCTACCTTCCATCTCTTGTACGGCGAAATTTTATCTTCGTAATATAATAACGAGTGACACATACATAACGGGGTGCGAAATTCTTCGCAAAACATGTACCTACTCCTTGAGTGTCCAAAGGACCTAAAGCTTGCTGCAGAATGTAGCTTTTCTATATACCCACACGTCCGCCGTCCGAGGACGAAGATTACCCGGGATTGAGGAGCTTTAGTCGTTCGTGACGTCACCCGCTCGTTCCTGCACACGTATATATCCCGTGCAGACAGATAGACAACGATTCGAAAGACTATGGGAATGGAACACTAAAATCCATTGCACGGAACACTATCAGTTTCGCGAACGCAGGACTATACCACCGTCCACTTGATTCCTAGAGCCCAACGGTCAATACCTACCCAAACATATTCTACCCTGGATTGGAATTTTCCCTTTTTGTTTTCTTCTTCCGCTTTGTTTTTTTTGTTTTTTTTTTTTTATTTTTTTCTTCCATCCCTTAAGGTCGTTGCGTTCACGTATTTAATCTGACGTGAATCGCATATACAAATATATTATGTAGATGTATATATAAAGAAGGAGTACCTTCCTCGTAGATATATAGAAACCACTTTGAAACCCATATAACCATTCGAGATCTATATCTATAAATTTTTCGATACCTCCATAGAAATTGAAGACGTAAGGATACAGCACAGTCTCCTATTCGGATTCCCGTCACTCGATAATGGTTTTCAAGTCGCCGAGACGTGTCAGGATTAAGAAAAAAGAAACGTACCTAATATCCGCGTTGAACTTGGAATAAGGAAGTTACACAGATCATAGAAAGATAAAAAAAAAGAAATAGAGAGTGATGTATAAAATTTTTTCGTAAATTCTTATATAAGGGTTAAAAAAAAAAGCATATAGGACGAGGGCCAATCTATCTACAGGAATATGGAACAGCGAACTGTTTCCACTATTCTACGCGCATTAAGGCGTACGAATGATACCAACAATGGGCCTAATGCGGATGAATGATGATACGTAACAAACCTTATTCAACAAAAAGTTTTGGTACTAAATTGAATCCACTGCTCTAGCTCTCGGTCCTTGGAAGTTGGTGGGTAGGTAGATGGGTAAAGGTAGAGGTAGAGGTAGAGGTAGAGGTAGAGGTAGAGGTAGAGGTAGAGGTAGAGGTAGAGGTAGAGGTTGAGGTAGAGGTTGAGGAAGAGGTAGAGGTAGAGGTACGTACCAGTGGTGGTAGGTGTAGAATAAGATCATGGGCCTGGCCGTTGTTGCGTGCGCGTGGGTGGCAAGTCAAGCGCATGCGCGTTATCCAAAGAGGCTCACCACCGCGCGGCGACGCTCAGTCTCGCCTGTCGCAATCCAGTGCAGATATACGTGCAATTACCCTGTCAACGGTACTTAAAATCTCTTCGTCTATGCCGTGGTTGAGAGAGAGAGTATAGAAGTCGATCGATACGTGAGATCAAAGCCGTTTGGATTAGTGATCGTAATTTCAAAAAGGTGTTTTTTTTTTTACGAGCTTAGCTTTTCTGCTAAAGTTTAATACTGAAATCATCACGGATTTAAGAAGGGTGGCTTTATTTCTTCCGATCCTAAAGAAAGAAAGAAAGAAAGAAAGAAGATAAAAATTCAAATAAAAAATAATAAAAAAAAAAAAAAACACATTAACAACAAGAAAAAAAGAAGAAGGAGATATATATATATATATATATAGAAACGAAGAAGAATTACAATAATCATAATAATAATAATATCATCGGCAGGGTGAAATTCGCGGGGGTTCATATCCGCGGAGACAGTCGGCGTTCGGTCGGTGAACGCGCGCGAGCTTAAACACCGCTGTAACATATAAAGTAGATACGCGTGTGGTGATATATATATATATTATCACGATGCTTTGACACTTGGAGAAAAGAATTGATATAATAAAATATTTAAAAAAAAAACAAAAAAAAAAAAAAAAATAAGAAACCAAGGGTTAAATTATAATCAAGTGCACTATAGTTATTAAGCTTCTGTATAAAACATCGTGTTTCATAAATCATTATAAAGACAATACAATTGTTTTTTTTTTTTTTTTTCTTAAGATAATATTTATATTCCGTTAAAAGTTTTGAGTTCGTGACGAACTGTCATTAAGACTTAATTTTTAAATCACTACAATTTTCTGCACGACGATGGATCGCCACCTGTGGCTAGGTGTTGCTTTGATTTTTACTCTTCTTCAAGGTAAGTCATCGTTACATACATATAATATACGTCTCTAATATCGATATAGTATAACAATAAACCAAAGTAAGATTAAAATTGAAACCGGGACTCCCTGCGTACTATATTCATAATATACAGACCAGAATATAAATACTAACGAATGAACACCGGATAGTGCAGCAGCAAGAGGAACCAGCAACCAGCAACAGCAGCATCACCATCAGTACCAGCAAAGTGACTTACGCTCTGTCGCCAACCCCTCCGCAGCTGTTGGTTCTAATAGGCACCTGTGTAACTAAGAGAGTGTTTAGTTGCCGAAAGTGTTATGCGAGAGAGATTCCTTAATAAGAAAACGGATATAAGTTAACGTGAACCATTTTTTCTTTTTCTTTTTTTTTTACACCGTCGGGTAACGAAAGTGCGTTTAACGTAGCTCGTGAAGGGGTTGCAGTTGGTTTTAAAGTCGAAAAATATATTTACATTTAAAACCCCGGTGTGAAATAATATTGTTAGATGATGCTTTATACTACGGTAGTATTTGAAAATGAGGCGATTTTTTTCTCTACATATACTTTGAACTTTTTCTTAACGCTGACCCTTTTCCCGGACATAGATGACATCCCACGATTATACGAAAAAAAAACTTATGCGGGATAAAAAGAAGAAGTTTCACACATATGGATATATTCTAATCGAATGATTCCTTTTCCTGCTGAGCTCATACTTATCGCGACGATATCATATATGAATGGTAGTATATACTTTATTGAGTGCGTGAATTTGTTCACATCACTTTTACTCGATCATTTTTACAAGTGAATTAGCTATTATCGAAGATTTTCAACCCCGATATACTAATCCGTTCGTTTAATTTACACGAAATGAAATAAAAGCTGAATAAAAAAAAAAGGAAATAAAAATTCTCGACGGAAAGGCCTGGGCGCAATGAAGTTTTTCTCAGTGGAGTAACCGCGAACTCGGTCCACCGCGCTAACGAAGCATTCATTTTCGCAATTATTTTTACCGAGCCAAAAACCAGCTGTATAAATTTCACTACGAGACGGTTTTAGTAAAAGTTTAGTATTTTCTTTCGGGGTATAGGTATCGCGCGCAGGTATTTATAAGAACAGGCGAGTAAAAGGGGGATTCGGGATCCTAAGATTAATCGAAAAGCACGAAGTCGAATGGTTTGGAGAAAACGTGAAATGAAGTAAAGTAAAGTAAAGTAAAGTAACGTAAAGTAAAGTAACGCACACACCTCACAAACTCAGAAGCCACCCTATAATTTGGTAAAGCCGACAATAAAGTAGGCTTGAACGCTTAGCTTAAACATTTTTCTACACTCCTTCGGGTAATTGATTTCTCTCCCCCCGTTCTCTCTTAGCACGCGATTTCAATGAAGTTTCGTATCGACCCGATATGCTCCATGTGCTTTGATATTTTTACTCTAAGTGGTTCCAATTCATTCGACTGCTACGTACCTACTACTATACGCGCCCCCGCTATCGGGTAATAGAATAAAAAACTCAAATAGAGTATAAAGGAGTAGCTTAAATGGCACCGGAATTTCGGACGCATAAATTGAGTTTGATGAAAAAGAGCTGGCAAATGCAATTCGGAATTTACCGAGGTGCAAAACCAATTGAAATCGCGCACCACCCGGACAAACTGATGCTACTATTTTTCCCCTAAATATATGCATGTGTCGTGCAAACTGCAGAATATCCAACATATTGCCAATACTGAACAGTCCACATAACAATGCACCAAGTATAGTAATGTGGTGATTTATTCGATGCCCATATTATATATTTGGTATATGTGGTCCGGCTTTATGCGTACGCAAACATACGAATTTTCACTGTTATTTGGAAAATTCAATAAGCCCATTGGGATCATTATTAATTGTCAACTTGAAACGTAGTGCCAATGAATGCCAATCATTTTTTATAGTTCAGCTAAGATTTCAATCTCGTGTTCATCAAAGACTGATAGTTTTAAAAACAATTGACTCGAATAAAGAGAGAATTGGCGGACTTGTTACGGTCTGAGATCTGGAGTAATTATTCGTTGGTGAACTGCTGGAGATTCGAGCTATATACACCCCGTTCCGTAGCCAAGTCGCGTTTAGCCAATTTCAACGAGATCACTTTTTGTTCGGTCTTAATAGGCTTCTAATTATTTGGCACGTCGTGCGATAGGCAGGAGAGAAATACGCCGCCAGTCTACAAGTACAATAATTATCGTCTCCCCAATCTGACGTTATAACGTAAGATCGATTACTCCAAATGCATAGCACACAACACAACGTGTATTTGATTAGCCCAGAATTCGTACTTACCCTATACCTTCGTTATAATTAATAATATCAATTGCGGGGTGCACGAAGTTTCCTTCGAAGCTAAACCGCAGACCATAGTACCTACCCTTGGTGCACGGAGTAATTTTGATTAATTGTGTTTTTTTGTTTTTTTGTTTTTCTACACACGCGGAGTGTATGAAGTTCAGGAGCGTTACTGTCCGGATGATTTTCCATGTAGGTCGCCACTTGGTTTGACGATATTTCATTGTTTTATTATTAGGGTGGGATACAACATCGGGTCAGGAAACTCAAAAGGAAATGTCAGAGGGTGGCGGGCAAATGACTACAAACGCAGGGTAGTACTACATGAGGTAAAATTTCCACGAAGCACGAGGTTACTTGTCTACGAAACTCGGATTCCGTGCAGGAACCGAGATATATACCTGGCTGAAAAACGCAATTCGGTAAAGATATAAACTACTGGAATCCTTGTATATTGTATAGGATGATCCTCCAGACTCTGTCTATAACATTTTGGTAACACGCAAGCTTGAACCGACCAAATCGGTCTTGGCTCTGTGGTTATCCTTGTATTTACTTCTGCGGGGTGAGTTCTTGATATAATCGTATCTCTCGCAGTTTGTGGTCGGAGCATCTTCGGGTCGTTGCGCGTCAGAAATTGGCTGCGAAACAAAATGGACTCGCTGAAGAGATTCACCGAGATAATATTATTAGCGCAGTGTCACTTTTAGGGGGACCGCGAGATGAGACGGGAGTGGCGAATGGTGGTGGGCAAAGAGACGACGCGGGAAAGAACCCAACACTGTGAATACGAGAGCACCCTATAAATAATTTCATGTCCTTTCCATGCAAGTTTGAATCTGCCGATTCCAGACTTGGGTACTCGAGGCACTCGCTTTGCAAACGAACTTGTTTATTCTTTTCTCCGGCACTTCATCCTCAGTTCGAGGCATTTGGTGTAAATAATATCCCGGTCACTTTCAGGAAAGTCGTATTTTCTTTTTACATTTTTATCACCGTTATCCCACCGCATTTCGTTATCAATATTCAATCGAAACATAAACGTCTTTCGAAAACTCTACCGATCGAAGAATAGTTTCTACTCAAAACTAGTACCACCTGATGCAAGCTTATCAAACAAGTTCTGATATTTCATCAAACACTATAATGTAAATGAAACCATCATCAACATTTTTTTAATGCCATTTCTCTCATCTCACTTCGTGATGAATTCTTTTGAAATAGTGCACTCAGAGAAAGGTCTTGTTGACACAACCAAAATTTGGGTCATTATATGCACAATCACATTTTTTGTTCAGTCAACCAAAAATTTTGTTGGAATAGCCAAAATTTTGGTTGTCCCAACAAAATTTGGTTTTCCCAACAAAATTTTGGTTATCCGAACGAAATTTTTGGTTGACTGAACAAAAATTTTGGTTGTGTCAACAAGATCTTTTTCTGAGTGTGAGCAAAGTGCTTCTTATTGTCTTTTTTTATGGATTAATAATAGATTCGGAATAATCCATCTCGTTGGTTGAAAAAGGCGATTGATTATATCATAATGTACAACGTTTTACTGTTGGATGTCAAAATGAGGGTCCGCAAAAAGAAAAAAAAAAAAAATGACGTATGTAAGCTCCGTGCGGGTAGCGATATTTTTTTTTGAAATTAATGATAACCCGAAATCTCGTCCATCGAGGAATATGCGAGTAAGAAATTTCTTCACTATACTATCTCGTGTGCAATCTTACTTTTAATCTTACATCGCAACTTGGTTCCGGAAGCTTCACCGACAAAAGACGAGATAAGATTCTTTCTGTGCACTTCAAGCGACGTAATTTTCTGAAAGTTTGAGGTTCGAGAAAATTGTTCATTCAATGTATACGGCTAAATCTAGTTATTTCTAAATTACCAACGATCAAATGCTACACGTATAAGAAAAAAAAAAAAAAAAAAAAAAAAAACTGAACCTTCGCTAATAGATTAATATTGGGATGCTTACGAGCGAGTAAACACGCGACCACGCATGATACACGTAGTACGATGGTACACTTATAGAAAACTCCTGAACCGGACGCTAAAAGTCACGTACACTCACCCTGTCATCTGTTAACAGTGATAAGTCCGGCTGTTAGTCGAGGATCAATGGTCAAATCGACTGCTTCGCCGCGCGCGGCACTCGACGGCGCGTAGCAATTTGTCCTCGCAACTCGCGAAACGCGATATAAAAAGAGCTTCCGAATTCCTGGGCCGGATTTTAGCACGAAAGAGCAGACGCAGGATGCTGGAGGCATTCGTTCTCCCCGTCCCAATTCCCGGGCAGATAGATGCAATGAAAAAGTGTATCTATTAATTCAAAGCTACTGCCTCTGGGGAAAATCGAAACTCCGAAAATTCGTTCCAAGTTACCTACACACCGTAACATATTCTCGCATCGTATATACTTATACCTACAATAAATAAATTAAAAACGTCAGTAAATAAAACTCCGATGTCTTATTTATCTTCAAACATCTTCATCACTTGCATTCGAACTCGTTGCTTTTTTTCTAAACAATCTGTATAAATAATTGCAAAGCTCAATGAACTATTGCTAATAAACTTCGAATGCTAAAAAATTTGAGTATGTTTTGTTCTCCTTTTGCAATATTTGTCTGCGAAATAGATTTGCAATGATAGTTTTCATTTGGTATTTGAATATATATGTTTTGAAGCATTTTGGCTCTAAACTCGTATACTATCAAGTACAGTAGAGTCTCCGTAATTTGGCTACTCTCTAAATTCTCGCTTCCCCTTGATGGTCACGAACGCAAGAGGAGAACGTTCCCTCTCTCCTTGTTCTTTAGAATGGCGGTGCGCGCGCAGCGAACGTGTAGTATGTGTGTAGCTCGGCCGCCTCTCGCAGAGTGGGAGTACTCCGTAGATTCTCAATTCTGAGAATCCACAGCCCCGAGCCTGAGAATCTACGGAGACTCTACTGTAGATGAAATTTAGGCAATTACTGAAAGTTAGAGGCTTGACCTGTTCTGCAAGTATACCTACGCAAATATAATCTGTTTTGTAACAAGCTGCGGTAAAGGTACATCATGTTATGAACTATCTACTGCAATTAGGTTGTTAACCAATCATTCACACACAGACATTAAGCACGAATATTATAGTTGCATGATAATTGTAAGTTCAAAGTTCCTTATCATTTTGATATCGGAGCTAAATAGAACAGATGTAGATATCATAGATAAAAAAAATGGTATCATTTTATCCGCGGATGTATAGCAGATAACGCTGTGAACTTGCAGGAGTGTAAAAACCGATGCTGGTAAATGGCATAAAAAGTCTTTCTTATACTAAGCTGATATTAAATAACTTTTTGAACCGCGCAGATATATAAAACTGGAAAATTTTAAAGGTCAAGTAGATCAGAGCGAACCAAACGGTTCAATTGATACGATTAACTCGGTGAGGTTATAAAATCAACGATAACCCGCTTACGTGGTCGATTCGGTAAAAGGTACGATTTTTTTATATATATATATATTTTTTTTTTTTTTTTTTTCTATTTTTCTTTCTTTCGTTTTTTCCTTTCTCTTTTCCTTTCTTTATGACTACACAGTATAAGATCGCGACCCCATATTACGTGAACCTAATTTCTGAACTGTAAATAGGTATACATAGAAGACGCAAGAGACCGAGGTAGAAGGAAATCCGTAAAAACAAAAGCGGGGGTCGAGTTATGAAGTTACGGTTTCGTGGGCGTTGGTAACTCCTATTCTTTTAACCTTAAGGGAAAACGCGTCATCTCCCTATATTCTCTTTATTTTTTCCCATCTCTACCCGCTCTTACGATAATTAGAAGGATGAGAAAAATATTAAGTGGTTACGTTCACCGGAAAGGGGGCGGGGGGGGGGGGTCTAGGTACGAAGAGAAGTAGGTAATTGAAATAAAAAGTAACATCAAGGCTAATTTAAAGCGATGGGGTGTCCTCGAGAACGTCTTGATCCCTTAATGAAAATAGACGACACGTGGGTGCTGAAGATCTTTTTTTTTTTTTCTTTTTGATAATGGAAAATATCAACTCCCGTGCGGTAATATATACGTATATAGTAAATGTATATATAATATGCACATATTTATATACCTATATAACTACTCACCAAGTGAAGTAGGTAGTTGTGCATTGGATGGAGAAGACTCGAGGTGAATGAAATTTCAATAACATTTTTCCGTCACTTCAATACCGGCACTTTACACCTAATCTACAATCATTTTTCAATAGCTAGTCGAAAGGATATGCAGATTCTAAATGGATATCGGAGACTAAGGGATTACTTCATCACTCATTCATATACCCTGCGCATATGTATGTATGTATGTAGGTATATATATGTACATGTACATTGTACATATATATACATTACATACTATATCTTGCCAGTGGTACCTACACCTACCTGCAGATTCCATTTCACTGCTCCGTATATATTCAACATGCAAATGATTATACATATTTATCTCCTCGATTACGAACGCGCTAGCTACTAAACCATTACAGGTGACTGCGCATATATCGTATTTCTATTCTAGATAAACTTTAGTCTTGTCAGTCTATGATTTACCGAAAATAGGTATAACTTTGCCAAAGTTTGTTTCTGCGCAGGAAAACATTAGGAATTATTATTTTATCAAATTATAACCTTATGTACTGTACGGGTATACTACTATATGCTATTTCATATCATATACTAACTACTGCTACTGCATTGGAACTAACGCTCTAGAGTCAAATGAAACCTGGAATATAATTTATTAAAGTGCTTTTTCTTATATTACGTTTGAAACAATAATCAGAAATATTCTGAACATTCTCGTGAAAACTAGGACGATTTCTGTTTGTTTTTTTTTTGTTTTTTTTTTTTTACTTTGGAAGAGATTGAATCCTTAATTTACGAGCAACTTAGCGGCTCTGAGTAGATAAACAAGCTGACCGTTCTTCGACGAATCTAGAACTCTCTGACGTTAGATAGAAGAAAAAAAAAAAATGCCATCTCTGCTAAAGATTTATTGCTAAACTAGTGGAAGGGAAAGAAACTCTTCTAGCTACGGTGATATTTCATAGAAAATAAAAATAATATCATCATCAACATCAGTCTACAGGAATAAAAGGAAGGACTATTTCTTCCACGAATCACCGGAAATTAGTCCTTCAAAAGTCAATTTTTCAAGTTGTTTTTTAAACGATATATCAGACCATAGCACACTTCCTTTGTACATAGAAAACGAACACACAGTGCATTCGAGTTTTATTGTATTTCTATTTTCCAATAACCTACGCCACTATGAAGTTGAAGGAAATTTACGCTAGCACTTTGTTCATAATTTCGCATAGAGAAGTTGAGTTTTCAAACTAAACCCGTCAGCACCCCGTTAAAATATGAGTGGAAATCAGAGGGCATTAAATTTCACACTATTTGTTGCAAATTAAGAATATTTTTTATAAATCTACATTTCCACGTGTCTGTAAACAATCTAACAGCCAATATTTCTCAATACTAAAATTTCATATCCATATCTCGACATCGAATTTGTCTATAAACTGCGGGTACATCAAAATTGACGGTAGACGTGACACATTCAACGTTGATCCAGTAATTTCACTCGCAGTTATATATCGGCCAGAGAATTCTGAATTCTCAACTATAGAGGTCTGATTCTTTCAATAATTACCATTGAGGAAATTTAAACAATGCGGATATTTGAAAAAATAGTCGAATGATCCGCATAGCCGAAATGAATAACAAATACCTATCACACGACAATACAGGTGAGATGAAAATAGCTTAAATTTTTATGCATTTGGACATGTACGAAATTTAATTACATAGATTCAATCGAAGAGTGCAATATGTTCCGTGAAAACAGTGCATATACCGTGAGTATTCGGTGAGTCTGAACGACCCCCTTCCTGGGGCAAGACCAACACAGGCGCGCACTGCGTGCGTGAGGCTCGGTGAGCGGGGCTAGGCGGCCAGTGGCGCTTCTACCGACGCAGTGCGCGCCTGTGTTGGTTTTGCGTAGAGAGGGGGTCGTTCAGACTCACCGAATACTCGCGGTACAATATTGCGGGTGCCCGCACGGAAATATATATATGCGAAAAATATATGCAACATATATGTCGCACTTATAACATATATGTGCGCAAAATCAAAAGATGTCGCATATATTATAACATATATATGTACGCATATACATATATGTATCCCATATGTTTGATGAATTTTACATAGTGTTGACATCTATGTCGACATCTATGTCGACATACATGTCGCAACATGTATGTTGACATTTATATCAAATTTATAAAAATAAATGTTACTTATATTTTAGCGCAAAAAACAAATATGTCGCATATATATATATTTCCGTGCGGGTGATAACGCATATGATAATTTAGGTGGGCACAAACTCGTTTCTATGAGATTATGTACCTGAACTTTTATACGTCATTTTATGTATCAAATTTTATAGCGAACGTTGAAGGCATGCTAAAATTCTGTCTTAGAATTGAGACAGAGTTGTGCGAAGATAGTTTATTATTGCGTCCATCAGTTATGTCAGATGAACTCGCGAGTTTCTTATTTTCTTTGGAGGCATTCGAGTATCAGAATCGATTGAGGTGACCATATAATTTTATGTAAGCTCGGCACTCAGTCAACTTATCCTCATAACGAGGGTCCGCGACTGAAACTTGTACAAGAACCATTTAATTTTTTACAAATTAATAAATAAGGTCCAGTGGAGAAATGCTTTCTACAATTTTCAAATTATGGGAGTATACGTATTAAATCATAAATTTCAATTTTCTGCAATGAAATTGAGGGGATGAGCGAAATAGAGGTATAAATCGAGTTGTACCGTTCTTCCGGAGATTGCATAAAAATGATCAGTGACCATAGATTTATATTATATATTTATTTGATGAAAATGAGTTGAATATTGGCGGATTAAACTGAACAGCTTTTATGGGAGAACGGTATAACTCAAGTTATTTCGTTCTTTCAAATATCTAGTTAAATCGAGATGGAAGCATCGAAGTGATGTTTTCGGATGATCACTCAGAACGCGAAACATTTCGGGTATGAAAACGTATTTTTGATAGCGCAGAGACTATAAAAGAGATTTCAGACGTTGCTTCAGCATCGAGAGTAAACTGTTGATACGTAAGCTAGAATCGAAGAAAACGATATTATAGGTATAAACAGTTCGTTGTGTTATTATTTTTAACTGTTTGTACTCGTTAGCAGAGGTTTTCGTGAAAATAACATGAGGGGATGGGCGGAATAACGGTATAGCTCGAAAAACGTAGTTTTCAGATAAATGAGAAAAACGTGGGAAACTGAGATTAAACTGAACGCATTCAGATATAATTTGACATAGCATGGTAGTACTTAATGATGCTTTTGACTATATAAATAAAACCACAGAAAAGTTCGAACCAGTCACAATGAACGAACAATTAAGTTTTCGAGTCATACCGTTCTTCGAAATAATAAGGCAGTCTTTCACTCTATCTTGCATTTCATTTTCACGAAAAACTCTGATAATGAGTATAAACAGTTGTAAACGATGATACAACGAACTGTTCATACCCATATTGTTTTCTTCAATTCTAGTTTACGTATTAACAGTTTACTCCCGAATTGTAGCAGATGCTATTCGAATAATATATTCTGATAACACATCTGCGCTTCGTTTGACACAAATCTCACCAAAGTTCGTAGGTCATCTATTTTTGCCGATGATAAGCTGAGATGATGCTGGAGCAATGTCCGAAATCTCTTCGATAGTCTCTGCGCTATCAAAAATACGTTTCCATACCCGAAATGTTTCGCGTTATGAGTGATCATCCGAGAACATCACTTCGATGTTTCCATCTCGATTTCACTATATATTTGAAAGAACGAAATAAATTGAGTTACACCGTTCTACCGTAAAAGCTGTTCAGTTTAATCCTTCGATATTCAACCCATTTTCATCGAATATAATATATATAATTTAAATCTATGGTCACTGATCATTTTCATACAATCTCCGGAAAAACGGTACAACTCGATTAATACCGTTATTCCGCCCATCCCCTGAATTGACCTGTGCAAGTTACTTATAAAACCGTATTAAAATCATAGACGATGCTCAAAATTTCATCAATTTTCTGTATGAATATATGGAAAACAAGAACCTGCCGCGCTACAATTTCGTTCATGTAGCAATATCTCGAGAATGTATTCCAATAGAAAAATCTCGCGCTCACTCGCGCAATTCACAGATATTTAAATATATACCTCGCGCTATATGGATCTGGAATTTTGAATTTCGAATTTTTGATATCATGTTTCAACTCGATGACAACTCCAATATATGGATTCGAAAAATGAAATTCAACAATATCTAGACTCCCATGCTGGTCATATTTGATTCACCAATTCTCATTAAAAATTGTTGACATCGCGCTTGGAGTCGGGGAGCGAAAAAGGTCTGGCATATGTATTTTCGAACAAAAAAGGTAAAAGGAGTCGAATAAAATTAGTAACTTTTGGCGATAATCTTACGAATTCTAACCACAGTGTGGCGTAAGGCCCATCGTTTCTTATTTGAATTCACATCCCTTGCTTTATTTTATTCCAACACGCATATATATATATATATATATATATATATATATATATATATATATATATATATCTCGCGCCGAATTCCCGGTACATTTAAAATCATATCGGAGGGTTCTACGCGCTCAACCACGCACTTAAAATTCCACGCAACTGAGGTGTGCAAATTTCGGCAAATGCTTTCAGCGTCGTGTCCTATATCACTTGGAAGAAAAAAAAGATGGGATAAAAGGAGTAGAAATACTAAATGTAAAATAAAAACGTGCCCACCTACGTCGCGTCGTCGGTTGGGTACTTTTCTGCTCCAAGAACGTTCAAACTCTGAATAATTACAGAGTTTTAGCTAGGTTGGCGGTAGGTGGATGGTGCAGGTTTCGAGAAAAGGTAACTAGGTAGGTATAAGGTATAAGGTAGGTAATAGTGAAAAGTCGACAATTGATCGTGAAACTATTACCGCTACTATAACTAACTTAATTGGTCTATAAATTGGGAAAGTCTGCAGCGCCGCGTAACGTCGTAAGAAATTTCGTACCCCGTTCTCCTTGCGGAAAAGGCGACTCGAGTTTTACTGCTCTCCCATATCGTCAGCTTTCCCCTAGCGCTATACACGGCCCATACTAAAGGGGAGAAAATTTTATTGTACATTTTCGCAAATATTAATTTGGCCCAAAGATAAGGTTAATTCAAGGGGCAAGCAATTACTTTCCCAGTAGTATGTTGAGGTTAGCTTAGTTTAGATTGGGTTAGGCCGTTTGTGCAAACCTGTGGGCCCAACGCGTCACGAACCACTCATCCTTCCTACAAACTCTTCGTATAAACCCTTACCGCCTCGCCGGTTCCTTTTCTGCCTAGACTACAACCCGTACTAACCCCGGCCTCACCGGTCATAGACCGGGTATTACACGCACGTATAATCGCCCACGCACGCATACAAACCTGCGTAATGCACACCCGCTCCTAACACTAAGAAGAAGCTAAAGTGTTTGTTTGACAAGTCTGAGGTTTGTATCTTCAAAGGGTCAGACATAGCCACCGTATGGAAGCATATGGTGGTAATTTATAAATAGCCCAGGGTGGCCTATTGTGGGATAAGTAAACCTTTACCACATATATACATATATATATACAGTAATAATATCAGGGGTGGGATATGGTGCGAGGAACTTTTAGGAATGATGCGGTGTATATGTGTATATGTGCGCTCGAGGGTCGCGGCCGAGAAGCTTTCGAGACGTATGGCTATTTGCATTAAGAAGATTATGTAAATAGGATATAGCAGATCCCTGGTATACGACTGTCAAAAGTCAACGCCTCGTTTGACCGCCCTCGCCTTAAGGAATCCTGGTGAGTGATCTTACGCTTCAAGCTTTGTCTGAGGCTCGAGGCATTCCTTTCTTCTTAATTTAAATTGTTGTAATTCCAGTCAACCAGAGTGGGTACCAGGTTCCCTTGCACCTTAAATACCTACTCCACTAAGGGAAAGGAATTTATAGCTTTCCATATATACAACAATATTAACTCCTTTCATTTCACATTGATGGTTATCGCGCTCCTGCGCCTTTCTCGCAATTAATGTAATCGTATTTTCCCTTTGAAATAGTATACCATAAACGCCCGCGCCGGGCTATTGTTATAATCAATCTCTACTCAAAATAGATACCGTTACCTACGCTCTGATATTTTATAAGCGATTGCTGAATGATCATTTCACGGTTTTAATTCATTCCGTTTCTAAATGTCGATCAAACCTATATATTTAACAAGCGTGTTTCAATCAGCGTGTCGTTTTCCGATTCAAATAGGTACTGCTTCAAATAAAATCGCATTTTTAACGGGGACCTATACTGTAATTTGAAGAAAAATATAGTTTTTCATTTTTCAAAGGTGTATAGAAAAGGTCCAAATGAAAAAAGTCTATTCTAAATTTTCTGCCATGAAAGTGTAGACGCAAGAAACTTTACTTCGCTGCGCTGCAAGATTCTGCAAAAAATTCATTGCGTCTACACTTTCATGGCAGAAAATTGAATTTTTTTTCTATACATAGATACTTTTTCTATACATAGATATTTTGTAGGCTTTTTTCATGAGGATCTTTTCTACACCTTGGAAAAATAAAAAAAAAACTATTTTTTTCCAAATTTCAGTATAGGACCCCCTTAAAATTCTACTATTTATATACATGGTATATATGTTTCTAATAAATTAATTTTCATGAATTATTAGCTCTAAAAGTAAACGCAATTTCACTCTGTAACTTTCGCAATATAATTTACGAGAGAAATTAAAAAGAAGAAAAAAAAAAAATTCAGGCTTGAAGAAAACAATTCCAGTCTTCCCGATGGTTTCTTTTGATTGTCTTGACGGATATTCGCTGAAAAGTAATCTGAGATTGTAAAAAAGCGCCTCTCGTTTCACATGTTATTTTAATGTGAAAACGATAACTCGGTCGCGGCGAGACTCAACAATTTCTACTCGAATCCACTTCGCGATATGCCCAAGTCACCTCAGGCTAGAAACGATTAAAAAATCATTTCGAATAATAACTACGATAAGATTATGTATGTCAATTCGGCTATATCGGTGCTATTGATTTTCTTCCCAGTAGGTGTCATTAGCTTTCATACTAGACGCATAAATTTATCAACTATGAAAATTCATACAATATTCTATATATATATATAAATTCCGAAGCAAAACCGCAAGCTACCACTTACTTAGGTGTTAGGTTTTATTAGATCCCTCGCTAATTACTCCCTGGTGAGTTTAGCTAGCAAACTTCAGACGCGTTCAGAAGCTCGAGATGGTAGATGGGGTAGAAAAACAAAAAAAAAAAAAACAAAAAAAATTTCCAAATCAGTATCTTTGCTTTCGAGAAAGTTAACTGTACGAGACTCTCATGTGATCCCGTGGTGTTATAGTAACAGGTGTAGAATTTTGAGTAGATCAGGGATCAGCAAACGTATATTATATACCTATATACCTATATGGGACGAGGTTTACCAGGTAATATTTTTTTTCTCTTTTTCTTGTACATCTATGACAAAAAGGTACATTGTAATAAAAAAAACTAGTCACGTATCAAAACGTATACCTTTGCCTAATGGCCGCGATATACGTTTACGTACAGAGCAGAAAAAAAAAGAAAAAAAAAAACGAAAAAAAAAACACACCCCCATTTCCTATCTCTCCTGAATCATTCAACGAACGGTCATAGGTCATCGGTGCAGGTTACACGTTCGCGAGTGACCGATTTTTAAACTCTATACAAATGTATAATTTATTGATATTTTTTTTTTTTTTCAATAGGTTAGTATGTACCTGACTCCCTCGCTCCGATGCATCCCCTGTCCCGATTTTCGTTTCCTGTAGAAATAAAAAGGAACAAAAAAAAAAAAGAAAAATTTATATAGACTGGTAGAGACTAGAGGAGAGAGTATCGTTGCTTTTTTCGTGCTAGGGTGAGCGTCAGCTGAGCAACTAGGTTCTACTTCTTCTTTTTTTTTTTTC
This sequence comes from Tenthredo mesomela, assembly GCA_943736025.1. Lineage (NCBI taxonomy): Eukaryota > Metazoa > Arthropoda > Insecta > Hymenoptera > Tenthredinidae > Tenthredo > Tenthredo mesomela. Next base: position 31,305,300 of record OX031015.1, on the reverse strand, counting down.
TTTTTCTTCTTCTTCTTCTTCTTCTTCTTCTTCGTTGCCAACCCTCGCAACAAAGCAGAAACCGAAAACGGCTGTCGCGATCAGCTCCCATCGTTGAGTCTCGATCCTAGTAGATCTCTTTGAAGGAAACTTACAAATTTGGGATATTCAAAGGCGTTTCACGTCCGTGTTCTACTCCCTTCTGCTTCACCTCGCTGCGCCATCGAATTTGATCCAATTGGCTTTCCGCTTTCCCATTCCATTCGGTTACTTCGAAACCAGTTTCACTACTTCTCTGCCATACTCACGGTTGTTAATTATACTGTATTGTATAGTATATAGGAATCCATTATTACACCGGTTGTCAAGTGCAGCATACCTTGCTCTTGCCTCAATTTCCTGAATTTCAAATACGTGTATGTAAAATCTATGCTATATATATGTATTTATGTATGTATATGAATACATTCTATTATAAGGTATGACAACGTTTAGGCTATCGAAACTAAACAAATATAACATTTATCAAACTTTATGATCACGGTTATCTCGTATGACCTATCTTTCAATTAACCTTAACAATATTGTTGAATTATGTACCTAAATCGCATATATCAAGCTGATATATACCTACACATATACATATATGTACATATCTATATAAAAAAAATTTAGGGGAATTTTTTTTCTGTGTTTGTAATCTATTGAGAGGTGTACCTTAAAAATTTTCAATGTTTCATTTTGCCGTGGACACATATGAAAAATTTGGTGTCTCATTTTGCCCCGGGTTTTTTTCTATCTACCTACAGTACATTTAGAGTTTGATATATTTAGTTTTTATTTTTATTTATTTTTTTATTTTTATTTTTATCTTTATGTTGCTTCGTTTATTCAGACCATTTTTCATATCTAGAAACTAACTCAATCGTATTAAAACTTTTATGTAATTACTCAGCCTTTAATTGAGGGGATGGTTGATGGAAAAAAAGGGGCCAGACGAAAAACAAAATGAAACATTTTCACAATATTTCGAGTGGTAAAGAATATTTTATAGGGAAATATTCAAATCAAACTCTTAGTTCATTACTTAATTCGTTTGAGTGGAAAAAAAATGATATCAAACGTAAATCAAACTCGAACTTACGTATACACTAGGGTGTGCCAAAAAAAAAAAAAAAAAAACCAAACGCACATCAACATTCCGGTAGAGCATCTCAAATAGAATATCTCAGCCAAATATGAGCTCTTAATATTGATATTTAGAACTGCCTAATTTCGTTACTAATTTTAGCCCTAGAAGGAGTACGTGGGGGCCATATGGACCCCATGACCATCTAAAAATTCGCACTTTAAATTGCAGGCGGCATTCTCGGGTCTGGATTCCTCCATATTTCACGAGTTTAGTGTTTGAAAATTGACTTTATTATACACCATTCTATTCCTTATTGAAAAACGAAAAGATTCAGCTATATTCACACTCGATTATCGTTTATAGAAAGCATTTTACACAAAGGAGACGCGTGGGGTCACACGGACCCCACATGCTCCGTAGAGAGCAAGAAAAATGGCATCCCTCGTCTAGGGTTAGTTACTAATTTTAGTTACTAAAATAGGCAGTTCTAAATATCAATATTAAGAGCTCATATTTGGCTGTGATGTTCTATTTGAGATGCTCTACCGAAATTTTGATGCGTGGTTGAAAAATAAATTGTTTTTCCCAGAGTCGTATGACTCTATGACGCTATGACTCAATGTTTATAGGCGAATATCTCCTAATCGGTGAGAGTTAGGAAAATTCTACATCAGTACTTTTTTGTAGAGCGTGAAATTTCCTATAAGAATCTGTATTCAGATAGTTTCTAAATCAATCCGGTTACGAGAAAAAACAATTCGAAAATTTTCCGATTTTTTCTCACGTGTTATTCAAATAAAAAATGGGAAAACGGAGTTAGGCAGTTCTAAATATCAATATTAAGAGCTCATATTTGGCTGAGATATTTTATTTGAGATGCTCTACCGGAATGTTGATGTGCGTTTGAATTTTTTTATTTTTTTTTGGCACACCCTAGTATACACCCTACATTTCTAAATATCGACGTAGCAACTGAAGAGAACGATCAAAAAGATGAACGAATCGTGTTGTAGATTGAAGTTTTACTTCAACGGATAAAATATTGAATGAACAAACAAGTTAACGCACTTCATTTTTCTCCCCTTCACTGGTTGAGATTTAAAAATTCACGCAATGTCTAAAATAGACGAGAAAATAAGGTGCAAGCTGATCTCTGGAGAAAATAAAAATGGGGGATGAGTCAATTTATCTCTCTTTTAGAGCCATCCCCTGAATTCTCATAAAACAAAATTATAAATCATATCGAAGTGCAGTTTTTCTCAAAAATCTTCAGCAACGAATAGTCAAATAATCGAGATTGAACAAGAAAGGAAATTAACTATATACGGTTATAGGTGTACGCACTACCTTTATCTCCGGTTAAATTTTAGCAATAAATACGAGAATATACGAGTTGGCTAACCCCATAATGCCCCATGACAAAATATATTCACTTTAGTAGGTAGGTACATGTTCACATTCATCTACAAATTACGTTTGTCAAACTGAAGGGTGCAGACGGGCAAAAACTGCAGGGTAGATATTCCCATAATTGCGGATAAATTAGCAAGCACTGTTGTTTTGCCCATCAAATAAATATATAGGAATAGAATTTATGGGTTGAGTAATTTGTTCAGGGTGAAAATCAAGATAGAATAAAACTCATGACCTAATTGAAGTTTCTTCTTTCTTTTACTTACCTCTATTCTATACACAGAAATTCTACTTATTTTAATAAATTTTTAGCGATTCTGATATTTTATCAACTTCAAAGCTTCATGTTTTTTGTATGAGAGATTGTAAAATAGAGAATAGACGCATTTGAATCCTTTGTCATCGATCCCATGTATGCATTTATATGAATATATATTTTTCATGACCCAACTTACGCTCGCTTCACTTCATGTTTTTCATTTTTCGCAATTCTCGCATTTTCAAATCGTTCGATTCGCTCGCCTGTTCAAATATACATGTAGTACTACCTACCTACACGTGTAGTCAGGTGGGTATGTCAAACAAAGGGTAGATATTGCACCCAGTATTGTACCATATAGAACCACTAATCCGGCTGTAAAACAGCGCAATTCCAGTTACCCGTTTTATCTCCATACTACGTAGCGTATTAATTACGCAACCCGCAATTACAACCTGCTGTTGTTGAAACCGTACTTATACTCGATCCCTCTGACCAGTCATACTTGACTCGTGAGTACAAATTTTGAGCAATATATAGTTTTCATCTATTAAGTGTTGACCGACGAAAAAAAAAAAAAATAATAAAAAAAAATAGAAATTCAGCGGTAGTCCTATCATACTTATATACCTACCCGTCTCAGACTATAAGCGATCTGCTTGCCAGATGATACAGCATCCAAATCCAACTATAACCCAGACCTCGTTTATTTGTCTGGAGTGCAAGAATAACTGAGAAACGTGTCAACCTACTCACTACCTACTATATATAGCTATAAGAATATTTCATCTCGTATACTGAGCGAATTGCTTGGTATAACTTTTTGCGCCCTTCTCTGCAGACTTAGCAATTATCCTAAAGATGCGAGTCTTGAGGTTTAATGTATTATTCATTAAATTGGTGCCACTCAAAATTGTTTAGTTAAATAATAAACCTACTAGAATATTATTAATACTTGTTCGATAAAATCATAAAAGTTTTTTAAGTAAAACTCTTGTGCGAATGATTGAATTTAGTGAAATTCAAAACTTGATGAACGACGTGATTTGTTAAAAAATAAAAAGGATGTCATTAAGAGATGGTATATTGCATTCAGTTTGTTTAGTTTGAAAGAATATATTTGAATAAACTTTGTGAAAAGTAGGTGTAGGGTATATCATGATACTATCGATTCTTAGTTAGATATTCACGGATTAGTGAGGGCCGGGTTATTTTCAAAGCCTACGAGGTACTTCTCGGTTAATGTCTTAGAAAAATGAACAGTTCCACCGAACAAAAGTTTTAATTTTACCCCCTGGTGACCTAGCGACCCCTCATGGCAGTAGTTAGCGAAATCTCGGGAAAGACGAAGGCTCTTTTACGAGGGTAGCGGTAAAAGGCAGAACAACAAGACGTCGCCACCCTAAGAAAATGCTTAACTATATACGAGGAGAAATAATCTACGCTCGGGTTTTCCTGCGAGGTCTATCTGTATACATATCAATAAAAATGGCGACATTGTGAACGCGATATCCTAAGACGCGATTGGAATATCGATTTGTTATTTAGCATTCGATTCAGGTGACGAGAATAGTGGGAAAGCACATGTGTGTGTGTATGTATATGTGCAAAGGAAGAGGAAGAGCTTCGAGACATAGAAATAAGGGTGGAGAATACCTCCTGCAGATATTTCAGAGAAAATAGCTTGAGTGAAAGTGGCCAATTCCTCGATCAAACCACGAGAGTATAACTAAGCGAGAAATAGAGATACAAATTTTACGCGATTCGCTAAGAATGAAAATGACGCACGTTTATTTGACAAAAGTATATACACTACAGCGATTGGTATAGGTTTATATATTATATAGGAAAGACAAATATGTAAGTAGAAATATTATACGAGCGGGGGTACGTATAGGTAAGCGAGTTTCAAGTTGACTTGCTGAAATAAGATGTCGATTTTTATGCCCCACGCAGATCTATATTATATCGCAGATTTTCTCGATCGTACGATCGCCTATCTCCTGCTGCAACATTTGAAAAACGAGTTTTCACGATAAGCTTACAGACTATAGTAACTTTCCGAAAGTCTAAATTGCTTTACTGTTGGTGCTGTCGATTCAAAGTACTCAACCGACCATGGCTTACCCAGTCTAATTTCTAGTTCAACTTAAGTTATTACTTTTTTTTTTTTTTTTTTTATTGATTTTTTTTTTTTTTTTTTATATATCAAACTTCCAAGCCAGCCAGATTATCGATCTTATTGGCGATCGGCCATCTATAGACGATTGCTTTGGCACCAATTGGCCATTGCATTATTTTTCCCATCAACAAAACTTATGATGAAAATTGAGCTTAGCACATGACTTTTACCTCAAAGAACATAAATCGCAGTTCATGAATATCCTTATCTTGAAATTAATTCAATTTATCGACAACCAAGCACAGAAATCATAGGTAAAAGTTTCCTTTTGTGAAAATTTGAACTTTTCTGCTCATATTGAATGTGAGTATCTGAATTATGAAAAAAAAGTCGCGTATGTAATAAAATGGTAATCTGCAAATATACATATGAGACTTGATCGAACGAAAGAAAGGTTCGTACAAAGGTTTTAGCCCGGTCAACCGAATGTTGTATCTTGTGGTATATTTGATCTACTTATGAAAGAATCAATAAATTGTAAGCCATGCGAAATAAATTCGTCCGTTAAAGGGATGAAAATCAAATGCATATCAGCGAGTTTAAAAAATTGGCAAATTCGAAGCTTCTTCCTTTTACCATACGATATGCGATGAATAAATGAAAAACAGTGTACTGCATACGTAGGGGTTTGAAATAGAATAGAAATAACAAACGACTTGGCTGATTCGTCAGCTATGCATAAGAAAAACTATATAGCTGGATGATTCCGGTAAACAAAAATGGTTTCAGGTTTTATCTTCCCGTAGTAAACTTTGAGTAAGATTAACCGCAGCTCGTTTTTTATTGTTGAAGGACTTGCCTGCAAGAGCCACTTAATCAGACACAGGCTCGTTCCAAATTAAGCTTATCAAGTAGAAAACAAAATGAGAAAGAAACCCTTTGACGGTAAAAATACCTACTTTCACGGGACGGAATTGGCCAGAACTGATTTTCTCCCTCGAAATGTTATATTGGCAAACATCACGCGTTGACTTTGTGCACTCTGTTGATACGAACTGCATAAAGAGTTGGTTTGCATTGTACTGAATCAACGATATACCGTGCCACAGAACGTAATAACAAATACTTTAACGCATTTCAAAGGAAATATCTTCTTTTGGTATTAGAACATCGGCTGTTCACAATCCAGCAGATTTTCGAACCCGTAGCACAACGGGGCTTATTGGTTAAGGTTTATTAGCGAAGACCCTACCCGCTTTTCCTGCTTTTGTCGCTTTTATTGCCGGCCCTATACCCGTGATGTAAACCGATTCAAGGAAGATAATCATTTTCTGGTAGAAAATTTTGAGTTCTCTCAAGGCTGGTATAGTATAAGCATAATGTAATAACCCAGCAAATTCTTTTGTATGAGTTCATGCTACGAATAAAAAAGATTGAGTAAAGCAACCGTCTGAAAGGGCTCATTCCATTCATATCTTAAGTTAGCCTTATATACTGAAAGAGTGAAATGCAAATACAAATTCATTTGTATTAAGCTCTCCTTTGCCCGGGGCTCTTTAATATTACTTAAGGAATCAATTTTCATTCGAATGTCCTACAGGCACATGACATGAATATATTATAATATTCTGCACGGTCGCATATTATTCAATGCATTTAATTTTATATTTAACCGATAATCTACTGTCAATTACGATTTTTACACCTCATTACTGATCAAAATAAAACCTCGACTGGGTAATGACGGAGCTGTTTTTCACCTGGTAAAGTAAATCCTGCGTAATAATCTGATAATAGTCAATTTTGTTTCCAAAGGTGCGAGGAGCTTGCGAAACGTCAGCCTGGAAGTGGTACCCGAGGCGGTTCAGAGAGGTCACGAAGCCATCCTTCGTTGTCGCTATGACCTGGAAGACAGACCTCTGTACTCGGTGAAGTGGTACCGAGGCAGACACGAGTTTTACCGATTTGCGCCAAAGGAGTCACCGGCGACAAAGACATTCCCCATACTTGGAATCACGGTAGATGTAAGTACCTACCCTATTGAACTGAATCATTCGTCTGTTATGCGAATTCGTACAAGAGTTAAGAATTTTACTGCGATGATATTCTCGATGATTATAGTCATAAGCTTATAATTGTGGTGAAAAGGAATTTTTTTTGATACAGAAGGTTTTGATTTGAAAATTTGTGAAATTCTGACGAATGAAATTTTTCTAACCCAGTGATCACACAACTCACCGAACTAGAAAAGTTTCAGTAATACATGCACACTGTTCTCTTTATGCATGACGTTTTCACGTCTAACTAATTCAACCACACAGTATAGCTGGGAGCGTTACTGGAAGTATATCGTACCATAGTGAAACAGCAATACGGGTTCGTATAGCCTCCGGACCTATACGGAGTTGCTAAAACAGCGATAGTAGCCCAGGAACAAAACGAGAGACGCTGTTGATCTGAAAGGAGCAGAGAATTAACATTTTCTTAATTTCCTGTTAAAAGAAAGAAAAAAAAATGAAGATATTGCATAATCACTCCGAAAATAAAAAGCTGAGTCTTCACCAGCTTTTATATAACCATAATTATTCTTTAACCGGCGATACCTTAAAGACCAATGAACGGATTTTAAACTTTCGGAAAAAATTTCAATGAATGTTATCCCGCACGAACTTGTTTGTTTCGATCCATATAGCATTTGATCCAACTTGAATCTGATTAAACTTTGAAATTCATTGATGCAGTACTATTCCTTTCATTCAACTTTACGTTAATAATACATTTCTCATTCTTTTATTAAACTTTTGATTGAACTCAGACGAATTACTGACTTGTTCTACATAAGATACGTCAATATTGTTATTAGAGAAAACTTGAAACCAACAAAAACAATTCAACACTTTTCTAAGCTGAGATTTTCCCATCAGTATAAATATAACTGTGTATCGCTTAGCGAAATGAAAATTCATTCTACTTCGTGTCGAATAATAAGTTATAAGTATCTCCAACTATTAAACTGCAATTGTAGCGAATAGTCAGGCGAAACTCTCGGTAAGATTACTTACCAGCTTGCTACTTACCTCAACTAATTGTAACAGTAGTCGTGATATACCTGTTTCGACTTTGGCGTGAATACATTGCATGCAGTATAAATTGAGAAGGGTGGGTATAATAACGGTATAAGTCGAGTGATACCGTTCTTTCGAAAATTGCATAAAAATTATCAGTGACCATATAGATTTACATTATATATTTATTTGATGAAAATGGGTTGAATATTGGCTGATTAAACTGAACAACTTTTATGGAAGAACGGTGTAACTCAAGTTATTTCGTTCTTTCAAATATCTAATTAAATCGAGATGGAAACATCGAAGTTATGTTTTCGGATGATCACTCATAACGCGAAACATTTCGGGTATGGAAACGTATTTTTGATAGCGCAGAGACTATCGAAGAGATTTCGGACGTTACTTCAGCATCATCTCAGCTTATCATCGGCAAAAATAGATGACCTACGAACTTTGGTGAGATTTGCGTCAAACGAAGCACAGATGTGTTATCAGAATATATTCGAAGAGGCATCTGCTACAATTCGGGAGTAAACTATGTTAATACGTAAGCTAGAATTGAAGAAAACGATATAGGTATGAACAATTCGTTGTATCATTGTCTACAACTGTTTATACTCATTATCAGAGTATTTGGTGAAAATGAAATGCAAGATAGAGTGAAAAACTGCCTTGTTATTTCGAAGAACGTTATGACTCGAAAACTTAATTGTTCATTCATTGTGACTGGTTCGAACTTTTTGTGGTTTTATTTATATAGTCAAAAGCATTATTAAGTACTAACATGATATGTCAAATTATATCAGGATAAGTTCAGTTAGTCTCAGTTTCCCACGTTTTTCTCGTTTATTTAAAAACTACGTTTTTCGAGTTATACCGTTATTCCGCCCATCCCCTCAATTTAACTGCAATGTAGGCATTAGTTTAATGAACCTTTTTGATTATAACGTACCGGTTTACCAGACAACTCTGGTCTGTATATATATAACGGCAATTTGTTAAAATTTGATCGGTAGTGAAGTGAATTTACGGGAAGTAAATATCGGGAAATGTTTGAGGTATGTAGGTATGTTTTCATGAAAAATGATTAAAGGTATGTTACGGATCGCGGTACAGCATATCGCGTATCTTGGTTGTAAACTCGGAATTTTATTATACGTGAGTGAACTAGAGATGTGAAAGATTAATGCCCATGTCAATAAAAATGACAAACTCCAATTACTCGGCCAGTGGGTATTTCCGAAACTTCAAACAACCCATTAAAAATTTTCAGAGGTACTTGGTTAGAGGAATTATATTCTTAGTATTTAAAGGTAGGTAAATAGTTACGTGAATGAAGGTAAACGAGGAGTAGCTATACTCTCTGTGTCTATACGCATATACCTACAATCGCGTGAATAATTCTAGTCTAAAGACTAAATTTTAATGTAAAAACATAAACTTTTGTTACCGCTTATATTCTTCGTGGCAATTTAATCACGGCAATAACCTGGATGACTCCAGTTTAAATATACAAAGGGAAAAAGTTATCGTAATCGTGTTTCGTGACAACCTGTCCGTCCGGCTTCTCTTATAAGATGGTTGTGCGACTGAAAGTCGTATAACCAATTTGAATGGGGCATAAAAAAAGATAAAAGTAAGGAAAAAGAGAAATTTACAGCTCCAAAGAATTTCAATATTCTTCACCGGTGAAACCAATTGGCCTTAAAAACAAATGACGCCTTCGCTTATACCCGAAAACTCAAATACGTATTGGTGAAGAGAAAAATTCAATCATCAGGTATAAATTAAAGTTTAAAATCAGCAACCCAAGTTTCTTATTTTCTTGTGCAATAAATTTCTCTCACGTCAATCAAGATCATATTGACGGAGGTTTCTTAAAAAAAAAAATTCACCTTTAATCGCAAGGCATAAAAACATTGCCGAATGTGTAATTCAATTTAGAAATTTTACGTAATTTCAGCTCAAGACTTTATCTATGAAACCAAACTGCCATTTGCGAAGCAGAGACGTATAAACTTAAAATTTTTTGTTCCATTGCTACCCATTTTTTGTAAATATATAGTATCTTCGTCCGTGCAGCCTACATTTTTGTAACACCTGCTTTAAGTATGGCTTTATAAAATAATGTTAAGGAATGATCTGTGATAAGTTTCGAAGGCCGTAGGTTTAATGGAGTCGCAAAATCTGCGCTAATGAACTAGGGCTCGGAGGTAAAGCGTTAGAATGTTACGTAATGTAGAGAACAATCCAGGAACAATGACTAAAATTTATTAGAACAGTCGTTAAAATAATTTTGCAACAAACTCTCAGCCAGATTGTTAATTCCTAATATGTATTATACTCGTTGCATTGAGCGATACAAAATTTCTACGAATAAATGAATAAATAAATAAATAAATGAATGAATAAATGCAACAATAATCAGTTCTGTGCTCCATACTTCGATGCTTCGGGGCAACATAACCATGGTTCCAAACTGCAGTGAAAAATTTGTTTTGTTAAAAATAAAGTATAGGTACTTTTTGATTGGTAATTCGAATTTATTAAACTCTGTAAAAAGTGTGATGAAAAATTGGGATTTTTGAATGAAAGAACGAACACGCTGACTACTCCGGATGTATTTGTATATTCGTTCTTTATATGATATATGTAGCATCACGCCCGGGGTGTGTGGTCTAATTGAAAAACATGATGGTTCCGAAGTGCGCCTGTAAAGAGGTAAGAGAATATTGTTCGTTTTCCACGTATCATAAACACGTAGCACGTAGAATACGTGATGTAGCGTGGTTCAGACAGACGAGAACAAACGAAACGTAAAGAAGAATAAGGGAGAAAAAAGAAAAAAAAAAAAGATGAAGAAGAAAAAAAAATCGGATTAACAACGCGAGTGGACCAGAATCTCTAGCGAGACGGAATTTCATCGGAGTCAAAACACTTGGCCCGAACATTTCCCTTGTTTGCAAAGCCGTGGACTGGGTAGGTACATGCCTGTCGTTCTTTGCGTACCAGCATACGGAAATCCCTTTCGTATTCCCATCACTATTCCCTGGCCTCCTCGTACTCTCCTGCTGTTCTTCAGCCATTGTGTGCAATGCGGTATCCATGGCAAAATCCCGGTGTTTTAATGCTCAAAATGCGCGTACAAATTTCGATCAAACCTCTTGTTTTTTTATTTTTATTTTGTAGATTTTCTTTATTTCCGTAGCACTACGTGATCGTGATCGGAATAGGACGAAAACGACTTAAATTTTCAATTTCTCTTATAATTTTTTTTTTTTTTTTGTTTTTGTCGTTTCTGAAAATCAAAAAATAAACTTGAGGTAAAGTGAAAAGATCGCGAGGTGAAAAATTCGCCAAGACAACCTGTGGAACGAAAAGGAAGAAGCGAAGCGTGCAAATAGAGAGAAGGACTTTGAGTATTTTACGCCCCGCTATCCAGTCGGTATTTTTAAAGGACCTCGCCAAATTGTGTTTACTCAAGGACTAGTGGGTGTGGGAGCATCCTTCTTTATGCAAATGCGGAGGAGACAGTAACTCGTATCAATTCGCACGCCTTAGCTTACCTCGCATTTTACTATACTATGAAGTCCGTTTTTCGTGCAGTTCCAACTCGACAAACCGCTTCCTACACAAATGCGCGTGCATCCGTTCCGTGGAAGCTTCCATAAACGTGAGTAATTAATTTCAACGTGACGCGACGTCGAGCAAAACGAGAGAGCCCATGATAAATACAAAGTGAACCTCTCGCTGCTGAATGGGATTCATCATCTGTGCCTCCCTTTACTTGATTTACAAACATCAAGATTGCATTACACTGCCACCATTGTTCATCCAGTTTAGTATGCTGGTTACGCAGCATTGCTGTTCGTCGAATGTCTATATATATTCACACATGCACATAAGTATGCACAATTCATTTCCACATCTACATACATACACATACACATACACATATGTTTCCCTGGTTGAACGAACTGGCCATACTTATACACAAGCCCTCCCTTCAACTATTCAAATTCATTCGAATTCATTCACAGTGAGCAATTACCGGTTGATTAAAAAAATACACAAATAATAAACTGAATCAAGTCAATGTTACACTTTGGTCTATCTCAGCTAATTAGCCATTTGGTTTCCCAGCCATCAAATCTCGTAGAAAAATGTCAAATGAATAATTGCAATTGGTAAAGATCGTTCGAAATGACAATTAGAGAAAATGGTGATAATATTATGCATAGATTGAAATATTTTAGAAAAATTGGTCAGAGTTTTTCATTCATAGTACTTTTGACCATATTTCCTTGCCCATTTATTCTGCCCTTTATTTTAAATCTTATTCAGAAAGTTGGAAGGTGCCATAGCTCGGGATTTCCGTATTGAAACGATAACTCAACCCACGCAGTTAGATTCAGCGCAACTTCAACCACTTTCGGAAAAAAAAAAAAAAAAAAAAAAGGAGGATCCCGGAATGCCATTTGAAAAACAAACAGTTATCAAAAAATATCACCCATATCTATTGGTGTGGATTTACAATTGTCATATATATTTTCGTGAGATTTCAATATCGCTAAATTAAAACTGCCACAGTTATATAGACGAAAAGTACCTACCATTTGCATATAGGTGTGTATTTAGTTAATGGCTGAATGACTGTAACGAATCGCGTATACGCGTCAAAGAAAATCCCCAAAAACAAAATTTTCGTCCGAAATATCAAACTCAGAATTCCACGAAACGTATGTGGGTACAGCTGACCTACAATCTACCACTGGTATCCCAGAGTACTTTGAGGGTTACTAAATGACATGTAAATGGAGGTTCGTGCAACGTTTACCTCATCATGCGAGTACGAGGTATCCCATAGGTGCCCAAATGCCGTCAAACCTAGCAGGATTTAAACTGCATAGTTAACCTGCAGAGTGATCACCAACGCGTGCAACGTTCGTATTTGTTGGAACGTTACCTCATACCTCATTTAGCGTATTATTAATGACAACTACGGTAGTATAGATACCATTGAACTTTGCCGGAAACGGTTGCTTCAATTGATAACGAAATTGAGATTTACAAGAGATTAAACGAGGTTTACATATAGAGCATCAGAATTGGATTGATTGCTTTACGGAAACGATGTTTATCGATCAAATTCATTATTCTGTTGATGAGAATTAACCAATTCGTACATACATACATATGATATACGGCTTGTATAGGGTCAAATGCTCACGTATATAATATATATATTCAGGCTGAAAACTTTGAACGTTTCAATGCCTTTTGCCATTGAATATATGAGAGTTGTGCTGTGAGCACGTTTAGCGCACATACCGCACAAGCTTTTGATTGAAATATATATATATATATAAGCAAAAAAATTATTTTCATCTTGCTTTACTCGGTGCTTTTTATCTCCCATATATTTACTTGTTTTGACAATGAAGCTTTTAATGGAAGACCTCACTGGCTTTCGTAGCTTTTACTTGTTTTTGCCACAAATTTCTTAGAACTTTACTGCATTGTTTTTTTCTTCTATCTGACGGAGAGACTGGTTCGAAAAATCTCAATGGTATTAAATACTGTGAATTAGATATTGCAAACGTGTCAAATTTTAATCATTTTTAACTAGAATAGTCCGCCTCTCGATGGAGGAAACATTTTTCAATTCAATTTTGGGTGATATGTTTTATTTTTTTTTCAGTTAAAAACCAGAAATCAATGTTTTGGTCATTTTTGTAGAAATCTTCAGTGCAATCTCTCCTTACTTAAGTCTTAACGAGTTACTAAAGTGCTGAGTAAAGATGGGACGATTTTGTTGAAAAGAATGAAAGAAAATCTATAAATTCTGAATCGAAGACTGGACTTATTCCATTGTCTTTGAAACTCATCGCGCAATGTTGACCTTTTACCTATACGAAGTTGGGTGATAAGAGCTACGTCTCTGTCGATTAATCCTGTTGTTTGTAGAGAGTAGTTCTGCATTAAGTATACCAGACCGATTGGGCGTGGGAATTGATCGGAATTGATTTCGATCAGTCTTCGTCGATTTTCACGATTTAAGATAAAGATCACGGGAGATGAAACTCTCGTAATAATTTGAAACTCAATTGGAGCATGAAAAAGAAGGGAATCATTTTCCTTTCGAACGTTGAGCGAAATTATCTAGCAATTATATACTCGTGAAGCGATTTTTCTCACTCCCCATGAAATATGAAGCGAACTTGAGATTATTCTTTCTTCTTTCAGCTCACGAGTTCAAACGGCAGTCAAGTTATGCTGAGGGACGTGGATTTCAGACTATCCGGAAACTTTAGCTGCGAGGTTACGGCCGATGCACCATCATTCTCAACTTCCGTTGTGACGAAGAATTTGACCGTAGTATGTAAGTATATGGTAATAAAGTTGATAAACTCTTACCAGTATTTTTATCCCTTTTATACGCCCGTTCAATGAACGGAGAAAATTACAGCACCTGCTTTCGTGTAATTTCCGAAGAGTTATCGAAGTTTGCGTATTTTGTGTTGAGAGCTTTTGCCCCAGGCCCCCGTCGTAAATTAGCAGCGTTGAATATTCGCGGATTAGTTTTTATGCAAGATCCTTAATCCTTGATCCGCATTCTGTAATCCGCAAGGTAAATTCACGTATTACCATACAAAAGACCTTGGCAAACTTAGCTAATCCTCACCTACGAGTTCTTGCACACCAATATCACCAAGAAAATCTTTGGTTTTGTCAAGAATTTGGCAACTCTATGGCCAATTACCAAAATCCTATATTGCAAGAACTCGATGAGCTCCCCGATCTCCACATATGCATCTAAATCTAATCTATTCTTTCGATGGTATTAAATCAAAACGAATCTACTATAGCCATTGACTATTAAAAGCCCCGTTTTCACTGAGAGAAAATTTTAGTAGATTCAGTATCGATCGAGGTTTTATAGATGGAATTGTTTTATCGTTAAAGCATAAAATACGATACCATCTAGAGGAGGAAGAGGCGCGTATTACATTGCTCATTTCACGTCAAGAGAGAGAGAAAAAAAAGTGTTCTCTAGTCGAGTTCTAGTGTCAACGAAGCTTAGCTGTCAAAGGAAAATAAGGCAAGCCTTGTTTACCTTGGTGAAAATTGTGTTTCAGCTTTACCCGAAAGAGGGCCCGTGATCACATCCGGAAGAGAACGGTACGATGCTGGAGATATTCTCGAAGCAAATTGCACCTCACCGCCTTCAAAACCATCTACTCAGCTCTCATTTCTATTGAACAACGTAACAGTAAGTGTATTAAATTGAAAATGAAGGTGACAATTATTTTCTCTTTATTCTACAGGTTATTTACGGCTTTGATATAGCCGTAGCACGTTTAAAGTCTTTGAACCGTTCTGCGAAATGATTTCTGTCTTTTGCTTGTTTCTTTCTCACCAGCCAAAAACCGCGACTGGCTGACTGTTTTTGAAGCTTTTACAGGACATCAAAAGCGGCCAGACCTTTCTTTCGAAAGAAAAGAATCCACGTATCCCCCATTGATTCGTTCCCTTCGTGTCTTTGATCCAAACGGTTCTCTGAGAGTTGAAATGAAACTTGTAACTTGGATTCTATGATTGTTTTACTTCTTCTACATTCCGCATTTCCACCGTCAGCTCGGGTCCCTTTAAAGAATCCGTTATTTCAAACTTATTCCTAGAGACTTAACTGAAGGAGCATTAAGATCTTACGCGGAAAACGCGAGCGTATAATGTTGGAGCATTTTATAAAATGGAATAAGTTTATTTTCCAGGATTTACCGCCGTCTCATGGCTTGTTTTGGACCAAGTTCGATCGCAATGCGCTGACTGGTCTATTTAACTGTGCTTTACTGTACTCCAGGCTCTCCTATCTCACGTTTAGAATTATCAAAACTTATTGCCTGTTCAATTTGACCAGTTCGTTTGCCAGTTTGAACTTAATTAACACCGCGATCTGGAGAGCACTACAAGTCAGGCCATTAGCCATCTGCCGTGATAAACTAAAGTTATGAATTGATAACATCGTGGAACTTTGAGTTGGCAAACGGTGCGCCAAATCATTTCGTGATTGCGGGAATCCACCGTTTTCCGCATATGTACATAGATATTATCAGAAGCCAAGGAATGGTTGGGGAGATAGAAGTTA
This sequence comes from Tenthredo mesomela, assembly GCA_943736025.1. Taxonomy (NCBI): domain Eukaryota; kingdom Metazoa; phylum Arthropoda; class Insecta; order Hymenoptera; family Tenthredinidae; genus Tenthredo; species Tenthredo mesomela. Next base: position 31,289,178 of record OX031015.1, on the reverse strand, counting down.
GTATTACTTGTTGGTTCCTAACATATCAAAACATGACGTCTCAAAGGAAAGGAATATGCGGGATGTCCACTGTAGCGAGCGGGTCACACGTGCGTGAATTTCATCTCTCCCGCCGGCTAAGAAGACGCGAATATTCCTTTCGCGAATGAATATAGGTACCTACTATCTACATCTACGACTAAAATGACTTTCGACAGAAAACTGGGGACAAAAGACGAAACCTACAAGATCAAAGTCCCCTTTGCCAGGCTTAAGGATTTGCACCCTACGAAAACTGCCAAATCCCAGATTATCGCATTATCTTGCTAACCTTTCGGAGATACATTGTCCAAAGTTTTCATTGCCTATTCGTTCTGTTGTTTCAAATTTTATACCAATTATTGTGTGTTTTTTTCTTTTTTCTATTTTCTTGTTTGATCTGCAGCCCGAGTAGAAATGAGGTCAGGCTCGAATCAGGCCCATGTCGGGCCCGAATCAGGCCTGATAGTCGCCTGATGTAACGCTATGTTCCGTCAGGGCCTGATCAGGCAGTACTACGAAATACTAGAGCCTGATCAGGCCCTGACGGAACATGGCGTTACATCAGGCTGCCTGATCTAATTTCTACTCGGGAGAGCGTATTATACCTAATACTCTTTTCCCCGCATACATCCCCATATATTATATATACATAATAATTTGTACTATGAGAAAGCGCATGAACCGATTCGAAAAAAGTTTCTATCTATCTATTCAAATTCTATCCACGAATCTGCTGGGGAAAGTTTGAACTGAAGAACCCGAAACTAGTTTTCTGAAATCTCAATATTTGAAACAGAATAAAAATGCTTCTTGCATCACAAATATCGAGTTCTTCAATTCAAACTCTTCTGGCTCACTTCTGATGTAATTCGAAGAGATTCGCATAGCTTCTCCAAATTCCGAATTTTTATTTACATAGTGAAAATAATTATTCAACAATTTTGGTCAAATCATTTGTATAAAAGTATAATTTTTGTCAACCAGAAGTCTGAAAAGTGTTTTCATTATTTTTCAAATCAAGGGGATGAATTCCTGTTTCTTATTAAATTTAATTTCAACCGGCTGGAACATTTCAAAAATCCAAAGTCCCTTATCTTCTATTTCTTGCCTTTGAACTTGCAGACTGTTTGATGACTAAAGCTGAGCTTTTTAGAGCCTTAGAGTGCATACCGAAGTAAAATGAGCTGATGCATGCATAGAAAATTGAAAATCACTGCGCAAGAGAGTATAAATGGGTGACTTATGAAGGTACAAAAAGGAATTCAAGCGTTGCAGCTTAAGAATAAACGCTGCAGTCTGTTAATATAAACTGTGGGTTGAGTATACGTGCAGAAATAGAAGATAACGCGATTTATTCTTGATCATAGAACGTCGCAACTGAACTGCAATGTCTGTCGAAACGATGCGATATGGCTTAGAGTTTATAAGTAGAGTGTAAGACACGTCGTTTGTATAACGAGTTAGGAATTAACAGTGACAATGACGTAAGCGGGACTTACCTCGTCGTTTAGATTTCTCTCGAGGTGAAACGGAAATCAGTACGAATCTTGTAGGAGGTAAAATTTACTTTACGCATAAAATTAGCATCTAGGTAAGGAAGAGCAGGCGAGGATGATAATCGACTGACTTTATAATTCGAAAAGGGTAGATTCGACGCGGTTAGTCGTGGAAGACTTGAATCCTGCTGGCGCGTAAGTCTAATACAAATATACCCGCCAGTAAACGTCAAATTCCAATTATTCCTTCGCTTCTCTTTATCTCGCTTTTGCTTTAGGACAGCTTGGATACAGTATGGCATTCAGAGAATCCTTAATTATTGGGTGTTTCTCTTTGCTTTATTCCTTTCGATGAGATTGGAGCCTGCAAAAAGCCCATTCCGTATCCGTCTCAGCATCCTTTTTATCTACTACCGGCGCGTTCTTCGCCCTTCGAAGACAGTTTCACCAGACGGTACACAGGCAACGCCAGCGGGCAACAAATTCCCGACTTCCTTACACCGAATACGTATACAATCCTGCCAAACCAGCAAGTCCATGAAGCCCTCGGGTGACGTGGCTGAAACATTTAACCTTGTCGAGCGTACAACTTTCTGCTTTAGCCAAAACAACACAGTCTTGTGTCCATGCCACGCAAGCACTGAACAAAAAAAAAAAAAAAAAAGGGTAAAAGAGTTAAAAAGAAATTTTTATCACCGAGTAAATATTTGTTATACCTATACATCTACCAGCGTATACATATACCAGTATAGGTATAGTACGAAATGAGGCGACATAGGAAATTAGACCAGCGAGAAAAACGAAAAAGTTAAACTTTTTTTTTTTCTTTTTTTTTTTTATCATCAAGCTAGAATCCACAGGGTACTCGCATTCTGCAGTGCTCGATATAAAAATTTAATGCAAAAGTAAGAGATTCGAATTTTCCTGTGACAATTTATTTTTTTTTTTTTTTTTTTTATCCAAAGTCGCATTTATCCTGTATGTATTTGTGATCGATCATTATTTTTATGAATATTTTAAACCGCGAGTATAGGTATATGTATGTATAGTAGGGTGGTTCAAAAAAGACCTAATTTCTCAGATATTGCTGCTCATCCGTGAATATGTTGTTTGTGATTTTGAAAAATTATTCCATTTTCTTTAGCTCTGTTGGACAATATTTACTACTGCCTTAGTGAAGTTGAAATTTCGAAATTTTGCCATTTTTGGCAATTTCAAAGTTCTCAGATCAAAGCGCTCATCTGGCTACCTCGAGATTCTCATTCAATGAGCATGTTGGTTCAAGATGAGACTCGTACGATAATATTTAGTACTGCCTCGGAGACATTGGAGTTTTTTCAATATTTTGCGTTTTTTCGGAGATTCGACCGCCAAGTGCTGCTCATGAGACAGTTTCATCTTACCAATATAAGGAAGAAATCCAAGCAGTTTGCAGTTCGCGGGACCATTTTTACTAGTGCCTCATTGAGGGCGACTTTCCTTCAAGTAAAATTAGCAACATGAGGCAGTAGTAAAAATGATCTCACAGACTGCAAACATCGTGTACTTCTTCCTTAAAATGATAAGAAAAGACTGTCTCATGAGCAACACCTGGCGATCCAATCTCTAAGAAAACCCCTAAATAGTGAAAAAACTTCAATGTCTCTGAAGCACTACTAAATATTATCGTACGAGTCTCATCTTGAACCAACATCCTCATTGAATGAGAACCTAGAGGTAGTCAGATGAGGACTTTGATCTGAGAAGTTTGAAATTGACAAAAATGGCAAAATTTCGAAATTTCAACTTCACTGAGGCAGTAGTAAATATTGTCCTATAGAGCTCAAAAAAATGGAATAATTTTCCAAAATCACAAACAACATATTCACGAATGAGCAGCAGCATCTGAGAAATTAGGTCTTTTTTTAACCACCCTAATGTATAGGTATATAATATGTTTATGGTGAAACATGCGCTTTGACGTGGAGAAAGGACAATTCTTTTACGATCTTGAATATTTTTGCGATGACAAATTTTATAAAACCACTATATACGCTGTACGGTCGTGACTAAAGACAAAGTATTCGGCGCTGTCTTTGAATGTTCTTCGTATAAAATACCTAACCACAGAGATCCGTAGTATAACCCTACTGTTATAAAATTATTATGAAATTTCATTCTCTCCGACTACTACGACGTTGGTTATATACAGTGCGGCATTGACCTGGTTTTAAATCATTAAACTTATTACCGATGTCCTGCGTTTTATCAGATTCAGTAAAGTCTGTATACCTATACTTCATGTAAAGTTACGAGTTGAAAATCTATGTTTGTTCTTTGACGTAATATGAATTCACAGTCGTATTTCGTTCCGAAGGAGCGAAGAGAAGAGAAGAGAAGAAAAGAGAAGAGACGCCCAGAGCACTAGGAAAACAAACATTTCCGCTCGACAAGAGCTTCTTCTTCTTCTTCTTCTTCTTCTTCTTCTTCTTCATCGGCGTCGTTATCATTGTCGCAGCCCCTACACACACTGTACAACTGATATACACCAAGATAACGCTTTCTCACGCTTACATCCCTCACAACGTTCTCGCCCCCAGCATCTCTGGTACTTCACGCTTCTTAGAGGCTCGTCTGCCCTTAACACTATCACGAGGTGTCAACATCTTTATTTCATTACAAGTGCGTACTTTCTCTGTAGGCTCTCCCATGCGGTTAATATCCAACGTAGGTGCCACCTACTATACTTGACTAGTACTACCTACCCACACAAAGGTCAATTCAAACTATCCGACGGTACATGCGGAACGGCAAAACTTTGTAATATATATTGCATTGGGACCATATATATACCTAATGCTAATATCCTATATCCATATTATTATTCTTCAACCTACAAACTACCGCAATCCTTCACATAGAATGGTTATGGCAGTTCAACCATATATAGCAAACATTCAATGAAGTTCATGCGTATTTTGAAGATTAACAATAATTCCTAACAAGGAATTCGACAGTCAAGACGTCGAACAGCCCCTAAGGCCCTAATATCCTTTCTGCAATAAAGAAAAAATCATGGCAACCTGCAGACGGCTGATTGCAATCTCGCAAAACTTTCTTTCTAACTTTGGCTATGATTTTACGGATGGTTATATCCGTCCAGTGCGAATCTCGAAAAGGGCAAAATATATCGTGCAAAATGTCAGTACATATACGTATCGATACATATGCGAAAAAGTTTGAATCAACGTTAACCCGCAGGAAACGGATGAACCGTTGGCGAAGGTTGGAAAGGTTGAAATGTTGTATGAGAATGTGAGGCAGGAAAGGAATGAAAGAAAGGTAAGAGAAGGAAAAGGCCTAGTATGTATAGACCTCTTGAACACCCTCGTTTGTTTTACGTGTTCTACAGATATTCTTCCATTTATGTTCCGTCCCTGTATACGACATTGGTCTCGTGGGAGACCATTGCGTTTCTGTAAAGCCGCGTGCCAGTCCGTGTATACGGAGCTGTACAAGGGATTCGCGAATTCGAATATATCAAGTCTGCACGACGAAGGATACCTACTATGGGTGAACAAGTGATGGTTGTTCTGTTTAAATCCACCCTACGGATATACGCCTCACCCCTTCGTCACTAGTGGCTTGACCCATCTTCCGTATTCATGACCTGCAAAATACCGACCAATAATCGAACAGCTTTCACAGTCGTAACTTTGACATGTCCCACCGCAGACACCGTATTGGAATTCGTGTATTGTCGAGGTACGCGATATGGTGATATCAAGCTTGAAATGATAGGTGAACCTGTCAAATAATGACAGTTACACTGTTGAAAGTTTGCAGTTATACAGTAGCCATTGAAACAGCCTTTTAAAAGCTCTGGAAGCTGCAGTCAATTGCCAATGGCGTGATAAGAGGATTTCATCCAAATTTATAGCCTGTTCGTGCTCTAACGTTCTTCCGGCCGGATTCCTGCTGGTAATGCCAGGCGTGTGACGGTACCCCACTTCACAAAAGTCAGACTGCCTATACTAGTCCAATTGCCGCAGATCGATATAGAATTATACCTTTTATTTTCTTTTATTTTCATTTTATTTTTCAGTTTTTCGAGCTTATTATTACGCCAGAAGCCGAATGGTTTTATAATACGGCATATACCTACTCGGAAAACTGATTTATTCGAATATTAAACTATTAGAGAATTTATATCTGTCGGATGAACATTTCTATATAGCTATATACCTGCGCAATAGAAGAGGAATTTTTTATTTTCTTTTTTAAAGGCGCACAAAACTCACTAAAAACTCAAAATTTATTTGTCAAAAATGATATATTCTAGTAGAAATTTTGTAAAATTTCTCAATCGCTTCGAGAGGAGAGCTTTACTCGACAGTCACAGCACCGAGACTAGATGTGTAATTTTCTTTGACTGAATTGAATACTGGCATAAACTCGGTTATTTACAATCATAGAGATACGAATGAATATATTCAGATATGAATTCGTTCTCGCATATTTATCAAAACCAAGATGAAATAATGTAGGTTGGTTGGTTGGTTGGTTGGTTGGTTGGTTGGAAGGAAGGTATTACTCTAGCTGGTATATACGGTGAAAATATATGCAAATGTATTCACAGTCACCAACGCATTTAACGTGCAAATTGACCTTTGCCAGTTTTCGCGTTGTATACGATTTCATGAAAACTTCTATACCGATATCTAATTATGCGCTAAGGACTTAATATTTTTACAACCTCTGACTAACTATAGTCTTCACTGTATTATAACAGCAATCATATTAATCTGACGTATAAAGTTTTCGAAAAAATACTATTTTTCTGCAAATACATTAGAGCAGCTAATATATTATGCCCATGCGTTCTTCATTTTTATGATTAATTTTTGTATATCTCTATTAGGGTGTGCCAAAAAAAAAAAAAATTCAAACGCACATCAACATTCCGGTAGAGCATCTCAAATAGAATATCTCAGCCAAATATGAGCTCTTAATATTGATATTTAGAACTGCCTAATTTCGTTACTAATTTTAGTTACTAATTTTAGTTACTAAAATAGGCAGTTCTAAATATCAATATTAAGAGCTCATATTTGGCTGAGATGTTCTATTTGAGAGGCTCTACCGAAATTTTGATGCGAGGTTGAAAAATAAATTGTTTTTCCCAGAGTCGTATGACTCTATGACGCTATGACTCAATGTTTATAAGCGAATATCTCTTAATCGGTGAGAGTTAGGAAAAGTCTATATCAGTACTTTTTTGTAGACCGTAAAATTTCCTATAAGAATCTGTATTCAGATAGTTTCTAAATCAAGCCGGTTACAAGAAAAAACAATTCGAAAATTTTCCGATTTTTTTTTCACGTGTTATTCAAATCAAAAATGGGAAAACTGAGTTAGGCAGTTCTAAATATCAATATTAAGAGCTCATATTTGGCTGAGATATTTTATTTGAGATGCTCTACCGGAATGTTGATGTGCGTTTGAATTTTTTTTTTTTTTTTTTTTTTTTTGGCACACCCTAATCTTTATATTAGGCGAGAATTGTCCTGCAATATAAATTACAAGGTTAAGGAAAAAAAAAAATATCTTTTCAGACACTAAATTGCCTCATATATAGAAAGAACCCACCACCCCTACGACTGTTTGCTCATTTATTTATTTTTTATTTTATTTATTTTTCTTTTTTTCTTTTTTTCTTACACCCCATGCAAAGAAATGACAAACAGCATTAAGCAACGCGGTTGAACACATTGTAGATCATGGTCATATTTTATGGTTATTGCTTTAGTTTTCCTTGGGTATCCCATTTACACGTATTAAGGAGATAGTATAGCCGTTTTCCACCGACTTACCGATATTAACCCGACTGCACCAGACTATCGAATTATACTACTAAACCGAGACATTATATTATATAGTATATCTTCGTATTATAATTATTGAGAAAACTCCGATTTAAACTTTGCGCTCGGTCACTGTATAGCTTCGCCTTAATGAAACTTGTTCATTGAAATAGAGTTTTAGCTCCATATCTGCAGGGGGTGAAAAGTTAATGATTACCAGATTAATCCTTATTAACTTCATAATATACCTACGTAACATCATTTTGTGAAATGTAAATATTTACTTACCTCGAATGTCATTTGTAATAATAAAAGTGAAACAAGTAGAAAGTTAGAGCGAATGATTGGGCTGTGAAAGAGTTGAATTCCTGAGTTGAATAAATTATTATCTCATCTCGAAAGCTAGAATATAATGAGTGCTATATTTTGAGAGCTACCCATTCTTCGGCTTGAATATTCTCAATGGTCACGTAGCAGCATCTTTGCTTAGGTATTACAAGAATTAACAAATAACGGGCCACGGGCCACCCTTAATGCTTGGATATAATTAATTCAAAATGCGTACCGGCATTGTATGAAATCAGGTGTATCTACTTCAATCTAGTACGGCTAGAAGTTGGCAGTTTTAGACGGAGTTTCCACGTTAGAAGTTGGCAATACTCTTGGTACCAATTATCCCATCCCATGTCCGGGAACTTGACTTCCTACACGATGTTGTTGATAATAGAACCGTGAATAGAAACAACTATTCGCCACAACATCGGACAACGAATAAGGAATAACGAACAGCGTTACTTAGCTAGATGAGATTTCGCAAAGTTACCTTAGATTATACTAGTCCCTTGTTGAACAAACCAATGCCAATCCTTCTAACTTGAAAGACAATATTCTTTGTCATAACGATGTAGTATATCATTTCTCAAGTATATAATATCTGAACAAAGGGTAGATAAGTCAGATACAAATTTCGGAAATATCTATCGTTGTAGTACCTATCAGAAATATTTTCTATAATTTTGAACTAAAATCGAAAAAATAAAATATATAAAGAGTAACCCGGATATCTGGATGGATATTTCTCTGTAAGAACTCTGAAAGCAAGATAATGGTCGCAGATAATGCGAATATACTATATATATATATTCCATAGAAACTGGAAAGCAGACAACTGACTTCTCCGACTGGTATTATATATAGGGTATATATCTCTGCAGTAAATCAAAAAGAATACCATATCAAAGGTAGCTTGTTATAGCGTAATGGCAGGGGTATAGGTGAATGAATAGATTGTTTTCAGTTGGGTGTAAACGATGAGGGGAAAAAAAAAAAAAAAAAAAAATCTCGTTCAATATTAATTGAACTTACAATATAGCCTCAGATGAATCGTAATTGCTCATGGCTGTTTATAACGGGTCTTTGTGCCTGATTAGATACAGTGAAAGTGAAAAGGGGTTTCGTCGCAAGTCCTTGGCGCAAATGAAGCTACATCGAATTCTTGAAGATCAAAGTCAGCTAGTCTAGAGTATATGTATATAGCTATAGTTTAGTGACGGGTGATTCTTAGATTGAATTACCAATCTTCTGTACTATATTATCAAGTAAAGTACGCTATGAGAGAAACCGTTTCTAAGAAACGAAACGGAAATCCTCTTTAGTTTGTTGCGTTAAACGGTACATATATACTATACGGAGAATAATTAACGCGCACAAACCCGCGGCGTCATTATACATCCTATGCCAGTAGTATAACAAACTGAATTATATCAGCACCACTCGTTATTTGAAAAAAAAAAAAAAAAAAAAAAAAAAAAAATATACAAACCCCCGGTTGTCCCACATATATGTATATCGTATATATCACGTACGCTGGTAGTTACACAGATGCTGAATACATTACTGCACTATAATATACGAAATAGCCGTCACTAGGGGTACTTGAAAAAACTACGAATACAAATTGATACTAAGCGTAGAGAGCGCGTTGCATATATATATATATATATGTATATAGGACGACGATGTGTAAATATTAGTAATAAATTAACCGTATACTAGACGTACTGTATGCGGTTGCATGTACTCTACTCTGCGGCAATTTTTTTTTTTTTTTTGTTTATTTATTTATTTTTTTTTTTCATTTTTTATCACGTACCTAATTAGCGTGTATAAAATAATTGAAAATAAACTAACATAAAAAAATTTATTCTCATGGTTGAATAAACTGGTGTAATACTTAGTACTGTAGGAAAATTTAATCTTCGGAGGTAAGATTTTCTGGTAAAAGAAAAAAAAACAGAAAAAAAAAGAAATGACGTTGAAAAATTCTCATATAAGCTTGATAAGAGAAAAAAGGAAGGATAAGATGAAAAAAAAATAAATAAAAAATAAAAAAAGAAATGAAAAGGGCAATGGCCAAGGGCGTCGGACACGAGAGTGAGTAGTTTGGTCGGTGAGGGCTCTCCCTTCTGCAGGATTTTTCCACTTTGTAACGTTGATAGTCTTCGTGTGCCACTAACGACTCTGAAGATGATTTATGGCATGGGCTCGATTCAATTTCCCGCAATTTCGTACCACCTACTCGAAACCACTTCATTCGTATCGCGAAGTGAGATGCCAATTTGTAATTTTTATATTGGCTCGGTGGAAAGCCATATTTCAGAATTCAGTACGAACGTATATTAATCTTCATTAGACTCGCGACGCCACAACGATCCATTTTACTACCCCCAAAAGTGGGCAAAACAATGCTTATTGATAGGTAACAAAGCATCGAATTTATGACCACTGACGAAACGATTACCTTTCCAGAACGACTTGACGCGGGATCGACGTAGTTATGGTATCAGCCCGAGTATCCGAGCTTTTCTTCCTACTCTTTCACCGTTCTTCCATTTTCATCCTCCCACACCAAGGACTCCTTCACCTTCACCTGCTCAAGCCTGGAAATGTATCCATGGCTTCTCCTTATTCTCCGCAGCACCTCAGAAATCACCGACAGAGCCGCACGCTATCTCGATCGGAATAAATCTTCTGTAATTCAACCTTAACTGTGACTGATGCGCCTTCTTCGAGTCTACTTTATTATAAACGAAAGCATACCCAATTCCTCATTGTTATATTCAAGGTAATGGGGTTTCGCATATATATATATATATATCCTGTACAGCTGGGCTGCTTGCAGACTGTTTACGTTAAGTAGTTTTATTACTTAATCATTTACACTATGAACCTATATTTCGCACCATCAGGTATTCGACACCTGTTTGGAACGGGGTAATAAATACTTGATCGATACAATCTGCACCGAGTTTTTCCTTATTCTTCTTGTAATAGTCACCCCGGTGAAGATAAAGGTATATAGAAACGGTATTTGTGCTCTAGAAAATTCTAACCTCATATAGAAAATTTCTCAATTGGTCTGCACGGCGTCGAAGACACTATCCAGCTTTTGGAGAGTCAAAGCGAAAAGACGTAGTTCTTGTGGAAACAAAACATACGATCCTTTCGACGACACTGAAATATTTTCTTCAGGTAATAAAGAAAGTCACGTACCAAGGATTCTAAAAGGAGGCATTACTATGTCTGGCTCAAAAAGAGCGTAACCCACGCGATTGAAATTGCCTCTCTATGACCTTACTTCTATTTGAAATGCTGCTGCAGGGTTGGGTATGTAGTACCACAGACTGAGAATCACATAGTCTACATTCTTTATCATTTATCATCTATTTTTTTCTTATCTACCATTTTTTTTTCCTCTCTTACGGAACATCGGAGAGAATATTATTTAATATTAAATCTCGATGCGTTGCTGTACTGCTGCAGTTAGAGAAGATACGAGCTATATACAATAGAGGGGTAACTCGCAACGGTAGAAAAGTGAACATATTCTCTTTCCGCAGGTGATAAATTACACCTGTGGTCTATAGCCGAGCGGGTAGTTACCCACGAACACTAGTTGGTGTGCATATATATGAACATATATATATGTATATATGGAATATTGTATATCCTTGGTGCATAGGTGTATTATATTTTAGGATTTGTGCGATACCGCACACTCGTGGAGAAATATCGCCAGTGCAACTATAATTCCAGTGTAAACTGCAGCCGGCCAAAGCCGTATGCGGCGTAACATAAAACGTGCGAGGGGAACTAAAAATTTCATGGAATATATGATTGAATTGGCTATAAACTAAAGATTCCTGGGAGTTTGCTGCTGCTGCTGGTGCTGCTGCTGCTGCTGCTGCTCTCGATCCTGCTCGATGCTCGTGCTCCTGCTTCGTGCACTTGGTCTAACGTTCGCCTTCATATAAAACGAATGTCAATAACAGGGACGGAGATGAGGACATTACCACTATAGGACCATGGATATTATCCTGCCTTATCGCGCATAAAAAAGCAGTCCAGGTGCGACGAGAGTAAGGGTGAAAAGCTTTGTTTTACCCCAACGTTTGCTGATAAATATTCCATTCATATTATCACAGCTTTCTGAACATTTCAGGTTAATCTTTTCACCGCGTTTATATTCGATCAGCTGTAAAACGCGAGAATATATACACAGGTTTCACATCCTGAAATTTTGTGCTTTTACCTCTAAAGGATATTATGACATCTGATCTACACTATCAATTATTATGAACGTGAATGTTGAAATTATTTCTTTGAACGTTTAACTTTTGTTTTTTTTTTTTTCTTTTTTGATGCAGTATTCATAAACGGTGGAATAACGTATTACACTACTGCCTTTTGCCTGTACAGGATCCCTGATTAATGATCTCTTTGAGCAAATTCGAGACACCCAATTAGCGCTAATGCTAATCAACATTAACGTATCGTTCGGTGATCACTGAAACGAACCCAGTGTCGATTTGGCGCTTTGCCTGTTACATTTGAACTTCAATATTCCAAATGACACCCACCACCTTACCCAGTTATCTTTCGTTCTTTCAAAAAGCTTAAATTTTTCGCGAATAAACTTAGAAATATGAATTTAATATACTCAAGTATATACGAGGATCCTATAGGCAATCTTCGGGTTTAAATTAATGGACCGAAAAAATTCCGGATCTTGGACTACTTTCTGTACTCATAAATGGCAGGATATCTTATAGTTCGAAGAAGCATGGATTTATATGTAAATATTATAGACTCGACTTATTTTTGATAATTTTTACCGAATTCTATCGTTTGATCAGTAAATTCAAGTAACACCACAGAATTGAATTGAGGCTATCAATTCGTGAGATCCAACTCAACTCGTATTGCAATATAGTGCTTTGCAAAAAATGTTTCGTTCTCAATTTTGAGTTCAAGTAGTCCGATGATCGCCATAACGAGAATTGTTTTATCCTGGTGAATTTGTATACCTGTATACAATGCGTGGTATCTCCTGAACCAAGTGGTATTTTTGAATAAAATTTATACGACTATCAGTTTCCCGGTGCAAGAGGCCTTGCTCTTAACATTTCTACGATATCGGTCCAACGGTTCTTGAGATATGGACTGTCAAAATAGATCGAAAAAATACAATCTTATTCTTTCTCTCTATCGCAGTTATTTTCTTTGGACCACGATATCTGTCGTAACCCACAAGAGTTCAGTTCTTGAGATGTTTTTCACTTGTGTCATTAATTCCTATTATTAACGATTTTTAGATTCATTTAATAACTTAACGCACGTATAGAATTGTCTATATCAATATATTCCAGGAATGGGTACCTTACGTGCGAGAATTCTCAAATTGTGCAATCGAATAAAATTTTTATTTCTGTGAATAAATTGCAGAATACATACAAGTATACAGTACTGCAAAGTACGAATTCAAATAGTAAACTTCAGAAAGAATAGTCGAGTTTTTGCATTATTTCACCAGGCAAATATGACGCAAGCTCATGACGTAAATGTGTATCGAATAATTCGCACTTGCACAGCTGTATAATGGATTCGCAATATAACGCGAAAAATCTTCTCTTATAGAATAATATTTCCGATCAAATATTGAGTGAAGTATTTGCAAGCCTTTACGTTTGTCTTATGGCTGCTAGTGCGATTATTTCCAGTTCAGCATCGGGTTCAGTTTACGTTAAGAATTGTTCGTCAATTACGTTCGCCTATGATTAATTCGCTTACGGTTATACCACACCGCGATATGAACACATCAAATTAATTAATTATCCTTCACTCCTCTGTAATTGATCATTTTCGCAGCAATCTTCTTCATCCAAAGTTTGTACCGCTAACCGAAGTAACTTCAGCTATTTTTCGTGCTCGTGGTACTTAGCATTGTTTTTTGATATCACGACAAAGACTTCAGGCTGTAGCTTTCCGTAATTTTTTGCTTAGTGACACAATCTTTTTCTTTCAATTCCACTCGCTATACTTGACCTCTTGGAAAAAAAAACAAACTTCCTATTTTCAACTTAGGATTCTGTTTTTTGACAGATTCCCGAAGCACTGCCGCATGGATACCGTTTACTTGCACCACATGTAATACATGCTATAATACCTAAAAATGAAAGAATTATCTGACACACACTCGGGTTCTCTTAATTTTCTGTATTTGGCTTTTCATTTCCATATAAATAACCCGTGGCAGGCAAATGAGCCGTCACTTATGTGTCACTTGACAGTTTTAACTTGCATATGTATATTCCCACCAAAGTGAGCCACTATAAAGCTCTATGAATTTTTTGGAGTCAAAATTCACTCCTCGAGAGTGAAAATCGCGCCACTCTTAGTTCCACTTTGAAAAAAGAATTAGATTTCACTATAGAGGAGCAAATTTCCACTCTGGTTTTCACTCTTGTGAAGAATTGCACGATATTCAGTCCACAAAAGGAAAACTGCTGTTCCATATTCGATGCATATACCACATTCGCATTCTTTGCGCTACTTAATAGAGACGTAGTATAATAAAAATCAATGAATAATTTTTAATGACTTATTTATTTTCTAGTGCAGAATACATCCATATACTTTCTTACGTATTTGATGAAAACTTTTAGGGGTAGAGTTCGTTGAAATTATAAATAGCGTATCGCAAGCTCGATATTGGCCAGGAACATATCGGATCAGTAGCCCCTGAAATTATTCAAATTGTGGCGCCACATGGCTTCACTGGTTCTCAAGGTGTTTCACCGATGCTGAATTTCGGCGCACCATTTCATTTTCTCAGATCGAACTCAAATATATACCTTATATCCTCCCGGGTGCCGATATTATTTGTCGCTTTCCTTATATTACTGTATTTGAATATCGTTCCCGCGCGACTCTTTCCTCGATATACAATTGTAGGGGGACAAAAAATAAAAATAAAATGTCAAATTACATACTGTTTTATGGATCGTTTAAGGATCGTGTAAAAATCTCAATGTCACTACGACAACTTTCGATTTGATATATTATGCTGAAACCACATATACCGAGAAGTTTCGTGGACGCGTAACGCTAGGGGTACCAACCCGAAATTTTTGCTATTTCATAGGCGTAGGTCATACAGTAAACTGCAGCAGCAGTTTGGTAACTTACTAGATGTTTCTAGTAAAATCACTAGAGATCACTAGAAATCTAGTGATCATTGGTCTAGATTTCTGGACTAGAAATATAATGACTAGATTTCCAGTGATTTCTAGTGATTTTACTAGAAACATCTGGTAAGTTACTAAACTGCTGCTGCAGCTCACTGCCCATAAAATAGGACCCTTTTTGGGTTGGTACCCCTAGCGTTCCGCGTCCACGAAACTTCTCGGTATTATGCGAAAGCTGAAAATATTTCCAAGCCTTGCGCTTCGCGGGCCTTATAACGAAAAGATACCAGGGTGAAGATTGGTGTAATTGTAAACCAGCCGGTGGTAACGCGGAGCACGTCTTAGTCCTCTTATCAGAAATTACTTTCGCCTTTCAGCTCACGAGATACATTACCATACTTTTACGGAATTATTTTATAGGGTGGGTTGAAAAACAGCTGTTACCCAAGACCGCTCTTCACCTCGAGAACATTTGGTATTTATAGCGTGTTAACCCGTTAACAAATTCCTTCGAGTACTCACATATACCTAACTGCTACTACTGAAATCCATACGCATATATATATTTATGTGTTCAAGAGAGTCGAACAAATTTCTTTTTTCACCAGATATCTCTTGAAATTGAAGAGAAAAATGACTACATATTAATTTACCGGAATTTATGTAATTTCAGAAATTGAACAATAATTTGATATAATTATTGAGTACTTATACAACATATGTATAGATAAATGAATACAGAATAATTTCTTTTCACAGAAAATTACTCGAATCAGTCATTCTATAATTTTATACCAATTAAATAACATTCTATCTTATTAGTTTTTATATTCTCGCAATGAGAGTAAGAGGTGAAAAAAAAATGTTAGAGTCAGTCGTTTGACGTAAAAGTTAGTCTGGTGAAATTGATTGGATTTTAATAAAGAACCATCCTGTTTACCAGAACGTCGGTTTATTCAAGTTTGAGTACTTGACATATAATTGTCTACGACTGCAACCAGTCAACCTGCACCAATACCGCATAACGAATGATGAAGCTTTGATGAAGAAAATTTGCATATCAGCTAATGATTGCTGATTAAAATTCTATTATCATTTGTTTTCAGATTGATCAAGTAACCGTGAAACAACACAAGGTTGGAACGAACGACGGCCAACAACACCACGCCGCAAGCTCGGGGCTTCAGTCTAGCGAGCTCAGCCTGGTCCTTGAACTGCTTCCGTCTCATTATTCCAACGGTCAATTGAACCTCCGGTGCTTGGCTGAGATTCCTCATATATATTCGTCAACAGCCGAAGTGCAGCTTGGCCAAGTGCAACGAGAGCCCGTCCCAGAGAGAGGTAAACATGCGATTCGTTATAATGAGGACATTACTTACAAGTCCGCGATTTCGTATTCGTTTCATTACGGTAGCCAACCTAATTATTCCTTTTTGTTTGCTTTGGTTTTAGAGTATTCATATTTACGTAACAGCGGTAGTAAAACGTTGAACTTAAATGTTAGGTCGTTATAAATAACGCTCACCTTTCAATCCATATTATTGCGATTTATGATAATTTCGATTTGGATGATTGGAACGATTTCATACCCACTCGAAGTTGTATTTTCTCGTTTTCGAACATCGACGATGTAAATATTGAGGGAATAACGCTTTCCGCTGATAAAATATCGTTGAACAAATATGCCTCTTCACTTGAAATGTGAGTGCCTACAGATCACTGCTTATACACGATACCAGGCTTTGGGTAGGCAACGATTAGATAAAGACAAACTCTCTGATATGCCAAAGACAGACCCTCGTGCTAATTAACATTCAACGTTTTTTTTTTTTTTTTTTTTTATATACATCCGCACTCAATTTCCCCGTCCTGATGCTCAGCCTCAAGCTTTGTCTATTAAACCCACAGCTATGCTGTTTAAAGCGACAAGGGGCTCGAAGGTTCACATACATACGTAATTTGTATGCATAGCCACATAAGTATTCTACATAACGTATACTACCTGCCTCTATAACTTCTGTACATTTTCGTAATGTACAGATCGCTGATGCAGGTCATCAAATGAACCCCTGCATCAGGCATAAACATCAATGTTACGCCTATACTATGTGCGACAGACCGGAGCATCAAGTATCGAATGATCTGCCTTGGTACGGACTATCCGCTGTATATTTGTGTCAGTGAATTCCGTAATATCGTAAATCGTCGTTTCAAATTCCTGCACGATTACGTAAATCATAATCTGGAAACCTATATACCAATAGAATCCAAAAGTTTGGACTGCAAAGTGTTTTGTTTGACTGAATGTTGAGGTGGTTCCAGATTGCAACGGTCCTTGAAGCGAGTTTTCTACTGCGCTCGAAAGTTCCCCCTATACCGAGTGATAATCCAGGTTACTGGTTACCAAAGAGGGTGACGTTGAAAAGGGGTCGTTCCCATCAACGAAATCCTCGCCATCACGCACTCCAATTTAACTCGCTTTGCTCGCAACGCGGTCATATCGGTCCAATAACCTTTTCACCGTTTTCTACAGCCTTGCAGAAAAGCGCCTGATCAAGGCAAGGCAAGGCAAGGCTCGCTCGTTCTCTGTACCTTTCTTCCTTGAACAGTCTCCTTTCTCGTCTTTCAGAATAATTGTAATCGAGTTACAAGAAGGATAATTAGGTTAATAATCGAGACTATGTTTCAAGTTGTTCGCATACGTTTGCAAGATCAACGTCTACACGCACCCAAAGTCCTCACAACAAGGATAAAGTTCGCGCTAGTATCATGGTTCGTTTGTTCTATTGCGTTATATCTTCATAATTGCTCAAAGATAATTAATCGAAACATTTACTCACTAACCCTTCCATCGCCTTGACACAAAGACATAGAATTGACGAGCGACGATTGATGTCCTTAATCATTTAATGGCGTGCTCGTTCACAGAGTTCACTGCTCCAAAACGGAGGTCAAACCTCGCTTGAACCGATCTCTCAGTTTTATAAATTGAAATTATTCGTAGGGTGGGGTTGAGATATCATTATTAATGCTACGTCTATTTTGAGACTAAGTCAATTCACTGAATAAATTGAGTCGGACGTATACTGAAATTCGCGATTTCTTCAAACATGGTCGATGAAAAAATACTGAAATTCTGAAATTGCATACTTGCAGAGACAGTAGGGTGTGCCAAAAAAAAAAATTCAAACGCACATCAACATTCCGGTAGAGCATCTCAAATAGAATATCTCAGCCAAATATGAGCTCTTAAGGCCCATCCCTAGTCGCCCACCTCCTTTTGGTCGAACTGTGTCACATTTCGATTAATATCTGAGCCCAGGCGTCAAAAACGCAAGAAAGGCAAACTTAGCGCAAATTCTATTTCAATTCCGAATACCTACGTCCAAAAAAATGTTCGTTTCGTGCGAAAATAGAGTCTACAGATGGTTTTTACATTGTTACAAAATTATTCGAATTTGATTTCCTCAGCGAACAATGTAAAAACCATCTGTAGACTCTATTTTCGCACGAAACGAACATTTTTTTGGACGTATGTGTTTGGAATTGAAATAGAATTTGCGCTAAGTTGGCTTTTTTTTGTGGTTTTGACGCCTGGCCTCGGATAATAATCGAAATGTGACACATTTCGACCAAAAGGAGATGGGCGACTAGGGATGGACCTTAATATTGATATTTAGAACTGCCTAATTTCGTTACTAATTTTAGTTACTAAAATAGGCAGTTCTAAATATCAATATTAAGAGCTCATATTTGGCTGAGATATTCTATTTGAGATGCTCTACTGGAATGTCGATGTGCGTTTGAATTTTTTTTTTTTGGCACTCCCTAAGAGACAGTCACGGGAGTAATCTGCGGTCATCCAAATACATTCTTCATAAAATCATCTTATTACCCAAATTTCCGCTTTCAAAAGTTAACAATGTCCTTATACCTTTCGGACTGGGCGAAAAATGACAAACCATATGATTTATTTTTAAATTCCATGCTACCCCTTTATTCGAGAGTGCGTGAATACTGTTTCATTTCATTCTTCTCTTCGCTTTTATTCTGTTGTATCAAGCTATGCTTGTTATCTCTTTACTTGGGTGAAATTATTTTTTATGTCCATTTGGTTGGAAAAATTTCTGATTTTTTTTTTTTTTTTGTTTCTTTTTCAAGTCAACATATAAAGTGTGATCTCGTAATGTTTCAACTTATTTATTTATAACAGAGGTTTCAAAGTGATACCTAAGTGTTGACTCTGACCACTCATATATTCACTTATCTCACCATTTTCAGAATACCATTTTGATTAATTTAAATACTAATCACGTACATCGCTTGTTAGAAAGATAAGTGAACTTCTGTCATCGTCACGAACGGATGTTCAGCTAAGCGCAACTGTCTTCAAAGTCGCTTATTCATATTCGGGACAAGTTTATGCGTGGTATTTGATTAAAACTCCCCGTTCCTATACCTATATCAAGAGATGAAAACCGGTGAAAATAATAATTCACGTAACAGTAATGAAATTTCAATTCCTAACCATTTATACCAATCAGAAGTGACGTTTTGTCAATAATTCCAAGTCTTCCAATGATTCATTGCCCTCGTATGCCCTAAGGAGTTTCAAAATAACTTCTTCTCCTCCCAAGCTATGTATAATACAATGTCCCACTAAATCCATCGAGAGAACCATTTGTTTGTACTACTACGTATACCTACAGCTCTTCAAACAATATTATGGTATACCGATATTTTTCCAACTCTATTCTACCCGCAAGCCATGTCTGATTTCGGTTCTTATGTTGTCTATCTCTGAAGTAATTATCTCATGAGACATGAAATTGAAGCACAGCTCACGCTGTGGTAAAACCTAGTTTGAAAGCTATACACTGTAATATATTTGTCCATTAAAATCGTAGCGAATTTTCTCGACTCACACCCCCAACGGTTCTATAGAAATTCCGTTTCACCTCCTTAAACTAATAAAGTAATTAAAACTTACGCATTAACAGACGAGACCCACTGGCTCGGGTACCTATAGTTCGAGCCTCCTTGATACCAGGACCCAGGGGCTGTCTCTCGGCAATTGAATAAACCAACCGAACTGACGAAATTCCGTATCACATAAGGGTCTAATTACATATTTCCCAATATAAATACCAAGGATACTCGAAACACGCGGGAGAGATATCTTATATGGATGAAATGAATTCATGACACGTACCAAAGTTTGAACAATCCATATTGGATATCGCGGTGGTATTTGTACCATGGTGTCTCGTCTCGATCATAATATAACACGTTTAGCAATGCATTAACAGTGTTTCACATCTCCCACGCCTATATTCCATTTAGTTGAACCCGTAAAATCGAATGTAATATACATTAGCCTCTGGGAAGATTTGCGAGGTATTGGTTGGCCGTCAAGCCACCCTGCGCAGGAACAGATGGCTTGTGAGATTTAGCCAGTAGATTATTCCGTTAATACCATATATAGGGTATGTATAGTAACTCGCCTAAAATTGTTCATTGATTTGTTGCAGTTACTTCGGAAAATGGTTGCCCCGGTGTAACGATGACGTCATTTCCGGTACTGTGCTTCGTGGTAATTCACCTGCTGCTGAGATAGTCACCGTAGATTATCTCTCAACCCTGGTCAACTATACGACGCGCCGTTGCGTCGATACGAAAACAGTAACTAGTCAGAGAAAATATTGTTGAACGATATAAAATTATGTGGTTTTTATATTGGTTTATATTTAAACGGTTAAGAGAATGGGTGAGATTCGAGTATTAGGACTTTGAAATTTTTGTATGTTCAATTTGTTATTATTGTTAATAATATTGAGTCTCTTGAGTAAAACGGAGAAAAGACGGTGGCAACTATATAATGACGGATAAGGAATATTTCGAGATGCCGCGGTAGTAGGTATAGGTGCAAGGTGTGAGAAACCCTGGAATCTTACCTTCAAAAGTCAAAGAGAATCTCGACCTTTGCAGCTTGTCTAATCAGCAACTTGGTTCAAAATTTACACCCCCCGAACAATTTCACGGTACGAAGTGTTTTCGACGCTAAAATCCTGCGGATTAGAATCGCGAGCGGCTGGGACATCCGTTTAATTAACGCTTTTAATTAGTGCCAACAACATTTATACCAATCAAAATGAAAACGGTATATATAATCTACACGATTTCTCATATTATATATTTTATATATAAATGCGCGCGGTTATTTATCTGAAAATAATTATTCCTCTTATCCAATGGACCCCTATAAGTATAGCCATAACATCATATGCGGTATGTACATCTACATGCACAGACGCCATCGAACCTCATTTATATGGCCGCAGTGATGTGTCAATGGTGAATGCCTTGAATCCTTTTATCAAGCTTATAATCTGCAACGCCATCCGTTCCACTGGACACGTACCCATTCATAGAATAAACACAAGTTAGGAGTGTTAATGAGACGTGGAGGTGAAGCGGTAAAAGATATTATAGAGGTAACGGTTCAAACAGATATAACTCCACCTTCATACGATATGTGAAATGGATACGAAATAGGCTTTGTAATTCATCGTCTACGTATATTTATATAGTATGAAATTGTATAACAAAAGCACATTACACAGATCTCTATAAAACGTAACACAGGTAACTCAGATTACCTGCACCGTGTTATAGAAGTGTGGACATCCGTTGGGGGTATTCAGAGAAACTTAACAGTTCATGTTACAGCATGAATTTCGCGGGTGTTATATATATATATCCGCGGATTTTATAACGCGAAATGCTAACTATTTGAAAATCTGAAAGTCTATTGTAATAAATTTTCAATGGTGAAACTGCAGCGGCCCATCATGCCCGAGGCTTTTGAGGATAACAATGCAGCTTTACTACGTGTCTGTATAAGTTTTACCTTTTTTTTTTTTCTCTCTTCTTTTTTTTTTTTTTTTTTTTATATTCCATTTTCTATATGCAAACGATTAAAATTGCATCAAAGTTTATTTAGGAATACGTGGGCGATTGCAACGAATATCATCTTTAAAAACAAACTACGAGGTAGTACGTAGATATGTATACGTGATCTCAGGACTTCCGTTCTGAATCGGTTATTACTCGTCTTGTTTGATTTTATATACCTATATAGAACCGTCGAGGAAACGACGATTGTGTATATTTCATACTAGTAGGTAAACAGATATTGAAGCTTCCAGCGGCTCTCGAAATACCTTATCGATAAAGTTTTGAGAATATTTTTGCTCGTAGTTAAGTATAACGTATACAGGGCATCGATATAGATAATATATGGGTTCCTGAGCAACGCGAAACGCGATGCAGCGAGATGTTGCTTACGCAGCTGATTATTAAGATTTTTATTGAAAAAAAAAAATAAAAAAAAAAAAAATAAGAAAAAATAATAAGAAAAAAAAAATAAGAAAAATCACTATAAGTAAAGTATAAATCACTGTAATAATTATATATTAGTTTCATTCGTATAAGACGTTATATATATATTATATGTGTATGTAAGTGGATATATCTATACTAATATGTGTATATTTATACGTATAATAGAGAGAATACGAAGAGGGAGAAATGAGAGAAAGAGCTCTCATGTTCACGTGTTTAAGGGGACCAGTACAGCGAATTTTCGAGATATTATCATAGTCCGAAATCAATTTATTTCATAACCAAAGTTCATTTCACATCAAAATATTTTTCTTTTCAAAATCATGTGTCGTAAGGATTTCAGAGCACCGTTGGACCGATTCAGGTCATCTTGGATTCATTTTCTTCAGAAAACAAATCCTCATCATGTGAATGTAGGAATTTTGAAAATTTTTCGTTTTGGCCAAGTTATTTAAGAAATGAGTGATAATAATTTTTGCAAATTTGGTAAATTGATCATAACTTATGACATAATTTTTTATTTTAAAATTCCTACATTCACATGATGAGGATTTGTTTTCTGAAGAAAATGAATCCAAGATGACCTGAATCAGTCCAACGGTGCTCTAAAATCCTTACGACACATGATTTTGAAAAAGAAAAATGTTTTGATGTGAAATGAACCTCGGTTATGAAATAAATTGATTTCGGACTATGATCATTTCTGGAAACGTCGCTGTAGTACTGGTCCCCTTAATTCAAGCTCTACCACGATTATCGAATATATGTAGTTATACCTGTACTGTATATATATATATATATACTACATATTATATATACGTATGTATATGTATATATGGTAGGTTTAAGTTTAGGTTTATCGACACACGCATGCTTCCCTGTTAAATATTATTACATTAAAATTAAATCGTTATATACTAAGTTACGCAAGTTAAACCCCCCCACCCCCACCCCCACTAAAAGTCAGCCTCTATATTAGATTATTAAATCCACGTGTGGCGATGCACCGGAAATCTCTATCTAGAGTCACCTTATAGGGGCAAGTTCAATCGTCTACGTCATCATCTCTCATCCATGGCAATATTTTTCTCGAAATTCACGTAGTAGATAGGGAATTGGGAAAGAGGTATTATAACGGCGCACGTGGCTAGTGATTAACGATTGGACGACCCAACTGAAATGATTCGGTGGAATAATAAGTAAGGCGCCGCTCTGATAGGAATGGGAAAGAATTTCATTGTATAACAATTGGGTCAACGATATACCATCGAGAACATAATGGGACGTAGAAATGAATAGGTGTAGAGTAGGGTTTTATTTTGCCTCGTCATTCGTCATGGATAATACGCCGAAGGATTCTCTTCATCCGAAAGATTAAGTGCTGTATGTATATATGTATATGTATGTACGTAGGTACCTAACTACTACTGCCAAAGAAATCTCTACTAATGGATGAAAATTATTCAGCAAATTTTCCAGATGCCGGATGACCTTTACTTAGGGGCGACAGCCTGTAGAGAAATTGGTGCCAATTCTCTCGGAATATAATATTTCTACAGTTTAATACTAAGTATCTCTTGGATACTGACTCCTTCTTATTCTCTTATTCGCATCTCCTTCTTCTTCTTCTTCTTCTTCCTCCTCTTCAACGACGGTGGTTAATAATTGCCAGAGTTATGACCAGGCGTTAGAATTTGCTCCTTGGGGTGGCTCATCGGAGGGTATACGGGTGTGCTAATGTCGTATCCACTAACGTACATACTACCTACTCCTTAGTTCTTAGTGTTATATGAACCATTGATAAACTTCCATTATTTGCTATGATGCATAATATTCCCATTTTGTATACAAGTAGCCTACCTACCTACGCATATTACTTATTACCTAATATGTAATTACGTTACGATTAAAGTCTCACTCGAGTTATTCCAAGTGCATTATTTGAGGAACTTTAAGCGACTATCAAAACAGCAGGCAACGGGATAATACCAACGGAGATTAAAGGCTTATGCGATTTGTTTAATTACACCAAAGTGTAGAATCCGCATATTCAGAAGTGGCGGATGCACCGGCGCAGGATGTGATGAATAAACGGGAATCTGGTATGGAACTAACACACTACCATCAACGACACAATGGAAAGATGCTAACCTACTCCATGCCGGTCACATACAAACTCGACAGATTGCATGGACTACATGTACAATTACCCTTCTATACCAGAGTACAATGACTGTAATAAGTCTGAAACAACATCACCTCGTATTACCGCATCTAGAACTGCAGCAGGTAAATCGTAACTCATATATATACAGCCTACATATACCCATACATATAATGTGTGGATATCGTGTGCAGTTCTAACGGATAGAAGTAACTTTGCCTTTCCGCAAAGTCTATCAGCTGACGTTTCATTTCTATTCATCGTATAGCCGATCTATATCGTGTACACCGCACATTCACGTTGCTCAGCATTTCTGAATCATAAGCGACTTTAACCGAGTTTCCGATAACAGCTAGAGATCATTCCTGCAGTATTAAGCTCAACTTTGAACCAAGTGTAAATGAAAACTCGTATACTCGATTCGTTTATATATGTAGGGTGAAATTTTACCGCGGTATACACGCTTCGGGGGAAAAAATAAAAGATTTTCGAACCGCAAAGGCCTGCTCCTGTATATTAAGTAAATTGATCATATGTTCGGAGGAAATCATGCCCAGTGGTTCAAATATGAATCAGCGAAAGCCGAAGGATGAAACGCGACCTCCGGAAGCTCTAAAACCTTCGAACCCATTGCTTCCGGGGCTTCAAGGGTTGGACAATATTTTTCTATCACCCTCCATCGATAAGTCTGTCTTCGACGAGGACGCGACGCACCAGCTATGGGTGACACAAATGACCTAGAATCCAGATTCGAGCCGCGCACTCGGGGGCAGATAGCAAAAGCGATGGGTGTGGCAGAATGGGATGAAAGGAAATGACGTGTGGTGTTCGTGTAGTTGTGAGAACGAGGGTGAGGGTGAGGGTGCTGCAGAACTTTATTAAAAACTGTTACAATCAAGAATAGCCGGGTACAAAGAGTGAGTAATTTCGTCAGTATTTCAAAGTACAATATCCCTCAAGTTTTCATAACTGCAAGACTGTTCCACCCCTATTCACTAATTACCATTTAATTATCGTAATGTGTTTCGGGTTCCTCGCGTGTCTTTTCGTGATTAAAATACTGGGGTAGACGTTGCAGACTTTTAATAGTAACTTGCACTCTGTTTCCCCACGTGTTGGATACGCTCGAAAATGTACTGGTGAATTGTTTTAAGAATTATGGATTCCATGCGTGGTATTCAAACATTAACATGCCGCACGTCTCAATGCAAGAAGACGAGTCACTAGCTTGATTCATTTTCATCCTAATCCGCTTTTTACTTCAATACTTAACACTCGTTTATTTCAAATTATAAAAATGGTGGAAAGTTAAATTTGTGCTTTCAAGCCTGCAGGCTCCATCACGGGTGACAATATTACGCCCGGTTGATTTTAGAGTGGTATTATGTGAAAATCAAGTATGGATAATCCAAAGCTTATCAAAGGACACGATAAAATTAATAAGAGGATAAATATAATCGATGTAAAAAGGAATAATTACGCTGATAGTATAAGGCTCGAAACTGTGGCCTTTGTTCAGCAGCAGGATATGCCCCCAATCTGTATACGTGTTAGCATATCACGTATATCAAGATTATCGTAATAGTAACAAAATTAATATTCATGTAATATAAATAATAAAATTAATAAAGTAATGATACCGCAGATAATGAACAAGACCCGTAATGCTGATAGCCTAAAGCGGAATTGCCGAAGGAACAGCTACTCAACCCCAGAAATGTGCTTTCGCTGACACACGTGAAATTCTGCAAAATCTTCGTTAGAGCGCGGCTATTCCGAGCGGATAAACCTTAGTTTAGTAATAAATACGCGTACCTACGATCATCTCCAGAAGCCTATGAATTCTTTTTCATTTTAAACTGCAGTTAAAGCAGTTAAAGCTATACTACGGTTTATGAAAACGATTTTAGGGCTCGCACTTGTGTAGATATGACTTTGGTGTCATATCTTACGGCTAAGAGATTTTCATACCTATACCTGCGGGGCTGTGCAGCCGTTTAAGTTATGGTTATTCGATGTTTACTGTCTAGAAAATATACGTATTTCTGCACTTCTCGTGCGGTTATGATATGCAAGTACAACGACTCTATAAATGTTGTTTAAAATCCGATCGATGACTATATAGATGTGACCATCAATTACTCATTTACATTTATACACTGCATCTAGAATTTTTTATATCAAAATTTTACGCTGTCCATAAATTTTGGTAAAATTTTGTTATGTCAAAGGGGGATGAGCTTATTATAACTCTTCACTGCGTTTCGATTTAGTTCTAACACCGCAGGTAGCGTAATACCAGAATGTAATTATTATTATACGTGGGCGTTGGTTATACGCACCTTACACACCGATAGAGTCTACCTACCTACCTTATATCTACCTATACCTATATATACCTGCCTGCCTGTGGGACTAATTTTTCTCTTGATGAGAAAAAAAAAAGAAGAAAAAAAAGAAGAAATGTATCCAGAAGATGAAACGTAAGAAAAAGTGGAATGAAGTTTAATCCTCATCACGGAACAGTCGTTTGCAACGGTTTTCTTTTCTCCTTATAGCGAAGGCACACCCTTATCCCTAATAGTTTCGAGTTTGAAAAACAAAGAAAGCAGAGTGACTGTGATGGATGACCTGCCAATGCAAAAAGGTGGATCGAAGAGAACCCGGAGCTGGACTGAGTTTTGCATCTGTGCCTGCGTCTCTGCAGCGTTTCGAAATATTTATCTCTGTCATCTATTAAGTGATCCGCGAATGCGACTCTGACTCAGTGACGCAACGAAGGCTGGTCTCCCTCGCAGATTCTTGAACTTAAGGCTCGTTTCAAGAGCCTGGGCACAGTCAAGACTCGAGAACTTGTGACCTCAAGTCTTGGGTTCGTGACTCGTGGGTGTAGCCCCATTACGAACAATGCCCAGCAAAACCTGACACCCGCTAGCGTAAGTAAGAAAAAGTTTAGTCAATAGAGAGTGTGATAATACAAGATCACTTTTCGGAAAACCTTTCATATGGAAAGTCGGGGTTTTTGGGGTGAGCACCGCCAGTGGTAGTTGAAAAACGAAGGAGAAATCACGGAGGTAGCTATTTTTCCCTGGTTTCTTGAATGTTAGTTTTTTTTTTTTTTTTTCCTTTTTTTTTTTTCATTCTGGTCGACGGTTGGGTAGCCGATAATATAATATACATAGGTATATCGATCGTGCTTCACAATATTCTTTCGCTTGTTTCAAGGTATTTTTTTTTATTTTTTTTTTTTTTATAAAAAGCACCCTTCCCGTACAATAGATCCCATCGATTTTCGACAATCTTATATATTATACTCGGCGATTTTAACCCAGCGAGAAACGATTCTTTAACAATTCTCAGATGGTCACTAAAGTAAGAAATAATTTAATAAAATGTTAATTGGAGATAAAATAATGTGTAAAAATTAATATGGTTAAATTAATATGTGAAAGATAAAGATAAAACTTAATTGGTCGTAAGCAAAAATCAAAAAAAAATTCGTTTCAACGCGTTGAATTTATAATTCGCGTATTTTGTTATATATTATAGCTAATATATATATATATATATAATATGTACATTAATGTAATTAATACGAAATAATAATTTTAAGCAAACTATAATATGTCGTATATAGATAATTTGTTATACCGCTATATCTTGCAATTTTTTTTATTCCTAAGTTCGATTTTTGTTTTTCCTTTTTTTTTTTTTTTTTTCATTTTCTTTCAACATTTTTTTTTATTATTTATTTGAAACCTGTCAGGAAAAACGTCGTTGCAAATAACTGCCGCGTAACCTCATACCCTTATAGCTCGTGATAATTCCTGTAGGTTGTGAAATTGCCGAATAGCCTACAATTTATGTGTTTTCGTCCTGCACCCTCGGCGCTGTTTTATAGCCCAGGATAGAGTTTTGATTTCCATCTTCAATATTCCCTATAGCAGTTTGATCTTGAAGGAATCTCAAAAAAAAAAAAAAAAAAATGGCGCTCATTGTACAGATTCAAAAAATATAAATCATAACCGGGGAAACACCCTAGTTTTCACAATCTATATATAGAATAAAGGAAAGGAGAAGAAAATAGAAGAAGAAAAAAAATCATCTTCACAAGCTCCATTTATTTATTTTTTTTTTTTTTCTCTATTTCTTATTGCAACTAGGTAACTAAAAATAATTCGAGATCATTTTACTTCTTATTTCATATATCGTAGATTATAAATTATTATGTGATATATTATATTATAAATAAAAGTTAATTATACGTTTATAATTACAACGTTTTAAGATATATATACCTATAATTATAATCTGCGTAAGTATAAAAGACATAAGAGAGGCTTAAAATTTAAATAATACCTATCTGTCATTAAATTAAACGTTTAAAAGTCATTTGTTTAAGTGTTTATATCAGCTGAATGTCTTATTATTATCCATTTGTTAGCAATAAAAAGAGGAATAAGAAAAAAAAAAATCGTGGTTCAATATTATATAAATTATAATTAGGCGTATAATAATAGAAGCGTTAGATAAGACTCCACGTTGCGTTGCAGTTGTAACATCTTGTACGAAAAAAAAAAAAAAAAAAAAATTTCACAATCCTTGATAAACTATTATGTGAATATTAATAATAATAATAATAATAATAATAATAATAATAATAATAATAATAATAATAACAATAACAATAATAATGATAATAATAACCAATAGTTCATTGCAAGCCATTCATTTTTTGTACAGACATCGAATTTGTGTAAATTCTTAGGGTTTTTTTGACTCGCTCAATTTGAAATTTCTAAATATACCTACCCCCTTGTAACCTTTATTATAGAACCGTGAAAACTTTGTCTGTTAGCCTATCTTGTGCCAAGTTCAAGACAACTGTTTCACCTCTTCATCCGATGAGAATCGCTGCACTTATATATACCTAAATATGTGGAAGCGGAGACATTTAGTTGTGTAAACACTTGCAGTTATAATACTATACGAGTACAATAAAAAAAAAGGTGAAAAATTGTAGTAGGTAACATCAGAGAAAGTGCATTTGCATTATAAAAATAAATAAATAAATAAATAAATTGAAAATTATTTTAAAATAATGAAAAAAAAAAACCTATTTACACATTCTTATTATATTTTTTATTATATATAGGTATATTAGGGTGGTCCTTATTTGGGGTATGTTCGAATTTTTTGTCGACGATAGTCCCAAATCGGTTCCAAATAAATCAGAAAAAACGCCTGCCAAGTTTAAGCCCTTAATATTAATATTAACCCGGCCCCTACGACAGTCAAAGTTTTAAATAGGAAATTGCATGTATTTTTTAAAACTAAACATTGAATTTCCATAACTCCGATGATTATTATTGCATTCGAATTTTTTTTAGATAATTATATTCTTACCTTTTGATGCTTAACTTTGAGGGAAATTTTGTTTTTCCATCACATTGAAAGGTAAGAATAAAATGATCTAAAAAAATTTCGAATGCACCATTTTGTACATCTTACAAGTGCAAATAACTATACTGAATTTTAGATTATCATCGGAGTTATGGAAATTCAATGTTTAGTTTTGAAAAATACATGCTATTTCCCATTTAAAACTTTGACTGTCGTGGGGGACGGGTTAATATTAATATTAAGGGCTTCAACTTGGCAGGCGTTTTTTCTGATTTATTTAGAACCGATTTAGGACTATCGTCGAAAAAAATTCGAACATACCCCAAATAAGGACCACCCTAAGGTATATAGACTATATGTATATGCATGTATAAGTGGCACTTAATTGTCTTTATATTATATGTGTAGTAAATGATAAGTATATTCTACATAATTATATATAGGTAGGTATCACGTTTAAAAAACCATTAATTTTTACAGTATGTAGGTATATACGAAACTGGAGGTGGTTGCGGTATCATATCGTTGCTATTTATACAGAAAAGTGGTATCGTATTTCGTATAGGTATAGTTGTGGAATAAACGATCGTATCCGCCATCGGAAGTGGGCGTGATTCATAAGGCTCTCTGGCAGGGCAAATAATTTATATTCAATCCAAAACCCGCGGTATATAGTATATATATATACACCTATACTATATGAGTTCTGCCTCTAGTTTGTCCTGGAGCTGGCCGCAGTATAAATTCAGTATTATAAAATGTGTGTATCAAGAGCAATATATTTTACCTGCATAAACTCTTATACGTAAACCATTCCTTACATCTCACTAGCATCCTGGCCGCTGCAGTATATAGCCTATGCGCAGCAGACCACGCTACGGTGGTGAACTGCATTCTTAGCTAGTGAAATACTCGTATTTCGAGAAAAGAAATAATTCGCAGCGTTGCAAACAAAACTAAATAGAAAACGAGAAAAAAAAAAAAAAACATAAAAAAATACAAAAATAAGAAATAAAAAATAAAAAATACGCGGTATATAAGAAAACACACTGGTTTTCCACGCTTTTCCTCTCTCTTTCACGGTCTTTTACTGCTTCTCGCCTCATCCCTCTCTCTCTCTCTCTTTCTCTCTCTTGGTTTTTCTTTATCCGGCTCTTTTTAAAGCCAACTTTGCACCACTGCAGAGCACAGCTAGCTGGAGTAAGAGATCCTCTATGCAAACGGGTTAAAGATACCCACCTCACGTCGTAACATTGACTAGGTACGGTTTGAGGCTTTAAACAGCATTTTTTACTCTTACTTTTCTTTTACGTTTCTTTGAACACCGTTGACTTTTTCATAGGTCAAAATGGAATGAACTTACACATACCTATGTATATACCTATGGAAGGATGGATGACTTCCTTTCGTAGGGAATCTGAGCAAACAAATCTCACTTTACTATACCGAGTATAGTAGATATATATATTATATAGAGCTCGAATCGTGGCTGACTGTTTGAGGATACACCAGGGTGGGGGGAACCGAGCAAGGAACGGAACCACGGGTATTTCCTTCTCGTCTTTCCAAAGCTTTACAACAGCCACGAATCATACAAACAAAAGCTTATACCAGCCTGACGAAACCGAGAGAGTGGAAAAGCGAACGAGAGCGAACAAGAGCTGTACGCTGGTAAGTAGGTACGTAGAGCTTTGTTTCTCGCCCATGGTATGAAATTTTTTTTTTTTTTGTTTTTTTTACTTTTTTTTTTTTTGTGCCTATATCCAGACGAAAAAGTTTTTTGAAAAACTTTTTGACTTGACCGTCCCTAGCCCCAGTTCCAACTCCAGTCTCAGCCCTACATCCCAATGCCGTTCCTCATTCTTTGCCCTTCCCCGCATTTCAAATACGAATCCAGCAGAGCATGCACTTTCAATCCTCGACTCGATAATCGATACAAATGCTCTCCAGTTCGCAAAGGCGGTAAAAAGAGAGTGGAAATGGGGCGATGAGAGATGTATAAGATGACGAAGTGCCGAAAGTGAGCAGTCGTGTACCTTATCAAGATATGTTTCGCGTCGCGAACTAAATCGCTTTAGCAGCGATCTTAAAAAGAGAATTAAACATTAGGTCGACTAAACATCTGCTGAATATCGCATACGTAGGTAAACGTAGGTGTTAGGACGTGTACTATGTTATGCTTCTTCGAAAATTATGAAACCAAAGGAAGACGACGAGACCATAGAGTTACACGTTAATAATCTTCGTACAAGTTTACGGTAAATTAATTACTCGCGGCTTCAGTTGCCTCGTTTTTCTTTCGTTTGTAAAATAACTTTCTATATATTTTTTCAGGAATTTAGGTAATAGATGACGATAAAGATTCTCATGAATATAGGTATTCGTCCTGTACGGATTATTGCCTCTTCGTTAATTACACGGAAAGATTTAAACCCGACTGGTTACGGTTCTGCACACGACTCAGTCAGGTGCTAGCGAAAAATAGCGAATTCTGGTGCAGCACCACACTGAATACTGTTTAGAACACGAACCATTCATGTGCGCACATGAATGAGTCGTGTGCGCACAGTAACGAGTCGTGTTCTAAACCGCACCTAGTGTGGTGCTGCACCAGAATTCGCTATTTTTCGCTAGCACCTGACTGAGTCGTGTGCAGAACCGTAACCAGTCGGGTTTAAATCTTTCCGTGTAGGTATTGAGTTGTGAAGTGTGATAAATTTTTAATTTAATCATGAATAACCATCAACTAATAGAGTTCTCGGTTCACAAAACTCGAAGATAGATACATTCCAAGATCAGAAGCTGGAATTCCTCAGAACTATCCCCAAGTGTCCTCTAGACGAACGTCAAGACATCAAAGCGTAGTTGGTCCCAATGGCTTGCCTTTATATAAACCATCATGTCCGTATCTTCTATACGTAGTACATGGGTATATATGTGCCTAAATTTATATATATGTCAATATACGCAGAGAAGTGAGTGAGAAAACGAGGGGTGAAAGGGGGGAATACATCTAGCTGGCATCAAGCAGTCGGCCGTTCTTCCATTATATTGCTTCGGACCCGAAGACCAAATATACGTAAATTTAAGGGAACCGCACGTGAGCAAGATCTGAAAGGGTCCGGCACCGTTGATCCTTGACGTTTTAAAGGACCAAACTGAAATAAGACTGTTGGCTTGAAGCAAAGGATCGTGTTAAAGAGCAGTTCCAAAAGCCGAGGGGAGATAAGCTCTTCGAAGCAACCTTTTCTCTTCATTTGGCCTTTTTTATGAGGTGACGTTGATACGATAAATACTTAATGCGCCATAGGGCGTTCTGGCTTCAAGTATTACCTACTTACCACTGTACTGCACCTTGCAGGTATAAAACACTACTGTATAACAGTACAACCACTAACTCAATCGCTCTAATCGATTAGGCTGAGTACCTCGACAAGAAAGTTGGCTGCAACACTCTACCAACTAGGTGCATAGTACATGCAGTCACGGGCGTATATTCAGTGCAAAGTTCTCCTTCTTACTACTTTCTGAGTATTAGATTATAAAAAACTGTATATACGAGGGACATTGTTCGGCTGAACGAAACCATTACCATTAACGAAACAAAAACGGATCCTTCGTATATATCCACATGCAGGCATATAGGTCAACAAGGAGGAACCTCTTCAGTTCAAGACTTACCGCAGTACCAAATCTCCACCTACTTGTATTTAATTACAATAAAACAGTTGGCAGATCGTTTGCCAAGACGGTGAAAAAATAATTAGCCAACGAGACATGTAATGGCTTGTAACCTACCTTATATACACGTGACCAACATCAAGCACATACTTTGGTGCTTGGGGTGCGTGGTGTCTCACGCAGTCACGTACTCACTCGGATGGTCTAGATGCGGTACGATTACGTAGCACGAATCTCACATTACAAGAGATATGTTACTCGAACTATAAATTCTGCAGGGTAGGGGTGAATTCAGAGTGGGTGGGGGCCTAATAAAACTGATACCTAATTAAATGAGAATCTAATCGCTGCATCGATTCACAGCCTTCTTCCCCCATCCATAGTAAGAAATATGTAATTCGAAATGATCGAAGAAGGGTTCCATAGTCTTTTGAATTTATTTGGATAAGTTCTTCTTGCTATTTTTATTGATTCTTTTATTTTTCTTCTCTTTCTACAGATGGGGAATATCAGTTTTTATTGTTTATAAATCATCCCTTGAATTCTGTAAGTACGACGTATATACGTAACTGACCAAGTTGAAATTTATCGTTGAGATATACCTACAGGTTGAAAAGAGGATTTTTATCTACGTGAGTTGGTTATATTTCTTCATACCGCAGTAGGTATTTTTGCAGTACCTATACATACATGTATGCATGCATGTATGTATGTATGCATGCATGTATGTATTTTTCAGCGATTTCAGCTGTTGTAGAAACGCAGTTGCCTATGATATTGATCATTGAGAGGCACCGAACTTCCGAATAAAAGTAAATACATCGTATCAGCTTTGTTATACCCGCTTCTTTTAACTTTGAATTCTCGTTCGAACGAATCTCAATAGTAGGTATCGACCTAATAAAAGTAATTTGAAAATGTAGCCAACAAAGAAAGCTATATGAAGTAACACAACGATAAAAAGTTCAACATCGGCTTTGCTGCAGTCTCTTTTGTATTCCGCATGAGTTAAGTGTACTATTATCGAGTACCGGAAGTAAAGATTACCATGAACTTTACTCATAACTTTACATTCTCGGTTATTTGTCTATTTCAATTAACCGCAGGAATCGCTACAACAAAGATGAAGAATCGAGGTATAATCATGACAATAATCGTTTATCAAATAGTCGTGACTCTATTTTTGAAATTCAAACAATTCCTGAAATCTGTTATTGAGACCTTCCTTCTCGACAACAAGTAATTAGTAATAGTTACCAATCGACCGATGAATATAATTGATACTCTGGTGAGCACTACTATCT
This sequence comes from Tenthredo mesomela, assembly GCA_943736025.1. Classification (NCBI taxonomy): domain Eukaryota; kingdom Metazoa; phylum Arthropoda; class Insecta; order Hymenoptera; family Tenthredinidae; genus Tenthredo; species Tenthredo mesomela. The sequence goes on along the minus strand of OX031015.1, from coordinate 31,254,336 downwards.
CTGCATGTGCTCTCCGGATCAGATACGAGGTGATCCGCACTGGCGAGTTGCTCTGGACTCCGCCCACAATATACAGAGAGCATTACTAACTTGTGTGTCCATCAGTCGTGAATGTTTAATTACCGCTATCATAACACCATTAAAATGACCAAACACATCGAACGCATTCGTATATGATCTATCTCATTATTTTATGATGAAATATTTTCAATACTAACGATTCGACGATATGGTAGCTTTTTGATCACCGCAAATCATCGCGTTGTGTTACATATATGTGTTTAAACAGTATTTATAGCTAAATTTTAAAATACGATGACCAGTACCTCATAATGTTTTCGTAAATGCGTATGAAACTAAAATTTGCTATCGAAATGCGCTGCATATACGTAAATTTAAATAAATTATTCAGCTGACAAAGCGATGCATGTTATTTGCGGGTGGTAAAATTCACACTAGTTATGGAATCGGGATTACAGATATTCTCATTAAAACATGAAAACCTTTATCCACGATTACAGAGGGATTTATTTTACACGTAAATGTGGTAGCTAACAGCCGCTCATACTGCGTCAACGAGTATATCACTATAAAAGAGCTATTTGCAAGACATAAAGTAAACCGAGTGATTCGCAATACTCTCCAGCGTGGTTGGTCGCAAACTGGACCATGAAGATAAATAGCTCAAGCTCCGCTATAGTAAGATGCTTCACGTCTCTTAAAAAGATCTCAGTAACCTTTTATCGCAAGAACTTAAAAATAAATTACTGTTGACCGCGCACCACCTTCATAGTTAGTTCTGATTGTACGGTGCGGTGGTAAAGAAACCAATCGCTAAAGTAACCAATACGATTCTTATGGCAAATATGTAATTTAATGCTTAAAATCAAATGATCATCGTTGCAGATCATTCGTATAATATTGCGCGTACGTTTCTCTGCATCTAAATAACCGAAATTAATTTCATTTACGATAAGAATCTAGGTTGCTATTCGAAAATTGTTAATCTAGTCTAATTTCTCGTAACATGCACACGTTCAAATTGATCAAAGTCCTGTAAATTTAATTTAATATCTTTTCATCGAACCGTTTCTGATTATGAGATCATTCCACAAGTTCGTCGAACAGATTGACAGACAGACCGAAATCTATCTGAAATTCTCTTTCCCGGATGATGAAGGCCTGAAAACATGAAGATCCGTTGAAACGATCGAAAGTCATTTCCGACCTGAACCATAATACTTTTGTTACATTACCAAGGTGGTGCAATGGAAAGTAAAAACTTATTGATTAAAGCGGACCGCTACAATCGCGTGAGTCAGAAGATTAAATAATCACCAACAATGCAGTGTTAGAAGAAGTGAAAAAGCCATCCTGAAACTCGACCTTTACAAGAATGGAAATAAAATAAAAGGTGAAGTCATCCTTATAAAACAGCGAAGAATAAACAGAAGGAAAAAAGATCCCGTAAAATGAGGAGAGAATGCGTAAAAACCTTCAGTCTTATCTTCTATTGTTTCTTACTACTTTATTCACGATTATTCCCATAACTTTGGCCTAACTGTTCTACGCAGTCGTACCTACGTACTCGAAAAGCCATCAACTCTTACTCGTATAAACTTTTACTACCCCAAGACAATCCACATAGGCGCTCGTTTCTTGGATTCGAAGTAATGTCGTCTTCATTGGTCATTGATTCATTGATTGGAGATTGATTCCGTTTGAATCGACTTCACAGATGACAGACCTTCCCTGAATTTCCACCAAACTTCCAACGAATACAATGGTTCAAGTCAAATTTTCATAATATTCTTGTTCGTTACAATCATTTCACGTACTGCTTGAGCGTCAATCTGGAAACCTATCTCGTCCCCTAACTTTTTAGACAGCATTCTGAATCTAAATTTTCCACCAAACACACTTGTCGCATTTAAAAATCACGGTGCGAAATGACCGATACATTTTTTCTGCAAGGGTGTATAACATCTGAAGGAAAGCAGATTGGTACTGTATAAAATTATTACCGCAGAGAGTACTATCGCTGTGCTTTATTCATATAGCTATAATGTAACCGTTAGCTTCTAACGTAACAATATAAATGTAGGTAAATGTAACGCTGCTGCATCACCCAGAGAAGCTCAATGGACTTTATAATTTATATCGGGGTGTACTATCTCTGTGCTTTCCCCAAGTGCGATGCAGCTGTAAAGTAATTTATATCAAACAGTTTTATCTTTGTGCATTTTACACGTTTAGCTTATCTGTAGAGACTGTGCATGTAGTATAGGTAAATGTATGTAATACCTACTCGTTTGTCTGCATACGTACCTAGTAGGTATGCGTATGTCACTGTTAGAGATCTGAGTTATGAAATAGTTACGTACGTACCTACCTGCAGTTACGGATCAGAATTATGACAGAAACTTGTGTCAAGAGGAAAGTCAGAGTCACAAGTTCACGAAAAGCACATAGATAAGTATCATTACATGTGTGTAAGTGTTTGGGTACAACGATTGTTCTTATTGATGACGTAGCACCGTGAAGTCTAGATAACATCACAGGTGAATCAACCTTTATCAAAAGCACAGAGATGATAGATTCAGAATATCATTCTATACACCATCACCAATGTGCTTTCTTCGCTGTATTGCAAGGTGGAGGAACAAGAGCATTTCTCCAGGTACGTCAAAGGAACAGATGACTAGCCCATGTTGCATAACATTTACATAAGCATGAATATGTAACAGTGTGATATGATATAGTGATAGAGATGTGTAAAGTCAGTTCGCTATGGTAAGCCGCAGATACTTTTGATATCTTATTTAGTGCGACATGATGTTTCATTTGTTTAAAAGCTTATCATTACTATTTAAATATCATTTGGAATAATTTAAAATAACGTAATACAAACGTCCTCTGCCGCGTTATATTTTTAATAAAAATGAAAAAAAAAAAAAAAAAAAAGCAAAAGAAAGGTAAGTTCAGAATAACCATCGAATAATTAGGATATTAGAAACGAGGGATGGAAAAGTTTTCGAAGTAGGTTACACGTAGGAAAGTCGACGTTGAATAAAAAGTATCTTCAAACTCGTATGTTTTCCAAACTTTGAAGCGCAGAAAATAACTGAGAGAAATATAGGAAAAGACCAACAGCAATATTGCCTCGGGCGCTCAATGCTGAATCGTGAAGGTGATATACATACATACTACATCTATGTACCTTCACTGTCTTTCCAAATTCACGCAATTCTGACTACTTGACTACGTTACGCGTATTACGGTATGTACGGTAAGAAGGCAGACGTATCCGTACCTACATGATCATAATATATCTGCCCAAAACACGTTCGAAGTGAACATACAGTTTTGCCGTAATCTAACCGTACGTGCGTACACGAGTCTAAATTGTCACAGATATTTCCTACAAAAGATAAGCAAATAAATATCGCAATATGCACGTGGCTCACGTACCTCTATTTGCGGAATCCCTGGAGAAATTGAGAAGTGGCGATGCAAGCGGGGCGGGAACCCATGGCAACCCCTGCTCACTCCATCGCAGATTGTGATCTGAAAACAAGATCTGTGTCACTGGTATCACAACGAATTGTGCCAAAATCAAATTTCCAATATCGCATATAAAGCTTAAAGCGAGCGTCAATTGCCGTGGAATAAGTTACTTGTTGTCAACACCGCGAGATATTCAATTGCTTGAGGCAATGCCATGGTCCTTTGTAAGCAAGCGACATTATCCTGATTACAGGCGATTATAGAATTAGGGAAATGTGGGCGTCTTGCCCCCTGGTGATATTCTAGGTCCGTTTATTTTTACCTATAATATATTGTCACAAAGGATGATTATGACCTCATAATTGTACCCGGTATATTCTTATTATGGACGTAATTAAGCTGACGAGCAACATCGACGGAAGAGCAGCAGCTGCCGGGCTAGGGAATAGCAATTGTGAAGGTAAGTAGTAAGATCTTGTTGAACCTTAGAACTATTAAGTTGTGAAGTAAAGCTATTTAGTTTCCCCGATCTCTTGTCTATACGTAACATTTCCAACATGGTTTTCTTTATGGATTTCGACGGGCTGTCGCGGTCGGTGTGATGTGAAACAATTCAATGTTCAATCCGTTGAAAGCGCTCACTGATTGCAATACTCTTACGATTGTACTTTTTCTGTTGTTTTAATTTAATTAAATTTTTCGAAGGGTCGATCCAAATCGATATTTGGTCCAGCATTCGATGTCTAATAAAGGATAAGTTGGCAGCATCATAGGATGCTCGTTGGAATCGAGAAAGTTATAAACATTTTGAGCATCACAAAGCATGAGCACTGATTATATATCTAGGCTCTGACTACAAGTTGACATATTTTTTATCAATACCGAAGCTTTACGCATGTTTCAACAAGATACAGTAAAAGACAAGTGCAATTTGGGTTTGCCGTATAGAATAGGTACAGAAGTATATCGATATCTTTCCCGCGCCAGGAATGGTAAAGTAATTTTAAAACCTATAATTGCTGGTGATTAATCTTCGAACAGTCATTTCTTTCACCATTCTAATGATGAGCGAGCGAAAATCGATTCGGTATTCTCGTTTTCGTATAAAAACGCTTCGTACTTATATTCAGCAATCTGCAATGTCGGTTACAAAAAAAAAATTCGTACTTCCACTGCAGATATACTGTATAGCATCGCCTTAAATACACACAAACCACAAACTTGCAACTATGATTGCAAATCACGCGCGATCAATACCGCTTATTATATAATAACGGTGATTCTAATGCACTTAGTCGCACAGGTGACAGTCGAGCGCTGGGGGGACTAAATCTGCCAAATTGTCCTCCAACCACGAGGTGCTATGGGTGTATAATATACCTTCCATACACGGTGTACCAAGAGAATTGTAAATTACTTGTATGTTCTAAACATTATTGGTATACGGGAATAGAATATAATGTGGAATCGTATGGGGCGAATGTCCGACTGAGAAGATGGAATACCCAGCCACCTTATGGAAGAAGGAAATTGGTTTTCAGTTGAACCGGCTTCAATTGTTTCAACCATTTGCAAGGTGCATCAGAGAAATTCGATTAGCTTTTTATGATATTATGAAAAAGTTCAATAGGAACAAAAATCGAGTTGAATTTCGTGGTACCTGATCATACGTGCGGTTATGATGATCCAACATTTCAACCTCGTGTTATTGAGTTTCAAAGTGCTATCGAGTGAATTCGTGGCTTAATGTTTATTAATGCCAGGCAACCCGGACCAAGCGGTAGGTACGTTTACTCTAGCACTTCGAAATTCAATAACTTACGGTTGGATCAGCATAATGATACATTATTGGGTACCGTTCGATTTAGCTTAAACTTCCCTATGCGTTTAGCAATAAAACATCGAACAATATTTGTCTCGAATAAGTCCAAATGTTTTATATACCTATATATTATATCATACCTACACTCAGAAAAAGGTCTTGTTGACACAACCAAAATTTGGGTTATTATATGGACAATCACATTTTTTGTTCAGTCAGTCAAAAATTTTGTTGGAATAGCCAAAATTTTGGTTGTCCCAACAAAATTTGGTTTTCCCAACAAAATTTTGGTTATCCGAACGAAATTTCTGGTTGACTGAACAAAAAATTTGATTAACTGAACAAAAGATGTGATTGTGTATATGTAATAACCAAATTTTGGTTGTGTCAACAAGACCTTTTTCTGAGTGTACCCAACTAGATATGGATGCAATATAGTAATAGCGCCAATCTATATGTTGAATCACTCCACTATCATAATGTGAATGTGAATGATTATCCACCCCCATCTACACACATAGGTACACAGAGAAAAGAGTTTATTTATAGTTAAAGAACGTATATTTGTATATAAGCAAATTAATATTTATTCATAGTTAACGAATATTAGTTGATCCGAATGAGTCATTGTTTGAATCAACCGATATTTGTTAACTATGAATAAATATTTATTTGCTTATATACAAATATATGTTCTTTAACTATAAATAAATCTAGAAAACTTTTTTCTCTGTGTACACGAAAATGATAACAGTGAACAATTTTAATAGGACACCCTGTATCAACGTACACGAAGCTGTCGTCGAGGGGGTTAATACGACCCCACCCGATGGGGGGAGAATGACGAATGTGCTAGAGAGTATAGCTAGTCTAGCTCAACGTTCTCGCTGCATCGTGTGTCATTATTACAGATATAATATTCCATCTGCACAAACTGCATATGGAATGTTCGATGCCGACTCAGCCGACCGAAAGTTTTTGGGATTGCAGAAAATTTTTAAATAAAAATCGTGATCGAAGTATATTACAAGTAGGTAGTACAATACTTCTGCCAAGATTTTATTGAATTCTGTTTCTAGGGGTAGAGTTGGCATGGAACATCCCATGTATGTCACTCTCTCGTACCTATGGAGAAATTATCAACCATAAAGAAGAGGTGAATTATGAATATATGTGTAGCTGAAAATCCGGAAAAGCAATTCTTCTGCATGCATACATCATGCGTGCTATTGAAATTCCTTCCGTCATGTCATTGACGTGATTTCATATTTCTGCTAATCCTTATTCGTCAATAAATTAGGGGGTTTTTGAATCACACGATCAAAATCAAACATCCCATGAACTCTACCGATGGAATTTGCTATCATTTGGAGTTTGAGAAGGTAAAAAAAATTTTGTAAGAGAGGTAAGTATACGATGTATAATACCTAATTCATTTTCATAGAACTTAGAATATCGATACATTCAAATATCAGGCTGAAATATGTATAAAGGATCTATTTGCGGCAGGTAAATTTTTATTCATCAAATATTAAAAACATGTTACAATAATTAACAAATTCTCGCTGCAAGATGTAGCCTTGAGTACCTATTTGTAGAATGCAGCAATTATAGTATACAAATAAATACTAGACGTAGATAAATCGGTTCATTATCGAATATTCGTTCATTCTTTATTAACACGTTGAAATTTTCATAGAAAATATCCATTATTCACATAAAACAATTTTCCAAGTGATATCGCTTATCAGATGAACTAATTACAATTGACATTATTCACGTCATTTGCCATTTACTTCAAAATCGTAGTTTAGATCACCTACATAGATTAGTCTAAAAAATGTCTTTTTACTGTCATAATTCATATTGTCGCGTGACCTCTTCACGTCCGGGTCCTTCCGATTAATATGCAAAGTAATGAACGTGTAATTATTTGATTACAAGCAGGGCCGGCGAAACGTGTCTGGTAGGTCTGGTCGTTCCAGACCTCGGACTTTAGCGGGTATGAAATTCCATACCTCAAATTTTGAGTCTGTATCCAATTTTTTCAGTTTTTCGGTCAAATGTTTGAAATGCTGCTGAGCCTGGGACAAAAATCTACCTTCGCACTTTGAAAATACCCAAAAATTTCTTTGCCCCCCCCCCCCCCCCCCCCCCTAATCCTGATTCCATACCTCGGAAAATTGTGTTCCGCCGGCGCTGATTACAAGTACGTAAAATTTCTTGGAAAAGTAGCCAAATATGTTCTCATACACTAAACAGCCTGAAGCGGATTGTTCCAATTAATAATTTCGAAATTTTGGTTCTAAACGATTTCAAAAAAATTCATATCTCATGTGAAAATCAAATCGTGTCTCTAAACCAAATTGAACAATTCGTCTCATTTATAATTTACCGTGCAATACCTCCGTTAAAATATTCGTTTCGACAATAATATTCTTGGCGATATGATATAATAGATCATAATATCATAATAATATAATATTAAAACATTCGCGCGCTTATTCAAATGAACCGAAAACTTCAACAAACGTGCGTACGATGGCTCTACCATCGTTCAAGTTGTTTGACAGTTCTGTATCTGTTTACGAGTACAATAACCTCATTCCTCTCATCTCAGCCATACAATAGTCGAATTTAAACTTGTAACGGAATAACGTCGAAAGTATTAGTTAGGGAAAATAAAAAAAAATAAAAAAAATGCCTTTAGTATTAAAAATGTTTATTATATCATAAACGAAAGTCATGCAGGTGTTCATAAAATGAAATAAAAATCTATTATTTATTACTCAACGTGCATTATCAATTCAAACTTAACCTATAAATATGCGACGAACACTAACAGCGTGTGATAGAAATAAAAGTTAACCTCAAAAAAAGCAAAGAAAACGTAAATAAATGGAAAACGCGGTTTTAATTTCTATTAAACTATAATGTTGAAAGAAATAATAAGTGGATGATGAGTGAATCTGATGATACAGACGTACTTTTACTTATTCCACCCGATTTGTTCCTTGTTCCATCGTCAGATTCTGAAGATTCAGAATTTCGAAGTGAACGCATAGGTTTAGGTTATGGCCTCGGAGTATCTGGCACAACTACCGTGGTTACCGAATTATTTGATCAAGTTAAATCGCTTGAGAATAGAATATCAGTTATAGAATCTAAGGACACAAGTTTAGATATTTCGTTTCTAAACAATTCAAGTGATACACAATTAAGGAATGTTCATTTTACATCACCGTCTTCAAAATCTGGTCAATTAACATCGTACAGAAATAAATTTGGTTCAGTAAGTCATATTTCAAGCACACCTATAAAACCTCGTCAATTTTCGTCCGTACCATCAACTCCCAGTAATCAATATAATTCGACAAATATTACTAATCAATATACACAACGTGATATGAATTCGCCTAATTATACTGCTGTAAATAATAATAATAATAACAATAATACTAATGCTTATAAATCTAATAACACTAACTTTAATTCTATAAAGAAAGACGACGATCTTAAATCACAATCAGAACCATCAATCATACATCACACATCAAGCTATTACGATGTTAAAAACACTGGAATCCCGCATGCATCTGATATTATTTCAAACGATAAGGAAACAGTCGCAATTGTAGAAAATAACAAAACTACTAAAAAACAAATTGAAAGAATATCTTTTTCAATTCCCTTAGCAAATACCGTCGAAGAAATGGAACTATCCGAGGTTGATGAACTATTACACCAAATGGAAACTACGGAGGTCGATATGGCCAGAACAATTAATAGACGTTTGTATTCTAATCAACAGGGAGGTGATACGTCGCGATTAAATTACGTTAACAAAAATGACGCTAGATTTAAAGAAACTTGTGTATTAGAAAGGAATAATTCTTCATCTCCAGTACGTCGTTTGGAGTTTAATTCTTACGATAGAAAGTCAAATCCAATTTATCAAAATCATGATAAATATCCTAATATCTCATTACCTTTTGACGAAGATTCCCTGCATCTTGACGATACTGATAAAATGATATCAGACTTTAAGATATGGCGACAAAGCTGCTATCAAACATTACCGCAGAATGCCGAAGGGGTAAAGGATCAAGTAAATGATAACTGCAATGATAGTAGATCTATGTATAACGAGTTTCCAAAAGAAACTCTTAACGCTTTGTCAAACAGAAATGTTGAGATTAATAAAAAACCATCTATTTACGAACAATCTGCAACTACTGCTAATGCCGATAGTGAAAACGCACATTTGCATGCGTCGTATAATAATACTAATTCGAACACAGGCTCGATATTGAATAGCGATATTTCAAAAGCTTACACACCTACGGTACATTCCACACATTTAGAATCTGGCGCTAAACAACAGCCACAAATTGATAGAAATTCTTATAGCACTGGTAACTTGTTAAGCTATACAAATAACGATGCGCACTTTATCACAAATATTGGAGTAAAAAATAGGATCACTAATGACGCTGGTACAAACACAGAAAGCTTGAGGTAATTCAGTTTTTCATATAAATTATCCAATATTTTATTATGCATTCGCATATTTCCTTGTATTATTAACATTGATAATTTTTTTAATATTTATTTTAGGAAGCCTCATCGACTCTTGACGCTATCTGACTTTTGGGAAACAGATCCAAGCAAATCACAGGAAGATATGCTGAGAATAAAATTGGAGGAGGAAAAATTTCGACGAGATGTAAGTTGTGGATTGATAAACTGTTTTTTTTTTTTTCTTTTTTTTTTCATCTTTTTATTTCATACAGGACTATTTTTTTTACATAGTTTTTCTTGTCAAATAATCATTGAATCATTTGTTTTTATTTATACAGCACTGCGAGCACTTGATTCAAGAACTTCAAAAAAGGCTTTTAGAACAGCAAGAAAAAGTAGCAGTAGCAGTGAGGGTGGATAATGAGAAAAATGTCGTAATAACAAGGCTTCAAAATGCTTGGACGAAATTGAAATTAAGGTGGCAAGTATTGGAAGCAGAATCGAACGATTTACACTTAACTTTAAAGAATGTTAAAGATAAACACCAAATGGAATATACCGAACTTCAGTCTCAGATAAAACGTTGTGAAGGGGAATTGTCTAAAGCATTGGATCTGGCCGCTGGTTATAAAGAAAAGAGCGATACAATGACTAAAGACAAACTTGATTCACTAAAAAACCATGCCGATGAGCTTGAGAATTACAAATCTTTGGTTCAAGAAGCTGAGGCCAGATATAGCCAGCTGAAAATTGAGTTCAACAAAATATCAGAACAAAATCAACAGCTTAGCGAAGCGCTTAAAAATACTCAGCAAGAAGTAAACAGGGAGAGACTCAGAGGTGGCGAAGTAAGAGGAGAGATGGGTGTTATCCACAAGGCACTCGATGCCTGCGAAGCTGAGCTTATTGTTCTTCGCCAGGAGAAAGAAAATCTTCAACTTAAACTTAAAGAAGAATTAAACAGAAACCATATATTAGAACAAAATAAAAGTACCTACCTTTCGGCGATAGAGGAAGCAAAGAATTCAGAGGTATTAAATCATAATTCTACCACAACTTTTAAATAGGTATGCATATTTTTTGAATGCAGTTGCCAGATATCGATAGTTTCTATATCATATTATGACTCCCTCATTTTATCATCATTTGAATAAACCTGTTTCAGAGACAAGCTACAGAGGATGCTAAATCTCTTGCTGCTCAGCAGGAAAGAATAAGAATAGAACTCCGCGAAGTATACCAAAAGCAGGTGGACGAAGTAGTTAAAGCCAAGCTGCAAGAGTTTCAATCACAACTTGATACAGCAGAATCCGCTTTTCAATCTGAGTTGGAAAGTAGACAGCGAGCAATCGCTGAGTGTGCAGCAAGAAAAATTAAAACTGTTCTTGATAAGTGAGAGCATACTAAACAATAGTAAAGTAATTTGCGATCCAGCGAACTCATGGGAATTAATAAAAATAATCTTTTTCAGACATCAACTGGAGATTAATTTGCTGGAAGAAAAACATAAGGAAGAAAAACGATTGTGCGAAATTCAATTGGCCCAAGCAATGCAACAAGTTTCAATGCTTGATGCTAAATTGAACACACAACATGCGAACAAAACTCAACTTGCTGAACAATTGCATTCAGTTATGCAAAGGCAGTGGCAACAAGCACTGCAAATAATATCTGGTGGATTTGAAAAAAGATATTGAAGATATAACTGCAGATTCTATATTTGTATGATTTGAAGAGAAAATTTTAAACATATGCATAATTTCTAGGAGGGAATATGGATAATCTAACTCCACTGCAACGTATCCATGCTGAGAAATTCTTCGAGTCTAAACATCCTACGAAATCGAAATCTAGTCCTAATATAGGAAGTAATATCATGGAGCCTATTCGATTGGAGTCACATTCAATGCCTGTTATTGATGCGAAGAATTTTCCTTCGAATCGTGTTACCGAAGCAAGAGACGTTCATTCAATTCTAAGCAATTCAGCAGAGGATACTCCCCTAACAAGTCGCAGAGATCAGTCCAAAGACGATCTTCGAAGATATATTAAAATGGTACGATTGATTAAAGCAGAAAATTTGTTCTATTTTTCATAATTATTATTATGTCTATAATTATGATTATCTTTTTATAGATTCTAGACATGCAACAGCCAAAGTCTAACTTTACTAGAGTACCGTGTACCGAATCGAACCAAAGTCCGACACCGATTTGTAGAGAAATACCAAGAAAACATTACACGAAAAAAGAAGAGAGCTTTCTCAGTGAAGATAGCAGTGTAGTATGGCAACCAAGCTCAGAGGCAAGTTGTTCAAACCAATAGGAATGAATACTGCCTATACTATTTTCTCATTCCGAAAATAAAGAATCAGGATCGAAGCATTATATCAAAATATCTAATACCAGAATAGTCACGTTCCCTTCGTCTGTACTTTAATCATTAAGTTATCAGAAGAGAAGAATTATCGACGTACTATTCATCTTTATCGAAAACTGATACTAGTTGAAAGAAGAATTGCTTAAATGCTTAGTATACTAAACAAATCTTGTCTTTGTATTTGTATCTGTTGATCAATATTCAATTTACGTAAATCTGAAAATTTAGCAATGTGTTTGCATCGTCTAGTACGATTAGCTAAATTTAGTATATTTAGCATGAATGCTATTCCATTTATTTCATAATTTATGAAAGAAGTGTATTGACGAAGCTACGTGCTTCGTTTGAACGCTATAAACATGAGGATTGGAAAATGAAAAAAAAAAAAAATTACAACGATTATTTTTAGCAGTCGGATTCTGGCCAATCAGAGCGCGGTATTTGATGATGTGAAGGACATCCCAATTCGTTATTATACTGATAATTTACCCATAGCTTTTGATAATTTACCTCTAGCTTTGCAAATGTTTTCATAACTGTCAAATACCGTGATAAAAGTCAGAGAACTTCGTGAATAATTTCTAATTTTCTCTAACCTGCCGCTCTGCTTGGCCAAATCCGAATGCGAAAAATAATCCGTCGAATACCACTCGACCTTCAAAATGAATCGGTTATTTCCCTCATGTTTTGATCCTGCGTGGCAACGAACGGGTCAAGTTTTGCACAAAAATCCCTCGCGCTGCGCGCTCGTGATTTTAGATCTGCAAAACTTAGCCCTCTCGATGCCACGCAGCAAAACAATCGGGAAATATCCGATAATTTTGAAGGTCTTGTGATATTACTACTGATAATATTTATTTGAAATTTTTACAATGAAATTGCGAATTTCGTATATTTGAAAAAAAAAGAAAAAAAAAAAAATTTCCTAGTGGTGAACTGAAAGTATCTCATTTTACAATCTGGTTTACTTTCAGGTCTCTGCTCAAGAAGCGACTGAATATATTTCTGTTCCTCAAAAACTGCCTGCGAAAGGAGATCAACAGAAAATTAAACCTCCGTGGAAATGAATAACAATATTTACAACTATGACTATACCTATATAGATGAATTGAACCATAGTTTCATAATACAGTAAAATGTTGACAGTCGACTGAAAAAGCTTTCTAATTTCTAATTATGCACTGCCATGTATTATAAATTAAACAGTACATATACATCGGTTGATAAATTTTTATACCATAAATGTAACTCATTATTAAGAATATAAAGTTTTTTTTTTTTTAAGTAAGCTCTGTTTTCTGATGTACAATAATTACGAATAATTTGAACCTTTGAACATTTTTTTTACCAATGAGTGAATTTCCTATTTTTCGACAAGTTCTCTACGCTTGTCTTCAATGTTTTTAACATTTGGGAAGTTTTATTTGATTTTATAAAAATCATGAAAATTTTGCACACTTTCATAAGTTTGAAATGTTTGTGCACAGGGTGAGAAATGGTTACGCCTTACGATTCCGACGTTATCGGCACAGAATAGTTCGACAACGCGACCGTGAGGTGACAATACCATTTGTCGCCCTGCTGGTACAACTTACTGGCAAGGAGTACTAAACCAGGGGGTGAAATGTCCTTATGGGGCAGTCGGTCCCACGTTTTAGTTCCTATCCAAGTGGGGTATAGGGCTGGGGGCGCTGATGGTTGACCGATACCGGGTGGGGGTAGACGCTGGACGACGCCGAAGTGACGCCGAATCCAGACGCCATATTTCTTTTCGTACAGACTTACGAAAAAAAATTTGAAGCATTAAAAATCTTGAAAATTTCGCTTGTGCTTTGATTACAATATTTCTAAAATTAATTGCTTTATATTCATAGTCTTAATAGTAAGTTGTATTCTAATATTAATAACAAAAGTGTGTATTTAAGTTAAATTCAGGAGTCGTATCGGTAAGTTTGTAGGTTAGTCACGTAATTCTAGCTTTAAACTTTCGATATTAGATATATTATTAACCTTGTTAAATTAGAGATTTAGTATTAAATTAGAAGGTTAGTTAACGTATTTCTAGCTTTATAATTCAGATAATTCAGATTAAACATTTCAAATCAGAGATTTAGTATTACATTTATAGGTTAGTTCACTTCACGTTATTCTAGCTTTACACTTTAGATAATAAATACAGTATTAGACATTTATATATCATATACATATATATCATATATATATATATATATATATGATATAATATATAGATATAGATATATGATATATATATATATATATATATATATATATATATACAGAGATGTTCTGTGGAAACCGGTCAGTCTAATGGAGGCGCACTTACTTTTTTTTCGTCAATGACAACGCTGTCAAAGCGATCTACTGATTTTTCACATGCCTATGACTGATACCTTCAGTCGACTTAGCGGAAGCTGTCACGTCGTAGGTTATGAACTGTCATATTAGAATAATGTTTAATTGAATTATTATTAATAATAATAATTAATAATAATTATTAATAATTATTAATATTAATAATTATCAATATCAATAATTATTAATACTTATTATTAATAATATTAGGTTTAATTCTTATTAATAATAATTAACAATATTATTAGGTTATAAATAATTGTCTTGGTGAAATTTAATTATCAATAATTATTAATACTTGTTATTAATATTATTACGTTTGATTATTAATTATTATTAATAATAATTATCAATATTATTAGGTTATAAATAATTGTCTTGGTGAAATTGACACATCTGGTAGTCATAAATTTAATAAGTCAATAGCACAGGATATCTATTTGTTACGAATTCATTTCAGGCGTGAATTCCTGTTTATTTACCACATTAATTGCAATCGAGCATTTCTTCGGTGACTGACTGACCCGTTGCATCTCTTCGACAAGTAGGGTTACGAACATAGCGAGGTGAATATCTTCATCGAGCATACAATATTGTGTAATTAAATTGTGATATCGTTCCTAATACAACGGTTATCTATTTCTGATTGCAGATTTCAATTTCTGTTTATTTCAAACATTATTAGGTTATCAATAACTGTCTTGGTGAAATTCACACGTCTGGTAGTAATAAAGTTAATAAGGCAATAGCATACGATATTGATTCTTTATAAATTCGTTCCAGGTGTGAATTTCTCTTTATTTGCTGATAAGTACGAAAACAGTCCTGCATAAGTGATGTGTTGGTCCATCAATGCGTGTTCAAGTTTCATCGAGTGAAAAATGAATTTAAATTATTGTTCCTATCAGCTTGCTCCTCATCGTCTCACAGAATATTGAGCCACTCTCGACGCTGGCTTTTTCCCCGTTTTCTTCGAGTACTCATAGTACTAATATGGGTTGTTACAATATTCCGCACGGTATCCATCGCTGGACGCGGTGGTCCCGGATTCTTCGCAAAACCATGTTCACCCTTTCTTCGACAGCGTTATTGAATTGTTATTTTTTTTTTTTCCTATTTCCTTCACATGTATTACGAATTATTGAATTTTATTGTTATAACTGAATAAACATAAAATTGTGTTGAATTTTAGAAAATTTACTTTATTACTACCAGATGTGTAAATTTCATCAAGACAGTTATTTTTAATCTAACAATGTTTGAAATAAACAGATATTGACATCTGCAATCAATTTAACACTACTAATCAATAATAATAATTTATTACTACTTATCTATGAAATACTATCGTATACTGTTGTATTATGAACTTATTACACAATATTGTATATTATATTGCTCGATGAATGGTATCCACATCACTATGTTCGTAACCCTACTTGTCGAAGAGATGCAACGCATCAGGTGAGCGCAGAAAACAACCCATATTAGTACTATGAGTACTCGAAGAAAACGGGGAAAAAGCCAGCGTCGAGAGTGGCTCAATATTCTGTGAGACGATGAGGAGCAAGCTGATAGGAACAATAATTTAAATTCATTTTTCACTCGATGAAACTTGAACACGCATTGATGGACCAACACATCACTTATGCAGGACTGTTTTCGTACTTATCAGCAAATAAAGAGAAATTCACACCTGGAACGAATTTATAAAGAATCAATATCGTATGCTATTGCCTTATTAACTTTATTACTACCAGACGTGTGAATTTCACCAAGACAGTTATTGATAACCTAATAATGTTTGAAATAAACAGAAATTGAAATCTGCAATCAGAAATAGATAACCGTTGTATTAGGAACGATATCACAATTTAATTACACAATATTGTATGCTCGATGAAGATATTCACCTCGCTATGTTCGTAACCCTACTTGTCGAAGAGATGCAACGGGTCAGTCAGTCACCGAAGAAATGCTCGATTGCAATTAATGTGGTAAATAAACAGGAATTCACGCCTGAAATGAATTCGTAACGAATAGATATCCTGTGCTATTGACTTATTAAATTTATGACTACCAGATGTGTCAATTTCACCAAGACAATTATTTATAACCTAATAATATTGATAATTATTATTAATAATAATTAATAATCAAACGTAATAATATTAATAACAAGTATTAATAATTATTAATAATTAAATTTCACCAAGACAATTATTTATAACCTAATAATATTGTTAATTATTATTAATAAGAATTAAACCTAATATTATTAATAATAAGTATTAATAATTATTGATATTGATAATTATTAATATTAATAATTATTAATAATTATTATTAATTATTATTATTAATAA
The DNA here is from genome assembly GCA_943736025.1 of Tenthredo mesomela. Lineage (NCBI taxonomy): Eukaryota > Metazoa > Arthropoda > Insecta > Hymenoptera > Tenthredinidae > Tenthredo > Tenthredo mesomela. Next base: position 31,237,368 of record OX031015.1, on the reverse strand, counting down.
TAATTCAATTAAACATTATTCTAATATGACAGTTCATAACCTACGACGTGACAGCTTCCGCTAAGTCGACTGAAGGTATCAGTCATAGGCATGTGAAAAATCAGTAGATCGCTTTGACAGCGTTGTCATTGACGAAAAAAAAGTAAGTGCGCCTCCATTAGACTGACCGGTTTCCACAGAACATCTCTGTATATATATATATATATATCATAGACAATATATATTGTAATATTTTTAATATTTGTTGTAATAATAAGTTAATATTTATGGGTTCCCGAGGGAAATAAAGTGAATCAGATGAAATATAATCAATTGGGCAAAAGGTTTATGTATTCAGAAAATACAGGTCTGCTTCAGTACGAGGCTAAAGACAGACTAATTTGTTTTACAATAATGTTTGTTAACGTAGCAACCGTAGTTCTTATATTTTAGAAGATATCTTTTATCATATAGGCTACTTGATCTAGATCATATAGAATTAATATATAGGGGTGAATTCATCAAATATAACAATATCATATTTCATTATTCGGCATAAACAAATTCAAGTTGATTAAATCAGGCATTTTTGTATTGAGTTCCAGGTACAGTTTGCAGTGTTGATGGATTTAATTGGCTACGCCAAATGGATTAGAGGGAGCTACTGAATGAACTTGCATAGGCGAATTGATGAGATGACAAAAGTATTAATGAAATCCATGTATATGTAACTTTCAAATTTCAACTACTAAACGATACTTGAGCTTACTGAATAATCTTATTTCTTACATGTTTCAGCGACTAATCGAGATGGGACTCTGCAATTCGTTGAAGCATTGATAATATGTCAGTCAAGAAGCAATAATAAATAATATTAATAAAACGAAGAAAATTATTTTTAGAAATTAATTATAAGATTTATTGTAAGTGATGACCATTCGTCGAAAATTTGTATTCCATTTAAAATGAATCAAAATTTTCACAAAATTAAAATATTTGAAATATAATTGTATAAGTTAATTGTTACTGTGTATCAGGGTTTACTTAATAATATATATATAGAAACTATATCATTAATATTTACTACTCAAAAATAAAATGTCATTAGTTCTTTAAGATATTTAAATTTTAATAAATGAACTCAATTCTGATGTTATATTCGAAATTTTAATTTTATATATTATTTTATCATTTACAATATATCAATATCAAAATTATCGTACCCAAATATATAAAAAAAAAAAAAAACACTGTACCTAAGAAAATGATAATAAATTTGTTTATTTGGTGAACAATTGACTTTTTGACTTTGCCGATCATCACATGATCCGAAGGAGCCTAAAATTAATTTTCAAATAAGGCGGTCGAATAAGATGGTAGCAGCCGACACGTCGCCATATTCGTCCCCCACCCGGTTTCGATCAACCATCAGCGCCCCCAGCCCTATAACCCACTTAGATAGGAACTAAAACACGGGACCAAAATTTAACATGGCAGCTTGCCCCCCCTGTACTAAACCTTGGATAATTTCACCTGTCAGGGGGTCAGTGACCTCAGTGGCCCTCGTGACGTCGATGAGTACGCATATGGGGTTGCGTTAACGAGACTCGATAAAAAATATTCCGAACGCAATAATACTATAACACTTGTCTTTGTTTGTAAAATTGATTATATTAAGTAGGATCTTATTGTAATACGGACGTAGATTATTTTATGATAACTCCTATGTCAGTAAGCAAATAAAGATGACCAATTTATTATTTATTAGTATATTAATTTATTATACCATCATTCAGTAAATAACTTGAAAAAAAAAATAGACATCTATAAAATTGCCTATATGACAATATTTCTATTAAAACGCCTGTCACAGTTATTATCTCGTTTACGCAACCCCCATACGAATTTGTCTGACGCCATAAAGGCCACTGAACCCATCACAGGTGCTCATATCCTGAATCCTGGGTCAGTGCATCTGCATTCTTTTTTTTTTTTTTTTTTTATTTAATCAGGTATGCCGGCCGAGCCGAGTTTCCAAAAACACTTATAGGGATAATCCGGATGCCACCGGTATGATTTTCTTCGAGAGGCACTTAACTATATTACGCTCTTTTCTGAACTTCAGTTAAATGCACTCTGCATTCCTTCTCTCCTTAGACCATACAGGATGGACCGCGCATTGCCTATGCTAAAGCATTGCAAGATTGCTGCTGGGTAATGAGAAAAGGACAGACGTGAACGCACGATACTGGGTCGTTCGTCGGACAAGGACGCAATAGTATAATAGTTCCGTAGTACGGAAGCCGGGTGGGGACATTTTTCGACTGTGTATATCGGCGTTCCTAAACGCATCGGCGCCGACACACACTGTCGGCGCAACGTCACGGGCGCCGACATACCCCAGTAAACACAAAAATAAAAGTCGTCTTAAAGTCGTGGTATAGACGTCCAATGTCTCACTTTTTGACGACTAAATGTCGTCTTAAGTCTTAAAGACGTCTTATAGACTTAAGACGACATTTAGTCGTCAAAAAGTGAGACATTGGACGTCTATACCACGACTTTAAGACGACTTTTATTTTTTTGAGGAGGGGCTCAATCAATCATGACTTTTATTTTTGTGTTTACTGGGACACTATCGGCGTGACGTCATTTTTCAGTGTACGCCGACACACACAGTCGGCGTGACGTCATTTTTCAGCGCACGCCGACACACACTGTCGGCGTGACATCATTTTTCAGCGCACAATCATTTCGTAATAAAAAAAGATTCGAAACTCGAAATTGTTCGGCCAACTTCATGTAGGTGAGCGCAGCGTGTATTCCATGCGCTGTGACGTCACCAAAAAGTGGTGCCATAGTTGAATAAAAAATTATTCCCCAGCAATATAGGGTTTTCTTAGACAGTTGGTACTCATCGTACTTAAGTCTGTTTTATTTTGAAAAGTGGGCGTGTCAGGGTAGTTCTAGGCACACCATCTAATATTCACACCACGCACCAACAGGGTGACAAATGGTATCGCCATCTCGCAGTCGAATTGACGAACTTACTTTTGCCACAAATATCTCAGCAAGCCATTTTATAGTGCCGAATTTACGAACCATTTTAGTGAACAATACCTATGGGGGCGTAGATATACTATGGGTGCGTTCCGATATTAGCTTGAAGCGCTGTCAGTAATCTTGTGTCTCTGTCACACTCCTTGATTTTCCCCAAGCTCCTTCTCTCTTCCTCTAGATTTTCAGCGCTTCAAGCCAATATCGGAACGCACCCTATGTAGGCATGTATACAAATTCAAGGCTGCATGAAATAGGTTTTAGAACACACGACGCATACGACAATGCGAATTGCGAATTGTGATGGGTCTAGTTATGTTGTTATCACTGGTTAACGACTAGCAAGTGCAGTATTCCCAGGTAATAAGCGAAATGATTGGTTCAATCTGTGAACTCTAAAGTACCGTAATCTAAAAATTCTAACCTAACTACAAGCGTAAAGTTTTATGTCTCAGTTGTGGCAACACTGTTATGTATTCGGTGCTATCAAAGTTTTTTCAACTAAATGTGACATATGTAGTACATACCTACCTTCATTTAAATTGATCACAAAACTCACATATTACATGCCAATGACAGGCTTGTTATTTCTCTCATTAATTCCGCTACGCATTAGACTATACATTTCAATATACGAACAAAATGGGTCCGCTAGAAGTGATCGAACTCTCTTCCGACGATGAAAAATCGCCGCCAAAGGTACGTACACACTCGTTACTAACGTCAAACTTTTACTAATTATCTCTAATTTATAAATATCAATACTATAAACAATCACCAATAAACCTTGTCATCAAAATTCTTATATTTGAGCCCTAGATTATATTTCAAACAACAGACACAACACTCTAACCTAATTCTTTAAATTATTTATTTTATTTTCACTTACCTCTTCTGTTGCATCAACAACTTGTTGTATAAGTATATCAACATATCACCATTTCGAACATTGCTTAAGCTCTGATCATTCATATCTAATCTTTGCGTATAGTTTCTATTTCGCCACTCAAGTTAGTCATTTCAATTGCAAACTGTTATCCTCTGTATAATTATTATCCGGATATAGATTATAGAATTCAAAGCGATGATTTGATGCATTTAAAATGATCCGAATTACTTTTTTCAGAAACAAAATAATGTGCCATTCGTTAATGAGAATGAAGCAGAAGAAGCGGATTTGGAGATAGTTTATAATGCAGTTAGGAACCGAAAGCTAAAGCGTAGCATTGACAGAATAAATGAAAGTTCTTCAAGAACAAAGAAGCGGAAGTTGACCAAGAATGAAGGATTGGACACATCTGATATTGTAACAAACTTACTTCATGAGAAAAGTGAAATTTCTCTACACAGGATACGTAAAATAAAACCACATACTTTATCGTCGCAATGTACAGCTGAGCTTTTCACACCTAAATCTACAGCTGAAAGCATAAAGGAAAGTTTTTCGAGTCTTAAAACAGAGGAAAATGCTGATGATTTGGTTGAAAATATTTTGCATGTTGGATATAAGGTAGAGTCGCCAAATAGTCGGAATGATACTCATTCGTTTAAGATAAACGAGGGTGCATCTTCGTCTACACAAATTATCGAACCGCATTTAACAGTGAGAAAAACAGTCAGGGTTGCTGAAACTATGGATACAAATTTAGGCCCTAGTACGGAAGTAGTCGAGTCATTTTTAGAAGCTTGCAGAAGTCAAGATTCTAGCAAAGATATGGAAAAAATAATATCAAAGCTTAGAAAAAGATACAAAAATTTACAACCGTCTTACGCAAAGTCAGGAAGTTTTATTGAATTGATACGTAACAAAAGAAATTTGGTTTCGAACAATGGTGCAAAACTTTATCTTCATATTTCTGAAGTTATGGCTGAGATGAAGGCCAGACAACTTGAAAAAAGGTCTTCGACACCAGATAAAGGCAAATTCGACATTGAAGAAGAGACAACTTCCACGCAGCCACGACTTAGCGATATACCTGAAGGGTGTTCCGACCCGAACCAGGAAGTACTGGTTGTTGAAGATTCTATAGATTCCCAGAGATTGCAGCTCTTAGAAAAAGCAATGAGACGTTGCGCTCGCCTCATAGATAAATGCGAAACTGCCGAAGTTAACTTCGACGATGAAAATGATAGCCACTATATAATGGCAGAAAAATACAAAACCAGAATGGTAGAACTTTACAACAAATACTGTGAAATCACAGGAGAAAACCCGGACGCAGCTCGTCCATATTTGAGGCCAAAATGTCTCTCCGTAACGCCAATTCTTTCCCTAAATAATGCATTAACAAGTTTCATAAACATGAAAATCACAAAAATGAACGGAAGGCTAGTCCATATAAAGAAAAAGAACGGTGGTCAACATCGGTTCACAGACGCTCTGATATTCCCAGATTTTGCAGATATTTTAAACTGCGTTAAAAAATGTAACGACGATGAAAATCTGCAATTGAATAAGGCGAAACAAACGAGTATAGGTGAGAATTTGAATCTGCTTGCTTATTGCTTAACTTTTTATTTACTGCACATTTTTCACAATTTATATTCAATGCTCGTTTTTTTTTTAATCTTACAGCAAAGGAAGCGTTCGATAAACTTGGAAAACACTTGAAGCATTGTCGACAAGTGGACTATTACGATACGTTTTCGTTGTATCTTGAAAAAGAAGTACGCGGCGACCCAGCTTTATCGGACAAAACTTTGGCCGAAAAATTGACCACAAATCAAGAGATAGGTAAGAAAAGGATGGACCAAGTGTTCCAGGAATTTGCGGAGAGAGAAGATGCCGCTGCTACAGCAGCTCAGAACGGATCTTGTTCGAACAAAGAAAACGATGTGGAGACGGGAAACGAATCTTCAGAAGAATCGAACGACCAAGATTCTACTGTTAGCGAAATTGAGGATACCGATATCAGAATTGATAGCGACTTAAACGAAGACCAGGATAACGATGTAATCGTCGATCCCCATGATGATTTGAACGAAAAACGAGGAGAGGACATCAATCCAATAAAACCAAAAGACAATTTGGAACAAAAAAGTGATGAGATCGTCGAACCAGATAAACCGGAGATCGATCTAAACACAAAAAGTGATAACAGTATCGAGGTAGATAAACCTCAGGATGATTCGAACCAAAATGATAATAATGACGTCGAATTAGACAAACACATGGATACAAATGAAGAAAGCAGCATGAAACCGAGATTGAATGATGGCATAGATTCAGTTTCTGTTGAGAAAACTGATGAAAATAGTATCGCGATGGAAACCGGTGAACCTATCGCAAGCAAAGTTGAAGACAAGGTGCTAGTCAGAGAGGAAGAAAAGACGATAATAACGCCAGAACAGGACTTGGTACAGCAGACTGAGATCACTTGTGGTATTCGTCGAATCAGTATTGATCAGGAAACAAAGAAGACGGCAAATGTTGTGGAGATTGCTGCATCACCGAGTCCGATCAAAAATTCACCAGCCACAGTTGCTATGTGTAAAGTTAATCTGATGCAAGCAACAGAAATACTAAATGTGAGCGACGACTGTTTACCCGTTGTTCCTGAAAATACTACAAAAGGTTTGTAACTTGATTCTGTATCAAGATAATTATTCGGATACTCAACATTCCTATCAAATTTCATTTTCATGTTCTTCAATGCTTTATCAAAATTTTGTCTCTTTATCAGATAGAGGTTTACTATCTTATCTCTGTGATGAAAAGTTATAGAACGTCAAACCCAATCAACAGTCGATTCCAATCCTGATCACAATTTGCTACTGCTATAAATTCTAATGCGTTATAAACAAAAATAGCTTCAAAATTCGGTTTTTTATCTCATCAAATACGAGAATTGATTGCTGTGATAAAACTGAGTAACCACCTCATAAGATGTCTAGCAAATTAATGATTTGGAAATAGTTTAAACAGAATTATGCTTTGTATCTGCTACTGTACTGGAGAAATTAAATACTTGTTTTGTCACAGCAGAAGAGTTCAAGCTAAGAATTAGACTCTGATATCGTATGAAAACAATCAATTTTCTGAATCTAAGTTATATGAATAGTCTCGAGAGATTTATCAATAAAATAATAGGAATTTTGGGTTTTTATATTAGATTTTTTGACCACTTTCAGGGTCCTCTCAAGCGGAGGCTCCGATATAATACGCTTGAAGCATCATCGGTTGATGAGTTCCGGTAGTGGGTTGCTGATCTCGTTACTTGTGTTACAGTAATTGACTCCTCAGCCTTGGCGACAACTGTTGAACTGATTAACGAGGAAGAGACGAAGAAGCCTATCTTGCGGTTACGGCAATTTGCAAAACCTCCTGGGTCTTGGAAGGATTTTCAATCTTCGCCAAAAAACTTGAATTCAAATATTCCCCAGATTGATGAAAGGGCAGATGCCGATACAGAAATTAAAAAATCAAACGATACATTATCTAATGAATATGAGAGAAAAAAATTTATAAGAGTCAATCAACCAATGAGTTTTGGAAGGACTGTGCAGTTCAAAAACGACATTCTCTTGAATTTGAAAAATAAAAAATCCACTGTTATCATACCACCGAATTTGAACAGAAATTTACCGAAAATTAACGTCAAATCTGTTACCAACAATCTCACATTTAATTTCAATAATTCGGGACAGTTTCAGCCGAAAATTTCAGCGCCTATTTCCCAAGGATTAAAATCAACTCCTCAAAATCTCGTCAACATTAATAAAAGTGGAAAGATATTTGCTCATTGCAGTAACCTAGGTGTTATAAAGATTAATTCTTTACAGAATAAATCACATCCTGCTCAAACAGTTCAACAACAATTACCGATTAAAATACCGGCTGGTCAGGTTCGCTTAAATGGTCAACAAGCTCCTGTAATTGTTCCTAAACCACACTATAATATCGAAAAAACTACTGTCCGTGATGTTCCATTCATAAACGGTAATGGCACGAGATCTGTATTTCGATTGGTGAAATGTTCGTCTGGATACGACGTACAGAATATCAATATCCCTGAAAAAGTGGCTGGTGATGCTGCTACTGCTGTGCGAAATCCGACCACGAATAGTCCAATTAAAATCTGCAATTCATCTACCGATGCTAATCCTCGTTTGAATTCCAAACTATCTTATAGTATTGGAAATATTGCACCGTTGAAAATACCGCGTCAAACTTATGACAAAGTTGACAAAGTTGACAAAGTTAACAAAGTAGACAAAGTGAACGAAGCGCCTGTTAATAGCGTTCCCACCTACGTGATAGAATAGATATTATGATATTATGTTTTTAGTTATGTTTACCTACTGTATACCCGGAATGTAGGTAAGGGGCTGTCCATATATTACGTAACGCGTTTTGGGATAGTGCGTGCATGGCGTTCCCTATACTACACTGTAGCATTTTGCGTTACGTAATATATGGACAGTCCCTAATACGATACATTATGCGTTCGGATTGAAATTATTTTATCTTCAAGTTCCTTGATGATTATTATCAGTCGATGTTGTTGTGTATTCATTTTTTTTGTATAATGTATCACATGTATTAATTATATTAAGAATATTAAGAATAAACACATGATTTTTCGCTCTATTTCAAACCGAAGTATCATTTATATATCCGATTATTTTCTTTGTAAGATAAAATTCTTTATCTAACAAATTCTCCATCATATTAAAGTGGTCAATGCTGTTTCGAAGGAGTATATATTCCACGTGATCGACGCTGCTGCACAGTTCCTATTAAATAAAATACGAGTGAAATACGAAAATCCTTTGACAATTTATAATTTCGGTAATAATTTACTATACCTTCGCCAATCGACGTCCTTGTTCTACGAACTCGGGAGATTCGCATTCGCCTACTACGACCAATGCTTTCAAATTTTGCACAGGTGATTGCAGTTTCACGTTTAGAGTGCTCATCAGCTTTGCTTCGGTACTAAAATTGGCGATTTTTTCAGAACTATAGTTGATTGTATGGCACGACGATGTTTTGCGAGGGGCTATTCACTCTTGAAATCAGCTGTACACCCTGGTTTGAAATCAGTTGAAATCAGATAAGAAATCGCTTTGAAATCCTAGAAAATTACTGAGAAATCACTGGAAATGAGCGAAAATTCTTCGATATCCTTTGGAAATCACTGGAATTCAGCTGAAGTTCTTTGAAATCACTGCAAAATAATCGGAAATCAGCAGAAATCATCCAGAATTACAAATGAAATCGAATGAAAAATCAGTTGAAATCATATGAAATCACATGAAATCATATGAAATCACGCGAAATCATATGAAATCACGCGAAATCATATGAAATCACGGAATCACTTGTACACCAAAAGTTTGAGTGAATAGCCCCTCGATGTTTTGTAATTGGGGCATACCTACCTATCTAGTTTCAACAGATCGTTGTACGAAGTTGTGATTAGTTGTTCCAGAAAGTATATACCACCAAGCAACAAAAGACCTTTGAGCAACGCGATATTTGATTGATTTTTTAGCCATTCAATATCGAGCAAACTTGCTGATAGATGTGCACCAGCACTGTGCCCACCTATCCAAACCCCTCTGTAAATAAAATCGTAGGATTATTCGTATCATATTATATGCAGAGTTTTTTTGAATGTTAAATCTCACCGAGATCCAGAATTCGCAGCATCATCGAGAATCTTATTTACCACCGTTCTTATCTGACAAACTATGTCACGCAACCGTACTGTAATATGATTTATTTAAATAAACGTTGGGTCAAAATTTCATAATATTAAATTGAATTTAAAATGTATTACGATTGATACGTATAATCATGGGATTTATTACCGTTTGGACACAAGTCGTAACCAACGCAAATAACTTTGATCCCTTCTGATATGCAGTTTTCTACAGGAAATGCACTAATATTTTTATTCGATTCTTGCCAATATCCACCGTGTATGAATACGAATATTGGAGCATCTGGAAAATGTTAAAATCCCTTTCATTCATCATAAACTGTATGCATTACCATGATCGTTGCATTATATATATACATGCACTCGTTATTACACAATCATAAACGAGATCACGATTGCAACACGCAAAATGCTTTTGCTCGTGTTCTTTGCAGTAAATTTAATGTAAGTCAAGTCATACTCGATAATAATGTGCAAAAAAAGATCTTTACCATTTGGCAAATCAGTGCCATAGACATCGTATTTCATACGTTCAGATGGTCCATATGGTATGTCTATTTCACAACAGGTGTTTTTCCTAGCACGAAGAGTAGCTGCAATTATATATCAGAGAATTATGTGTCAGGCTAGTCACAATATCAAACTAATGTGCTATGAATCACGAACCTTCCTCTCCTAGCTTTATGAAATTTACCATTACGTCGGTGGATCTCAATCTTTTACTCCACATGGAAGGTGAAAATAGTTTTTCGCAATCCTAGAGCAAATTATAGAATCTTTTAATAAAATTAAGCAATTCGCGTAGGGTTTTAATAGCAGATACGAAAATTATTTCCATTTTTCTGGTAAACGTTATACTGAGCTTTGTAACTCAGGGTACAACGTTCTGCAATTAACAATGATATATTGACAATATTGAAAATGTAATTATAACAAACCCACCGCTTTATCCATCTTCTAATCACTCGCAAAGTTGATGCTTCTCAGAAGGTACCTAGGCAAAGACTATTTTAACTATTAAAAGGAATGTGGTGTAAGCTTGCAGGGTAAAGAATGCAGTACACTAAGTGTGTTATTTTCCAATAGATCGAGCGATAGAGATAATTGATAATTGTACGGAGTGCAATGAGCTGATACGACCCATTCCAAATTTTAAGAAATAGTATTGAAAATACGTGAACATCTTAGTAATAAACACTATACAAAGAAGTTTCCATAACTCAAAAGAGACGCACTGTTCTCATATAATGATGAGCATGATTCGATTTGATTCAGCTTCAGTTTCGCAATAAAAATTAGAAATTATGAAGCCAAATACCGATATATAGGTCTAAATGTTCCGCTTCGTAGCCTTTAATTTCCGGGTCGTAAGCTTGCAAGCTGCTAGTGTCTAGGTCTTCCACTTCGTATAGTTTTTTCAACTGCACGGGTGTTCCGCTTCGTAGATTTCGTTGTTACAAAGCTCACGACCTAGGCAGAGTAACTATGAAGCGAAAGACCTGGCCAACAAGAACAACGATTTATAACGAACAAAAGAAAAGTATACCTTAATTACAGCTATTCCAGAAGACTATATACCTGTAATTGAACACCATATGTGTAGTACGTTACGTAGCTTTCTTTAATAGTGGCACACACTACCACTCTTGCCTATGTTTCAATAGATCATTTAATGAATTATTATCTTGATTTGAGCTGAACCTTTAGCCTCTACGGCATAAGTTTAGTGATAAAAAGAATTCAGCAATTGATATACGAATTTCACAATTTCTTCATAAAAATTATATCTTTAACGAAGATGAAACCAATAGAAAATAATAAAAATTGATCGATGTATTAATCACGTTGTAAAATAAGAATTTTAATTTTTTCACTCAAGCTGTGTGTAACATAACAATGACACGTATTCGATGCAATCTCGCTATTCTAAACTAGAACAAACTCAAATAAGTGATCTTCAAATGAAAAAAGAAATCATGTGCCAACAGAGAGATTCGGGGCTCAAAATAAAAGTTTGGAAAAATTAGAGAATGTTTTTTTTTCACATTTAAAGCCGATTTCCGACCACCTAACATTGAAATTTAGACAAAAACCATACAAGAACCACCCTAACGTTCATATCACATATGTTATCTCATATGAATAGCAAACGTACAATCAAGGATGCGGGTATGATGTTCCGATTGAAACGATAGTATGAGTTCATTGCACTGAACTTTAGTGATAGCAAAAGTAATATAGGTACCTGAATTGAAGAAATCACACGTTCTTGCTGGTGATTATACTACGGTGCTACACGAATGCTAGTTGTAGTACAGATAACTAAGAAGCCACTGGTAAGCACGGAGAGTGGTGCTCACTGGTGCGTTGATAATATTAGGAGAGACTGGCTCTCTAATGTTACAGAGTTCACCACCACTCACTTCCACCAGCAACGATTCATTGAGACAAGAATTCGAACAAAATCAATATACCTACACGTAATGGTAAACTTATTCCTCGATTACGGGTTTGAGTTTGGTCATTTGAGACGTTCCTGCATAGTATATATAAGTGGACGTTCTGCTCTTCAGTCACACTTGTATGGAACAAAGAATTGTTACAATTCATCAGAATTATACCTACATAATATAAATCGATGTCGTAGGGAACCCTATTTTATAGCCTGGTAAATAATAATCAACATTGAAGTCACTTATGCTATTATTCAAGTCCACCCCGAGTCTCGAGATTGATTAACATATGATGGATGTAAGAGGTTCTATAAAAGTGTTTAAAATTAGCTTTTCAATAATATTTACTCAATGTGCACACAGGATCAGATCAGTGCCTATACGACAGAAAATGTTTACAGGAACAATGATACTTATCTTAGCGAAAAATATAACGGTAACAATAAATTGACCTGGGCATATCGCATGGATTTAATAGATTTTCAAATACGAAGAGATAGCTATACTGCTGACGCAAATAATCATGGCCATCATATTAAAACTGGCACAGATTATTACACAAAAAATGTAGAGTTTTTTAGTTAATTTTTCTTCCCCGATAATCTTAGTGCAGCTAACGATAAAATAAGCAGCCTTTAGGTCAAGGCCGTTCATAGTGATTTGATAACGGCCTAAACCGTATTCAACAGTAGAAGATATCCAAATGATTTTATTTAACAGCAGATATTAGGAAGCGGGATTACCCGAAACTTAAAAACTGATTTGAAAGTATTAAGTACGACTTTTGCGGTGTTTTAAACTTTTCAAGCATAGATGTTTAGATCTCAATTTGTTGTTGACAAATATATTTGTCAAATGTCAAGTCACATCGTTATCAGTGTCGCTATAGATTCAACAAGGTTGATGGTTCAATGGGTTAGCAAACGATCAATGATAGACAAATTGTATAAATTACTATACTTAAATTTCAAAATTTGAGAAAGCTGTGCAACAATTGAAATTTTCCGGAACTTCATTGTCAACACTTTTCCGCGATTATGATTGAATTGCAGTATTGTGGTTCGGCTGTCATTGATATGTTTTTCCAACAAAACTACATAAATGAATTACTTATCGTGAAATGATATACTCATGCAGTTAGCATTATACTTGAGTAACTTCTGTATGCGAAATATAGAGAGCGCAATTGCGCAGGGAAGTTCGAAATGTAAACGTGAATTAAATTCAATTTTTTAAACCAGAAAAAAACTTTGACGAAATGTTTCTTTTGACAGTTCAATATTTCTTTCCCCAAGTTATTTATTTATTTATCTATATATCAACAAAATCTGTTCAGTATAGAAACATACAATGATTTGTTTGAAGAAATACTGCATTTAAAGAAACGCTATTGAAAGAATGAATGAATGAATAATAAAACCCTGGGCGCATGCTCGCATAAATAGGTATTCTAAATAATGGCGCCACTCTAGCGACGATTTAATCAACTATTTTACCCGCAAGCGCGCGAAGCGGTAATCAGTTTGAATCCCAGCTTTATCGCAACTGCCAATTTGAAGATTCTGGTATGTAAGGACATGGATCAAGAAAGTAAACACTGCCGAGTTATAAGCAACGAAAATCCATCAATAATCATAAAGGTTATTATGTAATCATTGAAGCAGGCTTTTCGCGTTTACCAAACTTCCAAATGATCATTTCAGTCTTTCTCAATACGAGAACTTTTTTATCGGCACAGTAAAAAATAATCTACACATTTTACCGATCGAGGCTTTGCAAGGGCACACATTCAGAAAATAATATTGCTCACAGCCGTCGATGAGAATCAGCTGAAAAATTATGTAGCATTGGCGAAAATAAAACAGTTTCCGCTTTTTAGATAACAAATTGCAGATTTGAAACCCAGAATTAGACATAATAATAAATATACGCGAATTTTCCAATCTAAAAAGTGTCCCGATTACCGTTTTTTTTTTTTTTTTTTTTTTTTTTCGGAATTAATGACATAAGTAATTCTTACTAAATCGGTCCTAATAATCCGATTGATCCACAACAAAAATTGCAAGTATATATACCGAATTGATATTCCGTCAAATGCAGCGGCATATATCGTAAAGGCACCGAACGCTGAAGACCAAGTCACAAGTGCGAGAAATTGTTAATGCGGTATACAAAAGGGACGGAACTCGAGTCACTGGACGGGGGACTCTAACATGGGGACAAATAGCGACGCCCCCGTCTCTGGTATGCGAGTTCTTCACTGCTGTGCATACCAGACTGAGAAGAAGCTGAACCACACGATGCGTACGATACAGTCTCACGCCTAGCCAGTTTTCTAGCTCAAGGATAGAGAGTAGTATTCCGGAGCACAAACTATGCCTGTTAATATTGTCGCTGCTGTATTTGTTAATCAGTGGCGTAGAACTGAAGACGAATGAAGGGCTCCGAAATGTCAGAACCGGATCAGCTCAGCTCGTACCTACTTCGCTTTTCGAATGCGATGAACTTTATCTAGAAATGCCCAAACCAGAATCATGAAAATGATTACGAGTCCTTTTTCTATTCAGATTTATTCTTCCTGTGTCTGAAATAATGGTACTTTCTTGATATCGAGGATCCATTTGGATAACTCATTGTGAATTCTGAATGTTGGGCGCCACTGAACCTGTACGTTTCTTCATCACTGGTTATTCTACCGAGTCATTATTCGATCAGAGCATCGGAAGACCAGCCACAGGTGTTCGGGTTCTGTGGACCACGTATTAAGAATTTATATCATCACACAGCGAAAGTTAAATTGCCGAAAGAATATACCGAAGAAATTGGGTATCCCAAGTGCAAGAAATTTTCAAACGGTACGAAAATATCTAAAAGCCTTTTCAGTCGGCGACTCTAGTCGTCCTCTATACGATGATGTATTCTGCATTTCAGAGGAAGTGACATGTCAAACTTACTCACCCTGTTACCTGGCCTCGTCTATGTTACCCGCAGGCTATACCATTGACAGACTCAAGTACCGGCTTGTGGAAATGTAAACTTACAATGATTCGAAATTCAAACATGCCAAGCTGGCCCAAGTCCTGGCACTTATGATCCTGTCTCACGTTACAAAAATTCAACTAACACGTGTAAACTTTTTTTCCTGATAAAAGACTTGGGCGTCGCCTACACAGATGGGAACATATCACATTCCCGATGTGCAGGATATGCACAGCATACTTTCTGATTATACACTATCAGTGAATTTTATGTGGTTTGAGTTTCGTTCACGGTATATCTGATCCTGTACGTGCATAATGATCACATGTTGAATAATTTGACACGAAATTTGACTTTTATTGTCGATTTTGATTCAGGCCAAATGATTGAACAGTTTTTAATTGATTTCTGGGTAAATCTCATATTAAGTTGTATCATACAATTTTGTTCACCAGCTCCTCGATCATTTTCAATTTCCAGAATTATTCTGAGGATAAAGATACTCTACGCACAAAGGAGTTTTATGGATAGCTGTGGTTTTACTTTATAACAGCAATACTTATTCGGAATTCATTCAACATCAATAAGGAGAAACCATAGTATCTCCATGAAATCGAATGATGGTTGGAATAATCGTTGCTACACGAGGTAACGTCCCGCATAAAATCACGGAATCCGTTTTTTCAGTACTGATCGACTTATTAGGTATAGTAATATCTCGAGTATGTGTAAACTTAAAGGAATATACCGAGTGGCCTACGCGTCGCAGCTCACGTACTACCAGTATATCCATATACCTGTGTCGAAACTTCCCGTCGAAGCTGAAAGCTGATATTAGGTATAATTCTTGAGTTCTTTTCACGTTTCCCACACAAAACCGGCAAAGATGGAACCTGGCAATAACATGTTATCCCTCTTGCACCCACGCTGGGAGCAGAACTAAGGACCGCTGCAGCCTGCAAGTTTCGATACGCCTGCAGCAGTGAATTCAGTTCTAAAACCAAACGGGAACCCCGCCTGGTCCCTATTTCCTTTTCGACTTTTTTTCTGTCAATCTATACAGAACGAGTATACATAATATAGAGTTTGCGGTGTATAATGTATACATACATATATACATACAACGCCGCAGGATTCCTCAAGCTAAGAAAGAGCATCTTCGCAGCTCACGCGTTTAGCGCAAGATAGAAAGGTGCTGGTAGTCGGATGTATGATGTATGTCATAGGGCAACCGCCGCGAACTACTCATGAATTTTTTTCACATCTTACATTTTTTTTTTTCCTTTTTTTTTTAGTATTCTTTTCTCGATGCAGTCTCGGGCTCTCAGACAGGGGCAGGGCTGTGTAAATCTGACTCCACCGAGAGACAGACGCCCGGATAGTATAGTGCCACCCCCGCTGTCCCCACCGCGTACCACATCGCCCATAGTATATCGTCGACGGACCAAGGCGAACCGAAAGAACCCATGCTCCGGCAAATCGAGCCCTGGAATACCTGGGGGCCTGCAGGAGAGTAGCTTCAAGCCTTGAACCAGAAAAACCGGGCCCTATCCCCTCGCCGCGGACCCCGCCGTCGCCAGAAGTCCGCCGCATGAGAAACCACACCACTGACTGACTGCGCTAACGACAGATATATACACACCTGTGTAAATGTGTGCATGGTTAAGGTAATGCGGTGGATAGGGTATACCCACGCGTTTACGCAGTGCAGTTTTTGGGCCTGATGCTTGAACGTTCACGTGTGTAAGGCGGGTTATCATGGTATGGATGGTACGACGTGAATCGGGTGTACATATCGCGTCACTAATGCCATAAGGTCGTAAGTGCCAAAATAAAAATTTTCGTGTTTTTGGTGGCAAAATCTTTTTCGTGCCATATAACATCGTTTGGGCATATCCGCAAAAAAAATAATTTTTTGGCGCTTACGACCTTATGGCATTAGTGACGCGATATGCCAAGAATTGTAGGTGAGAGAATATCCCGTTCGTTGGTTGCCGCAGGTGACAACCGAGGCGAACGTATAGATATTTCAGTTTTCACCTGGGTGGGTATAGCGAAAAGGGCATACCTGAACTGTTATACCTAATTCGTAAATTTGCATTAAGATGAACTGTCCAGGTACTCAGGAGTGATGAAAAGAGCTATTTGTGCAGCGGTCGGTTATTCTGGTGCTGCAGTGAGAAAATTAGTAACAAGGAATTTACCATGAGATCCCAGACGACCGATTAATGGCTGCGGTCAAAAGTCCTGCTTTGCTTTAAGAGGGGTTTCGAGTAGGAGGAGCTCTGCCAACTCTTGTTAGGTGTTACTCTGCGGTGCAGTCTTGGGAATCTCTGAATATACAGCATCCCGATCGTTTTCTCACATGTATCCTATATACATCCATCTCTAGATCGAAATGCATTTTCACATTGGTACTTTGTTTCTGTTCAACGATAACTATACATATAAGGTTCTTGTAGAAAGTCTGCCAGTCTTTTCCACCTCCATCATCACAACCTCCTTCTGCAGACTACAGAACGAAGTGATCCGTTCTCTCGGATCATTTTACTGATCTAAAAGTAATTTCTCCATCATATAATATA
The DNA here is from genome assembly GCA_943736025.1 of Tenthredo mesomela. Classification (NCBI taxonomy): domain Eukaryota; kingdom Metazoa; phylum Arthropoda; class Insecta; order Hymenoptera; family Tenthredinidae; genus Tenthredo; species Tenthredo mesomela. The sequence goes on along the minus strand of OX031015.1, from coordinate 31,219,647 downwards.
TACATAAGTTGTACAAAATTTCACAGTATAAGCGCAAAGCGCTAGCTACGCTACTGCATCGCTACAAGTTTTGTAAGAAGAGACTATAACTAGAGTTGAATGCATGTAACTACATATGACTACATATAAGGCTTAGAGATGACCGTCTAACGAGGCAAAACTGACTCGAATTATACATGTAGTTATAAGTGATATGATGTATAACCCTACATTAGGACGAGGAGGAGTTAGCGCAGACGTGCTGTATGGAAGCCCAGAAGCGACTTCTCCATCTTTACTAATCATTTGACCCATCTTTTAGACCCTATCCAGCATGAGGTATGTCCCGCGCACGCACAGGTCTACATCCTCCGAGGAATTGTAAGATCCATTATCCTATAAATCGAAAACTTTGTGTCTCGGCATTTTTATGCATAAGTTACAAACTTATAGACCCAAGATTGTTTCCTATCCGTTATACTCACGTTACCGTCAAATTCTCTAGAAGGAAGATAGTGGATCCTTAATTAATCCAAGAATCGAGACAATGCCCCACGTTCCTTTCATTCTATCATGGCCTGCTCTTCAGGGCCGAATCACTCTCTGAGACACCGAAAATTTCCCTGTATATGATTCATCAATATCGTATATTATTTTACTAAGATAAATCAATTCGAATTGATTCTGATTAGTTGATTGCCGAGAATTCTCAATTAAGGCACGTAGCCTTTTTCAGTATTAAAATTGCCTCAAACTGAAATAACTGCGATAATGTCATAAAAAATGATATTTTGCTTGATTGGATACTTTGCACCTTTGCAGATTCTTGATTGATTCTTTCCATATCTGAAACCATTCCATATGCTGATTATTAAGAACTGCAATGCTGATTTAATGGTAAAATGTATAGCGTCTACTGATTGCTCGTAATAGGATTTTTCTTTTATCTATACAGGTCAGTCTATTGAGTCAGTCGATCCTGGTCACCCCGCGCACGTGACCAATTAAGCACAGCCCATAGTGGATTAACTTATTTAACCCATGATATTATTTTTAGCATCATTAACATTTGCGCTCCGTTTATCAGGCATAGCTACTATATACATGATGCTATTGTTGCGTTAAACATGTCACGTCCGACGATTTATCATGTCTAGCTGACAACACGTCTCGCGTATGGAATCTTCGCGAAACTGCAACTCTGCGGAATTGAATTTTGTTGAATCAATCGTTCCTTTGATATCCTTAAGCACGGAATCTTTATTAAGGTTTAAATTTAAGAAAATTCTAATTCTTATTTCATCATATTTTGGTCTCTCCCGCTTATTTCCTTATTCTGACGAATTCTGGGACCTGTTTAGTGATTCTTACCCATCTGTTGTTCGGCCCTGTTAACGGACTATAGTTTTGGCATTTTATCACGCTCCCAGGATAAAACACTCCATACACGGTATACTTCGGTATACAGCAAGACAGTGGATGGCTGGGGCCTCAAAGGTCTGCGGGTATGGGTAGATGCATGTGGATATGCAAGCTTAGTGAAAGTAAGATGCACCCTGACGCTGTTCTGGTCTGCTTGAACTCAGGCAGTGGCACTGTTCCAGTAATACTGGCACATTTTTCTCGAGTAAACTGTGAACGGAAAAAAACTTTGGAACAAAAAAAAATCGGACAAGAAAAGATAGCGAAAGTGCTGTCACCCGGATCAGATAATATGCAAAAACAACTCATGTTTATACCACGATTAATACATAGTACCCTATATATAATCCAAAGTCGTTTGATTTTGATATAAAAATTATTTTTATCGTGGGCGACCGGCGTGATTACGACTTTTACAGTAAAGTTACGCTTCGTATTAGTGCAAATAGGAAAATGGGGTCTGTGCGAGCTGTAATTGCGTATACATTTCAACCTTGGCTAAATTGGCTATTTATAGATCACGGAATCACCATATCTCATCAGTATAGCTCTCAGTGCACCCACTGCGCGTCATGATTGGACTTAAAAAAGTGTTCAGAACTAAACGATTCAAAATTTGCTTACAAATTCAAGGACTGTCAGAGCAAAATTTTCAGGCATTGCAGTCCTTTTATTCATGGTACAAAAGATGAACCATTTTTCTCTTTTTACTGGCCCAATTTCGTTCATAGGTACTCAATTATACTGGGAAGACCCCTCATTCTATTCTCAAGCACTCTAACTTTATATTTTGAGTTTGGAGAGTGAAAAAACGATTGTCCATTTTCAAACAACATTCAAAATAAAATTTCCAAATGCTACGAATATAAAGAAAAGTATTCAGCTTTTTCAGCTATAATACCACAAGATTTTCAAAATTATCGGATATTTCCCGAATGTTTTGTTGCATAGCAACGAGAGGGATCATTTTTGCACATTACATGTTTACTCTGCAAAACTGATCCCGATCGTTGATATGCACGAAGACTTGAGAAAAATATCCGATGAATTTTGAAGGTCGAGGGGTATTCGGAGGCTTAAATAGTGGCTTGGGTTTTGACGGTATTACTGGGCACATTGTTTCGTATTTTTTCATCGATTTCTGCTAATGAGCTCTGTCCAAATCGACTAATTTTGGAATTAGCGTTTTGAAATTGATTCAAACTGGGACACGGGTGTGACAGATATTTGAATGAAACACATTCGGGGAAAACAATTAACAGGCTACAGGAAAATTATCAGTCTGATAATTTCCCCATAGTCAGGGAAATTATTAAATTCAAACATGCTACGTAACCGAGAATACTGTACTCAGATTGGCGGCAAGATCGTAATTTAGGAAATAATCAGTCATAATGTTCGCAATGAATTACTTCGAGGCTTTTGACGTTGGAGATCGTTTTCTTGACAGGAAAAGGTAACCACACGAAAGTGTTATCCCGTTGGTGGCTTATCTTTTATTAGTATAAATATAATCTTACATTCGTATACATTCCCTAATATGGTTTTACTCAGATTTACCATCTGATTTATAACTAATAAGAAAATATTATCTGTTTTCACACAATTGTCAGTGAAATTATTAAATTCAAACAGGCACGTAACCGAGAATACTGTAGGGGAGAGTGAGGCACAATGGGTCAATTTTCACTTTTCGATTTTTCTAATTTTTCTGGAAAGATATTTGAAATTGTGAACAGGTGAAATCCATGGCTTAACTCATTGGCGACAATGTCCGAAAACTAAAATTCTCATATCATCTACAGGAAAAATTAGAAAAATACATTTCCAAAGAAGAAATTTTGACCCATTGTGGCCCACCTGTGGTGCACAATGGGTCACCCCATGGGCCACTATGGGTCAACCTAGAAATGAGCTGAGAAATGATCGAATTTTCGACAAAAGTTAAATAAGCGTAAAGATTAGATGATAATAGAAGCTGATTTCATCGAAATTGCGATGTGTAAGCACCTGATGCCTCGTCCGTTTGAAATTTCAATACATCTTACATATAATGACCCATTGTATACTACGCACGCATTTATTGAACAAACTGATTTTACCCAATCAAAAAATACACATTTAACCATGGGCCACGGGTGATTTTTCAGCCTAAGTATGTAGGTATTCATCGATATAACGACAATTTACCGTACCTAATCCATGAAAACGTGAAAACGAAACTAATGAGGATTTTTTTTTCCAACTTCTGAGGCATCAAAACATACTTCTATGTCCGAAATCGTACCACGGTAGAAAAAAAACGACCAATGCCATCTTAGAACATGTGTCTGTAGGCCACGAAATTTCCACCCAGGTGCCACCTCTCCAATATACTCGAGAGAGGCGGGGGTGGCAGTAACCCATTGTACCCCATGACCCAATGTGCCTCACTCTCCCCTACTCAGATTGGCGGCAAGATCGTAATTTAGGAAATAATCAGTTATAATGTTCGCAATGAATTACTTCGAGGCTTTTGACGTTGGAGATCGTTTTCTTGACAGGAAAAGGTAACCACACGAAAGTGTTATCCCGTTGGTGGCTTATCTTTTATTAGTATAAATATAATCTTACATTCGTATACATTCCCTAATATGGTTTTACTGATATTTACCATCTGATTTATAACTGATAAGAAATTCTCTGTTTTCACACAATTGTCTTTTACATTTTTCTTGTAGTTCTGTCATCGATTTTTCTTCGCGAAAGCTTATTTGTTTTCCCTTATAATCGGCGAGTAAATTAGGGTCTTAATTTTGTTCCAAGATTATAAAACTATTGGTATGACGGTATACCAAATGATTAGAGCTATTCAAATATGAGTTCGTCTTCCAGGTATTCAAATTTTCAAGTAAGCTTAAGTCATTCGGATATTTTGGTTTAGAATTCTTATCGTCGAAAATCACACCCACAGATTTACAACCCTGTGTGTAAATTTCCCCTGATATTTCGTGGAACCAAAAGCCGTTTATGGTTTGAAGTTTCTTTCCATTGGGAGGCAATAAAATATCATGTAACTAAACTGAATCTAACAAAAATTGCAACATGAACGCGAAAATACCCGAATGCAGATAATTAAAACATTAGAAATGACTAATAATATGAACATCCATCACCGATCAATCAATCAATATAATATTTCGAGCGTCGACTCCATATTCGAAGAAATTTGACCTCATAATTAGACTGAGTATTTCGTAGAAAAGTACTACCGTAATCCTGTAAATAATGAATTTCTCTGAATAGGAGGCTTATGGCTTAGGTACCTCGACCCTTGCCAAAACCGATCTTAGCAATTTCACGCGCAGTGTTCAGTCGAAGAATACCTTGCCAGTAAAAGTCCATATAGGTAGGTAGCTATAACCAGGAGTTTACGGTCTTATGTCTTTCGCCGGAGGGTTCTGCAGGCGGGGTAAGGCGTAAAATATAATTATTTCTTTCGGCATCGAAAACCTATCATTATAGAGAAGCTAAATTGCGTGTAATAAATGAAAATAATCACAACAATCAGACTAAAATTTCAACCGTACGACTGTTTGTGTTTATATCTAAAAAAAATGATCAATTCACTGTACTAAAATTCTATCTTTGAGTCTATTTTTCGTATTCATAAATTGAACATGTATTACTAAACGCCCATATAGTACATAATTTACATACAAGATACAATTTTAAAGAAAAATGAATTACATGAATATTTTTAAGTAAAAAAAAGTAAATTTTCTAAAATTCCCCAACTTTTGATGCGACCAAAAATTTTCATGTTTGAAAAATATTTGTCGATCCTGCCAGGATTCGAACCTGGAATCTTCTGATCCGTAGTCAGACGCGTTATCCGTTGCGCCACAGGACCTGTGTTCAAAGTATCACATACGTAATGATAACAATTTAATATCAATATCAGAATTGTTTTAAGTTATCATGATAATTACAACCTCATATTCTTATCTCTATAAATATTTCTCGTGATATTATTGTCGCTATCTTACGAAAGACTGAACTATACAGCTCGTAATAAAGTGACGCGGATTTATGATAAGATCACTCAAAGCGCTTACCACGCATAATGTAACAATGTAAAAAAAAAAAAATATATATATATATACGTATGATAAATGACGAATGACTGCCCTACCTGGAACGAGTTAAAGTGAATAAATGAATTCGAAAGTAAAACACTAAGTGAAGTGAAGTCATGTTCTTGGAATTTTTGATTATTCGTTATAAATACCTAATACTCACCTTACCACAGAAATTTTTCGAACAAACTCACTAAATGAATATAATTCGTTAATAATATGATAAGAGTTATCTCTTCGCGTATAATGTCGCGTTTTTAAACTGAAAGATTTTATCAAAGCTTTTATTTCTCATGGTTATTGACACAGAAAATTCATTTTTATTATTTCTCTATATTATAACAGTGTTTATGTACCATTATAGACATGTGCGCTGGTATGTATATACGAAAACATGAAATTTGTCGATGTTTTTCGTGTTTGGCTTTCAGCCAGGCCCCTTTCACCTCTCAACAGCCGCTTCTGTTGTAAAATTGTAGTTCCTTGGTGTCGTAACTCGTAAACATGATTAGAAGCTTAGGTACTCAATGCTCGCCGCCTATATAGCTGCTTCTTTCATATAGCTTTTATATATTCACGATTTAGAGTAAACATCCTTCGGTCGAATGTTGTTTTAGACTTTTGAATATTCCCACTGTACATTACCGAATGTTTCTCTATACTTAAAAACACTGCTGCAGGCGTACGTACGTTTACAATATGCAGTAAGTCGTTACTTTAGTTTCTGATAACAGTAAACGCATGGCTGCAGTCGGTTCAGAAATCAATTATTGCACTTCGTCGATTCCTTATATTATAGTTTTTTTTTTCCCACCGATTTATTAATGCCACGATTGATCATGTATAACGTATAGCAAAAGATATAGGTACTATATAGTTATGGTGCAATTTCCATCGAATGGTCGTTAAAACGAAAAACAAATCAGCGAATGAGTTGGTGAATAATTTCATCCTGTCTATATAGAAATAATAGAAATAACGGAAGAGAATACAGACATAGGCATTCGAAAAATTCCGGTATAACGAACCGCTATATCCCCCAAATTAGCAGATATGTTAAGCCTTTCCGTTGGGAAAGTCTATATATGTGTATGAAATTTTGTAATTTAGGGTCAAACTCGACCCGTGATTGATCAGTATTGTTAATCCTGAATACATATCCGCGTACGAAAGGTATAGTATTTCTTGTTTTATGCATGGTCTATATCGTGTAGTAAATGTTCGTATTACGATCGTTTCAAGACGATAAGATCACAGGTCTCATTGTTCAGTGTTAGAGGTTTCCGATGCTAGATTCCTTACGCGAATTATATATTATAAATATAGCAGACTGCGAGTCAAATAACACGACACGTCGCATGGTTTAAAGTATGTACCATAGTATATGGAGGTACCGCTTACTAGACAAATCGGTTTGCACGTGCAATATTGCAGACCTCAGTACACACTCATGACTTACCTACTGCATTTCATTCGGCATTATGAGGGATATCCATCATTGTAGAGCGAATAAAAAGCCTCTTTAGTTCATCAATAATATAAAAAATGAGAAATCACGAGTTTGGTTCAAATCACATCTTTGACGATTAATTTTTTTCGAACCCTAGGTCCTAGGTCCTAGGATATACATTAGGGTGCTTTTTTTGAAACGACTATTTTTTTTTTTTGCAACTCCCCATTGAAAATCTTGTTGTAGATGTCGAAAGGGGAATCCTGTCCAATTTTTAGCACTTAATTTCGATTCTAGTACTCGCGCTTTTCGTTTTAAGTTTTTCCATGCTAAAAGCATGTGAACATTACGACTTTTTCTTTAGTCGCGCAAAACTCAGCCGCATTTCAATGGATTGTTCTCATCCAAGACTCATTTGACAGAGAATTTAGTGTTCTTCAAAAGTGCCCAAGATAGTTTGACTGACTTGAAAATATTGAACTTGACATTTTGTTGGAATTTTATATTTAAAAAAATCAAAGTCCTTATATCTTTTGAAATACTGTTTTGAGAGACTTTATGTACTGGACTTTTTTTTTGTAGAGAAATAAATTTCCTACAAAATTGTTCCGAAGTTTTTTTCTCCAAGTCCAACTGTTTATTCGCCCACAGCGAGAAAGAAGAATTATGCATAAAATCGACTTTGGAGGCTCACACAAGTGCGGCGGTTGAAACCACAGCCAAACTACCAATGGCACTTTTGAAGAACACTAAATTCTCTGTAAAATGAATTTTGGATGAGAAAAATCCATTGAAATGCGGCTGAGTTTTGCGCGGCGAAAGAAAAAGTCGTAATGTTTACATGCTTTTAGCATGGAAAAACTTAAAAAGAAAAGCGCGAGTGCTGGAATTGGAATGAAGAGCTAAAAATTGGACAGGATTCCCTTTTCGACGTCTACAACAAGATTTTCAATGGGTAGTCGCAAAAAAAAAAATTAGTCGTTTCAAAAAAAGCACCCTAATATACATAGTCGATTTTCTATGAAGATTCACTTGAAAAACTGTGCAATCGGGAATCAAAGTTTTTGAGACAAATGTTCGTAAATTAATTCCGAAATTTAATGCTAAAAATCAGAGCTTATTGAAGAAATATTAATCTTCTTTTTTTTCTCTACAAGATTAGCATGTTATCGTTGAAATTTGTTTCTCTGTCTAGTATGCGATATGCATATTATTGAATTACGTGTTATCATGCGTTAGAATATACTTTCTATTTGAATACAGTATCAAGAATGAAGCGTCTAGATAAAAAATAGAAATGAAAAATTATCTCGATATTTTGCGTTGATTATAAAAGCATATAAATACTGATGAACGTTAATTCATGCGTTAGAAGACTTATGACAACTAGGTGAACCCGAGGTATGACCGAGTTTATATATTCGAAACACATGTTTTTAATTATCAACAATACGTTCATATCACATATGTATACTTTCTTGCCTATACTGTTAGTATGTCACATTTGTTTGTATATACATTTATGTTAAACTTTAAAGCCTTTGATTCTGTCTGAGAACTAAATCTGAAATATTTGTTGATATAGGACAGCTTTTGCATTATGTAATACTTATACAATATAAATTTGTACCTACGTGAATTTCTATAACTGTGGTAATGAAAACCGAGAACTACATTCTCTGATCAAAGAATAAAAGGACAAATAAACCGGTTAAACCCCCTTTTGAATGAGAAGAAGAAGGGGAAAAAAATGAACTATAATTCTTTAAACTAATTAAATAAATTTTCCGTAAGAATCGTGGGATCAGAAATTCCCCTGTAACTACTATATAGTATAAGTGACGCATATTATTGTGACAATACTATAAACTTGGACTAAAAGGACTACCGCAACGGATCCTTACATCACAGCTTTTATAGTCATAGGATAATTTTCTAGAAGAAACGTATTACGTAGTTACGCACTTCCGCAGATACTAGCTACAGAGTTAAGTCTTCGCAAAGCAACTATCTGCGTTTCGTTAACTGAAACATTTACAGAGATAACAGTGGAACCGTATGTATAAGGTAAAGTACGTATGCATGATGATAGCGGGCTGACGTATATACGGTGGTAAGGATGTAGTCTGACTAAGCATGTGGTTCCGAGGTTTCATTTCCTATTAGTATCATATTCTGGGGAAAGAGATTTTAATCAACGCTACAATGAACATCCCCAGTCTGGTATTTTTAATATCCTCTAATTATTAGTTGATTTTTATCGAATTTTGTTCTGTCGAAAAGAAAAAAAAAAAAATGTCCTCAATTATTTCAACTTGTTGTATAATAATGATCAGTTTGATGAAACGAATCGCAAACCACCTGTTGTGAGAGTTGTACCTAAGCTTCTATAGAATCTAATTAATGTTAATATCCGGGCCCTGACACGAGGCTAACTCGCCAAGCCTAACGACCACATCGGTCGCCATGGTAACGGAATCGGCATACTGGCCCTTGCGCATGCGCATAAGATTTTTGTACCGCTAGTGGGGTCCCAAGTATCGGTGAAGGGCGAGTGGGGGAGACGGCGAACAAACGTTCGAGTGTTTCTCGTAGGCTGGGAACGGCAGGGGGGAGGCCCTGCCGAGGGACGTGGCGAGTAGAAGGGGGTTGAGAGGACCCGACTAAAGAGAGGCAAGCGAACAACTCGTTGGACTCGTGCCTTGTGTGCGTCGATCATTTCACGCCAGTGACGCGTTCTATTCTATCGTGTTTGTACGCAAAAGATTTAATGTCAAATGTATCGAAAGACTTAAAATCTTGACTGTTAATAATAATAAAAAAAAAAAAGAAAAGTGTTGTTTATAAAGATAGTAGAGTGAAGTGAAAGGACTTGTTAAGATAATAAACAAACAACAAGATGTTTGATGTATTTGGTTCTGTGAAAGGCTTACTGAAGCTAGATTCAGTATGCATAGACAACAATGTGTTTCGACTCCACTACAAGGCGACGGTTATTATTTTAATTGCCTTCAGTCTACTAGTTACATCAAGACAATATATCGGCGATCCGATCGACTGTATAGTAGATGAAATACCGCTAAATGTAATGGACACTTATTGTTGGATATACTCAACGTTCACTATACCAAACCTCGCGGGTGCTGTCGGTAAAGATATCATCGCACCTGGTGTAGGTAATTATAAGCACGGTGAGGATGAGACGAAATATCACAAGTATTATCAGTGGGTCTGTTTCACGCTATTCTTCCAAGCCATACTATTCTACGTTCCTCGTTATCTTTGGAAATCATGGGAGGGTGGACGCATAAAGATGTTGGTTCTTGACCTGAACTGTCCTGTAATAAATGACGATTGTAAAGCCGACCGTAAGAAATTGTTGGTTGATTATTTCACCACTAATATGCACATGCAGAATTTTTACGCCTTCAGATTTTTCGTATGCGAAATATTGAACTTCGTTAATGTCGTCGGTCAGATATACTTTATGGACTTTTTTTTGGACGGTGAATTTACTACATACGGATCTGAAGTGGTAAGATTTACGGAAATGGAACCGGAAGACAGGATAGATCCTATGTCTCGAGTATTTCCTAAGATAACAAAATGCACATTCCACAAATACGGTCCATCCGGTACCGTGCAAAAACTTGATGGTCTCTGCGTTCTACCATTGAACATCGTTAACGAGAAGATCTACGTATTCCTTTGGTTCTGGTTCATTATCCTGGCCATCCTAAGCGGTCTCAGCCTCGCCTACCGCGCCGCTGTTGTCGCCGGTCCGAAGCTAAGACTCATCCTTCTACGCGCCAGAGCTCGCCTATCACCGCATACACAGATCGAGACTATCGCACGGAAGTGCCAAATCGGAGATTGGTTCGTTCTATATCAACTCGGGAAGAACATCGATCCATTGATATACAAGGAGCTTGTAGCTGACCTAGCCGACAAGTTGGAGGGAAAAAATTCCGTGTAATTCATTAGACTTTGATCATTCGTTGATATTAGAGTTATTTTCGCAAGGTTATAAAAGGATGCAATTTATAAATGACACAATCAATTTATTAATACGATCAAAAAAAAATTGATCGTAAAATACATAACATAGATACAATTCCTAAAGGGCCTTGGCGTAAGCTCTAATTGTGATAAATATAGGAGGCGGCGTCCTTTCGAGATAAGAACCACTGTACACGAACCATCAGCCATTATATATATATATTTCAAAGAGCATATATATTAGGATATTTCTAGGAAACATTATATATATGTCTATATGTCTACAGAAAGGTTTTCAAGGGTGTAAAACTGCTTCGTTTCGTTCATTCTAGGGAAAATAAAATGGTTTACAATTCGGAGTTTGGGCAGATGGTACGCGTCCTATGGCCCCCCCCCCCCCCCCCCCCCCCCCATCCTTTTCTCCCCCTTATACCCTCTGCCCTTCTGCAGGCCGGCTGCACACAGTATATAGTATATATATACATATGTATGTATGTATGTATGTATCTATAGGTATATATGTATAGGTATAAGTTACCTATCTTTGTTTGCGCCCTTGCGCTCCGTAGTTCTTGGAAAATCACGGTGTACAAACGAAAACGAAGCTATAATACCATCCCGCGTAGCCCTTTGTCACACAGGCTATATATCCTCCCAGCGGTTCTCAACACTCGTGATGGTATTTTTTTTTTTTTTTTTTTTTGTCAGCGACTAATATACGAATCGTATTTCTCTCTTTGTGTAAATTATTATGTTTTGTATACATTTAAACATTTATACAACGAAGATTGAAATATACATAAATTAAAACCGTATATAATAATATATATATGTATGTATATGTATATGTATATATACATATTTTTTCTTAAGGAACCATCCATAGCACGCCGCCACCTAGTAAAAGTAATTTTTATCGTAGTAATTGCTATATTATACTATTTTATTGTAGTATCCGTCTTAACCTTAAAGTTTTCATTCCACGAGGGACCAATTATAAGTATACATGTACACAAATGTATACACACAAATATATATATATATAAAATTATATATATAACGATAATTAATGATTATATATTCAAATAAACTCCGTATTATTATTATTATTATTATATTATTATTATTATTATTATTTTTTATTTTTTTTTCTCATTTTTCTGTGTATCTTTTGCCGGGTCAGAGTTTCAGGTTTGTTTGTACGTCTCCTTATACAAGTTTCGAACAAATCTCGAGATATCGCTCTGATAGAGATTTAGAATTTGTTTATTCTATATTTCTTTAATTTCGATTTGGTATACTATATATAGACGCAGATTATACCAATATTAAAGTTTATTAAAATAAGAGGGAAATACTTTTTTTTTTTTTTTTTTTTTTTGAAAATTGATGCTCAAATTAAGACTGCCAGAAGTGCACACTACATCGTATAAATGTATTATTGTATCTTGTAGAATTTATATATTAATGATAATAATTAATAATAAATCAATAATAATTCCACATTGATATAAAGAACGAAAAAAAATAAAAAATTGAAAAAAAAAAAAAATTAAAATTTTTTTTTTTTTTTGTGCAAATCGCATAATGATTATTTAATGGATATATTATACGATATTAAAATAATTATTGTTGTTCAATACAGTATATATAGTAGTGTGAACGTCGGGATTTTATGCCCAAGTATTTCTTCTTATTGAGACGCATAATATATCAGAATATATTCCCTATATCCCTTGTAAGTGTAATTTCCAGAAATATTTTATATAATGTATAAATATACAGGGTGATTCCGCACCTCGCGGAAAAGAAAATTCACATGCAGATTCATATAAAATTACTTATAAAAAATTTCGAAATACTAGTCGTTCCCGAGTTAGAGAAGGTTTCGTCCATCTAATCAGAGTCTCGTAGCAAGCCTGTAAAATTGAACTCTACGTGGAATTTTGATTTCCGAATGATAAAAAAAAAAAAAAAAATTGAGAACTCATGGTAGCTACTAGGTAGGTACGACCGTCTGATTGAGTGAACTGAACCTTCGTGAAACTCAGGAACGACTTGTACCTGGAAGTTTTTGATGAGGAATTTTATTTTCAAATTTCGATAAGGAATCTGCATGTGAATTATTTTACTCGAGGTGTGAATCACCCTATGTATATATATATATATATATTTCTATACAATATACATTTGAAAATGCGTTCGCTGCAATATAAGAAGTATAGAAGGATGATGATAAGACGAAGTGACGGAATTTTTATAGTAATAATAAAAAAGTAAAAAGACAATAAAAAAAAATGTATAAGAGATATATAATAGATACTCAAATTGAATATCAATTTTCATTTATTTTTTTCTTACCATATTGTGTTTCATTGTGTTTTTTTTTTTTTTTTTTTTTTTTTTTTAATTTCATACGATACAGAAATTATTGGAACATTACTCGAGGTTATTTAAATACTATATACTAACATAAATTTCAAATTTAATTACATCAAACATATGCCATATAAATTTCTATAATTTTCTAGCTATAATTTAAGATATTTCATGATTACATGCTATTCATTATATATATATAGGGTTTAATATAATAAATGTGTTCTGCCGAGTGGGAAAACGTTGAAGTGCCGCGCTTCGCTATATATATAAAAGAAAAAGAAAAAAAAAAAAAAAATTAGTATTAAGTTCTGATAAATTGCAATAATAGCAACAGTGATAGTTGATGACAATAGTTTATCTATAATAATAATAATAATAATAAAAAAAAAACACGTTGTAATAATAAAATAAATATCATATTTTTTTCTTAGACTTAAAAACAAGTGAGAATTTCTTATGCTCCTATTATTGCTCATTTCTTTCTTTCTTTCTTTCTTTCTTTCTTTTATCCAATTGCTCTATATCTAGTATTTGATTTCAAGTATATACATTACCTATACGCATTATACCTACATTATTCATCACGAGTCTCCCAACCTCCGTTCGCACTGTAGAATGAGTAATTGCAGTTCGCACCTCGTGTCGATAATTGTTTCAAGACAATATCACGAGATCAGTAGCCTGCTTACTTTCTTCTCGCACTCGAGGCACTGGGTTAAATATGTAGAATCACCCATATTATGATATTTTGTTTTCTTCATTATCATTAATATTATTGTGATTATTATTATTATTATTACTAGTATTATTCTCGTTTAAAGTCCCCGCTTCGGGTCTGTCCCGAAATTTTGAATTATAACATAATGGGATTTGTGGCGTTTATATAAAACGATGCCTTGCAAGTAAATGTATCTATAATATTATATAATAGGTATATAATAGTTGTTTTATTGATTAGCAACGCGCATATATACATATATTATAATTAAATAGTTTTACGATATAATATTTCAAAAACGATACCCGGTTAATTTTGAAATAATATTTCAACGATAATAATTAGCCTAGCCTTTTATATGGAGGGGTACAAGTGAAGACTGGATAAAATTATAAAGATTTATGAGAAATATGGTTTTTAATTAATAGGGGGTACCTATATATGTACGTGTTTGAGTACGTTACTTTGGGCATTTCTCTAATCCGCTTCAAATTACTATACATATTATATATATGGTGATAAATAATTGTATTAGAAAATGAAAGAAAAACATACTAAACAATCCGTATATATAATTTTATTGTATTCACCGAAAATAAAAATTGTAAAAATGAAGGCTATAAGACGATAGAAATAAAATAAAAACGGCTGCTAAATAGTTAAAACCCATCTTATCATTCCAACTCTATACACAGAAAAAAATTTTTTTTTGGCCCAAGAAAATTTTCTGCAAACGCATTGGAAACCGAAATTATCTTGAATCAAGTAAAAATTTTCGGTTTCCAATGCGTTTGCAGAAAATTTTATTGGGGCAACAAAATATTTCTTGGGACAGAAAATTTTTTCTTGGGAGAAAAATTTTTTTCTTGGAACAAAAAAAAATTGTCCACCTTGTTTTTTCTGTGTACGGAAGTATACCCATTTTTGATAAAAAAAAAAAAAAAAATAAATAAATAAACACACAAAAAACCCAAGAGAATAATTTGTGCACTTGATCATCGTCACCCGATGATCACAAAACTATATCGCATACGTAGGTATGTGCATTACAAACCAAGTCTCAACCTTTGAAATTGCCAAGTGTTGTTTTAATAGGCATTCCATATATGTGCACTAGCTGATGCACAATTCTATAGCCGCACTACGGCCACAGGACTGCAGATTGTGAGTCAGAAGACTGAATTTTCTTTGTTTTATCTTTAAACCGGGATTTGCAATATTGCCACTGCAAAAACCTAACTTGGGCATAATAATGCAAGCTATAGTTCTAGTTCCTGATTTCTAAAAATAAATTACAGATCTTCGTGAGGGTCATTGCCACAGTCGGAAGTGTTGTATGAATACAGATGATGTAGAGGATTTTAGTATAGTACATTTCATTATTATACATTATGTTGAAATACTGTCACATGAGCATTCAGGTACCGCCGAGCTGCTTATATATGTATTTCTATAACCTTTGTACCTCACGATCATAAGTGTCGTCTTGATGTGAGATTATAATATCAATACGTCAAAAGGTGGCCTCCAGACTTGTCAAGAATTACTGTCTTTTACTTGGACCGAAAACTTCATGAGATTCTATACGTACATATAGGATAAGTATGCATGTTCCAAAGGCCACACCTGGAAACGGAAGTGAAAGAAAGACTGTCGCCGCACCCCAATTATGTAGTCCTCTTCGAAGATCGAGGTGTAAAATTCATACTCATACTTCTATTAGGCAAACCGCATCTTCACTTGCAGATTCCGTTACTGCAAAGAAGCCAAAAATTTCGTGTCAAACAGAAACTGCAGTGGTGGAGTTTAGAGAATAGCTGATTGAATAACGTGATTCGGCTTTAATTTTAGACTCTGATCTTTTTGTTCGAAAATTTCAGCATCATTGTCTACAACAAGCAACTGGAACGAGTTTTAAATTTGGTTATAAATGTTCTATAACCGGAATTACTAGATGAGAAGATCATTGCTATTAAAAATACACAGTGATAGCAGTAAACTAATTACATTCTGTCTAACGCCTGGGATGAAGTTGTAAGACAACATCGTTTTACGATAACGATTTTTAAGAGGCTACAAAGATAACGATATTTGAATGCTGACCTAGTCGATTCCGCACTTTTTTCTATAGTCTATATGTGTATACGTATGTGACTTGAAACACGTACGTTTAGTATAGTACGTTATAGGTACATTGATTTTGAGATGGTTATAGAAAAATGAATCATAATATCGGGGGAGTGACGACCGCCGATTCAATCCGGTTCTCGAACCTCCTTTGCTCAGAGTACAAAGTTGACCAGGATGAAATATACATATATATATATATGAAGGTGTTCCCATAGGCGTAGAAACTACTGTGAACAGTTTTGGATTCATTGTCAGTTTAGCAATATTCATCAGAAGTGCAAAAGATGCGAAATTAATATGATCTGTAGAAATGGCCTCCGGTTTAATTGCAATGATCGAGGTTCCTGAACGACCCTCGCAACTAATCTGACCTTCTAAACGTTACAAAGACCGATGATTGGCAGTGCAGTGAGTATATTAGTGTTAGAGTAATTCAGGACCAGCATGAGACTCGCACTGTGCATCATACCGCGGGAGATCTGCATAACGAACGTTAGCGAATCACTGCTGCAGCTGTGCTTATATTTTTGAAATTTGAATGAATCACTCTTATATCTTATCACCGTTGATTATTTTTTTATACATCTGATGTCAACGCTTTCAATTGCAAAGTATTCATATCCGTGATAAATTCATAGTCATTAAACTGATATTCATAAACGCAATCTAAAAATTATATACACATGCTTGCAGTTAGATTCCTATAAATAAGTCGTGAGTTATGATATTAAAAAATTAATGATTTCCTTATACTACCTTATCATCAACATACTTGAAGCAAAATTCCAATTAATATTATGCCAGGTGTATGTGTTCAGCTGTTATCGATAAATAATGAAAAAAATTTTAAATAAAAAAACTCAAGGCGTCAATGCTCAGCGATAAGAAAGAGTATTAGATAGCGTCAATCTTGTTGTTCAACATAAGTATAATCGTCGCAACGTCCGAAATTGTGATACCAAATCCCAAAAATTGCGAAAACAGACGTCACCATGAGTGGTCAGTTACAATTTGAGATTAAACTCACCGGTCAGAGTCTCAACACATTATAATAAGATATATATGTATATATGTATATAAATACTACGATTATCTGGTGGTAATTGAAAAGGAAATCATATCACTCCGACCCATGCATGACCTTAAATAATAACAATTTCCAACAGGATAAGCCCACGAAAGTATCAGAGGCTAACGAACGCATAGACAATGGACCTCCGGAATGCCGATCTTTACTATAGACGTGAGTCTTTTGGGCCCGACCGATCGACGTCCATGCTATTGACTATGGGAAACGCGGCGCGTCAAGAAAGACCCTGAGACCGTCACCACAGGTCACGATCAGCAAACGACGGTCGTTGAGTCTCGGAGTAAGTCCCAGCCGCCATGGCAAGTCCTCGGTTCAGTCAAGCCTGGCAAAGACTTGGTCTGGCCTGGCCTGGCCAAGCCTGGCGTGGCCTGGCATCGGCATGAGTCCCAGTCGGACCCACGGGGGCAACGGCCGGTCACCGCCGGTGGTAGCCGCGGTAGCCTGTACGGGTTCCTGCGTTACGTGTATATTAGAGCCCGAGGACTCTTCTCACGAACTCCCTGTCCTCGACTGACGATGAGCCAGCATCGTTTCTTCGCTTTCGGTTTAGTACGAAACCAGAGACTATACATAGATATAGACACTGTTACATGTACTTACCAATATGTCTTGAAATACGTGGATTTTCAAGAGCACGTAAAGCCACGTAATATGGGCGTGTCAAACGTTTGTGCAGAGCACAAATCTTCAGAAATTATTAAAATTATTAAAAATCATGACGATTTTTAAGTTTCTGGACAGTTTTTCTTATACCTGCAGATATGTGTAGCATGAACAGTAACAGCTTTTTCCAGCAACGTTGATTGACAATCACTGACATACTTCCTTGTTAACTTGTAATTAAGCGTACATATCTTGTATAACCATAGTCAGAGCACCGTAGAGTTAGATTTTACTGAATATTGGTCTACACCCAGTGACCGAATAGATATAGTTTATTGTTTCAGATATAGATAGTAATTCGGGCGATTATTGTGACAAGATTCATTGTTTAACCTGGTTGAATTATTTTTAGAATGTGACTCTACTCCTACGATGTCGACCGCCTTTTTTCCATCCCATATACAGATTTCATAAGGTTTGCCACAACCATGTAATTGATCACCGGAATTCCAGTTTTCCGCGTATAGTGATTTCTTCTTCCTTTGAAGAACTAAATTTACATCGTCTTATTAATTAAGTAAAATGATTGAGGAAGTGCGCATTAACAAGAATGACCACAGTTACGCAACGGAAGTCAGATGTGTTCTCTGGCACGTAGAGCAAAAATCAGTCTATAGATCTGCTCACGTTTCCTCGGTATCACTACTCTGATCAAGGAATAAAATCCTTAATTGCTGTATAGCTATAGGTTTTATCTTGATCATAATGAGAGTTAGCGAAGTAACAAACAAGAAAACATAATTGATTTTAGTGTTGCGACTAAAATAGTAAATGTCTTAAAAATTCCACGACTAATTGTCTGAAAATAACATTTTTCTCAAAAATATTTCTTAGCGTTTAGCTTGAAGGTAATTACCCAGCTGCACCTCGAGATTAGGAACGAACGTTTGTTTCGTCACGATTTCATATTGCCCACGCAGTATTTCATGATAAATATGATATCAACCTTATCTCCGTCTTGCGTCTTGGCATCTGATATTTCATATTAATCGATTGTATCATAGTTTGAATCGAAGGGAAAATAACTTTGTATAGTCAGACTCGGGATAGATAGGAAGAAGATTGTGATGTTCAAGCGACCTCTATTATACAAGGTGTGGCGATTCGCAGGATCGTGACTGTTCACTTGTGAAAAACTCCGATTCCGAAATTCAAGTGACGGATATTTAATTATGTTTGAAATGTCATGTTAGTTCGTAGAATGAATTCAGAGGGCACATCCTGCAAGTCAAGTAGTAATAATCTTATCACTAACGTGGACGGAGAGCTGTTATCGCTCATGCATTATAAAAAAGACCGTAATTCTAGAAACGTTATGATGTTTTAATTGCATCCTTACTCTTCTTGCTTTCTTAGCGACAGCCATGATTCGAGGAAATTATAATCCTACTTCAGTATTAGAGTCAAGGATGATCCGGGAACTCGTACGTTCTCTGAATATGATCCAAAAACTGCTTCAGAATCAAGGTGGCGATTTTCGGGATCTTTTTTTCCAAAGATACTTTTGTATGAACTATTAATAATTGAGAGGCACAGTTGAACAGATTAACAATTGAGAAATGATCCATGACTGACGATTGATGCGCATAACTACCATATCTCGTCATTTTGTGAACTAATTAATTCCTGAAAAATTGATAGGATTTTGAGAAAAAAGATAACCCGTGCTTTTATTCAAACACTGCATCTGTTAGCTTTTCATGAAAACTCGATTGCAAAAGAATACTGATCGCAGTTTTACATTAGAAGTTATTTACCTATACGTGATTTTTCACGTATGTGGAAAAAAAACCTGCATGGTTGCCATTTGAAAATTTGTGAATTTATATTCGAGTTTCGGAAAACAGGGATAAAATTTATATAGGCAATGGATATTTACTGTCTATATTTTCAACAGTATTCGTCGTCATACTATTCATGTACCTTTCGTTGCCAAGCTAATCTGTAGATATGTCGTTTGGCAACAACCCTCAATGATCTTAGATCACACATACTCATACACATACCTGTAATTATACTATAAACTTTCACGAATGAGAGTCACAAACTCAATTTCGACCTGGCTCAAAATAGATGATCCAAACATTACTTCTGAGTTAGTTTGTGCATGATACAATATCTAATTGTAAGTGTGCCAGAATTGATTGGTTTGCAAATCAAGTTAATCGCGATGTGCAAATTAACTGCATTGAGTTAAGTCTGAATTGCAGTATGAATAGGAAACTCCAAGTTTCTTGTTGCAGGATTTTCATAATTACCGATTGCAAATTGTGTCAAGCTTGCAGTCCGTGAGTGTTGCCAAAGATACCAGCTTCTGTGTAAAAAAAATAAAATAAGAATTACGTATGGACGAAGTGTGCCGGTGTTATGTATACCAAGCGTATGAGTGTGCGGTGAAAAGATAAGACAATAAAAAATCATTTACTTCAGTTTGAGCTCAATCACTTAGCAGAGACGTTGTCGTCTATCCAGTTTTGTTATTTCAGTTGTATATTCAACTGATTAGCACTAGGACGCTGGGTGGGTTGACAGGCGTGCGACTTTTCGGGACTGATACAACATAAGTTTCATATAAAAGGTTTACAATAGAAGCTTCAGTGATTATGATATAATCATCAAGATTTAAAAATCGTATTAAATTTTGAACGTGCTGTAATTTTCCACGGTAACATACCGCTGCTAACGCTATGGCTGATACAGTTTTCAAAACCTTTTCGGTTCTCAAAGATCACGTGAAGCTCAAAATATCACAGGATTCTGTATCAATCGATAATTTCGGTAACTAAATCCACGATTCGTTAAATTATTAGTAACTGTTCTGTTTGGTTTAAAATTTGTGTCATGTTGCTTCTCATTGTTTCTACATTTTGTAACAAAAAAAAAAAATCAAAATAAGACTCCGTTTCTTACAGTTTTCAAGCTACACTACAGGGCGACATTTCTGTCGCTATTAGTATGCTCATTGCTAGTGAGTTCGAGACAGTATATCGGAGAGCACATAAGGTATTGCACAGTGTTTATATTTGATCACATAATAATTATTAAAATTTGGTTAAAATTAAATATATTTATCTCCTCAAATTTAGATGCATTGCCGACAAATCAGTACCGATCAAAGTTATAGAAACGTACTGTTTTTTCACATCGACTTACACGGTAGTAAGTAAACCTTTATATATTATATACTTACCTAATTTCAAATATTTTGATGGATTTTTTTCTGTTGTTTTTTCGATTTCGGATTTTGGCTTTTGCAGGTCATTACAATGCATGCATGCATGCACCCATTCACGTTAATTAATACTTTCTCTTATCTATTACGTGTGTTGGTTTTACCAAAAGCACCGCGACATTGAGCTAAATGCGTAAAGACCATATCTTGTCGTTATTTGCGACATTTAATATAATGTCAGCTGATATAACTATCCGATAAGTAATTTACAGATAACGTAAAATGCTTCTGTGAGTAATTGGCGAATATTGGTCTGCCTAAATTATAAACGAATATAGCTAACTTTTTCTTCATATCCAATGTTCGCTATTCTAAGATTTATTTATCTATCATAAATTGAGAATAAGAGCCGGTATAATTTGTTCATATTCTTAAACCCACCCGTTTGGCTTTGCCACCCTCCTGCATGTGAAAAAAATAAATAAATAAATAAAAAAATTCAAAATCGTTCTAGAATTAATTTTTTATATGATAATGTGAAATTAATAGATACACGTAACGTAATGCTTTTTCTTTGTCATTATATTCACATTTTTAAATGCTTTCTTGAATTTAAAATGAATTGTTTACATATTTTTTGTATCAAAAAATTGATGGGAATGTATTCTTTGTGGATTTTGAAATATTTGAGAAATTGATGAAAGTGCCATAATCAAACGAGTGAGCTCAAAAATCTATAATTAAGACGGGGATTCTTAGTCGATATTACCTTATCGCAGAGTTACAAAGATATTGGCAACCATTGTCCGAGTCTAAAGCTAATATACGTCAGGTTTTAAAATAATGGTCCCATATATGGATTTCAAGTAGATATTAATAAAATGCAAAGTTGTGATACAATATTTCTATGAAGTTTATTTCATCAGACGTATAATATAATTGCGAAAGGCGTATCTGGTCTGAGAATGTGGTTGATACTAATTGCGAATATTTTTCATCATTTGACGCTGGTTTTTATGCTTCGATGGTAAAAAAAAAAACCACAAAATTAAATCAAAAAATAAATTGCGGTCAGTGGTTAGCAAAAGATAACCGTAGTCAAGTTCACTTTAAATTCGTGTAAAAATTAGTCTGCGAATATCTTTTTTTTCGTCTCTTTAAACTCCTTAATGATTAAAGCAACGTTTTTATTTCTAATATCACCATCAGATAATAAAATTGTATACTTGCATATCGATAATCACGATACGAAGTCGATAACTATAGATATGGCTGTGTCTTGTTTAACAAGTCGAGTCAATTGGTGACAAAACACGTCAATATCTTTCTTGAAATAAAAATTTTCTAACGTACGACACGAATAGATAACAAGATGTTTTGACTTTTGCCTGATACCAATCGATATCATAGATACAACTCTTCTATTTCTTTTATATGAGATATCGACATCATTGAATACTCAAAAATGCCCAATAGAATGTCAACGCAAATAAAATATCGTTTCATTCCATAGGTAAAACACATGAACTTGTCTGCTGTGGAAGATGGTACAATACCACATCCTGGTGTCGGTCCATCGACGATCGAAGATGAGGTCGTGCATCACGCCTACTACCAATGGGTTCCCTTTGTCCTCTTCTTTCAGGCGATTTGTTTTTACCTACCGCATTACGTTTGGAGAGTAAAAGAAGGTTCGCATTCCTAATTTCTAATTCGATTATTGAAAATTCTTTTGCACTGTAGTTTTGCACTTCAGTGTTACAAAAATAAGACTTATATCTCGATTGGCTTTATACTCATATAAAAATGATTGATGGATTTCATTAGCTAACGATAAATCGAAGAGATACTGCCTATACGATGTAATCAGATTTTCACGATCTATAGTTGAAGAAAAATTTTACCTGTATTTCAGGTGGGAGATTGAAGTCTCTTGTAGCTGGACTACGTTTAGCTTCGATATCTCTCAGGGAGGAAGATTTGGTAGTAAATGACAAGTTGACCATCCCTTCGCGAAAAAATCACGAGAAAAAAATTTGGGTCATTAGAAATGCTTTTCTGAATCGGCTGCATGCAAACCGACCCTGGTCCGTTTACCTGGGCTTGTGCGAGATTCTAAACTTCGTAAACGTAATGGCACAAATTTATATGACGGACAAGTTTCTCGGTGGAGCATTTTGGGGTCTTGGTCACAGAGTTGTACAGGGAAATTTCGAGGGCGAGGTAGACGTGCTAGACACGGTTTTTCCCAAGGTGACAAAATGCATTTTCCACAAGTACGGACCATCCGGAACATTGCAAAAGCACGATGCGCTCTGTGTTATGGCTTTGAATGTCGTAAACGAAAAAATTTACACATTTTTATGGTTCTGGCTGCTAATTCTCGCTGCGATTACCGGCTTGAGTCTCATCTGGAGGGTCTTAACGATGATACTGCACGCTAGGTTTGTACCTGAACAAGAAAGTCGCATAATTTGTTTCTAAAATCGATATCATCCGATCTAACTTACTTATCATCATCATAATTCAATCATGGCATATTTCCTCTAAACACATTAAAAAAAAAAAAAAATAACCAAAAACAAAAAAATCATTCAATTCTAGGAGCAAGAAATTCAATCAATTTGTCTTCGCAATGGCATGTCCTGGTCGAAACAATCCTTGGAACGTCCTCTCGGTTACTCGCGAGTACAACTTCAACGACTGGCTTTTCTTGTACTACATCGCTAAGAATCTCGACAACTACGTATTCAAGGAGTTATTCGAAAAGTTAGCTGAAGATCTTGAGGAACGACAAAACCTCCATTACATGAGGCCACCGCCGCCTATATCACATGATGAAAAAGAAGTAGCAGAACTGCTGCCCATTTATGAAGACGAACATAAACTGGCTTAAAACCATGACTTTCCAGGGTGAAAGGCATTCCGCTACGGTTAGGCCCGGTTTATGACTAATACTAATTCGGTAGATAAATGAAGTCAGATTTTGAATCACAATCAGTTATCTATCAACTGATCGCTCCTGTTTCGAACCGGTTAAGATCTGACCATATAGTACACTGTCTTCTATTAAAACCAATATCTACCTAAACTGTGTCATATATGCAATCAAGAATGAAAATCTATATCATTAGTTAATGTCGTTTGTCTCACATCTTTTCTTAATTAAACTATGTATGATGTATGTATGTGTGTGAGCAGACGTTTGATGTTTCTTATACTGGTGAAAATAGTTCTACAAAATTTCTAAACGTTATCAGAGAAATTTGAAATCTTTTTTTAAGTTTTTCATTGAAAATTTTGCACTGTTTTCTAGTTTTATTGTTAAGAAAACTAAAATTCTTTATGGAGAATTATTAGATGTTCGATAATAGTAGGAAATTTGTAGAAATTTCTATATCGTTGATACCTCGGCAAATTAAAAAATATATTATAACTTATTGATTTTAGTATATATTATAATGAAACACTGTGTCGATGAGCTCTTTTGTACGTTAAAAAGATATGTTGATACTTGATGTTGGAGGTTTTATTTCGACTGAAAATTTGATTTATTTAGAAAAAAAAATTCCCTCAAAAAATGAATACCGAATTATCGTAGTATCGTTTGAACTTTGGAGAAAATGAAAGTTCATTGTTTCTTCAAGCTTATGGAAATGAAGAAACGAAGCGAAACGATTACACGTGCCCTGAGACGTATCTTTCGGCTAGTAGGATAGCGGAAGTTATGTTTCCCAAAGTTAATTCCATAGGAACAATAGGCTATGATGAGAAATAGTTTACAAGTAATTCAGTGAATCAATCAAAATTCTTTATTTCGAAACGGAGGTGTGACTCATTCCAAGATTGAGAACCTCTTGTTCCGGTAAAACCCGTTTTAAAACTAAAAGCGCCATCGGCGTTGTAGTGGCAGATCGAAGAAGCGAACTTTTCCCAGGATCCCGCTAGGGCGGGACACCCTTCGGTGCTTTAATCGAGTTAACTTTGAAAAAAAAATAAAAAATATTATATTCCAATTTATTTACAATAAATTGCGTAATATCAGGCAATCGAATTGGGCAGGTTCTTAATATCATCGAGCACGCCTTAAAACTTTTGAAAAAAATAAAAAAAAACCTGTACCATTCTATTGCTGATGTAATAAACGTGTGTATATACTAGTTTTAAGGTAATAAATATTTCTGCAATTCGTAAACGCGTTTTTCTGTTACATTCTGACTCCTGACATATGAAACCCACGTGAAACTGTACGATATTATATGATGTGTTATCCTGCGAGGTGTAGAGAAGTTTTTTTTAAAAAAAATTTATATATCCTCGATAAATCTATGAAGTTAGAAAATAAGCTTTAGTTTATACATATAAAATACAACGTCGTTATATTACTTCATCACGTAATTATTATCTAGCTTAGAGATGTTGTAATGGAGTGAGCCTTCGGTTCGCTCCTGACCTTTAATAATATATAGTAGACACATATACATTATAGTACATAGATATAGGTATAAAACTGTCCAATATAATAAAACCTACATACGAATCTACTGCAGCCTTTTATGAATTTCTCGACTCAAGTGACGTGGGTAAATCTACCATAGATACATAAATATAAACCCAGGCCTTAGAAAATGAATCGTTAAATACTTTACGCAGAGAAAATGTGGCTAGCAGCTGGGGTCTGAGGGTATGTCGAGGGAAAAGGTCGTTTTACAATTACTTTACTAGCTTATAGGGTATATAGACAGCCCGGAACACGCTGCTTGAAAGATGGATGGTTTGCCAGGTATAAAATGCACGTATACATCGATGTATACAGGGTGTTCGTTCCAAATTTCAGCACAAATCATTGGAAATATCTGTATATATATCTTACGTACTATATCGGAAATTGATTGGAGACATCATCATCGAATGTATATGTATACATTATACATGTATGTGTATTACTATGCGTGGGGATCTGTATAAATGTATGCATACTTGAAGATGGGACAGACCATGTGGGCCTTAACTCAAAAGGGCGTTGCCACTTGCTGCTTAAATAGCTCGAGCATCAGCCGTACGTGCTGTCTGACATGGTCTTGACGAAATACGATCTGACGATGAGATACGTCTTGAGAGAATGTACCGTATGTATGTACATACATACTATATGTACTGTGGACATACCTACGTATATCTGGGTATAATAAACTTTGACGTTTCTATGTGGGGACTAGCTGTGGATTAAACCAATGTATAGGGTGTGCCGGTTTAAATCACGAGCAAAAGTTACGCCCAAATCATTCCTTGATACACTTTGTGAAAATGATCAGCGACTCGTTCAGCAACGTCGTGTGTTTTCATAGGAAGGACTGGATTTGAGGAAGTTTTTCAATTGAAGAAATGATAAGTCTTCCACAAGGTCAACGAGCCCATGATCTTTATCTTGTTCTCGTAAAATCGTACTATTTTGAAAGAAGTTTTCTTCAAATTTGTTGGAAAAAGTAACTTCCCTTTTCTCATCGCGTTCAGAAATCCTTCTCAGATTCAAATAGGTACGGAAATTTTAGTACCTGATTTCCTGCTGGAGTTATCCACTCAGTAGTATCGACTACCCATACCCACGTCTAACTTCTGTTTCAAAAAACAAACCGGATACAGTTTATGTATCATGTTGTAAATTTCTTGCCTACGTTCCGCTAGCGTTTTTTTTTTTTTTTCAAGTGTGCTGCACACACGCTTCTTTGCATGATCTTGAATCTTGTATTTCTGAGAGTTTTCGACAAAGGATCATTATTTTCAGTTTGTACTCTTGTTCCCCATATTACCATGTAACGGGTTCTAGAGTATTTCAAGAATTTCTAGAGAAGTCACTCATAAGTTGCGTTCGCTTTTAGGTTCAATTGTTAAAGTAGCTCATCAGCTCCATAAAATTTAAAGATTTTTGAATACTACAAAGAATCGCCGGATAACATTATTAGTTTTTTTAAACTTCATTTTTTTCTCGATTTAATGACCGTTTTAATTTTTCAAAAAATCAATTTTGAAAAATCAGGATTTATATGTGAAAATCCATAACTTTGTTGTAACTTTGTTGTGAATAAAGATTGAAATCTGAATTTTTGACTCAAAATATGAAAAAAATAATAGAAAATATCGATACTTATTTCATGACGAATCACCGTACAGTTTCGTTCATATTAACAATAATCAGTAAAAATGGACGAGAAACAGGAACCAAAATCGACATGGCAACGTCTGATCGATCAGCTGTTACTGAAAAATCTTATAATTCTTATATTGATGACCTCTATAATTCATATTAATAATTTAGAAATAAAAACAATAACATTTAGGAATTGTTTGATTTTTATACACTCAATGACTTCAGTGGTAGCTGATGAGCTACCTTAATTAATCATTGTGGTTGGTTGTAAGCTTCGTTGTTCTGACTATATCCAATCCCAGAAAACGTACATCATGGCAGATGCGATATTCTAATTGGATCATTTCAACGCAACGCCAACCGCGTTGCCCACTTCCGTTATTAAATGTTCACAGAAGCTCATTGCCACTGTTGACATAATATACATATAGCTACATACTCTTAACTTAACTCTCGTGCCATTAACTTGTCGTAGTTGACCTCCAGTGGTTCTCAATCGGTTTGACACAGATTAAGAATATGATAGACAGAGTCGTTTGTCTATTTTAACAACCTCGTTACGTATCGCTAGTGTAACTATATATATGAAGGGACGTAAGTCATTAAAATATGCAATTAATTACTCTCTGGTAATTAGTTTTCGAAAGGCATGAACTCATAAACGCCCCTGCATAACCGTTACTTTTCTGCCATATACCCCGAGGGAGAGAAACTCCAGCTATTACAATGGACATTGAATGGACTATGAATAAAACTGGGCTTAAACTGATTCTGTAATTAAAATGTCGTATCTCGTTCGATCATTACGATAGTGACTATTATCGTTCGAAATTTGTATGCATGGAATAGATCGAGTAGAATATCTACTATTGTTAGCTCGGTATTACCAAAGCGTGCAATATAGTAAGTGTGAGTATAATAGGTATCCGGAATTGAAAAGATGCTCAATTTGATGTGTCCAATGAGAAGTATAAGGTATTATGCCGAAACGGATGTGACAAAAATTTCATGGACAAATATAAGTTGGAAATAATGTTCCAGAGACAATGAATAAAACGAACGGGAATTTCTATACCTGAGTAGGTACTTTGCAAGGAATTTACTGCACCTTGGCACTGTACCTGCTGACGTCAGTTAGGTACCTACACACGTATTTAAATCCCGTGGAAATTTATTGTTATAGGAAAATGTACCTATAGGAGAACGTCGGGAGCGGTCTTACCAAGGCCACTATTTTATTGATTCTCTATGCCGGATGCTAATATGGTACGTTTCGAAGCGTACACCTGCAGTTCCGACAATACACGGAAAACTACATATGCCAATTATCGGGAAAGAAATGAGACCTACAGACGCTGCTCGAATTGGCATGGAATGTCCCATAGAAGCACGTAGCATGTATATATGGGCGATTCCGTGCGAAGTTATTGTACACCTTTTTCAGCGAAATTCTACACCAAGAGAAAATCTTATTATTACTGAGTTTCTCACAGCTGGCTTCACGCGGGCCTTTTTCAGCAGGGTTTTTTTTTTTTTTTTTCTATCAAGCAATCCCACGAGCTCTGAGATACTTAATTGAAACAATTATCACATAACACACTGTAGCCCGCGTGACACAGCAATAACCGCTTCAAGCAAGAATCTAGATTTTCTATATGTAACGTGAGAACGGCTTGCTGGACTGCGAAAATGACAAAGAGTATGATAAACTTGGGTTTCAATCCCTTGACTCAACCCCTGTTCATCGGCTGCAAGGGTTACCTCAACCCCATGGGACCCCCTAATGCACGATGTCTAATCAAAAATTTGACCCCTTTGGACGGCTTGTGCTCCAATATAACAAAACTGATGAAGAAAATTTGTATTGGTAGGTACTGCATTTTTCCGGTGAAAGTGATGATGTCCGGTTTTTATCGCAATCTTGCACAATATTCGGCTGCAGCTGTACTTTCAGTTGTTCCCATGTGAATTACGTCATATTGCGTTCTGGCTGGCAACGCATGGGGCCTCGACTAAATGACAAAAAAGAATAACAAGCTCACAACGAGGAGTGCGTGTGCCTCCTGCGTCAATCCATCTGCTCATTTCGAGAAGAAAAATATATACACATATAGGTATATGTATATCGTAACTATATAGATATACATACGATATCATTTTATCGTTTATTCACGGATGTAAATGGCGTTGATATCTCTGGACAGCATTAAGCCCAGCTGTAATAGATATTAGTGATAGTATCGAGAGAAAATGATTACAGTTTCTACCTTTCGAGTTTCTATCATCTAAAATTTTGACGAGTCATTATAGTGATTCGAGATTTCTTTACGCTCGTTATGATTGTCAGTTTAATAAGTTTCGCAATACATTTGTACGTTTCATAATCCAAGGTTCAAAGTCTTGACTATAAGGTTCTAGATGCTGGTGGGGATTCATTATTTGCATTCGCCCATACATAGGTATGTACCTACATACCTATGTGATGCTAACATGCTGAGATGTGTGCACGGAATAAACGCTTGGAAGCTGGGTACCGACTGCAGTAATTTATGGGAGAATGCGAGAAAAGGAGAACTATACACACGCTGCTCGTACGAATTAATTTCAATCTGCCGGGTTTTGCATAAAATGGAATAAACGTCGTCCTCTTTGTACGTATAGTACTTATATACATTTCCATATAGGTACATACATATTATATATACCTATATACGAATGAGAAAAACGGTACCTAAGATAAATATTTGAAATACGTTTTACGGACTATCGTCTCTACACAGAATCGAAAGTACCTACATCGGGGCTTCTTGCAGATAAATGTCTATGCCAGTGGGATGAAACGATAATCATGAAGGTTTTAAAAGTAGAAATTTATTGCTTGATAGCACATTGAACAGTTCGAAAACGACATATACGTGCAGGCACGTATCTCAATTCTAGTAGATAGAGCCTATATAGCATGTAGAGTTTGACGGTCTGCTTGTTCTGGGCCCCATACGGTGTTTTCATCGTAAAAACTATACGTGCATGTAGAGGTATGCATACATCACAGCATGACTTACCATACTAACTAGTGTTCAGTCTCCTTGCGCATGGTCCAGTGGTATATTGTATATATGGCTGATTCCATCTTCAATTAGCCGCAGAGCCGTCCTAACAAGTTTTGGGGCCTGGGCCCCAAAGTGTGCTGATCAACTCTCTGTTCAGATAGACATCGAAATAATGATTTACCATGTGGATTTAGTGAGAATACGTTCAGTAAGGAGTAATAAAAATTCACTCAACGTGGCTGACACGATTATTAGAGTTTAGAGAGTAACTAACACGACTCATTACACATTGATTAGTACCCACACAGCATGAAAAGTAACCGAAGGGTTAAAGAACTTTTTAACTTTCCGGTTTAATAAGGGAAGTGATTATAATTATACCCCGAAAATGAAAAGTTGAGTTTTCACTATATATCTCTAATTGGACCTCGGAAACTCGGGTTATGAATTTTTCTTAATTTTCCTTATCTCAATTTTCTTCGCAAGAATCACGCTACGTTACTTCTAACGTTTATGAGAATTATTGAACACTCGATTACACTCCGTTCGTGTTGTTATCAGCGAACTGAAAAATTCAGACAAATGATCCACGATTTGACGACCATTTCACAACCGGTGGCTGAAACCCTATCTTGTCTTCTCGTGAATTATTTAATCCATGAAAAATGGTTGAAATAAAAGCTGAAGGATTTCGAGAAGGAAATAAACTATGCTATTATTCAAACGAATGCATCTGTCAGCTTTTGATGAAAACTCGACTGCAGAGTAAAGCGAAACTGATTGTAAGGCAACTTTGGATCCCAGACTAATTTGGAAACTCCAATTTTTTAGTTAAAGCGTTTTCATAACGACCGTCAGGTGCGTAATTGGGTACAATAAAACCATTCATTCCCTGTGGTCAGATACGTCGAAAAAAAATTGATGTATGCATGAAACGTTTGGTGCAACGTGTTCTTTGTCAGATGAATTACTTTTGACCGATTTTCTCTCACCAGGATTAAGTTCCGGAAAATTTCTGTATAACATTAGAAACACATTGAAGATAGAAACCTACTTAATGTTATCTTTACGTCATAATATTATACGCAACAGACAACAGTCACCTCAAGGAAAAAATGCCTATTTTCCGGTAATAAGCTTGTGCGGTCTGAAACAGTTAATAATAACAATTCTGTGGTATTTTACAACATTTGCCTCCTACGCGGAATGCTAATAACTTTTTTTTATTATTAATTACAAAAATAGGAAAGTATACAAAGAAAGTTTCCGGGTAATATGTCACCGTTTTAAAACTATAATAATACTCTTCCTATAGCTTCGTCAATTTATAGCTCTGATAACCGTCGTACCAAGAAACGAAACGGGATGATAAGCTGCACATCATTTTGATATTCGTGTGGGTGTCACATATTCGTATCTTATCCTTATTTACGTGCTTAAGGGCAATCTCTAGTCGCCCACCTCCTT
The DNA here is from genome assembly GCA_943736025.1 of Tenthredo mesomela. Classification (NCBI taxonomy): domain Eukaryota; kingdom Metazoa; phylum Arthropoda; class Insecta; order Hymenoptera; family Tenthredinidae; genus Tenthredo; species Tenthredo mesomela. Next base: position 31,187,859 of record OX031015.1, on the reverse strand, counting down.
TTGGTCGAAAAAAACACATTTCGATTATTATCCGAGCCCAGGCGTCGAAAACGCAACACAAAAAAATGCGTAGCGCAAATTCAAATTCAATTCCGAACACATACGTCCAAAAACATGTTCGTTTTGTGCGAAAATAGAGTCTCGAAACCGATTTTACATTCGACAAAATGGGGTTTGAGACTATTTTTGCACAAACATATATGTTTTTGGATGTATCTGTTCAGAATTGAATTTGAAATTGCATTTCTTTTCGCGTTTTCGACGCCATGGGCTCGGATAATAATCGAAATGTGTCCTTTTTCGACCAAAATGCGGTGGGCGACTAGGGATGGGCCTTAACATCCCAAAGTTGAGATAAACGAATTTTGAGAACTATATCACCAATTTATGGGGTATATGTATACAGGGTGAACCATGTAATTTCGTGTAACCCCTGTACGCCACGATAAATTCCAAATCAGGGTTTTTTTTTTTCGTTTTACATGCTAAGTAACCTAAAGAAGCAGCCTTTAATTAAAATGATGATCGTTTCGAAACTGACGGATACAAAAGTTTTGTCTTTCACGTCGTCTGTTCGATAATAAATACGTCGGATTTCGGCCAAGGCAGTCGATGAGAAAAAACAATTATTTCTCATGATCGATTTTTCATGATCTATTTTGCTGAAGAAATAGTATCAAATTCTATGGAAAAAGACAGACACTTCGAACTGTTGGCGAATGTCGATCAACTATCGGTTCAAAAGTTATGACCGCAATTTTGTATTTCAGAGTGTCGACAAAATCACCAATAAAATTGCAAGAATAGGGCCATGGTGGGTACCTGAACAACATAAACCCTACAGCTGCTCCTACTTTCACTACATCTGTAACAACGAGAGGCGAAAGCTCAGAAATCCTAACTTTCACCTGATTACAGACACTTCAAAAGACTAGTGAACTGAGACAATAAAACTGACAATGAGTAATTGAGAAATTTTCTCCGGATACAACAGTCTTTTAAAAATGCACATGTACAGGCCTGGACGGAAAAAAATGAGCAGTTGGAATAGGGACAACACTTTTTTCCCAGTAGAAATGACAACAATTGTGGTAACATTTACTCATGAGGACATTGAAATCTACTTGCTCCTATGTACCAAATACTAGAATTGTGGTAATTTCTACTGAAAAAAAACTGTTTTCCCTATACCAGCTGCTCGACATAGTAAATTCAGCGACAATTTTTTTCCGTGTGTGATCATTAATAGACTTCCTCTGAATTTAACCACTTATAAATTCTCGTGTATATCGTGTAATGCACAATACCATGAACCGGGCAATGAACAACTCCACGAGGCATACAGCAACGGCCAATAAGCGGTATGAATTTTTGAAGAAATTTTGAAAAACTACATCGTTTTTTTCATTTTTTTTCTCCATGGTGTGGTTCGAGTCCACGTTACACGGTACAAGAGGCCAAGGGTGGCCATGTTCGGATAAAAACCATTGCTGATCAGACCAGGATCTATAGGTAAGCTAAAAATTGATGGATTTTTGTGAAATATAAAGATAGATACCAATGCTGTATCACGTGTTAAATGTGATAAAAAGAATTGGGAACAATCGGGCAAAGAAATGGGGTTAAAAACCGAAGCGTAGAGAAGTAGCGTGACCAAGCGAAGCGAGGGATAATAAAAACAAAAAAAAAATAAAATATAAAAAAAGTCAAGGAAGCGGGCGAAAGCGTTCACGTGGCAAGCGTGAAATCATATTGTAAAACCTTGACGATTTCGAATAGTTGACTGACTGCCGGGTCGTTTCGCTTGTGTCACGGGTAGGTAGAGATACAGGTACCTGCAAGGCCACGGTCGGTAAGCTGAATTTCGCCCGGTTGAAATTTTCGAATTTCTAGAAGCTTGAAACCGATTGATTCATCATTTGTGCAATGGCTACGTGACCGCTAACTGCTGGCTCACATAACAAAGCGCACGATCACTGATTTATACCACAAATTACGTCAAATGTATAATGTTTCGCGATAATATTTTTCTAACTCAATATTACACCATTTCAACTTCCAGTTTCTCATCACTAATTTACTCTCTTACATGCATACACATCTTCATCTATAATTAACATGTGCGCATATTTTTAATCCAATGCCAGAAATCTCGGTACACATTGTGTCGTAAATATATTGCTATCTTTCCGCATTATCATAATAATCATTGTTACATACGCAATAACAAGGCTCGCAATATTAACTCATTAGCATATAAATTTTGGAGGACTCTGGAAGTTCAAAAGTTTAGTAGCAATTTGTTGTACTACTCCTTTATAATGACTTCTTCGTATAATCATGACGTTCCCCAAAACAATTTCAGCGTAGGATTCATGCACGTTTGACGCATTCGGCTATTCATATACGTCAAAAATTCAGCTTCTTTTATATGATGCTAATAAAATTTGCACAAAATATTAGATCGTCAGCGTCGATTCCCTAACAAAAGAAAACATTTTTTTTTTTTTTTTTTTTTTTTTTTTTTTCTGTTAGGCAAAACGATCTTCAAACTTCGTCGGGTTTAAATCAAAATCAATAAGTACGTACAGATTAGGCTAGTGAATAATTATTCATACTAGTGAACCGTAGAATTGAATCAGTTCTGGTAATTCGACCGTGTATTATTTATAAATTCTACACTACGTGTAGAGTTTAGTGCGAAAAGCGTGACGATATAGTGTAACGATATGCATGCGAATTTGGATATTATAGTGTCGAAAAATGATTCACAATGATTCGATACGCTTGGACACGGTTTTATAAATTTCGATCGATCTATTATGCTCTATTTTATTTTATTTTCAATTCGATACGAGTTATATTTTATTCCAGGACAGTTTTCGATAAAGAAATTATTTAATTACACGGTATATTGAAAGGAAAATACACAATATACTTTCGGAATTTCTATTGCACAAGTATTATATTCTCTAGTAGTATTAATTAATTTTTTCTTCGAATCCTCTCGAGGAAAAAAGAAAAAAAAAAAAAAAAAAAAAATTGCTTGAAATTATGGCTAAAACCAAGAAGGAGATAAATTCATACGCTCCAAATTAGGATTGAGCATAATTCTCAAGGTTTTAATGGCGTAAAGCCCGAGAGTGCAAAAGTCGTGATTAAGAAACAAAAAGTCGTTGGTGTAGAAAAGAACAAAAAAAAAAAAAAAAGAGCAGAAAAACGCTTCTCGCGTGTTTAAAGAAATATAGCTCGCGTGTTGTTTATAGTAGTAGTGTATAATACCCGGTAATTATATTTCATAATCTTTTCAAGGTATAAGAAGGTAGAGATTATAAAATTCGAACGATCCCGCCAATTGACGGCCCTTCGACCAGTTCCCCCTCTTCCCATAAAATTCTCGTGCTCATTATTGGCCATCAAGAAATAGTAAAACCATCAGATTTATAGCTTCATATATCCTCCAACAGAGCGCCATCTCTCGGTTGAGACCAGAAAAATAAAACGTAATAGCAATTCACTATTAAACAACTCTGATTGTCAAAGTGGTCGGTGATTGGTTCAACATAAATAGTCCCATTAAGACCAATTCCAATCCATTCTTATTTCCTCTGGTAACACTCTTAACAATGCAACGGACATACGCATAGAATAACACTAGAATAACCATCGAAAATGGAATGTAGTATATAAAGAATTTTTCTTAGCAATTATATCCCTGGCGACTAAAAGTCGTATCTTATATCTACAGTAGCATTAGGCCCAATGCTACTTACTTCGTTGTCCTCATTGGGCAAATCTACGTTCATATAACGTAACGGCTAAGTGCCTACGTCTTCGTGATGGTGTTTTAAGCCGTTTTAAAAAGGAGGGGCGTACGTAGCCGTAGCTATACATCTGTATGCGTATGGCGTATGGTTTGGCGTATGGCGTATGCAGCATGCTGTACACACTGTACACTGTATATACAAAGCGAAGGCACGGTAGTCAGTGGTTGGGGGAGCAGACTATAGAGTCTCTGTAGTCTCTGTAGTCTATAGTTTGGAGGGGGGCAACGGCAAACCCCCCCAAACCCCCACTTCTCGACTCTCGTCAGCTGCTGCTGCTGCTGAAGAGTGGTGCGTACGAACGCCAACACGAACCAGCTACTAGTAGCGCTAGCGATACGAGAATTAAGGCGCAGAGTAAAGTTGAGAGGAAGAGTAAAATCGCGTGGATTTATACATATACCTATATATATATATAAGTATATATCTCTATACATTAAACAATCATTTTCCACTCAAGTTTATGAAATCAAATCGGTGTTTTTGTGACTGTGATAAGGGGATGTGTTCAAACTAACGATTTGTTTAAGAAGAATAGTAAAAAATAGTAAAAACAAAAAAAAAAATTAAAAAAATAATAATAACATATCTTAACGATCGCTCGATAAAACAGGAACCACTACAAGACACCGGTACCTTGTAACAAGGGGCTGCTGCAAGGATTATACCGATAACAGATTGTCACACGTTTGAACACGAGCGATGTTTAGGTGACGAAATTTGATGGAACTTAAACGAGGTGTTTATTAAGACTGAAAGTTGTGGATAACTAACTAAAAAAATAAAAAATAAAAAATAAAAAATACCTAACGGTATAACCGATCGCTATACAAACGTATATATAGTATAAAGTTTAAAGTTTATCTTTTAAAATAAATACCAACGAAGATTTATACAGCAATGGCGTGAACTTGGAGTATCATTTGTTATCTAGGATTAAATAGTGCGCTATTCTGTTGTATACACGGGTTAAAAAAAAATATATATATATATACCTATATCGAATAGAAGAATAAATAATCGTTGGATTAATTTCGAAACAGACAATTCATCATCATATTGATATTATAATATATCTTTTATCAGGAACTTTGAACGTCGTTGTCTATAAAGTGTCTATATAATTTATAGAACTCTGGACCTCTGGCATTGATATATCTGCATTACAAAAAAAAAAAAAACTACATTACCACATGTGTAATTAATTCAAATAAACTATAGAATTCGATAATAACATCGAAATCATGTATAAGTTACTAGGTGATTTGAAAGACTACCTAAAATGGCAGGACATAACAACAGACTCTATGATATTTCGTATGCACAATTTATTCACAACAGTATTACTACTGACATTCTCTATCGTGATAACAGCAACCCAATACGTCGGCAATCCAATTGCTTGTATAATTGACAGCATTCCAAAAGATGCAAAACATGTGATAAACACATACTGCTGGATTACTTCGACTTATACTATGCCCGACGCTTTCACCCGTGAGGTAAGTAGTAGTTATACCTATATCCCTTAAAACAAATATCCTACTATATCTTAAAGAATAAATATTAAAGAACATTATTGATTTTTTCCCTTTTTCTTGTTCTCACCTAAACTTTGTTCGATGCCCCCGATTACATGTGCTGTTTAGGACTTTAGGGGGCTGCTTCAGACTTCCTGGGGGGGGGGCAGGGTGAGTGGCGCGTGGGGGAGATTTGGGGGGGGGGGGGGGGGGTCGAAAAGCCGGCTGCAGTCTCTGCGCGCCATTTGGGGTGGGGGATGTCGAGTGTGTCCCCCCAGAATCTTTCGGCGCCCTTTTGTCTCATCGTGTGTATAGCGGGACCGTTCTATATATAGCTATGATTTTTATTCACATAATAATTATAGTTGCAATCGTTGATATTATATATTTATTAGATTAATATAATTATTATGAAATGATATTGAAAATTGATAAAAAATGTTTAGTACTACATTTTTTTTTTTGCTTCGTCCAAAAGTTATTTACAGATTTGATTTATATGTATTGAAATTTGTATATGAGAAATGTTTAACAAAGATTTTAACTAACAAGTGTTGTAATTCATATAGATTTGAGACATTTTTTTTTTTTTTTTTTTTTTTTTTTTTTTACTATCGGAGGAAAAATACAACTTTTATAATCGTTCTTGTAATTAGCTATCGTATATATAGTGTGTATCGTTATGGGTTTGTTATAGGCAAGAGAAACATCAACTGATTAGTTAATTTAATTTAATTACGAATTGAACGAGTAAAAATCAACATAAATTATTAAGAATATATAATATCTATTATATAAATTGCTCATTGCTCATATATTATGTCGAGGACACTGTTCGCCTTCATTTTGGTCTTTGATTGAGGTACGGGGGTCCGTTTAATCAAATTATTAAATGTGACTGAAATGAAGATATAGTACTGCATATTTCTTAATCAATATAGATAAAAATTCATAACTCGTGTTCCTGTATATATATATATAGACATTGCTGCACATTAATGACAATAACGTTTGGTAAATACGTGAATTATCGTTCGTTAGGTTTATATTGTATAACTATCGCTTCTTGAGATTACTCTACTAGTACTCTACTAGTACTACATACTAGCTTCGTCTATTATCTACTTTAGAGCACCTATATAGTCATATTACGTGAACTTATTTCTACGCCAATTCAATAACGCTATTTATCATAGAATAAAAATGATCAATGTATGTACCTACACAGAAAGAAAGGTTAACTTGATTCAAGACAATTTTGCGGTCCAAAAATGAAGACCGAAATTTTCTCGGATCAAATCAAAAATTTTCTCGAACCAAGAAAATTTGGAAAATTGGACAATTTTGCGGTCCAAAAATGAAGACCGAAATTTTCTCGGATCAAATCAAAATTTTTACTCGAACCAAGAAAATTGGGACAATTTTCTTGGTTCGAGTAAAAATTTTGATTTGATCCGAGAAAATTTCGGTCTTCATTTTTGGACCGCAAAATTATCTTGAATCAAGTCAACCTTTCTTTCCTTGTACCCTTCAGTGATTCTTCGAATCACTAACTGATCCTGACGTGGCCAGGCGAAATGAAGTTTAAAAAAAAAAATAATAATTCAATATGTATTTAAAAAAAGTTTCATCATTCATGTGCATGGACAAAACTTTTCCACCCACGAGGCGTTGGGTTATTATCATATATATATATATATATGTATATACTACGCGTTTTCTAACGGTGAGACATTATGAACGCGTGGATGACGCCTGAACATGGCATAGATCGTTATACATATTATACTATAGATGTCTAGATCGTGTGATTGCAGACATAGAGACCTAATTTCTCAAAGAGCAATTGTGAGATTTAGAAAGACGAAATTATTATAACGATTTGTACAAAGCGTATATATAGTATAAGATAAATATTTCGTACTAACCAACATTCTAAATAACAATAATATATAATTGTTGAAAAGTTCGAAGCAGAGAGAACAATGCTGCTTAATGTGACGGGCAATCAGAGTTGATATTAAACGAATTCAATTCATAGTTAGTATTAAACTAAAGGCACAGGCCTTGGTTTTTATAGTTATTAAGGTGCTTTCCTAGGCAATTCCACCAGTCCTGAAAACATCGTGAAAAAATGTGATATTAAACGGAATATCTCTGCCTGGGCACCGAAAAACGAACATTTTTTGGGCTGTACATGTTCGGAGTCGCACATAGAATTGTGCGACGTATTTTGTTTCATTGATTTCGGTGCCCAGGCAGAGATATTCCGTTTAATATCACATTTTTTCACGATGTTTTCAGGACTGGTGGAATTGCCTAGGAAAGCACCTTAAATCTCAGTACTCTTATCGACTGTAGGGATGTTGAACAAAAATCCACATATCAAACTAACAAGTCTTATAGAACTTTGAACTTTTTCTCACTGCAAAAATATCAATGTAACGTGCTATAGACGTTCAAATGCGTCAACGAATTAATTTCTTCTTTTTTTATTTTTTTCTTTTTTTCTTTTTTCTTCATACATCATAAATTCCTCGTATATATAATAATCCCACAATATAGTATTATAAATGGCAGAGGAATAAGGAAGAAAAAATTTTTATTATATTAAGCACAATTAATGTCACGTCAGCCCGTACATCCGGTCAACTACTATAATACAATAGGACTGCAGGGTCGAGAGGGACCGAATGACCGAGTCATAAGAAATTTTTCTAGAATCTTACGTCCTATATCTCCAGATGTTGCGATTCTTTGTTTATCCTTTTCAGAAGAACGTATTACTTTCCTTAACGCGTGAAAAAATTATCCTAATATACAAGATATTCGCGTCACTAATGCCATAAGGTCGTAAACGCCAAAAAATTATTTTTTTTGCGGATATGCCCAAATGATGTTATATTGCATGAAAAAGATTTTGCCACCAAGAATACGAAATTTTTTTTTTTTTTTTTTTTTTTTGCACTTACGACCTTATGGCATTAGTGACGCGATATATATCTGTGTCGAAATTATTCGTCGATAGTATTATTCGATGGATGATTCATTACATAGTTTGAATAAGGATGGGACGTATGTAATTGAATTTGATTTTCAATTAGAGTTAATTATTGTCAACGAAGGTCAATCGAGTGGTCCAGGCTATAAGAGGGTCAGATCTACACATAGTATAAAACTCTGCGTAACGCGCGTGCTAAAGATAGGACATTATGCCTATTACGTCCGATTTGAGCGATAATATGAGTATATAGTAGTAGTAGTAGTATCTAGTATAGCTAAGCATATACGTTTGCGTAACATTCAGATTACCATGGCGCTTATCTACACTGTTTGTTTCATCGAGTATTATTCCGCGAAAAGTCTGAATAATTCTACTTATTATTGTTTCATGAATTTTTCTCACTCTCGTCGTATACGTACAGAAGATACGATAGAATCTTTTCTCGCGCATGAATATGTATCGCACGTATGTAAGTAAGTAGTAGTAGTAGGTAGTATAGATATTATAAACAAATTTGTTATAAAACAGCTGCGATAATATCGTTACGAAATACTTTACTGTGGTTTATATATCTATTCCGTTATATATGCAATTCTTTCCATTATCATTTTTCATTACGATAATAGACCGATTATTAACAAGCTATAGCACAACAAACGTATATACTATGTATTTGTACTATAAAATAATTGCACTTAACTCACCGGATATCGTAGAATTAATAAACTGCATCCTTAAGAAATAAATTTGCATTTATAATTTTTTTTTTTTTTTTATTATTATTTTATTTTCAAGATCGGCACTGAAGTCGCTCATCCTGGTGTCGGAAATGATCATGGTGACGCAGAGGCTCGTAAATACTACACCTATTATCAATGGGTCTGTTTCGCTCTATTTTTCCAGGTGAGTAGTCAATTTTTCAATCCATATGTATATATGCGGTTATAATCGATTGCAACATGAAGATTCGCATATTTGCTGAAATAAATTATGCACCACTATGTATAAGTAAGGTAAGGAATCTGTTATCTTATTATAAATTGAATTTAATTCCTGTTCAGGCAATAGCGTGCTACGTGCCTCAGTGGCTATGGAATACCTGGGAAAGTGGCTTGATGAACAGGCTGGTTATGGGCATGAATCACGGTATGTGTGACAGCCAAGAAAAGGACAAGAAAAAATCTCTGCTTACTAAATATATACTGAATCATCGCACGGTAAGCATTATATCTTTTTTTTATATACGATAGATACACATTACACAGAAAGAAAGGTTGACTTGATTAAAGATAATTTTGCGGTCCAAAAATGAAGACCGAAATTTTCTCGGATCAAATCAAAATTTTTGAACCGCAAAATTATCTTTAATCAATAATAATTTTCTTGGCTCAAGTTACCCTTTTTTTCTGTGTACACATATTCGTATCACAAATTTGTGTAAAAAGAAAAAAATAAAAAATAAATAAATACAAGCTCACAAACTCTTGATCATTTTTGATCCGCATTTGATTTCAACTAATGACTTGACTGATAGGTGGTCATTCCACTGTTCAGTTTATCAAAGAGTTTAGTTTAAACCGCGATAAGCCATATACCTTCTCTTGGGTGGTATATTATAATACATGCATATACGTTTATTATTAGGAGTACCGAATAAACAATCCAAGGTGTCGTTTATATCTCGAGTCATATAAGTGAGCGCAAGCACAGTTCGGGTTACGTATCACAATCGCAGATATTCTTGTTTGCGTTCTGCAGCCGATCCAATATATTTATAATTATTATATTCTGTGTCATTATATTGGCAAAAATTTATGTATACGTATTAGGGTGGTTCAAAAAAGACCTAATTTCTCAGATGTTGCTGCTCATTCGTGAATATGTTGTTTGTGATTTTGAAAAATTATTCCATTTTTTTTTTAGCACTATAGGACAATATTTACTACTGCCTCAGTGAAGTTGAAATTTCGAAATTTTGCCATTTTTTGCAATTTCAAAGTTCTCAGATCAAAGTCCTCATCTGGCTACCTCTAGGTTCTCATTCAATGAGGATGTTGGTTCAAGATGAAACTCGTACGATAATATTTAGTACTGCTTCAGAGACATTGAAGTTTTTTCACTATTTAGGGGTTTTCTTAGAGATTGGATCGCCAGGTGTAGCTCATGAGACAGTCTTTTCTTACCATTTTAAGGAAGAAGTACACGAAGTTTGCAGTCTGTGGGACCATTTTTACTACTGCCTCATGTTGCTAATTTTACTTGAAGGAAAATCGCCCTCAATGAGGCAGTAGTAAAAATGGTCCCGCAGACTGCAAACTGCTTGGATTTCTTCCTTATATTGGTAAGATGAAACTGTCTCATGAGCAGCACCTGGCGATCGAATCTCCGAAAAAACGCAAAATATTGAAAAAAAACTCCAATGTCTCCGAGGCAGTACTAAATATTATCGTACGAGTCTCATCTTTAACCAACATGCTCATTGACTGAGAATCTCGAGGTAGCCAGATGAGTGCTTTGATCTGAGAACTTTGAAATTGTCAAAAATGGCAAAATTTCGAAATTTCAACTTCACTGAGGCAGTAGGTAGTAAATATTGTCCAATAGAGCTAAAAAAAAAAATGGAATAATTTTTAAAAATCACAAACAACGTATTCACGGATGAGCAGCAACATCTGAGAAATGAGGTCTTTTTTGAACCATCCTAATACGTATGTATGTACCATGAAATTTGTGGACTATATTTTTAGTGTGTGAAATTTTTTTTCTGCCCCTACAGAGACACATGCAGTACGTATGCCGTTACTATTTCTGCGAGTTACTATGCCTGGTAAACATATTGTTGCAGTTATATTTGATGAATCGTTTTTTCGACGGTGAATTCATAAGCTATGGTCTCCGCGTTGTTCAATTCACAGAAACACCGCAGGACGATCGTGTCGATCCAATGGTATACATTTTTCCCCGTGTTACAAAATGCCTGTTCCATAAATACGGAGCTTCAGGTAGTTTACAAAAGCACGACGCTCTATGTATTCTACCGTTGAATATAGTAAACGAAAAAACTTACATATTCATATGGTTTTGGTACCTGATACTTACCATTCTCTTAACATGTTTGGTTCTGTATCGTGCTGCAATTATTTTCTTACCTTCAATTCGGCCACGTTTAATGCATCTTTTGGCACGAGGTACATCAAAAGAAACTTGCCAAAGTGTAAGTCGTAAAACAGATCTTGGAGATTGGTGGCTGCTCTACAGCCTTGGGACAAATCTCGACTCAATGATATACAGGGAAGTGCTTCAAGAATTGGCCAAAAAGTTGGGTGATCTAAAGTCATCCTCGTCACCTTAGCGATTATAACGACAAATAATTGCTAGATAATTATAATAACGCGCCGAATATACACAGTTACTATTTTATTATATATAATTTAAACGATTATCTTTTAGATATATCTATCTATAATTAATTATTATCGATGATGATTTTCTAATTTGAATTACCGAGCTCGAACCAGGAGTATATGCCGCTTATCATTGCATATATATATTATACATATATAAATATATAATATATATAAATCGTATTTAGTTAAGACTCCGGCAAAGCTTTACACCTTATACTACTCTGTCGATATAATTACTTTTATAGCTATTTCGAGCTCGCGATATATATAAAAAATTTACTTTTTTTTTTTTTTTTTTTTTTTTACAACTTTTACGAGTATAGTATAAAATACAATGGATGATAAGAATTATTCTCCTCTTATTACGTGATCATATTTTATCATATCAAATAAATATAATACATACCTTACGTTTTAATACAGAGAGAGAGAGAGAGAGAGAGAGAGGCTATAAAGCGCCCGGTTTCCTTACATAATTAATATAATTTTATTACTTTTACGTATTACCCTTATGTAGTTCGGTAGTAGATGGGCAATCGAAACATTTGGCAATTGGCATTTCGGTGTGTTTATAGATATTTTTGGTGTTTCGTTTTTTTTTTTTTTGTTTTTTTCTTTCTCTCTGTATAAAACCTCTACCTAGTTCAAGGTTTCATTTTTGTGTTTTTCTATATATAATTTTTCTAATCAGTATTCCGTTCTTTTTCTTTTTTTTTAACTCTTCAATTTGTCCTTGTGTGTGATTTTTGTTTCTTTTTTTTTTTTTTTTTTTTTTTTTTTTTTTCGTTTGGTTTATTTTTCGGTTAAATGAGAGTAAAAAAGAAGACTGAGATAGTCTGACAACTGCTCACTGCACATGAGATGCCTTTCAATATAAATAACGATAGATTTTATACCCTATACACATATATTATACTATAATATAACGATACAGTATTTTTTTTTTTTTTTTTTTTCTTTTTCGAATCTTTTACATAATAAATAATTCTGCAAGATTCATTATCGCATATTTATATAATATGTAGATTTGAATTTATAGATATATACGAATTACCAGGGAGGTTCCAATATTATAAGAAAAATTATCTATATAAAATTGTATGTCTTCCATTTCCGATACAGATACTACATAATATCTATTATATATAGAATTTTACATATTCAGAAGTTAAGAAGTAGTCTGGTCTTAATATAATAATAATTAATTACTCCAGAAACTTTGATTAACTAAGATTCTAATATTTTATGATTTTTTTTTTTTTCTTCTTCTTCTTCTTACTCTTCTAATATAGAAATTCGAATATCCTTTACTTTTTTATAATACAGAATAGATCTAACAGCTGCCTTTTCATAACTGGCTATTTTACAATTAGTCGTTAAGCCTTATTGAAGATTGTAACGGACTTTGGTGCAACTTGTGCTCAAAGGCCCCCTTACCATGCATCGTCCAGACACGTCTTCCTGTATTCATTACCAACGAACGTATCATGTGTTCTTTGTCCTTTGATAATAATAATAATAATAATAATAACATATTATTATTATTTTGTTTTTATTTGTTTAATAATTTTTCATTTTTCTCCCTTTTTTTTCTTTTCTCTTCACTTTTTTTTTTTTTTTTTTTTTTTTTTTTTTTATGAACAAGATATTCACCTTTATTATTTAATCTCTAATATATATAGATATATATATATGTATCTACTTGCAGAGGTACATATTAATTCGTAATCTCATTGATTTCCAACGTTTATTAAGAATTGCGAATCATAATCGTATATTATATCGATATAATATAAATACGACGTTCTATGGATCCTATATATTATTTACGACGCCATATATAATATATATATATATATATATATATGCTTTATAGTATGTTTGAATATAAGTTATACCATGATATTATAATGTGTAGGAAAAATTAAAGACATTTACTTATAACACATCGTCTATTTCAATAACCGATCACCTTCATCCTTTTTTACTTCTTTTTTTTTTTTTCCAATCTTATACCAATACCAGTACCTACTACCAAAGATTTAAAAATATGTTCAGTCCATCGATAGTTATTTTTTCTTTTTTACTGTTTCTAATTATAACTGTAAAACTTGCCACTTATCAGTGGTTGAAGAAATACAGGTGTTAATTCAAATCTTTGAATAGGTAAATGCTAATATAGAACCAAACGTCATCTACCTATATCTATATACTTTCTTTTCACCTGACAATTATCGTCACGGTTTTATTTTTTTGATAACTTCATAAGGAAAAATTCCAAATTTGGAGACATTTTAATCAAATTGATTCTATAGTGATCGAATCCCTTTCTCAAATATGCCCTTTTTTTTTTTTTTAATTTTTAAATTTTTTTCTAAATTGTTGTAGCTTGCACCACAGTCACAGTCATATTCACATTCATATTCAATTAGTGTATTTAGGTAGTACCTACTGCTCTAAACATTGCGGTGTTGTTATTTGACATCGGGGATAATTGGCCCTAATAAGGACTTGGGTCAATTGAAGAAACAGATCTGTCTACCAATCGGAACAAAGAAGGCCATATACCGACGAGACCAATGCAATGGCACAACAGCTTGGTATAGCCCAGCAGAGTTCCAGAGCCGTTTCTCTCCTAAGGGGAATGAACTGAACAACCGGACGACGACCTTTCGGAGTTGATCGGTTAGTTTTTTAACCAACGCGTTTTTACTAGTTCAGAGAATTCAAAAATTTAAGGAAACGCACCTAAGGTTCTCTTCTGTATTTGGTTCTGCAGCCTCCGAGCGCTGTAGTGAATTTACAATCAAAATCCAGAACTAAAAATATGCGTCTGCGTTTCTGTCGCTGGATTTCGAAAGCTCCTCAACCATTCAAAAAAAAAAAAAAAAAAAAAATTTCAATTCTTATTTCAGTTCGGAAGGTCACCGTGTTCACAAATTCATCGGAGAATCTGTACATACGGTCGTGATCTGATATTCGGTAAAATAAGGGAAAATCTGCTATAGCATTTGATTTTTTGTATATAGATATAAACGTTACCTAATACTGTTGAATTTTAGTTTTGTTTAATAGTTTGGTAAAATCCGTTCGATATTTAACTGCAGTCAGATATTCTATCGGTGTGTGTGTGTGTGTGTGTGTAGTAAAATTTCAAATCAGTATCATTACAAGGAGTTAATCTATGAAAAAAGAGACTCACTCAGCCGAGGCTAGGCTAGCATTCCAATGAAAATTACGGGGTTTAGTTTCTAGCAATAACCTCCGGGCGAGAAGAAATATTATTTCGAAGCAAACTGCAGAGAGCTGAAACTTTACCGCCAAGTATATTATCGCTACCACTGCTCCGGGCAACGGAACAATTACGTACCTATAATACCTTCTATATGTAGGTATATATTTTATACATATATATAAATACGTTGGTATATCAGTGGCGGATCCAGGTTTCTCATTGGGGGGGGGGGGGCGATCCCGAGCGCCAAGGTGGTGTAACCAATAACTTAGCCAACAAAAAATATTCGTCATATTGATTTGTGTTTTTTATCGTCACCGTTATAGTCATTCGCGCCTTGATGCGCGAGTGATCACCCTCGAGCTTAAGGTTTTGGGGGGGGGCCATCGCCCCCATGCCCCCCCCCCCCCCTTGTATCCGCGCCGGTGGTATATATACAGCTACGTAAACGTAGAAATGTACCTATATACTTTTATGGTGGCTTTTAAAACTAAACCAATGCGACAGACCGTATAGTTTCCGGAAAGGAAGTTTCGTTGGAGTATATCACCGGAAATGGTCAAACAAGTAGTTGTGTTAATCGTGGATGTCACCTTCTACCAAAAAGCTGGGGAAGGCTACCTTCTAAATCGGAGATAAGCCAAAAATGCAAAAAAAAAAAAAACCAAAAAGCTGGGTAAAAATAATTAAAAATAATTTATCACGACCTAATATTTCCTGTAGATAACGCAAGACCTAAATGATACCTAATATAGTTATCGTCACGAACGCGATTGTTCACAAACAAATAAAGACATTACGGCGGGTATTTATAATCGATTATTAGTAATATAACATTTTGTCGTCGTCGAAAGATTTCGGTGAATGGAAATTTTAATTCCTATTTTTTTTTTTTTTTTTTTTTGTTTGTTTCCTCTTTTCAAAATCACGTAATCCTAATATGCGTTCGAGTTCAGACTCACATTACTTTTATGGTAATAAATGCAGTCATGATGACTCAAGAATTATTCACCGGTACATCTCATTGTCGACTGGGAATGAAGAGGGCAAAACTACGACGACACAATGAGCGCAGCTGAAGAAACCACAAAATTTTTGATAAGATTATTTTTTTACCGCAAATTTGGATAACAGTTGTCATTTATACAATATACTGCGTATATTATTTTTATATAAATCGTTGAGAAAATTTTACTGTACGGATGAAAAAATTTGATCAAATTTATTTCCACGATAAACGATGTGATGACTGCAAATGATATACAGGGTGTTCCAGCACCAAGTCCAGAAAATTAAGAGGGTAATGAAGGAGGTCAAGATGAGTAAATTGACCTATAGAACACGTGGTGTCCGAAGTACTCGCGCGAAATACGGCTGCTTAAAAAATCGCGCAAGGCGCCGGCATGTAGGCAACCGAGTACACAGCTGGTATCGTTTAGCGTTCCATTCATAACGCTTTAGAAGTCAAGAATTTCGAATGAAAACACTTTCGACATTAAATGTTCGCCAAACACAACAACATTACTTGTTTCCATGATAAAATTTCATATCGAAAGTAATTTTTGTTCGAAATTTTGCAATTCAAAAGTGTTACGACGGCCGAAAGATATCTGGTGTGTAGTCGCTTGCCTACATGCCGGCGCATAGCGCGATTTTTTTAAGCAGCCGTATCTCGCGACCAGTACTTCGGAGACCACGTGTTCTATAGGTCAATTTACTTCGCTTGACCCCCTATAGTACTCTCTTCAATTTCTGCATTCAGTTCTTGGACACAGTGTATTAACGCAAATTTAGATAAGGAAAGATTTCTTGCTAACAGATGGTGTATAACTTTCATCGTATTATAGGCCACAATTAATGTGACTCACAAACCGCACGTAGATATATCGCGTCACTAATGCCATAAGGTCGTAAGTGCCAAAAAAAAAATTTTCGTGTTTTTCGTGGCAAAATCTTTTTCGTGTCATATAACATCGTTTGGACATATCCGCAAAAAAAATAATTTTTTGGCGCTTACGACCTTATGGCATTAGTGACGCGATATTACATAGTATTACCAAGTAAAGTAGGTGTGAAAAGTTGAATGAAATTATTCACATATATATCGCGTCCCTAATGCCATAAAGGCATACGCTGTATATAGATGCTACCTAAGAGCCATAAAGGCATATAAATTTTTTTATTTGCCCAATCGCTTCAGAATAACTTGAAATGAATTTTCTAAAAAAAAAATAAAAAAACTAATGCCAAAAAGGCATATCTTTTGGGACATAGGCCTTTTTGGTATTAGGAAAACTGATTTTTTTTTTTTTTTTACTTTCTATGCGTTTTTCATGTTTTCAAAGCGATAGGCGAAGTTTGAAAAAACTATATGCCTTTTTGGCATTAGTATGCCATAAAGGCCTATAACGAAGATATGCCTTTATGGCATTAGGGACGCGATATATATTAGAGTGGTTCAAAAAAGACCTAATTTCTCAGATGTTGCTGCTCATCCGTGAATATATTGTTTGTGATTTTTAAAAATTATTCCATTTTTTTTAACTCTATTGGACAATATTTACTACTGCCTCAGTGAAGTTGAAATTTCGAAATTTTGCCATTTTTGGCAATTTCAAAGTTCTCAGATCAAAGCGCTCATCTGGCTACCTCGAGATTCTCATTCAATGAGCATGTTGGTTCAAGATGAGACTCGTACGATAATATTTAGTACTGCCTCGGAAACATTGGAGTTTTTTTCAATATTTTGCGTTTTTTCGGAGATTCGATCGTCAGGTGCTGCTCATGAGACAGTTTCATCTTACCAATATAAGGAAGAAATCCAAGAAGTTTGCAGTCTGCGGGACCATTTTTACTACTGCCTCATTGAGGGCGACTTTCCTTCAAGTAAAATTAGCAACATGAGGCAGTAGTAAAAATGGTCCCACAGACTGCAAACTTCGTGTACTTCTTCCTTAAAATGATAAGAAAAGACTGTCTCATGAGCTACACCTGGCGATCCAATCTCTAAGAAAACCCCTAAATAGTAAAAAAACTTCAATGTCTCTGAAGCAGTACTAAATATTATCGTACGAGTGTCATCTTGAATCAACATCCTCATTGAATGAGAACCTAGAGGTAGCCAGATGAGGACTTTGATCTCAGAACATTGAAATTGCCAAAAATGGCAAAATTTCGAAATTTCAACTTCACTGAGGCAGTAGTAAATATTGTCCTATAGAGCTAAAAAAAAAAAAATGGAATAATTTTTCAAAATCACAAACAACATATTCACGAATGAGCAGCAACATCTGAGAAATTAGGTCTTTTTTGAACCACCCTAATGTATTTACTAGATTTTCTATAGTAGAACTCTCGGTGACATTTCTCTCGTTGTTGTTTATTCTTACAATAGATATACATAGGTAAGTACCGTATTGTATCTATACGTGAAGGTATGTCCGTTTACTCCGAAACGCAACAGCGCAACGAATGTGAATACTAATGTGAAGAAAGATTATTTAAATGCTAACCGGATTCGATATTACAAATTCATTTATTATCTGTGTAATATTTCCTTAATCGAGAGGTGGGATGATAAAAATTTCTCCACATCCTCTCGATTCGCATCCTATGCAGATAGTCATAGTCATTTTTCAATATAATTACGAGAATTTCTTATCCGCAATATGATTTCGCAGTAATATTGCTGTAACAGTGCGTATTAGTATGGCTGTGAGTAATTGCGAAAAATTGAATGAAAATATATCTTCGTCATTCATCAACTATGCAATTAATAGTACTATGATAAACGAAAGAAAATGTATAAAACTGATGAACATTGATTGTTAAAAAAAAAAAAAAATGAACCGACTTTATATTTCATGAGCTAAAAAAAAAAAAAAAAAATGTTTGAACACAATACAAGCAATATCGCATATCTACAAATTCAGGGTTTAAATTTTGGGATGTTTCATCTACGAATTACCTTGCCTACCATAGCCTTTGTGTATACAAATATAATAACAAGTAAACAAAGTCCCCAAAATTGGTTATTTACTCTGTACAGTATAACTTTAAGGTATATATGTATGTATACGACGTACAATTGAACAAATATTAGTCAACTTTGAAAATCCCAAAGGTAGGAAGGTGGTACAACGCTCTCGGAAATATAGCATCTAGGTATATGTAGGTATATAGCACGAATTTTATACGCTAAATGTAGACTTTGGCTCAATGTTTAGATAGGATATTATTTTCTTAGTTGAACCAGTGCCTATACAGCAGCTAATACCAACTCCAACGTTGATAATAAGCTGACTCTAGCAGATCTGGTATAAGAGTAGGTATATAATAGTATACTGTATACATAGTATAAAGTTTCCCCTATGCTTGCGATTCTTACTATAGCAACAAGTCGTGCACGTGCCCACAATCGAGATATAGGTTCGAAGAACAGAGAATAAGTATATGAGAAATGATGTCACTGCCCAGGGCATTGTCTGGAATCTAGTTGACGGAAATTGAAATAAAACTGCGTGTATATATATATATATGTGTGTACATATATGTATATACACACACGAAGGTATTTATGGTTTCGTAATGTAGTCCCTGGGTCGTGGTTATTATCATAAACTTACCACGGTTTGGTAGAAAACTGTATTAACAACAGAAACTAGAACTGAGACTGTTAACTGCAGTTGATACTACATCGTGGGCGTTACATCCTTACCTCCGTTGGTGTAGTACACAACATATACGTTTTATCGACCTGGCATAAGGCCAAACTAGTGGCGCGAATCACGTGAAATTCAATCTTCAAAAACTGTCGTCTTTATTGTAGTAATTAAAATTTGTTTTATTAGAACTGGCTATGCGGGTACGTGGCATTTTTTTTTTTTTTTTTTCTTTTTTTTTTTTGTTGCTGCACGATTCTTAGGGGGGATTTCGTGTCGCATTTAAAATTTGATGCTATAGCGTGCCGTGTAGCTAGGGCACTTTATATATATAATAGGTATATTATATATCAGTTCATGAAATAAAAATTAAACCTGCATGTATATAAAATGATAATGTAAATCGAAATAAGAAATAAAATTTAATTTTACGACAAACTTTAATGTATATTACGCAATTAAAATTTATATAATTCATTGATCTGTAATCTATAAACATTTCTCGTATGCGGAATAATACAATTATCATTATTGTTTTAATTTTTTTATTTTCTTGATTCGCTATTATACGAATATAAGTACCTAATAAACTGTAAAGTAATTGAAAGGCAATCGAATAACTGCTTTCAAGCAATAAATATTTCATAACTTATCGCGAACTGATTTCATTGTTTATGAAAAAAAAAAAAAAAAAATTTTTTATTCACTCAGGCCTCAGCGTAATTTATGTATAGCTATAGCTATTTGTGTGCCGCGTTTCATCCGCGCACCACCACGCAC
The DNA here is from genome assembly GCA_943736025.1 of Tenthredo mesomela. Lineage (NCBI taxonomy): Eukaryota > Metazoa > Arthropoda > Insecta > Hymenoptera > Tenthredinidae > Tenthredo > Tenthredo mesomela. The sequence continues at coordinate 31,167,428 of OX031015.1, read as the reverse complement.
CGTCGCATATCCGACGAGTCGAAAAAGTTTCAACGATTTTTTTTTTTTCTCTTTTTATTTTTATTTTTATTTTATTTTATTTTTTTTTTCACAAGGATATTATTTTCACAAATGAATTTTTTTCAACATTATGAAAAAGTTTCATGACTATAATCTACATTCAATTAAAGGTATGTATATAATATGCGCGGATAGAGATGAGGGGTGAATAAAATACAATGGTTTTCACGCGTATGAACTTCCACTGCGTGATTCCATTCCATTTGAATATTTATTACTGCGCCGCGGTGTCGTAGGATGTAATTAATTGTAAGAATTTCAAAATTGACTATTAAACAGCTGCAGGGTCTATAAGATCCTTCTTGATACTTTTTGGACTCATCTGCGATTTTAGTATCTTTTCCCTTTTCGCAATGGATATAACTAAAAATCTGTTACTCTTATAATCTTTTGCGACTATCGATCAAAATACGGTAGTTTTTATATTATATTGTGAACCATAAAACCGAATTTATGGAATGAAACAAAATATCATTTTGGATGGTGAATTTATCAAATGAGATATAGGATGGACTTGACGTATATAGGTAGTAAAATTCTCGACATCGAAACAACTAAAATACGTTTTAGTTAAATTCAGAATAAATTAGGTAGAAAAATTTATTTACCAAAAGATAAAAAAGAGAGAGAGAGAAAAAAAAAAAAAATTGTTTAGTAGACTAAACAGATTCATTTTCTCAAAGTCTAGAGAACGAAGCTATACGCTGTATCTCTTCAGCAGGTATAGCATCGCTTAATCAGACGCGACTTTGAAAGCTTCGCGTATAAAGCTGCACGAGTCGCGCGGCTTTGAAATCGATACGATTTGATGCCTACAGGAGGATATACCTACAGTATTTAGTATTTAGCCGCTAACACAAATTACGTAACATATCTACCTTACGTAATGACGAGACGATTCCAAAAAGTCATCGTTCGTTAAAACGCCTTTTCCCCTGTACTAGTATATCGCGGAATGTTAAATGCGGGTAGGTATAGTGCGGCTCTATACGTAAACATAAAACAAGGCGTAATTTATCCGCGGGATTTCCATCCGCCTATACAACATATATATCGATATAACAATGATACAATTCACAATCGTTCAAAAGTGTGAAGATATAAATGGCCAGCTATCCTGCTATCTCTTATTATACTCTAGTTTTAATATCGGGAATATAAGAACCCTCTGTACGACTCTCGCGAACAGTTTTGTTAAATGTATTTGTTACGCAACGTAAAATAGGTCAGTCTAGTAAAAGAATTAGATGCCGTTCTCGCATTGTCATTATACTTACTCTTATACCTAATTTGTATGAATAATAAATAAAACGATTATAAGGGTTCGCGCAGGTTCTATCTCAACCGAATGTCTCGACTTAGTATAAGGTCCTGTTGGGATCGTACAGGTAATTTCCGCCGCTAATTTCTGCAGATCATGTATTAGGACAATGCGATTTCTCCTTAACCCAGATCTCGTTCTCCGGTGGGGTAGGCCTCCATCCGCTTCTTACATTAATAGATAAATATACTCCGGTGACCTCACGGGGTGGGGGAGGGGGCGCGGACTAAAATCTTTCGGTTATTCGAATCACAAGAATATTTATTCGCTAAAATTTTTTTCTTTTTTTTTTTTTTTTTTCATTTTCCAACAACCAATCGGAGTATCATATAGTGACTAGCGACGGTGGCTCAGGTAGGGATACGACGGAATCCATATTTTCGAGTAACTATTCCGAGGCAGTTAGGCCCCGTTTTTCCCAAAGGGAAGACCAATAAAACAGGCCTAGAGGTCTGAAACGTAACGGAAATAGCAGGGAAAAAGCCTCTGCAATACTCGTGATCGCGTATGGGCCAACGAAATGAGTTGAGCCGGGCAGTGAATTATTGGATTACATATTTATACTGCACCTATACATATATATCTATAATACGGACGTTAATCTATACATTTGGGTCGCGGCTACAGAATAGATTGGACTAAGAGAGAAAACAAGGAAAGATGAAAAGTGTAAAAATAAAAACAGAGGCGCAAGAATAAATTGGCAAGGGGACTAGTCGCGTGTCGCCAAGATTTCTTCTCAGTTTGTGAGAAGTCCTCTTGCGCCGCTGACCCGCTATTCTACCTTAAGGTGCGTGCAGTGCGTGCGTGAGACTATATACGTTCAGGATATATTGAATAAATTTAGTTTATTTATCGATCAGACAAATTATTTTATCGAAAGATCAGCCACTGGGTCCGTAAAGCTGTAAGAAGCTTACGTCGATAATAAAGAGGAGAAATTTATTTGGAATATAGTAGATCGTCTTCACCCTGAATGATGGTCTGATATAAATTTTGATAAGACAATCAGTTGCAATTTTTAAACACAAACAATGAAGTGGAGTAAAAGATGCTGTTGCACTGAACGAAACAGACTAGAACTTAGGTGCAGTTATCTTCAGCTAGATAAAGTTTGAGGTGAATAATGGAAAGCAAGGAACGTGAACGGGCCAGTTATATACCTATAGGGACCAATGAAAACGAATAAATTTGAAAAATCTGGTCACCGGGTGCCCCAGGCGAACGGAGAGAAGAGAAACGGAGAATCTAAACAGTGGAGAAAAGCGAAACGGAAGGTCAATAACTTTAGGACAAAATCTAAGGGAGGTACAGGCCGGAAACAACGGGGTTCCACTTCCCAGGACAGCTCCGGAGGTGTAATGGACGCGATACGAAGTCTTTACTTTTTTTCTCATGTGAGTAAAAAACGTGATTGATCATAGGAGTAGCGTTTAATTAACGTCATAAATCGTTGGTATCCAACACGTTTTTCGCGTATATATATCGACGCGGCTTGGTCTGATAGCAAGAATTACGTGCGACGAATCTGAGCTGATATAAAAACGGAGAAGCTGATCGACTGCGAGGCTGCTGAACATGAGTCGATGCTCGGTGGCTGTTGATATTGACGTGAAAATGAAATTAGGAAATTCCTTACGTCAACGCGTCTATATACTCGCGGGGTGAATGATAAATCTTATCTGTTAAAAAAAAAAAAAACATCCATGAAAATCGAGAACAGCGGTGGTAGTTCTCGCCTGTCGAGCTCAGTAACGTTTGACGGATAAGCGATGTGTGTTGCCGGCAGGGGGAACCGCAGCTGTCATACTTAAGTTCAAAATGCATGTTTCCAGATGATAATTTTTGAACAACTCATTCTGGGGTTCGTTACAGACCTTTGTGATCACAACGAACATTTAGTCATTGACTTATCGTCAAATCGCGCTAAATACCTAATAACTCCCAGACAGCACGGAATATTGCCCAATATTGTAGCAACATTGTAGCAACATTGCAACATTGTAGCAACATTGCAGCAACATTGCAACATTGTAGCAACATTGCAGCAACATTGCAACATTGTAGCAACATTGCAGCAACATTGCAATATTGTAGCAACTTTGTAGCAACATTGCAATATTGGGCAATATTCCGTGTCGTCTGGGCTACAAATTCCATACTCGGAATTAATGAATTTCAGAAATCGTGGTTTCCATTCGATTCGTGACATTTTTTTTCAGAAATATCAAGTCGCCATACACACCTACATATAAGTACGTTGGAACTGATAGAGCTAAAGTTTCCAGTCGTAAAGATCCCCGTAATGTCTATTTGATATTGCTTATATATTGAGTAGATAGATATATATATAGGTATTTCACCGGTGAAAGCAATATTGCAGGTGATGAATTTCGGATATTAAACGACAGCGGTTGAAAGATAAGCAGTTTAATCTCAAAGCCAAGTTTTTGACCCTCTTTTATCGTGGTCCCTCCGCACTGTAAGGGTTGCTTGAGCGGGAACTCACGTCACTCCAGAGGACTCGCCTTGAATATCAAATGGGTTGAAAAGAAATCGTGGTTTAACAATCAGGGTAAAAAAAGTCGAGTGGTATTTTTAAATCAACAAATAACGCCGATCGATTATCTCTTTGTCGCCTTATACTAGTCAAACATGATCAATCATTATCCAAATCAAATTCTGATTAATTATCTCAAATAAAAGATTTTCAGATTATTATTATACCTAAATATCTTCAAGAGTAAAAAATTGTATCATGCAGAATGCATCGAGACTAATTTCTGCTGATGCTTATCTAAAAAGGAGCTGAAGTCATTCATTAAGATAATGGGTCCTGAAGATGCGGGAGGATAAAAAGTTAGCTCGATAAACGAGGTCGAAAGAACCGAAAATAAAAAAACTTCTAATCCCAAGGATGTCGGAAAAAACTGAACTTGAATCTTGACAAAAAAATGAATGATGGTTCAACTGTACTACTGTAGCCAAATCTGAAACTAATTTAGAACGGTTTGACTCATCAAAATGAATTCTGGTACAGGTGAACAGACTCAAAACAGATAGCATTGTCTTCAGACTTCACGGTCTAACCGCGGTTCTGCTATTGATATTTTCAATGACGATCAGCACCCGACAAGCAGTTGGAAATCCCATCGACTGCGACCACACTAGGTAATCTTATTTAATGACCACACGCAAAAAACAGTGCTGTCGAATTTACTCTATGAGCAGTGAATAAATGGACAGCACTTTTTTGCAGTAGAAATTATCACAATTTTAGTATCGGGTACATCAGAGCAAGTGGCATTCAATGTCTATACGATTGAATATGTTACCACAATTGTGATAATTTCTACTGCAAAAAAGTGCTGTCCATATATTTACTGTTCACAGAGTAAATTCGACAGCACTGTTTTTTTTGCGTGCAATCTCACACGTGTGAGGTTTATTTTTACCCAAAGTAACTGATCGATAATATATGTTTGTCTTTTTTTTTTCTTATCGTGATCTCAATGGTCCAGAGAAATTCCTGTCAACGTGTTTAACGCCTTCTGTTGGGTGCACAGCACATATTTCGTAACAGCAGCCATGCTGGGATTGAGTGGAATCAATGTAGCCTACCCTGGCGTTGGACCATCAAGATATCATCATCCCCAAGGCGAGCATCCCAGCGTTGTGAAACACGTCAAATATTACCAATGGGTGGCCTTTACACTTTTCTTTCAGGTATAATGTTATATGATGATGTCAGACGATAGCGCTTATTAACGGTGAAGGAAAGTTTTCCATTTTTACTAATTCACTATGAAAACTGTGACATTATAGCGGTCTCTGGGGGTCTGCTTCTCTCCAACAAATATACGAGGTAAGTTTCAGAGTGTCTCCATTGCTACTAACCAACGACCGTAAGATATCAAGCAGCTTCTACTGTCCGTTGCATTATATGTACAAATTTTATGTCCCTAATTGCACCAAAGTGAGAAATACCCACTCGAATTCAGTGAACTTGATGCACGGAGAAAAATGTTTACTATGTGCTTAGTTGGATATGTGACAACTCCTTTTTGCAGTAGAAATTACCACAATTCTAGTATTTGGTACACTAAACGTAATGGATTCTGATCCGGACGAGTTGGACAATTCTAGAAACTTTTTAATCCAGAGCGCCGATTGGCTGTTTCTAGAATTGTCCAACTCGTCCGGATCAGAATCCATTACGTTTAGTGTACATTGCAGCAGAGTAAATGTTACCATTATTCTTGTCATTTCTACTGCAAAAGAGTAGCTGTCACATATACAACTAAGCACACAGTAGATTCAACAGCACATTTTTCTCCGTGTGATAGACACGAATCTGATGATTGAAATTTAGCATTAGATCGAATGGATCGAATCTCAAAGACTCGGTAAGTGTGCAATTGAGTTTTCTTAGCTAAGTCGAAACCTTTTGAAAGTTTGGATAGAGAGTTTTCAAATTCAAGTTAGTACTTTCAGTATAATTCCATTATCTGTATCTTACATTGTTGTGAGTACTCATTAGGACCCACTGATATGGGATGAAATTGTGAAAAATGCAAAGCCTCAAAATGTAAAGAGGAAATGAATATGGTTGGATTCAATTAGATTGCACTCTTCGACAATGTTCGAATTTTAATACTGACTCTCAGAAATCTTCAATTATTATTGATTGTTGATATGGCTAGACGGAATGTTTCTTGTCCGTCGGTAAAGTTTCTATGATATAAAGTATCATTCATCCTTTTCTGTCAATATATCAAAGTATAGAATTTATTGTTTTATCAGCTCAACGAATCGATGTATTAGAATTTAAGCAACAGGGTATAAAATTCTAACACATTTGAACGATTTTTTCCATCGTTCTGAAACTAAACACCGAGAATAAAATATTGAGCCTCAGTCAGCATTCAGTCAAGAATGCAATAAAAGATCCACTGAGCCGGATCAATCGCTCTTATCGCTTTTCAATTCTGAGGTAAAAAATTTGTTAAATGTGATCGATACATCATCCGTGCTTGAAATGTATAGGTACGTGTCTCTTATAATACGTTAGCCAGATAATTAAGTTATACGAAATATCTTTTTATATCTTATGAAAATAATCTCGAGTATCGCATCATTCATTAGTTTAATTAACTATCTAAACTCCACTTGTACCGAACACTTGGGCGAATAGCGAATCGATCTATGCTTGACTTGTCTTTCAGGACTTCCAGCCTCTTGATCTCTGATTCCTTAAGGTATAATAGCCGCGAGCGTTAACCACCCGGAGAAAAATCGTGGACCTCGGGATTCGGGTAAGCGTGTTCTTGACCACCTTGAATGTCCAGAATGCTTTGATCCTCCTTTGGTAAGGCTCCGCAGAGGTTGTAGTAGACACATTGCTACCATATCAGCGAACATTGTGGAATCCGTGTTGTAGTACTGGCCTTGTTACAATTTTTAAACATATGAGGGAATAACACTAACGCCAACACGTTGCTAACGTTTGGCGAAAGAAATTGTTTATAGGGGGCCTCCGGGATGGAAGGGTAAATGTTTTCGTTACTATAGAGAGTTGCGTTTCCCCAATAGCTACATAAGTGGCCTTGCTCTCAAGGTTCGGGGCTGGGCCTCGGCTGATCGGTCTTTAAAAATAAAATCGATGTCCGATCGATGCAAGCCACACGTCTCTCCGAGGGAGGTTGGTTTAACAAATTGATTCGGCTACTTAGAGATGAAATTTATGATGATCTAGAGGGCTAAGATAGCCCGTATTCGTATACTGAACTGTTATATAACTCGGCTAGCAGATCAGAGTATCAGACGTGCGTCATAGAATTCAGGCGCGAACCTGGGGTCCACAAATAATTGCACTCGTATATAACTACCCTAAATTCTCAACACTAACGAGACACTTTTCGCGGTAGGTATTGATCGACGAATGACCATGGCTCTCTAGACCATTGCATGGCCCTGTTATTCGGAATGAATTTTAAACAATACGCCATGGCCGAGAAATTATTGAGGACACGACATGATTCCGAAATTGATGTGACACCTGTCGCTATCAATTGTCAGTAAACGAATTGTTACTCGGTACTGTAATAACATCATGGGTCTCTGCAGGACGTTATACCCAAGAATTCTCTGCTGTCGTCCAGAAATACATAATTGAATCTATACACAATACGTTCCGTATGGTTTTCAAAGTCCGTTAGACACCTTTAGCTAGTATTTAGGCGTGGGACGATATGTTGCCAGGTATTTACAACCGAGTCGCCAGAAACTTTAAACAATGCGCCATGGTACTGAAATAATTGATGATATTTAGCTGAAATTTTTCGTTTTTTGCCGAACATTTTTATTTCAAATACGACAATGTTGCGACCATTCGCCTTGTCCTTTTTTCTTTCGATACCTACTCAGCTATGTTACATTCGTATATGGGAATTTTGTGTGAATTTTCATTACGAATAGAATTTTAGAATTTTTGCAGAATTTTCATTTTGATCGTTTCGTCTTCTGCACCCTCCAAGAACTCGGAGTTTACAGTATCAAGCGAGATACCCCGCGGAGTGCAGAACGTCAAATCAAGTTCTGTTCTCCCAGCGTGGCTCCTGAGACTAAGAAGAAGAGTAGTGACGATGCCATAGCTGTATACTACATGAGAATATTTTTAGAAATCTTTATAATCGACTGAAAATACACGGGACTAAAATTAAGTCACTATTTGACTTTTCGTATTCACTATGATCTGCAGGCGTTGTTTGGGGACGATGTATGTTTGTATCATTTATCTATATACCAGGGTAACGTCAGCGTAAATCTATTCATCCGACTATAAAAAATGAGAAAAATCTTTAGAGATTTATCGCCAAGCTAAGCCAATCTCACGAATAGTATCTTTCATAACAATCAAGCCACTATATACTCTCAGAAGTGGTACATCACGTTAGAAATATTGAAATTATTATACCTATATTATTATTATGCATGGTAGACAGAAATATATATGTATGTCCTAACGTCGCGTCGGCGAAATACCCCAACGGCATAAATACCGAAAGTGACAAGAGAATTTGTTGCCTTGCGGGTAGGTACCACGGATCATAGCTCTCCTCCAGGGCCTTGGAAAAAAAAAGAAAAAAAAAAAATTAAATTTCCGCTTATTTTTTAGTCTAAACTTTGATTTCACCGCTATGACGTAAGTCCGAGGGCAATATTGCTGCGTATCCAGAAGCCACGCATAACTCCGTTAGCTACCAATAAGTATAAAGATATTACAGAGTAATAAGTTCCAACATTACTCGAACCTGTGTAATATATTATCCTCGTTGCAGATAAGGCTTCTGCACCATAGAGTGTATTTTGAAATGTGTATTTGCGTCCAGCATATTATCTATTTTGTTCAATTTTTATACCCGAATGGAATGCCGTTAGAGATCCGAGATAGGGTGAGTCTGACATATTTTGGCTCCTCTGAAAGACACGTGCTCGAAAATTCACCGGATCTGTTTTTTTGTCCGGGATTATAATGAAATATGGGAAGGATAGTATAAGGGACCAACGATTGTCGCTTGAGGGTTATTGACCGGGTCGAGACACCCGATTTTTAAATTTCCATAGATTTTATAGCGCCATTGATTCTCGCTTGGTGTGCGCTGCTTTGCACCCTTGTCCCCCAGCCTTGCACTTCGCATCGCCTGGCTGTGGCCAGATCGCTACTTGGACCTAATTTTTGATAGTTTGATGATAAGAGCTTTTGCTTGGCTTAGTTTTGAACACGCGGGGCGCGTGGTCCTATATAAAACCTGGCTTTCACGAGTATGCCCGTCCGAGAGCGCGCGCTCGACTTGGACTTTGGGATCCGATCTATTCCTGGAGCCGCTTGCCTCCACCTCTGGTCCTCCGCAGAGGGACCGGGCCGACGAGTGCGTGGCCAGCCAGTCAGTCTGTCGGCTCGCCTTTAGCCGAGAGATTTCCAAAAATCATATCGTCCGTCATTATTACTGCAGAGATTTTTGAAAGTTGCGCTTCGTTACGGTCGGACGGTCTCCTCGTGGTTCCCAGTGCGTGCACCGATTCTTTGTCTCACAATTTTTCAATCAAATGAGGGACCGTAATTATGCTAACACCGTAATCTGAAGAGGATCGAAGTGCGCTTTGACGAAGAGTATTTCATTCGTTTACCAGAAAGGGAATTTACCAAACGTTTTACGGGGTCGAGATAATCGAAGGAAAGCATGCGATGTCTGGCCTGGACCCGACGGAACTCAAGGTGTGCGTTGCAGCGGTCATTTTTGAATCTTCGGTAAAGCGGCTTGGCCGGATATCCTAACAAAAAAAAAAAAAAAAAAATTTTTGAATCTGCAGAAGATCGGATCCATCGAGCGTCGCAAGACAACGAGCGGGGAATCTGAAATATCGACTATTCTATCCGCGACTGTCAGAATTGGTAACGAGAAGATCACTGACTAGACAGGAAACCAGTTGCTTATTGAGTTCGGACTATACCAGTTGTTTTTTTTTTTTTTTTTTTTTTTTATTTTTATTTTATTTTCTCTTTTCTTTCCCCTTTTCACTACTAATTATTATTTATAGTTTTCAACGGCTCTCTGTCCACCTGGCAAGCTAGTTTAGCTTAGAAACAATTTGACGCGCGTTCGATAAACTCTGGGTATTCCGAAGCGTCATGACGCGCCGGTGAGTAAATAAACCAAAACTTGCGCAGGCCTCGCGTTCAATTCCTTGAAAGCTTTGTTCCTCGAAAAAAGCGGGTTTTTCAAAACTCGAGGATCCGGCTGTGCCAGCCAGCTTCCTGCAGGTCGCGTGAATCAGAGCTGGTAGCCTGCTGCCTCTATACAAAATTGTTTACTATTCGTTGATACATTTACGAGAGATCTTGTACGGGCTCTCTCTAACCTTATTTCCAAACGCCAACGCAACTTATTTTATTTCATGTTGTTTTTTTTTTCGTTTTTTTTTTTTTTTACAATTTTATTTTCCGATCAAAATAACACTAGCAAGATTAATTTCCGTTAACCCATGAAAGTTAGGCAGAAATTTGAATTTCTGATTCTATTGGGGTGACGCGAAGACGCGATGCGATGTAAGCCTGCCTCGCGGTTTCCGCTCTATTTCTGTAATTTGTCCTCAAAACATTTCTGTGCGAGGGTACGAGGGTGTATGCCCACTTAGTGTTGGTCACTAACTGCATACGTAGTACGTGGATAAACGAAAATAGCATCGCGAGTAGCGTACAATAGAACAAAATGACAGGGTGACAAGAAACAGTAGCGTTCAGAGTTCGTCTTCCGGGATCAGATCTGGTATTACAGCTTATGTAATTTATGTGAATCATCAAATTGGATTTGCCTCCACGTAACGATAACTTTCAGCATCAGTTCAATCATTTTTTCCATTTTTTCTCTCTCTCTTTATTTCCGTTTCCCCAAGAATTTTTTTATGCTGCCACTTCAACAGTTAATAAAAAAAGAGAGAAAAAAAAAAGAATTCAACTCCGTCTGACGACTCGGGTTTTCATCAGACCGTACCCCGTATACGTTTACTTTAGTTTTGACTTTTTGAAACCCAGGAGACGAAAAGGGTGAGGAAAGAGCTAACCCGAGGAGGTTTTTTTTTCTAGAACCTAAGCAATTTGTCAAGTTGGTGAATTAGTCAAAACAGTTTGAAAAATTGGATACCACGAAAGCCAGACCGCTGTCGGCGAGATCGTTGGCGCCTTTATGAACGTACGTCTCCGATTTTCCAGCTACTTTTTCACATATTTTACAACGAGAAGGATGAATTACTATAAAAGATCCGTCGTTTCGTCGAGAAATCTAGTAAAAATGGAGACAAATAATACGTGATGATTATCTGTCTCTGGTCAGATTATCCGTCTGTATTAATTCGCGTGAATTTCACATCGAGATCGTTTTTGCCTTCACGTAAGCAAAAAATACGGTAATAATAAAGTCCGTGTGTTAAATATATGACGAACTGATCTACATAATAATGTAAATACCAAACGATCGATATAGAAACCTCTAAAAGAATCGTTAAATTTCTTTAAAATAAACCATTTTAAATCATACAACTCGATATGAGAACAATTAAAGTCACCCTAAAACTTTCGAACTACGGCATATCTTCGTCAAGGTGCTTCGTAGCAAGTGCCTCGATAAGCCCACTAGCTACGAAAACTCCTATACTTCTGGTGTCTGATAATAAATCTGAAAGATTCTGCTCGGTAGCAGATACAAGGACACGTTGTGCAGTAACAGGATCATAGTGCATCAAGATGTTGGACATATTTCGTGGGCTGAAAAACCTCATCAAAGTTTCTCACATTCACATCGACTCAGCTGTATTCAGACTCCATTACAGCATCACGGTGATGCTGCTTGTTGCATTTTCGTTGATAGTAACGACCAGACAATACGTCGGTAATCCAATCGACTGTATTCACAGCAAAGACCTTCCCGAGGATGTTCTGAATACTTATTGCTGGATTCACAGCACCTACACGATCACAACGGCGTACAAGAAGAAGGAAGGATCCGAGGTCCCATTCCCAGGAATTGACAACTCCAAATCTTATCCGGAAAGTGAGAAGAAGGTCTACAGGTACTATCAGTGGGTCTGCTTCATGCTCTTCCTTCAGGTAACTTTTATTCGTTCACTGAATTCGTTAATTCTCTATACTTCATTCTCCGTATATGTTGGTTAGATTTTATTTCAACCAAGTACCTACTCTGCTATGCTTTCGTCGGTTGCGTTGGTTAATACTCCCTCGATGATAGCTAGGACGTAAACAAATCGCATTAGATCGGCTCTTCTCGAGAAATTGTGGATGTAAAATGAGGTAGAATAAGTAAAGCCCGCGCGTTTATACTCCTGACAATCGGTTGAACGTAAATCGATCGATGTGGTGAGGCAACGATGTAGTATATACAACCTCTCAAGATTGGTAAAATGATTATAATCGTTTCAAAGTGCAACGTTTAAATTTACCGAGGCACGGAAAAGGTCCGTATTGAATTATGGAAATTCCTCCAATCGGTCCTCCGTAAATTCCTCCGTTATAGCAATTCCTTGAATTTACATTTCCTTTGCGAATTTCCCGTCTCGTTAATTAACCATCGACTCCTTTCATCTCCAGTACTCGGTAAGTCGTACGATTTTCTGATCAGTCCCAATCGTCGGTCTGAATTCTCCAAGTATATTCACTTACATGTGTAGGTAGATACATTATATAATATATATATATATATATATATGTGTGTGTGTGTGTGTGTGTGTGTGCGTTTCTATCACAGCTGAATTGATTAACGAGGTACTGGCGCCATTATCGAAGTGGAGTGGTTCGTATATTGGTCGAATTTCTTGCCACAGGGTTCAGATTAACAAAGTTATGCAGCAAAGGAGGTCCTAATCGCTTTCAGAAACTGAGTTCGTATCAGACTAGCGGGAGAGAAGACCGCATCTATCCGATCTCATCAGATTTACCACCCAGAATCTCCTTTCAGTTTTCATCTTCACGAGAGGACAAAATATTTCCGAACCGATAATAATTACTGCGTGGTCTACCGTTCCTCGTTAGAGCTTTCATTATGCTGGTATAAGGCTGCGGCGTTTATATCTCCACTATACCAATGTCTGTCTTATCATATAAAATTATTCTGTTTATTGCAAGGCGAGATGGCTAAAGTTATATCGAAGCATGTTCTGGATAGTAGAAAGGCTGTCTTTCCACTATACGGAGATAATTGTACAATAGAATATATGTAACGGTCATGAAATATGTGCGAAACCAGGGTGGTAGTGAGGTTTGCGGTCACGCGGCTTATATCGGCTTATAACCAGACTAGTTCATTGCCAAGAAGGAAACCCTAAGCATACATTTTTTTTCTTTCAACTGCTACCCCTCTCGAGAGTTTTATGATTCCTAAGTTGTGTTACGTGTGTATCAATAATCATCAAGGATACCGTTGTTAATTGCCAAGGTGACAGACACGGCTTTACGACTGCACATTCTCGATTACCTTCATATCCATAGTTCAATTAAAGCAGCTCCCTGACATAGCTGTCAAAGTTCCTAACCGTAGGACGTCAAGGGGAGAAAAAAAAAAAAAAAAAAAAAGTCGAGTTGTAGGTTCAGACGAAGTTTTAGCTCTGAGAAGTTTGATCATCCCTCCGTGTAGAAGGCGATTCGGAACCGAATACACCTAGTTCGTTGCGGAGATTACCTTGGAATAACGTATTTTGGCAAACTGGAAATCGGGGTTGGAACTATACGTATAGGTAGGTACTAAGAGAAGTTTTCCGGCCAAGGCCGTAGCTTTACCTCGAATCTTCGGATGTGCTTTTCCAACAATAGTTTGACAATGACCCGAATATCTCGTCTTCGCTGTTCTCTGTGTTCACCAGGTGTCATCGTGCCCTTTAATTTTCTGTATTTTTGCATCATCGCCACCTACTACTTACGACTACTAAAGCGACCGTATACACGTGTCTCCGAGCACCGGAAGCCGACGATTGATGCGCGGGCGTCGACGGTGGTCCGCACTTAAAGAAAAATAAATAAATAAACTTAGGATATATACTATAAATAAATTTAGAATATATATCTAGTCGATTAATGAATGTTAAATAATTGAACTGAACTGTTATTAAATAAATAAACTTTTTGGTATAATCTAATTGGATTATATGAGCGACGACCCAGAAAGCCATAATTCTACGATATACTGCTAATTAGGAAGCTCATTAAAGCTCCGCGTGACTGGCGGCGGAAGGTTCTCAAAGTGTCCGAGCTTTACTTTATGTACAGTAATTAAAGCGGACACACCACGGGATGAGCTTTTGCGAACAGAAATCGGAAATGAAATTTATTATATATATAAATATAAATATATATATATATATATATCTTCGCACCGTGACGCCTGAGGCAGGCGTCTAAAGACGAGCGAAACCCAATTCCAGAAAACTTGGCAATGTAAGATCGCGGTGGCTTCAGGGCGTAAAATACAATTACACGCGTGACAAAGCACCTACACATTTGCGGGATGTAAATTCCCTGCAAAACAGCTTGCCACACTAGATCCGCTTTAATAAACGAAGCTTAATACTTCCGGTTCAGTCGTTCACAACCTCACCATATACCTTTGTCGCTCTTCAACTCACGTATACCGCTACTATACTTGATCCTGGCGGTGTCCGACCAGGCACGCTCCTTTTCTACTTGACTCTTCAACGGCTGACCACAGGTCATCTATCACTACTATTTTAAGGAATATACCCAATATAGGTAACGTGCGCAAGAGCTGGGGCAGCTTATCCTTCACAATTTTACCTTTCCCTACCCAAACTTCACCCTCGGCACTAACCTTTCTCAATATTTAGGGTTCAGCACTAAATTATACCTGTTTTAAATTGGTCCACGGAATATTTGAATTATTTTTCATTCACTAGAGATTAACGATTTGATCGCGTAATTGGTTTTGAAAGGAGCGTCCTCGAACTGGCCGTCATTCCATCGTAAAATACTTAAGTTTCTAGGTATTTCAATGTAATTCCAAGGGCGCAAATATAGATATGGATTATCGATCCGTACCGCAGTGTCGGCTGTAAATATAATATTAAAATAGTCTTCTGGAAAGTATAGTGATCGGTTCTTTTTTACAATAGAATAAATTCTGCAGGTGTATAACTTTTTTTTTTCAACATTTTCACGGATGAATAATCAGTCACGATCGTTATTTCGTAGGTGCAATGGAATAAGAAAATTTGAACGAAATTTGAAAAAATTCTATCCGCTAAAGAATGACCAAGTTGATGTGAAATGCCCCATATTATACGTATTCATATGTAGGAATGAAAATTGCAGCATTGATAGAGACATGCTACGAGCGTTTGAAGTCTCCTTCTTACATCTTAAGCATCGTTGATCAATGGCTTATACCAAACAGTTTTCATACAGTATAACTTGGCATAACTTAGAAATTTTCTGGCTCAAAGACTTTTGATAAGCTGCATAACGCCCGGTGAAACGTAACGATCAAAATTAGCCGATTTCAACGGCCATCATCCATCAAAGAGATTATCAAGGCAGCAATACGTCACAAAATATTAGTTAACATTCATAACTGGTTAAAGGCGTGCAGGATGAAAGACAGATCCTCTTAGAGAATACAAAAATAATACTCATTATGCAAGATTCGTAACTACCGATGACAATACTTCAAGTATTAGTGTCACAGTTGTTATATGGAGGGATTTGCTGCATATAAGAGATAACCTTTCGGTTGTGCTTTAATTTGAAAATCACTTTTACACAGGAATTAGATCATAAAGGAAGCATGATTCCGTGACGAGGAATGTCCGCCGTTTCCTCTCTCCGCACATTCTATCGTTATGAATCGGCTTTGAATAGTTCAGATGATCCAACATACATACTTTATCTGCGAATGTGTTTTCTCTCTATTTTAACCCGAAGACACGAAAGCTCGACATATCCCTCTATGCCTCAGAGAGTGTTCTTGGTACATGATGTAATATTGATGCGAAGGAAGCTTTAGAGCTGAAATCAGAGGGAAAGGAGTCACTAACAGCTGTCGTCAATTAATAGCGACGAAAGATGAAGATTTGCCTTACGGTTATACGAATTTCTGAATCATCCCTATGGAACGCCTTGAATCATTCACAAGCCACTGCGGTCGTACCAGCTACGCACACCCTGAGGCCTAAAGTGTTTCTACGCGGGGGACAAAAAAAATGTAATAAATTTATTACGTTTTCGAAGTCCTACGACTAGGCCGCACGTACGTACCCTGAGGTACGTGGGCGAATCGAAACGAGATCGCTTGCGGCTTGAGAAAACTATGCAGCGTCATGTCAGAGACGGATAGAATTATTGATAGTACTCAAAGAGAGTATGAGAGTTGAATAAATCATGCATTACAAGAATTCTTAATACAACGAATATATTTATATGACGCTTCGTTAACGCGGTTTTTAGTTTACTACTACCTACAATTTCAGTAAATTAGACGCAGTTGCGCTTGAACGTAATTACCGATCATCGATCAATCGGTAAAGTTGTGCCTTTTGTTATATACTATTGTCTATATGAACAGAATGAGGTAAAATTAACGAATGAATAATAAATAACAGCCAAGCATTGATATAGTGACCTACTGTTCGTTCATTCGATCCGCACACACTTACAATAACGTATCATCGTATCACCCGCGTTCAAAGTCCATTATCGATGCTCTCGAAAAGAATTAGCTAATCTTTGCATCTAAGGCCTCCGAGAAAAGCACTCCCCAATCATATAATCCGTACATAAACCAATGTACATACGTATACATATTTACTCACACAGGTCGATCGTACTGGGATACCTTTTACATGCTTGACTTAAATCTATTAGGAGATACATTTCCTAAGATTGATTTCACCTCTCGCACGTAGGGAGGTGTGTCCCGAATGTAATCCCGAAACCGTTGCACATTTCGTACAGTTTCTCATACAAATTGGCTAAAAAATCATACATTCACCTTCATCCATTGATCGTTAGAAAAAGCAATCAAGAATGCGATGATTGGGTATGTTTGAAGTTTGGCATAAAACCTTCTTAATCCATTTCTCCTCAGGCGGTTCTTTTCATATCAAGCTCAGAATCTTTGATCCATTTTTCTCCCACCCAACTCATAGCAGGGTTCTTAATTTCCTGACCATCACGGCCGCAACTGGCGCACCTAGTTGGTGTTTAATCTCACCCCGGTTAGCACCCGTTTACAAGCTTGGACGAGGGCAAGTCTTGGGTGGAGATAATGTAAGTTCTGTATTCCGTGTAAGTCGGCATAGTCTCGTAGTAGTCGTAGTCGAGGCCAAGGGACTAAGGGAGGCTAAAGGGGGGCTAAGGGAGGCCAAGAGAGGCCTAAGGAGGCCCCTCAAGTATCTCCTCAGTCTTCTAACAGCTTGGCACTGTGTTCCACGTGTTTAGTCCGTCCTAAGATTATCTTCCTTAGTTTGCCTCTTCCCCAGTACTTTTTCCAGTTTATTTTCTATTTGCGTCCGAATCGGAATATCCAGAATTCACGGGGCGGTTTTACCTGCAGTTGTCAGCACAATCTGCGAAACCTTTGTGGGATATTAATTGCTTCGAGAAATTGGAATCCGCAACTGCTTTGGCAGCGGTGAGAACAACAGAGAAGGCACAAAAGAGAAAGCGCTCAATCCATATAGTTTTCGGAATTTGGAGTCAGACTTGTCAATATCGGGATTCGATAAGCTCCGACTTTCGTAAGAATAATAGTGAAAGTTCAAAGATGCGTGTGTGAAAATGTTAATAAGAAGGATAAAATTGCGCGTCTACAGTCTACCATTAAACCTAATTCTGGATCGAAATAAAGAATTATTACCTTCAGTGATAAATGTGGTACTGATACCCGGCTGGATCGACACTTCCTAAAGTCAGGGTGCCCGAGGAACCTCTATGTCACCGAGGTTCAACATTGCGAGTCATTCTTGCAAGAAAACATTGAAGCGACTCAAGCCCCTGTGGAAAAGACTCGAAAGAGCATGCCGATTATGTTGAAAATGATCGATATCTTCGGCTCGATAAGATCGTTGTTTAAAGTACAAAGAGTCTCCGAAGATACGCTTATATTTCGACTTCATTATCGGGCCACTGTGGCTCTTTTATTAGCTGGTTGCTTGACCTTGGCGTGTAAAAGTCTATCTGGATCACCAATTCATTGTGAAGCCGCTGGTTCCGTCGACAAGATAGTCTTGGAGACCTTTTGCTGGTTACATACCACCTACAGTATGGTGCACGCGTTCAACATGAGTTTGGGCCAGGCAGTTCCTTATCCGGGTGTTTTCAACAGTAAAACAGTCATCCATGGTCACGCTCCACAGCCCCTGGTCAAACAGCACAAATACTATCAGTGGGTCATCTTTGCGCTACTTTTGCAAGTAAGCTTTTATCTACCTTCGAATAGCGAAATAAATAAAATTCGTGGTGAAAATTTGGTGCAGAAATTGTGGTGCATACAAATTTCGATCTCGTTATCAGTTTGAAGGAGAGTAGACACCCAAATCCTCTGTAGCATAATATGTCGATTGAAATGTAAATTGGTAATCCTGTGTCACGAGCTGTTGGCACATGTGCTGTGACGTAACAGGTAATTACAACGTTCGTTGGTAATCGAAAATGAATCGGTTTTATGTTGCGTAGGTTGAGGCGAGGGTGAAAATTGTATTATTGTCTACTCGTGAGTGAGCTTTTCTCTGTCCTTCGCATCTACTAGAAATTCATCGAGCGTAAAAATTAAAATTTTGCACTGCTCTTTCCAGTGCAAATGGTTTGAGGACTCAAATCCTCATAGCCCATTTGGCTTAACATGGCTCGTATCTGCTTCCATCACCCCCTCGTCCATAGAGTTTCATAATATTCAGGTTTTACACTGCAAGGGATAGAATTGATGAAAGACAGTACACAACTTTTGACATGAAATGTGCATGCTCTTGCTTTCGTTGATGCGAAACCTAAGCGGAATGCATCCTTAATTGAACCACTGAACCCTCTTGAACGCTGCAAGCTCTGGTAAACGCTATTAAGTAAAACTAGATACACGTATATGTTTTTACCCAGCGGAAAAGTTCGAACGCGCGATACCTTCGTATATCTATCCATCTGAACGCTTACAATCAATGAATCAATAGAATTAATGGGAGGTGGAAGGAGATAACTGGACACAGTGATATTATGAAAGAAGCTCCTATTATTCAAGCTATAAAGCGTGGAATTCGTATCATAGCACACTTCTTCCTCGCAAGTCCTGTACCGCTGTACCCTAGGCATAGAGAAAAATCAACGAACCAAAAATAACAAGAAAAGCTTCATGGCATGCACTAATTCCGTCAAGAGTTACATTAAAATTATTCTTAGAAACATAATAATTTAATAACCCGCAAAGTGGAAATAATAGTACCTCCATGCATACTCTAATGGGATCCTAAAGCATACCCTCTGTTTTATGTAAGTTTAGTTGATACGTGCAAAATCCACTAGGCTCGTGTGATTAAAGTAAGGCAGCTAGTATAACCGGTGTCAGATACGGATGTGGGGGACGAAACTGAAAGAGTTGGAGTTTCGCCAAGAAGTTTATGATATGGAAAAACTACAGCCCCATTCCTAGGCGAACGAGCAATGAATATGTCTTTTGTTGGTGACATGTAAACGTAGGCGCATTGACACCAGTACTAAAATGTCACAAGCATAATATGGAACCTAATGATCAAGACATGTCGCAGTTTATTGCACAACTTTTGGATTTTGTAAACTTAATCAATAAAAAAATGTAGTAACGAGTAATCTGCAGGAACTTACGGAGAGGTAACTTTCACCTCTTTTATTATTTTTTTATTTTTACAGGCTATACTTTTCTACACACCACGATGGTTGTGGAAAGGATGGGAAGGTGGCAAGATTCACGCGCTTATGATGGATCTGGACATTGGCATTTGTTCAGAAGTCGAGAAGAAACAGAAGAAGAAACTTCTGCTAGATTATTTGTGGGAAAACCTGAGGTACCACAACTGGTGGGCGTATAGGTACTACCTCTGTGAGGTTTTGGCCCTCATTAACGTCATTGGTAAATAACTTATTCCACGGAGTTCACGCACGCACGCACGAAACCAAGAATTATTTTAATTTATTATTGCTAGTCTGACATGAGATGGTTACCGAATGAATTGTCGGTCCCATCTTTAAAGACATACGTCCACATAGATATGTGTATACATAGAAATATAGGTACATATGTTTATCACTTGACTAGTAGGTGGGCCATAACGATATAAGCTGATTTTATTCGTTTCATATACGTAAAAAGGAAGATCGGTAAATGAATGGACTATTTATAACGATTTGGCAAGCTTACAACTGGCAACATCACAGTGATCTTAGAACCGGCTATTAGAACAATGTACCTCTGTGATCTTTAAACGTTTTCTACGACCTCGAGTTTGCTCTTTGACTCGTGCCGGTCAGAGGTGCCGCCCCTCATCATTCCGACACGTATTCTGGTCCATTCCGAAAATTTAGAGGGCGTCAAGCTAGCTTCTGAAATACTTTGCGCGATGATATTAAATGAAATGGTTAAGCCATCAGCCAGGTATTTTATTATTCTTTTTCTTCACACAGGTCAAATGTTTCTGATGAATCGATTTTTTGACGGAGCATTCCTGACATTTGGAATCGACGTTCTCAGGTTCCTCGAGTCCGATCAAGAGGACCGCGTCGATCCAATGATATTCGTCTTTCCGCGGATGACAAAGTGCACTTTTTACAAATACGGAGTTAGCGGTGAGGTAGAGAGGCACGACGCCGTCTGTATATTACCGTTGAACGTCGTCAACGAGAAGATCTACGTCTTCCTCTGGTTTTGGTTCCTACTTCTCGGTGCTTTAAGCTTCATGACCGTCGTATACAGGGTAAGTGATCTCAGATTTCATTTCCACATTCCGCAATAGTATCTCAAGAGCACACCGATCTTGGCGGTCCTGGGGGGGCTTTAAATATTCACGTGACTCGTGGGAAACCGAACTTACGTCAGGCACTACGGTATACCGGAAGTACCGATGACAGTAGTTGACGTCACCATATAAGCACATCCAAAAAAATCAAGACTCGATATCATGAGATCATCGTAAACATTTTTCTTAGAAAAAAAAAAAAAAAAATCTCTTTTCCTTCCATCAGATCGTGATAATATTCTCACCAAGAATGAGGGTCTACTTGTTGAGACTGAGATTTCGCCTGGTGAGAAGAGAAGCTGTGGAGACTATAGTCCGACGAAGTAAAATGGGGGACTGGTTCCTGCTCTATATGTTAGGGGAAAATCTAGACACCGTAATCTACAGAGATGTCATGCACGATTTGGCCAACAAGCTAGCATCAAGGCATCATCACAGTGTCCCTGGCGTTAAAGGCGAACTTCAGGAGGCGTAGCAAAGAGTCGTAAGTCCTGATCCACAGATTGCCTTGAAATGATTTTTTTTTTTTTTTTTTCTTTTTGGTTTTCAAAAATTTCAAACGTTGAGCACTCAACGTTTGATAAATTGAATGGGGAATAAGCGCTACACTACACGTGACGTGATTTTACTGGAGTAGTTTCGGGTTTGAGAAGATCGGGGTAGGGGGTTCCTATTTGGAGCGCGGCAAGCATGCAGTCTTAAAATATTCCTCTATTGCCCGATAGACAGATAGGAACGGGCACCGGCACTGTGGCGACGGTGCGATAGAGTCTCGTTACCCTGCGGCCCCTAGAGTCTGTTTTATAAACTATGTGTCGGAGCCGGTGTTCCGTTTTCGTATAGGTTTCTGGATAAATAGTTGTTTCGCTCATCCGACGAAGAGCGTGTTCTAAATTTAATCAACCTGCAGTTACGTGCCTCGAGATCTATCCTAGTATTTATATATATTTTTATTAACGTTCGAATGAAATTTACTGTCCTGGAACAAAAAAAAAAAAAAAAAAATCAAAAAAAATCAAAAAATAAGTTATCGGTCTCATATACAAGCTCAGCTTTAATTCTTGTCGTTCCAAATTCTACCTCAACGACAGATCGCTTTGATGTTCTAACAATAGTCGGATAGACGTCCGACAACGACATCGCATCGCTAAAACCGCGGCGAGCTTCCGGCACATCTTTTAGTGCGCTGACGTGGCGTTAACAAATAATGTATGCACTAAAGTTATAGGCGAGTTAAGTTGTTTAAAATTTATTATACGATGCTGTTAAGGACCCAAATATTGCATAGACAGCTTACTGCCTTCTGGAATCACTCTGATACCTTTGAACGTCGCACCAATTCACTCACTGGTAAACTGGTTAAATCTTTTGCGCGGTCAGTCGATCCAACAGGGAATATTCGTTATGTTTTAAAGTCCGAGTAGCAGGCGCGATCTACCGATCGTTATTACAGTGAGCCGAATTAATTCAACTCGCTTACTACACGCCAGCGTACGTTTGTTGTTTCAGGCCCGCCATGGGGGCCTTTACCTTACGATTTGCCTCGTATAACAACGCTGCTTATGTTTTACTTAACGCACACGTAACAAATGGCGAAAACTTGAAACACCGTTACCGACACGGACCGACGAGTGCCGTGGAATAACGCGCTTTATACACCTATAGTATGCCTATAAGGTGGATGCACGAGTTGCTAAATAACTCAAACTGTTAGATACACCGGCGTGTAGTCATTATGCGGGAATAATTATAGACTCATAATGATCATGGGGTGATGATGATCACGATGATGAAGACATTAATGCGCTAACAAAGGAAACTATTAATAATAATACTATGTGGTCATAACTTTTGATAGAATTATCTATGGACTAGTTATACCTCATTAAGCATAAAAAAAAAAAACACAACAAGAAATCAGAATTTCATAATTCAAAAAGCAGATATAGTGCAACTAGCGTTTGATTCCTTATAATATCGTACAAAATCAAATCATCATGTCATCGGATCGTGTCAATTAGCGCAGCTGGCGAAACGGTTTTGTGGGATACAAAAATGCGCTAGTTTGAAATTTAACAAAGATCTGTATTAATCCTAGGAACGGGTATTTCTCAACAACTATTCAGTTTTGTAGAAATATGTCAATGACCCATGTATATTATATCAGATCGTTAGTCTTTTGGAGTAAAATCACATAAATTTCACAATTTTTGGACCTTCTCCACTCGCAGTTGTAATTTTACAAATTTTATTCCTCGAATATTTTGGAAAACAAACTTCCATTATAGATATGCACGGAAGACAATGAGCAGCTGGATATAGGACAACATTTTTTTGCAGTAGAAATGACAACAATTTTATTGTGGTAACATTTACTTATTAGGACATTGAAATTTACTTGCTCCTATGTACCAAATACTAGAATTGTGGTAATTTCTACTACAAAAAAAGTGTTGTCTTATATGTAGCTGCTCAACATAGTAAATTCAGCAACATTTTTTTTTCCGTGCATGGTTACACGAAGTTTCTTGATTCAAAAATTTGATGTAAAAACTTAATAGCAGAAATTTAAGCAGCGGTTATGATCGAAGTCACTTTGGGTCATCATGTTTGCATTAGACTTTAAATTTCACCTAATTATTTTAAATGGGTGGTTATTGCACACACCGATGTATGCGGGTCGTGGTCCTTAAAAAATACCTAATTTTTTTCGAGGAGCATGTATCCTTTTGGAGTAGGTACATATAATACGTCGTATCTGATGAAAAATAAAAATAAAAATAAAAAAGAAAAGAATTATTCACGAGTTCTGCGAAACTTTCGAACTGGACATAGCCTTAACCGTCCAGTTCGAATGCGTGACAATAGATCGCGACACTCATTGCAGGTATCGATTGCTTCGTATCACCGACACGCTTCGGTTAAATTAAATTATAATTACATATGCCGATACGTATCTGTAGTCAACGTTTTTATTTTACCATATACCTACAACAACATACGTGTATAGTTTTCCTTGGCTCTTGCCATTTGGCACAACGTATCTTTCCCAAAAAATTTGATTTTGTCTAATTACATAATTATAGAGCGCCACACCATTGGTTAGTGTGATTAAATTTTGAGAATGGCTTTACCGCATCAGCACCTTTTTTTTTTTTTTTCTTCTTTCTTTCTACATACAGACCAAAGTGAGAAAGCCTCTGAATATATATTATCGTACTTGACTATAATGGTTGCTGTATTTGCGCAGAAAGTCGATAACGTTGGTTCCTTTTAGGTTTAGCAAAAAAAAAAAAAAAAAAAAAAAAAAAAAAAAATTACTAAAAAGGATATCGATTTACATACTGACGTAGGTGACATATACTGTATACGGTTTAACAACCATGGGTATGAAATTACGAATTCTGACAATGACCTCGATCACGTCCAGCTCAAGTATCTAATTTTAATTTGTTTTTAATTTTGTTTTTAATTTTTTTTAATTTACTTATTACAGAACGAATTTCATGAAAAATATTTTCAAAGCTTATTAATCCCGCTGTGAATCACAATCTATAATAAAAAAATCGTCATCCTCATGGTGTATAAAGACGAATAATTTTGTTTTTCAGCACCAGTATAGCGCGAACGCGCCTGCATCATGGATCTCGAAGCTAAAAACCTCTTTAACCAAACCAAAGGAGTTTCATTATTTATTTATTTATAAATCTTATACCACCTTCGTATATTAGGCTATATATCAAATAAATCTATCTGCATATCGGTACGTGGTGTAATAATATATACACCTACGTATAGAACGAAATAAATATTATATGCGTTTTAGTCCATCCAATATATATAATATGGATAGTCGATGCAGATTTTAATTGCATAAATTATTATTTATAATTATATTATAGTATCTCATTTATACTACTACCATAATATTAATATTATATAACATTACCTGGGTATTCTCGATATTGTAACGATCATTTATATTGTTACCCTTCTTCTCATTATTATTATTATTATTATTATTTATTATTTTTACTATCCTCCCCATTGTTATTACAATCATTGCTATTAATTAATTATCACCATATTATTATTGTTATTATTATTATTATTATTATTATTATTATTATTATTATTATTATTTATATGAAGTTTAAACTTAAAAAAGACGTGTTTTGTACGAGTGATAGTTAATTAGAAGTATATAGTTACAGAAAGAGAGAGAAAAAGAAAAATATATAGAAAACAATTGGTGAGAAAAGAAGAACAAGGAATGAAAAAAAAATAAAAATAAAAATTAATAAATGAATAGAAAATAAAAAATGAAGAAACAATAAGCGAGTAATAATTTACGAAAACTTCAGCTGATATAATTTAATATTAATATCTATTATATAGTTAATAATAAAAATAAATAAAAATAAATGAAAAAAAAAAAAAAAAAAAAACAAAAAAAAAAAAAAGACAACTGCCACGATTGCGCGTGATTCGAAGAGTGTAAATCTATTTTTAAACGGTACGGAGGACCAAGGTAATAAATTTCGATGAACATTCTTGCCTCTCGCGTTAAAGCTGCATAATAAAGGCTCGTTTAAATAAATAAAACTGCAATTGCCACGTTTATAGTTCAATATATTATATATATAATTATTAGGCATAGAATAACACGCAGTCTTATAACTGCACCATGCAGGTCTGACAGAAAATTGTATATGACTACAAATCGGTTATAGATATATAAATATGATGAACAAAATTTGTGAGCTATACAAGAGAAAAAAAAAAAAAAAAAAAAGGTTCAAAATTAACACCTATATATAAATAAAATATATCTCATCATCGAAATAAGTATACGTGTAGATCGAATGAATGAAACGAATGTGTAAAAATAAACGATTTTCAATATAAAACTTAATTTGTATTAATTCATTATTATGGGATCCTTGGAATGGGCGTGGCTTTGAAATTTGAGCCTTGTTTGAATAGTTCTATTTTCGTCACTAGTTGGCGTATCGAGGTTCTAAGCCCTCTCATTGGTTACTGTAGCCTTGTTAGAACAGTTCGATTTTCTGCCACTAGTTGGCGTATCGAGGTTCTATAAGGTTCCCAATATTTACAAACCAATTGTACGTTTTGGGTTTTGGCACAAATTCACTTTTTTTACCCCGAATTCTACCCTAATATCTAGCAATCGCATTTGATCAGATTAGCTGCGTATGTGAGTAAGAAATATTTTATAAATTCAAAATTTCCTCAGATATCACGTATATTATGACCGTGAAAGTATACCTAATCGTTGCCCCGATTTAAATTTCACAGGCAATCTTTAGATCCGAAAATCCAGGTCTTTAATATTGCGTGCGGTTATCGTTAAAATTTTATTCTGTTTTATATATGATATTTAGTTTTTTCCTCTTATTTCTCGCGTCATATCGCTACAAGACTTTAAACGTTAATATCTTCGCGAGAAAGGGTTGTTTATATACATTTTTTAATGATCTGACGTCAATCTGCTATGGATTATGATGCGGGATATAATAAAAACGACTTTTCAAGCCTCGAGTGGTACCTTATCCTAAAAAAAAAAAAAAAAAGACTCGCTATTTTGTACAGCCTGCGCTCTTATAGCTAATATAAAATTATATTCATGGAAACTAGTCATTCACATCATGTCTGAGTATAGAATTGGCTTATTGTAGTTCAGCCATCGACCATTGCTCTTGATCCATAAATTTTTCGGGACGAATTGCTAGCTCGTTGAAATAGATATACGCGAATTAGAAATTCGAATTAATGGTATATATCCTTGGTATTTTTTTTATGGGCATGAAGATTGAAGGGAGAGCAGAGATCTCTGATTGTTAGGGTAAAATCGTGTGTCTTACCAAAAGCCATTTGCGGTTTTGTAGGTACGATCAGTAGTATAGGATGAAGCTAATAAATTATAGATATATAGCTGTATACCGTGACTATTTGAAATCCAAACAAAGTGTATATTTCTGGAATTTTGTCGACAATATCTGTCAAACCAATCATAGTTCAGAAGAGCAACATATCGTGCCAAGGCTAAGCGGGAAGTCGAGAAATGCGCAACCCTCGCATTAAAATTAGCTGTTAAATCGTTTGAAAGCGTTTTGCTCGGGGCCTGGTGCCAAAACATACAAAACCCCGTAACCACTCAGCAGTATCAACCTCACAACGCGGTGTAACAATGGAACCAAAACAATCAGAGAAATAAAACGAGTCGAAGAATTCAGGAAGGATATATTGAGCTTGCGGACGCTTGACCGAATCTCTCTGCGAAGGACACCGTATGAGTCTTTTCAACCACTTTAAAATACGGAACGAAAATACGAACTTTCTGAGTCCATTGATTTCAAAAGGAAGTAGATTTCTCCTTTCAAAAAGCACCGAGAAAAATCGATGCGAGAATTAAAGCCGAGGACATAATATCCGGGAAGAAGTGATCCCCGAAGGACACCGCAGATTTTTGAGTTTGTGCTAACTGCTTATCGAAATACCGTTTGAACCTGGAGCTTAGGTCTTTGAGATCTGTAATCCTTACTCTTGCACAGTTGTGTTACTTCATTCATCTCAGGTTCTGATCAGACTCGTTCCTTTTAAGTTATAACGTTACGTAAGAGTTTGAGAGTCCACATTCTTAAAGTTGACGTTATTATGTATCCGAGGCCGCATTGAATAGAGCCGTATTTGCTTGGATTTATTTCGCTCATCTAACATTTTTTTTTTTATATATCTGATTGAAATCCGATTGAATATCATTACTATCGAACGACTGGATGGAGGATGAAGCCTGCAGGATGGAATATTATTTATAAATTGTAATGATTTTAATTACGTTAGACGCGTCATTAAGTTATAAATTAATGACTTTAATTGAAGAAAAATATTTATTCTGTTCATCCGTAACTCATCAGGTTAGTCTAGACACATAACACCACCTGCATACACTCACGTATATGGTTTGGTACCAGGAGGTATGTGTAGGTTGCGAAAGCAATCCAATTCTGGTATATCGGTTTTCAATTCTCATTTCCCAACGGTATTTCAAATGAGAATTTCTTTCTCGGGGGGTGGTATAGGTATGCAGGTGAGTATCCTACGCTGACAATTATATACTGGAACTCTGGTTGATGTCATTTCGAAAATTGTTGATGTACCAACGGTGCAGCGAAAATTCGAATTAAGAAGTAAAAGTAGAGAAAAATATTCAAACACTGCACTCAGAAAAAGGTCTTGTTGACACAACCAAAATTTGGTTATTATACGGTCAAAGAAATTTTTTTGTTCAGTCAACTAAAATTTTGTTGGGCCAACCAAAATTTTTGTTGATACTACTAAATTTCTTGTTGGCACAACAAAATTTTGGTTGGCCCAACAAAAAAATTTCTTTGACCGTATAATAACCAAATTTTGGTTGTTTTAACAAGACCTTTTTCTCAGTGTGTATCGATGAGAACGGTGAAAAATTATTGTTTCGTTTTAAAGAACGGACATTATACTGACCATCGAACGTCGACGAGACGTTGGTAAATTGCAAAGGGCGTTCACAGGCCCCGGGGGCTCCGAGGAGGCCCAGACTATATCGAGTCTTCTGTATTCCTTGAAAACATCATGACGTGGTTCAACGCTCTTCTTCGGTTCGTTACTATTCAGAATTTCCTGGTATTTTCAGGTAAAGATATACACAGCGATCGCGCCAATCTCTTGAAAAGAAATTCGTCCATGAAGGGCGATGGAAGGCTCCCAGCACTTCCGACCACAGACTTAATTAACTGTTACCAAAATTACCAGATTAGCAACTATTTCATTCCCACGCCTGGTATACAATTACCATTAGTTTCGCTCGCCAGTGGTCAATTCAATGCTTATCCTACCACTCTTGTACCCTTAGATAGATCAGCTTCGCCTCTGGATCACGGTGACCTAGGTGTGGCTCCAAAAGTAATTGTAAGCAAATCCAATGTAGTTGTCGGTATCGCAATGGCAATAATATTATTTTTTATGCACACATTGGAATTAACTCTGTTAATGCAGGTCGTTATCCGGCCAGCTACGTTTTATGTCTCATCATTATCACTCAATCATGATCAAGTTGCGTAGGTACTCACCGACGGATGTACCTACTCGGTGAATTTCAACCATTTGTCTGATTCATTACCATCGATTAGTCGCCCGAATGGGCGCGTCGATGCAAAGCCAGAATTCATATATCAACATTGAAATTTGAAAGCTTATTCTGGATATCTCATCAATCTACTTATTATAGTATTGATAATGCTCATCATGGATTTTTGCATTTATTAGATTTGTGCTCGTGTTAATTTCCTTTTTTTTTTTCATCTCTAACCCATCAGCGGCCACTCTCAACTTCTGTACATCGTAGTACCTATAGTATAGAAATCTTTTTCTCCTGGTCTGCAGTGTAAAGAAATAGATATGTGTTTAGCGGTGTTATTCTTCCGGTATTCTTTGCTTAACGGACTAAAAGATTGTATAAAAAGTAAAATAAGAACTGCGAGGGTGAATAAATTAGGTACCTATACGTATTTTTGCCAAACCAACAAAAAAAAAAAAAAAAAATTTCAAAAGAATAAAGTTAAGATAGACAGAAAGCGGTAAAAAAAAAATTAAACGCGAAAAACAGGATGCTTCCTCTGATGGCTTTAGGCACATTTTTTAACGCACGTTAGCTGTGAAATTCATGTACCTACCAAGTAACTTCGAATTCTGATCTACTACAGACGCTTTGATCTTATTTACAGATGATTGCTAACGGTTATTTTTTTTTTAATCGTAAACGAATAGGTTGATATATGGTATATTTTGTCTCTCTATTTTTAGAACCGGAAGTTTAATATCAAAGCTATAGCAATAGGGAATGTATTATTCAAAGGAGAAATTTTTATTGACCTGGAGTATGTCATCGATCAATTTTACGAATACTACCTACATCCATCCATCGAATGAAGTTCATTTTCGATCTAAAAAAATGAAAAAATAAGCTGCAACAAAAAGAGTTTGTCAAATTCCATATTGGGTTAGATAAAGTATCAAAAATTTGTATTTTCACCCAATAGAGGCTCGTGCCATGAGAAAATCTATAATCCACACTGAGAAAAAGTTCTTGTTGAAACAGCCAAAATTTGGTTATTATACGGTCAAAGAAATTTTTTCGTTGAGCCAACCAAAATTTTGTTGTGCCACCAAGAAATTTAGTAGTATCAACAAAAATTTTAGTTGGCCCAACAACATTTTGGTTGACTGAACAAAAAAATTTCTTTGACCGTATAATAACCAAATTTTGGTTGTGTCAACAAGACCTTTTTCTGAGTGCAGGCATCGATTGTTCTCGATGCTCCAGTATAAGAATCGATGGCTAACAAATTCGAACTTTTGTGTGATCATAACAAAATTTGGAAATTCTTTCAGGACACATCAACTCTCCAAAAATATTCCTGCCTAAAAATTTAATATGACCAACGAGGGAAATGGATCAATTCATCGTTATATTAGAGAATCTGTGATTTCCTCGATTCTGCTAATCATTTAGATACAAATACGCAAATTTCAACTTAAGACAATCATTCTTTTGCAAAATCTTTCATTTTTTTCACATCTGATTTTGACTCTCGCTCCCTGGATCCGCGCCTGAGCTAACCGGTAGTAGAGTTTAAGATGCGCATTGCTCTCGAGAAGGAATCTCGCAGGATCGAGTGGAAGGCGTTCGCGTGGCCCACGGCGAGCTGACGCGCCGAGGTTACTGCCCGGGCGCGAACACTGGGCACCCGACGCGGCGCGCACCCATCGCCCACGGACGCTATATCCCGGACAACGTGTTCATGGTCGGAGCCACGGAGAAGCGAGCGTTGGCGATGACCAGCGTATGACCATGTGCGAAATCGCATAGTTTTGTCTTTCTTCATACCGCCAATTTGTTTATCAAGTTGTCTCTTTCCGTCACTTCGATACTCCTATAAGCGAGTCTTTTAAATTAAACGCGGGTAATAAGACTGAGGCTCGCAATTTCTGTATTCAACCGCTTTCTAGAAGATATGAATACCTTATTACACCCGTATAATAAATGAAAGTTATTTTACCCCAAAAAAAAAATACGCGGAACAACCGCAAATTAAATATTTATATAAAATTGCATCAAGGATTTTATGTACAGAAATTTTTATACCGCTGAATTTTTATTAACAATCGTTTCCAATGGCCGAATAATTATTCTCGCGTCTCCTTATTATATATATATACGTACAAATAAATAAAAACGAAAAAAAAAACGTCGTATGAGTCTCAGGTGTTAATCAGCATTTACTCCCACTGCAGTAACTTAATTGTCCTATTTTCAGAGACTTTCTTTTTTACGTGAAGGCTGATCAACGTCATATTGTATTCTGACCATTGAGCTTGGACATTGACTAATAATAAATCTCCAGATGCGAGTAAATTGGTTCCAGAATCATGAAACATTGGGGGTAGAAAGTAGGAAAAAAACGATTACAAACGTAGGTATTGGAATTCTTTGATTACCTCGTACAAATTTTTTTTTTTAGTTTCATACCAAACTCAAACTCTGCGTAAACTATTATATTCGATGAAATTTGTTTAGTTAAAAGTTAATGATATTATACCTACCTGCTGAATGCTGATACGTCGATTGATGCATGTAGAATTTTTTATCGATCTAAACTGTAATAAAAACTACATTTTGGTAAGTAGGTATATTCAATAGTCCCAGCTATAACGTATGTTGTACCTATACTAGAAAAATATCAGCCTATACGTTCAGCTAGTGTAATCAGATCCACAGATTTCTCAGTTACATAAATATCGGGCGTATGGTATAGCATAAAAGACCGGTAAAATAAAATTTGAAAAAAATGAACAGTACCCACAACCCGAGTTGCTCTTTGAATGAACAAAAAGAAAAAAAGAAAAAAAAAAAAAAAAAAAACTCATCAGTGCGCCAACTATAGACGTTCAAAGATGTTTCGCCTCAAGGTCTTTAGCTCTGAACGGAGAAAGTGCTAAGGCATCGGCGTCTCGCCTCTTGAAGATGCGATGGTGCAGTGAAACAAGACGATATGTAGTAGTACTGGTCATCTTGGTTTGCTTGTTTGCTATATCCCTGATGTTGACCCTTGCCTGGTCGAATATTTGATTCAAATTAATCATGCATGCATTTTTGTGTGTCTCATATCCTTTTCTTTTATGATTCGTTGTAATTGTGCGACATGTACCTTGCCGCATATATTATAATACCGAAAAAAAAAAAAAAATCCGTCTCATATTATGGCTATATCTACATGCTAGTTAATCTGGTATTCTCCACGAAACTTTCTAAATCCTTAGTAGAATGGTCGCATCCGAATACGACAGTCGCATACAAATGTAATAAAATTTTTCCCTACGGTTCTAAGACCCTTTCGAATTTCCTTATCTGATTATTTCACATACCTCTATTTGGTGACCAAAAATATTCTCGTTTATATATATATCTAGGGTGAATGAATAAATAACATATCCTTAAAGCTCGATGCATGCACGCGTGTGGGAGATACAAATGCAGTTCGTCTTTGGTATAGCCATTAAACGTTCGAGTTGCCTTTTAATTACCTTCTATTAGCTCTGGATCGAATGGGTTTACCTCACGCAATTGCGAAACGAGTTAAGGTAAATCGAGTCCATATGGTGAGGCTTGGTAGGTAGGTATAGACCCGCGGTTGCAGCGTCGGCAGGGTATAGAAGGAGCTCGCGTGGGCGCCCAAGGCCTCCGAACCCGAAGTACGAGTCGCCATTTACGGGCCGGCAGCGGACTCAGAAAGAAAAAAGATTAAAAAAATAGAGAGAAAAAGAAAAGGAAAGAGAAAGAGAGAGAGAGAGAGAGAGAGAGAGAGAGAGAGAGAGAGAGAGTGTTGGTCAGGGGGCGCCGCGAAGAGATGGCCGTATGGACCCTGAGGGTATGCTGAAGCTGAGGTAAAGCGAAAAATAAAAGCAAGAAACTATATACTCAAAAGAGTAAAATGTGAAGAAAAAAAAAGAAAAAAAAAAATGAACCTTTCGATGAAACAGGTCCTCCTCCATCGCTCCATCCTCGATGTACCGATTCAATTAAAGGCAATGCGTATACATGCATCGATGTAATGCTGCCCAACGTACTTTGGGATAATGCGCTAACGCGCAATGAACAACCTGCTTATATACCGCGCGATTACGTGAATTGTACACATCGTGGACGTATACGAGACAAACCATTTAACTCAGAATGTCGAAATCTTAGGAAAATCTATTTCAAAGTTCGTTCGTACACACGAGCTATAGAATATAGATGAGAGTGAGGCTAAACCGGGTACCATTATATTCCTGGTTACGGTACTAAGCATATTGGTTGGCTACTGTGCTACAAAGTTCTGTCCAACAGCTGACGTGACACATTATTTGGCAGATGGTAACAGCTGGAAATTTTTTCTTATTTTTTTATGTATGTACCTATGTAAACCAATTTTAAGACTAGTTTTTAAGATGTTTCTCCGAAACGTTGCTACGATTTACCGTTTAATCAAGTTTCAAGGTCTGCATGCCATCATATGTAAGGTTTTTCAAGTTTCTGTTAAACGGCGAGGTTTTCTTACATACTGACGTAATTAACGACGAGATACAATTACGAAGGATTATTCTTCTGCGTCTATAAGACATACTACTCAATTATATACAAAATAATTATAGAGGTAAATGCGCAATAAAAGATATAGCTGATTCATTTAAATAGTGAAACTCAGCTGGGGCGGAAGCGATATACCTAAGAGAGAAGAAAGCTGGGTGACAGGTGCAACGAGAGGAGGCGAAGGAGTTATTAGATGATCCCTCAGAGCGTGACCTTTCTCACCTGTGCTATGCCGTGACCCCTGATAAATACCCGAAATTTACTCACTACAATTCAGGTATAGCTTAAGCTAGCGTGTTACGGAACAATATATTATACGGGATACATTCTGCTACAGGGAAGCTGGCTCACCGGATGCGAATCTCAATCAGAAGAGTAATGCGATCACAGAGGTATAGCTAGTAGAAGAAGGATTTCGTAATCGCGTATATAATGTTATTTTATTAAAATTTTATTGCTGTTATAGATTCAGAGTAACAATTTAAAAAAATTCATCGATATGGAATGAGAAAGTGAGAAAGGGATCAAGGCTCAGGAATTAGTGATTAATTAGGTACCTGATTGAAAAGAACCTTTGTGGATAATGTGCAACATTTTTACACAGAAAAAAAAGGTTAACTTGAGCCAAGAAAATTATTCTTGATTCAAGATAATTTTGCGGTCCAAAAATGAAGACCGAAATTTTCACGGATCAAATCAAAATTTTTCTCGAACCAAGAAAATTTTTGATTTGATCCGAGAAAATTTCGGTCTTCATTTTTGGACCGCAAAATTGTCTTGGATCAAGTTACCCTTTCTTTCTGTGTACATACATCGAGGAAAATGCCTGTTTGCAATGCATGTGTTTGTGTTTTTTTGTTTTCTTTTTTTTTGGTACGACTTTTCGTAATCGAATTTGGAAAAGAAGTATAATTAACGTTTTCTTCTACTTTCGAAAAAGTGTGTACAGGTTTTTATGGATATGTGGCTGAAGAGACTAAAATGTTGGCACAAAATCGATTATAGACTGACGCCGCTGTGCCGAGAAGCATTTCCACCTTCGTACACTTTCGGTTTATAATAATAATAATGACACGGTCGTGTTTTCAGATGAAAAGGCACACTGTTTTTTCGACAAATATTTTAGTCATCCAGAAACTCTCATTATTTATACTCTCATTGAAATCTCTTATTGAAAAAAAAAACAAAAAAAAAAGAATTAAATCACAGATCGTGAAGGTAATGATGTAAAGACGTAGATGGGACGGGTGAGAATTCTGTACGTAGGAAAGGGCAAACAACTTGACTTCTAAGGTTTGCTCGACTAATAATAAAGTGGCTGGATGAAAGATGGGTGTAAGTCGCGGATAGTATACAGCACGCTTCAGAAGTTAAATAGAATAACGTCATGAAGCTTGAACAGTTGCAAAAGTTTGGAATAATTTTCTGAACCCATATTCTTGACTAAAAAAAAAAAAGAGAAAAAAAAAAAGAAAGAAAAAAGAATCAAAAATAAATTAGTTATTCGACTTACGCCCTTTTCCAAATCTCATATCGCGTCTCTAATGCCATAAAGGCATACGCTGTATATAGATGCTACCTAAGAGCCATAAACCCGAGAAAAAAAGTTCCATGTATGGTCATGAATGATCATGTATAAAAGTATATATGATTATATATGATAGGACATGCTCATACTCGATCATATCTGTTCGGATATGAATTTTGACCTGATATGATCATGTCTAATCACCTGCGTCATATATGATCATACATGGGCATATATGACGTTACGAGCTCATACATGATCATGTGCGGTCATTTCAGTTAGTAACCTGGCTGTAATAATCAGACTTGTCGTTCCTACAAAGTCACATTACTTCTACTTTTAAATGCTCATTTAGCTTATATAATGTGCTCAGATATATTCACAAATGCTCAGACATGTTCGGATATGTTCAGAAATGCTCATATCTGATCTTACATGCCCATACATCTTCATGTGATCTTTGATATGCTCATATATGCTCCCACATGCTCATGTATGTTCAGATCAGGACAAATTTCATACCTGATCATGTATGGAAGTTCATATATGGCCATATCTGATCATATATGGAACTTTTTTTCCCGGGAAGGCATATAAATTTTTTTATTCGCCCAATCGTTTCAGAATAACTTGAAATGAATTTTCTAAAAAAAAAAAAAAAATAAAAAAACTAATGCCAAAAAGGCATATCTTTTGGGACATAGGCCTTTTTGGCATTAGGAAAACTGATTTTTTTTTTTTTTTTTACTTTCTATGCGTTTTTCATGTTTTCAAAGCGATAGGCGAAGTTTGAAAAAACTATATGCCTTTTTAGCATTAGTATGCCATAAAGGCCTATAACGAAGATATGCCTTTATGGCATTAGGGACGCGATATAGAATTTTCAGATTTTTTTTTTTTTTTTTCATGTTTCACGCATACTTAAGTATTTCATCGCTTTTCTCAATTAAATCGCAACTACAGCGTCTTCCGCCTTTTCTCTTTCCTTCACTTTCATTTTTTCTCTTTTCCTTTCCTTATTTTTTATTTTTTATTTTTTTTTTGTTTTTGTTTAAAATCGTGATGCTGATTCAGATGAAAATTCTTATCGTAAGCGACGTATATTTATTTATCAAGGAAAGTATTTTCGCACGAATGAAATGCCCGAGTTCGTACGGTAGTTCCGAAACGAGTTGCCTTGATGGAATTGCAGTTTGTCTTGACGTGCTGCGCTCGGTCAGTTAATATGGGTATAACGAGGAATGAGATTCTCGAATAAATGAACCTCGCACTGATAGCTCGAAGCACGCGGTAAGTAATATGTACAAGACATCGAGAGCGATGTTCTCCGATTAGATTTTACTTTCCATTCTTGTGACGTAGAGCTGTGACTTAGCAAATATCAAATCCTACAAACCGCAGAATAGATACAAGCTTTCGCGGAAAAGATTATTATTCGTTTCGATTCATCTGCAATGCAGTTATAGAAAATCGATTCACTTCAATAATATGAACGAATTTAATAAAACGATTTATATTTGCGAAGGGTGACTTTCCGTCATAATAAATAAGAAAAAAAAAAAAAAAAAAGAAAAGGAAAAGAGGATAAATTTAGAGAAAGATCAAGTGTTTGCACAAAGCTAAAAATTGTCAACAAATTATCAGGACTTAGCCACAGCTACGTATATAATAAAATTGAACACGTAGCATTTGAACTTTAAAACGAGTAGGTGGTCCCCATTTGCTACTCTACCCACACGAGCCACTGTCCAAGATACGGCAGGTATCCTTGCAGGGTGGGTTGCAAGCTCCGAGCATTAACGTGCAGATATATATTAACATAATAAAATAATTGGCTATAATTTCACCTGAGCAGAATTCGTATCGCATTGATATACATATAACCGAATCACTCATTCGTAGATTAGTCACGATTATAATTCGCGGGAGTATAATGATTGTACACTCAGAAAAATAACAACCAAAATTTGGTTATTATGTGCACAATCACATTTTTTGTTCAGTCAATCAAATTTTTTGTTTAGGCAACCAAAAATTTC
Source organism: Tenthredo mesomela (assembly GCA_943736025.1). Lineage (NCBI taxonomy): Eukaryota > Metazoa > Arthropoda > Insecta > Hymenoptera > Tenthredinidae > Tenthredo > Tenthredo mesomela. Next base: position 31,130,229 of record OX031015.1, on the reverse strand, counting down.
GTTGAGACAACCAAAATTTTGTTGGGACAACCAAAATTTTGGCTATTCCAACAAAATTTTTGATTGACTGAACAAAAAATTTGATTGTGCATATTATAATAACCCAAATTTTGGTATTGTGTCAACAAGACTTTTTTCTAAGTGTATAGCATAAATCGTACTCTCTTAATCTGAATCAGCCGAAAACTACTGACATCAGTCGATAGTAGCTGGTTTACAGTCAAAAGTATGCAGCTGATTCAAACAGCTGCATACTTTTGACTGTAAACCAGCTACTATCGACTGATGTCAGTAGTTTTCGGCTGATTCAGATTAAGAGAGTACAAAGAAAAAAAAAGGTTAACTTGAGCCAAGAAAATTATTCTTGATTCAAGATAATTTTGCGGTCCAAAAATGAAGACCGAAATTTTTTCGTGTCAAATCAAAATTTTGACTCGAACCAAGAAAATTTGAAAAATTGGACAATTTTTCGGTCCAAAAATGAAGACCGAAATTTTGATTTGATACGAGAAAATTTCGGTCTTCATTTTTGGACCGAAAAATTATCTTTAATCAAGTCAAAATTTTCCTTCTGTGTAGCTGAATGAGAAATGATGATTGATAAATGAAAAGTGAATCGAAAATCAAACTCGTATATACCTATATAAATGGAAAGTGTGGGTGAATATATAATTATAAGCGAGAGAGTATTACAACCGTGTAGTAAAAGAGAGTGATGGAGAAATGTATATAGGAGAGAGAGAGAGAGTAGGTAGTATATGATGAGAAAGAGATCGCGTTATAGTATAAGAAATAAGATCCGATCTTTCTTGTTGTTAATAACGGGCAAGTTTTTTGATATTAAAAATTATAGAGAAAATTTTATTCTTGTCGAGGTATACATAGGTATAATATAGCAAACATATAAGAGAGTCGTGTTTAAAGAATAGAAAGAGAAAGAGAAGGAGAGGAAGTAACTAAGCTGTAAAGGACAGAGACACTTAACCACTCCAGGATGAGGTGGGGGATTCGACTACTCCACTCCAGCGGTGAGGGAAACGCGGGGAAGTTTGGATCGGCAGCCTGCAGTTGCCGTCAGCCTCGCCTCCCAGTGAGCCAAGTTAGTCGCGAGGCCGCCTTGCCGATTCGATTTATATTCGATTTTATTTACAAAACGATATCAACAACGGTGTGTGTGATTTTCTTATTCAACTATTATAATAATTTACCCCGAAGCTGCAGATTATTCCTTATCTATAACATATCTGGATCATGTAATTTTTTTTCTTCTTCTTCTTCTTCTTTCTGTTTTTTTTTTATTTTTTTTTATTTTCACGCTTTGTCTCTAACCATATAAGTGCGTTTTCTCTATAATCATACGGTAAAACCCGAAGAGACATAATATATGAATATTAAAAATATTAAAAATAAATAAAAAATTAGGGTATTATAATAGTGTGATTTATGTGTGAGCGCGAGTGTCTGTGCCCGAGGCCCTCGAGGAGACCGAGACGCTTGGGTAAGACTATTTCTCTGGATGCTGCACACCGAGCGTTGGGACATTGCGTACCTATGATCGCGAGATGGCCGATGGAATTACACATCGAAGTCTCCTTCGATATAATATATCTATAAGTCCATGTCGGATCTCATATGCGTCATCAACGTAAATAAATATCTGGTTATACCGCAGAGATGAGATTAAAAAAAACAAAAAAAAACAAAAAAAAAAAAACAGACAATATTATACATTCGCGGTAAGAATTGAAGCCGCGGCCTTCGCTGTCAAATGTCGTTTAAATATCGCGACAAACTCGTCTCACCTCGGTGAAAAATTGTTATTCTTATTCTTATTCTTATCTGTGACTATATGACTGTATAAAGAAATTCATCGCGTTTTACGCAAATACGATAATTGCCTATATACGTCGTAGTAAGTGCGAGCGCGCGGGAGTCAGATAGTGTACGTTAATGTTTAATGGGTATACTATATATTTTAATAGACTATTGGGAAGATGATTTTTCTATTTATAAACCGATCAGGGCCGCGGTGAAAAATCAGGTTCTAAAGTCCAACGCAACGGTCCGTTCCATCTGCGATATAGTGAAACTGCGATGATAGATTGTTTAGAATGTGTTAGAAAGTCAGAATATATAATTACCGCGATTTTTCATCATGCACGGTTTAAAAAGTCTATACGATTTTAAAAATGAAATACCTAAACCATCGATTTTTATCGATTTTATAAAACAAAGATACTATATATATGATCCCGGATTCTTCTTAGATTAACACAATCCGCCATGTTGGTTCTCGCTCGAAATGACGTCATTGGTACAGCCTGTTCTGTTCCTCGTCCGTTCGCCACACGCTGATCTAACTCCGGGCTATACAATATGTACGGAACCTTTGTATAGCTGTATTAAACGTATATATATAATATACATATATACGCGTATTTATGTGCATATACATATATATATATATATATATTGGCTTGTAATATATTCATCCGTAGTATATATTGCCGGCAACACACACACACGAGTAATACCTATGTGTGTGTTCGTATCAACAGATATATAGGCGGTAGTGTACCTTACGTATCTATAGCATGCGGCACAGGGTACCGAGCAGTGAAAGTTAGCCTTTGCGTAACAATATCGACTTCGGCCAGTCTTATTTGACAGTGTCGTATAAATATGGACATACGTATACAACATGAATATATCGTATGGACAGAAATGAAAAACTCATGTAGGCGTTTTTTTTTTTTTTTTCTTCTTATACTTGTATAACGTAGAAAGCATATATATATATATGGTATAGTACATATAAGTAGATGAATTATGATGTATGATACTGTGGATCAAAATCACTGTGGATCCAAAGCGTAGAAAAAAAAAAAAAAAAAAAAACACATACAATTCCGATTACTTAACGATACGATGTGGAGACTGCATCGGTTATTAGATGGGAGATTGTTAATAGTATATTATGTGGCATGCAGCCCGTAAACCAAGTGTTTTTCGGCGAGATATTAGAGTCAAAAACGGTTTACGGGTGCGTCTCATACTGTATTTTTTTCGAAATAGGCATATAAAGTCACTTTGACGCCTGTTGAGATTCACTAGACGAAGAGTGAGGTTATGGTGCGATCTGTCGCGCACTTCGAACCGCGCATCGAAACTACCGTATAAAGACTTGATACGGCAGCTTTGGAATGCGCACTTCGAACTGCGCATCCAGACTGCTGTATAAATACTTTATAGGGCAGTTCTGAAGTCAACCGTATAAAGTGACACTTTGTAGATCGAAAACAGGCGTCAAAAAGTGACTTTTCAATGCCTATGCCGAAAAAATGATATTAGCTATTAGGTCAGAACGATAAGCGCGGGAAATTTAAACGTCTACGTCTTCGATGATGAATATATTTTCGTTTATCTCGCGTTAATTGGGATTTTATATCGAAGTGAAAAAAAAATAAAGTTTTCTGGGTCAATTTACTAACGAATCGTTAATCGGTTTCCGTGAAAAAATTACAAAAATATATATACACGATTGAATACCAAAAAGATTAAAATAATCTTTCCATTAATGAGAGCTATCCTCTATTCCTCCCACTTCATCACGTTCGTTCCCGCAGTGGCCGCGGATCTTCGTGTTCGCAATCAACGCTCTGCGAAGGCTTCGTGCTCTGTTCTGCGACGCAACGGTACCTGAAGCCTCGGCTATTGCGGCAGGTTACACTCGAGTGCGGAGGAACAACCAAGCGAAGCTCACAATCCTTAGGAAACAACATTAGAAATTCCCCGTTTTTCTTTTTTTTTTTGCGTACCTATATGCGTTTCAGAATGCCGTAAAATTGAACTGGAGGCATTGGTGTAGTAGTACTTGTATACAGTACGTTTTGAAATGACTTTGGAATGTGTTGATTATTTCATAGAATGCGGGGTGGGGCAGGGCGCCCGGACACTTGTCACAATGTTGACTCACGCCGAGGTGCGGCTTATGGAATGATCTGTGAGCCGCAAACCTAGCCGATTGGTTTCGAGTCATTGATGCGTGTAGCTAAAAATTTGAGCATTACCAGCTATATAGAACCAGCGAAGGTTACTGCGTTTTCGCTCAGGCATGCCAATAAAATATTGAACGTGATGCTCGGACATGAAACAGCCGCGGTCACGTATTACTCGTTAAATTATTCGACTTGGAATACTCCATTACTCTTGTGTAAACAAGGCTTTCGGATGGTCGAAGAATTTCAATGAAACTCTCTCTCTCTACATATTATATAGAAAAAACGGAAGGGTAGAAGAAAATTAAAGAAGATTTTCTACGACAGCTACGACGCGAGCACCTGCAAACAGTTTTCTTTTACCCATGGGTATATCATCAATGCGGGGAATAGAAATATGGTAGACCCTACGGTAAACATTACGGATATAAGATGTAAATGATAATGGAATAACATTTGTTGGAGACAGCAGTAGGTCCTTGTTTAAAAAATTGAAAAAAAAAAAAAAAAAAAAAAAAAAACTCATCAGACTTTAATATTCGTTGATAATAAAACGGGCTGTCGACGCTATGGGTTACGTGGTGCATAATTAGTTTTCTTTCCGAACCGGAAATGGTGAAGGCCGTCTGCAGTCGATGGACATATGGATTGTCTAGCCTAGGTTCCATCTATGTGAGAAAAAGTATGATTCCTGATAGTCAGGAATTCCCACGACCGTCTTAGTCACTGATCAAACAAACAGCTGGTTTACGTAATGGTTCTAAAACAAACGGGTTTCCTATTCCCTCGTATTTCCCAGCTTATTTAATATGTTCATTTAGTAGGAAATCGGCAGAGTTTAAACACTTTGTTAAAACGTTTGAAATTTGATCACCCATCAGTTACTGATCCATAAAGTCGAACGATGATCATGAAAAATATGTAACATATATTAATAACCATATATGACCATAACACGAACTCACGCCTCATACACTATGCATATATAAAATTGCGAATAACGTTTTTCCTTTTTTTGTAATTATTTCACAGAACTCAAAGCCATGCGACGACCATGAGGCACTAGTTACCTGGAACAAGATAATATGGCTCATCGTTACTCAAAAAAGGTGATGAAATAATGTACATACGTCATTAAAAATAATTCAATAACCGATACCATAGTTTGGTTGTGAATCGAATAATTCTGCAGAAGTCTTGTTGTACGATATCGTATTTATAGAGTAATTTTTTTTTTTTTTTTTCCTTTTTTTTATTTCTTACAATGGTATAACGTAACGGCGCCTCGTGCAGTGGACCATAGAGCGGGACGACTAGTTTAAGTTTAGTGAGAATTTTCTGTGCCCGAAGTTTAAATGAAGTAAAAAAAAAAAAAAAATGTAAAAATATTCATGTATTAGGTACGAGTTAACCGTTTCTTTAGCTATCGTCAAGTTTTGAACTTAGATATATGAATTGAATTTCGGCTTAATTTATTTCCTGTTCTTTTTCATTGTCAAGTTAAATTCCTATTCTTTATAATTATGTAGTGGGTACCTACCTACCTAAGCAATCTCTCTGTATGAAGTTAATATCTTTGGGAAACGGAACGCGCTTCCTTTATTATACCTCCAAAGGGAAATCCCAAGGGATATATAATACTACGCCTAAGTGAATGCATTGTTTCAAAGTTGGCAGACACACTCGAAAGTCGTCGGGCACGACCCGTTTCTTACACAACGTCTCAGCCTTGCTCTAGATACTCGACTGACTGCAGGCTATAACGTTCATGTTTGGCGCGCTTCGATGTAGCAGAAATCTAAACTTCGTATACCTACCTAATACCTACACACATCGTGCTATTCAGTATTCGATACCTCAGTAGTACAAAGCGTCAAACGAATCGACAAACAGTTCATCACTCAGAAAAAAGTCTCGTTGACACAACCAAAATTTGGGTTATTATATGCACAATCACATTTTTTGTTCAGTCAACCAAAAATTTTGTTTTAATAGCCAAAATTTTGGTTGTCCCAACAAAATTTGGTATTCTCAACAAAATTTTGGCTATCCCAACGAAATTTTTGGTTGCCTGAACAAAAAATGTGATTGTGCATATAATAACCAAATTTTGGTTGTTATTTTTCTGAGTGCAGTAACAATATGTATATAATTAAAATCGTAGTATAAACTGAAATGAAATTTTAAATCAAACCACCGTTAAAAACCTGCACATCTAAGCATCGTGATTCTACGAAATATTATTCCATTCTATAATATCAACCTTAAATTAATATCAAAATCATCATACAATATTCTATAGCAGCCGTGAAGATCTCTGACATTTCAATTGATGTCTGCCCACTTTTATTTCCTTTTTTTGGTCAAGTCTGACATCATCGCTATGGGACCAGTTCCAACATAGACACACTCTGACAGTTATAATCACATATGTATATATCATACAGGTATAAGAGGCTGTGTGAGATCCAAGTACCGCGAATAAATAATTTAGAGGCCGTATCCCGTTATCGATGGAAAAAAATAAAAATACTATACGCCATACCATCCGCAGCACATTTCGCTTTGGAAAATTTAGCATGTTAGAGATATTATTCGGTTTTCAAGATCGGTTTTTAAAATTTGGTCAAAAAATCTGTCTGCGAGATCCGATTACGTATTATATGCAGCTGTATTTGCTCCAGGCGAGAAGAGCCATGGAATGTCTGGTTGTATATTTGTGGTATAACCGGAATTCTTGAAGGTCGGAGGTATTTTGTATAGAAAAAGACCCTAGAAATTTCGCGACGAGTTACTAGGGTCAAGGTCAGTCAACTATACTCTCGTACCTAACATTGATCACCAGTCACCACGTCGAGCTCCATCGAGAGCACCCTTTGTGCTAAATCATCTAACGAAACGCGAGAAGGTATATCTCACCCCAACTATAGTTCCTAATGGTCTAAATGAACGGACAAAAAGATCGACCAATTCGTATAACGTCGCAAGTTTCATGCGTATAAGAAGAAGAAATTTTTCTTCGCCGTGTAGGTACGCGAAGGATGATACGAATTCTTTTTTTCCCCGTTATATAATAATAAAAAAAAAAAAAAAAAAAAAAAAAAAAAAAGGTGCAGGATAGAAAGATAGAAGGGAGTTTTGCGACACAAGAGCGACACTCTTCGACGTATGAGAGATCGTCGAGACGAGAAGAGCATATATAGGCGTCGGTGTAGGTAGTTATAGGTATGGCAAAAGGATGTGGGCGAACAAAAGAAAACGGAGCGAGATTCCAGCTGAGAGTGGAATTTCATGGATTTTCTTTGAAGAACACTTCTCGACACAACATCAAGTAATACAGAGATACCTGAAGATTTTGATCACAGCAATTGAGAATCGTTTATTATTCCTTTGTGAAATACGATATTTAGACAAATTGTTTCTGCTCCGCGTATGACTTGGCACATTACGAAATTTCAGATACCCAAATTTAATGTGAGGGTCTCTTCGATCGTTTCTGAATAAAATTCACGATACTCTGTTTTTCGATGTGCTTCTTGCCATTTACGCTCTGTAGCTATTAATTTTGAAAAAAAAACAAAAAATTGATTGGGTCCAGGCTGCGGAATCGATTGCTCAAACCAGTCACCCACGGCAAGCCTTGAAAACAAGGACGTTGAATTTTAGTCACGCTAATAATATATTAACACACTTTACATCGGTAGGGTTTGAATTTTTTTCGGAGGTCCCATGCCTTTGAAGCACCAACATATATTATAGTACAGGAATTCGTCTAAGTACCTGTAGCAAAAAAGCATCAGTTTATACCAACAAAGTCCTCGACGTCGTCGCCGTTAGACCGTTGATATACGTGGCCTTGATTAACGTTTTTGCGGACATTTGGCGTCGATAGATTCCCTCCATTTCACAATAAAGTTTACTCTGGTTTATTTGGAAATTGGTATACGGTGAGAATTTTGCTTCTCCTTTGTCGGCACATACCTAAGTATTTTAATCAGCAGAGCAAGACACAGACGACTTGCACACTGCGCGACGCATCGTCCTTGAGCCGTTTATAAATACGCGAAGTGATTGGGCATTCTGAATATTGCTGTCAGTGAAAGTAACTTCCAAGTACCATGTATGATGAAACCTACAGGCACTGGTCCATATTTGGGCCTTGTCTAACGGATTTTATTTCATCGATCGATCCGCGGTTTGATAAATATACTTAACGTAGAATGACGAACTCTATAAACGATGCAGAACTGGTCTGCTGCACTATGTAAATTATTAGCGCATTTTTAAAACGGTACAACTTTCTCTCGAACCTGTACGAAAAAATCTTATTTTTATCGTTGACACCTTGGCGGTCAAACGCATGACTTTATTATTTCGGCCGAAAATAGAAAAACAGGTTATTATCCAATAAACATTAAGGAACTTTTGCGATCCCGGATAAATACTACGAGTATGAATCAACGTCTTAATAAATTATTGATGTTTGTCTTTCGCAGATGACGCGGCTCCTGCTGATCCCCGTGTTCGGGGCATTACTCACGCAGGTGTTTGCTCAGAGCAACTATGCTTCCCAGGGAAACAGCATCGAGTACCAACCAGGACTACCGCCTGGCACCATTCTCGACGGCAAAGTTACAAAGCTGGACGATATACCTTCAGCAATCTTCCTGAATCGCACAAAGGCTTTCCTAAACTGCGGACAGGGTAGTATGCAAATAGAACTGAGATTTCAGGAAGCTTTCTATGGCGTTGCCTATGCTGACTTTGATCGTAACAGTGCCTGTATGGTCAGAGGAAATGGCGCTAATTCGAGCAGATTGGAATTACCACTCAAAGGTGCATAGATATAACTATAGTTACATGATTGGGGTATTCGTACATAATTACAAGGACACGTTTGATCATGCGTTATTTTTTCTACAGGATGTGGTACGAGACAGGATCCCCAACGTGTTTTCACCAATAACATCGTGGTGCGCTTTCATCCAGGACTCGAGATGGAAGGTGACGAGGTTATTACCATTGTCTGCAGATATCCTCCTCCAATAGTAGTATCGCCACCGTCGCTACTTCCTTTTGTGTAAGTTAATATCGCTTGCATTTTTCACCTTGAACAGTGAATTTTTATGACGATTTTCCTCCTGATTTCAGCGCGCCGGACATCAACTCTCCTTCAGTTCTCGAGGCACCACTTAAGGGATTTCAAATTCTTCTGATCATCTGTGCGATCTTATTCCTCACACTTTTACTTCTTGGATTAGGCTGCTCGTACATGTGCCTGAAGCGGAGGAACGTACGCGTTATTCATCGTCATCCATTCAGCACCGGATCTGGATCTGAAATCACAAAAATGTCGAATTCCTCGCTGAGCAATTTATCGATGATTGAAGGTCTCAAGATCCCAAGAGTACAGGCGTTCCATCCCACTGCAGCATCGTCCTCCGGAAGCGAGGCGACCCTCATCATTGACCCCTCTGACACTCTTCCGAGCGACTATCCAAGCGAAAGCCACTCGGAAGTTGACGAGGAACGATCACTACCCGTTTCTTCAGCCGGGTCCTACGACAACAAGGCTTTCATTCATCAGCAACAGGTTGAACCACGAGCAGTCAGTTCGCTTTATTCGGAATCGGTTGCAGACGTAGAAACCTCGGCAATGACCGCCGCCAATGCCTCCAGGACCGTTCTTCCTCGGCACCCAGTTGCCCTACCAATCGAACCTAAATTCGATGTTCAAATGAGGGTGAAGAGAGCTCCACCACCACCGCCAAGTCCTCTGCCATCCGAGTCCGACGCAAGTATTGCATTGGAAAGGAATCTTACCACGATCTTGGAGAGAGAGGAGTCAGCCAGGTCAATGGAGAGTCCTCTTCCACCATCTGCACAGATGACTTCATTCTCGTATGTTCCTGAACTACACTATCCTCCAAACGCTACTGTCTCCAGACAACAAACACCGCCAGTGTATTCGAGGATATTGAGAAAACAGGCCGAGAGAGAAGCCACGGAGCCACTAATGGCTATTCATCGTCCCAGATCGTTGACCTCGCTGAACACTGAACTTACCGATACCCACTCCCTCACTGAAGTTACCGACAATACTCACTCCAGATATAAGGTCGCCAGTATCTTGGCGCCAACGCCACCACCACCACCTTCCATCGGACCAAGCACTCACACGACAATTTTACACCACGAATTACCTGGTGAACGAGTTGAGCCTCTCGTTGAACCTGTGGTCGCCACTAGACGCCCGGAAATTACCACGCATGAAGTGGACGACGTTTTCTTGAGGACCGTCACGGAGAAGAGGACCATAGAGGATATCGAGCGACATAGGCGTCAAGTGACAGAATATCATGCTAGACCACAAGTACTTCCAGATCCCAAGTGGGACGTGACTATTCGGAACTACCCGACAGAGGAGCTTCCACCACCACCTCCAGACTGGGAGAACTTCTCAGACATCAGTTCAGCGTCTAACCTCACCATTACCAACGACCCAATTCCTCACGAACCCGAACCTGATCTCCTTGATATGGTGGATGCCAATATCGAACCAACGTACACTCCTCGAGCTGAAATGCCGCCGAGAATGATGGACGAAGATCCTGTTCCTAATTGGACTGTCCTCATTCGCGTACTCGAACCGCAACACGCAGCGGAACTTACAGAAGAAGAACGCATCAAGTGGCGGGAAGTAATAACGACGGAGAGTACCCTACGTACTCTTCTTACGGAGGCTGTAGTCAAGGAAGACTATGAGCTGATTCGTAAAGACGTAAGATACACGAATCTATTCTCACCAGCGAAATGGGATGTGATTATCAGAATCCTCAGCCCACCGTCGGCAACTTCGCACGGCAAGAGCGGACAGCGTTATAAACGTGGTAAAGGTTCCGAATGGGATACCAGGTCCAGGAGGTCATCTCTCCCAACGCTCTACGAGTATGAGAGTGACGGAGGTAGTTCGGTGAGAACGTTGACCCAGGATCAACGCCAAGGAGGAGGTGCCCCTATGCCTCCTGGACGTTACAGACGACTGAGCTCGACGACACGGGGAGGCAGCGAAGCAGATCTTAGGTCAATGTCAGAGATGACTGTCAGAGATTTTGCCAGAGCAGATCGCGACGATATGACCAGCCTGAGTTCCTATGAAGGAGAGTCTCTGGTGAGGTCCTTGAGCCAGCCAAGCCTGGCCAGGTCTGGTTCCGAGTTCACGGAACACTGGGGTGTACCCAGAGGAACGTGGGGCGGTGAAGATGGAGGCAGCTCTGCGGAAACTACACCTAGACCCGTGAGAAGAACGCCCTATCAACAGCATCACCAAGAAGTATCGTCCTCCATGTTCAGTACAGCTCAACAAGGAATTGTCACAGGAACCGGAGGAGCTAATGCTCACGGAATGGTATTCAGGGAGGCGAGGTACTCGGAAACAGTTCGAGAAAGTCAACAACAAGGAGGTTCCGGCTGGTTCCACGACGACTCAGAACCGGAAATGCAGATCTGAAGAAATTCGAGGTTCAAAAATCGCGGAGGAAAAAATTAAAGGATGCGTATCGAGGGCGTGCGATCAAACGATTCGTTTCGTATCCTTTCAAAGTCCAAAATCAAACTAGATTATCGTATTAAGAATTGTTTGAAAATTTTACACCGAGCATGGGATTTCCTTGTTCTAGTTTAAACGACGTAATCCACGAAGGCAACAGTTGTGCTTAGCTATATCATACATATGTACACAGTGTTGTACATCTTGATAGAATGATGGCCATAGGATGATGGGAAATTTTTGTTTATATAAATTATATAAAAAATGATTCGAAAAACTTGGGGATTAATTCTTATAAAATTCTAAATTGGCTATTGTCCGTTTTATTTTTCACAATTTTGGAGTTCAATGCTCATTTCCTTTCTCCTTACGTACGCGATTTATTGTTAATGAGCAAATTTTAAAACGAAGGCAAGTGGCACTTGGATCTGACATTTCTGCCAAATGTTATTGCGTGAAAATGTCAGCAAGTATACATGCATACCCCTTACCATTCGGGTATACATGAGTTGCTCTTCATGTGGCTTTCGTATAGCAAAAGTGGCGATATGGATGTGAGCTAGAGAGATATAATTTTGTAAATTGTTTAAAAATTCAATCAAACGCCCCTTCGTCCACCCATCCCCCTAAATTTCATCGCTCGCTTTTGAACGGTTGGATCCCTTCCGTTTGTAGATCCGGTTTTATCCCATAGAATATTGGATCAAAGTGCGACGCCCTACGGAAATTCCCGTTCAACCTCACCGGTCATTTGGATGCGAATGGTACCCCCACCCTCCTCCGAGACCTGTTGTCATTGTCAGGATAATGCGTCTCTCTTAAAGCTACACTGCCAGACCGAACTTCCGGAATCCCCGAGTATAACTTAATGGTCGTGCATTAGAATCGTTATTATTATGCTAATTGCTCGAGAAAGTCAGTTCATGCAGAACTTGGCTTTAAATTTAATGCAACCTTCTCTTTGTTAGAGTTCGTCGAGCTTAACGCTCTATCGGCTCAACTTAACCATTAACATTCATATTTTTATACGTTTATAGGTATAGTATCTAGACAATACCGACGAAAGTTCAAGATATATATCAAAGCCCTTGTTTAATGGGGTTGGTTAATTATCCGTCCTGGTTCAACGAGTCTTGCCGCGAAAATCATTTGAATTATGCGTTTAATTAAAATTAGAAATTTATTTCGAGTTACATTATAATATTATCGAGGCATGGAATTTTCGTAGCACCTCTCGCAAACTATACTATAATGCCAGACTTTACACTAGCTACTCGTATTGTTTTTCCCCGTTTTATCTCTCTAACTTTGACCTTTTCCTTTTTTAGTTTTTTTTTTTTTTTTTTTTTTTTTTCTAATTTTGACTTTGATTTTGTACTGTTTTCGAGGGTACGAGTGGGACTGTAGAGTTTGGCTTTGAATGATTAGACTAATATAGAATTAGAAGGACAATAATTAGTCGCGTAACACAAACTTGGCTTCCTAACTGGAGGGTCAGGCAGATTTTGAAAGTCTCCAATTACGGTGAGATCGAAAATTTGACTCTTCTAAGCTAGGCCACTTTCGAAACTTGGCTGACCGTATTCCCTTACGATTGCTAGTGATAATAGGATTAGGTAAATGTGGTGCTGGGTCTACGCTTAACGATTAGTTAAATTACGATAAATTCTATAAACCATTATTATAGGTATAAATATACATGTACTTACCGGACACAAGCCTTACCTGTACTATGTTATATACGTACATAAATATATGTACTTGTATATAAGATTCCTGATGTGAATTTTAAACACAAAAAAAAAAAAATAACAAAAAATCGATAAAAGTGAAAAAAAAAAAAAAAAAAAAATATATATATATATATATAAATATAATTGTATTGTAACACGCTGTACGAACCTAACGAGAATCAAAAACCTATTATTTCGTATTTGAGTAGAAAATATTCGAAATTTCTTTGTAAAAGGGTCGCTGTACGTATTTCTCGCCGGTTATGCATTTCAATAAATTGTTACCTCAACAATACTGCTCAATATAATTTTACGCCGAACTGCCTGCAAAAAAAGTAAGAAAGAAAGAAAAAAACTCGGCGAAAATATATCGCCCTTTTTACGAAGAGTCGTTCTTGTATTATCGACTTATATATTTAGCCATTTAAATTTAGTTACTTTAGTAAGGTGCTAATCTGTATATACACTGACTCTATAATATGTACAAAATTCGTCCCACAATCAGCAACAATTTAAATCTATTGCGAATGACTATATCGCAGAGTATGTGGTTGAACAAAATTGTAAAACTGTCGTTGTAAATTTTCACTAATTCTCTGAAATAAAAGTAATGATGCTTCTACTATTTTCTCGTGAATTATAAACTGGGTTAACCGAGTCTGCACCTTTTTCCAATAACACCCAACGTTTAAATTAAATCTCATTAGACTATATAGATATCCGGTCGTTACACGCAAGTTTCACGTAATAGAAGCCAAAAAGGTTCTTCCGATCGCAGCATAGTATATGCCATCTTTGACTGGTCAGCTTGAGATACCCCCTGGATACAAGATCGGTGATAAAGACTTTTGCAGCAAGACTTATATACCGAGACGATAAACTCGCTAACACAGCCCGAAAAAAAAAAAAATCGGTAACAAGGTTCGTCGAGGTGGTAGATAAAGAATCGGATAAACGGATGGATTTATTATTATGGTATCGGAGCTGCAGTATCCCATTAGAAACGATCTACAGAAAAAGGAAGTACCAGACAGTTAGACACAGTGATCAATGGTATCACTAACCATAACAGTTCGAAAGGAAGAAATAATTAATTAATGCATGCTCCCGCAGGAGCCTGCAGAGGGAATGAAAAAAGCCCACGACACCACAATGAATCAATTGTAAGACAGCGTAATCCCTGAATCGTAGATTTGTGGATATATGGCCCGTTCCAATTATCTCCAGCTGTTCCCTTTATCCGTCTGCATCGATTTTCCGAGTGAAATGCTGCCTCTCGTTTAACGCCTATAGTATATCGTGGGTACCTACTCCTCTGTACTATAGGTATATTATATATTATATATTATATATATGTATTATGGCCTGGACCCATTGTATTATATTCTCAGGTTCCTGAGCCCTGAGAACCGCCAAAAAAGTAGGATGTATCTTTGCAAAAAAGACAGTATTAGAACCATTGTACTAAAGGTGAAGGGTTTGCTCTCCTCGACGATATCAAGCCATCGATCAACGTCAGTGAAGAACCTCGCATCTTCTTTCCGCCACTCACAACCCCTGCGTGTACTAAAAAGAACTACAATTCAAATACAACGAATGTTCCACGATATCTTCTTGGTGATTTTGAATATTTTTTAGAAGGAATATTTTTTCAAAAATATATCTCGAATATGATTTATAACTTTCCAAAGCTCATGCATATATGCTGATATACCCTCAAATGATTCGCCTCAATTATCGAATTCGTGACTAATCAAGAATCGTATGATTAATTCAGTTTGTTTTAATCCAATATGCATGGAGAAAGAAAACCTGTCTAATGTTTTCTGACTTTGATGTGAATCAAGTAAACTATATATGGTACTTAAACCCTCGAAAACAGACTCAACGGAATTACGACTTCAGCGAAGAGAGTTAATTCGTATGGTATTCCTTGTAGCGCAGAACACCCTTATAGAAGATTAAAATGTCTCTTGAATATCAGAGTTAGTGGTACTTATATTGAAAAATTGTAAAGCGAGTTAACGATAGAATCGCCCAGTTGATTAATATTGCGAAGAATATCGGAGAATTGATGTGAAAATTAAATGAATGAAATTCTTCTGTACATAATGGCATATTTCAGAATCCCTTTGCATCGTATAGATTATTAGAAAATATGGCAATAATTTGCCGTTGCTTTTGAAAAAGGTAAAAAAAAAAAAAAAAAAAAAAAAAAACAATTTATCAAGTGATCGCAAGTCAGTGAAAAGGATTTCCGAATACTACGCTTCAGTTGATAACACATTCATTGAAATGCAACGTGATATTCGTGACGAGGTCATTTTTCAACGTCATAAATTCGGCATTTTTGAAGTTTGAAGTCGTGTTATAACGTTCAACGTTTCACTTTCTGTACCAAGAACGGCGAAATTGATCTGCAATAAATGGCTGTGACGCGAGAAACTTTATCCCAATACGACCACACTCGTAGGACATAGGACTGGAATGAATATCGTACGTGCAGTGAATCATAGTAGGTGTTATCGCATACGGGTCAGCTACGAGAACGACATCTAGAAAAGGTGCTTTATCATAAATATATCTGGGAAAAGCGCAAAAACTGAAAATTAAAAGGTCCTATCAAATTCCCGCGAATGAACATCCCTTTATATTATATTCAAGATAATATTGTTTAGAAAATACAGGGGCAATATGTATCATCGTTCAAATTTCGATATAATCGCGGTTTTCCCTTAAGTACCCCATTCTACCTCATATCTTCCACAGCTACGCTACACACTGAGTATTAGTTATAGGATTATCAGCTCAGGTTACCTACCAGCAAAAACATTACGCATAAGATTCGCGTACTACATTATCGAACAAATTCGAGGCCACATTTACTTACAAGCAATGAAAAAATTTGTACTACTGAAATTAATGGACCGAAATTTGTTCAACATTTTCACGCCATTTCCATCTTGACGGTCGAAACCCCTTTATGCCCCACATGCGGTATATTGATTCGATTTCAATTGAACAGACCGTACACCTAGTTAATCGAAATTACGTCTAGACAGTCGAGTATTCAGAACATATCTGTCCTTGGAACCCCGAATTCTCGAAATTCACTAGTCACACGTTTATTTAGTTGGAGACGTGCACTAGGTGCCAACGTCTACGTCAACGTATTGACCTATCGTCGTCTAGAAAGGGGCTGCGAAAATCTCACCCTTATTTCATCTAGGTTGATAATATAGACCAAGAATCGGACTCTTCCGAAGCTCTACAACCCTCCCGGAGACTGTCTTATGGTCTGAAACATGGCACGATCGATCCTGGTGGCTGTTTTTCCCAGCGCGTGTCCCGGTCCAAACTCCGACGCCAACGCGTGTACCTCTAAACAAGAATCGCTATGATTCATTCTCAGAGTACCTAAACGGCACGGGGCTCCTTAGAAAGAGACGCTCAGCTACGACGATCAAGGATTTAGAGCTGCAATTCCTCGATCTACATCAGTCCCAGAAGTGCGTAGTGCTCCCGCGGGAACCAGGACAAAATTTTAGCCGTAACTATAGATGGGGCCAAAGTTACAGTCACAGTCAGACTGGCGCCAGCCCTACCAACACATCCAGACATCTCCCGCGTCGACGAGGAAGTGGCAAGCGTCGCGACTATACGTACTCCTCGCATTTCTCCGGCGAAGCTCCACGGCGCAGGAGGCATTCCCGTGAACTTTTTCGTCCATAGTGAAAAAGTTCAAAGGATTCGCGTTTGCATTACGGTTTTAGTTTCATCCTATAATCCTAGGGAACATTGTCTACTTTACAGACTCGTTGTGCTGCGAGTCTAAATTCTGGAAAAGACGGTCATACGGGACCTGGTCCACGTGTTGGCCAAAAGAACGGTCATAATGTGCATTCGTCTATCGCGATATATCCCAAAAAAGAAATCATGCAAATTCAATCATTAGTCTTGTGAATAACTAATCGTAAGGTATTAATCAGTCTTCGAGCGTCGTCGATCTGAAGAATTAACATGGACAGCGCTAGACTACGACGAAGACGTCTACGAGCACAACGAACTCTTGGCGATGATGATTCACCCCAAATACCCTGCAGAGTGTCGTCAGGTTCAGTAAGAGATTCAAGTTCTCCTAGACGTTCAGCAGGATGGGAAGAACTCATCAGGATTAGTCTCAAAACGTTCGTTGTGGATCTGGACTCCTGTGCGTAAGTGTATAACTTTCGCATCTTAATAAATAGCGCTTGCGCCAATTTGCGGCAAGATTAATCGAGCCCTTTACCCATATAGAGAAAGCGAAATAACTATGTAACTTTGCTGGTATCCATCAGAGTTGGTACTTCACTGATGACAGTTGAGCAGAGGGTGTTTTCACGAAGAGCAATGAGAGTAAAAACCGAATTTCATTCATCTGACTCCCACGATGTGTATTCACTCATCCAGAACCCACTAGACATGCGTTGGTAACGAAGTACCTACTATACATAATTTATATTACGATAAACGATTCGGTGAAATAGCAAACGACTTAGGATCTACGGTTAGAATTTGAGTTTAAGAGTCGTACCTAGTAGGTACCTAGAACGCAACTGACAAATGATGGACAATTTGGATCGTATAATTTTCTCAACATCCCGTGTGGAAATTTGTAAAACGTTTCTTGACCGCATTATAGCGATCAATAACCACGCTTATTTTGTAACAAACAACTGGACAATCGTTGTTGGGTAAAGGTGAAATTTTCATCCAGTCTAAGGTATATTCAAGGACGGGAATAGGTACGAAACTTTCGAAGAAGTAGTGATAGATTCAAAGAAGGCGGATATGAGTGGGCTTTTAGGATCACACTCAGAAAAAAGTCTTGTTGACACAACCAAAATTTTTGGTTATTATATGCACAATCACATTTTTTGTTCAGTCAACTAAAAATTTAGTTGGAATAGCCAAAATTTTGGTTGTCCCAACAAAATTTTTGGTTGCCTGAACAAAAAATTTGATTGACTGAACAAAAAATGTGATTGTGCAAATAATAACCAAATTTTGGTTGTTATTTTTCTGAGTGCAGGGCTAATAAACCTTAGACCGACTTCGTAGCCTGGCTATATAACGATGTGATAGAGTTACACCAAAAATCTCTATCAGCCCATGAAATTAAGGTTTTTAGATAAAGGCCAAAGGATGAGGAAGTAATCTAGTTGCAATAAAAAAAACTTGGTAACAAGAATTCTTCTTAACTGTGTTGAAATTGATAAAAGTATGAAACTCTTAGAGGCAGAACTTGTACTTCGCTTACGATGAGCGACTTTCGTGGCTTGTGTATAATAATATGCGCTAGAATAAAGCTGAAAAGTTTGGCTTCCGTTTGGTAAGTGATACGTCAGTCTTTGGTCGCGAAAGCTTATTTCTCGGGTGTATGTACTTTGTTTGCTGTGAAAAGCTCTGTGGTGCTTCGACGCATGCGTAGGTTTACGGGAATGGGGAGGATCGGATGGTTCGAACTTCGTACGGACGGGTTGCTCGGGCTGGTAAAGGGGGTGGGAGCAAAGCCTCAGCCGAGGTTATAGCCGTGTAGGTAGGCCACGCTCAGTCGCAGCGTGATACTAGCTACCCTCAACAAGTGTGCTACCATCTTCAACCCTTGAGTACCCAATCTTTGGCCGCCTAATCAACTGCGGCCAACTTTGGCCAAAGTCCACTTTCAACGGTGACGATTAACAAAAGTATGTGTGTGCGTGATATAATAGCTTCTGCGGGGATCGGTGCTCTTTTGTACACGAGCAGCGGTTCACCATCGACGATTTTGCGATTTAATTTTGGGCCAAACCAAGCTGACCAATAGTAATAATAAAAATAATAATCATAGAGTAATAATAGTAGTAGCTGTAGTCATAATAATTATATTAATAAAAAAACTAGTGAAACTTCACCCCAACCCATAGACGAGAGATACTAACCGTAAGAAGAGTGCTTTGGTCTGGGTAAACTGGCTATAAGCCCTGTGTCAGAAAATAATAAAAATAATATTAAGTACTCGCGTCGGCCATCGAGGAAAAAAATGCTTCAAGGTATTCTCGAAACTTTTACCTCGGGAATAATTTATTGCTCTGTAGGTTTGGGTTTAATTAGGTTCGATCAAGAGAGAAGTGGGCTACTTGGGTCGGGAGAAAAACCTGTATGAAGGGTCCAAGCCGGTGGGTGATCAATTCGATTCTATACATCAACAGGTTATACGCCCTCTTGAAACCATTCATTCAACCTTATGGTTTTTTTTTCTGCAGATTTTTATGCTGAATAGTGTGCAGATTAACGTCAAATTTTAGAACGAAGATTGGAAACCTTCTCGCTAACAAGCTCGGGGCATGTATATATGTATATATTTTTTCCCAAGCTCAGAAGGTGGGGGAAAATTCTTTGAGCAGGGTATCGCGGGCTTATCACCTAGTAAACCTTTGTTAGGGGTTGGCCGATCAATCAATCACTCGGATTCCTACTTCAGGAGCGTATACGAGAAGGACCGTGAAGCTTTTCTCTCCGTCATTAAGAACACATTAGGCCATGAGCTACCATTAATTAGAAAAGGCTGAAAAGTATTGAATAAAATGAAAATAAATCCTTGGCATAATAACGAGCTAGTGGATTAAAAAAAAAAAAAAAAAAACTCGACTGAAATATAAAGTCTCTCAACTCTTCTGGATGAAATTTAATTAAAACAAGATCAAGTTAAGCTGCATACATATACTTGCGGTCACCTCGCATACCTACCCAAAGGACAATTTTCATCCATGAGCGAGAGAATTTCGGCTGCGTAACCAATTCACCATCTCTGCTGCTATCTTCAAAGAGGAAACGACCGGCATAAACCAGATATACGACATCCACTGCAAATATATAGAAGAGTGGTCACCCGCGCCTACCGAACACTGGGTTAAGGGCTGACCGAAATTCACCAAGTCTCTATTCCCTAGATCTGGCGATCGGAATGTGATTGGATGAGCTGCAGATAAAAATTTACGATGCCCATGGTCAGAGTGATCCGGTTTTACTATAACATGTATCCGTCACCAAGTTCGTCTGTGGACGTTTTCGGAGCTGGAATCTTGATTATCAAAACTTTCGAATGGTTGCCGATGCAATCAATACCGAAGATAGTGAAATTCAAGTGAAGAAAAAAAGGATTCGATTCCGTTCAAAACTAGCCACCACTCGTTCTCAAGTTTATTGAATTATACCGACTACAAATCTTGTTAGAACCGAAGCCCGTGGATTGAAAAGACAAAACAAACTTCCGCACCTCCGTACTGCGGACGAGACATCAAATCGATTGAAATTCGTAACGCATTCGACTCAATCGCAGCTTCGAACCGAGAAAATCAAAGCTTGCAATGAGTTCAGTGAAAAGATCAGCCACCGCTAAAGGCGGCAGTGCTAGACGCATGGGCCACGTGTTCATCGGCTCTGCTTCAAGTGTTAGGAACATATCTCCTGGAGGAACCATCGGTCGAGGAAGTAGCGGTGGTCCCACTCTTAACGGGAGATCAAAGTACGAATTAAGAAGTGTCAGCTTCGAGGGTTCCAGCAGGGTACTGCCATGGACATCGCGGTAAGCCTTTCAGAATATTAGTTATTCCACAGTATCTTCCTTTCTCAGGAAAAAATGGATTAGATCAAATTGTATCAATGAATTTGATCAAATTTTATCTAGTTGGATCTAAATTTTGGGAAAAATTAGATCTAAATAAATCTCCCAAGATCTACTTAGACCTGACTAGATTTAAAATTACATTTGTACGTTTATGCGAATTAGATAAAAGTAAATGTAGTGAGATCTCTCGAGATCTGTTGAGATCCAATTTTCCCAAAATTTAGATCTAACTGGATCAAATTTGATCAAATTTGATCTAATCCATTTTCCCAAAATTTAGATCTAACTGGATCAAATTTGATCAAATTTGATGAAATTCCAAATCAAATTTGATCTAATCCATTTTTTCACGGGTTGCTAAAAATAATCATTTTCTTTATATAAAGTTGAGTCTCTTACTTGAATAGCAAAGATTACAGAACAGTATTTTCTTTGCTGTGGCTAGTGAGACCCTCAGAACCAGCTTAACGATATAATGGAGTGTGGAATGATCTCCTTGTCTCCTGTTGCGAGTCTGGCATATCTCTTTTGATCCGTCATGTTCTCAACTTAAAATGTCTCTGCCGTTCATTTACAGTCACGCTTTCAAACTTTTCATCTCCCTCAAAACTCTCGCAAAATTCAGCTTAAAATATGAGTTGAGCACGACACTTTCGAGGGGACATCCCCCTTTGTCACTTTGCTGAGGTGATATATACGTTACGGTGAAGACGTTTGTCACAGGGTGAGTAATTTTTCAACAGTTATTCTCAGTCTGGTTTTTCTCTTGTAGTTTGAAATTATTATATTATACAGCAGGTTTTGTCATTGTCAGAGCGAAAGTGCATGTTAAATTTTTTCAAGATTCAATTGGTCATTCGAAACACAAATCGCGTCCACCATATGCTTATAGTGAATGTATATATGCGCGAGCTCGATATAAATCTCCATCAAAATTCCATCACCGATGTAGGATCAAAATTTGAACTGGGAAATACTGCCGCTAGATTCATGCTGAATAGCGCACAAATTTGCACGTGTGAAGTATAATGGTATACGTCGGTATACAGATTGCTATTCGAATGTGCACAACTACTGAAGTATATTATCCGAACGATTGAGTTCCAGTATAATGATGAATTCTTGTAGAAAAATAAACTCGTCTTCGCTGACGCAAGCTAGTTCTAATTAGTATCACATCGTATATTTACGATGATACCGTTTCTTCGGAAGGGTACTTCCGAGCGATCGTTAGGTGGTGAGTTAGAGCTCCGCAAGCGATTACTAGAAAAAGTCTAGTTTTTTTTTTATATCTGTGTATATGCGTGGTCGTTTGAAAGCCTTCCACGAAAGAACGTTCGGCACAGTACTTTAGTAACACAAAATAAAAAAAAAACTTTTTTCATCAACACGATAGCGCTGTTAACTATTATTCGTTATTTTCTACGATTTTCTTATCGATCGATGATTCCAACGGAAACCCATATATCAATACCACGAGTAGGTACATTGATGGTAACAATAAGAAAAGATGAATAGAGAATGTGACCAAGTTTTCTATCGCTGTTTGATTTCCTAATGCCTTTCAGGGTTGATGAATCGGTACGCTTGAGTGGAGATTATTTTTAAGGGGGTAACTTAAGCCTCTATCTTAATCAGTTACAGAAAAGTAAATACGAACTAAGAGCCACGAGCTACGAAATACTGAGCTAAAAGCACTAACAACCAATCGTGGATTTTGAGCTTGCAGTGATCTTGACCTGACAAGCTCTTAGCACTTCTGATTGGACAACGCGCAGTCATCAATCAACCCGGTTTACTCCAGGGAGGTAGTTCTATGTATACCATTAAGCTTTTCCCTTCCCATCTTTCTAGTTCTGGAATGCCTTGTGGAGTTGCGAGTATAGTGGAAACGGTCAGAGATTAGTTAGACCCTGACGAGGACAGAGTAGCTTGTGTGATATATACACAAGCTAGCACTCTAACGTGGGGATTCCCAGTGAACAGTTGTGCCTCTTTGTCGTACCGTTTATATTTGCTCATCCAGCCGGCATAGCTCTAGTCAAGGGAGATGGTTGTCTCCAATTAATTCAATACAGGTGCGATAAAATGGCACGGAAATTCCGAGCGGCTTCTAATTGTCCCTCAATTTAAAAATAAAATCAGGAAAATGTTCTCGCTGTGTAAACGTTGACGGATCTTTACCAAATTTTCTTTTCAAAGGTTTTATAATTAGAGAACAAGCCTCGCTTATAGTTTGACAACGAGAATACCACCATTGAATTAACAATGCAGACGCAATCTTAGTACGAACCGTTTATTTGGTCCTTTTGGAAACGGGACTCGAGTGTCGATCTTAATCTTGTCACCGCTGTACCGATCTGATATCATGGGGTACTTAAACCATGTTAGCAGAGCTTTGGAAGGACCAAAAACGGATTTTATCTTATTGTTAGTTATATTCTCGCCTATGGTTCGTTTTGCTATCGCGTTCATAGTCTGTACTTGCGGCTATATCCTGGTATAAGTATATAAGTACACATTTTTCAACGGGTAATAAAAGTTTTGGTCAAGTATTGCCGTGCCTCAATCCATAAATTGCCAATTTGTTAGGTAAATCGCTTATTCTTATTATATATTCTAATTCTACTCCGAGATTTTTCGTCAACATTTCCACAAAGTCTTTTGACGCTTGATAAAGCATTGAGCGACTTTTCATTCCGTAATTGCCTAGTTCAGTGGGAAGCGATGTGACGATATTTTACCTCCAGAGGAAGGGATGAAATATTTCATTTCTTCACTCCCTTCAGAAATTTATATACAATTTCACCACGGCAGATGGCTTCAGGATTTCTGGAGAGAGACGCGAGTGTCCTAAATTCGGCACGGAAGTCATTCTGTCGGTTATATACAATATACATATACTGATGTCTGTATATATAGCATATAAAGGGTGTTTGCGCCAAACGCGGTCCCCAGGTATTTGCCTTTTGATTTCAAACTTGGATCCCCAAGGCGCAGATATTGACCGTCTTGTAATCTGATATGGCGAATATATAGTCGTGCCATTGAATTTTTTTTTTCCATAAATCACGACAACCTCAACTTTTCTGATGTACAATATTGCTATAATATTTCACCTCCGTGGTTTTGTGGTGAAATTTTACCCTTTTCCACTATTGAACTGGTAGTACGAAGTTCTTCGCAATAGCTGAAGGGATCATGAGAATCTCATATTGATTTTCTACGGCCAGTGGACGCAGAATCACTTAGTACGCCCGTCACATTTTTTCGAGGTGGGTTGATATAAGTTTGCAAAGAAATCAACATCGTAGCAAATTGAGTGGAAAAACTTGCGTTTTCATTATTTCGGCCAATTAAGAACGAAAGGGTTGAGCTATATGGATATAAATAAGGAAAAAATTGAAATCGGAGTGGAGTTTTAACGAAAGAATGAAATATATTTTTATCTGTCTTTTCTCGGGAACTACTACTTCAAGAATCACGACGTAAAACACTATGATCCATGGTCATGGTCGAACTCGAAGTGAACACCCTGTATATAATAATAGGACGTTATTACGTAAGCCCTGCGAGTATGCCACAAGCAGTTTGAGAACGATGATTATTCACTTTATCTCGTCCCACTTCTTGGTGAGAAATTTTGCCAAACTCGATCTCGAGGCGAAACTGAATCCAATCGAAGTCCACTGGATCGCGCGGATATCAGAATTTTAGAACTAGGGCTTTAGGAAAGCTTTGAAATATTGATGGTCCAAATATCCTATGGGCATTTCGTAGAATTTGGAAAACTTTATACCTCAGAGAATTTACAGTCGAGGTTTGTATCCCTGTATATACTATATATAAATCACCCGATCTCCTGTACGGCCTTTGGATTGCTAGGGGCATTAGACTCGCAGCTGAATATATTAATAATGCTTTCTTCAATAATGAAAAATTCGAAAAACCTTGGCGTATTTTTATTTATTTTTTTTTTTTTCTTCTTCATCACTTGAAACCTAAAACGGAATATGAATATCTCGACAGATCCATTATTTTATATACATTCATAATATACTTTCATACAGTCGTTCCATAGAACTAGGAAGTTTGAGTGATTAGTTTGAGAGAGAGAAAAATAATTTAAAAAATAAAAACACTTTCAATCAGATTCCAGGTTGAATTTTCCACACCCTGATAACTCGTGCTCGTCATTAAACAATAGCCCTGCACTATGCCAGCCCTACATACTAAGCTCAGCCCATTCTTGGCATTTAAAGTAAAAAGAAAACAGCTGCGGCTGTGGCTGTGGCTGTGGCGGCGTCACGACCGTGACTACAAGCAACCCTCAAGCCCAGAGAAATTCTATTATTTCACTAGAGGCGCAGTTCCATTGTACCGAAATAAGGCAACCCCAGCTCATTATCATATCTCCGTCTGTACAACTCGCTTAAATCCTGCACCTACTAACGTTTCATCGTGATAAGGCACGAGCTGAGCTCTAAGCTTATAGAGCTTGGCCACTATTCGAGGAGACAGTGCACAATGGTGTTAAATTAACAATAAAGGTTCATCAGCTCTAGGCGATTTATTTTATAATATTTATTCTGCTATTTTTCATCTCTCCAAACTGCTAGAAGATCGACTATATACGTATAGCTTCACCGAACGGTTTATCTAGCTGCACTGATAGAGTAATTAAAAAGAAAACTATTCGGAGATCCATTGATGCAGCCACATCAGACCAGTGCTCTGAAATTCGATTGGAAAAAGCTCGCGAATGATAGTGATCCTGCCACCTGATGCAAGACGTTTGGTATTGTCCAGACATTGGATGTTTCGCGGTTCATTTGGTGATGAGTTTCGATATCCTGTATATATATATATATATATATATATATACATGAAACGTGGAGTGATTGCACCTAGTCAGTTCCATCCGGCTGAGTTTTAATCTCCGTCGAAACTATTGTTAGCCAGCTATCCCTCGACTAGTCGATCCATTCACTTGTCTCTTGGATATAGGATGTGTGTGGGAAGCTGTGGAACACCTCATGAAACACGCATGTTGCCACATTGGTGCGATACTGGACCTTTAATATAACTGCTCACTAGTGGGATACGATCGAATAGAAATAAATACGAGAATTGAACGCGAAAGATCCGATGGGCAGTTTCACACCTTTTTTCTCCCTTTTCGGTATTTCAATCGCGTCTCCAAAGGATTATATTCTCAGCACGTTCGGAGCATTCGAAACAGATGATGCAGCAAAATTCCCCTTACGATATCACCGCCCATTGCCTAGTGTCTATATACATATACAAGTCACAAGGGTGTAAGTATAAGTGTGTAACAGATATATCGTGGACCGGATCAGTCTTGTGATCCGTGTAGATTATAATGTAATCGTATTAAGTTTGAGCTTATCATTTTCAGGTCGGATCAGGCTCAGTTAGATTAAGATGGAAAGGTGAGGGTGAGTGCCGAGGTTATCCCTGACCGTAAAAGCCCAAAGTTCAGGTGTTTTGGTCAGTTCACCACGCAAGGATATCGCCTAAACTTCACGTCACGTCGACAGGAAACTTTAAGAGCTTTAGGCAAAGTTGTGCTCATGTTAGCTTTATAATGTTGAACAGTTTCCCACAGAGAATTTCACGAGAAAATTAGGTATACATCGGTGATCATAATAAGTAAAAAATGAATTTAACTTGTGCAAATATATTCGGTGAATTATGAAACATGAATATCTTTTCTTGACACATATAATATACTTCCGAGTGTGAAAGCGTGTGTTGCTGTAAAGGGTAAGAATAATATCACAAAAATGGGAAAATTTATCATCGCGAATTCGCATAGCTCGGATATTATATGCATATAGATGGATATCTTCCCCACACTGCAGGATGAATGAGAAGAAAACAAAAAACAATGAGGACGATACCTACTTGAGTACTAAAAAAGCTCTTTCAAAAAAACCGTACTGAATGCACGTAGACTTATAATATGGGAAACAAGAAACAGACTTGAAGTTTACTTGGCGAAAGAAGTAAAGCAAACGCCGCTTCCATCTCGTCTCACGGCCATGGCCGACGTAACGCAGAGTCCTAGAACTGTTGACCTACATATTTCTGATAAACATACGCCTTCTCGCTCTCACCTTCATTTCGCTTTTCCCTTCCCAGCGGGATTCGAGGACGCGAAAGTTTTGATGCTGAAATTCTCTCAACTTGAATTTCTGAGGAGTTTCTACAGATGCCTTTATGGGCTATCGTATAGGTATGCAAGCCGGCGTAATCTCTATATTCTGAATTCTGGATTCCAAAGTCTCTCACTTCACTAATTATTGCGTGCTATATAGTATACGTATAAAGTTCGGTTAAGTCCTAATTTACACTCACGCGAGCTGAGGCAAAGGGCTCGCGGCATAGAGCAGGCATTCAACGTTACTTAATCTGAGCTTATATTATATCGCAGTAACTAAAGGTAGTGGGTTACCCAGGTGAGGGCGACTCACAACTAGAGTACTAGATACTAATGAAAGTTGCCCCTCGTGCATGGTCTGCGCGGGACACGAGGAGTTAGTAGTTAACGATCGCCCCGAAACTCTTGCGTGAACAAATCGTAACGTGCATGAAGCCTGACAGTTGGGAACACGCATGCAAATGTGTGGCCTAACGTTATATTCCCAGGATCGCAAGTATTTTTCTCATAAATGACACGTGCCCCGAAGCACGTAGAACCACACATGTCAAAAATGTCGAGAAAATATAGCCGAAAGAAATGTTTCTTTTTGTGCCAATCTATCTACGCATAAACCTGTTCGTTTTAAGCGAGTCAAAGAACGTGAAAAGTCTATTGTAAGATTGATCGGACATTAAGTCGTCAGTCAACTGGAAGATTTATGGAAGATCGAAAAACCATTTTCCACCTGCCGCAGGATATCCAGCAAAGAAGCTCGCGTTTTTCAAGAACTTGTGAATTCCACTCTAAAAAAATGGACAAAAAAAATGATGGAAATTCATTCATGGTTGACAACGTCATTATTTCGGTGAGCGTATCTCTTTCATCCTCTTAATCCATCGCACAGTATGTTTGCAATATTTTGTTCCACATAGGTGATCGAACCTATGTACTCCATCCGAAGTTGCAGGAGTTGTAGAGGGTGTTAGACACCCGATTAGTCACGTGTCCAGCGACCCGGCAATCTGGACGTAATTCTGGCCTGCACGGTCTGTTGGGCATTTTCTTGATGTGAAAAAACGCAAAGTTGAATGGTGACACTATCTTTTAGTCTGGCCTCTGCATGGCTCTAGGTATGGCGCATGTCGCGAGATAACGCATGAACAGTCTTCTCGTGTCAGCAAAGGCAAATATTTCGAACGGTTCGCGTTCATATCGTCAAGACAAAACGTGGAAAGGTATGGATATTATGTGGAACAGGACACTCCTGACCGTTACCATGTTCGTCCCCTTTCATCTTCCACCCGAGAGACTAATTGCGGTTGACGCCGGAGAATCCCATTAAAACCTTTTCTTTTTTTAATTAACTACCAACGCCTAGTATTGTGAACTCATACATGCTACATAGGTATATTACACTGGGCAATGTGTACCTAAAGCAACCCTACACTGAGGTCACATCCTGTAGGTTAGCCGATCCCAGGCTACACGCCTCCTACACACACTGTCTAAAATTCACCGTTTCCTTCCGCTCCCGTCGCTAACTGGTCCGTTAAGTACAATCAGGGAAAGCACCTCATTGTTAACTGCTTTAACCGCTATGCCTTGTACAAACAGTGGCAATATACTTTCATTGAATTAAAAATTAGACTTTCTGACGGTTAGATTGCAGCCCGTCATTTATGCAACCTTTTCCCTTACCATTTTTACGAAACAAAGATCTTAAGGTCTCTTTGGAGAATTGCAACGAATGGAAAGAGCGACTTGAGAGAAATCTGTTTCACTTGTCTTTCATGCTAATGTGAAAACAATGCACTGAAATTTGTTGAGCATGTTTTTAGTAATTCCAGATTTTTTAAAGCAAAATAGAAAGTCGCTTAGTAGGATTGAACTAGGACATTTTTGAACGTGCATATTTTATAGGCGATTCGTATGTGCGTGAGAAAAGGATATAGCTTGAACAAGGATGATCCTTTCGGGTTCACCTCGATTCTACAAATGGCTGTTTTAAATTTCGGACACGTCGCGCTGAATCGAGTGGGATCCGTTATGCCAGACGCGCAATTTTTCGATTTCTCGTTTTCAGGATCACGAACAAGCTGAGCAAAAACGAGCTCGTCGTATCAGGGATTCATCATTTACTCTCTACTCGTATACGTATTCGCACGTATTCATATCCGTCAAATATTGCCGTAGGATTTTAAGCACGCAACTAAAAGGTCCTGATATCTCAGGTGGCATTATACCTACCCTTATAAAGTTAGTTTCCCTGTAGGGATTATCCTTGGAATAAACCAACCCTGCAGGATCTTTGAAATGCGTTTCAGCCCCAGGGCAGGATACGGAGTAGGAAACTTTGCTCGGATTTCATGAGCCTCACACCTGAGCGATGCTTTGCATTATCGTATCCCTTGATACGTTTTTCATAAAGCGTATCTCTCGCATACAAGTAAATATGTATTATTCATCGAGACAAACAGAATGACGATGTTACATTCGTTTCACAATCTCAAGTTGGAAATATTTTTGACAATGCCACAGGAAAAGGGGTCGTTCTATTCTTTCCACTATACTCGTTTATCTTATCACCTTAAAAAAATGTTATTCCGCAATATCTCAGATGGTTTATTTGCCAAATCTTAGATTCGTTGGTTATCCCGCTTCATATACCTGTTCTGTAAAAGGATCCCAAATAGAAATTAAGTCGCTTTCAGGTGTTCAATACCTACTATTACGGAGTTGCAATAAATGATCAGAATTATTGGACTTCAGAACTATTTGAAAACCGAACTAGTCGACATCATAATAGGTTCATCGGATTCCATAAAAGTACCAGTGAAACTAACGAGAAAAGTTTACTCGATACTTCCGATTCCGCAACGTTATTTAAGTTTCGCAATCAAAACTGTAAGCGCTAGATATACATAAACTATTTATTCCTAATTTCATCGTCTGTATTAAATCTTCATCAGAAAAATTTCTAGCCATAGTACTATATTCATCGCGCTATTTGAAACTTCAAATTTCATCGTTCAATCCGAACTGCAGCTCAGTTTTATACTATTTTTCATAATGTGTCTATAAACACAAGTCCTAATCAATTCGTCATTCTGCACAGAAAAAAAGGTTAATTTGAGCCAAGAAAATTATTCTTGATTCAAGATAATTTTGCGGTCCAAAAATGAAGACCGAAATTTTTTCGGATCAAATCAAAATTTTTCTCGAGCCAAGAAAATTTTCCAAATTTTTCAAATTTTTTTTGGTTCGAGAAAAATTTTGATTTGATCCGAAAAAATTTCGGTCTTCATTTTTGGACCGCAAAATTATCTTGAATCAAGTTGACCTTTCTTTCTGTGTACAGTTTAATATGCCATTCATACGGTCCTTCAGTCCAAGATATCAAATTGTCATTTTTAAGACCTTGGGACATACGCGATGTGCCGACTCCCACTCGATCCATAGAAATTGTTGGGTCGCGGTACACTTTCACGACCGAAGTATCTACTATATATTCTGCCCTTTACTCGCGACCACCATTATTTCGCGTCATTTTTCCCTTTTGTGGCCATAACGCGCGAGTCGCAACGACGACGAGCACGCCTGACCGAGCGGAAGTCGGGAGAGCTCAAGCGCTTCCGATTACTTTGCCCGACGAGTCGCGGTAGTCGCGGTTACCCAAATCCGAATATCTACACGATCGGTTTCACACGTGTCTATATAACCACCGATTCCACAACATCGACTCCAGCAGCATAACGAAATTGTTGATAAAAGAGAGAAAACAAAAAACAAAAAAAAAACAAAAAAAGAAACACAACTACAGAACAAGAACAAAAAAGTTCTCAAAGCTTAGAAGAAAACTTTTAGCAAAGGAAAGTCAAAAGGAAGCGAAAGCTCGTCAGATAAATTAAATCTCATGTTTCTTTCAATATTAGCGCAAGCGGCATGATGAGTTTTTACTTTCCTAAATTTGATTAACAATGGCTTCGGGATACTTAGACTTCCGCCAATTCAAATAACGGTTTGATTGTCTGCTGATATATATATATATATAAAAAGCTTGTTAAACTTGTAAAGAAATTGAGTTCAGATTTGTAAAAACTAATTATTCCTCTCGGTATACGAATTTTCGCTCTAACTCGGTTAACAGAATAATCCTAATCAGAATGCCACTGTCGTAATACTGGATATTATTCCGTTAATCCAATAAGAATAAATGAATGCAAAGTAGATGTATGTAAATAGCAATTTCAAGGCGTGCAGAAATGTCGCCGTTTTGGTGTTATTCTGAAAATTTGATATACGACGAATCGTATACTAGAATAACATTTCCGGTTCAGAAATATGAACCTATAAAGGAATTAGCGCAATGGATCAGAACTTTTTTATTCTTGATAATTAATCGCAAAAAAAAAGGAAAAGAAAATACGACATCCTATAGCGACGCACGCGGTTAAAAGTCATGAGACATGAAATCTTCATGAGACTAGAAACCCGACGGGTATAACACAAGTGAGAAAAGTCTCCGATAGGAACGTCCTACGATAAGTGTTACATATAAATCCAGTTTATACTGGATTATTTTATATCCATATAATAATATGGTGAAATGAAACCTCGCCCTGCGTGCCATCGAGCAATATACAATTACTTCAAAATTCAATCTGAATTCCAAAAATGTTCGCTTCACATGGGATTAGTACTCACATACATAATCGTCACTTGATTAACGATACTAATCGCGAGCAACAGTGTTACAAACTACCTTTGGAAGTGTGGATTTGGCTTTTGTACCTTTACACTTACCTACACACGTATCTAGGTATATGTGCGGATACCTGACCCATGCAATGGTTAAAATACGGTTGAAAGTTGAAGCACAAACGGTGTGGTCATTATATCAGATCAGAGAGCCAGCTCTGTACGATCGAAGAAGACGTACCTATTCACTAAGCAGCATGATTGAGGGGATGGACGGAGTAATAGCGTAACTCGAGTTACCTCGTTTCTCCGGGGATTGCATAGAGGTAATCAGTGACCATTGATCGACAGTATAAATTCATTTTATAAAAGTCGATAGAATATTTGATGGTGAAACTAAACTCAGTTTTCTACGATTTTCATATTTATCTCGAATCTATGTTTTTCGAGTTATACCGTCGCGCCAGTCCACCCATCCCCTAAATTGTAGAATCCTGGTTGCCAGATTTTTTTCTGATTAAATTCGTCAAGTTTCTTTCACCTTTTTCGCAATGAGGTTGAAGTTCGTAACGTTAACGTAGTAAACTAATTGGACAAAGTTCTTAATTTCATGACTCGAATAGTTAAAAAAATAGCAAAATACGTGCATCATTTCCCGGGTTGAGTAAAAACATCCCTTATACCTCGTCTATCCTAGCAACTTTAACAACATTTGACTTTTCAGCAATGAAATAGTGAATTTTTCTGAAAATTCTGTTACCTTAATGTTACGTACTTCAACTTCATTTTCCGTAAGATTAATCCTGAGCTTGTACCACACGACCTCACACGTGACACGACCATTCCCCATGTCGCAACGGGATACGCTAATCTTGACTGACAATGAAAAGAGACTTTGTAAAACATGAAAATAAACCGCGAAAGCTCAGGAACCCCACCAAAGCGCTCTGGAAAACATACCCCTAACGTCAGAACGAATATCAATACAATTTCGCAGCAGGTTTCGGATTTAAATTCCCAAATTACACCCTTGCATGTCAGCCCTTTCGAGTTAAGACTTGTTCAGAATCCCCTTATTCTTTTTTACCCCAAAATCAAACGGACATTTAAATTTTTCTCTGCTGGCAAAATTTACATGTGATTTCGCTACTTTTTGATAACATAACTATGTACAAGGGTTCTGATATAGCAGAATTAAAAGTATGCACTTTGTTATTGCAGAGAAATTTCTTGGAGACATTGTAAAATGGTAAAACTATCAACGTTTTGAAATAGGTGTTCGCAATTCGAGTCGCCAAAAAGGGATTACACGAATTATGTCATGCAAAATACCCAAAACAGGATGTGTAGCTAGCTTAGGAGTGACATCACGTCAATTTTCTATCAAAATGTTGATTCTACGTATTTAATAGTAAATCGATAAAGTCCAGAACTTCGTTGCACGCTTTTTACGTGGCAAGATAGACCTTCGATATAGTCGATAATACTAATTTGACACGCGGCTAGGCCACGTCAGGTTTATCCACAAGTTACCGCACGCATGGACAGATGACAGATTATTAATAGTTAATAAGGTTGATTCCATGTGTCATGTCACTGACGATTTATGAAAGTGGAGTAGCAATTTTTTCCTTTTAAACCAATATTTCCATCGCCATATGTATCGAGACATTGTAATAACGAATGAAAAAACAATTTTGCATATTCACTTGAAAGCGTCTGCGCTTAAAACGTTCGCATTAATTATCTGCAGAGTACCAGACAGCGCCGCAGAGGTCCGAAATAAGTAATTATTTATACTAACTTTGGACATCTGTAAGCCGTCCTAAATCCACGAGTCTTAAACAACCGCAGACTAAAGTACGTTTTTTTTCGAAGAGCTCAAGACATCCGAAAAGAAAAAAGAGAGACACGGTGACCTTTCACACATTGAGCTATCTTCGGCTACTCTCACAGTGATTTATAAATCGGGAAAGTTTTTTGATCAATGTAACTTCGATTCTGGTATCTTCGTATTTTTTGTTATAAAGAAGGTAAGGATGAATGTCTCTAGTTCGGAAAAAGCCTTGAATGTTATTATCTTTTTACAGCTGGATAAAAAGGAAACGCATTTTACATTTTTCCGTGATCTGGAAAACTGGATTTCAAATTTATACCAGAATGTACTGATCAACTCTTCGTTTTAAACAGTTTTTGAAAAAATTGGTAAAAAGGGTTTAATTGATGGGATCTTGACTAGATTTTGTGATGTTAAATTCCATAATCCTCCAAGAACAAATATGAATATGATCACAAATCTTCATGAATCACACAACGAAATAAAATTCAAATTGATAATAACATTTAAACTGAAAATTCAGGTGATAGAGATTTTTCTAATTATTTCTGAACCAGTTTCAAATGAAGAGACGATTTCTGTGATAGAATTTTGTGCAAGTTGAATATAACTTGATACAAGCTCGAGATCCAGAATTTTCGAACTAGGCCGGGGTAAATTCACAAAAGTCTTTTACGCAGGAGACAAAGCTCGTCTTGAATTCCTGTGAATAGAATTCAGAAGGGCAAGTCTCCCTTGTCAATATAGACAATAGTCGATTGAGTATAAAACGGTATATAAGGCATTCAATTGAAGTTGGAAATTATCCTTTAAAATTTCATTGACTTCTCAAGAGTTTAAGAACAAATTAAATATTGAAGTATAGAACTACATGCGATTAGGGCGTCCGAGACACCCCGGGTCTTCTCAGTGCGGCATGAAAAGCAGTAAATTCAATTGAGAGCTCTTGAGCGGATAAAAACCGCTCACCAACAGAGCTAAAGGTCCTGCAGAACCCTTTGAGACTTGAGATTCGTTTTATGGAGGATGTTCTTCGACGCGATTAAATTGAATTATAAACTTTGCCGCCTCTACGGAGGCGCTTTCAACATGAGAGAAACAGTCCACGGTGTTATCACGTATTTACGACGATGCGTAATCCAATTTTTATACCAAGAGCTACAACATGCTGAACTTATCGAATCACGCAGGAGGTTTTGGTTTACAATCAAGCCACGTAATCATTATTTCTTCATTCCCTATATGCATGTCGAATTTAAATGTACATCTGCTGATAGCCAAATTATAAACTGCATATCAAATTATTTCAGTAATGTTGTGTTTGAACTTAAGTTCGCCGAAAGATAAATTGAAATTTATAAAAGTTTTAAAACAGCATGATAAAAAAAAATATCGAGTTCTACCTTCCCTTAAAACGTAGGGTTGGTGGGGCGAAGAGAAAGAGATGGGTATAGCAAAATCTGTGCGCGCCGCATGGCAGAAAAGCGAGTCAACCGATGATCAAAGCTCTTCACTTGTTGAGCGGTGAGCCGGGTGGTGGTCGAGGTTTTGTGCACGTCGTCGCACTATCGGATATCCCCGTACACTAGGTGAGTCCATAGAACGACCCAATGACCCAAACAGTAGCTCGTTGACGGGGCAGTTGGCAAACTCGCGCACCGCTTCTTCACAGCCACCCTTAAAATCTGTACCGAGTACCAAAACCGAGCCTCATATCGAATGGGGTTGGCACGCGATAAACACGTATTTAACGACGCCACTAAGGGATGGTAAACCACAGAGTCGAGTATAACGGTGACCAAAATTCTCCCGCCAAAGTTCCACCGTACGGGCAAAAAATTTTTATCAAAATGATCAAAATTGCGGATAATCGGTGATGAAGAAAACCAACAAGGAGTGAAGACTTTGGACTGGTGAGGTTGGAAAGCTGATAACAAGAAGTGGGACAATACACTCAAGATATATGCACCCACGTGGTGGTAATAAGCGGAAGTGAGGCGCCACTCAAGGGAAGTGCGGAAAACTTTGAACCTCTTTGTTTGCACCTACGTGCAAGCGAAAGAACTAAAGACCGGAAACTGGGCTGAAGAACCCCGGCACAGTTGTTCTAATGTGTCTCAAGAGAGCTTTTTTTTAGCTGAAAGAGTCGGACATGAATTGTGAAAAGGTTTAGCTGGACCTCTAAAGCCTGAGGTACTGCAATGGTCACTAAAACTAAGGGAGGAATTTGAAGCATTAATAGCCAGTGATGAAAACCGCTTCGATCAGTTGGAATGGACCCAAAAAAAGCTAAAGATTCAAAGACAAAGTCCTGTCTCTCAAGGATAATTCCTGTGCCATTAGTCCCGCTGCCTACAGGTACCGGAACTGGAACTGCGAGTGAACATGGTGTCATAACCAGGTGGGGAAGCATTGGAGAGTTTGAAGACGGTACCAAGCCGGGCACCATGCCGGAGGAAGAAAGTCCTTTGCGAAGAGCTCTGACATTTAACGCCCGTGCAAAACGATCGGCCCGAAGCCACCGGCGGAGGAGTGCTGTTGCTGATATTTTACACCACCTACATCAGACAACTTTGTCCATTGCGGTTACCAGGTACGACTCTACGTATGAGCCACGTATATTATATCATTCTTGATGAACAGAATTCACGAATATAGTGTAGTTCGGAATATACATTTGTGAACCTAGTTCTATAAGTCTTTTGTCTTTGGTTCATTTGTGGCAACCTAGTTTCTGCAGAGCAGAATAAATGTTGTGCTTAAGGAACATATCATGTACAGCATATATCGTACGATTCTGATATCTTTCATGTTGAATACTGCTTGATCTTTTGAGTCGTTGTTCGAAGTACGTTGCAGTACGGTGTAATATCCGTCGAGGAAACGTGAATCGTTCGGAAATTCTACATTTCTGGAGCAACAAGTAGCTCTATCTTCTCGTCTATTAAGATCGCTTCCAAGCTATGAAAGACTTTCATTGACACTCTTAGGAAAATCTGGGCTATAGATATCACCATGCTAGGTGAATATTAACACGCTTTTGTTACCGAAGCTAAATTTAGAAAATAGCGCTCCTCCATTATGTGAATTAGTGTCACGTCTAAATTAATTTCTATCCACAAGCGGAATATTTGATCAAAACATTTTCGACCTGACATTCGTGGTTTATAAACCCACTTATCCAAGTTGGCGTTGATTCATGCCCTTTGTTCTTCATCTAGTGTACTGTTTTTTCATTTTTTTTTTTTTTTGCAAATTTCAAGTCATTAACTCTACGGAACTCTCATGACACTCAAGCGTTATTATAGCTACCGCCTGAAACGATAAATATTCAATATTCACAATTTTCGGATACTTTCCGTTTTCATAAACGGGAGGCGTGAAAAAAGAACGGGAGAACTCTCTCACTCACCATCGGTGAATTTAAAAATCGAACACAATACAAAAATTGGATGTGTAGGTAGTTCAGGTCGTATTTGATTGAGATCTGAACTGTATGAACCTAAAACGCAATTGTTTTCAAAAACTCTTTGCAATGTGGCCGAATGAAATAACGGTATTCATGCGGGGATATAAAAGGCCATGAAAAATTATGAATCCACTACAAATAATTGGATGTTCATTGTAGTATACATTGTGAAGAATAATTCGAACGAATTGAAATAGATTGGAAACAAATTTCTTGAAAAATTTGATGGGCCATTGTAGATTCGATTTCTGTATTCCATCGAGTTTGTTCCAGTTGATTGACTCTTTATCGTTTCCCATCCAGAAGAATTCTTAGAGCAAATAACATGTGACATCAAATTAAAATTGAATGAAACTTACGATCCGGAAAAAATTCAAACGGATCCATTCTGCAAGTGGCTGAGTTCCGATTTTTTGAAAAACTATTGAAGTGTCGGAGAATTAGATTTCGAATATTCAAAAGAGGATGTAGTGGGATTTTGGGAAAACCTTCGGTTCACTTCTCTCTCTTATTTAGCCTATTTTCCGCACTATTATACCTTCGAATATTTAATATCTTTGCATACGTGCCAATATATCTTATCTATTGATGGCCAGACCCATTCATTGCTTGACAGTTTGACACAAACCTCAATTTCCCCAAGTTATATGAAACTTGGGATGGTTCTATAGTGAAGCAAATGCTCGTCCTTCATTTTAATAAAATAACCACCTCTCGAGGGAAAGGTATAAAAATATGGCATCCTTGCTTTTTGAATTCTCTTATTTATCCAGATATTCGTTTTTATCACAAATGTTTCAAGTGGTTTCTCTATCTCTCTCTCTTTTTATTTACTCATTCCTACATCTCTCTGTGAAAGAATTTCATTCGTTAAAACAAACCCAAAGCCCAAATATGCTTCAGTTTATTCAGAAGAGCTATCAGACTGATAAAAAAATAATAATATTCCCAATAATACCATCGTGCATTCTTCATATGATACACGAATTTTGACGTAGTTTTCTAGCATCACAACCATTTTAGGTATCAAACAATGAGCCTCCACACAATGGCTGTTGATGGTTAACAACCCCATCTCTCGAACTGATGGCTGAGGGGTGTCAAGCTGCTGTTCTATATTTTGTTTACACAACTGTTATACACATGTATAATACTCTTTGAATTTACCAATACAGTTGATATTCTATATATATATATATATATATATTATATATAAAAGTACACCGTACACCCATTGAATACAAGTTATTTTCGGCACAATTGGTATACGTCCTCATACAGCATAATAAATTTCCAACAACCTGTCATCGATTTTGAACGATCTAATCTATTCCTTATAATAATATTACCGTCCCTAGATAATCTTCTTTGGCGATCGAGGAACTCGCTATTTCCGTTTCTGACGCAGAAACGATGAATAATAAACCTTGTCAAATACAAAGATTTCGAGGAAAATCATAGCGAGATATATAGGAAATAATAATTTTCTTATTCACTGGCTCGTAGGATTATAATTTATTGTAAATAATTGATCGGGGGTCTATAATGGGTTTATTTAGGATATTATTTCAGATCACGAAATGACCAAATTAAGTAGATATGTTATCGTAGTATCTATAGAATCGTGGGAATATCTGCCCCAAAAGAAATTGATGAATTTTTAAGCGACATGGTCGCGTTCTCTCATAGGCATTATATTATTCCTGCAAATATTTTGCATAATTTATTTTTTTTTTTCTTTTTTCTTTTTATCAACAAAATCCAACGTTCAAAAAATAACATAACTTACCCTAAAGCATTTTTAAACACGGGGCGTAGTGTGCTTGGTATGTTTTTTTGATCGGAATTAAAACAACATTTCAATGCTGATAAATGATAATAATTGTCGGAAAAATTTTTCGCCAGATAAAAATCAAAATTTAAAACAGTCACTCGCGTCGATTCATTGTTAGCACCTGATATGTTGTAAAAATCTAATTGTGCGAATTGTGCAGTGAATTGTATGAATTGAAATGTCATAGTTTCAACTTCAATGCTTTTTACATCTAATTGCTACTATGTTAGATTGTTCAAGTCAAGTACAAACGACGTTTTTCTAGCTCTTCCATTCCCGTATAAAGCACAGAAATTCCTGCTGACAAAACGATCCAAACTTTGACTAACAATAAGTAAATTAGTCCACAAGAACTAAGAACTAACTTATAACTTTGAATGTGTAGAAACACACTGGCTACAACTTTCGACCAACTGTATCTACATACCAGCGTAGACACCCGTCATGTACTAGCGATCTCTCGAAACCGAGTTGACCACAATTAATTGTTTCAAAGCATGTTCACGACAACGCAAACCATAAGAAATGTATATTGAATCAAAGCCACATACGTAGCATTTAGATATAATTAAAGCAGAAATAGTTGCCATTGAGCTTCCATGGACGATGTGACGTATACGAGAATCATTGAGGATGTTCTGGAGGTACAATCGGCATCAAAACAATAAGACGGAAAAAAAACCGAATTTGCTAATTTTGGATGATATTAATGCGAAAAATGATTGAATAATATCGAGGAGCGGATATTCTCACAACCTCAGAAAATGAAAAAACTCTCAATTTAGTGACAAGATTTCGAAAATACCAACAATCATGAAAAGTTGTAAAAACATTTTACAAGTATGTGCTGAAAATGGTGAAAATTGTTCATTTTTGATCCGATTTCAAAATTTCAGGGTTTGTTATACTCAGTGATAAAATCTCTACGAACTCACTGAAAAATGTTTTGCATAAAACACTCATATTCAAGTCAAAAATGTAACAGTATATGTATCATATGAATCTCACAATGTATCGGATTGTGAACAACTGAATTCTTACTCAAATGTGAGTGTTTTATGCAAAACTTTTTTCAGTGAGTTCGTAGAGATTTTATCACTGATTATAACAAACCCTGAAATTTTGAAATCGGATCAAAAATGAACAATTTTCACCATTTTCAGCACATACTTGTAAAATGTTTTTACAACTTTTCATGATTGTTGGTATTTTCGAAATTCTGTCACTAAATTGAGAGTTTTTTTATTTTCTGAGGTTGTGGGAATATCCGCTCCTCGATATTATTTAATCATTTTTCGCATCAACATCATCAAAAATTAGCAAATTCGGTTTTTGTCTGTCTGATTGTTTTGATGCCGATTGTACCTCCAGAACATCCTTAAACCTATCGATCAACTTTTTATCCAAATAGTTGCGAATATTGGTTCAAATGATTGATGATTGCCAATAGACTTTCGTGCCGATAGTTTGTTTGTTTCAATAGCTGCGTAAAAGATTTTGGGAGACTCGATGGCTGCTTGCAATACTTTTTCAACAGTTTCAATAGTCTGTTTTTACTCTAAAGCAATGGATCAAGATACGAAGGTTGTCTAAACCTTAAAAAAGTTAAAATAAAGCTGTTATACCACGGCGTGACAGCGACCTTTGCAAATAAAGCCAATCTCAACTAATTGGATCAGCACTCGATCGCCTCAAATTGTACGTAATAAATCCTGCGTCCAGGCATCACAAGGGTCGAATGGTCAAGCGTGAATCGTCAAGGGGTGCCGCTAGACCCGGGACTCTTGTCGAGGACCCATACGCATATACGGATATCTATCCCCATGTTCTATGTAGTATAAGAAACTTTGAAACTTTAGATAGCGAAATGCCGGACCTGTCTCTAAATTTTCCAGCTAATAAACACG
Organism: Tenthredo mesomela; assembly: GCA_943736025.1. Taxonomy (NCBI): domain Eukaryota; kingdom Metazoa; phylum Arthropoda; class Insecta; order Hymenoptera; family Tenthredinidae; genus Tenthredo; species Tenthredo mesomela. The sequence goes on along the minus strand of OX031015.1, from coordinate 31,089,390 downwards.
GAGGATGTCAATCCGCGTGATCCCTAATGAAATTTAATTCAATATTTTTTATTTTCCATTATTTACTTGCACAAACTCTGACCACCCTCCGAATATTGGGTTCCTATAGATATGGGGGAAAACAATATTTGTTCAAGCGAGAGGTGGAGTAAACTTTTCATATTCAACCATTTAGCGAAACATACTCAACTTCAAGGATTGTTGACATTAGTTACCCATCATTGCGAATATGTTTCCGTAATAATATCACCGCAGTTTTGGCATCCTCGCCCCTCGTTTAATGGGGTGTAATCTGCACCTGTCGTAGTACCTATTAAAATCTAATTATTGTAATCTAGCATGGCTACTGGAAACTAGGGTAACTATAAGCCGTAGGTTATTCGTAGATTTGCCTAATTTATTCGCAGTTAGTCGATGTAACATTTCGACTGCCACATATTTACAAATTACATATATATACTAGGTATATTTCTACTGATGTTAAATTTATATCGATGGGATGGACCTTGAATAATAAATAAAGTTCCTGGGTGCTCCAACGATTTCAGTGTACGTCAGTATCGTCAGACCTTCCTATCAGCTAAAGTGGAGGAAAGATGTCAGTGAAAACAGCATATATGTAGGTAGGTAGGCACTTTATTCCCACATCTTTCTACGGAGTGTATAGAAATTCGCGATTTATATAGACGGCGGGGATAAATGTGAAACTGGTAAAAAGACAATGTGAGTATTAGGGTGGTTCAAAAAAGACCTAATTTCTCAGATGTTGGTGCTCATTCGTGAATATGTTGTTTGTGATTTTGAAAAATTATTCCATTTTTTTGAGCTCTATAGGACAATATTTACTACTGCCTCAGTGAAGTTGAAATTTCGAAATTTTGCCATTTTTGGCAATGTCAAAGTTCTCAGATCAAAGCGCTCATCTGGCTACCTCGAAATTCTCATTCAATGAGCATGTTGGTTCAAGATGAAACTCGTACGATAATATTTAGTACTGCTTCAGAGACATTGAAGTTTTTCACTATTTAGGGGTTTTCTTAGAGATTAGATCGCCAGGTGTTGCTCATGAGACAGTCTTTTCTTACCATTTTAAGGAAAAAGTACACGAAGTTAGCAGTCTGTGGGCCCATTTTTACTATTGCCTCATGTTGCTAATTTTACTTGAAGGAAAGTCGCCCTCAATGAGGCAGTAGTAAAAATGGTCCCGCAGACTGGAAACTGCTTGGATTTCTTCCTTATATTGGTAAGATGAAACTGTCTCATGAGCAGCACCTGGCGATCGAATCTCCGAAAAAACGCAAAATATTTAAAAAAAACTCCAATGTCTCCGAGGCAGTACTAATTATTATCGTACGAGTTTCATCTTAAACCAACATGCTCATTGAATGAGAATTTCGAGGTAGCCAGATGAGCGCTTTGATCTGAGAACTTTGAAATTGCCAAAAATGGCAAAATTTCGAAATTTCAACTTCACTGAGACAGTAGTAAATATTGTCCTATAGAGCTCAAAAAAATGGTATAATTTTTAAAAATCACAAACAACGTATACACGGATGAGCAGCAACATCTGAGAAATTAGGTCTTTTTTTAATCACCCTAGTGAGTATAGTAGGAAATTTAAACTATGCCTGTGGAGTTGTACCTATGCCGTTGGATATAAATATAAAACGAGGTGTAGAGAGTCGTGAAATGCGACGCATTTATAAGGACCTCAGGTGTTTATGTCTGGCCAAAGTGCTCATTACCCTTTTAAAAAATTACCATGCAACGAAATATAGTACATATATTAAGAAAAAGTAAATTTCATCTGGCTCTTATAACTCGAAGGTTCTGATATCGCAGGTAAAGTTAACTTCTCAGTTTATAACATTGATGTGGTAAGATTATCTCTGAAATTCATGGTATTTATTTGAACTCGTAACTTCAAAGCGTATAACGTGATTCATCGCCAATTACCGCAAATATATATCTGCAGTTCGAACTAGCACGACGTGTATACATACGGTGATCGATCTTATACCACAGCCCGTAGAGATTCCGATGTTAATTTCGACCGTGACCCTCCCAGTACGCGCGCTGCTAGAACAACCACGATTTCGGAGCGACATCTTGACAGCAAGTGTGGACGTGGTGTGATTCCGGGTTTCATTTTCAAAAAACTCCTACGTCATAACATAGGCAACAAAAAATCCTCGGAAAGTCGACAGACTAAAAGATATCATCGTGATGCCTATTCTCTTCTTTTTTTTTTTCAAAATCCTCTGAAAATATCTAGTCAAAAATAATACCAGGACAGAAATCAACTCATACAGTGAAGGCATGCTATGGTTTTCAGACATTCAAATCCTATAATATATTCCGAGATAAAAAAGAGCGAATCGCGTTATTCTTCTTCGCGGTTTTTCTTTCGCAAAATATTTTATGCTATCTCCAACGACCTTGATCAAAATCGCTATTGGAACCTCCATAATCGTGTGAATCGATATGCAATTTTCACCCCGACGATGCCTCCAGTGTACAGTTCTCTTCCTTATTATAACAGATAGTTACATAGCCGTACATTGCAGTTTACTTAATGTAATTTATAGCCAGCTATACCTATTTGTCGTAGTTTGAGTAAACCGTAGCCAGCCATAAGTAGGTATACACATATCTACCTTGCGTTAGACTTTATAGAACCAACACAACGCGTCAGCATATATCGCATTAATTTATTATTTAAGCATAACAACCTGCACCATTAATGTTAGCATCTATAGGCATATGTAGTAAAGGTATATACTGTATCGTAAACGTAGCAATATTGCAGCTCATAGGTTGGATCCCTGTATCATGGAATTTTTTTTCTCGTGAGCAATTAAGATTATTTACGAAGTTGCTTTCGTTCGATAATAGTATATTGTGTACCAAGGGCGTAAAGTGGGCTTTTTTAGACCGAGTGTGGAGTTTGCAGTACGAGTCAGAGGCGAGGTAGCACGAGTCGAAGACGAGTGCGTCTGCGAGCCGAAGACGAGTACTGCAACCACACAAGGTCAAAAAGCCCACTTAGCCCTGGTGCACACCATATTTTTTGTAACAGCACGATTTTCGCGTTTTTTCATCATTGTTGATAATTTTCATGAAAATATTGAAAAATAATTTAGCGGGCGTTTTTAGTTTTTATTTGCCCGCTTATGCTCGAGTAGCGGGCGTTTTCACTTTTTATTTGCCCGCTACTCGAGCATAAGCGGGCAAATAAAAACCAAAAACGCCCGCTGCTCGATTTAGCGGGCAAATAAAAACTGAAAACGCCCGCTGCTCTATTTAGCGGGCAAATAAAAACTAAAAACGCCCGCTGCTCGATTTAGCGGGCAAATAAAAACTGAAAACGCCCGCTCGTCTGAAAACCGTCACTTTAGGCCCGCTTAATGGGTAAAAAAAACGCAAAAATCGTGCATGTGTTACAAAAAGTATTTTTTGTAACACATGCACGATTTTCGCGTTTTTTTTTACCCATTGAGCGGGCGTAAAGTGGCAGTTTTCAGACGAGCGGGCAATAATAAACTGAAAACGCCCGCGTAGTCGTGCAGCGGGCGTTTTTGAGTTTTTAGTGCCCGCTAAATCGAGGAGCGGGCGTTTTTGAGTTTTTATCGCCCGCTACTCGAGCATAAGCGGGCAATAATAAACTGAAAACGCCCGCTAAAATATTTTTCCATATTTTCAAGAAAATTATCAACAATGAAGAAAAAACGCGAAAATCGTGCTGTTACAAAAAATATGGTGTGCACCAAGGGCTAAGTGGGCTTTTTGACCTTGTGTGGTTGCAGTACTCGTCTTCGGCTCGCAGATGCACTCGTCTTCGACTCGTGCCAGCTCACCTCCGACTCGTATTTCAAACTCCACACTCGGTCCAAAAAAGCCCACTTTACGCCCTTGGTACACAATATACTATTTCACTATAGGTACATACTAGTATACGTATAATATGTAGGTAGGTAATAAAAAGTATATAGATTAAGATATCTCCACCAATATTATGTTTATCGTCTAGCTTGAAACTATAAACTAGTTCGCGATTGAAAGAAAAATAGATTAATTCTTTTATACCTAATGTCTAAAAATATTTTACATGTTAAAGAAGTATTTTTTATTAACGTTTAGTATACGGATCAGCAATGTTCTTGTGTTTTCCTTCAATTTTGTGTTATAAGATTATCCACGCCGTGGAATTAAACGAGGTAATTTTTTTCTTTTCTTTTCTTTTCTTTTTTTTTTTTTTTTTTTTTTTATTCTCTCTTCTTTTTCAACCCGAGTATAGAATTGATGTAATTAATAAAATAGAGAGTCGTTAGTCACTCGGAGATATCCACGGGGAATTATATTTTTTAATAGCAGTTAATTCGAGTCTGGTTAACTCCGCAAATCCCCGAAACTCTACTTTTGAAAACAAGTCGTTATTCTGATTTGAAACGAAATTCAGAGAGTGATAAATGTGGGTGAGATAAAACTCGAGATGAGGTAATAAAAGTGGCGGAGCCCGTGAATTTATTTCTACGAAACTTTTTTTTTTTCTTACTTTTTTTTTACTTTATTTTCGTATTTTATATTAGGTTTTTTTTTTTTCTTTCTTTTTTTCTTCGAGTTCTTACATTTTTTTTTTTTTAGTAATCCTACGACCATTCCTAAATATATGTAAATTGTATTCGCTTTTATTTATTACCGTATTTACCATCCTAAAAATATCTTCTAAATCATGAATTTCCATTTGGAATAGTAATATATTACGGTCAGAAATTGTATTCTATATACGAAATGACCGCGAGCTTTGATATCGATTAAAACGTTGAAGGTAAAACAGAAAGCACATATTTTATCGACGCGGAAACCAAAGCTCTCCATCGCTATGAGCTTTCAAACAGATTTCTATACTCCCTACTGCAGGGGCAGGACGGATTAAATTTACATACCCACACCAAATTCAAGGATCTTACCATCGTGGGTAAAGTGTGAACTTACCCACCATGGAATACATACCCTGCCCTGCCTATCCCCGATCCGAAATTATTCCACAGGAGTAAAGACGGGACTCAAAATTAGCCAGTTTTTGAAAAAGAAATTGATATTTTCAAAAATGCACGTGTAATCAAACCGTTGCATTTTATTACACAAATAAAAAGCTCTAGGTGCAGAGTTCGAATTATATACGATTGATAAAATAGATGCTTTCTATCAGGAGAAATTCTCAAATCATGTAAATAAAATTGTTAGATGATTCAATTTGGACTCACTGGACGTTGAAAGTAATTGACAAACTTATCTACTTATCCTCATTGATTTTTGGAATCAAACGAAAATCGAAAGGATTTTAAAAGATTGGTGAGTTATAGACGGGTTCTTCGAAATTCACTATCATAAATATATCACGTGTCAAACTCTGCTTTGTGTGTTCAAAACTCGAGACTTTATCTAAATTTTCTGATAAACCTGAAATTTCACTACGAGGGTCTCATACGTAGTACATATTCACCTTATTTCCGGAATTAACTACTTCGAGTGTCTATAACTCCGACATATAGTTCACAATGATTTAATACAAGTTATGTACAGAAACCAATATCCGTGATGAGAAAATCGCAACGATAGATAACGTAGAAAAATTGATTGTAATCTCATATGGCATCAGGAGATCTGAATAGCAACGAATCGTAGAACTTCGATTATCTATAAAATGCATTCGAAGTTTTAGGTCAGGTATTCCTACGGTGTGACAACGGCCTTCGATCCTGACCGACCCGAGTTTGTCAGTGAAATAAAAATACGTGGTTTCGATCAAGGCAATCATACGGTTAACAGAAATGGGATGAAGCCCATCCGGTAGTTCCAAACGACAAATCATGAAATTCGTAGCATCCGCAGAATTTGGAAACTTATTCGAAGTCCACTCGTGCTTAAGCCTCTGTGTATTATTAACGGTAACCCATCAGCCTCCCAGGAATACTTCAGATCGTTGCTACTAAGCTGCGATCCTCTAACTATTCAAGCTGTCAAATTTCACTATATTATAACAGTGAGATAAATTTAAGCCCGTTCCTGCGTTTCATCCCAGTTCAATACCTACTAGGTGCAATGCGGTTACTCATCCGAAAATTACTGTAATGACCTTTTCCAAGCCAGTAAATTCGGAAATATGAACATTACTTTCAGCATTGCTCAACTTTTATTACACCAATAAAATTCTTAGTAAAATTATTGCAACTTTTCATCCCTGATATAGTCAGATTAATTTTAGTCGTGGAATTATTTAATTTTCTCTTATCTGGTACGTGCACCTCTCTTATGGTTCCCTTACCTAACAATTTTCTTCTTTTTGTTGATAATTCTCTGTTGCTTTTTTTTTTTTTTTTTTTTTTTTTTTTTTTTTTTGTGACTCGGTCTGAGCGTTTCTTAGTATATACCTCGCGCAGCACTTGGTGAGTTAATTGTCCACTTAAATTTTTTTCTCCTCTCTCCAACTCATGGAGTTTGTCGTAATTTTCAACTCTCCGAAAGCTTTCTGCAGACGTTACAGATTCTCCAGTCAGTACCTACCTATACACCCGTAGAACGTCACCTCATGGACACGTTAAATTGCTACTCCGCCAGTGCAAGGTATAACTTTAGCGATTTGCAAGCCTCAAGTACCGGAGTGGGGATTATAACGGCCAAATACGTGTCTCCTCAAAGTTACAATACCACTCTGCAGTCCAAACTCAACTACGAGTATATAACATGATTACCAAGTTGGGAAACCAACTACCCGAATTTGTTTGTCTAAGACGCTTTACCCTTACCAAATAAGGACAGATGCAGGGTTAAAAACTTTTTATTACCTCCACAAGTTGGACCTTTCTCGGTTTTTGGTGGATATTGGTATTTGCTGTGGTCGATCCTCCGTCTCTCTATACAACCACTTGCGAAATTCTGTATTCTATCATTGGATAATCCAGTTGAATCTAAGGACGCAGAATGAATGATTGGAAATTTCATAAGGCTGCGCACCAATTATTTGAATTCGTTATAATAAGCCGGCAGCATATGAATTTAAAAAGTCAGAGTAAATTCTGAAGATCTATGAAAACCCCCAAGTAAAACCGGGAGCAATTTAAGCTTCAGATATAGTAAGAAGCTCGATAACCGTCGAGTCGTTTATTACGTCAAACTAACCAGAGCGGACAAAATTTTGCCACAAAAATGGTAAAATCTTCGTCGACGCGTAATCTGCTAGACAGACTTCAATATGGAATCTGAAACGTCTCATCGAAATCCACCCTGTAGACTCCCTGTCTATCTCGGATCCATGGCTACTGATACCTAAGGGTGTACCTACCTATCTCATAGTCTGCACATGTGAGCATAATACACACATGGTTTATAAGTCATAGATTGATGTGTATTTGGTATATGGACAGAAAGATATATAGAGAATTGTAGATTTACATATACACAGAAAACTAGGATTATACATACTATATAGAACGAATGTCTGGGGGTTAAATCTATGGTAGAAAAGCCCCGAGTTCGATGGACGGAGAATGCAACGCTAGTCGACTGTTCACATAGTGGCGCCGTTGCGCCTGACCCAGACGATGTTTTGTTACAATCTGCGTTCGGTTGGTGCGACGCCAGGCGTCGTCCTCCCGAGTTTGAGTTCGACGCCCGACAGCTTTATACCGTCTTCAGCAGATATTACATAGAACGGTATAATTTCAAACTCAAGACGCGATGATTAAAAATTTTATTTTATTAACCTGCGTAAATCTTTCGTTCCAAATTAAGTTTCAAATATTCAGCTAATTCAGAGGGAAAGGGACCACGCGACGTCGCACACGCAAAAAAACAGTGCTGTCGAATTTACTTATATGGACAGCACTTTTTTGCAGTAGAAATTGTCACAATTGTGGTAACATTCCCTCATATAGACATTAAAAGCCACTTGCTCCAATGTACCCAACACTAGAATTGTGACAATTTCTACTGCAAAAAAGTGCTGTCCATATAAGTAAATTCGACAGCACTGTTTTTTGCGTGCACATTAAAACTTTGATCTCATTCGTGTGAACAACTTTTTTAGATCGAATTTTCGAAATTTTCATTCCAATGCTCTCCGTTTCGTCCATCTTACAATTTCACAATTTGTGCTCAAGTAGAGTTGATCGTTTTGAATAACGGCCAACGTCTTTTCTTCTTTTCCTTTTCGGTATAGGGTCTGCCAGCTCCTCGAATTTAATTCTTAACTTTTACGATCCACTGATTCGAGTCAGGAACTGGTCGCCGCTGTATCGACTTACTCGCATTGCATAAGTTTCAAATTTCCAATCTCAACTTTTTTTTATTCATCCCCCCAGCTATATGTTTCACATCACGTAATCGTACTCACACGTGATGCTGCTTTACCTGGTGAACGTTATTCCAGATTGAAGGAAAACGGCTGGAGATCATTTTTCCCAACTGTCGCATGTCGTCAGGGCTGTCCTGAATCTATAATGCAAGACGTATGTCTTTCCATCCGAAGCGAGGGGTGATTCAACGAAAATGAAGATTTCCAGTAATTTCTCACTCTACAATGAAATTTCCAAGAATTTCGAACATTCTAATCACCTGATTTTTTCCCAGTGATTAAATTCATTCATTTCTTTTACTTAGCTACTGATATACAATTATAGTATGTGACGGAAATCTTGCATTAGGTATCCTATCGCACGGAAACTATATCACTTCTTCGAAGTGAGCACATCCAAAGAAACTTTCGTTTCAATTTGTATAAGGAATTTGATCTTCAAACTTGATCCATTCAATCTATAATTGACAAAATTCCTCATCACAGGCTTTGTCATGCTCAAGTAGGGTACTATGAGAAACTCTCGTGATTGGTTCAACGATGAATACTTGAACCGATTAAAACCGTATTAGGCGCGACTTACAATCTCATAGGCGTATATTATAGATTGTTATATCGACCGGTATAGGTACATACATTAATAACTCGGTGAAATTTTCGATCAGTAAAACGGCGTGTAATGGTCAGACGAAATCAGTCTCATACAAACATAGATAATATGCATACACAGTACCTGCGGTACGTATGTACGAATCGTATATCGTATAGGTATGCGTATCTATGCGTACCACACATTTTGACTTCCCCCTAAGTGCCCCCCCTAAATAGGGCATACAAATGTTGGTGAAAGCAGGTCGCTACTATACGGGCTTATACCCCCATGCACAAATTTTACGACGTCATTGCTGCCTCCCTCGTATAATATGCATGTATATGTAATCCATATTCACCTATCCATATTCTCATGAGTTTATACCAAAATATATTGTTCATTGTTGGTATACATAAATACTACATATATGTATATTCATATTTTGTTATTCTGTTTGTTCCCATTCTGAGTTTTTAGCATACCTGTACGTTCAATTTTTCGGAAAACAGAATTTTTCGCAATATCAAATATAGCTGCTCGTTCATCCCATCTTGAATATTTGATTTCGAATAATTGTCGGCACAAAAAGTGCAAAATTTGATCAGTCAATGATCCGAATCCTTGTGGAATAACTCCTTTTCATATTCTACTGATATATCCTGGCCCTTACCTGTTAATGCCTCGTAAAACGCTACATAGTCATAAAATAGTGTTATTGAAAAATTCTATATATATATATATATATAGACACTGGGTACTTCCTAAAAAAAAAAAAAAAAAAAAGCATACGATTTTTAGTCGTATAGAGAAGATATGAACCCAGCTGAGGTTGTTCATAGCGATAAGAACCTATGTAATAACCGTGGACGTCTGACCTGTTCAGAAGTCGTGACGTTCAACGAACAGATTGGGGTTAAGTGTTGAACATAGGAAAGAGCAAGCAGTCAATATAATCTTCACTCTTATCTTCGCACACTACGTGTCGCGGATTTAGCTCCGCTATACACTAGTGTACATCGTAGATTCATATATACTACATAATATGTGTTCGTTTACGTTTACGTTTACGTTTACGTTTACGTACATGTACATGTCTATTACGCTATTCTATGCCAATGTCTATCAGGCAGAAAATATAGATATATATATCGCGTCACTAATGCCATAAGGTCGTAAGCGCCAAAAAATTATTTTTTTTGCGGATATGGCCAAACGATGTTATATGGCACGAAAAAGATTTTGCCACCAAAAACACAACATTTTTTTTTTTTTAGCGCTTACGACCTTATGGCATTAGTGACGCGATATATATATATATATAAATATAGTCCCTTGTGTTTTGCATATACGCTTGATTGTCAGGAAGCAAAGGCGTGCGAGTGTGAAATATCTATTGAGGGCGTTGGGCGGTTTATGGTTAAGGCAAGGGGCTATACGGGGGGCCAGGGACGACGCCCGAACGTCGACGCCAAACACTTAACGAGGATAACAGCGTCGGTGTATTATCCGAGATTACGAAAACTCTGAAAGCTACGTAAACGCAAATTGGAGCACTTACCTCCGTCGACTCTGATTGCGATTGTGTTCCACGTGGTTATTCAAACGCACACATACACACATATACATATCTATATATTTATATATATATATAGATGTATAGATACATCTGTGTGTGTGTGTGTGTGTGTGTGAAGCGGTCGCTCTCAATCAGACGTTTGTCGATCTCGAGGACGAAACACTTTTAATTACTTCTAATTACTCAAGGGACGTTACTTAGATTTGGCATTAAAGGATCCTTGACGATTCTTCAGTAATTTAGAAGTATCTGCGTTCTGTGTCTTTCAATTCATTTATATTTCGACCTTCTGGTTTCATTCTTTTTTTTTTTTTTTTTTTTTTTTTTTATCCACAGTTGATAATAACGACGAGTTTTCATACCGCAATCGATTGATCATTACTCGCTTAATTTTTTGCTCCGTCTGTACTACTCGCGATTTGAATAATAATAAACCAGTGATTCACTCTTGGCTCGAGCCAAGCAAAACTTTACGTATTCGCCCTATACTAGTACCTCTAATTCCAAAGGCATTGAAATTCGTGGTTTATCTATAATTAATCTAAACTTTAATATTGCGTTTATCCTGCAGCATATATATGCAACGAAAATGAAAACTTTTGATCTTAGATTAAATTTGAAATAAAAATTCTGTCATATATGTACCCAAAAATTAACGACAAATTCTGAACATTAACACGATTCTTATAACACACGTAATAAATATGTTCAAATAAATTCCCTCGATCATACAGAAAAAATATAATTGAACGAAAAAAAAAAAAAATAACTGATAGCAAAATTAGTGACCTCGAATAATTATAGTACCTTATATAATACCCCGGAACGTTTCGTATTATATCTTATAAGCCATAATCGCCATAACGATAACGACATAATTATTTCAAGATATCGAAGAAAAATATGAAAAAAAAAAAAAAAAAAAAAAAAAAAAAAAAAAAAAAAACCTATAGTTGCAGTACGTTCACCGGGTATCCTCGATGAATTTTTATATCTCTAGACGTGAACTAACGTAGATAGGGTAAGATATAGGTACGTGAAAATGACATAGTAATATGTGACCAAACCCATAACGGAGGAAGCGAGGCTTTGAATTTCCGTAAAACTTTATCGCATATGTATGAATTATACCAACTGACAGAGCAATATTTGCCACAAGGGAGATAGATAATCGTTTTTTTTTTTTTCTTTTTTTTTCCGGCATATGACACACGAGCGTCTAATTATTACCGTTGTCATTTTTTTCGAGTATAATTAGTATATTTATCGTGAAAAGTATCAGAATGCCAATAATGAAACAGTGGCAATATTCAATCTCAATTTGCACCGTTGATGGGTATTATTTACAAAACAGAAAAAAATATATGTATATGAAAATAGATTGCATATCTATACGGACGTCCTTTCGACTAGCTTATATACAGATGGCTCACGATTTAAAACACGTGTGATCACCATGCGTAGAACACGTAATTCTGATTTTAAGCCTGTAGAAGCTCGAGTTGAATATTTATTTCCGTGGAAATATACATTACATAAGAATTATTTATATCCTACATAAAAAGTGAAAACTATCCTATGATTATTACGCGAAATGGTATTCTAATGTTCTTCGAAAAGTTTATAACTACTCACCTAAAACTTTATATATGAAACTATGCCACACGGTGTACCTACTCTACCGCCTCGCTAAGATTTCAAACTTGTTACAGCTGTATATACATTAGGGTATTTCGAACTGAAATTGGAAATTATTTTCTCCGTCTAACACCCTTCGAATCTCTTACTTTCAGTATGAAATTGAATATATCCGAAGATATGATATCCGGCAAAAATTTCTCAGAAAATATCTCAGTATTTTGTCTTATCGTATTTCCATTTGAATAGTATACCTACGTAAAACAACGCAGTGTATACTTTTTTCGATTTCATTCCATATATTACTTTGCGACGAAAAATCAAATTTAATATGATAATCCGATTTAGGCATGGCTTGACAAATTTTTTAACGTATATAAGACGCGAGCTTGATAATTAAATAAAACCGCTTAGTTTCTCAGATCACCCTATTAAGGGGACCAGTACAGCGATACTTTTCGAGAAATTATCATAGTCCGAAATCAATTTATTTCATAACCAAAGTTCATTTCATATCAAAATATTTTTCTTTTTGAAAATCATGTGTCGTAAGGATTTCAGAGCACCGTTGGACCGATTCAGGTCATCTTGGATTAATTTTCTTCAGAAAACAAATCCTCATCATGTGAATGTAGGAATTTTGAAAATTTTTCGTTTTGGCCAAGTTATTTAAGAAATGAGTGATAATAATTTTTGCAAATTTGGTAAATCGATCATAACTTATGACACAATTTTTTATTTTAAAATTCCTACATTCACATGATGAGGATTTGTTTTCTGAAGAAAATGAATCCAAGATGACCTGAATCGGTCCAACGGTGCTCTAAAATCCTTACGACACATGATTTTGAAGAAGAAAAATATTTTGATGTGAAATGAACTTAATTGTTTATGAAATAAATTGATTTCGGACTATGATAATTTCTCGAAAAGTCGCTGTACTGGTCCCCTTAATACACTATTCATATCATCCGAGCGATCAATGAAAGCTGTATAATAAGTTACTCGAAAAATACTAAATAAACATCGAACAAAGATTAATTACGTAAAGTAAATTTACTTGGCTGAAAAAAAAAAAAAAAAAAAAAAAAAAAAAAAAACTTGATACAATCGTCTTATATTCCTACCTGTAATTGAATACTTGAATTCGAAAGTGAATTTCAATTTCACTCAAATCTTCACTGCAGTGTGTAAAAGATCCTATTTATGCGTTCGAATTAAAGTGTCTGATTACGCCCTAGTCGTCGGCTGTTACTACTTAAAACTCTGTTCTTTCTTATATCTGTATCGTGCACGGAACACGGACCCAGATTTGCTACCCTTTTGTAATACGAATAACAAATCGCTGATACGTCGTGATAATGAAAATAAAACCCGATACACTTTGTTTTCCGTTATCAGAAATTCGAATACATATATTTAAACTGATTTTGGAAATACCTGGTAAAGAATCGTAATTAGCTTTTTCAGCGAGGTTTTCTTTCGAACAAATAAATCAAATATGAGATACGAACATGTTTGATTTTTGAAATTGTGATACACGGAGAGAAGAGAATAGTAATATTTACCATTCCTACATAGTAACCAGACTTATTTCTCATAAAATCGTAAATGATACTATGTCAAATAGGATTCATTACTATTTTTCTGGTAACCATTACCATGCTACATGGTAACTAAGCAAATTTAATGTTTGAAAATCTACGTTACCATGTAACATAGTAATGGTTACTATGTTACATTGTGATTATTACTATTCTTTTCTCTCCGTGTAGCAGTAGATAGAGACTTATGCATAATGAACAATATATATATATATATATATATATACCCTTCTGATATGAAGTGAAAAGTTTTCCTATTTTCAGCCGTTATACGCTTATACTAATCATAGGGATAGATATGCAAAGAACGTTATCGCGGTTCTGCCAACTGCGTAGCATAAAGTGTGTCAGTGACAAACAACCGCGTCGCCGACACCTCCTGGTGCCAAACTAGAAGCTAGGTAATATCGGGTTGGGATAGGTCAGGTCAGGTTAGGTCGCACGCGACGGCCACCGTCGCCGCCGCGAGTATCCTGGCCCAGTCGTACTCCGGACGCGACGCGGTGCGTCGACGGTAAACTCACTGAATATAATATATATAGACGGGTCTTTTTTTTTTTTTTTTTTGAAAAACCGCACCTTTATCCGCGACATGTGGAAACTGCAAAATTTTCGAAAACGTGTGACCGTTTATTTATGAACGGAGTGAAACCTTCACGATTTGGGATGATCGATATAAAATTTCTCTTTATTTTTCGATCATTCGAAGATAATATATAATTTTTTGCCGTTAGATATCTGACTAATATTAGTGGACAAAAAAATTAAAAAAAAAAAAGGACTAAGTTCATTTTTTTTCAGTCATTACAATCCAATTAAAGTCACGTTTGGATGAACAGAATGAGTATAATATAATATCAAGGAAAACTTAATTGGTATATTTGATTTTAGAAATAAAATCAATGAGGTATCGAATGTACATAATTTAAAAATACTTCTTTGACGCTACGGTTGTCATCCGCAATATTATATACGATTGTATGATTTTTACACCTGCAAGAAACGTGACGCGAGGCTCGTAATGGATCGTGAAGATATTTTGTGCCTGTAAATACGAGGGCTTAGACTCGTTACTGTATATTGTTGTCGATATAACCGAAGTCAGAAGAACACTGATTTATCGAAGGATAACATAAATAATAAACAACATATGTGACGTTGAGTACGAGGAAGAAGGGGAATATAAAAACAACGGGACATTGAGGCATGTTGTGTCTCGACATGAAGCTCATGTCACGTTTGAAAGGATTATCGGGGTCCTCTTCAACGTCATCGACCTCTACGTCCGAAAGTACACCGAGAAGAAACCGTGGTGGTAGTATAAGCAGCGTATTACCATCAACTGATATTGAAAGCGACGAGGATGACCGTTTCTCAAGTTCCACTGACAATGCTTTCGCATCGCCAAGTCCACCTCCGAGGATTGCTAGGGACAGATCACGTTCCGTATGCGTACCAGTGCTCAACTCATCGCAGTTAAGACACTTGCATCGTCGTGCGAGTCACAATCTGTACGTAACTGAGTACAACGATTACACGATATGGAAAAAGACCCAACACTCCCCAAAATTGCACTCCAAAATCGCTAGGATTCGTTCCTTAATAGTCAAATTTCTGTATTTTTTCTTCGAGTCGAATTGATAGCTAGAGGCACGATTTTTACTCGAACATTTTTTTTACACAGAAAGAATTAAGGTTGACTTGATTCAAGATAATTTTGCGGTCCAAAAATGAAGACCGAAATTTTCTCGGATCAAATAAAAATTTTTCTCGAACCAAGAAAATTTTCCAAATTTTCCAAAAGTTCCAAATTTCGAGAAAATTTTTGATTTGATCCGAGAAAATTTTCCAAATTTTCCAAAAGTTCCAAATTTCGAGAAAATTTTTGATTTGATCCGAGAAAATTTTGGTCTTCATTTTTAGAAAATTTTCGGTCTTCATTTTTGAAAATTTTCTTGGGTCGAGAAAATTTTGATTTGATCCGAGAAAATTTCGGTCTTCATTTTTAGAAAATTTTCGGTCTTCATTTTTGAAAATTTTCTTTGGTCGAGAAAATTTTTGATTTGATCCGAGAAAATTTCGGTCTTCACTTTTAGAAAATTTTCGGTCTTCATTTTTGAAAATTTTGATTTGATCCGAGAAAATTTCGGTCTTCATTTTTGGAAAATTTTCAGTCTTCATTTTTGAAAATTTTCTTGGTTCGAGAAAAATTTTGATATGATCCGAGAAAATTTCGGTCTTCATTTTTAGAAAATTTTCGGTCTTCATTTTTGAAAATTTTCTTTGGTCGAGAAAATTTTTGATTTGATCCGAGAAAATTTCGGTCTTCACTTTTAGAAAATTTTCGGTCTTCATTTTTGAAAATTTTGATTTGATCCGAGAAAATTTCGGTCTTCATTTTTGGAAAATTTTCAGTCTTCATTTTTGAAAATTTTCTTGGTTCGAGAAAAATTTTGATATGATCCGAGAAAATTTCGGTCTTCATTTTTAGAAAATTTTCGGTCTTCATTTTTGAAAATTTTCTTGGGTCGAGAAAATTTTTGATTTGATCCGAGAAAATTTCGGTCTTCACTTTTAGAAAATTTTCGGTCTTCATTCTTGAAAATTTTGATTTGATCCGAGAAAATTTCGGTCTTCATTTTTGGAAAATTTTCGGTCTTCACTTTTGAAAATTTTCTTGGTTCGAGAAAAATTTTGATATGATCCGAGAAAATTTCGGTCTTCATTTTTAGAAAATTTTCGGTCTTCATTTTTGAAAATTTTCTTGGGTCGAGAAAATTTTTGATTTGATCCGAGAAAATTTCGGTCTTCACTTTTAGAAAATTTTCGGTCTTCATTCTTGAAAATTTTGATTTGATCCGAGAAAATTTCGGTCTTCATTTTTGGAAAATTTTCGGTCTTCACTTTTGAAAATTTTCTTGGTTCGAGAAAAATTTTGATTTGATCCCAGAAAATTTCGATCTTCATTTTTGGACCCCCAAAATTATCTTGAATCTAGAATAATTTTCTTGGCTCAAGTTAACCTTTTTTTCTGTGTAAAGTAAAATATACACATGACGCATCTTGATTAACCCTTAGTCAGAGTTCGGTTCAGTATAGGATTAGTGATCTGGCGGGGTGAGTCACACCCCAATAACGCTTGAATGAAAAAATAATAAACACACTTGATGCTCGTGGTCTTTTTGGTGGCATATTTCACTTTCTGAAGCTATACCAACTCCCTGGTGAATTGTACGCTTCGATGTACAAAATTGATCGATTAATTCTTGAATAATTATTCTATCGAACTGTGCATACGTGCATATAACAGCTGAGGGATGCAGTCCGCCCCAATCAACTGACGAGAGTTCAGAGGGTTACTTTTTGATAAAATTAGTCCATAAAACAAAAAAATTTGACAAACTGCAGGTCATTAAAAAAATTTCCAAATTTCATCGCTTATATAAATTGCTCGAATCCATTTACGCTTTTGCCGAGAAGGTATTAGCTCAGGTTTATCGAGCTTCAAATCTGGCGATTACATCATAGAGTAGAGTACATCTACCCGCTGATATAGGGCACTTCAAATCGACCATGTGTTACAATCACTTTTCCATTTCTCGTTATATGCGATTATAATTCACTGAAACCCTGGAAAAAATTTCTAACAGGTTTTACAATCGATTTGTGAAAGAATGCTAATTGAAAAATCTACTCAAATCAGAAATAGTCAATTTGATACTATTCAAATAAAATGTTATTCATTCGTCGCGTGAACTGTTGATAGTACAATCAGAACTTGGTATAGGTATTCTAATTCCATGTAGTAGGTACCATACACACTCTTGTTTTTCGGTTTAATACTATCGCCTGAAGTAATATATCATCACGCAGTACACTACAGGCGATATAATATATCATATATCACACAGGCAGTATGATTCTATACGTAATAATATATTAATACTTATTGCGTAATTGGCGAGGAAACAGATTAATGAATATATATTATAACACGCAGAATATTTTCACCCATATGCTCAGATGTGTATTTATTTAATTAATTATTATTATACTATATTCCCAGCTGATACTGTGATTTTTTTTTTTTTTTTTTTCAAAAAATTATATATCATATGAGTAATGGTTGGCTATCAATCGCCATACATTTCCTCTTAAAGATATTAATTTTTTTTTTTTTTTTTTGAACTTTTTTAACAAATTTAAAGTAAAGAGACAGAAATTTCTTTCGATTGTCAACGCGATATTTGATCGAAAAGTAGGTACATAATATCATATTGATGATATAAGACATAACACATCTGAAAACAATTAGTAGACTGCGAGAGG
Source organism: Tenthredo mesomela (assembly GCA_943736025.1). Classification (NCBI taxonomy): domain Eukaryota; kingdom Metazoa; phylum Arthropoda; class Insecta; order Hymenoptera; family Tenthredinidae; genus Tenthredo; species Tenthredo mesomela. The sequence continues at coordinate 31,071,295 of OX031015.1, read as the reverse complement.
GGATCTCTTAAAATTTTTTTCGCTGATCCGGAACTTTTAGATTTTCAATCTAAGACCGCACTAAAGTTAAGGTTTAAGGGAATGGAAAGTCAATAATAAAAATGATATAGATTTTTATTGCGAAAAAAAAAAAATCGGCATACACATAGGCATATTACGTATATATTCATAAAACACGGCTATACTTTATATTATAACAAGGTAGCACCGCGTGTCAAATCCGTCGTCTTATCCGAAAAAGCAATTTCGCGCCAAATGCTCTCTACTTTCACGCTGTTATAGTTCAGTCTTCGTGGGCCATCCATGCCACTGTTTCTTGTCTGAGTCCATTTTTTCCTAATCTCATCCATGCCACCGTGCCTAAATATACCTACCTCTATACCTGTGTATATATATATATATATATATATATATATGTAGATAGATAGATATACACGCGCAAAATAGAACAGCAGCGGATGTGCATAAGCCGTTGGAATAAGCGAGTCTTTGACGTACTTGAAGGCCCTATAATCTGAGAATTACCCCAGTACCTGAATAATTCATTTTGATGAAAAATTAACATAGTTTCCCATAGCAAACAAGGCGTTTCTCTGATATGTATACAATATACATACATATACCTACATATACCTATACTCAGGCGTGTGTTTATTCGTTGTTAATTACATCGAGCTTCAGTTTACTGTTTACGCACATCTATACAAGGACTTGGATCGGAACCAATAGAGAAAGAAACTTTTTTTTAAGGGTAGTAAGTTCCTTTTTCCCTTGTTATAGTTTCGGACGACGAATAAAGTTTCTTTTACTTTTTGTTTTCTACTTAGTGTCGCGGGTGGGTCGCAAGTCATGAAAAACTCACCGAATAAGTTACGAACCTTGGGCATATATGCGCATGGCCAAGACTCGTTCTTTCGATCGGTCATTAGCCTATATTCTAGAAAATATGACGCAGACTTGGCTCTTTTTAATTAATATTCCTGTTCCCATCTTGCGGCGTCGAACTTTCCTCTGTTTGTCAACCTTTTTCTTTTTTTCCTTTTTCTGCAGCCTCCCTCTTAATTTTCTCCCCCGTCCTCGTATTTGCTACTCTTTCAGTCCACGAGATCTCGTTTTTCATGTCTTAATCTCTTGTTTTTTTAAACACACGAAACGGGATCAAAATTCATTTAATTCGTCAAATTAGTATACATTGCAATTAGCCTGGGGGTGTAATGAAAACGTAGGCGCAATACTCAGTGATCAATCGAAATCGGGCATTCGTCAAATTACTAAACTTCCTCTTGTTACTTGTTCCAGCGCACCAGCAGCCGATACTGTATCTCGGAGGGGCGTCTTCTCCAGGCGATACTATGGCAGCATCGAAATGGTAAGGCCAATTGGGTTAATTTCTGATTTGTATGCTAGCGAGACCTAATATGCTCGGGTTATACGGCAAAGCACGTGCTCCTATACTCGTTGGTACACACGTATGATCTGTGTATACTCTATATACATACTTATGAAATGCTTGACGAATGCACTTGTCAGTGATAAATGATAAAACGTGACTAACAGGCAGACGAATTATTGCCGAGTGACATCTGACCGTTTGCTTTAGTCTTGAATTTCATTTGACGCACGTACGTCGACTGCTTCGCAATTTCGATCATATATGAGCACGTAGATCGCTATAGTCACGAATAAAAATCCATAATGGAAACATTCGGGGGTACTTTTCGAAACCATATGCACTAGGGTGGTTTAAAAAAGACCTAATATCTCAGATGTTGCTGCTCATCCGTGAATATGTTGTTTGTAATTTTTAAAAATTATTCCATTTTTTTTAGCTCCATTGGACAATATTTACTACTGCCTCAGTGAAGTTGAAATTTCGAAATTTTGCCATTTTTGGCAATTTCAAAGTTCTCAGATCAAAGCGCTCATCTGGCTACCTCGAAATTCTCATTCATTGAGCATATTGGTTCAAGATGAGACTCGTACGATAATATTTAGTACTGCCTCGGAGACATTGGAGTTTTTTCAATATTTTGCGTTTTTTCGGATCTTCGATCGCCAGGTGCTGCTCATGAGACAGTTTCATTTTACCAATATAAGGAAGAAATCCAAGCAGTTTGCAGTCTGCAGGACCATTTTTACTACTGCCTCATTGAGGGCGACTCTCCTTCAAGTAAAATTAGCAACATGAGGCAGTAGTAAAAATGGGCCCACAGACTGCAAACTTCGTGTACATCTTCCTTAAAATGGTAAGAAAAGACTGTCTCATGAGCAACACCTGGCGATCTAATCTCTAAGAAAACCCCTAAATAGTGAAAAAACTTGTCTCTGAAGTAGTACTAAATATTGTCGTACGAGTCTCATCGTGAACCAACATCCTCATTGAATGAGAATCTCGAGGTAGCCAGATGAGCGCTTTGATCTGAGAACTTTGAAATTGCCAAAAATGGCAAAATTTCGAAATTTCAACTTCACTGAGGCAGTAGTAAATATTGTCCTATAGAGCTAAAAAAAAATGGAATAATTTTCCAAAATCACAAACAACATATTCACGAATGAGCAGCAACATCTGAGAGATTAGGTCTTTTTTGAACCACCCTAATATGCACAATGTCAACTTCTGGTCCCCGTATGTTCCTTGTTTCTATTATAACGTTGTTTGTTAACATTTGTGATTATTTGCAATTCAAACTGTTGTGTGTCTGCGTTTTATTGCATCCATACCAGTTTGCATTGCATCCATATCTTATGTTGTACAATTAATGTACATATAGCTGTCTTTACCTTATGGTATCATTATACTTATCAGGCGTTAGAACGCATAATAAAGTTTGCACGGTTCTCTTCGTTAAAATCTTCGTTCAAATTGCACATGGAAAAGACGCGGAGAAAAGCAATAAAGTGGCTGAAACAGAGTTACCGCAATTTCAACAGCGTACATATCTTTGTATATGTATATGATTCATCTTTACAACCCTTGCCATGGCCCGTATGCTGCGCTTCTATTCATTTAGTTGGCAGTAGTTCTGACGTGTTACTTTTAGCATCACTGCATAATTCAGATCATGTGTCTGTGCGACTTTTCTGCGTACGCTAGAATACAAGCGACTAATTCTGCGCATGGTATGCTCAATATTCAAAGAATACTGAAATACAGATGACAAATATAAATTCAGAACTCCGAAATTTTATGAATAAATTCATTCATCCCAACAAGTTTTTGAAAATATATAAAAATTCGAGTAATGCTGGAGAATTGTGTGTAGGTACTACGTTAGCTTTGTTCAACCAGACCAACTTTTCTAAAATTTCGTCATAGTACATCCTAGTTACTTGTGACTTTGTATACATATGTACGTCAAATTTCTCTTACTTTAGAAATTCTTATGACGAAAAAGAAACGACTTTCAGTTTCGGATTTGTTTGCTGATGCTGGAAGTCCATCTTTGCAGCAAATTGAAAATCTTCATATAGGTATATGTATGTATTGTCTTCGGATGACAATAATCAAATGAATCTGATATCCATTAGTTTAATTTCAATTTCAATGGTATGATTTGTAATATGTGGAACGAAGTCCGGTAAAATACTGTTAATCTCCGTGATTAGGTATATGATTGAAATAAATTTACACACAAACAGGAAATAAGATTTCATTGAGTAGTGACTCTATCGTTCGAAGCCTATTAATTCATACCATATGTGAATTTATCGGACCAGTCGAACCAAATTTTTAAGTCTTCTAACTGAAGCTCACCTCTATATGAGCGTGCAGTCTTCAGATAGACCGAAAAAAACGGAAGTGCATCATAATTATTTTTTCAAGTAAAAATTCCTTCAGCCCGGGTTTGAACCGGGACCTCCGCATTTGTACTGCGACGCCTTGTCCTTGGACAAGGCGTCGCAGTACAAATGCGGAGGTCCCGGTTCAAACCCGGGCTGAAGGAATTTTTACTTGAAAAAATAATTATGATGCACTTCCGTTTTTTTCGGTCTATCTGAAGACTGCACGCTCATATAGAGGTGAGCTTCAGTTAGAAGACTTAAAAATTTGGTTCGACTGGTCCGATAAATTCACATATGGTAGGAAATAAGATTAATTAATAATATGCAGCGGTAATAGATATTAAATATCATAGCTAATCAATCAATTTCTATATAATAATTATATAAAATATAAATGATGAAAATTTGTCTTGAAAATTTTATCAATCGTAAGACCTGAGAGTCCCTTATTAAAAATCCCGCTGAGACGGCGTGGCGTAAAGGGAGGGTAAGCGATCCTCGACCCTGTTTCATGTCTACACGTTACTAATTAACGGGAACATAATTTAGAGCGCCCTTAGTATTCTGTACTCGGCTTCATGAATGCGATGGTAAGCAAGACGCTTTTAAGCCATTGCTATCACGCCAAGTTAGAAACGTGCTTTTTCGGATCCTGCAGTTGGCGTACACCGTTGTTTCGAGTACACCGCCTACGCGAAGAGGCATTCAGGTAAAGACGGTAATAGGGTATGTCGTCAGACGTAAGACATAAACGTACAGAATCATGACATGTAGCGTTCCCGTGTTTTTTTTTTTTTTGTTTTTTTTTTTCGAACTTTGAAGCCACGAAATTTGTTTTTCCTTCGATCACAAAATTTATAATGAATACATTCTGATTTATAAGAAGGAGCAGAACAAGTAAAATTTCAAAGCATAATCTGTACATGCTGCGATTTTGTGATCCGAGAAAAGTCGTCTCATAGGCTTATTATGGGTTTGTTTAAAATTTTTTTATCTTTTTTTTTTTTTAATCATTCTCTCGTGACAACGTTTTATTTTGCTAAACTTGGTCAGATTTTTTTTTTTTTTTTTCCCATCCATCCCACACAGAAATAAAAATATTTTTCTCTAGTGATTGAATCCCACTGCTTACTCAGCATTTGCTATCTTCCCAACACAGTAGATATAGTACATTGTGACCCTTTTCCAAGACACACACAATTCACCGAGAAACCCTTGTCTCCTATAACTCTTACGCGAATGTCGTTTGATTATTTTTAATATCATGCCTCTCAGAATGTTAAAGTTAATAGCATATATATAACATCATCCCAGGAGAGACAATGATATTTTTTTAAATACTGGAGTGTCTTTATATTATACACTCTACAACTCGCGGTTCTTGAAACCAAAAAATTCTACAGCTTTTATAATTGTGGGAATAAATTAACGACCATTATATACATCGTCTAAACGATCGAATGACATCGGTTAATGTCACTCCTTCGAGACCCCATTACTGCTATTAAAATCAACATGCGTCTCATTTGAGCTGTATTGATTCAAATGGCAGTCCGCAATCTCACCACAATATTGAAATTAATTAAACCCAAGTCTAAAGCGTGCTGAACTTGGTATTAAACCCAACTTAACTAAAAGCTAAGAGGTACTTACTTTTCCCTTTTTAAATTTCTCTGTACACTCAGAAAAAGGTCTTGTTGACACAACCAAAATTTGGTTATTATACGGTCAAAGAAATTTTCTTGTTCAGTCAACCAAAATTTTGTTGGGCCAACCAAAATTTTGTTGGGCTAACCAAAATTTTTGCTGATAGGTACTACTAAATTTCTTGTTAGCACAACAAAATTTTGGTTGACTGAACATAAAAATTTCTTTGACCGTATAATAACCAAATTTTGGTTGTTTCAACAAGACCTTTTTCTCAGTGTACCATTACATGGGCTACTTTAGCAGGGCATAGTGTATCTAGTCAAATTTTCAGAGAGAACTGCTTGTTCACATACTGTTGAAGTAGTACCTACTTGGTCGGTGCAACCCTCGTCTGTCATAATACATTTCACTCAAGAGGTATATAGATACCATCATTGCAACCCTTGCAGTGTATGTTCTGCAGAGTACTGAGCACCCAGAATAACAATACGAGTTTACGTTAAAGCTGCTATCAATGAAAAGGAAAAGAATTAATTTAATTTCAATTTAAATGAACGTGTCCATTAAAAATCTTACTACAACCCCGTAGTTTCGAGTTCTTGGCGATATTTTGTCACCCCCTGGTTTGTAGGTATAGGGTGAAAATAATTTGGTCATTTCAAAACACCGTATATCTCTTGCGGTTGATGTACGAGCGTGTTTTTTAAACTACCTAATTCATTATCTTGACATTCTGAAATTGCATCCCTCGACTTGCCACTTTGACTGTTGAGAGAAGTGTAAATATGTATAGTAGACGGGTCCGACCAATTAACCGCACAAGGCGATAAAGACAAACGACGTTGAACGTGCCCAGCTAGTAAAGCAGGATACTGTTTTATATTGATACCGGCTAGTTGATTACATATATACATGCACATATATATATATGTGTGCATATATACTTACATACGTGCGATCATGTATTTATTCATCATGTGTATATTAACCGATAGGATGATAAGGCTGATCCCCGCCTTAAGGGCTTCATAGAATTTTAGAACCCCATTTCCTCATGACAATATAGTATAGTTGTACATATTACATACGTGGTACATATATCCTACCTACTGTGCGTGGGTGTAAAAGCCGTAGAGATTCATGTGCTAATTGGGACTAGGTTCTGCGGACTATTGTCTCCACGAATTTACTATGTAATCTTAATTTAACTCAACCCGAATCTAGACACGACCCTTACATGATTTTATGATTTACCTCATCAAGTATTATGACTCATTTCAAATTCGAAGCGAAAATGATACAGGAGTCGAAAGGGAGACATTTCATGATATCACATATATATACAGGGTGAATTTTCTCCGGGGTCCGGAGAGGGTGTGGCTTAAATCTGCTTAGACTCCGCCTCCTCCTATTCATACTTGTTATTATCAGGGGAATAATTGCCTTCATATAATAAACAGTCCATTCAGAAATTAGGGTAAATAGTATAGTGCCTCATTGTGTTGACTAGGCTACATGAATTTTCGTTTATTATGTAGATAACATGACAAGTGCCAAATAAATAGTACCTGACAATGAGTGAGAATTGTTATTCTGAAAATTACGAGTATGAATCGATGGAGGCGGAGTCTCAACCGATTTAAGCCACACCTTCTCCGGACCCCGGAATAAACTCACCCTGTATATTTACGATTTAAATTTGTAACTTTACACTCAGTTGACAATTCGGAACTGACGCATTGCAAAATAGTTGACATTTCGCGTTCACCCTTGTTATGTTATCGATATTCAAATCCAATTTGAATTTCAAGTTGAACCACTTGCCTTAATATAGCTTTTCTTTGTACAAGTATACTTTACTCCTGATTTAATCTGAAATTTTCGAGACAATGCTGTATACAATTCAATATATAGAAGTGCAAACGGTGATGGCGCACGTATACATACTTACATACATACATACAAAATTTATACATTTTTCAGATGTGGGATGTGATTTTAAACGTTTTGACCAAAAATCATCGATTTTACCTTTTTTTCGCCTCGATTCACACTTCTGAAGCGGCACCCTCCATTTCATCAAATTGTTTTAGTCAATCGAAATTCGGTTCAACCAGGGAAACAATTTTTGTGGTTTTTCGAGAATTTCAAGGGTTGCGTGGGCACCGCTGTATAGATAACGAAGTTTTGTCGCAACTAAACTACCGCCGCGCCGGTCGGTGATAAACCGTAGGCAATACCGAGTTTGAACAGCCTATAAACTCGACATAAACGAAACAATTTTTAGCTGTTATATATAAGAATCTGATGGAAATTAATTAACCCCATAGTTTCATTAACTATGTTTTCATGCCGATTAACCATCGAACATAAAGAGATTTTACAATGATCGAAAACTATTCCCATAGTACACAGAATGAAAGGTTGACTTGATTCAAGACAATTTTGGGTCCGAAAATTTCGGTCTTCATTTTTGGACCGCAAAATTATCTTGAATCAAGAATAATTTTCTTGGCTCAAATTAGACTTTTTTTCTGTGCAGATATATTAATATTCGACTAATTTGACGAAACTTCTCTGCAGTCTAGTCTATATAGGAAATAGTTTGGTTGATTGAACAAAGTAGTTTTGTTGATTCGGCAAACTGGTATTCTGTTGAATCAACTAGCCCCGCAATTTTGTTGACTCGACTACATCATAGCTAACAAAAATTATTCGTTGAACCCGCATAAAAAAAAAATTTGGATCTCTACACTGAGCCAAAAAAACACTTGATTCAAGAAAATGCATAATTGATGGCTCCTTAGAGAATATTTATTAGTCTCAGAAATTATTTTTTTACTTCAAGTTCATAATTACTCGAAACAAGTACGCGTACTTGTTTCGAGTAATTATGAACTTGAAGTAAAAAAATAATTTCTGAGACTAATAAATATTCTCTAAGGAGCCATCAATTATGCATTTTCTTGAATCAAGTGTTTTTTTGGCTGAGTGTAGAGATCCAAATTTTTTTTTATGCGGGTTCAACGAATAATTTAGCTAGCTAAGGTATACAAAATAAATTGATCGATTGAAATAAATTGTTGTTGAATCAACAATACTTTTTTTTTTTTTTTAGAGTGATAGTCCATAACTCGCACGAGTACTTTCATACATAGGTAATATAAATATTATAACGATTAGGCTACCCTCTGTCGTAATTGCTGTTGTTCCATGATAACGCCGACTATAGTATTGACCGACCTACATCTTACGTTAATTAAGCGACACCCGTAACAGCTTCAGATATTTTTCAAACTCCAAATTTTGGTGTGCACTGTATTGTAATAATAATATGTTCTATTATGGCTCCTAGACGCACTATCATGTTTAATATTCTCAGAATTTTGTCGAGAGTAGAAATTTTCAAGATTCAGTTTCGAACTCGTACGAATTTGAACCAGCGATGTAACAACCACCCTCAAAGATTCAAAATTAGAAACGCACACACAGATACACACATAGGCGTGTACCTACATGTTTTGTACTTAACCATTTATCTATTGAGAGATTACATGGAAAGCCAGCTGTAGAAAGAACTTGGCGATCAAGGAACGAGAGTAAAAGAACGAAAGCCGCGAATGCTTAAACGTTTTCCGATTTTTCAGATCCGAGAACAACAGAACAGGAAAAAAATGAGGGCACTTTTAACAGTGACCATTTTTTTTTTTTTTTTTTTTTTTTTTTTTTTTTTTATAACGAGACAGTAAAATCACTAGTGAATATTTCAACCTCGCTGAAATTCAAATCAATATATACAAAAATATTGATTCTTGTCTACTTGAGTGTACGTAAAATTTATGAAATTGAATACTATAGTATTTCGTTAAAAAAAAAACATCTGGAAGTTCGAAAGCATGTGTATAGCACATTACTTTTCATCCCACGATCAATAATTTTTCATTTCACCCCCTTTTGTTCAGACGTATACCATCCTGGAATTAAGAAGGGGTTAGAATTAAGCCTGTAGGAAATGTTGGTAGCGAAGAGCAAATGAATTTTTTGGCTGCATTGTTTCTTCCAAGAATTAACGAATCCCAAAAATACAAAAAATTCTCTGATCAGTACTTAATTGTTTTTGCTTCTTAGACAATGAGCAATTATTACGAAGTACGAAACGAAACGGACATATACTAGACCGAAAATTATTGAAATCGTTCGGCTCTCATTTTTGTCAAGTAAACCTTCATTCATCGCAAAGAACTAATATTTGACCAATTTACCTACCCTTCCTGCTGAACGAGTCTGTCAGAACGAAATAAGTCATATTTGGAAAGACGAAGATATTCAATCGATTCAAATATTTATTCCATACCTAGAGACAGACAAATTTGTATATCTTAAGTAAATAACAGTTTTTCGATATACTAAACATCGTTCATTTCATAGAATGGACAATGCTGCTCTACAAGAGGTGGAGTATGGGAATATTAAAAAAAAACGTATTTTTTGCGATGAAAAAATAATTTGTGATATGAAAAAGGTCGCAAATATTTCATGGGAGGTCAACTCCAGAGGTAGTTTTTTTTTTTTTTTTTTTTGCCTTCTCCCTAATCGGTATAAGCGTATAAATTTCCAAAAAATTGGTCAAGTTCTATTTATAAAGCGTGAAAGGCCTTTCAGCGATCGTATGACACTTGGATGTATGAAACGAATTTCTGTACAGAGCTTTCTGGTCAATATTAATACCAGCAATAGCTTATATAGCTAGCTATGCCTACATTATTCACGCACCCGCATCATTCGGTCTCGCACAATGGTTAGCAGACTGTTCGCAAACTCTGCAGCGCAACCCCTAAGCCTCGAGAAAGCCACCCCCGTACATATAAGTCGGTGCTGGTATATCTATTCAACGATCGAAATCCAACTTACCCAGTCACAACTAATTTCCTCCAAAATTTTGAACCTCCCTTTGTCAAACTATATGGATCATTAAAGTTTAACCAATTCGTTATACAGGGTGAATATATATGCTAAGTAAATAAGTATAGGTACTATACCCTTCGTACGCGGAGGGGTGGGGGGGGAGTTTTTTTTTTCTCAAATTTATTCTAATTAGTTACCTGCGAGCTTGAAAATAGACAATTGCGAGACATTTGAAAAGGGAGTGAAAATGCATAATGGATGAAGCTCGGGTCCCACTGTCTGACTAAACAATCGCCACTACTACTGGATTTATTTCGTCCGGTGAAAAAGATTTAGTGACTTTCGGTGGCTGTACTATAGACTAACAGGAAATAGAAAATAGCCATTTTTCACGTGTACCGCGCATCATCATTTAAAAGCTCGACACGTGTTCAATGTGTAACTTGCTAAAGCTTTTTCTCTACCTGCTATATGCAGTGCAGAGCACGTGACTTTATAGAACGACGCTGGTATAACGGTGGCTGTAAACGAAGTTTCATCTTCAATATGCTGGATTAAATAAACGAGCTTGAAAGAGCTGGAATTCCTTATATTATAGAAAATTGTGAAAATTTCACATTAAATTTGTATAACTTTCGATTATACATGGTGAATTACACCCTACTGACTACCGAGACGTATACAAGATGGGAATATCCATAGCCGACGAAATACCGAGGTAATAAATGAACACGATTTTCAGTCGAATTTGTGACACTTCAGTGCATAGAATTATAGAATAATTAAAAATTACCAGCGACTACCTCGACGCGCGCTTGTTCGGCACGCTATCGTGTACGGTGGATTGGAATAATTCCCTAGAGTATTTTCGCATTCATATTTTTTTTTAATTTTTTTTTTTTTTTATTCTTTCATCCTCTTCATTTTTAATTGGAGCCAAAAGTACAAGCACGACTGAAAGTTTATTTTTACGTTTAATTATACTATACGTCAACGATACATACATACAAAGTTTATTGCCACTTCAAACGTTTTACAAAATGTCTAAAGTATTGGGAACCTTAGAACCTCGATACGCCGACTAGTGGCAGAAAATAGAACTACTCAAAGAAGGCTAAAATTTCAAAGCCACGCCCATTCCAAGGATCCCAATATTTCCTATGCACCTTTTATCGAGTCTTCAGGTACATATCTTTTAATGAAATCATTTTTGGTCGGCGAACAGTTTGAAATCTTAATTCCTGATCCAATCCAATATTGTCGCTGAAAAATTTAATGCAAGGTGCGAAAATCAGCATAACTTCTCACTTGAAATATATAGAGTGATGATTTTTTTTTTTTCCTTTTTTTTTTTTGTTATTATGACAAAATTTGATCGTCTAGTGTTAAAAGCTTCCGAGATATATTTCCTCCCGTTTCAATAACCGCACCTACAAATCACAATGATGGAGTCAACCTCTTTGGCGTAGGGTATACCTACCCATAATATCATGAAAAAAATACATATGCGAAACTGACTAGCATGAATTCGTAAAGCCTGAAACTTGAGCCAACGTTTAATTAAAATCTCATTTAATCATTCCTCAGCTCTTATATAATTCCCTTACTTTAACTTCACATTAGTTGCATTCACCTTCAAGCTCTTCTTATGGCCTGGCTATGCTATGCAATGAAAGGTATAACGCTGCTATACCTCTGATTAACAAGCGTAAATTTTCTCGCTTATATATACCTGTGTCGCAATTTTCTGAGCAAAAATCGTGAAAATATATTCAAATTTTCTTCAACTCATGCACGCCTTATTCCCTGACAGTCTCAGGCAACCCCAATATTAACTTACAGCTTATTGATGTTCTGCTCGCCACTTGAAGGGCCGTAAATTACTCTGCCATTAAATTCCGCTATTTCTGGGAATAAATAATTCATTTTTTATCACTTTCCGATTTATTATTATGAATTGAAATATCATATCGGGTTCTAATCTGTTCACCTAAAATACTAATTCAAAGAATTCAGCTAGCGTTCTCAATCTCATAAGGGAAAATATAAATAAACTTCATTCAATATAATTTCAATTTTCTACTTTTCGCAAGATTTATGCAGCAGTGAAGCGATATATCACATATATACTATATATACGTTGAATGCAACTATTATAAGCATAATATGAGAAGTCTAGACGAATTTATATGTCTGAAGTACGTCGATTGTTTAAAAAACGGTAATACCGATACGTCTACCCGTGAATAACGTCGCAAATATTTGCCCGAGTATTTTGAGGCGAACCTCACGGTTTTTGCAAGCGAAATTCTGAATAGATTCGAAAGGCTCGCTCGCTATTGAATAGAAGTAAAATTGACGATAATCGGCCCGTCACACTTACGCTGCTACTTCCAGTAAATTTTCACTGAAGGGTGCCCAGGCTGCTTGGGAAACGGTCGATTTGAGTAATTGCACCGTTCATCCTCTATATTTAGGGCTTAGGTGTTTTTGGGTCAAGACGATTCATCGCTATCTGTGGTAGTTCGGTAGCAAACATCGCGATTGTTTACCAGCGATAGGTATAAGAACTATAGAATATTACGAAAATCGTATACCGCTTGCGCTTGTTGTCCGGATGAAAATGAGAAAATAAAATAAAATCTGAGCTGAACCGTGGGTACCTATACCTACCCTACTACGATATTGTACAATTTTATTTATTTCAGTTAACGACCACTTGAGCCTCAGTCGTTAATCAATACGGTAACAATAACAACGATACCGGAAACAAAAATCACGTGTTCATTCTCTCGGTATGAAGAAATAAAGTGATATAAAATAAATATTATAGTGTGTACCTCCATATCGCGTGATAATGCCAAAAAGTCAAATAGTTTTCGTGTGTGTTTCCACTTTGTTAGAAAATGATTAAAACACGGAGGTAAATTGTAATTAAAAAATTGATCACCTCAAAGCATTACCTTTTGCATGTAATTTTTTGAAATTTCACATACCCAAAATTATTGTAAATATAAAGTTAGGGATGATAAATAAATAATCGTTCGATATCATTATTATGAATCATTGATTCAATATCGATTAATTAATTACTTACTAATGTTTTGAGATTATTGATTGAATTTAATGCGAGTAAATAATTTATACAAATGTATACATATTAGAAATCTTATCTGGACCCGTTTGGGTACGTGAGTTAAGGAGAACGATAATCATTGTCACGTATTCAAGCAATTTATCAATGAAATCCTTTCCTATCTTTATATATGAGCGCCCGTACGCATTCAGAGTTTCCGATTTTCTTATCTCGTTATAAATTTAGGGTGAATAAAACGAGCGTATTAGCAACGCGACGAAATTTGTTCCATCTGCGTCCATTGACATCAACTGGATCCTAAATTTCATGCCAAGATCACCTTAGCACAAGCGAAGCGGATCACAGCCACCGAGCAAACCGTCTCTAACAAGAACTGGCAGATCGCATCAGTACCCTCTTCACCCTCGTCACCTTCCACCGTTGGCATTAAGAACTCAATTTATTTCCCAATCTGTTCTAATATCGATTTAGCCTGTGTCTGTCACGAACTCGTTCAAGAAGCCAGTATCCATTCACCTCCTAACTATCTCCTTTGCTGGACAGGAAAAAAAGAAATAAAAAATAAACTGAGCGAACATTCGGTGATCCGTTTAACAAGATTTCAGGTCGATTAAAAAAAAAAAAAAAAAAAAAAAAAAATTTAATTAAATCTATGATCGATTTTTCAATACTTACCTATTATCCGCGTTTCATAGATACTTCGATCAATTTAAGGGGACCAGTACAGCGACTTTTCGAGAAATTATCATAGTCCGAAATCAATTTATTTCATAACCAAAGTTCATTTCACATCGAAATATTTTTCTTTTTCAAAATCATGTGTCGTAAGGATTTTAGAGCACCGTTGGACCGATTCAGGTCATCTTGGATTCATTTTCTTCAGAAAACAAATCTTCATCATGTGAATGTAGGAATTTAAAAATGAAAAATTATGTCATAAGTTATGATCAATTTACCAAATTTGCAAAAATTATTATCACTCATTTCTTAAATAACTTGACCAAAACGAAAATTTTTCAAAATTCCCACATTCACATGATGAGGATTTGTTTTCTGAAGAAAATGAATCCAAGATGACCTGAATCGGTCCAACGGTGCTCTAAAATCCTTACGACACATGATTTTGAAAAAGAAAAATATTTTGATGTGAAATGAACTCTGGTTATGAAATAAATTGATTTCGGACTATGATAATTTCTGGAAAAGTCACTGTACTGGTCCCCTTAATCACACGTATTATACTTCTAAATATGTATCTTCGTATAACACTGCAGTATATATGGGAAAGGTATTACAGATGTGATTTGTGATATCACGTGCTCAGATAACGATTCTAAACACAAAACAATTGGATAGAATACCACAAGTGTATTTTTCTCCGACTGATTTACTAAGATCAGTAAATGGTATACAGTGCAGACTCAACGTTTCACAAGTTACCAAATTTGTTTAAATTGAGTGATATCGCACGCTGATGTATATTGAAAAAGATACGTTTCAAATTTATATGATTTATAACCCTCACATAATGGACCCTTTTTTTTTTTTTTTTTTTGTTCACCCATAATTTACCGCGCACCTTAATTAACCACGTAAAATTTTTACAGCGTAGAAAATTACCAAATGGCTTGGATGTGCAAATTATCCAACATGGTCTGAGTGTGTAATCAATTTGAACGGGGTACCCTATAAACGAGAACACCTAATGCATTAATGACATTATTAATGCCATAGATGAAGAGTAAAACGCGTATGAGCAGTGATTAAACTGTACGATATATATGTATATAAGCTGACCGGGTTTAGTGCAATATTAAACGATAAACCAACTCACACCTGAGACTCATCTAGCCACATATGTAAGTTATGGCGGTTTAACGTCCCGCCTTTATGAACTAAAGTGATACGACGGATAAATTTTCGGTTTTACCTGACTCCGAACAGGTTTTTTATTTTTTATTTATTTATTTTTTTTTTATTTATTTCAATGATATCCGCAGAAAACGAGCCGAAATCTCACGCCGGATTTATATAACGGATGCGAGGGCAAACGCCCTGCTCTCCAGGGAGATACAATGTCCAAACATAGAAATCCCATTCCGTTTTGCGGTCGGGAATACACCGCTAGGGCCATATACATCACATTCTATTCATCGCAGCCATATTTTCATCTGCCGAATATTTCAGACTGTAATTTTGAATTGTATCCGTGAATTTTGCCAATTCGGAGTTTCAGATGACCATACTTGAAGTATTAATGACATCGATTCATCAATCAAATGATTGCAAATAATCGCTCCGAAATATATTTCACCATCTTCAAAAGAAGCACTCAGAAAAAGGTCTTGTTGACACAACCAAAATTTGGTTATTATATGCACAATCACATTTTTTGTTCAGTCAATCAAATTTTTTGTTCAGTCAACCAAAAATTTCGTTCGGATAACTAAAATTTTGTTGGAAAAACCAAATTTTGTTGGGACAACCAAAAATTTTGGTTATTCCAACAAAATTTTTGGTTGACTGAACAAAAAATGTGATTGTGCATATGATAACCCAAATTTTGGTTGTGTCAACGAGACCTTTTTCTGAGTGAGGAACACATTGTTTTTGGACATTATTTTATCTGCGAATCAGGGTATTTATCGCTCTTCTGCGAGGTAAAGTGGATAGAAATCGAGTGTCTCGAGATCCTAGGAGACGAGGTTTGAGATAAAACTGAGAGGACCACATGGGAGGCGCGAAGTGGACTCCTGCTGGCTGCCTAATGGATAGTTTCTGTCAACCACTGCCTTGTTATTAAAATATTACGAGTCCCTTCTTCTCGCCTCAGAGCTATCGAGTAAAACAGTGGGATCTTATTTCGCCTCTGAATTGTGTGGGTGCTCTGAATTACTCGTGATAAATCTTTCGGAAGATATTTGCAATCAGAGCTTTGGTCCGACTGAATTCCGTTACAATTTCAAGTCTAACTGCGTGTAATTATAAATTGAACTAGAGTAAATAGAACAAAGTTTAATTATTCAAAGTAAGGGTTTATAGGAGACCAATCAGCCCAACCTATGGTCACTATGCTCACCGTTGAGCTTGCTCAACGTCAAGAGCACGAACCTTCAAACAGTAAGCCGCGGATGGTTGATGAATATATTTTATCAAACATTCTCTCTGGTCACATGGCAGAGGGATTTCCCGCGGCTGAATCACCTCGGGTCAAAATCAACTTACGAGAGATATCTCAACCTATGCGTAATGTGCGTCCACATGTGCGGTACCTACTAATTACTAATTAGAAATTCTTTATCAAGCTGTAAAACCATGATGATTAGTCACTGGACAAATTATTGAAGATTTTTTAGAATTTTCAAATGTTACCTATTCTACATATTATCATACAGTTACGTTGATGTCCATGTGGAAAGGGCCCACTTTGTAGACGTGAAGTTATATGGACACGTATTCCCGGCTGAATTACGAACGTTTCAAAAGCACATCAACCCTTGCAAGGATGAAAAAAATGGCTAAGTTATTCATCAGCAAAGTTAAAAGTGTGAAAAACATAATCCTGGCAAAATCTAGATTAAAGTTTGTGGTACCCTTCTCTTTTTCGTTTTGAATGTAAAAATAATTCACCTCCAAGTGTATTTTGAACAAAATTTAAGCGCGAAAGAATTCGGGGAACGTTATAGTATAATTTCCAACGAAAACTTCTGAGAGGCTGAAAAACTTTTACCATGAAAAACGCGAATATCTTGAAAACTATATATGGAATCGACAAATAGTAGGCCCATTCCATTTGACATTTATGTTTTGTTATTCGTTCCGAATGGATGTGGCGAAAGAAACATTCAATTATTCACAACGTCTGTCTGTCTACAATCTCGTGACTCTAATAAATTTTCAATTTCTCACGTTTTGTAACAGAAATTCATTCAGTTCAGATGACAGAAAATATTAACGCATGTCAAAACACGAAACACACAAGACTCCCTCGTGCTTGTAGATCTAATATTATAAAGAGACAGAGCACCGGTGCCTGGGACAAAGAGGGTGAGCCCGAGGCTATGACTTCGTCTTTACGCTGGTACAAAGATGGTTTTAATTCTCTTTATGGACAGATAACAGTTGTGTCGGCTCCAATTTAGCTTCTGATATGATTTTTCGTTTTATACATTTATCACTGCGGTTAAAATTAAAATTAATTAGCCAGTCGAGTTTGACTTTACTCACGTTGTACGATTCAGTTATGAAACATCGCTAAATTGGGTATTTGGCAATGAAGTAAAAATGTATACTACATGCATATATCTATCAAAAATTGATTGATAGGTATTTATTGATAATTTTGGCCCTGGATCAAACCTGTGAGGGCTTTACAACAGCCACAAAAAAAAAAGGTGATAAATAATAAGAATGGCAAGTGAAAAAATGTTACTCCCCACGCGGTCGATATACGGTGGAAACTCACGCCCTGAAAGATACCGGTCATAATTCATAGCCGGTTTCGTGTCCCTTGGATTTTCTACCACAATATACCTACAGCAAAAAAAAAGTAATAGCCTGCGTCTAGCTCTGTGTGAAACAATTTTTTTTTTTTTTTTTTTTTCATATATATTTCATTATCAAAAAATTATGACAACATATCGAACGCAACGAAGTTGCGGGAGACGTAAGTTTTTTATTATTTTATAAGAGTGTATTCTTCGTTGAAAGAATTGGGGAAAATAACTCTAAAAATTTTCGAAACGTAAATTAAAGTAAATTGATAAACTGTACTACGTATATAGAGTTTCGTAAAATTATAACGAAACGAGTGGCTTACAA
This sequence comes from Tenthredo mesomela, assembly GCA_943736025.1. Classification (NCBI taxonomy): domain Eukaryota; kingdom Metazoa; phylum Arthropoda; class Insecta; order Hymenoptera; family Tenthredinidae; genus Tenthredo; species Tenthredo mesomela. The sequence continues at coordinate 31,053,039 of OX031015.1, read as the reverse complement.
GCTTATCAGCATTATTTAAATTCGAGCAGCAATATATAGGCGTTGTAGGTCTCGAGAAGAGAAGAGTTCTCCATGAAACCACTTCTCAACGACAGCTGAGGAAAAGTGTCGTATATATATATATAGCAAGCTTCTGATTTGCACTTCGTTGCAAAGTCATCACGCAGTTTCCTGGATTAAATCCTTCAAGACTTCTATAATTCCATGCTGCAGCTTGAATTTACTTGATAAAGCGCAAGTGGTTACGAAGCTTGCATATTTCATTATCAAACTTTATGACGAATTATTATTCCAATACTATATATCTATTTTCAGCTGCCGCAGGTTGAGCAGGATGGCTTTGAAAATGGAAGAAGATTTCGGGTCGAAAATGGCGATTCTCTTGGAGAAAAAGAAGAGGTAATAAAATAATCGATATTATCTATACAGAATAATTTTTTGGTCTCATCCTCAAGTGAACTTCTTGCTAAGCCTGTAAACCAAAGTCTCAGCTCTGGCACAGCAGAATTTCTCAGAACAAAAACTAACACAAGTCAAATTTGTCGAATTTAATGAATTACGGTTAATTTATAGCTTTGACAATGGTATCGAATTATTTTGTCAATTCTTGGAGTCAAATAAGTTATTCGAAAGTTAGATACAAAAAAACCAGACCTTGGCAATATAATAAGGAAAAAGAAAACGAGACAAATAAGTCTTGTAAACTTTTCAGATGTTCGGATCACCTAGTACACCGGTGCTTGAAAATCCGGAGAACCAGACACGATGGTACTTCAAGTATTTTCTTGGAAAGCGTAAGTACTCAGTTTGCAAAATCTCGACGTTAACCACAGTTACGTGAATACGAAACTACTTGATGTTCTCTAACACGCAACTGCTGCATTTGTTAGAGCGCGGAAATAAAGGTTTGAAAAAATCGACCGCAAAAATTTTAAACGTCTGCAGAAATAATTGCAGAAATAAAAGATCTCCGCGAATCGTCACTTTTTTCACGACTCTAATCAAAGTATTATTTTTCAAAGTGCACCAGAATTACGTCGGATCAGATCAAGAAAGAAATCCCATCTTTCTCTCTGTGGTCCTTAGCGAAGGAGCAGGTGATCGTTGCGTCCCACACTACAGAGCTATTCTTTGGCGACGAACTGTAAGCTTTAGCTCATTCACTCAGATATAATAAAAAGATATTACGTTATTTTATTACAAAATTAATTTCAGGGAGCACAGAAGATATCTTTACCTTACGTAGCGAACAAACCCATGACAGTGAAGCAAATTTTAAGGTCAGTATAGTGCTATTGCTATATTATGGGGACCAGTACAGCGAGTTTTCGAGAAATTATTATCATAGCCCGAAATCAATTTATATCATAACCAAAGTTCATTTCACATCAAAATATTTGTATTTTTCAAAATCATATGTCGTAAGGATTTTAGAGCACCGTTGGACCGATTCAGGTAATCTTGGATTCATTTTCTTCAGAAAACAAATCCTCATCATGTGAATGTAGGAATTTTAAAATAAAAAATTATGTCATAAGTTATGATCAATTTACCAAATTTGCAAAAATTATTATCACTCATTTCTTAAATAACTGGCCAAAACGAAAATTTTTCAAAATTCCTACATTCACATGATGAGGATTTGTTTTCTGAAGAAAATGAATCCAAGATTACCTGAATCGGTTCAACGGTGCTCTGAAATCCTTACGACACATGATTTTGAAAAAGAAAAATATTTTGATGTGAAATGAACTTTGGTTGTGAAATAAATTGATTTCGGACTATGATAATATCTCGAAAAGTCGTTGTACTTGTCCCCTTAATAGGTCGTTGATATCTGAGTGCATATAGGTATGTCGGTTTATTGATATTTATCTATTTGTACATCGTCTCTTCAATGAATTTCAGTAATTTTCCTGGAATGGACAGACTAGACAAAGGTCCACGAGAGATATTTTCTCCAGATATACAAAAAGTGAGTTTCTACCTTCAAGTAAAGGCAGCATTTTGTAGCCTCAATTGTTTTCCCAAATTCCTTTTATATCTGTTAGCGTTTGGCTCCGTTCCAAACGTACCTCTACATCCTAGGTGCAAGCTATTCCGTAAGCTTGTTCTCGGCTTGTGCACCTCTCTATTAAAACTTTTCACCGTTATAAAGAACAAAAAAAAAAAAAAAAGTGTTCATATTTCATTTAAGAAGATTACGTCCTTCACTACGTTACCATATCTTCGTTTTTTATTTTCTTTCTGCTTAAACTCCTTGGGAAGTTTAAACTTCTTCTCTCTAACTGTGGTCCGGTTATATTTCCATTCCATTCCATACCGTCACCTACGCTTTTCCATATGTATTCATGACCGCTTTTCTATATCCAGGACCTTCTACTTTTGGAGGAACAAGAGGGTTCCGTAAATTTCAAATTCGGGGTCGTGTATGCAAAGGAGGGTCAGACAACGGACGACGAAATGCTGTCTAATGGTGAGTAAGATTCGCTTCACCCTGACCTTAACCGTTTACGACTATGTCACACGTGCGAACTGTGTCAGCATAGTACATACATACATACATACATACATACATACATACATACATACATACATACATGTAAAATAAACACAAGCCCAAAGTATGTATCTATACGTGAGATGAATCTCGGTATACATAACGCTGTCTGGCAGCGTAATTCATCGTATCATACATCGCGAAGGTATTTCTTTAAGATCCTGCGTGCGATACCCATAACTCATGTATTTCAGAAAAAGGCAGTCCAGAATTTCACCGATTTCTTGAGTTACTTGGTGAAAGAATCCGACTGAAAGGCTGGGACAAATACAGAGGAGGTCTGGATGTCAAAGGTATTCACGATATTCACATTATGTGATTCGATGTTCTCCCTGACTTGCTATATTAAAGTATTATATATCTATAATACGAAAGACAATAAACAATGGATCCATAGTTTTCAAGTTGAAAGGGTGCACGCTATAAGGGTAAAAACTTCGTTGTGAAGCACGTTGGGCGGTCTTTTGTCTTTCGGCAGTCTTTTACTCGAGCTTAATCGATATTTGAAAAAGACTCGGTTTCGCTAAAGCCTATCAGTAAAAAAAAAAAAAAAAAGTTTTACTATGGTAGAAAAATATTATCAAACCATCGATCAAATCAGACTAATTTCATTACCATACCCGATTGTAGGTGATATGACGGGAAAGGATAGTGTCTACACTGTATACGCAGGACATGAAGTAATGTTTCACGTTAGTACGATGCTTCCGCACTCTAAAGACAATCCTCAACAACTCGAGCGGAAACGGCACATCGGAAATGACATCGTCAACGTTATATATACGGACGATCCTAGCGCACTCGACTCATTCAACCCGAACTGTATCAAAAGCCAATTCACCCGTAAGTATAGATAAGAAAGTCTATAAGCGTGTGTTTAAAGAACCGATGGAAAAGTACTACCCTGTACCGTTCGATCAAATAGAATCTCCCATTTCGTTCGATCAAACAAAACCTCTGCTGTCCCTTTTCCAGATGTATTTGCCATAGTAAGTAGCGACAGTAGCGGATGGAAAGTCGCCGTTTATTGTGACGAAAGTGTGCCTCTATTTGGACCAAGTTTACCCTGTCCTCCGATCTTCAATGACCCTCACACCTTCAGGGAGTTCCTTTTGGTAAAACTTATCAATGGAGAAAAGGCGACGTTTAACACCCCGACATTCTCGCAAAAGCGTGAAAGGACTCTAGACATGCTAATCAGAGATTTGTACCAGGAACATGTCCAAGATTCCAAAGGGAGCGTGAGTATACTGCTTAGGTGGTTTACTCATCATAAAGAAATAAAATTATGCATGCATTGTTTTTTTTTTTGTTTTTTTAGAACATGCTTAACCGACGCGCACTTTCGGACGTTGTTGAAGCGCCAGGTCGTCGACGTGAGGAGACACGAGCTGTCGAGATGGTTCGCGTCGGACAGGCTTACAAGTTAGAAGCCATTGTCAGAGGGCTGGCGCCAACGTCAATGGCTACTGCGGGACCCTTCAAGCCAAGTCCCTGGGAACCTCTCTGCGTTTATCCCGATTTTCCACAGGATATAATATGCGGAGATTCTTGGTCGCAAAGGAATCGACTGGTTCTGGCAACCGAGTCGGGAACTTTTCTTATAGAAGGTGGGCGCGCACCGGCTGCAGCTTCCAATAAACTAGTTGTGTGTTTTGAAATCTAGCCAACTTTAGATTTACTGCGTTCTTTATATCTCGTGTGTAGTCAATGAACTATCTAATACCCTGTGGGATTCAATCATAATTTCTACTCTATTTAATTCAGACATGTTCAACATTTTTTGTTTTTTTTTTTTGCAACATTTTCATCAAGAAGGTAACGCTAATTGTCTCTTGGGTATCCGCAATCACATCGCACAGTTCATAGTCGTGATTGCGAAGCAAGTATATTATCAAGAGAATGAATCGTGTCTGCAACATTTTTTGCTTTTTTTTTTTTAACTTTTGTTCAATTCTTTAATAGGTTCCTTGACGAATGCTTGTCCCCCCTGTATTAATTAGCGTAAAGTAATATCCGTCCTCGTTGTACAACGACCCCAACCAATTTTGGGCGAGACAGCAAAGTGCCATTTACAAAGCTTAGTTGAAATCCGTGTCTACTGTATAAAGACTGAAGGGCGCACTCGAGCGTGGGTAGTATACCTATATGAAAAGAACTGACGGGAAATTCAAGTAGTTTTATTCTCGCCTTCCAGACGGTCTCTCGCACAGGCTTATCTTTGATAAGTCGGTACAGATCAAACAGTTAGACGTAGTAGAGCAGCACGGTATTCTGCTGATCAGAGCTGGTGACAAAGGGAGAGATAGCAAAATCCACGTATTTCGATTGAGCGAATTTGAAGCTGAGACCGGAGATCCAACACCAAAAACGAGATCGCACTCGAAGGAGAGAAAACTAGAACGTACTCGAGGCTGTCATCTTTATTCTCTTACTAGACCGGGTGGTTCTCATCTGCGAATGGTAAGTCCGATGTGATTCACACCCCCTATATAAAACCCTTGTAATCTTACTTTCACTTTCCGCCACACCTTCAGATAAGTAGCTTATCTAGCAAGAGCTTTGGTCGTGTTTGAAATGGATGTGGGGGTAGAGGCTCGCGTTATCCCCTTTATCACACTTTAAAATTTCTGTAAATCAACCCCTAGCTAAAGCTTTTCTTTAATTCTTGAAGATTTCATCGAATATAAATCATTCGGATCTTGTAGTCCTGCAGATCCTAAGATTCTTATTTTTTTTTTTTTTTTTTCACTAAATCGTCGCACAGTGTGCAGCAATAGGAAGACGGCTGGTTGTCATGCAATGGAAACACAGTGCAGCCTGGACCGCGTGGTGTCCAGCCTCCGACACTGACACCGTCGACGGTTTCGTTTTCGTCAAGGAACTGACGGCTAGTGAAGTTCCCAGCTTCGTGACCATCGTTGAGGGTGCAACAGGATGTGGTGACTGGGCACTTTGTTGTGCATTGCGTCACCAATTCGAACTTATCTCATCGGAGGGTACGTCGAGGATACTCTGTATCGAAACTAGCAACAAACCGCATCTTGTCGCTGCCCTGGATCTCCGGGAAGACGAGGAACCCGAGTTGCTCCTGTGCTACAATAGTCAGTATTTCAACAAGACCTCGACGCCCGATACGAATAACAGCACATTTCAGATTCCGGGTGAAAAAGAGCACGTTTCAAATTCCGGGTGGAAAAGAGCACATTTCAGATTCCGGGTGGAAAAGAGCACGTTTCAGATTGCGAGTGAAAAAGAGCATGTTTCAGATTCCGGATGGAAAAGAACACGTTTCAGATTGAGAATGAAAAATAGCACGTTTCAGATTCACTCGAAAACTAGTACAATTCAGGTTGAACCGAATATTACTTATTAGCAAGTGTCAGGTAGGTTTATTATAAGATTGAATTAATCATTCAATGATAAAATTGAATCGAGTTTTTGTGCATAATTGTGCATTTCCAATTTCATAATAAACCTACCTGACACTTACTAATGAGCAATATTCGCTTCGCCTGAATTGTGCTAGTTTTCGAGTGAATCTGAAACGTGCTATTTTTCATTCTCAATCTAAAACGTGTTCTTTTCCATCCGGAATCTGAAACATGCTCTTTTTCACTCGGAATCTGAAACGTGCTCTTTTCCACCCAGAATCTGAAATGTGCTCTTTTTCACCCGGAATCTGAAATGTGCTGTTATTCGTATCGGGCGTCGACCTGATCTACTCCGTAACGTTGCAGATAATTCATGAAAATTCTTTATTTTTCAGATACATGTCATTTCCAAAAACTGTTGGACGAAAACATGGCCTCGACTGCATTCGATTTTCATTGGAATTCTGTCCCAACGGCAGTCGGTACGTCTTTTTTTTTTTTTTTTTGCACCGAATAAATTCGCAGGTCAATTTTATTCGTCGCTATTTTTCACCGTCTTTTATATTCCAGTGTGTGCATTTCCCTACGTAATTGCGTTCACCTCAGATACGACGGAGATCAGATTGATCATAAATGGAAATCTTGTGCACACAATGGTGATGCCTAATTTGAATTTGATTTCATCAAAGAACGATATATTCTTCGCGACAACAGCACCCGAGTTCTTCTCTACACGAAGTGAAAGAATTTATTTTGACGGAAGAACAGATAAGGATGATAGAAACAGCAGTCCACCTGTCTCACCCCATTCTGGTATGTGTTACATGGGGTGAAACGAGATCAGAACAATTAAAAGGAACAGGTGCTCGCAATTATTTTCATTGCCGAGTTCCTTTCGCGAGATTGGACACCTGCTGATAATGTTCCGTTTCCTTTCATCGTCGAGAATCTCTACAGTAATGATATTGATTTCCTGAACTTTGAGCAAAATTTTTACAACACGTAATACAGTTTGTAAAATTTCTCAGCCACTTTGTTCTGAACTTTCTGCAGGCTCTTAGTTTGGGTACGATGACTGGCTATACGATTACCTTTAGCAACCTTTAACCGATCTTTAGTCGAGCATTATCGCTGAGTTCCGTTTTACTGTATAGTAACTAAAAATTAGATTGTGTCTGTTTCAGCATCACCCGAGGCAAAGCCAATGAGGATTTACAAAATCCCTCTAAGCACACTCTCGGGAACAACAGTTACTACCTGCGAGAGACGATGCCCGAGTCCTGCTGAGCCGGATTTAGTATCCGTACCACCCTCTGGCGATAGAAACTTTCTTATGGTCGATTCTAACCGGGCTTTGAGCAGATCGTGTAGTAGTAGTCCAACGCCAGGTCAAGTACCTTGTCTACCAGGTATAGGAATAAATAAGTAAGATTGATTATACGGATAACCAAATAAGGAATTTTTATGGGCAATTGAATCGCCAATGCCTCAATTCTACTGAGCCCATATTGAGGCATTAGCTTCATGCATATATATATATATCTGAGTACATAATATATATAATATTATAATACTGAATATAATTATTACGGGAGAATTTCGTTCGTACCTTTAACTTCTGGTATATAATATATAATATATAATATAAATATATATTAATGAATAAATATAGGATATCTAATTGTACATCTTTATTGTCTTCTCTTCTGTGATATAGCGATACAGCTATTTAAAACTTAAAAAGTTTAAAATCGTACTAAGATTACTATGAATAACATTACTAATGATAATATCGATAATATATGAAATACAAAAAAAAAAAAAAAAAAAAAAAGAAAATGTGTAAATAATTTAACTCGCGCAAAACTCCACACGTCCATTTTTCTCAATTACTTCATGTGATACGCAGAGAACGCCATTCCATAAATAATATAATATATAATGAATGAATAACATTATTATTATTACGAAGTAAAGTAGATATATAGTATATAGAAATTGTATAATATACTATATATGTACATTATATATGTGCTAGAAAAAGTACAATGTGGTTATTTCAGAATTTATTCGTTTTCTTTCAGAATATATTATTATATATATATATAATTATTACTAATATGTTATATAATATATCTATAAATAAATATAAATATGGTTAAAGCGTAATATATATTATTATCTAGTCCGTGAAGTTACTTGTATGTGTATAATAACTATAAAATTCTATGATTTTTACTATACTTATATTGAAAAGAGAAAAGAAAAATTTAAAAAAAATTGCATAATATAATTATTTAAACATAAATCTACGTACTATACATACAATAAATTTTAAGTATTCAATAATAATGTTTTGTCAATTTATATGATTACATATTATACCCACGCCGGTTCGTATATACGATCATATAAATTCGAGATAATAATATATAAACTGTGGAAAAATATAATATTAAGTAGTAAAAAGCATGCACAGTGCGTACTATAATATATTATTAGAATTAAATAATTAGAATTAAATGTATGAAACGCGTGTACAAAATGGCTATTCTTTAAATTATATAATATTATAAGAACAGGCTACAAAATCATTGAAGACAATCTATTATATAAGTGTATAAGAGGAAAAGCACAAAGAAATATAAATTATGAATTTAATATTATCGATGAGATAATATGTTATTCCGATTTTGAACTGAAGGAATTTATTATATGAGCAGAATGAAAAATATTTGGTGATTTTTTTACTTTGGTAAACTTTCACAGAGATACATACATTATTATATTGAAAAGTCTTCATGCCATATAACCACACACACACGATCTGCCCAGGCTACTATCGCAGCCTTTCAAAAGTTACAATATAGTATAAGTTGAAAATTTAAGTGATAAACAGAATACAAAAAAAAAATAATTAAGTCATATATAAAATCCAACTATATATTAAATTCGAGTAATATTAATGGGTTATATATAATAAATACTATATACATAGGTATATATTATTAGATTGTTATTAATAAGTAAATTCGTTATAAGATAATATATTATATAAAAAAAAAAAATAAATAAATAAATAAGCATTGTAAGAAAATACAAAAAAAAAAAATAATTCAAAAAACCAGTATTGTTTAAGTGATATAGATTATATATATATACTACATACACAATCAGTATCACTCTTGTCAACATTAAATCAACTAAAAATAAAATGTAAACCTGAAACTCATATTACAAGTATTAACATTCGAAATAGCAATGTGATTTACACTGACAGAGAAAAAAAATTTATTGAAGCATAATAAATATTTATTATCCCATAAAAAAATAAATATATTATGTATATATAATACGTATTATTTATAATCGTTACAGCTGTATATTTACTAAGTACACTCTAATAAACTGAGGAAGCTAAAATCGTTTGATATTCTAATGAAAATTCGGGTAGACTCGCAGATAGATATGTAATATCACATATTCTTTATGTTTGTTATAAATTCAAAATAAATTTATTAAACTTAAGACTGCATGGGGGCTCACGGGCAGCACGTTTTGTGGAAGCGCACTACTGTGAATTTTTAAACTTATGGGGAAACTTTACTTCGAATCGACTGATTTTTGGGTTTTTTCGACCTCGTATTTTTCTTTTATCGATTAAAATTTATTTTACGTGAAATATACATATACACAGGGTGATTCAAATTGATCAGACCATATTTTAAATTCTAAATATCCTTCATGAAAATTCGAGGGACTGATAGTCCTCAAGTTATAGAAGGTCTTATGTGTGATATGTCTGAGGTATGAGGCAGGTTTCAGAATGCTAACTGCAATGCTCATGGCAGTGTGAGTTTCTGAGTAGAACATACTGGCAAGGAAAATAATACAGTCGACACATTTTTGTAATTTTTTATAATTATAGTACAGAAAGGTCCAGACCCGAATAGCAAATCCCCAAAGCCATAGGGCTAGATATCCAGAAGTTTTCGAAAAAATGAATTTTGAAAAATGTACAAAATTACGTGCAAGGAATATAATACACGCTAAAGTTGAAACAGTTGACACCGGGTAGCGCACAAGTCTAATGTCTCGTAGATCGCTGGATCGAATCCCGCCGCTGAACTTTTTTTTTTTTCTCCAACTCTTTTAACCGCATACCCACATCTCTTACATGAGAATGTTTATAACGGATGAATTTTTTTGTACAAAAATCAAAAATGTAATGTAAGAAATCCGTTTAATTTATATTTCTCCTTAATTCTGACTAACTTATACGGTACAAAAATAATCGTTACATGTATGGTGTTCATTATTTTTTATTACATTTTAATTTTTCTTACAATCAGATAAGTAACCTTTTACTCTTGCTCCAAAGTTTCACAGGAGCCCGGATGATATTTGTCGTATAAGCAAGGAAAACAAAACGTTTTACGGCACCTTGCACACTGTATGAAGGATGAATTTTTGCAGCTACATTTTTTTTTCAAAATCTCCATCGGAAAACAAACTTCGTTTACGTTCATAAAAATTTCCTTGTCGTCAATGATTATACTACACGGAGAAAATTTTGCGCGCGCCGCCGTCGTACTCTCTTTTTCAAGCAGTACAGCCACACGCTCAGAAGCCTGAGCGCGTCACCACCGCAGTTTCAGAGCTCAAGCGTCTCAAGACCTTCAGCGTGTGGCGATCGCAACTTCTTTTACGTTTGCTTATTAGAGAGAGCCCTGCCTTACCACTACCCGTGAGATGGCCCTGTTCGCACTCTGCGAGGCCGAGCTCTCGTGCTGCGAGCTGGGTGCGCGCACAAAGCTAAGATCGTAGTCGTTCGACTTTTTCGACTACGGCACTCGCATGTGCGACGGCGGTGGCCGCAAAATTTTCTCCGTGTAGCGTGCCATGCGTACCGGATCATGTTGCCAAAGATTGGGGAGGACAGCTGATGATGTACGATTGAATGAATTTTCAAGCAATCTTCTCTAGAGTTAATTTCGCGTTCCCGTTCAATTAGGTAAGCGCAGTTCTGCAAACGGTTTATAAAATTTTTCACCTGCCGGAAAAAATATACATCACACGGCTGGACCAACGGGGTACACTTTGTAGGGATAATCTTTACGGTGCACGTCGGCAGACGAGCTTTGTCTTTAAAAATTTCATCGTACATCGCGGTATTTGTCTGATGTCCTCCCCAAGAATCAATAAGTAAGAGAAACTTTTCCTCTCCGACGTACGGCTTTAATACGTTAACTAAAAAATCCATGTAAAGCTTTGTTGTTAACTTTCCGGACTTCGATGAGGTGACGACGAGATTTTTATATTTTTCGAGATACTCGTCCACCGTTTTTTGTACCCTACTGGGCCCGAATGAACCAGTAGACTCTTGTAGGCATATGAACACAAGAGGTAATAATTTGCCAGATAAAGTGACTGTGTATTGCGCCGTATATGAATGCGTCGCCTTAATATTCATATTCTTCCTCTTCACAAGAACTACCTTTGATCCATGGGTCGCAAGAGTTCTATCAAAGGTAGACTGATATTGGCAGCCTGAAAAATATTCATAAAAAATAAATACGATGTTAATTTCGGAAAAGGTCATACTACTTGAATTGATCATAAAGCATGAGATTTTTTTAAATACCTATTTGGTTTGTATTAATGACGAAATCGCGGTCGAAATTGGGTATCAAGTGACGAGTTTGAATTCTGAAGTCTTCGGCGGCAGCCAACGTTTCTTCTATCGTCGTGGTTTCTCGTTCTGCAGTTACGAATTTGGTCATTTTTCGTTAACCCAACCCCCATGCGAACTCTTTGACGCTGTGAAGGCCATTGACCCCACCACAGGTGCGTCTGCTCAAGGTCGTGCCTTCTCCTTGCTCAGCTGATGGCTTAACGGTGTGACAAACAAAATCGCGATCTCGCGGTTGAACTGACGAACTACTTTTTCCACGAGCAAGGGTACGCTTTATTATATGCAAACCTACTTACATATCTGACATGCAAGTTGCATATGTGACAGGCGTACAGACGTTTGCTGCAAAAGTAGTTCTTTGATCTAACCGCGAGATGGCGATACCATTTGTCACCCCGCTGACAATATCAACTGAGCAATGAGATGCACTGACCTTGAGTAGGGGCACCTATGGTAGGGTCAATAGCCTTTGTGGCGTCGAAGAGTTCGCATGGGGGGGTTACGTTAACGAAGAAATACTACGAACGCAGAGAAGTTTTTGGAAAATAGATCATCTACTCGTTGATGAAAGAAGATTCTTCTTGTCTTATTTTATTTATTGTTCAATTACGTTTCGTCAAAGTACAAATATTTACGTCCAGCAATGATTCTGTTTTAACTGCGACGAGATTGGACTCAATCTTCATAAAATTAGTTATATTAGCCATTTAAATAAAAATGTAATTTGTATTGGAATAAAAATTTATTTAATAGAGAAACTCGATGAATATCATGATCGATACATACTCATTTCTAAGTAAAATTAAAAAATTGTAGTAATATTGTATCGATGCTGGAGAAATGAATTCCCATACATATATGATGTAGTACCAATAATTATTTGTTTTCTTTTTTCCCTTCACCCTCACTGTGACTCGGTATTTCAGGATCGATTTTTCGACTGAAAATTTCAGAAACCGTAAATAAAGTGAAAATATAGCGACGTGCATGAAGAAACGTGTCCATGTATAGGTACTGTATATTTTTTCAGCACACATATCTTCGGGTCAGATGTTCCCCTGATACCGGGACGATCTTCAACTTAAAATTTTTCTAACTTTCGAATAGATCAAATTTTAACTCGGAAATCGTAACGGTATTAATAGAACAACTGACCCGAGAAGGTGTGCAGAAAATTTTTGGCAGAAAAAGGCGGAGCAGTTGATCCTGAAATGGAGAGATGCAGCAAGGAAAAAGTGGTGAAAAATGAACGAATTGGTTATTTTTATATCGTGGTAATTCATCACTTCGGCATCGATACAATAATAATTAATACTCATTGTCAAATTTATGTAAGATTCGTTATTGTTCATGAAAAAAAAAATCAGTATGATATACGCATCGCAACTGATCGAGTCCTTTTATTTGCTTGGTGGCATACAGATTAAATCAATTCTTCGTTTCATTCTGACAATTATTCGACCTTGACGCTGAAAACTACAAAACGAATGACCCGATATACGAAACTACGAATCGAAGCACTCAAATGTCGAAGACTACGAAGTGGAGCACCCGAGTGACGAAGAATAGGAAGCAGAGGATCTCTGGATGACGACAACAACGACGGGTAAGCTATAACTTTTTTCAAGCGAGAAAAACATGTCAATTGATTTAAATATGTGCAAATGACAACATAGTCCAGGATTTTTAGACATTCGCTCCGCAAAAAATCCTGATAATTGATTTTTCGATTGGATTATGTCAGAGAGTGTCCCCTAAGTATGAAACCAAGTTTGTGTCGTCCGAAACCGCGAGCGTTAGCCGCTATCTTGAAAAACGCCTTTTTGCAAATATCTCGAAAACGGTGAGTTTTACGTTAAAAATTGTGAAGACCTTTTTTGTAGAGGATAAAATTCGCTATATTTTTTATTCGAAACTTTTTTCTCTATTCTTAATATTTGCCGAGATATAGTCGTTCGAAAAAAACCAATTTTCACATTTTTTTTTCGTATTTCCACAAATTATCGAGATATTTTCCGAAAACAAAAATTTGGTTTTTTCAATCGACTATATCTCGGCAAATATTAACAATAGAGAAAAAAGTTTTAAATAAAAAAGATGGGAAATTTTATCTTCTACAAAAAAGGTCCTTACAATTTTTAACGTAAAACTCATGGTTTCCGAGATATTTGCAAAAATACGTTTTTCAAGATGGCGGCTAACGCTCGCGGTTTCGGACGACACAAACTTGGTTTTGCACTTAGGGGACACCCTCTGACATAATCCAATCGAAAAATCAATTATCAGGATTTTTTGCGGAGCGAACCCATTTTCGGTGCTAAAATTCCTGGACAAACAAAGATTTCATTAATATTTCATTAATAATCGAGTCATGTGATTGTTGCGAACACTTTATTACAATGCTCAACATCATGAACGCACTACTCTCATTACGTTCCTTATTTATAAGAAAGACTCAACGGCTCTATAAGTTGTTCAAAAATTTTACGTTATAAGCTGACAAATTTTAAAAGATGCATTGCCTTGGTAGATTAATAGAATTCGAAATGATTTTATCTTGCAATGCATGAATCGTATCAGAGAAAATGATTACAGAAAAGGAATCAGTCTGCTCTCAGATATTTTTTGAAAATTTGAATATCGATAATAATCCTCGAGGTGTTGAGAGATTTCTGTCAAATTATACAGCGAAATCTCGAGCTTTCGTTGAATTATTATCAATGCAAACTTTTCACCCGTTTGTTCAATAAATCATAACTCTGTTGATATTCATGTTAAGAAACCAATCTTTTTTTTTTTTTGTATTTCAAGTTAAAATCGTTACAATTTTTGGTAACAAAAGATATTCGACTGTATTGGCATCAATCCCATAATTAATAATTTACAAAACACGTTTTATTTTATTCTTAAAATACCAACGGATACAAATAAAAAAAAAAAACGAAAATATTTAAATAAACTTCAAAGTATTTAGAACTTTGTGAAAGAAAATTTGTAGGTAGATTATTTATTTAGCTCTTGTTATTCTACTTTGAAAACTGCGGTATTATGCGACACTTGATGAAATATCGACATAGTCAAGGAACAATAACAATCCCGGAAAATTTCGAGAATGTATTTCAAATGGAAACAAATTTGAAGAGTAAAGTTTCGAGGGATATGATATCACTATTCTTATTCCTAAAATATGAGAATCGAAGAAGAAAACGATTTAGTTTTATGTACTATTTGGTCCGCTATTAGCGTTCCCAATTTTATTTCTCTTCTGTATAAGTTTTATGTTTACTTGAAATTCTATATCTAATTTACTGCAGTCAGCGACAATGCCAAACATTCACGGAATAATATCTCTAAACCATTTGCGAGCTTCAGTATAATAATCGTGACTATGAACAATTTTCAATCTTCAGTTATTGAAATAGTTACTACTATATACTTATTGATAAATAATTCAAGACCTGAGTGCCATTCGACTCCAATAATATCTTCAATAATAATTGATCACATATTCGAGTGCTTTCAAGTATTCTTAAAGTCGCAGAAACTCGAATGCTTTATTCAATATTGAGATCTGACCAGAAAAAGATTATTGTAGTCGACATTTTTGATAATACAGCTATTTGTCGTTAGTACATAGTTGAAACAAATTTCCGATAACGAGCACTTATGTTAAAATAGTACTTTTCCTAACTCAGTGTGCAAAATTCGATTTTGCGCACGCAAATGAGTGTGCAAAATAGTACTTTCCCGCACTAGTGCGCAAAATAAATATAATTGAAACACAACACCTTTTCTTTGTGTATTGTAACGTTGAATGAAAGAGAGAGAATTCAAGGTGCGGGGAGATAGAGCTGGTAAACGTAAATAAACAGGATCGGCATCGTTACCAATTCTTTTAAGCGGACACTTCATCCATCTTATATACAATAATTTGTATATACTTGAAAATTCAATATTTCATACAAGATACCAATGTTGTAGAATTTTGCGTAGCTCGTTAGGAAATAGTATATTGTGTAGCAAGGGCGTAAAGTGGGATTTTTTAGACCGAGTGTGGAGTTTGCAGTACTAGTCGGAGGCGAGGGAGCACGAGTCGAAGACGAGTGCATCCGCGAGCCGAAGACGAGTACTGCAACCACACGAGATCAAAAAGCCCACTTAGCCCTTGGTACACACCATATTTTTTGTAACGCATGTATTGATTTCTGCGTTTCTGTGCCTATAAGCGGCATATATATATATATATATATAGATTGATCTTCAATAATATATATATATATATATATATATATTATTGAAGAAGCGGGCAATAAAGAATCCTTTACGCCCGCTTATTGCCCGCTCTTTTCAAGTGGTCAATAAACGGCTACTTTAGGCCCTATTTTTAGGTCAAAAAAACGCAGAAATCATGCATGTGTTACAAAAAATAGTATACGTAACTAGTGCGCATAGGTGTCTCCCGCACTCGTCTCTTTTGTCGCCCTCGCTACGCTCGGGCGACAAATCCGACTCGTGCGGGATTCACCTATTTTGCGCACTAGTTACGTAATCTACTATTTCGATACTAGTGCGAAAGAGATGATTCTCGGACGAGTGTAAAGTTTTTCGCCCGAGCGAAGCAAGGGTGACAATCACAAGAGTCGAGAATCATCTTTCGCACGTGTATCGAACTTCATTTTTCAACACAGCGCGCGTTAAGTTGAATTTTATGCACGCAAAGCGTGCGCAAAATTGAACTTTGCGCACGCCGTGTGGAAAATAAGTTTTTGACAATAATTGCTTATTATTATCAATACCACGCCATGCATAATCGCATACCAATAATATTCTGAAAATAATTAACCCGCTGGGCTACACCTGGGTCACTAGTGACCCGGCTTCCTTCTACAAAAAAGAGGCATTTTGCGAAATTATTCGCAACTTCTCGTCTTCATTTTCAAAAAACTTTTTATAAAATGAAGATATAATATTCGTCCTTGCATAGTCTTACTCGAGACATTCTGACGATTCCATTTCACTATAAAACTGTAAAAAACAAACATTCTGGATCACTTTTATAAAGGGTAGAACTTTCGGGTCACTGGTGACCCAGGGTGTACTTCAACGTGGCGACGGAAAATGGTGTAGCCCAGCGGGTTAACGTGTCTATCTAACGGTAGGTCACTTTTTCGGAGAAGCCGAATAGTTCGTTCGATTTGGTTTTCAATAATTTTTATTAGCTGCTGATCTACAAGTGATTCTAGGCAGACGATAATTAGGTATAATTTATTGCCACAGATTCAGAAAGAAGTTAAATGATTATGTGATTTGTTTCTCTCTTTGGAACACTGACCTTCAGCTATACCAATAAGAGGTCTATTTTTATAATATTCGAGTGCCTTGTGTGTTCTTCTATAACATTAAAATACGCGAGGACAGTTTTCGCAGAAAATCAATTTTGCGGATAACTGTTGCCGTCAATGGTTGGAAATCTCTTAATAGTTGCTGAAAAACAAAGACAAAACCGTTCTTGAACGGATGAAAAGTCACTCGTTTATATATTTATATACAGAAAAAAAGGTTGACTTGATTCAAGATAATTTTGCGGTCCATAAATGAAGACCGAAATTTTCTCGGATCAAATCAAAATTTTTACTCGAACCAAGAAAATTGTCCCAATTTTCTTGGTTCGAGTAAAAATTTTGATTTGATCCGAGAAAATTTCGGTCTTCATTTTTGGACCGAAAAATTATCTTGCATCAAGAATAATTTTCTTGGCTCAAGTTAACCTTTTTTTTCTGTGTTCGTAACGGGGAAACATAACTTTTATAAAATCACTATAAAACTAATCGAACAATTACTGATAAGCAAATTAAGATAACATAATACCCGTGCATGAGTAAATTTTAATTGATTGAAAGATGAAAATATGTTGTGCAATTAATCTTGTGAAAGTGTCGAGTGATTGCTTTCGAAAAATCAAACAAGCAAAAATTTCTAAGATCATAAATCATCATATCCAACTCGAAAATTTGAAAAGATATAGTGGCGGTTAGTTTTCGAAAACAAAAAAAAAAAAAAATAGATATCTAATTTCACCCCCGTTCCTCGCCGTTAGCGATAATAATCGTCCCTTCTGGCTTTGTTATTCACAATCAGATTCATACGTCAGTACCCTCAAAGTTCAGAATTCGCTAAAATAGTGTACTACCTCGACGAGTGTCTGGCCAGTTGCAACTGATATAGATCATATTATCATCAGAGGTCAATCTATATGAATAACAATCCTGTGCATCTACATTTTCGAGTTCACACGTATGTACGTGCGTATTATACGTATACCTGTTATTGACTACAAATAAGTAAAGAGCAACCT
Source organism: Tenthredo mesomela (assembly GCA_943736025.1). Classification (NCBI taxonomy): domain Eukaryota; kingdom Metazoa; phylum Arthropoda; class Insecta; order Hymenoptera; family Tenthredinidae; genus Tenthredo; species Tenthredo mesomela. Next base: position 31,035,055 of record OX031015.1, on the reverse strand, counting down.
ATATAAAAGCGACTTCTCATACCAATAATATAAAAAAATTCTGAATTACTCTTTTTTTTTTTTTTCTTTCTTTTATTTTACTACTCTCTCTCTCTCTCTCTCTCTCTCTCTAATCGATATGTCGAGTGGCTCCTGCGAAACGGAGTAGACGACGTTGTCCATGGTCAGTAAACTTGGGTGGCTAAAAGGCCGCGGGGTGATATTGAAAAGGGGTGTTTGACGACGAACGAGTACAATGTTTTCTGAATGATCATACAAAGTAAGTAGTGAACCTCGGCCTAACTACTGCTAACAGCTGCTCCCTACCGGCGATGCACTGTACTATGTTAGCCCGTGGTACTATAGGTTCCCCTGTGCGCGAGGCTTGTAACTTGTAACGTGAAGGTGTGCCTAGCCTGGATGGCCTGTTACCTGCTGTAGTACAGGGACAGCGTATTGTGAAAGTGCTGTGTGCGTACCCGAAAAGTATTCGCTAGTGAATAGACGTGGATTTTTTCCATTATTTCGAAGGATCTGGATAGCATGAGGTAAGATTTTACTCTCACGCCTTTAGGGTGATGCCAAAAATTACAAAGATAGATCTCGTACGGCGAAGAGAGTGAGTGGAGAGAGGTTATGTTTCGTAGTGTCTCCTCCCCCCCCCCTCCCCCCTCCCCACTCCATTCCCTCGACACTGCACTTTGTCTTTGTCATTTATACGATTAATGAACGGTGTTTCTTTTTTTCTTTCTTTCTTTCTTTCTTTCTTTCTTTCTTTCTTTCTTTATTTATTTTCTTAACGACGTTTTAAATTCTATGGTAATGCTTAAACGGCTAGTATACTACTTTTAAATACATTTTCAATCCATACGAACGAAATGGGTACTATATATATATATATATATATATATAATACAAAAGGTAATTGTGTCGCAGTCTGATGAGCCACCGCGAGCGCACCTGACCGATTATTTTTTGTTTTTACTCTCAAGCCGCCGCGCTGCGGTCCGTTTCATAACTGCCCAGGCACTTTCATGCATGTTTCGCAAACAATCCGTACCTATACGTTTGCCTTTGTAACATGGCTTACCTGGTTGAACAAAAAAATAAATAAAAAATAAATAAAAAATAAAAACAAAAAATAAAAAATTTCATGTGCACAACTACGATTCGAGAGTTATTTTACCTCACCTATAAATTATACGCATACCTACTACTACTACCTCTATACCTATCACATAGAATTTTTTTCATATCCCCATACCCACACACACACACACACACACACACACGGTTCAGGAATTTCTATATACCTCGTCGTACCTCTTATATTATACACACGCCTGGCATCTCCTTCTATTTAACTTCTGTATAAACATATAATGCGAATACGAGAGCGAGCCGACTGAGTTAGAAGGAGATAGTTATACGGCTGAGAATCAAGTATTAACATACAACCAAATGAGACGGGCTTGTTGATATTTCGGCGCGCAGGCTTCTGGCTTGACACTTGACAGCGCGGCCGGCCTTGAGCCTCCCCTTACCTCTTCTTACCAACCTCCTTCAAACTCTATGTCTATCTCTCTCTCTCTTGTTCTCGCACTCTCTCTCTCTCTCTCTCTTTCTATTCCCCTCCCAGGCTTCTTTATGCCCTCTTCTCCCGCTTCTCCGCCGTTCGGACGACCCCCAAATCACCTTACGCCTTTTATCTTATCCTCTCGACGGTGAAACTATTGACCGTTACGACTATAAGAACGAGGATCGCGTATTCTTAATAGAATAAATAGGAAGGAAAATCTATACGCAATCTGACCCCCCCCCCTTCCCCTCCCTGAACACTATTATAACCACGTGACAAATTCACTCATCATTTTCTATAAGATATATCGTGTCACTAATGCCATAAGGTCGTAAGCGCCGAAAAATTATTTTTTTTTTGTTGATATGCCCAAACGATGTTATATGGCACGAAAAAGATTTTGCCACCAAAAACACGAAATTTTTTTTTTTTTTTTTTTTTTTTTTTTGCGCTTACGACCTTATGGCATTAATGACGCGATATACCTATTACGTAGTGCATATAAAAAATAGATTCAAGTCGGTTAAGTAGTTTTACAATTATTTCTACTATACGGCTCGTATATATATTTCGACGGCAGAGTTAAGGTGAAAACGATTCATTTTGTACTTCGCGGAATGCGAAAGCGTTAACATTAAATAGCAAAGTATAAAATTGAATTTCTCCTGATAACTTTTTGTCGTATTTATTTATTTATTTATTTATTTATTTATTGAGTCGTGAAACTCGTACATTATAATTCCGATTAGGAAATAGCTTATCTATAAAAAAAAAAAAAAAAAAAAAAATAATAATAAACATGTTCTGATTCATTACTTATTCCGTGAGACATGATGTAGATAAATTTTTTTTAACCACACCTCGCCGACTTCTTCCTGGCTAATTATTACGTCAATTTTTTTTTTTTTTTTTTTTTCTTTTTTTATAATATTTATTATTATACCATTGTTATAATAACTAATGCAGTATAAAACTATATATAAATATAGGTGTACGTTCGAGTTTGAACGAATAGTGATAATATAAGGGATATATAAGACCGCGATGCAGGAGTGCCTCGTTTGAGTCTCTGGATCCTTGAGATGCGGATAAACCTCTAGAGGTTTATGAATATGGATGAAACCTTTCTCGACGCACTGCATGCTGCAGAGAGACCGCACCTCGCTACTCATTCACTCGCGTTCTCTAGCCTAGCGCACGTTCTACGCAGGAGTTTACTAAAGTTTTACCTCCGCGATATATATATATATATATATATAAAATACGCTATAGCACACCCAGCTATATAACATATCATAGCTAGCTCTAGCATATAGAGTCAGACGTTACAACCCGTCTTTATACACACGCTCAGGCATGTCGTATAAATTTTATGTTTATATAGGAGAGGAGGTATATATATATATATATAATACTTGAGAATACCTATGTAGAAACACTGTCGGAATATCGTTGCTGCTGCAGCGTTAAAGATATCTAAGAATTTTAATACCGAAACGTTTAAGTTTCTCTTCATATTTTCCTAAAAATTTAAACGATTTCGTTAGCGCGCGCGCGTTCGTTAAGATTTTCTTTTCTTTCTTTCTTTCTTTCTTTCTTTCTTTCTTATTTCTTTCGCGTTATATGAGGTATATGTGTGTATGTATATGCATGGAAGTATATGTTGTACCTAGGTATACAATAATACCGTGCGGTATCCTAACCCAACGTAATGTAGCGGATCAAACGCGTCAGTTTATGCTGCCCGTTGTTCCTTATACCATGCTGCTGCTGCTACTGCCGTGCATGTAACTGTATTTTCTGCGTTGTATATACGAAAGACGACGACGACCTTCTCTGTTACTAACAGTTTACTCTTAACGCTACAGAGCCAGCCAGGCTGTCAGTGCGGTGGCGCGTGCTCAACCGCTAACTCATCTCGAACATCGTGAGGGTTCAACTTTTCACCTCAAATACAAATACGAATATATACCTACGCTTCTTCAATTCTATAAGTCAGCGTATAGTTTATACTACACTGTAAAAAATTTTATTACTTTTAATGCAGTATTAATGCATATTTGCACATTAATTTTGAATAACACGTTCAGAAATTATCAATTAATGTGCATTTACATTAAAAATCACAGGTATTCATTTATTTTCATGATCTTGTGCATGAAAAATGATAAATATGGTAACTAAAATTCAGTACAGTGCTTGCAATGGTACTTGATGTACATGAACATTAAATATAATTTAATCTTACGTTACTTTTGTCATAATGTTATTGAAATTTATGCACAATTTTCAATGTATTTGCACTGAAATCCATGATTATGTACCGTAAATTTATTGAAGTGAATGAAAGATATTTCGGGTACTCGGCAATTAATATTGAAGGACTTCTACTTTCATTCTCATGTAACGTAAAATATGAATCGAAATTCATACTACATATAAAAAAAGGATTGATAATTAACTCTGATTTCGTGTACTTCTCATCTTTCAGGAAGTGCGAGTCGCTTTTCATATACTCTCGCTCCGATCTACGCGCGAGAAAAAAAAAAAAAAAAAAAAAAAACAAATCTTTACAAACACGTAAAGATTCTGTGGTGCACATTTATTTTCATATACAATATATAAAACTACGCGCTCATCTCGCAAAACAAGAATGCATGAAATTTAATGATCAGACATTGAAATTATTATACATTATACAAAATTTTGATGATGAACATTAATTTGATTTCATGTGCGTTCATAACTTTTGCTTCATGCACTTTTCATTGATTTTAATTTTAATGCATCAATTTTTTACAGTGTACTTGATAAAAATTGGATAGCTCGTACACATGCAGCGATAAGTTTCGGGTTCGAAGTGACGAATATCATTTTCGAGTTATGAAAGGTGAAAGATATAAGACTCATAATTTCGAGGTAACACTGCTATAGGGGTAAATTAAATGGACCATTTAATCGTTTACCGATATATGTACACATTTCCAAGCCCTCGGTCTCGCGACCCGTAAGCATTTTTAGAACAGAGCAACAGGTTGCCCCACCATCACATCCTACCATACTTCCAAGCCGTACACACAGTTTCTGCGTTCTACTGTAGCTATTTTCTCTACTCCCGCTATACGCTGCAGCAACACGTACGATATACAGTGTCGCGCCACGCAGGGATGATTTTCTTAAATTTAATGCTGTAACGAATTTTCTAAATCCGTTATTTTCTTTACTTTTATCTTCTATGTAATATATATTGATGAGTGAATAACGCGGGTTAAGGGTAATAAGCGAATTAATCCGAATTATACCTACGAGGCTAAAGGCTGGAGGCGCGCGTGTTTTGCCACCTTCTCTCCTTTGATTGCGTTTCGCCCCGGTGAGGTTGAGAGCAGAGAGCTGAATGATCCCAATAAAGCTGTCACTTACATACAAACATATACATACACATACATAAAGCATGCATACAAATACCTGCATATATATATATATGAACCCGAGATCAGCTCTCCGACCTGCACGCTGCTAGTGTTCATGTAATGCGAGCTACTGGCACTGGTCCAAATGTACGAAATTTTTATTATACCCGGCACTCCTCGAAACGGACCATCGCCTCCCAATAAAATACTCGACGTACACTAGCTCTTCGACGAACTCTCGTCTAATCTTTCACGAAAGAGTGCGTCGTAACGTGGTATGTAGTATGAAACGTGTATCTCTTTCAGGGAACAAGACATGCATCTAAAAAAAAAAAAAAACTATACGAACAAGCATGGAGAGGATTGAATAAAAGAAAAAATATACTCTCTCATTTTTTGTGTACAGAAATTGAATCTTTAGATCCGTTTTAAATACTACCGGAGTTACGCTGGCGCATGTATTATTTATACTTGAGACAATTTCGTGTAGAGTTTAAGTGAGATCTGCAGGGTACTATTCAACGTTATCGCTCTCTAGTTTGCAATATAGGCACAACCTAAAGACTATAATACCAGAGGTGGCTGACTCTCATCATCGCCGTGCAAAATACGACGAGAACTTTAAGCGCGGCAAGTTCGTACCCAAAGAATTCACTTGCGGGTTCTCGGAGCAGACGAATGCCCAACACCCAAGCGCGTAGTTGCGACTCGACGAGTCAGTCCGGCTACTTCCTCGCCTCGTGGTCCTCGTGGCGCTATTTAACCGATCGTCGCGTTCAATTAACTAATCGTAGTTTATCGCTCGTTGATATATACCTACCCCTATATATATATACAGGTACTTTTTCTTCCGCATATAGAAAAACGCTTTTTAATCATTTTTTTTAGGGGTTGCGGTCGGAAGACGTACATATAGGGTTGGATTTATTATTTCATGAATGAGTTCGAGTTACAACGCTAAGTTATAACATGTTTTCAAACATTGTTTTATACACATACACATACACATACACATACACGTATATATTTGTACATCAAAATTGTTTCGTAAAATTAAAAAGGTATAATAGGGTGGAACGAGAACCATAAGTGTGCATTAGGGTGGTTCAAAAAAAACCTAATTTCTCTGATGTTGCTACTCATCCGTGAATATGTTGTTTGTGATTTTTAAAAATTATTCCATTTTTTTTTTTTAGCTCTATTGGACAATATTTACTACTGCCTCAGTGAAGTTGAAATTTCGAAATTTTGCCATTTTTGGCAATTTCAAAGTTCTCAGATCAAAGCGCTCATCTGGCTACCTCGAGATTCTCATTCAATGAGCATGTTGGTTCAAGATAAGACTCGTACGATAATATTTAGTACTGCCTCGGAGACATTGGAGTTTTTTCAATATTTTGCGTTTTTTCGGAGATTCGATCGCCAGGTGCTGCTCATGAGACAGTTTCATCTTACCAATATAAGGAAGAAATCCAAGCAGTTTGCAGTCTGCAGGACCATTTTTACTACTGCCTCATTAAAGGCGACTTTCCTTCAAGTAAAATTAGCAACATGAGGCAGTAGTAAAAATGGTCCCACAGACTGCAAACTTCGTGTACTTTTTCCTTAAAATGGTAAGAAAAGACTGTCTCATGAGCAACACCTGGCGATCCAATCTCTAAGAAAACCCCTAAATAGTGAAAAAACTTTAATGTCTCTGAGGCAGTACTAAATATTATCGTACGAGTCTCATCTTGAACCAACATCCTCATTGAATGAGAACCTAGAGGTAGCCAGATGAGGACTTTGATCTGAGGACTTTGAAATTGCCAAAAATGGCAAAATTTTGAAATTTCAACTTCACTAAGGCAGTAGTAAATATTGTCCTATAGAGCTAAAAAAAAAAAAATGGAATAATTTTTCAAAATCACAAACAACATATTCACGAATGAGCAGCAACATCCGAGAAATTAGGTCTTTTTTGAACCACCCTAGTGTGCATGGTATGAAAAATGTAATATTTTTTCATAATACAATCATATCAGTGCTCAAGATGTGAAAATGAAATAAATGGATGTATTATAGATCCAGGTAACAAAAAATCTTCTATATATTTCTGTCGGCTTTCTCCTAAATATATTTTATATATATATAGTTGATCAGTAGTAAAATTGGAAATCATATATATATATATATATATATATATATATATATGAAGATAAAATAATGATCTAAAAGCGGTTTATATAATTGAAATACAACGTTGTACATACTTTTAAAACTATAAATATATATTTGGACAAAGCGAAAATCTCGCACCCAATAAGGAACCGGTTCCTCAGCGTGTATGTACATGTACATTCGAACGGATCGGCGTTACAAGAATAATAATTTCAATTGGTAGGTATCCCAGAGTGGTTGGCTATAGTATATATGTATATATATATATATATAGGTATATTGTCGGTAGAATATATAGGGGAATAAAGATATGTATATGCATTCGTTGGCAAGGCAAGGCAAGGCAAGACAAGGCAAGGCCCGGGACTCGGTGAAAGGAAAACATAGATATCAGCTCGTATAACAAGTATGCGCGGGACGCGGAGACGTTAGTATTTTACACCTATGAGATATATATTAACATATATGCTATATTCGAAGGAGTCCATTCCAAAATTAGAAACGACCTTACGGGCTTCGTTTAGTTTGACGTCAGAACGTTCGAGGATTACGTATCTCACCACCACCACATCGTGCTACGTCGTCGTCGTGCGAAAACTACAAAGTTCAACCGATAAGATTATTTCATATTATATAGGATTTGTTTACCAACGTTTCCAACACCTGTGACACAGGTAGGTAGGTAGGTAGTTACGTGTCTTGTAGTATCACTCCTGATTTACAAACCCTATATCTCTGTGAGAAACAACTCCTCCTCTTAAATACTACAGCCTCCTATACGCACCAGACAGTTTCCACTCTATAGAAATTTCACGGAACCGTGGTTGACTCGACCGAACGCCAGGAGCACGTGTTGGCTAGCGCATGCGCGCGACAACCGCCCTTAAAATAGAGCAAGTTCGCTTGCGAACGTTCGTGGTCATTGACCTTTCGTCTATACTCGATTACACGTGTGTATATGTATATATATATATATATATGCACCATATATACGTATATATAATCTAGACAAATACACAGAAGACTATATAGATTGTCAATGCGTATACGGGAAGTGCTTTCATCAATAAATCCCTCGGCTATAATACTATACATATACTTATACTTGAGATTAAACCGCTCGCGTGTACGTTCTATAATCTATATAGTCTTCTAACCATATTACTCCAATACATTTTATAATATACTATATATTTAACTATATCGAGATTTAAGACTATATCTGTATAATATTTAACGATAAATATAGTATTATAGTTCGCGAAGTTGACAATAATTCTCCCGCATCGTATAAACGGGATAAATACGTTTCAAAGCTTAACGCTGATTGGTCAGGGGGTGTAAAGGGGGTGTTAGAGGTTAGGGTGACCGGTCTAGTCTCTGGAGTCTCTGACTCAAGTGCACGCGCAGTGGGGATAGGAGACCTTGAGCCGCGTCACGTGACCCTAAGGTGCATGGGGTAGGGCGACGAGGGCCTTGACCTTACCGGCCTGGGAAGAGACTGACTTACTACTGCCGCGTCGAAAAACGTCGGTCTTTACAACGGAACCCCCATAGGAGACAGGCGTTTGGCTTTCGGGCCGAACGTGTTCGACGTAGAGTCGGATTGATAACGGGAGGCGGGGAACGGGGAAAAGGGAAAAAAGGGGAAAACGGGAAAGGGGAAAGGGAGGGTGAGAGTCACCGAGGATAACGTGACTTCACTGTGTATACGATTGTTCAATGTATGTATGCATATGTGAGCGAGTGTGTGCTTGCATGTGTGTATGGTATCCTGATAAACTTTGTCGCCGCCTTTCACAATACTATATGCACATACACCTACAATATATCTTTATATACATATATACCTATATTAATACTACCTGTGTGCAGTTTAACGTATACGAATACTGCACTGCAATTCCGATAGAAATCTATAACGCGTTAAACACGGTTCCTGTGCGGATTACAGAACATTACGGTTATATATATTATATGTACAGACTGATACAGTTCAGAGACAAAGGAGTACCGCTATTGCGTCACTTTTTTTTTTTTTTTTTTTTTTTTTGTTTGCATCTTACTTTATCTTGTTATAAAATATAGCGTTAGTTTAATATAACCGCGTGTAGTAGTATATATTACACCGCCAGTGTTTGATCTATTTTTTTTTTTTTTTTTTCATTTTTTATTTCTCCTTCAATTTCTTTCGTTACAATCACAGAATTCTTTTTTTATCCTATATTAACTTAATCAGCTGCAATCGCGCACTTATATATATATATATATATATATATATATATATATATATATATATATATATATATATGCACATATAGCATAGGTATAGAATCCGTTATAGTTAACGCGTGATAACATATCGTATATTTATATATATATATATCTATATATCTATTTATTACGTATCTAATATATATAAACGCGCGGTCGGAAATTGCGAAGTCGAACATGTATAGAGTTTATATACATAGGTATAATACATCAACGACTTAAAGTTTACGGTATGCGATATGGTCGCGTATATATAATATACACACCGAGTAACAGGACGAGATCAGAGCCGAAGGCCTGTCAGGAATGCAGGTCCTGTAATTATCTACTTATTTTGTTAATAAATAAAAACCGCAAGAACAGGTTACCATTCCATTCCCAAGCACACCGATCAGAGGGAACGCGCGCATGGTATATCTTATAGACGTTGCTGCCTGCTGCTGCTGTTACTGCTGCTGCTACTGGCTACCGCCGACTCTTGAGCAAACTTACCTGGAGGCAATCGATTTTCGAAATATATCTTTTCTTCAAATATATACTTTGCCTCCAGCGGGAACTTGTTTCGTCTTATAGTATTATACATTTATTCCTTCTTATACTTCATTACCACTTTCCGTCTCACTCTAGCTATCCCCCCCCCCCCCCCCCCCTCCCGCTCTCCCCATCAATATATCTTATATACTTGACCATCCTTGGCTCTATAAGAGGTATATATATACACGCACGCGTTACTATATATACCACGCTACACAATCGTATACTTACCATTAAAACTATATGTGTAATACGTTTATCTCTGTTTTGCTGCGAACATGCGTCATATCTGGTAACTTTTTTTTATATAGGCCCGTCCGAGCCCAGAACAGATATATACCTACGCGTATAACGCATTAGTCTGCGTGTATTTATATTTAACCAACTGACACTTGCCATGTGCGTGTCCATTTCCGCGCGAAGGTCGTTCCCGCACCGGAAGTGGGCCGGCCTTGCGGGACGACCGTTATACTCCGGAAGTTATACTCTACCGTCCCATAAGCCTATGACTCTTTTCGCATATATATATATATATATAATATCGACATTGTCATTTTTACGTGTAAGATAACACGAACATTAATATACCTATTAAATATGTATCAATTCTGTTTTTTCTTATCTATTATAGCAGAGGTAGAATTGTTGAAGCGGTCTCTACTTCGATATCGTAAAGAAATTCTGCTTCTTCAAACGGTGAGGCTAGCTCAAAAGGACGGCTCAGGATGCTGGGCGTCCCGGCGAGCGTCCACAGGCCCAAAGTCAACGCCAGAATTGCCCGGAGGGAAGCCAGCTGAGAATGTCGGAGCAGAACGGGCCCCCGGAGGGCCCAGGCTGGTGGCCTCCGGCCCAATCCTGGAAGTCGTCGTCGGCCCCTGCGAGACCAGAAGCCGGAAAAAACGTATCTGTGACCACCATCAACGTTCCACCAGCCCACGAAATGCATGATGGTAATATATTCATTCGATAAAAGTATATATTATCAATTATTTATATATATACCATCGGGATAAGAATTCGATTCGATCCCATCCCTAGTCGCCTACCTCTTTTTGGTCGAAATATGTCACATTTCGATTATTATCCGAGCCCAGGCGTCAAAAACGCTAAAAAAGGCCAACTTAGCGAAAATTCTATTTCAATTCCGAACACATACGTCCAAAAAAATGTTCGTTTCGTGCGAAAATAGAGTCTACAGATGGTTTTTACATTGTTCGCCGAGGAAATCGAATTCGAATAATTTTGTAACAATGTAAGAACCATCTGTAGACTCTATTTTCGCACGAAACGAACATTTTTTTGGACATATGTGTTCGGAATTGAAATCGAATTTGCACTAAGTTGGCCTTTTTTTGCGTTTTTTACGCCTGGGCTCGGATAATAATCGAAATGTGACACATTTCGACCAAAAGGAGGTGGGCGACTAGGGATGGGCCTTAAGGTGCTTTCCTAGGCAATTCCACCAGTCCTGAAAACATCGTGAAAAAATGTGATATTAAACGGAATATCTCTGCCTGGGCACCGAAATCAATGAAACAAAATACGTCGCGCAATTCTATGTGCGACTCCGAACATGTACAGCCCAAAAAATGTTCGTTTTGCGCGAAAATAGAGAAGATATCCATGAAAAACGGTTTTAGAAACGTTTTTCATGGATATCTTCTCTATTTTCGTGCAAAACTAACATTTTTTGGGCTGTACATGTTCGGAGTCGCACATAGAATTGCGCGACGTATTTTGTTTCATTGATTTCGGTGCCCAGGCAGAGATATTCCGTTTAATATCACATTTTTTCCCGATGTTTTCAGGACTGGTGGAATTGCCTAGGAAAGCACCTTAAGGTATAAGGTATATACCTTATTATACTAGAGCAGAAGAGAAAAAGAATTAATAATGTTATAATATGGTATATATATATAAAGGCGCCTAGATGTCGCAGGCATGTTTAGTCTTTGAAGCACGTTTCGATCGCACAACAATTATTATGATCAGCGTTACCCCCTAAGCCAACAACACGCCCCGCCACCCAGAGTTTATTTATTGCCTACAGGATACCTAATGCCGATTGGAATGTTTTCATTAAAGCGCGCCAGCGGGAAACGTGAGACTCACTCACTGCATAAGAAAAAGTATAAAAGTATAAAAGAAAAAAAAAAATAAAAAAAAATAAAAAAAATAGAAAAAATTACCGTGCTTTCAAACCGCCTTGAACCTTTTGCGAAACTATCCGCATCATGCTATATAGCTATATATACAGAAAATTACCAGTGACCACCGATCCCAGCGATCACTGGCTTCAAAAAGCTTCAAATAATTTCCTATTTTACTGATACAAAATTTATATTTTTATTTTTTAATATAATATAGCTTTTATTAGTTAACACTAATTTATGTATCTGGGAAAAAATTCAGCTCGAATAACGAAGAATGTAAAGAAAGATTTTCCCATAACGCGCGCCGTGTGCAAAATTCGATTTTGCGTACTAATTTACCAGATTTCCTAACGCATATTTTAAGCGTGCGCCAAATGAAGTTCCCATGAGCAGAATAAGATTCGCGTGCGTAAAATATTATGCAAATGTGAAAATAGTATATTATGCAACTAGTGCGTAAAGTGCGTGTGTAAAGTTGAATTTTCGATGCGTAAAGTGTACTTTTCTTAACACCGTGTGTAAAGTAAATAGCCGTGCGGCGTTGAGAAAAGTACACTTTACGCATCGTAAATTCAACTTTACACACGCACTTTACGCACAGTCCTACATAATAATAGCTTTCAATACGCTGTGCGTAAAGTTCGATTTTGCGCACGCTCCCCGCGTGCATAAAATTCAAACTAACACGCGTTGTGTTGAAAAAAACAGAGTCCAGTACCTACACGTGCGAAAGATGATTCTCGACTTCACACTCTTCACACTCGTCCGAGAATCAACACTTTCGCACTAGTATCGAAAAGTACTAATAAGCAACTCATGCGCACGTAAGCGCGTAATGTACTAATAAAGCTCTGATATATCAACGAGTACCTACCTCCGTAATTATTACATCATCGAGAACATCGAGAAACATGAAAGAGATTGTACCCTTCGCCGACGAATGTTTCGTCACCCAAATGAAGAGATTCTGTATTATATTATAATTATATCCTTTGTAACAGGTAAAAATGTTAAGTATTTGGGTGGTCGGAACGGTGTGACGGTGTCCGTTGTGTCCGGATGCGGTACCGGAAATGAACCCGAAAATGAGGGAGCGGATAGTGACGGTGAAGTTAGCAAGATCGACTTCCGGGGAGTAAATTTACGCACTAAGAAAAAGAGGGACGCGCCAGAAGGACAGGAAAGCGATGCCAGCACCGTTACAGAATCGATGCTACAGCAACCAGAACGTCCCATGTCCTGGGAAGGAGAACTTTCCGACCAGGAAATGTCTTCAAATACAATTACTAATCAAGTACGTTGTATATATAGATATACTCCTATATTATATCACACATCGCGAAATGTTATTTATTTAACTAAATCATAGTATTAAACATCACTGTATTAGTTACACAGTGTTCTCATGATTCACTTCCGAATAACGATCCTCTGACTCAACTCAAGAGTTTTGAAGATCGGTCTCTGACTCAGATCGGTCTGAACTCAAGGTGATATTGATGTAATACAAAAACGATCAAGGAATGAGGGTCAAACCGCGAGGTTTTGCCCTCTTTTCATAAAGAATTCAAAATCTTCTCATAATATAGTACGGAGGTGCATTCCTAAGACCGTAAACATCTTGAATTGAAAACTAAAATAGCAAATGATTTGTCATAGACTTGATAAGTTTCGGTATTTGTCCATTTTCAAGCACAATCAGGACAAACAGGATTCATGCAACTAAAAACCTTCAGAAGGTTTAAAAATGTTGAGAAAAGATTCAAAGTCTTGGCCCAGATTACATTTGTTGTAATTATAATCCTAAGGGGTTGGTTTTATATTCATATCATCTCTCATGGTTTTTAGGACCATGAAGAAACTTCAATGGAAGGAGTTCAAGTGTGCAGTGCGAGCCCAGGACCAGCACACGCACCCCAAGAGCCCAAATTTCCTATAAAACTTGAGCCAGATTTTCGCTCAAGCCCAGCCCCACCTCTAGGACCCCCAAATGATACAACCCTATCAAATACCCAACAACAACAACAACAACAACAGCAACAACAACACCAACACAATGTAGACGGGCTTGAACAAAACCAACAAAGCGATTTGCCGTTACTTGTTGGAAAACTACTCGGAGGATATAACAACGCTACTCCTAATCACAGCCCAGTTCTCAACCCAAGACATCATCTGACCAAACATAGCCACACGAGATCACAGGCAAGTAGTAAAAACCAGAGATGAACATCGAACTAGCGAAATGCAATATTAAATCATTAAACATGTTCAAATATTAATCGATTGTTCATTTTTATCTATAGGTTCCATCGCCGGATTCGGCCATCCATTCAGCCTACAGTGTATTTAGCTCCCCTACCCAAAGCCCACATGCTGCTCGTCACTCGGCGCTTGGAGCTGGAAGCCCTGTGCCGTCTTCATCGCTGTCACTCTCACGTCACAGTTTCAACAATTCCACATCCTCGCTTTCATTGTCGTTATCACATTCGCTGTCCAGAAATAACTCTGATGCATCAAGCAGCTGTTACAGCTATGGGTCTTTAAGCCCGCCGACACATTCGCCTGTTCAACAACCGAGGCACTCTCACTCGCATACTTCGCATCCTCATCATCAGGTCGGAGCGCAGGGTAGCCCTCTGCATTTGCCAGTATCTCATCACTATTCGACAACAAATTCAGAGCTTTCTGAAGGGTTGAGTGAGGACCAGGAAGACTGTAAGATAGCGCCAGCTACGGCGGGAATTTCCACTAGGCAACAGCTCATTAATAGCCCCTGTCCAATATGCGGTGATAAGATCAGCGGCTTTCATTACGGTATATTCTCGTGCGAATCGTGCAAAGGATTCTTTAAGAGGACCGTACAGAACAGGAAAAATTATGTCTGTCTTAGGGGAGCCGGATGCTCGGTTACTGTAGCGACACGAAAAAAGTGTCCTGCTTGTAGATTCGATAAATGTCTGAATATGGGAATGAAGTTGGAAGCCATTAGAGAAGATAGAACTCGGGGAGGCAGAAGTACCTATCAATGCAGTTATACGCTACCAGCAAATTTGGTAGGCTGTACTTCCGGCGGATTACCTGGCGACAAAATGGCTGGCGGAACATGCAGCCCTGCTCCACCTGGATACGAACATCACCATTCGGCGAGGCACCATTCTAATCATTCGCATAAACTTCACGTTGTACCCCAACTGTTGCAAGAAATTATGGACGTTGAACATTTGTGGCATTATAATGACAATGATAGAACTACTAGTGCCCAAAGTAGTGGCAGCAGTAGCAGTAAATCTGAACAGCCTAGGCCGAGTTCTACGGGACCTCAAAATACCGAACATGAACAACACCCACCTAGTAATGCTAATAGTAACGCAAACCCTTCGCAGCATCCAGACTTTTTGTCTAATCTCTGCAATATCGCAGATCATAGACTTTATAAAATCGTTAAATGGTGCAAGAGCTTGCCCCTATTTAAAAACATTTCAATTGATGATCAAATTTGTCTTCTTATTAATTCTTGGTGCGAATTGTTGCTATTCTCATGCTGCTTTAGAAGCGTTAATACTCCGGGCGAGATTAGAGTCTCACTTGGGAAGTCAATTACACTTGAACAAGCCAGACAACTTGGTCTAGCTAGTTGCATCGAAAGAATGTTAGCTTTCACCAACAATCTTAGGCGATTGAGAGTCGACCAATATGAATACGTCGCAATGAAGGTAATATTTAAAAATTCCATCACTTTGTCAATATTGTAACGAAAATTTTTTAACAGTCCTGAATCTTCATTAATCTTAATATTTAAAAATAACTAAACTGAATAACATTTTCAGGTGATTGTTTTGCTAACTTCTGACACAAGCGAGTTAAAAGAACCGGAAAAGGTTCGAGCATCTCAAGAGAAAGCGTTACAAGCATTACAACAATATACAATTGCAATGTATCCAGAAATGCCAGCAAAATTTGGTGAACTACTTCTTAGGATCCCAGACTTGCAGCGAACGTGCCAAGCAGGAAAGGAGTTACTCAGCGCTAAACGAGCTGAGGGAGAAGGGAGTTCATTCAATTTATTGATGGAACTGCTAAGAGGGGACCACTGAGTAGTACCATTACCTACCACTACCATAGGTAATAATCAACGTAGAATATAAATCTTCTGAACACAGGCCCACAAAAAAAAAAAAAGTTTTCTAAACTTTTGACGAGACACGTCTATTCTTATGTATATATCGACGCTGAATCCAAATCCGGGAGTCAAATTAAGGAGTTTCACTGCTCCTTTGCGAGAAAAACGCAAAGAACATGATTTTTCATTGTTTGTTTATGGTTTTTGGGAATTTAATAGAAAACGACGAATCTGAATCTATCTGAATTCAAATTCGACTTCTACGGATCAAAATACGTCGAAAACCATATTTGATTTTTCTCTTGCGCTCGAAATTTCGATCGTATCTTTCAAACACATTCCATCTTTTTCGAGCATAAAATCATTGGAATCCGCAGTATTGCCAGGTGCGTTTCTGTTAGAATTAGTAAATTATAATTACGATCGAAATTTCGAGCAACAAAAATAAACAGAATATGGTTTTCGACGTATTTTGATCCGTAGAAGTCGAATTTGAAGTCAGATTAACGTTATCATTCGTCGTTTTTTATCAAATCCCAAAAACCATAAACAAATCATGAAAAATTGTTTTCTGCGTTTTTCTCGCCAAATAGCAGGGAGACCCCCTAATTTGACTTCGGATTCGGATTCAGCGTCGAAAAATACATAAAAATATACCTGTCTCGTCAAAAGTACAAACAATTTCAATTAAACGTATCAGCCCGCAGTTTCATTAGCTGTGGGTCTTTATGCGCTACTACAGTTTTCAAAGCTCGGCAAGGGTTCGAAATTTCGAGCAAAAAAAAAATAAACAAAATATGGTTTTCGACGTATTTTGATCTGTAGAAGTCGAATTTGAAGTCAGATTAACGTTATCATTCGTTGTTTCCTATTAAATTCCAAAAAACCATAAACAGACCATCAAAAATCAGGTTTTTTGCGTTTTTCTCGCGAAGGAGCAGGGAAACTCCCTAATTTGACTTCGGATTCGGATTCAGCGTCGGAAAATACATAAGAATAGACTTGACTCGTCAAAAGTTCATACAACCTTTTTTTTTGTGGGCCTTTGATATAATTCATGCATTGTGTTGTTCTCCAATTAATCAAGTTATGGAATTTTCTTTCTTTCTTTCCAGATTCAATGCTTATACGTATTGTTAATAAGCAAATAGAATCAGGTGTGGTAAGTAAGGACATTGTGTTTTTTTTTTTTTTAAAGACAAGAGAAATGACTGTAACAAGTAGTCCGTAATAATGTTTAGGCTCTTGGTGAGGGGGATTATTAGATTCTTAGATAACTTTAGATAATAATAATATATTTTTTACTGAAATGCTTCCATACAGGGCCTGTATTCCTGCCTTTAAAGTTTAAGTACAGGAGTTTTAAAAGCGGCCTATGGTATGTCCGTATCGTCCAGTATGCATCCAAGTGAGAATCAAAGTACGAGTGTGAATATATTTGTGGTTTTTTTTTTTTTTTTTTTTTTTTTTTTCTGTATGAATGATCAAAGAGAGATAATATGTTTCCACAGTGTATCCTCGGAGCTACACTTTAATTATGAAACACCAGTATTTCGTACATATATATTTGCGATTACTTAAAAAAAAAAAAAAAGAAAGAAAAAAAACAAACAAAAAAATAACAAAAAAAATAATAATTAAAACAGCATAATTTCTTATGTCCCGGTAAAAATGTACTTAAAATCAATTATCCGTAAGGCTTAATTATTATTATTATTATTAATATTATTATTATTATTATTATTATTATTAATATTATTATTATTATCATTATTTAGTTGTACCATTTCAAGGTATTTTTTACTATACTTTACACATAATTATATAGTTATATTATATATTGAACAAAAAAAAAAAAAAAAAAAGTATATATTATAATAATATTATATAGCCTTATATTATGTCTCTTGATCTGGCAATTCAGTGTAATTGCTTCTTGTTCTGTCGCAAGGTTCCATCCGTTATGAAATTACACTAATGGGGAAGAAAAAAAAAAAAAAATATGATAATAATAATAAATACAATAGCAAATTTTCTTTTTTTTTTTTTTTTTTCTTTTTTTCTTTTTAGCATATAGCGTGCCAATGTAACTATTGTTACAAATTGTAACAGTGCCACTGTGTTCGATGAGAAAAAAAAAAAAAATTTATTCTTAAATATAGTATAAATCTATATTATTCTATCAAATTATTATAATACTACTACATTTTTTTTTTTTTTTTTTTCAAAATACATGAATTTTTCAATGTAAATCAAGTCGCTGTATCACATATATTGGAGTCATTTTTCTTACGACTTTGCCCTGAGGCCTTCAGTAAACATCAATTAGATGTTGAAGAAAATGCCTTTTAGATTCAAGGATCATATTTATACTGACTGCATTCGAGTTTAATTATAAATAAATAACTGTTATATGCTAATCTATTTCACACGTATAATATTATAATAATATCCACATTGATACTATAAAAAAAAAAAAAAAAAAAAAAAAAATGGTATTATTGTAACAAATAAATGAGTAAATAAATGTTAAATGTTAAGTACTTGTAAGTACCTAAGTATATACACACAAGGTAAGACTGCTGTAGGATGGAGCCGCTGATTTGTCAGATGAGACAGACGAATGAAAAAAAAAACAAAAAAAAAAAAAACATTAATATTTTATTCTAATTCAATGAAACAGTTACGTACTACTGGCAATATAAGGATCGATAAGTTCCTTGAATTAAAAGAAGAAGAAGAAGAATAAGAAAAAAGAATAAAAGCAAAGCAAAAAAATAAATAAATAAATAAATAAATAATAATAATCCAGTATTCATGCAGATTCAAAATGAATTGGTATTAGAATATTCAAAGGAAATATATAAGTTATAGTATATATATTACATGAATTTATAAAGATATGAATGACAGAAATCATGTGTATATAGAATGTGGTGTCATGTTAAAAAAAAAAAAAGAACAAGAAGAAGAATAAGAAGAAGAATAATAATAAGAAAAAGATAAACTAAAGCGAAAGAACATGTTGTAGCCATAAGATAGTTTTTTGCCTGTTGAATTGTGTCTATTCTATATTTATATTTGATAATAATTATTTCTATACAATACATATTTGATTATTATTACTAATTATAGAGTGCGAATCGAGCAATTTTTTTTTCTTTTCTAATATTTTTTATTTTTTTTTCTGTTTTTATTTGCTGAAAAATTAATGATAGAAGTATTTATGAATTCTTTCTTTTTTTTTTTTTTTTTTTTTTAATGACAGAGGTGGCAATAAACTCGAGTTGTAAATTTTGTTATTTGTGAAATAATACTCATCATAATTGATTGAATAACGATGAGTATTGTTCGTGAATGAATAATAAAAAAAAAATATATATTATTCAAAATGAGTATATGGCGGCTGCAAGCAGCTATCTTTTACTGCAACAATGAATATAGTATATGATTAAGAGAATAGAACTCGGATATAATATCTTAGTTTTTCTATTGATATATTATATTATGGAATAAAAATGATTGATACAAACGCTTGTCAAATCTGTATGGCGCAGAATTTTGACAAGCTGAATAAATAAATAAAGTTATGCCAGTGATGACAATATTAAGGCAACCATTTACGTAAAAAAAATGAAAAAAATGAAAAAAAAAAAAAAAAAAAAAAACTGAATCGATATTCAAAGAGCTTAAATACAACAGACTGTACTGACAATTATATTATATCTTTACAAACTAATATAAACATTAGATACCAATGCAAAATAAAGAAAAACGAATAATAATAAAGAAAAAAAAAAAAACTTAAATATAGATTAAATGGTATGGATATCAAACAGACAATATTCTAGTATAATGTCATAGATACTCATCACTTATATAGTACTTCTTTGTCAATGTATCAAAAGGTTGATATTATTATATGAGAAAAACACACATAATAATGTATGCGCGATAGGAATAACGAGAAATACAGAAAACCGTTAATGACCAGAAAAAAAATATTCCATTCTTATAAAAATAATACTAATAAACAAAACGATTCTAGTAAATATAGTTAGAGTAGTTTTATACATACAATACAAACAATTATTACTGCAAATAAAGCACCTTTTAAGAAGATTAGACCCTTTACCTTTCACTATTTATTCACTATACTTTTTAGTCTGTAATTTATTCTATAACACTAGCTGCATTCTGTCACAGCTACAACTTTATCATTATATAGGTACTTACTAATTTCACATTAGCTTTATATTTCCTATAACTATACGATGAATTGTGATACTGAATTATAATACTCAATCAAGTTACAAGTTTCGCACTCTGTAGAAATTTCATGAAGCTATGCACGAAAGGCGAATGGAAATAATCCAAGTTCGAATGTTTCGAACCAATTGAATGGAAGCAAATTGATGGAATAGTGGCATATTTGACAAAGAAAAGCCTATGAAATACGATTACATGTATAATGATGTGTGATATTATATTCTGAGTGAAATGGTTCGTTTTTAACTATCGCAAAGGTAGCCAGTTGTATCCCTAAAATGCGAAATAATTTCATCTCTATTCAACAGCCTGATACATCTTATTTCGAAGATGGTAAAAGACGTATCGATGTCGTTCTCGTATACAAAGTGCATCCTCATGAGGCACCACGTAAACAGAAATGGCGAGATACATTTTTGGCCAATATTATGATAGACATGGGACTGGAGACAGAGCTCACACTTTCCACGGTACCCAATTATCTGTGATTAGTCATTTTGGAGCTTACGATTTTATTAGTCAGTTGATTACACCGTGCGTTTTGCATGGATTATGTTTCTCATCTCCTATGTCAAGATAGAGAGAAAATTATTCATTCAAAAAGTTGGTTGAGGATAGAATACGGATTGCATTCTCTAAATCTTTTTTCTCTGATGATTTTTCACACTTAAGATACAGATTTTATTCCATAGAATCCTGAGAGTGGACTGTTCTTTCTAAAGATCCATGCACCATGGCAAGAGTTGATGAAACATGGTCATATATTTGATATTAAACCAACGCCGGATAACATGATGGAACAAACATATTATTCTTACTGGTGGCAAGAGTGGATGCCAATTAGCTTGCCAAAACTTGAACGATGCAATGAATATTTGCAAAAAATTTATCAGAACGAGATCATCAATGGATTGTAGTTATATCAATCATAGTAAAACTTTTATTTGCTTGATATAGAAAAATACGAGGGAGATCGCACAGCAAACATGAATTTAGGATGATTTTTTTTTTTATAGAATTGACTTCCATTTAATATGCTGATGTGTAGTAGGATCTCTTTTTAGTAAATTCATTTCTATTCTGGCAGAAATAATGTGCTAAAAAAAATTAATTCATCTCATATCTGTAAATGTACTAAATGTGAATAGAAAATGGGAGAAACATGCTTATACAACTGCAGATCGCGCAATTATAATTTGGGAAATAATGTGGCGGACCAAATTTGGCCCTGAACCACATCAAATTGGTCTGCTTAAGTTACTAAATGATGAAATATTTTTAACTGCATATCCCCTGCATGATGGATACGTAGAAGCATGGAAAAATCAAGTACCAACACATCGCCAAGTTTGCATTCATTACTATTGCTTCATTTAATGAGTTATATGTTCATGCTATGGATACTTCTTTGAAAAATTATAATCGTTTAGTGCAACAAGATCAGAATCTATTTCATTGCATGAACCTGCATTACCTGTTCTCACATGTTCTCATGCTTAGCGATAATCAACTCATATATTTTAAGAACAGATTCTGTATCGTGAATGGGGTAATCCTAAAGCAACGTTCAAGTATCAACCATTGAACCTAGTCTGCCTTTACTTTGGCTGCGAAGTTGGTCTCTACTTCACTTGGCTAGCATTTTATAATCGAATGTTGCTGTTTCCTACTATCGTAGGAATTGTAACATTCATTTTTGGTATCGCAACACTTCATGGGGAGAACTCATTTGTGTAAGACCATGCATCCGATTTATCATGGACAGATCTCTTTTCACCTAACATTAAATAATCATTTCTTCCATACACAGTGACGAGTTGTGTTCAAGCGAGGAAAAATTATGTGGTCGTTGCCCTGATGAAAACCATTGTTCTGCATACAAAATATCCGACTCATGTTCCTACACAAAAATTTCCTACATCACTGATAATTATATGACCATTTTTTATGCAACTTTCATGGCAGTGTGGGGTACATACATGCGTCAAATATCTATCGAGTCTAATGGTTTAAATCTGAACAATCATAGTTTCCTCATCATTAAACTTGATTCAATTATAGCGACAGTATTCAACAAAATGTGGAAACAAAAATTATCAATTTTGAGTTGGTATTGGAACCTTCACGATTCAACAACAGACCACGATATGCGACCACAGTATGAAATAGCAGCAACTAAATATAGATATAATTCGTTAACAAAGAGAGTTCATCTCGAACACAATATATTTCGTAAAACGTGGCAAGTCGGATTATCTATTAGTCTCATAGTGACACTGGTGCGTATGACCAATTTTTTTTGTGTACAGTTACAACAATCTAACATGTAAATAATGTTTACCACTTCTAAGTTTGATCTAATTTAATTCAGACAATTACCGCGTGCTCAATATACTTCGGTGTTATTATTTTGAGAACTACAATGACACAGTCTTTGAGAATTAGCCATAACGAAATAATTCGTTGGAACAGTTCTGTGATAGCAATAATTGTTGCTTCGATTGTGAATTTGTGCTTCATATTAATACTTGAGTTTGTAAGTTTTATCGTTTTATCTGTACTACTAGGTGTGCGGAGAACATAAAGCTCAGACGAAAATAATATTTCTGTTACAGGTGTATGAAAAGCTAGCTATAATACTGACTAATTTAGAAAATCCCAGAACCCGTGCAGAGTATGATAAAAGTTATACGATAAAGATCTATATCTTGTCATTCATTAATTATTACTCTGCATTAGTATACACAGCTTTTTTCAAAGGAAACTTTTACACACATCCTGGAGATCACAGTCGTTGGGATCAAATGTCAGGAATTTCTATGCAGCAATGTGATCCTGCGGGATGTCTAAGTGAACTTTCAATACAGTTAGCAATTATCATGTGTGGAAAGCAAATATTTTTGAATATTGTCGAAGTAATATATCCAAAGGTTCTTCATTGGTTTAAAGGAAAATTAAATAAATTCGAAAGATTACCGCGGTGGGAAGAAGACTATTTACTCGAAGAGAATGGACAATTTACTTTGTACATGGAAATACATGAAATGGGTAAGAATGAGCGTAGCCCATCAAGCGTCAGCTCTCTACTATAGACTCACTCATGCCTCGAGCTAATGCATATCAGGTCCTTCAACAAATCATCATCACTTCATGCAATATTACTTTACATAATATTACATAGTACTAACTATTCATTGAAGATGATCTCCGCACTGTGGAATCTTCATACATTGTAAATTATTGTATTCAGTTCTTCAATATGGATTTGTAACTCTATTTGTATCAACATTTCCACTCGCACCGATGTTTGCGTTGATAAATAACATTTTTGAAGTACGAATTGATGCACACAAAATGCTGTGTGATCTCAGAAGACCTTTTCCTCGTAGAGTAACCAGTCTGGGAGCTTGGGAGGATATTTTACAAGGTGTGACGCACACAGGAATTTTATTTAACGTATGTTCAATAATGAATATTCGATTAATTTATTAATAACACGATTATTGTGAGTGCATGTAAAGTTATAATCGTTCTGTTGTCATCAGGGTTTAATTATAGGATTTACCAGTGACTTCGTACCAAAGCTGCTATATAAGATCGAACACGGTAGCCTTAGGGGATACGTAAATGACTCTCTCTCAATATTTTCAACCAAACATTATAAGTCAACTTTGAAAGTGGACACATGCAGATATCCTGGATACCGCTACCCACCTGATCACCCATTAGCATATGAACTTACACCGCAGTACTGGTACATACTGTGTTGGCAGCTCGCATTTCTGGCAATATTTGAAGTAAGTTTTCGTCAAATTTTACAAATTTTTTAACTACGCTTAGCTATGGATGAGTTTGTTCCTCGACACGGTATTGGTAGGATCAAAGTTTATGCATACGTTGGACCAAGAAGAGCATAATGGACATGGGTAAAAAATACTGCCGATATCTAAGATTGCTAATTTATTATTTACAGCATTTTGTATTCGCTGTAACAAAGTTTGTATCCTATGCAGTCCCGAACATGCCTCAATATATCAAGGAAAAAGTTCAAGCAGACAAAGAGTTCCTTCGCACTTTGAGGGATCGAACGATTGAAAATGAATAAATTAGTATAAAAATTTCTAGAAATCTCAAATATAGTAACTGCATGTTAAAATAATTGCCTTGGGTAGGGTGGGATGGAGAGAACCACACGCAATAAGGATTGAAAATCCATCATTTATTTCGAATTTTTTCTTGCCACCTATACAAAATAATCAGAAACAAATTTATACAAACACATACATATAAATACAGTTGTACATATCTTTATCTTATATAACGTTGAAAGTTTTCGTTATGATAATTAATTACTAGTAATTTTGTTCTTCAGGTGAGACACATGAAACTATGATGTTAAATGCTTTATTTTTCGTAATTAAATAATAAAAAAAAACTGCTATCTCGCTCCACGTAATCAAAGTTTTTTTACTTAGCTGCTATTTCAAGCATTTCAGATATATCAACAATTTTTTCTCTTGGCTTCCCACCACTTTTGCCTCTTTCTTGTTCAACTCGGTCTATTTTCTCCCAATCCTCATACGTTATAATTTGAACTCCGTTTTTGTTCAACAAAGAACCAATTTCCCCCCACCCTGGTTTACTATATACAAATTTCATTTCAGTACA
Source organism: Tenthredo mesomela (assembly GCA_943736025.1). NCBI lineage: Eukaryota > Metazoa > Arthropoda > Insecta > Hymenoptera > Tenthredinidae > Tenthredo > Tenthredo mesomela. Next base: position 31,009,906 of record OX031015.1, on the reverse strand, counting down.
GATTAACTTAGAGATTTCAAAAGCATTCGTCATTGTGGATAATATTACTCCTACTGGCCCAGTGGCCAACCAGCCAGCCGCGTACAAGTTCTCTTCTATCTTGCCATACTGGGCTTTGACTCTACCGTTCTTTGAATCGAATGGAATATCAGGATCAACTTGAACCGACCTATACCCTATGCATCTTAAAGCCAAGCCGCACCTAATGTCTTCGAAACTGTCTGTAGATTTTGCAGTTTGATTAGCTATGTCATCCCCAACTAGTTCAGTAACAGATAATCTCAAGTTTTCTACAGACTCAGTGCCCTGAAATTCAACTGGACGTCGGAAGAATATAGGAGCTAATAGATTTTCACACTTGGACATGTTCAGCAAAGTTTCATCTAAAGACTTGAGCATTAATTCAGTTAATCTCCTGCGCGGACGTGCTAAATTTGGTACATGATCTCTAACTTTATCAAAATCAGAAGCACGCCACTGTGTTTTACAGTTCTCAAGCTTAATTAACTCTCGTAGTTCTTTTATAGTATAGGCAGCTTGTAGAGGACCACGACGACCGATCAACCACACCTTGCGCACTCTGCTGTGTGATAACTGCTCCAATGCATGCTCCGTTATATCCGTAGTCTGTAATAAAGATCAGGTTTATCAATTCTGAATCAATTTCTATCATGATATCTTCAATTCTTGGAAAATTACCTTCAATTTATCAATAGGAGTTAGAAGAATCCGAGCTATATCCATCGCAACATTTCCTTGGCCACAAATAACTGCTTCGTCAACGTCTAAGTCAACTTTTAAACCTTTGTCCACTGGTAGCCCGTTATACCATCCTACGAATCGTCGGCCCGATATAACATTGTTTAAGTTTTCACCAGGAATATGTAATTCTCTGTCTTCTTCTGCACCATATGCCTGTAAAGTTAATTCATTACTGTATTCAAATCCAACTGATACACTCTCAATCAGTTATGCATAGATTGGGAGAGACTGTGATTGAAATTGTTCGAGAAGTTTTATCCAAATATGGATATTATTGCTTTTTGCTCAGTTCTGCTATGTGTTAGATATTCTTTCACCCATATTCAAATAACTTTGGAAATTTTTGGTCAAACGAACTTGCAGATTACTCATAATGTGAATATTGTATAAAATGTGGAAAAATACCAATATTACTGCATGGTAGGCCTCCCGCAATTGTTTCAAAGTCACATCCTTCCCTACATCAATATTTCCGAAGAAATTAACATTCGGATTTTGTGCAGTCTTGTGAAAAGTATGAATGACGTTCTTGACTTCGGGATGATCGGGAGCAACACCAAACCGTACAAGTCCAAACGGTACAGGCAATCTGTCCAATATATCAACTCTCACATTTTTCAATGTCTATAACACATAAATTAAGAGTCTTGAATGTGTGAGAAAATGAAATTGTAGTTTACGCATAATTTTCAATAATGAATTTATACCTTAACTAAGTGTTGTGTAGCATAGAAACCGGCTGGTCCAGCACCGACGACACATATTTGTGGAACGACTTTTTTACCAGAAAAATGTCGAACACAATTGTATAACAGGTCGCTCTTCATATTCCTTTTAATTAGAGGTCTAAAAGAGTATCATATGATTAATATCATTGATATGTGCTAGTGCAATCTATAACGCATTAGGTATTCAACTTATATGCGCGGATTATACAGTTATAGAAGAAGTAGTTAAACAGGAGTTCAAATATTACACAGTGGTACCCTAACGGACCTGTATTGACTATCTTACTATGGAAAAGAACCTGTGACTTCATCCTGAGTTTGAACAGTAGACTATACGGTATAAACCTTACTTCGAATATGGAAATTGAGGTCAATGCTCAATGCATTAAACATAAGACATTCTTATCTCTGTCTATGGAAACTTAGAGATCTAAAAGGTATATTGAAAGAATATTCTTAATGCTTGATTCAATGTACAATTTATTTATCAGATATTTATACAATAAATAAAAATACATGATTAAGAAAAACGTTATAGAGGGTATCGCGTTTCAATAATAAATCAAAATATATTTAATTATAAAAATATTTTCATGTTCGAATAGTTTTGCTACAAATTATTCTCCAAATATAAAGATAACTCGCAATTCTTACTCAGTTCTAAGAGAATCCTATCTTACAATACAATACATAGATCATAATGAATTCTGTGAAAATCAATAGAAAAAATTTCGATTACGTATTAATCAACCATTTTTTCTGCACGAAGTCACTAATGTTGTTAATGTAGTGTTTGATGCTCCAATGATTAGCGTCAACAATACCAGGATACAGATCAGTCTCTAAAATGATCGAAGCAAGACACAGAGTAGTTATAATCAAAGTTGTGTAAGACTTACTAGAAGAACTGGTATTATTCTTACCGCAAACCTTTGTAATGGGTATCACTGATAAAACAGATTCACCCAGTGTCTCAGCTTGGACTGTAGCCTTGTGGACTTCATTCAAACACTCCAATAGATTTTCGGTAAGCAATTTATACTTTAGTATAATTATGCAGCCCAATTGTTCATTCAATATTAAACCCAGTGATTGAAACATGTGTGCTAATATGTATAAGACCCCAACATTCAGCTGAGTTATTAACGAATAGCCAATTAAAACAAGGCTCTCTCCGTTCGAAATGCTTGTGAGTATATCGTTAATTTTAGTCAATGTTTCTTTATTGTTTTCAATACTTGATTGTTTGAAATACAGATATTTGTAATCCATCAAACCGCTGTCTAGTTCGATCAAAATTTGTTGGATAGATTGTATTTCGTGATTGGGAGGATCGAGGCCAAGTTTTTCTAATAGATCAAAAGCGCTATTTCGTATTTTCAAAAATTTTCCCATACAAAACTTTGAACTCTGTACTTTTGAAAATGACTTTCCATAGTTGATGTGTAACGTATCCAAAGACCCTGCAAACTATAATTATATATAATTCGAACTACTCGTTTTTTTTTTTTTCATATATGATTATATAATGAAGTTGAAGTTCGTAACGTTAACGTAACACAATCATTGGAAAAAATTCACTATTTCATGACTCCAACGTTGTTGAAGTTGCCAAATAGGCGAGATAGGTGTGTTTTACTCGATTCGGGAAATTATGGCTCGTATTTTGCTGTTTTTGAACCGTTCAAGTCATGAAATCAAGAAATTTGCACAATTATTTTGTTGCGTTAACGTTACGAACTTCAACCTCATATTATATACGGATGATAGTACAGAAAAATTAGTCTCACTGTAAACCATTTTGTCTCTGCGTGAATTTCGATTGAATTTACATTCTGACAAAGTGCTAGGAGGCGGTATTCCGGCGCCAAGGTTCCCATTGTGCGTCTTTCATTGTAAGAACCGTCTGGTATTCGTGGATCTAAATTAATCGAATGTATATATGCGAGATTCGTTTTTCCAACAACTTCTGAACTCTCTGCTTCCAGTCTCTTCAGACGACAGGCTACTAAAAATTTCGTCGCAACCATGCGCTTGATTTTTTTTGTTTCAAAATCTATATGCCCATCGTTTCTGTCGCAATTATAAGTCTCTATATTTTTCAATATAACTTCGCCCTGGAATGTTTTGAAAAATTTACCGCAAGATATCATTTGTTCAATAAAATCTTGCGGCAGATCATTCTTGCAAAACATTGCTTTACTTGAACGGTTATCAAAATGTTTTCTCAATACATTTAAATATGGACTAGCAAAATCTGATCCTCTATAATCTAAGCATATCAAATATACTTCAGAATTTCCTTCTTTACTAGTTACAGGCTTATTCACAATCACCTGATCAAACAAACACGAAATAAGATAGACAAGACATAAAGAATTGTGTTCAAATATCGTGAACATTTTTAACATCAGACTTCCGTGCTTGGATAACAAGTGCATGGCGGTAACTGCTTCGCAAAAATGCAACGGGGAAACCACAGACTCCTGTTCTCCAGGGTCATTTGTACAATCTATGCTGCCGTCGGCAGTTACAAGTAATATATCTCCCATCTCTAAAGCCTTTTCTACAACATGATCCATATTCTTAAGACTCATTAGATTCCCAGTATAGTCAGCGCCAAAACACCATTGGTTTAAAGATGATATGATAAATCTATCGTCATTTATCATACAAGACAGGGGATTCCCTTCGTAATATGGATTTAAGGTTGTAGCCATCCAGTCCCATTGTACAGTAGAAGCATTTAGTTTGAGCCAGTGATTCAAAGATGTTACAAAAGCACCGGGAGCTTCGCATAAGTGAACTGATACCAGTTTTTTGGCTTCTATTGCATCCTTAGGTACAAGAGGGAACAGAGACACGCTTTCATAGAATTTACACCATGCTTGGGTCAAGAATTCTGGGTCTATCTCTTTGCGGAGACGCCACTGCACATCTCCAGCTCTGTTTCTTCGCCTTGTATGCTGATGCCATTCTGCGATATCGTAATCGTTTAATTTATTTTTAATCTCATTTAATTCGGTCTTTAATTCTTGTAACTCTGTGACTGCCCAAGGGTCTTCAGTGAACATAGTTTCAGGGTCAGGAGTTTTGAAATTTTTATTATTGATTGAGAATTGCTTTTTAAACAAACTATCAACTAGTGGATCAAGCGATTCGTCATGTTTAGACCTTTTATACCCAAAACTACGCTGTGATGAACCAAACGACTTTGGCAATTCTGTGTGTAACATTTTATGAAAATTACGCTTATTTATTAATCTATCCTCTTCTGTCTCCATTCTATTGATAGATAGATCTACATTGTGTTTTCATCAGTTTTTGATGTCACAGTTAATAGGTAGTAGTATAGATAATAATTTTAATGGGAATCTTTAGGTAAACAGTTTTTCATCGTTTTATATAATCAACGCAGTTGTTTTCTATCAAAAAATAGAACAACACTGTAATCGAAGATATTGTTTGTTACGATTTCATAAATGGCAAGACGACAATACTACTTCAGCGTTGAAAATTCCATAACAATTGGTAATGGTAAATGATTATTTGATGTTCTTTATTTCTCACCTAAAGAATCGTGCACACTTATCGATGAATTTATTATTTATATACAATTACACACCACTCGGTTATTCAAATAAGTTGTGTTTCTTTCATTTATGACAGTCTAACCTATAAGATTTCTCAAATTCAATCAAATTTACACACGGTGTGACGAATTGTATCGACATCTCGCGGTTGCATTGACGAACTACTTTTACGCCTCATTACGCACAACCCGCACGTTAGTTATGGGAGAAGAATTGCATATAATGAGGCGTAGAAATTTTTGCGGCATAAGTAGTTCATCAATTCGATGAAACTCTAGGTCAATGCAATTAGCCGAGTAACTTTTTTTTTGAAATTTACTGAATAATAGTAGTATGATAACACTCATCCTTCTTTTATAGCTGAATTTCTATCAGAATTTCTATCAGAATACAAAGAATCGCAACGAACGAGTCTACATTGAACCGAGCCTTTGCAAAATTGGTTATATTAGATATTATATTATTGTACTACGAATGTGGTTGATATGTATACACTCCTCGGAAAAATTAACGGGCCACCCTTGTTTTTCCGAAACATTGTCATTTTTAAAAGTTCTCTAACTTCGAGAAAAATGAAACTAGACGAATGTACAAAAATGCATTTTCAAGCTCAAAATCTCATCTTCCAAATGCATTTTTGAAATCGAATCTACAGCTAACCGTCTCAAAGTTACGCCACTTTGAAGCAACTCATGGCGAATCGGTAAACTGAAGTTCAACTTCCAACTGCTGTATGGGACGGTAGGATTTTTTTTAGGATTTCGGGAATGAGCATTTTGAAGATTACGATTTCCTCTTCAAATTTCGTTTTTTAACTATCGCTCTACGATTTTTCTGCGTCGAGTTATGCAGCATTGAACGAAAAAGCGTCCGAAAAAGTTTGACTCAATGTCACAGGTGAATGACTCATCGAAGGAGAATTGTTAAAAAACGATTTTGAAGCCCAAATCTTCCTCTTTCTAAATCACAACTGTAACATTGCATGTAGGGGAAAGGTGGGTAGCCCCGGACAGCGGGTACCCCCGGTCATCTCAAGTTTTGGACACTTACGCACAAATAAATTTGAAAAATAAAACGTGAAAATTAATAAATTCTGCTTGGAAAACCTGGAATTATCATGGAATTCCATTCTAACAGATAACTGGACACCCTGCTCTCGTTTCGTCAAAAAAGCCTTTCCTTACTCGTAATGAAATGTACCAATCCATGGTGCAGAAATAAATTCCCAGATATACTAATACGTAATAATTAATTGTCTCAATTTTTTTCACCCTTCCTCCTTGCTATTCTACCTATACTATTTCAGGATCGATTTTCTTACTGCAAATTTTAGAAATTCCAAATAATGTAGAGATATAGTGACGTTCATAAAGACCTGTATACGTATAGACTATTTCTTTTTCTCGTGAAAATTTTCAGCACACCTCCTCGGGTCAGATGTTCTCCTGATACCAGAAGAATTTTACGAGTTAACATTTTTCAAACCGTGGAAATAAGTAGTATATGATAAAATATAGAGCGACGTGCATGAAGCAACGTATGCATGCCTATATCGATACACTACCCCTTTCCCCCGCCAAAAATTTCAGCACACCTCCACGGGTCAGATGCTCTCCTGATACCAGGAGCATTTTTCGAGTTAAATTTTTTCAAATTGTAAAAATAACTAGTACATAATAAACTATATAGAAACGTGCATGAAGCAACGTATGCATGCCTATATCGATACATTACTCCTTTCCCCCGCCCAAAACTTCAGCACACCTCCTCGGGTCAGATGTTCTCCTGATACCAGGAACATTTTTAGAGATACAATTTTTCAAATTGTAAAAATAGTATGTATGTAATAAACTATACAGCGACGTACATGAAGCATCGTATGCATGCTTATATCGATACACTACTCCTTTCCCCCGCCAAAAATTTCAGCACACCTCCTCGGGTCAGATGCTCTCCTGATACCAGGAGCAATTTGCGACCAAAAATGCTGAAGGTGAAATTTTCGGCGAGAAAAAAAGAAGAGTGTAAGGTATACGTGTATTCATGCACGTTCATAATATTCATTTATACCAGCGTTTTCCCGAGTTAGAAAAAATTTTGAGTCGAAACATTCTCCTGGTATCAGGAGAACATCTGACCCGAAGAAGTGGTCGAAAATTTTTCAACGAGCTCAAAATGCATTAAATCTAATTTGCTACTGTTTTTATTCGAAAAGCATAATTGGAGGGAAGGAAAAATGAAAAATAACGAAGCAATTGGTGAGTGGTATATCTGGGAATTTATTGCTCTTGCATCGATACAATATTCATTCAATGTCAAAGTCATGTGTGTATAATTCGTAAATCCTAATTGTTCCTTAAAAAGAAATATATACCCATAACAATTAACAGAGTCCTTTTATTAGCTTTGGCATACAACTTATAGTAATGCAGTATTCGTTTCACAATAATAACTAATATAATTGATTTCCTATCAGAGAATTCCATTGATACTCGTTGACGCAACCCCATACAAACTCTTTGACGCTCCTAAGGTTTAACATTTTTATTCTAGGCCTAATACCATGCACTGACCCACGACAGCTGATGCTGCTACCAGAGTTCAAATCGCTCTGCTGTCGTGCCAACGGATAGACAAATGGTATCGTCATCTCGCAGTCGAACCCACAAACTACTTTTGCCGCTAAAATTGATGCGCCTTGCCTTATACAACCCGCATGACATTGTTGTTATGCCTAACTCGCGGCTGCATATAATAAGGCACACCCATATTTGTTTCAGCGAGCAGATAAATCAATCCATAACATAAAAATTGAAGTTATAATCAACTGGGTGTTTGTTTGTGTAACGCTTAACTATGACACTATCTAGCCATAATTGTACCGAGATTCTTGATTCCATGACTTTTTCAGGTTTTTCAGCAAGAGAATTTGAATTATTTGCCGAATGTTTTCTGGAGCCTCGCGTATAGTCAAGGATTGCTCCAAAAAGGTCCTCAGACTGTAAGAACTTCCCGACATTTGTAGGGAAGGATCTCTTTCGGAATTCTGATCCAGGAATATAATTACTGAAAGTTTTTTTTGCGCCGTAGGTTTCAGATGATCGCGAAACATGTGTAAATTACCCTGATATTATAAAATGAAGAACACAAAGAACTTGTTTTAATATACAAATTTTATAATTAAAAATCTAACAGCAAATGTATCCATCTTTACTTTTTAGTTGATCTATCAATAAATCCTTAGTTACATTATACTTAAAGCGGCGTTATTCAATGTACTGCATAGAGAAAATAAGAATTAATCCTTAAATATTATCAACCGTCAATGTGTAACTTAATACAGTTTGGAAAATAAAATAAGATGAAGATCTAGTCTCTCATATGAATTTCGTGAACTTATTTAGTAGAAACATTATACATAGTAGAATATAGACAAAACTATTGTACCTTCTGGCTAATTTGCATAGTCTAATTGCAGACATGCTGAGAATCTCACGTAATTACACACAAGGACAAAACAAAGATAAAGTGTTCTGCTGTTAAGATGAGCAATAACATTTGTTTTAATAATACTAAATACTTTTCCAGCTACTCTAGATGATAGTTATAAAACGTTACCAACACTCACTCCGTTATAGAATTTTCTTGGTTTATTTATGGGTCATAATCAATATGAGATGATGAGCTGCTGTAATAATTTTACACATAAATGACATCAATTGTTTGTAGAATTGCTGGGGTACCGTGTGTATTAGATAAATAACAATAGCAGTAAACAGCAGGAATTGACATTATGCGATAGTTAATGTATCATGAAATGTATGAAAATTGTAATTTTTTTTTAACGTGTGCATCCAGTAGTAGTAGTAGACAAAGGGTCATTTTCTCAACTCCCTTACATGTTTGTTCAACAAAAAATGAATGCAAACTTCAACACCCTTCCGAATAGCCGAATCTGATATTACAGATTCAAACTCTAAGACTGGGCACAAGGTCCTTGGAGATAAGCTAACAGTAGCATTTCACTTATTTTAACGCAGAAGGCTATCAAGTTTATTGTTTGAAGTTAAGAACGCATCTGGTAGCTCTGAATTTTATTTATCCAAACCCACGTCGGCTACACTCATACTTTTCCCCCGATACTTTAAAACTATTTCTTAACACCGCATAATATGATATGAGTAGCTGTATGTTGGGTGAAGAGAATTGAACAATTTAAATCTGATAACCAATTTCAATAAATTTTTTTTCAGTTTACGGATTCAAGTAACTATACCACACTGCTTATTTAAACAATTACTTATACATGAATCTAAAATGACACGCTAGATTCGACATATTTTGAAACGAGCAGTGTAAGACAAGCCCGGTTTGGATTTTTGAGTTTGAGATTTTAATTGCTACTCAGGATCGGCTTTGTTGTTTTCTTCGTCATGGGTTGGACTGTGCCAGGTTAAACGTTCTTCATAAAATCTTATTACAATTTGTGGACATTTTTCGTTCGCTATTCTCGCTGGTACAAGGTCAGCGTCGTCTGTTCCTTTCCACTTCATAAGAAACATTAATTCACCACTGGAATCAGTAGCGCCAATTATTCGCTCCGGGTCTAAATTTCTGTCAAAACCTGAAACAAATTACCATAATTGATGATTACAAAACAAAAACACTTAACAATTTTTAAACAATACATAAAAACTTCAAACATAATCTATAATCAATTCTCGAGCATTTCTCACCTTCAGGTTTCTTCTCTTCGGTGACTTTTTTTTTAGAAGGAGCTGTCGGAGTCGGCGTTGATGAACTTTTTCGTTTTTTTTGTTCTTTTTCGTCTTTCTTTCCAGTAACAGCGCTTTCTTTCTTTTTACGCTGTTCTTCAAATTGAGCTATCAGATCTGGACAGTCAAGATTCTCCTCTGGTTCCCATGTGTTTTCTTCGTTACTGTATCCTTTCCATTTTAAGAAGTACTCAATTTTTCCTTTAACAACACGTCTGTCTAAAACCTTTTCCACGCTGAATTCCTCCTCAGTTTCTCCGTCCGCTACTGGTGACTCTTTGGTCTTGCTCATTTTAGTCTAAAAGTAATATTTCATGCATTATAATTATAATACTTCCAAGATTTTATAAAAAAAAAATCATGAAGAACAATTAGAAGATTTTTTTTATTTTCTCCTTTTTTTTTTTTTTGACATACTGAAAAATGGAACTTGCAGTGATTTGATCAAAGATTAAGAATGCTTGTTATTAAATATCAAATCTAATAAGTCTGTTGTGTATTTTTGTAGATACAGTCGATCTTCTGACCGGCGATTACTTTTTGTTTTCTTTGGCGAAGTGAAACACGTCATGTGATATTTATGTGGTATCGCATTGACGCCGAACCGTTGATGATAGCGAAAAAAAAATAATTTAAATATGATAAAATTCAAAGTCTAGGGGATTATGAAGTATTGTAATACCGTAGGGCTTTAGTCTAATTCATTTGTAGATGAATTGTTATTGGAGTATAATACTAATAACACATCGAAGTTTTACCGCCTATAAAGTCGTAACAACGTGACGGACGCGATTCGGCATTACTCTTTCAAATAATGAATAGGTTGTATTTTTAATAGTTATGAAACGTAGAATTGGAAAAATATTGACTCACGTTAAACCGGTTGGTAATAAGACGACGAATTATAGAAGAGATAATAATTTAACGGTTAAAATACCTTCATATCCAACACAACGCGTCACATCAATCACCAGTCACACTCGACAATACTCAAAATGGCTGGCCGCGGAAAAGCCACGCCAAGCGGTTAACCAAAATTCCCAAATTTAATGTTTATAAACTTAATGATTATATTTGAAAACTTATTTGCCCTTTATACGATTATTATGGTTTTGCGAACTAATCGTTGAATAAGTATTTACTCTTTCTTCAATCTTGCGAATAAACTACTTACATAGTTCCGTAAATCGCCGTCCTATTTGGCTTCGTGCCTCTTTCTTTAGCGTCTCATGCCCGTTGCCGCGGAAATCGAAATACATAGACAACGAGCGCATTGAAGACTTGCGCATTCCCGCCAATCATGAAACGAACCGACCCGCCACTACCGAATCGTTACGGAAACTTTTGCGCTTAACCGCGTGAATTAATGGTTGATTGTTACTGATTCAAAAAAATATTAAACTAAACTTAACAATCAATGCTACCGAAAAAAAAACAATATATATTCCAAAAAATTTTAAACAAAACGAACAATCAAGGCTACCGTTGTATTTTCGAATTGATAATAACTGCCCGTGGGGACATTTATTTGTGAAAAATAAAATTATAACAATGTACAACAATCACTTGCCGAAGTAATTTGAGTAGTTTTAATATCAACAATGAAACTGAAGAATTTCATTTCAAAACTATGTTAGTTTCATACTCGTTGTATATTTGCATATTTTATTTGAGGTAGAAGAAGAAAGGAACGTAAATATGTTCTAATTTCCTGTAAACAATCCTTCTTCTTGTCTCTATAGATCCACGTCTTTATAGTTTGCATATTTTCATTGACCTAAATGTATATAAAAATGAGCTGTATAAGTATGTCAGCGGAAATTTAATAAAATACAATTCTGAACTGGGTATGGGTAGAATAAATGGATCATAATACACATGAAAAAAACAAACCATATTTTTCAAGCACGTGATTTTATTTTTGCAAAAGAAAAATAAATACCAAAAACATGCATTATAAGCTTTGTGGGTTGTTGTTTATATCAATCTGTTATCAATTATCATGTATCGAATACTTTAATGCTATTGTTATTTCAGGCCACCGGTGGGAACGACGATTCCATAAGTTTTTTTTTTTCGCTTTCATTATAGTCACATGTTTGTTTTTTTTTTATTGGCGAATTGTGACCTTATATTTTTATTCGCATATATTACCCACTAACTTATTATAGCATAACGTCTTGTGCTACACACTCAAAAACGTTCAGAAATATGTGTAGAAAAAATAGCCTCTGTCAGTCACAGTGAGTGAAAAAGCTACAAATTGTATGCTGAGATCAAGTTGATCCTAAATTGATCAAGACATACTATCTAAAGCTACCTCTCTTATATAATGATACTTCTTAATACTAACATAGTTGCAATTATTATCTTATGAGATGTTTTTAATTACTAAATTAAATAGTAATCATAAATATTAAATTAATAAGCTACAGCTGCAATTCGCGCCAACACTGTTGGCTAATTTTTACATCCTTTATGAATAATAAATACTGATGATACGATTGAAGAGCAGGGGGGTATCTTTTTGTATATTATGTATCAAATTACTGTTTATTAAATTTTTTTCTTATTGTTTCAATTATTAAATTCGAATATCAAATGTAGTAGTTGATGATTGATTTTAGGATTTTAGGTTTTTTAATGAAAATCGTATCCCCCTGCAATATCAATTCTGTATGTAAAAGTGTAAACTAGTTAGACGATGCATAGAAAAATTAAAAAAATAAAATATTTTCGATTTTTTTGTTGTTTCTTGTTTGTTTTTTTTTCGTTTTTTCATCGATAAATGAATAGAGATTACCTAGTATTAATTAGGTAGTGAAACATCATTCTCTTGATCGTTCATACAAGCCTGCCTGCCTGGCACAACATTATTTTGATTACCTATAATAATTTCTGCGTAATTTTAATGACGAAGATCCAGTCCAATTATTATTCTTAATTTCATACATATTAGTGTATAAAAATAACGTAAATAAATAAATTAAAAATATACCAGTCATGATCAGATTGAAAATTAGTTATCTCTGATGTGCTATCTATAAAACACGTAAATCGCACACAATTTCGTGATAATATAATAATTAAGAAAAATTTTATAAGGCATTGATAATATTATAATAAAGTTAGCAGCATTTGACAATATGTCTTGTTTAAAACCACATCTTTCTTTTTTTTTTCTAATTTTTTTTCTTGTGATAGCTATAGTGATAAGAAATGCCAATGATTATATTAATTATTAATAATCATCTTATAGAGGGTCAGATAATAATTTCTCAATTCATCTAAAAGTGGTAAAACCTTTAGCTTTTGATAACTGAAATGGTTTTTTTAATTTCTGTTCAACGCTTGTAAGTTTCTGCATAGTACTACTAGTATCGTCATTTTCCTTTTCAACCGAACTGCTCCAAGCAGACCTCGGCGATTCTATACCAAACGGACTGTACAATTTCGTTGGTGTTCTACCCAATAAATGACGAGATCTAGTTTGGGGTGTAGCTGATATTGTCGGCGAATGGCATTCCTCTAAACGCTGTCTTCGACGTGTAGAACTCCTGAATTTCTTTAAATGAAAAATACGTGCACATACGTAAATCAGTAAATGATATATTAATTTTTCAATAAAATGTATGTATGATTAAAATGTTTGCTAACAAACCTGTGAAATCGTTCCGAAAGTCGTTCTGACAGAGGATATTGTTTTCGATAATTTTTCAGCACCATTTCTAAACGCTCTTCTTGAATCAGCCGATACGTTACTCAAACTTAAATTACTCCATCCTTTTTCTGGAGTTAAGGGTTCAGATTTTCCCTTTGAATTATTACCGTTTGATAGTGACTCCTTGTTGGCCAAACTGTATGGGCATTCTCGGTCAAAACGATCCTGTAGTCTTTGTCGTAAATTTCTCGACTCTTTAGGCTCGTCTATGCTGTTATTTGCAGATAATGCTGATCGGTGAAAGGTAAAAGATATACTCCTTGAGTCTGGCCTCATTTTCGCTAATTATTTCACGGTTTATAATATTTAAATTTAAACGACACCGCGAATCAAAGAATTAATCACTAACAGCCAACTAGCAAGCCTCATATACGAAATACGAAGTGGATTCGTATTGCTTAGATGTATGTGTGTGTGTGTAAAGCATTGACGCCAGCGCCAAAGAACGCCGACTCCAACGGTCGTATAGAGGAGGGAATTAACGATTTTTCAGTCAAGGATGTAAAAACAGCGCACACACGCACACATATACACATGCGAACGGACACGTCAAAACGTTCCAAATTATGATAACAGATTTTGAAATTTGATATTGGTTTTATACTCTACGTTATAAAATGAACGGTAATTAATTATTGTAAAATTTTCTAAGCTTGTTCTAACGTTTATTCAAACGTTTGAATATTGTCTAACTATTCGATCGAAGAAGAAAAAAAAATAATCGAAAACTGGACACGGCTAAGGCTGGATTTTCACGGCAGCAAATTACTGCGGCAGCAAAATACTGCCGCAACGCTATTCGTTGTTAATCACGTGGTTACCTACGCGATTCGTTGTCAATCACGTGATTACCTGCAACCACGTGATGAACAACTGCAACCACGTGATTAACAACGAATAGCGTAGGTAACCCAACGAATCGCGTTACGGCAGTATTTTACTGCCGCAGTAATTTGCTGCCGTGAAAATCCAGCCTAAGAATAAAATCGAGAAATAAAAGTATTTCCCCTTCTCTATAGAAAAATTTGCATCGGTTTAGCTTCTCTCAATGCTGTAAATTCCACGGTCTATACTATTATCGTACAATATCGTATCGTAGATCGTAGATCGTGAAGATTGAACACTTCGTGAAAAAAATGGCAACTTCGTTAAGTGCTGTAGGATGGGAAGGTATATTTTACAAAAAAATATAAACAAATAAATTACCCAACTAAGTTTCGAAATGTTATTTGTAATATCTGTAACCCTCAATTATACGAATCTCACATTACCTAGCAAAACTAATTTTTGGAAGAGAATTTATGACTCATTTCATTTTCCCTCATACTACATTGCGTGAAGCCAGATTTTTGACAGATCCAAAGCATGTCAAGATAAACAACCCATAGCATGCCAAACTATTTAATCCCTCACAGCTTATGTTTATACCTTCACAGATGTGAAAGGCAATGAAATTCACCTGAAAACCAATATTATTGTTATTCTCGACTTGTAATTTAATAAAGAAAAAAAAAAATTTGTTGCTTTTGTTTTTTTTTATTATAAAATTTTCCAAGTAATAAATGATGATAGTTTGTTCAATTACTTTATTCACGTTATATTTCAGACCTGAGAAAACAGGCTCGTCATCTTGAGAATGAGATAGATGCAAAACTTGTTGCGTTTAATAAACTAGGTGTAAATGCAGGATCTGTTCATTCTAGTAGTGACACAGTTCCGCTACTAGATGAAGAACATGTTTTTGAAAATATGGCTACAGAGATAGAGTCTCTAGTCACAAAGGTAGGTTGATCATGATTCTATTTTTTTTTTTAAGCTTACACCCAATGGGATATAAATAATTTTCATTATTCGTTTCAGTTATCTGCAGTTAACGATCGTATGAGTGAAATAAAACCAAACGGAGCTCCGATGCTGCACACTATGCAACGTCATAGAGAAATTTTAAAGGATTATAAACTGGAATTTAACAAAACTCAAAACAATTTCACTGCCAGACGTGATAGAGAAGATCTTTTGGGTAGTGTTAGGAAAGAAATTGAGTATGTGTGATTTTAATTGCACTCATTATTCCTCGGATATTAAATTTCATCATTTATAGCTACCACTTAATTTTAAGAAGTTGAAAACAAAGCATATCGTGTTTGTTTTTCATGAATTTGTTCACTTTGTTCTTTTGTCTTGTAAAAATCAACGTTTCAATACTTTTTCTCTCCTAATTACAGCAATTACAAGAGTGGCAATGGTTTGAATAGAAGAGATCAGTACTTGAAAGAGAGCCAGCACTTACACAAGTAAGTAAAATCAATAATTCAATAACTAGTTTACTTTAATTAGCATTGATTAATCCATGGTTTGATAAAAAAGAAAAAAAACATCAATTTCATCCCATTTGTTTATTCTGATCTAATCTGTTGCAGTTCGGATCGATTGATTAATGATCAAATAAGTATAGCAGTTGAAACACGAGAGCACTTAGTATCCCAACGTCATACGTTTAAACGAATGCAAACTCGTTTTAACGATATTTCTAATCGGTTTCCAGCTGTGAATAGTTTACTACAAAGAATAAACATCCGCAAACGTCGAGACTCCATTATTTTAGGAGTGATTATTGGGTTTTTCACATTTCTAATGTTACTTTATGCATTTCATTGAATTCGACCAATTTATACTAGGTATGTTATGTATGTCAAGAAACTTGAAATTGTTAACAAATATTGGGTGTAAATAGAATGAAAAATACAGAAATATAATCTACGAAGTTAAACATTGTTCATTTTTATTTTTCGAATTTGTTTTCTTGGCTACAACTTATTGGATATCCAATTCGGTCACGTATTCAGATATTAAAATGACTTGCATCAATTTATTTTATTATAACTTAGCTTCATTGCAATTAAATCCAAAATAAATCTACATTGCATTGATTAACGAACTTTCCTTTTATATTATTGAGAAATTTTGCGATTCCATCCTATCTTGCAATTTGTAGGGGGAAACGTATCAATTGTAAACCTCCAAGAGATCTGCACATTGTATATGAATAAAAAATAAAAAAAAATTACGTTTTAATCTCATATACTATAATATCTATCTAAATATACGCATGCATATTAATATACCAAATGCAATATTTTAAGAAAATGGTAATTGTTGCCAAATATAGTATAAGATAAAATTCCTAAAAGCAATTCCGGACGTTATTGGTAGTTTAGGATATAAACATCAACAAACCTGTTCCTTTTTTTTAATATCATTATTCGATGTAAGTATATATATATGGATAAAGAGAGGATCTTTATAAGAATTCTGTAAGTTAATACTTTATTGAAATGGTTTGGTTAGTACATTAATGTGTGCTGGTGATTATGTATCATATGTAAATATGTCAATTTTTAAATAAAGAATACGACGTAAATACACATGATTTTTTTTTTTTTTTTTCCAGATATTAGTTATCAAATCCTAATAAGCAAAAGGAATGAAAATGATAAGTGTGTCCCCCCCAAAGACGAATATTATCGGAGGGAAGTAATTAAAATACTTTTATTACAGGAACGTGTTTTCTAATATATCTGTACAGATCTTTCACCATTTATCTCTCTTACCGCAACTTTATGAATCTTTTTATGAAACTCTTCTTCAATTCTAACAGTTGTACAGAGAATATAATAATTATGCTTACTATAAAAGGGTACCTAATATTTCTTACCAAGACCAATAATTACGATTTATCATACAAGCTATCGAGTCATACATATATCATTTTTATGAATTCAATGACACGGGTATCTTCAAAGATGACAATATTACCTTATATCTATCTACATATAGGCATAAACAAATCATAATATGTATCTTCATAATAGCACACCCAAAAATCTGCAATTATTTGTATAACATATAAACTCCAGATACTAGATTTACTACAGATGAACATTTTAAGTACCTAATTCAGGCTTTTGCAATGTCCGAATTATCAGAAGTGAAAAAGTCTGAACATGCGCCAAATAAGTTTGAAAACTGTGACAATTATCTCGCATCAAACATTATGCAGAAATAAAATACAAATACTCTACTGTGGTACCTGCAGGTCCTTTTCACTTCTGTTTCTCAATTCGTGTTCTCAATCAAAATGAACTTTACATTTTAGTTCTGAACAAAACTGTGTTTTCACATCTTGTGGATCGTTATTCACCTCCGAACTAATACCTCCCTAAGATATAAAAAGGGCTGACGTTATAAATAATGATCTACAAATCGTTGTCTAAAATGGGAAATTTTTCAACTCTAATTGAATTTTTAATTATTCGTTCAATTTATTTCAAAATATTAATACTGAAAATTGGGGTGAAACACATCTGTGATATTATCGCTGTTTTATATTTGATTAAAAAAAAAAATTTCAAGACATGTGAAAATTCGTCTTTGAAATCAGTTTTTTTTTTTTTTAAATTGTACATTCAGAGTCCAGGAATGTCTTAAATTTGATGTCGTGCCGATATATTTTTTTTATAATTTTGTTTATAATATATTGTTTAGATAGATGAATATTTCTAAATATTTTAAGTATTTAAAAATGCATGTATGTATGTATATAATTATTATAACAGCGTACAACGGTATATTAAAGTAATATAAGATCAGGTGAAGCTGTATGTCTTAGATATACAGATATAGAATATAGATAGTTTCTTTTTTTTTTGCTCTCACAAGTCAACATAGCTGAAACAACATACTATCCTCCTTAATATGTGATATAATATATTTAAATTCATGGGCTGAAGAGAAATAAGTTAATAATTTTCCACGAAATTCAATTACATACAGTATGAATATAAATATTAATGTCGTTTTACAACCCAGCTATTATTTTATAAGTTAGATATTTCTAATTATTAGGTGCTAAATAATAAATCACTCGTCTATTGTGCTACTTTTTCTTTTAACCAGATTAATGAAATAAAATTAAATAAAATAATAAATAAATAAATTTTTTTCTTTTTCAAATTTCAAATTTCAAATAAAATCATGAAAGCATAACTTTGAATATAGAAAATTATTGCTAATAATTTTCAACACACAAGTTAAATTTCACATGCTATAATTAATTATACACACATGAATTATGCGTACGTAATAAATGATACTGAGATATCTTATTATAAATACTCTTCTATGGTTTTAAGAAAAAGTAGTTTATTATTATTGAGTTAGCTGCTAAACACTCATCTTGCGTTGTGATTCATACAAACACCTAGTATACACGATGGGTATTATTGAGAATATAAATATATCATGTTCAGCGTGTCTAACATTAATAGTAATCATTAATTGATTCATTAGATTAATAATATTTAGTAGTATACTAAACCATACTGTTTCCAACTATTGCCTATGTATGGGTACCTTAGAACTTAGGTATAATCTTGGGTAAACTTTTGGCGTGATTTATATACCAAACCAAAAGCTTAGCATTTTGCATATCAAATTTCGTATTTCTTCACATCTTCACACAATATTCAATCAGTTTTAAATTCTATATTGAATATTGTAGCAGCAATAGAAAAATAGCACAGCTTTTGGTATGCAACCACTTTTTGAGAAAAAAAAATAACAATCATAAGCCTGCACTGAGTAAACTTTAAGAAATATTTTCACATCGCAATATAACATTAATGGGATTATTATGCATTTATCTTCATCAATTTTTATTAGATAAATCCATAACGATTACCATTCAGTCAATTATCGAGTGAAATATGAAAAAAAGTTTAATAGCCAATCGATAACTAATACTGATGAAATAATATTACTCCATAAAATACAGAAAATATTACATTATAAAAGACAATTTGTGATACAACTATCATTCAACCAATTTGCAGAGTGTGACCTTTAGTTTATTTCAAATATATGAATTTTTGTTCTTTTTTTTTTTTTGTTCTTTATTCTTTTCTTATAAATAATATTTTAACAATAAGCAAGGAGTCTAAGACAAATCCTATGTAGTACCTTGAGAATGAAACCTCTGCTCGGAAGAATGACAGATGGTATGGTATGGTGTTGCTCAAGCAATACTAATTTACGAATAAAAAATAAATTCAGATTCAAATTTTGATAAGGAGAAATTTTCACTCTATTGATGCGCATATAATTTGAAAATTTCTCATAGTTTTGGACTTGAAACATTTTAGATAGATTTATACGATACTGTTTTCAGATTTTTCTATCAAGTACTAAATTCCAGGTATTTATTTAAATCAGGAAGCTTTTCACACTCAAGTTAGTAACGTAATTATTTTTCAGTATTGTCTGATTTGACGATGAAATTCAAATTTTTTTTTACCCAATTTCAAAACAGTGGTATAAAATTAAAACAATATTAGTCACGTCAGATAATACTCATATAAAATTTTATTTAAATAATAATTTTTATTTATTTGTGAATGTATGCCAGATACGAGGCAAGACCTGGCGCAGTTATATGCATTATGCACAGCCAAACCGTTGTTGTTGCACGCAAACTATCCATACGAAATCTAAGAATATATAGTAACAGATTATACACCTTACCGACAAGACTGAAAAGATGAAAAATTGTTTCTTGAATTTTCAATTTCAATTTCAATATTTTTACACTTTTTTTTTTTCTTTTTTTTTTTTTATACACTACTTATACAGCTATCAATGGGACAACTTGTTAACTTCTTAATTGTAAGCTAAAGAAATACTGTAAGTATATTTTATTCGTATGAATTTCCTCGACGAAATTATAAAATTATTATTATTGAATTTGTTCTTATTTATTTATGTATGTATGTAGTTATAGGATATATTATTTCATGTGAGATAACTGTATCCTGTATAATAGAAAATAAATTATTTGATAATAATATAGTAATAGTGTTACGACAAATTGTTGTTGTATCGTCGACGTTATGTTACTTAAGAAAATTTAAGTTTTTATTAATAATAATCATTGAATCGAGTTTGAGAATGTTTATTACTTTTATAACAAAGTACTTTGCGAATCCTTAATTTTCTAATCTAATTACATCATCTACATTCAAGAATCTCTGTAGTATAAACTGAAAGTCACATTCTCTTATATTTTGGTACTTTAAACACACTTATTCGGGCACACTCTTAAATAAGATGTAATTCGTGTACACTTTTGCTAGAATATATTATAATATCTAATGAATAGAATAATATTCCTGTTTTAATATTTATTACTCAAATTCTGCGATAAGGGGAGAAATAAAATATATACTGTCGCATGTATATGTAGTAGAAGAACAGAACAGAATAGAATATAAAAAATAAAAATAAAAATAGAAATTGGGGGTCAATAAATAAGTCGTCGCATTTATTATATTTCAAAATTTAAAAAATTTTTTTAGATAGCGACGATAATGACTAAATTTCTTCTGACTTTAGTGACTTGCGTAAAAGCAGAAAACATATTATACCTAACACAAAGTTATTTTCCATTGATAATGCATACGATAGACGAGTGATGCTTTATCTAATAGGAGAACAACTTTGTCATCGGTGAGATTTTCTTAACGAAGAAGAAGAATAAGAAGAATAAGAAGAAGAAGAAGAATCTAAAGAATCTAGCAAAAGTTTACAATTAGTTTTCTACCGTACAAGATATATCTCAACCTTATTCATCGTTTAATAATATTTCTGATATTTAATTTATTTTTATTGTAAAAACTTAATAATAAATAAGAATTACCTTCGCAATATTATTAATATTATATTCCGTTTCTGGCTACTACTACCTACTACATACTACATACTAACTGCATGAGACTAAAATTAAAAAAAAAAAAAAAAAAGTAATAATAATAAAACACAGTGACACAAATCAATCTCAAACAGAGTCTATTACACTATACGTAATTGCGTACACAGTTATATAATATATAGATTCAATTTTTGAATCTAAATATTCGTTATTCTCCTCGTATATATGCGCGATGGGGAAAAATAAAACTTTCGCAGTAAGTTACATTCCGTAATTCACATACCGCTAGATTCTTTAAGAAAGAAATCTATTATAGTTATTTCCCTATAACGATGATGGAATATACATGGCGGATTCGTTCGTTACATCACTCCAGCAACCCGTGCATGGAAAACAACACCCGTGCCATGCGTACATTTTATTTATTTTTATTTTTTCTTGGTCCTTCGATACCTGGAATTAAAAAAATTATCTATTTTAATGCCTTTTCAGTCTAGTAGATCTAGTAACAAAGATCATATTTAAAATAGAAAAAAAGTCATATAATATTATTAGATGCAAATTATATATATAAAAACAAATTTCTACGTCTTTTCAACACACCAATCACAAAGCAGACTGCTCAGAATGTCTGCTCCTCAGTTTTCTCCGCATCTGACGATAGAGCTTCGCGCAATGACTCCATACAAGCTTTAGGGATTAGTGTGCCGACTATTTTCAGACTCTCATCTGTAAAAAATGAAATCATTAGTTGTGTACCTTATTTCAAATCAAATATCAACTATGAAATTTCCATTTCTGGAATCAATATTTAGTATAACATCATAAAACCTTGAAACTCGAATTTACAAATAAGCAAAAAGCTTGCTCGCTTACCAGTTCTCAAACGCACGACCTGCATTTTTGAATTATGACCAGATCTTGCAGCGAGTACATTTTCGACTCGACTCCAAACGCTCAAGACTGAACCAGCGAGTACATTGTAAGATCGTCGGCGTAGTCCGACTTCACAATCCAGTCCCAATGTGGTATTTTTGCAATTACCACGCCAGTAAGCATGAGAGCACGTATCTACCGACGCTTCGTATTGCTGAATCCAATGTGGTTCTGCTTCTTCGTTTGTTACCTTTTTGTATTTTTTTTCTAATTCACCTAAAGTTTCTTGTCTCAATTGGAGGCCTGTGTTTGGTCTATAAAAAATGTATAAAAAATATATTAGTATATAGAGTTTCAAATATTTGTTATTTAAATAAAATGTGAGAAATTTTGTTCTAATGAAATTTCACCTGTATACTGTGTAGAAATGATCTTTTCTGTTCTCTGCTTTTTTCTTCCCACTTTCAACAGCTACGGCAAGTATAGCAGTCTGTTTTCCATTCCTGACCTGATGACTGAGGTAAAATCCTTCCTTTGATCCTACGAGCGATGACCATCGATCAACAGCTTCGGTCCAGCTCATACCTCTTTCAACATGAACAATGTGTAGTTCTGTTGGCGCAACACCAGTAGCATGTTTTCTTATAAATCGATAAATTTTAACTCGTTTAACGTTTTCGCCGGAAGTACCCAAGTCGAGAATCCCCATATCGAATCGTCCGGTCTTCTTAGCTTGTGTGACAATCGCATTAAGAGTATCAGTGAAGTATTTGAAAAGTCTGTTCTGCAAATCGACCGGCATACCCAAAATTCTGTTCAAAAATTTGGACATGTTGTTATAATCTTTGTCGAGAGTCAAAACCCCCGGCATATTTTCGCTGTTACAAATGAGGCCGACTCCAACGAGAGCGTCAGCAACATCCTTGAAGAAATCTCCTTTGTAATCTTGAGGCGGCGGTACCAACGGCGAGTCATATCCCATTATGGTTTTCATAGTAGCTTCTAATGCGGCCCTACCATATTTATTATCGATATTAAACTGCGAGAGATCTCGAGTTTCTGTTGCTCTTCTATCACCGTGAGTCAGAGCGCCCAAGCTTTCCAAACGCTTAGCTACGATTGAAGCGAATCTTCTTTCTCCGGCTAGATCGGATATTAGGAATATGTACTCTGGTGCGTTGACTTGATTCGATCTATGGGTTCGTCCAAACTGTTGTATAGCTCTGTCCGCGCTCCATGGTAATTCTAGAGTTATATGCACGCGCCTCATTTGGTTTCTGGCTCTCCTATCACTTTGTAGAGAAATACCGCTGCTCGCTGCTTCTGATATAATGGCAACGGTCTTCTCGCCGTCCATAAATCTCTGCTTTTCTGTTAGGTTTAATGTTTCTAAAGGAACGTCGACCTCCGATCTAGATTCATATTGAATCGCACCGTCCTCGGTCTGAACTACTCGACCCTTCCGCCCCGTCATTTCTGCAACATTCTCAGGACCTCCTAATTCGTCGATGAGTTGATCTAACGTATTGGGCGGTAATTTTTCACCGAGAGATTCAATCTGGGCTAGTAGTTCTTCTTTTATACTACAAGCTCGCTCTATAGCATCGCGAGGAGGAGTTTGGGTCACCGGTGCACCCATTCCAGGCATTCCCATTCCGCTATCACCGTTACGTTTTGTTTTAATGTGTGATGTCTTGCTAGCAAGCATTGATTGAATTTTGTCTTGTGTACTGAGACGTTTTTTTGGTGATTTTTTGTGTTTCTTTCCTTTTTTTTTCCTTCTATCCCAAGGATCTGTATTGAAAAATAAAAATTTTACCATATTTAGATAGCAATTCATTAAATTTCTGTTAAATCATTTGCAAATATTTATTCATATAACGAAACAGGCCTATGCTTACCCGCATCAGAGTCGCTGTCGCTGTAGAAAGGATTGAAATCGGAGCTAGCGTTACTTGCATCGTCGCTACGATTTTCCTCCTCGCTTTCAGTTCCAGAAAGTTTAAACTCTGACCCGGAACTACGACCTCCGCCATTCCTATCATCCTCAGATACATCGTCATCCGTAGACCAAGCCTTTACTTTCTTTGAAGCTCTTTGCGCCGCTTGACGAACTGGTTTTCTCTTACCAGCCGAACCACCGGCTTCTTCCAAATCTCCGTTGTGGGATTTCCCTGATTTTGGAGGCTCCAGTCCCAGTAATCGATGTATTCGGTTTCGGTCCGGTGCTGGGAAATGTTTTTCTACCAAAGTCTGAAGAACTCCCCTGTAAAGATAAATTCATCATAATTTTCATTTTTAAGAATAGATCATTTGCTAGGAAAAAAAAAGACAAGAACTGATCCTTACTTTGCCGTTGAGACAAAGTCGCTCAGTTCACCATCGTCTCTTTCCAGTTGTTCCAACGTTCTGGCTTCTCCTGTAGATTGTAAACCGATAACAACGCATTTGCCACACTTTACAGCTTCTCTTGCTACCGCTACAGCGTGTTTAACTTTAGCTGCGATACACAGATACTTGAAGAATCTTTGATGCGAAGACCAGAACTGACCCCACATAGTTTTCTTCATTCTATTTTCTGCGTCTATAAGCTCGGCGGCTTCTTGAAATTTCTGCATAGCTTCGACCCACTGTAAAGAAAAAATTTGATAACAGTTGTAATTAAACAAAATTTAAGCATGATATTGAACAGTTTTGATTATAAACTTTAATTTAACCCACCAATCTCACTGAACTATCGTATACTTTAGTAAATTCTTTCGACAAAGGAACTTCTTCAATTTTAAAAGCCACACCGTGAAAGCTCAGCTGTCTGGCTATGTACATTCCTCTCAGTTTCATATCCATAGCTACTATTTCCATAGCGCCAACGCCTCTTTTTTCCACGGCGGCAATAAAGTCGGTGAATTCTGGAAAGGGTGTTCCTTCACCCCACATACCGCATCTTACCATATAAGCCATATTTCTTGGTTCCGAAGCTCCTGTAGCGGAGGCATAGACGACTCTAGCTTTAGGCAATTTATTTTGTATTTCCAAAACTGTAAGACCGGTTTTTGTTGGCTTAGAACTACCGGTTGGACATAGATTCTTTGCTCTGTGACACTCGTCGAATACAATTAGTCCATCAAAGTCCTCGCCGCACCACTGTAGCAGTTGCTTCAATCGACTTTTGTATTTACCACCGCTTTGAGAAGATTCTCCAATCAGAGCTGAGTAAGTACTGAATATAACTCCTTTTTTAACATTCCCATTTACCGCCGATGATATCTTTGCATATTTGAATTTATTCAATGGGTGTACTTCGATCTTTCCAGCACCTATGTCTTTCAAGTCTCTTTCAGCGTCGTATTTCAAATCGTTAGACACAGATACCCAAATCGCACGTTTTCTACCTCTCAAATAATTCTCAAATATTATTCCAGCAATAGTTCGACCTTTTCCTACTCCAGCTCCATCCCCTACTAGGAAACCAGCCCGCGTACCGTCCGGTAATAATTGTTCATGCTGTTGCGAAGCGTATGTTATCGATTCCAATTGCAAAGCAGACAATGCTCCTGAACGAATAATATCTTCAGGGATAACAACTTTGTACCATACGTCAGTCGGCTCGACACTAGATAATGAAGCAGTTTCCACAACAGGATCGGGATGTTTTCGTCCAAGTTTCACTATAATGAGATTTTAAGAAATGTCAATTTATTCACTTCGCTAGGATCCTTACTCCTTTTTTTATAGTTAATTTTCATCTATATCAAAATCTCACATTTGGTTGGCATGTAGTCAGCGTAGGTTTCCGCTACTCCCATGTCTTCGTCATCTACTTCTTCTTCTTCCGGCATCGTTGGTTGCATACTCATTTTTCCTGGATCTCCAGAATTCATCCATAACTGAGACACCGCTTTACCTAATGAAAATCACAAGATTTAATAGTGATAAAGTGTTCATATTTTATTTATGGTAAGACTTGAGTTTACTATATTATAGTTTTAATTACCTGATAATCCACCTGACCAATTCTGATGCATTCCATTCTGGTTGAGGAATTGTTGCAGCATGAAAGGGCTCAAGCCAGTCATAGATCCAAGACTCATTAAACTACCCATTCCCATCATGTTGCTCATGTCCATTGCTAGTTAAGTGTAGAGAGAAAATATGTGTAAATTAAAGTTTCCTCAGGAGGAAATTATCAATCAAATCTAAAACCAGACGGATATCAAAAAGAAAGAAAAAATGAAGAAAAAGATTTCAACTAATGCGGATGAATTCATAAAAATATATTGCCATCGCAGGACAAACGTGACGAGACATCATCGTTAGTATCGGTACATGGCTGGAGTATGAAGAGATGAAGTAATTAATTGAAAAGAAACGAGTAGCTATATGTATTGAGTGAATTTCGAAAAGGAAATAGAAATCTTATAGAGAAATTTGTGATGTTGATAAGTAATACAAGTATTTATCATGAATTTAATATTCTAAATAGACAATGCATGCGTTTATTAATTTGAATGTATATGAATTGAGATGTGTAGTTAATTTACCTTCACCAAATGAATATAAGCCCAATGTTGTAAAATAAATAACTAAAACTGAGCACATACCAGAGGTCGACTTACTCTGTTGAAAAAAGGCAGCAGGGTTGAAACCTGCGAGACTAGCAAGGCCCGGTGGAAACCCATATGGATTATTAGCAGCCATTTGTCCTACAGACCCCATACCACCTGCACCCATAAAACCTGGTGTTCCTTGAGAGCCTCCAACACGAACCATCTCATAACCCGGTGCTGCGTTACTTTTTGTAACTAAACCTCCCGGGATTTTATTGGAAAATTTCTGGTTCAGTACTGAAATACAGAATGCAGACAACAACCCAAGATGAATAATTAAATTCCTTGGCAAAGTATAGAAGAATATTTATTTCAACTATACGTGAATTTAGAACTGAAATAGAATTTTCTGATCAAGTTAACTCTAATCTATTCAACATCTTATCGTCTCTAAATGGATTTTCGACATTAACGTTCATCTGAATTCAGCCAATTGCTAATGTAGCTTTTCTTACAGTTCAGAATATTCTTTTCAGAGTTTGAATACGCTAACATCTCTGTGCGATGTATATTATAAGAATCGAAGTAACAATAACAACAGAGTCTACTTATTGAAGCTATGATCTATTCGTTTCATACTCACATGGCGAAGGTTCCACGAAAGCTAATCATAGAGCAATGGTCAATATGTATAATATTATTATCGCGTGAATTTGGAAACTAATGTATAAGGTGTATTTTGGTTTCGATTTTTGTTTTTATACGTACTGCTAACTCCGCCTTGTCCTTTGATCAGAGGAGGTGGAATCGATGGTTTTTCCTCCTTAACGCCGCCAATGCCTGCTGCCGTTGCCAAATCTTTTCCGCCACCTATTGTACAAAAGTTTAAATTAAAAATTTTCCACTTTCTTTCTATCGGGGCTTGAAAAGATTACAAGGTATTCAGGGCAAGCAGTTGACCCTGAATGTTCGTTGATTTGATAACGTGGTACTTTATTTCACAGCGGGATAAAAGACAGAGAATTATTGATCGTCTAATGATCCATAAAGTCATGTGGCATCGAATAAACAGATATATTAGAAGAAATCAAATTACTCCGTCATTTTTGATAATTCCTAATTTTTTATAGGATATTTCCTACCGTAATACAAAAGTACAAGATATTTCTTAAATTTCTATCTTTATTTATCGTATTATTGAATCGACGAGGATTATTTCATTGCTATTATCAGTTTTTAGAACAATTTTACTTCGTATTTAATAAAGCGCACTCACAGCGCCCTACAATCTTTTGATTTCATATCACAATATCTCTAGTCTCCTCTACGTCAAACTTTACGTATTGGTTTACTTTCATTGTTCGCCGTGCTGTTATATAAAAAATATACGATTTCCATTCTGATGAAATTATGATCAAACATTCTTGAAATTTCATGATATTAGAGCCTTAGACCAAATTCCAAGCATTTGTAGCACCGAACGTACCGCGTTATTCATTTCCCTATCCTCCGTTGCTAATAATCTCTGATTAGGTATTCTTTTGTTATTATTTTACCCATTATTTCATACGTTCCGTAAAATAGAACTCTGGCGTAGTTGAAGCACATGTGTGAATGTGAATAATAGAAATATGATATTTTGTATAAACGAATTGACACAAGGCTTACCCGGTACTTCGATTTTGTCTGGATCTTCGTCATCGTCAAAATCACTGCCGCTACCTGCGCTGCTGTCTTCGCTGACTTCCTCAGCTTTGTACCTCTTGGTAGACTGTGACAAATGGGAATAAATATCGAATAAATATGATTTATGAAAATCGAATCGTTATTTTATTTTATTAATAGAATAATAGTGAAAAATGAATGATATTGCAGAAAAAAGAAAGAAAGAAAGAAAAAAAAAAAAAAAAAGCATGTCCGAATTGGTTATGTCACACGAATGCCAACTTAAGGTTATTTTTTTGTAGATTTAGATCCTTTTTACTTTTTTGTCAATCTTTCTCTCGTTTATAAATGACGAAACAAAGGATTTTATACGACGTTGTATAGGCGGTGACATTTAATATTATTTAGATTTATGAAAACCCACCATAATCACGTTAGATGTTTTGTTATTTATATGATATTTTTATTATACTCGTATTGTATAAAAGTCAGATGAGATATTCATCCGACTTAATGCTAGCGCGCGCGGCTTCTTTGACCGCTGTCTATAAAAATATAAAAAATTTTCATCTAGACTTATCGAATTTCCGAACAATCCACGCGGTCTATAACAAATATTCTGTTCCTTAAATTTTGTCAAATATATTTATCATGTGTCAACACAGGTTAATTTTTTCTATAGTTAGTTACTTACGGTTCGTTTCGGCCTGGGCATTTTATCAAAGAAG
Source organism: Tenthredo mesomela (assembly GCA_943736025.1). Lineage (NCBI taxonomy): Eukaryota > Metazoa > Arthropoda > Insecta > Hymenoptera > Tenthredinidae > Tenthredo > Tenthredo mesomela. The sequence continues at coordinate 30,980,749 of OX031015.1, read as the reverse complement.
ATAGTTCCAATTCTATACTCTTTTAACCCGCACAGCTCCCGCCATCTTGGGTTTACCGGCCCACAATGCACTACTTCAGATACAAAAACACAGGCATCGAGTATCTAGTATCCCTGTTAGCACCCGGGTTCCCGCTGCTTAGCCCTTACTTATTTAAAATGTCCGCTTTTAAAAAGAAAAATAACCGCACGTAGCGCTGCTTTACATAGATGGGTTGTACTCATTTTTTTTTCATATTATTATTAAATAAGATGAATCATGAATTTTAGCATATATTATAATGCTAAATTATCTTTCTTATCATCGCAAATAAGAAATTTAACATTTATTGAAAATGAAAAATATCTTCCGCTGGGATAATCGATCCAATCTTAGGATCGCTTGTAGCGCCATCTATTACCAAACGTGAGAACAGAGAATTAACTACGTAAGTCGGATATGAAATATTATGCCCGCGTTCGATGACGTCAAGAGTCGAGTAAGTTGACACGAGCAATATCATTGGTCAATTCTGTTGGATCTAACCAATGGTACAGCTTTGTGACGTATGCGTCGTATTGAGTCACGTAAAGGGAAATCAAGGAAGAGTAGCTTTTAAAAAAAGCTATTGTCGACCAATCGAATGTCGAGGTTTGGCTTGTAGCTGGTATAAGCTCTCATTGTTGATTGCCATTCAAGTCTAGAACGTGATTGATGAATATGAGCATATCTGAGGCCAGAATAAAATTAGGAATCGGATCAGACTGGTCAAATAGAACACAAAACGCAATAAGAAACCTAAAATATACTAGGAATATGTATTTATATGTATTCAAAAATATAAAAATGTATGAATAAGAAAAAGAATAAAATTATTATTAATTATTTTTTACATTTTATTTCATTACAAGACTCTGCAAGAAACTCATTGCGATTTTACATATCCGCATTTCACACCTCAGAGTTTTCTCTATTCCTGTTTCGTCTCTCTTCAAGATCTCCCTGAAGTTTTCCCATCATTTTCGCAGACTCGGAAATCCTATTTTCCAGTACTGTTTTCGCGTTTTTGATGGCATCTTACTCCTTAGCCGTAGCTAAGTTCTTTGCATCTGACAATTCAACCAGCTTCTAAGATTGAAGCGATGTTTATATTCTGAGCCTCTTTTAAACGTTCACCAGCATTCAGGGTCTTCTCTAAACACTCAGACCCCATCGAGCCAAAGATAAGGCGCTATGGCGTGTGAATTGTAGTCAAAGACAAAGCTATAGCGCGAAGAAGCTTGCGTGCTACAAACTGCTTTCACAACACAACTGTAGTGAGTTCGTAGATAAACTGGCTACAGTTGTGTTTTGAAGTGGCTGGTCGCACAGATTCATATACATACTCCAAATTTCTAGGAATTATTCCTAGGGACGCGATCGTTCCCTGGAGTATGTGTATGATTTTCCTGAAAGTCAGTGGTTTTTAGTATGAAATTTTGTAGATCAATATAGGATCACAGAAACTGGAGTTTAGATTGGGGGAAAAAAAATGATATGGTAAAGAAGGAAAGTTGATTTTATTACTTTCATAACTCATTGAGGGCTAAATTTTCAACGAAACTATGTTATGTATTTCTGGAGTAAAATAATCTCATTAGTCTCATAGATCTTAGAGAACGATCGAAAAGGTAAGTTTTTGACAAAAAAGGATGGAAAAGGAAAGAAAAATAGAAGAGCTAGGTAAGATTCCAAGTGATATTATAAGAAAGATGAAAAAGCTAAGGGAGTATAATGAAGAGCAGAGATGAAAGGCGAGGGGGAAAATGAAAAAACATAGTGAAGATAATATTTATGTTTACTAATAGAAGACATATAGTCAGAACACAAAGGCATAGACAAGTGTTTATATTTTTTTTTTTTTTGTTTTCTCTTCTCTTAATTCGATAAGTCAGCTAGAGCAGTGAAGGACTTAACACAGTAAGACTGTATTTCGTATGTAGCAGCACGTATGTAAGTATTGTATTATGATTGAATTGAGCTTGTGAATTTCGAGATCTTTGAAGTGTTGAATCATTATTATTTAAAAAATTTAATGTATAGTACATGAGAAAAACGTAAAAGTCTAAAACATATGAACGCGAGGTTACACTGTATTATTATCATCGCTATTATTATACTATAATTTTTTTTTCTAGTTTCAGTTCAGGCTACACAGGTTGCAGGCTGAATGGGATGTAGTCAACGAACGTTCGAAAATCTAACCTTGTTGTTAATCACGGTTGGAGAATTATTTGGCTAAAGTTTGTAGTATAATTTGTTGATGCGATGGTGATAAAATATTCATCCGAATTGTTAGGGAGAAATATCACTGACCGATTTCTATACTTTTAGCAAGAACGAATGCTTCATTGCTGTAGTTTTTAGTTTGTAGCCAATATTCTTATTCTTTAAATTTAATTAAATTCAGAATTCGTCGCGGAAAGCAATGCTGCCAATTTTATAAAAAAAAAACTTTATTTACTAGGGAATTTAGTGTAGTTATAATATTGTAGGGACTTTTTCGTCAATATTGGACAAGCTATTTGCACTCAACGTTTTTTTTTTTTGTCGATTTTGAGACAAATGTTGAATAATTAATTATTGAATAGCGATAAACGAGGGGACGAAGTTTCATTCGACAGTTACAACCGTATCGAACAATAAAAGATGTTCAATTATTTCCATCAGATTTACATAATATTACGTTTATAAACTCAATGGTATAGACAGATTTTGATCAACTTTTAGAACGCGTTCTCATCGCATTGAAACTTCAATAATCGAGCGATCTGTGATTGTATAGCGATAGACGAGAGGAAGGAGCATTAGTATATCTTCCTTTGGTTATTAGTTCTATTATTTACGTTGATGTTTCTCATATTCGACTTAATTGTTAAATTATTATTAAACAATACCGTGCGACGTAATACATTAGCGTAATATTTTCAATCTAGAATGTTTAATAATGTGATGAATATAGTTAAATAACGTATTAAAGCTTAAGAGTTATATTTCAAAAGAATGCCAAGTGTTAGTGTAGTCGTGGACGCCAACAATTTTTACAAACATTTTCATTTCTGTTAGCTTTCAAATACAATTGATATACAAACCGCGTTACCCGAACCAACTACAATTCTCGATATGGTAAAAGGTGCGTTTATTTTCACCTCAATTTATCTTTTTAACTCATACATTTCAACCTATGTTTCTCAAAGTGTTTTTGGTTATGTTTCGGCCCCCCCGTACCTATTCTAACTCACTTTTTTTTTTTTTTTTTTTTTTTTTTCTTTTCTTTTTTTCTCACTTCACTGTACAATATAACGGTCGTCAAACTCTTAAAGAATGCAATAGTTGCCGTTAAAATTTTTCAAACCAATTTACATTAAAACTACAATTTAATTTCGCGTTTAATTACGTTGAACTTTTCATACATACATTTTTTTATTACATATACAGATTATACGTGTGTTACCACATCTACACACACAAACACACATACATACATGTAAAAAATTATACAATGCTCTAATTCTGACGCCATATAGTACGATGCATATACCATGCACATTATTTCACACTGTGCAATTAACCTTGATTTTAAATACAACTATTCATATTTGCTGCATCTAATACTTTGGCATAATTTATTTCGTCTTTTTTTTTTACGAGTGTATATTTAGACATTCAATTTCTGTTTTACTAAAATAACGTTTTTAATACTCAATAAAAATTTCACCATTATAGTTAGTCACTGTGGTTGTCATACAATCGAACAAACAAACAATAAAACAAAACTTGTTTCTTTTTCTTTTTACCTGTTATTCTGCTCAATTTGTTTTCATTCATTTATATTATCAATTATCAATAAATTAAATGAAATTAAATTAAATTATAATCGAGATTTTAATCAATGTTGTTGGTAAACAATATGCTTTTATTATACCCGTTGTTAGCGAATTTGGATAAGAGCAAAACCTTACAAGTGAAAAAAATAAATAAAAACAGTTCTATTATTTTTAGCTTAGCTTAATTAAATATATTAGTATATACCCAAATAATTTATTGATTTAGAGACACTTGTGCTCAGTTTTTATTCATCTTTTCATAGTAAACATTATTATAATCGTTGATGATGTAAGATCGTTGTTTTTATTTTAGGTATTGAGCAATCCTTGCTGTGAATATACAAAAGATATAAAAAAAAACAATGGATTTTTATCTACGTTCAGGACACCGTAAACATGGGTTTGACGAACAGTTGTTTAAGACTGATGGTGAGTTGGATATATCCTTGTTGTTTTTTTTTTTTTTTTGTTGTTCATGAAATAATAATTGAATTGTTTAATTTTTATTAATACAGAAACACCGGTTGCCGTACCGGTCAGCGGACCTCCAACTCCGCATCGTATAAATATGACTAGAACAGAATCGGACGATTCTGAGAAACCAAATATAGAGAACAATGCTAATGGGAGAGAGAAAATTACATTGTTAAAGTCACCCAGTACTGTATTAAGTAATATGCAAAATTCTGTTAAAAAGACATCGAAAAAGGGTCGTAGAAAATTGAATACACACAACTATGTTAATCAAGAATTACAAAAAACTGCTATTAATGGAACTAATCATAAGCTGACTGACTATTTCCCCGTTAGAAGAAGTATTCGTAAATGTAAAAAGACTGTATTAGAAGAGCAGCAAAGAGATTTGGAAAATAAAGTCTTGTGTCAGGTTGAAGACGGACTTAAAGTCAACCATTTTGTTGGTAAAGGCAGAGGGATTGTTACAACCCGAGAATTTCGTAAGGGTGATTTTGTTGTCGAATATATCGGGGAACTAATCGATCAGATTTCAGCTAAAAAGAGAGAAGCAGAGTATGCGCGAGATCAAAACGCAGGCTGCTATATGTACTATTTCAAACATCGTAACCAACAGTATTGGTGAGTATGAACTACGCGACGACTCGTCGGACTCCTCTTTTTCAATAGGAGTTTGGGAATATCAGAAAATTTCAGAGATAGAAGTTTTTTACGATTTTCATACGATTCCTACTGATTAATATTCTATGTTTTTTTTTCACAGCGTGGACGCAACGCCTGAATCAGATAAATTAGGTAGACTAGTTAATCATTCTAGAAATGGAAACTTGATCGCTCGTGTAGTGGAAGTGGGATCTGTACCACACTTAGTTCTGACTGCAAAAGACGACATACCAATTGGTGTCGAAGTTAATTATGACTATGGTGACCGTAGTCGAGAATCCATCCGTAATCATCCATGGTTGGCATTGTAACGAGAAACTGCATCGTCTGTATGCATTCGGTACATAGTTTAAACTAGTTGAAATAATTATAAAACTGTGATTATATTCGCAGTCTTGTATACGTCGCGATTCTGAAGTGAACTTGAAAACTATGAAAAAGAAATGAAAAGAAAATGAATGTTCTCAGAGACAAATATTATAACAGAATCTTAAGCGCGCGCTCTACATTGTAATTGTAATAATAATAACTCTCAACGTATAATGAGTTTTTAAAATATAAATTTCGTGTGAAAAAATTTGTTCAATTATTTGAAACTAAAAAGTATAATTGAACGATAAACATCACATGTATATAAAATGCACAGATCCCTTGTTCTTGAACCAGTCAAGTCCCATAAAAAAAAAAAAAAGGGTAATAATTGCTCCATTGTTATTTATTATATTTTTACTTATTTAAAATTTCTTGTGTAAAAGTATGATGTCTGGGTAATCGGTACCATTAATGATATTATTTTTCACTCAAATTTACGTAACAAAATACCGAAATTAATGCCATTCAGTGATCTTAAATCTTCAAATATATTGATGAAAATAAAGAATATGTAAACACAATCTATAGAAATATGGGAGTGTCTCGTATAATAAAGATTGTAGTCCACCTAGTTATGTGTGTGTCTTTTAAATTTAAAAATTTTGAACGGAGTCTAACACAAATACAGAATAGCCAATGTTCATAATAACGATCTGCTAGTTTCAGTTATAATGTATAATTAATACTCTAGAGCGAATGAATATTTTCGAACTCCACGCTGTTAATAACTGGCTAGTGAAGATTTATATACCACTGTACTTGTTAATGCTGCAAATTTGATAAATTGGTACTACTACAAAACTCTAAAAATATGTAAATAAATGATTGAGTTTAAAAATTTTCAATCAATAGTAATGAACAGGAACAAATTTTATACATATATATATATATATACCTAATATACAAGCCTGTATTTATTTGCTGTATGTTGAAGCTTTGGTAACGGTCTTCTATACAATTAATATTCAAAGAGTGTCGAATTTATAATAGTAATTATTTTTATCACCATCAGTAAGTGTTAGTTTACTCCTTAATCATATACATGATATATCAGAGATAGCCACTCTTATGTTGAGATTTTTATTTCTACAGAATTCAGAATTGAAGTAAAACTGTTTCATATTCTTCATAGTAAGTTAAACTTGAACCGTTAACTAACTAACTAACTGGCCTGGCCTGGCCATCTCTGATACATACGCTTAAGTTTCTCCAAGAACAAAATAGAAATTGAAATTGTAAAAAAAAAAACAATATAGGTATTTATACTGGTCCTAAATGCTGAAAAAAAAGCCAAAATTTGAATGTAAGATGAATGAAAAAAAAAAAAAAAAAAAAAAAAATGAAAAGAAGAATTTACGTACACCTATCACAATTTTCAAATGAAACATAAGAAAATTCGAATAAGTAGTTAGAACAAACTATATAATGGTTCGCAGAATATATATTGTCGCATATAGGTAATTCAGACGAAACGATCTTAGCTTAAAATGTAAACGTTTGTTGTTTAGATCTAACTAGTTAGCTACATAACTGCCTGTTGTATTGAAATTAATCGTATCAATTAGCAAATGATTATTATATATTACTTGTCTATTTTTATTTATTTTTCTATCAATTATAAAATTTCGTACTTCTTATCATCCAGGTAGTAGATAGTTAATTAAGAAGTTTCATTTCTAAGATTTAGAAAACTTCTGTAACTCTCTACCTGCCTTATTGAAATGTTTGACTTTTTCTTTTTATTTTTCTTTTTCTTTTAAGTATTCGCGATCTAAGCCTAGTTATAATAATAATTCATCTCAAACATTAATCCGTTATAGTATTAATCAGTTGACTATGTGTATATAGGTAATTTACGATAATTATACAGGGTGCACCAGCGATCTTAGTCACTTTTGTAAATTACTCTTATCTTCACAATATTGTGATATACAAATGAAACTGGAGAAGGAAACAAAAAATGAATTACATGAAAATTTGTTAGTTTAGCTCAATTCAAAAAAAATTTTTAGAGGTCGCTAAAGAATTTTGAAAATTTCAAAATTTGAAAAAATCGACTTTCTTTGGATTTTGAAATTTTCAAAATACTTGAAACGACTTTTAAAAAAATGTTTAATTCAGCTGAAATTTAGAGAGAGCATTTTAAAATATATAAAACTGACAAATTTTCATGTGAGTTTTTAGTAAAAACAAAAAAAAAAAAAAAAAGTCGAAAAAATATTGCCACTCGAAGCTATACACCATTTATTTTTATCAACTATTTCCTTAGATTTACTGATAATAGTGAAGGTATGATCTTATTTACAATAGAGTGCACTAAGATACGTTTGTGAATATTCCCTGTATATTTTACTACAGATGTGAAAATTTGTAATAATTGTAAATGTTTACTGAAATTTATTTGACTTAATGATATAATTTTAAAACATGTTTATAATTTCTATCATCTACTATCATCTTCTTTCTAGGTCTATAGTATAAGATTATTTCAAACATATCGCGATAAGTGATTATCATTATCATTTTCATTATTATTATTATTATCATTTTGGGTTCATTGATGCTTTTCAAATTGCGCACATGTGCACACTTTGGTGGAGTTTAATAAATAATAAATTGACTTGATGTAATTAAATACCAATGATAATCAGTACTTTTATTTAAAAAAAAAAAAAAAAAAAAAAAAATTGTAGCTGGTTTTGTAATATGATATATAGTAAATAGTGTACTCAAAATGTTATTATTTCATTGAATTTATATTATATTCTTGAATTCCTGACGCTCTAATAAAAAAAAAAAAAAAAACAAAAAAAAAACAAACAAACGAATTAATTATTCAAAATTAATTGTAAATCTAAAATAGAAATGATTTAAAAAAAAACATGATGTTTGGGGAAGGTTTTACCCTCATCGTGCATATTTTATATCACGTATTACTTCAAGTCCAACGGTGATATGCTAAAGACAGAAAAATACAAAATCGATCGCTTGCTGTAGAGAATAAAATCAACCGTTGGACCGATTTTGGAAGTTTTGGACTTTAATTGTTCAGAATAGATGCTTCTATCAGATGAGCGTAGAACTTTTCTATGAATCAATTTTTGATTGAGATAATGGGAACAGAGCCAATTTTTTTTTCCCAAATTTGAAAAAAAAATTCTACAAAATTGAACCACTCCAGTAATTCTTGCGATATCAAAAAGTTCTATGCTCATCTGATAGAGGCATCTCTTCGGACCGATTGAAGCCCAAAAATGCGAAGATCGGTCCAACGTTAGATTTTATTCTTTGCGGGAATCGAGTGATTTTGTATTTTTCTGTCTTCAGCATATTATTGTTGGACTTGAAGTAATACATGATGTAAAATATGCATAATAAGGGTCAAACCCTTCCCAAATATCATGATTTTTTTAGATTCTATCAAAGTCCTCAAGTCGTCTGCACAAATTGATTTACATTTGAGAATTTAAACCCATTGAAAAGTGTATATACCTTTCCACATCGCCCCATTGAATGAATGAATATTTGAAAAAAATATTCAGAATTTGAAATTAATCAATCTAATAATAAATATTACTGAACATACTAAATTTCATAATTCATATACATATTATATAATAATATCATGCAAGGTAGTAAATTTCGTCTTTATTTATCTGCATTGATATATAATATTTGAGAACGACGACGATACGCTATAGTTATAGATTCGGAAAGATTATGAATGAAACCCCCCCACGCAAGCTAAAACCGAATGAAATATCGATTCGATAAACAAGTACCCGGAATGGCTAGAATTTCGCGCCTCAAAAATCGTAATATCTGATTGGTCCGTAGAGACTAGAGGGTCGTCCACCTGATTTTGACACTTCGCACACAAACGTGACATACATACTACATACATACATCCATACATACAATATCCCGACAATGGTGTGAAACTAGCATTTTGTAACAATATATTGCCGGTATTATCTCATATTAATTCGGTGAGTTATTTATTTCTTTAATTTCTCCAAACAACAATTCACAGATCTCAATCAATCCATAGTAACTCTAATTCTTCGTATATATCCTTAGAATCGTCTTTATTTCACATCAATAAAATGGACAACACAGTAACTGCCGAATGTCTCACCTTGGATTTTGGCCCATTTGAAACTGTTCACCGATGGCAACAAATGCCAGAATGTGATGAATTCGTTGGAGCCAGGTTAAACCTTAATTAATCTATCAATATCATTTCATATGTATATTATAGGTTATGTCTATCTAAAATCATTACTTTCTTACTACTAGCTCAATGATTTTTTTCAACATCGCGTTACTAATGACATAAGGTCGTAAACGCCAAAAAAAAAAAAATTTCGTTATTTTTGGTGGCAAAATCTTTTTCATGCCATATAACATCGTTTGGGCATATCCGCGAAAAAAATAATTTTTTGGCGCTTACGACCTTATGGCATTAATGACGCGACATCTAAAGACATTTGGTTCAAAATTTTTTTTTCTTCATCATTTCTATAAAATTGAATAATTTTTTATCAATTTTAATGTCTCTGTTTTTTTTTTTCTCACAGACGAAGTAAGCATACTGTAGTTGCTTTCAAAGATGCTATTTACGTATTTGGTGGAGATAATGGAAAAACTATGCTCAATGATTTGCTAAGATTTGATGTCAAAGAAAAGTCTTGGGGTAGAGCATTTGCCACTGGTATACCACCGGCTCCAAGATATCATCACTCTGCCGTTGTTCACGATGTATCGATGTTTGTTTTTGGAGGATACACAGGAGATATTCATTCAAATTCTAATTTGACTAACAAAAATGATTTGTTTGAGTATAAATTCAAAACTGGCCAATGGACCGAGTGGAGGTTTATTGGAAAGTGAGTCGCTCACTCCCATTTCCACTGAACTCTATCAGAGTATCTTCTCACAACTCTTGACTAAATCTATTTTTCACTTGTATAGAACGCCTGTACCCAGATCAGCCCATGGCGCTGCTGTATATGATAATAAGCTTTGGATATTTGCTGGATACGATGGAAATGCTAGATTGAATGATATGTGGACAATATCACTGCTAGTGAGTCGGTTTCAATATAAAATAAAGGATACACATCCTTGTTTGACTAAATCTAATATATAAGTATAATGAAATTTCATTTCTAGCCAGGGGATATGCGAGTTTGGGAAGAGATAGCCCAATCTGGAGATTGCCCACCAACTTGTTGTAACTTTCCTGTAGCTGTGGCCAGAGAGTCTATGTTCGTTTTCAGTGGCCAAAGCGGAGCCAAAATAACAAATAGCCTGTTTCAGTTTCACTTCAAAGAAAAACGGTTTGTAGAACTCGTCTATTCCCAAAAAAAAAAATGCTTGTTGTTACCCTCGACTAATATTTTACCTCACGTTTTATAGATGGACTCGAATCTCTACTGAACATATATTGCGAGGTGCTCCACCTCCTCCGGCACGTCGTTACGGTCATACAATGGTCAGTTTTGATCGTCATCTTTACGTATTTGGTGGAACAGCCGATTCCACGCTTCCAAATGACTTGCACTGTTACGATCTGGACACGCAGACTTGGAGTGTAATTCTATCGTCTGTTGATAGCCAAGTACCATCTGGTAGATTATTTCACGCCGCAGCTGTGATTGGCGAAGCTATGTTCATATTCGGCGGAACTGTAGACAATAACGTCAGATCCGGAGAGATGTACAGATTCCAGTTTTCGTCTTATCCAAAATGTACATTGCACGACGATTTTGGAAAATTACTAAGCAGCCAGCAGTTTTGCGACGTTGAATTTATCGTCGGAGAAAGCGAGGAGAAAATACCGGCACACATTGCTATGGTAGCTGCTAGATCCCAATGGCTAAGAGCTAGAATAAAACAAGCCCAAGATCAGAGAGAAAAGAATATCGAAAAGATTGTCAGTAGTACGGAAGTAACGCTCAAAGATTTACCACTGCTTGAAGTTAAGCTGAAAGATGCGGTTCCCGAAGCTTTTGAAATGGTGCTGAACTACATATACACCGATCGCATAGATCCTACAAAGAAAATCGAAGATCCATTAAGCAACAGAATCGTACTTTTAATGATGGATGTTTACAGATTGGCAGTTCAATTTCATATGAAAAGATTGGAACAGCTTTGCGTTCAGTATCTTGAAGCAACAATAAGTCACGCAAACGTACTCGAGGCTCTTCACAACGCTGCGCTACTGAAATTATACTTCATTAAAGAATTTTGCTTGAGTTTTGTTGTCAAGGATAGTAATTACAATCAAATAGTAATGAGCCAAGAGTTTGAAACTCTTGATCAACCATTAATGGTAGAGATAATAAGAAGGAGACAAATGCCGCAGACTAAAAATTTCCTCAAATCGTATGAGTCTACAGGTAGTTCAATTAATTTTACAACGAGACTAGAAAAAAAAATTCATTTAGTACCTTTACGTAACAGTTTGATCTTTTCTGAATAGAGTTTGCACATATCCACGTACTGGGAACAACTTTGGAACAGGATATGGAGGTTTTTTTGAAAAGTGCCAGCAGCGAATTCTGTGATATTACTCTGATGCTGCATGGCACACCTATACCTGCGCACAAAGCTATACTCGCAGCAAGATGTAGTTATTTTGAAGCGATGTTCAGGTCATTTATGCCCGAAGATAATATCGTCAATGTGAGTATTGCAACGATCGGAACCTTGCATTGTTTACAATTGAATTAAACAAATTTCAGATCCAAATAGGCGAGATGATACCCTCGAAAGAATCATTCGATTCTTTGCTCAGGTACATATATTACGCCGACGTATCAATGCCTCCCGAAGATTCTCTCTATCTATTTACAGCGCCAGTATTTTATGGCTTTACAAATAACAGATTACAAGCATTTTGCAAACAAAATCTTGAGATGAATGTTACGTTTGAAAATGTTATACAAATTCTTGAAGCCGCGGATAGAATGCAGGCAATCGATATGAAGAAATATGCGCTTAATCTTATCGTGCATCATTTTAGCAAGGTATAACATATCTAATATCTAATAAGAAAAAAAAAGTCTGCCATAAATTATTTCACATAAATCTAATATCCTATAATTAAATGTTTCAATTTCTAGGTGGCTCGTTTACCAAAATTAAAACAGTTAAGTCGTGAACTTTTACTGGATATCTTAGAGGCATTGGCGGATGAAAAAAGTGAAGCACGAATGTGTCAGGACATGTCCAGTGCCAGTCTTTCCAGCGACTGCTGACAGACCTCCAATCAAGTATGGCGCGTTCCAATGCCTTCAAGCTTTCAGGTATATCTGATAGCTAATCGGATAAGAAGATGTTCAAAAATGATATAAATTTTTTTCCAATATTGTCGATATAATATTAAGTGCATACTATATAACACTGAAATCTGTGTCGGAAAATAGTAATATATGAAAATGATAGAGAAATGTTTTTATTTTTCCAGGAGCTGTTCCGTGTGAATTTTATATTGATAACACGGATGATATTGTTCATTGGGAATTATTATTTTGATTCAAAGATGTGCCCACAATATAGACAAGGATATAGACGATGTAATCATAAGAAGAAGCGATATCATCGATTTAAAATTCACTGACAGTTAGCATGACTTGTGTTAAGACTGCTGGTATGTCTTAAAAAAAAAGGATGACACTGGCAGCTTCGAGTTTTGAACTTACCTATATATATATAGAATTTTTTTTTTTTTTTAAATCACCTGATAGCTTAGCATAGTTTAATCAAAGAAAAAGTATAATAGCGAGTTTATATAGTATAGCAGATAGTTTTTGCCACTGACTATAATATGAACAGTCCAAGTTATTTCAAATGTTATTTACATACTTGGCATTAAATTAATCATAATATGCTCAAATGAAATGTAACTCTTTGGGCAGCTTACGAATGAAGCAAAAGATAAATAGAGAAAAAAAAAGAAGTAGAAAACTTGAATCTGATATTACAAGTAATGATTAAGATCGTACTGTGTACCTAAGTGCATTTGAATAATGAAATAATGATTTCTATACTGTAAAAGGCTTACGGTGCAATATATTATTGACGACAAAAGTTCGTTCTACATAAATTAGTCAGGTATCACTAAATAATGCATTATAATCAGTTACTAGAACGTCTGAATGATAATATAAAACATTCCGCTATGATGATAATTGGACAGTGTTTTCGATTTTTAAATCTGATTTAAATAGTGGTCAGAATATAATTAACAAAAGCCATAATAAACACTTTCCAAAAACTTGATCTCTGGATCATAAAATGCTTGAGGATATACACCTTTCAATGGGCTTAAATTCTCAAATGTAAATCAATTTGTGCAGAAGACTTGAGGACTCTGATAGAATCCATAAAAATCACGATGTTTGGGAAGGGTTTGACCCTTATTATGCATATTTTACATCATGTATTACTTCAAGTCCAACAGTAATATGCTGAAGACAGAAAAATACAAAATCACTCGGTACCCGCAAAGAATAAAATCTAACGTTGGACCGATCTTCGCATTTTTGGTCTTTAATCGTTCCGAAGAGATGTCTCTATCAGATAAGCATAGGACTTTTTGATATCGCAAGAATTACTGAAGTGGTTTAATTTTCTAGAATTTTTTTTCTAGAATTTGGATAAAAAATTGGCCTTGTTCCCATTATCTCAATCAAAAATTGCTTCATCGAAAAGTTCTATGCTCATCCGATAAAAGCATCTCTTCTAAACAATTGGAGTCCAAAGCTTCCAAGATCGGTCTAACGGTTGATTTTATTCTCTGCAGCAAGTGAGTGATTTTGTATTTTTCTGTCTTTAGCATATCAACGTTGGACTGGGAGTAATACATGATGTAAAATATGCATGATGAGGGTAAAACCTTGCCCAAACACCATGTTTTTTTTTGGATTCTATCAGAGTCCTCAAGGTCTCTGCAGGAATTAATTTCTATTTAAGATTTTCAACCCATTTGAAGGTATATATGTATATCCCCTTAATCAGTGATAAATATTGGTAATTAATTGGTCAGTTAATTATACTAAGTAAAGATATGTGAATGAGAGATACACAGATCTGTTATTTTCTTCATTCATACAATTGATACAATGGCATGAATAGGTTTATCGATAAGGCACTTTGAAGTAGGAAGTATTTAATCAGAAAATGTGATTTTGTTCCTCGAAGAAATCGAAGGAACAGTTTGATTGATAATTCTGTAAACCACCCTCATATTCTGCAAAATGAATAGTTTGAATTTGTCTATAGAATTTGTAATTAGTTTTCTAATTTATACAGCTGGTGTTAAAATTGTAATTGCCAGTGAAAAAAAAAAAAAAAAAAAATTACGTATGACTGTTGATAGAATAGAACAAAGATATAAGAATCTTTATATGTGCCAAAAAAAAAAAGAAAAAAAAAAAAAAATATGTCCAATCAAAGGCGATCCATAATTTATTTGAAACTAAAAGCACCATTTAAATAAATTAAAAAGTATTATATGTCTACTGATATATTTATTCTAATTTTAATTTAGAGCTTGATTTCAATAGTTGAAAGATTAGAATTTAATTTAGCACAGCATTTCATATTAGGTATAATAAAATGATAAATTAATAATAATAATAATAATAATATATTATAAATCTTGTTATATTGTATACTCATGTGGTAATGCCACAAAACTTGTTCGATATCATAGATCCTTCAGGATATATACTAATATATAAGAGTTATTGTATACTGTTAGTTCATTGATAATTATACCTAGAAGAAAATATACAATTATAAATAGAAAATTTTCAACGAATTACCATTTATTGAATCGCTCAAATTCCTAGATGATTATTCAAATCTGATTATAAATATTATTTGGGGTATTTTCTCAAACTAGAACTATAAATACATAATTTCAATGATTATTCATGGGTTTTTTTTTTTTTTTTTTTAAATCTTTTTTTTGAAGAATCGACTTTATTAATTAAAATATACAGTTTAAAAACGTAATGTAATCACACTTTTGTTCACATTTTTTTTTTTTTTTAATAAACGATAAGCCTATCTCTTTATAATAATTCTATTGTTCAGCTACAGTAAAATTACATTCTTACAAAATACTTATATATTTCAAGTCACCACCTATTTTTATAATTAGGTATCTTTTTATACATATAAGTATATATAGCAATCATTATAAATCACAATTTATAAGCTGTAAAACTTAGATCCTCTGTATCCAGCTGGTAACTATGATATAGGCACGATTTTTTATTTTTTATTTTTTATTTTTTTCATTTTTTATCTTTATTTCTTATTTTCATTGTGATTGAAATTCTGTTTTATACACAACGTATATGTATATACTTTTCTTATATATACCAAGGTTTAAAATTTTTTTTTTTTTTTTTTTTTTTTTCTTATTCTTTTTTTCCACTTAGTTTAATTATTATCTATTAACAATGACTTATACAGCAGACACATACATCTTATTGCGCTGTAAATATTTTTACCAAATATTACATAGTTAATATTATATAAAAATTTCTTTTATTTTTATTTCATGTATCACCGAACATCTACAGATGTGTAATTTTTGTGTAAATAATAGCGTCACTAATATGTATAACGAATGACAAAGAGTGATGTAAATCAGAGTTATTAGTATAAACCACCTATTAATGTTTTTGCAAAGTAAATCTGTGTTGATTTTTTTTTTTTTTCTTCTACAATTCTCATTAAACAAATTTTTCTGAATCATAATTTGGTAATCGTTTTCACTAATATTGGTCAATTAAGTCATCGGGGAGAGACAGTTTCATAAATCTATAAATTTGAATTTAGGGAATATACTGTATGGTCTAATTAAAATTTTAGGAACTCAAGTTTGCGGATTAGAAAGTAAAGCAAAGATTTTTTTTATTTTTATGGATAATTTTTATAAATTAATTTAGGCAATGAATGACTAAGAGACTTTCATAGTTCATAAATATCATTAACATGTAGACTAACTACAGGACGACTAGCTAAATTCACGATTTTAAATACACATTAAAAAAAAAAAAAAAAAGCTATTTTTCTCAAAGTTTTGAAATATTGGAATGTTATAAAAAATGAAAGTTTTATCTTTGATATCGCATACAAAAAGGATCAGTTTAGTAAATGATAATATTAATTAAAATCGTCAATAGTTTTGATAATGAAAATTGTAATGACAATTTAATAATATCTGAAAATAAAGAAGCACAACAGATGTATGCGTGCTATTTGACAAAAGACAATCATTATATCATTCTCTCATAAATATAGATCTTTCAACAACACTCTGTAATAATATAATTGTACATATTACTCACTAATATTGGTCACAAAGCTCCTACTAAATTTTTTTTTTTCTCACTACCATTAGCGAAGGCAAATTAGTGAATGTACAAAAAGAAAAAAAAAAAAAAAAAAAAAAATTTAGTAGCATGTATTTATCGCATAGTCTGTAACAAATCAACCGAAAATGTACAAAAATAAGACTACAAAAGATTAAGGAAAAACAAAAACAAAAAAAAAAAAAAAAAAAAAACAATTTCTATGAGTAACATAGAATGAAGCTATGAACCGAATGATTATTGGTTGGTAGTGATCAGATCAGAAATGAAGCGAAACATCTAACACACAAAATCCTTGCTTTTTCTCAACCGAAAATACCAGGTGATCCAAGACCGTTGATCAATGCGGGAAAATAAAATTTTTATCCTGGTAAATTATATACCAGGGAAAAGGTTCTTATTATTATATCACGCTATTCATTACTTTGAAATTGAATTTTGGTCAAGCTTTGATCAAAAGTATCCAAGCTTTTTGCGAGATAAACTCACAATAGTGAATAAAGTAGAACAGTAACTGAGGCATAGATGCATTATATACAGTTCTACTCTACACTCATATCTCAAGTAACAAAATTTTGTTGAATGAAATTTGATCAGCGGTCTTTCCGATCACCCGGGTGCCACATCTTTATAATATAATATAGTTTATAAATTTGATAATCATGCAACGTTTAAAGTAACGTTTTGATTATATCGTAAGAAAATGATTGAAAGTTAAATATACAAGAAATAGTCGAGTGAAATTTATCTTTCCAATCATTTTTATCTGAAAATTTTATAAAAAAAAAATTTTTGTCAGAGATGGAAGTGAGAAAAACCAAAAAAATGAAGTGTTATTTTGAGAACGTTTTGGAGCAATTCAGTCAGAAAAAAAAAAAAAAAAAAAAAACTAAAAGAAAAGAAAAGAAACGAAAAATACATAAGTAAAATGATAAATGTTTCAAAATAATAGAATAGAATAGAATGAAAAAATGTGCCGATATCCTGACTCTGTGCGGGTACAAGATAAAACCATTACAATTGAGACGTGTGTTTGCAGAGTACACTAATAAAAAAAAAATAATCAAGATACAACTAGAGAGAAAGAGAGAAAAAAAAAAAGAAAAAGGAAGAAAGTAGAAATTTTCAATAAAAACTGATTATTACAGGATCAAAAGTAGGTAGAGTATACATGCAACTGGAAAATTTGTTAGTTAATATAAATAATATCAGGGCAAGATTTAACCACCCTTTTATATTTCAATATAAGATGTTAGTGTTTGCGCTGTTAGAAAATCGCTTGTTTAATTAAACAAGGTATAAATATTGAAAGATTATTATCGGATGGATAAACCGGCCTTGATTAAATTTTTTTCTTCATTTAAACTTGTGTTAAACCGTATGCTACCTCTTCTACTTGCTTAGTCGTTTTATTCTAGAACGTGTAGATAGCGATCTGGCGCTAGGATTGTATGGAGATTTAACCCGTTTAGCTATAGCCGACCCACTAGGAGTCCCTTGGGACCCGGAGGAGGATGATGGTTGCTTTAATTTACTGGGTAACGAAAGCCTGTTTGCTTTAACAATCCCATATTGACTGGCCATTTGAGGTGGTACCGTATGACCCATAATGTCAACATTTCTAGATCGTAAAGTCTTTATGGGAGTAGCTGCAATGGTATCTGACCGTAGCCATCTCTGCGGTGGTAAATCGGTCGAACTTGTTATATTCACTCTTTCTCTTGGAACGGAGAAACTGCCTCTTAACTGTTGTCGATTACCACCGTTTATCGACGGTCTTCTAATGGTCTTAACAGGTGTAGCCTTTTTCTCCAGACTTCTTCTTTGGTTGCTTCTTGTGTTTTCAGGTCCTTCACCAACTTGCCATTTATCTGGCCAAGAGAGTCTGCTATGACCATCTTTACCCTGATTAGCAGGTTCATTTTCATCCGTTGGTAATCTCTGGTCCTCGGATCGTGTCCTTCTTTTTAAACTAGGTCCTGATGTACAGCCTTCGTCGGCTTGTGCCATTGTGCTATGTCTTCTCTTAGTACCAACATTGGTGGTAGTAGTAGTAGTAGTAGCTTTAAATTCGTCGCAAGATCCCTTAAATGCACTTTGTCTAACCATATGGTGTAAATTGTTTGATTCTTCTTTGGTTTTATGCTCCGAAATTCTGCTAGGCTTAGGTATTTGTCTGATAAGATTTTTCAAATTTGGAGTAGTCGTGCTACTATCTTTTGATTTGTGATCAGGTATCCGTCTCGAACGAACAGGCTGATCCAATTTCTCCAATTTAGTCGTCGACACGTGTTCCGGCTTTGCAATTTCTTCAGTATTCACATCCGAAGATACACTCGACGATACTTCGGCAACTTGTATACTCTCTCTGCTGCGAAGTTCTCGCTGAGGACTCGCGTGACGTTGCGGACATTTAATCAACGGTTTAGAAATAGCTTGCGATTGGCTTTTAGAATTAGCGCTATGTGGTTCTACCAAAGGTTTTACAACCGCGGGTCTTTCTCTGTGAAGAATATTCGCCACTTCTGTAATCTTTCCCAAAGCATCCAAAATATTATCTGATGAATCCGGTTGTTTAGAGTCATTTTCACTCTCAACATTTTTTACGAATATTGGTATAACCGGTATAATCGGTGTAAGTGGTTTTGCAGGATAAAAATTGGGATGAGGTTGAAGTTTAGACAAGTAATCTGGCTCTGGTTCAATTTCTTCCGAAGTACTTGGAACTGGGGAAAGAATAACACGGCGAGGAGTTCCTTTAGGCGATGCCACGCGATCTTTTTCTTTACAACTTTTCTGTCCCAACAAAACCTGTGGATGAAATATTAAATTAATTATCATTGATGATCATTTGCATTTGGAATCTCTATTCTATCTTTCAACAATGTATAATGAAACCTTACCTCAGTTCGTGAGGGTCCGGGTGGGTCCAGCATTAGTGTAACGACACTGGTGTTGTCGGCTCTGAGTCTGGTCGACGACCACCTTTCCAAGGCTCTATCGACAAGACTTTTAGACGGATTGATCCACATCTGTACATGCGCATGCTGTAAAGGTAGATTATATTAGTTGAATAGTAACGCGAAGATATATAATTAATGGAGAGTGATTGAAGTTTCGTTTATATAAATATCGACGTACTCCACTTCCAGTTTGCTGGGAAGCAATGAGGTGTTTTTCATTGTGTCTTTCAGCGGCTTGAACTATAGACACAGCTCCTTGCGGTGTCAACATATTCCACAATCCATCGGTACCGAATATCAGACATCGATGAGACTTGACATCGACTGCAACAACGGCAACGTCCGGCTCAGGAGAAACGACAAATTTGTCCAGTTCAGAGTTGTAACTCCAAAGGTCACCTGCAAAGGTCACATTGCACCGTGGGCATAAATATTAAGGGGGTATTTACACATTTCAATGGGTTTAAATTCTCGAATGTAAATCAATTTGTGCAGACGACTTGAGGTCTCTGATAGAATCCAAAAAAATCATGATGTTTGGGAAGGGTTTTGACCCATATTATGCATATTTTACATCATGTCTTACTTCAAGTCCAACAGTAATATGCTGAAGACAGAAAATAACAAAATCACTCGTTTCCCGCAAAGAATAAAATCTAACGTTGGACCGATCTTCGCATTTTTGGTCTTCAATCGTTCCAAAAAGATGCCTCTATCAGATGAGCATAGGACTTTTTGATATCGCAAGAATTACTGAAGTGGTGTAATTTTTTAGAATTTTTTTTAGAATTTTGGGAAAAAAAATTGGCTTTGTTCTCATTATCTCAATCAAAAATTGGTTCATCGAAAAGTTCTATGCTCATCCGATAGAAGCATCTCTTCTGAACAATTGAAGTCCAAAACTTCCAAGATCAGTTCAACGTTTGATTTTATTCTTTGCAGCAAGCGAGTGATTTTGTATTTTTCTGTTTTCAGCATATCACCGTTGGAGTGGAAGGTAATACATGATGTGAAATATGCATGATGAGGGTCACCTTCCCCAAACACCATGTTTTTTTTTGGATTCTATCAGAATTCTCAAATTCTCTGCAAAAATTCATTTCTGTTTCAGATTTTCAACCCACTTGAAGGTGTATATGCCGTAATTTTGCTTTAATCTCTATCTGCTTACCCAACGACCTAGCAACAGCGAGAAAAGGTATCTCGTCTATATGAGTTGATCTTCTAACCGGACCCTTATGTCCAATTCTCGGTCTATTCCAAACAACTCTAGGCACGCCAGACTTGCTGACTACTTTACCACCACAGGCTTGAATTCTAATCATTTCCGGTGTACTTTCAGGCTTGTGATCTTTAGTCAAAGCTCTAGCCTTCCAATGCGGTTCTCCTTCCTCTTGGTAGCCAAGAATAATACCAGAGTCTCCGACATGACCAATGTAAATTTTTCCTTTACGGATGAAAGCAACACTTGCCGTTGTACCTGCGGTACTAGGCAGACCAGATGCTGTTCTTGGCCAATTATCTACAGAAAATAAATTATATACTATATTCATTGAAATTCTATGAAACTTGTCAAAAATTGTATAAAAAATCGTCATTTCTGATTTTTTGTGTTTTTTTTTTTTTTTTTTTTTTTCAAGTTGACTGAATAAAAAGGGACTATGATAGTAAATATCCGTTATTTATTCGGTCGAGTTATGCGATTGAATATAAAATTAAATCCTTACATCGACGTAGGGCATCTTTTGTTATGGAAACTGAAATTTTTTTTTTTTTTTTTTTTAATTTTTTTTTCCAATTTTAGAATATTATTTGAATTCTTATACCGGATATGGTTAAGTTATGGTGAAACTGAGGAATTGAATTGAATTGAATTGAATTGAGGTTACCTACGGGGTTACATAACCTAAATCTCATTCCGATCTATGGCGCGGAGGTAGAGAGGCGAGGGGAAAAGTAAGAGTCGTGGTGGGGGAAGATTGGGAATAGCGCGGGATGGTATCTTGACGACTTACCGAGCTGTCGCCACATAGCCTGATGGGTGTTACTGTATCCGTCTTGAATAGCTCTTAAAACATCCTCGTCTTTATCAGACCAGAAATTTTTCTGTTTAACAATAGTGTCCATTAAATTTTCCTTAGCGTACGTGGCTGCTTCGCCGCCGCCATGCCCATCAAATATACCAAAAAACGCATATTCTAGGTCTTTGTCGTCGGCTGTTTGCTGGTATGCCACGCTAAACATATCCTCCATGTATTTTCGGCCTCCCTGATTACAGTGACCAGTTACGCGAAGGTTAACTCCTATACTTAACGGCATTTTCACTATATCGTTAGTTCAAATACAGGTAAATTTAGCACAGTTAACGACCACAAACAACACATCGGGGAACCCAGAACCCAACAATTCACACACTCCTTACGCCTCCGCCTTCTTTTCATAGACTACTGTACACTCAGTACCCCACAGACTCACACTCACGGCTCTGTCCTCTTTAGTTCACTTCAATCGTAGAGGGGGCAGGGGCGCTCTCTTCCCCACTACCACAACGCCTTTATATTACCTCGACCGTTCTGCGAACACGGTGCATGCTGGGACCTGTCTGGTTAACGCGATGTTGCCAAGCTCAGACTTGTTCGTCCGTGAATCATACGAATTATGTACATACTACTATCTTTCAATAACATTTTGTTAGATGGGTTCAAATACCGGGTTCATCTCTAATTCCACGCTATTCAACTTTTTTTTTTTTTTTTGTTTAGACTTACATTAACATATTATCTACTAATCTTGTATGAAAATATTTATTATTATTGGAAAATAAAATGATTTTCTTCTATCTCTTTGAATATGTTGATAAATTGTAATTTTTTTTTGTTATATTATAAGTTGAATGTGAAAATTATCTAGCTATTTCGCAGAAAATAATTGATATACCTATAGAATATTGCGATGATATTTTATCTTCATGAGATAAATATGAATTCGACTCAGCTGAAGTCGAATAATATTATATATTGGCGCGAAAATGATTAAACTGAAAGAAAAGTATATCTATACTATATGAAATTGTATGAAAATAAAGGATGTGTATATTTTATTCGATCTAATTGAGGAATTACATCGTCGTGTAATTTCTTAGTTAATCTCTACATCAGAAATATAAAAATTTGATAAATTGATCTGTAAGAATCACTCGAGATAATTTTCTTTATTTCGAGAAAGAGTATAATAGGAAAGAAAGACTGAACGTCAAGTACTACAGCTGTGTATTATTCGGAATCATAATACCATATGTATATTATTCAAATTTATAATGGTATAAATGTGGCAACAATGTAATGTCATTTGAAATATCACGTCGATCTTGTAGCTTTCACGATAAATTAATAAAATAAGATATTTATCTGAATAATAATTGATCTGAAATGATATAGCGAAAAAAATATTAATTACGAGCTGTTATAAGTATATAATCAATAAATTATAATAAAGCGAAAGGCTGCTGCTAAACTTCTACATTACGTCAGCTACAAAAAGATGGCGCCAGGCGCTGGCAGAGCAGTGGAAAATTTTCTCGACCGCGAGCGCGACTAGCGCGACTAAACACTACTGACGAGGTCAAATTAGTCACTAAATAATCATTTTTCAAAACATTATTTGATTTTATATATAAAACAAATGAATTTTCACGTTTATAATAACTATAATCACATCGATGATCATAATTTGTTAAAAACATTAAGGCCTGATCCACAATTAGACGCAGACGCCACGCGCATACAACACATGCTTAGCACCGATCTATGAATATTCTTTCTATGTGTAGCATCGCGGGACTCCGGATGTAATAATGAATATAACTTGTATTGTCACTCATAGCGTTGACTGAATATTCTTAAAGACGGTTCCCCTTATGGGACTTTGTGAGCCGGCAAAGTGGGCTCAAAGTGGGCTTGGGGATTGAAAAGTGCCCGAAGTTACCGACTGAAATAGCATTGCAGTATATCTATAGTGTACGAATATATAGATATACTGCAATGTTAATTCGGTCGGTAACTTCGGGCACTCTTCAATCCCCAAGCCCACTTCAAGCCCACTTGGTCGGCTCACGGAATAACCCAGGGTGAGCTGTCTTTAGAATACTCAGTCAACGCTCATAGAGATATTACGTTAATGTAATCGCAAATAAGAAGCAGATATCATTACAAAAACATTTCTATGATTATATTGCTGTAATTTTTGCATAGTAAAACGCACATGTCGATATACATAGTACGAAGAAAATTTCTTTCGACCTTTGTAAAATTAATTTTTTTTTTTTCAAATTCATGATCATCAAAGCAATGGTTACAAAATCAGCCGTTGTACTGCGCATAGTTTCGCTCTTTTTCGTATACATACAGCTACCTTGATTGGTGTACTCACCCGCGGGCGAATACAGTGTATTTTATACAGCGCGTCGTTTTTTTTTAAATCTTCAACTTGATTTACCGCTATCATTGCCGCTATCCCATCAGTTGCGTGGAATTATAATTTATTAGCGTTATGTTATGTTACACCCGCTTATACACGCATTGTAAATTATAGATACATTTTAGAAAAACCATTGCATTCATTGGTCTGTAATATTCATTCGGTTCAAGTTGTGCATAGACACTGGCAAAATCGAAATTAGCTGTAGGTAAATAAAACTGAGGTGTCGTATACGTTGGTATCATGAAAAGCGAATAGTGACTATACGTATACATATATGAAGCCCTTGGAAATTTATAAAACAAATTTCCAAAAATTATGTGGCCCATGAGGGGATCGAACCCGCGACCTTCGCGTTATTAGCACGACGCTCTAACCAACTGAGCTAATGGGCCGATGAAAAGCACGACAGATTGCATGGATTAAAGCGCTATTTAATTATGCCTTCGTCGACGAAGTGAATTTCCTAAAGTCCGCGTATTTATCATAAGTGCAGGTATCACTATATCTAGAATATAAAAGGGTATTAGATTCTGACCGTGCTTTTCGTCAGGATCTCACTGTACACTAACAATCGCATACGCCTGTGCGAATGATCACATGGTAAGCATGCTAGTGTTTCGGCTAATCAACCAACAGGCGCCTTAAGTACGACAGACTATGTTTTGAACCCAGTGTGTTTTCTAGCGTCGAATGTAGGTGAAAAAAAGGCATGAGGTAGGGTGTGGAAAAGTAAGACTCATGCAGAATTCTCGTTTATTTAATATACGCAAAGATTAATTCCTGGAGCAACGAAGAGAATAGATTGTTGGTTGCTGGCAGGGTGCAAGTTATAATTTATCACGACTGTCAAAGTAAGACATGCAAAAAAATTGGCCCATGAGGGGATCGAACCCGCGACCTTCGCGTTATTAGCACGACGCTCTAACCAACTGAGCTAATGGGCCGATGATGTCGAGGGAAACAATAGTCAATTCTAACCGTTCCTGAATGAATCTAGTCAAAAATCGCGTCTTTTCCATAATTACAATATCTTTGATCACAGATCTGGTCAAATGTTACAAAAAAATGACCACATATTTCGTAGTTTCGAATAGTTTACATGGGTAAATTGATTTGTGTTACAACAAAGATGATATTATACGCTTTCGGGTGTGAAATCAAATCTTCCGTATCGTCGGAACATCGGTAACAAAACTTCCCTTTACCGTTCGAAGTTCGAACGTATGGGTGCACGGTACAGAAATATTCACGGAAGCGCAACATAGAAAAATGAAAACGCCTGCATATAGGCTACTCAAACATCAAACGATTAAGTTTTATTAACATTAACAAAAACCGATCGTTTGATTGTCGTATCAGTTCCCTATGTTGCGTTTTCACGAATACTCTATATCTGGTGTCTATACCCAACTCATCTCTATATCTGAAATAATATAGATATCTACACTAGCTCAGTAAGATTATTCAAACCCTAGCCTAGGTACATGCTATTGAAATAAATTCATACACAATTATCACAGTTCATTTTATATCTTTACTTTTAGTTAAAATAATGTCCAAGACAAGGATAAATAGATCCTTAAAATGAATTTTGTCAAGTGGTAATTCTAAGGGATGACTTATACAAGAGCAGAGTGGCGCAGTGGAAGCGTGCTGGGCCCATAACCCAGAGGTCCGTGGATCGAAACCACGCTCTGCTAGCTGAATTTTTTGCATGAAATACAATGTACGGTGTCCTATGATTTGTGATCATAAAGTTTGCTTCCAGCTCGTTTCGATGCGATTGTCATTTGTGCAGTTTTCGCATGGATATCCTGATTTCTCATTTCTCTTTTTTTTCAAGTGGAAAATCGTGTCTAATGGTTTTAACACTAGTCCAGTCGAATTAGTTTAAAAAGTGCCTGAAAATGGGAAATGGACATATAGGCTTATTTTTTTTTTTTTTTTTTTTTTAAATTGAGGCGTTTTGCGATACATTTTCATGAATATCTCCGTTTCCACGTGAATTTCGAGGAAAATGATGGGCATCTTTTTTGATCGGGATAAAATTTCCCACAAAATGAGACTGGTTGGATGGTCGAAACTTCAAAATTCAATCTACAGCGAGCATGAATTTGGAAAAATTAGGCTGTTTTTTCTATGTTTTGTATAATGACTTCAAAACTTGTTAGATAATATCAATAATCCTGAGAATGAATATTCGTGTGAATATAAAAAAGTGTGCGAAACACGGTCATGGCTGATCCAACAGTTTTCGAGGTAATAATTTTTGAAAAATTTTCAGCGCCTTTTAACCGGTTTACTGGTGGACCCGAAATCACCGTTTTGTGCCAAAACTGGCGAAACGAAATAATTTCGTATTCAACATGAAGCCCAAAAAACTTAGGAACATCAAGTTTGATGCAAATCCGTTCAAAACTGACACAGACATCTACGTTGCACATATATGTGCCATTACCAGTTGCGGCACTTTTTCTTTTTGCACATATATGTGCCCTTACCAGTGAACCGGTTAATCGCAAATCTGGCCATGGAAAAACAAAACAAAATTTTGTCATCAAGTGAAAATTTTTGTGCACATAGAAACCATAGAACTTATATTACTGGAAGGGGGATGAAGCTGTTGGGCTGACGCCAATATGTTGAGACAGAGATATATCTCTTTCTCCTTTCGCAACGTCCGTCTTCCCTAATTGTAGCCATTCCTAACCTATAACGTTAACCACGAGCAACCATTGTCAGATCGTTTGCTTTGATGATAATTTTTAATAGCATAGAAATTCATAACCATTGTCAGTAAATGTATAACGAAACTACTTCTGTGATACATAAT
This sequence comes from Tenthredo mesomela, assembly GCA_943736025.1. NCBI lineage: Eukaryota > Metazoa > Arthropoda > Insecta > Hymenoptera > Tenthredinidae > Tenthredo > Tenthredo mesomela. The sequence goes on along the minus strand of OX031015.1, from coordinate 30,953,718 downwards.
AGATTACAACTTTACGCTAACACTAACCTATCAATCTATTCCACTTCCAGTAATATAAGTTCTATGTTCTTCTTCTTCTTCTTTTTTTTGACTTATCGCCCTTTCGGGCATGTAGTCAAGTTCTATGTTCTAATGTTTCGCCGCACGCGTTTTACCCATAGAGATCGTCTACATGCCCGCAAAGGCGATAAGACATTCTTCTATCCTTTTACGACTTATCGCCCTGGGATGGGCATGTAGTCGGAAGGCGATAAGACATTAAAGACATTAAAGGATAAATAAATAATAATTGCCCATAGAGATATTACTATAGAGGAGGTCAGGCGGCGTAGTGCGAATAGAAAGAAAGAAAACCGATTCAGTAAGCTTCGTCGTCTTTTGACGCATGCGCACTGAGTCTTTATAGCTGAACGCACCTAACCAGGGGTAGTCATTCATGCGCATGCGTCAAAGACAAGGAAGTTATTACTGAATTGGTTTTCTGTCTCTTTTTATTCGAACTAACGCTTCCACTTACACGCGGCCCTATATCTCACCTCCTCTATAGTAATATCTATATAGTTTTGCCGCGCGGCAACACTTGTATGGGGGAGAGCCCGGTTGGGTATACAGCCCGGCTAGCTCAGTCGGTAGAGCATGAGACTCTTAATCTCAGGGTCGTGGGTTCGAGCCCCACGTTGGGCGATTTATTTTTGTATTTTTTAAATTTTTGCGAAAAAGCTTCGTTAGATCTTATTTTATTTTCTTCTTTATTTTATTATCTCATTTTCATGTCTCGAAATATTCGGCAAAGCTGAAAAATGATTTTGTTGATCCTTTCAAACCGTAACTTATATAATATAAACAATTTTCTTTTACACTTGTAAGATTTTTCGCGCTTGATTAGCTATCAAGTTCCTATTTCACACCGATTGTAACTTGCAAAGTTTCGGTATCATAATTAATGATTCATGGGCGAAATCCAAGTGGCAATTGTACCAATTAACGCTCGACACTGCGCGGTGCAAGATTAACGATGTTTCATGAATCACATTAATTCGCAGTCCGTTCCAGACTTCCAGATGCAGCGAGTAGAATCTGTATGCAAATCTCGATTAAAGATCGTAGAAACGAATTTTCTTACAAAATTATTACCACATCTCTTCAGATTTCTAATTCAATCGTACAGAGGGTGAACTAATTGGTATATATTTATATATTACAGACACTGAATGCAAAAATCTTATATGTCCGTGTGTATATATATATATATATATAAGACCGCAATATCATTCGATCAGATTATTTGTCTGATATTATACACGCATGACGCACGTATAGGTGTATAATTCTACACAATTTTTTCTTACACTTTAATAATTCATGGATGTTATTTGAAACTGTTTTGTCCGAGAGTACACCGCACTTGCCTATAGTGCAGCCAGGATGAAATTATATGATACGGTACAAGGGGCGTTATTTACCTTCACGCTCTACTAGTTCTACTACTGCTACTGTCTTTATATGAACACTTTGCAGCTCTCCAGCAATTCGCTCTTTATATATTTCGACTAAACAGTTCGAGTTAACTGTTCATAGTTGTTAGGGGAATAGCCCGAGGTTATATACTCATTGGACCGAAAGCCTATTCGTCGATACGTTTTCTCTAATATAATATCTTGATTCTCGAGCTTATAACAAACCTATACATAATATAAATGTAAGTTATTCATGGAGAAATATTTCTTTCGAACAATTTGGCGAATTTCAAGATATTCTTATAGCTCCTAATTTTAAGTATATTGAAACAGTTTTTTTTTTCTTTTTTTTTTTTTTTTTTTTTCAAGGACAGTTAGGAATTCAGATAGACAAGAGCATCTATTTATTATATACTGTTTATATAGAAATGATATGTTTCAAATAGGAGAGTATAGGGATGTAGGCTGTACAATAGTTGCAATCTCCATAAGTTCAGAAGTCGCGCGAACATAAGCGCTCATGCAAATTTCACCCTTTCTAATCAGGATTCTCTCTGGCTATAATTCAAGCCGATGTCAAGATAGAATTTTCTCGTGCAGTATAAACGCTCGGCGAGTAAGAAAGAACCTTCGCTCAATTTATCTATAACAAACACTCATGAATCGTCCTCCGGTTATACAAAGGCTACTGGCGTGGAATTGTTAACATTTAAATTCCATGTGGCAATAGCTTAGGTTGCAGCTAATGAATAATCGAGCGAATAATCGGTTCGATAATTCGCAGCAATTGCAGTGACTTTCACGAATATAGCAAATAGCGTTTTTGTTCTTTCTTCAATCTTAGTGAATAATTAGTATAATATTATCTCTTAGATAAGCAGAGTGAAAAGTTTAATTATTAAATCTCAAGGAAATTAAAAATGGAATATTCATAAAGAAATTCCCGTACTTATTGCACAGGATGAGAATTTTCCGGAAAGTTATAAAATATCATGATATCGATATTGATATTCAAATTTTTAATAAGTTTTCGCGCCTTATTTCTGCACTACGATTCATAATGTTTCTTATCATCGAATTAATAGATTATTATCAGCGGACTATTTTTTTTTTTTTACAAAAATTCATAACAGTCGATCTTCTTTACCAACGCGCACGCATCCGCAATAATTTATTATTAATTAATTAATAATTAATTAATAATTAATAATTAATTAATTATTAATTTATTATTAATCATTGACGATAAAAAGGTTAAGATTAGAGAATATCAAGTTTGGAAACTATTTATAAAGGTAAAAAATAGATAAGCTGTATTTTTATTCGGTTCAAAATTTCAACGTTTAGTTTTTTAACATCGATTTTTATTTTCACAAATTCGAATCTAAGATTTTGCAGATTTCGGGCTAGTCAGTGATCCTTTAGTCTAGAACCCCGTCAATCTACATCCATACTTTGTCACGATTAAATAATGGATACATCGATTCTTCAAGGCTTTTCGCGTCCATGCGAAAAATTATCTGAAAATCATGTACCTAAAAAGTCAATCAGAATATCCAACAGAGAAAAATCACATGACGTCATGGCGACTAGATTTATTTCTGCTGGTTAAATTTTTTTGATTTTATATTCGTTAATCGGTTTTAAAATTGTCACACTATTGTAATCATCGAGTTTCAGTCTATTATTTCGAAATAATAGAAATGGTGCCAATCTATTATGTCAGTAAAAAAAAAAAAAAAAAAAAAAAAAAACACAAGTGAAAAGAATCGACGCCGTGAAATTAGCATCTTCGAATAACTCAGATTTGTTGCTAACGAGTTTAAAGGTGGAAGCACACAGGAGTCCATAAGCCATAAGCAGAAAGCATAATCCATAGCGCATGTGCATCACTTCGCTTTTACTGCAGATTTTATATTTATATCTATGGCTATGCATTCTGCTTATGGCTTATGGACTTCTGTGTGTCTCCACCTTTAGGGTTGGTAGTCATATTATCACCTAGTCAATATGGCGTTTTATTTATTTGTCAGCTGTTTAACGGACTGGTGATAACTCGATAAGCAGCATGTATTTGATATTATATAGTCAATTATGATTTACACGCGAGAATCGTTAAGCATTTATAATATCTAGATTAATTGTTACACAGAAAGAAAGGGTAACTTGATTCAAGAAAATTTTGCGGTCCAAAAATGGAGACCGAAATTTTTGATTTGATCCGAGAAAATTTCGGTCTCCATTTTTGGACCGCAAAATTTTCTTGAATCAAGTTACCCTTTCTTTCTGTGTATATATAAGTATATCTTTAATCTCGCTTTACGCGGTTGTAAAATAGGCTAGAAACAACGGAACGTCGAACAGAGTGAGAATAGACGAATGAATGCGCCTCGTTGGCTCCGTGCTTTGAAATTGTTTCAATAAAATACAATAAAATAAAATACCGGGAAAAGTCAAGTGATTTTTTTTTTTTTTTTTCAGGTTATAGTGCCCAAGGTTTAAAGTTCATTGAATTACGTCGCTAAGAAGATCTCTACTAATAATTACAGCCTCAAAGAGGTTAGGCTTTCTTTTTTGTTAGTTCGATCATCGCGATAGTTTATTCCTCGTTAAAATTGTGTTAATAAATAATTCAGTGTGCATTGTAAAAGTATTATAGCCAAGTTGTAGTGAGATTTTTTTATTAATAAACTGGGTTAAAGTCCCCCGATCTAATCATCTAGTCTACAAAATTTATCCGAAAATGGCACTCAATCGTCCCGGTTATCATAATTTAAAGAATTTGGAGCGATCAGAGGAGGAAAAACGATCTGAAAGAAAAATTAAATCATCATCATCATCATCCAGGGTGAGTGAAATTCGAAATTTTGTTGTGTTCTTTTCTATATAGTATTTCAGCGGAGAACTACATGCAGACTGCGATTGATGATGAAGGAACTTTGCTCCTATAGGTGCATCGCTGTGTCTGCTCGTTGAAATTTGAATAGAGCGAAGTATCATATTATAATGAATCTTTTTCATATCTCAATTCTAATTTTAAGTAGGACCGTCTTAAGGAGTTTCGGTACACCAAAATGACTAATTTTTTATAAATTCATTACGGCATAGTCGTCACATTAAATATTCATCAAATTATTGTATTCATAAACTAATGGTTTCCCGGAAATTTCCAGAAAAAAAATAATACCGAAATTATAAACAAACGGCTAGATATCGATTTTTGATTTTCAAGTGCTTTAAAAAGTTGAAAATGGTTAAAAATCTAGTAGATTGGTTCGATTACAGTCTACGATGGCTTATTTTCTTCAGGAAACTATTTCCCACAAATTCACTGTGACAAATTATTTTCCCTGTCAATCGGCAATTCAATGTGGTTATTTGTTGCTCAAAAGCGATGTACGTGCAATCTTGTGAAATTGAATATTCACCATCACCAACATGATGAAAAATATGTGTCACAGTCAGATTAAAGAGAATAGTTTCCTGAAAAAAATAAGCCATCGTAGACTGTAATCGAACCAATCTACTAGATTTTTAACCATTTTCAACTTTTTAAAGCACTTGAAAATCAAAAATCGATATCTAGCCGTTTCTTTATAATTTCGGTATTATTTTTTTCTGGAAATTTTCGGGAAACCATCAGTTTATGAATACAATAATTTGATGAATATTTAATGTGACGACTATGCCGTAATGAATTTATAAAAAAAACTAGTCATTTTGGTGTACCGAAACTTCTTAAACCATTTGAAAGTCATAAGCAAGAACTGCTCTCTAAATTTCTTGGAGTGAAAAATTCACTCCTTTTTTTTGGAGTTGCACGATTTTCATTCCAAGGAAGTGAATTTTCACTGTACTAAGGGTTTTTGATGCCCTTTATATTCTCTTCTCTAATATTATGACTGCAGGATGTTATCTACGCTCTAGCGCGCATCAACGCCGCGGCACGGCGAAGAAGTCAGAAAATATGTTCGCCTGTTGATTACGTTCGACGAAAACGATCGAAAAACCAAGTATGTATGGCAATTATGCGCTTATCATAAGATTATGAGCTGATTGGCTTTGTCAATGGCATTCTCGCTGATGGCTGATGGTTGACTGCTAATTCGTTGTAGTAATAAAGTTGCAGTGTTTTGCAGACAGTCTTTAGATTCTCTGTCACAGGAACTGATGATCACTGTAATTTATAATCAGCTGATGTAAAGTGATCTTATTTACTGGGGATCAATTTCTACTGAAATGATACGAGGCTCAGCGTTCATAGAAGCTTATATGAATAAAAGATTGTATATACAACGCGTTAGGCTTATAGTGTAAAGATATTGTTCTGATATTGTAGTCATCAGTTGTGAATTTTTGTGAAGTTGTGGACATCAAATTCTCTTTATTTCTGTGGTAACTGCAGTTTGCTAAAAGATTTCGACTCCTTTAGGTTTGCGGAACTACTCGCAATAATTCTATGAATGTTCAGTTAGACTCGTGTAGTACTCAAATGATCACAAATTTGTTAAAACGTGAAATAACAAAACAGACCATCGTTTTTTGATTAAATATCATCAGAATGCTCGAGTGATCGATTCAATATTTTTCGCCTAATTTCTGCACACGTATCATTCTGAATTATAGTTACTATAGATTTATTTCTCGCGCAAGTTGAGTCTTAGAATACTATATCATCCAGTCTCTTTATTGTTAGCTTAAATTCAGTACATCATCTCCGGAATCTGTGGAATCTGAAGAAACTCATGTGACTTCAATGCAGTAGACATTCCAGGCCATGTGCAAGGAGCCTTGAGTCATCTCTATTTTGATACGGGGGATTTGGTGCATTCGCTAGCATTAATTCTAAACGAGGTCTGCCGAGGTCTGCACAATCAAACTGTTTGTTTTTTTTTCGTGTCTACCATGATTGATAATAAAACTCTAGATTCTATGTAGCATACTAATACATAACAGCAATCCTATATTTGCCATTTTATAAATTCAAAATTGTTCAAGAAATACTATATAGGTTCAAAAGTTTTATGGATCATATTTAAGTAATTAAATAGTGTGATCTAGAATCTAGATTCTAGGAAAATAATCGCGAGTAAATCATATCGTTTATGAAAAATACCATATACTGTCTTTACCTTCTACGTACTAGCTAGCGTAATAATTAATGCTAATTTAATGAAGGTTTAATTGAATGAATTATCCTTGTATTTTATGTTTAATTGCACAGCTGTTCCTCCGCACGTTTGATATACGTTACGGTATGCAATAATTGTACGTTGTTTCTTGTCGGAGTGCAGGAGATCCATTTTCATTTAAATACCTCCAACCGCACAAGTGCATGCTTGAAGACTCAACATACTCACGACGATATTTCATTCAGGCACTTTTCTCAATAGTATTAATAAACTCTACGAATTCAGGAAACGAACAAAATCATTTTGGGGATGTGAGAGTAAAAAGAATATCGACTATTCAGGAATGATAGAAAAGAACTCTTCCAAAGCTAGACTAGTAAATCAATTTGAATTGAATGTCTCATAGATTTCTCAACGTGAAATAAGACACCAATTAACTTATTTGTCACCAAATTCGTGAGTGTGAACAGGGGTAGACAATAAATGTATAAAGATTTCCAAACTGTTACTTTCTTCTTTTTTTTCTTCTCCTTTAAACCCGGGTGGCTCTAATTGGGTCGGGGAAATTTGAACCCACAGCTCAGAGTATTTTTCAGTAAGAGGTTTGAGACAAGATTTATGGAGGCTTAGCCTCTAGTATAGGGATAAATTAATAGGATCAATAAATTTCGGGTGGGTTACTGAACTGCGTTAAAGCGTGATCAATTACATTTGTAATTAATTATAGTATCAGGTTATCCATACAACACGAATACCTTGAGATATTTTTCCTGTTATATAGAGTAGTTCGAACTCCATTATCTCATATCTGATGACGATCGAATTAGTTAGGTACACAAAAAGTAAAATTCATGCGAAGATACAAGACGATTTTGAAATTATGTAAAATTAGAAAAACTATTGAATCAAAATTCTATTCAATCAATCAATATTAATTCTAAATGTTATATTCAACGTATGAAGTTGAAAAATTCAATCAAAAATACTTAAATGGTTTGTTAACTCGCAAGGTACTTAAAAAGCACGGATTACAGAAGGGTCGAGATGTGTCGCATTGACAAATTGGAACACATGTATATCCGTTTATTTGAACAGTGCAGTGGAACACGTACAAAAATATTGTCACCTTAAAACTGAAAAAAAAAAAAAAAATTAAAATAAATTTCCTTTAGTTTTTACTCTGAGGTTTCGTCTGTTAGTAGATCGGTAACGACGCATTTTCCTTCGTAAGTTTCAGACATAACGTAGCTTATGTTACGGGCGTCAAAAAATTGCGACAATTCTTCACGGCATCGCCATTTCCATGGATTATTTTGTATCATAACTCGTTGCAGATACTTAAGGGATGATAGAGACTTGGTGTAAATACATCTGAGATCGTTTTCTGAAATTGAAAGTTGCTCGAGATTTGGGAGATGGTCGAATACATCAGATTCGATTTCCGTTATTGAATTTCTTACCAGACCGAGTAGACTGAGATTACCGAGATCATGGAACCACGATGATTTTATAATCGGTATACTGTTGTTCAAAAAAACTAACCATTCAAGTTTTACCAAAGTATTGAAAGCCATGGGCTCAACCTCGCGAATGTTACTGTGATAAAAAAACAATCTAGTCAAATTCGGAAATCGAACGAATGAATTCGACGGTATAACAGGTATGTCGGCGTTAGTGATATCAATCCTCTCAGCATTGCTGGGAATTTCATCCAGGACTGATATGTCACCGTCGTTGCACCACCAACGGTTTTCCCTCATTTGATTAAACTGGTGAAATCTGCACCGAGTATTAAAGATTTCTGGTTTTGTCGTAGTAGTCGTTGGAACAGTTCCACGTGCTTTTGTTGCCGTGGGGTTCAAGTCTGCGTTGTTATCTCCAGTTTCTATAATTTTCGAACTTTCTGTCGTAGTAGTCAGTATAGTTTCTCGAGCTTTCTCCATCTCCTGAGCTATCTTGATGTCTTCGATGTCTTCGATGTCTCTTGATCCCTCGATTTCCTTATCAGTATCAGAATTGTCAATTGAGTTTGTTTCTTCCTGGTTATTAGTCATTCGGAAACCTGTATATTCCGTGCTGCAATCACGATCACCTATTTCGGCAGAAAAATCCTGGATGTAATCCTCGAGCTGGTCTAAAAATTCGTTTAACTTTCTCTGGCAGATACAGGACCAAGGATTATTGCCGATATCAATTGTCTTCAAATTTTTGAGGCGAGAGAGTCCCTCGACGTTGAAGCAGTTCAGTTGGTTATTCGAAAGTTCAAGTTGTTCCAAATTTGTCAGCAATTGAAAGACACCATTATCGATTCGAGTGATAGAGTTTCGCGCCAAACTCAATCTTCGCAAATTCGGTATGCCATCAAACCAGGCGGATCTTACCTCTTGGATCTGATTGTCGGACAGGACAAGTTCTTGCAAATTCGTCAGATCCTTGAATGCTTGGGGTTCAATATCGCGAACCATGCAATTTACGAATTCGAGACGACGTAGGGTGCTGCCAAATCGGGAAAATATATTAAAGATTTTTGGTATTGCAGAATTGTGGAATCCAATTGCTGTAGCATCGGTAGAAATTGACGAAACATCCCATATAGTACCGCCGACACTTATATACGAATTTTGTATATCAAACAAAGGTAGTTTGACGGACAAATCTTTGGATGTGATATCTTTCGTCATTTTATCAAGCTCATTATAACCATGACTTGATGAAATACTAACGTCATCTTCGCTATTCAAATCTGTATAATTTTTACCATCGAGGTGTGTCTCTTGTGCAGAATATTCATCTTGCTGTTCAGCTTCAAGACGATAGTATTCGTAGTTGGCGATTTTAATGTTCCGATTATGATCAGCTTCGGCTTCTGTAATTTCATTGAGTTGTGCCTTCAAATATTTTACAGTATCTGTCGAAATGTCATCGTAGAGTTCTATACCAGCTTGATTTTGGTTTTTCTGTTTTGGCATCATTTCACCAGTGCTTTGAGTTTTAATTTTTGGCTCGTATCTTTCGAAACTCTGTTCGAACAGATCCTCACTTTCCTGTATTTGACCGTTTATACATTTTCCTCGTGATATCACGTACCTTATTCGGTTCTCGTGTAACCATTTTCGGAAATTATCCTGGCAGCCACATTTCCAAGGATTGTGAGCCAGGACTACCTCTTTCAGGTGCTTAAGCGAACTAAATTCGTTGGTAGAAATGCACTGTATCCTGTTGTTCCCAAGACTCAAATGTTTCAATTTATCAAGCAGTGGAAAAACGCTGGGCTGGATATAATCAATTCCGTTTTTGTCCAACGCGAGATTTTCGAGGCTGTGGAGATCCCTGAACCATTCGCTTCTCACTATACTGAAACTGTTATCAAACAAAAATAGCATCTCTAATTTTGGTAGCCCCGCGAATGCGTCCGGGTGTATATCGCGAATGCTGCAATTCCGGAAATACAAACTCGTCAGACTATTTCCAAATCGTAGAAATGCGAATCGTGGTATTTTCCAGATCTGTGAATTGACGAACTTTATGGATTTCACGTTGTCAGGAATTTGCGACAAAGCTGAGATGTTGTTACCAAAACACATGGCATCTCTTCCCTTGCTCATTCCTATGTACCCAGTCTCAGAGACGGAGAAATTGTTGAACATCTTGTACAATGGTACCATGAAATCTCTGTACTGCGGAACGTGTTCCATCATACACTCAAGTCTCTCCTTCGTAGTGTTCCTCAATCCGTAATCAATTTGTCGATTTTTCATCCATCCCACAAGTTCTGCGTAACAGCTACACAGCCATGGATTTTTCCCGATTCTGGCATGCTTTAATTTTCTCAACGGTGCGAGAGCCTGGCTTGGTAAACAGTTCAAATTATTGTCCTCGATGTTCAACAGTTCGAGATTTGATATAAGAGGGAATACGTCGGGTTCAATATACACCAAGTCATCCCGATCCACGAAAAGATGTGTCAGACTGAACAATTCTTTGAACCATGAAGCCTTGAGAACGAGAATATAAGAACCGTGAAAAGTCAATCGTCGCAGTTTAACAAGCCCATCAAAAGCATTCGGGTGGATATCCTCAATTTCGCAATTGTAAAAAGATAACCCTTGGAGGGAAAATCTAGCGAACGCTCTTTCTGGGAGATGGGGTAAAATCGAAACGGTAAATCGTATCCATTCGGCGTCGTTAGATATTTCGTTAACGTCATCGAGAGTAGCTCGGACACACGAATACATGCCACGTCTATCGTCGTCGGTGGTCAACATCTTGCAGTTGCTGTTGGCTGAGATGCGAGTCATTATTGCCATGAGTGTGACAAATATAGCAGAAATTTCCATTTTCATAGTGGATAATCAACGTAGCTCAGTAAATTTATTGCAATAACCTGATTTAGTCCAAATCAAAGATGTTCTTGACTTCTAGAACAGAAAAGCAATATTTCATTAATCATAGCAGCTTGCACTGAAATTTTTCAGGCAAAAGTATACCATCAAAAATAGAGAGCAAATTTATCTGTGATGGTCAAAGTGGTGAAAAAATATTATAGGCATCCAAAAATGTAGCCAAGTCATTCATCCAAAAGTTAAACAGTAATAAATCTCAGCGATGTCTGATCTTCCAATTGGTTACTTGGTACTCTGAGATTAGATATGGAGAGCATCTCTTGAATTCAGAGTCATCAAAGAATATAAAATCAAATTATAGTATAAGAGAAAAATGACGAGCGCCAATCATTCAAGTGTTTTAGAAAGCGATTATTCATCGAAAATGTGATGCCTCGGTATATCGACAGCCTAATAACATAGTCACGTAAGCGCCAAAAATGGTCTTTTTCGAGGTCAGACAAACGTATCTCCAAAAAAATGGTTCTCTGCATTGGAAATTCTTTGATGAATGCATAGAGCCATCATTCATAATTCGGTGTGATAGTGACGTATCTCCACGTTTTTTGTGTGACACAGTCGTATCTCCACGTTTTTTGTGTCACACAGTCGTAACTCCACACTTACGTGGTCTCAACTTTTCTGAGTGTCAAATGATTTGTAACATAGTAACGTATCTCCATTCTTTTGTGGAGATACGTTCCTCTGTTACCGAACCAGACTGTACACTAAACGTAATGGATTCTGATCCGGACGAGTTGGACAATTCTAGAAACAGCCAATCGGCGCACTGGATTTTTTTAATCCAGAGCGCCGATTGGCTGTTTCTAGAACTGTTCAACTCGTCCGGATCAGAATCCATTACGTTTAGTGTACATACGTCTGTTTCACACAAAAAAATGGCACTTACGCTTCTGTGTTTCAAATTTTTATTTATACCGCCAAAATGTTTCAAGTACATTGACGAGTGCGAAAATGAAAGAAAAATGGAGATACGTTTCTATCACATAAATATAAAAAAAAGGCCAAAATTATGGCGCTTACGTGACTATGTTATTAGGCTGTCAATATATTTTTCCATTCTTAAGGGGAGACTTCGGTGAAATTTTGAAAATCGCTATTAGAGGTTGTATAAAAAAATGCTTCCAGCAGTTTTTGAATAATGTCAGTATAGACTGTGAAAAAAAATTTCGGCCTCCTGCGATGAAAATGTAAGCGCAAGGAACCTTGCGAAGAAGATTTTTCTCACCGCTGTCAAAAATTCCTTGCGCATACACTCTCATCGCAGAAGGCTGAAACTTTTTTTCACTATCTATGCTGACATTATTCAAAAACTGCTGCAAGGATTTTTTTATACACGTCTTTTCAAAGTTTTAAGAATTAAAAAACCTGTTTTTGCCAAAAATTTCACCGAAGTCTCCCCTTAATGACGTTTTCGACAATTCGTAGAGCCTTCACAAGTAATTTTTATTTTACATTCAAGAATTCGGTGTTTTACGGTGAAAGTTTTAATATTCCGAAAGCCATAAGGCGTGCGTGTATAGTAGTTTGAAATTGGAATTGATTCTTACCTGAAATGTTGCACCTGAGATGTACTCATTCCCTCAAAAGAGAGAACTGGAGTCCCAGGTTTTTTCGCACTTCTGCCTTTGATTTTACAAGTTCCAAGTTGGTGCGTATCAGACACTGTCAACGATGAAACTGACGAGGTAGGCAATGCTAATAAAGACTCCAACCATATAGGAGTGAGGTGGCGTTAAACGGGAAGAAGACGATTATCCATTTTCGAATTGCGCACGTCCTGTTGCACGAATAACACACTCTAATTGTAAGGTCACGTTCAGGTCCTTGCGCAGGGAATATTTTGCCATCGTTTATAAAAATAACGATTCAAAGATATATGGTTCAGGTTCTGCACATGTTTTATTCAATTTGATAAGGACGCTCTTCGCAGACAACAAGTGAGACGTGAGACATATATTATATATACTTATATATATTATAACATTTATGCCGATCACGTATTTATTTTCTGGTATATGTTGCACATTTTTCAAATTTCTTATGTACTTCAGAGTTCAAACAATTGGAAATAATGATCGAAGTTTTTTTTTTTCAAATCTATCGAAATTGTACTATACCAGGCAGTGCAAAATTTTATTGCTTATAGTGACCTTGGGGTTAAAAGCACGACCAGAATACGGGCCTTGGAATTTAGATATACGCAGACTTTAATATATGTAATCCGATCAATACGTCTGCAAGTCACCTCTTGGATAGTTCAGCTTATCGTTAAATCTATGTAGGGATTTGCGTCAGCGTTTCTCTATGCAGGAACTCCGAAGGTCTTGTGTGAACCTGCGGTACTCTTCCTTCAGCTCGGATGGCTCACATAATAAATTGCATGATAATATGTAGTGAGGTGATACAGCTATATGCTGTTGGATATTTCGTCTGAAGTCATCAGTTGGTGAATTGTGTTTTAAATAATTTCATTGAGAATGGTACCTAAATGGATATTTTGAAGCCCTGTTCGTGCACTCAGAAAAAGGTCTTGTTGCTACAACCAAAATTTGGGTTATTATATGGACAATCACATTTTTTGTTCAGTCAACCAAAAATTTTGTTGGAATAGCCAAAATTTTGGTTGTCCCAACAAAATTTGATTTCCCCAACAAAATTTTGGTTATCCTAACGAATTTTTTGGTTGACTGAACAAAAAATTTGATTGACTGAACAAAAAATGTGATTGTCCATAAAATAATCAAATTTTGGTTGTGTCAACAAGACCTTTTTCTGAGTGTGTGACGCGACGTTGGGCAGGTAGCTACGTTTGATGCAAATTCACCCCCAGACACCTTATTCCTAATATTATTTAGCAAACCTTGCTAATGATCAAAGTAGAATGATGTTTGAGAATTTATAAAGTATTCGCGATATTTTCTGAAACAGGGATACCTATACGCTAGGCAAGTACAATTCCAGTACGCTAGTAGTGTGCGTAAAATGTACGCATGTACGCATGTATACGACCGCCAGCGCCGCCTAACTTGTGTGGCAGGCAACTCTTGTGTGGAAATCGCATGCATGTATACGAACACACAAGCTTGTTTATACGAGTGTAGTAGTACTTGCCTAGCGTATATGCGAGGATTTTTATTTATAACAAATCTCACATGCCTTCGAGCAGAAAATTCATTTTACAATTATTCGTTCGATTATTTTAAACACGAACAGATTGAAACATGTCTGACATTATTGATGTTACAACAATCTGAAAAGTAAAAATTAAAACTCCTCGGGCCGATTGTATGATCTTTTTTGTATTATTCATTTATTTATTTGAGTGCATTTTTTAGACGCCATATTACCATTGCTAAATACCATTTCCGGCTTCTTATGATAAAATTTTATGCTATGCTCATTCTCGCTGCAGCTGTGGGTAGAAAAGTTGATTATGCCATTACTCAGAATTATCATCGGGTAGTAGATCAGCGATGACGCGTTTCTCGGCATGACTTTCAGATTTTACGTAGCTTATATTACGGGCTTCAAAAAATTGGGTCAATTCTTCCCGACATCTCCACTTCCAAGGATTATCCTGTATTCTTACTTTGCGCAGATTCTTCAGCAATGATAGAGACTTTGTGTAAATACACCTGAGATTGTTATCTTTGATGATAAATTGCTCAAGATTTGGCAAGTGCTCGAATAAATCTGGCTCAATTTCGGTTATCGAATTTCTCATTAGTCCAAGTATGGTGATATTGCCTAGGTCATGGAACCACGATGATCTCACGATCGGTATATTATTTTCCACGAAAACCAGCGACCTTAGATTGTGCAGTGTAGCAAAAGCCAAAGGGTCAATATCGCGAATGCTACTATTGTAAAAATATAGTCCAGTCAAATTTTCAAATCTAACAAAGGCACTGGCTGGTATAATGTTTATGCTGGAATCCTTAAACTCAATTTTCTCAGCGCTACTCGGAATTTCGTCTAGAGCTAATATGTCGCCACCATTGCACAGCCAACGGCTTTCTCTGAATTGATTAAGCAGATGGAATCTACATTGGCCTCTTGGGTGCTCTGGTTCTACGGTGATAGATGTTGGAACAGCCTGCCGCACTTCTGTCTCCGTCAAATTAAGCTCTGTGTTGTTCTCGGCTTGTACAATTCCCAAATTCTCCATAGAATCTTCGGTCTTCTGAATATCCTGATTATCTCTTATCGTTTGAATTATCGCCGATTCCCGCACCTCGAAATCCTCATCAAACCTCGCGTCCGCGTCGTCATCGAAGCTTCTCTCCTGGTACTCGACATTCGGTGTTTTTGAACCTTGGAGCCATTCTTCCATGCAATACCAGTCAGATTTTTTGTCAAAGTTATCATTGTCGTATTTTATATTGCGTCCGTTCAACCATTGGCGTAATTTTATCTGGCAAAGACATGACCAAGGGTTGTTACCGACGTCCATTGAACGCAATCTTTTTAGATTAGAGAATCCTTCGATTCCAATACAATTCAGTTGGTTGTTCGATATCCCAAAGTATTCCATATTCATCAATAATTGAAAAACATCGTGCTCGATTCTGGTGATTCTATTTTGCACCAAACTTAACCGTTCCAAATTAGGAGTACCTTCAAACCAGCCAGGTTTCACGACGTTAATTTCATTATTGTCAAGATTGAGTTCTCGCAAGTTAACCAATCCGTTGAAAGCCTGCGGTTCAATTTCCCTAAGCCCACAATTTAAAATCTCTAAAACCCTAAGGGTAACGTGGCGAGAAAAAATGTCATTAATTATTTTTGGTATCGCAGAGTTCTGAAATTTAATCGCATCAGCTTTCATAGGAATCGTGGCGATACACCATATCGTACCGCCGACAGAAATGTACGATTTTTTCTCATCGGGTTCAACGGTAGAAATTGTTGCTGTGTTGTTTTTCGTGCTTCGCGCAAGATGATTGTGATGAATGTAGTAATCCGTGTATCCAGCGGGAATAGGTACGGCTGTTCTCTCGAATCCGTAATATTTTGCTCGTATCACAAGTTCGTAGCCCTGCTGTTGTTGTCTGTGACCGATTCGCAGACGGTGATACTCGTAGTCTGCGATTTCTTCGTTTTGCTTGTGACAAGACTCTTTTTGAATAACTTGCACGTTATTATTTTCAAAAGCAGTAATTTCAGCGGGTATACTATCATAGGGTTCTATACGTCTAAGTGTTCCCATTGAAGCCAGTTTGGCATTGTCGTTCATGATGCTTTCGTCCTCATTTGTAAAATCCTCTTCGAATGTAACGTTCCGATATCCTGGTATGTATTCCTCGCCATTTCTGTGCGTCTTTTTGTCCGTACATCGCGTTGATAATTCCGGGTAATCGGACTCTTTAAGATTCATCGATTTCCAAAAATTTATTAGGCAGCTACAGATCCATGTATTGTTCACAATCGACAAGTCTTTGAGGTGTATCATGGACGCAACAGCCCGTATAGGAAAACAACCTATATCGTTTTTTTTAAGGCTCAAAGTCTCAAGTTTATCAAGCAACGGGAACACGCTGGTCTGAATATTTTCGATTTGGTTACTGTCCATCGTGAGGTGTTTCAGGCTACGAAGATCTCTGAACCACTCGGTTCTTACTATTATGATGCTGTTATTGAACAGGATCAATTGCTCCAATTTCGATAAGCCAGCAAAAGCCTCCGGGTGTATGTAGCTTAAAGAGCAGTTTCTCACGTCTAAAATTTTCAAGCTATTTCCAAATTTGAAAAACGCGAATCGTGGTATTTTGGGGATCTTTGAGTTCAGGAATTGTATCGACCGCACATTCTCGGGAATCTGCGATAATACCGAGATGTTTTTACCAACGCACAAAACATTTCCGGTTAAACTGATGGAAAGATTCTCATCGTCATTTCTCGGAGCCGAAAGGTTCGCGTAAATTGTGTCGAAATCGATCTCGAAGTAACTGGACTGTGTGCCGTACTCCATCATGCACTCCAACCTGGTCTCCGTCGTGTTTTGCATCCCGTAATCAATCTGCCGATTTTTCATCCATCCAACAAGATCCGTGTAGCAATTACACAGCCATGGATTTTTTCCAATTCGCACATGTTTCAATTTCTTCAGAGGTATGAGAGTGTGTTTCGTCAAACAGTTCAGATTATTGTCCTCAATGTTCAAATATTCAAGATTAGGAATGAACGAAAAAACATTCGGCTCAATATACACCATGTCGTTCTGGTCCACGAAGAGATACGTCAGACTGGACATATCTTTGAACCAAGAACCTCTGAGCACGTAAATGTTAGATCCATAAAATGTCAGTTGTTCTAACTTTTCGAGACCATCGAAGGCGTTTGGATCGATATGCTCCAGTTCGCAGTTGTAGAAAGACAATCCGCGGAGGGAAAATCTTGTGAACGCTTTTTCCGGGAGATGAGACAGTTTTGAAACTGTGAATCTTATCCATTCAGCTTCGTCAGGGATTGCTTTGACGTCGTCAAAGGTCGCTTGAATGCACGAGTAGACGGCATTTCCATAGTCGTCAGTGGTCATTTTGCACTTGGCGTTGACCAAGGTGCAAGAAATTAAGAATAAAAGCATGATGGGTACGGTGGAAATCATTTTCTTCATGACTGTTAATCAATATGATTCGGACAACCTGAGACAGCAAACTCCTTCCTCCTTCGGCACGATTGAGATCCAAATCAATTACGAATGCTTTTTCGACCTGAAAAATAAGGATCTTATTCACACCGAACCATTAGGGTTAAAACCTGCACAGTTTTATAAATCCGTTCTATAGGTCAGATCACGACTTGATTTCAAAAAATGTCAATTTTGAATTGTAGTCGTTTGGATTTGGATTTGGATTTTGAGAATAGGAACTATTAATAGCTATACAATTAATAGTTCCAGCACAACTTCACAAGCTTACATTTGTCAAGGATTCCGGAAGCTGAGAGATCGAATAGATTGTTGGATCCACGTTGATTATTCTCAGGATTAATAATTATCGAAAAAAATAGTACCTGAGCACCAGCTGTGCTCGCGATTTATTCCTCTGGTCTTGAGCAATGAAATAGTAGCTGTGTATCAGTCACTGTCAGCGATGATACTAACGAATTCTACTACGCTGATAAAGGCGAATAGAAGAGAGAGGATCGAGGCGTTAAACGGGAAGAAGACAATTACTAAATTTAAAAATGCGCAATTCTCGATGCACAAATAATACCCCAAGGTTATTCAGATATGTACTTGTATTGCAAATATATGCCTCCGTTCATTGAGTGGGTCCTGATCCTAATCCTTAAACTAACGAAGTCAACTAATTCCACAGTTCACCTAGATCTGAAAATCTTTTACCATCGCGCATCGCAAAATCAGCGAATTCAATATTTCATAGTCTTGGATAATAATTTGCAACGCTATTAATAAGGAAATATGTAAGCAGTCTATGAAATATGCCCTGGCAGACTAAAATGTTTGGAATATCCTCATGCTGACCACGAGTAGGCAATTTTTAATCGATACTTTATCTTCACCTCGCTCAAGTTCTCAAATGCCAAAAATACTTCAGTATCAACTGTTTATACAATTCTTTCATTTTGAACGAATATCGCACCATATTAAGCAATTATCGAGGCTATTAATTAAATACAACGCGTTACTTAAAATTTATAACCGTGCTATAATGTGAATTTACATGCAATTAGTTTCGCATCCGTAGCTCTACCTTGCAATGCTGAAATATCAGTATATCTGCAGCTATAGTGAATAACACTTATAGTTATGTAGGTGTATGTACAAATGAACTCATTTATCCTCAAGCCAGTCTTCGATACGATAAAAGACCGGATGAGATATTATAGCATAACATGGGTGGTTCTACCATATACCATGCTCTAGTAAATACTATCAATAGGAAACGATCTTAACGAAAAGCAAGACCAAGAAAAAGGAGTCCAAAACAGAAGAGGAAATCCAACAGAAAATATTAACCCGTCCATTCATTCCACATTAACTAGATGTAGCATGAATATTCGCACCTTTGAAAGTCAAGGATGAATCAGACACATCATGTGTTTCGGTGGTTAGAGGATTCCAAGTTGAAATTTCCTAGCGGGCTGATCAAAAATATGGCAAACAGCGATTTTTATAAAAGTTCGATTTATAATATTGCGAGGAGTTTCTTTCTGATGATGATTCTCTGCTACTACAAATGACAAAAATTGCGAAGGACGTACCCTCGCGCTAACTAGGGTTATAGATATCGTGCTACTACTTACCATTAACGGCACCCTTCTTCTGAACCAGTCATAAATGAGCTCCCTTGCCTAGGGGTTTACAGTGCTCCACCATGACGACAGGAAGTTACGAGATCCAAGGGGTAGGATACTACGAGGGTAGCCATCCCTTGCTCATGCTATATAGACTATAAACTCAAAGTGTATGGCGAATCAGATTTCTCCTGATGTTGAAAACGAGAATCGGAATTAGGCACAGTGTGAGGGGATTCGATGCATAGGAATTAAGGGGATATTCCATTCGCATGAACTGCCATATTAAGATAGTTAGAAATTTGGTGCGACGTCTGGGTATTATTGAGAAATAATTCAAGGGATGGAAATGTTGGCACAGAATATACGATCTGAGCTGAAAATTTGGAGCAATAGGGATAGGGATGGTTCGCCTATATAAGTACCAGCTTCTCCCATTCTAAAGGCAGATTCTTATGGAATAAGTTGGCTCTCAGCCATTAGACTATAGAGAATATCTGAAAATTTGATCGTTAATTGAGAAAACATTCTTCAAGATATGCGAACGTCGTTTAATCGATGTTGAAGATCTCTTGAGAAATACTAGCCACATGTCATACTGGAACATTATTAGACTTTGTGAATTGGTACACTCAGAAAATGGTCTTGTTGACACAACCAAAATTTGGGTTATAAAAGGCACGATCACATTTTTTGTTCAGTCAACCAAAAATTTTGGTTGTCCCAACAAAATTTTGGCTATCCGAAGGAAATTTTTGGCTGACTGAACAAAAAATTTGATTGACTGAACAAAAAATGCGATTGTGCCTTTTATAACCCAAATTTTGGTTGTGTCAACAAGATCTTTTTCTGAGTGTATTCATTCACTGTTAGGTTTATTAATTTTCTTGTACTGCGTGATGAAAATTTATTGAAAATTATCAAGTTGAAAAGTGATGCTCATTAGAAACATGTACACATGTATACATACATTAATATATTCTTATACAAGATATTCCTTAAAGCGATATAATGTTTCTAGAGTAAATCTTTCAGTGTGATTAGACGAAATATTTTTTTGTCAGATATATTATATCTATATATAATAATTTTTCAACTAACTGTTATACAAATATATATATATATATTATATTCTAAAGCTATAATTAATAATCAATAATTAATAATTATTAACAGTAAGTAAATTTTTGTTTTGATTTTTGTAGTTTTGGCTTCGTACATTGTTAGGAGTAAAATAATTAAGTCCATTCGCGAACACAGCCTGTTTAACATACTACCTATATATGTATAATGTATAGCGTATATACGTATATAAGGTCATATATTATTATGTGCGATGAAAATATTTAATTTTTGTTGTAGGTACAATATTAAGGCACGTATCTTATGGAAGAGATCGCGTTTGAAATTTGTACTTTATGTATAAGTAGTATAAATAACTTTTTATAAAATTGCGAGTAATCATTTTAAAAATATAATCGGTTCAAGTGGGTACAATTATATTATTTTAATATTGTTTGGTGAGGCTAATATTATATAACTATCATTGTAAATATTGGAATACAAGTTTAATATGGCACTATTTTACTTATTAGTATATATATATATATAATATGTACAAATAAACTTATAAAAACATTTGGACTGCCTGCTGATAAATAATATGAAAGTGAAAAATGAGCAGGCTTTAAAAATTCTTTGAATATCAGTTCAGCAAAAAAATTTCATTTAATTATTCAAATAAGTTGCTTGTGCTTGTGCTTGTGCTTGTTATATTCACTTGGTAAATTTATATTCCGAAAATTTGCTTCTTTTAGCAATCCTGATTTTTGAGGTTCTTTTTTCAGTAAATCTTTCTTCTTTAGATTGTATTAAACTTACGTATAAAACTTATGTGATCACAAAATGCATATAAATTATGACGCACATAAAAGTTATGGTGGTATCAAAGCAGCTAAAACTAACACGTACAGTTCCAGATTACATACTCTAATTAAATCTTTACATGGATATCATATTTTCACAACATATGTAAATATAGATACATTTATGTATTACACATACATACATATGTATATGTAAAAGTGATGTACAAATAATAAATTGAAAAGCATTTCGAAATTTTATTCTGGTGACGCGGAGCCCGTAAAGTGTAATATTAGTTTCATGGCAAACGGTCTTCTATTTTCGTCTACTGACGTTAGAACTTAGTGAAAATAAGCATTGCTATAGATACGCATAATACGTTAACCGTCGAATTCGAAGCGTTGGTAGTTCCGCTGCCTTCAAATCTCTCTGCGTTTCCGTCTGTCTTAAGTTCACAAGTTATACGTTTACCTCGGTAAGTACGGAAATTTTTGTAATCAACGTTACGTCCGTCCAAGAATTGGGTCAATTCTTCAATACATCTCCATTTCCATGGGTTATTTTCCAACGATATTTTTTCTAACTTATTTGCAGCACTTAGAGATTTTGTATAAATACACTGCATCTCGTTATCATCCAGTGAAAGTATTCTAAGATTAGGCAAATACTCAAAAACATCACCCTCGATTTCAGTCACATGATTTCCCGTCAGGTCAAGTTCAGTTAAAGCAGTAAGATCATGGAACCACGCTGATCTAATCGTCGGTATCGAACTACCTCGAAAGACTAGCGCCTTCAATTTATGTAACCCACGGAATGCTGACTCGTCAATTATTCCAATGGTACAATCAAAGAAAAACAATTCCTTCAGATTCGTGAATCGGGCAAAGGAGTCAGCTCCTAATTCTGATATGGTTGCATTTATGATCTCAATTCTCTCGACATCACTTGGGATCTCGTCTATGACGTAGCGATCACCTCCAAAACACGTACACCGATGTGGGTACAGCGGGTCTAATTTGCACCGACCATTAGGAGGTGGTCGAATAAACGGAGGCGGAGGAGGTGGAGAAGGTTGCGAAGGTGGAGTTGTTTGAAGAATCGTTGCTCTAGTTGTCGAAGGAGGAATCGGCACCCTATTTGTTGGAGGTGGAATCGTTGGCCAAGGGGTTATGGGATATGGGGTCTGGTTGCCGCAATCCCAATCCAGATATTCTCTCACGACATCTTGGTTGTATTTCACATTATATTCGTTCATCCATTCGATAAGTTTCTTTCGACAAAGACACGACCATGGATTTTTATGAACATCCATCACTTTCAGCCTCCACATATGATGAAGTGAATCAATTCCGATGCAGTTCAAACGGTTGTCCGATATAGTGAGATTTTGCAAATTCGAGAGGAATTGAAAAACTCCGTTCTCGATTCTGCCGATAGAATTTTGGGTGAGATCCAATCGCTGGAGATTACTGGTACTTTCAAACCAGGAAGGTTGTACCTCGTGGATGTCGTTGCCGTTTATGGTAAGTTCTTGCAAATTGACAAGCCCTGAAAATGCCTGCGGTTCAATTGTCCGGATCCTGCAATTCGAGAGACTCAGACTTCGGAGGTTACTCCCAAATCGAGCAAAGGCGTAATTCTGTAACACAGCTATCGTAGAGTCTTCGAATTTTATTGACTCAGCTACGTCCGGAACAGTGGACAAATCCGAAAGCGTACCACCTGAACACTCGTAGAAATATCTCCTAGGATATGACTCAATTTCTACCCTCTTGCACGCAGAAGGGCAAACATAAGATGTCCCTTGACGCTGTGGATGGCCCATTTGGCACCCTCGCCCCATGTTTTGCTGTGGCTCCCTTACAGTAATACGATGTGTGTACCCGGTACTTTTTCTATTACGTCGGTGCTCAGCAGCTTCGTTATTAGTGCTTTGATGGTAATAACTTTGAAATTCTGTTGGAAAGTCGTAATTGGACTCTGTGAACGTGCTATGGGTCTCTGTAAAACTTTGATTATTAAATGTTGTTCCGGTACTAGTGAAATTCCTCTCAAATGAACTGTTCCATGATCCTGCTCCGTATTGTCCTCCAGATGCGTGGCCCTTTTCCATCGTACAATCCCCCAATGACACATGGTAGCCGATTGGTGTCTTGTCTAACCAGGCCCTGAATTGATTTAGACAGCTACAGTTCCATGGATTCTTCGCAATGTTAACATGTTTTAGATTCCTCAACAAGCCGAATGAGTCCGTAGAAAGACACTCTATCCCGTTATGCTGGAGATTTAATGTTTCGAGTTTATCAAGTAGTGGAAAGACGCTTGACTCAATATGTTTTATGTCGTTATCATCTAGCCAGAGGTGTCTAAGACCACGAAGATCTCTGAACCACTCGGCCTTCACCGTTGTGATGTTGTTGTTAACCAAAACAAGACGTTCCAATTTAGGTAGGCCTGCGAAAGCCTTCGAATGTATATCCTTTATGCTGCAGTTGCTCATGTCGAGGCTTCTCAGACTGTTTCCAAACTGGAAGAAGGCGAATTCTGGTATCGTAGATATCTTTATTCCCGATAATTTTATCGACCCGACGTCGTCTGGAGTTGGCGATAAAATTGGGAGGGTCTTGCTCATGCACGATCCATCTCCTGAGGTGCTAATCGTTAGAGCTGCACTTTCCGATGACGAAGAATTTCTGAATACTTCACGCAATTTGATATTATTCGACGTGTACGATCCCTCCATGCACTCAAATTTCATCACCGAAGCATTTTTAGTTCCGAAATCTATCCTGCGATTTAACATCCATTTCACAAGATCTGCGTAACAGTTACACAGCCATGGATTTTTACCGATTCTCACATTTGTAAGGTGTCTCAAAGGAGCCAGGGCGTGCTCCGGTAAACAGTTCAAGTTATTATCCTCGATATTCAGATGTTGAAGGTTTGGAACTTGCATGAAGGTTTTCGGCTCGATGTAAACAATTCCATTATTTTTCAACGAGAGGTGAATCAGGCCAGTTAATCCCTTGAACCATGAAGCTTTAAGAATGTTAATATTCGATTCCCAAAAGGTCAATTTCTGCAGGTCGACGAGACCTTCGAAAGCGGTTGGATCGATATCCCTAATGTCGCACTTGTAAAAGGATAACGTGTGGAGAGAGAATCTGGCGAATGCTTTCCCCGGAATATTTAGTTTGGAAACACTGAATTCGATCCAATTCGCATGGCTAGAAATGTCCTCGACATGATCGAACGTAACTTCAACACATGAATATACTATAGATCTGCTGTCCTCGCCTCGTTCCGGCAATAACTGGCATCTTCCGTCCGCAAATACGCGAGAAATCGTTGAACAGATTAGAAAAATTATGGTCAAATATCGTCTCGTCATTTTTGCTGAAGTTTTATCGGTTGCTCCAGAGAATCCTGGAGTTCAAGATCGAAAAGTCAATTGAACAAATCGTACGTTTTATTTATCCTCCGTCACTTGCGCCTAGAGTTTTTGTTGTTCACTGAGTGATGGCTAGACAACTTATACTATAACCATTCCACTTTTTAAACATGTCCATAAATTCGTGAAGGTGACACCCACCCACGGTCAGGTTTTGCAATTCAATTTATCAACCCACACACGCAGGCCGCATATACAGCAATCTGAATATCGTTCGATTCAAGCGCGTAAATTAACACTGTTTATCAGTTTTTCTGTCATGATAGCTGCATATAAAATATATAATTCCTGGTGTTGATCAATTTTTGAATGGTCTCTATATTCCCCTGGCTGCTTCTTGTTGACTGCCTGTAAATTAACAGTTTTATTTATATATTAAATATTTCTCACTCTCAAGGGTTATATAAAAAAAAAAAAAAAACGTCAATAATTTCTAAGAACGAAACAATCAGCAATATAATTAACGATGTAAACATCACGTCAATTATAATTATCACACTACGGGGGTATTAATTTTGTCAGTGACTGCATTCGTCTGACCTTGTTTATATAACTATACCTATATAATGCGTTCGAAATGATAAACGTTCGTTCAAAACACTGAATCATCGCGTGAATGGTGAAAGCTGTCTGTTCGATTTTCTATTTTCGAAACTCGGAATTATCTATCTCTATCTCTCGTATATTTACCGAAAGAAATTTTCCCTAGAGTTGACAATTAATTTTCAAACAAATCTGAGCGATAATATCTACATTCCAATTTTTCGTATAACAACGAAAACTATGTGTTCGAAGATATCTAGATATAAACAGTTTAGACACAAGACTTATTGTCTGCTGAGAACGATTTCTAGCCAAATCCAATTTTTCGAATATTCGAGATATTATTAGCACGGTCTATTCATCGCGTAGAAATCCACAAACTCCAAGGTCTTCGCCCTTTTCGATATAAAAACCTGGCATTGAATATATAGAGAGCTACTATTTTTATCCGTGAAAATATTAACAATAATCAATATTAATGATTAAACTCTAAAAGGGTTGAAGTATAGACAGATGGTTGTTCTATATAAATGATCTCGCGATAATGTCGACCAAAGTAAGGTAAAGCAAGGTTTAATCTATCGGGTTTAACTTTTGGATTGAATCAATGGACTATGACTAATGGCGCTCGCAGAGATCGGTATATCGATTCTCCATGTATGTACGTACGTATAAGCGCGATTGCAATTAACGTTAAGACCGCTAGATCCGTACCTTTTATGGTTCCCATCACTCCGGCCCAAGTTAGGTCACAAACCAATTTTCAACTAATGCAATACTCGACTCACAATTCTCGCTCCATTATTATATTACTTCAGCTATACGCAGGCATAGAATATTCCCGATTCGGAAAGTCGTCGTAATAAATGAAAAAAAAATAAATAAAAATAAAAATAAAAAAAAAATTACAGAAAATATTATTAACAATCAAATAATGAGATAAAGAAATTTTTTTTTTTTTTTTGTTATGTACCTAATTAAGGGGACCAGTACAGCGACTTTTCGAAAAATTATCATAGTCCGAAATCAATTTATTTCACAACCAAAGTTCATTTCACATAAAAATATTTGTCTTTTTCAAAATCATGTGTCGTAAGGATTTTAGAGCACCGTTGGACCGATTTAGGTCATTTTGGATTCATTTTCTTCAGAAAACAAATCCTCATCATGTGAACGTAGGAATTTGAAAATAAAAAATTATGTCATAAGTTATGATCAAAACGAAAATTTTTCAAAATTCTTACATCCACATGATGAGGATTTGTTTTCTGAAGAAAATGAATCCAAAATGACCTAAATCGGTCCAACGGTGCTCTAAAATCCTTACGACACATGGTCAAGTATCAAACTCAGATTATCAGATATAGAGTAGGTGCAGTCATAAATAAAGTATCATAATTTGTTAGCCACGCGAACTAAACTAGCATGCATGCATAATTATACTACGTTGATGTAATAATATCACGTACGTTCAAGGGCGTAACGCGAAGACCTTCAAGGCCAGAAGATCCGACGCCTTATGGTTCTGGATTAGAATATATGTATAGTATCTATGTATTCGACGCCTCCTACAACTTCTTCTCTTTGATTGAATAACGAAGGTTCGTTTCTTTTTTTTTTTTTTTTTTTTTGTTTTATTGAAAATGAAATGAAATTAAATGAAACGAAAAAAGAGTCGATTTTCAATTAAAAATGAGTCGAATGTTTTTATCCTCTGTTTGTTATGTGTACCTACTTTGGCCAAAGTCCAAAGTACGAATGTGTCACCTGTCACGGAATAACAATAGTACAATTATTGTAATGATCCGATGGTTCACAATAAACTATATGAACTTTATGCACAAAATTTATTACATATATAATAGCAGAACTGTCTATAGTTCTGCGCACTCACTGGTGTTATGTAGGTATTTAGTTTCTGTATATTACGAGCCAAAGTATTCTTTGAATTAGTTCAAACGATGATGCAGTACACACGCAGCGACTGCCTCGGATAAAATGAAGCTGCAATTCGCGGCCGCAGGTGTTATATAAGCGAAAGGACAAGGCCGCCTTACTGTGCCATGCCAAGTTAACTATTTTTAGAATCGCTCGATGCGTCGGCTTTCAGAATCGCCGGCGCCCCCGAAAAAAAAAAAAAAAAAAAAAAAAAAAAGAGAAGGAAATATGAAATAAAAAAATAGCTCTCTTGCTGCTCTATAATATACAAAAGCTACCGTATGCTATGGCTCTTATACGATATATAATATATATATCGTATCTTCAGCTGACGAACTAATAATCCCGAGAGTAAGACCAGGCTGATGCTGATGCTACGCTGCCACTCCGGTCACTGTCAACTACGAGACTGACGACGTAGGAAAAATTGTATATATGACGTTCATCATCGATATAATATAGTGGGGTACTTCGTTATATATATACTATACACCGAATAAAATTAATTGAATTATATATATTTATTTCCTAAACATGCCACCGTTATAGAAATAAAATGTTCCAGGAGGTCCACTATAATTTTGTATGTTGATTTCAACACTATTTTCCGTTGAAAGAACAGAAAAATTTGTCGTTTAAGTGAAAATAATGTTGTTTTAACTAAAAAAAAAGTGTTGAAATTGACATAAAATGATAGTGGACCTCCTCGGGACATTATTTTTTCTTCAATTTTTCCAACAGTGTGTTCATCTCAATTTTTATCCACACAAATATCGAGATATTCGAAGAGATATGACCTCAAAGTTCCTAATTAATATAATAATGTATTAGCTACATGTGAACGAGCTTTTTTTTTTTTTAATCGATATTTTTTATTGCCGATAAGCTGATAGCCTATGCTTGTTAAACCATTATTTCTGGTGGCTATTAGCTGCCTTCTTCTTCCCCATTGTAGCCTTGGGAATATTTCACTTCTTTTGCGAGCCTACAGCTCTTCGAAGTTTGTCTGAAATGGATTATATTCCATTTGTCACGGATCAATGAACCGTATTTAGACCTGACGTAATGCTGCTCACATAGCGGGTGGATTAAAGAATAGCTTTCTTTTCGTTCTGTGCACTGTGCGAAAATTTATTGGGAACCTTAGAACCTCGATACGCCAACTAGTGGCAGAAAATAGAACTACTCAAAGAAGGCTACAGTAACCAATGAGAGGGCTTAGAACCTCGATACGCCAACTAGTGGCAGAAAATAGAACTACTCAAAGAAGGCTAAAATTTCAAAGCCACGCCCATTCCAAGGATCCCAATACTATTTTTTCTTTTTTTGTTTTGTTTTTTTATACTATTGCCAAAGATTTGCGTGGAGTATGTGTTTTCTTGAAATCTAAAAGAAAAAAAAAACACACTTGTTGCAATTCAAGAAATTATTCTACATGCATTCGACTTGCTCAATTCTTTATCAAATATATCAATCATACGGGAATTGGTAATTTTCTTTTCACTGACGTCTTTGCAGAGCTTATGTATAGGTATATAACGTTCCGCGATGCTATATTTATAACGAGCCTGATTGTGGCTGGAAATAGAAAAAAAAGAATTTATAAAAAAAATTTCTGCAATCGACTACTTTTTCCATTCAAATATAATACACGATTTTTTTAGTAATTCGGTGTTATTTTTTACTCCCTATCGCATTATCGCTACGAATAATCTGAAATTCCGTACACTTCTTACCTAAATAGTAGCAGGTATCCGTGAAAAATGTACAGAGAATTTTAACGACAAAATTTTATTCATCACAATTTAGAGATCAGAAAATTTTTTTTTTGGTGCGCTGTAGCTTCGAAAATTATATCGTTGAAAATCTATGTCAAATTTTCACGAAATACCTAACTACTACAGGTAATGGAGTGTACCAGGTTTCAGATTTTTCGGAGCAGGAAGAAAAAAAATTAAACGCACAATGTCACAAATATAGTGTTTCATTCAAATGAGAAAATTCGAAGGCTTTGGGGCGGTTCTTGGAATTGAGATAAGAACCTGGGGTTTTGGCTACATTTTTTTTTTTTTTGTATATATTTGGAAACGATCTAACCCATTGGAGAATTAGAATTCGAAAATGATCAAATTAAGGATAACTCAATATATTATATTCGCTCGGAATGCAGGCATGAGAGGATTCTTGCAAATTAGCCAATTATCACGCTCTACTCAATTACGACTGGTGTACTATACTATACGTTATAATTCTACCCACGCGTTATACCATCACATCATCATAGTTCCCTAAAATTTACACGTTGTCCTTGATATGGTATCTTATGATGAATGACGCAACGCCGCACCCTTATACGCCACTCCCTCGACGCTTGTTTAAGTACGATCTACAGGGCGTTTGATTAAATCTCGATTTGACCTAGAAAATCAGAATACACTCACAAGGTAGGCACTAATTGGTTGGGAATAAATCGCGATAAGTTGACTCACGATTATATACTCGCTCTATGCTCTAGTTAATCGTCGTGGTCTCCACCCTTAAAAATAGGTATGTACACTCAGAAAAAGGTCTTGTTGACACACCCAAAATTTAGGTTATTATATGCACAATCACATTTTTTGTTCGGTCAACCAAAAATTTTGTTGGAATAGCCAAAATTTTGGTTTTCCCAACAAAATTTGGTTTTTCCAACAAAATTTTGGTTATTCGAACGAAATTTTTGGTTGACTGAACAAAAAATGTGATTGTGCATATAATAACCAAATTTTGGTTGTGTCAACAAGACCTTTTTCTGAGTGTATACACAGAAAGAAAGGTTGACTTGATTCAAGACAATTTTGCGGTCTAAAAATGAAGACCGAAATTTTCTCGGATCAAATCAAAATTTTTCTCGAACCAAGAAAATTTGGAAAATTTGGAAAATTTTCTTGTCTCGAGAAAATTTTTGATTTGATCCGAGAAAATTTCGGTCTTCATTTTTGGACCGCAAAATTATCTTGAATCAAGAGTAATTTTCTTGACTCAAGTTAACCTTTTTTTCTGTGCACTCACTGTGTTATACTCGATGGCAATATAAGTGGACGAAAATTTCTTCCCCGCGAAATAGTTTAGAATTGTTTTTTTTTTTTTTTTTTTTTTATATCTTCAGAGATTTACACGAACGAAAATTAACATTCCAGTTGAGGCTATCACTTTCCCTTATTATCGGACACACCGGAGTCCAATTTCTGTAAGATTAGGTACTCAGATAACGCTTTACATAAGATTAATTCGCTAGATAATATAATTCCGAACTTCATCTGCGCGGTTCAACATCATGCTCTTACTCACGGATCACTTGTGCCAACGTGTTCACTCGACTTCCAAACCGAGGCGTCTGGAATTTATAGAGATTTTAAAAATATCTTTCCTTCTACCGCCACGTGGAACACGAGCATATAATATGACGCTAAGATAGGTTTGATGGTGGTGGTATTCATTATTATCGAGATGATTTTATATCCGTGGTATTTTGTTAATCAATAGAAGTTGAAGAGATGAGATGAGGTCAAGGGATTATATCATTCAATGCTGTACAGCTGAACATTTTGCGATTTTTTCGGTATATCACTTGGTAATGAAATATGCGATTTGTGATTTATGGTCAAATACTTTTCAAACGCAACACAAAATTTAGGAAAACTTTTAAACATCAGGGATCGAACGTTCCAAAACAGGCAACATACGGTGCAAAATTTCTGGAATTGAGTGAAAAATATCTAATTTCACACGGAAAAAAAATTGTTGCTGAATTTATACTATGTGAGCAGCTACATATAGGACAACACTTTTTTGCAGTAAAAATGACAACAATTGTGGTAACATTTACTCATTAGGACATTGAAATTTACTTGCCCCTACACAGAAAGAAAGGGTAACTTGATTCAAGAAAATTTTGCGGTCCAAAAATGGAGACCGAAATTTTCTCGGATCAAATCAAAAATTTTCTCGAACCAAGAAAATTGTGCCAATTTTCTTGGTTCGAGAAAATTTTTGATTTGATCCGAGAAAATTTCGGTCTCCATTTTTGGACCGCAAAATTTTCTTGAATCAAGTTACCCTTTCTTTCTGTGTATGTACCAAATACTAGAATTGTGGTAATTTCTACTACAAAAAAGTGTTGTCCTATATGTAGCTGCTCGCACATAGTAAATTCAGCAACAATTTTTTTTCCGTGCACGTATTTTGATATTTCAACAATATTTGAGTCATGAAATTTGGTGAATTTTTCCAAATATTCTGTTGAACTAACGTTACGAACTTCAACCATATATAATAGTTGGCTTACTCAAAGGATTCTGCGATAAGCGTCTGTATCACTTGTTTTTTTTTCCTTATTCAAATCGGACTCGAGTCCTTTTCCTCTTTGTGTACAGAAATCCGTATTTTTTCCTTCTTCTTTCACAAATTATACACATACCTAGATACCTAAGTAGTTGTCAAGAAGGCTTATCAACGTCGGAACTACATAAATCAATTTGTATAATTAGCTATGTGAGTCGTACGTGATAAAGGGTCAATGTTTAATCGATTTTCTATTCAATCCAGGTGGACGGTGTTCGAAAAACCAATGCTGTTGTAGTCCCAGATCATCTTATAACCCGGCGTTGGCGGTTACCAGTGAGTCCTGTACATAATTCTTCTTTGATGGTAAGAAATAAAGAAAGAACTATAGTTTCCCATTTTTGAAATCAAGCTACCATCTTCACCAACTCTTGGTATCGGTGCTCATTTTTTGATTTTCTATATACCTTATAATGCGAAAATATATATAACACCGTTCTTGAACAGATCTCAATGTCTTATCTGTATTGCAAGGAAAGTTAACCCCCGATGAGTCATTAGTCATAGTTGAAAAGAAAACCTAATCAGGAGGTATTAGAATGTTTAGACTAAGTATCAGTATACCTTCATTCGTGATCAGATCACTGATCATCGAGGACTTGGATATTCGCTATCAGTTATAGTTACTCTAAATGTGAAATGAAATATTTAGATATTTGTTTTAGAATCTAGTCTAGTCATAAGGCATGTTTTAGATCCGAAGTATGAGATTTGAAATAACAATCCAAGGCCGTATAAATTTTGTATTTCGACGCCCGATACGAATAACAGCACATTTCAGATTCCGGGTGAAAAAGAGCACATTTCAGATTCCGGGTGGAAAAGAGCACGTTTCAGATTCCGAGTTGAAAAGAGCATGTTTCAGATTCCGGATGGAAAAGAACACGTTTCAGATTGAGAATGAAAAATAGCACGTTTCAGATTCACTCGAAAACTAGCACAATTCAGGCGAAGCGAATATTACTCATTAGTAAGTGTCAGGTAGGTTTATTATGAAATTGGAAATGCACAATTATGCCCAAAAACTCGATTCAATTTTATCATTGAATGATTAATTCAATCTTATAATAAACCTATCTGACACTTGCTAATAAGTAGTATTCGGTTCAACCTGAATTGTGCTAGTTTTCGAGTGAATCTGAAACGTGCAATTTTTCATTCTCAATCTGAAACGTGCTCTTTTCCACCCGGAATCTGAATTGTACTCTTTTCCACCCGGAATTTGAAACGTGCTCTTTTTCACCCGGAATCTGAAATGTGCTGTTATTCGTATCGGGCGTCGATTTATTCTCTTTGTTTTTGAATTTTTTTTTTCCAAATTTTCAATCGTTTCATTGACGCGATACACACAGTTGTTTATTTATGTATATATCTATCTAATTGCCACAGGATATCCTAGTTCAGTTATCTTAGAAGCTATAATAACGATTGTATCCTATGCTGCATTTGAATATCCAGCGCGTATATTTGTTGTTGACTTATTTTAGCGATTTTTTATCCGCAACTCTTCGAACTGGCTTTTATCTCAATTATAGCGGTAGTTTTCAATCTTCCTAGCAATTTACGCGATTAAGACAGACTGGAAAGACTTCCTGTTTCCAGAGCGCGAGTCTCGGTCATGTTATGTTATATACCAATCTTGCACATGGAATTTCTGCATGCCCGCTATTTACAGTACTACTGGTTTTATCATGGTCCACCGCAGTGTAAAAAACGTGAAATTTCTCACAACAAGAATCGATTTGGTACAACCATAATCCGTCCGTCGACGATATCATCGACACGGTATTTACTCTGGTTTAATACACCGTGCAGATATGCAGTCGGTTATTATTCCTCAATTCCAATTTTTCCGGTATCAAATTTTCCACCAATCTTTTCGATTTTTTTTTTTTTTCTAAACTTGATATGCGCAGCTGCTCTCTTTACCTCAAATCAAGCCCCACTATCTTTGTCAGAAGCTAAGATATTAGTTTTTTTTTTTTTTACAAAAATAGTAAAAAACTAAAAATCAGACGAACAATTTTTGCCGTGAAACTTTTTTGGAGTAAATAATAACAATGATTCAACGAAGAATGACCCATGGTAGTACGATTATTTGTATTATGCAAGAAATTACAAAAATAGTATATCTTGCTACGCTAGGAGTTGCAACGGTATACAGAAAATGTAACTTTGGTAGAGTGACTAATTCTGTTTTTCTTGGATTTGATTCAAAGTTGACATAATATAAAAGCTAAGCGCAATCGCTCGAATCGGAGTTTCGTATAGCTATATAACGAACAGGGGTGCCCCCAAGAGTATTTTCAGAGTATTCAATCTTTTTTTCGTAGCGATTTTATCACCGAATTATTTTCAGATTTCTTTTGAAATAGACTGGAAGAGTTCAAATAATAAAAAATAAAAATAAAAAAAATTGAAACAATTTCGTTCTGTCGATGAAAAATTTGACATTGCAGTAGGTAGGTACTCATTTGAATATTTTTAATTCACACGATTAGTGAATTATACGAAAATAGTTGTAACATATCGAAGCTGAAAAGGATTCTGTTTTTAGTCTAATCTCCCGCGGTTAAACAGATAATATAAATGTTTGAAAAACAAGATAAATTTTCACCCGTTCGTTTTGTTAACTGGCGTTAAGAGGTTCATAAAACTAAAACAATGAATGGCATGGATAAAAGCCAAGATATATAGGTACTATTTTCAGTGAATTTTTAGTACTGTGCTATAATACTTCGAGTTTAAAGTATAAGATTTAGCTTGAAAGCATATAGTAGAATCTTATAAAAAAAAATACTTGATTTATTCAGCATTATTGATTCTATTAATAGGAATATGATTAAAGTTAAGAAAATACTCTAAAATAACAGCATTCGTTTAAAATTTTTCAAGTGGCTTTCAAGTATGCTAAAATTATAGTTGACCTGCCAGTATGTTGCTTGATTCTATACATTCGTAATGTCTGCCTTTAACGTAGATATGACGATAGGTACACTGTTGAAAATGATTTTGAATTTAGAACACATTTACTACACAAAAGTTTTGCAAAATTACAAATGTGGCGTAGTAAAGTGAATTGCTAAGCTTGTTCTACACTGTTAAAATTTTCTGTGTGAAACTTCCTACACTGTGTTGAAAGTTTTTTGGCAGATACATGATTAGTGAATTTAAAAGACATTTCCTGTAAAATTATAATTCATAAATACTTGAAATTTACTAAACAATTTAGCGAATCCAAATACAATTTTGTGTTTCTCTTATGAAAGTTCAGTAAAATCACGAATTTATTTGTAAATTTATAGAACAAGCTTAGCAATTCACTTTACTACGCCACATTTGTAATTTTGCAAAACTTTTGTGTAGTAAATGTGTTGTATATTCAAAATCATTATTAAGGTGCTTTCCTAGGCAATTCCACCAGTCCTGAAAACATCGTGAAAAAATGTGATATTAAACGGAATATCTCTGCCTGGGCACCGAAATCAATGAAACAAAATACGTCGCGCAATTCTATGTGCGACTCCGAACATGTACAGCCCAAAAAATGTTCGTTTTGCGCGAAAATAGAGAAGATATCCATGAAAAACGGTTTTAGAAACGTTTTTAGAAACGTTTTTCATGGATATCTTCTCTATTTTCGCGCAAAACGAACATTTTTTGGGCTGTACATGTTCGGAGTCGCACATAGAATTGCGCGACGTATTTTGTTTCATTGATTTCGGTGCCCAGGCAGAGATATTCCGTTTAATATCACATTTTTTCACGATGTTTTCAGGACTGGTGGAATTGCCTAGGAAAGCACCTTAACAGTGTATATCAGTTTCGAAAAGCATGTGTTGAACAGTTTGTAATTATATTAGTTGTACTAAATATTTTGGATGGTATGTAGTATTTTCTATAAACGAAATAAATTTTTTTAATTTTATAACGAAATTTCGTACAAACTTCCGATTCTCGCGCACTAAGCATACCACCACCTCAGTACTTGTTATAATTATGTTAAATGTTATAAAATTACATAATTTAATCTATATGCCTACATGCAAGGTGGAGGTCCGTTATCAAATCAGTAAAGAATCTAGCGTCGTGCCAACATCCCGTAACGTACTTAGTTGATCATTAAGGAGTTTCGTTACACTAAAATAACTAGTTTTTTATAAATTCATTACGGCATAGTCGTCACATTAAATATTCATAAAATTATTGTATTCATAAACTAATGGTTTCCCGGAAATTTCCAGAAAAAAAATAATACCGAAATTATAAAGAAACGGCTAGATATCGATTTTTGATTTTCAAGTGATTTAAAAAGTTGAAAATGGTTAAAAATCTAGTAGATTGGTTCAATTACAGTCTACGATGGCTTATTTTCTTCAGGAAACTATTCTCTTTAATCCGACTGTGACACAAATTTTTCATCATGTTGGTGATGGTGAATATTCAATTTCACAAGATTGCACGTACATCGCTTTTAAGCAACAAATAACCACATTGAATTGCCGATTGACAGGGAAAATAATCTGTCACAGTGAATTTGTGGGAAATAGTTATCTGGATAAAATGAGCCATCGTAGACTGTAATCGAACCAATCTACTAGATTTTTAACCATTTTCAACTTTTTAAAGCACTTGAAAATCAAAAATTCGAATATTTAATGTGACGATTATGCCGTAATGAATTTATAAAAAACTAGTCATTTTGGTGTACCGAAACTCCTTAAGCAGTGCGTCTAAAGGAGTACGAAAAGTTTATTCATAATGTCCTTGTTCCTAAAAATACAATACGAGATTGTAGAATCCCGCAAATCAAATAGAAAATAGATTGATTCGATTCTATAATTGAAGCCGTAATTCCTTGCATAAAAAATAATTTTGAAGGACTGAAATAATTCCCGTAGATTTTTAAAATGAAAATATTTAATTCTTGAACTCTGCCAGAGGAAAAGAAAAATAAAATCGTTGAATTACTCGAATAATCGCTCGCGGACAGCATTGCAATTCGTAAATGTATGAGTTGCTACAAGAACGTAGCATTAATTAGGTGATCAGCAGTTTTGACGTAAGAATTTTTTGACGAATTTTTATGGGCTGATGTAATTCCGCAATACATCATCCGCTTTTAACGATATTAAAAGCGTTCACTGATACTAGTATATAATATATATACAACTTTTACGAACAATATAGGAACATGACAAAATTTAACAATGAGTAGTACGTCGAAACTCACAGATATAGTATAGAGCGACAGAAATCAAGCGATAAAACTTAGCGACAGTACACAATACAATATACATACCGAGCGATGAAGATGCGAAGGTATTTGGAACAGTTAGAGTTGCGGAAGCACGTCTTGATCACTCAATATACAATAGCTCAATAATGGAAACAAGGTGCTGGGTGTTGGGTCCTCGGTGCAGGTCTGCTTATCGTTTCTTACATCCTGAGAGTGGGGAACGTATGAGTTTCCAACTATAATTAGCCGTTTGGTTCATGAGTATTAATCATCTAATTAGATTAGCTAATCAATGTTGGCTTGTTTTTTTGTACTGCGGAAACTTGCATAGCATAGGACTTTGCTTTATTGCTCTCTAAATTTGAATGAGTGAAAATCACTGAAAATAGTGAATAGTCACTGGTTTTGCAGTGAGAAGTATGCCACTAATTCAAATTAGTGAAACATTAGTGATACTGCAAAACAGTGACTATTCACTAATGTCACTAATTCAAATCTTAGAGAGTGTGTGTTAGGGTCTGCGTAATTCGTTGCGAGACGTCTAGAAGAAGACGTAAATGATTTTGGACCCTCGTTATGCTGCGATATCTTTCGTATGCTGTCAATCCCTAATTCAGAAGCTACTCTGCGGCGGTAGATCCACCGAAAACGACCTGAATGCAGCCTCCTGAATGGATCTTGGTGTCCTTGAACCGGGCCTAGCGATTCTCGCTCGTTTACATACACGTCAAATGTTTTGCAAATAAGAAATGAATCAGGTTTTTTTATGACTCAAAATATGCTAGTGGGATTGGGTTTAAGTTTCGAATTTTAAAAGTTCCGATCAGTCAAAATACCGATTCTGTTTTTTTTTTTTTTTTTTACACGATTTCGAATTTTGAGATAAAGTTACAGTTCAGAACATTCAAATGCAGGCTCCCAAAAATCCGAAAAATCTTTACCGTTCTGGTCTTTCAAAATCCGGAATTCCAACCTCCGGCTGCATGTGCGTTCAGTCTACGAAATTCGCACATAATATCGACGCCCGATACGAATAACAGCACATTTCAGATTCCGGGTGAAAAAGAGCACGTTTCAAATTCCGGGTGGAAAAGAGCACATTTCAGATTCCGGATGGAAAAGAACACGTTTCAGATTGAGAATGAAAAATAGCACGTTTCAGATTCACTCGAAAACTAGCACAATTCAGGTTGAACCGAATATTACTTATTAGCAAGTGTCAGGTAGGTTTATTATAAGATTGAATTAATCATTCAATGATAAAATTGAATCGAGTTTTTGTGCATAATTGTGCATTTCCAATTTCATAATAAACCTACCTGACACTTACTAATGAGCAATATTCGCTTCGCCTGAATTGTGCTAGTTTTCGAGTGAATCTGAAACGTGCTATTTCTCATTCTCAATCTGAAACGTGTTCTTTTCCATCCGGAATCTGAAACATGCTCTTTTTAACTCGGAATCTGAAACGTGCTCTTTTCCACCCGGAATCTGAAATGTGCTCTTTTTCACCCAGAATCTGAAATGTGCTGTTATTCGTATCGGGCGTCGATATATTATCATCGATAGGCGGTATACTAGCTAATTAGAAAAGCTCGTTCGAGATGCAATTTGGACTAGGATCTGGCAAAGCATAACGAATTATTACGTAGAAAGATATATATAAACCATGTAGACAGTTTATCGATAAGCTTATAATTTGATCAGCTTCTAGTGGCTAGTATAGTTGTTGTTTCCTATCGGGTGGTTCGTGTCCCAGAACCAGGGGCATCAGAGCCCGTAGTATCGAAGAAGAGAATATACATGGTATTCTGCGTCCTTCTGACTCCTGAGAGTCCTGAACCCCTCTACATCGTGTGCCCCTGAGCTCCCGAGACAGGCTTCTTCTCTCTGCTA
Organism: Tenthredo mesomela; assembly: GCA_943736025.1. NCBI lineage: Eukaryota > Metazoa > Arthropoda > Insecta > Hymenoptera > Tenthredinidae > Tenthredo > Tenthredo mesomela. Next base: position 30,915,142 of record OX031015.1, on the reverse strand, counting down.
TTACGCTAACTACATATTGCATCGTCCATCCACCCATCCACCCATTCGTCCTGATGTCGGTGACTGGCTACCTATCGTCGAATCACGCTGTTCCCTTCTTCTTTGTATTCGTATTCGTATATTTCGTATTTCGTATTTCGTATTTCGTCTTCGTCGCAAACACGCAAATTGATCAAGGGCTAACGGCCGTTCTTACCGTGTATGTATGCGAATGCGTGTAAATATACATCCTGAGACTCTTTCGTGAAGTGGTCCACTCGACTTGACTATACCAGACGAACGCCGAGAGTACATACTCATATTGGGTAGATCAGCCACTGCAGTCGACTATACATACAGAGACTGGGGCTAAGCCTATACGTATACGAAATATGTGTGTACGTCATAGTAAGGTCGAGTGGTCCGCTTCACTAAAGACTCTTCGTATAAATGTGTGTATGAGGCATTTCATATTGCATCGAGGAAAGGAAAAAAAGGAGTAAAATTTTACCCCGAATTTTGCATATAGCTATTCGAGTTGGATTCGGTGCAGGTTTTCACATATTTATTTTTGCTATATATTTAATTATAATTGCACATTTTTTTGGTCAGTGTTATTTTATTTATTAATTATATTTTGTATATTGGCAATTGAAACTTTGATCTTTTGAAAACTTTAGATCAGATTTTACTTATCGTAATTCATTATTTATCAAATAAAGTACTACAAATGAATAAATCGAGCCTATGGAGAATATTCGAATCAAATTTCGTTGTGACAAAAAACAGCGCATGATATAAAACGGATTTTCCAATGTTCGTAACATCGTCTCTAACCTGAAGAGATGATGAACAGCCGGTGTGCAATCTTCGTATAAATAACAAGTCGCAAGTCACTAGAGAAATAGCTCTGGTAATATTTATTTTCTTTATTTATTATATTTGTTGATTTAATAATATGAATTCACGGTATGTAGTAATGGTTTTTCTACAATTTTAAAACAGATATAATTTCGTTTCGATTCATCGTGAATCATGGTAAAAATTATCGTATAATAAATTGATCAAAATCAATTTTACAAAAAGAAGCAACAAAAAAATAATAATAACAATAATAAGAATAATAAGACTGTACGCATTAATTATCAGATTTCAGTGAGGTTTAATGAACTCCTAACTTTTTTTGATACATGGTTCAATTTTTATTCATTTTTTGGTAACATTAAAATATTATGAGTTTTTGGACTATGCTAGTGATTATGTATTACATGTCGCGTCACTAAATGCCATAAGGTCGTAAGTGCCAAAAAAAAAAAAAAAAAAAATTTTTTGTCTTTTTGGTGGCAAAATCTTTTTCATGCGATATAACATCGTTTGGGTATATCCGCAAAAAAAATAATTTTTTGGCGCTTACGACCTTATGGCATTAGTGACGCGATGTGTGTAATACATAATTTTGCGAAAACTTGTGTAACATGTATATTGTATAAGCTTGACATTCTCCTCTACATATCTATACGTATGTCGCATCAATAATACGCTACAAATAACAGTCTCATTAGAATTCCAATCGTCGTTCAATGAATTGGCTATATACGAATACCTACATGATGTTCATTAATTCACGGGAATTATATAATTAATCCAGAGGTACACACACCTTGAAAGAGAATATACTATTTTCGAATGACCGGGAGAATGTTCGGAAAGAATTTTTCAACAATTTTCAAGACTTATCATACAGCAGTTGACTGCAAATAAAAAAAAAAAAAAAAACGTTTTCCAAATTTTTTGAAGTACATATCGAAAAATAGTCTGCAGTCTTCTCTTCCGGACAATCAAAGACTCAAAAATCAAAAATCAAAAATCAAAAATCTAAGCAATGGTCAGACCGAGGCTTAAAAATCGCTCTTAATTCATTTTCATTTAACTATATAAATATAATAGGTGGCATGACATTGAAGTCTGCATCGTTGGAACGCAACGAAATCCGAAAAAAAAAAAAAAAAAAACAATTGAAATATATTAAATTATCAAAAATGATCCTGCTATGTTTGAAAAGTGAAAACGACTAGATATAACTTGAAAATGTTAATAAACCTAGTATAGGATCATTTTTATGCTAAATGTATATTTTTTTGAAATTTATATTACGTTCAATTTCTTTGCGTTCCAACGATGCAAATTTCAATGTTCAATGAGGTGGCATAATTTTCCAGAAACGAGTACAGTATCACCTTGAAAAATTCTAACGGTTAAAACACCCTTTGTTATGGGATATGTATAATAAAACGCTAAAAAGATCTTACGCGACCTTAGAGCTTACAGACGTACTATACAGTGACACAGTATACATATCGCGTAACTAGTGCCATAAGGTCGTAAGCGCCAAAAAAAAAAAAAATGTCGTGTTTTTGGTGGCAAAATCTTTTTCGTGCCATATAACATTGTTTGGGCATATCCGCAAAAAAAAATAATTTTTTGGCGCTTACGACTTTATGGCATTAGTGACGCGATATATATAGTAAAACTAAATTCTTTTGAGAGTCACCCTTCCCGCTAATACTTATATACATATACATGTATAGTCTAAACTCTGTCTAGAACCCAGAGAGTCTAGTCTCGTTCACAATTTATACTCAGCTCACCTACAGAGCTATACGCATATCGCGTCACTAATGCCATAAGGTCGTAAGCGCCAAAAAAAAAAAAAAATTCGTGTTTTTGGTGGCAAAATCTTTTTCGTGTCATATAACATTGTTTGGGCATATCCGCAAAAAAAATAATTTTTTGGCGCTTACGACCTTATGGCATTAGTGACGCGATATATATAATATATATAGATATAATATTATACTACAAACGGCTAGGAGGCATAGCATCAAGGGGTATAGTAGTATACTATACATTTCCGCTATGTCACAAGTCGTTCCTTCCCTTTCCCCATTCGTCACCCTTCATCGATACTACTACGGTACCCTCTGAGTACAAAGTCGCTTTATCCGTTTATCCGTTTGTATGTCCATCCGTCCCTCCGCCGTGCACCACCAGCACCACCACCAGCACCAGCAGCACCAGCAGCAGCAGCAGCACGACGACGACTCCGCTATACCTCGCCGCCTTCTGATTCGCCATCCGTTCGTTCAGGCTTCGGCACTTCAGTTCTAACCGGGTTCTCGAACAGACTGCCGCGGTCGCGTCGTGCACGCAATACTTCGCTTAAACACGATACAACCTACACACACACACGCACACACCTATACATATATATACATCATTTATCGATAGTATAATATGTAATCCGTGGTCGTTTTTTTCAAAAGGTTTGATCTATTGATTGATATTATAATTCGCGTCACTAATGCCATAAGGTCGTAAGTGCCAAAAATAAAAATTTCATGTTTTTGGTGGCAAAATCTTTTTCGTGCGATATAACATCGTTTGGATATATCCACAAAAAAAATAATTTTTTGGCGCTTATGACCTTATGGCTTTAGTGAGGCGATATATACACGTGTGTGGTTTCATCGCGGTGAAATACAACTCTGACTTATTATTATCTTTAAAAAAAAAAAAAAAAAAAAAAAAAAAAAAAAAAATAGTAAAAACAAAAAATAAAATAAATTGTATAAATGAAATTATGAATACGATTAACGAGGGCTCGTACGTACGTACTACAATGGTCCCTACGTCTCCACATGGTGTTACGACATCGCTTTTTCTATACTACTACACCTGTTCACATAGGAATTGATATATTATAAACTCTCTCATTCGTTTTATACTTTTTATTTTATATTTAATATATAATATATCTAATTTAATCAAAATTTAATTTATTTCATCATTTTTCCATTCACTTATTTATTATTAATTTTAGTATTTCTATAAGACTTGCAATTTCGGAGCGATATCAATATTATATTTAATCAATTCAAATTACACATAACAGTTATATAGACTTTGCTGCTTATACAGCGTTACATATAGCAGAGTTTAAAATCACATTTTTAATCGATAGATTTTTTACATTATAGAGTGAAATAACGTAGCGAATTGATACAGTGGATACGGATAATTAATTAACACAGTACACGTGTTGTTGATTCGTGATTATTGCAAATATACATATATACTAATATATTCACGGTTTAGAATTCCTGTTAAAAACAAAAAACAAAAAACTAGCGATATATATGTATAATACGACTTTCGTGAATATGTGAATAAAAAATGGAAAAAAAAAATCAAGAAATAAATTAAAAAAAAAAAAAAAAAAAAAAAAACAACAACGAAACCGGTCCAATATAAAAATTTAATAACAGTGTTGGTTATAATTATTGTGCGCTGTGCTGGATTATTTTGGAATACTATTTGGACATCGATCTAACGCGCACGGTATAATAACAGTATACCTAGCTAAGGCGTAATAATGATGTTCGGTAAGCAGTTCTTTTCGATTTATTTCTATTTCTATATAACTTCTGGTTAATTTTAGGTTTTACAATAGTTACAATAGTAACTACTAACATCGTTGAAATTTAGTACTATAGGTATTATTCTTATATTTTTTTTTTGAAATAATATAATAATATATATGGAGGATGAAAGCCGTTATATAGAGAAAGCCTGCATCCAATTCCACTGACTAAAGATTACACGCTTCGTATATACTAATTTGAATTGCAATTTTCTTTGGTCTTTTTTATACACACATCTTATACCATTGAAATAATTCCACGATTATAACAATACTAGTTAATTATATGCTTTGTATTTATATAATACACGTTACACAACACATTTTCACATCGATAGTACATGAACTATCGTTGTTCACTTCATCGAATTATTATACCTACTACACAGAAATAAAGGTTCACTTGATTCAAGATAATTTTTCGGTCCAAAAATTAAGACCGAAATTTTCTCGGATCAAATCAAAAATTTTTTTCACGAACCAAGAAAATTTTGAAAATTGGACAATTTTGCGGTCCAAAAATGAAGACCGAAATTTTCTCGGATCAAATAAAAAATTTTTCTCGAATCAAGAAAATTTGGAAAATTTTCTTGGTTCGTGAAAAATTTTTTATTTGATCCGAGAAAATTTCGGTCTTCATTTTTGGACCGCAAAATTATTGTACCATGAAATTGATTATATGAACCAAAAAAATTTGGAAAAATTTGGAAAATTTTCTTGGTTCGTGAAAAATTTTTTATTTGATCCGAGAAAATTACGGTCTTCATTTTTGGACCGCAAAATTATTGAACCATGAAATTGATTATATGAACCAAGAAAATTTGGAAAAATTTGGAAAATTTTCTTGGTTCGTGAAAATTTTTTTATTTGATCCGAGAAAATTTCGGTCTTCATTTTTGGACCGCAAAAATTATTGAACCATGAAATTGATTATATGAACCAAGAAAATTTGGAAAAATTTGGAAAATTTTCTTGGTTCGTGAAATTTTTTTTATTCGATCCGAGAAAATTACGGTCTTCATTTTTGGACCGCAAAAATTATTGAACCATGAAATTGATTATATGAACCAAGAAAATTTGGAAAAATTTGGAAAATTTTCTTGGTTCGTGAAAAATTTTTTATTTGATCCGAGAAAATTTCGGTCTTCATTTTTGGACCGCAAAATTATTGTACCATGAAATTGATTATATGAACCAAAAAAATTTGGAGAAATTTGGAAAATTTTCTTGGTTCGTGAAAAATTTTTTATTCGATCCGAGAAAATTTCGGTCTTCATTTTTGGACCGCAAAATTATTGAACCATGAAATTGATTATATGAACCAAGAAAATTTGGAAAAATTTGGAAAATTTTCTTGGTTCGTGAAAAATTTTTTTATTTGATCCGAAAAAATTTCGGTCTTCATTTTTGGAGCGTAAAATTATCTTGAATCAAGAATAATTTTCTTGGCTCAAGTTATAATCTTTTTTTTCTGTCTAACTATACAAGAGGTGTGAAAAATCTCTTTACGATTTATATTTTCTATCACTATATATATGTATTAGGGTGTGCCAAAAAAAAAAAAAAAAAAAAAAAATTCAAACGCACATCAACATTCCGGTAGAGCATCTCAAATAGAATATCTCAGCCAAATATGAGCTCTTAATATTGATATTTTGAACTGCCTATTTTAATAATTAAAATTATTAACTAAAATTAGTAACTAAATTAGTCAGTTCTAAATATCAATATTAAGAGCTCATATTTGGCTGAGATATTCTATTTAACCGGTTTACTGGTAAGGGCACATATATGTGCAAAAAGAAAAAGTGCCACAACTGGTAATGGCACATATTATGTGCAACGTGGATATCTCTGTCAGTTTTGAACGGATTTGCATCAAACTTGATGTTCCTAAGTTTTTTGGGCTTCATGTTGAATACGAAATTATTTCCTTTCACCAGTTTTGGCACAAAACGTTGATTTCGGGTCCACCAGTGAACCGGTTAAGATGCTTTACCGGAATGTTGATGTGCGTTTCAATTTTTTTTTATTTTTTTTTATTTTTTTTGCACACTCTAATATATATGTTTATATACGTTATGTAATTCATTCATGTGGTAAGGATATTTCTATATTATTATTATTATTATTATTATTGCGTTATTTTATTATCGCCTGTATAATACTACTTGGATTTGCTTTACACTATTTTCGTTCTCTAGGTACGTACATACAATATTATACCTATAGTCTGTTTCTTATTGACACTGTAACTCAACAAAGTCCTTTATACCAATCCCACGTAAAAGGTGTGTTTCTAAGGATATATCCATCCGTCTATCTACCTACGATGGCAAACTTATAGCTCGTCACGGTTGACAAACTTTATTCAATACGAAAGATATATCTACTATCTTACCTATATTGCCTCACGTTTATACTACTATACTCGAAATGAAAATAAAATGATAGTTACTACGGTACGGTACTTTAAGGTATACTACGATGAGATTTAAGTTCGTAACGTTAACGCAACATAAATAATTGTGCAAATTTCTTGATTTCATGACTTTTTAACGGTTCAAAAACACAAAAATACGCGATCCATCATTTCTCGAATTGAATAAAACACACTTATCTCAACTATTTGGCAACTTTAACAACGTTCGAGTCATGAATTAGTGAATTTTTTTTTTTTTTTTTCCAAAAATTGTGTTACGTTAACGTTACGAACTTAAACTTCATGTAGTATATTATACAGTTTTCTCGCACATTAAAAACTCCGAAATTTTATCATATTATCCCTTTTTTTTTTTTTTTTTTTTATACGCAGAATAGATTTTTTTTTTTTTTATATAGAATATTGAGGTCCTATTCGCTATCTTATCGCTTTTGAAGCTCCTATAAAGGTCGCGCAAAATTCCGAATTTTTTTGAGACGTTTTCGAATTTTTAAAAACATTTGAGTTTAGAACGATATACTCTATCTTTATACGGAAACCCGTTTTATCTATTTCAATCGATGACTTCGATGTCATAAATAATTTATAAGATTTTGAAACTTTTTTTTTTTTTTCAAAAAGTATATATATCTCAAAACGATTAATTTTACCACTTATTGATTTCGATACGATCAATATACACCCGGAGTTATTAATTAAACACAGAATTATCAATTTCAAGTTTCGGAGTTTTGACCTTTCGGATCTCTTTAGCTTCCGGAATTAAAAAAATTAAAATGTTATGTAGACTTTCGGTGAAATACATACACTTTTTTTTTTTTTTTTCTCAAACTTTGATTCGGTAATATTAAAAAGACCGAATGTTTCAAATTATTCGGAGATATTTTGATATGGATATAATCATCAAAGTTAATTAACATTTTTATATAATCTTGTTCAAACGCTTTCCGGATTTTTCGAATCTAATTTTAATTAATATTTAAATAAATTAATGAAATTTTATTCTGTAATTAATAAAATATATTCTTATAGCGATATATTATATCTATACAGTATACATATATATATATATATATATATTGTAGATAGTCCTTGGCTTTGCATATACATACATCGCAAATTCTATATGCTAACGTCAGTATATAATATATAAACAAGGACGGAAAGAAGCCGGTATACTAATCTCGTTATACATGTTATCTAATAAATCTTTTGAATAGGATTAGCGTCTGCATAAAGCGTGCATACCAACATACATATAGGGTCTATAGATCCTATACTATTGCCTCTAGGGGCAGTTTGTTGTTGCTAAACTAAAAGAAAAAATAATAATAATAAAAAAAAAAAGATTAGACTTGTACCTAACTAGAGCGGAAGCGTTAATTTGACAATTTGTGAGGACGTTGATGTGTGTGATCGGTTTGAAACTTGATCAGCGCGGCATAAGTGTCTCTATACTTATACGATGTGTTAGCGGTTTCGTGAACACGATTTGAAACGACGCAAGTCTACAAGTCGCGTTCGATTAGTATTTCGCATAACTTTAATTTTGGAGTAATTTTTTGCAGAATTTTGTTCCTTTTTTTTTTTTTTTTTATTTTTTTTTTTGTTTTTACAGTTTGTATTTTGTCTCTTTTTTTCAATCGATTATAATAAAAAGTTGATTGATAACATGCGCGAATAAATAAATAAATAAATAAATAAATAAATAAATAAATCATTTATTCGTTCTATACGGTTTTAGTATTATATCTAACTTGTATCTCATAAATATAATATATAGGTATAGTATATAATATAAATATACAAACTTGTCCTAGCCCACGCTTTGTAAATAATATATATTTTATGCATACGGTGAAAGGTGTACTATACACCAAAATTCCATTAGACAATAAATAACAAATAATAAATAATCTATCTATCGAATACCTCGCGTTTACGATATCAATCTTTATACTCTACCTCTGCAGAGATTGAAGAAATAAAAAATCAGAAATTCGATACCAAAGCCATATTTTATATTTCATAGAGTTTTTTATTTTATTTTATTTTATTTTATTTTTTGTCATAAATGGTGCGCTAAGGCCTAATCCAATATTTCATCACTCTCTCGCAGAAGGATTTTTTCCCCTGTATTTGTTACCTACACTCTTTTAAAAAAATATAGTTAAGTTGACCATATTTTAACTATAAAATTAAGTGACTGGAGGCGCCATCCATTTTTTTATAGTTGCCATTACCTACAAAAATATAGTCGGGTTCACTAGAAAATTATCGTTGCAAGTTACAATATCTTTATACGATCTTATAGTATATGCCATTAGACACGGTAAAAAGTATAGCGAAAGATAAGCTAAGATATCGGAGAAAAGAAACACGATTGACGAGGTCTGCTTATGGTATCCCTTATACTAGCTATAGGGAAGTTATGACCTACGGTTTATGAAGAGAAGAGAGGCAGTTTATAAGACCTCTGACTTTATATCTCCCGAGATTTTGTACAGTGAATCGTATATACCTATATGTCGCGTCACTAATGCCATAAGGTCGTAAGCGCCAAAAAATTATTTTTTTTGCGAATATGCCCAAACGATGTTAGATGGTATGAAAAAGATTTTGCCACCCAAAAAAAACGAAATTTTTTTTTTTTTGACACTTACGACCTTATGGCATTAGTGACGCGATGTGTGTTATAACGTATAAAATATAAAGTCTACACACTGATGCACTGCAGTATACAGACTGCGCGTAGTGTAGAGAGCAAAGTAGTCAAGTATAATAGGGTCTACCGGTGAATTGTGTTGGAGTATGGATGTAATTTGTCGTGCAATTAAGTACAGATACTGCAAACCATCTACAATACATCATCATTGTAGAGGAGTAGGAGGAAGGAGGCTGCGATTGTCCAGAGAGAGAGAGAGAGAGAGAGAGAGAGAGAGTAAAACGGAGTTCAGTTTCAGAATAGTGGCACGTCCGGTCTATAATTTACATTTCAATTTCAGTTTCAATTTTCAATACTTTCAATTACAACAGCTGCGCGTCTTTGGATTTCATGGTTTTAATCGTTGTATGCTATTACAATAATTATCGAATAATTAAGAATCGAATACTATTAAAAAAAAAAAAAAAAAAAAAAATATGGATCACTGAGTTTGAATATAATTTCCCTTATTAGTCGTTTCCTACACAGAAAGAAAGGTTGACTTGATTCAACATAATTTTGCGGTCCAAAAATGAAGACCGAAATTTTCTCGGATCAAATCAAAAATTTTTCTCGAACCAAGAAAATTTGGAAAATTGGACAATTTTGCGGTCCAAAAATGAAGACCGAAATTTTCTCGGATCAAATAAAAAAGTTTTCTCGAACCAAGAAAATTTGGAAAAATTTGGAAAATTTTCTTGGTTCGTGAAAAATTTTTTATTTGATCCGAGAAAATTTCGGTCTTCATTTTTGGACCGCAAAATTGTCCAATTTTCCAAATTTTCTTGGTTCGAGAAAAATTTTTGATTTGATCCGAGAAAATTTCGGTCTTCATTTATGGACCACAAAATTATCTTGAATCAAGAATAATTTTCTTGGCTCAAGTTAATCTTTTTTTTCTGTGTATAGCTTCAGAATGTGGAATACCAATTTGTGGAAAGCAAATTTTTGAGACTGGTATACATCATCGTCAATTTTCTTTTATACAAACACATGCGATCCTCTCATATATTCATTGTGTGGGTGTATTTTAATTACCGATCGATGAACGCGCGTCGTCGTGAAGCGATTCGAAACTGGTTTCCCTCGGACAATGGAACAAACGGAAGGTCCGATCCGATATAGATATATATATATATATATATATATATATATATATATATATATATATATATATATATAGGCACAAAAGCCCGCGTGATTCTGTACGCTCAGGTATCTCAACGTTTTTTTTTTTTTTTTTTTTGTTGTTTTCTTTATTTTTTTATTTTTTTCACTTTTTTTGTTCATTTTTTCATACATTACGTAATCGAATACGTGTTACGCGAGGGTCGTTCAATTATTCACGGGGATCAAGTGTCATTTCGTTATTATACGGAAGAATTTATAACCCGATCATTTTTGTGCTGATAAAATATATAATCGCGTATCTAATGACGTAATATTATCGTATCTGCTATTATACGATCTTTGGCATTTTCACGAATTCAAAACGTATATGTATAATCTTTTTTTTTTCCCCCATGTATTTACGCAAAATATCTCAAAATATGTTCAAAAACGTTGAAAATATAAAATTTGCCAAATAAAACAAAACATAAAAATACATAGAAATTTTTGAAAAAATTTGAAAAATTATACTAGCTTAACAATTCAAAGCAGAAAATCGTATCCGTCTTTAGATATAAAATTAGATAAAAAAAAAAAAAAAAAGTTGAAATTGAAGCTCGTATGTTAATGAGCATTGATTTATCGTTTTTGCAAGAATTTAAAAGCAGAGGGTTGTATCCGCCCACATATGTCTTTTTTCGTTCTGAGGTTTTCGGATTCTGAATTTCGAATGACTTGAATATACGTTTTCATAATTTTCTTAGCGAATTACGGTATAAAAATAAATTAGGCGACCTCGTGTGTCACTAAAATCGCTTTTTTTTCTGCTCACGTTTTTTTTTTTTTTTCCTTTTTCCTTTTTCCTTTGATTTCCTAATAATCAACAATTTTCACGAGAATTGATCAAGTATAAGCATTAACACAGGTATATGGTATACATCTTCAATTCAATGCATATTAGTTATTATAGAGGCGGAAGCATGATTTCGAATTGATCGATTTCGGCATCGGTATAAAATATATATATATACTCGTATATACGTTGTACATAGTACACAGATGGGTTACGTATAGGCATTATACCTGTTATACGTATGTACGTATATAGAAGTGACTCGTCCAACTCGTCCTAAAGTGTCAACGCACTCGCGAACCCGATGCGCAACGACACGTTATATACCTTATATACCTATAACGTTATATCCCTGTGCTCGTTTGTGCGGGTGATATTAATTATACAACGTGCTTACACGCGTTCTTATCGCCTTGAGGATCCGTCACGTATGTATATATATATATATATATATACCTACCTTTATAGTATACCTAGCTATGCGGTATCGTTTTATTGGGATCGGTCAAGGGCTGGTATCACATCGATTCGATACCACTAGTGTCTACAATCTATCCTTTTTTTTTTTCCTTTTTTTTTTTCATTTTTTAGGAATGCGAAAAAAAAAAAAAGAATATACACTCAGAAAAAAGTCTTGTTGACACAACCAAAATTTGGGTTATTATATGCACAATCACATTTCTTTGTTCAGTCAACCAAAAATTTCGTTGGAATAGCCAAAATTTTTGGTTGTGATCCCAACAAAATTTCGTTTTCCCAACAAAATTTTGGTTATTCCAACAAAATTTTTGGTTGACTGAACAAAAAATTTGATTGACTGCACAAAAAATGTGATTGTGCATATAATGACCAAATTTTGTTGACCAAATGACCAAATGAATTTTTTTTTTTTTTCGTGTCATTATTGATCCAAAATACGTCGCCATACTTCATCAAAAATCATTTCCGACCACATTTTTTTTTATTTGGTGCCCGTTTTGCCCCGTCTGCCCCTAATTGTAACTTCATTTCTGAACGTTTTTCTTTTTCTCTTTAAAAATTTGTGAATTTTTGTTGGCGAACGTTTGGCGGAAGTGTTTTAGTATGTATATAGAGAGAGGAATTGTTTGGACAACATAAGTTCACGAAGTATATCTAGATGATAAAACGGTCCGACTGTTAGGTTGGATTAAATCAATCGCAACCCACGACGACGACGGCGTGAATCGAATCACGAGTGGCATCGATGATGCAAGGATCTTCAGGAGTGAATTCTAAACCATCGCGTACCGTACGTACGTATGTACCTATATATTCAAAGATTTGCATCAGGGTTCGATTACCTTTGAACTAGCTTAATGCTCGCTTTGCTAACACATGTCTATACTTATTATTCGCACTTTGGATTTACTCTATACTCGACGATCTATAAGGACCGCGATATTACCTAGAAAAACAAGAAAATAAAATAAATGGAAAAAAATGGTTCGATTCTTTCAAACGAGAACGCAAACATCTAAGATTTCCGACTCTTATACCTCGTGAATGTAAATAAAGCGCAGAAATCGTGATGAGGCGCGTTTATTTCCAACCGATTAGTTAGCTTTAAGGGGTACTAGTATATACAGTCGTAGTCATAGATGTATAGGAATACATACACGTATGCAGATGTGGTTACATTCCGCGAGATATTTATACAGTAGGTAAGCTAAGGGTTGGTGAGCGTGAAACGTGCGAGGGGTTGTATACGTGTTGCAATGGCCAGTTGGTAGAGGGTGTAGTGAAACGGGGATTTTCACATCGGTCGATACTTGAACCTGGAATTCTGGTTCCAGTCTGCGCCGAATCATGAAACCTACGTGGAGGGGTTCCCAGCATCCTAGAAACGAGACAAAGGACCGAAGATTACGGGGTGCGAATCCCTCCGAGAAAAAAAAAAAAAAAAAAAAATCAACAAGACAAGACAAAATAGAAAAGAAATTTATATTAAGAACAAAATCGCTTAATTAGTTTCTCGTCATTTCACTAAAGTTCAAAGACTGCGCACACTCAGAAAAATAACAACCAAAATTCGGTTATTACATGCACAATCACATTTTTTGTTCAGTCAATAAAATTTTTTGTTCAGTCAACCAAAAATTTCGTTTTGTTAACCAAAATTTTGTTGGGAAAACCAAATTTTGTTGGGACAACCAAAATTTTGGCTATTCCAACAAAATTTTTGGTTGACTGAACAAAAAATGGGATTGTGCATATAATAACTCAAATTTTGGTTGTGTCAACAAGACTTTTTTCTGAGTGCAGTTTGATCGTTGCGGATTTTCATCCGCGATATAAATAAATCATGATTTTTTTTTTTTTTTTTTTTTTTATTGAAATTCAATTTATGATCGTGATACAATTGAAAATTGATGTGATGGCGAATGTATCATGCGAAGTACATTGGATAGAAATATATATATGTAGGTACATGGTGGGTAGATATGCATTGTTAGTCTAGACCCTAAGAACCAAACCACGTAGCTTATCGTATCTACCATACAATTTGTAACCGCTGTTTAGGTGATTCAGTTTCCGCAACGGTGCAGCCAACGGAATCATGCAACTTTCCTGGCTAGCGCACAACTCGCAGTTAACTGTAATTGCTAACAATTAAATTTCCTCGTTCCTAATTGTGCCGATGTGGCACATGCACAAAGCACAAGTACAAGCACGAGCACAACTGACAACCACGCGGCTTAGCCGTTAAACTACTCCATTCCGCGAATGCTCCATATTTAAACGTATATTAAGTGATGCTGAATGTGTGTGACTTAAAAAAAAAAAAAAATTTCATAACTTCATAGGTATTATAAAGTTTCTCGAACTGCGCGGTCTTGGAATAATTTTTGACGCATTATCACAGGAAAACATAAAAATACAATTTTTAAATATGATTTTACAAACGTTCAATTATTACCTGATAGTTTCTTCAGCGCAATTCACATTCCACCAAGATTCCACAATTACCACCCTTGTGTTTTTCTCTGTCATTCTATGAAACTGATTCTAGGTACACTCAGAAAAAGATCTTGTTACCACAACCAAAATTTGGGTTATTATATGCACAATCACATTTTTTGTTCAATCAACCAAAAATTTTGTTGGAATAGCCAAAATTTTTGGTTGTCCCAACAAAATTTGATTTTCCCAACAAAATTTTGGTTATCCGAACGAAATTTTTGGTTGACTGAACAAAAAATGTGATTGTGCATGTAATAACCAAATTTTGGTTGTGTCAACAAGACCTTTTTCTGAGTGTATATATGAACCAGTTTGATCAACGTACCCTACCTGCAGTTTTTACTTTTTCGTTAGCTTTTCTAAAATGTTTTATTCTCTTCGTTTTTTCAACCCTAAAGTTGTATCTCCCCATTGATATAAAAGTCGAACACCATATGTATATGGGGAGCAGTAGTACTAACATATAAAATCTTGTCCTAAAAAAAAAAAAAAAAAAATTTGTACCCGATGACAATAGCGGACCATTAGTCATAAGATCTCGTGTTCTCATCTTGAGAGGTTGAACGTATAAGGATTTATCCGCTCGTAGATCTTCAACTGTCTGACTACTCACTTGCGAGTAATCAACAGCGAGTGATCTTACAAGCAAACCTGCTGCAGTGTTCAATTATAACGCGATGTATGCATGACGGTTTCTTAATTTTTAACTACCTCAACTTGACGTACGACGTACAGATTATACAGTTCAACGCGTTATGCGTAATTAAAATCTCTTCGATCTACCTGACGACTTGCCACTCTCTTTCTCTCTTTCTCTAATCGTAAAAGGAAACTAAGGTATATCACTTTGTCAAGACAATAGCCGCAGTTCTCTTCGACCTGATCACATATATGTATAACCGATCAATGGCGTTTCTCTGTCAATCAAAATTTCGTCCGTGCATGTTACCAAATTTGAAAATACTAAGTTTATTGGTAGAAAATCGCCCTCAAATATCAGCGCAATGATCAAATTACTCTCTAGGAATCATTATGAGAATCATATCATGAATATCTGTATATGAGCGTTGGTGTTCAGATAGAAGCGCGATGGGACCATTTCTATGTAGGTGTAGTCAGAATAAAAGATCGATATCCTATAGACGCTGGAATATCAGATCAAAATCTCTCTGTCGTATGTATGTACCTACAGATAGAAATCTAGCGTTGGTGGATCAGTGGATTGCCGTTTCGTATGCTTTTAAGCAACGACTAGCTATAATATGGGGGCGTATAGTTCTGATCCGAGTGACAGGTGCGCGTAGGCCTCTTTGCCAATTATATATTCACTAGATTATCCATGCATTCCTTAACTCCAAAGCCTCGCCGATGCATCGATCCTTTACATACGTACCTATAACATTAGATCTTCGTATTTAACGCCCAACCATTTAGACCCATCCCACGTATATAATATCGCAAATGATCAAAGGCGATTGTCTCGAAAGGACGAGGGAATGTAATTACGTTAATTGGACTCCATGCACCTTATACCACGATTCAACCCGCGAGCGAAAGACATTTTTCGAATAACCCACCAGCATCACTCAATAATATTTTCAACCGAAATCAACAATTTGTGAAACTCGTAGTTGGATGCAATCAATGCAAGAACTAGGTACCCCATTTTCCGATCTACTCTCTAAGATTTGAATTAGTGACATTAGTGAATAGTCACTGTTTTGCTAATTTGAATTAGTGGCATACTTCTCACTGCAAAACCAGTGACTATTCATTATTTTCAGTGATTTTCACTAATTCAAATTTACAGAGTACTCTGTCATGCGAAGCTTCTTTTTGACAAATACATGCACATCGTCCTTCTATCAGGCTCGGATCAATTTTGTTAGCAAGCGCCTCCCGAACCGGCTCCAAATAATGAAAAAACAATTCCCGAATTTTTTTCAGATTTTTTTCCCCATTTAAAATACACGTGTTTCGGCTATATTCCCGGTATATATTTTATTTCATTGTAGGAGTAATGATTTTCAAAAAAATCTATAACTGCGAGATTTTAGTAGGCATTAGTGCTACTATCCGATAAAAAATTCACATCATCATACCAGGCGATCTAGACGAATCGCATACCCTCTGAATCTGACTTTTTTTGTTTCAATTCAACAGAATATCGTATCTAATAAATATTTAAATGATCAATGTTTCGTATTTTCTTCTCCCCTCAGTAGCACCATAAGGACCATCTTAACATATACCTACATGGCTCTAGGGCTCATTTATTGATTCGCAAATTCGATTTTCACTTTTCGTTGCTATAATTATGATAGAATTTAATTGGAGTAATTCAGATGGCATATAGTGGCACGAGGAGCGTTCGTTTAAATCAGTTTCTTGTCTGCGTAACGAACGTGGTGTGAAGGTCCCCGTAGGCGGTGGTAGCCTCTTAAACTCATAACTAACAATTAAATGATCGTAAATTAGTTGACCGGTATAGTACTACGAACGATAAGTGTTAAACCAAGCCAACCTGCACATATACATAGGTATATTTATATATGCTCAGTTGTGTCGTATAGATATTTAGATAAATTATTTGGCGCCAATGAAACTCCATGACCAAATACCTATGGGTCTAATCAAATGACTATAATTTCAAGTGTAATACAACACCTGTGTTTACGTCCGATTCAAATTATTCACACCTTATCTTTCGATGCTCATTCTATCAAGGATACTAAATTTTACGTCAAACCGGTAGCTTTAATTCCAGATAAAACGTCCTCAGGCGTCTATTAAAGTATTAGATGCTACATAACGTACGACATAGTTACGATGATACTTTAAGTATTTAATTACCTAATTTTCGACCTTTTCGATTTCATATTATCTTAGAACAGTTTCATTGATCTGATCTGATCTGAAAATCTGATATTGTAAACTAAAATTACTATAGAATTTCGTTGATCAAAACGATTTTTAAAATTTGCAATAGAGTTGAATGACGTTTTTCAATTTTATTTTCGTCTGGTACTAGCTATAGTCGGAAATTTGATGAGGAACAAGGTGCCGGATGGACTCGTGTTGATTCGTTAAACCGTTCATAAATTGCTTTACCCTACACAGAAAGAAAGGTTGACTCGATTCAATATAATTTTGCGGTCCAAAAATTAAGACCGAAATTTTCTCGGATCAAATCAAAAATTTTCTCGAGCCAAGAAAATTTGGAAAATTTGGAAAATTTTCTTGGTTTGAGAAAAATTTTGATTTGATCCGAGAAAATTTCGGTCTTCATTTTTGGACCGCAAAATTATCTTGAATCAAAAATAATTTTCTTGGCATTCAAGTTAACCTTTTTTTCTGTGTATAATGTATATATGAGTTAATTTGAGCAAGAATGATCATATAGATTGTTTATCAGACGTCTATAAGAGATACACTCAGAAAAAGGTCTTGTTGACACAACCAAAATTTGGGTTATTATATGCACAATCATATTTTTTGTTCAGTTAACCAAAAATTTTGTTGGAATAGCCAAAATTTTGGTTGTCCCAACAAAATTTTGGTTATCCGAACAAAATTTTTGGTTGACTGAACAAAAAATTTGATTGACTGGACAGAAAATGTGATTGTGCATATAATAACCAAATTTTGGTTGTGTCAACAAGACCTTTTTCTGAGTGTAACGGGACTAGTGACAGTAGTTTTAAATAAGACTAAAACAAATAGAATAAAAAAGGAAAAGGGAAGAAAGATACTAGGCATAATTATATAGGTTTGAGTTAGCCGAGGTTAGGCTGGTTTAGCTTGGGTTAGCAGTTAGCTTATGCGAGTTGGGGATAGCGTGCCGGGAGTCGCGATGCGTTGCATGTTTTGCGGTAGACTTGAGTATATAGAAGTATAACCCAAGTACATGAAAAGAGCTCGTACACAATCGCACGCGAGAAGCTCGCTTCGTCCGTGGCTGATGGTTCTCGATGAGTCACGAGAGTATGGATTACCAAGGCAGAATTACGTAAACTATAATATAGAGCTGGCAAAGGCAAAGGCAAATGCAAAGGCATAAGGCAAAGGCGAGGAACACACGACCGCGAGACGGTTTCTGCTTCGAAGCCCTTCAAAGGCCATTTTAGCCACTATACGTATCACTACCACAATCACGCGATAAACAACACGCGTTCTCTTCGCCTCGCGCGCGAAGTCTTACACATTTTTTTTTTTTTTTATGCAAACCCACCAAAAAATTCAAAGAATTTTTTCTCCAGAGCATATAAGGCATCGATTACCGACTTGTGTCCAATAAAGATCAGATTATTCATCTTGGTGCAAAGCCGCAGCAACGTTCCCCGTGGGACCGAAAATCGATAAAGTATATACATGCGCGAATCACTAACTGTTTATGCTTCCGCAACACGATCTGACCTTCGCATGCTATACCACGGTTTCATTTTCATTTTGCAAATTTTTACCGAACAATGATTTAGCACGTATTGCCTGAATTTTTCTCTTCACCGTTGATATTACTTGCGGATTTCAATTCAGAAACGAATTCTACACTCAGAAAAAGGTATAAGGTTGAAGTTCATAACGTTAATGCAACAGAATATTTGGAAAAATTCACCAAATTTCATCACTCAAATGTTGTTGAAATATCAAAATACGTGGAATTAGATATTTTGTCACTCAATTTCAGAAATTTTGCACCGTATGTTGCCTGTTTTGGAACTTCGATCCCTGATGTTTAAAATTTTTCCTAAATTTTGTGTTGCGTTAACGTTACCAACTTCAACCTCATAAAAAGGTCTTGTTGCCACAACCAAAATTTGGGTCATTATATATGGACAATCACATTTTTTGTTCAGTCAACCAAAAATTTTGTTGGAACAGCCAAAATTTTGGTTGTCCCAACAAAATTTGGTTTTCCCAACAAAATTTTGGTTGTGTCAACACCAAATCATGTAATAAAAAAATCCATGTAATAACCAAATTTTGGTTGTGTCAACAAGACCTTTTTCCGAGTGTCTTAATCGAATGCAAAATTTTGAGTTCAAACTGCATGGTGATCCTTTACTTTCGCACAGCTCTTGATATTCATCAAAAAAATTTTGGCAACATTCGTGATTTTGGTGATTCGATTAAAACTTCGTATTTTTTTTTTTTTTTTTTTTTTTTTTTTTACACAGATATTATACGCGGAATTGTATACGTTCGCAATTTCTATAGATTTATTTCTCCGAAGTTGTGTATTATAATTACTCCTTTAATTGAATTCTGGCGTTTTATAATCGGCGTGGGTTATACGAGGAACTTTAGAAACGCCTTAAAAAAATCTTTCTGCGCAGAATGGCTACAAAACACTACACCTATATGCCTGACGAGACAAGTAGGCAATGAATTTTGGTCAATGTTATAAGAAACGAAATTAACTGGACACCTCCAGAGCGTAACGAGGCGTTTGGCCAGGGGCTAAATCTTGTACATTATCCAGGTTTATGATTAGTGTAATTAAATGTGTCCAAATCGTAATTATTCATATTCATCCTAGACATATGACCCAGTAAGACCAGAGTAAATTTCGACTATGACCTCGCCGAGTGTATAACACAGTTACGAAAAGCGTAATATATTATGTTAACGATTGTCTGTGCGCAGTTTAATTACAAAAGTATAATTATTATACTCGGTCAAAAGTCATAATCGTTAGTTCATTTTTTTTTTTTTTTTTCTTTCATTCACTTATCAAGCTTATATATTATTATATGTTTTCTCATATTATATAGTTATGGTCATTCATTCAAGAAGCTTTCTAATGTAACGTTTCGCCAAGTAGAAATCTAGCCCTCCCCTCGCACGTTTGTTTTCTGTGTCGTACCTATTATTCCTGAGCTGACAATGAGCCAAAAAGTTTTGCTGATAAAATGCTAATCTCGTATTCTAAAATCGTATAGCTATTCATCCTATTAACCAACATTATATTATTAGCTTTAGAAATGAGGTAAGGAAATAAGAAAGAAAAACAAAAAAAAAAAAAAGACCTAGCGACGAAGATGACAGTTCCAATCGGGCGATAACCTATTTAATATCTCTAGACTCGGTGTACCTACATTATAGAAGAATGCCGTTTGACCGTGACAAATGGAGCTTGACATTTTGCGATTCGCAACCTGGCTATAAGCAGGTGCTGTTCCTGGCGCTCCAGGAGATGGTTTAGCGATCATTCGTGATTCGGCATTACGCTTCGAATTTTATCTACATATTTGTGTTATTTATTCCACAATTTCAAAAAGAGTCGATAAGTAATGAAAAAATGATCATTAATTATATGTTATTAATTGGGTGGTGATTTTCTGTGCAACAAATCAAACCACGTATAATCGAAACTGACTCTCGAATAAATCGTTGAGATAAAATTCTACTACTTTAGAAAAAAAAAAAAAAAAAAAAAAAAAAAATGTAAAGACCGAGAAGCTATACAGATGCTCCTTCTGTCACCCTTTGCTGCAATTATCTGTCTCAGAAGAAATTAATACATATATACCTAATTAGGGATATTAGGCTCAAACTATTTCTGGCCTGATTGGGATATACACAGAAAAAAAGGTTAACTTGAGCCAAGAAAATTATTCTTGATGCAAGATAATTTTACGGTCCAAAAATGAAGACCGAAATTTTCTCGGATCAAATCAAAAAATTTCGGTCTTCATTTTTGGACCCCAAAATTATCTTGAATCAAGTCAAAAACAACCAAAATTTGGTTATTATACGGTCAAAGAAATTTTTTTGTTGGGTCAACCAAAATTTTGTTGTGCCAACAAGAAATTTAGTAGTATCAACAAAAATTTTGGTTGGTCCAACAGAATTTTGGTTGACTGAACAAAAAAATTTCTTTTACCGTATAATAACCAAATTTTGGTTGTGTCAACATGACCTTTTTCTGAGTGCACATTTCTTTTGGAATATTTACTGCTTCAGCGATTTCTCAAAATCCGATAATATTTGATGATTAAAACATAGTGAAATAAAGTGAATTTCGTTAATGATAGAAAAGTTGAAGAGACAGAAAATTGGAGTCAGTTTCCTTCCTGGACCATTTTTTTAAGTCTCTCTCTCTCTCTCCTCCCTGTTTAGGTGCTCGTAGGTCTTTTCCACGCCGATAATAGCCCGAATAAAGGCTGCTGCCTATTATTACTCTTCTTTCTTTCACGTGCGAGAGAACCGCACGACGGATGAGCACAACTCGGGTAAAAAAGTTATAGAAAGAGTTGGATAGAGAGAGAGAGAGAGAGACATATGTGAACAGAAAGAGATAGAAACGGAGAGAAAGAAAGAGAGAGAGAGAGAGAGCAACGGTCGCCGAGAGGTCACAGAGCGTTACGTTTGGCTTCGAGTATACCGACTCCGGTTAGAGTTGGAGTTGGAGTTGGAGTTGGAGTATGGAATGGAATGGAATGGAACGGAACGAAACGAAACGAAAGGATGAAGTCAAGTCAACTCTAGTCAGTCGACGCTCAACTATCCACAGAGTCAAACCCACCCGATGTGTGACTCTCCTCTCCTCTCCTCTTTTCTTTTTTCTCTTCTAATTCTCTCATTCGTTGCTATCTGTATCACCTTTCTTCTTCGCATCATCGTTACTCCTAATCGTGCGAGTTTAACTCCAAAGTGTGGATTTTACATTGGTACCTATACATATACATTCAGTGTTCTGCAGACCCTTCGCAGGATTTTGGATATAAGAAGAAACAAAATTACCTATAAGTTCATCAAAAAAACATCATAACGACACGTATATTCATCGAGGAGCTAATTTAAGACGAAAATCTGCACACAATTTTTCTGCACACAATTTTCAATGAAACAATAAGCTCCTACCTACCAAATTGTTATTATATAACTTTGGTGAGGTGTGGGGTGCAAATTTGGATATAGTTGATCAAACTGTGGCATATAATCATTGTACGATAAAAAAACCATGCAAGACAATCTGTGCTCGGAATGTACGAGATGAATAAGATGAGTAAGGTCAAGCTCGTCATGTACATAATTCGCGATAAGATAGTTCAAAAGTGAATTTCCGACCCAGAGAGATCAATCCGTCGAAGATTTATTCTCATCGTTATATAATCATTCGTATATAATATAATGAAATGAATCTAGAAACAGAGGAGATTTTCTGATCGTCTATCATCATCACATTAAATTTCCGCGAATCTAATCGGTTTAAAAAAAAAAATTTCAATCATATCAAGGACCTTTAAATCTCTCAATCTTGCTCGTTTCCGCATATATATATTAAGTTCCAAGAAGATCTCCTATATATGCATTTTCTAAACGGTATCCCATTGGAATTGTAACTCGAGTGATATATTATATAAGGAACCGCGAGTGTCATAGTAGGACGAAGTGCTTAAGTGCGGCTCTGGTGAAATAGATAAGAGATAGCTATGGTCAGTCAGAGAAGACCTATCTCCTTACGGTTTCGTTTGTGTGAGTCCTTCCTCTGATATAATTTTATCATCGAGTAGTGACTACTAGAGTTTAAATAACACAACACACTGTCGTCACAGATATACGTTAAATACGACTCTAGCGGAAGAGCTCTCGAGTTTGCATCGTGTATATTGCTCCTTAGCGTAGTACAGTTTGGCGCTTCGTAACGGTCACATGGTCCTTCACGTCTCCTCAATGATTCAAGTCTGCAATCATTCAGTAAGTCGATTTCTTTTCTTTTTGTTTTTTTTTTTTCCCAAAAATTTCTTTTGATATATAAAATTTACAAATGCTGATTATAATACACAGAAAGAAAGGTTGACTTGATTTAAGATAATTTTGGGGTCCAAAAATGAAGACCGAAATTTTCTCGGATCAAATCGAAATTTTTCTCGAACCAAGAAAATTTGGAAAATATGGAAAATAGTATTTGGAAAATTTTCTTGGGTCGAGAAAATTTTTGATTTGATCCGAGAAAATTTCGGTCTTCATTTTTAGAAAATTTTCGGTCTTCATTTTTGAAAATTTTCTTCGGTCGAGAAAATTTTGATTTGATCCGAGAAAATTACGGTCTTCATTTTTAGAAAATTTTCGGTCTTCATTTTTGAAAATTTGCTTGGGTCGAGAAAAACTTTGATTTGATCCGTGAAAATTTCGTTCTTCATTTTTGGAAAATTTTCGGTCTTCATTTCTGAAAATTTTCTTGGTTCGGGAAAAATTTTGATTTGATCCGAGAAAATTTCGGTCTTCATTTTTAGAAAATTTTCGGTCTTCATTTTGGAAAATTTTCTTGGGTCGAGAAAATTTTTGATTTGATCCGTGAAAATTTCAGTCTTCATTTTTGGAAAATTTTCGGTCTTCATTTTTGGAAAATTTTCGGTCTTCATTTTTGAAAATTTTCTTGGTTCGGGAAAAATTTTGATTTGATCCGACAAAATTTCGGTCTTCATTTTTGGACCGCAAAATTATCTTGAATCAATTCTTGGCTCAAGTCAACCTTTTTTTCTGTGTGTAAAGTACGATATAAAATCAATATAATATGACGAAAGATTTTATAAGTGGGTGACTAATTTTTACTTCCAAGGTTGTTCTTCATTCTTCATTATTTTATTGTTTCATTTTCAGACGACGCAAGTGATGAGGTTTTTTTTCAGGACGTATTGTAAAACTCGTTTGTATAAATACTACGACTGACGGTATCATCATATTATTATGATCGGTTCAGATTTGTATATGAATAGTGTTATCCACGTGAGGTATACAATTATTGTTCAATTCATCTTATATACGCGGTTGTAAGATAAGACAATTGCAGATTTCCGGTTAAAAAATGAATCAATAATCCCGAATATATTCTAAAATGGTACAAAGCAAAAAAAAAAAAAAAAAAAAAAAAATGAACGTTATTTCGCCCTGTAGGTCTTATATACCTTCGATGATATATTATACTATACGCTAACGAGTTACAATTATACAACGTCGTATATGTAGTTAACACGTGGCGTAAGAAAAAATAAAAATAAAATAAAAGGAACATATGCAAAACAGCTTTAAAAGCTTATATTACATTCCTTATATTTTATATAATGTATGTACACGTACGTACGTAAAACCGAATTTAACAGTGAATATTCAGACTCGCAGTTTATAAGGAAATTGGGTGTTTTTTATTTTTTTTATTTTTATTTTTTTATTTTTATATTCTCATTATTTTTTTTTTTTTTTTGTTTATAAAACCGCTGCGCTTTTATACCGAAGAAACGAACGATGCGTATTACGGTAAATAGTAATTAGAACCGGTACTCGGACATGGATTAATTAAATCACGTAAACCAAATCATTTGATACGCCTCGGTGAGCTCGTATGTGCTATAAAACCGTATATTCTTTTACTTCGTTATCTATCTTGACGTGCGTATACGTGGTCGTCTACCACAATTATCAAGCTATAAGTACCTTTTTAATGCTATATAAAACACTCGTTTTATTACAATATAATAATAAAATATATCAAATCTACACTAGAACTTCAGTCTATTCGCATCAATAAAAATCAATCGTTGTATCAATCCTATAATTAAGGGGACCAGTACAGCGACTTTTCGAGAAATGATCATAGTCCGAAATGAATTTATTTCAGAACCAAAGTTCATTTCACATCAAAATATTTTTATTTTTCAAAATCATGTGTCGTAAGGATTTCAGAGCACCGTTGAACCGATTCAGGTCATCTTGGATTCATTTTCTTCAGAAAACAAATCCTCATCATGTGAGTGTAGGAATTTTGAAAATTTTTCGTTTTGACCAAGTTATTTAAGAAATGAGTGATAATAATTTTTGCAAATTTGGTAAATTGATCATAACTTATGACATAATTTTTTATTTTCAAAATTCCTACATTCACATGATGAGGATTTGTTTTCTGAAGAAAATGAATCCAAGATGACCTGAATCGGTCCAACGGTGCTCTAAAATCCTTTACGACACATGATTTTGAAAATGAAAAATATTTTCATGTGAAATGAACTTTGGTTATGAAATAAATTGATTTCGGACCTTAATCTTTCTTCTACTATTTTATTTTCATTTTCTCCAACGTTTTTTTTTTCTCGATTTATTCTGTTCATATCAGTTCGGAGATATGATTGTCGATGTTTTGTATAAGAGAGAGGCTGTCTGCAGAAAGGCTTCAAAGGTGCTAACCTGCAGTATTTCGATTCGGTTCTCTCGCTGCAATTATAATCGTTTTATCGCACTAAAGACCAAGCGACAGGTATTATAAGGATAAGACATCCGTACCGAGAATCTCATGCATGCATTTCCAGTATGAATTGTCCGATTGGTTATTTCATATAGCAATTTACATTATTGGTCAAGCTATTCAATTTCAAACGTGATTATTATATACCATCCATCATATACCGTATATTATCCTTCGATCCTTCGGTTTTATAGACAAGCGAATATTATTATCATTTCTGATTAGTTTCAGAGATTAGACAATCGATAGAAAGGTGTATAGTACTGAAATGGGCTTGTGTTCATTTTACGATTTTCCCTTTAGCCGAGATGAATATATAATGGAAGACTGATGAATACTAAAACAATATTTAAGACTAAAATTAATACCCACTTCCGGCAGCTGTTCAAGACTTCGCCTCTTTTTCTATATATTCCTCTTCTTCCTTTACCATGTGGTTTCCTCTTTCTTCTTCGTCTTTAACTTGTTATAGAATCAGGAGACGAGACCATCAAGTAGGTACATTACTTCCGAGAGAGATATCTCTCTTCCAGTAGAAAGAAGAAGATCGTGATGATCTTTGAGTTACTGAAATACCCTCTCGAGTATTTAAGCGTCGAAATATATTTAGGGCGTCGCGTCGCAAACGGCGTATCTAAGTCTCGGTCTTTTCGTTACGGTTAACAAAAGTAGATTTACGCCTGTTTAGACGATTCGTCTTTTAGTATATCGGAAATTTATAACCGAAATCAATTTATTTCATAACCAAAGTTCATTTCACATCAGAATATTTTTCTTTTTCAAAATCATGTGTCGTAAGGATTTTAGAGCACCGTTTGACCGATTCAGGTAATCTTGGATTCATTTTCTTCAGAAAACAAATCCTCATCATGTGAATGTAGGAATTTTAAAATAAAAAATTATGTCATAAGTTATGATCAATTTACCAAATTTGCAAAAATTATTATCACTCATTTCTTGAAGAACTTGGCCAAAACGAAAATTTTTCAAAATTCCTACATTCACATGATGAGGATTTGTTTTCTGGAGAAAATGAATCCAAGATGACCTGAATCGGTTCAACGGTGCTCTGAAATCCTTACGACACATGATTTTGAAAAAGAAAAATATTTTTATGTGAAATGAACTTTGGTTATGAAATAAATTGATTTCGGACTATGATAATTTCTCGAAAAGTCGCTGTACTGGTCCCCTTAATAAAAGAGAATGACTACTTAATACATACATTAGTCTTGTCGCAACTATATGGCTGCGATCTAACTGTGTTGTAAAAAAAAAAAAAAAAAAAAGAAAAAAATTGTATAACGTAAATATGCATCGGAGGAAAATTAATTCAGATCAACCCACACTTAGTTCGCATAGACATACGCGTGTGACGTCACACACCAGAATGAGATTCGTGTATACTTGTAAGTATCGCTTGTACGCACCATATGTCGTATTTGCTACCCACTTTCATTCAGAAAAATCTACGCGATTCAATCCGTTCACCAAGCGAATAGACGTATTATACCTTGCAACAATTTATCATAGATTATTCCTACGTATTGAATTTGATATCTGAACATTATTATGAATAAATTTATAGGTATTCGTATATATCGTTATCCAAATTTCAGAAAATTCTATTTCTGCACTTCTGTTTCGTTGAACGAAGAGATATTTTTTATTGCTACGAAGTTTTTTAAGGTAGAAAAAAAAAAGTATGTAGATAAATTATGGGGTACGTGTGTTTAGACTCGATATGGTTACAAATGATAATATGGATTGTGCTGTAGAAAAATCTCAATTCATTGGTGAAAAAAAAAAAAACAAAAACTGAAAAAAGTGTTGTTCATGCTCGATATTATCGTATAAGAGAAAAGTTTGGAGGTATGCGGTTTGTAAATTTTGTACACACACTCAGAAAAAGGTCTTGTTGACACAACCAAAATTTGGTTACTTTATGCACAATCAAATTTTTTGTTCAGTCAACCAAAAATTTCGTTCGGATAACCAAAATTTTGTTAGGACAACCAAAATTTTGGCTATTCCAACAAAATTTTTGGTTGACTGAACAAAAAATGTGATTGTGCATATAATAACCCAAATTTTGGTTGTGTCAGCAAGACCTTTTTCTGAGTGCATAGGTAGATGAAATCGAAGGATAAGTGGTGATGAATTGATACAAATATACCAGATATACTATGTACAGCATTCTATATAATTGAAAATATCTCAGAATTCGCAATTGTTTACGCACGTCTAGATAATAATTGGCAAATAAAATGATCGTATCGATGTTTTGCATGTGAAATGTTGGTGACTAATATCCGGCATTAGCAATGTAATTAGAACCCTTTTTTT
Organism: Tenthredo mesomela; assembly: GCA_943736025.1. Taxonomy (NCBI): domain Eukaryota; kingdom Metazoa; phylum Arthropoda; class Insecta; order Hymenoptera; family Tenthredinidae; genus Tenthredo; species Tenthredo mesomela. The sequence goes on along the minus strand of OX031015.1, from coordinate 30,887,000 downwards.
TTCGTTCAATTATTTGAAATAGTATCGTCAGATTTTTTACCCATTTGTAAAATTACTGAAAAACAATGTCATATAATATCAACGATATCTTACGCGCAGTGCTACCGCAGACGCTGATTCATCGAATAGAATTGCCCAACCAAATGTGATTTTATCTTCCAACCTGCAGCACCAAGTTTCAGATACAAACTACATATATGTACCTACGTATAAGTATATCGTGGAAACATAGCTTCTGATCCCATGTATGCATGTAAGTACAAAAACGACGCGATTGCAAAGCCACGAAATGAATATCACAGTTTTAAGTATGACAAAATATTTGATCTAAAAAACTGAATGGCACAAATTGTTTTCTCATTTTTCAAATTTTACTTGATTCAATAAATATTTTCTCTGCGTGGCATACGATCGTTGATTTCACTCTTAAACACAAAAAATTCAAAACCAATTTTCTACTCCGAAATTTGACCGCATATATAGTTGCAAAAAAATTGTTCATATCAAATATATTTATTTCGCTGATTATTCTTGCCAATATTTCATTTATACTGTTGATCTGAATTCTGATATATAACGAAGATAAAAATTGAAAGAATAATCAAAAACTTGGAGAAAAATGAAAGTTTTGAACAAATAAAAAAAAATTGATCTTTTTTTTTTTTTTTTTTTTTTTAACGCAAAAATTGATTATCTCAATAAAAGTCATCTATGATCATTTTTTCATAAATCTATTCTCGATACGGCAACGCCCGTCTTAAGTTGACCTCGTGAACGAGTCGGCAACCTAGACTCAAGCCTCTGTCGGCGCACCTGTCGCGCTTGCAGGCTATACGACATAGGTAGGTATATATCGGCTAGTAGTTGCAGTAGCAAGGGCGATCGTGCACTGCAGTGCGCACCGTGCGCTATATAGTTTATTATATTATTATATAATACACAGAAAGAAAGGGTAACTTGATTCAAGAAAATTTTGCGGTCCAAAAATGGAGACCGAAATTTTCTCGGATCAAATCAAAAATTTTCTCGAACCAAGAAAATTGTGCCAATTTTCTTGGTTCGAGAAAATTTTTGATTTGATCCGAGAAAATTTCGGTCTCCATTTTTGGACCGCAAAATTTTCTTGAATCAAGTTACCCTTTCTTTCTGTGTATATGTGTAATATATTGTATAGGCCCGATGTTAGCTATGGGGAGTAAACTGACCTGGTGTAATGACGATGATGATAATAATAATAATAAAAAAAAAAAAAAAAAAAAAAAACAATAATAACAATTCTTATGATAACCTCGCGTATCGCTGTAAAATGAGCCGAAGTGTAGGCCGCGGTACGATGACTGCGCCGCCACACCTAGAGAATTGTTACTTTTGTTGCTACTTATTTCTTAGATATATAATACCTACATAGCTGCTAATTATACGAATGTACCTATAACTTGCGCGTTGAGTTATAGTTGAAAAATTTTAATATCAAACTGTTTTATTGAAGTCTTATATCCGCGGAAGCGCGCATTTATAATTCTTCAGAAGTGCAGGTAATGCGCGGGTGGTTTCATGGAATGAATGAACTTGCACGTGAAATTTACGTGAATATAACATATCGACGCCCGACAGGAATAACAGCACACATTTAAGATTCCGGGTGAAAAAGTGCACGTTTCAAATTCCGGGTGGAAAAGAGCACGTTTCAGATTCCGAGTGAAAAAGAGCATGTTTCAGATTCCGGATGGAAAAGAACACGTTTTAGATTGAGAATGAAAAATAGCACGTTTCAGATTCACTCGAAAACTAGCACAATTCAGGCGAGGCGAATATTACTCGTTAGTAAGTGTCAGGTAGGTTTATTATGAAATTGGAAATGCACAATTATGCACAAAAACTCGATTCAATTTTATCATTGAATGATTAATTCAATCTTATAATAAACCTACCTGACACTTGCTAATAAGTAATATTCGGTTCAACCTGAATTCTGCTAGTTTTCGAGTGAATCTGAAACGTGCTATTTTTCATTCTCAATCTGAAACGTGTTCTTTTGCATCCGGAATCTGAAACGTGCTCTTTTCCACCCGGAATCTGAAATGTGCTCTTTTCCACCCGGAATTTGAAACGTGCTCCTTTTCACCCGGAATTCGAAATGTGCAGTTATTCGTATCGGGCGTCGATATTAGGTACTAAAAATTATCGACAAGATATGTTGACATGGTTTTTATTCTCGGACTTTGCGGTACAAATATCATATAACCGCACGCACGTTATTCATGGGCATCTGGGTATCATTTTTCTATATATTTTTACTCCATATACATTTATATGAAACACGTTTTCATTTGACACCAATTTTCGGTATCAAAGTCTAGAGCTGATGGTGTTCGCAATTTTAATTCAATTTTTTTTTTTATTCTTTATTTGCCATCCATATGACTTACATAATTGATAACGAGCTTGGATTCCTTCGGATCATCGAATCAAGACCGATTTGTCGTTGAAATTGTTGTCTTCTTTTATAGCCCGCGTATTACACCGCATTGAGATTTATGACTTGTAAACCAGTCTGCTGGACTCTTTGTATATATCGCATATCCTATCTTGGCTTACATATGTTTCACTGTATACCTAACGATACAATGGGGCTATTATTCTGCGACTGAAAATCTTCAGTTAATTATACATGCATTTCTACGGTCTGAGGCTAGCTATAGGCAGCTCTCCTGCGTGGGAGTAATAAATTAATTTCATAGTCATTAGTAAACATTTTAATGTCACTTTAGTCACGCCGGTTGATTTGCTGGTTTAAAGATCCAGTGACACGATTTATGATATCCTTTAAGTGGGAACCTGTACAGCTTTGTACCTCATACACCTTTCTGCAGCGTACTATAATAAGTGCGAATGGATTGGCAACTAACTCATTTTCATTCAAAGTTTACTCTTTATCAGCAATTAGATGTCAGAATTCTGGGTGCAAGGACGAAAAATTTTACCAATTTTTTGCTATTGGTCTCTCAATCAATGCGATATCTACGTATAGCAGGGGCTCGATATTTCAGTTCAGCAAACGATGTCTTGAAATGTCATAAAAAAACAGTGACAAATCTTGTCACTTATCAAACCAAATGAAGCGAAAGTGATATCGATGCACTCAGAAAAAGGTCTTGTTGACACAACCAAAATTTGGTTATTATATGGACAATCATATTTTTTTGTTCATTCAAATCAAATTTTTTGTTCAGTCAACCAAAAATTTCGTTGGGATAACCAGAATTTTGTTGGGAAAACCAAATTTTGTTGGGACAACCAAAATTTTGGCTATTCCAACAAAATTTTTGATTGACTGAACAAAAAATGTGATTGTCCATATAATAACCCAAATTTTGGTTGTGGCAACAAGACCTTTTTCTGAGTGTGAAATCCTTAATCTTTAATAAAGAATGTGTCGATTCGGTTGTTGATCTCGTGTATCAATTTGATTTTAATACATTCGTCGTGTTTCTTCTTATCCTACGTATAGATACACGTGTGCGTGATATACATATATTTATACATATTAATATATTGTAGCTTTCTAATAAGGCTTGGGTGGTATTGAACGTTGATGACGTGACGGCAGCAAATGGTTCCATAGATGTATACACCTGCTGCTGTTCTTTCATAATAATTATACATTCATATAGTTTAAATCGAACGAGGATCATTGTTCTCAGAAAGAAAACCATATAGTTTTATAATTTCATTATAAAAATCATGCTGCTCTGCATGCAGACTAAAGCAACGTTTCAGTGTTCTTACATTCAGAAAAATAACAGCTAAAATTTGGTTATCATATGCACAATCACATTTTTTGTTCAGTCAATCAAATTTTTTGTTCAGTCAACCAAAAATTTCGTTCGGATAACCAAAATTTTGTTGGGAAAACCAAATTTTGTTGGGACAACCAAAAATTTTGGCTATTCCAACAAAATTTTTGGTTGACTGAACAAAAAAATGTGATTGTGCATATAATAACCCAAATTTTGGTTGTGTCAACAAGACTTTTTTCTGAGTGTAGATTTTCTGTTCGATCACTGCATCTTTGACGGTTTTTAATATATCTCAGGAATAAACCGATAATAATTATTTATCGAGATCAAATTCTGTACATTTATTTTTATTCCTATAAATTTCACCTGATTAACGATTCGTAAGATATGGCGTAACGCTCAAAGGTGTAACTATAACTTTGCTATGCTAAATGATTCTATCTGCAGACAGCTCGCTCGCCTCCTGCTGGCCTTCGGATACTTTAGCTTCGTGGCGAATGACTGCTGCGAATCTTGATAGTAAGAAAGCACTCAATATCGATTGCACAAGATCTACAAACTGTACTTTTCTATACCATATGCAATATGCATATAGAGAAAAAAGTATGACGAATCAGCTGTGTGGTTGTTTTTTTTTTTTTCTTTTTTTGCTTTTTTCACAATCGAAATCGAAAGTTCCTATATATTCTCTTTAGCTCTGATATAAAACTAGATTTTTCTTTTTTATCAAATTTTTTTCACATTACTTATAATGATCGGAGAACACGAATGCGCAGCACCATATGCACAACGCTCATTGCATATTTGTGCGAGAATTTCGCACCCTGTGAAAATGCTATTGTGTTGGAATAATGGGAACTGGCACGATTCCTAAAATGCCATAAATTTTTGACTAAATCGCGGGCTTGTCTCGAAATCTTAGAGAGAAGTCATAGGTACAGATTCGGCCAGATTTTTATCTACGTATCGTTGGTTGGTCGCTGCAACATTGCCGAGAGCCTCGTACGGTACAAACGTTGCCTTGCCTGAATTTTAAATCTCAACTTAGGTGACGCCTGTATAACGTTATTTTTTGGTTTTTATATTACGCGTGACCAGCCTCGAGTCCTGTTATGCGCGAGATATCTTCTTTGTCTTTTTGTATCCAGTATAGTACTTATACTTTCACGGTTTTCTATCCCCCGATTTTCAAAATCTGTCAGAATATAAAATAAAGAAAAAAAAAAAAAAAAAAGATCGATACGACGTTCTATCTTCTCGCATTAAAATTGCATCTTATACACATTAAATTCGTATATAAAAAAAAAAAAAAAAAAAGGTTTGATTTCAACCAGAAGTAGAAGAAACCACCGAATGTTATGTTTGTATAAAAATTGAAGCATACACTGAGAAAAAGGTCTTGTTGAAACAACCAAAATTTGGTTATTATACGGTCAAAGAATTTTTTTTGTTGGGCCAACCAAAGTTTGATGTGCCAACAAGAAATTTAGTAGTATCAACAAAAATTTTGGTTGGCCCAGCAAAATTTTGATTGACTGAACAAAAAAATTTCTTTGACCGTATAATAACCAAATTTTGGTTGTGTCAACAAGACCTTTTTCTGAGTGTAAATATATTTTTTTTTTTTTCACTCATTCACGGATATTTCTCTGATCCAGACAAGCAGATAGACAGTCAGGACTGTCAGACAGGGAAATATGACGCGACCTCGCCAAGTCTTCTCATAATAGAATCGTTGGTGAAAGATTTCCCGTTATACATGAGCAGATATTGAATGGATAGGAATTCACGTCACACCTGGCGTAAATTCCACTAGTAGGTGTAGGTAAACCCGTGGTCGATATAAACGAGCTTACAGAGTAAACTTCTCGTATAAAATATATAAAATATATAAAATATATAATATAAGAGGAATTTCTGATCGAAGATTTTTAGTCGTCTCATTTTCAATTTTGCTCTCACCGTACCTCGATGTAATCGGTAGTCGCTCGCGAAAGTGCATGCATATCGTCTATATCGTAATATCAGATCTTCAACCATGTATATACATATTATATCCATTTACCAACACATTTATATAATAAAGATTTATCTGTATAGAAGATACTTTTGTACGAACTTATATATAGGTATATGTAATTGCATATACACGTATATATTATCGGGAGGGTTCAGGTAGCGAACACTCGGTCCGATGGGATATAAGGAGGTAGACGTATATATGCACGTATTTATGTACATACATCTATACACGTAATATACACGTAATAGCCGAGTTCATCGAACTCTACGTAAGGTTTCGTTCGCATACTTATACATATCGTATATATATATTTATATGCACAACGTATATATATATATATATATATATATATATATATATATATGTGAACGTTGGATCGCATCAGGTCCACTTCTGCTAAATATAAAGACTTGTATGTACGCACTTCTGGTATCTTACCATAGTATGGAGATATTTACGTACATACCTACCTATATACTACGTGTGTAGGTATGGATGAGAGAAAAAGGGACTTGCCCAGCCCTCTGATGCTTGCTGCTGCTGCTGCTGCTGCTGTTGCATGGGCTGATACGCGCTTGCTACTTAAACGCATACCTTATACTTCTCAACCTGTGTGTAGGTATACTTATGAACGACTTCTTACCTCGAATCTATATAACGTCTATAACCGATTTTATTCAGAGAACAAGATTTACTTACATTAAAAATAGTTCTCATTACCTATAAAGGTGAATTAGCGAAAATTTCTGCAGAGAAATAGTGCACTCAGAAAAAGGTCTTGTTGACACAAACAAAATTTGGGTTATTATATGCACAATCAAATTTTTTTGTTCAGTCAAACAAAAATTTTGTTGGAATAGCCAAAATTTTGTTTGTCCCAACAAAATTTGAACGAAATTTTTGGTTGACTGAACAAAAAATTCGATTGACTGAACAAAAAAATGTGATTGTGCACATAATAACCAAATTTTGGTTGTGTCAACAAGACCTTTTTCTTAGTGTGACAAAAGACCGAAAACTGCGTATATATGTTGAATGCGATCTTATCTTGAATGAGGAAGGAAAAACAACGTCCAGGTTCTCGGTTGGCTGATTTTTACGATCAAAACTCCGTATCGCAGTATCAGTATAGTTATCGCGCGAGTAGATAACAAACTTTATTCGAGTGCCTCTTTTTTCGTTTTATCTTAACCGTTAGTATTTAGTTGCGATTCTGCTAGACTTGCAGCAGCAGGTATACACATCGTCGTGTGATAGTTGTTACTCGGTTTTATATGCGATAAAGTACAATATAGCTAATTTTTATTGTTTAATATTCATGAGATCGTCACGTGGTGTCAGTTAACGTTTGCAGTAACAACTCTTATTCCTATCATAGTGAAATAGTGAAATATCAATTGTACAAGTGTTAATATTACGTGATTACTAATCAGACCTTATCTACAATTTTTTTTCATTCATATTTATTTTACCTCATTGCCTTCGACACATAAAGCCCATCCCACAAGAGATTCAATACTCTGCATAAATTATATAGAGAATTTCAATTTTCAAATTTCAAATCACTAATGAATTGAACTGGAGCTCGGCACGAGATTTAATATTTAACAAATTGTACAAATTTGAGTACTAAGAGGAAGGCAGGAGTTTGATGTAACGTTTGTTGTGCTAAAATTTCATTTCAAAATTACAGGGTTTAGTCTTTAGTCTGCTTAATCAATTTATTTACAAGCAGATTAGTGAGCCGATTAAGGTTTAGTCATACCAAGATTTCTTATCAAAAAGTTTTCTTTTTCTGTTAGATAAACTATTCACCAATACAGGTTTATGACAAGCCTCATTTTTTTTAAGCAGTAAAATTTTGTTTAAGACTCGTTAAAATTGTATAAAATTGATTTCATTCACTTCATGATCGATCATCTCTAAGTCATTGCCTGGGCGTATGATACGCTCATAGTTTCTTAGCTGCATTGTGCTTTATATTCACTTTTTACTCTCATCAGTTAAAGAAACGTAAGGATGTGATGTGCGATCTAAACGTATGGTAGTCGGTAGTTTCGAGAATTTGAACCGATTTGAATTCAACAAAATAAAAAGAAACAATAAATACGACTGAGTACAAGGACAATAATCAACGACTGGTATAACTCGTATAATGCTGCAAAAGATGTGGGATGCTCTTGCAGGAAAATCGGTAATAAATTATCGTACAAATCTATCATACAGTCATCATCCTGATCCTAAATCATTTCTTTTTCTATTCGAATTTCCTCGCAGGATTATTGAAACACAGATATATCTCACTCGAGTAGTTTTAGCTGAAATAAAAACTGAAACACAAATATATCTCATGCAGGTATAAAATTCACGATTATCAGACACGCGAAACATCGATAGATCTTATAATTATTCTTGTATTAGCCAGTAGCTAATTAACATTGATTTTTTTACTCACGGTTTTTCACACAACGTTACGTTACAAAATACATGACAGTTTGGTAAACTTTAATAATGTACAGTAAAATTCTGAAGTTTTACCAAACTGTCATGTATTTTGTAACGTTCAGTATGTCACTGATTACTACAAAAATGTGAAAAATCACCAACTTGTCTCTATGTCCCAACTTTGTTCAACAGTTCAGTAAAGTTTCATGAAATACTTTTCTCCGTGTATCATGCAGTGCGGGTTCTGATATTATAAAAGAAAATTATATGACTTAATGAGAGACGGATATAATGGCAAATGGCAATAGTGTGCATAAGTCAAAGGTTATGGACTTTATATAGAGACTTGCAAACTTCTGCGGTTGTAATTTGTTAAATTCCATTAATAATCAGTGTAAACCTCGGGTACATAATATGCGCAATGCAATTATTATTCTTGATTCAATAAAACTATCGCTGGTATTAGCTATGCTGCTACCACGATCACATATAGTTTCACGTATTGTCTTAGAATTTCACGATCTAAATAAATTTCATCACGATTCTTGTTTTTTTTTTTTTTTTTAAATTTAATTTTTCTATTTATTGTGGCATATTCTCTCGAATTATTTCACACCACTGCCAATACAGTATAAATTTTTCCTGTGCTTTCATTATCGATAATATATTGTTCGAGAACGTCTTGCGCCTTCAGATAAAACGGATTATAATAAGAAACTATGCGGTGATCAGTGGAGTTTTCAATTCTGGTGGTAATAAGAAGCGATAAAAATAAGTATTCATTACACCCGAACAATGAGCTTGACCAATGAAGTTGAGCTAAAACTTTTTACGAAACTTCAGGGCTGAGCTGGACGATGGGGAGGACGATAATTCAAGCCATGCGTTTAAAATCAAGCAGGCTACCGTTCTTTTCACGTAACACTCAATTATTAATAGCATTTGATTAATTGCGCAATGTATAATTCATTTATGCTCGGAATTTTAATTTTCGTCTAAAGTCTCAAAGTTGTTGATTTTACAAATTAATTTCAAAGAATCTCGAAAAAAAAAAAAAAAAAAAAAAAAAACTCGACACACGTATACGTTATCAAATAAATATCTTATTGTTGTAATAACTGCACAAACTAATATTACTCGTCGTCTCATTTCACGCGGGTACTATCCCATAAAACAGCTGATTTCATACAATGGATAGTTATATAAAAAAACGGAAGTAGTCCAGGAATTTTAGCACCGAAAATGGGTTCGCTCCGCAAAAAATCCTGATAATTGATTTTTCGATTGGATTATGTCATAGGGTGTCCCCTAAGTGTAAAACCAAGTTTGTGTCGTCCGAAACCGCGAGCGTTAGCCGCCATATTGAAAAACGCCTTTTTGCAAATATCTCGGAAACGGTGAGTTTTACCTTAAAAATTGTGAAGACGTTTTTTGTAGAGGATAAAATTCCCTATATTTTTTATTTAAAACTTTTTTCTCTATTGTTAATATTTGCCGAGATATAGTTGATTGAAAAAACCAAATTATTGTTTTTGGAAAATATCTCGATAATTTGTGGAAATACGAAAAAAATGTCAAAATTGGTTTTTTCGATCGACTATATCTCGGCAAATATCAACAATAGAGAAAAAAGTTTCGAATAAAAAATATAGGGAATTTTATCCTCTACAAAAAACGTCTTCACAATTTTTAAGGTAAAACTCACCGTTTCCGAGATATTTGCAAAAAGGCGTTTTTCAAGATAGCGGCTAACGCTCGCGGTTTCGGACGACACAAACTATGTTTCATACTTAGGGGACACTCTCTGACATAATCCAATCGAAAAATCAATTATCAGGATTTTTTGCGGAGCGAATGTCTAAAAATCCTGGACTAAAGTAAAATTGTTCAAAGTGCAGGTAGTCAGGTCTTTTCACAAACAAATTTCAAACATAAAGACGATAGTCTTGTATCTTTTCCTATGCAGTGACAGTAATTTACAGCTTGGCTTACTTACCTGTGCGGCTATCTTGGATCAGATATACATACCTCCAAGTTCAGAGGCTAGCGTTCCGTTATCACTTTATTCTTAATCAATAAATACGTGGCTATTCATCTTTACTATTTTCTCATTCGGTATATCGACGCCCGATACGAATAACAGCACATTTCAGATTCCGGGTGAAAAAGAGCACGTTTCAAATTCCGGGTGGAAAAGAGCACATTTCAGATTCCGGGTGGAGAAGAGCACGTTTCAGATTCCGAGTGAAAAAGAGCATGTTTCAGATTCCGGATGGAAAAGAACACGTTTCAGATTGAGAATGAAAAATTGCACGTTTCAGATTCACTCGAAAACTAGCAGAATTCAGGTTGAACCGAATATTACTTATTAGCAAGTGTCAGGTAGGTTTATTATAAGATTGAATTAATCATTCAATGATAAAATTGAATCGAGTTTTTGTGCATAATTGTGCATTTCCAATTTCATAATAAACCTACCTGACACTTACTAATGAGTAATATTCGCTTCGCCTGAATTGTGCTAGTTTTCGAGTGAATCTGAAACGTGCTATTTCTCATTCTCAATCTGAAACGTGTTCTTTTCCATCCGGAATCTGAAACATGCTCTTTTTCACTCGGAATCTGAAACGTGCTCTTTTTCACCCGGAATCTGAAATGTGCTAAAATTAATTTCAAATCGCTACAAGAATTCTCTTTTTATGTACTTATTCTTTACAAAATGTTGGAAAAAACTTATCCACACTTGTTTCTGATATTAATAGTGATTATACATAAATTTACACATATAGTCATGCTCTAAGAACTATTGCGCAGTATAATGCAGGCCATAAAAGTGGCGCCTCATGTATGTATCGAGCGGACGTTACGCGCTTCTCCATCTACTTAGTTACGTATAGCTGTAATTAATTACTTCCTTGACAACAATAATAAGTACACGGTGTTTTTAAATGAACATAATTTTATTTCTTGTTTCAGGAACGAAACGGTATGTCGGGGGGCCCGGGGGCTCAGGGACCTTTTAGACGTGGGGTCAGGCCATCCCCTACCTCCAGAGGAACGACTACACCATCTCCTCGACCACAGTAAGTTTTAGCTATCAATTTCTACCAACTATTTCAGATATTTATTTAATTGATCAATCAATGGACGAGAAGAAGATTCAGTGGATCCTATGCATGTTTTTTTGCATGCATGCTTTTTTTTTTCTTCATCACGAAGTATAATAATAAACGTGGTGAAGTGGTAGGCGGATATACGCGAATGTATATTAGTAGCATTCAATGTACATAAGAAAGAGACAAGAGCGAATGGGGTAGGTAGGTAGGTATAAGGTATGTATACGAACAGAAATGCGTTGTGCCTTGATTGTGAGCCGACAAAGTAGAACTGTGTAAAAGGCACGTAGGTATTACATAGCCTGCAGCTAAAAAGAGGCCAGAGACTGGCACGTCAGTAGGTCGACCGCATGGTAGAGACTAAGTGACAAATGGTGAGTATTAAGTGGTAAGTAAGAGGCAATAAATTTGCAATCGAAGATACCATAACGTTTGTTCGTCAGTTTCAAGTTTCATCGCGCACGTTCGTGAGGCTTTTTCTCTTTTCGTTTCTTTTTTTTTTTTCTCTTTTTCCCTATTTAATGAGACACTTGTACCGCTAATGATCAAGCAGTGTTTCAATACCAGAATGATTATGTAATTACCAAGTTTTAAATCATAGTTACAGTCTCACATTATTTATTATAATAAAGTAAAAGTTAGATGGTTTAAGAGTCTAAAAATTGATTATACCTACATATATATGAATTTTTATTCTTTATAGTATTATTATCAGAGTAGGATGTACTATTGATATCTCCAATACAATCATAATTTATTGGCAGTCATATATCGTATAAGGAATTAATGATTGACTGACATGTACCGAGAAGTTTCGTGGACGCGGAACGCTAGGGGTACCAACCCGAAATTTTTGCTGTTCCATAGGCGTAGGTCATACAGTAAACTGCAGCAGCAGTTTGGTAACTTACTAGATGTTTCTAGTAAAATCACTAGAGATCACTAGAAATCTAGTTATCCTTGGTCACTAGATTTCTGGACTAGAAATCTAGGGACTAGATTTCCAGTGATCTTACTAGAAACATCTAGTAAGTTACCAAACTGCTGCTGCAGTTTATTGTATGACCTACGCCTATGGAATAGCAAAAATTTCGGGTTGGTACCCCTAGCGTTCCGCGTCCACGAAACTTCTCGGTATATAATATCGCATATTATGTGTATATCGCACATTTATATAAGTATTCGATTTAATATCCATGTAAGTTTTATACGCCGGACCGTAGCGGGAATTGTGATAGGTACCAGGGTTTAAAGATTCGTATATAGTGTACAAAACGTAAAAACTAATAAAAGAATGTGGTCTAGAATCTAGATGAAGGAATGAACCTGGAGTAGGTCGTTGATCACATTGCACGTATTATTATACATATTTATAAATAATTTACAATCCTTTCGTTTAGATTGTACCTTATACCATTAAAATTTCAACCGTTGTATATATTCAACGTTCAAATACGGTCAATGGTCTTATTACACCCTGGAAATGATTTTTTTTTTTTTTTTTTCAAATCACTGTTTCGCTTCATAAAAATATTCCAATTTACTTGTATTTTTACAAATAATACGAAATTTCATGGACGTCGCATCGTTCGTCAGAACTTTTTGAAAATTTTCTTTTATTCTCTGTTTTCTCAACGTTTGCAAAAAAAAAAAAAAAAAAAAGTGTCAAAAAATCGCGAAAATTTCATATTTAAAAATTAAATTAATTGGTTTGCTCTGAAATTACATTAATTTTTATATTATACTGCCTCGATATTTGAAGAATTTTCGATGCACGATGGGACCTTTAACCAGCTACGACAACCACTTTTTAATCGATGCAATAAATCCACGAATATATATATATATATGCGTATATATGAAGTCCATGAAATTTCAAATAATTTATAATACTGTGTGAAGAATACCCAGTGATCATTTCTGAAGAATACCTACTGAATCGCGATGGAATATTATTTTTTTAATACGAAGAAAAAATAAAAAAAAAAATAATAAAATTACTTCCAATGCGAATAAGAAGAAGAATTAACAGCCTCAAAACCTGTCAGGGTTTTAGATTGGCCATTAGCTTACACATCTACACATATATGTGGTGTTATGTATACTATATATACAAGGCTTGTTCGTCGTTCATAATATGATATATATGTAATCTATTTTAAATTAGAATGAAGTCAATGCCAAGGCCACTACCCTCGACCGAATCAATTATTTCGTTATTGTATGTGTAAATAAATGCCTTTTTTTAAAGTGACTATATAATGGTTCTGATGAGTGTATAGATCGTAGTTTTGAAATTATTGCATATTGTTCAGGGCATCATGGGTTTTGGTTGAACGTTATAATTACCGTGTAGTACAAAGAGACCCTGTCTTATAAATTACTAGTCGTCGATTCGCTTCACCTTTCCACTAATGTATAGCCTCGAATTCGAAAGACAATGATCTATCGAGCGTATAATATAATATGACGTCAGCGATTTATCTATATGATATAAAAAATGAAAAAAAAAAAAAAAAAAAAAAATGAAAAAAACGTTGCAAAATATGCTTTACGTAATTTAATGCATAGATGTATGTAATATAAAACAATATGTAGATCGATTATTAGAACGAATTTTTGATTGATTTTACTACACCGAACCCGTTATTTATTATATTGTTGTGTTGTTGAAATAATTCTAAACGCGATTAGAATATAGTTTAATGCACAATATTATAGTATAAACAGCGTAATGTATTATATTTGCAGATAGTTTAACCGTGCAACGATTCTACGGTTACATAATCCACATCGTATGGTTATTGCACAAAACTATAAGCCACGATATGTGAAATATCAATACAAGAGCGTAGGTTGGATTCGCATATATATATACGAACGAACGCATGCGAGAGAGCTAGAATAATGCTATTATAATATTCATAATCATTGAGTTTAAACAACAATGGATTTCATGCGCAGAATTATTCTCTTCTTTAAATCTCATATGTAATAACCTTTATAACAATACGAAATTCCCATTCGGCGAATGAGTCGAAAGACTATTTATTATCACATAGGATAAGTGTTACGTATGCGACCTCGTTTACATAAACATATTATAATGCAGATTTCAGACATTCACAGCTTCTGCATCCAATACTCAATTATTTGCCAATTAACGCACTAGCATAGATGCAGCTGAAATTCGAAAATCATGCTATGATGTGTTTTGATTTATCATTTTAATTTGCTATCATTAGAGTTGCACACCGTCTATAGCGATGGTACTAAAAATCATGTGCAGATGTTACAATATAACGATGACGAGCATTACCAAAGTTTCATCTCATCGTCAGCTGTCAAATTTTATAGTACTACTCAAACAGATGTAACAGCAGTTCAGTAATAATAATGACGATGAATAGTCTTGATTATCCTTTAAAGAATTAATTAAGTCTCAGGATGTACACACACGCTGTCTTGTTAAGGGACAAGCTTTGGTTTATTATACTCTAGGTGCTTTAGGCACCTGCAGTGTTTATCTTGAATCGTAAAAACTATGTAATAGATTACCACTGCTGCAGTTGTGGAATACTAATTGAAAGTATAAAGATGCGTTTGCGAGAGTTGAAAGCATAATGTCTTCGTGAAACTGACAGTTCACTCATAAAATTATTAAGAAATAGCGTTGGTTGAGTCTCGCATTAGAGGAGGAAATGTATAGCCGTATGAATAAGAGAACGAAAATATGCCACATTGTGCAATTACGATTCTCTAGCGTCTAACGATCTAACGTTTTATCGGTAGGTTCATTTCAAACCATTCCAACACCTCATTCTCGTTAAATTTACTTAATCCTTTATACTATCTGTCCAGGAAGACTTTAAAGCTTAAAATAACCCTAAGTTTAAGTCTTAACGAGATTCTCGTCGTTTTATGCTGTCGTAAGTCTCAAATTCTGATGTGAAACAGAATTATCTTTAAATGTTACTGAAATTAACATAAATCATTACTTTGTGATGAACATTATTGCTCATTACTATCATCAAGCTTACGTTAGATTTTTCATAGTTATTAGCGAGTTATCAGAGAATTACATTGCAGTAAGTCGAGTTGCCTATATGGCCGATTTTTATATTCGCAACTACTTTACCGACACCGGTTAAAACAGAATCATAATCAATCCAAGATACAGCGGTGCCTCGAAGAGACATATGCCGTGTCTCAATTCGCACAAAGTATACACTTGATGCGCATTTACCCTTGGACAAACCGGTAGTGACGTCATTAAGGCAATCCAACTGATAAAGGGGAAGTGCGCAAAGGTGCAAGTGTCAAAGGTACGGGAGATGCACCTTTTGTGTACCTTTGACCACCTTTAGACAGCCATATTGGAAATTTGAATTTCATAACCTAGAAATCGCAATCAACACAATAAGCAAGTCTATAGTACATTTATACCACGTCAGAGTGCAGAACACTCGAAAGTGTATACTTGATTAAAGCAGTTCAATTGTGAAAGGCGAATGCGCCATGAAGGGTAAGGGTAAAGGCAAATGCGCAAGGGACTCGAAACGAATTGAGATACGGCAATAGTCACCATAAAGATATACCTGATTATCCTCGCTTGTAATTATCTAATTATCAAATCAACTTCAAGAATTTACCGAAAAATTCAATTCTAACATGATTTTCGGCTCAATTATAGAACCGAACTATGTGCTATGGCGATGCGCAGAGATTAGTGGTTTTTTTTTTATTATTATTTAGAGTCAGTCAATCAACCGAATCGCTGGCTTCAGAGCGAAAACTATATAAGAAAGAGGGAATCTAGTTAGTGTGAAAAATTATTTTGTCATATATTCTGCACAAATGTTGTTCAAATTTTAGGTTAAGGGGATATGAAAGGTGAATTATACTACACCTCGAATCTTTGGCAGCCCGTTTCAAAGCTAAAACACATACGATCGATGTGAAATTGATATCCAGTGATGCAGAAAAAGTGCACGGAGAGCATGATGCTCTTGGATTTCCAAAAAGCGAAAATAAAATGTACAGTTTTATATCAAGAGTGCTCTGTAACGAATAATCGTTGTTGCTGACGTTGTACTTGATAAATATGAAAACACCCGAAACCTTTTCGTTTTTTTTGAAATCCAAGATCATCATGCTCTCCGTGCACTTTTTCTGCATCACTGGATATCAATTTCACATCGATCGGATGTGTTTTAGCTGAGAAACGGGCTGCCGAAAATTCGAGGTGTATAATCCACCTTTCATAACCCCTTAAACTTTAGTTTTCGATTTATATCCTCTATTTTCATTCGTCTTATAAATTAGTGGCAATATTTCGGTGATTGAACAATTTTGACAAATCTTTAATCTTGGTGCTATTATTGGTATTTATTCTTCTTTCCAAAATATGAAAACAGTATGTAACTAACGAGGAAAATATTCGTTAATATTGAAATTGTGAATATTTTCAACTGTTCGCTATTTTCAAAATTTTCAAAATTCGGAACTTTTATTCCCTCGAAAAATAGTCAAAATTGCAGTTTACATTTCTATCCACAAAGTGAATTACAGTTACCTAAATAACTTATTTGTTATTCTGTTTTATACAGCTGCATATAATGAACGAGTAGCTCGTGTTGTGTCGGTAAAAAAGAAACCCATTCAATACCAGACTTGGGTATTTTACAAACCTGTACTACTATACCAACAACCGCACAAAATTCTAACTATTAACATCAAGTAGTACAGCGGGACTGCAGACATTCACCGACAGAGAGAGAGAGAGAGTGAATACAAAATACGCGCCTTGCACTTTTCCATTTCATATAAAACGAATGACATTTATCAAAAATCAATTCCCTCGTCACATTAGTATCTTAGCTGATGTATCATCAGTTCTGAATTTCTAATACTAAAGCTTATCTTAGAGAATACTTAGTTCATAATATACACTCTGTCTTATACCTGGGGATATAGCTCAGTGGTAGAGCATTCGACTGCAGATCGAGAGGTCCCCGGTTCAAACCCGGGTGTCCCCTCAGATATAATTTTTTTTTCTTTTTTTCTTTCTCTTTCCTGATTATTATTATTATTATTATTATCATTTATTACTTCATCTGGATGAGATAAAAAAGTCGTTTTTTTTTTTTTCTCATCCAAATTAGTTTCTTGTAATTCAGAATTTTTGCATTTTCAAATCTGAAATAATCTCAGAGTCTTATCGGTATATAAGGCAGAGCGGTTAATCTATAAGACAGAATGATCATTTTTTAAACTTTATATATGTTTAAAAACTATAATTATCTCCGTACCTACTAATGAATTTTTTCTCGATTTTTTTAAAGACGTATGACAACGTTTATTAAGATTTAAGACTCATCATAATAGAAATAAGATAGAAGATCTGCTTTGTATACTTGAAATTAAAAATTGAACAAT
The DNA here is from genome assembly GCA_943736025.1 of Tenthredo mesomela. Taxonomy (NCBI): domain Eukaryota; kingdom Metazoa; phylum Arthropoda; class Insecta; order Hymenoptera; family Tenthredinidae; genus Tenthredo; species Tenthredo mesomela. The sequence goes on along the minus strand of OX031015.1, from coordinate 30,869,178 downwards.
CATCAATCGACCTCAATCTCCGTGTTTCCGGTTGCTCCGACAGACAACACCGCGTGTAAAATAGATAATGCATAAGTGTGGATCGAAGATAGCGTAAATGTCAATATCATCGAATCAATTCGATACGCATCATTTATTTGTCGGTATAGTCGCAAATGGAAGGGCAAGAACAGAGGCAGGGTCATTGTCCATAGCCTAGTATATATTCTATACTATCGACGATTTTTTCGAACAACATCTGGCGCAAACAAACTTCTAAAATAATCTTTCCACAGTACAGAGAGAAAAAAAAAAAACAAAAAAAAAAAACGAAAATTTCGTCGCGAACCTCTGAACCGATGATGTTTGAACAATTGTTATTATTATTCATGTAGTATAGTAAAAACATGTGTTAGAAATTTAGATAGTAGTAAAAAGTTATCTTACAATTTTTAAACTATTCCTAAAAAGAAAAAGAGTATGAGGATAGTACACACTCAGAAAAAGGTCTTGTTGACACAACCAAAATTTGGTTATTATATGCATAATCACATTTTTTGTTCAGTCAATCAAATTTTTTTGTTCAGTCAACCAAAAATTTCGTTCGGATGACCAAAATTTTGTTGGGACAACCAAAATTTTGGATATTCCAACAAAATTTTTGGTTGACTGAACAAAAAAAATGTGATTGTGCATATAATAACCCAAATTTTGGTTGTGTCAACGAGACCTTTTTCTGAGTGCAGGCGATAAATTAGACTTTAATTAACTATTTGATTTTCGTTTTACCGATTTTTATGACACGTTTTCGAATCCTTAATTAACGTTAATTTCTATTTAATTGAATGCTTATCGATTTTTTTTTTTTTGTCGTTTTATATTTTTTTTAGATTGAAACCTAGTACGAGACCTCCACCAAAGACTGCAGCCGGACTTCCATCAGGTGCTAGAAAAGAACCAATATTTCCATTATTTGGTCCAAGAAAAGCTGCGGTGAACAGAAACGTTATAAATTATATAAACAACAATAACAATAACAACAACAATAACGTCAAACGTCCAAAATCGAGAGAGAGGTGAGTTTCTGATTTTATAATGCAAAGTATTATCTATCTATGTCTGTTTCATTCGTTTCTCAAAAGTCAATGTAGAGCGCGAATTTTTAATTTTCTTACATTAGTTTAGTGTATAAATCAAGCCTCGCTTATTATAATCTTAATTTCCGAGTAAAGTTTCTCATTAAAGTATTATTTTTAAAATCGCTTATCTAGAGAGTTGAAATCTCACAAAGAGGGGTCTCAATGTGATAACGTCAATTTCATATTTACGATTCAGAGAGGCATTAACATATGTACCTATCTTGCGGTAGCACTAAATCAATGATATCATTTCCACGATTTATCAGACTCGAAGATATGGGTATAATTATTCCATTCATTCCTTTCTTATTCAGAAATTATATATTCAGAGTAAAAAAAAATATTATAATAAACCTTTGCCTAATAAACACATTGACTTTTGAACAATGATTAAACATCGTTGATTAAGGTGCTTTGCTAGGCAATTCCACCAGTCCTGAAAACATCGTGAAAAAATGTGATATTAAACGGAATATCTCTGCCTGGGCACCGAAATCAATGAAACAAAAACGTTTCTAAAACCGTTTTTCATGGATATCTTCTCTATTTTCGCGCAAAACAAACCTTTTTTGGGCTGTACATGTTCGGAGTCGCACATAGAATTGCGCGACGTATTTTGTTTCATTGATTTCGGTGCCCAGGCAGAGATATTCCGTTTAATATCACATTTTTTCACGATGTTTTCAGGACTGGTGGAATTGCCTAGGAAAGCACCTTAATTTCAATTCTCCGTTATGATTAAAGATTTTGGAAATTCGTGATTTTCCAATTATTTTCATCGAAAGTCACCGGTGGACCCAGTAATTGAGAGACTAAAATAATTAAACAATGTTGAACAGAAAAAGATGAAAAAAGAAAAAAGAATCGACATGATTATTATAGGCGCGAGGTAATAGTGTGCCGGTCGAACAATTCTATGATTGGCTTGCGTGACGAATTAAATACAATAGTAATTGATTTTAAGTGAATTCGAAAGGCCGATAATTAGTATTAAAAACATGTGAATTAGTTATTAGTATAACATTTTTTTAAAAATATCTATGAAGTATATAACTAATTCACTCGTAATAATAATAATAATAATAATAATAGTCTCCTGTAATTCCATTGAGTTCATTTGTACATTTTACTCATGAGACGTTTCAAAGCTTTCATCAATTGCCAAGTGAATGAATAGAACCTTTCATAACGTCAGACGAGACTAAGACCTAGACGAGACAATATAAAAGATCACGTGCATTACATGAGATCAACGACAAATTACCGATATTAATATAATATTTGTACCCATAAAGTCTGTCGTAGTAGAAAAATTAGCGATAATAATAATTATTATTAACCTATGTATGACTAAGGTATTTGTCATGTGCGGTTGGAAACAGAATCAACAACACTATAACCGCGTCAGCAATAAAATTGCACGATCGAATTTGTGTGCAACATAATAAGGGGACAAGTAAAGCGACTTTTCGAGAAATGATCATAGTCCGAAATCAATTTATTTCACAACCAAAGTTCATTTCACATGAAAATATTTTTCTTTTTCAAAATCATGTGTCGTAAGGATTTCAGAGCACCGTTGGACCGATTCAGGTCATCTTGGATTAATTTTCTTCAGAAAACAAATCCTCATCATGTGAATGTAGGAATTTTTGAAAATTTTTCGTTTTGGCCAAGTTATTTAAGAAATGAGTGATAATAATTTTTGCAAATTTGGTAAATTGATCATAACTTATGACATCATTTTTTATTTTAAAATTCCTACATTCACATGATGAGGATTTGTTTTCTGAAGAAAATGAATCCTAAATGACCTGAATCGGTCCAACGGTGCTCTAAAATCCTTACGACACATGATTTTGAAAAAGCAAAACTATTTTGATGTGAAATGAACTTTGCTTGTGAAATAAATTGATTTCGGACTATGATATGAATAATTTCTCGGAAAGTCGCTGTACTGGTCCCCTTAATCAAAAAATAAATATTGTACCCATTTTTTGCATTTTTTTTTTTTTTTTTTTTTTTTTTTTTTTTGTGTTCACTTCGACTGATCGATATCGAGGACATATTATACCCAAAATTGTTAATGGTTCTGTTAAAGTTTATACCTACCCAGGAGAAATTTCCTTTAGAAAATTGATCGAATTACCTGCGCTATCAGTTCAAAAGGTGTAAAAAAGAACAAAAAGTGACAATTGAAATTTAAGCTGTAGCACATTACGTAGGAAAACTTGTTCGTTACAATTGACGGCTTATACCCGTCCCTGAACTTGATTAGAGAAGTGTTGACCCCATGATCCGGGTGGTCGTGGTCGTGGTCGTGGTCGTGGACCTATACGTTTACGATATAGACTATAGGCGCCTGCTTCGACTGATGTCATCGAGAATTTCTGCCTCAATTTCATCTCCGAGAAACGCTTGAGATTTATCTTTAGTCTGAAAGAATATACTCCAAATCCTTTTTTCTCGCACCCACGGATTCAAGACGTAATATAAACGCGTAACATATATCGCGTCAAGAAATTTACATAATTCTTTTTTTTTTTTCATTTATCTTTCACCCCACGTTCATTCATACAGAATCTATTATTATTCATCCAAGGTCATTATTCTTCTAAACATTTTTCATCGATGCGTGATTTCCATGTGCAGGATTTGAAGTAATTAGCAATTTACAATCACTTCGATTCCTTATGAGTATCCGACTATGATACTTAAATCTATATAAGGTCCCTTGTTCTTGAGTATAGGTACACTAAACGTAATGGATTCTGATCCAGACGAGTTGGACAATTCTAGAAACAGCCAATCGGCCCTCTGGATTTTTTTAATCCAGAGCGCCGATTGGCTGTTTCTAGAATTGTCCAACTCGTCCGGATCAGAATCCATTACGTTTAGTGTACATAGGTTACATGCGGTATATATGCAGTCTACACGATTCCGCACATGTGCCAGAGGAAGTTTGTAATCATGAATTAGGTATATCTGACGTATTGCATTAATCATCGCGTACTTTGAACTTCTTCAATTCCCTATCATGCGGCTATACTGCAGATTAGCGATGCTTAAATCCGTACATACTACATACTCATATCCTTTCGTTGATTCTCGACACAATTACATTGAATAAACATTCTCAATGACGATACGTAGTAGGTTTTATAAAAATATCTTATTCAGGATAAGCGATATATACAGAACATTTCACAATATATGATTTCAACTTATTATTATAAAATTTGTAAGAAATTCAATTGAAACGACTTCGATTATATATATTTATTTCGTCTTACGTTCATCAGGAAGAAAAAAGAAAAAAAGAAAAAAAAATTGCTGTGATATAAAATTGAAGATAAAAAATGTACGTCCAGCTGAATATATATCCAATCCGTATTTTCACTGCAGGCTTTAGAGTATATATATAAAGCAGCTGTTAAATCATTGCAGATAGCGAAACGTGTAATCCGTATTTACACAGTCATGAAGTCGAATCGAACAATCAAATAACATTTTTCTATTACATGTCTATATGTTTATGACATATTATATATGATAAACCGTTTTAATCCACCGCTGTAACAATGCAGGATAACATATTATCATGATTAGTTTTCATCTACGTTACATACGCGGGGTAAAATACTTTTCTTTTAGCATAGGTAGATATCAGGTTCACTGTAGTTAATTTTACGAAATGTCTTGACGTACCCAAGGCCGATCATATAAAAAGAAACTAAGATGGCCGATCGTACGTCAGTCACGATCAATTCATTGCAATCTGTTTTCGTTTAGAAGTACTATATACCTATACGAATCCTGTTTTTATTCCTCAACGTTTGGCACGTGTCAAGCCAAACAGAAGCGATCAAAAAATTCTTATTTAATTACGTTTCGGAATAGATATATTATACTATAGAAAGGAAGAAGGGGTACCTAATCATGATACGATATTAGAGTCTTATATACTTATATGTATGTATAAATAAATAATTCATTAGATATATTATATAGGAATTGGCAGGCCCAGAATCAGTGACAACGTTCACATTACTCCGTCTATTTAGTAGGAATTTTGTTCACCTTCGAAAGGATTTCCATTAATTATATCTTAGAAGCTAACTGTATGTCCATACTTACATTACTTGTTATTCTCGCGTCTTGGAATCGACATACTCTGGTCTCGTTCGAAACTCGGGCATTGCGTGTATCCGGTTTATCGGTATATCGAGCTTGTAATTGCTTTTCGAACAGAGGCAAAGGAGTGTAACGAAGATTCCATTCAAGAGGTCTAATTGTATAAGTGAGCGAGGCCAAGAGACCAGCACCAGCACCAGCACCAGACCAGACCAGACCAGACCACGCTAGGTCTTCGATTGCGACTTTGAGTCCCAGTACAGCTACTATATACAGGCTTTGCGTAGAGTTCAGTAAACTCGGTGAACCGTAAGAAATATCAAGTACACAACTATAACTATGCTTATATATGTACGTATATATATAAATGAAAGTCTTTGCAGTATGAATGCTTGCTTAGCTATGGACCGGAGATAGACGTCAAAATTTCATCGAAAGAACCCGTCAAGTTGAACATTTTCGCGCCAATGTAATGCTTCAACAGTTTTCAAATTTTTGAACAATATCCATGTGAAATTTCATTTGACTTTTAGTTGCTCCCATTTTTCCTCGTGAAGAAAATGGGCCACACCTATACCATATATGTATTGCGCACATACTAAATGTATGAATAAAATTTAATGGCCGTAATTGTCCGGAGGCGAAAATAAAATAATGTAGATGTGTGCCGCAGAGTTGCAATCGCTCGAGCTGTATATATATTGCACCGCGATGTGTAACTTATACTTCTTAAGTTTTACGTGACCAACATTATTGCAGGTATACAAGTTGCCAACAATTGGTATAGCCTGCCAACCGCAAGTGAGCTTCAGGTACGTGGAATTCCTCCGGGAATTCTAAATTCCCGTAAAAGGCTGCAAAGATGCTTCAACTAGACTAGGTACTGTTCGAAGCCAAACGCGTACCTAGCACATTATACCTTACCTTCATACCTGAATAGTTGCTCATATCGCTATTATTATACATATGATTGGTCTAGTCAAGAAATTAGAACAGAATTTTAAGGCCAGTAACGGTAACTGCAATTATTTTATCTCTCGCAATACTACGGAATACGACAAATTTTTGGTAAATGACCCCGAAATTTTCTGATCGATGATCATAAAAAGTGAATTTATCTTATCTGGATTGCGTTTGCTCATATACAACACATAATGCATCATCTTTCTCGGAGCAGGTGATGCATATGCTTATCATATCATGCGATTATAGTTAACAGATTTTATGTACGATTATTGACCACCTTGTACATAATATGTATATATGTTCGTATTAAATCGATGAAGCAACTCTCGCAGGGGATTATAATTCTTAAATAAGAACACGGAGTGCAACCTGTGGTATGGAGGGGATTTCACACCTGACCGCACTCGATGACGCATATCACGGATCTACACACATATATACATATATAAATGCGTATAAAATACGCATTACACAGTATAGGTATTATATAGCCAGTCTGTTTGAAAGTATTTCTTGAAAGGTTGTGTCTGTGTAGCTGGCTAGCTACCTTGTAGACGACCTCAGAGGCGTGGGCGACTCGGTCGCGGTCTAATCGGGCCTACGCAACTTCTGTTTACGGCTGTAGTGGTTCGCGATTTAGTAAAGCCCGACAAAATTGAATATAGTAACAGCTAAAACTATAAGGGCGATAATCATGATCCCAATTTGGCGACACATGTAGCAAACTTGTTTAACATATATTGCATGCATATATATGAGCCCTGAGCTGTTCAAGTTATCGACAGCTTGTTTAGCGACAGCTGCAGCATCAGGGCGTTGTCGAGGATCAGTACTTGACCCCGGCAAGAAGTGAAACCTTATGCCATGTCGTTTCGTATGATGCACTCAGAAAAATCACAACCAAAATTTGGTTACTATATGCACAATCACAATTCTTGTTCAGTCAATCAAATTTTTTGTTCAGTCAACCAAAAATTTCGTTGGGATAGCCAAAATTTTGTTGGGACAGCCAAAATTTTGGCTACTGCAACAAAATTTTTGGTTGACTGAACAAAAAATGTGATTGTGCATATAATAACCCAAATTTTGGTTGTGTCAACAAGACTTTTTTCTGAGTGTGGATATGCTGTACAAACTGCACGTAGGTATGTAGATTTTAGATTTGAACAAATCGGCGATAATCTTATTGGGTTCTGATTATTATTTGCATGAGACTGCGGCGAAGGCCTTAATTTATTTCAGGATTGAATCACGCGGGGTAAGCCTTCCGAGAAAAATTTCATCTGCAGGATACAAACTCGACTTTTATCTATACGTTGATATACTACTTGAAATTAATTTCTTTATTAAGCTGATCTCATCTAGGCTCTTCATCACTCTTATACTCTAATTCTTCTACGCAGGCTAATTAAGTTTGAGTAGATGTACGCACTCAATTAAATTGACCTTTTGTGTTTAAAATTCGGGACAAAGCTGATGCTAAACACAGTGGATATGTCCCTAATAATTTGAGATCAATTAAATCCTCGCACACGCTTGCGATTAGCGGAAAACTTTGAGTTACTCGCGGTTATATAATAATTGTATCTTGCGCTAACGGGATTTGAAATGGATTATTATTTAGAATCGTAATACTGCAATAATTGCAAGAAATCATATTGCGTCAATAATTTCTGATCAAATATTAGTAGAATGGCACTGCTGTTCTGGCTTTATATTATAATTTTAGAATGTAATAAATTGGCTAAACAAACGAATAAACGATATGTTGAAATGTATAAACGACGCCAAAATTTCGTAATTTTTGTATGCATATTATGTGACTTTTTATTCAATTTCTAGCCGCACAAGCACCTCGCTCTGCAGCCATATATATTTCGCGTTACCGCGAGATCTCTGGCATTAATTCTAAACACGTTCGCGGGACCCGTACGAAATCCAGTATACTTGAGAAATTGAGAGAAGTTGTTTTGCTATCTAGCTGAAATTTACTTCGGTTCAATTTCAACCGTATATTAGGAAATACAAGATTCGTTTAATTGACTTTAGCTGAATTCTCAAAGTATATATTTGTCTTCTGACAGAACGTATATTAAACAGAGTTATCGCGCACTATTTTCTTTTTCTATTTCGGTATACCTTCGCAACAAGTCTCAAAGGAAAGAAACCCAGGCATAGATTCATTTTCAGATAAATTTCTTGCGATAACGTAAAAATTTTTGATTGATCAATCGGTCACCGAGAAGATGTTACATCGTTTGGCTTAAATCGGGTGACTATGAATATAGAAATAGACAACAGAAATTGCACATCTCATACACTCAGAAAAATAACAACCAAAATTTGGTTATTATATGCACAATAACATTTTTTGTTCAATCAACCAAAAATTTCGTTGGGATAACCAAAATTTTGTTGGGAAAACCAAATTTTGTTGGGACAACCAAAATTTTGGCTATTCCAACAAAATTTTTTGTTGACTGAACAAAAAATGTGATTGTGCATATAATAACCCAAATTTTGGTTGTGTCAACAAGACTTTTTTCTGAGTGTACTACCGCGTTTCTATATTCTCCTTTGTGCCTACAATTGTAATGTGAAGTCGTCGTATATAAAGAAATAAAATGAGAGGAGGGTTGTGTTTTTGGTCACTTCGTGCGGGAATTTCTGGTTCTTCCAGTTCTGCAAGCAAGCAAGCGTTGATAAATATCCGATTCGGCGGGGCTTGAGAATGACAAAACAAAAAAAAAAAAAAAAAAAAAAATACAATTCCGGTCTCGCATGAAGTTGGATCTATAAAAAGAGAAGGGGGAAAAACGATGTTTTTCACGGGTTGAATTACAGGACTTTAATAACAATAAAAAAACATCAAGCCGGCTTTCGTTTCCTTCGTGAACTTTGATCTGTCGGATAATTCGCTTCGATACGAATCAAAAAAAAAAAAAAAAAAAATCAATTTTAAACGGAACGGACTATGACGAAAATATCATATCGAGGTATAAAAGTTTATATGGAAATTAATCTTATACGATGTGAATTCGTACAACGTGTGAAAATCTGCTTTGAATGAAAACGCGACGAAGAATATCGGAGAATAGTAAACAAAAATGAAATTATTTTATTTTATTGTCTCTGCATATAGACGAAGAGCATCGTCTACCTATTTCTCATTCTGTTTCGCTCCCTTCCTCTTCATATCTCTCTTCAACCCGTACAGTAAAGAGTTTGCAATAGCGAGTCGAGCGAACGGCCGGCTTCTTGGCGGTCCATGATCCGGTCGACTCCAGCATGGAAAGAAATCCAGTTTGTGCAAAAAAGAAACTGGTTTGACTCTCCGTCTGCAACTGGACACCATGAACAACGCTAATATTCTCATCCTATAGAAAACTGGGTCCATTTTAGTAGTATAAGTATAAGAATCTTATTCCGATCACTAATCGACACCTTAAATACAAGCGATTTACAAACTTGCTCGACTTCCTTTCGAGATAAAATATAAAATACACCGCAACTAACTTCTATACACATATTTTTGTATACCTGAAAAGTTAACGCGACCGATTTTAAACTGATATCGAAACGAGCCCCGTATTTTATGTTTGCCGATGTGATAACGATCACGGTGAACGTCTTCGGTTATTGCCTGCACCCAACACCGTGTGTCGTCATCGCGTTTCATATGGCCTATATAAACCGCATCATAAAAGACGCACGTCGTATATGTGTATCTTAACGCATTCGAAAAGGATTTTACCTAGTCTTGATATTAGTACACGGAAAAAAAATTGTTGCTGAATTTACTATGTGCGAGCAGCTACATATAGGACAACACTTTTTTGTAGTAGAAATTACCACAATTCTAGTATTTGGTACATAGGAGCAAGTAAATTTCAATGTCCTTATGAGTAAATGTTACCACAATTGTTGTCATTTCTACTGCAAAAAAGTATTGTCCTATATGTAGCTGCTCACATAGTAAATTCAGCAACAATTTTTTTTCTATATATAGAAACTTGATAAAATACCGAGAGAAACTCAATAAGAAGAAGTATAGACGCGTAAGTAAGCTCACGCACGTTACTCCTCGTCGTTTCATACTGCAGTTAGGAACAACGATATCGAGTGAATACCCGAGAGGAGGAACGACGTGACCTCGATGTAACGTTATTTGTTACACAGAGTACGGCATGGCATGAAGCACAGTACAGTAGTAGCCTCAAGCGGTGAACTTGGGCGTCGGTTCGGCGTCGGTTCTTTGATATTGTTGAAGATGACTGCGTTTTGCTTGTAGCTTTCCAATTTTTATCATCGGAAGTAGAATATTGAAATTTATTATCATCCGGATGATGGAATGGAATAATTTCATGCAACTATATCATTTTCTTCCCATTTTTTTTACCGTTCACACTCAGAAAAAAGTCTTGTTGACACAACCAAAATTTGGGTTATTATGTGCACAATCACATTTTTTTGTTCAGTCAACCAAAAATTTTGTTGGAATAGCCAAAATTTTGGTTTGGTCACAACAAAATTTTGGTTATCCGAACGAAATTTTTGCTTGACTGAACAAGAAATTTGACTGACTGAACAAAAAAATGTGATTGTGCATATAATAACCAAATTTTGGTTGCTATTTTTCTGAGTGGCACCTTCCGAACGCAATACGTTTCAGTCGCCGATTATTATTGCATGTTAAGAGTAGAATATATGGTTATTAGCGTGCAGAAACGCCCTGTACTGTACTCATGCATAAACTATGACCATAGCACAATCCATTTCTACAAGTCAGGATCAAGATGTATATAGAAGCAGGGAGACCGGGACCGGGACAGAAGGACGTCAGGTCATTGTCTATATGACAATTGAGTCAGAGCAATGTGACAAGAGATATTTCACGAGATGCTTAGTTTAGATAATCGAGATAACTGCAGCAGCAGTCCGTTGATCTCAATCATCGTTAATCTATCCGTATACGTATATGTTGACTCGCATAAACTGCGTAGAAAATTATATCCACTTATGGCATGTACGACGGAGGGTTAATTTGCAATTCAAAATTAACTTTGCAGAAAATTTCATCGACATTTGTTTTACAATTTGTATATATTTCTCGTGCCATTAATATAGATTCGTTTATATATAAGAAAATCAGACATTTTTTAGTCGAGGATGAGCAGCTTTTTTTTTTTATCTCAAATCCTCCCACGCATTGCTAAGTTTATCTCCGCTCATATTTCAATCGTTTTTCACGAAAGAGAGCAGGAAATATTTTTGTAATTGTCATTTTCAAGCCGGACGCTCGAGGCATGATGACCTACTGAAACACGGAACGGTTTGTCTGACCCACATTTCACTTACACATATACCTATATATGTAGTACGTCGTACGTACGTAGGTATAGAAATATTGTACAAAAGTGCAGGGGGTACCTTGTCTCGTCTTGAATTCACAGTTTCAAATAAAATTCAACTATGACAGTTTTTGGAATAATATTTTTACTTTTCGACAACAAATTGACAATTTGAGTAAAGAATAAAAGAAAAATTATTGTTCCGATCAAATTAATTTGAACATTATTTTATTAGCTATGAACAAGGTCCCTAAATGTGGGAATTCGATGACTATATTTATACTCAATTAAATTGCCAACGATTGTAAGTAATTCACAGTCTGTTAATTTTCATAACCGGAAACTAATTAGCCTAAATTTATCGGGACCGGGTATTAATCCTAATTGTATACGTTAAAATTTCACACGACTTGATATCACAGAAACAGTAAAACCATCAGGATGGTGTCAAGACTCAAGACACCCTCGTATATCACATTTCCTCGAATAATTATAGTCGCATAAATTACTCTGCAAATGATGATGTATATGATGTGAAAACAATATATTTCTTCACAATTTTAAACCAAAATTAGATATCGATTTTCGATTACATTCAAATTGTTCTTCTATGAATTTATTTTAAATCGAATTTATATCATTTGTATTCATCAGGCAGCAATTGAGGCGTGTAAATAATAGATCAGCGATATACACGTGCGAAGATCAGCGGTGCCCTACTAGATTATTAATAGATATATAGGTAATACGTATTACTCTTCGCTCTGATAAGTACATTACATAAGACGCTGATCAAAATGAGAAACATTCAGCATATTTATCGGTATATATAGAATTTTCTTTCTTAAAACACCTTCGCTATTGAAATTATTTCGGAATATATTGTCCGTTCTACTATAAAGCTTGTAAATATCCTTGACCCGTGATTATATCTTCGCGTATGTACACTAAACGTAATGGATTCTGATCCGGACGAGTTTTGGATTTTTTTAATCCAGAGCGCCGATTGGCTGTTTCTAGAATTGTCCAACTCGTCCGGATCAGAATCCATTACGTTTAGTGTACACTCAGAAAAAAGTCTTGTTGACACAACCAAAATTTGGGTTATTATATGCACAATAACATTTTTTGTTCAGTCAACCAAAAATTTTGTTGGAATAGCCAAAATTTTGGTTTGGTCCCAACAAAATTTGGTTTTCCCAACAAAATTTTGGTTATCCCAACGAAATTTTTGGTTTACTGAACAAAAAATTTGATTGACTGAACAAAAAATGTGATTGTGCATATAATAACCAAATTTTGGTTGTTATTTTTCTGAGTGTAGTATATGAATAATATCAAATATGAAAGCGTCTCTTTATAGTCTCTCGTGGGTTGCAGATCAAATTCGCAAATCGTAATGCAAGCAAGACAATTTTTTGGCATTTCAATTCGCTCTAGTTTCTTTTTTCTTTTTTCAACATTTTCTCCTAATCATATCTAGCAACATATTCAATGGGCATACGACGTATAGCTTGGTAAATAAGTTCGTATATGTTCATTCATGCTAGTTATACATATAGGAAAGTCTATTTCATTGAATAATGGATGATATAGGATCGCTGCAGTGTTTGCATATATATCAAATCAGTATTAGAATCAGATTTTATCTTAGATCAGAAAAGCACCAAGCTGCAGACATGGATGAATGCAAGGACAATATAAAAAGCTGCACCTTTCGTATATATATCATACAGCTATATAAGAAATGAAATTCATATACTTATATCAATGCACGTGAATTCCTGCAAACTATTCGAGCGAAGTTCCTCAATATTAAAATATGCATATAATATATATTTATATCTACATATATTCTACCTATGCAGCATATAGGTACCCACTTTGAGTTCAACCTCGACGTCTATGGGACAAGAGGGCGCGAGAAACGTGGGAAGTAAATCCAAGAGGCGTCTTTAAATTGCGATTTAAGTGTGCGAAGGATAATCTTAATTGCGTAGGAGTCGCGAAAATTGCGTACCATAGAGATTCTTTGCTAATTAGTAAGAATCTCTCGTTATAGTTGACTGCGAAGGTGTCTTTAACGTCGTTGTACCTTTTGCCTACAATTATTCTATGTGTCTAAATTATTTTTACATTTCTATCACATTTCTCAATTCGTATAGAACGAATCGATTTGTTATCACCGCATGCATCTTTATTTTGCAACTTAAGTTCAAGCTAGTATATCATTTTATTTTTTCTTTTCTGGATGGTTGGTTACCACGTACTTTAGAGACGCTATATTTTATCTATTTTATCCACATAGACATTTATGGTCCATAACTTGATCGAAAATGTATTTATTTAGAGAAAATAAATCTGCATTTAAAGATCTACGATCTTGGACAGAAAATTGTACTGTTATAAAGAAAGTGATCCTTAACATACTAGCAGCAGCATCCAGGGGATCTCATCCCGCATATCTATATATATATTGATATTGAAAACAAGCACGATCACAATCTCGAGTCGTTAAAGAAACTAGAAAGTCACTTCTGGTTGATATTGATCACCATTGAACTTCGAGCGATACTCAAGTCAGACCATCTTTCTCAGGTTTCTTTATTAATTAAGCATTAATAATCACCATCGACAATCTCTTATACCCGCTGAGACATCAGATGCTATATAGGCACCGTGCGCCTATAACTTATCTAACGCATTTTTATACTGCTCTAAGGATCCTGGAGCGCAGATGTTCAACCATTCAGCTTTTGAATAATGCGTTAAAAGGCACAAGCTATCCTTTATAATTTATAAACTCTTTCACATTTTCCAAACAAATTATTATACCTACTACTTATATTATATAACATCACGACTGCAGTTAACGTAATAATAAATTAAAAAAATTCTATCTGATTAGAGAATAAGTACGTTATAAAATCGGCCAAAGGCGATCTATATGTAACTAGAACTATAACCCTTGCGGGTAGAATTATTTCCTTTTATCCAAAGATTTATCGTCGATAATTTCAACCCCTTCTATAATTAGGAATAGCTGACTGTTATTTTTTGGATGATTAAAATTCAGTACCTACTTATAAAAGATTTTTCAGTAATTGCACATGCGATTTGCATTTGCATAGATGCGCGTGTCTATAAGGATATACCTACAATAATAATTAATCAATGAATAATGATCATGAGGGAATAGTAGCCAGTCATAAATATGCGAAGTTCATATCGAGTTCAGATGTAAATGTCAGTCGAACATTTGAGCCGATCGTAATCGATGGCAAATTAAAGTTTGCCTAGTGTTTCATTTTGCGCAAGACATTTGGCTGTCAATAAACTTGAAGACCCTTTGACTAACAGTACCTATGTATTCCTAAATCAACATTACGTGTATATCAATCTCCATATACATGGGTTCGTATATATAAGATAATTCAACACCGTTGTCAGTAATGGCTCTAGTAAACCTTCTGGACTTGGACTTGTGTACATCGTTTTATTGATAAGTGAAGTACAATCCTGTCTATTAGATCATTTGAACATTTCAGATTCCGGGTGGAGAAGAGCACATTTCAGATTCCGAGTGAAAAAGAGCATGTTTCAGATTCCGGATGGAAAAGAACACGTTTCAGATTGAGAATGAAAAATAGCACGTTTCAGATTCACTCGAAAACTAGCACAATTCAGGCAAAGCGAATATTACTCATTAGTAAGTGTCAGGTAGGTTTATTATGAAATTGGAAATGCACAATTATGCACAAAAACTCGATTCAATTTTATCATTGAATGATTAATTCAATTTTATAATAAACCTACCTGACACTTGCTAATAAGTAATATTCGGTTAAACCTGAATTGTGCTAGTTTTCGAGTGAATCTGAAACGTGCAATTTTTCATTCTCAATCTGAAACGTGTTCTTTTCCATCCGGAATCTGAAACGTGCTCTTTTCTACCCGGAATCTGAAATGTGCTCTTTTCCACCCGGAATTTGAAACGTGCTCTTTTTCACCCGTAATCTGAAATGTGCTGTTATTCGTATCGGGCGTCGATTTACAAATCTTACGTATATCAATGGTGTTTTATATCCTATAGGCAGAGATATATAGGGCCAAGACAGAAAATAACGAAAAGATTGTCAGGAGCGATAAATAGTCGGGATAAGTAATACAAGGTGAACGGTAAACGCTGCAGGATAACTTGGTAATGTGTTTGTTCTACATATATATATGTATCTATATAGGCATATATAAATACCTAATATATTATACGGCGATTGTACCTATATTATACAAACCGATGTGAGTTGTTATACTGCAGGTAACCAGAGTCATGCCGATATAGCCTGAAGCTTAAAAAGTTTCAGAGTCTTATGGGCATAGCATGTATGTAGTTATGTACTACTACGTTGTAGTACACGATTTTTGGACCTAGTATATTATAGTAGACGTGAATTTATTTTCATATGACAATTATGTATATGTATTATTTTTTCCCAGGTACATTTATATTTATGGTTTAAATCGTATGAAATTTGGTTGACAGACAATAATTGTTACATCGGCAACTACAACTTATTCCCACGTCATGTCATAAAACGTGCGGGATTGAGCATAACGAACTTTGGATACAATCCGCCGTTGATAATCGATATCGTTTCGTTCGTCAACTGCAGTCGTTTGACGGTGTTTTTTTTTTTCTTTTTTCTACAAAAATTTGTCTGATCTTCCGACGAACCCGGATTTACCCGGAAACCGTTAAATATCTTACTATCATAATCTTACCGAAGTAAGATACATACCTAATGTCTCCTCGCAAACATCGAAAACTATTTAACTTCCTTCCTATTCCTTCTTTCCTTCCTTTTTCTTGGACTCGATTCAACAAACTCAGAACAGAGATCTATTGTAAGTGGGACACGGTAAGCCGAGCATATTGCACGCATGTAGGTATGTGTAATGTAGAAACGTCTGCTCATGTGCAATTCATTGAATGCGTGTAACCGTCTTCTTCAGCGGTTCACTATCCAGATGATGATGATGATGATGATGATGATGATGATGGATAACGGTGGAAACGGTTGATGTCTTCCTTTGTTTCTCCCTCAGGATATAATGTACATGATAGCACTTCACGGTTCTTTAAAATCCTCGTCATGCCTACTGTATATGTCTTCATCTTTCATGCACATCATATCTGAAATTCATCTCACTTAGGTACCTATTACAATGTTGATTATAAACGTACGAAGAAATATCGGATTTTAAGGTTCATCGTCTATTTTTTCTCGGAGTAATCTGGATTTTCGCGAATCCGTTGCATATAATATGTGATATGTATGAAAACGTTAGACGGTATGTGAAGCTAAGGTCCGGTCAGCGGCCCGGCACATGGAGCATAAAACTCCTGGAGCAACAAAAGTTGAGTCCCTCGTCACAGTAGTTTTACTCCTAATGACGGCTTTTTGCTACTTTGAGATGTTGGCTTGAGCCGTGTGCAAACTCCACAAGGCGTACGTCTCATATTGAGAGAGAAAAAAAGAGAGAGAGAAGTCAGCAGCATGCCGTAGGGTAATTACTCTTCGAGAGTAGTCGCTACTTGTTCGTGATTTTCGTACAACACCGCGAGGGTTTGCGATCCTACTTTAGTTAAACGCAAAATTGAACCACGTCGGACGTTGATTTGTGTCAAAAGAATCGATTCTGATCATTTTACTTGAGGCATGATCAACGATTGGACCGACAGATATTCTTGTTTTCAAATCTCCTGCATGTAGTTGATTCAACAGACTATTTTTTTCCTACGATAGAATTATAGGAAGAATGTGACCGGTTCTAGAGTCTCGTGTATCTACGCGCTACTCGGGGGATATATACTTGTTTGTATTTATCCAAGGAATGGATGAGGTGAAAAGTTTCTTTATTAACAGCATAGGTACTATTGACAGTCTATGCAGGTACTAATTCAAAGATAATCTAAACGCTGTATCGAATTGGCGCCAACCGCGCGCTGCAGAACCGAAGACTACAATATGAGACTATGGCTCATTGTCTGTTTTGCATTCGCGACATTTGTCTAATTGTCAGATTCTTCAACATAGGTATACTTATAAGTTTTATGGCGTCAATGCATCTTTAACACTGTGCGTCGCATCCTCCTCGACATGTGCATAGCATACGTAACTCGTATTTCTCTACTTTTCTGACGTCATGAACATCGCATGTCTTACATATGTGCTGCACCGTTCCCCTGGCTACCATGCACCGCCTCGGTCCTGGTTAACACAAAGAGTCAATTGACGACGCTCCTCGTTCAGACTAGGGGCAACCGTCTGGACGTCTGGCCTCTTTTCTTCAACATCCACCGATTCTCGTCTCGACTGCATTTCTACGGATCAGTTAGGATATCGCTTGATCAGCATTAGTTAGATGCAACAAATCGAAAAAACCCGGCTTATTCGGGTTACAATTTTTGCCAAATTTCGATCATTCGAGCGAACGTAACAATCCGCATGCAGTTTTTAGATTTCATCGAAATTCATGTAGAATCTACGGCGTTTGAAGATATTTTAGACCTCATTTACCTCCTAGTGGTTGACAATTTTTTTCAACAGCTCTAGATCTCACTCAGACATATATCGTAGTTTATAATTTTGAGATCCCGTTTTGAAAACGATTAGAAATCTGCGGTATGAAAACCTTGTTTTAAAATGAATAAAAATCCCGTTTCTACTTATACGTATACGTAATTCTATAATCGGTCTCGTTGATTCCGTACACACATGGGTATGGCATAAAGTTGTTTATATTCTCCGAAAGTTCTATACGTACTGTAACCGCGTATACTTATAATCTATTTATGTACAAGGTGGTCAAACTTTACTTTTACACGCCTATTTTTTGAACGATAATCCACAAGATAAGTGAAAATACTTCGTAAACAGGTAAAAAGCCTTCAATTGGCACATCGACAAATTTATTTAAAACTTTCTAGAATTTTAGTCGTTTCAGTAGTAACTAACGTTTTCTTTTTCGAAAAAAACTATGACATTTCTAATTCCACCGTACCTACCTACTTGTATCGCTTAATAAGACTTATAAGTTAATGAAAGACCCGACAAAAATTTCGAAATTAAAACAGAAAACAAATTTTTACTTCCTTTAATGACTAAAAACTAAAAGGCACTAACCGAATCCTAGTAGGTCATCGCATGAGTCACGTTGAAGTTTTCAGTTCTGTGTATTTTTTCAATCCTACCAATCATTGACACAGAGACGTATCAGTGTTAGACGGTTCAATCTAAAAAACGACTAGAATTTTTTTTTTTTTTTTTGTCAAATATCTGAAACCTCCTGGATTCGAAGAATTGTTATCAGTGTCATGTAAGAAGGCAGTCGAAATTAATACGGTATTTGTAAATAGCCGTATAGGTATATCTTCTTACGCGATATCATTTGTGCAGCAAAAATGTTATGGCTACTTTCAGGCTTGATTAAGAAACAGGGGGGCCGTCTTTTTGCTATGTATAAAATCAGTGCACGCTATGAACAATATTAAAGACTTTGCATACACATGTATATCTAGTTGAAAAAAAAATTGCTGTAAAACAGTGGCGGTGTGATATGACATTGCAAAAGCTGTAGATATTTTTCAGATTTATTAGATTTTTTACTCACATCACTTTCAGATGTACAGATGATTGAAATAAATAAATATGTTTCTTATCATTTTTAAATCATGACTAATTTGAGGTGAAATTACACATGGGATTACACATGCACTAAGAAATTTCGTAAACTATTTATGAATGTAAATCTTATATAGGTAGACGTTGTATGACTTTTTTTTTCACTGTCATATAGAATCTAATCCGCTTCGTTGCTCTATAACGCTTATTCATAAATAAATTAACTGGTATATACATCGAATATGGGAAGGCTTACATATTTCTTATACATACATACATATAGGTACAATATTGTTAAAGTGAATTAAAATCCAATGGACGACACTATAGTCGCTGGTGAAATCCCCGACCCACGCTTATAGGCTTTCAATTTCAATTCAGATTTCGACGTAATCTTATATGACGACCATTCGGTTATAAAAAAAATCTTGAATAAAGTACCCATGATGTAAGGTATATAAGTATACGTAGAGAAAAAATCTTTGACCTATAAAAAAATATTGGGAATTTGAAAAATTTAATCGAACGTTTTTATTCATGAAAAAATTATTTTGCTGAGCATATTATATTCATTATATATTTGAAACTATAATTTCTAATCCAAAACTGTTCCTTTTTTATAATCATTTTTTTTTTTTTTTTTTAAGGGGGTCTTGCATTGCTAATCTTTACCTGTGATGCAGTATATAGGTATTCTATGGAACGAATCGCAAATGAAAATTTCACAATGTAAAATTCTTGAAATGTGTGCGATGTATGAATATTTTTAGAATAGATCATTCTTCAATTTTGTAGATGATAGTTTTTATTTTGAATAACTTCTTTCGTTCTAGTCAATAGTTTCGTCGTCGGAAATGAATCGCGGTTGAAATATACTCCGTAAGTATTTGCGCTGCGCCCTACAACTCTATACAGCTTACAGGCCACTCAAGTATTAGACACCGGAAGCGTATTATGTTCTCGTAATTGTCATATATACATATATATATATGTATATGTCTACGTATATGAATACATACCTACGTATATATATAGGTATATGAAAGGTTATTCTAGAGCACACCTAAGTAGAAATGCAACAACCGTCGTGAAACATGATATGGATTTGTTGTATTGTACAATTTCTTTTTTGCCATGGGGATAGGTACAATTATGCGATCGTGCTAATTATAAGAAAAAATGTCAATGCGACAAATCCGAAAGTGTCCCGATCCCCAAAAGCCCAAAAAAAAAAGCACTGAAATTTTGCTTTATTTTTTATTTTTTATTCACATTGACAAGATTTTCGACCGTTTTCAAAGAACTGGAAATGATCACTCTGGGGAAAATATTTCAAACGAATTTCACGCTGACTCACATGAGGTAACGCGTCAGGACGCACGTGGTTCAGGTCAAAGTTGTCCCATGTCGAAAGGAAGTTTACCAAAAATTTATCACCGTCTTTAAGGTCGGAGCTTATACCGTTACTAGAAAAAAAAAAAAAAAAAAAAAAAAAAAAATTGAGTCTCATTGAAATTATATGCAGATAATGTCATACAGTATCTACATAAGTGAGGTATAAACGTTTACTGCGTGTATATTAGCGTCCTCCTAGGTGTACAGCACGTGAATTATTACCGTTCAAAATTATTACCGTCTCTTGCAAATAGGATTTTATAGAATATTACCGCCAGTATCCATCGTATATTAAGAGGTAATTGCTGACATTATGAAAGTCTGTCCAGTTTTTGTCTTCAATGGTGCTCTGCTCGGATGTATATCTACTGCTGCATATTATGTGTATATACCTATATATACCTATAGCGAAATCCACATCATGAATATTGCTAAATAATTATTCTACCGCCCTAATTTTTAACTGATTGTCATAAAACCAAGAGAAATCTATCGCAGCTATTACATTTTAGAAACTTATACTATATTTGTAAATTGTGGCAACTGCATTGGCTTGCAAACATATTGTGCAAATCTTCTCGTATATATAATAGGCAAACTATTGCGTTACTTAATGCGCATTTAATAACCCGTGATATCGTCTCGAGAGCGCATATAATTGACTGTATATATCTTGAAGATAGTCGGGTACGTGATATAAATGTGTAAATATATATATATATATATATGTAGGAAATGGTAATAAAACGGTATAAAGTCACGCTTCCCATGCGAAATACTCTTTCATGCAATGAAGAATATTGATTCGAGATATCAGCGTAATCATGGATTAGCTGCAATTACACTCAGAAAAATAACAACCAAAATTTGGTTATTATATGCACAATCAAATTTTTTGTTCAGTCAATCAAATTTCTTGTTGAGTCAACCAAAAATTTCGTTGGGATAGCCAAAATTTTGTTGGGACAACCAAAATTTTGGCTGTTCCAACAAAATTTTTGGTTGACTGAACAAAAAATGCGATTGTGCATATAATAACCCAAATTTTGGTTGTGTCAGCAAGACTTTTTTCTGAGTGTAGACTCGCAGGGAGCTGCAGTTATCCAATTCAATGTATTTACTATTTATACTCGATAATAGTTATTTTAAAGATTGCATAATATCTGTGCCCATGTTCGACAACTGGAACAAATGATAATAGAACAATTGTTGAATTTCTTATACTGTAGGTCATGTAGCACCTTCCGGCTCTGAGCAGTCCTAGAAAATAAACCTTCATGGCTATTGCCAATGGAATGGTGAAATGATGTATATGTTCACTGTGGGGTCTATGGGACAATGGACTGCGGCAGGTAATAATTTCTTGGGTCTTTCCAATCCCTTCGTCTATATCAGTAAAAGACTCGAATACCATACCTACACGATCAAAGATATGAGAATCTTTGAAGTACCTTATAGACGTCATCGTCGAACAAATATTGCAGAATTTGCCGAATAATGATCGATAAATAAAATGCAATGTTCAAAAGTGGCGAAGACACTTCCAAGTGCCAAAAATATCTGCTTCTAATCCGAGCTGAGCTAGTGACTAATTTTTTAAACTGATCAGATTGAGATCCAATCTTTCGCTACTTGTGAAAGAGAGAGAGAGAGAACCACAGCTTATACTCCTAAAGTGAAGACTTTACGAGCGTGCAAGAAGGAGAACAACCTTGCTAGGCATTCTGAGTTCTTCGATTCTAAACCCCAGGGAGCTACTGCAACTCGAATGTCATTCTTCTTGTTCTTTCAAGCAGAAATCATACACCCTGAGTCGAACAAAAAGTAGCTCGATTAAATAACGCGCATTGTATATATAGGCAATAGGGGTATGTGTACGTCACTTGCCAATCTGGTCAAAAAAACTTGTTGATTGTATAAAAAATTTGACGTTGAAATATTTTCAAAAGTTTTAGATGCATATGAAATCTCTGATATCACACCCGCTATAACACATCTAATTGTATTTAATGATCTCACACTCAGAAAAAGGTCTTGTTGACACAACCAAAATTTGGTTATTATATGCACAATCACATTTTTTGTTCAGTCAATGAAATTTTTTGTTCAGTCAACCAAAAATTTCGTTGGGATAACCAAAATTTTGTTGGGAAAACCAAATTTTGTTGGGACAACCAAAATTTTGGCTATTCCAATAAAATTTTTGGTTGACTTAACAAAAAATGTGATTGTGCATATAATAACACAAATTTTGGCTGTGTCAACAAGACGTTTTTCTGAGTGCAGGATCAGGTCTATAACGCAGAATTCGCAGCAAATTTTGCGGTGTGTTTGATCTCAGATTTGGCCGCTGCATTGCTCGCAATTAGGTGCATTCCTTTTTTTTTTTTTTTATATATATACAGTGCGAAGAAATGTATCTGTGAATACATGTGAACTGCGCTGATTGGTGCTTCTCTTATTTTTTGGAGCACATATAGTATAATTTGCTTCGTATAATGTCTGCGCACATGGTAGATATATACGTGTGACGATGTTCTTTTAAACTTGAGGGTCTGCGTGTCTTACCTTTGATTATCTCCGAACCTGAACACATACCAAGATGATCAGCCGCATCCGATTATCTCGACATGTATTCTACTATTCGTGCTCGAGGAACCTGAGGAACGGGAACACGGAACAAGCACCAACAACCCGAACGACTTCTATTGTTGCGAAAGATACACGTTCCACTTCAAGAGGTTTAGGGTCTCAAGGAGGCTCGAAGACGGCCTTTAGTACATCTATGTCTTATACTCTTTTCAAACAAAATTTTTTTTTCTCCCAAACCTTATGACATGACAAACTTTCAGTTTGTACCTGTTCTCGTTCCTCTCTGTCGTCGGAACGAAGATATACCTATAGAATTAAAAACGATGTTCATTCTCATATTATGGATTCCTGAAATAAAGAGGATCGGCAATTATCGGACTCGCATGGATGTTCATGTTCACCGCCTTAAATCGTTAAATTCTAACCCAAGAAAGTTAACGAAGATCTCTTTCTTCTTCTTCTTCTTCTTCATCTTTGGTATAACCTTTTATAGTTCATGGAACCGTTGCCTTCCGAAGTTTCACACGTCCCACTACTGAAAACAACCACAGTTCTAATATAGGTTCGTGATTTTCTCTACATAGATACTATTGTTATAACTAGATTCTCAGTAGTTATTAACACGATCGTGAACATTGCACCTCTATTAGGTAAAGTAATACAATAATGGCACAGATCCCTCTATATGATTATCAGATCACGTTTTACGTGATTCTGATTATTTACAAATAGGGAATTTATATATTTTTCCTTTTTCTAATTATACCATAGTTATATGTATATTAGACTGTGTCAAAGAAAAACGACATCTTCTTTTCGTTCGAGCCCTTTCGAAAATAGTTAGTGCTTAATATAAAGAAAATTGTCCCCAAAGCTGAGCTATGTAGCTTGAACACAGAATTAGCGCATTTGAAAATAAGATTTCCCATGTATTTCAAATGGCAAAATTTGTTTATCTTAGTTTTATTTTTACAATTCTCTTTATTCAACTGATAAGAATAAAGTAAATATACGGTTTTGAAGGGAAAAAAATTTCTGAAAAAATGCATGAAAAAAAAAATTTTTTTAATTAATTTGTCGAAAAGTAAGTAGTAATCAAATATACATATGACTTTTAAACCACTGTAACTCGTTAACGGTTCAATCGAGCAACTTGGGCCAAAGGACTATTTTTGTAGATCATAAAATTCTCTACAAAACCGTATGTCTACTTTATTCTTATCAGTTGAATTAAGAGAGTTATAAAAATAAAACTAGGATAAACAAATTTTGCCATTTGAAATACATGGGAAATCTTATTTTCAAATGCGCTAATTCCGTGTTCAAGCTACATAGCTGAGCTTTGGGGACAAATTTCTTTATATTAAGCACTAACTATTTTCGAAAGGGCCCGAACAAAAAGAGGATGTCGTTTTTTTTTTTTACACAGTCTAATGTATATAGTGCGCGTGTTTTATTAATTTATCAATACGTGGTATAAGATCGAAGACTAAATTTTCTATGGGTTTACTCCGAGACAGTGAAAGTTTTTTTTTAACGTTTCTTAATATCCCAGATAATTTAGTTTGTTACTCTCATGTCCAAGTAGCTCGTTGGCTGCATCACAGACTCTTCACTTCTTCTCGATTTAAACTAATCGAGTGTAAACTAGTTTCAGGAATTCTTTTCTATACGGTCACAGAGTCTCCCGGGTAGAAATTATTCCAGGGGACATTCACGGCCCTCGCTAGATTGCCACGCTTGTTTTGCCGGGCCTTCCAGGGCAGTCTAGCAAGAGCCGTTCCGGCATGTAACGCTCATGCATGGATGGCCCTGTTCTGGGGGCCTTTCGAGGTTCTTGCGTGGCCCTCCTGATAAAACCAGAGAAACCTGCCAATGCCCACACACGGCTTTGGAAGGTTTTATTATTACTAGTTTTTGTAGTAGCCCATAATTTATTTTCATGAAATTAAAAAGTAATTATCGTAGAGAAAAAAAAGACAAGAAAATTGACATATTTTTTCGTCAGTTGACCCTATCATATCGATGAAATTATATTATACATTCACTGAAAAAACCGCCGCATTTATCGTCCCCGCCGGGACTTGAACCCACGTCCGCTCGGTTACCAGTCGCACGCCCTAACCACTACGCTAAACTACCATATGACATATAACCCAACACTCTCCTACTTGTCAAATTCTTTTGTCCTATGAACTAAAACAGTGTTGAACTGACCGTAAAAATAACTGTTGATAAATATTTGTTAATAGTTAACAAATATTCATTCAGACGTCTGGAAAACAAAACGTGAACGCAGAAATTCTACGATTGACAGTTTTCATAACCTCGAATATTATGTTTATACTTTCATTACAAAAAAAGTCAAATAATCATAATAATTGATAATAAAGCACTGTAAAAAAAACTGTAGTGTGTCTATGCGGTGTCTGTTCAGATTTTCGGTGTTGCTCATTTTTGCTAGTAATAATCAACGTTTAAAGTGAATTTAATTGATGAGGATTTTAGAACCTCAAATAATTATTATCTGTAGACTCAATATTACTCTGATCATAAAAAAAAAAGAAAAGAAAAAAAAAAAAAACAATTTACTTAATAGTATTATGATTACATCATGCAATAACACCAGTTTGGAGGTGTACGTCTATTTTAACCTCTTATTGGTGTTTGAAGTTATGGCGTGTGTTTATGAGCGGTCTTCACGAAACTGTTAGATGCAATAAATATTTGTTCGCTGTTAAAATTGTAGATTTCTCACAAATTAATATTTATTGTACACAAGATTGATTTGTTGAATGTTATAAAATATTCAATTATATTTGAAAAATTAAAAAATTGTTTCCAAATAAATGTATTTATTAACAGTCAAGAAATTCTTCTATCAGTATACACGGGTTCTATTTCGAATAGCTCAAAACTTTTTCATTCGCAATCGCGCAAATTCGGTTCATTGCAGCTTCACTTCTGTCTGGACAGGGCTTTACAGGGCCCTTCCGTGAAAGCCTGGAATTTAAAAATTGTCACGTCAGACGTAAAAGGGCCATGAAAGGGCATTTCCCGCTAGGCAGATTCCCGACCGACGGGACATGCCACTTAAGGGCCTTGCAATTATCCAGGGCAGCCTGGAATAATTTCTACCCGGGCTATGATATTAAGTACACCTATGTAACGATTAGAAAATAAATTGAAAAAAAAAAAAAAAAGGAAAAGAAGGCATAATACAAAACGTAAAGAAGTCCCGGAGTACTTCGTACAGCGATTTTATATACTCGCAGAGTATAATTCTTCATACCTCGATCCTTTCATGTATACATATCTTACAATCAACGCTAACGTTATAAACCAAAGATCGTTCATACGACTTGACGTATACCTATACAACTCTCTCTATATACCTATATCAAAGTCAGAGATTAACAATCAGAAATCTTGATTGTATTATCCTTTTTTATTTCCCCCCCCTTCCCATTTAATTCAGCCAAGATCTATGATCTCTTCTTATAACTAACGAGTTAACAAATTTAAGAGTCAAAGGCTCGCAATTAGGATACACAATTCATCAACAAATTCTTCGTTCAATCGTATAGCCAGGTTAAAAATGGTTCCGAATGATCAAAATTCTGAAGTAGTTTGAAACGATTTTTAATTTTCCGAAATGTCAGAATGCAGATATAGAGCTCAATACTCCGGAAGTCAAAATATCCCAAACTTTAGTCTATATTTCTCATATAAGGATGTGAAGACAAAAAATAGTTCATTCTAATCGATACCCTTATTTCATCCACTTCAATCGATGATTTCGATGTCATAAAGGATTGCTAAGACTTTTGAAAGCTCTTTTTTTTTTTTTCAAAAAGTAAATCTCAAGCCGATTATAATTTGACCCCTTATATTGGTTTCGATGCAACAAGTTTCGGATTCGTTGATGAGTCGTTGATATAAAAATTCGGAATTTCGACCATTCAGGACTTTTGAAAATTCCGAACTTCGATCCAGTCTCGTTCAATCTAATCGTATTATGGAAAAATGAGTAAAAAACTATGTCAACCAGTCGAACTAATCTATACTTAAAATTACATTGACTTAGGCGAGACACCTTGTCTCCATGTACATTTATGTACGTATATAGGTACACTAGCCGAACCATATGTTAAGCGTAAGAAAAACTGGTCAGCGACGTCTGCAAATTCCACAGCCTCCTCGGGCAGTTTGAATCTGACTCTTCTCCCTTCCATTTTCCTCTTTCCAATCCCTCCTGCCGTCTCTCCCACCGGCATATTTCCCCGATCCCCGATCCCCGATCCACGATCCCCAATCCCCGTTCCCCGTTCTTCGTTTCCCCCATCAACTTCACCGGCAAGTTGCAGGGTTCTAAACCGCTGAGGCGTCAGAGGCTCAGTCTTGAATGCAATACCGAGTAGTATGTGCGTACGTCTCAGCTGTGTCGCTTGTCTCGCTACTTTACGGTATTTCGTAGCGTAGTGGTTTTTTTTTTTTTTTTTTCCCAAGTGTTATTTTTTTATCTTTTTTTTTTTCTTTCTTTCGATTCTATTCTCGATGTGGTTTTTCTTTATCAGCTTTTCTCATTACAGTGTGAAGTGAATAAAAAAAAAAAAAAAAGTAAAAAAATGGTGAAACTCGATGATAATATATAATAAAAAGAAGTTTATAAAATTGGAAATATTTAACTCATAATATATAGTATGACTCCGTTTTAAAAGCAAGTTTTCACTGTTAGACCAACGAAGTATTATAGTGGATATTGCTTAACGTAAATTCCTTAGCAACAGGTGGTTGGTAGCTAGCTAGGGCTTTCAGGGGTGCGCCTTTGACGTTTTCATATGGGTAAAAAAAAAAAAAAAATAAAAAGAAAAAGAGAATAAAAAAAAAAAAAAAAAAAACTGGCTACCGTCTTTCAGGACTTGGTCAGACTCGTATAATAGTAGGACGTACATATGTTCAATGCGGGTAGTTATAGAATACACAGAAAGAAAAAGGGTCAACTTGAGCCAAGAAAATTATTCTTGATTCAAGATAATTTTTTGCGGTACAAAAATGAAAACCGAAATTTTCTCGGATCAAATCAAAAATTTTCTCGAACCAAGAAAATTTGGAAAATTTTGCGGTCCAAAAATGAAGACCGAAATTTTCTCGGATCAAATCAAAAAATTTTTCGAATCAAGAAAATTTGGACAATTTTGCGGTCCAAAAATGAAGACCGAAATTTTCTCGGATCAAATCAAAAATTTTCTCAACCAAGAAAATTTTCCAAATTTTCTTGGTTCGAAAAAATTTTTGATTTGATCCGAGAAAATTTCGGTCTTCATTTTTGGACCGCAAAATTATCTTGAATCAAGTCAACCTTTCTTTCTGTTTAGTTTTGGTTTTTTTATTTTATTTTTTAATTTTTTAATTTTTTTATTTTTTTATTTTTTTTGCCATAAGATTACAAGTCTTACAGATTTAGAAAATCTTTCATAACTGCAGTGGATAATTTTTGAAAATATAATATAACGTTCATAATTTTATATTTTACATACAAGCGAAAAATTGTAATTCTATTCTGTAAGACGTCTGACAGAAATCAGAACGCTTTCATTATATGACCAAGAAAAACGGAGTTATTCAAAAAATTTGATTGACTTTTCTTCGCAGTTTCGAAAGATCGTATCACTTGTATTATACGATACATGACGATGTTCAAGATAAATTGGCAATCCTCCTCTTCCTCTCCCTATTCCTTCTCCTCCGCCTTATTCTCTCTAATTAATGTACAACAGAGATGAGCGTGACAAAGCTATTTCGTAATAAGAGATTGTATATAAAATTGCTTTAAAATTGATCGTTAAGTTCGATCTTTTCATATCAATTTTTATTTTTTTTTTTCCCCTCTTCTCGCTCTCGTAAATTATATAATTTATAAATTTTTGCGATTTGAAATTCAATCTAGAGTCATGAAAATACACCTGTGTGCACTCAGAAAAAGGTCTTGTTGACATAACCAAAATTTGAGTTATTATATGCACAATCACATTTTTTTGTTCAGTCAACCAAAAATTTTGTTGGAATATCCAAAATTTTGGTTTTCCCAACAAAATTTTGGTTTTCCCAACAAAATTTTGGTTATCCGAACGAAATTTTTGGTTTACTGAACAAAAAAATTTGATTGTGCATATAATAACCAAATTTTGGTTGTGTCAACAATTCTTTTTTCTGAGTGTGTGTATCTCACGCACGATTCTGACGTCGAAAAAACATTCACTTTCTTATTCTTTATTTTAGCCCTAAATTAAAATCAGAAGAATATAAAATCAGTTTTTGTTTCTCATCCTCCTAAAATCGATACATGATAGTCAAATGGTAGTCAAATTATTTTTCCTCGTCGTCGATCAGGTGCAAAAATAATTTCAAAAAAAAAAAAAAAAAAAAAAAAAATGTCCGTAATTAAAGTCCCTTCTTTCCTGTGTCCTACAATTTCGAAATTCTTCAACAACCCAATTAGTCTTTGGCAGTTGGTATATACTAATCCACGTAGTTGTTAAGGCGAGCAATTTTAAACGAACGTTTAGATTAGCATACTGGAAGGTACTACCTACTAGAGCATAGAGCCCTATTATCCTCTTTAAAGTAGTTATCTATTGTATACTACGATCTAGACTCTAGATAGAAGTTGAGAAACAGTTTACATCCACTCATCGATCACCAGTCCGTGGTTTGACGTCGTTTAATTTTAGATAGGAGAAAAAAAAAAAATATATATATATTAGGGTGGCGCAAAAAAACCGACTATTTTTATTTTTTTTTTTTGAGTCTCGAGTGAAAAAATGTTAGTTTTTCATGTTTTAAGAGCCCTCTCCAAAGGACAGCTCAAAAAAAAAATTTTAAGAGGTCGCTCCAAATTTTTTTAAATTTAAAAAATCGTCAAAAATCGAATTTTTTTTTTTTTTTTCTAATTTTTTTTCTCGTTACGATATAATTTTACAGACCAAAAAAAAAAAAAAATAAGTTTCTGAAAGTTTCAGTTCAAAATTTAAATTTTGAAAGGTCGCTCATAATTTTTTTTAATTTATCAGTGCATTACTTTAGATTTTTTAATTATTAAAACTGATAAATTAAAAACAAATTATGAGCGACCACCTTTCAAAATTTAAATTTTGAACTGAAACTTTCAGAAACTTATTTTTTTTTTTTGGACTGTAAAATTATACCGTAACGAGAAAAAAAATTAAAAAAAAAAAAAAATTCGATTTTTGACGATTTTTGAAATTTAAAAAAATTTGGAGCGACCTCTTCAAAAATTTTTTTTTAAGCTATCCTTTGGAGAGGGCTCTTAAAACATCAAAAACTAACATTTTTTCACCCGAGACTCAAAAAAAAAAAAATAGTCTGTTTTTTTTGCGCCACCCTAATATATATATATATATAAATATTCTAAATAAATGTAGAAACGTAAACGGAGTTTTCAGTCAAATTTTCTTGGTTTGAGAAAATTTTTGATTTGATCCGAGAAAATTTCGGTCTTCATTTTTGGACCGAAAAATTTTCCAAATTTTCTTGGTTTGAGAAAATTTTTGATTTGATCCGAGAAAATTTCGGTCTTCATTTTTGGACCGAAAAATTTTCCAAATTTTCTTGGTTCGAAAAAATTTTTGATTTGATCCGAGAAAATTTCGGTCTTCATTTTTGGACCGAAAAATTTTCCAAATTTTCTTGGTTTGAGAAAATTTTTGATTTGATCCGAGAAAATTTCGGTCTTCATTTTTGGACCGAAAAATTTTCCAAATTTTCTTGGTTTGAGAAAATTTTTGATTTGATCCGAAAAAATTTCGGTCTTCATTTTTGGTACCGCAAAAAATTATTTTGAATCAAGTCAACCATTCTTTCTGTGTATATATATATAACTTTTTAAAACGGACAATTAGTATTGAATTTTTATAATTTTTCGTCTCTCTATATCATTAAAAGTACGTAAACAATTTAGCGATCATATCTATAGGTATAGTCATACGCATGTATACGTTATGATTATGGCGCGGTTCTAGCTGCGTGGGAACTAACCACTTCCGGGCTTACAAGATTACGTTATGCAAGCGAATTTCTTTACCAACATCTAGGTATATGTTGCCTAGGTTGATTCTTCGAATGGAATCAAGCAACGGGTTGCAATATCTTGTAACAAATCATGATCTCCCATCGTATATTTCACGTCGCAAATTGCCTTTTTTTTTTCTCTCTTTCTTTTTTACACATCGTATGAGAATGATTTAAATCAGAGTATTCAAACGATACATTAAGAAAAATTTTTCAATGCAAATGAATAGTATTTCGTTGGATTTAGATCGATTAAACAAGCCTTGGAGAACATAGCCGCTAAAATATAGGCACAGCTTAATGAGATATATACTAATAAATCTAAAAATGATTAAGTAGACGTTATATGTACGCTCATAGCGTATAGAGCAAAATTTATAAATAAATTTTTTGCACAGTTCGCGTAAACGCTGGTATAATATTTAATGTATTTGACAAAATGAACGTAAACCTGTTACACTATTTTATCGAACTCATATATGATGAATTCCACGCGGAGCGGACCAAAAAAGACCTAGATGTCACGGATTTTTCTCATTTTTGGATGACCTTTAGTACCCTCAGAATTAGCATTTTTTATGTATGTACGACATATGTAGCTTTTGTTACCTATGGTGTACGAGCTGTTTCAGTTTTTCATTTTTTAAGCTCTTGATGTCTTTGGAGGCAAATATCTTAGAAACGGTATGTCATATGAAAAAAGTAATGGGGTGGTGATTTGTAGTATTCTTCACTCTTTTTCACCTCAGCCCATGATCTTGCCCGTGACTATCGGAAAACATGTCGAAAAATCATTTTCCAATCCAAAATTCCATTTTTATCCACTTATGTCATTTTTAGGATTTTTCTCGTATTTTTTTTCGAAAAGCTCGGAAAATTTCCCATCGAATCACGTTTGTTTCGGAATGGGACACGGCTGCATTGATGCTGCGTTGATTTTTCGAAATGTCGAAAAAACGTTTTCCAACACAAAACTCTATTTTTATCCACTTATGTCATTTTTAAGATCTTTCTCGTATTTTTTTTCGAAAAGCTCGGAAAATTTCCTATCGAATCACGTTTGTTTTGGAATGGGACATTGAGGTCTTTTTGTGGTCCGCTCCGCGTGGAATCCATCATATATTAATCAACTGATGTAATTAATGTGTCGAAAGATTTTTTGTTTCCTGTTAGTATACCCCGTAGGCTATATAAGAAGAAAAATTAATTACACGGTGAAATTTCCTGCCCTAACTCCCTATAGCAGTTAGGTCTTTTAATTCATTTAATTATACGTGCTAGCTAACAACGAGTTGACAAAATTACTCCAATCAACGTCAAATGCATATCTTATATTATACAATTCAGCCAATTATCGATTATACTTATATATTCCATGTAGTATCTATAATAATGATCAGTATATAATCATCACGTGTTAAGAATTTATTTATAACTGTATATAGTCTCTTTGATAAAGCCAGAACCAACATCAGTTATACTAAAGGAAGAATATCTCGTATACACAGGTGTAGCGCTGTGAGAGTATTAAAAAAAAAAAAAAAAAAAAATTAATTAAACAAGAGAGAGATAATGTTGATGTGAACAACTGAATACTATATCGATTGTGTTCTAAATTGTGGAAATATATAGATAAGACGTTAAAAGAATTAACAAGGAATAAAAATAAAAAATAAAACGAAAATTAAAAGACAATTTTTCATTGGTGTCGAAAACGTATGAATTTATAAATAAGTTTGATGAAAAATGACGATGAAGGTAAAAGATTCAATGCAGTTGGAAGATTAGCACCTGGAAGGGTGTATTGGGTACAATTGACGTAAAACTGACCGTTTGAAATGTTGAACAATTCGTCCGGCTGTAATAATAATAAATATTAATCGAAAGTCTCTCGATTACTTTATCCTGGTTTCCTGGTGACTATTCGCTGTATAAAAAGCGACCATGATGAAGTTCAAATCGCTGTTCCGCAGAGGTCAGCAGACGCACCAGGCAAGTCACCCTGGAGCCGGACCCGGGGGCCAGGGCCAGGGCCAGGGCCAGGGGCCTTTAAGGCAGGCCTCGAGCGCCTCATCCTTGGAGGGAAAGCCGGCTGCGGTTTCTAGGGCCGCAAAGGGTGGCCCGGTATCGGGTGGAGGAGGAAACAAGGCCGCGAGGATGCAGGAGCTGGAAAGAGAGGTCGAGGCTCTTCACAGGGACCGGACTAATCTTGAAGCTAGCCTTCAGGAGGCTGCGACCACGGCTCACCAGCTCCATCAACTCCGTACCGAACTCACATCGGCCAAGGTGAGTTAATAGCAAACTTTCATTATTTCTCACTTGCACGAGCTATACAAGGTGTTATTGTGTACATACATCGATATATATGTAACTACTCATTGCGAACAACCTCTCACGATTATCACCTCGTAGAAATAAATTTCAACCACATGCATGCATGCGTACAGACCCATGGAGGATTTATACGTCTACGATTAGTCATACTTAAGCTAAGGGAGCTTAAATTCATTCTACCAATGTATACTATAAGGGGAACATTTTTTTTTTTTTTTTTTCAATTATCTCATTCGTCTTTTCAAGACAGAAGAACACGGTTCAAAATAATACGATACGTGTGTCTGACTGCCAGATGAAATGAAGTTGAAGTTGATGATGATGAAGTTTTTCGCCCGAGCAAAGCAAGGGGGACAATCACACGACTCGAGAATCATCTTTCGCACGTCTATCGATTTTTATTTTCTAACTTTGCGCACGCAGTGTGGAAATAGTACTTTTCGATACTAGGGCGAAAGCGTTGATTCTAAGACGAATGTGAAGTTTTTCGCCCGAGCAAAGCAATAGAGGGACAATCACACGAGTCTAGAATCATTTTTCGCACCTTTATCGGACTTTGTTTTTTAACACAACACGCGTTAAGTTGAATTTTATGCACGCAAAATCGAATTTTACGCTGCACAACGTGTTGAAAAAATAAATTCTTTCGAATTGTGTACCAACGTTGTTTCACACTATGCGCGTTTTCAAAGATATATAGACATTTTTACGAAAGGGGCTACCTTCGACGAGTAGAGCTACAATCAGAAAAAGGTCTTGTTGACACAACCAAAATTTGGTTATTATATGCACAATCACATTTTTTGTTCAGTCGACCAAAAATTTTGTTCGGATAACCAAAATTTTGTTGGGAAAACCAAATTTTGTTGGGACAACCAAAATTTTGGCTATTCCAACAAAATTTTTGCTTGACTGAACAAAAAAATGTGATTGTGCATATAATAACCCGAATTTTGGTTGTGTCAACAAGACCTTTTTCTGAGTGTAGGTATTTACGATTAACGTTTTAGTCACGGTTCAAGTGATTCCATAAAGAAAGCAGAAAGTCATCGGGATAACTTTAATTTTGATATAATTATTGAAGTTTTCCCATTATTGTCGCTGGTACATACAGACTGAACGTAATGAGTTTCGTAAATCCTATAGAAGTAGACTAATGATTGTTTCATTAATGAGAAATATAAGATTTATGGTAATTATTGACGAGAGGTTTCTAAAGAATGCGATGTTACGATTTTACAATTTTTACAGTTGTTCGACAATTTATAAGAATCAAAGATAACAATTTTTTCTGGTCTGTGTTTTTTTTTTTTTCCGTTTACATTACCTGAAAGCAATTTTACGATTGAGTAAAACGTTCGTTTTATACTTACATACTATACGACAATACATATACGTACGTACGTACCTACGTCGACACTGTACACATATACTGTGGTTAAGGCAAGGATTGCGTCATTTGAGTAAAAACTAGTACATCGAGAATTGAATAGCGTTGCTTATAATTAGCATTAATTAAGCTGAGTTTTTTTTTTTATTTTATTTTTTTTTCTTATCTCCCATATTGGATCATAATAACGTATAAAAAGATACTAATTCCTGTCGCGATGGAATCTATCATAAAATAACTATAATGACGTCAAAAAAAAAAAAAAAAATGTATATATCTATAACAACACCTCTTCATGATATGTCATAGAATAAAGATATATACATACACTCTTCTGACTGTAAAGTATAAATAAATTTTTTTCTGATTAGAGACATAGCTTTTTTATTTCACACCGTCAACGTTTTCATGATCTTTTTCATCGTTCAAATCACACACGATATTCACACACTCTCTCAAAGTTTATTGTACCACATCGTTTTTTTTTTTTTTTTTTTTTTATCCTACGTTGTATCTGCTGTGCATCAAAAATCTTTTGGATATTTAAATTAATTCCTATTTTATGATCTATACTACCTCTTCATCTCGCTTCATAAAATACTTGAATAATAATAAGAGTTTTTGTCTCTAATTCTAAAGCCTTTAGGATTCGATTTTTTTTTTTTATTCCAATTGCGCAAAACAGTTTCGTAAATCGGTATAAGTTACCAAAGTTACCAAGTAAAGGCGTTCTCAATTAAATTTGAGACTGTCCTGCTGCAGTAGCGTGCTGTAATTTGTAAATATTTGTACAAGTTCCATTTTCCATTTTTCTTTTTGCTTTAACGTGCGTCTTCTCTTGCACCTCTCCGAAAACGACAGACATGTACCAAAAACTCAGCTAGGCATAATATACAGCTGGGTAGTATATATATTAGACTGTGTCAAAAAAAAACGACATCTTCTTTTTGTTCGGGCCCTTTCGAAAATAGTTAGTGCTTAATATAAAGAAAATTGTCCCCAAAGCTTAGCTATGTAGCTCGAACACAGAATTAGCGCATTTGAAAATAAGATTTCCCATGTATTTCAAATGGCAAAATTTGTTTATCTTAGTTTTATTTTTATAATTCTCTTTATTCAACTGATAAGAATAAAATAAATATACGGTTTTGAAGGGAAAAAAATTTCTGAGAAAATGCATGAAAAAAAATTTTTTAATTAATTTGTCGAAAAGTAAGTAGGAGTAATCAAATATACATATGACTTTTAAACCACTGTAACTCGTTAACGGTTCAATCGAGCAACTTGGGCCAAAGGACTATTTTTGTAGATCATAAAATTCTCTACAAAACCGTATATCTACTTTATTCCTATCAGTTGAATAAAGAGAGTTATAAAAATAAAACTAGGATAAACAAATTTTGCCATTTGAAATACATGGGAAATCTTATTTTCAAATGCGCTAATTCTGTGTTCAAGCTACATAGCTAAGCTTTGGGGACAATTTTCTTTATATTAAGCACTAACTATTTTCGAAAGGGCCCGAACAAAAAGAAGATGTCGTTTTTTTTTTTGACACAGTCTAATATATATGTATTATGTTTATGTATATCTTTTTGCATTTTTGATTTTTTTATGTTATTATATAGTCGTGGTATAAGAAACAGAACAGTCAAGTTATATAACGTGTGTGTCGTGCAGCTCGTGCGTTGAATATACGTGACTTTAAAGAGTGTGATAACAATGTGGATGTGTAATACATAATGATGAATCCTCAATACCACGAGTATCGTTATATAGTGAAGATATGTATTTCTGATACATATTATAATGACGTTACGTAGTATCCTTTGCTCATTATACTTGCATCTTATGCCACCGAGCCAGACTGTTTTTTTTTTTTTTTTTTTTTTCATTTTTGAATTTTGTACTATATAATATGTATGTACAAAAGTAACGAGATATATATTTCTTCCTTTTTTTATTCAAGGCCGAGTCTTTTCCTATCTCTTTTTTTTTTTTTTTTTTTTAAATTCATTACGCGTGATTATATTCCCACCACCGCCTTCCAGGCGCAAGGATATTGAAATACTGGAATTTTCGGGACACTTATATACTCTTTTCGGTGTGCTTGTTTATACTGCGTGCTTATAAGCCACCTAATCTATTCGTAAAATGATATAGTCTGACGTGTGTATAAGTATACCCTATTCGGCGACGATAATCTTTCCGAGAAACTTGTAACGTAATATGGGCTGTTTTTCTAAAGCACAAACTTAACCCACCCCATTACTCCTAGTAGTTGCTATATAGATGGAGATGAAATTCCCGACGAAGAAGACTAGTGGGAAAGTTTCATGACGTCATATCTTCTACCCTTATCTATAGAATTCATACCCTGAACTTCTCTATCGATTTGATTTCATCAAGACCTATCATAGATATAATAAATACTGAGTGATGAGTCTGCACGGCTTTACTCGAATTGATTTGATCGGTTTCCTCATACATATATCCCACATCCCAGAAAATAATCTTTTGAAAAATTGACTAAATCTAAACGGCTTTGATTTGATTCAACGAATCCATATTTCTTGGCGTATAATTATATCGGAGATTGAAAATAGGTCAGACTGTGTGTGTGCGTGTGTACTATCATAGTCCGAAATCAATTTATTTCATAACCAAAGTTCATTTCACATGAAAATATTTTACTTTTTCAAAATCATGTGTCATAAGGATTTTAGAGCACCGTTGGACCGATTCAGGTCATCTTGGATTCATTTTTTTCAGAAAACAAATCCTCGTCATGTGAATGTAGGAATTTTGAAATAAAAAATTATGTCATAAGTTATGATCAATTTACCAAATTTGCAAAAATTATTATCACTCATTTCTTAAATAACTTGACCAAAACGAAAATTTTTCAAAATTCCTACATTCACATGATGAGGATTTGTTTTCTGAAGAAAATGAATCCAAGATGACCTGAATCGGTCCAACGGTGCTCTAAAATCCTTACGACACATGATTTTGAAAAAGAAAAATATTTTGATGTGAAATGAACTTTGGTTATGAAATAAATTGATTTCGGACTATGATAATTTCTCGAAAAGTCGCTGTATTGGTCCCCTTAACAAAATCGAAATCCAAGGTATCGTTGTTAGTTAGCAGTTCATTTTAAGAAGATCCAATGATTCGGTGTATACGCAATCCAACGTGTGCCTGCAGACGGTTTCGAGTTATTTTAATTATGGTCCCAAAACCATTAGTAGACGAACAGCCGGAACATGAGACCTGCACAGGGTCGAGAAACAGTTGGGGCAAAAGCAACATTTCCATTTTAATTACTTATTAAGTACAATACAAGTGACTCACTTCGAGATTTTTACATACGATTTTAGAAAGGGTCTTTCTTCTTCTCACTTTTATGATCAAAGTATACAAAAGGTATAAATATAATAAATTTCACCGAGGTTGATTAGATTTCAGGCAAAATTTGATATGATTTTCTAAAAAATCTCTAAAAATCGCGCCTTTGCAAGATCGATATTCTCTCTTTCCTATATACGTATGAGGTGAATGCGAACTTATGGATTCGTGTCAGCGTAAAAGAAATTCCAGTTTCTCGATCCAAACTAATTGAACTTCTTCAGTTTCGCCTGAATTTATACACAGATGACTCTTGATTATTAATTTAATCTTTCTGCACTTCTGATATTAGAGCGTTAGAATAAATTGTTGTTTTTTTTTTTTTTTTTTTTCAAATATCTTTTAGACATCGTTAAGTTATTGATCAGGTGCGAAGAAATCCAATCCACAACGTCACTCAAGCATAGATATAAGTTTTACCCATCTTTCTCGTACGAGAATATAAATTTCTTTTACACGCCTTTCTATCTATAGCTTCTTCGAAGATATAGTAATATGGTAAATCTGACATTCTGCTTTGATGGAGTGAGTTATTTTCTGATTATGGCGTGAAATTGCTTTACTGATTACGTGTCACGTGATAAATTTACAGTACGATATATGTATAGACGCGTTAATCACGACCTTGGGTCGCTCAATCGTCTATCTAGTAATAAATAATTGTAAACGTAGGTACGTGTTTCCTCTCACCTCACGGATTCGCATTTTAAATAAACACTGTATAGATAATCTTTTAGCCGATTGTCAATGCGTCATGTGCTAATTATCATCACGTACCCTAATAAATCTGCAGTTATTGGCTCCGTGCACGAAAATACTAATACTATTTAATTATCAGTGTGTAACAAATTCATGCATACTGTCAGCGCCATCTAAAATCATGCTCAGCATTTTTTCATGCTTAAGTCCCATCCCTAGTCGCCCACCTCCTTTTGGTCGAAATGTGTCACATTTCGATTATCATCCGAGCTCAGGAGTCAAAAACACAAAAAGACCAACTTAGCGCAAATTCTATTTCAATTCCGAACACATACGTCCAAAAAAATGTTCGTTTCGTACGAAAATAGAGTCTACAGATGGTTTTTACATTGTTCGCCGAGGAAATCAAATTCGAATAATTTTGTAACAATGTAAAAACAATCTGTAGACTCTATTTTTGCACGAAACGAACATTTTTTTGGACGTATGTTTTCGGAATTGAAATAGATTAAAATCGAAATGTGACAACATTTTGACCAAAAGGAGGTGGGCAACTAGGGATGGGCCTTAACGTATACACAATACACACTTATTTTTAAAGTAGTATATGTGCGTGCACCCAGCCAATAGCACTCGTGGCAAAACGAACTAACGCGTTTTTCTTTGCAATAAATCAAATTATCAAAAAAACTTATTAGAACAGAAAGAAAGAAAGAAAAAAAAAAAAAAACCAATTACTTCAGACTTTAGACATTGCTTCATCCATTTTTTTTGCTAATTTTTTCACCGCCTATCTTTCTCTCGTCTTAAATAGTTTTGTATAATTAGTTTCTTTCAAGTACAGCAGACTTTACCTCTTTGTTTAATGCTTATTTGGCTGGATTATTAAACCTAATATAGGTATAAATGGTTATACTTACTTTGTCATGGACTACTTGTCTCGTTGGCCTGAACAAAAGTTTTCATGCCAATGAATTATTGTATAAATTGTTACTATTACTGCTCAACATTATTTAAATGGTAATTAGAAGCAGTGGTTATTATTATTTTACAATTTTAGAAACACATTCTATATTCTGATGTATGTAGGTCCTCTTAGATTTCTTTGCCCAACGCATTTACAAAGCCAGAATTTTTCTGATTTTCTTTTCGAATAAAAACTTATCGATGTGTACCTAATCGTGCTTTTACATCGAATTGAAAAATCAAATTTTCCTTCGGAGAATCGAATTCGATGTAATTTAGATCCATGAAAAGTAGATGACCAGAAAATTTGCGAAAAACAAAAATGAAAGAATTTTTTTTTTTTCGAATTTCTCAACAACAATCATTACAGCATTTGACTAAGAGGCAAAAAAAAGTTTTACCAATTTCAAAATCGATTAGAAAATATCCACACGATGTGCGAGTAATTTTTACAGTATCAGAAAGTACTTCTGCAGTTTTCTCTTCCGGACAATCAGAGACTAAAAAATCAAAAATCTAAGCAATGATCGAACCGAGTCCATAATTATACAATTGTTCTTAAGGGGACCAGTACAGCGACTTTTCGAGAAATGATCATAGTCCGAAATCAATTTATTTCATAACCAAAGTTCATTTCATTCAAAATATTTTTCTTTTTCAAAATCATGTGTCGTAAGGATTTTAGAGCACCGTTGGCCCGATTCAGGTCATCTTGGATTCATTTTCTTCAGAAAACAAATCCTCATCATGTGAATGTAGGAATTTTGAAAATAAAAAATTATGTCATAAGTTATGATCAATTTACCAAATTTGCAAAAATTATTATCACTCATTTCTTAAATAACTTGGCCAAAACGAAAAATTTTCAAAATTCCTACATTCACATGATGAGGATTTGTTTTCTGAAGAAAATGAATCCAAGATGACCTGAATCGGTCCAACGGTGCTCTAAAATCCTTAAGACACATGATTTTGAAAAAGAAAAATATTTTCATGTAAAATGAACTTCGGTTATGAAATAAATTCATTTTGGACTATGATAATTTCTCGAAAAGTAGCTGTACTGGTCCCCTTAATTCGTTTTCATTTAATTATAAGATGCAATGTGTTATACTTTGAAGAAGAAAAATTCATTCTTTAAGATATTTTTCCTGTGGCACGATCTTAGAATTCGATGAAAAAAGTGCTGGAGTATTGGGAACCAAAGGAGGGGCGTGGCTTTGGAACTGCTACCTACTTGCAGCAGTTCTATTTTCTATCACTAGATGGCATACCAAGGTTCTAAGCCCTCTGATTGGTTCTAAGACCTTGGAA
The DNA here is from genome assembly GCA_943736025.1 of Tenthredo mesomela. Taxonomy (NCBI): domain Eukaryota; kingdom Metazoa; phylum Arthropoda; class Insecta; order Hymenoptera; family Tenthredinidae; genus Tenthredo; species Tenthredo mesomela. The sequence goes on along the minus strand of OX031015.1, from coordinate 30,827,732 downwards.
TGGGCGTGTCTTTGGAACTGTGACCTACTTGCAACAGTTCTATTTTCTGTCACTAGTTGGCGTATCGAGGAACTTTGGTTCCCAATAGGTTTATTTCCAGACAATAATTTGTGAATCATCGCACCACTTCATACGCACGCGTATGCATTAATTAAATTATAGCTGTGCAGGATTAAAATGAAGCGGAAAATATTTAGTAGTTACCTACATTGTTTATAACAGGTACGCATGTTCGTCAGACAGGAAGAGTATACCGATGCAAATCAGTACAATCCACGTAGTATATAATATAACTTCTGAATCGAGCTGACGAAGGGAGTTTTAAATATTGCGATAATTATAGCCTGATGACGCGATCATATTTTACTGTATAGATATACGCGTATATAGCATTGCATTGGAAATTAATTGCGGTTATATTCTTAAATTAGATCTGCATTAATTCTGAAAATATAAATTGCGTCAATATAGTCGCGACATACTTTACATCGTTACAGGAACCAAAATATCAATGCAATTTATTCTATTCTCAGTACGTAAGTGCAATTCAGCAGTCAAAGTGTATAAATCGCATTATTAACTACGGGGCATGCCTTGCGTAAATTTATGCTACAATTTGACATCGATGCATGGGAGTGTTTTTATTCAATTTTTCGACACTATCCAAAAACGTAAAAACCTTGTTTCGTTTCTATCTTATATTTTACTGCCCCATCAAACTTCAAAAATAAATGAAAAAAAAAAAAAATTGTCTTTTTTTAAATTCCAATCGCATTTTTAGACTGAAATATATATTATTATTTTATCCCTCGACGATCGTTATTATTTATATGTATTAGACTGTGTCAAAAAAAAAAAAAAAACGACATCTTCTTTTTGTTCGGGCCCTTTCGAAAATAGTTAGTGCTTAATATAAAGAAAATTGTCCCCAAAGCTGAGCTATGTAGCTTGAACACAGAATTAGCGCATTTGAAAATAAGATTTCCCATGTATTTCAAATGGCAAAATTTGTTTATCTTAGTTTTATTTTTATAATTCTCTTTATTTAACTGATAAGAATAAAGTAAATATACGGTTTTGAAGGGAAAAAAAATTCTGAGAAAATGCATGAAAAAAAAAATTTTTTAATTAATTTGTCGAAAAGTAAGTAGTAATCAAATATACATATGACTTTTAAACCACTGTAACTCGTTAACGGTTCAATCGAGCAACTTGGGCCAAAGGACTATTTTTGTAGATCATAAAATTCTCTACAAAACCGTATATCTACTTTATTCTTATCAGTTGAATAAAGAGAGTTATAAAAATAAAACTAGGATAAACAAATTTTGCCATTTGAAATACATGGGAAATCTCATTTTCAAATGCGCTAATTCTGTGTTCAAGCTACATAGCTGAGCTTTGGAGACAATTTTCTTTATATTAAGCACTAACTATTTTCGAAAGGGCCCGAACGAAAAGAAGATGTCGTTTTTTTTTTTTTTTTTTGACACAGTCTAATATGTATATTGCGATTCTTGCACGTAGCGTGATATGCGAGGTATAATTGGTGTGTAGGACGAGTGGCGGATGTATCTCAATCATGCTATTCAAATCCGACTGATATAACACGCATTACAGAAACGTGCGTTATCGGAAACTGTTCTTTTATTTTATTTTCTTTTTTTTTTGGTTGAAAGCTGATAAATTTAACTTTTGTATCATTATCGTGTACCATATTGCTCATTCTTTAGAGAAATTTACATGTTCACTTCAGAATCGTTAAATTTATATTATCTATATATTACACCCACGCTTTTATATTTATACTGAATTTATAAAGAAATATTTCGTTACATCATTTTTTTTCGCTACTTTATTAAGCTTCAAGTCACGGTAATTTTCAGTCAAGAAAGCCCTGAAATTAAAATAAATATCTGGCACCTAAAATCCTCGTTTCTCGCGATGCAACGATCAGCTCAAACAAAAATTGTGAAAATGCTTATTTAAAATACAAATTGCGATGTATGTATATTTGCGGGTCTTTCATGTTTGTTTGTGCTTGTTCAATTAGTATGGACCCAGTTTAAGACTGGCTTCTTTCATCTTCGCATAAAAAGTGCAGAAATAGTCGCCTCGATTTCGTATATTCTTTCAACATCTTTGCCAGAGTTAAAATAAAAGACGAAAATTCTCGACATAATTAATTCGACCTCGCGATTTTCGACAATTTTTCATAACGCCTTGATGCTATTAGCATTTTTCAAAGCTGCGACGTATCAGGATGAAAACTAATACTCGGGAATTCCCAAACAGCAATTATATATCTTATACCTATATTTGACCTCATGTGCTTTCCGGAAATTATTAACGTTCATAATATTATAATCGTGACAAATCAAATTCTAAATCATTTCAAATCTATAATTGGTTTTCCGTTATCTTCAAACAATTCAAATAGTACACTCAGAAAAATAACAACCAAAATTTGGTTGTTATATGCACAATCACATTTTTTGTTCAGTCGACCAAAAATTTCGCTGGGATAACCAAAATTTTGTTGGGACAACCAAAATTTTGGCTATTCCAACAAAATTTTTGGTTGGCTGAAAAAAAAAATCTGATTGTGCATATAATAATCCAAATTTTGGTTGTGTCAACAAGACTTTTTTCTGATTGTAGGTACATTCAGGTACTCGGAGAAATTTTTATTCGATGGTTTGATTTAATTAACAATTTTCTTGGTTTATTTTATTTATTTATTTTTCTTTTCGTTAGCTGATTTAGCTTACAGAATCGAGAAAACTACTTCGTTGAATCGACCAAACTCTACTCTACAGTCTCGACAATGCGGACCAGTTATTTCCTTGAATCGGTCATTGAATAGCTTGATTCATTTATACCAAGAATACAAATATATTCTCTGATATTCCGAGAAACTTTTTGCGACAATAAATCAGCGCTGAGAGTAGTAAGAGTTTATAAATAACATGACATAGGGTAGGAAAAAATTGCATATTGTTAGAGTATAGTTGTAAAAATTTGTACAAATTAAAACAGTAGGTGATTTTGAAAATAGAGATTGATTAATATTTCAAAATCGTCAAGCACCTTTTATTCGTAAAAAATCTGAGATAACGGTTTAAGGTATACACCTTCAAATGGGTTGAAAATCTGAAATATAGAAATGAATTTTTGCAGAGAACTTGAGGACTCTGATAGAATCAAAAAAAAAAAAAAAAAAAAAAACATGGTGTTTGGGGAAGGTTTGACCCTCATCATGTATATTTTACATCATGTATTACTTCCAGTCCAACGGTAATATGCTAAAGCCAGAAAAATACAAAATCACTCGCTTGCTGCAAAAAATAAAATCGATCTTGGAAGTTTTGGATTTCAATTGTTCAGAAGAGATGCTTCTATCAGATGAGCATAGAACTTTTCGATGAACCAATTTTTGATCGAGATAATGGGAACAAAGTCAATTTTGTTCCCAAATTCTAAAAAAAAGAAATTCTAAAAAATTAAACCACTCCAGTAATTCTTGCGATATCAAAAAGTTCTATGTTCATCTGATAGAGGCATCTTTTCGGAACGATTGAAGACCAAAAATCCGAAGATCGGTCCAACGTCAGATTTTATTCTTTGCGGGAACCGAGTGATTTTGTATTTTTCTATCTTCAGCATATTACTGTTTGATTTGAAGTAATACATTATGTAAAATATGCATAACAAGGTTCAACCCCTTCCCAAACATCATGATTTTTATGGATCCTTTCAGAGTCCTCAAGTCGTCTGCAAAAATTGATTTATATTTGAGAATTTAAACCCATTTGGAAATTTTGATTCAAAATTAAAATACCGACTAGATAGCGTGGCGTATCTAAATATTTGAAAATGTGTTCGCGCTTATGCGCATACGCACTTTTCTACATGATGCGTCTACGCACGCGTCGCATCGTTCGGCGTCCTCACACAATACATACATACACATATACACACACGCATACATACACCATGACAAAGAAAGAAAGAAAAAAAGTAGGTTTGGACCAGGTGGCGCTGTAATGTTTACTAAATACAGATCATCAATGTAAAAGTGAAGACGAGATGAAAAAACGTTATTTTCCTCCGTTAACGGTAATCCTTAAAAAAAAATTTCATATTATTCAATATTTACTTATTACATTGACTTATGTACATACCTCTATCTATCAATAATCGTAAATATAAATATCATAAAAAAAAAAATAAAAAAAAATCTAAACAGACATAATACAAGATACAACGTTTATACGATATATAATATTATAAAATTAACTATCACAACTTATAGAGCAGAAGCATTTACAAGTTTTTTACCCGCTTCATGTGTTTATCAACATAATAAAATCTTTAGCTCGATTTAATAATCAATTCAATATCTTATTAACAAACGACGATACGATACAATACTATATCAGACACGAAATAATATCAATCACCTAACATAACATAACATAACATTTTGTTTTCGGCCTGGTTTAGAATCATAACCTCAAACTCATGACAGGTTAGATCACGCATATTACACAAACCAACATTCTAACTGTGTCATTTTCTTGCGGTCTATCACCTTGACTTGTCTGATCAAGTGTTTGTCTTGTGGTATAATTCTTTATTATATTATAACCTAACAGACGTTACATTCTGTTATAACCTTCATACTACTGTTACAAAAAAAAAAAAAAAAAAAAAAAACCAACATAACAAAAAAAAAAAAAAAACAACTTATTCCCTCAATATTTTGCATATGTTATACTAAATTAACAATATTTCATAACTTTTATAAATGAATATACAACATTCGTTAAAACTACACCCTGTATGAATTTTTTTTGCCTATAATATCAAAACTCAGATTATTACTTCAGGATGAAAAAAAATTCTTTGTTTAAGAATTGAGAAATGTGAAAATTAATATATTTCATTAAATTTTTTTTTCCAGGAGCAGCACAGCGCAGAATTAGATAGACTGACAGAAGAGAATTCTAGTCTTAGAGCGAGGCTTAGAGACGTTGCTCATTCACCGTTATCTGATACTGAGAAACAACAAATCCTGTTAGATGCTACTAGACTTCATAATTCTGCACCTGCGTCTATCGCTATTACTCAGGAAGATGGCTCGCCCATTGCTAATACTGAGAATTCATGCTCTACACCCGATTGGGATAAACACAGTTCAAGTTCAATGTCGGAAGTATCGGTGGCGTGTTTACAAGACAGAATTATGCAGATGGAAGAAACTCATTATAGTACAAACGAAGAATTGCAAGCAACTATTCAAGAGCTTAGCGATTTACAGGTATAAGATATAATCTAATATCGTCTAATTTGTTTTAAATTTTATTTACAGAACTGAATTTTAAATCGGGAAAAGAAAAGAAAAAAGAAAAAAATTTTATTTCGATAAGATATAAACACTAATATTTATTTTATTTTACTTATAGGCACAGTTGTCCGAACTTCAAACCGATAACGAAAGATTAACAGAAGAAAAAGGTGTTCTGTTAGAATCTCTTTGTAGACAAACAGAAAAATTAGAAGATTCAAGATCGAAGGTAGACACGCTACAAGGATTGTTATTGCGAGAAGAACAACCGGAGGAAACACCTCATGGATATAATACAGAGCGAGAACAGAAGCTTGTTGATTTACTGAAGGTGTGCGGAGATACCTTTTGATTAATGAAATCTAAACGATGATGAAAACAAACTAAATATAATATAAACTTACTTTTATAATCTAATTTTTAAACTTATTTATATTTATATAATATTTTTGTTCTTCTTTTTATTCACAGAGCGCTCAAGAAGAGAGAGAATCCCTTCTTCAAAAACAGGAAGAACTCACATCTGAATTAAAGAGCCTTAGATCTACTGCGGAAGCTTCTGCGACCGAAGCAGAACGGCTTACAAAACGTGTACATCTTTTAGAATCTACAGTCGATGCGACAAACGCAGAGCGTAAACAGTTGGATACAGAGCTTGTCGAGGCACGTCAAGAAGGGTCTAGTCGTACTATTGAAATAAGCAGGCTAGCTACTCTGTTGGAAAATGCTAGAGCTAAAATCGAAGAGCTAGAACAAACTAGACAACTTGAAACCAAGAGCGAAGCTGATGAATTACTTGATGCTGCAAGGAGGGAAAAAGACACGCTTGAAACACAGGCTGCAGCTTTACAAGAACAGTTAGCAAGGTCACACTGTGATCACGATAGACTAAAAGACCAATATTCACAGTTGCAAGAAGAGTGCAAGGTCACACGTAATAACGCCAAATCAGCAATCAGCGATTTAGAATACCAGCTTTCGCAGTTAAAAGAAGAGAGAAATTCTTTGAGTACAGAATTACAGCTGGTCAGAGATACGTTGGCGGAATTACAGGCCCAGTGTCAACGGCACTTAGAAGATAAGCGAGAGCTTAAAGCGGCGTTAAGCGAAGCACAGAGGCGAGCTAATGACGCAGAATCTAAGAAAGCTGATTTGGAATCTGCGCTAGAAGACGAAAAACGTTTGAGACAAGAAGAAAGCACGGAGTGGGAGCAGTTCCAGACCGACCTTTTGATGACTGTTAGAGTCGCTAACGACTTCAAAACAGAAGCTCAAAGCGAACTTGAGAGGGTTGTTATGGAGAATAAAACTCAAAGGGATAAACTGAGGGCTCTAGAAGCGCAACTAGACAAATTAAATAAAGGTGAGATTTGCATTTGATTTTTATTTAACAATTTGACAAAATATCAAGACACAGAAATTCAATCTAAAAGTCTTATTTCACTTGGGTTTAGAGAACTCAACATTTTTGCATAATTTAATCAATTTACAGTTAATAATTCTGTTGATAATGATTATTTGAATAATATCTACTTGTATTAATATTTTACATTTATTTAGCATAATCTAAGGTTTGATGAACTCATAGTTAGATTATGGGATTTAGAATTCCATGTACAGATTTTTAGACAAATCATTCAATCTACACTTAGAGGTATATATTGAATTATCAAACTATGATTTATCAGCACTACAACTTCATTTGGTTTATCTGATTCTTTAGAATCCTTGCATAAAACACTTTTCTATATTCATATTGCAACAATTGTACTATGAATTAGGTACTACTCCTACTGACCCAATTGAGAGAACAACATTCAGTCAATTAGACACCGTGGCATTCAGCGATCAGGATATCTCCGTTGAAAAAAGTACTGTTAACGTTTTACTAAAACGTGGTCGTACTTTGTCAAAACAACGTCCAATCCCTAGAAAAGCTACTTCGGAATCGAACATCAGTGAACTTTCGATGAATATGAATTCACCCAAGGAGCAGACTCCGAATAGAAAAACTTACCCCGATGTATCTGTACCGAAATTAGACGGTGGAGATCATTTCTTCGATTGGGAATTCATGGAAACGCCGTCACAGAAACTAAACTCTTCTTTGCAAGTAGCTAAGAAAAAAGAAGATGATTTATATAAATTAAAGCAAGAACTGCTCAGGGAACCTTTGTATGTTTATAGTAAATCTGAATCAGTTGATCAGGTCGATTTTTCAAGTTCAGAAAATTCAATTAACTTTTACGATGATTATCCAAAGTTATATCAACCGATGACACCGTCATGGAAAAATACAAAACTTAACGAAAATCCCATACTCAAGGATATTACCGCTATTCAACATACCGAAGGAGATTCATATGGCATAAACATTTCAAACAGCCAATTTTTTGTGCCAAAAAATTACATATTCTCTGACGCGGGATATGCGATGGATGATTTGAAATTTGAGGTAGATCCAGAGATGAATAATGTATTGAGGAAAAGTAAGACCGAACTAACGCAGGCACAACTTCAAGTAGCAGCATCTGATATCAAGATAGATTCTAACACTGAGAGTATATCTTTGCCAGATTTGAGGCCTGACGAGTCCATTGGGTATCATTTACTCAAGCATAACAGCGAGGAAGAAAATCATTCTGAGACAACTGGATTGCACAGTCTGAAAGATGAACTTTTGTTAGGGAATAAAGGCGGCTTCTCTGAGTTTGAAATTGAAAACAATTCGTCTGAAACTGAACAGACAGACTCTAGGATTGATAAAGAGTTATTAGAAAGTGAGGAGAATTTCATATCGAAGAATGTACCACAGGTTGAAACGAATCTGAATCCAATAAAATATATTTCACGAAGAGTTGATAATTTGAGAGAAGAAAGTCGAAATAAAGGGACCGAACCTGTTAGCGAGATGGTAGATTCCCTGATCGATGATCTAACATATAGATCTATTCCAAGAAGTTTCAAACGTGGATTGAACGGAAAGAAACATTCTGCATCTGCGGAGGAAATCAATAAAGTCGGATCCAGCAAAGATGATTATGAAATTTCAACTGATTATAAGAATGATGAGAACTCTGAACTTGTAATTGATGATAAAGGCGGCGCTAATACAGCCTCAGAAGATTTTAAGGAACTAACATTGGATTCTGATACTTCAGCTGTGAATTCAGGAAAGATAACAGAGCACGTATCTTACGATACGGAAGATTTGATCAGCCCTATTTACGACAATGTAGAAACTCGGCGGGATACGAAATTAGAAAATCCAAATCCTGACTTGATATTTTCACCAAGAATTTATACGCCAAAGAATAATGAGGCGAAAGTATTCAAGGATCCAGTCCCATTACCGAGGCAAAAAATTCCAGAATCATCCGATGTTGTAACTCTTCGAGAAAAGTTAGAAGCGAGTAGACGAATCAGGCCACGTTCTCTCAGCAATTTGCCAAATGTACATAAAGATAAATATGGCTCTCCGGCAAAAAGGCCAAGTAGCTTGAGTTTGCATCCCGTTTTGGAAGCGGATGAAAACACAGACTCCGCACCAAAAAGTAACATGTTTATGAACGCAATTCTAGGAGGGGATAGAAATTCATACCAAAATAATGTCACACTACGTTCTCGTCAACGTCGCATTAGATCCTATAACGATATTCAGAAAATGACTGATGGGATTGATCAACCGTTGAAAGTAATAGTGAGGGAATCACCACCTTCCACTTTACAAAGACCTAGTAAATACCGGTCTGATGATTCTTCAACGAAATTTCAATCACCGAACTATAATTTGCCAACTAAAAATGTTCCCAAAATCAGAGATGCCCAATCGTCATTGATCAGCGCTAAGCTTTACGACCTGCCGCAAGGAGTTTATGGAAGAATAATCACAAGGCCTAAGTCTGTTTCTGAATATCAGAAGAAATTTGAAGACTTGACAAAACAGAATCAGGTCACCGTTGTAACGGCAAAAATTATCGATAACAGCGTCAAGTCACCAACTCCACCTGTATTAAAAATCGAACCTAAACGCATAGTCTACGCATCCAAGAGTATTAATACAGAAGTGGAAGATGGAAACTCGGAAGCAATCGCTTCGAGTAATAATAGTCGCGCCGATTCTGATCCTACAAAAATTGACGAAGGGCTCTCAGAGGCTGCAGAAAATTCTAAACCTCTGCCAAAATTACCGCTCACACCTCCTCCAACAATACCTACGGGTATTACGGAGAGCCGGTTTTCACAGGACAACTCGACGACACCAAAAGCAATTCAAATGGGCTCAAAGTTCCAACGATCCTCTTCACTGATAATGGAAGATAAATATGGAACGATTGTCGAAGAATCTGAGGTAGAAATTAGACGTAGGCATAGCCCACCCGTGGTACATATACGACCATGGACTGCAACTCTTAAATTTGACCGTAAGTCCCAAAACCAAGCTTATAACTGTGGCTTGTGTAGCGGGACCAACGTGTATACCTCACATATTCCTCCTTCTTCGCACCTTTACATGTTTGCTAGAAGGAAACTATTGCGTGATGTTTTTATGCCGTACCCCTTGTGTTTTAAGTCAATCATATTTTGGGTCTTTCTTATTTAAGCCATTATTTGCTTTTATCTGTTAACATTTTTGTCCGTTATTATCATCGACTCAATAATCAGTTGAAGCTTACTCATCATTCACGGAACAGATGGAGAAAGGGCTAGAGTTGAACGAACAAATCAGATTACATAACTTGTAATATCAATTAGGGAAACCCGTACCTTGGGTTCGAGAAACTAATGACTTCAACTAGTCTCGATATTCAATGCCTTTTTCCATCTACCCTTACATTTTTGGTCTCGATTCAGTTGGCGTACAAATTTAGTACTACTACAGTCGTTAGAGTTGATTATTTAGCGATATTTAAGTGGATTTGTGCTCCTTTTCTATCCATATCCTTAATTCTAGCTAGGAAGCACCAAATCGATACCACAGAACAAAATACATAGGTTTCAACATTTTTACCATCATATTCTTGTCTCATTTGTCTGTCTAATTTTTTTTTACAATTATATATTCAATAAGTTATTGTTTCTTTTCTGTGGGACAAGACTGTATCAGGTGCTTTAAAGATCATGTTTGTTGAATTCTTTCGACCACGCTTATGTTTTCGTTTTCATTAGTCTAAGACAGTAGATTCATTTATTGCAATTATTTGACAATAAAATCATTTAAGTTTGTTCATTTTTCTTTCTTTACTTTTCTTTGATACCGTACAAAGTAATGATGAGCATTCATCTGCTAAAAATGTTTCAAAGTATGAGACCCTGATTAAAGAAGAGTCTTTCTAGACCAGGGAACTGGAATACATCATCATTTCGCATTTGTATTTGTAATTCTTCACACGCAGGGTTTAATTTTAATCGTCTTGCTCGACTTAAGTTAGTTCAAGAATTACTAGACCATAATGCGATTAGAAAAGAATTTTACTGTGCTAGTTTGGAAGTACCAAGCTTGTTTTGTACTTGCTAATTGTAATGAAATCAGTCAGTTTGATTACAATTTAAAAAAATAAAAATAAAAATTCCTGTAGATCAAGTGTCGTCTTAATACAGAAATTTATTTAATGTGCTTCTAGCTTTTACAAATATAATTCTATAACGTAAAAAAATAAAAAAAATAAATAAATAAAACTGTATCACTTGGTTCTAGCTAATCAAAAAGCCATGCCGCCACCGCCAAGACCACCTACTACACCCACAGAGACTCAACAAAGTGTGTTGACCAGTGTTACACAGGAAATGGCTGCGCGTCGTAAAGCAAATATTTCACGACAGGATTCAAGACTCAGCGTAAAATGTCTTATTGAGAGTATTGAGAACGCTACTAAACAAGCAAAGGCTGGTGAGTTTTGATTCAGCTAAGATTACAAATCATTTTTTAATTTCAAATTACGATCAGTCTTTATTCTAATATAATTATAAATATTAGAGATTTCATTCTTAGTAAAAATTAGCGATCAGTAAAACGTTGCATATATAATAATCTCTTTAAGTTCTTATTGAATTTAAATCAATTATCTCTTGAATAACACAATACATATAAATGTTTCTATAGCTGGGCTTGCGGACAATAGCGGTGAGTATTATATTTTCTGTGAGAAGCAAGAGAAAAGGAAAAAAAAAAAAACAAAAAAAAAAAAACTATTATTTTCTTAAAAAAGGTTGAAGAAGAAAAAAAATATATATATTATCGCCTATTTCTCAACGATCAGTAAAACAGTTTTCAATATTATTTTGTTTAGTTTTAATTTTTGACGTGTAAAACTACTTTAGGTCCTGGAAGTCGCAGTAGTTCTACATCATCCCTAAATTCAATAGGAACAAACGACGTTATATCACTTAAAACACCGCTACGTGATCAACAACAAACAAATAATTTGATCTGTCCTGTGAATTCTACAAATAATAACAACAAGAATCAACCAACTAATGCAAGAAAAGTCCTTTCAGGTAATCATCCAATAAATAAATTTTAGCAACTTTTCTATCCTTTGATCAATCGCTTTGATCTGTGTGACTGTAAACAACCGAACTATTTTTTTAACGATCATCTAAACAATTAGAACTGTTCGTTTTTACTAGTTCGGTAGTTATACTGGTGCGCAACTGTGTGCATAGATGCATGAGCGCTTGAGCATGTTTTTAATTTATAAATGTGTGTGTTGAGTAATTTTATTATACTTTTATAGTAATGAATTTTTATTCGAAAGTAGGTATCATCTTTTCTATGATCTTTTTTTTTAATGAAAATATAAACGAAAATAATATAAAATCTTTTATATCTAATGAAATCAACAAAAATCTGAAATTTCATGTTATAAACGTTAGTTTGCATAATATTGTAGAAACTGCGAAAATTAGTCCTGTAAAAAAAAAAAAAAAAAATCAGAAATGAAATTGCATTAAAAAGCTTCTAATAGCAGCTTCTGTACGCTTTTTTTTTTTCCTCCTAATGCACTAACAGTATGAATCCACTCATTTCTGGTATTATTATTATCACTAATTTTTCATTTCAGCTCATGAGCACTTCGTGTAGTATGCATGCATGCCCTTCTATCTGCACAACAATAAAATGGTTTTCTCTTGTGTATATATATATATATATATATAAATATATGATACTTTTTTTTTTTTTCTTTCCTTTTCAACCTTTCACAAATTCATGTATAACATAAGGTAAGGATTACAATATGGAAAACACTTTTATGCTCTTTTTTATTTAACTTATTTCTGTAGTTTGGGCTACGGTTCTTCAACAATTCATAAATCAATTATATTGATGCAGTATGGCAAACCGCACACACACACACACATACACATACACTATCGGCACATTAAGTCTGGACTTGTAAATTAATCATTTACAAAATTTGTTATACAATCAGAAGTAGCGACCTTTCTCATTATTCTGATTTAAGTTTAACATTCGACATTACATGCATGACAAAAATTCCATCAATTGCCAAGCAGCTTCTGCTTTATTTACAAATCGTTCAATATTCCAACGCTGAAATATATATGGGGAGAATAGATATAAAAGTTGAGACTCATGACTCGATAATCACTTTAATAAACTCTCTGAGCAACGGTTGACTTCTATTTATTATCCGGATTGAAGTAGGAGGGAAATTGATCAATAAAATTGATGTAATTTAAAATCTGACCTTATTTAGATTATTTAGAATTGGGGTAAGCATCGTTTTTATCTTTTACTAATACAGAAACGAAATCGGTACCAGTTGTGCTGAGTCCTGGAGAACTGCTAGACTCAGCTGCCCTGAATGCTAAAGCGATTGATTTCGTAAGACGTAACAGTGTCACAGATCTGAGCGAGCGTAAAGACCCTTTGTGTGGATTGGTAAAAAACGGTGGCTCAAAGAGGAATGCACTTTTGAAATGGTGTCAAAATAAAACAGTCGGATACCGCAACATCGATATAACAAATTTTAGCAGCTCATGGAACGACGGATTAGCACTTTGCGCCATTCTGCATTCTTACCTACCCGACAGAGTTCCTTACGATTCACTTTCCCCAAATGAGAAGAGGCGGAATTTTTCTATCGCTTTTTCTGCTGCTGAAAGCGTTGGAATAACAACAACTCTGGTTAGTTAAATTCTCTCTTATAATTTACACTCCCATATTTCGTCTTAGATTATATAACTACTATTCAGATTTCACACCTTTCAGTATATAGTCAAATTTATTAGAAGTGCATACATGAGATATTTTTATATAAATTTGCTATTTAGTTATTAAAGTCTATAAGCTGTTCATGAAAAAAATTAATAAAATAAAAAAAAAAAAAATAATATATATTTCCTCTATTTCAGAATATAGGAGATATGTGTCAGCTGGAAAGACCTGATTGGCAACAAGTGATGTCGTATGTTACAAGTATCTACAAACATTTTGAGACGTAAAAGAGGCTGATAAGAAAAGCGTTCAATCCCAACGATTGCATATTCTATCATTAAAGTCCGATATATTTTGCATTATCAATAACTTTGGGCTCTGCATAGCATATAACCGGTATTTTAATATCTGTTCAAAACGAGAGATTAAAGAGAGTTAAAAAATAAGAAAGAAGGAGATAAATTGATCAATAGTAACGCGCAAGGCAGTGACTACCGGTAGGCTACATGCAAGCATCTAGTCAACCAAACCGAAGAGTGTAAATTACAGAAAAGAGCACATAAATAGTTATGGAATGAAAATAATCTTCAGAGTATACAGATCCAAGTCGAATGACTAAATTTTGAAGAATAACTTTGTTTAGAAACTTTCCATATTTTATAATTTATCGAGTTGAATTGAATGTACTCCTTATTCCGAACGATGAGTTATAATAACGCTCTTTTCTCATGCTCTGAGGTTCAACCTACCTGTCCTTATGGTAAAAGCCTTTATTTTTGTAATTATTCATTATATGTATATAACCATTTAACTAGGTTTTATCACCTATGTGATACTTTCTTCAAGAATATGATGTTCGATTAATTAATTAATTAATTTTCGTTACTTCAATTAGAAAAATCGGAGAATGCATTTTATTTTTAAAGAAAATACTAATGTAAGGAAAAAAAAAATACACGTGAGACTGGCCACGTTTTAATTCGATTATAAGTAAAATTGTGATTATTGTTCGTTTTATACCTTTTTTTTTTTTTTTTTTTTTTTTTTAATTAAATTAAATGATTTTAAATGTCGTTTATAAAATTGTGTGAAATAATATTAACGATTAATCAACGTATCCAGTATTTTCTTTCATTGTGGTACTGTTATAATTTTCAGTGTCGTTATTCAGATAACTTGATTTGTTTGTAACTTGTTGCCAGAACACTTACTACTACTACTACTACTACTACTACTACTCAGTCGTTTGAATTTTTTTGAAACATTATGTGTATTTCTATATCCGAATAAAACTATCGATATTAAATGTACTTTAACTAGAGAAAGAAGGTGATTATTGAAGAAAAGCAAACATAATTTAAGAGGGAAGCGTGTTCCCATAAACAAAGGGATTGCTTCTAAATGAGACTGAGAACATAACGATATAAATATATAAAATAACTTTATTGTAATAAAATCCTCACACTGAATTATTACTATATGATATGATTATTATGTGTAAGAATATATATATATATATGTATATATATATATATATTCAAATATGTGTTGCTTTTTATCTGCTTTTATATATACATAATTATGTTAATGTGAGAAAATTTGACACGCAACGTTTTTTCATATTATAGATATGTGTTTTTTAAAAGTATGAGAGAAGAAAAAGAAAAAAAGAAAGGGAATGATATATAGAAATTGTAAACAAATAATCTCAAGTGCTTGTGTACAAGTTTGCGTCATTGTATCTTGTGTTCCTTGTCATGTTGAGTATTTTTCTATATTATATTGTTAATTTAAAATAATTAATTATAATACCATTTAATTATTTTCAGATAATATTTACGATTAAAAACCGCACCCTCCTCCCCCACCCCCCCCCTCCCCCCCCCCATATCTCTCACTTGTGTAAAATTGTTTGTATAGTAATTATCTTAAGTTAATATAATATATAATTTATTGTAATTCACAAAGAGTATTCTTGATGACAACGTCAAGATAAGTGTTTTTTAAATATCAAGCTCATTTTTTTTTATTTTATTTCATAGAACTACATAAAATACCTAACTTGATTAGTAAGTTTTAAGAGTTCTCTGTGATATATATAGCAACATAGCCCCCCCCCCCCTCCCCCCCCCATAAACAGAGAGAATTATATTGACAATACAATAAATAAACATGAATAATAAATTTGCCTAATGAGGATGCAAGTGAATTTTATTTATTTATTCATTTATAGTACTTAAAAAATTTTTTAAATAAAATAGTATTTCAAATTAAACATTAACTCTTGATCTTAGGACTCGCATATTTAGGTGAGTATGAATTACTATAATACTCCACCAAAAAATAATTGAAATATAAATACTAAGATAATTCTGGTATCAACACTTCCAAAAAAATTGAGAATCCTTCAAAATTCAAAAGTGTTTCGTACAGTTTTTATTAGTCATATTAGAAGTAGGTGAAATATACTGAGCTGAAATATAGAAATCCTACCATAGTTCACATACACACTCGTTCAATTAATAGTTACATATTCAAATATAGTCAATCCTAAGCTTGAGAACATCAGGGTATAAGAGAATATCACAGTGAAATGATTATTCACATATTATTGTACACGTAATATTATAATATGAAATACTTTGTATTGTATTGAATTATTTTCGTATATTCTGTGACATAATTGCAGTCTATGACAAATGAGTCTGAAAAAAAAAAAATCCTTATCATAATCGTTACAAACACTGAAAATCTTTTTCTTATTATTGTATAAAATCTGTGTACAATTCTCTTACATACGTTGTTACCACTATTTTCTTACTAACTATTCAGCTTAATTATTTATTTGAATATAGAATGCCGATTAAAATGAGGAAATAAATTATTTTCCAAATTTCAAATTCGTTAAGTAGTGATAAATATTTAATTTATCGTTTATAAGATTCCTTGAATTTGATCGAAAATTTTCAACTTTTAATCAGCATTCTAAAAAAATTACTGTAAATTATTCTTATCAAATGCTTAAAATCTCCTATTATTTACAATTTTCTTTGCGAGTGTTTTGATCATGTTTCCGTCGTGTCTGTTTTATCCTGATCTTTATCACCGCTATAATATTCATTAGCAGGTTCTACCTGTTTATCAATATCTTGATGATTTTGTCTTGAATCTGGGTCAGGTTCAGGTTGTCTTTCTTCCTCCGGAGGGAGTGCGTCGCATGGAACATCCTGCATCTGAACGCTTGGTGAATGTTGTACCATTTTCAGATTATCGTATACATGTCTTGTTATAGCTTCCAGGTATTGTTTGCTATTGGCATTATCCTGTCTGGTAACAACTTCCGGATGTAGAGTAAAATCAGGTGCAAAATATTCAAGATATTCTGTATATGGTAATTCGTTGCTTATTTGCTCGTCGACTAACAGCGAAGTTTCATACGTCCAACACCTCGCAACATTTCGCAGAGTATATCCGCCTCCGCCTACTGTTAACAAAGGAATATTCAAGTCGCGTACAAATTTCACACATTCACCATGTCCCTTAGTGCTCAAACTAAAACATCCGAGTCTATCATTGGCTAAAGAATCAGCTCCGCATTGCAAAACTATAGCCGTTGGTTGAAAGAATTCCATGACGTTTGATATAACGGGTTTAAATACTTGGACGTAGCTAGTATCGTCGATTCCTTCCTTCAACGGTACATTGACTGAATAATATCTGCCGCTCTCGGCTCCTATTTCATACATGTCTCCTGTACCAGGAAAAAAGTAATTACCATATTTGTGAAATGACACAGTCATCACTCTGTCAGTTAGGTAAAATGCCTCCTGCACACCATCGCCGTGATGCACGTCTATGTCTATGTACAATACCCTAGCATGATATTTGAGCAGTTCTAATATAGCGATGACAATGTCGTTGATGTAACAGAAACCAGAAGCTTCGAATTTTTTAGCATGATGTAAACCACCTGACCAATTTATTGCAATATCGCAACAACTGTTGTTCAGTTTTATAGCACCTTCCAACGATGCTCCTGTATACATTGAACAGAAGTCAAACAGTCCTTCAAATACGGGACAATCGTCGCCGACGTTAAAGTGACTTAAATATTTGGTAAAACCTTGTAAATTCTGGGGTGTAACTCGCTGTAAGAATTCAACGTACTCGTCGGAATGAAATCTACACATGTCGTGTGTACTTGCTCTGTAGGGTCTGTAGATTTGCATCTTTTTATGGAGACCATAGTTTAGGACTAAACTGTGAATAACTGATAGTCTGTGAGGTTTCATGGGGTGACCTGGTCCATAGTGGAAATTACCAACGTCAGGATTGTAGAAATACGACACTTTTTTATTACTAGTCATGTTTTAAGGTTATGTCACTTTTAGAAATTAAAACAACATAAATGATTTTATGTGTACAACACTGTGATTAAGTAACTTTGAACTTTATTAATGTTTTGGTAATAATTCAACGATTTGTTGTTGACTCGTCTGCATTATCTTTGTTGTATGGAATTCAACACTTATGCAGTTATGGAAATTACAAAACTGGTATACGGGGTACCGATTGGTATTGCCATCTAGCGGTGACGCTGACGAACTACACTTGCTGCAAATATCAGTGTGCCTTATCGTTTGCAACTTGCGTGACAGTCTTGTAATGCGGATTGCATGTGATCAGACTGCGGTAAATATAGTTCGTGAATTTTACCGTGAGATGGCGATACCTGTGGTTGACACAACCAGCCGGGCAAGTAGAACACACTGACCTAAGGTAAGAGCACTTGTCATAGCCTCGTGGGGTGGGGTCAGTGGCTCTCGTGGCGTAAAAGGGTTAAAGTTGTCGCAAGCTAGAGAATGTATTCTTTGACGAAAGAAAATACTTGTACAGTTCTCTTTTGTTAGTATTTTATAGAATGATAATGATATTTAACACTCAACTTCTTTTACAGATCAATCGAGTTTCATCAGAGTCCAAACACTTCGGTTCAGACAGAATTTTGTCAGAATTACAAAAGTGTGTATTGAACTGTAGATTGAATTTTGTACACAGGAATTCTAGAATAAGAATGTGGTTTATATTACGGTAACTTGTATGTTGTGTTATAAGTATACATATTTATATTTAGAAACAATTAAATATCATAGCACATGACTTTGACGATGAATATTATATTGTATCGACTCTGCGACAATAAATTCTTAGATATACAAATATGTAATCAATGACTTCCTTTTTTTACACTTTCCTTTCCTGACCAGTCTTTATTTCAGGATCAGTGTTTCGACTTAGAATTTCAGAAATTATAAATAACAATTACATAAGCATAACACAGCGTGCATGAAGTAACGTGTACACGATTACATGCCCGCTCGTGTTGCCTATTCCCGACAAAAATTTCAGCACACCTCCTCGGGTCAAATGTTCTCCTGATACCAAGAGCATTTTACGAGTTAAAATTTTTAAAACTGTGAAAATAGCTAGTATAATATGATAAACTATATAGCGACGTGCATGAAGCAACATATGCATGCCTATATCTATACATTACTCCTTTTCCCCTCCAAAAATTTCAGCACACCTCCTCGAGTCAGATGTACCCCTGATACCAGGAGTATTTTTCGACTTAAAATTTAGAAAACTCTGTAAATAGCTAGTATAAATAAACTATATAGAGACGTGCATGAAGCAACGTATGCATGCCTATATCGATACACTACTCTTTTCCCCATCCAAAAATGTCAGCACACCTCCTCGGGTCAGATGTTCTCCTGATACCAGGAGTATTTTTCGACTTAAAAATTTTCAAATTGTAAAAATAGCTATTATAAATAAACTATAAGCGACGTGCATAAAGCAACGTGTCCATGCATATATCGATACACTACTCTTTTCCCCCTCCAAAAATTTCAGCACACCTCCTCGGGTCAGATGTTCTCCTGATACCAGGAGCAATTTTTCGAGTTAAAATTTCTATGGCTCTGAAAATCGCTACCAACCTAATTATATATAACGACGTGTATGGAGCAACATATGCATGCCTATATCTATACACTACTCCGTGTCCCCTGCATAAATTTCAGCACACCTCTTCGGGTCAGATGTTCTTCTGATACCAGGAGCAATTTTTGAGTTAAAATTTCTATGACTCTGAAAATCGCTACTAACTTAATTATATATAAAGACGTGCATGAAGCAACGTATACATGCCTATATCTATACACTACTCTTTCCCCCCTCCAAAAATTTTAGCATACCTCCTCGAGTCAGATATTCTCCTGATACCAGGAGTATTTTTCGACTGAAATTTTTTCAAACCGTGAAAATAGCTAGTATGCAGAAACTATATATAGCGACGTGCATAAAGCAACGTGTGCTTGCCTATATCGATACACTACTCCTTTCCTCCACCAAAAATTTCAACACACCTCCTCGGGTCAGATGTTCTCCTGATACCAGGCTGATTTTTCAGAGTTGTAGAAATTTGAAGCCGAAAAATGCTACTGCCTACTGGTATCAGGAGAACATCTGACCCGCGTGGGTGTGCTGAAATTTTTGGCGGGAAACCGCAACTGTGTATGGATATGAATGCATCTGTGGCTTCATCAACATCACTATATTTTTATGTTATATGGAGTTTCTGAAACTGCCAAATCGAAAAATCAATTCTAAAATAAAGAGTCATGGAGAGGGTGAAGGGGAAATAAAGACAGAAGATAACTGTTAGCATATGTCGGAATTTATTTCTCCAGTATCGATACAATGTTTAACTCATTGCAAAAGTTATACAGTACCTTCAATTATCTATTGTTTCTTGAAAGTAAATATGTATGTATCGCAATTCATCGAGTATCTTCATTTGTTTCTTGCTGTACAAGTTGTTATCATATAAATGACATTCATATTTTTTAATTATTTACCAGCTAATATATACAGAGCGATTCTGACGTGGATAATGACGCGCCTAAAAGGTAGGCAAACGAGAAACGCCTGCATTGAGCAGATCAAGCATCGGCGGCGGGGGGACCATTTGATAATTGAGACCTACCCAAACGGAACAGATTTCGGCGATAGCTCGTACACAAGACAATTGATCCCTGATTGCTCTCAATTGCTATACCCTTATTTCTGATTGTCTCGCGATGGGTTTCCAGAAAATATTAGTCACTGCTTCGGCAGGTGGATAAATGGTACTTCCATCTAGCAGTCGGATTTACGAACTACTTTTGCCGCAATCGTCTGTCCGCCTTATCATATGCAACCCTACCTACAGGACTGACATGCGGATTCCTGTAATGACATGGGAAAAAAAAGAAAGCAATTGATTATCAGCATGTCTGAAAATTTATTGCTGCAGCATCGATATAATATTTGTTACATTTGGTAAAATCACCCTTATATCATTAATTCTATATGAGCTACATCCAGTAGCCTATTCCCTTTCTTAAAAAAGTGATTGTAACGGAAATGACGCAAATAAATCCAAACTCTCGCACTTCCGTCATCGCGTTTCCGCGACGTCTATTGGTTGTTGTTCGCGCTGCATATTGTTTCTCGCCGAAATTTGTGTGATGCGACTTCACAGCGATGTGTTATTACGTGCATTGAAGCAAATCTGTTTTTCACGTTCTGCCGACGAGCATTCAATTCGCAAAGGCAAATCCACATATCGGTAAATCTCTTTTAAATATTATGAATCGTTTGTACTTTATACATAGAATCGATCGAAGCCAGAGATCAATCCTACTCGATATTCGATTTAACTTTATTACAGAAAAAAACTAACTGTACCCGCTTTTTACGGTCCCCGTCAACGAACGATTAGTGTCATACTAATTATAGTTTGATTCAATTGTAAAAAAGTTGAGAAATATTGTCTTCAAAATAATAATTATTATTAAAATAATCATACGAGAATTCTGACCATATGATTAAGGCCACTGCACACTAATGCCCCACAGCGCGGATCCGCGCAGCACGGCACAGCACCGATCTATATTGTATTTTAATTATTTTATCTTGAACAGTAAATTTGTCACAAAGAAAACCTATACAACCAGGCCCGGATTAAGTAGTCGCGATACCTGAGGCTACTCTGCAAAAAAGGCCGAATGTAGATTCAATAGATGAAATTTAAAAAGCGCCGACGCAAAAATGAACTAAATTCAGGCAACTCTTTGTAGATTACAATTGAACGTTCACAGTATAATTTAAGAAAAATTGAACCTTATTTGAAAAGATTGAATTTTGAGAATTGCCGCAAATTTCGAGGGCCTAAGGCTATAGCCTTATTGGCCTTCTGGTGAATCCGGGCCTGTCTATTACTTCTCAGCTAGAAGCAAGAAGCAATGCTTCTGTTACTTCTGAGCCAGAAGCAAAGAAGTAGAATTTTGCTTCTGTTACTTCTGAGCCAGAAGCAAAGAAGTAGAATTTTGCTTCTGTTACTTCTGGGCCAGAAGCAAAGAAGTAGGATTTTGCTTCTGTTACTTCTGGGCCAGACGCAAAGAAGTAGAATTTTGCTTCTGTTACTTCTGAGCCAGAAGCAAAGAAGTAGAATTTTGCTTCTGTTACTTCTGAGCCAGAAGCAAAGAAGTAGAATTTTGCTTCTGTTACTTCTGGGCCAGAAGCAAAGAAATAGAATTTTGCTTCTGTTACTTCTGAGCCAGAAGCAAAGAAGTAGAATTTTGCTTCTGTTACTTCTGAGCCAGAAGCAAAGAAGTAGAATTTTGCTTCTGTTACTTCTGGGCCAGAAGCAAAGAAATAGAATTTTGCTTCTGTTACTTCTGAGCCAGAAGCAAAGAAGTAGAATTTTGCTTCTGTTACTTCTGGGCCAGAAGCAAAGAAGTAGGATTTTGCTTCTGTTACTTCTGGGCCAGACGCAAAGAAGTAGAATTTTGCTTCTGTTACTTCTGAGCCAGAAGCAAAGAAGTAGAATTTTGCTTCTGTTACTTCTGAGCCAGAAGCAAAGAAGTAGAATTTTGCTTCTGTTACTTCTGGGCCAGAAGCAAAGAAATAGAATTTTGCTTCTGTTACTTCTGAGCCAGAAGCAAAGAAGTAGAATTTTGCTTCTGTTACTTCTGTGCCAGAAGCAAAGAAATAGAATTTTGCTTCTGTTACTTCTGGGTCAGAAGCAAAGAATTAAATTTTACTTCTGTTACTTCTGAGCCAGAAGCAAAGAAGTAGAATTTGGCTTCTGTTACTTCTGGGCCAGAAGCAAAGAATTAAATTTTGCTTCTGTTACTTCTGAGCCAGAAGCAAAGAAGTAGAATTTTGCTTCTGTTACTTCTGAGCCAAAAGCAAAGAAGTAGAATTTAGCTTCTGTTACTTCTGGGCCAGAAGCAAAGAATTAAATTTTACTTCTGTTACTTCTGAGCCAGAAGCAAAGAAGTAGAATTTTGCTTCTGTTACTTCTGAGCCAGAAGCAAAGAAGTAGAATTTTGCTTCTGTTACTTCTCAGCCAGAAGCAAAGAAGTAGAATTTTGCTTCTGTTACTTCTCAGCCAGAAGCAAAGAAGTAAAATTTTGCTTCTGTTACTTCTCAGCCAGAAGCAAAGAAGTAGAATTTTGCTTCTGTTACTTCTGAGCCAGAAGCAAAGAAGTAGAATTTTGCTTCTGTTACTTCTGAGCCAGATGCAAAGAAGTAGAATTTTGCTTCTGTTACTTCTCAGCCACGTTTTGCCGACGAGCATTCAATTCGCAAAGGCAGATCCACATATCGGTAAATCTCTTTGAAATATTATGAATCGTTTGTACTTTATACATAGAATCGATCGAAGCCAGAGATCAATCCTACTCGATATTCGATTTATCTTTATTACAGAAAAGAACTGACTGTACCCGCTTTTTACGGTCCCAGTCAACGAACGATTAGTGTCATACTAATTATAGTTTGATTCAATTGTAAAAAATTTGAGAAACATTGTTTTCAAAATAATGATAATTATTATTTTAAATAATTCATTTTAAAAGAATTATATGCCTATGTTCCAAATAAGTCGGTGAAAAATAGAAAAGTAAAAAAATAAAAACACTTTTATTGGTATACTATTATGGGAAAACGGATGGAAAGAATAGAGTGGCGATTGTGAACCAATGTTCGATGGTATAAATTATTGTGTTTGATCGCAAAATGAAATCTTAAAAAAAAATGCATAAGCTGAAAGCTGATTTCAGAAGCGCGCGAAGCGCGCTATTCTGAGCTAGTATGATAAAATACGTCTTCTAAAATATAATAACTACGGTTGTTACGTCAACAAACATTATTGTAATACAAATCAGTCTAGCTTTAGCTTAATATAATAACAACAATAACAATAATAATTATAATAATAATTATATATATATATATATATAATTTCACCTGATTCACTTTATTTCCCTCGAGACCCACTGTATTAATAACTTATTTCTCATTGCAAAACACATTTTGCAACAACATTATACTAGTTGTAAAACTCATTTTTCGACACTGCGTGCGAAAAGTTCGAAAGATGATTCTCGACTCGTGTGATTGTCACCTTCGCTTCGGTCGGGCGAAAAACTTGACACTCGTCCGAGAACCAACACTTTCGCACTAGTATTGAAAAGTACTATTTCCTACTGTGGTAATCGTTTCTCCGTCGTCCTACGAACAATTTACAGAATGTGACGAACAACCTCCCCCCCCCCCCCCCCCCCCCCCCGACACTGGACCGGGTGCATTCTTGAACCAGTGATGCCCAAGTTACATCTGTAATTAGCCAAATCAAACCTTCCGCAGCAATTATTGATGAGAGCTAGAGTCCGTTTATCGCAGGACGTTCATCCTCAGATTTTTTTTGAGGAATTGTCGCCCCCAACGCTTTGGGGGCGTTGTAACTACGTACTTTCTCTCTCACATTTCCAAATTTGAAGAAAAATCGGTGATGCATTAATCTGACCCTCTCGTTGTGAGTGTTTACACTAAAGTGAAATAATTCCAACAAACTACGAAGTATGGAAGTAATAATTATCTTCCAATATCGTATCAGCTGACAAAATTCACTTTCTATGTATATTATACTTCCAAATTTGTTCTAGTCGATTCTTTGTATGAATGATTTTATATTCCGAACTTTTCGTTCAAATTCGCAATTCAGAATTGAATAAAATAGCATTGTTACACGCGCTGAATGAGTGTGGCATAAATTATCCGATTAATTCGGATCATCAAAGTACTACAACGTCAAGAATTTGCAATTCAAACACATTCAATCCGTTGAATTTTCAGTTTAGGATTAAATAAATAACAATTCATATTCCCACCCGGAATTGAAATAGATTTTTTGCTTGTCACTGGGTGAGTACGTTAAAAAAAATAAGCCAACCTTGGGACAGTTTAGGTACTACGACTATTTTAGTGCTTACCTAGAAATGAACACGGAAACTTTTACTTAGTACAATCAAAGTTTGAGCACATGAAACATATTAACCCTTGAAATATCGATAATTCATTAATATTACCGAAATGTCTTTCTTGTGCATTTAAAATCTTGCAGATCGAAATGCTATTCTGATTATGGTAACGAATATTGAAAATAAATATTAACTTGGAACGCTAGGTTCAGAAAAACGGGCTATACCATTATGCTGTAGCATGGTGGGGTCTAGTTTTCCAAATTTATTCAGTCTATGTTGAATGTCACGCTATTACGATTCAGCAGAAAATTATTCTTACAATTACTACTAAGTCATCGTTCGAAAAGAATAGTTTTCAGTCGTCACGATCATTTCGTCGTGGTCAGGCAGGCATGCAGGTAACGCCGAAAATCCTCATAAGAAGAAGGTATGATATTGATAAATGGTTATACGCTATCGTAAATTCTCAATAAATATTAACTGATGTGCTACAATAACAAAACGAGTATCAGACCTCCGGGTGATTGATTCTGCCCAATTCTAGAAGTGTTTCTTTGTGCCATATGGAACCCATGATCTATAATTTCATCTGATAGGCCTTTCTTTTCTCCGCCACAATGTATCATATCAACGAATAATTTGTTGGTACTTCCACTAACGCTCTAGAAAAATCCGTTCAGACTTGGATCTATATAAAAACTATTGAAAATTTCGAATGGTGTGAAGAAAACCCGATTAGATCGAATTACACATCATGGGCTCCATATTCTGGCCCAAAAAACACCTCTAGAAGCTTTCGGGAGAATCCATCATTGGGAGGTCTGATACTCTCATCGTATGTAATTAAATTGTACAAATATGACCAATCACACATCGTGTATTATACTTTTTAGCCACATCTGAAAGAAATAATGACGAGTCAATTGGAATATTTCATCGACAATGTCTACAATAATAATGGTACGTTCATCTGGATGAGGTGTCAACACAAAGCTTTACTGATCACTTTATATTTGGTTATTTTCTAAGAATTTAATCAGCAGGCCTAGGGTCTGTACTTTTTGCATCAAAAGTACCACTCCATACACACTTAGTTCACGATTTTTAGACAATTCAAGGATTAGGGATTAGGTATAGTGTTTGCCGAGAAAGAAATAAATTCCAAGGATTTTCGGACTTCCTCATTCCTGAGCCTATGCATGACTTCTCGAGTCATCTTTTTTCAAAAACAATGGTCAAGCAGTCAGCTTTGACCAGAAGAGCGAACCAATAATGAATAATCAGATTTTATTTTTTTCATACAATATCCTGGAATAGTAGAAAAATCCTCGAATGTGTGTCTATACAGAGTGCTCCGAATGACCAAAAATGATATCGGGATGATGTTGGAAAATTTTCCTACAGTTCAATCTAGTTTTACATGAAATCACTAAATCGTGAAAGTCCGACAATCTCAAAGACTCAATCATGGTTTTGTTTTGAATTTTTCAGATCCACGAACTAACGAATGGTTTCTGGTATCCAGACCAGAATGGCTAATCGCGATTATATCATTTTACGTTTATTTCTCCGTTTCGGCAGGCCCGAGGTACATGAAGAACAAAGAACCTTACACCTTACGCACGACCCTAATAATTTATAACTTTATTCAAGTTTTACTAAGCACTTATTTAGTCCACGAGGGTCTGATGACAGGCTGGTTATTCGAATTTAGCTTCAGGTGTGAGCCGGTCAATTATTCTGAGAGCCCATTGGCCATGCGGGTAAGTTCGATGATTTCACGGTTCTGAGAAAATGAATAAGCCAGTGATCGAATCAATCCTTTTCAGTTGGCCCGAGGCGCACATCTATACTTCATGTGCAAAATCATCGAGCTGTTAGATACGGTGTTTTTCGTACTTCGGAAGAAGGACCGTCAAATATCATTTCTACACCTTTACCACCACGCTGCGATGCCAGTGGCTGGTTGGCTTGGAGTACGTTATTTTGCTGGTGGACATGCATCGTTTATCGGATTGCTGAACAGTTTTGTTCACATGTTTATGTATAGCTATTACATGCTGGCCGCGGTGGGGCCGCAAGTACAGAAATACTTGTGGTGGAAGAAGTATCTAACATTACTGCAATTGGTACAGTTTTTCATAATCGGTGTACATAACACACAAATACTATTCATAGATTGTAACTTTCCTAAACCATTGGCTTTTCTTATAATTTTACAAAGTATGTTATTCGTCTACATGTTTGGATCTTTTTATATTGAGAATTACGTTAAGAGTAACACTAGCAGTGCAAAAGTCGACGGTGTCTCAAGTAAGAGTCAGAAAGTCGATTAATAACTATGTTAGAACATCTTAAGGCCCATCCCTAGTCGCCCACCTCCTTTTGGTCGAAATGTGTCACATTTCGATTATTATCCGAGCCCAGGCGTAAAAAACGCAAAAAAGGCCAACTTAGCGCAAATTCTATTTCAATTCCGAACACATAGGTCCAAAAAAATGTTCGTTTCGTGCGAAAATAGAGTCTACAGATGGTTTTTACATTGTTCGCCGAGGAAATCGAATTCAAATAATTTTGTAACAATGTAAAAACCATCTGTAGACTCTATTTTTGCACGAAACGAACATTTTTTTGGACAGAATTTGCGCTAAGTTGGCCTTTTTACGTTTTTTACGCCTGGGCTCAGATAATAATCGAAATGTGACACATTTCGACCAAAAGAAGGTGGGCGACTAGGGATGGGCCTTAATCATTATCGATGCAGCAGAAAAAATTTTCTATTCGGAAAGGTCTGCGTTTCTTTACTGATTTGATTTAAACAGTTCAGAACTTACTTAATGCATGATAATATTTCTCATAGGATAGTAATTATTAAGTAAAATCCATGATGGAGATTGCACGATTGTGACTCATCATATTATAGTGATAAATGTCTTTGACCCATATATTGTACTGAATATTGTAGGTACACATCGAGGCCGTTTTCTTTTAATTTATTTGAACCAAATTTGTAGAAGCGGATTTTAAAAATAAAAAGAATTGTGTGTACCTCTGCTTGTGTTTAAAATTTACGATCTACTCACTTTCCCGCCAGCTAGTCTTCCCTAGTCCAAATCACTCTACCAAATGTTGGCTCAACTATAAACTACTTCTGTCGTGGATACGACAGAAATCTACCCAAAAATATTTGGAGCCATGGTCTTGTATCTCGAGATGGTTAAACGAACACGCATTACTCTGCCTTACCATACCTCTGCCTTATTCAACGATCGTAAAACGTACGATATTTTAAATTCTGCGTACATATAGGGGCACCGCAACTATTCGTCGGTATAATTAGTTCAAATATATCTCATTTCATTGTACACATCGGTCTTTTCCATACCTCGATAATTAATAATCTAAAATCACACCTCGCGACCCACGAATGCATTGATTTTTGCGATTTTTTCTGTTTTCTGTACAATTGTGTCCGAAATTAATGCCAAAAGTGAACAATAATTTAAATATTAGCATTAATTGGTCATTTTAAGAGATATATCGCAATAATTACTTTCATCCATTTATCGATCGCTCTGTCATCCGATGAAGATATTGATTTATGACGGTGACATATGCCTTGCGGTAAAATCAATACCAAACTCGCGCTCTCACTCACACGCACGTGCCTTTTGACCCACCACTTACCCGCCCGCATGTAATATATATACATATAATTCTCCAAACACGTGGAGGGGTCGATGTACCATCTCCAAAACATGCGTTAACATTTGTGGGCCAGTCGGCCGAGCAACGTTGTTCAATGTTGGGTCATTGTCAGAGGAAGTTCGGGGTTGTATATGCAGCAGCCTTATATACTGCAATTAACAGGAGGAGGCAATGGCAGTTGCTTTTAGCCTCTAGCCTCTACTTCACCACTTCCGTTTTACTTTATCACAGCATGGTTGCAGCTTTAAAATAACAAACCTTTGATTCGCATTTTCCCTGTAGCTTATCTACCGTCAATCCAATCACTTAGCACATCGCTAGGTTTCTAAGGTCTATACAATCAGAAAAAGGTCTTGTTGACACAAACAAGATTTGGGTTATTACATGCACAATCACATTTTTTGTTCAGTCAACCTAAAATTTTGTTGGAATAGCCAAAATTTTGGTTGTCCCAACAAAATTTTGGTTTTCACAACAAAATTTTGGTTATCCGAACGAAATTTTTGATTGACTGAACAAAAAATGTGATTGTGCATATAATAACCAAATTTTGGCTGTGTCAACAAGACCTTTTTCTGAGTGTAATGCTATATAGTACACGGAGAGAAATAAATTGCTGTCTCAGCTAGATTATTGCTACTTTAGCAATTTTCAGTTGTAAACATACAGCTTGCAAGCCAGCATGCTGGAACTACCATTTTCGATTTCTGAAATTGTCTTGCTGGTTATATCACCCAGTCTAGCTCATGCAGCAGGTATGTGATGCTGTGGTGAGCAGTTTGCATGCTGGCATGGCAAATCGCTTGCTAATTCATCTAATATCTAGCTGCAGCGCAGGAAAAATGTTCAGCAAGTAACTTGCTGAAGCAGCAATCACTTTTCTAATCCTGCGAGAATGTTGCA
The DNA here is from genome assembly GCA_943736025.1 of Tenthredo mesomela. Classification (NCBI taxonomy): domain Eukaryota; kingdom Metazoa; phylum Arthropoda; class Insecta; order Hymenoptera; family Tenthredinidae; genus Tenthredo; species Tenthredo mesomela. The sequence goes on along the minus strand of OX031015.1, from coordinate 30,798,208 downwards.
TCCAGATACACAGAATCAGAATGAATAGATGACATTTAATTGAGAATAAATTCTTTCACATTTATTGTCATCATACATTCAACAAGTATAGTATTACAATATACATATCATTATTGCACAGATATATCATTGGAAGTGTATTCCGCAATTAAAACACTATTAAACCATGTGCAGTGTAAGAGGTTACGACATTGAAGTTTGCATCGTTGGAACGCAACGAAATTCAATGTGAATTTAAAAAAAAATATACATAAAAATGATCCTACTAGGTTTATTAACATTTTCAAGTTATTTCTAGTCGTTTTCACTTTTCATATATAGCAGGATCATTTTCGGTAAATTGATATATTTAAATTATTTTTTTTCGAATTTCGTTGCGTTCCAACGATGCAGACTTCAATGTCATAAGAGGTTATGTTACACACGCGATGGCACTTCTTCAACACCACCCTTAGTTCAGTGCTTGATTCTTACATCCTAACCTGTGGATGACGTCCAGTTTCATCCCCCATTCCTCCAATATCCTCATCTTTTCCATTGTATATATTTTTCCACTTTCATGAATTATGCACTGCACTTTGGTACTAAACAGTTAACGACGCTAACGCTATAACGCTATGATGCTATGACTATGACGCCGCCGGCGCGCGCAACAAGTCGCAGACGTTGTCAGCTAGCGCGCTCGCTCGGCTACCGACGTAACTTGCTCTTATGACAAGACCTGGCAACCGCTTGTTACACAGACATAGTAGTTTTCTAGGACAGCAATTTTGAGTTAGCAAGAAACACTGGTGATTCTAACAATCGTACCCCAGCTAATGGAGCAAGATGAAGTGTTACATCAACACAAAGGGTTGCTCTATTGACAAATCAAGCGTCAGCAAAGCATCGATAGCTAATACAGCAATTTTATTTCTCTCCGTGTAGTTATAAAATTACCCCGATTAGTATCAGCTGCAGGCATTTTTCAGGTGAATTTTCGATCACCTATAATATAAAACACCTTAAGAAAGCCTCTGTAACCTGTGTACCACAAAATGTATGGGATAAATTACTAGGCAAATTTTTCTAATGAACGATAAATATTTTCCGACGATTTATCCCGACAAACTGAAATTAATTAGACAAGCCAATTTTTTTTTCTTTTGAGAGGATTGAAAGGAATTGGAACGAATCGATTTGGACAAGAATGTATTGTGATCATACAGCTAGAGGCAATTTGAGAAAAGAAATACTTTATGACGTCTGTTAAACATTTCTCAAGCAAGTATAACTTCAACGTTTATTTATTTTCATTTGAGTATATGTATGTATGTACCTACTACTACTTATCTACTGTAGAATTTACAAGGAAATATACGTAATTGAGTATTTAAAAGTTAGCTGAAAACCTGTATACCCTTCGACCCATACATACTTACATAGGCTAAAACTTTTCCTCCAGTTGGTATATATATATATATATATATATATATATATATATATCATACGACATCATTATACATTTTATTTTCTATAATTAATCTTGAGTATATTTAACTATATAGTATATATACGTATATGGATAATGTAATAAATTGAACGATGTAATAAATTTATTTTCATGCTTAGGCAAACTCTGTACCCACTGCAGTGCAAGTTATATACCAGTAATTGAATTTGTCATACAGTGTACTAATTTTCAATCACACACAATTTGTCCCTATCATTAATTTATTCGAATGATCTATAAACGGCATTTAAAGGCGACTGACGATGAGAGAGACAAAGACTTCTCATGATCAGTAGTTACGTGACAAATTCATAAAGACACATAATATGCACAGCATATGTCGAACTATGCAACTGCAATTGCATATTTTACTCAGCGCAATACTCACATTTTTTAATTTTTACGATATACCAGACCAGCTGTATACATCTAATTATTTCCTGCAAGCTCATGCTATCATTAAATGCCCAAATCCTGTATATTTATAATACAAAGATTATAGTATTTAATATTTATTGATATATGTACACTCCATGTACTTTTACCTATAAGATAAATAACAATGGTAGAATTTTTTGTACTCGTATCATAGTCATTATAGTAATATAAAGCATTATTGTAACGTTACCATGGTAGTACAAGAATTTTGTCTTGGATTTATCTATTGGAAGTTTTTGAGGTTTTTATTATTCCTTACATACCAAGTGTTTACAAGTTTATTTTCTTTCAAACGTTGAGGTCAGGCTTCCTTTGTTTCCATACTGTTTCCGGTTCGCGAATTGATAGTGGAATTACCATAAGCTCCCCTCCCACATATAATAATAACGTTAAATTCGAATTCACGTTTCGTGTTATCAGTCAGAAAAGGCCAAATCCTGTGGTTAAGAAGCGAAAAGAATTAAAAAAAAAAAAAATTGTGCAATAAATAAATATTAGCGCATTGGAAAAAATATCGCTATTTTGCTATTTCAGCAATAATATTGAATTGTAAAAACCAAAAACCCTAGTACTGTGATATAATTGTATTTAATTTTTGCCTTTGTCAAAGAATTCTGTTGTATAGTCACGACAGATGGCAGCAAGGTGTTTGTCCGATTAGCGCGTACCTGATGTACCTATCCACCTACAATCGGTAGTTCGGTAAAATATAATGAATATAGAGTACGCAATGAAGATTGGAGACAGTAGGTATATATAATATCCCTATTTCAAAATTGGTCAGTTATACTAGTTTCTATAATACGTGTGTTATGGGAAATGAAATCAATTATAATCACAACTCTGTCTCATTTGACTATAACCGCAGTGATTAGAAATCCAAAATTTAAAATTGATTTTATGAAATGTAGAGTCAAAAGATGTTCATTAAGGGGACCAGTACAGCGACTTTTCGAGAAATTATCATAGTCCGAAATCAATTTATTTCATAACCAAAGTTCATTTTACATCAAAATATTTTTCTTTTTCAAAATCATGTGTCGTAAGGATTTTAGAGCACCGTTAGACCGATTCAGGTCATTTTGGATTCATTTTCTTCAGAAAACAAATCCTCATCATGTGAATGTAGGAATTTTAAAATAAAGAATTATGTCATAAGTTATGATCAATTTACCAAATTTGCAAACATTATTATCACTCATTTCTTAAATAACTTGGCCAAAACGAAAAATTTTCAAAATTCCTACATTCACATGATGAGGATTTGTTTTCTGAAGAAAATGAATCCAAGATGACCTGAATCGGTCCAACGGTGCTCTGAAATCCTTACGACAAATGATTTTGAAAAAGAAGAATATTTTCATGTGAAATGAACTTTGGTTATGAAATAAATTGATTTCGGACTATGATAATTTCTCGAAAATTCGCTGTACTGGTCCCCTGATAGATTTTAGAAAATATTTTTTGTAGCGTACAATTCGTAATAAAAATAAAATGAAAATCAATTCACAACGATAACCAATGTAACAACCTATAGTATACCTGTGTTTGAATGATTGGAGACGAAGTATACGTGTAAGACAAGGCTCACGTATGATAGACTGCCCGCCGCAACGCAACGCAACGCGGCATTTGTAACACCAGACCCCGTAGATTATGGTCAATGTGCCGAAATGTGCTTCGTTTAACGGTATTAATGACGCGTCTGTTGACATAGCTAACGACCACGTGGCTCTATGCATATCGAATTGATCCTAGTGTCAAGCACAAGAGACAAGTATGTACAAGTACACAAGCTAAAGCACACGCATATACGCCTACGCCACGTGCAAGTTGCAAGTTGATCATGTGCACACAGTACACTTTATATACTTGTACGAAATTAAAATTAACTGCGTTTAAAGCCGTTTAACAATGATATTCATAAGCCAACATATCATCTATCTAAGATCAATAATGTTTACTCATGTTTCTTCACTGGCATATTGTGTGCTTGTGCTACCTGTGGACCTTGGCATTACCAACTCACACTCAGAAAAAGGTCTTGTTGACACAACCAAAATTTGGTTATTATATGCACAATCACATTTTTTGTTCAGTCAATCAAATTTTTTGTTCAGTCAACCAAAAATTTCGTTCGGATAACCAAAATTTTGTTGGGAAAACTAAATTTTGTTGGGACAACCGAAATTTTGGCTATATCAACAAAATTTTTGGTTGGCTGAACAAAAAATGTGATTGTGCATATAATAACCCAAATTTTGGTTGTGTCAACAAGACCTTTTTCTGGGTGCATACTGCCATGCAGTAGACTGCAGCTAGTACCTATACAAGTTGAGATACTACTATACGCTATCAACAGTTAGGTTAGGATAATTATTTTTATCGGAAACTAAACTGAAATTATAATTTTTTTGTTTCTTGTACTATAGATATGTTTTAATTTAATGTGCAGAAGACTTTGTGCATCAGGGTTGGTCCTCTTTCGCGGACTCCACCAGGAATTGTTTCCAAATGATTCAAAAGAAATTCTTCAAAAATGGAATACTTGTGTGCAAAAAATTTTGTGCTTGTCAGAAATTAGTATGCATCGATGTTACTACTTGGGGAAGACAGTATTGTGATGTATCGTTGTTAGTTCCCAATGCGAGATTTTGACAAATTAAAAAGAAAGTCAGATTAAAATGACGTACAATTGACATAGAATACCGTGCGTACGGATGATGCTAATACGTTTTCCCCCAAATAGTAACAATGATTTCCATTCATTTCTGTCACAAGTTCAGATTTCTTTAAAAAAATTAGTAGTTCAGCGATGAAATATTTATTGGAATAACAAAAAAAAAAAAATTGTATGTATATTTTGAATCGCACAATTCATCCCCTTCTAAGCTAGGTTTAGAATTTAGATAGGAAGGTGAAATTTCGGGAAAATTTCTTTGGAATTATTTGGAATCAATTCCATACCCTAAGTAAAGACACCCCTCATATGTGCATGGTGATAAATTATAACGGGAACCTATAAGTATTTTGTTTTTTCCTTTTTTTTTTTTTTGGTCTTTTTTTTTGTTTTTGTGAGTGTACGGTATACGGTGGCCTGTGCTCTCTTTTCTATTCTAGATTCTGAATAGAATAGGAGAGTGTATTATATGTAGGGACAGTAAATACGTAGCTGGTTGGTGCAGCTGCGTGTAAAACTAATATCAAAATAGAACTTTTCATGCGGTATAACGACTCTAGGTACAGTACCACACTACATGTGATCGTTATTTCCCGTAATTCAACATTTATATCGGGTAATGTCAACATGGTCTTTGTAAGAAAACAAATTGAAAAAAAAAAAAAAAAAAAAAAAATTGAGCCTTTCATTTTATTTCACGAAATTCGCACATTAACTTATGATGAAGTTGAATGCAAATTCCGTATCGAATTTCAAATTATTTCATCAACGTATTTTTACGAAGGGATATATCGACTTTACAAACTTTTTTTTCATACATAAATCAGAGTTATTTTTGACAGATTTTGCAATGCTCAAATCATTGTGAAAACATGACAGGCTTATAAATACATATTCAAAAAGTTGACGTGATTTCAATTTTTCTGAAATAACACTCGTTTTCGAGTTCCGAATTTTGTAGTTATGAAAATCAAATCAGAACTATAAATATTAGTTTAATAATTGTCAATTCAATTTTTCTCAAACGGACGTATTTTCGAAAAGGGAGAATTATTTTTATCAACCTCTCCTGAATCACGTTGAAAAGTTCCAAAAGCTGATAAAATATGCATATGATATTTACAATATTTGTTATTAGTTATTCACTGATTGATGTAGAATATACAAACATTTTTGTTGTATAAAGGGAAAAGAAAAAAAAAAAAAAAAAAAAAAAAAGAAACGAAATTCAAACAAGTTAATTGTGTTGTTAGTAACTACATATTAAAACAAATAACTTTACGATCGAGTGCCCATATAATATACAGAAATTGCGATCGCCTAAAAATAAGCATACTATCGCTCTATACCTATACATAATATAGAATATGTTCTACAGTGAACAACAAAATTACGCGAATGATGCTTTTCAGCATTATATATGATAAAAACAGAAAAAAAATAAAAATAAAAAAAATTCTATAAAATTAATTTATCGTCGAATAATTATTTAGAATAAAAGAAAATTAAAAAACCTTGTAGTAATATTATTAATTCATCAACTGATTTATATATATTCTTATCGTTCTGACATATACGTACGTAGGTTACATGCCGAAACTGGGTCATTGTCTGTTTGCGACCGGCTGTCACCCTTGGCCCTGGTTACAGTTACTTCACAGAGATACTTCGTAAATGCAGATCATAAATTATTTGGTCACGTAATATGGATAAATTTTCATCAAGATTTTTTACTCTTATTTTTTATTCTATTTTTTTTTTTTTTTTTTTTTTTTTTTTTTTTTTTGTCGCAGCTAAGTTCTTTGAACGCTTAAATAAAGATGGGAAAAATTTTTTCTGCAAAAATCTATTCGGCAATGGAAAATTTTCAAATGTGTTGCTTTTGTTCATGATATAATTGCTTGCTTGAATAGAAACATGCACTTTTATTGCAATACGATGGCTTCCAGTTTGTTAAATCTAGAAAAGTACGCAGAGCAGAATTTGGCGAGGGTCACTTTAGATGTGACGTTTAAAATGAAATATTTTCAAATTGAGTGATGGGTCTACGGTAATATAAGTATATAGAATCTATACTAACAATAAAACGGAATTCTTAAGTATCTTCAGCGCACGTATTCATCCGCGAGATAAGTTTATCAAACACTCGAATATCCTGGTTCAAGTTGTTGAACAAAGTAACGGCGCTTCGTGAAGAACACTGCACGCTGTTCCAAGCAGGCACAGCTAGATAGTATAGGTATAAAACAATGAATATTGTTAAACGTTTGGAATTTAAATTTCGTCAAGTGTTATTTCAGCCTCAACTATGACATACACCTATCTCTCTCGTAGATGTATAAAAATATCATAACGATTATATTATAGTTACATGTTCTCAAAACGCTGGATAATTTAAAATTAATAAAAAAGAACAAAAAAAAAAAAAAAAAACTAAGAATAAACGAAAAACCTAAAAAAGATGAAAATTTTGATAAGAAAAAAAATGTCGAACAACATTAATTTTTCAAATTTCTTTTTCATGCTGACTAAATTTACAGATTTACATATATATATATATGTATATATGTATGCTGAACATATCACACTACACAACTTTACAGTTTGGTATCAGCGAGCATGCGCGATAGAATATTCACATCTGCCGCGTCACCCTGGACTTTGGAATGACCGCGAGCTGAGGCCAAGAGGAGTGAAGTAACGAGGGTGACCTTGGAAGTAAATTCGCGGTCCTCGTGTAGGTTGTCATGCACGTGGTGCCAGCGAACTCTGCGCATCATTCTTCGTATTACATATATATGTGATAATTCTATCACTCATATCTATATACACTTCGTGTATATATACAGAAAAAATGAAAAAAAATAAAAAAACTACTAATTATACTATCCGAGGAATGAATAATATCTTATACATATTTTTAAAACCTCATATATACTTGCGTGTATAGATATCTATCGATGAAAACGATTGATAAGAAAACCACTATCTCGTTGTAAACAGAAAGTGTAATTATATACTAACTTACTGATCTTTCGTTTAAATAAGTTTGTTTCAGTATAATGAAAATATTCTTCTGATTAATTATTTACATTAGGCACACTTTACGCAATTTTTATTACTGATCTAATTCGGGGAGTGTTTTTTTTTTTTTTTTTTTATTCCTGTCTAATCATTGGCTTAGAAAGAATTCAAATTTTATGATATCGAAATTAAAGATTAACAAATTTTGAAAAAATGATTAATAATATTATGAAAACTACTACGTATGTGCGATGCATAACATAATATGTGACTAGCACATACGTGGCAAATAGTCTACGGTCTGACAATGAGCCAAATGGGCGAGTTATACAGTTCGTCACGCTTAGAGACGAGGTAAGTACTTTTAGATTGTACGATGTAGCAGTACACACTTAAAACAATAGACCAAACTTCAGTAGACCCATATGGGTGTAGGAGTTACAAAACTTGAAATGTCAAAACCTCTGACCCTTCTGTGTCTCGTTTTTACAATTCTTCGTTCAAGCACCCAGAAAATTTGTACATTAGGTACCTACCGTTCTTCTTCCATGAGCATATCAATCGTGACGTATAGAAAGTACAAGGTACACGGAAAAAAAATTGTTGCTGAATTTACTATGTTGAGCAGCTACATATAGGACAACACTTTTTTGTAGTAGAAATTACCACAATTCTAGTATTTGGTACATAGGAGAAAGTAAATTTCAATTTCCTAATAAGTAAATGTGACCACAATTGTTGTCATTTATACTGCAAAAAAAGTGTTGTCCTATATCCAGCTGCTAATTTTTTTTCAATTTACAATCAAGGCTCATATTATGAGCCTTGATTGTAAATTAACAAGAATACCAATGTAGTACATTAATATTTAATTCTCATTCATGTATACCGGAAATGAGGAAACAACTGCGTACATGTATGCAGTATATGAGAATTGAGCAATGTATGATAAGACTATGTGGTCTGAAATGAATTCTGGAAAATGTATAACGCTGGTTGTGCGAGGAGAGTTCAGTAATTCGACTTTTATAGAAGCATGAATGAAAAATGCGGTATCATAATAATCCCAGTATAGCTTTGTTTCTTCGGACTCTGTCACCAATATTATGACGTTACTGGAAGTTATAGCTTTCTAAATAGTGCAGAGTAATGTGAGCTGCAGAGACAATGCCCTCGTACAAAGGATGGTTTGAGATTGGGATAAGAGAGCACATAATTCTGCGCAAGTGAAGTATCACTACTATGTAGCGATGTGCCTATTTTGGTCGTTGAAATATCACCAAGCGCAATGACCAGTTACCACATCCGGAGTATCATAATCCGTTTGTTTCCGTTGCGTCGTGATATTATATATATGTGCAGAGGGAAAATCGATGCCCGCGAAAGTAGGATTTCATAAAGTGAAACGAGCGAGTTGGAATAAAGATAAAGATGTGGAAGAGCGAGGCGTGCAGGGTGAAGTGACAGCGGGGTATAACGGCGATAAGCCGAAAGCAGATAGCCACGGCAGGCGTCGACGGTGACTTCGTATATCTCAAAGTCAATGTCCTATGAAGGACTGCGTGCACCCACACTTCGCGTTTGATACACGCGTGTCGAGATGCACGCGTGTTCTTGGGATGCATCGTGAAACGCGATAGGTACTCAATCTCTGCAGGCTAGTTTACTGCAGCCATTTACTCCACTACCAGCTGATAAATCTTCGCGGTAATCGAAGGAAACGCGCTTAGAGTCAAGAATTTTAAGCTAAAAGCTCTTCTAGCTTTACTATTCGCTGCTTGCTATGTTGCACGAGCATTAGAGATGCATGACAAATCACTCGGGTTGCATTTCACGCGTTTACCTACGTGCACGATTAACGAGTACGACTAGGTACACTAACATATATGCCTATATAGATAATATACTCGCGGTGTTTGATCTGATGAGAAAATAAAAAAGATATATATTTTTCAGAACTTTGATCCTTCGAAATATGAATCAGGTGTGAGTCAGAATTGTGAAACGTCTTTATAGGTACTGCAGAAATTACTCGACTGAATCAATTCTTTATTACATACCATTAAGGGGACCAGTACAGCGAATTTTCGAGAAATGATCATAGTCCGAAATCAATTTATTTCATAACCAAAGTTCATTTCACATCAAAATATTTTTCTTTTTCAAAATCATGTGTCGTAAGGATTTTAGAGCACCGTTGGACCGATTCAGATCATCTTGGATTCATTTTCTTCAGAAAACAAATCCTCATCATGTGAATGTAGGAATTTTGAAAAATTTTCGTTTTGGCCAAGTTATTTAAGAAATGAGTGATAATAATTTTTGCAATTTTGGTAAATTGATCATAACTTATGACATAATTTTTTATTTTAAAATTCCTACATTCACATGATGAGGATTTGTTTTCTGAAGAAAATGAATCCAAGATGACCTGAATCGGTCCAACGGTGCTCTAAAATCCTTACGACACATGATTTTGAAAAAGAAAACTATTCTGATGTGAAATGAACTTTGGTTATAAAATAAATTATGATTTCGGACTATGATAATTTCTCGAAAAGTCGCTGTACTGTTCCCCTTAAGGTATTTGCATCTGCATATCTATAGAGAGATAAATGGCTAATGACTTTTTTCATCCTTTTTAAAAATTCGAAAAACGGGTTTAAGAATGAGGAAAAATTGAGACCTAGTAGGTACAAAGCTCCTTTGTATTTTTTTAATTTATTCATTCAACGGAGATGACTGTTCAAATAGTTTTTGGGTCCTTTTTCAATCCTTGATTGATAGATTTTTTCGAATTTTTCTTCCAAACTAAACATGTCGCTATAGTTTCAGTGAACCTCATAGTACCTTGATAGGCTGTCGCATTGAATCTATTGCTTCGAGAGATAGCTGTATCTATAAGGAGTATGTTTTTCCTATTTCAATTATCTGTTAATGGATATTTTCAACAATTTCCGAAACTCATTACAGAAGTCGTTTTTGACAATTTAATACTTTAATATATGTACTGTAACTTCCAACAGAGCAATAAATTAAAAGCATCTTTGAATGATATCTGAATGAATTCGATAATATAGTCCGATGCCTCGTTTCTGGAAACCTCCAGACTGCACAAGTAAGTCTATACATACAGTGAGTATTCGTGCATGCGGGTCACTTGTTGAATGACTCTGTGTTCAATTCATTGTGAATTCATTGTTAAGCATCATAAAGTGACCCGCATCCACGAATACGCACACTGTATATCATTAGGATTTAGGATGTAGTAGTTCGAAAGTTTCAGATAAACGACGCATTCGGCATTTTTTTGGACATCATTCAGATGTGCTTTTATTTTTTTCGTGTGAAATTCGAAATTCTGTCTTTTCGGAAGTTATTTTTTGGTTTTTCGGTAATAGTTTAATAAAAAAAATTCTGAAAAAAATCAATTTTCCAAAGAATTGAAAAAGGCACAAAAGAGTCCTTAGAACTTAGTCCCAATGATAAAAAAATCCCACATTTCACCCCAAACATACCCTTTTTTATTTGAGTGTTTCATTTTACCTGGATGGTCTGTTTAGACCGGGTCTTCCCCTGTCTGATGATAATATTTAAAAATTTCAGATGTTGGGTTATCGACGCGAATCGTCTAGTTAGCCTGTCCGAGACTTTGAAATCTTTCTTATCGCAATTTAATAGTCAAGCATCTATTTAGATTTAGATAATGAGTTGGTGAAATCGTAAATAGCGAGAGAGAAAAAAAAAAAAAATAATAATAAAAAAGGAGCAGTGTGTTAGCCACGCGGTAATCTTTTCCTATCTACTGATTTCAACTCTTTACGTGTTCAGACGATTAGAAATGGCGACAACACTTGCTTTAGACTATACTACATCGGTCTAGCTGTATTTGCCGAAAGAAAATAACGCGGCTTTATCACCGCGGACAGTCTTCGGAATTTTTATTCCTATCGCACGCAAAAAGTTATTGTCACTATCACATAGGGTCGTGAAACTGATTAGAAGCTGGCCGATTAGACTATACTACATAATTTTATATTATATAAAACGTTTGAATCTGCATTACGAAAATTGTTTTTTTTTTTTTTTTTTTTATCAATTAGATAATTTAAACTATGAACTTTGCATCTATCTTTGATTTTGTATAACATTTTTTCTCTGATTCAATAACAATTAACACTATGTACAAAATCAGCTTCACTCACGATCAGAGTTCATTCATATATACAGTCTTGCGTGTGAACAAAGATCGGTTAGTTAGTAATTTAAAAAAATTTAAAAAAAAGGCGATTTTCATTCCGAATTAATTTTCGTCGAAAATTTGATGAGAAGAAAAAAAAAGAAAAAAATTTAATTCAAATTCAAATGTATATATTCATTTTTTGGCGCAATCGGCACCAGACAGAATATCGTAGATAAGCATATGACTAATCGTTTGTGAACGAGAAATGGTTTTCGGCAATAATTTGTCTCGATATTAAGCGCATAATACACAGAACGAAAGGTTGACTTAATTCAAGATAATTTTGGGGTCCAAAAATGAAGACCGAAATTTTCTCGGATCAAATCAAAAATTTTCTCGAACCAAGAAAATTTTCCAAAAAATGAAGACCGAAATTTTTGATTAGATCCGAGAAAATTTCGGTCTTCATTTGTGGACCCCAAAATTATCTTGAATTGAATATTCCAAATTTTCTTGGTTCGAGAAAATTTTTTATTTGATCCGAGAAAATTTCGGTCTTCATTTTTGGACCGCAAAATTATCTTGAACCAAGAATAATTTTCTTGGCTCAAGTTAACCTTTTTTTCTGTGTAGGTGTACATATTGCGAGGAAAAAGTCAATTTCTAATTAATCTCAATATCAGATACGTAGGATGTGAGTAACTACATATATATTTCACTCGCATCCTGCAACGATCACCTGCAGCTTATATAGTATGAAGATAAGTAATTCGTCTCGATTTCAAAGTACAACGAATTGATCAATTATTACGTAACCATTCACGTGCACTGAGAAAAATGAGAATCGTAATATCAACAACATTCGCTTGCTAACCGAATATTGCTAAGATAACGATTTTTTCTTGCAATAGTATAATGCTTTCCAATTATTGTTGCAGTTACGTTGCTGCTTCAACAATAAAATATTGCAGATACAACAATTTGTTTGCTAATGTAGCAATACAATATTGCTGTACAAGCTTGCAATATTTATAGCACAGCTTCAGCAATGATTATTGCAGGTTGGTATGCAGCAATAATGTTTTATTGCAATTCGAGCAATATTATTGCTGTTATTTTTCTCAGTGTGGTGTAGCTTCATAATCGACAGTTAGATATTATGTATACATAGGCATATATATAATATGATTCTAGTAAGGATTGAAGTGAGGGAAGTTACGATATGAGGTGACCGAGCAACTATAGGTTTCAGTTAAATCTAATCCAGATACGCTATTGATATACCGTAGATTAGATATAGGTGTGCCCATATATGTATAATGTAATACATCTATCAACAAGTTACATGCGTACGCCAATTCGCATACTACCTCGGGATTTATTGAAATTGATCAAATATATGAGCTAATTCACAAATTCACGGTGTCGTTTTGTACCTCAAAATTTTCGATCAATTTTTTCTGTCATTAATGTGTTATTTCCGTGGAAATGAGTCGGAAGCTACCGCAATACAATTTTTTATCAAATGCAGCTCATGGCATTTTTGATATTTCGCGTTTTCAATACGGTTTCTTTGAGAATAGTACCCGAGAAGTTGATAGTCTAACAGAAAAATGTCAACACATTTTTCGAAGGAAATTTTCCGCTCTTTTCATTGAAAATATTTTCATGCACCGCAGACAACCGGAAGTTCAACATACATACGGCTGAACCTTCTTCCGCAAGTCCAAATTCGATTTTTTTTTTTTTTTCGTTATTCGAGAACTTGAAATATTCCCTGTGACTTGTCAAAATTATAGACTGGGCAACCACATACTCGAGTATGTGGTTATAGACTGTTAAGTAAGTGTAACTTAAGTATGTGGTGGCAGAAAAAAGTCTTGTTGACACAACCAAAATTTGGGTTATTATATGCACAATCACATTTTTTGTTCAGTCAACCAAAAATTTTGTTGGAATAGCCAAAATTTTGGTTGTCCCAACAAAATTTGGTTTTCCCAACAAAATTTTAGTTATCCCAACGAAATTTTTGGTTGACTTAACAAAAAATTTCATTGACTGAACAAAAAATGTGATTGTGCATATAATAACCAAATTTTGGTCGTTATTTTTCTGAGTGTGTCACAGGGAATATTTCAAGTTGTCGAATGGCGAAAAAAAAAAAAGCGAATTTGGACTTGCGGAAGAAGGTTTAGCCGTATGTATTTTGAACTTCCGGTTGTCTGCGGTGCATGAAAATATTTTCAATGAAAAGAGCGGAAAATTTCCTTCGAAAAATGTGTTGAAATTTTTCTCTTAGACTATCAACTTCTTGGGTATTCACAAAAAAAAAAAACCGTTGAAAACGCGAAATATCAAAAATGCCATGAGCTGCACTGATAAAAATTATATTGCGGTGGCTTCCGACTCGTTTCCACGGAAATTACCTATTGATGACAAAAAAAAAAAAAAAAAAAAATTATTGAAAATTTTGAGGTACAAAAGCACACCGGGAATTTGTGAATTAGCTCATATATGTGAAGGGGGCTAGATCAAAAGGGGAAAAGTAGCTACGTGTAGAAAGTATATACCTATATGCCTATATACCTATATATGTCTCCAAAACTGCATAGGTATTTATTTTAAAATAACAAATTTCGTTACATACTTGTCGCCCAAAATATATCTCTCCCTTTTTTTTCATTTATCAAAATCTATGTTACACACTGAGAAAAAGGTCTTGTTGAAACAACCAAAATTTGGTTATTATACGGTCAAAGAAATTTTTTTGTTCAGTCAACCAAAATTTTGTTGTGCTAATAAGAAATTTAGTAGTATCAGCAAAAATTTTGGTTAGCCCAAGAAAATTTTTGTTGGCCCAACAAAATTTTGGTTGACTGAACAAAAAAATTTCTTTGACCGTATAATAACCAAATTTTGGTTGACCGAACAAAAAAATTTCTTTGACCGTATAATAACCAAATTTTGGTTGTGCCAACAAGACCTTTTTCTGAGTGCACGCTCCGGTTTCATTTTTCCAACTTTGATCATTTTTAAATCTTTTTTTATCGAAATCCTGATGCTCGATGCTACTAGGTATGTCAAAAAATGTCGATAAAAAGTAAAAAAATATATAACTAAGACCGATGCGTTTCGTTTTGGATATAATGAAAATACTGCTGAAAAATAAGAAGTATATAATGCAGACGTGTAAATTTTTCTCTTTTTTTTCTTTCTTTCAATTTTCGCTATCATCTTATAATATATTAGGCGTATACTATTTCATATTGCAACATATAACTACACGATTGGTATATGAACTGTTTTCTATAGAACTACTACGTTGCTTCGTGGTCATCCTCGCGTTGTCCGTCGACATTCAAATTGTCAGAATTTTAAATGAAAAAAATTCTATTTTGCTGTAAGCACTTTTCTTTTTTTTTTTTTTTTTTTTTTTTTTGCGTGACGCATATAATATATATATATATATATAATATACCTATAGATATTGCAGACATCGCTATAAAAAGACTGTAAATTTTTAGTCATTCTCATATATATATTGATATTTTATATATTTATTTCAATTCGAAAATTATTAACCTGTTACTTATTTATTCATAGAAAAATATATGAATTGTTTTTTATTTATTTTTTTTTGTAATTTTTTTACTCTCGATCACTCGAAACCCACTCCCTCTCGCCCTCTCTTTTCGTAGTATTTACATTCTACACAGTATTTTCGTCTATGTTTGTCAAGCGCACTTTTTTTTTCCAATGATGTGAAAAGTTGCTTCACATATAACGCGAACGTCTCTTGTTACTTGGCAACGAATGAACTTGCAGCATCGTTTATTTTGATATCTTACACTGTCTTGAGTAAAAAAAAAAAAAATAAAATAAAATAAAATAAATCACATTCTGATGCTATTGATCTATCTTTGCAGAATTCGACAGATATATTAACTATACTTCTCTGAAATGGAAGATCATTTTTCTTCTAATTTTAGAAAATTTATAATAAATTTGACAAAAAGTTGACGACAAAATATGAAAGTGGGATTGAAAGTAAGAAAATGAAAAAAAAAATAAATAAATAAAATAAAAAATTCATAATAATAAACGAAAACGTTCCTATTGACCATTGCCATATATTTCGTCCCCGCCTGTCCATTGTGCCATCTGAGCGAGTGCGGCGATGCGATTCAAGTCAATTGAGGCTGTTTGTTTCCTGCTGAAGTATCTCTTCGTCAAATTGATGAACAGTCGATTTAGCTTGTTTTAACGAAACAGGGCGATATTCTGTTGGGGAAAAACGAAAGAAGAAAAGAAAAAAAAAAAAAAAAAAAAAAAATAGGAAGGGTGAGAATGTACCCGTTCTTTTAACGATGATCAAAAGATCGATCATAAAGTAAGGAGTATATATATTCCAATATAAATAAAATGAGATATTTCAAGTTGGGATCGAAATACCTAAACCGAAACCCTATAGTTTCCTTGTAAGTTCAATCGAGAGAAAGTAAAAAAAAAAAAAAAAAAAAAAAAAGATGGTTCTGAATGAAGAAATGAAGGAAGCGTCATGATCTTCCCCCTTTATTTATTTTTTTTTTTTTTATAAAATACGTGAAAGATTTTCGTCAAATATCCGTAAAAGAAAATTTGTCAAAAATATTTTCAACCTTGTTCGTTAATTTTCAACACATAGTATATAATATACACATATATACCATACCCGGTATATGTATTTCCCATGGAAGAATGAAGCTGGCGCTGGCAGCGCTGCCAACGTTACCGTACAGTGGTCGTACTCAGAGGGCGTTGGAGGGCGTCATAAAGCGTCGTAGGAGGGTAGTATAGAGTGTTGCTGGCTCGAGGGAGTGGGGAGGTAGGGGGTATAAGGGGGGGGGGGGGGGGGGGGGGGGTACGAAGGGTGGCGGAATCAGGAAGAGTCGTTGCACCGTGCGAGGGTACTGTACCAGTGAACCCGCGTTGGATCTCTGCCACCCCCCTCCCCATATATACTTTCCGTACAACCCGCGTCCCTCCGTTCCGGCAACCCCCGGAAGAGAACCCCGGCAAAACTCCTAGTAGTGGGGATAGATGCAGGGTTGCAGGGTTGAAAAAATATCGTGGGTGGGGGGGGGGAAAGCCATAGTCGATGGGGTGGGGGTAAACAACCGATGATCACGCGTACGATACTTTAACGGCAGGGGGGGGGGGGGTGGGAAGCGCGCGTTCGCGGTATAGCGCTGTGCCTTCGCGGGGTAAGAGGAACTAACGGAGGGGCGTAGGGGGAGGGGGGGGCGCCGTCGCACGAGAGGGGTTACCGGGGGAGGGGATGCCGGGGTACGGGGTGAAGGGAGGGGGGAGCGCGGAGAGCTCGCCGGCAAGGAGAGAGGTCATTGACCCGAGCAGCTCGCTGCTGGCTGTTAGAGCGCTCCGCTGCCGGCTCTCCGTGTTTCGTACCGCGTGTGCGCCCGTGCGCCCGTCCGCTAGTCGTTTTGATTCTTAAACTCACTACGACAGAGTACACGGAGAGAGGAGTTCTCTTTTGCCGCTTGGCTAAGCCTGATTTACTCTATTTGGACGATAGATATTAAAAATTAAGAGTTTAATATCGTACGCCCCCCCCCCACACACCCCCACCCCCGCCGTGAATCGGATAAAGAAAATAAATAAATTTCCATAAAAATTTAAAGTAAGAAAGAAGAGTAGAAACAAAAACAAGAAAACAAAAAAAAAAAAAAAAAAAAAAAAAAAAAAATACAGAAAAAAAAACGAAAAAAAAAAAAAAAAAAAATTTCATATAAAATATATAAATCAAGTGACGTTCGCGAGGTTGAACGAATGATGGCGGAGTGCCTGCAGTGAAAAAAAAAAATAATAATAATTAATAGGCAGGAACGAAACAAAAAAAAAAAAAGAAAAAAAAAAAAATAATAATAACAATAATGAATACAGTGTCTCGAATATAAGGAAACCGCGGAGAAGTGTTTTGGTTTGGTCAGAGCATTAAAAACTGTCGGTGTTACGATATATTATCACTGACTATACGTTCGAATACGACGATGGCTGTTTTCGTTACGTTTAGTTGATAGTTTTCTATATATATACATATACTATATGCTGGACGTGTATATAGATATAGTATATACATGTATATTAATACGTGTGTACATATATGATATCGCGGATAAAAATTGTATACTGTAAACAAAATACTACCTCCGTTATCCGGGGCACCATGGATTACTACAACCAGTCAACGTCATATGAACTATCGTCGTTGTTCTACCTCGTCAAACCGACCTAGACAAAATATATGACATACTTAACCAGCCACCGTCTCTCTCTCTCTTTCTCTCTCTCTTTCTCTTTCTCAATATTTATCAATATATTTATTTCTCACTTTTTCTCACTGCTATATATACTTAAATCATTGAATTTAAGTATATAAAAACATCTATGTATGTATATATGTGATATATTCTATATAGAATATATATGAACCGTGAATTTTTATTAAAAATAAAAAAATATATAATAATAACAATAATCAACGTTATGTTAAAATTTAAAAGAAAAAAAAATTACGTATCAATTCTGGCGTCATTTTGTTATTGTCAAAATTACACGCGGACTGATGCAGCTGATGCAGTTAGACAGTTTTAGAAGAGAAAACATTATACATATATACATATTTGGTGACACCTTGTAATACGTCAAACTATACACACATACATACATACATTCACATACCTATAAATCAACTCGTATATCAATCACATACGAATTACTATCGTTATCTGTCGATTGTTGTTTTCTCTCTCTCTCTCTCTCTCTCTCTCTTTTACCGTGTGTGTGTGTTTTTTTTTCTTCTTTTTATTCTTTTCTCCGCGCTATCGCTGTATACTTTTACTTGATCGTATACATACACAGTATACAAACTACCATCGTTCACGCGTGTGTATTGACTCTTATTATACTAGAATCGCGTGCACGTTGCGTGTGTGACGATTAAATACAAAATTCTATAGGGTCGTATGTCCTGTCTAGGCAAAATTTATAACTCATAGACATAGACATATATATATATATATATATCTACATCCGCAGTTTTTCACACGCTATTCAACAATAATTTCATTTTCTTCCATTTGTTTTTGTTTTTTTGTAATTCATTCTTTATTTTCTTTAAATTAACTCTAGACGTCTAACCCGTCACGCGTCGCTAGACCATAGTAGCCTTCACGCTGCAACGCTTCGCGGTCCTCTCCATTATTTTCACTCTTTTTCTCTCTCTCTCTTTATTTCTTTCTTTCTTATTATCGGTCTTCTCATATTTAGAACTAAATCGAGTACCTAATTGGAACTCCTCCAATTCTAAACTTCATATACGATTCTATAAACCAGCACATATATTCTTATAGTAATTTGATAAAGCAACACACGCACGTTGGATAGTACAGACTAACGATACTATACGGTATACCCAAAATTTAAATTAAAATAAAAAAAAAATAAAAAAGGAATACAAGGAAAGAAAAATTCTCACATAATCGACAGTTTTATTTGACATTACTACGGACGGACTGATATATATATATATATATATCGGCGATTTAATAGTAACATATATACCGAGTGTGTCTGTAGTTTTCCTGCGGTTATCCATATATATATATATATATATATATATATATATATATATATATATGGACGGGAGATTGACGCGCTTTACTAGCTCGTCCATCCCTGTCCTTTGATAGTCACAGGGGTGTTTCTATTTTTTTGTTTTTTTTTTGTTTTGAGACCTTAAGGTTGTATATAATACGCAATCTTATTACAAGAAATTATATAGTATATACATATATATGTATTAAATCTGATACTAAAAGTCTCATCCGGTGTATAAATGAATTTTCAACATTTTTAATACTATAATTGTAACGTTGCGTTGTGACATTGAGAAATCATTTATCGCTGATATTTATATAAATAATTCGCTACATCAAATCATCGCGGGATTATATTATATTATATTATATTATATAAGGGGATAAGAAATTTTACGGGACCCCTGCACCTTATCAAGCATTGAATAAAAACTATTATTCTTACTGTTTAACCGATTCTTCATCAAACTACATATATAGATCATTGGATTTCATTGCATTGCATTGCATTACATTGCATTGCCCTTACTGTCTGCCTGTCTGCAGCTACCGCACGTGGCGGTAGAGAACTATGTTACCAAGGCGGTAAAGCGGCAAAAGAAGGCTGCAAGGCGGTAGGGCAGTGAGCGGGATCCACCCAGGCCACAGCCTATACTAGCTGCTTAACGGGATCACGAACGGTCCGACCGACCGACCAACCAACCAACCAGCCAGCGAACCAACGAACGAACCAACCAACCAACCAACCAACCAACTCGAGATAGTGGAGAGCACGGTGCGGCACCGGTTTAAAAGTGAAACTATGACTATTGTGGTGCTCCGACCGGCGAACCGTTTGCCCCGTGACTGTGAAACGTTGTGACGCAAGGAACTAACGCGAGACCCGAGTGTACCTTCTCTATCCATTCACCCTTCGCCCTTCGTCCCTCGCTACTACCGTAATTCTCAAACACCACGACCACGACCAATCTCTCGACACTACTCTCTCTTTCTATCTTTATATATATATATATATACATTTATCTATCTCTCTCTCTCTCTTTCTCTGCTATACCGCACCACTATCGTCGCTGACGTTATAGCTACGAACGTTCGACCATCCGCATTTACCCCTTTCCTACAACCACCCGGTTGACACCCAAAAAAACCGACTGTCAAATTTTTATGGTTTTTTTTTTTTTTTGTTCATTTTTATGGTGGATTGAATCGATCAGATCGTTTCTTAGCTTTTTTTTAAACCACTAATTTTTATCTTATCATATTCACGTTGCATAGTTTGACTGTTTTTTTTTTTTTTTTTTTTTTTTTTATTTATTGCTTGTCTCGATCTTTATTCTACTTCGTTTTCATATCACTGTCCTCAATCATCCTTCCTCTATCTTTTTCTCTCTCTCTCTCTCTCTCTCTCTCTCTGTTTAATATCTCTGATACCGTCTCAGTCCCTCACCTATCGACGCAGACTATAAGCCTTACCAATATCCACCTATCCACCCCGCGGTACGTACGTACAACCCCCTTATATCGTCGTGAAGTATGTGATTGATAAGTTGATAAACACAACGGTATATATTTTGTGAGTTTGTTAAACGACAAGGAAGAGGTTTTGCTTTCGTCAAGTGGTGCGCTCTCATCAATGTCAGTCTACCGAAGAACCAAAAATGTAAGTTATAACTGATGGTAGGTTGTAATAACACACAGAAAAAAAAAAAGGTCAACTTGAGCCAAGAAAATTATTCTTGATTCAAGATAATTTTGCGGTACAAAAATGAAGACCGAAAATTTTTCGGATCAAATCAAAAATTTTTCTCGAACCAAGAAAATTTGGAAAAATGAAGACAAAAATGAAGACCGAAATTTTCTCGGATCAAATCAAAAATTTTTCTCGAACCAAGAAAATTTGGAAAATTTTCTTGGTTCGAGAAAATTTTTGACTTGATCCGAGAAAATTTCGGTCTTCATTTTTGTACCGCAAAATTATCTTAAATTTTCCAAATTTTCTTGGTTCGAGAAAATTTTTGACTTGATCCGAGAAAATTTCGGTCTTCATTTTCGGACTGAAAAATTATCTTGAATTTTCCAAATTTTCTTGGTTTGAGAAAATTTTTTGATTTGATCCGAGAAAATTTCGGTCTTCATTTTTGGACTGAAAAATTATCTTGAATTTTCCAAATTTTCTTGGTTCGACAAAATTTTTAACTTGATCCGAGAAAATTTCGGTCTTCATTTTTGTACCGCAAAATTATCTTGAATTTTCCAAATTTTCTTGGTTCGAGAAAATTTTTGACTTGATCCCAGAAAATTTCGGTCTTCATTTTTGGACCGAAAAATTATCTTGAATCAAGTCAACCTTTCTTTCTGTGCATAAAATGAACATGAATATGAAAATTCGTATACGATACATAATTCCGAATTTCACAAACCGTCTCGTTCGCTCTATATATATATATATATATATATGTATTAGTAATATATAATAATCGTAGAATTTCGTAACACATGTGACTATATTGTATAGAGGACAGCAAACTCAGTCATGTCACTCAGTCACTTACTCGACAGGTGTCACGTACGAAATATCCAAGTAAATGCTAAAAATAATATAGCAGTACAGCTTTTACCTATACAGAAGTTAGAAACTGTTACGCAACTTATTCCAGGTGCATATGCGCGATATTCAAAATTCGTATATGATTATAATAATCAGCTCTGCGAAACGTTAGTATAATATATTGATATCGCGTGAATCTGTAGGTTGCGTTATCGCAATCCTTATTACGAAAGATTTACGCAGATTTCTTTTTTTTGCTACTGCAGTTAATTTTATAACTGAACAAATATTTATAATCGTACTAGTTAGTATACCCAAGATTGTAACCTTTGGTTATCGCGGTTGATAAATCTACCTGCACTTGAATTACAGAGGTAGTTTATATCGAATATATTACTAAACCCTTTCGGTTTGTTAAAGAATTCTGAAAAAGAGAAATCTGCAGGCTTGATGCATTTCTATGAGAAAGAAATTATTCAGAAAAATTTATTCCTTTTTATTATATGCATGATAAATCCTTAGGTTCGGAGATTTTAATCTTTCATATGCATATATAGGTAATAGGTAACGCGAAAAGAAAAAGCGAGATTCTTAAGACTTGCGGATAATATGAAACGCGTGCAGGATGCGAATATAAGCATCAAACTGCCGTTAGATTGGATTATCTTAGTGAAAGTAAATTTATTGCTAATGTGACGCTAGCGTGTAAACACGTGGGCTCAGGGTTTTTTTGCGATCTGAATTAAAAATTGAACCACCCAAAGCTTCGAATCAAACGAGCATTACATATAATTATGCAAATTATTATTCGAAGATTATATAGGTACGAATTGACCTACTCATCCCAATGGGTCTCGACGTAATGTCAGAGATTCGTCTGAACCACACTTGAAATTAGAAAAAAATTCGATCCAATACAGACTCGCATAATCGATTATTTTTTATTCTTATCATAGTGATTTTCAAATCCTAATTATTCATCCATTCCTTTTATGTCCGGCAATAGTACCAACGTGGTCGAACGTGGTTGTCATTCACTATAAGGAAAGAAGCTAATGTTGTTTTTTCAATTCACCGCAAGAAAATATCTACTAATGGTTAAATTTTATCCTCCGGATGTGCGAAGACGCTCGCATTGCAAGACGCCTGCGAACCCGATGTTTTATGAAGTCGAAATAGTAGAAGCAAATATTATATCCACTGCATTTATGCATCAGAATGGCACGAAATCGTTTCTTTTTTTTTTTTTTTTTCTATTCATAAAAGACAAACGAATTGAAAAAAAAAAAAATTTCAGAATGCTTTCTGGCCGTTAAAAGTCACGTGGTTCGCATTAACTCCCGCATAACGTATCTCGCAATTATACATATCGCGTCACTAATGCCATAAGGTCGTAAGCGCCAAAAAATTTTTTTTTTTTGCGGATATGCCCAAACAATGTTATATGGCACGAAAAAGATTTTGCCACCAAAAACACGAATTTTTTTTTTTTTGGCGCTTACGACCTTATGACATTAATATTTAAACATGATTCGGCAAAAAATATAAAGACACAATTTTTAAATTGCAAAACCCGCTGCAGAGTCCCGAAGTATATATGAATTGATGAAATTTAATGCATATGGTTTATACTGCAGCTCAGTTTAGTTGTATTGCTAACGATGCGTTTGCAATACCGGAAGTATGCGTGCGGCTTACATCTGCAATGTATACGTTTATAGACGGGGTTATAAAGGTATATATTCAAGAGTCTGCGCAGGTTTCTAAACTAAATTTTATTCCTTTGACGCTTAGCTCTAGTTTGTTGACGTTGGTTGTTTGAACTTTCGCCGACTACACACTACCGTATACCTATAACCGCACACACTTTACTATATACGTACATCTTTATATAATACATAATATACATATTATATCCATATATTGTTTCATAGAATCAAAGTTCACGCGAACGTTCAATTAACATTGTTTATTCTCGACTTCACTATTCGATCTACTTACAGTTTTTCAATAAAAATTAAAAAAAAAAATCAATTTATATACCATATCATTCGGTATTTAAACTGAAAAGAACAAAAAAAAAAAAAAAGAAAAAATATTTATACAGGTCGGTTCATTTGGAACAACACTTTCCAAATGGCTATACAATTATTGAGATTGAAAGTTGGTATATTGTCAATGGCAATAGAGAAACAGTTGAAAAGAAAAGAAAAGAAAAGGAAAAAAAAAATCTATCATATATATATATATTATATATATAAACGTAATTATGTACTATATTGATAAATAGTTGGCTAGTCTCCGCGGTCCATCGCATCGTTTCCCAGTGCCGTTACAAAATCTGTAGTTTCGCGACACGAGCGCGAGCGCGGCATCGTTGCCCCGTGTGCGATCGGTGGTGAATGAATGTGTGCGTTTACTGTATTGGTGAAACGTTGGTGCGTAGTGGTAGTGGAGGCCGGCGAGGCGGTTCGGGTCGACGCCCGGAGGCTCGTCCATCTCCGTTATAGCTCGTACGAGATCGGCACTAGGTCAGTGATGGAGTCACTGCCCGCCCTGAGCGTCGAGGCAATGACACCGGGACGCCGCGCCGCTGCCCGCGCCACCCGCAACTGCTGCGCGAGCCGCGCGCGCTACAAACGGCGTTCCCTCCCGTTCTTACTTAGCGTTACGTTGAGAGTATATATGCCCGAGAGTCGTGGTCGGGTCCGATCAACGATGCGATGTGATGCGATGCAATGCGATGTCTCGGATGCACGGACGTAGAAATTCTCTTCCTTGCCTTTTATCGTCATTCAGTTATTCCGTATGGAATTTACGCGCTGCTTTATACACTTTACGTTTATTCACATTAGGTGTATTATATATATCGCGTCACTAATGCCATAAGGTCGTAAGCGCCAAAAAAAAAAAAATTTCGTATTTTTGGTGGCAAAATCTTTTTCATGCAATATAACATCATTTGGGCATATCCGCAAAAAAAATAATTTTTTGGCGTTTACGACCTTATGACATTAGTGATATATCGCGTCACTAATGCCATAAGGTCGTAAGCGCCAAAAAAAAAAAAAATTTCGTATTTGTGGTGGCAAAATCTTTTTCATGCAATATAACATCATTTGGGCATATCCGCAAAAAAAATAATTTTTTGGCGTTTACGACCTTATGGCATTAGTGATATATCGCGTCACTAATGCCATAAGGTCGTAAGCGCAAAAAAAAAAAAAAAAATTCGTATTTTTGGTGGCAAAATCTTTTTCATGCAATATATCATCATTTGGGCATATCCGCAAAAAAAATAATTTTTTGGCGTTTACGACCTTATGGCATTAGTGATATATCGCGTCACTAATGCCTTAAGGTCGTAAGCGCAAAAAAAAAAAAAATTTCGTATTTTTGGTGGCAAAATCTTTTTCATGCAATATAACATCATTTGGGCATATCCGCAAAAAAAATAATTTTTTGGCGTTTACAACCTTATGGCATTATAGTGACGCGATATATACAGGTGTGTGTATGAATTGAGCTTCCTCAGCTATAGCTATAGCAAGGAGTTCGGAAAACCGCAAACTGTCGTATTTGTTACGAATTTTATTTTCAGCTAATGTATAAACACGAGTCATCGAAACTTGAACGATTGATGTCTTGAATTTTTTATTTTTTTTATTTTTTCATTTTTTTTTTTTTTTTTATATTGATTATTATTTTGTCAGCCTTTTATTAAGTATATCAATGATATTGAAATTTCAATGCCAAATTTATATAATATATAATCTCGTATAAATTTTCCCGACACTTTTTTTTTTCTTTTTCTAATCTTTTAAACAAAACCATAGGAACGCGATTACGGGTCAGAGGCTGTTCAGGCCCGAGCGTTCAGAGAGTAACTATATTAATCTGAATAAAATGTTTAAAAAATACGAAGCGTCAGTTTGTTATAGTCAATGACCTCCGCGCGCGCTTATCTCTGCATAAGCATTAGCGCAATTATCAGTATTTTATTATTCCGATTTTTATATCGATTCAATTCGCAAGTTCGTTTCCGATATCGTATATATATATATATATATATGGGAATTAGCGTGATGATATAAAAAGTAAATAAGAATAAAAATTTAACTGACCAATGCATGCGCGCATTATGTTAAAAAAAAACTGGGTTACTTTTAAACGGTTTCTTACAATCTGGTTTAACGCAGGATCTTTCTGTCTGCAAAATTGACTGGAATATTGTCTTGGTTATATGAATTTTTCAACAGCAAAATGTCTTCATGCGTTATGCATGCTGGATAATTCTTGACTTCTGATTACGCTGTGTCATCATCACTTTATCCGTTACTCGGATCTTTCGCCTGCAAAATCGTTCGCTTCTTTTTCTTTTTTTTTTTTGTGTTTTTTTTTTTTTTTTTTTTGGCTCGAACAATTCTTGAGCCAAATTCCGCGAAGCTACTTATCCGTGTTTTTTTTTTTCTTTTCTTTTTCTTCTACTAAGATCAGATACTATATACCATGTCTATATAAGTTGACGAATTCTGTTCAATGTTAATCGTTATATAGACAGAAATGTATAACGATTTACTTCTACTGTTTAATATTCTATAAATAATCGTGTATCATATTATTATACGATTCATTTCTGCACAAAGTTTAGCAATTTTTATTGTATAAGTATATATGATGCACACGCACTAGCTAATATCGTACGTACGTACGTATGTATACAGGGAAGAAACCTTGATACTGCACAGTCGATGCGCCTAACTGCGCATGCGCCAAATAATTCAATTTTATTGGTCGGTGAGATGGTCTCGCGATAATATTATGACGTATGCGGCAGGGGTGCTAACTTGCGAGAAATGAAGCAAGAGCTGTCAAACTTTCGCGCGTAGATTAGTCAGTTGAGGTTATGTTGTTGTTCATTTTTATTTAACGTCATTATCAAAATAAAAGTGGCATTTGAGATTATAACCTCAAAAATTTGTATCAATTACATCGCCGCCAAAAACAAAGTTTGACAGCTAAAACTCGGGATGGCTAACCTGCCTCAGCGGACGACGAAACTCGCGCATGCGCAGTCAGGCACTTTGACTGTGCAGTATCAAGATTTCTTCCCTGTATAACGCGTGTGAGCTCAACCGCGCAATTTATTGTTAGCTAACTTAAGAGGAAAACTTTCAAAGAAACATTCACTCTGATATTCTTCAGGATAACAGATTTGAATGAACTTCTACAATGCGGTACGCAGACTTCCCACAACAGAGCTGCACCGTCACATATATATTTAACTTAAAACATATTTCTCTTTTTTTTTTTTTTTTTTTTTTTTTCTTTATTTATTTAAACGTCTTTTCGCTATATATTATCTATATAGTATATATATATATATATATATATATATACAAAAATTACAACGATGAAAAACTTCATGGATGATTTTCTTCCATTGGTTAAAATATACAAATCTTGTCTCGTTATAGGTAACTACACAGAAAGAAAGGTTAACTTGATTCAAGACAATTTTGCGGTCCAAAAATGAAGACCGAAATTTTCTCGGATCAAATCAAAAATTTTCTCGAACCAAGAAAATTGTCCCAATTTTCTTGGTTCGTGAAAATTTTTGATTTGATCCGAGAAAATTTCGGTCTTCATTTTTGGACCGCAAAATTGTCTTGAATCAAGTTAACCTTTCTTTCTGTGTACTACATATTATGCTTTACGATTGAAATATATAAACTATGTGTGTATGTGAATATATATATATATTATATATAGTAGTGAGAACGTTCATTGCGGTAGGACTTTCCATTGACCGTTACTCTCTTATGCGCTGGTATAGTTGCTTTCTCGTTAGCGTTCCTGTTCCTGTTCTCAGTCTCAGTCTCACTACAGTCTCACAGTATCAGGGGGTCGGGCTCGCCGCACAAACACTTTCTTTCACTCTCGATTATAGAAAGGTGCTGCAGGAAGGAACGCAAGAAGGAAGGAAGGTCAAATTGATCGCGGCTAAAGTTTATAGAGGGGAGAATATATTATATATATATATACACATAATATTATATAGAAGTGAATTGAATGAGTTAACGTATGTGATAGAACTATATTTTAACACGTAAAATACCGGAGATTATTACCATTTTATTATTATTTATAACATATACGATGTAGTCATCGCGTATACAGTAGACTGTTTGAAAAAAAAAAAAAAAAGCGATTATTTTATTTTTCTCAAAGAACATTGAAAAATCGTCAGAGTATGTCTAAACAAAGACCCTGTTCAAATGTGAGCCCTTAATATTAATATTTAGAGGTGGCGCTTTCCAATTTTCTATTTCCGTTTAAATAACATATGGGAAATTTTTTTTCTGAACTTTCGAATTTTATTACTCAGAAACGAACTACCTTACAATAATAACTAAGATAGCTTTTTGTAGGAAATTTGACGCTCTATAAGAAAGGTCTGAATGAAAATTTGCGTGAGGCGAGCCGTTTCGGAGTTATCAAGCCTCAACCATTGAACTGTTCAAAATTAAAATCAAAATTAAAATTAAATTGAAATGAATTATTGATGCATTGTAAATAAAATTTATGATGAAATTTCATCATTTATTTGTGATATAGCCGTATTTTTGATTATTGATCAAAAAAATTAATCACTTATTGTTGATTAATAACATTTTTTTATCAACATTGAATTGAAAATTTATGAATATTGGTTTTAAAGTTGATAATAGTGGGTATTTAAGTTATATGAGTCGATTTTGTCGCGTATAAATAGAAATTATCATTATTTTGAACAGTTCAATGGTTGAGGTTTGATAACTCCGAAACGGCTCGCCTCACGCAAATTTTCATTCAAACCTTTTTTATAGAGCGTCAAATTTTCTACAAAAAGCTATCTTAGTTATTATTGTAAGATAGTTCGTTTCTGAGTAATAAAATTCGGAAGTTCAGAAAAAAAATTTCCCATGTTATTTAAATGGAAATAGAAAAATGAAAAACGCCACCTCTAAATATTAATATTAAGGGCTCACATTTGAACAGGGTCTTTGTTTAGACATACTCTGACGATTTTTCAATGTTCTTTGAAATTTTTTTTTTTTTTTTTTTTTTTGAAACAGTCTAGTATACAGTCAATTCAATGGCCTTGCAGTTTATAAACAGATATATATTTAATAAATATAGGTATATGATCAAAATTTCGTTAACGCATAATATATCCAAGGGAGTCAACAATATATGTATATTATATTTAAGGTATATATGTACTTTACCTTACGTAGTACATAACGGTACCATGAGTAACGGAAGCAGATATCAGATCGCTCGAAGATACCCTGTCCAATTAAATAGAAACATGGGTTAAGGTGCTTTCCTAGGCAATTCCACCAGTCCTGAAAACATCGTGAAAAAATTTGATATTAAACGGAATATATCTGCCTGGGCACCGAAATCAATGAAACAAAATACGTCGCGCAATTCTATGTGCGACTCCGAACATGTACAGCCCAAAAAATGTTCGTTTTGCGCGAAAATAGAGAAGATATCCATGAAAAACGGTTTTAGAAACGTTTTTGTTTCATTGATTTCGGTGCCCAGGCAGAGATATTCCGTTTAATATCACATTTTTTCACGATGTTTTCAGGACTGGTGGAATTGCCTAGGAAAGCACCTTAATTAATTGTTTTATTGCTACTAAACGACCTTGCGGATCTTTTTCAGAAAATCCCTCATATATATATATATATATATATATATATATATATAACGAATATAAGTTATGCATGAATCATATTATCTACTATAGAATAATGATCGGATAAAAATATAACGGTTTGAAAATAAAAAACTAAAAAAAAAAAAAGATAAAATATTCTGACTTTGAATCTTGGGAGCAGAAAATCTTGGCTATTAATTTTTAGCGCGTATTTAATATCGATTAGATTTAGGCTTGAGTTAGTCTATTCGAAAGCATAGAGGTATAGAGGGTATACGATTAGCGGTACCAGGAGTATAGAGCCTGTCCAGTGAAGGAAGATATAGCGGTCCTCGACGTACGTACGTCCCGTATATATACTTCAAGTATAATGTTGTTGTATGTACGTTATATGTTGCGTAACTTGCCTCGCACCCGGGATGAACGTCGCGGTTAAAACCGAGTCCTGTGCAGAGACTTTCACCTCCTGCAGATCGTCGTCGTTGAGGCCATTGCACCTGCGCGTTTAACCAGGGAGGTGATATACCGCCTTCGGCAAACTAAAGCACTCTCACTTATTTCATGTACGGGCGTATATATATATATATATATATATATATATATAGAGCTATGCGTATATCAAGGATCATTGTCATTGTCCAATTACGAATTCACACGTTACGTAGTACGTCGCGGTTTTTTTTTTTTTTTTTTTTTTTTTTCAAGAAGAAGATTTCTTTCGCTTTTATTATTCTCACCAGTACAGCGACTTTTCGAGAAATGATCATAGTCCGAAATCAATTTATTTCATAACCAAAGTTCATTTCACATGAAAATATTTTTCTTTTTCAAAATCATGTGTGGTAAGGATTTTAGAGCACCGTTGGACCGATTCAGGTCATCTTGGATTCATTTTCTTCAGAAAACAAATCCTCATCATGTGAATGTAGGAATTTAAAAATAAAAAATTACGTCATAAGTTATGATCAATTTACCAAATTTGCAAAAATTATTATCACTCATTTCTTAAATAACTTGGCCAAAACGAAAAATTTTCAAAATTCCTACATTCACATGATGCGGATTTGTTTTCTGAAGAAAATGAATCCAAGATGACCTGAATCGGTCCAACGGTGCTCTGAAATTCTTACGACACATGATTTTGAAAAAGAAAAATATTCTGATGTGAAATGAACCTTGGTTATGAAATAAATTGATTTCGGACTATGATCATTTCTCGAAAAGTCGCTGTACTGGTCCCCTTAAGGTACATACAGTGAAATTTCTATGCTGTCACGTAATTTTTAGGAAAAATAATCTTTTCTATTAATTAACTGTCAGAGGAAGATTGTTAAAAATTTGTATAACTACATTTTTGTTGTAGAAATAAGAAACGAAATTTAGTTGTGAATCTGAAATCGCGAATCGTAGGTTTAAATTTTTCGTTCAAGGCTTTTTAAACATAATATGTCCTTCTGAATTATTAATTTCTATATAAAAAAAAAAAAAAAATCAAATTCGAGAAATAGCTGCAGGCAATGTCATTGAGATGCCTGCGTCGTGTTTAGTCAGCAAAACTTCTCGCCTTCCATATATTAATGGCTCAGGTATAATGTATTTTAGTCGGAGCATTGCAGCTATTTTCCTGCAACGACAGCGAATTTCATCGTTTCTCTCTCAGCTGGCGTTTCCTGATTCGACAGAGTACCTACCTAAATATTCTGCGAAAGATGAGTTAACGCGTGGTTATATTTATAAGAAGTCAACCCGCGAGCTTACATATACTTGGATTGCTTACTTGGCATGGCAACTATTAAACTTACAGATGTCTAAAACCATTTTTCGCGGATACTTAACTAACTCCTATAGACTGTGTAGGTATAACTAAGAACCAAGGTGGATAATGTCTCTGTCGTTGAACTGATCGTAAACAAGAAATCAAAGCCTTGAATACGCGTATTCAAGGCACCAAAACGTGATAATTATATCATGTTTTCATATACCAGTAGGTAATATCTTTGATTTTGTTGGCTTAGAAATACTATAAGCTTTTGATAAACTCACACGAAGTCCTGCGTTCAATGTATAAAAGTAAATTATATAAAATCGTTATTTTACCTCAAATTATTAAATCTTTGAAACTCGTTTTTTGAAATTGTTATTATCGGGGGGGTTGGGTTGGGATATTAAATCACAGTCTTTGTAGCATGTATTTTATGTTCTTCATGTAGGTATATACTATTATACAAACCGGAAATAATTCCTCAAGATTATTCGACTATATAGAAGGTTTTTCTTTTCGTCCATCTCTTTTAGTCAATCATATAAAGCATTTGATATTTTATTTATTTTTTTTTCGTGTTCTGGTTGGCTTGAATTAAACTACGATTTAAAGTGCAATAATTAATTGTCAATCGAGAAATCGAATTGCGATCAATAAACGCTGAGAAATCTAATTGTAACCCTTAAGGGGATCAGTACAACGACTTTTCGAGAAATTATCATAGTCCGAAATCAATTTATTTAATAACCAAAGTTCATTTCACATCAAAATATTTTTCTTTTTCAAAATCATGTGTCGTAAGGATTTCAGAGCACCGTTAGACCGATTCAGGTAATCTTGGATTCATTTTCTTCAGAAAACAAATGCTCATCATGTGAATGTAGGAATTTTGAAAATTTTTCGTTTTGGCCAAGTTATTTAAGAAATGAGTGATAATAATTTTTGCAAATTTGGTAAATTGATCATAACTTGTGACATAATTTTTTATTTTAAAATTCCTACATTCACATGATGAGGATTTGTTTTCTGAAGAAAATGAATCCAAGATTACCTGAATCGGTCCAACGGTGTTCTAAAATCCTTACGACAGATGATTTTGAAAAAGAAAAATATTTTGATGTGACATAAACTTTGGTTATGAAATAAATTGATTTCGGACTATGATAATTTCTCGAAAAGTCACTGTACTGGTCCCCTTAAATTATAACGCATACATTATGTCTCTAATTATATAATTTGATTTCTAATTCTCATTTCGTAATATTTTATTGATAATAATAGATGTTGTACCTATACCCTCCATATTATATACTCAGAAAAAGGTCTTGTTGACACAACAAAAATTTGGTTATTATACGGTCAAAGAAATTTTTTTGTTCAGTCAACCAAAATTTTGTTGGGCTAACCAAAATTTTTGCTGATACTACTAAATTTCTTGTTAGCACAACAAAATTTTGGTTGACTGAACAAAAAAATTTCTTTGACCGTATAATAACCAAATTTTGGTTGTTTCAACAAGACCTTTTTCTCAGTGTACCTATAAAGAGCAAACAAAAGATAGTTAGGAAACATGCATATAGGTAGCTCGAGTTTTGTGTTTTTTTTTTTTTTTTTTTTTCAATATATTATTTATTATTTACACAGCTTTGAGTATGTCACAAGACTTATAAAAATCAAATAGAATCGACCTGTGGTATAATTGGTTTGAGTTACCAGATAAAGTGCGTGTTAAATTTTTATTTTATTTTATTTTTTTTCTCTTCCTTTTTATTCTCAATAGTTAAAATGAAGCAGCTGTTCTGGATCTATGTACCTACTCATGACAAGAAAGTTTTTATTGCTTCTTCACAATAATCCGGCATTTTATAGACTCCGTTACTATAATATCCTGGCCCTGACATTTAAGCGATTTGCGAAATGGAAAATTTTATCATTCTCTGCATCCATCTGCAGGCACTACGATTGATTCTATTATTGTTGATAAGATTAGGCCAATATCAAACAATTTTTACCCTTGCAATTTTTCTCTATAATTTATTTTCTGCAAGCTAGGTGATAAAGTCATGTATAGATCAATCTTGCTTGAAGTATCATTCTACTTGGTGGCTGAAGTAGGGTCGGGTTGGGGTTCCGAATTTTTGAAATTTCAAATTCGTTTGAGCTGATTCCGAATTTTCAGAATCCATTGAAATCCAAAACATTGAAATTCCAAAAGGTCGGAATGCAGACAGCTCAAAACTTCGAAAGTCGAGACCACGAAAAAATAGTTCATTCTATAATCGAAACCCATTTTATATCTACTTCAATCGATAACTTCGACGTCATATAGTAAATAATTGATAAGATTTTAACACTCTTTATTCCGAAAAATAAATCTCGAGACGATTAATTTGACCACTCATTGATTAGGATATGTACTATCAACAGGGGCGGATTTATTGGATCAGCCGCCCTAGGCTTCAGAAAATTTACCGCCATTTTTTACAGTACAAAAGCGGGATAGGTGACTTAGTAAGCACGTATTAACAATTCAGCAAAATCGACGAATTGTTTTGTCAATATTTTTTTTTCCACCGTTTCATTTTCGTGCAGATGAAATTCGCCGCCCCAAAAAAAATGTTGAATCTCAAATTCAGCGCCCCTCCAATATCTGGCGCCCTAGGCTCTAGCCTACTTAGCCTAGTGCTAGATCCGCCCCTGACTATTAATATACAGTCCAAGTTATTGAACATAATATTATACCAAATGAATATACGTGCTTGAATTTACACTCAGAAAAAGGTCTTGTTGACACAACCAAAATTTGGTTATTATATGCACAATCAAATTTTTTGCTCAGTCAACCAAAAATTTCTTTGGGATAACCAAAATTTTGTTGGAAAAACTAAATTTTGTTGGGACAACCAAAATTTTGGCTATTCCAACAAAATTTTTTGTTGACTGAACAAAAAAATGTGATTGTGCATATAATAACCCAAATTTTGGTTGTGTCAACAAGACCTTTTTCTGAGTGTAGAATTGCGGAGGATTGGCCTTCCGGGATTTCGAACATCCGAAGTTTTTTCTAATCAGTTTTTGGAGTCGGTGATATATTTAAATTCGAAATTTTTATTCCTCGGTACTTTTGAAATTCGAAATTTTAACCCGGTCCTAATAAAATCAGTGCGATGAAGTGTAATAAAATTGTGTGAATTGAATTCAGACAAGCTTATAGCGTTTATTTTACAAAGCTTTGTCGAGTTCGCCAAGGTCTAATGTGTCAATAAAGTTAGTTTGGAAAGTAATTATAAGAAGAATGAACTGCAGTTTTTTTACCTTGTCATCAATTATCGAAAATATTCCTCGTCATGATTACAAGAATTTGAATCGATTCATATTTGATACACAGAATAGTTAAAAACTCAGTGAAATCATTGCATTTTACGAAAATTGATGTACAATCCATCTCACTCGCGATCGTTTCAAAATTCGAAAACACAATCACCATTTGAAAACTCACTATGCTGCAGTTTTTCGATTACTATTCATTTTTTCTATATCGTCAGCAATCGTCACATGCTTACAATTAGTTTTCATTATGAAAGTCTTTTATATCAAAGGCTAAGGCTAAGGCTAAGGCCATAGCTGAACTTAGGATATTAATGAGTACATATATATATATTGACTAATGAGCACAGTCATTAATGAATTCTGTCTTAGCTGGCTCAATCGAATAAAATAATAAAAGGTCTATGAATCATGCGATGATACGTATAAACTACTAACTTCATCATTAATTTGCTACAAAAAGAACCCTGGTCTGTTTTCACAGTCTTATATGATTTCCATAAAGTTCATCATTTTTATATTGAGATTTGACCCATCAATTGACATGTATCGCCGGATCATAAAATAAACGAAGAATCATCATCTCCTCGCCTGCACTCCCCTACTTTTCTCTCTATACTCTTATTTTCTCTTATCTTTAACACGTTGACTAACATATAGTAGGTAGGTATATATATATTATTTATACTTACGTAAGAAACCCATAGAGAAACGTGACGTTTATGCCAACTGCAGCACGAATTGCTGCAGTTCACCATTTACAGCTCTCGTAGATTATACAGTCGTAGTCGTAGCTCTTTGCAAGAGTATTAAGTGGGGGTGGGATCATCGTCCTCCTAGAGAAAGTTGTTCCTTAGACTTACATTATAGTTAGACACCCTGAACAGTAAGTATATACATACATAATATATATATATACATATATGTATGTATAATTATAATATACACACACATAGTCATATATATATATATATATATATCCTCGCAAAAGACACACTTGATTAAAAATCTCTTACTACATATAAGATACACTTAGAATATCATACATGTAACATACGTATGTAACGAGGTTGTGTATATAGTGCTAAATACACAACATATATGCAAAATTATACAAGCATATATACCTAGGATAGAAATCCGTCTAACCAGTCGTTGGTAAGTTAGGGTGTTTGATTCGCACTAGAATTATTTCGCAAGTGGTATAGATATACCGAGAATATTTGGTGACACTTGACGGTCCCCTTCCTACGGTAAAATTAACACAGGCGTGCACCGCGTGTGTGACGCTCCTTCGGAAGGGAATAAGGTGCAAGTAGCATTGCATTCCCTCCCGAACGAGCTTCACGCACGAGGTGCGCGCTTGTGTTGGTTTTACCGTAGGAATGGGACCGTCCAGTGTCACCGAATATTCTCGGTATGTATAGAGCATAGCGGAGTCTTCCGGGTTTTATATAGATATGATAAACGTGAAGATTACGCGAGAGAAAAGAAGAAAGAAAGAAAGCAAGTAAGAATAAAAAAAAAAAAAATAAAAAAACTAAAGAATTGATGAGAAAAATGAAATAAAAAGAAAGTTTATCTCAGGCGAAGGATAAACCGTGCGAAGGTTAGAGTCAACTGCGTAAACCTTTCAAAAGTCGATTAACCGCGAGTAGAGAAGATATTTGATCGATTGGAACGAGTTATTGAAACAGACGAATGGTTGCTCATTGATATCGGATGAATGTATAGAAAAGGAATAATATCGATCCAAAACATCTGCAGAAGATTGAATGAGACGTGTGATGAAAAGTTTTGTGGCTTATTTCGATCATTCGCAAAACTCGAAAAGTTGTTGAAACGAAATTTGAAATAAAGATCATTATTTTTTCATCTCAAATTCAAGTGTCAAATAAATTGATGGAAATAACGCCGCGCAGCTAGCGATATTATCAGACTTTCGTAAAGTTTTCTCTTTCTTCTCTAGGTTTTTTCTTTTTTTTTTTTTGTGAAAAACCTCTTATCTACAAACTTTAGCTGTTTCTAGTGACACGCGAACTCCACCCCGCTTACGACCTAAACCGTATAATAAATATTCTCTCAGCGTTTACCGACCATTTTCAAACCCTGGATTTACGATTAGTCACATTAATTTTAATCACTGATTTATATATATTAGGCTGCTTTTTTTTAAACGACTATTTTTTTTTTGGAACGCTCCATTGAAAATCTTGTTGTAGACGTCGGAAGGGGAATCCTGTCCAATTTTTAGCTCTTAATTCCGATTCTAGTACTCGCTCTTTTCGTTTTAAGTTTTTCCATGCTAAAAGCATGTGGACATTACGACTTTTTCTTTAGTCGCGCAAAACTCAGCCGCATTTCAATGGATTGTTCTCATCCAAGACTCATTTTACAGAGAATTTAGTGTTCTTCAAAAGTGCCCAAGATAGTTTGACTGACTTGAAAATATTGAACTTGACATTTTGTTGGAATTTTATATTTAAAAAAATTAAAGTCCTTATATCTTTTCAAATACTGGTTTGAGAGGCTTTATGTACTGGACTTTTTTTGTAGAGAAATAAATTTCCTACAAAATTGTTCTGAAGTTTTTTTCTCCAAGTCTAACTGTTTATTCGCCCACAGCGAGAAAGAAGAATTATGCATAAAATCGACTTTGGAGGCTCACACAAGTGCGGCAGTTGAAACCACAGCCAAATTACCGATGGCACTTTTGAAGAACACTAAATTCTCTGTAAAATGAATCTTAGATGAGAACAATCCATTGAAATGCGGCTGAGTTTTGCGCGGCGAAAGAAAAAGTCGTAATGTTTACATGCTTTTAGCATGGGAAAACTTAAAAAGAAAAGCGCGAGTGCTGGAATTGGAATGAAGAGCTAAAAATTGGACAGGATTCCCTTTCCGACGTCTACAACAAGATTTTCAATGGGGAGTTGCAAAAAAAAAAAAAAATAGTCGTTTCAAAAAAAGCACCCTAATATGTATACGTGAAATAAAAACTATAAGTATGTCGTGGAGTTTATCGCGAAATATCGAAGTTGCATCTAATTAATTTTTTTTCTTTTTGCAAATCTACGAAAAATATTTTTTTCGCTTACGTACCAAGTGCAATTTTTTTTTTTTTTTTTTTTTTTTTTTTTAACCACTTAGCACAACTCCGATGCGTCAGTTAACAAAAAAAAAAAAAAAAAAAAAAAAAAAAAAATGAAAGATGAAATATTCATGACAGTAGAAAAACACATAGTTGTCAAATTTTTCTCTGTGTGCCACCTGTGACTCATTCCTCGAAAGACATTGACCACTGCAGCAGGCAACGCGTATATATGTGCGTTCTTATATACATAGGTATGTACATTGTACATACATGCGTTTGTACTTTCAGCCTAAGCTATATAATATATATACATACGTGTCGTGGTTATATATGTTTTTACACGCACGTACTAACGTTATACTTGAACACGAGTAGTAGGTAGGTACCTACTACTTTAGGAACACTTGCGCGGGATAAGGCGGAAGCGCGCATTCGTCGCCGTACGTTAAGTAAGACCCAAGTCTTTTTCTGTTCGCTAATTGACCGCCTTCGTATCACTGTATGTATGTACATATATATACATATATGTGAGAATATTACTATACTTGAAGCCTATATACAATAATTACTCGAATTATATATACGAAACAGAAAATTATTTACACATATATATTTCGCAAATGAATATAGAATTTTATATATATATATATTTTTTTTTTTCTTTCCTACGTTTGGGTAAATTAGAATGACAAGAAAAATACAGCATCGAATAAATGCTGACGTTTAAAAAAAAAATGAAAATTTGTCTATACCACATTTCTATACGCATGTATTTTTATTTATTTTTTTTATTTTTTTTTTATTTTTATTTTTATACGTAAATATAACTACGTACATACTTGTATACGAAACGCGCGCGACTTTGTCTCTTTTATATATATTTAACTCCCACGCGACTATTTTTCTCGGTATATACATATGCTGCGTAATTCAGACCTGCTTACCAACCGGGTGGACTACATATCCACTTAACAGATAAAAATACGTTCTGGGAGCGATGACTGCCGGATAAAAATACAAAATGCATCACCACCGCAAGATCGGTTTAGTTCTTGATTTGTGCGTAATGTCGGGTGCATATGCTTTCACTATCCATGAATGAAAAAAAAAAACAAAAAAAAAAAAAAAAAAAATGAAAAAAATGAAAAATAAAAGTCGAGAAGCGTCTGTCTTTCGAAAGAAATTCATTTACTTCTCATACCAATGTATATACATGCATGTATATCTATATCTAGGTATAAACTTATCAATCTACTGTCCAACTTTTCAAACATATCATCATCACATTTATATGAATCCTTCGGATGTCTCTATCAATAAAACTGAATTAATTGTATATGCGATCATCATATAATATATATGCGGACGTGAATGAAAATTTTCAATTAGTTATATTATTTTCGTAATTTTTTCACGCTCCATTATACGCGGTGCGTCAATGTCAATTTTTTCTTATTTTTTTTTTTTTTTTTTTTTATCTGCACCTTATGTTTCTCTTAACAAATGCGAATTATTTTTATCTTCAATTTCACCCCAGCTGTAATAAAACGATTGAAAAAACAAAAAAAAAAAAAAAAAAACTTTTCTCGCTCATATTTTTTAATACATGCGAAGAGAGAAGATTTTTGAATCTATTTGGACACTCGAATTAGGTAGAACTGCAGGGCAGTTAAATGTGTGATAGATCGTCGATCCCTGCAGCAGTCCACGAATACATGCACGTTTTTTACGATTTAAAATTCTCCTCATTTTTCCCGATCTACATTATATTATATACCTACTCGAGTCTTATAAACGTAAATTTTGTCCCATGACTTACGTATAACACATTTTCACCGTATATAGAGATAAGAGAAAAAAAAAAAAAAAAAAAAAAAAAAAATATACCAGCAACCTCACAAGCGTGTTAAGTCGTAAAGCCTGATGACCTGTGATAAGACCGGAAATCTGCAAACTCGGTATATATATACATGAAGTATAACAATGCTACTGTGCATCATCGCAGTTGATTTAAAAAGAAAAAATCTTTTAATTTTCAAAACGCGGAAGAGACTTATGTACACAGAAATAAAGGTTAACTTGATTCAAGACAATTTTGCAGTCCAAAAATGAAGACCGAAATTTTCTCGGATCAAATCAAAAATTTTCTCGAACCAAGAAAATTGGGACAATTCAAGACAATTTTGCGGTCCAAAAATGAAGACCGAAATTTTCTCGGATCAAATCAAAAATTTTCTCGAACCAAGAAAATTGGGACAATTTTCTTGGTTCGAGAAAAATTTTTGATTTGATCCGAGAAAATTTCGGTCTTCATTTTTGGACCGCAAAATTGTCTTGAATCAAGTTAACCTTTATTTCTGTGTATGTGGAAAACCACGCGGTAGTCACGTGTACGAACAATCATTTTCCCGCGCTCATATTCTTCCTCGTTGTATACACTAAACGTTCGAAAGATTCCTAAAGACGGAAGCACTGTCATACTGAAGTGAAATATTTACGCTGTATTATAGGTACTACTCCTTCCATCGAGAATTGTTCTCATCTCTTTTTCTATCTTCTTATATACCATTTTTATATATATGAGGTATTCCACGCCGTTTCGAACGGTCAAAAAAATCACCGCTTCCGAAAAAATCGTAATTTGGTCCTCGAACACAACTATATCGAAAGAATTTTTGTGAATTTTTTCAGAATTTTCGGATTGCATTTGTGGATTTTTTCCAAATTCCAACTTTTTTTACAAACTTCCGTATCTCAAAAGTATAAGATCCTACAAGAAAATTTATGAGACACAAAAGTTGCAGTTTCGAATCAACTTTCTGAAAAAATTTTTTTGGGAATTTCTCGAATCCCAAAAATAGCAATTTTTATCAAAAATACACAAAAATCGATTTTTCAATCAATACGTCACCTTCGATTTGCCTCGATAAATCACAGAAAATACTCTCAAGTGTGGAGAACAACCCCGTATTTTTTTTGAGATGGGTGGCGCAATCGTTTGGAAGATATGCTTTATTAATTTTTTTCTCAGAAGAAAAAAAAAAAAATTTCAGAAAAAAAAAAAAATTAATAAAGCATATCTTCCAAACGATTGCGCCACCCATCTCAAAAAAAATACGGGGTTGTTCTCCACACTTGAGAGTATTTTCTGTGATTTATCGAGGCAAATCGAAGGTGACGTATTGATTGAAAAATCGATTTTTGTGTATTTTTGATAAAAATTGCTATTTTTGGGATTCGAGAAATTCTCAAAAAAATTTTTTCAGAAAGTTGATTCGAAACTGCAACTTTTGTGTCTCATAAATTTTCTTGTAGGATCTTATACTTTTGAGATACGGAAGTTTGTAAAAAAAGTTGGAATTTGGAAAAAATCCACAAATGCAATCCGAAAATTCTGAAAAAATTCACAAAAATTCTTTCGATATAGTTGTGTTCGAGGACCAAATTACGATTTTTTCGGAAGCGGTGATTTTTTTGACCGTTCGAAACGGCGTGGAATACCTCATATATATATATATATATGTCTTTATCTATTTCCTTTATTTTTTTTTCGTCTTATTTTTCTTCGGCTTATAATAACTCCCACACGTCAGTATATAGCGAGGAGGTCAAAGGGAGGGAGGGAGAAGGCCGTCGTTCGTGGCTCATCGTCAGCCGCACAACTAGAAGCGTGCCTCTGATGCCTCGTGCTCCAGTCGTTGACCCTGCGATGCCATGCCGCCTCGCTTCACGTATAGCAAACGCGAGAGACCTACGTATAGTCGCTCGCGAGGGTCGTACAACGTAATATATGGATACATTATATTCGTATATATATATATATATATATATATATATATATAACGCACATATCGCCTATATACTCGTGAAAAAAAAAAAAACGCGTGGGCGAAAGGCGCGAGGCGTCGCGACGCCGAGGGCCGGAACTCGGATGTGACGAGGAAATTTGCCAACTCCTATTATCTGATTTTATCTATAGACATCGTCCCGTTGATTCGACGTTTCAATGAGTTGGTAAATCGTTCTACGAAATAGAGTATCAGATATTAAACTAATCGTATAAGTAATGTGAGCTTTTGAGAAGTTTTTTTTTTTTTTCAAAGCTTTTTGAAATACTCGACTTTACAACTTATTGGTCAGTCTGCAAAGAACCTATAGGAATCAGCCAATTTCTGATATTTTATATTGGTCACTTTTTCGTCACTTTTATATCGCTGCAGATTCAAGATATATTATAATTTTGACCAGTTTCTTTGATCATCACGGAAACTTATAGATTCAAACTTATATCGATTGAGGGAAAATTCATTATTAAAATAGCAATAGCTATCGCAGAGATTTTAAAGAAAATTTGACTTGATTCAAGATAATTTTGCGGTCCAAAAATGAAGACCGAAATTTTCTTGGATCAAATTAAAAATTTTCTCGAGTCAAGAAAATTTTCCAAATTTTCCAAATTTTTTTGGTTCGAGAAAAATTTTGATTCGATCCGAGAAAATTTCGTTCTTCATTTTTGGAACGCAAAATTATCTTGAATGAAGAATAATTTTCTTGGCTCAAGTTAACCTTTCTTTCTGTGTATATAACTGAAACCATGAAGAATTATACCGTCTCATATAATTTTTGTACTTTATTTTTTTTTTTTTTTTTTGTTATTTTCTTTTCACGTCTTCGAAACATACATTTTCACTTACGGTGTACCAAAAAGTGTGTATGCAAAAATTTGGATCCAGAAAAATTCAGTCATGCTGTCATGGTGATAGAAGATAATAATAAGTTTGAAAATTTGTATTCATGATAAGAATATTTTTTATTTCACTACTATACACTATTCATATATATTCTGTTTTTCGATTGTCCGTGAAATTTCACGTTCGAATATATATTATGCATTTTTCATGAATGGCAAAACGGAATTCAGCGAAGTATAGGAGAGCCGTGAAAATGAAGAAAAAGTGCATATGACTCAAAGTTCTAGAAAAAAAAAAAAAACGTTTTCAATCTTCATGATCAAGAGTAACCTTTCCTGTAAAACGTGTAAAAAAAAAAAAAAAAACTTTTTTTTTCACTCACGATTCTTTCTAATAGAATATAAATACGGTTATTGCAGTTCATTAATGCCGTAAAAATTTCCCGACATATACACTCAGAAAAAGGTCTTGTTGACACAACGAAAATTTCGGTTATTATATGCACAATCACATTTTTTGTTCAGTCAACCAAAAATTTTGGTTGTCCCAACAAAATTTGGTTTTCCCAACAAAATTTTGGTTATCCGAACGAAATTTTTGGTTGACTGAACAAAAAATTTGATTAACTGAACAAAAAAAATGTGATTGTGCATATAATAACCAAATTTTGGTTGTGTCAACAAGACCTTTTTCTGAGTGTAGTATAACGACGACAAACGTATTTATAAATGATACACGGAGAGAAGAGAATAGTAATATTTACCATTCCTACATAGTAACCAGACTTATTTCTCATAAAATCGTAAATGATACTATGTCAAATAGGATTCATTACTATTTTTCTGGTAACCATTACTATGCTACATGGTAACTAAGCAAATTTAATGTTTGAAAAGCTACGTTGCCATGTAACATAGTAATGGTTACTATGTTACATTGTGAATATTACTATTCTTTTCTCTCCGTGTATACGAAGTGAGAAATTGGTAAATTTGACGTCTGACCCATCAATAAAGAAAGAGAAATAAAAATCAGGTTCATTAATCACTTAATTTATAAGTGTGCTCCGTGTGAAATACCGCAAAGATTTGATTGATCAGATTAATTGCAAGCAATTGAATCGCCTTCCAGAATCGCGTCAGACCTGTGACACCTGTATAGAACAGCCTGACGAGTTTTACAAATCGTTAATGAAACGTCCTCACCTCTCGTTACAGTCCGTAAGACTAATTTTTAAATTGGTATAAAGTGCGTTGGACGTTTCTAAGTTAATTGCGAATCATAAATTTGGTTTATTTGAATTAGCAACGTTTTTGCAGGGGGATGAAGGATTTTACTCGAATGATCCACTTCAGAGAATGAAACATGACGATTAAAAAAATATCATCATATAATACCTCAATAGATCCTTTCGTCCCATTCAATTTATGGAAAATAACAATTTCCAATTTAATTTCAGAAAGGGATTTGAGATTTTATTTTGGAAGTATGAAAAATTATTTTGAAAGTATTCCCAAAATTCTTCTAAACTGATTTACATAGATCCCTTTCAGCAATAACCCATTCGATCGAATTTGATTGATTGATATCGTATCGTTTCGATCCGATCAACGCGGTATATAATCTTACAATTAGTTATAACGAGAAAATTGATGTTACACACAGATAGATTTATTCAATATTCCGAGAAATATAGTGATCTCGTATAAAAACAATAGTCTACCGCAGATGAGGTTCTGCAGAAAAATCTTACACGAGCGGGTAACTCAATCCAACAGTAACGCAGTATAACCTTCGCCATTCGCGAGATAATGCCCTCGAGGGATCCGCGACTTTCCTTCCTTTCGCAGATAAACTAAATGACATAATAATGATAATAATAATAATAATAATAATAATAATAATAATAATAATAATAATAATAATAATAATAACTACAACAATATCCATAATGAGCTTTATTATTCTCCGTTGAAACAGCTGCCCCGTACACGAGAGTTTATAAAGACTTGATAAGCGCAATAAATCACCGCGACAATTGCAGATGCTTTATTATCACCCTCGGGTCCTCGGTCATATAGTTCTTTTGTAAATATTAATTCATATCAATATCCTATATGGATAGATAGAAGATTAGCTCTTCCAGATTATAAGATCTAATCGATATAATTAACGTGGCTGTTGAACAAACGATTACGTATTCATTAAATCCTGAATCCTTT
The DNA here is from genome assembly GCA_943736025.1 of Tenthredo mesomela. Taxonomy (NCBI): domain Eukaryota; kingdom Metazoa; phylum Arthropoda; class Insecta; order Hymenoptera; family Tenthredinidae; genus Tenthredo; species Tenthredo mesomela. Next base: position 30,753,378 of record OX031015.1, on the reverse strand, counting down.
TGTATATTATGTAACATAAAATCTTTAGCCAATGGTAACGTTCTGCGAAAATATGTCTGTTATCAGATAAACTAAACCAAAGTAAAGGCAATAATTTTTTTAGTGTTAATTGCCGGGAATCAATTGATTTTTAGATTATTATCGAAAGAATAACATTTCAAATGGCTAGTGGTACCAGAAAGTGCAGAAAGGTATCTCTATACGTATATATATATGTATAAAGGACGCATCTACTCGATTCGCCATAGTATGGATACGATTCGTTTCTCTCGAGAGAAATCTAGCCTAGGATCGCGAACTTCGTGACGCGGAAGTCGTCCGTCTCTTCTATTCTTCGCTATAGTGATCCTTTCGATTTGTCATGTAAGATGAGTTTCGTGACGTCTGAAACGAATCGACGAACTATCTTAGTACCTATATGGATATAATATATATTATTATATATACCGTAGGTGAATATCGCGTGTATACGCGAATAACGTGAGATTTCGAATGGGAAATATAGAGGGAGAAGAAAAGATAGGAAGAAGGCAACTCTGGGTCACTAGTGAAAGTGTCTAACAGCTTGTCAGGAGAGGCGGAGATCGAGGGACGTGGGGGTGTAGTATTACCTGGGTATAGAAGCTTCCTAGTGCACTGTATACAAGCACTTGATTGTTTGTCGTGTGCAGGAATTACATATTCATTTATTTACGAGGTGTCATGTCATCACGTATACAGAGTTTATTATTAGGGGTGAGAAAACTCGAAGAACTCCACTAGATTCTCATATGCCACACTCAGAAAAAGGTCTTGTTGACACAACCAAAATTTTGTTATTATACGGTCAAAGAAATTTTTTTGTTCAGTCAACCAAAATTTTGTTGGACTAACCAAAATTTTGTTGGGCTAACCAAAATTTTTGCTGATACTACTAAATTTCTTGTTAGCACAACAAAATTTTGGTTGACTGAACAAAAAAAATTTCTTTGACCGTATAATAACCAAATTTTGGTTGTTTCAACAAGGCCTTTTTCTCAGTGCAAAAAAGATCTGATCATGAAAGTTGCGATCTACTGTATATCTCAGGTACATCTTTTTTCTCATTTTTATATATAGTTTTTGAGGAATAATGAACGATCCGATCAACAAGTGCGTCCCTCATCTTGCAATAAGAGACATTCTATCAATTTCACTCACACTCAGAAAAAGGTCTTGTTGACACAACCAAAATTTGGTTATTATATGGACAATCACATTTTTTTGTTCAGTCAATCAAATTTTTTGTTGGGACAACCAAAATTTTGGCTATTCCAACTAAATTTTTGGTTGACTGAACAAAAAATGTGATTGTCCATATAATAACCCAAATTTTGGTTGTGGCAACAAGACCTTTTTCTGAGTGCATGACACACCTCATAGCGTTTATACGTTTTGATCATTTTTATTTTCTTCTTTCGGCTTTTGGTCAATATCACATGAAATCACAATCGCACGTTTTAATCTAACGCTTTAAAATCAGTCCGGTAATAAGTGCGTCTTATATACTTAGTTACGCACGAGCTTGGGCACACTACATATCAGGTATGAGTAATGGTCACTTGTGCACCTCGTGGGAGCAAGAACTTGCCGAAATGACCCAGTTACTGACCTGCGCCTTGGTTTCTTGTCAGTGAACGTACTCTGCGTGGACCGTTGCGTTACCCTGCGGCTTGCTGTAACTATACGACACTATTTTAGTGCAGCAATAAAAAAAAAACCACTATAACAACTAAAATCGCGATTGTGCTTTGAGTTGGTGAGCGTCATTGTAGACGTCGACAACAATAAGTGACGGTCATATCTTGAGGGGAGAGACCAGCAGGACCAGAACCAGGACTAGGACCAGGACTGGGACGGTTACACTGACGTAGATACCATATTATACTCATAGGTCTTAGCTGACCTCAGTCTCAACTTTCACCGCTATACTGTGGGTACCCGTTGAATTCTGTTGATTTTTCTCATAGTTTATAGTTCATGTGATCTGCGGCATATTCTGATGGACTAAGAGGTTGAAATGATCTATTTTTCGCGTCATGGTTACCAGTTGGTGCATACGAGGAGCGAATAGTCAGAACAGTGCATTAATTCTAGTCTTTCTAGGTAAATATGCCGATATTGCGATGAGGAAAATTCAATAACAGAAAATTGATTTGAGAAATATCATCGAGAATTCGAAAATTTGATAAATATATCAATAAAAATAATTTCTCATCGAGTTATTTTACCTCAATTATTGAGTATAATTCATATTTTTTATACAAAAACGGAGTTAGCGTGTCTTAGCGGTGTTGGAATATATATGCATAGAGATTAATCTGGTATTACCAGAATTTTTCTCACCTTTCACAGAAAAGCCTTTAATACTTGTACTAGCCTGAGAGGTAATGTGTGTTCTTTAAGTAACTCGCTGAGTGATGTATTTTTATATTACGCAACACTCGTCCATCTTCTGTGGTATATGGATTGATCGATTGACTTATCGTGTCCAAAATCCATAGTCGAAAAATACAGCTACATTTGGAATTGCAATTTCTCAATTCTTTTTTTCACTTCCAAATGGATATTATTCAGATTTTGAGGTAATATCATAATTTTAAAATTGTTTATCGCGTTCAATTAGTCATATAAGTCCGCACATTATATACCGTTGGAAAATTTGTGTTAATTTTCAAAACAATTTAGCGTGTCCCATTTGGTCCACTCAGAAATTTATGTTAATTCAACACAAGAGTAAGTCACATGTCAAATGTTAACATATATAAAGTTGACGTTGATATTTCAAAACAATAGCTAGATAATCAACGTAGTATCAATGCAATGCAAAGTTTGTATCATTTCAACATTTTTCCGAGTCGCATGAATGCAAATTTCAACTTTTCTTGTCTGTTAAATTGACTGACTTTTTCAGTTAAGGGGATCAGTACAGCGACATTTCCAGAAATTATTATAGTCCGAATCCGGAATCAATTTATTTCATAACCAAAGTTCATTTCATATCAAAATATTTTTCTTTTTCAAAATCATGTGTCGTAAGGATTTTAGAGCACCGTTGGACCGATTCAGGTCATCTTGGATTCATTTTCTTCAGAAAAAAAATCCTCATCATGTGAATGTAGGAATTTGAAAATAAAAAATTATGTCATAAGTTATGATCAATTTACCAAATTTGCAAAAATTATTATCACTCATTTCTTAAATAACTTGGCTAAAACGAAAATTTTTCAAAATTCCTACATTCACATGATGAGGATTTGTTTTCTGAAGAAAATTAATCCAAGATGACCTGAATCGATCCAACGGTGCTCTGAAATCCTTACGACACATGATTTTTAAAAAGAAAAATGTTTTGATGTGAAATGAACTTTGGTTATGAAATAAATTGATTTTGGACTATGATAATTTTTCGAAAAGTCGCTGTACACAGAAAGAAAGGGTAACTTGATTCAAGAAAATTTTGCGGTCCAAAAATGGAGACCGAAATTTTCTCGGATCAAATCAAAAATTTTCTCGAACCAAGAAAATTGGCACAATTTTCTTGGTTCGAGAAAATTTTTGATTTGATCCGAGAAAATTTCGGTCTCCATTTTTGGACCGCAAAATTTTCTTGAATCAAGTTACCCTTTCTTTCTGTGTACTGGTCCCCTGAAAGTGAAAAACCGCCGCAGAGTCAAATTTACATGGTATATTTCTGTAAAAATGGCAGATGGGGTTTTCAATCGATACAACATAAGTAGTGTGTTTATTTGTTTTATAAAAAACATTATCAAGTTTGCGTTGCTGTGTTGAATTTGGAATTTAGAATTCGGGAAAGATGTGTGAAATTTTGTGTGAATATATTAACTTTCCGAGTTGATTATGAAAAATGTGAGAAAAAAATCAATCGGCTTATAGAATTATTCGACAGAAATTCTGTCTCATGAGCTTACGAGTGATTCTATGGAACGTAAACGACGCCTGCGCTACATAGAATCAATTTTTCTGTCATGTACTTCACCTACCGAGTACCCAGCTAGCTAGCTATACCTATATCTCTGTGTCATTTTGTCAGCAGCTCGAACAACAAGAACGTCAGCGTTGCTTTAGGCTCGTTTCATATATCCACAGGGTGCGCGCGCCCTCCTAAAAAATTTTATCGGGAATGTTCGGTAGTTTCCGTTCGATGAACACCCCGCCGTTCATTCGTTCTCTCTTTCTCTCATTCTCTCATTCTCTCATTCTCTCGCGTTTTCTCGTTCTCACTCTATTTTTCTCTCGCTCTGGCTTCTTCCTTGGGCCGGGGCCGGTGTAAGGACGGGCATTGACCTCCACGCCGTGCGTAGTGCTGCACCAAAATACCCCGCAGGCGACGCACGCTACCCGAGAGACGACGAATACGCTAGCGCGCGCGCGTGCTCACGCACCGTATGAACAATCTACGCGCACGCGGATCAGAGGAGTATAGAGTCAGGAAACGAAAGACCGCGACTGTTCGCAGGCGTCCTCTGACCGCCGCGACGCGGACGGGTCAAACGGTGTAGGTGCTAAATTTCGTTAACTAAATTACGATTTAGTGCAATAGAACATAGAATGAGAAAATCAATTTATAATTGAACATTTTCACATTACAGAAATTTAAAAAAAAAAAAAAAAAAAAAAAAAAAAAAACGTAAGGCTATGAGACTTTCCCCCATTGACGATAAAGTCAGAGGCTTTTAATTCTTAAAAATTCATATTTTTGACTAAATTAAGTGAAAGTATATGAAAATATTGCCTATATATCAATATCACAATTTTATATCACGCACGAAGCTTTTGACGATAAATTGCGAATTATCTAGAATCTTGAAGTTATTTGATCGCATGCATATATATATATATATATATATATATATCGTATGGCTATATATTATACTCTGGATCTATTAATTTTAGCACAGTTACGTAATGTTAGCTAAGTTTTTTTTGGTACCATGCGTCCCTGACACAGACGTAATTTCAGGGTCGCTACTACGAGCGTAAGCCGCAAGCTTTCGTCAATAGACTCTTAAAACACACATAACGCGTTCTTTACTCAAGGATAGAGATTATTAATGTATGTGTATATATATATATATATATATAATATACACTTACATATATAGGGTGTTGGCATTTCGTTTAGTGATTATTTCAAGATATTGTCAATATAATTTCGTATATTACATCCATTACACCCGCAGGACTAAAAGTATTCTTCAGTTTGGTCAGTTTCACTCCTATAAACCAAAGAAAATAAAAAAAAAAAAAACTAATTACTTGCTCAATTATTTTCGATCTATTCATTTCGATGTTTAATTTTCTGAGTCACATAAGAAGAAGAGAACCCATAGGTTTTATATTCTCTAAATAATTTCCATAGAAATCGATATAAATACTCATCATGATTTGTTCTCGCAACTTGAAAATGTGCATAGAGACGAAATAGAATTTTTGTTTTTTTTTAAAGATGATAATAATATCGTGATATAAATCTGCACCGTTCTGTTATATAGTCAACTTTTATCCAAATGGCTATTTAGACAGTGCGTGAAACCAACAGACCTACGAGTAACAATGATTTTACGATGTTCACAGTGCCAGAATTGGTTCAGTGCCCCTGGAAGATTTCCAAAGTTTCGATCCTCGGCGTATAGAGATGCTGCTACGACCTAAGCGAGATCAGCTCCTCTTCGTCGATTCCTTATTTTCCTCGAAATACGTCGTCTGTCTTGTACGGCTGTCTTCACCGCGAGTATAACACTCAGGGTTCTCTTTTACTTTTTACTTATTTTTTTTTTTTTTTTTTCATTTCTTCACGGTGACAGTTGATGACGGTTAGTAATTGCAGGCCTTTACCTATGTAGCCTGTCGTCTGCAGTGAATTTTTGCCTAATCGATTATCCCAACGTTTAAATTCACGTTAGAGATATGCTGCGATACGTAACGCTAAAAAAAAACTTGATAAACGCAAATCATCAAGCCATTGACATCACTGATCCGAGCTTTAAACAATAACCAGATTTGGACATGAACTTTTACTTATATTCAAAGACAAAACGCATATCTAAAGAGAAGTTCCCTTTCACGTTTCTAGACCTTTATACTCAACGGACACGACCCTATTGAGTATTCACAATTAGTTTAGGGGTTTAAGATGTCGGATGAATCGGTCGGAGGCGATTCGTTACGAAGCTCTTTCTTCTATTCGAGACAATAATATAGCCTCGGAAAGAGCTTTTCAATAAATTTCAAAGCACCGTTAAAACATGCTGAGAGAGAGAAAAAAAAAAGCTCTGGTTATACATATTTTTCAAATTCTTTTATCACCGTTTCGGAATTTCATTTTCATCTTGATTTTTCATTTTCGTCTAAAGTTACATGCGACACATATCTTGAGGCAACCTACTGTAAGTATGCACTCAGAAAAAGGTCTTGTTGCACTGTTGGAAAAATTGAAGAAAAAATAATGTCCCAGGAGGTCCACTATATCATTTTATGTCAATTTCAACACTTTTTTTTAGTTAAAACAACATTATTTTCACTTAAACGACAAATGTTTCTGTTGTTTCAACGGAAAATAGTGTTGAAATCAACATAAAAATTATAGTGGACCTACTGGAACATTTTATTTCTAACAGTGTGACACAACCAAAATTTGGTTACTATATGGACGATCACATTTTTTTTGTTCAGTCAATCAAATTTTTTGTTCGGTCAACCAAAAATTTCGTTGGGGTAACCAAAAGTTTTGTTGGGAAACCAAATTTTTGGTTGACTGAACAAAAAATTTGATTTTCCATATAATAACACAAATTTTGTTTGTGGCAACAAGACCTTTTTCTGAGTGTATATGTAACGGTCGCGTAGTTTTCACAGGCTGTTCTTCTTATCCGTATAGTTTGCTCGGTTCGTTTATCTACGAATTTACCTTACCATACATATATAGACGAGCTGCATATACTGCAGAGGGAAACATATCGGTAGGGACACGAAATATGCCGCTGGTTGTAAGTTCAGTGACGTTATGTAGTGTACGTTAGGTTGTAAAGCTGCTGCTGTGGTGTTGTAAGCGCGGCCATGGCGTTTGTGCACACAGAATGCTGCGCCGAAGGGTCATTCACCTCGGAACACGACCGTGCTACGCACATTCGAAACTATAAGCATGAAATCCAGAGCAGTTACTGGTATCTCGAGTAAATTCTATCTCCATCTCTATCTTTCTCACTCTCTCCTGTTAATCTCCTTCCTTTTTTTTTGTCCGCCTCTAAGATATTCTCTCTGTATAAAAAAAAAAAAAATAAAAAAAAATTTCTTCTCGTTTTTTTCATTTCCGATCTAAACTCCAAATGTCGCAATTTCATCGTTATAAACTGTATGTATATTCATCTGTGTAATATCACGACATCACGTTTGTAATTAGTTACAAATAGTTATATACGCGCATGTCAATGATCTGATCAATGAAATTATGCTTCTGACGAGTGCCTAGAACGAGCTAGATATCGACCTACTCTATTGTTTATACGAGAGAATTACTTGACAATTAAATGCAGCTGGTACAAAACATGCAATTTCACTCTCTCTCTCTCTCTCTCTTTCTCTATCTCTCTGTCGAGCTTGCAGTAGCGATAGGAAGCACCTTTTTCATGCATTGTTTTCGAAATATATAGTTTCAAACGATTTTTTTATAGCGAATTTCATTGATAGTCGATACATCGAAGTTAGAGCAATTTCTTTTTTTTTTCATCACATATTTTGATTTTCACATTCCTGAAGTTACTATGTGGCGACTGGCGTTACCTTACCAGTTACGTCTCGTGATATTCTATCGTCAATAGATATCTGCTGTTGGTAGACGAAATCCAAACGGTTGATTCGTACCTTTGGCAATCGTACAAATTCACTGAGGAGACGTAAGATTCGAAAATTGCAATTTTCTGTTTTTATTGTCGGGGTAAAAATTTGAGTTAAAGATTCTTAGATCGGGGATAAAATCAATAAGATATGGTATTCATATAATTGATCTCGAAATCTCCAAGCTCCTCTCCCAAGTTGTATGAGTTAATATTGAGCAACGTGTGAAGTAAAGGAAGACAGACCCTCGATCATTCTTTCGCCTAAACATCTATCTTCTCCGAAAAAAAAAAAAAAAAAAAATCGATGTCGAAATTTGTTCACATCATTCCGTTGGAAAAACGGCTGTTCTCGTTCACAGTGCTTCAATTTATAGATTCATTTCTTTTATTATACTCTAGTCGATAGTAATACCTACATGTTTTTCATTTTTGAACCATTTTTTTTTTGGAAATACTGCAGTCAACACCTCGCATATTTCCTACACGGATGATAATTCTGTTGCTTTTGCTAATTTCATTAAAAATAATCAGCATAGACTCAATAGACTAACACCTAGCTTGTATTTCAACACTCAGAAAAAGGTCTTGTTGACACAACCAAAATTTGGTTATTATACGGTCAAAGAAATTTTTTTGTTCAGTCAACCAAAATTTTGTTGGGCTAACAAAACTATTTGCTGATACTACTAAATTTCTTGTTAGCACAACAAAATTTTGCGTGACTGAACAAAAAAATTTCTTTGACCGTATAATAACCAAATTTTGGTTGTTTCAACAAGACCTTTTTCTCAGTGTAGGACATTAGAAGTGAAGAGACTTGATGAATGAATCGTTAATGCGATTTCATATGAAAATGCTCCATACTCGTCTTATGCTGTGTGCTAAATACTGGAGGATATCCTCTGCCAAGTATCTTTATAACAGAACCTTGCAGAACCACTAGGTATACGAATATAAACACGGAAGCGGAAATAAGGCAAGTTGTGTTAAAACGCATAAGCTAATTACTCGCACGTGGCTCTCTCTCTCTGCGTCTTGGTTGTTTCTATATAATTTCTATATATATATGAATCGCGTGCGATTATACTTAGTCTTCATATTTCATTTCATTGAACTAAATTAATTCAATACATTTAAGCAGCCTTTCTCGACTCTTGACGATATGGTTTTCACAACGGATGTATTGCCAGCTACTGCGATATTGATTTTGGGTGCGTACACTGTATGGATGACCAAGTGGTCGATGATGCATGGCTGACGTGAGTGACGTGATTTCTGTCTACCCGGAAGGATTTGTTCTTAATATTTGAAGATATACACGTATACCCGAACGTTTTGCTCTGAGAGCATAAATTTCTTCATTTTTTTCTTGTTTCACGTATTAACAAACAATTTACAATCTTTACACATTTTTCTATCGGCTGTTAAAATGTCATTCGAAAATTGAATATCTATCATTGATTTTCCTGGATCAAATGTACAACATTTTTGGTAAAAAAAAAAATCAAAAAAATCTGTGACATCGAGGTAGTTTTTATGTCTGCTTCAGATAGAATCCATTATACACATGGACGGGTGTGCGACAAAATTTTTTCAATAACTGCAGTCCGCTGGAATAGATGCAGTTTTAATTATTTTCTCGTATTTCGAATGATGGTTTTTCCATCATATCAATGGCAAATTGGATACAATTGGAATCAGCTATTTCTACCTTGTATTATTATTCGATCGATATGTGAACAACAGTTCGGGTTAGGTTCGGCAGAAATCTATATTTTTCCCGAATTTATGGTTCCCCGTACACCCAGAAAAAGGTCTTGTTGACACAGCCAAAATTTGGGTTATTATATGCACAATCACTTTTTTTGTTCAGTCAACCAAAAATTTTGTTGGAATAGCCAAAATTTTGGTTGTCCCAACAAAATTTGGTTTTCCCAACAAAATTTTAGTTATCCGAACGAAATTTTTGGTTGACTGAACAAAAAATTTGATTGACTGAACAAAAAATGTGATTGTGCATATAATAACCAAATTTTGGTTGTGTCAACAAGACCTTTTTCTGAGTGTAGGAAATTTGCGATGCAATTTTCTTCCCATTTCAAGAAGAAACTTACGTTGATAAATTACTTGGAAATTTATCATTAACGAATTAATCAATCCGGGCAAGTTGCTGCTAGGCAACCATAGAGCACTGACCTACGGTACATGTATATTGGCTTCACGTTGGTTGGCGTCTATCGGCACATCGCATGTTGTCATGGATACTGTTGGCCCAGGTTCGGGAATATTTGCTGTAAAACTAGAGCACCAAGCGGTTCCCGGAAGTAGCATGTAGTACCGATGATACAAATGGCTTGCTAATGGCTCATTACGATCGTGACTAAACAAAACTTGTGACCAATTAAACTGGCAGTAAAATTTCGCATTTTTATTTCAAAATATTTATTAACATGGTTATTGCAAAGTCATATATATATTAGGGTGCTTATTTTGAAACGAATATTTTTTTTTTGCAACTCCCCATTGAAAATCCGGAATCCTGTCCAATTTTTAGCTCTTAATTCCGATTCTAGTACTCGCGCTTTTCGTTTCAAGTTTTTCCATGCTAAAAGCATGTGAACATTACGACTTTTTCTTTAGTCGCGCACAACTCAGCCACATTTCAATGGATTGTTCTCATCCAAGACTCATTTTACAGAGAATTTAGTGTTCTTCAAAAGTGCCCAAGATAGTTTGACTGGCTTGAAAATATTGAACTTGACATTTTGTTGGAATTTTATATTTAACAAAATAAAAGTCCTTATATCTTTTCAAATACTGGTTTGAGAGAATTTATGTACTGGACTTTTTTTGTAGAGAAATAAATTTCCTACAAAATTGTTCCGAAGTTTTTTTCTCCAAGTCCAACTGTTTATTCGCCCACGGCGAGAAAGAAGAATTATGCATAAAATCGACTTTGGAGGCTCACACAAGTGCGGCGGTTGAAACCACAGCCAAACTACCAATGGCACTTTTGAAGAACACTAAATTCTCTGTAAAATTAATCTTGGATGAGAACAATCCATCGAAATGCGGCTGAGTTTTGCGCGGCGAAAGAAAAAGTCGTAATGTTTACATGCTTTTAGCATGGGAAAACTTAAAAAGAAAAGCGCGAGTGCTGGAATTGGAATGAAGAGCTAAGAATTGGACAGAATTCCCTTTCCGACGTCTACAACAAGATTTTCAATGGGGAGTTGCAAAAAAAAAAAAAAAAATAGTCGTTTCAAAAAAAGCACCCTAATATACATATCTTTCTCCATCACATGTTGTTCATCTTTATTTTTCCCAAGGGTTTGAAGTTTGATTAAAAACTGAAAACTTGTATACGTAGTATCGCGAATTTTCGGTCAGCAGGCTAGATGCAGTAGCATCCTACCATCCCTCGATTTTTATCTAGTTATCCGTAGTTTCGAATTGCCCGGATTCGTATCCTGGAATATCTATATTCTATATCCGTGAAATAGTACCTACCGTGTTAGAATAACATCCTCGTACTTGTTCAATCTAAGACAAAAGTTTATTTACAAGTTCGAATAAGTTCTCAAAAAACTTCGGTTATAATGTCCATGTCGAACAAGATGCATACTAGGTACGGGTATCATATACGAGAAAAATTGTTTTTCAAGAATAACTCGAATATTAAACCTTCCAGTGAAATTTTCTACTCGTGATATTCTCGGTATTAAATCTCATCAGTTATGAACAGCTCATTGCATATGGGACACTCTGTGTAATACCCATATTTAGATGTTCAAACTTGACGTCACTGCATACGTGCATAATATGTCGCTTTGTTATACGTGGAAAAAGTAAAGTGAAATAAAATAAAATAAAATAAAAACCACGTAAAACGCGTGTCTCGTTATCTTATCAAACCTTAGCTACAGATAATGAGAATTTTTACACACTGGAGTCAACGTTTCTGACTATACACGCTGAGAGAAACCACCATTGCATTCCGACCTAGGTAAAGCAATGAATGAAATGGACTATACCTTGTATAATCACACATCCGGGAGCTTATGACCCTATATACTGCAGCCACAATAGTTGTATCTAGGTACTACATCAGCGATTCTTTACCCGGGTCTCGCCCTCCACGTTATTTAAACTTTACGATACATACCGGCGTGACACAGCGGTATGCTTCGCTTAGAGCAAACATTTTACTTCACATCATGTACTGTACAAGTACCAGGAAGTTTCTAATATCAAGTGCAGATACACACGAGCTTGAGAAAGTCGTATTCCCATCAAAGATAATTCCAGAATGATCCAATGCTCGAGCAGTCGACCTGTAAAAAGCAGGATTTTGCTTGCTACACGGTCAGGACAGGGTGGAAGCAGTTGAGGAAGGTCGGCGCAGTCGACAATGAATCCTGATGTGTCCTGGATGGAATTTTTTCATGCTTATGCTTCCAGGTCTAGGGTATTCCGAGGAAAGTTTAATCCAGAATCCCTGCTACCTTTACACGACATTCGGCTATACTATAAATTGTCTCTCTCCCTGTGAATATTCCCGTTCGAATGTCATATATGGCAACGAAAGTAGTTTCATGTAAGAAATCTTTCAAAGTTGCCAATTACCGCATTTTACACTTATACACGCATGGAATTGTTATCCGTGTACGTGTCATGGGTCGAGTCCCAACTCCCATATATGCCTCCATCTTCTGTTAGGGTATTAATAATTGGAAAGTTATCGTTATTGCTGTTTGTCCGCAACCGGAACTCGGCTTGGCAAGGATTAGATTACTTACAAGTCGTCTATGTCCCTGTGTAGTGTATAGGTGCGGACGTTAATGGGCCGGAAAGCAGGACGAGAACAAGAGAGTGAGAGAAGAACAGGCAGGCAATCAATTCGAATGCATATTATATCGGCCCATATGCAGGTATTGTACCTACCTAATACTCCTACTGGTCACGATCAGCTAAACTTCCATTGAAATACGTTTATTTAAATTATAGGTATTGTCTCGTCTGCGGTATGTCCGCATGCAGCAACGGTTCCTTTCGAAAACGTTACTATTTCTTAGGAAACTACCCTTAGTCACGTCATCGCGTGATCTGTTATCGTAACACGATTGACAGATCCGCGAGGACCCAGGTGACGTTACGTTTCCTTCAAGCTGTCGTAGCACGGCGCTTTTAGGTCTCGATAGGCCTTCCATGTATACTATGAGAAGACAAGTCCCCAAGTATTATAATGCAGCTCGAACAAATCGATCCTGGGATTTTGTTTCTGATGAAATATCAACTCACGAGTCAGGTTCTTACGTCTATACTTACGTATTGCATCGTTATATTCGATAAGGAATTCTTACAACTATCAAACGAGTCTTTTTACATTTTTTTTTTAATTTTTTTTTTTTTGCGGATAAGTTATGGAACGGGAAAAATATCTGTAGATGGTAGGTGGCTTGGTAATATGTGGGACGTTGGTGAACGTAATAGCAAATGACCGTAAGGAAAAGTTTTTAATATGAAAATTATGCGCAAAATGACACACGATATCGTTTATTATACGTTCATATTAGATAGCTTCATATTTCGCCAGACAAAGATAATCTAATTTTAGCAAAAAAAAAAAAAAAAAATCTGTATATTGGGTAAAGAAATTGATGCGATTCATGTAAATCTGTTGTTTAGTCATCGTATTTACGGACTTTTTTACATTTAAGTTGTATTTTTAACGTAACAGTCGATTTCCCATTCCACAAAAAACGGCATAGTATTCAGTCTAGACGAAACAAAGATTCTTAAATAAGAAATATAACTTTGTTTTCGCCTATCTCGAAGCTATTCCATCTTCTCTGTATAAGTCTTACGCGTCTACTCAAGACACTTTTTTTTCCCATCGAAAAAACCGACAAATTGTCTTCAAGAAGATTCTCACAAACCGGAATGGATCAGCGAATTTTCATTAGATCGAAAACCTTGATGCATTTGATGAGGAAGCTTGGTCTATCAGATGATTCTACATTTCACTAAAGTACCAAAATACCACATCTCATGTATGTACATTAGGGTGGTTCAAAAAAGACCTAATTTCTCAGATGTTGCTGCTCATTCGTGAATATGTTGTTTGTGATTTTAAAAAATTATTCCATTTTTTTTAGCTCTATAGGACAATATTTACTACTGCCTCAGTGAAGTTGAAATTTCGAAATTTTGCCATTTTTGGCAATTTCAAAGTTCTCAGATCAAAGTCCTCATCTGGCTACCTCTAGCTTCTCATTCAATGAGGATGTTGGTTCAAGATGAGACTTGTACGATAATATTTAGTACTGCTTCATAGACATTGTAGTTTTTTCACTATTTAGGGGTTTTCTTAGAGATTGGATCGCCAGGTGTTGCTCATGAGACAGTCTTTTCTTACCATTTTAAGGAAGAAGTACACGAAGTTTGCAGTCTGTGAGACCATTTTTACTACTGTCTTATGTTGCTAATTTTACTTGAAGGAAAGTCGCCCTCAATGAGGCAGTAGTAAAAATGGTCCCGCAGACTGTAAACTTCTTGGATTTCTTCCTTATATTGGTAAGATGAAACTGTCTCATGAGCAGCACCTAGCGATCGAATCTCCGAAAAAACGCAAAATATTGAAAAAAACTCTAATGTCTCCGAGGCAGTACTAAATATTATCGTACGAGTCTCATCTTGAACCAACATGCTCATTGAATGAGAATCTCGAGGTAGCCAGATGAGCGCTTTGATCTGAGAACTTTGAAATTGCCAAAAATGGTAAAATTTCGAAATTTCAACTTCACTGAGGCAGTAGTAAATATTGTCCAATAGAGCTAAAAAAAATGGAATAATTTTTGAAAATCACAAACAACATATTCACGGATGAGCAACAACATCTGAGAAATTAGGTCTTTTTTGAACCACCCTAATGTACATACCATACGAAATGATCCGCACGTTCAATTCCGGATTTCGTCCTGGGAAATCTGGAAAAGTGAGAGAATGATTAACACGACAGCCTGCTGTTATCATATTTCTGAACTAACGTCAAACGGCTGTCTCCAGCCATTCAAATACGGTCGTACTCGAAATCTTCATAAGAGCACGACGGGCTCGAGGACAGGACCTAGACACCAACGTATCCTGATTTTGAGGGTCACGTTCACAGTGCAGAGTCATCCCCAAGGCAACGAGAGGATGGTATGGTACCGTCGGTGGAAGAGTGGGTGGTGGTCGTGACGAGGTTTTAGTAGTTGGAAGGGGAAAGGGGAACGGACTTCCCTCCACTTCAATACCCAACCCCTAACCCCCATCACCATCCTTCCCACTGCAGGTCGGCTAGCTCAGGGATTGCGCTGGTCCGGGAGGGTTGGCTGCTCAGCTGAGTCCCCGGTCGATGCAACTGCATCCTCTACGCCTGTTTCTCCCTACCCCATAGCCACTGCACTCTCCCGCTACCCCTAAGCCCCTTCGTCGATGCATTCTCTCCTTCCCTTCTCGCCCCACCTTTCAGTCTCTCGCTATATCTCTCTCTATGATTCTCTCGCTTGCCACCCTCGGTCAACGACCTCTCGAAGGCGGTGCACCGCCGCTGCACCGCAGTTTGTTTACGTTCGAGCTACTTTTAATCGAGCCGATTGCGCGAATTCGGTACTTCGGTCGCGCCCGTAGGTAGTACACTTGGTCTAGCCTTAGCTAGTTTAAGATTTAAGGTGGAGAACTGTGTGCTTTCGTTAAAAAAGTGTTTTTTTTAAATATTTATTCTTTAATCGTGGTTTGTATGCGGAAGCTCCAGGGTAGAGGATCTTATCTTCAATTTCATTTCAAACTGTGACGATGAGTCCGTGACGTTTTAAAATACAAGTTTGTGATCTCGATATATTTCATCAG
Organism: Tenthredo mesomela; assembly: GCA_943736025.1. Classification (NCBI taxonomy): domain Eukaryota; kingdom Metazoa; phylum Arthropoda; class Insecta; order Hymenoptera; family Tenthredinidae; genus Tenthredo; species Tenthredo mesomela. The sequence goes on along the minus strand of OX031015.1, from coordinate 30,737,608 downwards.
AGTTTATTCCACCCCCAGAACTGTGTCATCGATAGTGATGAAAAATTGACGTGAATAAAATTTCGGAGTAACACAAACCCCGTCCGTAATCACTTTTCGGACCTATGGCTAAAGTCTTCACTGAAAAAGGGAAGCATTTTCGTTGATACTGACTGTGAAGTAAACGAGACACTGTAGTGCAGATACTACAGATTTATCATGTAAGTAGTCTGATGATAATATACATAGTTGAATATTTTATTAGATTCTCCGCAATCCCACTGAACCAATTTTATTCTATTTTCATTTCTATTATACTTACGACCATCCGGATTGTATCGAGTCACTCGTATATCTTGGGGAACACTAGGGAGTAGCCTGGGCACGTATGATGGTCGAAATAACTATAGTATAAACTGGCGTAAACTACGGGTATAGTACGTGACGTAGCGCCTACTTTCAAGGGGATTGTATAACGTCACGTTTTTATTTTGCATCCGAATCCAAGTTTTTTTTTGGTCATTTTTTTTTTTTTGGGACAGAGAATATATTCCGATGATCCACGACACAATTTTTTTTTATTTCCTCACCACGAATGGCTTGGAGAAGTATATCCGGAGTCAATAACAGTGAATAAAGATCGGAATAGATTGGATACTTCACGTAGAAAATTGAAGGCAAGTCTCGCCTCGGAAGCGCAGACTTTTTGCATCCTCCGCAACGAGGAAGAATCGAGATATTGATCATTGCCGTTGTGTCTGGCAAGTACACAGCGTATCAGCCTCAAGGTTTACTTTCCTCGATCTAAAGTCCGCGGGATAATAATCACTATCATAAGTCTGCCAAGACAGAGTCGACGGTATCATCCCTCGTCATGTTTTATCACGCTTTTCTTTTGCTCCATTTTGACATACCCATACCATACATACATGCATATAGTTCTAATAATTATAGCGTAAATAACGGTGATAACAAAAACTCTATATAAATGCTTTTATCATTGAAAGTGCAAGGGCAAGATAACCGCTCATCTACCTGCAGATTTATATGTCATCGAACTGCACTTAAGCGATTTTCTCTTCTCCACATACTGATCAAAAATGACTAGTCAAAATTTCGTTCGAGATATAATTGCACATCCCACAAGTTGCTGGATGCGCTTGCCACTTTTCTGTCAAAGTACCCGAAACAGAATTCCATAAAAAATACCTTACCTACCTGAGTCCTGTTTCATTAAATTTCTTTCCTTTCACCTTACGCCGTGATAGAAAGAAGTGACTGGAGGGGTCGGTCCTTCACCCGTACCTTGTAAAAGGTGGCTAGCACGCTGCACTGCTTAGTCATTGTTAGTTACGTTGTCTGATAACGGTTTCCCCAGCTCACTTACCAGCCGAATGATAAGTGCACGTTGGTACTACACTCAAGGATCAAACGGTCACCTCCTTGTTAGACCTGCGTGTGAATTTGCGCCTTGTTACCATAGCCGCACTATTACTCGCACGCTGCATATCTATGCCTATAGGTATATCCGTATTTTTTACCCTCATGAGCGATAAAGTAACTGCAACACAAGCATCTATATATACGTAATTGTGTTATACTTGCACAAAGCGAGCTGTTTAACTCTTCATTTATGTTATCTCGCAATATGTTTACTCAACGACAAAACAATTTTCTTTGTTTCAGGTAAGTCGAGGAAACCTTCAGCCTCTTCAGTTAAATACATTCGGTAAAGTTCATCAGCCCACAAATTAATTTGTCATGAAATACCAGAATATCTGTGATCAAGTCCCTCGAAGTACAGGACTATGAAAAGATTCCTAATATCATTATATAGGGATGAGTGAAAAAAGTTGTAGGTTTATCCGATTCTTGAACAGAAAGATTCGTTTTTTGATAAATCAGTGTACACTTCTCAAGATTATTTCTATTCGATTTCAAAGGCTGCAAGAGTCGATTACTATCTTGACCTGAACTGACCCGAAAGGTCTTGGAAAAATGTTAGCTTCTCCAGACGTCAGTTCCGAGTCTACATAGATCTGTACACGTACATGTATGTATGCCTCCCTTAACTCTTACATAACCATACCCTTAGCTCTGTCCACGCGTCTGCAAAAATAGAGTCGAGGCCCGTTGCAGCAACGTTGGTATATGTGTGTACGTAGATTCATGCATGCATATAACTATACCAGTAGTCGGGCAGGGAAGTGCAGCAAGGGTAGTAGCAGTGAGCATTGAACCCGGAGCCGTATCGAGCCACCCAACCCTCGACGGGCTATCCTCGTCCCACTCGTCCCACTCGTTGGTGGCGTTTGTCCCGGACCTTCCACAAGACGGGCCGCATTGCGCAGGCAAGGATTGTTTATAATCTATACGCGCAGGCGCGACTACCCGCGAGCGTTACACCCTCCAGGGAACGGCGTCGGGGAACCGTGAGCTAGGGGACGCTCGCGACTTATGGAGGGAGGAATTCCACTATGGGTGAGGGAGGGAGGGAGACGAACCGGGTGCACCAACGAGCCAAAGGAGAACCGTTGCACCGGGTGGGAGATCCATACCCTGGTACATGGTTTTCCAGCGAAAGTGCCCTCCGACGAACCTGCACCAGCCTCTAACCAACCAGCTTCGTTTCAGTTATTATTCAGATTTTTTTTATTCAATCTTCATTTTCATGCTTTACAATTTTTTATTATCACACACGAGGTACGAAGGAACACTCAGTGGGGGGGTTGAAATTCTCTGCTGGGAGTACAAAGGGACCTAATGGGACGGTTGATCGCGTTTCTATAAGTTACCCTCAGGCTTTTATACGCTGATATTGACGCTAGATTTTGGTCACCAACTAAACTTGAAAAGAGCTATCTTTGAAGGACTTGGCTTTTGAAGTGTGATCACGTAAATGTCAGGCTTTTTGGTACCATGAGCCTTTCACAGTTAAATACAACCCGAGTACATTTGAAAGAGGTTCATTTTCTAAACTCGGAGACTAAGAAAGACTGAGAAATCTACAATTTTAGACTTCTTCGGTTGTCCTTGGACTGCTTGTATCTAACAATGAGAAGCGAGCTCACAAATTCTCACTTCTGCATCTTTATGCTCGCAAAGACCCACCGTAGTCATTCGAAAATATGTTATGAAGGGCTGATGGATATTGAAACACAAGGAACGGAGGAATTTTTCAGTATAATTTTGCTATTAGAACTAAATGACGTATATAATGTTCAGGTTATTTAATCTACTGCAACTTGAGTCATTTCAAGGAAAAGAGCTTGAATTTCCTTGAAAACCATTGCCTGCACGGCAATTTGAAATTCAATTTGCATTCCAGACGTTCGATAACTACGATCACCGTAATATGGCCGCCAATTGTTGTTATCAATCATCATCACACTGAGAAAAAGGTCTTGTTGAAACAACCAAAATTTGGTTATTATACAGCCAAAGAAATTTTTTTTTTTAGTCAACCAAAATTTTGTTGTGCTAACAAGAAATTTAGTAGTATCAACAAAAATTTTGGTTAGCCCAACAAAATTTTGGTTGATTGAACAAAAAAATTTCTTTGACCGTATAATAACCAAATTTTGGTTCTGTCAACAAGACCTTTTTCTGAGTGCACTATTGAATTTATTGGATGATGAAGTCAATTCAGTCAGTCTCTTTGACCGAAAAATATGAATTTTGGGAATCTTGTTCCAACTTGTAACAAAATTTTGCAGAATCTTTCAACTGTGCTACAAAAAAAAAATCGATAAAAATGACGTGCTCGTAATTTTTGGGTTTTCTGGTGTATTTTTCGGAAAGACTAAGAACTGGCAGAAATCAGCTAATTTTGAGACGTGGTGTTGCTGATTGGAAGAGACATTTTATGTCAAGATATAAAGTCGGCCATGAGCTGCGGGGTGACCGGAGGTGTAAATTAATTGAAATACTTGTTACACACGCCCGTACTTGTTATACGCGTAGGCCCTCGGCCACTGCAGGCTTATATAGTATAGTGCGGCAGCTTTCGACATATCGCGTCCCTAATGCCATAAAGGCATACGCTGTATATAGATGCTACCTAAGAGCCATAAAGGCATATAAATTTTTTTATTCGCCCAATCGCTTCAGAATAACTTGAAATGAATTTTCTAAAAAAAAATAAAAAAACTAATGCCAAAAAGGCATATCTTTTGGGACATAGGCCTTTTTGGCATTAGGAAAACTGATTTTTTTTTTTTTACTTTCTATGCGTTTTTCATGTTTTCAAAGCGATAGGCGAAGTTTGAAAAAACTATATGCCTTTTTAGCATTAGTATGCCATAAAGGCCTATAACGAAGATATGCCTTTATGGCATTAGGGACGCGATATAGTTCTAGTCTGATAGTTGCTCAAGTCATTCATCCCTGAGGACATTTTTATGGCACCCATTCAACGGTTTTGCGTAAGCACTCTACACGCCGCCGCTGATTTAATAATATAGTGCAGGGTTATTAGTATTGGACTGCATGGTCTGCAGTACAAAGAGTATAGAGACCCAACGGTATGATAACGATCAGAGATATAATTATGTATAAAAAAAAAAAAATTATAACGTTGTCTATAATTCTACAGAATCCGTGAAAACGCGTGAATAATTCTAAACCACGAGTTTGAAACCTAAAAGCAAAAGGTCGTATGTCTACAGACACAATCTTACTGATTTTAAGGCCCATCCCTAGTGGCCCACCTGCTTTTGGTCGAAATGTGTCACATTTCGATTATTATCCGAGCCCAGGCGTCAAAAACGCAAAAAAGGCCAACTTAGCGCAAATTCTATTTCAATTCCGAACATATACGTAAAAAAAAAATGTTCGTTTCGTGCGAAAATATAGCCTACAGATGGTTTTTACATTGTTCGCCGAGGAAATCGAATTCGAATAATTTTGTAACAATGTAAAAACCATCTGTAGACTATATTTTCGCACGAAACGAACATTTTTTTTTTTTACATATGTGTTCGGAATTAACATAGAATTTGCGCTAAGTTGGCCTTTTTTGCGTTTTTGACGAATGGGCTCAGATAATAATCGAAATGTGACACATTTCTACCAAAAGGAGGTGGGTGACTAGCGATGGGCCTTAACAGACGTATCTACCTAACATTACTATGCCCTTCTGATTTTAAGTTATCCGTTTTTTGATTAAAAAAAAAATGCCGTATACGAATTTTATTTGACATTATTATACAAAATCGAGGGAAAATTTCTGGTACCTATAAAAATTTATACCATATAGGTATGTGTGTAAGAATATTTATGAAACGGTCTGTTCAGTGTCATTGAAATTGTTTACTTCAGACAAACCGGCACGTTAGTTATAAGCAAATAAAATTCCGGTTACCTCAGATTTTTATAAACGTTTTCCTTGACTTGAGCACGTACATACCCATATATAGACATATACATTATACACCTAGTTTTGCTTTGATAAGAGCTAGTTTGTACATTGCGATAAAAATTTCAATGGGAAGAAGGGAATCCGATAAGGGGTTAAGGTTAGAGCCTCGCTATCCTAAGTGAGAAAAATTTTCTTCCTCTACAAGAAAAAATTCTTTCGCTTACGAATAGTTTCATATCGATTAATCGACGAAAGGCACATATTATATATACTTCCTCTGCTTCAACATCGACTGTACATAAAATTGCATCAAAAAAAAAAAAAAAAAAAAAAAATGAAAAAAACCAATCATCGCCAATCGGAATGTGTTATATCGTGCCACAGAGGGCTTCATTCGTCTACATAGTTACGCAATGTAACGCTTTTATATCTATATATGCGTGAATACGTGTAGTACTTGACTGTAGTATAAATGCGTGAGTGTATATATACACGCGTGCTTGATCAAAGTGCAGTACTGTTCCGCATCACTGTCATGATCCCTACCGAAATAGATAGGTATACTACTTTGATACTAAATTTGCACATCGTTAGTTACATGCGATTTCATTCAAGAATTATTTGACAAAATCATTGTTTTATATGAGGTTTTATGACCTACAGTCTTATGGCTTGATAAAAGCTGTGTATAAAAATCCTGCGTTTTTCCTCTAAATACAAAAATACAAAAAAAAAAAAAAAAATTATTTGAACACTAATCACGACTATGGGTATTCTATAGTAAATCTGCTGATAATATACTCGTGCATTACAAAGCTTCTTTGGAAGCAAATAAACTGGACTAGACTCTAGTATATAGTTGATCTAGATAGCGGTGATAATCGGGTTCGCTTCTGGTCGATAAGCTGTAATTTTCTCCTACCCGTTGTTGTATCTATTGGTAGAGCTGAGGCTCGATATGCGAACACTAACCTAACCCAACAAGCGAAGGCTTAATCGTATTTGATTAGCTATTTCCCGTCAGTCTAGTAGCTAAGTTCAAGTTGAAAAATATGAAATAATTTACTGTAGGGATAACTGCAAGAGCTATACCATATATAAAAGCACATCGCATTGCTTATATATAAAAAGAAAAAAAAAATAAAAAAAAAAAAAATGAGAAAAAAAAAATCGTTTAATTGTAATTTTTCGACGATTAAGGGGACCTGTACAGCGACTTTTCGAGAAATTATCATCTAATCCGAAATCAATTTATTTCATAACCAAAGTTCATTTCACATCAAAATATTTTTCTTTTTCAAAATCACGTGTCGTAAGAATTTTAGAGCACCGTTGAACCGATTCAGGTCATTTTGGATTAATTTTCTTCAGAAAACAAATCCTCATCATGTGAATGTAGGAATTTTGAAAAATTTTCGTTTTGGCCAAGTTATTTAAGAAATGAGTGATAAAAATTTTTGCAAATTTGGTAAATTGATCATAACTTATGACGTAATTTTTTATTTTAAAATTCCTACATTCACATGATGAGGATTTGTTCTCTGAAGAAAATGAATCCAAGATTACCTGAATCGGTCCAACGGTGCTCTAAAATCCATACGACACATGATTTTGAAAAAGAAAAATATTTTGATGTGAAATGAACTTTGGTTATGAAATAAATTGATTTTGGACTATGCGATAATTTCTCGAAAAGTCGCTGTACCGGTCCCCTTAAGTTAGCGACTCTCTTGACTGTACAGAGAACGACGTAGTAGTATTACAATGAATTGAGTCAGCCACATGACTACAAGTGGTAAGTGATGTTTTATAAGTCAGGGCTGACCGTGGATTACGAAAGGTATTCCAACTTCGTATATATCTGCAGCGCAAACCCTGATTAACCAGTTTTAATAAATTGACGGGCAACGGTTCGGAACCTATCGTTTTATTTAATTACTATATACTGCATGTGCGGTTAGACTAAGATTGCAATCTGATTAATAGCGAGAGTAATAAAATTACCAGGTAGGTAGGTATGTATATACCTGCGTATAGCGTATAATATTGATTTTATGAAAAAATTACAAAAAAAAAAAAAATAGTGCCTATTATACTTACAGCCATGTAATTTTTTTTTTTTTTTTTTTTAAGTATATAATACTATAATAGCTAAGCATAGGTCTATAACCCGTGAAAGTTGTTACGAAAACATTTTACAGCATATTATGTTTTTTTTTTTTTTTTTTTTTTTTCTCACTGGAACCGGAAGAAGTATTATGGTATAGGTACTATAATAATATCATAGATGAAATAGCTATAGGGGAAATAAGAATTAAACGAAATTATAGCAGAATGCGAATATAACGAAAGAATACTAATATAATATATTTTCATGTGAAAATATGGCATCGCGGTTGTTCCGACTGTATAGGTACTTGCATATAATTTTCATTGCGTAACTTAGCCATTATTTTCATGATGTGTCTTCGAAGTGTTTTCAACGCGTTTCAAGCGTGTTTAAAAAGAAAAAGAAAAAGAAAAAAAAAAAAAAAAAATTTACCGAGAACCTGATAACTTATGTAACGTAATTTTCTACGTACTCGAACGACCTTCCTCTATGGAAAGGATATCTGAAATAGCAACGGCCCCGATATGGGTCAACGTGCATTGTGGGTAGTCGCGCGCGGCCCGTAGTATACTGCACCGTTGTTGCTGTCTCTATTCGAGGAACAAGTGCAGCCAACATTACGACAATAAAGTTTATATACCTAGATGATAGCAAGAAAAATGCATTAGAAGACGTTGAAAAATAATAAGAAATAAAACGCTTATCTTTCTGTTATTCAGATATACGCGACTATATATACACGACGCCACGGTTGAGGGTGTGAGAATTTAATATAATGTTATTGTGATGTAATTTCCAGATCAAGTACACAGAAAGAAAAGTTAATTTGATTCAAGATAATTTTCTTGGCTCAAGTTGACCTTTTTTTCTGTGTAGATTAAAATTAGGTAACCGTTTTTGATTAAAATCACAGGCAGTCAATTTTGATATATAGTAGTATAAAATTTGATTAGTTTCTTTGAGTTTTCATGTAGAAAAATAGTTATATAATCGCATGGCTGCAGCTTATAGTCAAGCTATAACGATCAGTCAACTAATTATTTTCCCCGTCCCTGAGCAACGAGTAATAGTCGACCCTCGACTACTTGCGAACTGCAGCTGCCAAGTTCCTCTATATAACAATGAGATTTCCTCTTTTCGTAAATCGTATTGTTACTCTGAACCTTGAGCACCGAGAAAATCCATGTTTTATAAAATTCTACTATGCGAAAAAATGTTGGTTCTACTCTACCTGTACACGAGCCTCAAACAATACAGCAATACAGTTCGAAAAATCAGTATATGTCTATGAAAGTCTTGAAATTTTGAAAATCGGAATAACTGTTTTACAATATCAACCCTAAAATGTTGGTACGATTTTGTTCTACCTGCTAAAGCTAAACCGGGGTGGATATCCACCCCCCAATCAGAAAAAGGTCTTGTTGACACAACCAAAATTTGGGTTATTATATGCACAATCAAATTTTTTGTTCAGTCAATCAAAAATTTTGTTGAAATAGCCAAAATTTTGGTTGTCCCAACAAAATTTGATTTTCCCAACAAAATTTTGGTTATCCGAACGAAATTTTTGGTTGACTGAACGAAAAATTTGATTGACTGAACAAAAAATGTGATTGTGCATATAATAACCAAATTTTGGTTGTGTCAACAAGACCTTTTTCTGAGTGCAAGTGTTTCTTGTTTGCACAATAATTGTTCCTATATCAGCAGTGAAGGGACTCTGTATCAAATTCGATATCATTGAAGTTTAGTCAATGAAGTGCCGATTTCAAGACCAAAAAATGACGAAAATCAGCAGACAACGCGTTTTAAGTAAAAATTGAACCAAATCTTTGATGCAATCATAAATTTTCACCATTATCCTTAATTCCCTAAAAAATTTGAAGACTTTAACTGCAATATTGACTCTAAAAATTCACTAATGCCTAACATATTCATTCTCACATTAAATCCCAACTATTCATCCCCTAATTCTGCCATCTAAACTCGTAACATCTTAAACGATGGGTCAGTCAAATATGAAGAAAAAAAAAAACATGGCAAGGAACATTGCGAAATTACGAACAATTGATAAAAATTCGCAAATGTGGCGCGTACATCGGTAAGCTCCGGTTCTGTGAGGAAGCACTTCAATGTGATGGTATAGTGGGTAGTATAGAAGGTAGTGGAGGGCAAGTTGGAGGATGCTGGTAGAAGGTGGGAGTTAACCAGGGGTTGGGAGAAAAAGGGTGGTGAGGAGTAAAAGGGGAGAAGTGAGCGACGTTGGCTACCCGGCCAGGTTGAACGGGGAGAGATCCGTTGGGGCAGGTCGCGCGGAAGCTCGAAGTGCAATGCCGACAACCGCGAACTACGTGGAGGTGGTGGATGCCTCGGAAACGCGAGGGACGAACGGAGGGGATTGCGAGCTTACGGAGCAGCGTTCCTCAACCTTTATCTTATGTTTCGGAACGATTTTATTTTCTCGTATATCTAATAATGCGATCGTCACGGAATATAACTTGAATTCCATGAAAATATAAATTAGGCTTGTATGTAAAAATATTGCAATTAAACCAAAATTGCAAAAAAAAAAAAAAAAAAAAAAAAATTCTACTATAACGGGAATAGCTTGCGAATTTAAAAGAACTACACGAATCCCTTTAAATCACATAATTCGCGTCACTAATGCCACAAGGTCGTAAACGCCAAAAAATTATTTTTTTTGCGGATATGCCCAAATGATGTTATATTACATGAAAAAGATTTTGCCACCAAAAACACGAAATTTTTTTTTTTTTTTTTTTTTTGCGCTTACGACCTTATGGCATTAGTAACGCGATTATACAAATTGAACTCATACTCAATATCTGTGATGCAAAAAACATTTTGATTATATTTCAAATATAGAGTTTTTTGGTTGAAATTTTTCTGGATCATTTGTGGAATACAATTTGAAGAGATTGACGTAGTATAGATTTCTTATCATTTCATGATTTTTTTATAGTAAAAATTATTTCAACATAGTATTGATAGAGTATAATCTCTATATTAGGCTCCCGCTAATTAAACATTATGATCATTATAACGAATGTTATTGAACTATGAGTAAAGTTGATAAAATATTTTACTAATTTCATCATGAAAATTGTGTTTCTAACGGGAAAACTGTTCGTAGAATACGTCATTGGCTTTTTTTTTTTTTTTTCATTCGCAAATGGTCTAAATATAATTTTATACGCATAAATAAGCAACGTATAGAACTTTTGCCGGTTAGTCGTCTCGCCCATTGACCGGTGAATCGTTAGGTCATAGGTCAGACAATATTTTCTTATAAAATATCGCGTGACCGCATGTTTTACTCATACTTCTTAATTTATCCTCTAAATTTCTTATTCCTTCTTTTATTTCAAACTGTAAATCCATAGATATAAATACATACATGCATATTAATATTGAATTGCAATTCGCGGGGTGGAGGCATAAGGGGTGTATGTATGTACATCGGGCGCGGAAGTTAGCGCGAACGTGGCATCGAGCGCCGCGACGCGATGTGACGACTGACCCAGTTTCGCCACGAAGGTAATGACCGATACTCTCCCTCCCTTCTAGCCCCTCTTGCCTTCGTTCTCCCTTCACTCTTTCGCTAGACTACCACCCCGCGAATCCTTTCTCTCTCTTTTTCTTTCTCTTTCTCTTTCTATCTCTATATCACCATCTCTGTCTCACTTTGCAGACGTATTCTTAACAGCACAAACTTCAGCTATAGCGAACGAAATTCAATTCATATTTATTTATGGCAAACTGTGACCGATAGATCGAATAAAACTAAATTCAACCTAAGTTACACCTATATGGGGATTCAGACAATTTTCACATATGTTTAGAATTCTAATTTGCTTTCATCCATAAATTGCATTATAGATGTTGGAACAATTCGGAGAATTTCGGTACATTATAATTGATCGTAGATTTATATCTCATGGGATTTTGATCTCGAGTCAAACAGCTCGTATAATAGTCAAAATCTATATCTAACGTCTCGCGTACTTGGTCTGTAAATTTATCATGAGACTGGCCCTACAAATCTTCACAGTGCCATAAATTTTCATCAATTATACACAGAATGTAGAGATAAAGGACGAGGGTGATCTTCGCGAAATATAGTCTACAATCATTCACGCGCGAATGCTTAATATGAATAATAAAGAATCTGATATTACGAGTGTTTACTGAAATCCGCAGAATGACTAAAATCACGTTTATTCAAAGTCATTTTTCCCACCTTTTTAGTCGACTTGATAAATTCTATACATCTACTAATTTATCGATCGCCAGACGCTGCAGCAGCGACACAAGGACAGAATAAAAATGTGTTAAATTAGTGCGACATCGACATACGCTAGAATTACTAGTTATTATCATTGCCTTGTTTGCGCTGCACTTATATAATAAAAACGGAAATTCAGGTCAAGAGGTATACATATCTATTATCCTTGAATTTCTAGCCGTTAAAGTTATGCGCGATTCAAAGTATTCACATCGACCATTATCCGCTCTAAAATTTAGACAGAAATTTATAACATAACTGCAATTGATTTTTCATTTGAGATGATGTTCTATTTTATTTTATTTGCGAGAAATTTAATCTTCCGGGTGAAAAAATTGTTGGAATTTAATAACAGCAATCTTGTCAGCGACAATTGCCTAGTTTAACGGTCAGAGGAGATGCAGTAAAAACGTGGCATTTTCTGCACTAGATCTTGAACGGTTTCAATGACACGTACGAGACCTGATCTCTAGACTTCAGTGTTGCGAAAAACGAAGTTCGCTACGAGCACCCGCGCCGTCTATGGATGATAACGATGTAGGACAGCAAAATGCTGATATCGAGGGACTAAGCGAAAAAATTAACCGAGCGTGATGTATACAACAAGAAACTAGTACACCTAAAACACGTCTCTAAGCAGGCGAAAATATTCAAAGACTTGATATGATCGACTTGAAAAAGAACTTGAAAATTATTTCAAAGATTAAATTCATTTGATTACTGGTGTCGTTTATGATCGATACCCAAAATTTTTATCGTTAGTGATGTCGTATGCGGAAAGCCGGAGATTTTTGGTATTTCCTTTGATGATGAGGACCCGGTTGACATCCACCGCAAGGCTTTCGGTTACGTGGACAGAGTCCGCGAACGTGCGTATGACAAACATAAAAGAAGCATAAAACGGGCATATATAGCCGACACCAGTGCAGTTTGCGTGCGCACACTGGCGGCTCACCTCGCATGGCCTAAATAAACAACCCGGAATACATTGACCCGCGCCAGCTAGCTTCTAGAATTTACACCAGACACTCGACGAACAGTGTCCTGGCTGCCCGGGCTGGGCTACGCCGGTCACACGAGACCCAAGACCCAAAAACCTCAGACCCTGAAGCTTCTGGAGATACGAACTCGCCGACTGGCACGGTCAAACCCCAAGCCAAGCTGACCTTTCGGATTCTTCAACGCAATCGTTACGATTTCAGGAACGAGATTTCCAATCACAATTCCACGGATTACCGATTCGCAATCTAATAATGCGGCCATTGCTAATTCACGATTGCAGAACTAGAAGGGATACGCACCGTATGCGACAGGTTGATCAACGTATGCTAAACGGACGGACATTTGAAGGACCAGCTCATCTCGGAAGAGCTTCTCTTAGTTTCGTCACACTGGGAAAGTGAGAGTACATCAAGGACTCATTGTGAGGATCGGTAGCTCACGAATTTTTTTCACTTCGAAATAGTATCGAACTGCTCTGATGAAACTGGATTATCGGAGGACTTTTTTTTCGGAGATACTGGTTCTGCAAAAGAACCCCTTTCGAGCTCTAAACCCCCTCAAATGCCAAACATAGGAATAATATGATGGGGTTGTTCCGTGGTTTAAACGGTGATGAAAAACTAATCCCCTTTGACGAAACCAGTCTCAAGACCCTCAAGTAAGAGTCTGGGAAATTGTGATTGAAAATGGTATATCTTGTGCCGCAGGTTTCTACTTGAGGGTCTTTACTAATTAGTTGAAATGAATAAATTGGAATTCGTAAAAGGATAATTGCACATTTCTTGTCGGGTACACATAGCTGTGCACAGATGCAAGTGGTAATTTTGAAAATATTTACAATGGCAATCGAAATTGAAATATGATTTCCGGATGTCAAATATACTTTGCGTCCTTTTCCTCACAGAATTGTTTTTAAACAATTGTAAGCGACAACTTACAGCCATGACAAATGAAGAAGACCCTGGTAATATCAAGTTGACCCCGATCTGGTGAATTTGTAACTTGTAACATCAAAGCATGAGTTTCATTGCTGGCTCGAAGTTGGGTCACGCTTCAGACATAATTGCGACAAATTTCGTAATTTCGTTTATAAGTTTATAAATATACAAGATCTCTTCGCGGTTTGTAGTATCAACTTAACTTTACGCCTGGTAGGTATACGATCCACCTTGACTCAAATTAGTTAGTTGCGACGACATAAAATAACTAATACATGCATATAGTGCTCGCCGGATGTTGGACGTCAGATATTTCTCACTCGTCTCTAAATTCAAACTCGATTCACACACGCGTAATCCCCTCTTCAGGGGTGCAGCGGGATGTGCAAGAGAGGAAGCATACGTAAGACTAGATTCCACTCAATATGATAAAATCTGAATTGCGTTGAGCTCGGGTTATTCATTTGACCGGCTTACTCTGATGAATAACAGGAAACTCTATTGTAGATTTGAAACGGTATATGATTGTCACCGATTCATTATCAGCCTTCATTATAAGTTTGTGCCATCTACGAAGTTCTCGAATAATTATCAAACTCTGATGCTCCTAATTTCAAGCTTCATCATTCTCTCAAGTCTCGAAATGTTCGAAATTCGAAGGGCAAATAATTTTAAGGCTAGAAGATTTTCAGGTTGAGGTCTACACCAGTATAGCAGCTGCTGCTCACCCTCTGGCCCAGGCATTGGCTCGTGGACCAAGAAGCCTTGCTTCGATCGGTGACATTCACGTCAGCGCGGTTGCTTCGATGACGGTGCCAGGTTCTATCTTCTATTCCAAGTGGTTTAGCTATAGGCATAAAGGCTGCAGCCACCCCGATCCTCAATTAATTTCAGGGAAATCACAATGCCGTTAAAAATGGCAGATGAAATTCGTATGCAAAGGATTTTACGAATACGGTACCGATGATGGCGATTTCAATATCTCCATAAATTGAAAAACACAGCTGTCGAATGTTTCCCTGCTATCAGGTTCTGAATACCAGACATGTAAGTCGTGCTTATCAACCTAGATATATTGAACGAAAATATTAGTAAAGTGTTTTACCGTTCACAAAACATCACAGAAATGCAAAGAGCCCAGAATAATCTAACAGGAATGTTAGAAATGACAAAAAGTGAATTCTCACATAGAGGACGTGAAGAATTTGCAGTGAATGTCTGCATGAAACTAGATGAAACCCAAATCGTGTGATAAAATGATTGTAAAATAGAAATTTTGTTTTATAGTATATAGTGTTTACAGTTAATAAAACCTGAACTGACCCCTAGACGGGTTGACCGCATACGAAACGTTCGATTCTCTGGTTGGCAAATTGAATGCATCTGACATTTAACAACTGTCTATCGAATGACATTTTCGGTTCGGTTAGTTTTCAGCTCCACCTCTCGAACTCACAACTTTGAATTTCAGGTCACAAATGACGTTTGCAAATTAACTACGACTCATGGTTATTGGCAAATGATGCAGATAAAAGCCCCACTATATAAGTTGTCCCTAGAGTTATCCCAAGGCCTCCAACTGCCCACTGCTCAACGATATACATATGCCGCCTACCAGATTGGCATTAACATTCACGGGTCTACCACCGCCCGTTAAGTTTTTCGTAACCTGACTTTGTATCATGAACTTTTCAAACTCTTGCATCACCGTTCGCATCCATATCTGTTTTCACTGCGCCTACACGGGAATTAGCCCAGAGGCGACTCTCTCTTGTGCTACGATCAAATTCAACACAAACATGACACGAGTAATACGTCTGCACATATATATATGTGTATATTCAAATTCACGTATTTCTCTTCCATATAAAATCCAAAGATTATTCAAGTGTCGCAAAATTTCATAACATATTGAATTTTGCACATATACATGGATGATCCCTGCCATCACAACGCAAGTATATGAAGCTCGCTATAACTTTCTCCGAATTGTAGAGCAGTAAAAACTAGATAGCAATGAAAATTTCACGGTGAGATGAGGAGATAATATAAGTTATTGAAACGCTTCCTGATGTATTTGCGATTGGTGTTTGGTAACTAAAGAACTTGCTTATGGTAGTGCAGCAGCAGGTATAAGTAGTTCTTGCGTGAAACTATCAGGTTGGTTAGCAATGGTGTATTAGTTATGCAACCGGTGAAACTATCTTACTGGTTACATTTGCTTGCGAGAGTGTAAGTTTATTGCCAAAGTTTTTGGATACAACGACCGCAGGTAACCCTGCAGCACCAGTCGACTGATGGCGTTCTCGCTCTCTCACACGGCCAACAAACTAAAGAGATGAGAGAGGAGAGACGAGAGAGGAGACAGGAGAGAGAAGAGACGAGAGACGAAGAGAGATCATCCAGCCTTACCTTACCTTACCTTACCTTACCTTACCTTACCCTACCCTACCTCCCGTAATGCCTACTGTGAAAGTAGACGTATATAGGAGAGCAGCTATCAGACACAATCTGGTGGGAGAATAGGTGTGCTAAGTTTGGGCTAGGTACGTTCAAGTAAGCTTGGTCTCGCACGTACTTGACTATATATCTAGGTATAACTTGGGTAAGGTTAGGTTGGGTTGGGTTGGGTTGGGTAAGTCGGGAAAGTATCCAATGGCGGGACGGCGATAATCGCGTCTAGTATAGGTACAGTAGCTGGAATACTTCATAACGAGGAAGGGAATTCATTATACACGTGTATAGGTATTCAATAATCACACGCAACAAACAGTGCTGTCGAATTTACTCTATAAGCAGTGAATATATATGGACAGCACTTTTTCGCGCAGTAGAAATTATCACAATTCTAGTATTAGGTACATTGGTGCAAGTGGCATTCAATGTCTATACGAGTGAATGTTACCACAATAAAATTGTGATAATTTCTACTGCAAAAAAGTGCTGTCCATATATTTACTGCTCACAGAGTAAATTCGACAGCACTGTTTTTTGCGTGCACTAATTATCATCAGGTTTATAGGGACGAAAAAAATTTCAGCTGACTTTATTCGACTTTATATGATACTTTCGGGAATTTTTTTTTTTTTTTTTTTTTAGTCTGCTTATCATCGCGAGAGTAAAAATTTAGGAGAGTTATAGGAGAGAGAGAGAGAGAGAGAGGGAAAGAGGGAAAGAAGTAGGCACTTTGTTTGATTAGAAAGTGGCCGATGCGAAACTTCTGTGAGGGTTTTTCCGTGTTGTGTTAATTTTTTAATTATACTTATCATCATGCCGTAACCTTTGGTGAGAAAAATTTATAAGTGTGTATCTGTATATATTATATTATACCCCGGTTTTGTTTGATCTCGGAATACCTAGCTACCTTGTATACGTTGTTCGTTTTCTTAAGCCGCGCGTTCACCTTCTTCGAGGTAACGGCCGCGGATCGTATTCAGGAAGTATACCAACAACAACTATCTGGCATACCTATATACTCGAGGAGTGAAAGTTGCGGCCAGAGGCAACGGTTTCTCGCGTAACTATCAACTGCTTCAATTTTCGTCGAAAAGACGAGATCTAACCGCGTTCTATACGCTACTAGAATTAACTCGAGTTTCGCAACCGCTACGGCTGCGGCCGCTCCGCCGCCACCACCAGTGATGCAGTTACGTCACTAACAGAAAATACAAAACTGCCGTAGATAAATTGTTCCTCTCCTTATAATGTACATAGACTAATAGCTAGATCTACGTAGCTTACATACATACGGTAATTAATATTGCTCTACGGTCAGAGCGTCCAAAAACGAATACAAAATATTGCTTTCCACGAGTTTCGACGAGTTTTATTCTTCTACACAGAAAGAAAGGTTGACTTGATTCAAGATAATTTTGCGGTCCAAAAATGAAGACCGAAATTTTCTCGGATCACATCAAAATTTCGGTCTTCATTTTTGGACCGCAAAATTATCTTGAATCAAGAATAATTTTCTTGGCTCAAGTTGACCTTTTATTCTGCAGTGTATATAATTTAAACTTTATGATGTTTCTCGAAAAACTAAATGCTTCTTTATTAGCATCACTATAATTATTATCAAAGCAGCGTCTTTTCCGTTTAACCCTGCGTCGGCAACCTATGACGATATCGTCATACTGACTTTTGGTGAAATGGTCGAATCTACGGATTTCGCGTTTTTTCTAAATTTCTATTTGTTAATTGCTTGAACATTTTGGAATGAGAACCGCTGGAATATCGAGATGAGACCTGAACCTAATTCCCTGAATTTTTTGGAAATTTTCGGACACTCCTAAATGGGTTGCAAATAGCCGATGACGATATCGTCATAGGTTGCCGGCGGAGGGTTGATAAGATTATCGACAAATTTTTAAGCAGCACAATAAAAAGAATCTGAAAATTAGAAAAAAAACAACCCGTTACTTCGAATGCTTTAAACTATTTCGACAAACCGTTGATTATATGGCGTTCACCAACTGCAGAGAGTTGAGGGAACAAATAATTCTGCGCAAAAGAGAGAGCCGCGGCCTACGATCGTCGTCGTGGGTTGTTAGGCAGGTAAACTGGTGAGTTCAGGGATAAATTCAGAAAGCCTTCTTCTTGTCGTTTTATTTCAACCTCTATTCTGCATGGGAAGAGGA
This sequence comes from Tenthredo mesomela, assembly GCA_943736025.1. Taxonomy (NCBI): domain Eukaryota; kingdom Metazoa; phylum Arthropoda; class Insecta; order Hymenoptera; family Tenthredinidae; genus Tenthredo; species Tenthredo mesomela. The sequence continues at coordinate 30,719,277 of OX031015.1, read as the reverse complement.
CACCCGTATGTTTGTGAATTGTGCGAATTAACACTAATCTATATAGAAGTAACGGTGGTGATCAGCTATTGACGCAGATCTGATCATCTGCGGTATAGGTTTTCAGAAATGTCGAATAGTTCTTATCTGAAATGTAAAAATTTCAAAAAAAATAAGCCTAGGTACCCTTTTATTTTTCACGCACTGATATATGTGTTCTTCGCCTTTCAAGTCCGCGCATTCGTCGACCCATTGTCAAGTTTACCATCAGCCATGTCGAACCGAGGCCATGATTACGTCACGTAGTTTTCAAGCTTTCTAATATTCACACTAGCCTGCACGTATTTAAACTTTTACCAAACGATTATATTCCCCGTCTTACTTTTGCTTGTATTTAAATTGTCCTTTTTTCTTCTTCTCTTATTATGCTTATTTTAAAGTAAAGCTTCTCCTTCTTTTATCTATAAAACGCGGAAAGAAAAAGAGATTTTTTTTTTTTTTTTTTTTTTTTATGATCCCTTAATGTTAACATCGATAAAATTTTGTTCAAACATATATCAAGTCCGCGGTTACGTTTATATGTTCCCTAAAAACAAATCGTGGCACGGCAATAGGAACAAAAAATAATAATATATATACATTTTCCATCTTCTATTTTAAGTTCCACACCCGCGGTGCACGTTGCTACGTCTGTCCCAAGGGAAATAGTAGCAGTGCCTAGAGTTTTGCCTGGACTGATCTAGCCGAGCCTAGTGCGGGCGAAGAGATTTTGTCGTACACACATACGACATGGACCTGTGATCCGGGGTTATAGATAGCAGCGACTGGCCTAGAAACCACACTCGATGTTTTTGACCCTTCGGCCTGCCTGCTTGCCTACTTGCTTGTTTGGCTCGCCTAGCTAGCTGCTCAGTTCTGATCCGACGAATGTTGCAACATAGCGCATGATTGTCAGGGTTATTAAAAGATTGCGCTTGGCCATGGCATATAGAAAGGATATATAACAAATTTTAAATCTAATGTATAGAATGAATATCGCGAGATTTTTTTTTTTTTTCATTTCTGTTCATAATAATTTTTAACATTATAGAATTAATTAATGAAATGCTGCATTAAGTGCAAGGCATAGATAATTATATATAATATTAAAGCGCAGCCACGGGTCAAGCAAGTGAAAGTTTCTCCCGCAGAAACTATATATTCTGTCACAGGCTTGCGTTAGTGTGACGTTTTCTACACGTGTATATAACGAATATATATATATATATATATATATATATATAATGCGTGTAATTATATACCCTAGATAGTATAGTTTCCTGCAATTATACGTTCAGTACTTAGATTTCGCTCTAGGCACTATCTTTGTTGAAAAAGAAAATAAAAATGAAATTAAAAAAAAAAAAAAAAATTAAAAAATTATATGAGAATTGCAAAGAAACGTAGGTACAGTACTTATACTTATACTTACACGTGTACACTCAGAAAAAGGTCTTGTTGACACAACCAAAATTTGGTTATTATGTACACAATCACATTTTTTGTTCATTAAATCAAATTTTTTGTTCAGTCAACCAAAAATTTCGTTGGAATAGCCAAAATTTTGGCTGTCCCAACAAAATTTGGTTGTCCCAACAAAATTTTGGTTATTTCAACGAAATTTTTGGTTGACTGAACAAAAAATGTGATTGTGCATATAATAACCGAAATTTTGGTTGTGTCAACAAGACCTTTTTCTGAGTGTACCTACAATATCTTGAAGGCTGTCTGTTTTCCAAAGAACAATTCAACCTCATCGTAATAGAGTCGACAATTTTTTGACAATGCAAAAAACTAACTTTAGTAATTAATAATTTTTGCATTAGGAAATTTTAAAATCGACAAACTCCTCTCCTCGTTCTTGAATTTTACTCTTATCTCTTATATGAATGACCGTAGATTTACACTCAGTAAAAGGTCTTGTTGACACAACCAAAATTTGGCTTATTATATGCACAATCACATTTTTTGTTCAGTCAACCAAAAATTTTGTTGGAATAGCCAAAATTTTGGTTGTCCTAACAAAATTTGGTTTTCCCAACAAAATTTTGGTTATCTGAACGAAATTTTTGGTTGACTGAACAAAAAATTTGATTGACTGAACAAAAAAATGTGATTGTGCATATAATAACCAAATTTTGGTTGTGTCAACAAGACCTTTTTCTGAGTGTATAATAAATTTAACTAAGAGAAAAAAAAATATAGCGTTGAAATTTGGGTAACGGTAGATTCTGACACACGTCTATATTTGGTTGAGAACAGAACCCAATATATAACGAGGGTGCAGCGTAGTATTAATGCTATGAATTAAGTTAACGGTAAATAAAAAATGACAATAAATATAATAAAACAATAGCAATAAACGTGTTACTAGCTGTGTCACTTTCCCTGCGGACAATGCGTGCACCGGTACGCGGCCGTGCGTGAGTCTTGAATGCGTGATACGCATACCGGGTCATTACTGCTACTTATTACCTGTTATATGCCCTCCTGCGTAGAACACACCCAAGAATATCTGGCTTTTATTTTCTTGACAATAGCTATATGAACAATCCATATAGGAATGTCTATAACATCTAGGTACTATATGGGATACGCGGCATCGCAGGGGTTCGCGTTTCTCGCGGATATGATAACTGTTTAAATTCCATTAACAGTTCAGTATTTCGAACTAATAATTAATATAATCTGTGTCAAGGATTACTGACTCACGATCCTGCAGTATACGTTGATTTATATCAAAACCTGTTCAGATCATTTTTATACATACACAACTTTAAACAATTTTCCTCTAAACTTCAAGTATAACTCGATAGTTTCAATGCACTGGTCAATTGGACTTTGATTTTTGCGAGTATTTTTGCAGTTGAATATCTTCGTACGCACACAGAAAAAAAAGGTTAACTTGAGCCAAGAAAATTATTCTTGATTCAAGATAATTTTGGGATCCAAAAATGAAGACCGAAAAATTATCTCACTGAGAAAAAGGTCTTGTTGAAACAACCAAAATTTGGTTATTATACGGTCAAAGAAATTTTTTTGTTGGGCCAACCAAAATTTTGTTGTGCCAACAAGAAATTTAGTAGCATCAACAAAAAATTTTGGTTGGCCCAACAAAATTTTGGTTGACTGAACAAAAAAATTTCTTTGACCGTATAATAACTAAATTTTGGTTGTGTCAACAAGACCTTTTTCTGAGTGCTTGAATCAAGTCAACTTTTCTTTCTGTGCATAGGTAACTAAAATAAAAGGAAATTACAACGATATGTAGCATTTTGTCACATTATACTGGTGGAATTCTATCTATCGTAATTATCTCTACCCTCGGTAATGTCTAGTTGTATAATGTCACGCTATGGTGGTTTGCCTACCGACAAACACCCTGAAAATTATCTAAGTTTTATTCTCAAGATATATACCTACTATTTGAAATGAAATTTATTGCTGGGCGGTGACCAGTTATACTTTTCTACTACAAAATAGAAGTGGTAAGAAGAACTGACCTATATCTGGACCTAAGAATAATAGACTAGGTACCTATAAAACGAGAATGACATCAGACATGCACTTCAACTAGCCGGCGGACTCTTTGATGTTAGAATATTCGCTCGCTTGTCTATCTAGTACTTTCTTGCTCTGGTAGCAATGCAGCGTTTCTTGAAGAAGAAGAAGAGGAAGAAGAAAAAGAAAAAGAAGAAGAAGAAAAAAGAATCCCTAATGATGGTGGTAATCTAGCTTACGTAAGATCAGGCCTCTCTAGCTAAGGCAAAAATATTCAAGTGCTATTCTATTCCTTTTTCCTTTTTTTTTTCTATTTCTTCTTCTTTCATACAATTTCATGCTGCATATGTGTAGGAAGATCGAAATATGCTCTGGTCTAAGATTTTTCATTCGAAATTAGATAATCGCCTGGTTATTAAATAAATTCAATCTTGCTTTGAGGAAAGGTAACTACAAATTCTTGTTTGTGCAGCAGTTTCCATGTATTGATTTGGCCAAGGTAATTCTACTAATGCAAGTAAAACTGATTAACACTCGGGCACAACGCTTATTCACACTGTTATAGAATTGAGCGATAAACTAGTACACGGGCCTTTTTGCCATATCTATCTGTATATCTATGTATTCCATGTTTGTCAGTACCCTCACCAACATAATATATATATATATATATATATATATATATATAAAATTTACCATTGGTACGCGAAACGTGCTGGTCGCGACTTTCTCTTCAATCAGTGACGCTCAAATTAACTTCCTGTATCTAAACTTGGTTTAGATTCGCTTACAAAAAAAAAAAGGTGTACAAAATTTCATACCTGTAATATAGTAAAATGAGAAATAAAGTGATTGTATCAACTTCGAAGCCCCTTTTTAATGATGAAAGCAAAAAAAAAAAAATTTTAGCGTTTAGGAATCGACGTTTAATAAAACAATAAAAATTCGAAATTATAATGTCGATCCGTTTCATTTCCTCATGTCACGCGATATCGATGTGAAATTCGACTCCGCATAAGCACTCAGTGTATGCTGTCACTTCCGGCCACTGTGTTACTCTCCGAACATCCGGAGAGCCGAACAGACCACCCTGCAAGAGTTTCGACGGTCATTTCCCTCGGGCAATGGTGTCTACGTCAAAAAAAAAAAAAAAAAAAATTGAGCTTTAAACGCAAGTGTAATACATCTCGTAGTTATATTAACAGCTTGACGTTTTTCCTTTATCGAATTATGTATCCACTAACGGTTGAGCGTCGTTCTCTCAGCGGGGAAAGCGTCAGCTTCAACTTCAGCTTCAGCTTCAGCTTCAGCTTCAGCTTCAACGTCAGTTAAATCGGGGTGAATGTACCCGCGGCACCGACACCGTCAGCGTCAGGCTTCTACTAACGATGATGTTTCACCCGTTACGTAAATGGCGTACCGACTGCATCAACTCTATAATAGTCTATCTAGAGAATACTCGTCGCTGATCTAGCAATGGAGTATTTTATCATTGCCCCTACCGTCGACGAGCCATATAGTGCCATATATTAGTCTATTTTTATTAACCAGAATCGCTTTGTTTCAATTTCGTCATTTGATAGTCGCTTGAATCCAGATTAACTAGACCAACAGACACTCTGTACCACAATTATGATCGTACTTTACACATTCCATAGTCAAATTGGGGGGATATATATTATGTATAGATCTTTAGAACCCTTAATTTCGACGCCGGGACTTGGGCCTGTTCAAAGTACATTATTTTAATTCGAAGCCGTTATCCATTATAGTTTAAGGGGACCAGTACAGCGACTTTTCGAAAAATGATCATAGGTAGTCCGAAATCAATTTATTTCACAAGCAAAGTTCATTTCACATCAAAACATTTTTCTTTTTCAAAATCATGTGTCGTAAAGATTTCAGAGCACCGTTGGACCGATTCAGGTCATCTTGCATTCATTTTCTTCAGAAAACAAATCCTCATCATGTGAATGTAGGAATTTTAAAATAAAAAATTATGTCACAAGTTATGATCAATTTACCAAATTTGCAAAAATTATTATCACTCATTTCTTAAATAACTTGGCAAAAACGAAATTTTTTCAAAATTACTACGTTCACATGATGGGGATTTGTTTTCTGAAGAAAATGAATCCAAGATGACCTGAATCGGTCCAACGATGCTCTGAAATCCCTACGACACATGATTTTAAAAAAGAAAAATATTTTCATGTGAAATGAACTTTGGTTATGAAATAAATTGATTTCGGACTATGATAATTTCTCGAAAAGTCGCTATACTGGTCCCCTTAAGTCGTATGTAACTGGAAAAGGGGCCGGGAGTGGTATGTTCTTAAATTACTGGATAATATCAGGTTATATACACAGAAAAAAAGGTTAACTTGAGCCAAGAAAATTATTCTTGATTCAAGATAATTTTGGGGTCCAAAAATGAAGACCGAAATTTTTGATTTGATCCGAGAAAATTTCGGTCTTCATTTTTGGACCGCAAAATTATCTTGAATCAAGTCAACCTTTCTTTCTGTGTACGAGAATCATGTTTGAAACGAAGCATCAGTTTATTTCCATTCCTCTTCACTCTCCCTTTTATAATTTTCATATTACTTTACTTCATCGTCGTTTATTTTTTTTTTTTAGACTTAAACACACGGAGTGATAATACACAATATTTAAAAGACTCTAGCCTCTCTACTAGAGCTGTGATTGGTCGAGCGAGAAACGAGCGCCATCTATCGAACGGAGATGAGTCCGCGCGCATGCGTGTCGCGCATGGTAACCTCCTTAAAACTGTTCTACGCTAATCTTTTAGCGGGAAAATCTATTATTTCCTTCGAATTAGCATATTTATATGTGACATATATTTCTGGTTTTCATTTAGTATCTATACAAAGCTGTGGCTTTCCTCTGTAAACGTATTAGTATATTTTGTCCAAGGAAATGCGTGGGAGTAAGTTTACGATGGTGTTTGCATGCGTGAGGCGTACATGCGCAGGTATATAATAGTATATCCTTGCGTAAAGGTGCGTGGAACCGGTAAACGCGTATGTGCGTGCGCCGAGGGGTTCGAGTATGAGATTGGAGAGGGGTTTATGAACCGTACGCATCCAAGGGGCAACCGGTGGAATGAGGGACGGGGGCGCCCTTGCCCTTGGCATTGCCGCTCGATACCAACCAACACTCTGCAGGGTTGTCCAAACTGGAGCTGGTGTACCCAATTACCTCACTCGTGGTCTACCAACATAGTAGGTAGTACTGCGTGGCATGCCTCGGAAATCCTTAAACTTTAGTCACTTTTTCTATAGTATACCTTTTATGTTAATTCAAATATTCCCGCGCTTTATATATTCATATGACCTTTATTTAGCCGCAAGTACACGTGAGAATAATTTTTATTTATTTATTTATTTATTTATTTATTTATTTATATTTATTTACTTATTTATTTAAAATACATATACTATATCGTCATAATAGAAATCGACTCGTGGTTACCGCCTGTTATGAGCTGCGGACGTTCGGATGGAAACGAACTCGATCCAATGACCCACACGACTGCCTTTTACGTAATTGAACTTACTTTCAAAACCCAAGACTTGATCGGAATAATAATAAAAAAAAGAAAAAACTAGAACAGTACAACGAGAAAGAGTATATTTCTAGATAGAATATATGGTATATATATTAGGGTGCCTTAGTTACCATGAAAATATTATTCAGGATGACGAAAAACAAAATTCTCTCAAAGTTTGAGCTCTTAATATTAATATTAAGAGGTGGCTCGTCGTGATTTTTGATTTCCCATTTAAATAACACGGGAAAAGTTTTTTTTTTTTTTTTTATTTGGAATTTTATTCTAATCTAACGAATCATCGTGTTGTAAAAATCAATACATATTCTTGTAGGAAATTAAACGATCTCCAAAAAAAGTCTGATATGATTTTTCGCTAAGTCCACTCGTTTGAAAGTTATTCAAGGTTAAAGTTCAACCTCAAACAGTATATATGACGACTTTTTTTTCGACTTAGCGAAAAATCGTATCAGACCTTTCTTGGAGATCGTTCAATTTCCTACAAGAATATGTATTGATTTTTACAACACGATGATTCGTTAGAACGGAATAAAATTCCAAATAAAAAAAAAAAAAAAAAAAAACATTTCCCGTGTTATTTAAATGGGAAATCAAAAATCACGATGAGCCACCTCTTAAGAGCTTAAACTTTCAGAAAATTTTTTTTTCGTCATCCTAAATAATATTTTCATGGTAACTATAAGGAAAAAAAAAATTAGTCTTTTTTTTTGGCCCACCCTAATATATATGTATATTAGGGTGATCCTTAGAAGATGTAAAAAAAAAAAATTCATGTTGGATCCCCCCAAATCAGCTCCAAATAATTAAAAAAAAAAAATCCCTAATTTTTTCAGATTTTTATTTTATTCCCCTAGTCCCGCTGTTTTCATTCAAAGTTCAAAATACAATCGACTATACTTGAAGTTAAAATTTTCGCCGAAATATTTCTTTTTTTGAAAAAAAAAAAATTAAAAAAAAATAAATAAATAATCATAATAATAATAAAGCACACGATTCCCCTGGGATACCCCATTTATAATTCTTTTTTTTTTTTTCAATTTTTTTTTTAATTTTTTTTTTTTTTTTTTTTTAAGAGATATTCCGGCGAAAAATTTAACTTCAAGTATCGCGGATTGTATTTTGAACTTTGAATGAAAACAGCGGGACTAGGGGAATAAAATAAAAATCTGGAAAAATTGGGGAATTTTTTTTTAATTATTTGGAGCTGATTTGGGGGGATCCAACATGAATTTTTTTTTTGACCCAATCTAAGGACCACCCTAATGTATATAAATGTAAATGAAAGAAAGATCTAGTCGATAGCGAATTAGTTTTATCAAATTCGAATGATTAATTATTTAAGCACAGAAAGTATGTACTATATCGTTGAATTTAATTATAATAATTTCTCTACGCACACAGATATGTGTGTTTCTGATGGTATCAGAAATATTTCACGGTTCTACAATACATATATGTGGTGTTCCACGTGAACCGGATCGGTTTTTGGCCAGAGGTCATCAAATTTGACGCCAATGCAGATTCAGATTCCTTGTTACTACATGAGATGTCCCCAACAGTTACAGAGCATGAAAATAATTGGTTCAATTTATATCGCTGTCATAATTATACCGAAATTTTAATTACCACATTTTCAACTCCACTTATCTCAGCCATGCATGAACAAAATCATAACTTTCCATAGTGCGTTCTACGCGCACAAATGAGCTCCTTCGAAATATTTAGCACTTCAATTATTTTTAGAATTTTTAACCATGTAAAACTTTGAAAATATGCGACTTCTTTGTTCTTCTACTTGAAGGGTCACACCAATTGCCCTGAAATTTTCACCGAAATTACTTCGAGGTGGCACTAAGAAGTGATCAAAATTTCAGCCTCCCGTTTTTCTTCTTTTTTTTTTTTCTAAAAACCGGCAAAGCATGTGAAACTTGAAAAATATGTGTTTTCATTTTTTTTCTACTTGAAGGGTCACACGGATTGCCTTGAAATTTTCACCGAAATTAGTTTGAAGTGCCACAAAGAAGTGATAAAATTTTCAGCCTTCCGTTTTTTACTTTTTTTTTTTTTGCCAAAAACCGATCCGGTTCACGTGGAATACCCCATATATATAGCTATTGATTATTTATTTGACTGCCCGTGACCGCATATTCAATTTATTTGATCAAGATATGGTATCCTTGCCTGATTTTCTGTTTAATGTAGTGATAATGTATGAAAATATGAATCCAAAGAGTTAAGATTATAAAATCGCGAATTCATTCCTTGAGGCCCATCCCTAGTCGCTCACCTCCTTTTGGTCGAAATGTGTCACATTTCGATTATTATCCGAGCCCAAGCGTAAAAAACGCAAAAAAGGCCAACTTAGCGCAAATTCTATTTCAATTCCGAACACATACGTCCAAAAAAATGTTCGTTTCGTGCTAAAATAGAATCTACAGATGGTTTTTACATTGTTACAAAATTATTCGAACTCGATTTCCTCGGCGAACAATGTAAAAACCATCTGTAGACTATATTTTCGCACGAAACGAACATTTTTTTGGACGTATGTGTTCGGAATTGAAATAGAATTTACGCTAAGTTGGCCTTTTTTGCGTTCTTTACGCCTGGGCTCGGATAATAATCGAAATGTGACACATTTCGACCAAAAGGAGGTGGGCGACTAAGGATCAAATAAGGTTTCATACAAATTCCGATTGGCAACGGTTTATACACCGTTGAAAATCGTTGGTGAAATTTCTAGCCAATTAATTCTAAACGGTGAAATCAATCAGAAATTTCATAACGATGTTAGCATTTTTTTTTTTTTTTTTTTTTTTTTTACTTTTATTTTTCTATTTTGCTTCGTACAGTCTAAAAACCTACGCGCTATTCTTATTCAATGTTTCTCCACGCGATTACATCCTCGTAATACTTATACCTAGGTATACCGATAGCTCATAAGAGCTGCGTGGATGGAAAATGTAACATGGAGTAAAATGGCAACGGAGTTTCCCTCGGCGCAGCTTGTCCTGATATTATATTATAGTACGCATAGGAGTATATATACAGTAGTATAGTATTCCTTTTCGAGTCGCAGTATGTATCCTATACCTATAGTAAGCACTAAGCATCCTGACTACGCATGCTCCTGTCCTTGCCCTTGATCGATACTCATCCCCTCGAAGTCGAGGAGCTTTTTTCTTCCCATTTTTTGTACATTTTTTTTTTTTTTTTATTTTTTCTATTTTTACTTTTATTTTTTTTTATTTTGTTTTTTTGTTTTTTTGTTTTTGTTTTTGTTTTTGTCACCACCACTACCACCATCCACCACAGCTACCCTCCATCCTCCACCCCCACCATCACGAATCTCTTATGCTTTGTGTCCACGTGGCTGACACGTGTGCCCTATGTATTGCGCTGGTGCGAGCTTCCGGAAAACTACGAAAGGAAGCGATAACCTCAGCAGGGGTGAATGCACTCAAATGTAGGCTGCGTTAGGTGTGGCCTAATTGTAAGCGGGAAGGTGTAACATTACCCCGTACTCGGTATACTCTATAGGGTGAGCTTGACGCTGTACTAATTTAGGGAAAGACCTTTGAAGGATTAATTGAATCGTCACCCATGGCTGCGAAGCATCGCTTTTGTTAATTCATCGTTTGCCAGGGATATAAGGCTCGAGATATAATTATTATGAAATCGTTTACCTCAGAGATAAATGCGATTATATCGACACCCGATACGAATAACAGCACATTTCAGATTCCGGGTGAAAAAGAGCATGTTTCAGATTCCGGATGTAAAAGAACACGTTTCAGATTGAGAATGAAAAATAGCACGTTTCAGATTCACTCGAAAACTAGCACAATTCAGGCGAAGCGAATATTGCTCATTAGTAAGTGTCAGGTAGATTTATTATGAAATTGGAAATGCACAATTATACACAAAAACTCGATTCAATTTTATCATTGAATGATTAATTCAATTTTATAATAAACCTACCTGACACTTGCTAATAAGTAATATTCGGTTCAACCTGAATTGTGCTAGTTTTCGAGTGAATCTGAAACGTGCTATTTTTCATTCTCAATCTGAAACGTGTTCTTTTCCATCCGGAATCTGAAACGTGCTCTTTTCCACCCGGAATCTGAAATGTGCTCCTTTCCACCCGGAATTTGAAACGTGCTATTTTTCACCCGGAATCTGAAAAGTGTTGTTATTCGTATCGGGCGTCGATATATTATGTAAAATATATATTATGAAAATACACTTTGCAGGAGAAAATAAAGAATCGAATTGCTGCAGTGGTCGATAAATTTATACAGAATTTCTTTTTTCTTTTTTTCTTATTCCTATATTAATATAAGATTGTCAAGGAGTGACAATAGGTACCTAGTAGACACCGACTGTTAAATTGTACGAAGTATAAACTCTGGTGAATTATTGATCCCGCTTTATATACCCGCGAGTTCTATACCTGAAATTGCAGTCTTATCTGATTCTCGCTTGGCTCCTTGCGAAGGAAAGATCGATCACCCTAGACCACATACAAAAATAAATAAATAAATAAATAAATAAAAATAAAACTTAGCATTGTGATAATCTGATAACTTCATTTATTTGGAAAGATTATGAGTCCTCAATTTCTTTATTAGTATATAAACAAAAATTATATACATATGTATGTAAATCCATAAATATATTCTGAATGACAAATTGATTCACATTGGCCTTTGGATTTTATCAACGAAATTATAGTCAATTGGTTGACAGAAGCTGGACTAAAAATAAATTAATAAAAAATAAAAAGAATAAAAATCATTCGAACGTTCAACGGGTCTTTTATTCCGATAGTTGAAGACAAGATCACTTTATGGAGTTTTCATTATATAAAGTTTATTTTCTCAGAGTCACTTTTCCTGATTCAATTTCTTCAAGATTGAAAACCCTTCAAATTTAAAAAAAAAAAAAAAAAAAAAAACGTTTCAAGCTTTTCTTAGGAATAGTAAAAGTTAAAACCCGTCAAGAAGTTTAAAGGCCGATTATAATGATTAATATAAAAATTTGGCGAACAGTCGACTAGTCGATTCAACGGTAATACTTTTTTTTTTTTTTTCTTCTTTTTTTTTCTCCTTCAACACTCCTTGCATCTCAAGGATATCGAGAGCTTAGATATAGCTAATCAGATTTTTTGATCCGTTAAAACAGTCGGAAATCAATTAGGTAGGTACTTTCAAAGTAATAAAAAGTAAAAAAATCGTCGTCTCGTTTCATTCAGTGGTAAAAAAAAGAAGACAAAAAAAAAAAAAAAAAAAAAAATTAATTTGAACTTTGACCGACTGAAGATTCCGCGGCAACGCCTGTCTTATAAATATATTATGTTGCAACTAACGCGTCTCGCGGCTAAATACTCTCAACAATTACGCAACATATCGTATTACACGCGTGATATTGATGTTTCGCATACAGACAAGAGAAAACACGACCAACAGACTAAAATTCTTTCATTTTTTTTTTTTTTTTTTTTTTTTTGTCCATCAAATTTTTTCACCAGACTTTAAAACTGTATTTCAAGTTTATCACACGGACAAACAAGTTTGTTGCAAAATGCTGGTGTTTTTTTGTTTTGTTTTTTTTTTTTTTTTTTTTTTTTTTTTTTTTTGTCTTGCCTCCCTAACGGGTAATTATTTTCTAATTGATTGCTAATCGCGTTCGTGTCGATCAGCGATGCAAAATCTTTTTATAGCCAGTAATAAAATGATCTGCATATAAATATCCAAATTTGTTCTCGCGATATTGTGAATCGTTAAAAAATTTTTGGTGTTCCTATATAATTGATAAATTGGAACAAGGAATTCGTTAATCGAAATTTTGACGTAAATCTGTAATTTACAGCCTGATATAAAGTCAGTCCTTAAAATCGTATATTAAAAACGTCATACAGTTCGTCAGTAACTGAAATCGCGTATTGCACTGCACTGCACTGCACTGCACGCAAAGAATATACACGCGTATATATATATGATAGGTGCATGCCCACCTACGTTTTACGCAAACGCACGCGAGGATACGTGTGTTACATGGCGCAATATGCTACCGAGGCAATCGAGGCGACCGCGATGTAAATGACCTTAACCTTTCACGGAGGGCGAGGCCACCGTAAGGACGACATAAAAATTCACTTTCTAATTTAACGATTGCAGATCTTTTCTCTTTCTATATATGTATATATGTGCTAATATGTATATATATATATACATATATACATTAGGGTGGTTCAAAAAAGACCTAATTTCTCAGATGTTGCTGCTCATTCGTGAATATGTTGTTTGTGATTTTGAAAAATTATTCCATTTTTTTTTTTAGCTCTATAGGACAATATTTACTCCTGCCTCAGTGAAGTTGAAATTTCGAAATTTTGCCATTTTTGGCAATTTCAAAGTTCTCAGATCAAAGTCTTCATCTGGCTACCTCTAGGTTCTCATTCAATGAGGATGTTGGTTCAAGATGATACTCGTACGATAATATTTAGTACTGCCTCAGAGACATTGAAGTTTTTGTCACTATTTAGGGGTTTTCTTAGAGATTGGATCGCCAGGTGTTGCTCATGAGACAGTCTTTCCTTACCATTTTAAGGAAGAAGTACACCAAGTTTGCAGTCTGTGGGACCATTTTTACTACTGCCTCATGTTGCTAATTTGACTTGAAGGAAAGTCGCCTTTAATGAGGCAGTAGTAAAAATGGTCCTGCAGACTGCAAACTGCTTGGATTTCTTCCATATATTGGTAAGATGAGACTGTCTCATGAGCAGCACCTGGCGATCGAATCTCCGAAAAAACGCAAAATTTTGAAAAAAACTCCAATGTCTCCGAGGCAGTACTAAATATTATCGTACGAGTCTCATCTTGAACCAACATGCTCATTGAATGAGAATCTCGAGGTAGCCAGATGAGCTCTTTGATCTGAGAACTTTGGAATTGCCAAAAATGGCAAAATTTCGAAATTTCAACTTCACTGAGGCAGTAGTAAATATTGTCCAATAGAGCTCAAAATAATGGAATAATTTTTAAAAATCACAAACAACATATTCACGGATGAGCAGCAACATCTGAAAAATTAAGTCTTTTTTGAACCACCCTAATATACATACTCCATCGCTGCACTAGCCTTATTTCATGCTTTCAGTTTCGAGTTCATATCAAATTCCGCAATGAGTATATTTTCCCCATATAAATATTACGCTTTTGAGTATATTTTTTATATTAAATGGAAGATCGCGTATAGCTGCAGGAATATTGACGTGAATTTATATTATCGTTATACTTTTCTTTTATTTATTATATAAATGTATATGGGTACGATCATCGGATCGTCTTCATTCAATTTTCTACACTCAATTTATTCGTATTTATGTAGCTATGCTTACCGAAGGGATGTATGTACTGCCTAATGCCTATAACGTTAGATATGCCTATCGTCGATCATTTCGAACGGATAAAAAAATAAATCTTTTTTATAATTCTTTATCGGTTTATGCGATTCGCTAATCTATAGAATTTAATAACAATTTACTCATTCCAGCCGATTGGCTCGACTTATATAGATTCCCATAAACTTCCAGAAACCAGAAACTGAAACGAGGCGATATTCTTTTGTCGCGCTGTGACTTTGATTGGAAAAAAATTGAATTATATTATTTGAAGTAATTTCATTATACCGAAATCGTAAACGTTTGTCTAATTCTATACACGGAAAGACCCGTGGGAGGGCGCTTTAACTTAGCGTTGTATAACCGTTCTTCCTTGGAAATTGTCATGCAAGTCTTCGATTCTGGGAGAATTATTCGCCCTCGCGCGAAGAGATCACTCTTGAACATAGCAGTTCTTTCAATCCATTTTATCCCGAAATGAATTAACTGTTAGATCAAGATTCAAAGATATCGATTCTCCGTGAATTTGGTGTAACTTATCGACAAAAAATTTCGCGAAGGAGAACGGTTATCCCACGGGTCTTTCCGTGTACGAAATATGAAATTTATACATTTTGAAACTCTGTCGGACTCAGTTTTTTATACGCAAACTTCTAACCCACCCGCTACACTTGATTCCAGCATCGAACGAATTCGCAGGTATCTCAAAAGACTTCAATGCTAAATTGAAATTCAACACTGCGAAACGTAAGACACGAATTACGATACCGAAAAAGTCGGTACTAGCTAATCTTGTTTACCGTTATCTCAATGCCTTCGTTTTAAGGGGACCAGTACAGCGACTTTTCGAGAAATTATCATAGCCCGAAATCAATTTATTTCATAACCAAAGTTCATTTCACATCAAAATATTTTTCTTTTTCAAAATCATGTGTCGTAAGGATTTTAGAGCACCGTTGGACCGATTCAGGTCATCTTGGATTCATTTTCTTCAGAAACTAAATCCTCATCATGTGAATGTAGGAATTTTAAAATAAAAAATTATGTCACAAGTTATGATCAATTTACCAAATTTGCAAAAATTATTATCACTCATTTCTTAAAAAACTTGGCCAAAACGAAAAATTTTGAAAATTCCTACATTCACATGATGAGGATTTGTTTTCTGAAGAAAATGAATCCAAGATGACCTGAATCGGTTCAACGGTGTTCTAAAATCCTTACGACCCATGATTTTGAAAAAGAAAAATATTTTGATGTGAAATGAACTTTGGTTAACCCAAGACGGTCACACCTCATGAGAATCCTGTGGTGGTCACATGGGGTGTGACACACCCCAGCACTTTGAAGCGCTGTAAAATTTCGTAGACTTATCCTGGGGGCCCCAAAAAAATTGAGAACATATTTCAAACGTTTCTCTATTAACCCATCCAAAAATGTAACGCAAATTTTAGTTTTAAGTATGTTTAAAAAATAGGTAAAAAAAAAATTCGCGGAAAAAAAAAAAAAAAAAATTTTTACGAAAAAAAATAAAAACTCTAGTTAGGGGCAGAAACGTCGGTTTCCGGGATTAAGAGTGGGAAATTCGAGCTCGGAAAGAACCTGGGGTGTGTCACACCCCATATGACCGTCTTGGGTTAAGAAATAAATTGATTTCGGACTATGATAATTTCTCGAAAAGTCGCTGTACTGGTCCTGGTACTGGTGTGGATTCACCTCTGGTTTATCATTCGAAGATTAACAAAATTAGATATTCTCCATGCCTTGGCTCTGATTTGGCCAAAAAACTAAATGAATTTTCAGCTCCAAATATATTTTCCAAAAAAACAAAAAAAAAAATCTTTAAATCTCGGTAAATCCACGCGATTATTATGTATATTTCGAAAATAGAATTTCAGCGTTGGATTTGAACGATGTAAATCCGCAACTCGGTGTCTAGGTTGAATATACCTACCTACGCCCTTCTATGAAGCTCTCTCACATTACATCGATCTCAGAATCGGAGAATCTCCTAGTGAAATCTTGGATGGAAATCTTTCGTTGTTTCGTAATAAGCCGTAGAGCATTTCTGTATATATGGGAATATATTCGCTTGTAGGTACATGACGTATACCTATATACAAGTAGGCGCATATAGCTGGTATATATAATATATATATCTATATTTGTATGAATTGCGGTATAGTTAGGTATATATATAAGTAAAATCCATATACATAGATTGGTATATAATATAATATGTACAAGTATGGACGTCCTATATTGAGAGTGGTGGCCTCTGCGCCTTTCCGGGATCGCGTCGCGGCGCAACGCGGTGCGACGTCCGCGCGGGTGTTTGCGTGCGCGGAATCCATCTATGTGTTGGTGCCTTTACTGTCGGGGTGAACGACCGCTCGCCGGGGGCAGTGGGCTGCTACCCTCTGAGCCAAGAGAGACAGAAATACGGGTGGAAAAGAGAGAGAGAGAGAGAGAGAGAGAGAGAGAGAGAGAGAGAGAGAGAAAGAGAGAGAGAGAGAAAGAGGGAGGGAAAATATAGCAAGCGGGAGAAAGAGACACTACAACACCCCGAGCTCAGGATCAATACGTGCCACGTGGTGCTCCGGTGACGCTGCTCTTCCTCCTCTTCGTGCTTTCGTGCCGCCACCGATCGGTGACGTTGTGACGCCGTCGACGTGCACCATGGCGACGAAGAACTTCCTCAAATCCTCCTCTTCCACCTGCTAGTGTTACTTTTTCACATTTTTTTTTTTTTTTTTTTTCCAGTTATTTATTGCTTTCGGGAGAGGAGCCTCTGCATATTTCTATCTTCATTCGTCAGAGAGAGAGAGAGAGAGAGAGAAAGACAAAGAGAGAGAAAAATGTATTTGTTAATATTTAGAGGAAAAAAGAAACGAGATTTTTTTTATATGAATCACAACGAATAGCAGAATATAGTAATTCATAGATAATTACTATAATGAGACGAATTTGTCGACGAAAAAGAAAAAAAAAAAAAATGACAAGACACGTTCGACAGTCGACGTGTAGTGTATAGTTATTCCTCGGAGTACATATGTAGATCTAATCTTTTAGGCAGTATCGTAGTGTTATTATCTCTTCGCGGTTGGTGCACTAGTTACGCAAGGTGCGTTACAACGCGCACCACCATAGATAATTGACTGGCCTAATTTGATAGCAAAAGTAACCCACGATATAACAATACAATGACTATATCAGCGGCGGCCAACTCACAGGGTTGGAAACGCCCAAGTTTTTTTTTTTTTTTTTTTTTTTGCTCCTCTTTTTTTGTTTTTTTTTTCGAACCCCAAACTCAATGGGTTCAATATTCTTCAATGGGTTCCACGTACACTCAGAAAAAGGTCTTGTTGCCACAACCAAAATTTGGGTTATTAATATATGGACAATCACATTTTTTGTTCAGTAAACCAAAAATTTTGTTGGAATAGCCAAAATTTTGGTTGTCCCAACAAAATTTGGTTATCCCAACAAAATTTTGGCTATCCCAACAAAATTTTTGGTTGACTGAACAAAAAATTTGATTGACTGAACAAAAAATGTGCCATTGTCCATATAATCAAATTTTGGTTGTGTCAACAAGATCTTTTTCTGAGTGTATAGTCATAATTTTTGATTGAATATGGGAATTTTCAGTCGATTCAGTAGAACATATTTTTTTTTTTTTTTTTTTTTTAGGACCAAGTTTCATCCATTGGCACTCACTTTTTTATATTTCTACAAAAAGTAAACCAATGACTTTTTTGCTGCTGGTGCATAGGTTCGGAAAGGTTCTCTAAGAACTTGCATGAGACTCCTTAAACCCCGTATAATCCTACCCGCTCTTACGTGCTCGTATGGAACAGCTACTACGGGGTGTTTCCTGCATTGCTCACCCCTGATTTGGAGTCTAGGTCGGTCGTCGACCCCGGTGATTCCCCGCCATCCCTGCTATACGATCAACCCATTTCCCTCATGGTTGGGGATCCCCACCCTGAAGTCGCCGACATTTTCTCCCACCAGGTACCAAGGAATATCCCCACTCCTTGATTCGACAACCCCTACCGTGTAGAGGACTATCATTTATCCCCATTTTCTCCACAGCGTGGTGTGACGTCACGGGATGCTTCCCCCACCAGTATATCTGTTTCATTCCCGTTTCCCTGCCGACCCCCTACCCAAGAAGTCCCAACTTCTAGCGCATTGAGGGCGAGTAGCAAGGGCGTAGCCTTGTCGGGGATCTAGTCTAGCCCTGTGGTTTTATCATCTTCATGTTTATCGTATGGGATTCAAGACCCCATGTTCTATAGTGTTGAATACGGATTTACTCAATCGACAGATTTTACTTCTATAGTATAATTATTATAGGGGAAATAATATCTGATATACATTTTGATGGGGATGAGCTGTAACGGGGATTTATATTCATAATACTTTTCCACGAAATTGCAATGATCATGTGCCAAAATTTGTCCAAATTTTATGACTGTCAATTAATTTGCTGACTGTGTATATTCACACATTTGTACATCCATAAATATTTATTTCTTTATTGATTTGATAATTTATACGTCTCGCCGTTTGAAAAAAAAAAAACATCTATTTTTTTTTTTTTTTTTTTTTTTTCTTACAGATCCTAGCACGACGAAGGCCAATCCTAATTTTTTTTTTATTCGTCTGTGCTGTAGGCCAGATCAATTAATTAGCCTGATAGGTAGACAACTATAATGTCATATTTATTATATTTTATTATATAATATACTAGATTTCACGGGCATTAAAATCTGCGATTTCTTTCCATTGGTTGTACAGCATTTGATACTAACGACACGCTTAGACTGTTTTTTTATATTAAACAAGATTTTGGACTCGTGTGTAGTTCAAATTTCGCAATTATTTCTCGGGAATAATAAATAAAAAAAAAAAAAGAATACAATGCGAAGTAACCAAAAATGACTCTATACTCAAGTTTTGGAAGTACTCAATCGATAGAAGAGTTATAAGCTTGTCTATATAAATCGTAAGCAACTTTCGAGTTTATTCGGTTATAAGAATTGTCAAAATAACGATAAATTCGATTCCCTTGTTTTTTTTTTTTCTAACTCTTACATTCCTCTCCTTCAAGTAAATCAGGTTTTACACACTCGTGAACAGCGTATAGTAGGTGAAATTCTAAATATTCTGGCCAAGAGTTCAAAAATGTAGGTATAGCTACTCTTATTTCGAAAAAGTTTTTTCATTTGAACCTGTGTAAACATTTTACGTTTCGGTATGGCAATGAAAATCACTTTTCACACAGTGCTGAAGCAGGAATAAGAGCTTGTGTACGAAAGCAAAAATTCGTGATCAATTTTCGCGAAAACTGGTACTACGGACGATAAACCTCATTAAATTTTCGACAGTAAATTTATAACGCGAATAAATAAATAAATACTTTAGGGATCCCTAAACACTTCTAAGCAATTATATAGTGAAATTCGGGAATTCGTTGAGAGTCTTCAAGACAATGACCGCGTGATAACGGTATAAAAATATTAATTATTCAACTGCATATTAATGATTGATCATATGATCGAATTTAACAAAGATGGACTACCGCCATGTACTAATACACTCAGAAAAATAACAACCAAAATCTGGTTATTATATGCACAATCAAATTTTTTGTTCAGGCAACCAAAAATTTCGTTGGGATAACCAAAATTTTGTTGAGAAAACTAAATTTTGTTGGGACAACCAAAATTTTGGCTATTCCAACAAAATTTTTGGTTGACTGAACAAAAAATGTGATTGTGCATATAATAACCCAAATTTTGGTTGTGTCAACAAGACTTTTTTCTGAGTGTAGTGAAGGGAAACATTCTTTGAAGCAATCTAACAAAAAAGAAGTTGAATATTTCGATACACCTAGAGGAAGACAAAATTTCGCAAACCGTGCCAGATTCAAACGAACCTTGGACTCGCGTACGTCACGTTCGAGGCTCACCATTGGACCATTTCACTGTTTGGTATGGTAGCAGCCAGTTTGCTGTAACACTTTTTTTGAATTTCCTCAAAAAATGACAATCGCATGACGATATAGAAAAATTGCCAATCATTTTTTAGGGTTCAAAAAATACGTTGAGATGGTGTTCGGCTCATACACTCAGAAAAAGGTCTTGTTCACACAACCAAAATTTGAGTTATTATATGCACAATCACATTTTTTGTTCAGTCAACTAACAATTTTGTTGGAATAGCCAAAATTTTGGTTGTCCCAACAAAGTTTGGTTTTCCCAACAAAATTTTGGTTATCCGAACGAAATTTTTGGTTGACTGAACAAAAAATTTAATTGACTGAACAAAAAATGTGATTGTGCGTATAATAACCAAATTTTGGTTGTGTCAACAAGACCTTTTTCTGAGTGTAGAACCTATACGCTGCTGCAAGAGTCTGCACAGTGGCGCCTCAGCCTTGCACTATGAATACATGGTCACAACTCACATACATGTACATCGATGCAGGTTGCTGTGAGAGAAATATATATCTACTAAAGGTTAAGCGTTCCTGTTCACGAAGGTGTCGTCGTCCTCTTCCCTATACTTTATCGATTGCACGACCACGGAGTTTTAGGCGTGCCCTGGGTTCTCGGCACCCTCCTTATCCTCCAGACTCCTCTTTCCCGCGTCTCGCACCTTCTCGATTAGTCAGGAATTTCTTACAAATTCTCAATATGCTACGGCTTTAGGACGAAGAGTACCTTTTTCCGTTTATTTGCATACCCCGATCCGAACACGAACATGTTTCACTCTCACGTAATACACAGATTGTGGAACAAGAGATCAGTGGATCATTTATGTTTGTGAGAAAAAGAAGCCCCAAAGAGGATCAGACCATCCCTAGAATTCACCATAATAAGCTTACACACTCTCCGTATTTACCATGCCTTGAAATCCTTCACAGTCGTATGTGAAGTTAATGCAGTTTTGGTTCAAGCCATCGATTTCCGATATAGTACCAATAATGTCCAAAAATATACCAAAAGACTTCCCCAATATGCAGTGAAATAATAAATAATTCACGAACAACTGTAGGTATATACTATTATCTATCAAAAATAGAATCTTTGCTATTTTTGGACATCGTGCGGCCGATATTGAAAATAGATATTGGCCATTGCTCTTTTTATGCCTGCACTGAAAAAAAGGTCTTGTTGAAACAACCAAAATTTGGTTATTATACGGTCAAAGAAATTTTTTTGTTGGGCCAACAAGAAATTTAGTAGTATCAACAAAAAATTTGGTTGGTCCAACAAAATGTTGGTTGGCCCAACAAAATTTTGGTTGGCCCAACAAAATTTTGGTTGACTGAACAAAAAAATTTCTTTGACCGTATAATAACCAAATTTTGGTTGTGCCAACAAGACCTTTTTCTGAGTGTGTAAATTATTTGCCAATTGAAACGAGGTGAGTAGCTACTTCAGAATTAGGTATTCTATGATAAGTATATTTCGAAGATTCTTTCGAACAAGCTCTTATAGTGAATTATTTTCAAGATAAATCCAGATTCAAATATGATTGATGACATTTTTTCATTCTCCTACTACTACCTATACGCATATGCTTCGCTTTTGATATACTCGCGATATAAGAAGTGGTGGGCGTCTTTTGTGACACGCGAAAGGGGGTAATCTCAAGGTCGTGTGATTTGATCGCGGCCTGCGTGCTCCCCGACATAATAATGTACTATGGAATATTGACGGGTTAACATCCATTCGTTAACACTTGAATACAAAATATCTGACATCAATTATTTATGATGTTAAAAAATATTTTTATCACAAAAAAAAAAAAACAAAAAAAAAACAAACAACATTATAAAAAATACCTATAGCACGAAGATAGACTAAATATCAGAATGACGACAATAATAATTGATTGCTTCTTACTTAAAAATTGTAAAAAAAAAAAAAAAAAAAAATTCAATGAAATTTTGACGAATTGATGAATCTTGAAATTAAAATGGTTTCGTAAATAAAATAAATTAATTTTATTGATCTGGCTATAAAAAAAAAAAGAAGATAAAAAAAAAATGAATATATTTGAGTGTACTTGTGTAGTGTTACATATACGGGTATTATAGTGCAGCAGCTTCTGTTCAATTTACGCCTACGTAATATTATGTATAGTTAAATATGATATATTTGTGCAATAATTATTCAAGCGAGATATATATTTACCTCGCGTTCTTCGTATACAGGTGTGTCTAATTGTTAACATATATATATACCTATTCCTGATCAGATAAGCGTGTTCTCGCGTATACCTATACGTCTATAAGTCTTTATAACCGACGAATTATAATCCAAAACACGTGTCGGCGTACAAAACCTAAAAATGAAGTTATTTAAGCGTGTAACTCCATGTGGGGAAGGTTGAATGCAATTAGGTCACGCATAGAAGTACGAAGAGCTCATAAACGCGCGCGCGCGAGCGCACAGAAGTGAATAATTACATGCCTATTTATAAGTCGTAGGTTGAACCGTGACGAACGGATATCGCGAATGGCATAACTTTATTTCCGCAATAATGAACCCTTCTCTCATCCTCTGTCTCTCTCTCTCCCTTTTTTCTCACTCTCACTGTCTTCTACTTCATTTATTAGCACAAAATTGAAAAAAAAAAAAAACAAGAAAAACAAAAAAGTGTATGTTCAATCTGCACTCAGAAAAAAGTCTTGTTGACACAACCAAAATTTGGGTTATTATATGCACAATCACATTTTTTGTTCAGTCGACCAAAAATTTTGTTGGAATAGCCAAAATTTTGGTTGTCCCAACAAAATTTTTGGTTGCCTGAACAAAAAATTTGATTGACTGAACAAAAAATGTGATTGGTTGTCATTTTTCTGAGTGTGTGCAGCCCGAGAGAACACAGTTGGGACTATTGTATTAAATTTTATGTATCGTCCTTAGGATTCCCTATAGATATCTTTCACTTTTTTTTCTTCTCTCTCTTCCCACGGATAGGCGCGCACAAACGATATGTAGCTCCTGACTCACTTGTAGTGGGCAGTTATTGGTCATTATAATACCATGTATATCTGTATAGTGTTAAATTCTTATTATTATGAGCGTGTCTTTATAAAGTTGGAGAAGACGACGGGATAAGAGAAAGTTACCGACCTCGAGAAGAATCGCGCTAAGTTCTCAACCTTTGTTAAAAACTTTCGATAACTTAAGACTCATATAGTACGTACGTATCATTTGCGGATATACTATAATAATACATAACTTTAGTGTCACTGTCAACGATAGTCGACCGTCAATGAGCACCATTGTACGCGGCAAGCAAGGCTGCACGCATGCAAAAGGTGAACGCATCGCCGCTTCCTTCCTATATACATTTATACGCAATCGTAAAGCTGTTCGTATAAGAAAAATTTCAAACCGTACTAAATACGTGTTTTGTTAAATAATTTAGAGAAATTAACGAATCAACGAAAGTCTTTTTCACAAATAGTATATATAAAGTATGAAAAAGAGGAAGCCAATTCTTATAGCTATCATGGTGCTGCGAAATTGAAAGGATTCACAAAGGCTGAGCTCTGAGCTGCCAGACTTTCCCCATTGTTTGAAAAACGCAAGTCAAACTGGCAAAGGTCGTTAGCCTGGAACAGCTGTATAATTATAAGAAAGATTAACCAGGAAACTGCAGGCTAACGGTGTTGAGTTACCGGAAATCAATCAAATCTGAGACTACTCTGCACTAAAGACTATAAGAGTACGATGATATTTGTACATTTCACGCTCCGTGGCTCGTCACCAAATATCCGTTTCTCTTTCTCTCCTCGATTTTTCTTCTTTTTCTTTTTTTTTTTTTTTTTTTTTTTTGTATACAAAAAAGTCCCGGAACGGTGTACGAAACCAAATTAACTAGATTCCTACAGTTATAAACAGAACTGTACAAAAGCCTCGGATTTGCACGGTCAAAACCAACATCGCATTGTAGACAGGAGTTACAGTGATCAAATTATTGTGCACAACCGGTGCTGCATGCAGGAGTACAAAACGAATGTTATTCACCATTTGATAGATTGCGATGCTGATAGATAGGACTTCGCCTAAAAAGGCAGGAGAAAGGTCAAGCGAAAGAGGAAGTCTGCAACGAGCACGAAAGCTTTCTACTTGCTATATAGTGAGTCTGCAACGTCCAGAGTTGGGACAAACGAAGGTTTAAATGAAACGTCATGGTGCTGAATATGACCCACAAAACTAGTATGTCTAAGCTCTGACATTACTCAAAAGGATGCACGCAGACCTCAATCACAAAACAGTTTTCCAATGACCTTTTTCTGTGACAGCTCTACGTTATAGCCTCATCAAGTATGATCACCTTAAAGTACCTATAGATGAGGATTTGTGTCCAATTACTGAACCAATATATGAATTTGTAGGAAGAATCTTTATTAATGATTTTTTTGCCAATTATAGAACATTGGCTGATGACTTCGGTGCATCAAATTGATAAACCGTATAGCAGACTCAACCTTTCTTCTACAGGTCAAAGGTGGAGCCGGATGTGACTTGGTAACGTCGGGACCGTGCGCAACTTCTTCTGGTTTCAATACGTCGAGATGAATGTGCCTAGTTTCTCTTCTATATTTATTAGCCTTGTCTATGCGAAATCTACGTCCCTCTGCAGCAGCACGAGAGTCAACACTGAGCGAGAGATAGGTCGCAGATTATCGAGGGAACAAGCAACATCCTTGCGTGGCGAGTGGCAGTGAAACTCATAGCGTTGGTTGCGCGCGGTGAACGGATGATTGGAATCACTTCTATTTCTCCGCTCGCTCCCCAGTTTGCGTTTTCGCTTCGTTTATACATACTTACATACATACAACTCTATATCCATATATACCTGTAATGTATATATATATAAGAATATATAAAAATGAAAGTAACTAGGTAAAAAATTGTACGATTTAGTATGACCGGGATAAAGTCTCTGGAAATTTTACCTACACTCAGAAAAATAACAACCAAAATTTGGTTACCATATGCACAATCACATTTTTTGTTCAGTCAATCAAATTTTTTTGTTCAGGCAACCAAAAATTTCGTTGGGATAACCAAAATTTTGCTGAGAAAACCAAATTTTGTTTGGACAACCAAAATTTTGGCTATTCCAACCAAATTTTGTTTGTGTCAACAAGACTTTTTTCTGAGTGTACATCGGATGTGAAAGATGAAAAAAAATTTCGCCCGTCAATAATTTCGTGGCCTAGTATTTTTGAAAAAAAAAAAAAAAACACATAAAATATGTACACTGACTATAAAATATAAGCAACATTACTCGTATATGGTCAAACCAACGTAATTATATACACACGGTAAAGTGGCGTTAAAAGCCATGGATTTCCGGTCTTTCGGACTCTGCTGACAGTTGGCAGTCGGCGAGGGTCACTCGGACTCGTGGCTAACCTGCTGGTGCTGGTTCGAACCAAAGAACTTGAATCTTGACCCAGAAAGCGCGGCCATTCGCCCATTCGCCACTCCACGGGCCCGTGGAACCGGAGGCCCAAAGGCCCAAAGGCCGACGGACGGACGGACGTATGGGCGTAGGCAGTCGTCCGCGAGGGACACTTTTTGTATAATTTCTCGGTCTAATATAAACCGATTCTCGATTTGATATGGTTTTTATTTAAATTTCCAAATTGCGGGTTCTAAATCTACGTGCTGTGCACCGCATGTGAAATTTTGGCACATATGCATTAAAAATTGCTGCAGGCTCGTTGAATGAACTTTATTGAATTGCAGCTCTGTTAATGTAACTAAAGTGATAATAACTATGTTACTTTTCGTTTAATTTAATGTCAAGATAATTAAATTCGCCAATTATTATCCTCGTGTTGAATTGTTGTGAAAAAAAAAAAAAAAAAAAAATGAAATGCGTTTACCTACCTATCAGGTGAAACTTTGACGGAATTGAACGAGTTTAAAGTAAAACTAGGTACTGGTGAACTAGAGAACGTCGAGCTGATAGGCGAATATGTAAATTCATGTGCATGAAACATTTTATATAGGTATGTCGTACATACGTACGTGCATATACATACATCGAGTAGGTTTCTCTTAAGAGGTCGTGCAATTTCGCTTTCCTTTACTTACCTACAGCCGGCAATGTAGTAGGCGGTAAATATTCGAGATACTATTATACACAGAGACAGTTATCGTGCTATAGAGTAAATAGTAGCACAATTACTATAGGCAGTACATACCTGTAATAATATGCGCAAAAATAACCACGAGAACAACAATACCCAGGCCTATGATCTTCAACCATTTTGAAAGTCGAGGCCTGAGGTTATATTATAGAAACTTTGAAAACTTTTTGTCATATCATTTTTCACCTTCTTTATAGCTGGTTTGTTAGTATCGAATTCTGACATTTATAGTATCACCAAAGAATTGCTTCAAACATATTACTTACCTACACAGAAAGAAAGGTTGACTTGATTCAAGATAATTTTGGGGTCCAAAAATTATCTTGAATTAGGAATAATTTTCTTGGCTCAAGTTAACCTTTTTTTCTGTGTACCTTCATCTCCTAATCAAAAATTCTAATTACACTAAAAGTCTAAAAACTAGATAATTTCTACATCAGTACCTATAAGAGACAGAAATTAAACATAAAGGTCTTGAGAAGCAAGAGAAAAGAAAGTGTATAACCATCGTGGAAAGAGACACTGCAGCAGTAAATATACAAACCAATCGTATAATATTAGGTACATTCTCACCTGTGATGACGTACGAAAATTTCTCATAGACAAAGAGCAAAATTTTTTGTTCTTCGTTCAGAGATTAGGTAGCAGTGTTGGGCAGCATTTAATTACATTTGTAATTAATTACATTTTAATTACAAATTACAATTGTAATTTGTAATTGAAAGTCAATCAATTGTAATTGAAATGTTTCTTCGAATCAATTACAAATTACAAATGTAATTGACATCTTTTTTCGAATCAATTACAAAATACAAATGTAATTGATATGTTTTTTCGAATCAATTACAAATTACAAATGTAATTTAAACAGTTTTTTCGAATCAATTATAAGTTACAAATGTAATTGAAATGTTTTTCCGAATCAATTACAAATTACAAATGTAATTGACACCTTTTTCCGAGTTAATTACAAATTATAAATTTAATTGACACGTTTTTTCGAATCGATTACAAAATACAAATGTAATTGAAATGTTTTTTCGAATCAATTACAAATTACGAATGTAATTGAAACAGTTTTTTGAATCAATTAAAAGTTACAACATTTATAAGTTGTAATTGATCCGAAAAAAGGTGTCAATTACATTTGTAATTTGTAATTGATTCGGAAAACCGTTTCAATTACATTTGTAATTTGTAATTGATTACGAAAGACATTTCAATTACATTTATAATTTGTAATTGATTTGAAAAAAGGTGTCAATTACAATTGTAATTTGTAATTGAGTTTACTTTCAATTGTAATTTACTACAATTGTAATTTGTAATTGATTCGACTTTCAATTGAAAATTACAATTGTAATTTGTAATTAATTAATTACAAATCTACCCAACACTGTTAGGTAGTAATTGAATAGTTAGACGCAGATCATCACGGAAGAAGATTTCGTACCCTCGAGGAACTCAGAGTACCATATCTATGGCACGATGGTATATAGCGTCGTGACGCTCGCTACGGTAAACCGCCGCCGCTGCCGCGGACTCGAATCATAATTGATGACGAGGTGAGGAATAGAGAAAAAGAAAGAGACGGTGTTTTACAATCGAGGAGAGGGAGAAGAAGGGAAAGTCACTCCGTGGGCTACGCGAGAGTCGTCGACGTACTCTGAGTCAGTAGGGCTTACGGTATATCTCTGCTCAACTCTTTACTTCACTTCTTCTTCGCCTATACCGGCTGCCATACCGTTATAGTAAGACTGCCATATGCACGTAAAACTCTTCTTAGCTCAGCTCTGAACTTAACCATAATATGTATTTCTAGCGGTTCTTGATCCGCTATACTAGGCATATTTATGTACTTAGGTACAATCCACGTGTCTATTGGGAACCTTAGAACCTCGATACGCCAACCAGTGGCAGAAAATAGAACTACTCAAAGAAGGCTACAGTAACCAATGAGAGGGCTTAGAACCTCGATACGCCAACTAGTGGCGAAAATAGAACTACTCAAAGAAGGCTAAAATTTCAAAGCCACGCCCATTCCAAGGATCCCAATAGCTTTAGTACTCAGTCGATACTTTATATTTAGATAAATTATACACACCGAGTCGAGTAGATACATACGATTATTCATTCTCGTAGTGAAGAAGAAAAACTATCTGGATGTGTGCGTATTAGATGAAAAAATTGACAATTCTAATCATTTTTTACAACATTTGGTCACATTTCTGGCAAATTTCATACATAATGACAGGCAACTCCTCGCATGCATGCGTTTTTTTCATACCAGACTACTAGTCCATAGGTTGAATAGATTGTAAAAATGTCACCTACTTTCATGTCTAAATGTACGTCATGTAGTAAGACGTAGGTTTTATGTAAAAAAAAAAAAAAAAAAAAAAAAAAATTAACAGCTTCTTTTCATTGGGTAATATAATACATCCTTTGTATACCGTCCTGCTATATAAAGGCTGCAGGAGGACCCTGAATCTGAGGTTTCTTAGAAGTAAACTCAGTTTACTTGAGGGGTTAATTTTCCATACATACACCTGCAGTCCGAACTGAAAAGGATTCGAAAGCTCTATTTTCACGTTATTTCATTTTTGGTTTTTGTTTTTTTTTTTTTTTTTTTGTTTTTTTTTTCACACAAGTCCTTGGAAATAGGTGACGCGGGTGAAAAAAAAATAATGGAAACTCTTACCGTAGCCAAAATATATAGTTTTCTGACCATTTCACAACAAAAAAAAAAAAAAAAAAGGAACCCCTTGTCATTTGAAAGAGCGCGATGTAACGTTGGGAACTTTTGTTGTCATGACGAGTGAGAGACTTCCCTCGTTATAGATTTGGGCAAAGTTTACGAGATCTACAAAGTGCCTTTTTTTTCAAAATTTTAACCTTATGTATTAATTTATAAAAATGACATTGCGATTAAGGGTTGGTTTGATTTTTCAAAATTTTGACATATGTATTTTAAAATACGCTATACCGTCTTCACGCGGACTGACGTACATACATACCTATACATATATATACATTCAAGATAAATAGAAAGGCCGAGCTTCCGTACAGAGTATATAGAGATGGGAGTATTCGTAAGTTATAAACGTAACTTCCGGTATTATACTCGCGTGTAACTTTCTTCCTCGTATTTTCTCCGTCTATCTAATATTAACCAGAAGAATATCAGATTCCGACTTTGACCAACCCTCTGTCCATCAGTGACCCAACATGCAATCATACCCGTACTTTTTTTTTTTTTTTTTTTTTTTTTTATTTCGTGTTTATTCAGCAGTTCAATCGATCAAACAAAATTCTTGCACTGGCTTTACAACGGAGGTCAAAAATTAGTTTTCTGATGCAAAAAATAATTGAGTCGATATGTCGCGTCACTAGTGCCATAAGGTCGTAAGCGCCAAAAAAAAAAAAATTTCGTGTTTTTGGTGGCAAAATCTTTTTCATGCCATGTAACATCGTTTGGGCATATCCACAAAAAAAAAATTTTTTTGGCGCTTACGACCTTATGGCATTAGTAACGTGACGCGATGTAGTTTCCTTATCTTTATGGCTATTTGTAAATTTTTTTTGAAAATATCAGATCCGCATATATAGCGACACTGTCGCCGTTTAATCGATTGAATTTTTTTTCACTTTAACAACGTCAATATGTATAGTAAAACGCGTAAGTTGTCGACAAAACTTACACTCGTTGATTTCGAAAGCTTAAAAAGTCTATCTTTACGAACACCAAGAGATAAGATTATATAGAGTCTTATACCCCGTATAGCGTGTTTTAAACTGGTTATATGTAGGTACTATACGTATTTTACAATTATTTTCTGACCAACATACAAACCGATATGAGCACTTTATCTACCGACAATATACGTGTAGGAAAAATTATGAACTAGTTGAATTTTTTTATTTATTTATTTATTCATTCATGTTTTCTTTCAATTTTTCATTATTGTTAAAATCATCGAACCGCTGAGTCTGTGTTTTTGGATTTCTTTGAGATCGATTCTTCCGAAACTCTTCTATACGTTACATAGATCGTCATTCTCGAAATATTGCTCTCCTGCCGCGCTGGAAGATGGAGTGAAAAAAAAAAAATAGAAAAATAGAAAAAAAAAAAGCAATGAAAGGAAACTAGCTATTCCCACAGCTGCACTAGATGCAATATGACTGAAGTGAGACTCGGGGAAGTCCTTGGAACTGCAAGGATAATCCGTGCTGTTCCCCTGACCTCAAATGTTCAATCCCGCGCAGTGGTAATTATATTGCTGTTCAGATCGTCCCTCGATAAGTGCGTCGATAATCTTATGCGAATTAATTATCATCTAATGTGAATGATATGTATTGGAATATAATATGAAGATCTGTAGTATATAGTTAATAACTTTAGGATAATCTGATCTCATCGTAAAATATGACTTTCACGCGAGAATATTGCGAGACAAAAAGTGTTGTGTTCGAGTTCGCTTTCCGTTACATACAGAAATCTTCGCTGCTGACTCAGTTTGGAAGGTGAAAGTTTTGTAAGTTATCAAACATCAGGTTGGCCTAGACCGTAAGAATCAGTAATCGTTGTGCCGGGTACCGCGGGGGGCACAGAACCCAGAGTCTGACGTCCACGTTCAACGCGAGCTGCGCTGCCACTTTCTCTTTTAATGATATTTCTCAAGATTCGTTTTCCGTACCTCTTGGGTAGGTACCGAGCCTTTTTGCAAGCAGGAAGTATAGCCACAGCTACTGCACCAGTGAATTAACGAACGCGTAATTCCAGTCTAGTTATTGCCTAGCTTTACGGTTATATTTTCCAACTTCAATTATTAGCTCATTCATTTTATCATTCGTGTTCAAATGCTCGAAAGTCAATCCGTTTATTTAAAATCCCATTAAATATTACCTATACTTAACTCCCAACTATATCCATTATTCTTTTTTTTTTTTTTCTGCAAGAAAATGATTCGAAAATCTTCACGGAAGTTTCCTCTGTGCATATCCTTCGCACGCTGCAGCGCTGATACTTCTTTCACGATATAGGTGTACACATACCTTCTGACTTAATGAGCTTACGGATCAAAGAAAAACGCTGAATACCTATATTCAAGATGATTCAGGCAGTAACTCCCGCACTGAGTTATTGCTGCACATCCGTGTATAACGGGGTAAGGTAGGTACGTATAACGCACCAACCTTTGCATTTTTATGTATTAGGGTCAGTTCCAGACTCGCAATATTGACATTTTTGCTCACAGTCAAGTTCTAGAAGAAGATATGATAACTGACTATACAAGACTTTTACCAAATCAACTATTCTCGAGGACCCTATATGCATAGTCATATGCATCTCGCCAAAATATCGGTCATAACTATTGCTACATGATCAAAAATTTCATTAAGATGCAATCAGAAAAAGGTCTTCTTGACACAACCAAAATTTGGTTATTATATGGACAATCACATTTTTTGTTCAGTCAATCAAATTTTTTGTTCATTCAACCAAAAATTTCGTTGGGATAACCAGAATTTTGTTGGAAAACCCAAATTTTGTTCGGACAACCAAAATTTTGGCTATTCCAACATAATTTTTGGTTGACTGAACAAAAAATGTGATTGTGCATATAATAACCCAAATTTTGGTTGTGCCAACAAGACCTTTTTCTGAGTGTGGTAAGGACAGCCAACTCTCTTGACGCAACTATACCAAAGCTGTTTCCGAAACAAATTTTTCAATAACCTAGTTTCATAAAATTAGGTAAAATACAGGATCTATGACTCATAGCTAGATCGTTATTGGTATCTAATATATTGTTCAGAAGAAGAAACGTTTCGATCGTAACAAACGACCAACTCCGCCACTTAATTATCGGCACAATATATTATGCATAGATATAACACACACATATGGGCTGTTCCACGTGAATAGAATCGTTCAGTTAACATAGATATTTTTCATCTCTGTATCAATCTGTACAGAAAATTGTGTGTGTCTTCTTTTCTGTTTTCGGTTTTCGGTTTTTCCTTTTTTTATTTTTCTTAAAAAAAAATCATAACTCTTGTGATATTGATGGTACAGAGATGATCTTTACGCGATTCGACACGAGAAATGGTATGCTTTATAAATAAAAATAAAAATCATAGATAATTCAAATTTAAAATTGGTTAACGAAGCTTTATAGAAATTTTGTGTAAAATTTTGGAAAAATAACTGAAATTCAAATCAACGATTTTTTTTTCAGCGGGAACCGGCGATACACATGAGTGACGCCCTAGGCTGCTCCGCGTCTCTTACAAACTCGGAGTTCTGAGATCGGTGCCCTCGTATACACCGTCGTATAGGAACATTATTTCCGCACCGTTCGCGCTCGACCCCGCGGTTCTGCTGCGGCTTGCCTATCAAACATTGAGAAACTAATACGAACATAACCTCTAAACACGAGGATAGTTTCCCCACTGGTTCTCTCAGCGGGCCTACGAGGAGGGTTCCACTTCCACCGCCGCGCTGCTTCACGACGGAGCGCCGTTGTCGACAGCCGCTGCCCCAGTCGTCGCCCTACTTTAACCAAGCCAACTCTGAACGCGCTACTATATTCCACGTTTAGTCGTGCGAAAATGATTTGAAAATCTATAACTATATCGATAATAACTATAATACCACATCATAATTTATCATCATCATATTAGTGGAGAGTTATTCAAACGTTCAAATAAGTTACGCGCCGAATTCGCGCGCGAATACGTGTTTCCCTGTCCTGTCTCTCAGTCCAGGCATAATTTTTTTAAATTTTGAAAATTCCCGCTCAATAAATAAATTATATGCGTAGGAGCTACAGTGCAGTCTTTTGAACTTTCGATTATTCAGTGTGATATTCTAACACCACTTCCGCTTTACCCATATATATATATCGATAAATCCAAGTATTTATCATCATTCGACGAGTGTACGCTAGCTTAAAGACCTCAACTTGTGATTCTCAACTCAAAAACTGTGTGCAATATCTTTTTGGAACATAAAGAGAAACACGCTATCTTTATAGACATTTGGATTTTATAAAATTACTTTAATTATTATCCTTATTCCTTCTTCCTATATTCATTCATCATTTGGACATTTTTCATATAGTAGGTACTATTTGAGAGATAAATAAAAATAATGAAAATTTCTATTTATGCACGGTGGTTCGCTATGCAGTGATCTTGGTGTTTACCTTGCGCACGACATTGGCGATTGCAACAAACCGCTGCTGCAGAGGCCATTCCACGCGTTGCAGTCATTATATAGACAATTTACAGTGCGCGCAGTTAAATGCGCAATTTTTCATAAGGTTTGTAATGCATATAGTTTAACCCGGTAAAACTGACTATATTCCGCACAATACGATAGGATAATTTTTCTAAAATATTTTCGATGTACGATTAATATACGTATACGTATTTAGCTTAAACGAAAGTGATATACGTGAAATGATTCGAAAAAAATGATGATTCTTAAAAGTTCAACACTATTCGCACCGGACTGCTTCAGGTTCTCAAAGAAGTAGAAAGTGAGCCAACGGCAGCTACGACTATACCAGGAGAAGGAGGACGAAGAGGAGGAGGACGAAGAAGATGACCAGCGGCTCGTCGACTCGCGATCAGTGGGCCACGCGAGGAACCGTTAAGCGTTGCGTGAGACCAACAAAGATGGAGTTATAGGGCACGACATATACTGTTAGAAACAAAAGGCTTCACAGCCTACATTTCGAAAGTGGGCCAATACTCGGTTTTATTAAAGAAACAAAAAATTAATAGAAATGTAAAACTGATCATGGATATATGTTATGGCATATTTTAAACAGCCAATTCTACTCGTTATTTACTATACAGTATCTGTCACATCCTGTAATATCGTTACGAGAAAGTTGATAACGAAAAAGTAGACAATAAATCGCTAAACTCGTACGTTGCGAGAAAAAAAAAAAAAAAAAGAAGTGATCGATTGAATAAAATAATAAAATAAAAAATTGTAAGCTGCAGTTACGACTAACGATCAGTTTTGAGCAAATGAAGAACAAGTACACTAACAAGTGCCTAAGAAAACGGACGAAGCGTCGACGTTGGAAATCATAGTCCATGTTTGCGATAAAACTACGTTTCGGGTGTGACCGAGTGAGTGGCACTTGTTGCACCAGTGACGAAGTTGACTTCTTCGATTATTTACACATCGTAAAGTTCTTATAGCAGTTGCATTTCTCATCAATCGTCTGTCTGAACTTTTTCCCGCCATTTTTTTTTTTTTTCCTTTTTTTTTATTTCGTCTTTTGTTTTTATACACACGTTATATCAACTACATTAGCACAGGATTTGTGCCTCGTCGTACTGCTTCAACTGATTTTCATCTCCGAAAAGAGCAATTTTTGATTCTTGGATGTCTGGTTTCGAAAAATGTGAGTCTACTTAAATATACGATATATATCTTATACTACATTCTATATATTATACGTATTGTGCAGATGTGCAAATGGATTATAAAAAAAAAAAAAAAAAATTCAAAAAAGGAACTATTTCGTATTCAAAAATCAGGATTCATAAAAGATTCATAACAGACGTACGTAAAACGTATACGTCTGTTCTCAACGTTTCATTAATCACACAGGTTCGCGTTTTAATTCGTATCCAACATATTTTTTCCATTCATCACAGACCAACAAGCTTTTACAGTTTTTAACAATAATTTCTTCCATCGTAAAAATTTTTTGAGAAATTATACTCTCTGAGTAGTATTTTTCGCTTATGGTGTATTTTTCAAGTATTTTGTTCATCTTCGACGACTTATGATCCCGAAATTAATTAATCTTCATTACTATGTCCGTATTTACGTTGATTTTTAGTCAGTATAATATTTGACTTAAAATTCTCGAGAAATCTGTGAAGATGAGGCGAAAAAAGTATTGAAATGCAAATAATATGATGTTAAAAAAAAAAATAGTCAACGCACTGTGCGAATATGCGCAAATAATCAGCACGTGCTGTGGCCGCTCCTCGAAAGGTCTAGGTCACGATGCTCGCATGGCCATCGCATTCATATATATATATATTTGAAACGACGAAAAATTGACGAATTTTTCCGTTTGCTAATAAAATTTATCAATAATTATCGCCGCGTAACCGCACAAAGGCGTCGACAGATCTTTCTACGCTAAATTTAATTTTATTGTAACAGAAATTTATAGTTCAGTCTTACATTACGCTACTACAAAGAGATTTTTCTGATTTACAAACTACCTTTTTTTTTTTTTTTTTTTTTTTGTTCTAATCCTTCTAACTTCGCAATACCGTTTTTTATAATCGAGCTATTACTTCGCTAGACTTAAGCGCAAAAAAGCGCCTTGAATCAAACCCGTTCATTCGGTTCACGGAGATTTTTAGTGGCTCCAACCATCTTCTAAATAAATGAACGTTAGTTATTGTTATTATACACTCAGAAATAGGTCTTGTTGAAACAACCAAAATTTGGTTATTATACGGTCAAAGAAATTTTTTTGTTGGGCCAACAAAAATTTTGGTTGTGCCAACAAGAAATTTAGTAGTATCAACAAAAATTTTGGTTGACCCAACAAAATTTTGGTTGACTGAACAAAAAAATTTCTTTGACCGTATAATAACCAAATTTTGGTTGTGTCAACAAGACCTTTTTCTGAGTGTAGGTACTAGTATAACAAATTTGAGTATGCAAAGAAAAAAAGTTTAACTTGAGCCAAGAAAATTATTCTTGATTGAAGATAATTTTGCGGTCCAAAAATGCAGAAGACCGAAATTTTTTCGGATCAAATCAAAAAATTTTCTCAAGCCAAGAAAATGTTCCTAATTTTCTTGATTCGAGAAAAATTTTGATTTTATCCGAGAAAATTTCGGTCTTCATTTTTTGGACCGCAAAATTATTTTGAAACAAGTCAACCTTTCTTTCTGTGTGCGATTGATCGTGCGAACATTATTTGATAATTTACCGTAAGATCGTTCGTTTGAAAGAAAATTTGAGTCAGGTCTGACAATACATGGTCGTGACCGTCGTATTTGTTTAAATGGAATGTTATTTCTTGAAATTATAAAACGACTTTTGTATTTTAGAATGTATTTCAGATCGATTCCTTTACATTCGATCGTCTATTTCTATAACGACGCGACGGTTCGATTCGTGTAACCTGTTGCGATAACCACCATTGAATATTGTCACAGCTTTGCATGAAGCTTACGAGAAAGGTGTGCCCGCAAACGTATAGAGATTCTTTGGAAGTCTGATACTGAAGTTGGATTACGTAATCCCTTTCTGTAAATCACGGCTTATCTTGTGACCAAGGAACGGCAATGATTCTACAATGTTATAGGTGATTTGTAATATGTACTCATTTCGTAACTTATCGCTGATCTATTGTCCTGTTGCACGTGTCCTTCGAACCTATCTCGTATATATAAGAGAAGTTTAAGAAAGAGAAAGAGAGAAGAGGATGAATAACGATTTTTACCGTGGGAAAAGAAAAACTACAAAATCTGTATGTGAACATTATTTTTATGAACAACTTCAATCTTATCCTTAAATTAATGCGGCATTCACTTTCACTCGTAAAACCCAACGTCTGATTTTTCTGCACAAACAATTACGCGACGTTGATGAGTGTGCACAAAAAAAAAAAAAAAAAAAAATCAAAAAAAAATTTCGTGATTTATACAAATAATTGTAAAGAAAAATAAATAAATTCACTAAATTCGTCCTGAAATATAGTCGCAGAAATCCTCCCTGCGAGTCGGCAGTATGAAAACTCGGTGCTAGTGTGACGTTCGAGTTCCACCACCTTAATTCGCTGAGCTCAGTTGCGCATGTCCACGACTTTGCCGATGACGAAGTTGGCGTAGGTCGCGTGCAAAGTCGACGTCGGGTGGTGGGTATAACGTGGTGTATGTATGTACATACGTATGCAGTTCCGTCATATCGCGAACAGAAAACTTACACGTGATTCTTTGCTACTATGCAATAACTCGCGGCTATGCGGATTAACAGATGCCAAAGCTTTGCACGAGGCTGTGCACTCAGAAAAAGGTCTTGTTGACACAACCAAAATTTGGTTATTATATGGACAATCAAATTTGTTGTTCAGTCAATCAAATTTTTTGTTCAGTCAACCAAAAATGTTGTTGGGATAACCAAAATTTTGTTGGGAAAACCAAATTTTGTTGGGATAACCAAAATTTTGGCCATACCAACAAAATTTTTGGTTGAGTGAACAAAAAATTTGATTGTCCACATAATAACCCAAATTTTGGTTGTGTCAACAAGACCTTTTTCTCAGTGTGCGACTGAGACTATGAGGCGGTTAATTATTATCGGTTTGAAATTAGTTAGTCATAGTTGTCGTTATTTTCATTTTTACAATGCTTTGATGAAGTTAATTTTTCACAACTTTCCAAAGTTTCTTATACAGCATTAAAAGAGAATCCGCTGCAATGTCGCAAAAGTATTAGCGACGAGGAGTTCAGTGGCTTTGACTGCGATGCATTTCAGGAAAAAGTTGTACCAAACTTGTTCATATTCGTTTCAATTAGTTTTTTCAAACGCACGGCTCCGACAGTATTAGCTTGCATTGAAATGCATTTACGTCCTTCGGAATCTAAGATATGTACATTTGCTTCCGGTACCAAAATATAATAGACGAATTAAGAGATGCGAGACGGACTTGACCACAGGAAAATGTACTGTACTGAGGACATTGTCAGTGCAAACCTTATCCTTGCATCGAGTGATCTCATACAACCCTGACACATGCTGTAGCACAGGAAGAGGAAAAATATACTTAAGATTAATATTTCAATGAAATTGAAGGAAGTAGAAACATCCATTGATATGAATTATCAACAAAGATTCCTAATTCGTTCTTATCTTTGATGCTCATGAATTTTTCATCCTGTACTCTGATTCAAATATTGTTACTCATAGCAGTTCATTAATTTATCTTCGAAATGATCGACTGGCGCGATTATAAAGCGAATGTAAAATTGAATGAACAAAACAATATAAAATCTATAGTGCAAGGCTTTTTTTTTTTGCTTCTAATTGGCGAATTAGAAGCACCGTTGAAACACTTGCCTTCTGTGATGATTGACGCTCAAGTTTGATCGTAATTTCATGGGTCAAATCAGCTTGTACAATTAGCGTAACTTTATCTTTGAACTAATTCTTTGAAATTTCAGTCCTGCTCATTCTGACACATATGCAGACTAATGAATAATGACTAATGGCTTGTCTAATAGAACTCAGCCCTCAGTTCAATCGTTCGGCTTTGTCTGCAGGTTGATTTCTTCAGTTTTTGTTACCCACTCAATGACACATGATTCAATTAAAGAAAAATAACACACGGAAAAAAAATTGTTGCTGAATTTACTATGTGCGAGCAGCTACATATAGGACAACACTTTTTTGTAGTAGAAATTACCACAATTCTAGTATTTGGTACATATAGGGAGCAAGTAAATTTCAATGTCCTAATGAGTAAATGTTACCACAATTGTTGTCATTTATACTGCAAAAAAAAGTGTTGTCCTATATGTAGCTGCTCACATAGTAAATTCAGCAACAATTTTTTTTTCCGTGCATATTTGACTGGCGAATCATAATCTATTAGACTAAATTCAAAAAATCTTAGCCCCTCAAGTGGCAATGATAGAATTTCGTAATTATTTAATGTGCAGAGCTTTAGATTTCTTAGACAGTGTGGGATATTACGTCGACCTACCGCAATTTCGTATTTCTACTCAACCTCGGTCTATGATACCTTCGTTTGTTGGAGAATAGCTGCTACATGGGCAATTTGCTCTAGCTCACCTGTAATGATGTTATATATAGGTAGCTGTAAGCAAAATCCTTGAAATGCGTAATTAACATTTGTGTTACGCGAAAGCCACGCACATTGTATATACGTGGATTTGAAATTGAATAATTGTACGACTGGAATCTCGAGAAAATGATCACATTGACTATAATAATCCGTTGATTTGAACTTCGAACATTTTAAAGTCATCTATTTTTTAAATAGAAAGCTATATACGAACTCGTTAATTCTTTTACAAATATATAATGATGCAATGTATAAATTTGTTACAATTTCATGGTCACATAAAGGTATAGTTTGAAAATAATTTAATCACAACAAAAATTGTCTAAATAAATATTCTATAGAACTTTTCTTCGGTGTTGCAAAATAAATCAAATTTTATAATAAAATACGATAAAATTCAAATGAAATTTGATAATTATGCGATTTCTACATCAACAACTTTTGACCGCTTTGGACCTTTTCTTATGTTTATTTAATAAATTTTGATTATTTAATTAACTAATCATATAGGTATAGCCTTGTATGAGTTTTTTGAACTCATTATATTTTGAAACCACTACGATATTACTGATCGATTTTTATATTCGTACTTCAAATAACGCTATATGGGAATGCGATATAGCTTTGACCAGGAAGCTGGTGACCGATGACGAATTGATCAAGAATCAAGAGACGATATAGGCATATATCACGGCTTCTACGTATCGCGAGATGTGTGTTTTTTTTTTTTTTTTTTTTTTTTTTTTTACCATTTTTTAAATCAACATTGACGATATATATTAGTTTGAAAGACCTTAACATTTGGAAATATTGACATACGCGACCTTGAGGAACACGCTAAAATAACTGTTTTGCTATAACGTGCAAGTTGAGATGTTCCGCAAAGTGCGAGACGGAAATTTGTATACCGGTGAGATCCGCGGCCTCGCAAAATTTATCCCCACCTTTTTTTTGCTATTATACTTGTACTATACCTATACCATAGTGGTGGAGATGCGTGAGCGCGTAAAATCGCGATCTATACGCAGTAGAATGCAAAGTCCACATCACGCATCGACGAGGACGTTCTTCTTTAAACGGACACATTAATTGCGCGACATTTATTAAACGTTTTATAATGAGATGCAGAGGTAATATTTCATTGCCACTTCCATTTTTTTTTTTTTTATTTATTTATTTATTTATTTTTTTGTTACTGCGATTTTCGTTCGCTATACTATGCACAGAAAAAAAGGTTAACTTGAGCCAAGAAAATTATTCTTGATTCAAGATAATTTTGCGGTCCAAAAATGAAGACCGAAATTTTCTCGGATCAAATCAAAATTTTTCTCGAACCAAGAAAATTTTCCAATTCATCAATTCCAAATCTTCATTTTTGGACCGCAAAATTTTCCAAATTTTTCCAAATTTTCTTGGTTCGAGAAAAATTTTGATTTGATCCGAGAAAATTTCGGTTTTCATTTTTGGACCGCAAAAT
This sequence comes from Tenthredo mesomela, assembly GCA_943736025.1. Lineage (NCBI taxonomy): Eukaryota > Metazoa > Arthropoda > Insecta > Hymenoptera > Tenthredinidae > Tenthredo > Tenthredo mesomela. Next base: position 30,678,213 of record OX031015.1, on the reverse strand, counting down.
TTTCCAAATTTTCCAAATTTTTCCAAATTTTCTTGTTTCGAGAAAAATGTTGATTTGATCCGAGAAAATTTCGGTCTTCATTTTTGGACCGCAAAATTATCTTGAATCAAGTCAACCTTTATTTCTGTGCGTCTTTTGAATTGAACAAATCTTATCATACATGACGAAGTAAAGAGTGGGAAAAATTTTTGCTAAAATTTCACTAATACGAGTAAAAAACGATGGTTGATGCAAGCCACGATTATCTTCGTGTACTATATAGGTGCATTCTAATGAGAAAAATAAAAATGTTATATCAAGCAATGACGTAGGTGTCTATAAGTATACCTAATTATGGCCATTAGATAGTTTCAAAAATTTAGATCGCAGTGGTACCTAATGGTAATGGTAAATTAATGAATTGATGTTTGCCGTGACAGCAGCTCTTCTATATTGAATGATCTCGCTGTTTATACATTTCTCGTTGTTTCAGGGTTCTCGTCTCAACGAGCAAGTGTACATTGCATATACGTGTATTCTCTATACCATAATATACGTGTATATATGTACTTTGTATGAGACATTCTTAACAGCCTTGCACTGTAGGCTGCCTATAAGATAACTCATATCTCGAAGATAACTATATATTATGATGAATTTTTCGTGTCCTGATTTCTTTTTTGATTAAGTAAATAACCGGCTAACTAACGTGCTATATATTATGTACATGTATCGAAGAATATACAGCTATATATATATATACTGTCGATACATATAAATTTTACAGAAAAAAAAAAAAAAAAAAATTCTAACGCACGGCATCAGCACGCGATAATAAATCCCACTGCACGACTGTGTGTATAACACGGCGTGCCATAACACTCTAATATCGATCTCGCAGTGTGGGTTGGCCGCATTTTTTTTTTTTTTTTTTCCAACTTCCGTGATACGGCAAACGACTCGAAGCCCCGAAGCTGGTGATGATGATTGATTCAACGACGTTCTCCGCGCCGGGGTCAGAGCAGTTATATAGTTATATATCGTAGATTTTTCTGTACCAAGTTATGTATTCCCCGCGCTTTTGCAAACGTACATAATTTTTTTTTTTCACCAGTCCCATTTCGAGTATTTATTTATACCTTGATCAATTAGGGTACAAGTTTCGGTCTTTAATACCTGTAACCGTAACGGTAACCGTAACCCCATTGCGAAAGTAATTTTCGATGTTTATTTTTCACTGTATAAACTCGTGTTCTCCTGCTGCAGGTATATTTCGACACTTGGTTTACTTTCAAACGATAAATTTCACGCGAATAACTATACAAGGAAAAAAAAAATAAAAATAAAAATAAAATAAGATATTTATCCACTTGATTCACCCGCGTCTGCCATCAGCTATAAGGTGAAATCACTAATGCAGTGACAATCGTATAACTTGAAACTTCATCAAAGAAAGAAAAGCTTCGATTGATTTTGAATTCGCAATCTTTAGTATCATCAAATTTTCAAATCAACTATTTTTCACCATTCTACCTATTCCATACTTCGAATCGAGTCGGCGTTTGCACGTAGAAAATTATACGAAACGCATATATATATATAGGTATATATATACGTATGCAACACTATGAGAAGATATATCTTTAATATACATGTATTAATACAAATACGCAGAAAGGTTGCAGTGTGCATGGTAACATGGTGTGATTGACATTCGTAAGTGTGCCATGGCCAGCTGCTGTTACACTGCCTACACCGATGTTCGCGCAGTTCTCATCCGCGGTGAATTTATGTATATATATATATATACATACAAAAATAATATGGTATACATAATATTATGTAGTTATATAGATAATGTTTAACGTATATTATGTACTACTCGTATATATGTGATGCATAAGTACATTCAGAAAAAGGTCTTGTTGACACAACCAAAATTTGGGTTATTATATGCACAATCACATTTTTTGTTTGGTCAACCAAAAATTTTGTTGGAATAGCCAAAACTTTGGTTGTCCCAACAAAATTTGGTTTTCCCAACAAAATTTTGGTAATCCGAACGAAATTTTTGGTTGACTGAACAAAAAATTTGATTGACTGAACAAAAAAATGTGATTGTGCATATAGTAACCAAATTTTGGTTGTGTCAACAAGACCTTTTTCTGAGTGTAGCGGGTCCATGACGGTACACTGTTGGAAAAATTTGAAAAAATTAATGTCCCAGGAGGTCCACTATCATTTTTATGTCAATTTCAACACTTTTTTTTAGTTGAAGCAACATTATTATCACTTAAACGACAAATTTTTCTGTTATTTCAACTGAAAAAAGTATGTTGAAATCAACATAAAAATTATAGTGGACCTCCTGGAACATTTTATTTCTAACGGTGTATATAACAAATTGTTTGACAAATTTCAATTTTCTTAAAATCGGTTGATAAATCGTTATGGGCTTTTTTTTCCACCCACGTTAATCCGAAGACGATTATAAATCGGTCCTATTCCGTTTGACGTAATCGACGATTATTTACCCAATTCGCGACTAATGATGAAAACAGGTTATTCTCATCATCACTTTGTCAAGTTGCTTCGATTCAATTTGAATATTTTGTATATATGAAGAGGCGTGAGATCGATATCTTTGATATGCATAAAATTATCGTTTAAAGTAAATTAATCGACTTAGCCTTTCGAAGTATTTTTCAAAAATGTACTTTTACAAAATAACAGAGTTTAAATCGCAAGGAGTTCTCGGTACAGTTATAATAATTGCAAACGGTCGCCACTCTCCTTTCCCATTTCCCCTTCTTTAATTTCCCTCTCCAATGTCCCACCCTCCTTCCGTTACCTCGGAGTCTTTTTTTGGAACTTTCATCTTAAACTTTCGTTACTTTCTTCGGTTAAAAGTGAAACACACGAAAATCCAGTTCCTCCTTACGTTATAGCGTATAATCGAGAGTGATAATGAATCAGTGTCGCCGGAAGCTTGTGTCCGTTGCTATAGTCCAACGGAATTGCCAGTATAGCTGAAGAAGAAGGATGTGAAGGGAATTGGAACTCCACAAGGATAACTAACTTGCTTATACTGCAGCTCTCTACCTCTACTATATAGAAGCTACGATGACAAATCGTTTCGAAGTGAAAGAACTGACGATCCTGCATATTTGCATACAGAAATGAAATACATTTTTTTGACTCACTATATAGTCGATAATCATCGGAAATTACTCGAAACCGCAGATAATACGAGGCGAGTTGGACTATTAACTGAGAATCCTCGTCGCTATTTGGAAAATGGGAGTCAAAACATTTTCGATAATGAAATTCGAAAAGAAAAAAAGAAACGAAAGACTTGTATCGTTGATGAGAATCTAGGACCATTTTATTAACACAATTTATAGAATTATTCGTCGTCACACCGTTAGAAATAAAATGTTCCAGGAGGTCCACTATAATTTTTATGTTGATTTAAACAGTTTTTTTAGTTTAAACAACAGAAAAATTTGTCGTTTATGTGAAAATAATGTTGTTGTAACTAAAAAAAGTGTTGAAATTGACATAAAAATGATAGTGGACCCCCTGGGACATTATTTTTTTCAAATTTTTCCAACAGTGCATCAGTTCTGTTCTAAATTTTGCAAAAAAATCGGTCTGTTTTTTCATAAGGTGAAAAAGCGATGATCCTTAGCTGAATCCTGAATCAATTCCTGGATTCAGGTTCGGGTTTCCTGAGGGTAGGGACGTTGGATCCCCGCCGGCTTCTACGGTTGATGCCGATAAACGCATAGCGCGCCGCGTGCGGTTTGCCAGTGAAAGCGACGGAGGCTTTTTGGCATTGAGCTCCGGATTGGAGGACCCAACGACGGTATCGAGGTCAACACTTCCACCACCCGGTTACCACCTCGTGGCCAGCCTGCAGGATGCCGAAAACTCGACGACGAGTCTCTGACTAGCGCCCTCCAGGGTTCGAACGTTCAGAAAATTATCGGGTTGCTGCAGCTTGCCTGTCTTAATTTCGCAACTGCATTTTCGTACTCCGTTATCACGTGCGACGTTCTTAACAGCCCTCAAATTTATCGGGTGATATCTGACGCTGATTTTATCCGTGCGGGGGTTTGTCCATAGTGTTTCTCCGAAACGGAGAGAGGCGCTCGTGTCAGGAGCAAAAAAACTCGCGCGGGATTTATTCGCAAATTTTATAGCGAATAGGATATTAGTTGATCTTGGTAGACACACATATGGGACCGTGCGGTGAATGACAAGTATACAGAATTTTCGAGAAGTTTCATGAGTGATTAAAAATGCGGAAAGGTGAAAAAGTCAACGCGATATTATGGACTAATTTTATTGCAGGTTTAACATTTTTTTGGAAAACTTTATTGAACCTTGAACGAGCGTGTATGAATCTGCTGCAGAACCGCGATTGCCTTAAATCGTATAGTGAACAGTGAACATCGAACAAAAAAGTGAATATAGTATAAATACTATATTTCCAAAGTAACGAGAAGAAGGAGAAAATTTTTGAAAAAAACAGAACAGGAAAAAGAAAAAGAAAAGAACACACTAATGGAATTATTTGGATAAAAGTGCGTTAACATATGTGTGCAAAGATGAGCGTCCTCCAAGGCCGACATTTAGGTACGGAAATACTTTTACCTTTTCGTTATTTCTACCCCTCTGCAGCAAGATCCTCGCGTGGCAGTACCTCTTACTTAGGTACTTACCCTTCCGCATGCAAGAGCTTCGGTCTCAGAAGTGAGGAGAGGAGAGAGAAAGAGAGAAAGAGAGAGAGAGAGAATATGAAATATGATAAAATCCGGTCGACGAGAGCGTCGAGAGAAACTCGATCCTTTTTTAGTGAAAAATGTTGAACGGTCTTGAAGTTTCGAGGGGAGTCCCAGGTCATTAACACCATGACACGATTTCAACACTCCTGGCTTCACGCTTCGCTAACTACAAATTACAATTGCGAATTACCGGTATAGATAGCAGCCTGCGGCTGTGTGCAGCGTATATATATATACTTTCTGCATCCCTCGAATATGCATTTATAGGGGAGAGGCGGGCAAAATGGGCACTAGCGGGCAAAATGGGCACCCCTGAAAATTTTTCTTAATTTAGTCAAAATTGTAAAATGTTCTGAATTTCATTATTTACTTACTGTAATAGTATTTTCCAGTGAATACGAAAATGAATTTAAAACCTTTTTTCGATTTTGAAAATTTTTTCGACAAATTTTTGGGGTGCCCATTTTGCCCGCAATTTTGGAACTTTTCAGGCGAGGGCGTTCAACACTCGGAATTGATCAGGTTATCGTTTTTCGGACAAAATTCGAAGATCCATCGATTCAAACCTGTATTTGAAGCCTTAATTTCTTAGGGTGCCCATTTTGCCCGCCTCTCCCCTATATATGTATAGTATCTATATAATGCATTTATGCACCGATTAGGTATTCATTATATATACATATTCGAATATGTATGTATACGCGGAAATGGAATGATAAATATTTTAGGTAAACGTTGAACCTAGTATGGTGAAAATAATTGGCAAACTTTATGTTATGTCCGTTTAGTTTAAGATGATTCTATGCGCATTCCTATGACTGGACGCGTGAGAAACTATCGCAATTATTGGTAAACCACGTATATAGTATATATATACCTATACCGAGACGATTCTCTCGATTCCCATTCCAATTTTCCTATAGAGTTTTATCCCACAACTCTATCCTCTATCTAGTCCGGATTACGTAACGTGTATTAAGATTTATGCAAATAAATGCATCGAACTAAGTAAGTTAACGACTATTATACTGTATAACCGCAACTTATATGTATATACCTAATATATACCTACTATACCTATATATACGTGCAAAATCTGGAGGAAGTTGTTTCTCTATGGATTATTTAAAACGTCTTGCAAAATATATCTATATACCTAATATACCTTATACCTGTTTATTATAACGCTATAATATAATATATTATATACGTATGAATCGCTGATGTGTTATACGAAAAATAGTTACGAAATTCGTAGGCATTTAACAAATTGCGGCCTTGATATTTGAACGTTCGCATATATACGTATAGTACATATACCTACATACGTATATATATATATGCCAATACTCAATTTCTCGGACAATTTTATCCGACTGTGACCATCATATTATATTATCAATTCTCGTCCGTAGCAGTAAATAAAAACCCTGGCCGTGAAAAAATATTCTTAAAACTTGAAATCCAATTAAGTTGTAAAATAATTTCATTTTATCTATAATCTATCGATATATATTTCTCTTATATAATAAATAAATTTTTATTCATGTCTATAATAGGAAGAGTTATTATAGGGCACGTGTGAGTCTTAAAAATTGTCTTATACTCCCGCAGACCCCCACGTGCGTCCTAACGTAACGTTTACCTTGTTATAGCTAAACGAACTTTCAAGGAACCATCGCTTGAGGAACTACTTAAACCTGCAGAGATATATAGACGCGCGAGTCGAGAGTGAGAACGATACTCGGTGAGAGTCGGTACGTTGAACCTCAACATAGTGAAAGTTTCTATTATACCACCGGCCTCGTCTCACTTCACCTCACCTAATCTAACTCAACCTAACCCAACCGCTAACCCCGGTTATTTTTTTTTCTTTTTTTTTTTTATGAAAAAAACGTAAAAAATAAAAAAACAAAAAAAAAAATGGTCTTCAATCACGCTGGGAAGACGTACAGACTCCAATGTTGTTTCTCCTCGAACTTTGAAACACCATTATCTATAGATTGTTGTATTATAAAGTTATAGCTAAATCCTTGCGCGTTGCAGTGACCTCAGAAGTATATTATAAGTCCTCGAATAGAAGTCATCCGCATGAATGTCCTCGAGAAGATAATATAATAATTATAGTATATACTTGTAAGTTTAGTTGGTATATCTAATGCCTATTACGAAAACAAAGGAAATACTGTTAGTAGTCGATATTTCCTGTTTATAATGATGAAAATTGTGTGAAAATTTTATTTTTTCGGCATAGGCATTGAAAAGTCACTTTTTGACGCCTGTTTTCGATCCACAAAGTGTCACTTTATACGGTTGGTTTCAGAACTGCCCTATAAAGTCTTTATACGGCAGTTTTGATGCGCGGTTCGAAGTGCGCGACAGATCGCACCATAACCTCACTCTTCGTCTAGTGAATCTCAACAGGCGTCAAAGTGACTTTTCATGCCTATTTCGAAAAAAATACAGTATGGGGCGCACCCGGAGCCTTAAGCCCTGCGCACACGACGCTTGTTTCAATGCTGGATTGCCTGCAGGGCACTGTGATGGCAACCCTGATGGCTGCCGTGATGGAAAATGACGTCAGTGCGTGCTCCCTTACTTGAACGCGTGCTGGAATTCCGTGATAGATCATGTCGTATTTTTCGTGCTGGTTTCTCTGGGATATCGGTGTTGACCAATGCGAACGTCGGGTTGTGTCACGTGGATATATATATATGGCTACCAGGACTACACTGATAGAAGGATTTGTTAATATTCAATAAGATTTATTCATATTTAACAAATGATCTATTAACACGTATACTCAATAAATATCTGTTAACTGTTAATAAATATTTGTTGTGCACAAAATTGATTTGTTAAATGTTAGAAAATATTTATTTATATTTAAAAAATAAAAAAATGTTTCCAAATAAATGTATTTATTAACAGTTAAAAAATCCTGCTATTAGTCATTAGTGTACGGAGCCACGGACGACTCCACAACCTAGGCTTGAATTTCGGAAGTCTGTTTTTGAACGGTCACTTCGCATGCATAGAAGCTACCTACAGACCTAACCCAGCAACACACATCGTGTGCAGCCAACATAGCAGAGGAGCCATCACAGCGTCCAGCAGAACAGCTCACTTGGAACCCAGCAGCGAGATCAAGCAGGCAATCCAGCATTGAAACAAGCGTCGTGTGCGCAGGGCTTTATTCTGTGAAATTGTCACTTGGGTCATCGGTGAAATGAGCGAAATCAAGTCAATCTGCGCATGCGCATAGTCTATGTTTTCAAGAGCCTTATCAATATAGACTATGCGCATGCGCAGATTGACTTCATTTCGCTCATTTCACCGATGACACAAGCATGACTCAAATGAAAATTTCATAGAATAAGGCTCCCGTAAACCGTTTTTGACTCGAATAATGATTTCAGAACTCGCTTCCAGCTCGCCTTTAGCTCGTCCTGAAATCATTATTCTCGCCGAAAAACACTTGGTTTACGGGCATGCCACATAATATACTATTAATATGTAATTTGAAAGAATTTTTTTTTTTTTTTTTTTTTACAACGAGACCATTTCCAGCCTCAAAAGGTTCGAAATCAGTAGTAGATGTCGACGTATAGGTATATTATGTACAAATAGTGGGGATCGAGACGGTTAGGATGTCTGTCTAAGCGTGGGAGAGAAACTTTCACTATCTGTTGCTTAGCACCGTTAACTCGGTGTTCTTGTCTTATTAAACGCGATTGACGCTTTATTCTTGGCACGACCGAGCATATACTAGGTATATATATATATTCCCGATGCTATAAGTCGCGGACCTTGCTGCACGCAGTCTTTAAAATTACAATATCGACTGATTACCTACGGAAACGTCTGTGCGGTGATCCATACATGCGCAAAGTCAAGTGAAAGGTTCGCCATTCGATTATAATAACCCCCCTCGGGTTAAAAGTTGTTCTACATAATCGTATTCGCAAAAATCAAACATCATTTATTAGTTTATGATCGTTTTTACCCGGATTATAGTATAGAAACTCGTATATTCATTAATTATTTCTTCACTACTTTCCCGCAGTCAATTTGAACCTATAAAGCCCTGCGCACACGACGCTTGTTTCAATGCTGGATTGCCTGCTTGATCTCGCTGCTGGGTTCCAAGTGAGCTGTTCTGCTGGACGCTGTGATGGCTCCTCTGCTATGTTGGCTGCACACGATGTGTGTTGCTGGGTTAGGTCTGTAGGTAGCTTCTATGCATGCGAAGTGACCGTTCAAAAACAGACTTCCGAAATTCAAGCCTAGGTTGTGGAGTCGTCCGTGGCTCCGTACACTAATGACTAATAGCAGGATTTTTTAACTGTTAATAAATACATTTATTTGGAAACATTTTTTTATTTTTTAAATATAAATAAATATTTTCTAACATTTAACAAATCAATTTTGTGCACAACAAATATTTATTAACAGTTAACAGATATTTATTGAGTATACGTGTTAATAGATCATTTGTTAAATATGAATAAATCTTATTGAATATTAACAAATCCTTCTATCAGTGTAGTCCTGGTAGCCATATATATATATCCACGTGACACAACCCGACGTTCGCATTGGTCAACACCGATATCCCAGAGAAACCAGCACGAAAAATACGACATGATCTATCACGGAATTCCAGCACGCGTTCAAGTAAGGGAGCACGCACTGACGTCATTTTCCATCACGGCAGCCATCAGGGTTGCCATCACAGTGCCCTGCAGGCAATCCAGCATTGAAACAAGCGTCGTGTGCGCAGGGCTTTAAGGTACACTCAGAAAAAATTCTTGTTGATACAACCAAAATTTTGGTTATTATATGCACAATAAAATTTTTTTTGTTCAGTCAACCAAAAATTTTGTTGGAATAGCCAAAAATTTTGGTTGTTCCAACAAAATTTGGTTTTCACAACAAAATTTTGGTTATTCCAACGAAATTTTTGGTTGCCTGAACAAAAAATTTTGATTGTGCATATAATAAACAAATTTTGGCTAACGATCATGTTATATAGTGATCCCTTAGCCCATAATATGTAATTCGCAGGATGAAATTAATAAAATGAAATTACATAAAGTGGTAAAATTTTTGAATTTTTTGATACATTCTACGTGACGTGACGACGCCTCCGGGCTGATGTCGTACCTATATACTTACTTACTACTGTCCTGCATCAGGACAGACCGACAACGTTATACATACCAGTTAAACAGGGGGCAGGTTGGGTTACGTCAACTCGCGTTGGGTTAGGTTGGGTGGGTTCACTACGACATGCAATGGCCCGTGCATGCAGGGCTTACGCAACAACGTTGTCGTGTGTGCGCCTGGTGACCCACATACGGCACGGGGAGCAAAGACCCCGTTGCAGCAGCAGCAGCGCGCGCGCGCCTTCTAGATGTGCCGTTGTGCCGTTGTGCCGCCCGGTGTGCCGGTGTTAAGCGCGCTCTTTCGCCTCACCCACACTATCTTATATATATATATCTCGCCTAGCCGTGTATATAGTAAAGCCCTACGGGCGTAAAGCTAGATTCACACCGTTAATATAATATTCTTTTGAAATTTTTTTTATTCAACATACGAAATATATCAAAGCGCAATATATTTCTTATTATATGTTATTCAAAACTCGACCATGCATGAATGTCGATGACAAATCAAATGAATATGGAATTTATTAGTTTTTTTTTTTCATTCTTCGAATGAATTCACGCCGCCGTCGATCGATTACAGTTCAAAATATACGACCAGCTGCGAATTGGTATTATTCCTATACGGCTATGCTATAGTATAGCCGCGACCCCAGGGGGTTAAAGTCATCGACACAGAAAGCGCATCTACTGCCAGCTGGTGGCGTAATAATTTATCGTAGACGTAACCGTTGCTGCACTTGTTGGTAGGAGAGAAATCCTAGTTGTCGAGACATACGAGCTGTTCTAGCTATAATCAATTAATTAATGATGATCATTGATGATTAATTAATTAATTAATTAATTAATTAATTAATTATGATGATCATCATTTGCGCGAGAGATTTATTATGTAGTCAAATTTCGATCCAAAATTTTAGCGATTACATCAATCCGTCATTCATGATCGTCCCGATATCTCGATTTCCTAATTCAAACCGTGGTCATCAAAGCTGCTTGACCACGACCACCGCACTATAATGCAGCATAACAGAAGCAGTGAACTTCTCTCGTGACCGCGAACGCGGTGAACCGGAGAGAAAGGGATGAAAAACGCATCCACTATAGGAAAAACAGGAGTTCTCATTCGCTATTGATCAGGTAGCACCTAGTGTCATTAGTTGAGCTATGCTGCTGATTAATCGATGGAAAAATTTCTAACTTCGATTCTTACGAAATTATTCGATTTTTACCTGTTTTGTAAAAAAAAAAAAAAAAAATTATGAAAAGTATTACTCGGAATTATTTAATCTCATGTATTTCGTTTTCTCTTCTGATTTCAGGAATTATGACCCTTACGAGCAGCCCGTGTGAGCTAGACAACATGAGCTTGTTTCAAGACCTCAAGTTGAAAAGGAGAAAGGTCGATTCCAGATGTAGTAGTGATGGTAAGAGTTTTTTTTCGGCAGTTACCGCACCTTTCAGTCGTTCTTTGTTGCATGGCAATAAAGATCTCTCACCCTCTACCCTTAAAGCCCGTAACAATTTATTTTCGTTTTCTTAGTAAGAATCATTTCTTGTGATCATTGCACCTTTCGTTTACTATCTTTTGTATCTAAATCTACCCTAAAGTCAAATAAACCACTCAGTGGGTCAACGAAAACCATACGGTTATACATTGCATCAATTCTACACTTCCTGCTTATAGCTATACATATTATATGCACTTTTTTCTGCATCAGCCTTTCTGCTATTCTCTCAAATCATGTTCATAGAGGAAATGTACGTAATAACATGAATAAATTTCGTTGCATTTTTGAGAAAACATTTTTTGTATAATTAAACATACAGAAGCTTGTCAATATTAGGAGCTAATAAAAAAAATCCCGTTTATAATATAATTATTTTAAGGGGACCAGTACAGCGACTTTTCGAGAAATGATCATAGTCCGAAATCAATTTATTTCATAACCAAAGTTCATTTCACATCAAAATATTTTTCTTTTTCAAAATCATGTGTCGTAAGGATTTTAGAGCACCGTTGGACCGATTCAGGTCATCTTGGATTCATTTTCTTCAGAAAACAAATCCGCATCATGTGAATGTAGGAATTTTGAAAATTTTTCGTTTTGGCCAAGTTATTTAAGAAATGAGTGATAATAATTTTTGCAAATTTGGTAAATTGATCATAACTTATGACATAATTTTTTATTTTAAAATTCCTACATTCACATGATGAGGATTTGTTTTCTGAAGAAAATGAATCCAAGATTACCTGAATCGGTCCAACGGTGCTCTAAAATCCTTACGATACATGATTTTGAAAAAGAAAAATATTCTGATGTGAAATGAACTTTGGTTATGAAATAAATTGATTTCGGACTATGATCATTTCTCGAAAAGTCGCTGTACTGGTCCCCTTAACGGACACCTCTTTATACCGGACAAGTTAGAAATCCCCGGCAGAAATTTTCTATATAATTCTATTTTCTTAATAACGGACACCTCCGAATTGCGGACAAGATATCCGGTCCCGAAGGTGTCCGCTATTTGGGAGGTTTCACTGTACTACGGAATTATTTCCGACCTTTATTTTCTGTCAAACTTTGAAATCGATTGAATCAGTATCTATATCCAACCTCAATATTCATCCGGGTGAAACTCTGACATTTTTGGTCAATTAAATTTGGTAAAAAACCGTTCCGTTTTTTCTCTTCTCAAACCTGACTTTACAATTCATGCGATATAAATTGGCGAGTAACACCTATACAGATATACTAAAATTCGTTAAGTAAATCGGGGTTAACACCAAGTGTGACTTGTTAAACAATACAATACGTATAGATATGTATGTCGTTTGTGCAGACAGATCTAATTATCCCAATTGACTATGCAAAAATATAAGATTTAATTATTTATACATAAATCTCCTGTATTTCGTGGTATATAAAATTTGAATAAAGAATTTGCCAGTTCCACAAAATAATATCGTTTAAAATTAGACATACGTTGTTAAATATTTTGCCACGGAGTTCTAACTTCAATTGAGAATTTATACAGCGGCAGGTCTGACTCGTTCGGTTTTTATCACTGACACAGCGCGCTCGGGCCTACTCACGCTTCTACTACTGATAATTCAGGGGTTTAGCATCGCGCTGGTCAGACAGGCGGAGCACGCACTGAATCTTCTTGCATTTCTCGCTGCATCGTAACTCGAATGCTAAATAATCAGAACTTGAAATTCACAATTTTGACGTGATAGAGGAACCCAACAGATTGTGGCCCGACCTAATGCTATTCAAGCAAGCCAATGAGCCAATAAGGCTTTGAAAATTTTAATTATTAGAAGATTAGGCAATTCTATTTTAATCAGGGCTTGATGGGGATAGAATCTTTACTTTCTATCACGATAAAACCGCACTGAGAAAATTATCTCGGCATTATATTTATCGTGGTTATAAACCGGAAGTCACATGCACGCAAAGACACTGATGTAACAAGTGAAAACTTATCGTCATGGATTTAAACTTGCACATGCAGTTTTTCCGACGCAATTTCCTGCGCACCATCATGCATGCGGAACTTTTGAAACTACAAATTTTTGCATTCGTCATGCCTGGGGCACATAGTCTTCTATATCGATGAATATAAAGAAGCAAAAGAATCCATCACACTATAACCGCATATAATATATAAATTAGAATAATTTTTGTGAATAAAACAAAGGAAGCATTACGTCATCTCCGAAGTCAATCATCTCGAAAGTAACTGTCTAAATCCTGGCGGGTATGGAGATAATAAACTAGACAGTAAAAACTGTAAATGTCCAGGTATTTGACCGAACAAAGACTAGTAACAGGAAGTGGCCGACGAATCCAATTTGGTGGCTGGCCGTGAACTCTAACTGTATCCAAAACCGCTCACTGCAATGGCTTACAATTAAATATATACAAATAATGGCCGCGTGTCAAATGATACGCTATGCGGGTACATGGCGGTGTATGTAACGGTACTTTGACCAAATATTATCATCGACAATTCGCAATTCATTGTAATCGATAAACGCAGATTATTCAGACCTTATGGTAGGTATTCTTCATTTCGAAGTGTTCACGATTCATAAATAATTATCACATAATATCGCGATAAGATATCATTTTGCCAAGGTTTCCAAAGTGTAGCTACTGTCTTGATGTACTACAATTCTATTTCGTTGATATACATCCACGTAATTTTGCGTAGGTCAGTAGCAACTCCTGGGTAAACCAGTTTTATACCTACAGCTCTACTTGACGAGCTGTACCAGTTACATATAGTAAACCGTATCATTGCCATTAGATAAAGCTTATTTATGGCGTGAGTGATCGTTGTATTGTCATAATCTAATATAGTTGGCCTCAGGGCTCAGGGACAGTCAAGAATCGACCTTGTCAACCACATTCCTACCATGACCTACGCCACGAGCATAGTCCAACATCATTCGCACAGAAACCAGCCATACTATTCTTTAGTTTTTATTGCAAATTGCAATAAAACGCAGATCCTTGTTACAACTTTGATGAGTTTTTCCATGAGGCAAAGCTTCTCATCATTCTATAAAACTCTAGAGGATATCCTGGTGCTAGATCACAAAACTTTTCACTATCAGATATCTCCGAGTTTTATTATTATTATTTTTCGTTTTTTTTTTTTTTAAGAATCAAACCGACTCAACTCTAATCTCTTTTCTCCTGTTTCAGGGGAAAGCGCAGCTGACACGTCGACTTCGTCACCAGATAACATGCCAGGTTCGCCAGGCTGTCCTGTGATCAAAGTGAAGACGGAATCCCTTCGTAGTAGTCCGAGCCCTGGGACTCCCCGGGATCTTCGGGAACTTCGAGACCTAAGGGGGACGGATACGAGAGAGGTAACGTCTGATCGTGCGTCGCCTGATTCCGTCTTCCCCGAGGCTGCTAGCTCCAGAGGCGCTGAGGAACGATTTTGTACCCCGGCAGCTAGAGCGTCACCAGTATCACCGCTCCAAAGTCATACCACCGTGTTCACAAGCCCAACACCACGGGAAATTCACCGTGCAGAAACTCCTGACCGAGGTACGAGTAGCCACTACCTAGTGCAGCCCAAGGAAGAATCTGACAACTCGGTATTTGATGGCGGAGGCCGTGGGGACGGACCTGGTCATGTTAGTCACCGTAGCCCTTCGCCGAATCCTAACCGGAACCAAAGTCCGAGTCCGGGTACGGGTAACGGTGGTATTGGTGGCGGTGGCTGTGGTTCGGGTTCAAATCAACAACCTGGACCACGACAACGGGCGCCACCCGTTCCTCCCCATCTCCTAGCGCATCATCAATTTTGGACACAGAATACTGGCGTTCAAAGTTTCACCACACAAAGACTGCTAAATGGAGTTATCAGCAGTGCTGTTAACTTCGGACAAAATTTAACCAGTGCGACCGGTGCGTCGAGTGAGTAGAAATATTTCATTATCAAAATAATTTTAGATCATGCATTTGTTACGATACTGGAAGCATGTCATACGGGAAAACAATAAAATTCAAATCCTAAACTCTTACTCTCTTAATTTTTTGGATTGAAAATCATGCAACTCCAAGAAAAAAGAGTGAAATTTCACTCCGAAGGAGTTGAATTTCATTCCAAGCAGAGTGAATTTCTTCCCTGGATTGAAAATCGTGCAACTCCAAAGACAAAGAATGAATTTTTCACTCCAAAAAATTTAGAGACTACACCCTACTGAAAATTTCAAGATGGATTCATCTGGTCGTTCGAAATTCCTATGGAATTTGTTGGAAATCCAGCAGGTTTCAGATGGAATTCATTGGATTCTGGTAGCAATCCACTAGATTTCAGATGGAATCCATAAGAATTTCGAACGACCAGATGAATCCATATGGAAATTTTCAGTAGGGCATGATCTGTTGCAAACGAGAGTAATATCCTCTTCAAACCATTTCACATGTTCAATCGACGTAAGGTATACGACACGAAACTGCTATTACGAAATTGATTCGGGCATTGCGATTAAGACTATTGTTAATTCCAAGGGACAACAATCTTGTGAAATAAAATCAACAAATACTCGACAATATCAAGATTGTTCCAAGGTGGTTTCATCATTAAACGTTGTCTTCTTATACGACTCTAGTATTATACCTACGTCAGCATTGTCGGCATTGAATTAGGAAACTTTCCAAATACCGCACTCAAAAAAAAGTCTTGTTGACACAACCAAAATTTGGGTTATCATAATATGCACAATCACATTTTTTTGTTCAGTCAACCAAAAATTTTGTTGGAATAGCCAAAACTTTGGTTGTCCCAACAAAATTTGGTTTTCCCAACAAAATTTTGGTTATCCGAACGAAATTTTTGGTTGACTGAACAAAAAATTTGATTGACTGAACAAAAAATGTGATTGTGCATATAATAACCCAAAATTTTGGTTGTGTCAACAAGACCTTTTTCTGAGTGTGAATACATGACGATTATTATTTCGATCAAAATGATCAGCACTCTCCGGATGTAAATATTTGAAATCAATATCTTCTTATTATCCGTAAAGACGAAGGGATGAAACCACCTGCCCAAAGGATCGCACCGGCTACTCCACGACCAGCACCGACGGTAATGATGGGCGAAGTCGGTGGTGTTCGAACGATGATATGGTCCGTACCACCGTTAGAACCTGCGCCACCTCCTACCGCTTCCTGGACAGCGACAACAGCCTCGAGTTCTACCTCCGAGGAATCCGCTGCTCAAGTTCTTCTGAACCTTAGAGCGGAACCTAGGGGAAAACCACCGGGTACTTCGCAGTCTTTCGGACCCCCGCTGAACATGGAACGCCTCTGGGCTGGCGATCTATCCCAACTTCCCGCAGCGCAGCAGATTCAAGCACTCAACCTTACCGCAAGCTCTAGCCAACCTTGGTCCAGAAATGGTAACATGCTTACGACGGAAGCACCGTCGCAACAACCCTCAGCACCGCCTCTCCAACCCCAGGAACATGAGGAGGAGGAACAACCGATGATCTGTATGATTTGTGAGGACAAAGCGACGGGCCTTCATTATGGCATCATAACGTGCGAAGGGTAAGATACTATATGATTATATATTTGACCGTAAGGATGCGAATGTTCTGTTTACTTGACGTAAAATTTCATTGATTACAGATGCAAGGGTTTCTTTAAGAGAACCGTGCAGAATCGAAGAGTTTATACCTGCGTAGCTGAGGGTACCTGCGAGATAACGAAAGCCCAACGAAATCGGTGTCAATATTGTCGTTTTAAAAAGTGCATCGAACAAGGTATGGTTCTTCAAGCTGTTCGTGAGGACAGAATGCCAGGTGGTAGAAATTCCGGAGCTGTTTACAACCTCTACAAGGTAAATTTAAGCAGAATCTAAATATCTTATGTGCATAAATTTTGTGAAATCGACGCTTTATTTATAGACACGTTTCGAATTTTTACAGGTCAAGTACAAGAAGCACAAGAAGACCAATAAGGGGATGAATGCTGGTGTTGGTATGGGCGGTAGCACGGGAGGCGTAAACGGTTCCGGATCTGTGGGTGCTGTAAAGGGTACAATGGCACCCACGATGTTGGAGAAACACATGGCTGCAGCGGCCGCCGCACACCATAATCAGCAACATGCTCAGTTGGCGGGGGCGCTCCTACAGCATCACAAATCCTCATCCGGTCCAGAATCACTCAATACCTCTCAGCAGCCTGCCTCTGGGCATCTGAGCCATCAAGGACATCAGGGGCACGCCGGGCACCTCGTTAATGGTACCATCCTTAAGACTGCTCTCACCAATCCTTCGGAGGTAAGAATTACCAGCAAATTGATACAGTGTTCTTCTGTATATTACTGAGTAAAATATCGTCCGGTTGTAATTTCTTAATTTATTCCTAATCTATCGAACTGTATAAGATTTTCAGTAAGATATTAAAAATGATAAATATATCGAGCATGGATAGATTCTATCTTCGGTTTATATCATCGGTTAGAATGAATGAACTCTAGGCGCAATTTCACTTTCTTACGGTGCGCGTTGCGTAAACCCCAAGGTTTCTCACATTACGAAACCGATAGATATAGACACTGCACGCAAACTCGCGACTCTGCACATTTAGCTATATCTATAGATATCTCTTGATATTCACCGTATACGTTCATATGAATATCAACGTATATAGATATTTAATCGAGGTGTCAAGTATACTAAATTATTATTGTACAAAGGTAATGCTGCAGACAGGCGAAATTCACCCATACGTAATCATCACCATTCTTATAAAAATGAAAGTCACACACATAGGTCACCCATCTGGTGAATTGTTCATTAATTCTACTATTGAATTGGCTTTCCGTTTAAATTTGGAAAATTTATCAAGTTTAATTTCGACGATAAGAAATACTAGTGTAATTCAGATTTTCGACATAGTCGAAAGCGCGTAATGAGAATAGAATTAGCGAGTTGAAAAGGTAATAAAATCTAGAAACTTTGTGTTCACTGTTCTATTTTAAATGTATAATTCAGGATAGTAAAAGCTTTGATAATGGCTGTCTAATCTTTAAGAATCCAAATCAAATTTGATTCGTTGAAAAAAAAAAAAAAAAAAAAAAAAGAACATTTCGAACGTTCCAAGATGTAACACGAGCTAAATTTATTAACTCGACCGTGATGGTGTTGAATAAAATGGTCCGCCAAGATTGAATATCACATCGGTATTCGAGCACAAAGGCCATTGCCAAAAGTGAAATCGGTATTTCTCAGAGATCTCTGACCGAAGTTGTGTTTCTCCACAACTCTCAAACATATCCTGACAAAAATAATTACCTATTTTTTCGTTCTAATATATTGTTAATTAAATCGGGCCTTCAAAATTTTTCCGAAATAATTTCTGACGTGATAATAGTGACCGTTACCATCTGGGAAATCAAACTTCCAGACAAAACACGTTAATGGACAATAGAAAACCAACGACAGCTGGTGCCAAGGACAGGCAGTTGTCCGCTGCTGCTTTCGTAACTTTGTGAAAGTGTGCATACGGGGACACTGACCTCATCCTTCTCCGCTAACTTATGACTTATTGGCCTCTCACGGCCGATCCGCACTTACAATTTTTAGTACCCCGTCGACTCGACTCGACCAGCCAGCTTTCCCTATCAAAGCTGTCTTCTTACGTGAGCCTCGAGAACTTGTTGGACTTCGTAACATTAACTGAACTAATCAAACAGTTGATTATAGGATTCATACTATGGCGCGCAAAGTTGATTAAAAAAAAAAAAAAAAAAAACTCATCCATAGGCATCGTATTCAATTTTGCATAAAAATTGGCCATTTTTTTTATACCCTGCACTCTAACAATTTCTAAACCATGACTATTGATTCTCACATGGTCGAATGCCCCTAAACTTCAATTAGATTTCTAATATAAGATGAAAGTCAAGAATGCCGTGAAAAAAAAAAAAAAAAATCATAGAATGATCTTGAGTTCAAAAAAAAGTATAATCTACCTCCTGAAAACATATTTTATTTAATGCCAAGTTGAAATTATCTACCCCAATCACACAAGCGAACAGAAATTTTATGATCAGGCATAATACGGCAGAATTACACTGAGAGAAAAAAGTGGTTGAATCAAACATATGGATTCTGTTGTTAATAAATAGTTGTTTCAACCATAATTTTGTCTGAATGAATAAGCCGTAATTACCATAACACCTCTTGTTCATTTGAATCAAACAAATTCAGTTCAAGCAACCAATATTTTGTCACATCAACATAATATTCATTTCGCCACCCGTAACCGCCGCGTTTAGTTGGATCAAAGAATATTTGTTTCATTCAACCACTTTTTTCTCTCAGTGTACTCGAGAATTACACTGATCTTGAAATAATGATCACTCTCAGTGATGAAGATACAGCAGTCTAGGGCCAATTAATAATACTTTTTCCCGTTCAACGATTCATAGATTGTCCAATTACTTCCGTAGTCTGATTCTGATTCTGAACCCCTTATTTCAGGTGGTACATTTACGACAAAGGCTAGACAATGCTGTGAGCAGTTCAAGGGATAGAGCCTTTCCCCTGGACGCAACGCTCGCAATGATTCAAACCCTTATAGACTGTGACGAGTTTCAAGATATTGCCACATTAAGGGTACGTAGACTTTCTTACTAATAAGTAATAGGTAATATTTTTTTCCACACGGCGTGCGCAAAGAACGATTTTGCGCACGCTTCGCGTGCATAAAATTCAACTTAACGCGCGCTGTGTTGAAAAATGAAGTTCGATACACGTGCGAAAGATGATTCTCGACTCGTGTGATTGTCACCCTCGCTTCGCTCGGGCGAAAAACTTCACACTCGTCCGAGAATCAACACTTTCGCACTAGTATCGAAAAGTACTATTGTTCGATATCACGGTGAATACTCTCTCATCTTCACTGTTGCAGTATGATAGTTAATTCTATTTTTCACCCGTGTAGCACACTCCTCCAGACACTGACTGTCATTGGACTTGATATACTCGTCATTTTATCAACAAATCTCGACGCATTGTTGGCAAAAAAATTTTTAAAGATAAACGACATTTTTTTTCATGCCCATCAAGCGTGAAAAACTGAGCCAAAAGTTGACTTATGGTATACTTGATGCCTACGAATATCCTCTAAAATGTCAAATTAAAATCAAATTGTTCAAACGATTCGACGTCGTCTTATATAATTAGCGTGCAAAGTCGATTAAAAAATGATTGTCAACGACAACGCACAGCCAATGCACAGTCCACACAAAGGTGGACAATCGACTTGTGGTTAATATGCAGTCGCGATTTCTTTATTCAACTAACGAAAGGCATTTTTGTTAGCCCACTTGCAGATGATCTTTTTTTTTTTATTTTTATTGTTTACCATCATCTGAAAGCCTAATAGCGGCTGACCTGTAACATGATATTTCAGAGGACAATTCGCGTGCTTTCAGTCAGCGCATAACAAACTATTGGCTCATATTATGCCTATTGGCAATTGGCATAAAAAAAAGTTTAGTCAATTTTCTGCCGAAATAAATTAAAGACAGAGTCAACAGTATTTGGTACTTGGGTGAACCACATAGAAACTCAAAAATATCGTAATTATTTCAGAACTTGGATGAGCTACTGGACCATAAGTCAGACTTAAGTGAAAAGTTGTGTCAGATAGGAGACAGTATAGTGTACAAATTGGTGCAGTGGACCAAGAGGTTACCGTTTTACCTTGAGCTGCCTGTTGAAGTGCATACAAGGCTGCTCACGCACAAGTGGCACGAATTGCTGGTGCTCACGACCTCTGCTTATCAAGCGATTCACGGGCAACAGAAGTGGACCGGCGTTGGCAATGATGGCACGGGTGCAGATTTCACGCAAGAGGTAAAATACTAAATTTTCATAGAAGCATTTACACGTTCATAAGAAAATAAAAAATAAAAAGATGGAAATAACATGTTTTGCTACATTTTTGAATTCTTGGGTGAAATTCACAGTGGCACATGTTAAATAAAACTGAATAATATATCCATATCTAATCTAATAAGAGTAAATAATTACTCCTTTAATTTTTACAACAGGTTTCGAATAACTTGTGTACTCTGCAAACGTGCCTAACCAGTATGATGGGAAGGCCAATAACCATGGACCAATTGCGGCAAGACGTAGGACTGATGGTGGAAAAAATTACGTATGTGACGCTCATGTTTCGACAGGTGAAATTAAGAATGGAAGAATATGTGTGTCTAAAAGTAATCACCATGTTATCTCAAGGTAAGTCATTCTGGATTCTGGATTATATAGAATCCGAGTGTATAATTTAATCCAAAATCTCTTCTTAAGATATTTTATCTAATTTTTAAACTTTTTCACAAATTTGCTGCTAATGGAGATGCGAAATGTAAGTTATCTTCTTCTCATCGTCAGGCTAGTTCTGTAATGACTATTTAGGTACCCAAAAAACGTTCAAATACGAAAATCCTCTATCAAGAAAATGATCAATCTTTTCAGCAGATAGCATGCCATATATTAGTTTCAAGTCTATTTACTGTATGAGAGTTCCCTTTATCGATAGATACGTAATTTCCTGATGATAGCATCATTATACGAAAAGCTATATCAGGGTGATTCATTTTGGATCGATATTTTCTTACAGGTGGCTCCCGGTTAAACAGCCTTTAGAAATCAGCTGAAAGAAAAAATCCTCGCGAAGAGCGAGCTTTCAATTTTTATTTAAAAATCCATCACTCAATCATAAGTTTTTCCGTTTAAATACTACATGGAAAAATATTGTCGTTTCGTTTACATGGACATTACTAAGTTAAATAATTTTTGGGTCCAATCCTGCAGAATATGATTTTGTAGGGAATTAAATCCTTCACAAAATTTCCCTGAGATTTAAGTCTGTAAAATCAATAATGAAAGAGTTATACCTATGGGTTCCAAATTTATTTTCTGTAGAATTTACAGAATTGATTTTCAAAGCAATTTTATGGAGAATTTGATTCCCTATCAAAATCAAGTCCTCCAGAATTGGAAACAAAAATTATCTGACTAAGTAATATCCATGTAAACGGAACAAAAATATTTAATTCCCAAGGATTTTTTTTTTCAGCTAAATTCTAAAGGTTCTTTAACCCAAGGCCCGCGATGAAAAATATTGATCTAAAATGAATCATCCTAGACTATATCTTATTTCCGACTACTTCAGACCTGCCCCAATATCTGAATATTATTTTTCTAATTACACTTTTAGCACGAGATGGTACATTGGAATTGGAACAAATCCAAGAGCGGTATATGAGCTGTCTACGCAGTTTTGTGGAACACAGTGCACCTCAGCAGCCAGGTCGCTTCCATGATCTTCTCGTCAGATTGCCCGAAGTAAGTTTATAATTCTATGTATTTTTAATACTATTGATTATATTCTGATAGAGTATGTATGTGAATATAATATGTGAAAATATATAAGATATGTAATTTGATTGGTATATTTTGAACATAAGAACTCTATCCATCCTGTAGGGTGAAGAACCCTGCAGGCTGTGTTCTTGTTTCTAACATAACAATTTTTAAGTATAATAAATTGATAATTTCAGGTACAATCAGCGGCAGCTCTACTACTCGAGAGCAAAATGTTCTACGTTCCTTTCCTATTGAACTCAGCAATTCAAAGATAGTAAATAAATAAATACCTAAACAAACAAATAGACTTGGAAAATGAAAGCTTTGTTTGTGTATGTATAATAACTATATAATATAAATGTGTGTGTTCGTTGCGTTGTACAAAACTAAAACTAAAACAAAGGAACTGAACTTTTTTACCAAAACTAGAAGACTATATTTCTGTACGCAGCTGCGCAACTACGTCATGTGTGTTCACATTGCATAATCCGATTAATAAGACTCTCGTATTATCACCATTGGTCACGTCACATCCACATCTCAACCTCAATGTCAACATCTGACGTGATATACTACATTTCTATGGATCAACTCGACTCTTTTCTAACTTTATCAACTCATGATCTATAACAATCATCATATAATTATATATACAGCATTCTTTTGTAATCAGCACCTACTGAGTTACTGCCATTAGTGCAATGAACCCATTGTTTTGCTTCCTTTACACCTCGTCTTTCAGACATATAATTATCCACCCTTTCCCTAGTACCAAATCTTCACTGAAATCCAGCCTCGTGGCGACCATAACTAATTTCCGTTACCATTTTGCCATTGATATAATTATTATCTATACAGCTACATAACTACAGCTGTTTGCGTTCCTATGTTAGGTTCACTTAACGCGTTAATTAAAGATCACAGTACTCCAACTAAGAAATTATTAATCAATCCAGAAAATTTTCCATGAGTATATGCTCATACGGAGTTTGAAATTAAGAAACGTGAAATATTTTGATAGAGAGGGAAAACAAAAACTTTTCAATAAATCATGAAAGCCAACAGTGGGAAAGTGTTTCAATCCATCTCATCAGCTCATCATCTCATTTTCTTATTTCATTTATGGCAAACTTTATGAGACAGCTTCATTACAAGCTCGGCAAATTACAGCTGCAAATACTCATTCAAACCGTAGAATGATCATTCCAATTTGATAGAGTATTCCCAAGATGTTAATATGGTGCATGTAATTGTTATACATATTCAGTTGATGAGTTAATGATGCATATATATATACCAATCGATGTAATAACATAATGTATGTACGTACATCGTAATGTTTGGATCAATCATCTAGACCCAAGTATCTTGATACTTTTCTTGTACCTTATATCTATGTATCCGAATCTCCTAACTGCCCTAAACTCTCTTACATGTTCCTTGCATTGCTGATCAAATGATTGTAGCAATGATGTAATTCAATGTTCGAATCATGCTTTCGGCTTATTGTTCAAATAATAATCAATAGCGATGGTTCCAGGCTTTTGAGTTGTCAGTTATTAAAATATAAAAATGTCCTAGAGGTATCTAATAGATATAATCGCAAAATATGGATAGATATAATTCAATGACTTGTACCTATAGACGCTTTTGGAGAGTATCTTTGCTAATACTGTGAACATATATTGCATGTCATTCAAAGATTTGTGTCCAATTATTACAGCTAGATAAATAACTGATTGGGAATGCTTCTATAACAATAATTTAACTGCGGTATATTATTTGTAATATTTTTTTTTCTATGATAAATGGATGATGATATAGTGAAATGTATTGAAACTATATAATAATAATTTTATAGTGAACCTAACATAATCACACAACTCCGTATACAATTATCGTTAGCAATATAATAATATTGATTGATCGAAATTGTCAAAGATTCATATTTATTATATTCCTTGCAGAAAGTTACCACAATGAATGTCATAGTATTACTAAAAGTTGAACGCATCTGATAAAATTACTGACTACGTATACATACATATACATATTAGTAAACTGTGAAATGTTAATAAGCTACATGTTTCTCTTGTAAAGGATCGATATGCAATGATCTCCTTTTCTATGATTTGTACAAATTTTTAAAATCACTTCAGTATACTGCGATGCAAAACTGCAAAATGAACGTAAAAAGTATAACATGTTGCATGATGATAGTATCTTGCGCATTCTTACTGTTTCTTTTTTCTTCCTTTTTCTTGCTTATTTATTCAAATCAATGAACATTATTGTTGCCTCATTATTGTATTTGCTTTACGATTACATGTATATTATACGTGGAAATTGAGATAGCGCATGTATGAATATATGTATGTAATTTGTTTTCTTTCCAAGAGAAATATTTAGCTGAAAAAAAAAAAAAAAAAATCAATTGGCTCAACTATTTAAGGTACGAGATGTTAAACAAGGAGTACCAGTGGCCGATGCTAGTTAATATTGTTCATGTTACAAAAAAAAAAAAAAAAAAAAAAAAAAAACAAATAACTATTATACATTATATATACTTTGTGCATGTTGTTTTTGACACAACTTTAATTATTTGATCTTGCCTATCCATAGAAATTATCATAAAATATATAAATCATCGATGTATTTATGGTCATAAGTATGGTTTATATTATGCGTTTAGTATATACATATGTATAATTACATACAACTTTTCTACGCATATAATTCTTTCAAACATACTATATACTATATACGCGTACCTATATAACATTCCTGCTATTTATATATGAGAAAAAAAAAAAACTATTCTTTTAAAATATATATGCTATAGGTATACATAATATGTTTCATAAAAGTACTGTTTGTGTGTAATAACAACTTATTTTTGCTACACCTACACATCGGAAAATTTATACCAATTAATAATTATCTATGGTATTATGAAACCCCAATTAGTATACCCACAAGCATTGCGATGTGAAGCATATTATTATTTAACATATAGCATAATATCTAGGTGATGTTGCATCGCAGATAAGCTTGTACAGTATTAAAAAAAAAAAAAAAAAAAAAAAAAAAAAAAAAACTTATGGCATTTGCATTTGATACAAGTCATATTATGCGCTAATTATTATTATTATACTTATATACAAAGGGAACGCAGATTATCACTGTTTGATACAGGTTCCTGTTTTATAGCAATTTAAAAATTGCAGCTGCTGCGCTTTAGATTAATTTATAGTGTAAACATCACCATGTATAATTTGTGAATAGAAAAACAAAAAAAAAAAAAAAAAAACACAGAAAATAATTGGAGATATCTAATTTCTTTTTTCTTTTTTTCACAAATAACTATTAGCTTATGACCAAAAATACACGTCCAAAGAATCAATACATGAATTACGCAGAACCTTAGGTCTATTGACTCAAGGCTACTTGTCCATACTATAAGACTTAACTACTGATGGATACTTTATATTGTAAACATTTATATTATTTGTGAATATGAATACACGCAGTAAGGATTCCTGTATTCCCTTATATCGGACGCTCGTATTTATATTTATTATTTTAAGTATGCGCAGCTTAAAATGAGGTGCTCAAGCTTGTATATGTTCAAATTGACCAAATAATAGGAAAAGAATACTTTCAATATTATCAATTTATTCCATGGGAATAATCTATGCTCGATTTTTAATCCGTAACTAATTTCTATTTCATGGTATCTATGGCACCCTATGATCAAATACAATCACTCTAACTGGCTAATATAGTTTTGTTCCAGAATGAAGAACATTGAGATTACTTTTACCGTTTGATCAAATTGCGCGTATACAGCTTTCCTCGTCAGCCCCCATTTAATATCACTGTTTCCAATAGATTCAAATATGTTTCAGGTAAAACGTTATATATTGTCTAGGATTATTTATGAAAGCAAAGCATTTATAAAATTTATTCCCGACCAATAAACTTCCCAGGTAAAAAAAAAGTATAGGAGCTTCCGTAACGCAATAGCGCAGTATCTTCGCAGATTACGTTGCGATTCTTGTTTATTAAATAATGGCTATAAGACGCTGCAGTTATAGTTGATAAACAAATACTGAATTCTATTCGTTTAGAATATTAAATTAACTTGTGTAATAAGAAATGAGAAACGTCAAGCCTGAGAGTGCAGAATAAACAATAAAAGAAAATTTTTTTCTACTATAGTAAAAAAAAAAACTCCTGATATTTTGCGACAAAATTATAATCGACGATAACAGCTTCGTAATTATACGGATTTTATATACATTTTGTAACATTCGGTCAATTTTCAAAGTGCTCCGCAGTTACAGACGCGTTATTGCGCAGTTATAAATCTGAAGCTCGTTAGTAAAATTTCATTTAATAATTTTCTTAATTATTCAAACATATGTGGACTTGATGATAAAGTTTAGTCTTGCGGTGATATATCATGGAAATAAAATCGTAAAGTGTAAATGTCTTGGATAATAAGCAATTCTGATAACTTCTACTTATTTCCTCGACAATTACACATGTGAAGATAAAAACACAGGATATATCCTTCGTTGTACTCTATTACATAAAAATTGAACTAATGTTTCTTGTGTGAACACCTCGATAGAAGGAGAGCACGAAACAGCTAAATGAAGTTGTAAAATTTGTGTTCGATGCTTACGAATAAATATAGAACTATTGCCACTAGCTATTATATTTATACAAACGGTATTACGGACATATTTTTAATGTAAATGATTATTATTCTCAATCATCATTGAGATAAACTTATATTGTTCTTATTGCTAGAACAGCGTGTAACATAATAAAATTTTATATTTGACTGAGAATTTTTTAAATAATTTTTGCCACATTATAATATCTAGATTATACTACATACATATACATAATATATGAACGTGATTTTTGAGAATTTGGAAAAAAAAAATGATGAAAACAAAAAAAGAAATTTTTTTTTCAACAAATTTACTTCCCTTGTAAAAAGAGTATATAAAATGTGCCGAATGAAATAACTGTGAATGCATATTTGGGAGTACAGGTATTTCTTACAGGAAAGTAAGCGTTTGATCAGCAAGACTTAGGGCATTATACTACCACGAGTATTATCGTGCCCAAACTTTAATATTTAAGTGCGAGTGAGAGTCGATCGATTAAAAAATGCCTCTCGTTTATGGGTTCAACTTTGTACATATTGTACGAAAAAAAAAAAAAAATTTAATAATAATTAATATGTTTAAAAGTACTAGTCTGTTTTTGTACTTCTGTAATACCTTTTATCAAAAAAGAAAAGAAAAAAAAAAAAAAAAATCACGATTCCATACAGCTGCGCAATGAAAATGTTTTATTTTATATCGGCAGCTATTTCATAAAAGTATAGACTGCTGATTACCATAATATTATGATGAATTTATTTTGTGATAAAACATAATATTCGAGCTTCGGAAAGAACTTTCAATGAATAAGAATTAAATCTCTCATATATATATATATAAATAATACATATGCCCTATTCAATTCATATTAACAAGCGAAGAAAAAAAAAAGAAAAAGAATTCTCTATTCGTTGAAGGGATTTTAGCTTTATTATAATTATTAGCAATTATTAGGATAATAATGATTATTTGGAAAAAAAAATTTGAAATTCAAATTGTGCGAGTTATTATTAATTTAAGTATACATACATATACTTTTGTTATATCACACTGATACTTACATGTTTTATAATAATTAATTATGTTAGAGCAATAATTTTCTACTATCATCTATTATTATTATTATTATCATCGGCACTCAAATTTATTTCAATCTTATAGATAGATCGCAGTATAATAGAAGACAATTAGATAATACTATTATGTTTTATTTTCAAATCTTATGCGACCATGGACCTAATATAACTAATTCAATCGTAGACATAGTATGAACATTACTATATCTATGATATTCGTTATATAACTATTGTGTTTGAAACAGTAGGAGATTTTCATTTGAGAAACACATTGACTATCTAACTGCGGTGTAACTGCAATCATTCCATGAATAAAAATAAAATACCATTCTCATGTATTATGATATTCATTCTATATTTCTATAAAAATGTTTTTTTTGTTTTTTTTTTCTCAACTATAAATTGATTTTTGCAGATGTTCCCCGGACACAAAAGTTTAGGAACACAAAAAATGACTAATTTTATAATTAAGGAATGTAGAAGAGTCAATGAAATTATTATAATCTCCTCTGTTTCCATACACTCGTGTTATAAAAAGTTGGCGTTAATGTAATAGCATAATAGTATACATTTGTAGACAAAAACCTAATGTATGCTTGCTAGCTAATGTAACGACAAGAAATCTGTATTGTATTGTATTATATATATACTTGTTTTTATAAATTTATAAAAGATAAATGAAATTGATATAAACTAGAAAATGAAGAAGAATAAGAGAAGAAGAAGAAATTAAATAATCTGCAAGCACGCACTGTGAAAAAAAAAAAAAAAAAAAAATTTATCCGTACTTTTGTTAAAAATTTAAACTCTATTCTCTAATAACTATAATAAAATTATAGATACGTTCTATTTTTAAGCAAATGTTAACCCAGAAACGACAGACATGTATAGGTATATATGTAGCATTGCCATATTGGCAATAATTATTTCAACGAGTGAGTCAAAGTTACCAATTTCTACCTACGTTTAAAAAAGGAAAACCTTCGTTATTACTTTCGACACCTTCAATGGTTTTGCCTTATTTTATTTTATTTTATTTTATTTTTTTTTTATCTCATTTTTTTTTTTTTCTTTCTTTCTTTATCTCTAATTGAGATTGGACACTATGGAGATCGTTGTCACTGCTGGGAACTCGTGCGTTCTATAAGACACACGACATGAATATATTTCTATCGAGAATAATGAGTTGATATAAATAGGATTTGGCTTATAAAGACTGACTATGGTTTTACATTTTCCAGCCCCTCGTGAATGGAAATTGTTAAGTAAACTTATTCGAATCTTTTTCTGCCTTGCATTGCGTACTATTAAAATTATAGATATCTTTTTCGGATTTTTCTAAAATGGGACATTTTTTGTTCATAAAACGTTGCGGCGTAGCATATATTAGACAAAAAATATATATTGAGAACAATTTTGAGTTCAGCTATCGGTGTAAAATATTTGATACACTCGTTAGTGATTATTGAATTACAAATATTGATACAGAGAGCGTTTCTTTATAATACACATTGCAAGACATGAGTTAAATTCAGGGCTGAGTTAATAGCCCCGAATCCTACCTATAGAACAGATGATATTATTTAATAATTTATATATTGTGACTTAATTTTATATTCAATTTTTATCATATGGTTTGTTTTTTTTTTTGTTTTTTTTTTTTCGGGATATCAAACATCACATATGTATAATTAGATAACAGCGATGGGATTCAAAGAAATATGAATAATTATGAAAACATGAAATTGTCTAAGAAAATCTGATTCCAAAAACATTGGATTATCATTAATTAATTAATGATATATTAATTAATCATATAGTAGTTTCATAATTTTTTCTTTTCATTTTGTTTTCTTTCTTGTCTCGTCATTTTGTAATATACGGTAAAGTACAATCAAAAGTTGTACTATACTGTCCGTAAAGACAATATATTATCTATATTGTCAATTGTACTGAAGCTAGTTCCCAGCAAAATAGACAACTCCTAACTATAGTGGCGTATATGTAAGCCTACCCCACGTTTTCCTATCCTTCGAACCCTTCCCACCCTCCTCTGTCCTCCGCCCTTGTATTTTTATGAATAAATAAGATATTTTAAGAAGTAAATCTGAAGTCTGTTTGGAGATGCCTTTCATAGGGATTATAAATGTAGATAATATATTATACATACTAAATATAAATATACTATATTATTATATAAATAATATAAGAAGTAAATAGAATTATATATATGACGAAAATAATTATTACAAGTAAATAAACTGATTACTGATTAATAAATCATTGATAATGTTTCATCGACTGTTTATATAGTACGTATCTCATTATAGATTTATATACTATATATTTTACTCTGAATTACCAATCTTCTATTTTCTCCTCAAATAACCATTTATTTCCTTACGTTTTCTTTTCATTCTTTTTTTTCCACCATAAACACTGCCAATAACATATTATGGTCAGCTATTCTAATTATCATCCATCATTAGAGCCAAAATTTGAGGATTTACATTCAGCATAATATCGAGACGTTAGAGTGTCCAAAATACACAGGGTGAATTATCTCTGGTATAGAATTAGGGAGGGGCTTATCATCGCAAACACTCCACCCCTTTCTATTCATACTTCTTATTGTTGAATTAAGAAACCCCCTTGCCCGGAGTCCAGAACAAGTATATACTTATTTGGGATAGTAATAACAGAGTAGGGTTTCTGATACGAGGACAACAAGCATGAATAGAAAGGGGTAGTGCATTAGCAATGATAAGCCCCTCCCTCATGCGATACCAGAAAGAATTCACCCTGTTTATCAGAATTCATATCTAAATTCAAAAGTATTAGAATATTAGATGATTTGGAAGAAATTTTTCTATTCCATGCGTATGAAAAACGATAAACGTTATCAGTTTGAAGAACTGTATTTGATATAATAAATATAGAATTCGTTATATCCAGTTCAACGGAGTTTTCTGATGTATAACATACGGGGTATGTGAGCTGAAAATAGAATTATATATAACATTAGTTTTTACGTATTGTATTTTTTTTTTTTTTTTTTTTTTTTTTATTACAGATGTTTATTACGTTAACATAACAAAGTTTCTATACTTTCAAGGTACATGATCGTTATAATGGTGTCTCCCTGTGATATTTTTTTAAAAAGGTCATTTGTAGCGTTCAAGCTCCTGCACATTATTCGAGCTTGCCATATTGTTGAATGTTTTAAGTTTAATTATACAAGTAAATATTTATTTGGTGCAAGTACTTAGACACTTTTTAACAAAAGCTTGAGTCTTCGCAGACAGAGGGATATGGAGGGCGAAGAATAACAAGTATACCTCAATAATCGATACTATATAAGATTCTCAATTATTCTGAACCATAAAGGTATTCGTATATTCCATTAAGCATCGAGGGTTGCCCCAAGTATAATAATCAAATTTATAACATGAGTTGCAATTAATTAATTTTTTTTTTTTTCTTTTTATATAAATTTTTTTTTTTGTTTTTTTTTTTAAGATTTATTAAACTATAAGAATAAACATGGCAATCATTGGTATTATTTCTTTAATTATATAATATTTATATTCTTAAGGTTTCGTGTGAGTAGGTATAATTTGTAAAATAATCATGGCATTAAATAGCGATAAAATTTTTCCTCAATTTATATTGTTCATAATATTCAATTGCACGTTTGTGTAATTCCGAACTTTATATCTCATCACCTACTTTTGTGGCTCATACAAATTTTTTTTTTTTTTTTTTCAAATTTCAAAACAGATATAGATATTATTACATTAAATCATTCAGACATACATACAGTCAGGTCTTTACTACTAAAGTAAGATGATGATCAGTTTGGTTGTTTAAGAGAATGAAAAAAAAAAAAAAAAAAATGGGTATTCTTTTATTAAATTTATCATATTTTCTTGTCACTTTGCAAGTATAATAATCTAAAGAAATATAAATATTTTGAATTCTTGAAGGTATAACAGCCAGAGCTGTATTGATAAATCAACGTAAAGTTGTAACGGCGTGGAATTTCTTATAATAATTGTATATTCAAAATACACCGACTGTTAAACTCCTGTGATATGACAACAAATAGGTAACACATAAGTGTTACACAGTGAGTCACATTATAAATTTCATATCTACTTGCAAGCAGCTCGACCCCGTCTATATTACAAAATTGAAGATAGTGTTGGTCTGATTTGGCAACTAGTGCCCAATACATGCCATAATTGATAGGAGTACTGCTAACTAACGACAAAACGTGTTAGAATTCAGGTTTTTTCTTCTTTTTTTTTTTTTTTTGTTCAATAGCAGTAGCTGGTCAGTAGTTAATACTATGTATCTATGTATCATCATATGTATTTTTTTTTTTTTATATTACACAAACGCTTAATAATTTAGAGGCACATTGCTAAGGGTTTTAGTTTTTAGTTTTCAGTTTTTTTTTTTTTTTTAAATTGTTCCCTACTTTAATAAACTTATTATAATCTATCTATTAATTATTTAATACAATAATAATTTGGCATATTTAATATAGGTAATATGATATGGAACTTGTATGCTTGTACAGAGAAAGTTATTATTATTAGTTATTATTATTATTATTATTATTTTCTTTTTTTCTTTACGAGATGTCGATATATATATATCTGTTAATTTTTTAACTAAATCAAGACAGTGGGTGTGAAATACTGGACTAGTTTTTTTTTTTTTTTTTTCTTTTTTATACATGTGTAAAATAATGTGTCATTTCATTTCATTTTCAGTATCGGTATCTAATTATTATAAAAAGTTCGTATAATTAAATAATAACAATTATGGGCAACGTCGATGTATTAATGTATTATTTACATATTTAAGGAAAAAAAAAAAAAAATCGCTCATTACTGAGCAGCCATTAATAATTAATAATTTCAATCATAGTATGTTTTTTTATAAATTTGAATAACAAGCTAGGTACTAACTTTTACCCTGACCATCTGTGATTTTAATATTTCAATATTGCATGTATCTTGTAAATGATAATAATAACAAAATAGATGTATACATTTTTTGTGTACAGAGCTTTTTAAATAATAGTCAATTACCAATTAGATAATATCTTTGGGAAGCTCTCCCCCATACAGATACGATTATTGGTTTATGCGTATTAAAAAAACCTGAATTCTATACACGTTCTTAAACTGTAATGTCGAAGAAGCATTCACTCTTCCAAGAGCCTCCTCCTTCCTGTCGGAATGTTTGAATAATATTAACTATTTTTATTTGCCTTTACATCACTGGACCAACGACTGACTTCTGGTATTTATAAATTATTTAAAAGCTCACAGCTGGCGGAACATGATGTCCTGAATGTACACAGTAGGCAGCAAAAGCATCTAGACCATAAAAATGTCTTTATTGAGTTTGAAGAGAAACTCTTTGAAGTAAAGAATATCAGGCTGATGCAATGGCAGAACCTATTTTTTTTTTTTTTTTTTTTTTTTTTTTAATTTTTTTTTATTATATTTTATAAAGACAACTTTATAGGGTATAAAAATTGTTTTTCTTTTTTTTTTTTTTTGCTTTCTTTTTTTTTTTTTTTTAAACTAGACCACAAATTTATTAGATACAATTTTACTCGTTCAATAAATAAGTGCACATGCGAACGCGCGCTAAATAATCTCCTATGTCCGATGTATAACGAAAAAAAAACGAGGGGATGAGAACAAAAAAAAAAAAGAAAAGAAGAGAAAAGAAAAGAAAAAAAAAAAGATACAGATAAACTAATATTATAAAAAAATCTTCAAATTTGTGATATATTATCAAAATTTTTCTTTATCCTGTCATAATACCAGCCCGATTTATCGGCAAAGGAGCAGTCATGTATCTCCGTGAGGCCTAGATCCCGACGCCGCTCCTCTGCATCGAGACAGATGGAGCGCAGAGTTAGATCACAAAAAGTAAGGTGTCGTTGTCAGGGGGGGAATCACTCTTTCAGCGTCTGGTACCGCCTGGAATAACACCGCACATCTCAAATCCGCCGTTGAAAACTCTAGAATACTGGCTATGTTTCCACATCGATAACAATAATTTGGCGCAGACCAAACAGTTACCAATTTATCATCGAACATGTACCTATACCCTGCGAACAATAATTGTAATATTTATTGTCAGAATTATTGGGAGAATCTCTTAGAATCTAAATATATTTCATCATTTTTACTTCATTTATTCATATAAACCAGTTTAACGTGTAATATTGTAAATCGATGTATAATTAGCGTAACTAAAGTAGTAAGTAGAGATTTTACCTTCGTGGACTAATTGATGTGCTCTACATATGAGTTTTAGATCATTTATACCCATAAATTCATGCGTAACTTTACTTCCGAATAGCCAACCGGCCCCTCTTGGGCTCACTGTCCATGTTTCAACATCTTCAGGGTCTGACCATACCAAGTCACAGAAAGCACCTGAAATTTAATAATTTGTGATCAGTACTTCAGTTTGAATATATGAAGTTATAAAATTATAACGCTGATAGAGAGTTTCAAGCCTAAAGCTTATTATTATAAGATATTTTCGGAATTTAAATGAAAAAAATGAATAAAATGGATAAAATGGATAAAATCATTCATACCTTTGTGTGGAATTTCTTGATTTCTTTCAATTGTCCTAATTTGGTCTAGGGTTCTAATAGCTGGTGATAAACCACCATGAACACAAAGCACTTGTTCGTCAATTAACTAGAAATACATTTGTTTAAAAATATTATTTTGAAATTCCGACGTTAGTTTTTCTACACATATCTACCTTAGGGTGTGCAAAAAAAAAAAAAAATTCAAACGCACATCAACATTCCGGTAGAGCATCTCAAATAGAATATCTCAGCCAAATATGAGCTCTTAATATTGATATTTAGAACTGCCTAACTCAGTTTTCCCATTTTTGATTTGAATAACACGTGAAAAAAAATCGGAAAATTTTCGAATTGTTTTTTCTCGAAACCGGCTTGATTTAGAAACTATCTGAATACGGATTCTTATAGGAAATTTTACGCTCTACAAAAAAGTACTGAAATAGAATTTTCCTAACTCTCACCGATTAAGAGATATTCGCCTATAAACATTGAGTCATAGCGTCATAGAGTCATACGACTCTGGGAAAAACAATTTATTTTTCAACCACGCATCAAAATTTCGGTAGAGCATCTCAAATAGAACATTTCAGCCAAATATGAGCTCTTAATATTGATATTTAGAACTGCCTATTTTAGTTACTAGAATTAGTAACTGAAATTAGTAACTAAATTAGGCAGTTCTAAATATCAATATTAAGAGCTCATATTTGGCGGAGATATTCTATTTAAGATGCTCTACCGGAATGTTGATGTGCGTTTGAATTTTTTTTTTTTTTTTTTTTTTTTGCACACCCTAGTGTACATACTAATTAATCCAACTAACTAAATACTCACAGCAGCTACTGTGAGAAGATCGAATACTCGGCAGCAATATTTCCACGCGTTTGCATTTCCGTACTTGTTGTGACATTCGTCTGTAATAATATAATATAATATAATCGAAATTGTTATTGTTCTTATTTTTAATAATATTCAAGAAAAATGATGGTTTATGTAACTTACCATAAAAACCATAAACTTGGGTGATTTGTCTTGATTCATGATTTCCTCGCAATAGTGTTATCCTGTCTGACCATTTTGCCTTTAACGTAAGTAGGCGGGTGAATGTTTCTAAACTGTAATATCCTCTGTCGACAAAATCTCCCATAAATATGTAATTTGTATCAGGTACTGGTCCTCCGTTACGAAATAATTCCTCGAGATCGTAGAACTGACGATAAAATGTTAAATAAAATAAAATATATATACTATATATATATATATATATAGCATAAGGGGGAGACTAGGGAGTATTAAGGTAATAGCCTAGGCATCAACAAGTACGAATATGAAAATTTTGAGGTTATATATATTTAAGGAGCGATTTACCTGTCCGTGAATATCACCGCATACTGTTACCGGCGTTGATACTGGTTGTATGTTTGATTCTTCGAGTAGTAAATCGCATACCATGTCACAGAGTTTCTATTAAAAGATATAAAACTATGAAATAACTTTGAAAAGTGCGAGAGACCCTATATCGGAGATGTAACCTAGAATATGTAGTAAGCTAATGTGAAATATTGTTTTTTAATTTACACAATCTTTAAACGTTGTATAGAATTTTTATTTTAAATTCGATAATGTTTATTACCTTGAGGTCATTTTCTGGCAGGTATTTGCACTCCTTAGCAATATCTATCCATTTATCGATGTCTGACATTTTGGATTCGTAGTAATGTCGGAAATTGGTAGTTGCGCACCTGGTGTTAAAATTTCTGTACTAAAGTATGTTTCCCGGAAGAAGGCGGGCTACTTAAAAATTCGATATTAATATCGTGAAAGTGTTATGATAGCGGTTTAATTAGTTAGCGATAATTATAAATAAATAAAATAATATATATTAGTATGAAATAATGATTAAATATTATTCTAACGAGACTGTCTATACACTTATTGTTATAGATTTTATTTTAACTTTCGAAAATTAGGTCACCACTCGGCGGCACTGCGCAAGCTTCGATTATCGATTATAACATTAACGTCCAGCATCTAGATGCTGGATCTCATTTACGTGGTCGCAGCATAGATGCGGAGGAGTTTAAACAGTCCAGTGCAGTGTGTGTGTGTGTGTTTTTTTCAAACCTAAAATAATTTTCTATAAAACCTTATATGTTTCTATCGCTCGCTGACTCGGGCGTTTTCTGAAAAAAATGCGGTGAAATATATTCTGGGCTCGGTAAAATCAGCTCAACTTTATTTCGTGGACCCCCAGCCATTTTGGTATCGAGACATACAGTGTGGATTATTATACCCTGTCGGACGGAGGTGGTGTGGCAGTAGCCTCTAGCTGACTGATATACTTACACACATTAACCGTATTACAATCGTGATACATTAAGGGCTTTAAAATGTCGGGTAACACAGGGATGGAACAGTTAATACCAATTGTAAATAAATTACAAGATGCGTTCACCCAGCTTGGTGTACACATGCAGTTGGATCTACCACAGATTGCTGTTGTGGGCGGACAAAGTGCTGGCAAGAGTTCGGTATTGGAAAATTTTGTTGGCAGGTAAGTGTCTCGTTCCCTATATATCCTCTTATATATATATATATATATGTATATTATTTTATAATAAATCAACAATCTCATAACCCTCTTAAAATTTTTTTTATTTTTTTTATTATTTTTATTATTATTATATTTTATAACCGTATACAAAAGGCGTGGCGCACATTAATATTTTTTTCACATTTTTAAAACTAGTAGCAATATCGTATAAATATATATATATATAACATGCAAGACTCGTCAATACTACGACTTCAAGAATTTACTCTACGTCAACTCTCTTTCTCTCTCTCTCTCTCTCTCTCTCACATTTGACAGTTGGAATTTTCAAACGTAGGAACGGGTCAGTAGGGTCAATAGCAGAACTCCCGACCGCCCACTCGCAAAGTGACACTCTATATCATATTACTTACTCCGCGAATAATAACAATTTTCTATCATCAATCATATAATATTCACTATGATCATACAATAGATAACGTATTATGAGTCAGCTGGGCTGCTTGGGTTTTTTTTTTTTTCCTTTTTCTTTTTTTTTTTCCTCTCTCTCACGTCAACGTTCCAAGAGAAATATGAATGAGAATTTTTTTTTTTTCACAGAATAACAAGTGAAAGTTGTCAATTCAACTTGCGATAGTATTTTCATTCAATTATATTTTTTTTTTTTTTTTCATTCAAATTACGTCGAATTCTCAAAATCTATTCTGTTTCAAAAGAAAAAAAAAAAAAAAAAAAAAATAGATACAGAACGTAAATTTATTGTCAAATTAGATGACTAATGTATGATTCGCTCACAGATAACAATATTATTTCATTTACGAATTTACTATATCCCCTGTTCATTTTTTTTTTTTTTTTTTTTTTTT
Organism: Tenthredo mesomela; assembly: GCA_943736025.1. NCBI lineage: Eukaryota > Metazoa > Arthropoda > Insecta > Hymenoptera > Tenthredinidae > Tenthredo > Tenthredo mesomela. The sequence goes on along the minus strand of OX031015.1, from coordinate 30,639,536 downwards.
TTTTTTTTTTTTAGTAAATTATACTAATTGTAAAAATTAGTTAGGCTAATTGTAAAAACGTATTTTTACAACCGTCGTCTGGTTTGTTAGACACCATTTTTTCATTACTGTAATAAACAATGTTTCAGCAATTAAACGAATGATTCATAACGTTTAATTAAACAATGGGATTCTCTTGTCTTTGCTAACCTTCTCCTATATTTAAATTTACACTTGAATTTTCTTCACTTAATAATAATAATAATAATTATCATATTTATACAATGTAATATATTATTCACAATCACCTAAATAAAAATTAAAAACACAACATGTTCAACGAGTTATTATTATTTTTCATTATTATTGATTTACAGCTCATGTGTATAACATTCTTCACTTTACTTCACTGTGCAATTGTACAACATAGAATATTTTTATTTCGCAATACATTATCAACTAGGTACTTGACTCACTCAGCGCATAAAAGATAATAAAAAATAAAATCGCAGCTAGAAAATCTAATCTTATTTTTTTTTATTTTTTTTTTTTTACATTTAAATGCTTTGAATAATATCAAGAGAGATTAGTAGTAGGACATCGTTGTGGTCAGCATAAGATTCTGTAATTTTTTTTCTTCATTATAAAAGAAGCGTGTTCGCGGTATCACAGAACATCCTGTTTCCACCTATCGCAGCTACGAACTGTAATTAAATAATTAAATAATTTAAAATGATTAAAGATGCTTGAAACTGATTTAGACTTTTGAAAATTAGAAATTTAGAGTAATTTATTGAAAAAAATGAATCGAGTATTCTCTTTGTCTTCTGCAGACAATAAAAAGCATTCAATTATTTAAAGAAAGATGAAAAAAAAAAAAAGGTTTGAAAAGAAAGGAGCGATAGGGATATTTACGCATTAAAAAGTATTACCGGCTATTTATGGCTGTTAACAATCACCTCTGATGTATTGATTTTGGCTATGGTATGTTGACACACATTTCTTACTCTTGCAGAGATTTCCTGCCAAGAGGATCAGGGATTGTAACAAGAAGACCGCTTATTCTTCAGCTGATCAATAGCTCTACTGGTAAGTTATATTATTTATATATCATCTTGATATTGTGATATAAATATTTAGGATTTACTACATTTCTTTCATCGCTGATGAGAGGAAAAGACTTCGGAGGGATTATAGGGCAATGTTTCACCCTGTAAACTATTTTTGTTTCAATTCTTTCAAACTTTAAACTCTGAAATCGATTTTTGTCGATTTTTGAAAACCATACTTTATTTCCCATTGATGATCAATGGCTATTTGATATCATGGGAAACTGAACTGTGAAATACCTATATCACGTGGCTTGTTCATTGTCAATGGAATTAAAAATAGTAACTAAAAAAAAAATATGAGAAAGATAGAGAGCTGCATGTGGGAGGTGTAGGCAGGCCCGGTATTGATTCTCATCCCTTTTCCTCCTCCCACTCTCCTCTTTCACTCAGCTCTGTCTAATATGCATGGCCAAACCAACATTTTAATCAGCAGAATACAGTTTGAGTAGCGATTGGAATGAGTGAAAAAAAAAATTTTTCCCCTTTCAATATTGAAAAACAAATTGGAGATTGGAGATATTCGCAGATGAAAATTTTCTCCATTACTTCTATTCACAGCGGCTTGTAGGACTCGGGTTTCTTTGTTTATGTAACACAAGCTATTAACGATACATGCAACTACACATTCGAGTTGCACATAGCTATCCTGCTTTTAGTCTTATTAGACATTTACTTGGATGACACAGTGGCTCTTGATAATTTCCATTTACAGCTTTAATTTCATACAAATTGGTTCTTTTCAAGTAATAAAATTCACCAAGTAGCGGAGATGTGGGAAAATACATGAACGACAAAAGTTACATAGTTTTAGGAGGAAAAACGTGATGTGGAAGTCAATTTATTCCTCCAATTGTTCATCCAATTATATATATTTGCTAATCATTTTTCTCAGTAGTACTTAGTGCTTCTTAGTCTCACAGAATTGTCGGCAAAATGATATCTCAAGAATCGAAAACAAAAAATACATCAACCGCCCTAATATTTCTATACTTTGGCGTAGTTTTATTCGAAGTATACTTTGGTTGTCTCAATACGTTCAATTTTTTTTTTCCAGAATGATCACATTTGTTACCCATTAGAAAATCAGCGATGCACAATAAATTTAGAATCTAATTAGCCAATTGTGAGATTTTGCTTGCCAAATTGAAGCGGCAATTTTATCGTGCAAGTTTAGGGTATATTGTGAATTTCTGGAAGCGTGAACATACTTACATGAATAAAGTATGACTGGAGTTTTGCAAAAATACTTATAGATATTTTGCAATTGTAAATTAAATGGGAACATTTTATGCTCCATGAATGAAATCTGAATCTATATAATACTTCTTATCATATCTAGTAAGAGAGCTTTAAGAAACTAGTTCATTGCACAGCATCTGAAAGTATTATTCTGCAACCGGAAGCTTTGATAAAAAAACAACATAATTATTTCACTGTATATATGTTATCTGCATACTTCCGGCCACTGTCATTTGGCATAGGTATAGACCCAGCGAGGAAGACAAACAGGAGACAGGCACTTTAAAATTCATCGCTTTGAAATTTACTCTTCATTTATGATAACATATTAAAATATTAAATTATTTTTACTCTCATATTACTTCGTAGTAGAGTATGCATATCATTTATATATATATTGAATATCCACTTGTTCAAATATTAAATTTGTATTATAATTTATATGAAAGCATGAATTCATGCATCAATATTTCTATGAGTTAACGCAAGCTCTCGCATTCTACAGATTTTGTATGAACCATTCAGTTCGTGAACTGAAATCTCATTTCTTATCATATTTCCTGTAACTAATATACAACTGAAAACTGATAATAAACAGACGATTGACGCAAACAGTTTCTGTTTCTATCGTTTCATGAAACTTTGCTATTGTGACCTTAAGTTAAGGTATGATTATTCATCAGAGAAAATTTCACAAACTTCACAATTCAAATTATTGCAAAATTTTTAGAATTTCATCAGAAATTGTTGCGCAGACTATTCTGAAGAAAAATTTGTGTGAAATAATAAAGAAATATCAACATTCTGAATAGCTTGTGATATCATTCGTTTCAGAACATGCTGAGTTTCTTCATTTGAAGGGTAAGAAATTGGTGGACTTTGATGAGGTGCGTAAAGAAATTGAAGCTGAGACAGACAGAGTTACAGGCAGTAACAAAGGAATTTCTAACATACCGATAAACCTCAGAGTCTACTCCCCAAACGGTACGTGTTTTTTTTTTAGTCTGTTATATTTTTAACTTTTAACTGTAAACATCTACTCGTCATCAGTTAAGCTTCTCAATTTTGTGATAACAAACATTCGCCATTTCTCAATTCTAATATCCTCGTATCTTGCTCACGATGAGTAATAGACAAATTTTTCATCATTCATTCATTCATTCATTCATTGTGTTTTAACGGGAAATAATATATATGGCTGTATCAGTGCCCTGGATAACGATCTATGAATTGTGATAAAAAGTCTTGTTTGAAGGGAGATGAATGAAGAAGCTATGAGATTATTGCATTATCGTACATTGTTGAATATGTGTTGCTGATTTTCATTCGTTTTTCATTTTTATTGATTAAAATAGAAGATATACGGTCTCTTGAAACAGTCTGTGAGAGCAAACTGTGGATATCTTTAGGATCCTTGAACCTTTGAACAAATTAAATTCTGTATTTACAGTTCTCAATTTGACCCTGATCGACTTGCCTGGTCTTACCAAAGTCCCGATTGGAGATCAGCCGGTGGATATTGAGGCCCAAATAAAGGGAATGATTTTCCAGTTCATCAAAAGAGACAATTGTCTTATATTAGCTGTAACACCGGCAAATACTGATTTGGCTAACAGCGATGCGCTCAAATTGGCCAAAGAAGTGGATCCAATCGGTAAGTCACTTACTCTACGGTTTTAATACGGAGAAATTAGTATTCTATAATTTGTTAGAGCTGTATCAGAACCAGGTCTAATATTTATGCCTTTTATTTGTACACTGTACAGTGATTTTCTATACAAGACATTTCATTTTTCTTTCCTTTCAATTAAAGGTGTACGCACAATCGGTGTTATTACAAAGCTGGATCTTATGGACGAAGGTACAGACGCAAGAGATATTTTGGAAAATAAATTCCTACCTCTTAGACGAGGGTATATCGGTGTTGTTAACAGGAGTCAAAAGGATATCGAGGGTCGTAAAGATATCAAAAATGCTTTGGGTGCAGAGCGAAAGTTCTTTCTTAGGTAAACATTGTGGAAAATAAAAAATTTCTATTAGTAAGAAATTTTATACTTTTTTTAAATGATTTTTTCCTGGTTCTCAGAATAATTGTAATCTTTTTTTCTTGTCGTCTTTAGCCACCCATCTTATCGGCACTTGGCGGATAGGCTTGGAACACCTTACTTACAGAGAGTTCTTAATCAACAGCTGACCAATCACATAAGAGACACGCTACCTGCGCTTCGAGATAGATTGCAGAAGCAGCTTCTCACTTTGGAAAAAGATGTAGAACAATACAAGCATTTCAGACCCGACGATCCAGCTATTAAGACAAAGGCTATGCTCCAGTAAGTATTACGTCGAAAATGATTTTTCGTGCGAACAAGCTTTACAAGATTACGATTGAAGATTATTTATCACACCTTGATGGACTCGCCCTATTCACTTGTTCTACAGTTACATAGACAATAGCGTTAAAAAAAAAATTACACGAACAAATAATAGATTATCAATTTATCTATCGTCACGATTTATTGCAAAGTAATATTCGGCTGATAAACAGTCTTGGTTTTTAGATGTCTTATTTTTTTTCTTACAGATCGGTACAAATGTTTATGTATGTATTCTTGTATTGTTTTTCCAATTGTGTTTTACAATTATAACAAAAGATGATTACTTGCGGTGTTTTCGCATATAACACAGCATGAAATCAGCAACGTTGTGTTTTTTTTTTTTTTTCTTTTTTTAACAAGAACAAGAAAATTAAAGTAGCTATCCAAGACTTACTATGCAGATAATACAAAGTTACGCTGAATATCTAGAAATGAGATTGATTGATTGATTGATTGATTGATTGAATAGCAGACTTATTTCACTGGTGATTGCAAAAACCTTGGCAATTCATACTTTGAAATTATCGGATGAAATATTTTCACAAATTTTTGCTACCCTTCAGGTGTGTTTAACTCGTGTTTATCAATTCATTATCTTCAATTCAGCAAAGAAAATTTATTTTTCAGAATGATTCAACAATTGCAATCAGATTTCGAGAGGACCATCGAGGGTTCTGGTTCAGCACAAATAAACACTAATGAATTAAGCGGTGGTGCAAAAATAAACAGACTTTTTCACGAACGGTTTCCATTCGAAATAGTTAAAATGGAATTTGATGAGAAGGAACTAAGGCGAGAAATCGCTTTTGCTATTAGAAATATTCACGGTCAGTATATCAGCGACTATATTCTTTAAAATTTCACCCCAAAATCATAACAAAATATTATCTATCCAATTGAATTGCTTCTAAATCTAATATTACAGGCATTTTTCTTCTCTTACTATTCCAGGTATCAGAGTTGGTCTATTTACTCCCGATATGGCATTCGAGGCGATCGTCAAAAAACAAATAAACAGGCTCAAAGAGCCCAGCCTTAAATGTGTCGATTTAGTTGTACAAGAACTGAGCAACGTTGTGCGTATTTGCACAGACAGGGTCAGTATCTATTCCAAGTTTTAGATTATAGTATTAAAACTAGACTACTTGTATAATACCTAATAATTGTAACAAAAAACTATCATTCTATCATGTTTCTTCTAAATTTCTATTATTTACAGATGTCTCGTTATCCAAGGCTTCGAGAGGAGACTGAACGTATAATCACTACTCACGTGAGGCAACGCGAACAACTTTGTAAAGAACAATTGGTTCTACTGGTTGATTGTGAACTTGCATATATGAACACAAATCATGAAGATTTTATTGGTTTTGCCAAGTAAGTGATGTTTCACCTATGAGTCGCTATTTGGCATACGATTACGTACTTATATTGATCAATCATCGATCTGATAATAATATTTCGTGGATAATAAACTTATCAGATCAAGTTGTTGCAAATTTATACAGAGAAGCCAAAACTTTTATAGAATATTAATTTTTTTTTTTTTTTTTTTTTTTTTTTCTTTATTATTTTGCCTTTTTTTTTCTTTCTTTATTCTATCCTTTCTTTTCTTGGTTTTTTTTTTTTTTTCTTTTTTTTTTTCTTTTATTCTTGCTGATATTTTAATGAATCGTTTTACTTATTATTCTTTATTTCTCTATGAAATGAACAGTCTTCTTTTTATCTTCTTATTTTGCCTCCTATACCCGTTTTCCCATACTTATATCGCTTCATCATACACAATTTTATACTCGTATCATGCTACTAGGTTCCTCCTACCAATCCTCTGGAGTATAGCACCCTTGTAGTAGCTCACATATTGCACCTAGTGCATTGAAACAATCTCAAAATACTATATATAAAATAATCTGTAGATTAAATATTGAAACAACAACACTTTCTACATTCAGAATTTAAATTCTTTTTCATCAAATTTAGCGTATCTCAATTATCCGTAAATGTGAAATAGCATATCTTCGACGAGTAATGAGTTCCATTTGATAAACTATTTGTAAATTGAATTAAATTTTTGTTTAATCTGACTACTTCTACACGAATTACAATTCTTCAATCACGAATCTTCTCTCCATCGAAAGGACACTCTTATTCAAACCGAGTGCTATACCTATCTCCAAACGCTGAGTTCCATGTAGTATCCGATTAAGAGTGCAGCAAAGTTGGCCGACAAGCAAACTCCTCGCTTTTGACGGAGGGATTACACGATGTAATTTCCTTAAAAGAAAATTCATTATTTTATACTGTCTGTACGTGAAGCTTAGTTGAAAAATTAACTTTGCTGTACTCGTACTTCGCCTGTACAATACATATCATCATTATCCGCTTGTACACCCGTACATACACATCACGAAAAAAAATTTGTTGATTAATACTTGAGAAGTTTCGAAAAAATTGTAAACTAACTTTCATGATTTCATAAATAATATTATTATACTCTTTACACTTTCTATGCAATTAGTAGTCTGATATATGCTTTACCATTTTCGTTAAATTGAAGACAAGGCTATTTGAAAAGTTATACATTCAAAGTTGTGTAATCGTATCACATAACTAAACATGTAAATCATATGATTTCTCACCATACTTGTGTGTAGTGTAATTACACTCAGTATCACACTGCATGGTAGTATTGTAATATATCTTTACTATCTTTTAGAAGAGATAATATTATCTTCTATAGGATAATAACTTCACTTATTCATTCGTTTCGTTTCTTTTTTTTTTTTTTTTCTTTTTTCCTGTTCGTAATCGAAAAAGTGAAGATACTCTTCTACTACCCAACAATACAGCGAATCTTTTTCACACTGCTATTGTCTATTTTTTAGTTACGTCCCAATTTCTTTAGCGATTCAGTTTCCCAAAATTAATTTTGCTCGAGCAGTGCATGCCCCATGAGGACCTATTCACTTGGCAAACTTAGGCCTCGTCGCTCATGGCGCAATTCCATTAGGAGGCACAGTCGCAGTTCTCTAGTGCTTGATAAGTAACTAAATCACAGCCTTAATTATGCCTTTATTCACGTTGTGTACATGTAATTGTATGACATTGTGCGTACATCAGATTAATCTAAGTGGCTATCCATATACCTATATTCTATACATTGCACACAAATTCTATTGTCAATAATCATTATTATGTTTGTTTTGTTTCATTTCATTACATTTCATTTCATAAAATCTGATTCGTTACATTTATTTTTCTATATATATATATATATCATACAGTCATCGCATAAACATTATCATTAAATATGTATAAATCACCAGTATGTAAAGTTTTACAATCTAATGATATTTGGACAAATTTAAAGATTTAGTTTAGTATTATATTAATATTACTTATCACATATGCTTCTTATTTTCAATTAATTATGTTTTTGCTTACGAAGACTTCTTTTTCTTAATCGGGTATATACACCTTTCAATGGGTTCAAATTCTCAAATGTAAATCAATTTCTGCAGACGACTTAAGGACTCTGATAGAATCCAAAAAAATCATGATGTTTGGGAAGGGTTTGACCCTCATTATGCATATTTTACATCATGTATTACTTCAAGTCCAACAGTAATATGCTGAAGACAGAAAAACACAAAATCACTCGGTTTCCGTAAAGAATAAAATCTAACGTTGGACCGATCTTCGCATATTTGGTCTTCAATAGTTCCAAAGTGATGCCTCTATCAGATGAGCATAGAACTTTTTGATATCGCAAGAATTACTGGAGTGGTTTCATATTTTAGAATTTTATTTTAGAATTTGGGGAAAAAATTGGCTTTGTTCCCATTATCTCAATAAAAAATTGGTTCATCGAAAAGTTCTATGTTCATCCGATAGAAGCATCTCTTCTGAACAATTGAAGTCCAAAACTTCCAAGATCGGTCCAACGTTTGATTTTATCCTTTGCAGCAAGTGGGTGATTTTGTATTTTTCTGTCTTTAGCATATCACCGTCGAACTGGAAGTAATACATGATGTAAAATATGCATGATGAGGGTCAAACCTTCCCCAAACACCATGTTTTTTTTTTTGGGATTCTATCAGAGTCCTCAAGTTCGCTGCAAAAATTCATTTCTATTTCAGATTTTAAACCCATTTGAAGGTAAACACATATCCCCTAAATGGCTATTTAATATCATTTTATTATAGGGCAAATTAAAATGCTTTTGCATTGTCGAATTTACCATTGGATCTGTTCCGAGTAATATATAACGTATTTAACAATAACAGACGATGTGGTAAATTCGATGATAATTTTAATATAGTCTGCCTGCTACAGAAAGGGGCGGGCTATCTATATGTTTCCAACTCTATGTGAACTGAATAACTTTTTATAAATTAATATTAGGAATAACAGGAGAGTAAAAACTTTACAAACTTGGTATTATAAGCAAAGATCTTATTTAAATGGCTTAAATACTACGTGATGTTATTATAAACGTGTATATACTTTGTATATATAGGTATATTGAAGGATTGGCAACATTTTTATTTTTTTTTTCTAATCTTTATATCAAATATCATTTTAAATACAAATTTATGGTATAAATATTAAAAACATATTTGATACTATGATTAAACGATGAAGAAAAATACTAGCCCCCTTGTATTAAATGGATGTGAATTGACACTGTTTTAATTAGTCTGACTGCGTGGTATTTATTCAGCCAGTCTCACACGTTCTAATATATTTCATTCCCAACATGTATTGCTATATCCATAATCAACTTTACTGTATTTCACGAATAAAAACAATTATTTAATTATACCGGCAGCGCGGCGGCCAGTAGCCATAATGCAAGGTAAGAACATCAACGTACATCGCAACAGAGGTTGACACCACTCTATCTCTATATTCTCACCTTACCCTCATTATTGAATTTATCTATATATCCACTTTTCATCTCATTGCTCTAGAACACTAGTCTGTAGCACATAACACCGACTAAAATACAGAAACAGTTTTTCTGCAAGCATGGAAGTCTGTGTTGTTTTGTTTTCTTTTCTCTCTCTCTCTCTCTCACTCTCTCTCTCTCTCTCTTTTTCTCTCTTTTTCTCTCTCTTCTTTTCTCTCTTCTTTTCTTTCTTTCTTTTCTCTTATTATTATTGAATGAACCGTTTTAAGGATGAATCCCACCTTTGCGTTGCGTTGCGTTTCGTTGCGAAGCGAAACGAACATTTCATTAACATGTTTTCTCAGGAGTGTGCGTGCATACTTCCATAAGAAACATAAGAAAAGCATGTTAATGAAACTTCTTTTCGCTTCGCAATGCAATGCAATGCAAAGGTGGGATTCATCCTTTATCCTAGTTGGTGAAAGTTATATTTCTGTAATTCAGATAATTTAAAATCGGTGATGTGTGTTCATTTCTCACGTAGATCTCCTGCTCCAGATATTTTTCTCTGTCTGTTTTTCTAATATTTTTTTTATTTTGTATGTTATGCGTTTTTAACGTTATGAATATATATCTATATATAGTATATATATATTATATCGCAATTGATATTTTACTTTTGGTGAGATTTTTTCAATATATAGTTTTCGTATCTTTGTGCTATCTCAATGGGATATATTTGATATGTTATATTATATAAACTACTTACCTATTCACCTTAGGATTAACAAAAGATTATTAATTATACTTGCTGGTGTTTTACAAACTGATATTTGCACCGTTGATGTTACGACGTACAGTACTCTGTTCTTGTATTTTTGATATTAAGTGACATTTTTTTTTTTTTCAATATGTAAATAGAAATGAAAATGAAAATTCGGATGTATAGTTCATATTTTAGTAGAAAAAAAAAAAAAATTAATAATAATAATTGCTACAATACCATGCGATGAACAAAAATATTCCATTTGCCTTCAAAGATAATTATCTCATGTATGCTTTTTTTCAAATTTATCGCAAGCTTTTACATGCTATGATAACGAGTTTAAAAAAAAATCAAATTAAAGTAATATCGTGCATGTTGAAATATTGGTTTAGAAGAAAAAAAATTTCAGATTTAAATTCAGTAAAATTATTTTGGCTTCCAGTCTAATATTTTTTTGATATTTACAATAAATTCCTTGCCATTTTTTTTTTTTTTTTTGGATCAATTTTTTTTTTTTTTTTTTTTTTTTTTGGCGAACGTTGATGAAATATTCTTTTTGCTTGCAACTATATTTTTCTTCATGCAGGTCATAGATGTGCAATTTTGTCTGTATTTTATAACAAAAACAATTCAATATACATATGTTTTATTTAATTATCTAAATTTCAGTGTGCAGATACTATTACTATCTACTATGCTTTGATCAAATTTCTATATACATTATTCCATCTTATGTCAATTAGTATTTTTTGTCATGTGCTGATTTTCAGCTAATCCAGTTAGATCATATCCTTATTGTTAATTTCATATCATTACTAACTGTTCCACATTAAAAAATCAATCAATAGTATTAAATATTATAATTCATACGTAGATAAAATTCTACCGCAAATCATTTTCACTCATATTAGTCTGTAGAATCTAATATCTACTCCATCAAGTCTTTTCTATATTTCAACTTATGCAAGTACATGTGATAGTCGCCTATATTTGGTATCTCATTATTTGAATATTCCCATTCTACTTCGGAGTGGAACTAAGTAAATTTCAAGAACGACAACCAAGATTTTTTAACACTTCAATATTACGTTTATTACAATATCATAACTTATATTTCAATTTCAATTCGTTTCCACAATCGATATATTATTCAGTTGCGAAGGAGGCGGGAGGTCAAGTTACTACATTTAGCATTGTTGATTATAAAATAGAGATTCACTTTATTCGTATAAACATTGATCAATGTATATCATGTTACATGATTATCGACTTGGTGGAGTGGTGATAGAAATGCTTGCAGAATATTAAAATCCAAATTGTAGTAAATTCAAAGAACAAAAAGAATATGCAATAATCACAGTAATAACTATTTAATCCTAGTTTATAAAATCCAGTGTTGAATCTCAAGACAATTGATAATCATACATTTTTACTTTCACTTTTAAATAGAGAGATTTATCAAATATTTTTACATAAAGAATACATTTTCTATTCTTAGGCACAATGCGTCTGATGATAGCCATAATTAATTTTTTTATTTCATAGTATACTAGCTTTAATGATACGTTCTTGTTTGTTTCTTACGCTCGTTTCAAGTTGCTTCATGAATACTCACAAATTATTATCGCTAATGAATACAACGCAAATTCATGAATTTCAAAAATCGGGTCCAGTCACTCAAAAAAACTCTCAATCTCGATTCCAGATTTATAAATAAAGACTTGCTCTACTTTGCAGTAACGTTACACCTATACAAAGCAACAAGAACGCATTATTTTTAATTCAAAGCATTTTTGGCATTGCAACACGGTGCACACTATACCATAATATGATGTTATGAGTCCTAAGTTCTTTTTCTTCTTCTTTATATCAGATATTTAATAGTTCATTCGAATGCTTTGCCTAATCGCTCTGTTGAATATCATAATTAGTTTATTTGAAAAAAAGAAAGATAGAAATAAAATTCACTTTCAACAGCAAAGTACCTTTGTATCAATGATAAAGTACCTGCACACTGTATATTCGACTAGTATTTTCACAGTAGAATGTTGTTTTTGTTATAGTGCTCAGCAGTCGTCTGAAAATTCAGTTAAAGCAGGTCGACATACATTGGGAAATCAAGTTATCCGCAAGGGCTACATGTGCATACATAATCTTGGGATCATGAAAGGTGGTTCTCGCGACTATTGGTTCGTTCTTACTTCTGAGAGCATTTCATGGTTCAAAGATGAAGAGGTAATTATTTTCTTTTGGTAGATTATCTTTGCCCTGATATCCCGAGTCTTGAATAGATTTAAATACATACATTAAAAAAGGCCAAGGAGTGAGGAGAACATTGAAATCCTGATGATTTTTTTGCACTTATAATCATATTTTATTCTTCTAAAACAGGAAAGAGAAAAGAAGTACATGCTGCCTCTGGATGGATTGAAGCTGAAGGATCTTGAACAAGGTTTTATGTCTCGTCGTCATTTGTTCGCTCTGTTCAATCCCGAAGGAAGGAACGTCTACAAAGACTACAAATCATTGGAATTGAGTTGCGAGACACAGGATGACGTCGATTCCTGGAAGGCTTCGTTCCTCAGGGCTGGAGTGTATCCTGAAAAGGCAACAGAACAGGCCAATGGCGATGGAGAGGTAAGACATTCATTACTTGTTGATATATTCAATACCATTCGCAGGAGATTTCCAGTTTCAACAGAAAAGAACATATGGAAATTGATTGTCATCCCATTTACATATCATGTTTATATCGTTATGTTAGATTTACTTTTTCAAGCATATATACGGAGAATTTCTAACGTCCGTTCACCAAGAGATTCGAAACCGAATCCTTGATTGACTGTCTAGTAGCAAACACTCGGCGATTTCGAATCTTGGTTTTTTAGGAATTCACCGTGTATGTGGCTTGGTATTTTCAACCCATTATATACGTTGTCTGTAGCCCCTTAGACCCTTACAGATAATTGCTTTGAATATTTTTTTCGATTGCGATATGCTTTTCTATCATTACGATTTCTTTGGTTCATTTTAGGATAATCTACCATCCAGGGTGAGTTAGCCAACAGCATGCGGAATTGCGTTTTTGATTCCCTTTCCTTTTTTTTCTTTTTTTTTTTTTTTTTGATTTTAACTATGTGGTGGTTTGGATCTAATAGGATTTCAATAATTTTTAAATTCCTAACAGTCAGTCGCAGCATAATTTCAATTTTATATAATTGAAAATTATTCTGAATAATTACAAATGAACTAAAATCAAAACATTAGAAGTTAGATGAAAAATTTCATGAAATTATTTCTAGTTATTCTCATTATATCTACTTTGTTTTCAAACTATTTCACACAAAAGGAAGGATACGAGGTTCGTATATGACTATTTGATTTTTTTTTTTCTGCGACAATTCTGTGCTGTTATTGTGAATCTTTACGCTATTCAGTTATAGAACAATAACTAGTCACTTATCATATTATTACACAGAAATACTTGCATTACAAATTACACATTATGATCACATAATTATGAAATCGAAAACACCACAAAACATGTTGATTTCACGTTTATTATTTACTCGTTATAAGTCCAATTTTTTTTTACTTCATTTCAAAGTCTTACATTTTATCTAACGTTATATTTTTCACACCAATTAGTTGTTCATTATTCCGTAGCTTGAGGCCCCTGTCTTGTGTGCGTAATTGCGTGCCAACCCGTTCTTTTTTATCACCTTTGGCGCTTTGTGCCTGTTTCTTTTTTGCTTTTTTTCTTTCCATATTTTAGTTCTTATTCAACACTTCTGTTTCATGAATATCCATGACACTATATGGGTGCCTCCTGTTCTTTATACACGTCAAAACAGATTGTCGGAAAGAGAATCCAAATTTTTCAAGATAATACATTATACAGCCCATTCTTTATAGATAATCATTAGTAACACAACAAAACTTTCATAATTACTTAAGGGGGTATATACACCTTCAAATGGACTGAAAATCTCAAATAGAAATGAATTTTTGCAGCAAACTTGAGGGCTCTGATAGAATCCAAAAAAAAACATGGTGTTTGGGGAAGGTTTGACTCTCATCATGCATATTTTACATCATGTATTACTTCCAGTCCAACGGTGATATGCTGAAGACAGAAAAATACAAAATCACTCGCTTGCTGCAAAGAATAAAATCAACCGTTGGACCGATCTTGAAAGTTTTGGACTTCAATTGTTTAGAAGAGATGCTTCTGTCAGATGAGCATAGGACTTTTCGATGAATCTATTTTTGCTTGAGATAATAGGAACAAAGCTAATTTTTTCCCAAATTCCAAACAAAAATTCTAAAAAATCAAACCGCTTCAGTATTTCTTGCGATATCAAAGAGTTCTATTCTCATCTGATAGAGGCATTTCTTTGGAACGATTGAAGACCAAAAATGCGAGGATCGGTCAAACGTTAAATTTTATTCTTTGCAGGAACCGAGTGATTTTGTGTTTTTCTGTCTTCAGCATATTACTATTGGACTTGAAGAAATACATGATGTAAAATATGCATAATGAGGGTCAAACCCTTTCCAAACATCACGATTTGTTTGGATTCTATCAGAGTCCTCAAGTCGTCTGCAAAAATTGATTTACATTTGAGAATTTAAACCCCCTCAATCTAGGATGAAGTTAAACTTCGTAACGTTAAAGTTACACAATATCTGCAAAAAATTCACTGTTTCATGACTCAAACGTTGTTAAAGTGGCCAAATAGGCGAGATAGGTGTGTTTTACTCAATTCAGGAAATTATTGATCGTATTTTGCTGTTTTTGAACTGTTCAAGTCATGAAATCAAGAAATTTGCACAATTATTTTGTTGCGTTAACATTACGAACTTCAACCTCATTAATCTAGGTCAGCTGATTAAAGTCACAGGTGTTATTCAAGACTTTATTAAAAATATAAGCTGTTTTTTTTTCTTAGGGTGGAAATGAGGGTCAATCTTCAATGGATCCTCAACTGGAACGACAAGTTGAAACAATCAGAAATCTTGTTGACTCTTACATGAAAATAGTGACAAAGACAACACGAGACCTTGTACCAAAAGCTATTATGATGTTGATCATCAATAATGCTAAGGATTTCATCAATGGAGAATTATTGGCTCATCTTTACGCCAGTGGTGATCAAGTAAGTAGAATAAAAATAAAAATACAAATAAATATTGTGTACATTCAGTTGACAATATTGAATATTGGAGATTGTGCAGGAAAGTGAAAGAAATTTATCCGAAAATACTTAGTATTTTGTACAAAATGTAATTATCATTCCTCTTTTCCCAGTTATCCAAAGAAGAAATAGATTATTTGAAGAATTTCATTAAACCTGTCACTGTAAGTTCCCTTACCCTCCCTTACCCTTACTCCCTTTGTTTATTTTCTAAGAAATTACAAACGACTTCATTATCTTCATTAAAATAAAAATACTCAACTTACGTAGGATTGTTTTATCAATACTTGATACAGGTTCTTTTTCAATCACACAAAGTTGAATCAAGTACTTATTAACTTTCGAAATAGAACAGGATGGCACGTTTGAAAAATCTGTCTACTCTGTTATTCGTTTTTTACATGCTGCGAGGTATTTTCTGAAAAATGTTCAGAGTACATATCTTCATAGACTCGATATTATATCATGAGAACGATTAGAATGCTCAAAAGAGAGGAGGGATTTAATTCTTGGATGCACTCCACTATCAAATTACATTTTCAGAAGTCTCTAGCATCTCAAATCTCCAGATCGTTGATTAATCCAATCTTTCTGTAAAAACATTATTCTTCACTGAATATTTTTACTCGAGATAGCAAATATCAAAAATTGAATGTAAATAATGCACAGTCTGCAATGCACGAGGTAATGGAATAAAACGATTCATTATGTCCATTCTTCGATTTTTTCAGTCTGCTATGATGGAAGAATCGCCCGAAGAAGCCCAAAAACGTGAGGAAATGTTGAGGATGTACCATGCTTGCAAAGAAGCCTTACGGATCATTGGAGATGTTTCAATGGCAACAGTTTCCACACCAGTACCACCGCCAGTAAAAAATGACTGGTTAGCGTCCGGTGAAAATCCAAGGTAATTTTTTTTCAATTACATATTTGCATGTTCTATTCTCTTCTCTTATGTTAATAATTTACACTACTTTTACACATCTTTCTGTCCGCTTTTTCCATTCGCTCTGAACTTCACTGCCTCAGTCTTGGGTAAGATCATAAATTTATTTACTCATATATTTATCTTTACAGAATTTACAGAGTCGACAATTTTTTTTTTTTTTTTTATCTCTATCATAATAATCATTGACTGTTATTTGTTTCTTCATATCTGTGTAATTAACTATAGTATCACCATTTTTCGATCAAATTTAATCATTTCAATTACCAATTATAAGATATTTTTTTGGATGCAAACTACGCAGCGCAAATTAACATAAGTATAAAAAAGGGTCGAAGAAACGATATTTACTAATCTTAAAACGTAATATCTATATAAAAGTTTGTAAATAAACTGCCTAAACATATTTATGATTCTTCTCCTTCCTCTGCGGTCACAACTGTAAGTCGATTAATTGAAGTTTTGATTTTTTAGCTCACTACAAGCAATATGCTATGAATAATATTTCTACTCGTGGTGATTATCACTCGTTACAGAATATTAATTTCACATTTTGTTACAGGCTATCTCCGCCTTCTCCTGGTGGACCCAGAAGAGGTGTTACACAATCTATGGTGCCTCCAGCAAGCTCTCGAGCTCCCCCACCAGTACCAGCTGGTGGAGGACGACCAGCACCAGCTATTCCAAACAGACCGGGACCTGGCGGACCTCCTCCAGCCCGAGCCACACCAGGCCTACCGCCACCACTCATACCATCGTGAGTACTACTTACTTTGATGTTTTTAATTCTACAGAAAAATTCAATTGCACCTATTTATTTCAAAGCGTTGATAAAACTAACAATTTTCTATTGGGGTTTGAGGAAATTTACCTAAACATATTCTACCTGTAGCCTCTCTCATTAAATATAGGAAACTATGAGAAGATATATACACCTTTGAATAGGTTTAAATTCTCAAATGCAAATCAATTTGTGCAGACGACTTGAGGACTCTGATAGAATCCATAAAAATCATGGTGTTTGGGAAGGGTTTGACCCTTATTATGCATATTTCACATCATGCATTACTTCAAGTCCAACAGTAATATGCTGAAGACGGAAAAATACAAAATCACTCGGTTCCCGCAAAGAATAAAATCTAACGTTTGACCGATCTTCGCATTTTTGGTCTTCAATCTTTCTGAAGAGATGCCTCTATCAGATGAGCATAGAACTTTTTGATATCGCAAGAATCACTGGAGTGGTTTAATTTTTTAGAATTTTTTTTGTAGAATTTGGGAAAAAAATTGGCTTTGTTCCCATTATCTCAATAAAAAATTGGTTCATCGAAAAGTTCTATGCTCATCCGATAGAAGCATCTCTTCTGAACAATTAAAGTCCAAAACTTCCAAGGACGGTCCAACGGTTGATTTTATTCTCTGCCGCAAGCAAGTGATTTTGTATTTTTCTGTCTTTAGCACATCACCGTTGCACTGGAAGTAATACATGATGTAAAATATGCATGATGAGGGTCAATCCTTCCCCAAACACCATGTTTTTTTTTTTTGGATTCTATCAGAGTCCTCAAGTTCTCTGTAAAAATTCATTTCTATTTGAGATTTTCAACCTATTTGAAGGTGTATATAATACCCCCTTAATTGGATAAAGTAGAAGGCATGAAAGATTAATAAACTAATCTATGTAAGGTTTCAAACAGATGAAACGAGCAGCCGTCGGTTGTTCTTTTAAAATTGGATAATGCTATTGAATTGAAATATTATCCAAACATGGGATATTTAATATATATAATTTATGTAATAAATAATATCCCTGGTAATCGTGCGTAGTATGAATGCTCTACAGAAATAATTCAAGAGATAAAAGTACGAAATTCATTAGATCACAACTACTATTCCGTAATTTCATGTTACCATTTATTTAATTGGGTGAAAACTGTGCCAGAGATCATGTTCGAATATGAAGTATCATTATTCTGCACAGTGAATCTGATATTTAATTTATATTGGAAAAGTCTTAACGGCGTCAATTTTAGCTTGCGTAAATTATTGTTCTATAATTGGGTTGCGGTTTTAACATTGCTTTTTATTACAGGCGCCGACAATAACTTCTTCGCACTAACACCTAGTCGCTACTAATCCATATATTTGTTGCATCTAGTTCGTAAATATCTAATACTCAAAATGTTCTCACAAAAATTGTATTCTATATCTACATATTCTATAATAATTGATTACACGACTATCAGAGATGTGAGAATTTCTACAATACAGAAAAGACTTTATTCATACGAACAGCTTTTTCACAAATATTTCCTCGAATCTATAACAACTTCGATATTCATATTATGAATTTGTGAATTATTGGGTAATCGGTAAGAAGCCATATATTTTTTCTCACTATTCACTACCCTATTGATATTTTGGATAACACCTGAGTGTTCACTCATTCCATAATATATTTCCAATATTGCACGAAGTTCATTTAAAGGCACTATTTTTGTTAAAAAAAAAAAAAAAAAAAAAAAAAAAAAAAAACTTGTTGCTGTGTCAATTTTTGTGTATTAACATAAGTTTGCACATCTCTGATAAGTGTTGTAACAGTTTAATATTTTGGCCTGGTGATAGTGAGAATTAATGAAATGCAAGTATATGTTTTGAACATTAAAGAGTCGGGGATAGATACCATTTGAAGTAATTTAAAAATGTAAGATATATAATATTCATCGTTTAAATGTAAATTAATTTATCTAATATTGAATTACTACTTGCATTTCAAATCGCACGTAATTCTCTTGTATATATACCATTTAAAAAATATCTACTCTAATCAAAATATGGTAAACAGTTTTTGGTTTTAGCCAAATAACAATTAATAAGTAATAATAACAGCATGACATTTTCATTCAACATCTAATTATACTAATATCAAAGAATACAATGCATCGTTTGTAATTGTACGACATCGCTGAATACAGGTGTCCACATGTCATCGCTACATCGTAATCCACAAATTACGTTTTACATCATTTCTATTAATCAATCATGATCAGACCAAATATCTTCGATAAAAAAATTTCACTGAAGAAGGACATGTCGGCGCCTGATTATAACGTAAATTTTTAATTACATAAGTTGACGCCTAATTATATATATATATATACAATGTGAATAAAAAATGTGTCCGCAACTTCAAAGGAAGAAAAAAAGTCACCGTTAGTGGGATAATATTATCTACTTAATTCATTATTGAAAATCATGTCATAAATTCTGAATTTCTGAATACAGCAGTATTAGCTATTATACTTCTAATTAATTGATTGTAAATATTGATCATTAATCTTCGATTTTTTATGTAATAAATTTGAAAATTGTATTCTAAATTTAATTTCTGAAGTTTCTGAGCGAATATAAGAACACTAAATCAGAATCAGTTTATAAATCTTTGATCAAAGCTTTGCCGCATAATTTTTGAAAAAAAAAAGGTAAATAATTGATAATAATTAAACGAGCATAATATTGAAATTATTCATAGCCAGTGTAGAGTGTAAAAACGAAATGGTGTGTTTAGTCGTGGGGGTGGGCTGCAGCAACGAGTGGGTCAAGCTGCTACACAGGCTGCTGCTAACGCTGCTGTGAACGAGCTGATGGATGCATTCAGGATCAAGTAAATAAATAAACTGCTATCGCTTGCCATGTCCAACTTTATACAGTTGTCTATCTGAATTGCAATGAGTATCTTAACTTATGTAGATGGTAGACTGTTCAGGGTTGAGATCAAACTAATTCTACTCTCTATTCTCTGGATAAAGTGTACTAATTCAAAAATAACTTTTTTTTTTTTAATTTTTTTTTTTTTTATTATTATTATTATTTCTCTGCATGATTTTACATACAAGCTGAAATAATGACATTACAATTGTAAATTATATTAGAGTATATTATATCGAAGAAAGAAAAAAAAAAAAGAAAACAAATAAAAACAAAAACAAAGTTGAATAGAACTTACTATTTATACATATTTCAGTTTATGTAATCGTAACTCAAACTGACTATCGTATCAGGGTTCGGCTTATAGACAATGAGAGTTAATCGGTGTACACACCTAAAGGCTAAGAAAAAAGTCGGGCTTATTAATCCTACTGAAGTAAAGTGCTACCCATATGCGATACCCAGGGAGATACGCTATGCATTCAAACTTTATATTGATCGAACATATTATACTGATCCGTAAGCCACAGGTAGACTAAGCTGAATCATTGATTTTACTATCTTTAAACATATCTTGTGTCTATGTATCTATAACGAGATAATAGATACTAACTGAAATGTATCTAAAGACAGATTCAGATACTAATCATATCTAGATGTTGTGTCTAGATTAGAGATAATCACTAAACTGGTCCCAAAGCAAATTTTCTAAATTATTCTTGCATTAATTTATGTTGAAAACGTAAAAACCGTTTATCGCTAAGCTTTGGGTACTGGCATTGGCATTTCACTTTTCAAATCACTCAAAAATCATTCTATTCAAGGAATTCATAAACGAGCGTCTTGAATTTTTGTCAAGAATGATTGGCCAATGGGTCAAGTGCTCCTACAAAATTCGATCTTTTGATATATCTCATCACACCCAATTGGACATAAAATAAATTGTAAAGTTTATTGCGGAAAAGGAATTGAATAACTTTAGAAAGGGTGGATTGGGTCTAAGAAAATTATTCATTTTTAGACACTCGATCTTTCCAGACTCAATATTTCTGAAAACGAGGAAATAGATCATTTGAAAAGGGCTCTATTGATTAATTCGGTTTCTCAAATAAAGCTTTTTATTTATTTTCAGTCCAATCCCTGCTATATCATGTAGGATTAAAATAAATGCATTCTATGTAATTCTGGGTTCAGAGACCAATCGAACTCAATTAAAATAGTCCCGTTAATTTCTTGCTGCAAATTTAACGAAGACCCTTGAAGTGGCATAGAAATTAATGCTTCAATTCACCATATTTGAAATGCAATAAAGCCCGCTCAATATTAATACATAGAAAAATACTCCATGTAAACATATATGGGTCGTGTACTTCCCAATTGCCTAAAAAAAAAAAAAAAAAAAAATGATTCAGAAAACGAAGATCCATTTGCCTACGTTATTGTACATTATACCATTCATGGAAGGAGATCATTAATCGTCTGTATTATATTACAATTGGATAATTGATAATTGAAAGATAGATTGTGACTCTAGTTCTTGAATGTAGATTAAAGAAAATTATAAATATTTTTTTTTGCTGGCAGGGATAGAAGATATCTTATATTTGATGATCTGTTGATCATAATGTCACTAGTTTAAAAAAAAATCAGATTTTCCATTATGGTATATTACTAGCGTCTAAAAAATGTCGAACTTATACACTACACTAGCGTTAGACTATTTTAGAAATGAAACTTGGCAAATATTCTGAAACAAGCTTTCTAAATTTAATAAATCCACGTATAAGATATATTATCGAACTTGCTACTGTTGGTAAATAATTGTATGTATAGTGTAAATGTAATAGAAAAAAAAAAAAAATTCAATTATGAGAATTATTAAGCAGATAATGTAATAAAGTTCATCATTCATGAAGAAAAATTCTGCAACGGAACGTGTGTTTGTTTGTTTCTTTGTTTGTTTGAAACGATTGAATAATTATTTTCATATATCTTTTCCTCTAATGAGTAAAAAAAAAAAAAAAAAAAATTACAGACTGATGAGAATAAATTTGCTTTATAAAATGCTGGTGAAGGAAAAAAAAAAAATCAATATTTAATCCCTGTGAATTTAATGATAAGGGGAAAACTAAAAATTTACCAAAGTTTAATTTATTAAATGATCGTATTCGTTATTTGAGATTCTATTATCTCTAGATTTATTCCAATGAAATAACAGTCCTGAAAAGTCTACCAAAAAAAAAAAAAAAAAAAAATTGTGGCGATTGTTAGGTGTCTTTGTTCCAAATAAATACTTATTGTCATTCCATTTAATAAATTAGGTAAAAATTGAAAAAAAAAAATAATAATAAGCACTATGCGAATAGTCGAAGTGCATAACAAGGTATTGTTTGGTGATATAAAAAATAGAAATAAATAAATAATTAAATAAATAAATAAATGTCATCGTTATTTGTAATTATTTGATAACAATGTCAGTGATATTTACAATTATTGCACATAAAAAAATGTCATGCTGTTATGATTAAAAAAATTAATAACTTCTATAAATCATATTATTATACAGTTATCACAACATCCTATTGATTCAACTTGAAATATTATAAAATTGATATTAAATAGAAGAAAAAAAAAAAAAAAAAAAAAAAAAAAAAAAAGGATTAAACCGCTAGCTGAGAAAAGAGATAGAATAAATTTGATGACTTCCTACTAATTTTGATCTATAGACATGTCAATGTGTCGTAAAAGTTTATGAAAACTCTGTTAATTTAGCTACCTAAAATGAGAACCTGCTCAGTCTTAGTATGTGATATAGCGTAGCTGCTTTGTGGATTAAACATGAAAAAGAAAAAAGAAAGAAAAAAAAAAAAAAAAATCCAAAATATATTAAACTACTGTTAACGCAATTACAATTAAGTATTAAAAATTATTAATTGTATAAAAAAGAAGAAAAGAAAAATCTATTATCATCCGTAATTCACGTACTGCTGCGGTGTAACATTGTCGCTTTCTGTAATCAATCTGTAAAAAACTTGAAAAATTGATTGCCAAAGTAAATACTATTTGTAATGTTGTTAACTTCTACGATCATAAAAGCAATGTCGGTTTCGTCGGTTTCTTTCAAAGCTATAGGTCAAGGTCTGAACATTGTCATACATATACTATATGTTATTTATTAAAATATGTGCAGCCACAAGTGGTATTATTGTAATGTTATTGTACAGTATAAGGTATATCTAGCTGATTCATGCACTGTTGCCAGGCTAATAAGTTAGAAAAATCTACTCTGTAGCACCGTGTCCCATGTTCGGTAGAGATATAGTAGCAGATACAATATTAACGTTCAGAGTACGTTAACGTTGTTATTTAATTAGCGTTATTATTATTATTTCTCTGCGCATATCAAACTGTATAAAATCACTTATATTATGTAATAAGGTATTTGTTTTAAATGTATTATCTTTAAAAAAAAAAAAAAAAAAATATGAGAAGCCAGCCATAGATAAAATGACAACGAACAGAAGGTGTAAACTAGGTGATTTGAAAAACCAGATTTTCATCGGTTTTTGTAGTTTATTGTTCATTATTCAGTATTTTTAAGTCAATTATTAATGCCAATTTCTTCTAGAAGAAATTCGATTTGCTGTCATTTAGATTATAATATTAGATGTAAATTTTTGAAATTAAACTTCAAATTTTTTTTTTTTTTTTTTTTTTCTTTACTTTCTTTGAAATTCAAAAAAGTATTATAATTTTAGTACTGAATATGGGGCTAAAGAGTTGTTACTGTAGTAATGCACCGAACTGATCGCTTCTGTGACTAAAACAATGTTGGTAAATATATAATAATTAGGTACTGCAGCCAGAGCAAAAGTAAAAAAAAAAAAAAAAAGTAACATAATAAGTAGTTATTGCAATTTAGTTCGTAGTACGTATTATACAATTATGAATCCTAGAGATATACATGAACTTGCGCGCTTGTGGATATTCAACTTAATTTTCATTAATATCATTTCATAAATTCGTTTTTAATTTCATTATACCTAATATTGGTGTTTCTTGAGTAATTATACAGACACATGTACTTTTACAAACAAAATCCAATAGATTCCAATAATTGCCATTGCCACTTTTGATTATTTCAATTATTGCTTAATTTTCTTTTGGCAAATTTAGGCGGAGTTTATTACATCAAATGCTTCCATCTTATAGCCTTAATAAACTTTTGGACAAATAATTACTATATCAAGTTGAATATTTGCAATGTGAAGTAACTTTGATAAAATAGTATCCTTGATTTATTTTATTGTTGAAGATTTTAATGGTTTAATAATACTAATATTAGTATATTAGTTGCCTTTAAGACGTTTGAGAAAAAAAACCGAGAATTTGTGAGTGAAGTAATCCTCGATTTAATTGAATTTATATTTTTCTACTAATCCCATATAAGGAGTGATTAGAACCGGGGTATACCTGTTATGAAATTATTTTAATCAACTTAAAGCAGGGTATCAAGGTAATAAAAGCCAAAATACAAGCTACTTATATGTAAAATTATATATTTAGTTTTTATACAAAAGCTGAAAAAATTGCGCTATTTATTTTCATTATTTTAATTAATTATGCTAATCACATAGCATATTTTGATATCTCGTTATATTATATCATTCTACTTAAAAAAAAAAAAAAGAACAAGTATATTCCCCGCTTTCAAACACTAGACACACACATCTTCCCTCTGCTTATAGAATCTATCACACGGTAGAATAAAATTATATACCCAAAGATTCTTCCATTAGGTAGATTGATTACATATTAATTATTTTTCCATTTATAATTATCACCTAAATCCTTAAAATACTCAAAGGTTTGGATAAAAACTGAATTGGTTTGAAATAGTGATACGGAATCAAGTATAATGTTTTCAGTTAGTTTTATTTACATTTTTGCAAACTTATTTATTAATTATTATACTAATAATTGCATCGTGGCATATTAACAACATAACATAATATGTATACACATAATATTAACATATGCAAGGTATATGTTATTGTGAGAGAGGATAAAAGTGCCACGAATGTACTCCTCGTTGGGTTACTTCACAAACATACATACTCGTTATAACTATTAACACAAGTTTCATGTGAGCATATATTGTACAAGAAGTACACTTATTATTGCAATATAAATGTGTATATAGGGACTACTACTACTACTATGTTACAAAATATAAACGATTATGACATAATAATAATCGTGAAATATGAATAGTGGACACACATTTATACATTATATTATAATACTTTGTAAAATGTGTGGCTATGTTCTGCCTTGTTATTAATCCCAAACTAATTTCCTTATATTTTCCTATATAATTTATTTACATATCATTGCTTCAGCTTACTAACTTTCATTCTTACATATCTGTTTCTATATCATTATGCTTTATGTCCACCATCTCATACACAGGTGTTTTATTCTTATTCTTATTCTTTTTCTTCTTTTTCTTTTTCTTCATGCTTGAAATGCATTTATGACTATGTGATATGGTTTAAGAATCAAGGGATTTCTATAGCAAATGGCATAAAAAATTATTTATTCTGTTCATAACATCATTTCATGGAATTACAGTGTCTTTTTTTCCTTCATTATCGTTTCTTTTTTAATCTTTATCACAAAACTCGGTCGTTTTAGTCGACTTTTAATATTCAAACTGTTATTAAGGCCCGTCCCTAGTCGCCCACCTTCTTTTGTTAAAAAAAGGACACATTTCAATTATTATCTGAGCCCAGACGTCGAAAACGCAATAACAAAATGCACAGCTCCAATTCAAATTCAATTCCGAACACATAGTCCAAAAATTTGTTCGTTTCGTGCGAAAATAGAGTCTAAAAATAGTTTTTACATTATTCGAATGTTCATTTCCTCGACGGTCATGATTCGAATTACGTAAAAACCTTTTTTAGACTATATTTTCGCACGAAACTAACATGTTTTTGGACGTATGTGTTCGAAATTGAATTTGAATTGGCGCTGCGCACTTTGTTTTTGAGTTTTTGACGCCTGGGCTCGGATAATAATCAAAATGTGTTCTTTTTCGAACAAAAGGAAGTAGGCGAATAGGGCCTTAATATAATCGGTTCTATGTACACACAGTATAATATGAAAAGGCTTGAAGAACTCCTTGGAACTATTTTGTAAATGCATGTTCTGCCTATGATGCATGTTAAGCAAAGATATCTTTTCAATTTACAATTTTAAGTTATCGTTTCATTTTATTTAATCAACTATGTTTTTCAACTAAGCAGTCACCTTATTTCAGTTTATTTTTGCTGTCAAAAAAAACAAACCATTGATGAACTTAGTCTTTCAATTTCATGATGAATACTAAATGAACTCGAGTTTTATTTTCTCTATTAATTCCAATAATCACTAATTGGATATAGCCATAAGATAATTTTCTGTTATAGTATTTTGAACTTTGCTTTATGCAGGATACCGAAATTGATTTCTTCAGAATTTCACCAATCTTGAATTGACTAGAATTTGGTATTCCATACGTTAAACTATGCTGTACAAATTTAAGGTGGTTTCCTACCCAATTCGATCTGTTCTAAAAACATTAGGCTCAACGGTGTTATTAAACGGAATATCTCTAACAGGGCATCGAAAATGGGAAAAAGGGCTTTGTAGCTTAATTCTATTGGCGATGTCGAACACGTAGGTCCTAAAACATGTTCGTTTCATGTGAAAATAGAGAAATGGCGCAAGGAATGAAATTTAAAAGTTTATCCCTCAACGAACATGTTTTGGGATCTACGTGTTCGAAATCGCCAATAAAATTTGTTTTTTTCTCGTTTTCGGTGCCCGGTTAGAGATATTCCGTTTGATAGCACCGTTCAGCCCAATGTTTTTATAACAGGTCGCATTGAGTAGGGCCACCTTAACAATTTGTCTAGTGATTCATTTGCCACTATTCATTAGATTATATTTTTAAATTATTGTATATATTTAGAAATTGATCATAATTGCTTATTTAAATATTGTCACTCATTAAATATGTATGTTGTAGGCGACCTGTTCCCAATATTCCTCCCCGAATTCCTGACAGACCATACCCTGGGCGGCTAAACTGAGCTAGCATAGTGCATGCCTGGAACAAGTGCTGATAAGTGCTAATCTTCAACTCCAAAGTGTATAAAAGGATGAAAAGAAGGAGCTGTTCATATCAAATGGACAAAAACGAATAAAGAAATTGTGTGAAAACTTGAAGACTTCTGCGACGTCGGATGTTCCAAGAGATATGGGACCAAAGTGAACAGGTGGTAAAATATATTCTTTCCTTTCTTGTTTATCAAGTCAACACTTATAAACACAAAGTCATTTTTATTTATGGTGATATATTAGACAATTAAGTATTAGCGTTGCACCATATCAGAATGGAGCAACACATTGAGAAATTGTGAGCGTGCGTTGATCTAAGTAACAATTAGATAATCTTCCTTTGTTGAATTCTGGAGGAAAAAGAAAAAAGCAGTGTGAGATTTGAGTAACTGACAATTTTCATTAGACTGAAACAGTGGCTGCTACTTGTCTGTTATTCTATGGCATAATATTATAAACGTGATTTTCATTGTATTAATTTGATTTGAAAATATTAGAAGAAGATAATATGCTGAGTACCTCATAAGAAGAAATAACATACTTAAAGGCTCTCTAAATCTTTATAAGATTAAAATAATATCATGTTTATTATTAAATTGGTTCTAACACTACGATATGATAGATAAAATTTCAGGGTATGCCTGTATTAGTTTTTGGTGCCGGCATCAATTCGGAACTTCATTCTATATCTTTCAATTTGTACATAATATTATCCTCTAGTAATTTTCAATGCTTAGTTATAAAGAATAAGCAGCCTACTAATTAGTATCAGAATCAAGTAGAGAGCAGATCTTACTCTATTGCTTAGTCAAACTATAAATGTATAGACTTTTAATACCCAACATTAGAATAAATTAGAATCTGTTTTACTTTGGTAAAAATTCTAAGTCCTAATGAGATGAAAATGTTAAGGTATATGTATAATACAAGATACATCACACAGGATTATTTTATAATTTAGTAAACACAAAACCAAGCCTGATTTTCATCTAGGAAATGTGTTTCTTTGAATTTTTTTTTTTTTTATTATTATTTTTTTTTTTATTTCAACTAATACGATTCTTCGAAACTCTGACATAAAGCAATGTTAGAGTATTGTATAACTTCTGCCGCACCATAAGTACGACCATTTGCTGCTATAAATCAATTTATACTCACCGTGTGTACAAATAGACAATATAATAGGACAATTAATATTTTATAAACTTAATAGAGGTGTAAAAAGGAAGCAAAATGAGACAATTATTAGCATTTAATACTGCTTTCAAATTTTGAGTAGTATTAAGACAAATTATTTCAGTATCAGACATAATTTTTGTTTTTAACGTGAGGTCTAGTGAGCTAGCCAAATAATAATCATTATAAATCATTGACTAAGTTAATTTTAATCAAATATTACTCTATTATAATATTGTAATATTATACACACTGTCCTTAACTTAGGTATATTTAAAAAGATAATTAAAATTAGGTAGGTACTTTTTTGGTACCTATGTGCGTTTCAAAGACTATAAAAATAAAAACTTTATTTTGATTGTAGTATCTATATTATAAATAAGTAGTATATGATTGTCTGATGCAATAACGTTTGATCAAAATGCTAAATAAGTATTTTTTTAACTACACGAACATGTGAGCTACTTTAATAATGATTGTACATAGATCGCTATAGTATTATACATGTATTGGCATATACAAGAATTTTGTATTACCAAACATTGTCTCAATTGCCAGTCCGTTATGCAATGCAACTCTGACTGATGAATGTATGTACCTAAGTTGTATGATACTAATAAACGATATTTAATAAGAACATTTTCTTCATCATTCATTTCGTAGTATAATTTAAGCCTTAAGGTGCTTTCCTAGGCAATTCCACCAGTCCTGAAAACATCGTGAAAAAATGTGATATTAAACGGAATATCTCTGCCTCAGCACCGAAATCAATGAAACAAAATACGTCGCGCAATTCTATGTGCGACTCCGAACATGTACAGCCCAAAAAATGTTCGTTTTGCGCGAAAATAGAGAAGATATCCATGAAAAACGGTTTTAGAAACGTTTTTCATGGATAAATTCTCCATTTTCGCGCAAAACGAACATTTTTTGGGCTGTACATGTTCGGAGTCGCACATAGAATTGCGCGACGTATTTTGTTTCATTAATTTCGGTGCCCAGGCAGAGATGTTCCGTTTAATATCACATTTTTTCACGATGTTTTCAGGACTGGTGGAATTGCCTAGGAAAGCACCTTAAGGCCCATTCCTAGTCGCCCACCTCCTTTTGGTCGAAATGTGTCACATTTCGATTATTATCCGAGCCCAGGCGTCAAAAACTCAAAAAAGGCCAACTTAGCGCAAATTCTATTTCAATTCCGAACACATACGTCCAAAAAAAATGTTCGTTTCGTGCGAAAATAGAGTCTACAGATGGTTTTTACATTGTTTGCCGAGGAAATCGAATTCGAATAATTTTGTAACAATGTAAAAACCATCTGTAGACTCTATTTTCGCACGAAACGAACATTTTTTTGGACGTATGTGTTCGGAATTGAAATAGAATTTGCGCTAAGTTGGCCTTTTTTGCGTTTTTGACGCCTGGGCTCGGATAATAATCGAAATGTAACACATTTCGACTAAAAGGAGGTGGGCGACTAGGGATGGGCCTTAAAGCCAGAAATCTATAGTATGTATGTTTGTATGCTTATCATTGTCTATAGCAATATATTAGAATAATATAGTTTGCCAAGGATACACCTTCTGCTTATTTTATATCTTAAATAAAGAGCCGCGGGGAAAGGATGTGGAAAATAATAAAGCAAGTCATTATATTAGAATGTATACAAATTTACTGTTACAGCATTTATTGTTGCAATTAGAATAAAATCCTGCTGGACGAAGACGTAATTGGACTTCGATGCAAGATTATTCTCAACTGTAACAGAAGGACAAGTATCATGATATCACTATTATTCTGAAAATTATTCTGAAAATTAAATAAGAGGGCCCAAGAGTTAGTTAGTTATCCTTTGACGACTTATCGCCTTAAGAGGGCCCAAGATAAACTCTTTGACGGTAATAGGGCCAGTGAATCCTAAACAGTACATGACAGCCCCAACGGGGTGACAAATGGTAACTCCATCTCGGGGAGAATTTGACGAACTACATTAGCCGTGAATATCTGTACGCCTTATTGTATGCAATTTTATCTACACAACTGATCCGCAGGTTGCATGTAATAAAATGCACATACCGAGCAATGAACGAGCAATTATATTATTTGGTATATCATTGGTCGTCGAATACCCATCGGTTTGGTAAGAGTCAAAGTTAAAAGTACTTTAATATGGAAGAGTTGAATTTTGTTTTTTTCATTTTTCTCCAAAACTAGATTGAAGTAATCAACGAAATTAGTAGAGTAATTAAGAGCAATTGAAGAGCAATTGTACGGTGTATAAAAATTTGAAAAATATCGTTTTATTTATTTCGTGCGAAATAAAACCCAATCGTCGATGTTTGATCTGCTCAATTCAGGCGCTTCCCGTTAGCCTACCTTAAGCACGTGATATTTCACAGAATCGCACTGTATACATAAGAAGAAATTGAATATCGTAGCACATGACTATGACAATGAGTATTATATTGTATTGATACTGTAGCAATAAAATTTTGAATGTTATACGAATAATCAATGACTTCCTTTCTTTACTCTTTCCTTTCCTGCGACCACTCTTTATTTCAGGATCGGTGTTTCGATTTAGAATTTCAGAAATTACAAATAACATATACTATAAGCATAACACAGCGTGCATGAAGTAACGTGTACACGATTACATGCCTGCTCGTTCGTATGCTGTTGCCTTTTCCCGCCAAAAATTTCAGTACATCTCCTCGGGTCAGATGTGCTCCTGATACCAGGAGTATTTTTCGACTTGAAATTTTTAAAACGGTCAAAATAGCTAGTATACATAAACTATATAGCGACGTGCATGAAGCAGCGTATGCATCCCTATATTCATCCACTACTCTTTCCCCCCATCAGAAATTTGAGCACACCTCCTCGGGTCGGATGTGCTCCTGATATCCGGAGTATTTTTCGACTTAACATTTTCAAAACTGTCAAAATAGCTAGTATACATAAACTATAGAGCAACATGCATGAAGCAGCCTATGCTATATCCATACACTACTCTTTTCTCCCGCCAAGAATTTCGGCACACCTCCTCGGGTCAGATGTGCTCCTGATACCAGGAGTATTTTTGACTTAAAATTTTCGAAACTGTCAAAATATCTGCTATACATAAACTATAGAGCAACATGCATGAAGCAGCGTATGCTATATCCATACACTACTCTTTTCCCCCTCCAAAAATTTCGGCACACCTCCTCGGGTCAGATGTGCTCCTGATACTAGGAGTATTTTTTGACTTAAGGTGCCACAGTACCGGAAGTCAATTCTCAGATTTTCGATAGATATATGTCATACCGAGACGTCAAATACGAGGAATTTCGTCGACAAATTGAGCCTTATTTACGGGACGCAGATAGGTGAAATAAGTTTTCCTGAAACAAGTGTGTATTCCTACGGGGCGCTTACTCCCTGTGTTGAGTGATAGACGTTTTAATCTCCTGGATGCGGCGAAAATACGACAAGTCGGTAATGGCCGGATTCTGATGCCGCCATGTTGGATATGTATAAACGACCTGTCACTTTTATTTATTCGCAATACACATTACTGGGTAATCTACGCTGAAAATCACTAAGTAAGCGCCCTACAGATCAATTTAAGCTTTTATAAAAAAACAATACCCGTGGAAATCGTTTCCTCGTTTGGGCTCAATTTGTCGACGAAATTCCTCGTATTTCATGATTCTGACGTCACAAAATATATATAGGACACGCCAGTACTGTGGCACCTTAAAATTTTCGAAACTGTCAAAATAGCTAAGTATACATAAACTATAGAGCAACATGCATCAAGCAGCGTATGCTATATCCATACACCACTCTTTTCCCCCGCCAAAAATTTCGGCACACCTCCTCGGGTCAGATGTGCTCCTGATACCAGGAGTATTTTTCGACTTAAAATTGTAAAAACTGTCGAAATAGCTAGTATACATAAACTATTTAGCGGCGTGCATGAAGCATGCTTATATCGATACGATACTCCTTCCCTCCACCAAAAATTTCAGCACACCTCCTCTGGTCAGACGTTCTCCTGATAATAGACTGATTTTTCAGTGAGAAAAATTTTAAGTCAAAAAATGCTCCTGGTACCAGGAGAACATCTGCCCGAGGAGGTGTACTGAAATTTTTGGCGGGAAAAGGGAACAGGTTACAGATAAGTAGGCATCTGATGTACACACGTCGCTATATAATATATTGCCATGTTAGTCGGAGTCTCTGAAATTTCGATCCGAAAAATTGATGCCAAAATAGAAAGTCGCAAGGAGGAAAAAGTGAAAGAATGGAAGCAATTTATTAATAATATATCTGGGAATTTATTTCCACAGCATCGATACAATATTACTATTAGTATACAATTTGTAATCACTTCTTATAAATAAATATGCATCCATCGTAATTGATCGAGTCATTTCATTCGCTTCCTGACATACAAGTTATCACAAAAAAAAAAAAAAAAAAAAAAAATACGTACTATTATCATACACCACACCTAATGTATACAGTATGCAAGATGCTATACAGCGCGAGATGAACCCGCGAAAACTGATACTGTTCGAACCGGTAAATACTACATGAGATGATACTGCGTGAACTGACACCATGCAAGCTGATACTGCATAATTATCTAGTATGATATCGCACGAAATGATACGACTGATACATGATTACGACTCCTACATAATAAAAGGAAAGAAAAAATAATAATTAACTAATTATTTATTCATACACCTGTGATTGTTTTTCTAAAAATGAACGATTGTCTGTTCCCGGAAGGATTCATGCTTATTGCGATATCTGTCGGATCATCGCTCTCATAAACTTGCAATTTGTAAGGGGTATCTTTTGACAACGAATCTATAGCCTCGTATATCCGTTTTTGGGTGAAAATAAACAACACATAAAAAGTTGTGTCCAACATGTTTGTATCCATATCAGCATGTATGTAACAGGTATTAAGTATCTAGGTCTGTATGTGTTCATTAAAGGGCATAATATGTTCTCTAGCAATGAGACTTGCACTAAATCTGAAGCAGACGTTGAACTATACGTCTATGGATTTTCTGCAGATAGAAATTCCTGAATCCCAGTTTACCAAGTCTCTGTTCTCTAGTAGAAAAATTGGCTTGGGTGAGTGGGAATTGAAATGGACAGCTGGAAACTGGATTAGGCAAATGCAGGGAACAAGCGAAAAATTCGTATTAGTAATTGGGTATAATAAACAGCTGCCTAATTAAGTGACTCAAAATGCATTTATTTTAATATCCTACCCTTTCTGTGGGCGCTACAATATTGTATTCTTTATTTCTCAGGCTCGATGGTTACAATTATTATATTATATCCTGTATAGATCTGTGAAATCATTCCTAAGATTTCGATAATCTGGCACGCCATGTGATACCCTTCCTCCTGCATATGATATATGCATTAACATTAATCACTATTCTATAATTGGGCGCTATTTGTACATTTCTTGTATTAACAATAATTACTATATTTAATTTATTTGTTGGTCGGTTATTCTGTCGCATATTCTAATTTTTCTTTTTTATTTATTTATTTATTTATTAATTTTTTTTCTTTAAGGCCACTAATGACTCGCGATACTCCACATTCGAATACTTAAATAAAATAAATATTTACAAAGTTAAAAAGTTTTATTTTCTGCAATCATATACCGTCAGAGTCAGACTGACTCTGACCTCGGATCCTTGACACTATTCGATAATTAAACTAAGATTTTCCTGAGCAGCTTGGAGAATTCTGCTCTCTTAAGGTGTTGGAATCCCAATTATAATTACGACACATATACAGAAACAGCAGAGCTTCTAGCAAATGAGGGCAGGTCCAAATTCGTAATTTGAACAGTGGCACAGTTCCTTCTATTTTCTATTTTCTCTTTTGGATTTGCGCAAGATGCTTTTTCAACCCATGGTGACCTATGGTTCAATCAAACTTTGGCAAAGTCCGAGAAAAAGCACATCGACTCCCTACCCTAATTAACGAACCAGTGTGCATAGGATATAAGTGAAAATTGATCATTGATGTTGATGTCGTGATCACAAGAATTCAGAGCACTGGCCAAGTGAACAATTTGGGACATAAGTATTTCATAATGAATTCCAGCTTCATTGTTGATGGAACTTAATGATCCCAATTAAATTCACAATTTTTTCGGTGGCTACTTTCGGGACAGTAAAAGTAAGATCATAGAACGTTTAATTCGTTTTTTTTTTTTTTTTCCTCTTCTTTTTATAATACTATCATTTAATTTATCGGGTCGTGATTTAGATATGCTATAGTTTCATTTTAGTTCTATATATCGATCGTTTATAAATATTTATAATATATATATTTGCGTGATATTGACGTGCTTATTTTAATAATAATAATAATAATAATAATAATAATAATTTTGTTGACATCACGTAAAACTGTATAGAAAAGTCTTGCGTTAATTAAATTAACACATGAACAATATGTAGGTATACTCTACAATAATATTCATGTAAAATAGTTATTCGTGACAACAACGCGGATATTAGTTAACCGATTCATTTCATCATTTAATAAAATTTCAAACTTTCCATAAATGTACAATCTGATGATTATATGAGATCGGTGAGTCTTGTAGTGCGCAGTCGGATCTAATTCAGCGATTTACAACAATCAACTGTCATAGTGATTTGCGTCGACTCTTCAACTCTATATCTTTGAACTTCACTTTATTCTCGGTCTCTGATTTTTCCGTTATTTTTTATTTTTTATTATTTCGACTCCTGCGGACTATCAATATGCAACGCGTATACCTCCTGTGATGTTTCTTGAAAAACTTTGTTCATATTTTCAAACGATTTTTCCATCAGTTCTGTTATGTTGTCCTTAGTTAATCCGACTGTTGGTATTGGCGGTAAGATACTGATGTAACATTTACCTGTAATTAAAAAAAAAAAAAAAAAAAAATTCGTTTTCCTCCCAGATTCTGTTCTATTCAAGTAATTTAATCAAACTCAAGCTTACCTGATCCAAACTTCTTCAGTTTGTCATTAAGAAAATAGTACTTCGATACCACAACCGGCTGAATCGGTGTTTGAGATGCGATAGCTACATGAAAGGCGCCTTTTTTGAATGGCAACAACGTCGTACCTGAGTGTCTCTTACCCTCAGGAAATAGACAAAGTTTTGCCTGAGAAAGAAAATCGTTATTACTGTTCAATTATTACATCAATATACGCCACCGGTCCCTCGTACAACCCACTAACATTGAACGTTCTCGTAATTACAGCTAGTTGACGAGGTCACATTTAACCACCTCAAACTGACCTTTCTATTATTAATTATGTCCGCTGTTGAGTTCATGGTGCTATGAGCTCGCTCTGTTGAACGTCTGTCAATGAATATGGTACCCCATAGCCAAGAAGCTAGTCCAAATGGTCCAAGGAAAAGAACTTCTCGTTTTGATATTACTGTGCATCGTTCTAGTACGGGCCAAAGTTCAGCCAGAACTGTAAAGAAAATATAAAAGATCATGATTCTCCATGCCACGTGTGAAATATCGGTTATTTTTAGCTGATGAGGGTTTAGGTTGAATTCAGACGTTAATCAATGGTCTGTTATACGTACACTCAGAAAAAGGTCTTGTTGACACAAACGAAATTTGGTTATTATATGGACAATCACATTTTTTGTTCAGTCAATAAAATTTTTTGTTCAGTCAACCAAAAATTTCGTTGGGATAACCAAAATTTTGTTGGGAAAACCAAATTTTGTTGGAACAACCAAAATTTTGGCTATTCCAACAAAATTTTTGGTTGACTGAACAAAAAATTTGATTGCCCATATATAATAACCCAAATTTTGGTTGTGGCAACAAGACCTTTTTCTGAGTGTAAGTAACACATGGCTTAAGATTAGGGTAAGCACACTCATAGTCAGCCATGAAGGTCTTATATCGCGTCATTTCAATTCTAATAAACGATAATTATGCATGTATATATATCTAACAAGCGCGAATAGAATGGCTATAAATCAAGAAGTAGTCATTTCTTGACCATCCGAATTTAAATAGGTCTTCAATTATCGGTCACAAGATGTGAATATCATATACTATATATAAAGTGCTGTAGAATTGATGTATTCACCATTATTTACGATAATAGTAGTAGATTGGTGCTGAAACTATACGAGCTATAAAGTGATATGTACGTAATTGTTTGAATTCGAGCTCTGCAGTAGAAAATGAATCGTTTATTTAGAACGTTTAATTATAAAGATCAACTTTTATATAGACGAACGAGGCACACGAGCTACACTCAGAAAAAAGTCTTGTTGACACAACCAAAATTTGGGTTATTATATATGCACAATCACATTTTTTTTGTTCAGTCAACCAAAAATTTTGTTGGAATAACCAAAATTTTGGCTGTCCCAACAAAATTTGGTTGTCACAACAAAATTTTGGTTATCCCAACGAAATTTTTGGTTGACTGAACAAAAAATTTGATTGACTGAACAAAAAATGTGATTGTGCATATAATAACCAAATTTTGGTTGTTATTTTTCTGAGTGTATTATTCGAAATTTAGCGTTCATGGATAAATTATGATTGATGAAATTGATGTGATGTGATTTACCGCATAGATCTAGACCACTTTGATGATTAATCAGCACCACACAGCCTCCATCTTGAACGATATTTTCCTTCCCGCGAACTTGAAACTCTATTCCCAGGAGTTTTGCAATTTGTCGAGCTCCCCACGCAGGTATACTTGAAATTAAATATAGTTATATAATGTATGTTATATTAGAATTATATAATACGTAGGAAAAGATAAAGATAACATATTCGTCACGCAAACAGCGAGTTGCAGTTCAAAAATTTTTCATCAATGAATTGTTAGTGAAAAAAAATCAGAGATGTTTCCTATCAGACCACTTGAAAAATGAAACATGAGTCTAAAATTGAACACTTTCGTAAAATCTGGAAATATTTCACAAATTTTTAAACAAAATTTTAAGATGATTCTCATGGATGTTACACATTCGTATTTAAAGTGCGGTGATAGAATTAAAAAAAAAAACATGACACAACTT
This sequence comes from Tenthredo mesomela, assembly GCA_943736025.1. NCBI lineage: Eukaryota > Metazoa > Arthropoda > Insecta > Hymenoptera > Tenthredinidae > Tenthredo > Tenthredo mesomela. Next base: position 30,601,877 of record OX031015.1, on the reverse strand, counting down.
ACAGCGCATTCTTCCAATGTCCTGGCTGGAAAATCATGAATGGTATGCACCATGTCGCAGCGATAGCACTCAAAAAGACAAATAGTGTAAATTTAATTCGATATCTTGCGGCGTCGCTGACGGCACAAACTACGACGAGGAGTAGCAGAAAAGCGACGCCGATGCTGCTGCAAGAGACTCCCAGGACCCTGAAAGTAAAAAAATTATTCAATAAAAATTGATCGGAATAATATAATGATTTGAGGAATCGGTTATAGAAATGTTGGTTACGTTTTCTGAAGCAGATTCAGAGACATTATATTTTCCTATTTTTTCATTCATGCAATTTGGTGAATTATATATTGTGCGGTTCAGAATACGAAAAATAGCATCCCCAACAGGTTGAAATAATGAAATTTTGATAATTTTGTTGAAATACTAATGAAACTGGAATTTTTATTACTACTAGATGTACCAAATTTTTGTCACGCTCGCTTGTTCCGACAACACTCGAGTGAACACGCAGCCCTAGTAGTCTATGAAAGTGTTTGAAAAGTGGGTAATCTGTGGTTGCAGCTGATTCACGCTGATTACATTTTACACATTGCGCAGGCTTGTTAACGTGACGAGGATATCGAAGTCAGAGAAAATGCGAGTTTTGCGAACTCTAATATCTTGAAATTTGAAACATTTCGATTAAAATCGTGAACGAACACAACGGAACGTTATTTGTGCTACACTCAGAAAAAGGTCTTGTTGACACAACCAAAACTTGGGTTATTACATGCACAATCAAATTTTTTGTTCAGTCAACCAAAAATTTTGTTGGAATAGCCAAAATTTTGGTGGTCCCAACAAAATTTGGTTTTCCCAACAAAATTTTGGTTATCCGAACGAAATTTTTGGTTGACTGAACAATAAATTTGATTGACTGAACAAAAAAAATGTGATTGTGCATATAATAACCAAATTTTGGTTGTGTCAGCAAAGACCTTTTTCTGAGTGTACACATCAACGTGAGCTGAATAATTTTAAAGGGCTTTACTATGCTCGTATAACAAGAACAAGCAGTTATGATGACCTCATACCGAAGACTAATGCGAGCTTACCAGCTAGGCTGTGTTGTCTGAGTCGTAAATCAAGGGATGAAGAGATTTGATCGTATATTTTTATACATTGAGTCCGGAAAGTGCGTGTATGAAAAAAATTTATTCAATGTATTTAGATCAGTTATAAAGTAAATTTTATAAATTTGACGAAACTTTAGTTCAGGTTTGAAAAATCATTCCATCGACAACAAGGAATTTTCTAAGCGCAAATTCCACAACAATGTTATTAGAGTTTCAGCTTCTATAAATCTGGCCTCTGACTCTCAACGTCGTTGTACGTATAAGACACGTACAGCAAAACCAGCACAGTTATATATTGTTGTATATAACACTTGAACAGATACCAAGTTGCAGACTGATTGCCCTCAAGATCTACCGACAATGCGGGTTTGAATAGGGTCGTGACGTCATTGCCAGACAACACATACGTCTTAATCCCAACTCTTATGCATTGTTACCTGATTTCCGCCCGGTTAACAATCTCGTATCTAATTTGTCTAGCGAGCAAAGTACATATAGAGAATTATTCTGCAGTAGGTATGCTGCAGGTCACGAGAAAAATTTAATTAAAAGCAAATAACTATCCAGTTTGGAAAAAATTTCTGTTTTATATAACAGAGTCAAAGTCTATCACAATTTTATTCAATAAATGATATTTCGATGCGTTTCATACAGCTGTTCGCTATTATAAGGTCAGTTGATTCATTGATTAAGAGAAATTATTATCTAATCCGAAATCAATTTATTTCATAACCAAAGTTCATTTGACATCAAAATATTTGTCTTTTTCAAAATCACGTGTTATAAGGATTTTAGAGCACCGTTGGACCGATTCAGGTCATCTTGGATTCATTTTCTTCAGAAAACAAATCCTCATCATGTGAATGTAGGAATTTGAAAATAAAAAATTATGTCATAAGTTATGATCAATTTACCAAATTTGCAAAAATTATTATCACTCATTTCTTAAATAATTTGGCCAAAACGAAAAATTTTCAAAATTCCTACATTCACATGAAATCCTTACGACACATGATTTTGAAAAAGAAAAATATCTTGATGTGAAATGAACTTTGGTTATGAAATAAATTGATTTCGGACTATGATCATTTCTCGAAAAGTCGCTGTACTGGTCCCCTTAAGAGAACATCGTTGATCTATACCGGAAAAGCGATTTTTTTTTTTTTTAAATTAATTTATTTTTTTCCAACAAGAGATAGCGCTTCAGAGTTGCGATGTGCTCAGAGACTCTCCAGCGTGCAAAACAGCGAAGATAAAACCAAGTCGATGAATACGTAGTACACCTTGTATGATATACCTATATCAAAGATTCTTTTTTTTTTTATTAATTTTATTTTTTGCCACGTCTTGGTTCGGTAATAAATAATCGATACTTGTCAAAGTGGTTATCATCCGAGAACTAGGTCACCATTCGTTTGCACCGTGAAGGGCTGAGCGGGAAATTGGTGCCAAATTTTCTCCCTATATCTAATTGAGTTTGTCTGTTGGAATTTCTGTCATATTCGATGATGATATAAAATTCAATAATGCTATACTCCTCCGAAATACTTTATTTTATGAATTCTGATATATCTCGCCAAAAAACTCAATGCCTTGAGAAATACCAATGGAACAAATCGCACGAATATCATTACAGAGATAGATTGTTAAAAATATTTGTAAGATGTCTACTTCCAAAACAGAAGAATGAATTTATGATAGAGATGACGCTGTTCACTTTTTCTATCTGTTTCCCTATCTCAAAAATCGATAATTTGTGATCTGATCATCGTAGTGATAGTTCAGTGTACACTACTGGCTCCAATTTAACGTATTGTTTTATAATTGTTACGAATTGGATTCGACAAAAATTGATCTCTATTTGAAGGTATAAGATAAGGTGGCGATGATCACTCTAGAATAGCACAATTCGAAATTCTTTCTAACAAAACATATACCTATCCGAACTCCATGAGTGAAAAGGACGAGATATTTGAATGGGAGGCACCGTGGAGCTTTCTCATTGAGACATCGATCGCTTTTGATGAGTTTCCATCCACTCTAGGGCAGCAAAGTCTTAATATAACAGAGATATGAATAATGAATGATTCGTGAGGCTTGGAACATTGACGCAATGAGCACATATTTCCACAGGGAATACATTTTACTTATAGAAAATCAGCATAGCTTTCTACTGCATGTCGGATTGTTGAGAATATAGTAAAATCGTTATAGCTGGAGAGAATGGTGTATAGAAATACATATCGAGAAATACATTTATATAATTACAGAGTTGGAACAGGTTGTCGATAGTTTGTTGTGAAAAAAGGCTAAGCAACACCAGCAATCTCATTCTCAGTATCAAAGAATGAGCCTGCAAAGTTACTACCGTGATAAAGAAGAGAGATAAAAAAAAAAAAAAAAGGTGATGCAGCGAACGTGATCTGACCAGATTTTAGACACAGAGAGATAGATAGCGATAAATAGATAGATAGATCAGAGATAAAGAGAGAGAGAGAGAGAGAGAAAAAATTTGCTTTTAGACAACCTGACTTGTCTTGCAATTTATTATCGATTATTGTAGATAGAGTAACAATAGCGTGACCCTGCAGCACGGTACAGAAATAAATTCTTCCGAAATTTATAACCCACTAAAATCTAACTCATAATAGAAGACGTGATGTGATAACCTTGTATAAAAATCTATAATTTTATTATAACTCGAATCATATAGCATAATCTTGTTATAATCAAATGAACTGAAAAAATGATAATGCATGTATGTTAGACTGGTTCAAAAAAATCGACTATTCTTTTTTTTTTTTTTTTTTAATTTTCGCATTGAAATACTTTCGGAGGGGTGAAAAAAGATGCCTGTTAAAAGCGGAGCTCCTAATATTAAGATTTAGAGGTCGCTCATCGCGGATTTCTATTTTCCATTTAAATAGCATAGGAATTTTTTTTTTTTTTTTTTTTTGAATTTCGTAACTCACAAACCAATGAACAAATCCAAATGACTCTTACATATTTTGATAGGGGATTGAACACTCTAAAAAATGTATCTATTATTGTGGAAAAAAAATCACAAAAAAAAAAAAATAGTTGACTCAAGTATAAATTGAACTTTGAGCTTGAATAACTTTGGAAGGAGTCAATTTATCAAAAAATGATAAGAGAAGCTTTTTGTAGAGTGTTCAATTTTCTATGAAAATATGTTTGAGTCATTTGGATTTGTTCATTGGTTTGTGAGCTACAAAATTATATAAAAAAAAAAAAAAAATTCCTATGCTATTCAAATGGAAAATAGAAATCCGCGATGAGCGATCTCTAAATCTTAATATTAAGAGCTCCGCTTTTAACAGGCATCTTTTTTCACACCCACCCCGAAAGTATTTCAATGCGAAAATTGAAAAAAAAAGAATAATCGATTTTTTTGAACCGGTCTAATGTATGTGTATATCATGATACAACCATTATGAATATAACATATACGTCACAATTTATATTGCACGTAAAAATATTCAATGAAGTCACTTAGTTAGAGCTCATCTATAGAGTTATGTATATGTTATTAGTTTAGTGATTGTTACGGAAGAGTCTAATTTATAAAGTCAATGTGAGGTCGTTAATTATGCACCTGTACACACATGGTAATGTTCAAAGTTTAAAAGCCAATTCTCTGAGCAAGCTTTGAATAATAAATTATCAGGACTATTATACTGTCTTATTAGTTATTACTAGTCTTGAAGCTTGGAAATTACGGAAGTTCATTGAGGTCGGAGAATCACATATGCATTAAAAAAAAAAAAAAAAAATAAACGTATATGATATCGCAATGCATAATATATAGTTCAAGAACTAACTGTGACACGTGACCATGATAAAGTACTTTGTATTCCACGTATAGAGATCACAAGAACTATCGGCAAAGGTCAGCCTAAAACAAGCATTATATATAATATATAATGTATAATATATATTCAAACATGCAATTTATCAAATTTATAATTTTGCTTTCTACAATGTGATGATCACAAATTATTTAAATATATACACAGAGTCTGCTGATTGAGAGAACGAAGGATTTTAAAGTGTCGAAGACGTTAAAAATTAGATTGGAAATTTTTCATTCTGCCAATCATATACCAAACTACCATCAGAATATAATCATTGAACTGCGGAAACAGTAGATCCGTATATATATATGTATAGATACATCGAACAGTTTGAACATAAATAATTTTCGGTATCTTATCAAACCACGTACCAATATATCTCAGTAATGGTGTGTGTCGGGAAATTAAGGTTGCAATAAGACAGAATCTAGATTCTGACTAATATGGATACCTCATTTTTTAGAGGCAAAAGATTCCTGGCGATAGAGACCGAAAATCTGAAGATGACCCATGATTTTCACTTAATAAAAGAAAATATTCTAAATAGATTTTATGAGCATTACATAATAAGTAAACGCTTACAAATGAGTAAAATATTGCTAATGCAAATGCGAATTAGTAATGGAAAGTTGTAAATAGATGTGCCAATTTACGTTGAAACAATTTAGTATTGTGTAACTGTGAAATCGCAGCAAATTTAAGAGTGAAATACAACAGCATGTCTTTATGATTAGATAACAGCCAACTGGTGTATATGTTGGACAAAATCTGCAATAAACTCTATCGTAATACAAGGTGCCGCTGTTTATTCGAAACGTCAGAACTGAGATTAGAACTCAAAATTTCACTTCCACTATCGTAATTGACACTGGTATACAGATATTTATGACAACTTTTATTACTGCAAATAATAACCATCTGTTAACCATTGTGTGTTTCAGAGATTGAACATTATAGATGTATAATGTGTGGAAAATTCAGTTTATGAAACAGTATGTATATTAGGGTGTGCCAAAAAAAAAAAAAAAAAAAAATTCAAACTCACATCAACATTCCGGTAGAGCATCTCAAATAGAATATCTCAGCCAAATATGAGCTCTTAATATTGATATTTAGAACTGCCTAACTCAGTTTTTCCATTTTTGATTTGAATAACACGTGAAAAAAAATCGGAAAATTTTCGAATTGTTTTTTCTCGTAACAAGCTTGATTTAGAAACTATCTGAATACAGATTCTTACAGGAAATTTCACGCTCTACAAAAAAGTACTGAGATAGAATTTTCCTAACTCTCACCGATTAAGAGATATTCGCCTATAAACATTGAGTCATAGCGTAATAAAGTCATACGACTCTGGGAAAAACAATTTATTTTTCAACCGCGCATCAAAATTTCGGTAGAGCATCTCAAATAGAACATTTCAGCCAAATATGAGCTCTTAATATTGATATTTAGAACTGCCTATTTTAGTTACTAAAATTATTAACTAAAATTAGTAACGAAATTAGGCAGTTCTAAATATCAATATTAAGAGCTCATATTTGGCTGAGATATTCTATTTGTGATGCTCTACCGGAATGTTGATGTGCGTTTCAATTTTTTTTTTTTTTTTTTTGGCACACCCTGATGTATACAGGATATAAATTAAAAAACTAAATCGACAAGTTTGAGTATAATGAAGGTTCAAAATTGTGAACAAAAAAATTGTTAATCTGTCATTTAATCATTCGTTTGAACCCACATCGATCATAGATGACCGCATTGCGCATTGCTGTTAAGGGGGTATCTAAGTCTTGAGCTCCATAAAACATTAATAATTTGCATAACAGTATAACATTGAAGGCCATGTACGGATACGAATATGAATGATGCCGTTTCAAAGTGTACAATTCCAGCTTCGATTTGAAAAAAAAAACGGTCACTTTAGCATCAAAATTGTGGCCGTTGCAGCCACTGAAGTACTGGTTGGCGATAAGCTGTGCTGAAATCTGCGACCACGATCCTGGCTGAACGGAGTATCCGAAAAAGAAAAACTTTGGATTGTTTTGTTGGTCAAGGTACCCTTCAGGCTCCTATGCGACAGATTTTTAATCCGTCGTTCAATTTCCAAAATACAGGTAAAAACGTAACTCGAAATCAAGAAAACGGACTTTTCTCGGTAAAAAAATACATAACTCTGCCAAATTTCAATCCATAAAAAATCTGTCGCATAGAAGCCTGAAGGGTGCTTTGACCACCAAAACAGTCCCAAGTTTTTTATTTTCGGATACTCCGTTCAGCCAGGATCGTGGTCGCAGATTTCAGCACAGCTTATCGCCGACCAGTACTTCAGTGGCTGCATCGCCCACAATTTTGATGCTACAATGACCGTTTTTTTTTCCAAATTGAAGCTGAAATTGTACACTTTGAAAGGGTATCATTTATATTTGTGTCCGTACATGTCCCTCAATGCTATACCGTTATGAAAAGTGTTGACGTTTTATGAAGCTCGAGACTTAGATACCCCCTTAAAAAGATTGCAACGTTTCCACTCTGTACGGATAGGTTTCTTCAAAATCTATAAAATACATTATTATATGGCAGGTTCATTCCCGAAGTTACATAGTCAAGTTTTAATCAGACATGCAAGGGTAGGTATTTTCCAATAGATACGAGATAGTAGATAGGAGAATCGATTAGGTATTTCATTTACAACTGCAGCGGTTTTATTTAATTCAAAAAGCTTCAGATAGCAGAACGAAAAAAATGATTTTGCATAAACTGATGTGATTCGTTTGTATCTTTGAGTACAATTTATCGAAATGTAATTTATCACTATTATACTTATATATATATATATATATATATATATATATATTGCGTAGTCAGCTAATAGTGCTAACTATCATAAACATAAAACAGCACAAGAGCCAGAGTTCAGCGTTTACTTTGTTAAACATTGAAATGCACATCATATTGATAGCCTTTGGCATTTCAGATAGCAAAATGCCTCATTTCTGATAGTTTCAATATGAGCTATTTCAGATCTCTAGACAGCTGCGGCTAATCTAAATCCATCTACGTTATCCGAGCGAATATTTATTAGAACAAACATCATTACGATGGTAGCTATATGGATTTTATTGCTGATAGCTGACTCGCGGGTACCTTTGCACACAATCTCCGTTTATAATATCGTGACGATATAGTTTTTCCTGATATAATAATTTTCTGAGAGTGCGCTATCACTTACTGACATGTAACCTACTTGAAGAATAATAGAAGACTAGATAAATAGAATTCCAGTAATCTGAATCACGAGTCTCGAAGTTATTTGTGGACTTGTTCTAATCGCGGTATCAATCACCTTATACGAGAGTGATTTCATTGCACCGTGAAAAATCGGGCTGATTGAAACAAAATTGACTGAAACAGTCAATGTCGAAGTAATTCATTTTATTACAGACCATATAATTTTGAAATAAGTAACGGATTCGAGATTGCCATAACAAATCAATTGAAATTTACATAAACGTATGTATTTCAGGAAATTCAGGTTCTGATTCTTCCCCAACGATTTGCTTTTACGGAATAACGGAAAAATTGAGCCACATATTAGGCAATCTGATAAAAGAAGATATGATTAAGCAAAAATTAATGCTATTGAAAGACGATCTGACGTTGGATTGTCTCAAGGATTAAGAATATTACAGTAGCCTTGTTTTGCAGAATTGTTCCATAACGCCAGAATAATAGAATATTTTTTCAAACGTATGTAAATATAATTTTCCGATGAAAAGTTTGAATTCGGAATTGAAGAAATTGAGATATTTGAGTTTTTGTTGCAACAGCTAATATCGACCCAACCGATTTTTGCTACTCATTCCTACAAATTTAGAGACAGAGTTGTATTCAGATGCAAATGCTAGCAGTTTTGGAGTAATATCTATGCAAAAATAGGTAAACGAGATCTGGAGTCCGGTGTTATATTTTATACATAAAAATATGCTAACGAAATCAAAAATACTATAGTTTTTACTAGATTATTTCTCTGTACTTTTTTTTTTTTTTAGGAAGCATAAACTTATGGCATAAAGTGCATCAAGTTCTAAAAAAAACGGTGTATAGGAAAATGGCAAAAAAAAAAAAAAAAAAATCATTCACCGCTTAATAAGCCAACGAAGTTTAAAAAACAAGTACAAGGTATTGGGTCAATGCTAATATTATTTTAGGTGGGATGAGTCTCTATATACCTAAAGATTGTGATAGTGAAATGAAAATTAAAGTTGGGTGCAATTTTCGTTTCGAATTTTCACCACGAAAAATTTAGTTTTCACATTCACCAGAGCTGCCTCCTACTTATAATCGGATGGAAAGTGATAAGTTAGAGCATATAATCAAACGAAATTATATATATGATAGTGTATCGCAATCATATACATTTCTTAGCAAATAAATTCAACTTACGATTATATAGAGAACATTGGTGCATATTAGATGTGCTGCAATTTGAATTTATTAATTACTTAATTCTACAGTAGGACGTAAATATTGCAATATAAATATTATGCATAACTATATTATATTATCATGCATCGAAAGTGATGAGCTTCAGCCTTCGGAGCTTATCTATCGATAACATATTATATATATTATATAATATGTAATTTTGGTAAGCAAAAAAAATATTGAAAAATATCAAACATAGTGCGAAGACTTTTTTTTATATTAGACTGTATAGTAAGTATATTTTCAAAAAGCATTTTCTATATAATCTTGTTCAAAAACTGTTCTTAGTTATTGAATTCTACAAGTTGTGTGTTTTATAGTTCAAATATATGATTCTACGTAAATTATAATTAATTCGTGATTTTTTCACAAATGGGAAAGAATCTGATGAGAATTTTATCCTAAGACAATTTCAGGTCTAAATCCGGCGTTGCCCATACCGGATACATAATATAACGATAAATTTGTTTCATATTTATGCATGTTAATCACACTTATATATTCATGCCGAAATCGGATTAATTTTTTTCCATTATTTTCGAACTTTCTATAATGAAATGATATCAGCCTTACAATTTAGTATATGAAAAGTAACTGTATATAGGTAGTGGAAAAAAATCTACCTTGTAATCTCGTTTTCGCTTCTATTCAATATACGAAAAGTGCTGACGTTGTGACACGCTCTCGGTGGCAACGACACGTTGATAAAAATTCACCCCTCGTTAAATTAACGTTGAATAATTTTTAGAATATAAAAATTTTCACTAACGAATCAAAGTAGTATGTTTCAATAATTAATTAGTTTCTTCGATATTAATTGAACAAATATTTTCTACTCAATCATAAGCTACGATCATTCATACACGTGACATTCATCTCACGAAACAGCGATACAAGTCCATCAGGATCCTTCTTGGCGCTATATAGGTATACATATCGTACCAATTGTGAAAGTTCAATGAAATTATCAAATCTTTCTGATAGCGTACATAAGCCTAATATCAACGCCCGATACGAATAACAGCACATTTCAGATTCCGGGTGAAAAAGAGCATGTTTCAGATTCCGGATGGAAAAGAACACGTTTCAGATTGAGAATGAAAAATAGCACGTTTCAGATTCACTCGAAAACTAGCACAATTTAGGTTGAACCGAATGTTACTTATTAGCAAGTGTCAGGTAGGTTTATTATAAGATTGAATTAATCATTCAATGATAAAATTGAATTGAGTTTTTGTGCATAATTGTGCATTTCCAATTTCATAATAAACCTACCTGACACTTACTAATTAGTAATATTCGCTTCGCCTGAATTGTGCTAGTTTTCGAGTGAATCTGAAACGTGCTATTTTTCATTCTCAATCTGAAACGTGTTCTTTTCCATCCGGAATCTGAAACGTGCTCTTTTCCACCCGGAATCTGAAATGTGCTCTTTTCCACCGGGAATTTGAAACGTGCTCTTTTTCACCCGGAATCTGAAATGTGCTGTTATTCGTATCGGGCGTTGAATTATTACGTGTGAGAGTTCGTTGTTATACTCTACATATGTAACTAAATTACGATAAGATTTTCCGCTGGCTTTCACACCGTACGTTCGTATGACAATAACATCTATTATTTTTTATTTATTATTTTCTGTAATCAATGAGAAACGAATAAATTGTATCTATATTTATAGATATATATAGGTATACGTGTATACTTGATCACTATAAAAGATTAATTGGAGGACTTTGATCCTATGATTGGTCATAGAAACAAGCTCGTTTGTTAAAATCAGTGCGTATCGACGGACTTGGATAAAAGACATACGTAATTACAATTTTTTTTTTTCCAATTTTTGACATCGAATAAAGCAACATAACTGATCTTGGACAGGAAAATATCGATGTTAAGACACGTGCTTTTTTTCTATTCATGAGATTCGTTCAAACGAACGTATATAGGTATGTGTTTTATTATAGCTACTTCGAAGGTATATAGAACACACATAATATATTTATTGCAAATTATAAGTTGTTCATAAAAAACCAACAAAAGAAAAGAAATAAGAACTATAAATTAGGGAAATACTTTCAGTATGCTGATCAATGTGTACTAATCCACTTTCGATGAAAAGCGAAAACGGTTCGTTCTTTAAACAGAGTATATAGCTCTATGAATAAGATATGACCAGATAAGACGTAGATACAATAAACGATTCGCTAGATATATTTCCATGACAATATGATGTACTGTAGTTTGATATAGCCCTATATATACTATATATGGCAATGTGGGTGTTTGTCATACCTCGTAGGTCGAATATAAACATCGTTAATACGAATATGACCTGACAGTGGGAAATGAAATGATTATATATATATATATTTGATTGCCAATCTATTACGATTGATAATCATACTCGTTACGCAACTTTTAGTGGCTTTGATAAAAGTGGCATTCAGTTATTGCGAGCCAGGGGTATTGTTTGATTAGCATTAAAAATATGTAGGTATGTTACGTGGTATATAAGATGTAATCACTATTCATTAAACTGCTAGCATATCTGATATATACCAAACCCTCGATCATCGTAAAGATTAAAGACAAACGGATATAACGCGCAGTCCCAAATACCATTAAATTTTGGTCATGAAATGAGAAAATGTTGTGCAACTGCAGAGAAGAAATTTACTTAACATTTAATATATTATGTCGAGCGTTTATCACTATGGATGATTATCTACAACGAGTGTTTATCCCACGTTGATTAAATTTCAAGAACGATTTCAGTAAATATACTTTAACACTAGAATAGTAGTATTCACATTATCCACAATTATTGTGGTATAAACTCGCACATCAATTCAATTTCCGATCAACTGCTGATTAATTGAAATTTATTCCGCGTAAATATGAAAAATTGCATGAAATTAACCTTTGGAACGCTATTATCAAATGCTAATAACGATCTTAGTAATTAGAATTTATAACGATATTGACGATATTCGATTTCTATTTATCGATAAAATTTCCGATTATAATACCCGATATTTGTAAATTAAAAAAAAAAAAAAAAGACAAAAAAAAAAAAACAATTTCATTATACTATTACTCACATTCTAAATATTGAACTGGAAATAGGAACCGATACCAACAACTACAATCAACTGCCAAACTTAGCACTGTCCAATCCTCAGTCGGTGTAGTCTATCACTGAAATGACACGAACTGATAGACACGTGCGCCGTATCGAGCGAGAATTCTTCGGGTGTCTTCGGTAATTTTCGGTTAACACAATCAGACAAAGTTTATACGGCATATCACTCAAATCTTCAAATTTTTTTTTTAATTGTATTATAACGATTTATCACGATCAATGATGCAGGACTGTATATAAACTAATTAATTATTTTATCGTGATTTATTCAAATCAAAAAAGCATCGAAAACTATATCAGACGACATTACTGCACTTATTACATCATAGTTATATGTATATAACAACGGATTTTACACGCGACTATAATACGTGTAATCATATCATGAATCTTATCTGCGAGTACGACTCATAGTTCGAAGATTTTTTTCCTTTTTTTTTCTCATTTTCTTCTTCTTGCTACAAAAACGTCATACCTTTTCGTCTTACTTTGCGATTAGTCATAAACACGACCATGAAATGTATAATTGTATTGTATTTCAATAACTTGAACAAGGTTCATTCATGCGATCAACAAATCTCAAAATTGACTTGCGCACATGTATACCCAGACAGCACGGAATATTGCCCAATATTGTAGCACCATTGTAGCAACATTGCAACATTGCTGCAATGTTGCTGTAATGTTGCAATGTTGCTACAATGTTGCTACAATGTTGCTGCAATGTTGCAATGTTGCTGCAATGTTGCTGCAATGTTGCCACAATGTTGCTGCAATGTTGCAATGTTGCTGCAATGTTGCAATAATGTTGCAATAATGTTGCTACAATGTTGCTACAATGTTGCTACAATGTTGCAATGTTGCTACAATGTTGCAATGTTGCTACAATGTTTCAATGTTGCTACAATGTTGCTACAATATTGGGCAATATTCTGTGCTGTCTGGGTGCCGATGCTACTAGATACTAACTGCGTTGCTGATCAAAGGCTGCTTTTCAAATTTAGATCTACTCCCGAGCATATGAGAAATTTGAAAAAAAAAGGAACAAAGAGAACTAGCGATTTTTTTCGGACATAAGGCAATACTGAAATCATTTACGACTTACTATATAACATTGCCTACCTCTGGATGTGCTTCGGCGAAAAATCGTCTTTCATATGATGCTATATCTCTGAGTTCTCTCTGGAGTGAGCAGTGAGATACGATAATGAAATTTTCTTTATTGCCTTTAGTAAGACATATTTTTGGCGTACAGTAAAATAAAATGTAGCTTTTCAGGTAGACTTTTTATTTAAATCATAGAAAGAGATTTAGTCGACTGAAGCATATATCTGAGAATTTTTTTTGCAGATTTAAGAATTTAGCAGGTCAATATTTATAGACTAGAAGAAACGGATTCGAGAGATGAGAAAAGCCGGATCAAGAAAAATAAATCCAATTTCTTTTCTTTAAACTTTGAAGACACATAAATATGAACTCACCCACTTTTCAATATTCAGCTGCGAATAAAACTATTCAATTTCACGATGGTCTTATTCGAATACTCGCGTGTGATCATTAGAAATTTCCCAAAGCAACAAATGGATGATGATTCTCAGTTTTTTGCGGTCATTTTTAACCCGAATAAACACTAGGCTAAGCTAATCTGTCTCATAGCATAAAATCGCGAATTCAGCAACTGTAAATCGCAAAAAAAAAAAAAAAAAAAAAAAAAAAAAAAAAAAAAAAGAAAAAAAAAGTATCTATCATGGTGACGATCAAACTGTTTACGAACACTACGAAAATAGCTTGAGACTTTGTTCGTCGGTCGTTTAGATTCTAGAGATATAAATGAATGCGTATAGCTTAAGTATGGAGTAATTATAACTTGAGAATTAATTAGCAAAGTTCATCTAATCCATACAAGTAGCTATACCTACAAATATCGTCTCTCCTATTCGATGGCTCTGACATTGAATATTGCAAATAACAATATCGTTCACGTATGTCTAATACATTCTAATATTTTTCAAGCGATCAGACAATCTTTTAGATGAGGAAATAGCAGATCGTATGTGTTCTATAGAATCTATGAAACGCAGACTTAATCCTGCGCTGATAATCCTGTAACTATTTAACATTTCACATCAAGTCCGCGTGCTCCTTAGTCCTGGTAATCCTGATGACCTATCAATGTATAGCAATATTGAATTTTCCACCTAAAATCTACCTAAAAATCTAAATTGTTCAAACAACTCAATTTGGAATCTGACCTGCGGCTAAGATATCTACGACGCGATTATCACAATAAAAAAATTTAAAAAAATCAAATCATTGTTCTAGTGTAAATGAGGTCGAATAAAAGTTAACTGCTTTGAAATGAAACTCCAAACTATGAGGTCCAAAGATCATATTTTGAACTAATACTCATCTAATTAGAAGTCAGTGACTATTTTATTTTGATTTTTTTCTTTGCCCTCTATAAACGAATCGGTTAAATGACTTGTAGCTTGTAGCTTGTACCTACCTAGAACTTTCTATGCAGTGTTTCTCCGGTCGACGAAGTCTAGGACGATTGCTCGACGACTAATGGCCAGGGGATAGCTCCTGCGCCTAGACAAGAATATCAGGAAAGCATAATAGCACCTTGGTGATCTCAGCTCGGATAATCGTTTCTAAAGGTCCGGAGAGCTGGCTGGTCTCAGGCTCAAGTCATCGTCCTAGGAAAACCGGTTTACCAGCGATGCTGCCCAGGCGGCAAGTCTGCTATTAGGGAACTAGGAAATCGAGTCACCGTTTCGTTCCAAGACGTACTACGGGGTCTGGGTGAAAGGCACTTCTCCGATTCAGCTATACTTGTTAAACTGATATACTCCTACTTTGCTATTAAAACTATTGTATAAATTTTAGAAAATTAAAACTCACGTATTCTCTAGTTTAAACTGAATTTGATAATTATTAGTTGTACACTCAGAAAAATAACAACCAAAATTTGGTTATTATATGCACAATCACATTTTTTGTTCAGTCAATCAAATTTTTTATTCAGTCAACCGAAAATTTCGTTGGGATAACCAAAATTTTGTTGGGAAAACCAAATTTTGTTGGGACAACCAAAATTTTGGCTATTCCAACAAAATTTTTGGTTGAGTGAACAAAAAATGTGATTGTGCATATAATAACCCAAATTTTGGTTGTGTCAGCAAGACGTTTTCTGAGTGTATTAGATTCACGAGATTGACACTCAGAAAAAGGTCTTGTTGATACAACCAAAATTTGGGTTATTATATGCACAATCACATTTTTTGTTCAGTCAACCAAAAATTTCGTTGGAATAGCCAAAATTTTGGTTTTCCCAACAAAATTTGGTTTTCCCAACAAAATTTTGGTTATCCGAACGAAATTTTTGGTAGACTGAACAAAAAATTTGATTGACTGAACAAAAAAAATGTGATTGTGCATATAATAACCAAATTTTGGTTGTGTCAACAAGACCTGTTTCTGAGTGTAAGCATGCAAAGGGGAACAAAACGATGATACCCAATCCATTCATGATTTCAATTCCAGATTTAACAATTCTGAAGGTTTAAAAATGGAGTGGATTGATTTTTGGAGTAATTAATATATTGTATTGATTCAGGTTACCGTGTGCACAGAGAAACAGAACGGTCAGACCTGATGCCGATCGGAACTTTCAATTGTATGTCATGACTCATATTGTGTCAGGCGTGATAAAACTTCAGGCTATGGTTTGCAAATAGGACATTGTCAATGAAATACCGCGACGCAGTAGGTATTGTGTCGTAATCTAACAAGAATCAGTGTTCAGATTTCTTATTACTTTCTCATTGATTTAGCCAATCCAAGATTCAAATCAGTTTTTTATATCGATATGATTACGATAGATGTTCAGCTTCACTGAACAGATAACAAGACTTTTTCGAATAGGTCATGAATGAAATGCATGCATGTACCTACTATGTAGTAGACAAAAATAATGAAAAAAATAATTTAAATACTAAAAAGCCAATAAGTGTAAAGAGCAGAGAAGACTATTACGTTCAATTTAAATGGCGTGATGTGACGTATCAATCATACGACGAGAGGCGACCTAGAATAAATTTCGATAAGAAAGGTCGTCTACACTGACCAAAGGAAACGCTATAGCTAGTACAGGATGTATAGCAAACACAGATTTCGTCTTATAAAATAGTGTTCCACTATTATCATTCAACCGGGATAAGATTAAGTGTCTTAATTGAGGGGATATCCTAGTGTATAACCAGCTTCTAAAGAGGCTAATTTTTGGGAATTTATTTCGGAAAATTTCGAAATGCAATCCCATTATTAATTTTTTCATATGTTTTTATGTACATCTCAATAAGTATGTGTAACAATTTTCAGATGTCTCCCGTTCGCGATCGAACGGTGTACATGATTTGGTAAATATCGTTGATTTGAAAAAAATAAAAAAAATATCTTTATCAATCACATAGTAATTAGCTATGACGTGACGGACGTGTTTTTTTGTTTTCCGACTTGGATTTCGAGAAAAAAATTCCTGAACTTTTTTTTCCAATTCTGGGACTGGTAATGCGTATTGTTAACATCAATATATATTGCACAAAAAAATGTACTAACAAAATCGTCCGTCACGTCAAAAAGTGTATCCGTCTCAGCATGCGTACCAAATTTCAAGTTGATTCATCAATCGCAGCCTAAGATATCGTGTACACCGTTCAATCGCGCATGGGAAACATTAGCCGATGCAAAGAAGGATAACGTGTGAAACCTTGAATATTTTTTGATGAAAATTGTTACACATACTTATAAAGATGTACATGAAAGCATATGAAAAAGTTAATAAAATTGCAGTTGTAGTTTTTCCGGAATAAATTCTCAAAAATTGGCCTGTTTAAACGCTGGTTATACACTAGGATATATCCCTTTAAAATGATTACTGGATTTAGTCCCAAGGATTAAGGGGACCAGTACAGCGACTTTATGAGAAATGATCATAGTCCGAAATCAATTTATTTCATAACCAAAGTTCATTTCACATCAAAATATTTTTCTTTTTTAAAATCATGTGTCGTAAGGATTTCAGAGCACCGTTGGACCGATTCAGGTCATCTTGGATTCATTTTCTTCAGAAAACAAATCCTCATCATGTGAATGTAGGAATTTTGAAAATTTTTCGTTTTGGCCAAGTTATTTAAGAAATGAGTGATAATAATTTTTGTAAATTTGGTAAATTGATCATAACTTATGACATCATTTTTTATTTTTAAATTCTTACATTCACATGATGAGGATTTGTTTTCTGAAGAAAATGAATCCAAGATGACCTGAATCTGTCCAACGGTGCTCTAAAATCCTTACGACACATGATTTGAAAAAGAAAAATATTTTGATGTGAAATGAACTTTGGTTATGAAATAAATTGATTTCGGATTAGATGATAATTTCTCGAAAAGTCGCTGTGCTGGTCCCCTTAAGTCCCATCCCGAAAGATGTTTGGAAATAAAACTTTGTGCTTATATTATAATCAAATCAGTGTAATCAAATTTCTATTACAGTATTTCTACATCGGAGAAAGACCTTTGATCAGGAATATGTAGGTGGGAAGTGAGTGAGCTGTTTTACTGCAATGAGATACTACAGAGATAGCATCGATTACCGCATGCACCCTGCACCAGATAAAGGAAACACGTGAATCAGGCCAGTTTCGTGCATTGGTATATCTTTGAAGTTATATACCTGTGAAAAAAATACCTGGCCAATAATTTTCATGAATATATCATTTTTGTCTAAGGATCATTAAGGGGGTATCCCCACCTTTAAATAGGTCAACATTCTGAGAAAGAGATTGATATTTTACAGCGAATTTGAGAGTCTGATCAAATCCAAAAAAATCATGAAGTTGAGGGAGGGTTTGACCCTCATTATCCATACTTAACATTGGATATTACTTTGAGTCTAATAGTAGTTACGCTGAATATAGATAAATACAAAATTACTCGGTTGTCGCAAAGAATCAGTAGTACCGTTGGATCGATTCTGGAATTTTTGGTCCTCAATTGTTGAGAAGAGATGCCTCTATCATATGAACATAGAACTTTTTGATATCGCGAAAATTGCCTGACTCGCTTAGTTTTTACTGAGATTTTTCTAATTCTTCAATTTTTTTTTCTCGATTTTTTCTATTATCTCAACCAAAAATAGTCATATCAAAAAGTTCTATGTTCATATGATAGAGGCATCTCTTCTGAACAATCGGAGACCAAAAATTCCAAAATCGATCCAACGGTACTACTGATTCTTTGCGACAACCGAGTAATTTTGTATTTTTCTATATTCAGCGTAACTACTAATAGACTCAAAATAATATTCAATGTTAAGTATGGATAATGAGGGTCAAACTCTCCCTAAACTTCTTGATTTTTTTGGATTTGATCAGACTCTCAAATTCGCTGTAAAATATCAATCTCTTTTTTAGAATGTTAACTCATTTAAAGGTGGGGATACCCCCTTAATACAGAAATTCCGAACTCTATAAATGAAGTTAGATTTTATGTTGACCCTGATTGATATATCAGTTCATAAATGAATTCGTCTTAAAAGATTCTAGGGATGGAATTTTATTGACGATTTTCTTTGTGAAATTTTTCCTAGTTTATTCCATAAATATGTTCATTCAATTCGTATTTCTATACTGGGATTACGTTCACACTAATTGTGGCACCAAGCATCGATGTAACAGTTAACACTCTGTTCTACAGCACAATTCATAAACTAGTGTGTTTTGTTGATGAGACAAATATTTATGAAGAATTTTTGCATCGTGCAATTAGCTTGATGGATTTTTTGTCAATATTCTAAAAAACTCCCCCGCGAATTACCAGTGAACTACGCCTGAAAATAGATTACACCGATGCGTACATGCTCAATTTGTTGCCGAGTGAACAGGCGTTTCACATTCGCTTCCAACAAGTTCAAGATCTACGTTTTTAATTGGGATTATAATGAAAGAGATATTTATGACAAAAATTTTAAATATGTGCAATTTCATACGTAACGTATAAATTCAAAATTCAAAAATCTTTCTCCTACTCGTTAGACCGTAGAAAATCATTCCGTATTATTTAGAAATCGAGAGTTTAACGAATAAACAATATTAGTGCTTTTTTGATATATTTGCATTTTCAAAAATGCAACGTTGTCCACACAGATTTATATCTGTTCAAAAAAATGTATTCTGAAATCGATTCATCATCTGAAATAAATTCAAATATAACCAGCTTCTTATACATTAATCAGATTTTATTTCTCTCCTCTATTCTCTGAACAGTATAATCAGCGAGATACAGCATCTAGACCATTATCAAACGTTCACATTTGTCATAATAATAGAAAAAAAAAAAAAAAAAAAAAAAAAAATACTCTCAAACCCATAAAAGCTCATAGATTTATTATTACATCGAAGGTATAGAATTATTTGTTATACTAAATCACAATAATGTAATGTCCCAGCTCACATTATACGACCTATTTATTTCAAATATATATGCGGTTCAATTTTTTTTCATTTAGTATAGTATAAAACCAAACTGAAGATGCGTACAAATTATTGTACTTAGATACGTATACATTGTAAAAATCATATATTCAACATAGTACATTGAACGTGATTTAAAATAGAATAAGTATTTTAGAAGAATACTCATATAGCTGCATAACGTTTCGTTGACATAATTAATTGCCAAAATTTGATCAAACTCTATCTCAGACACACAAATAATTTTTTTTTCCTTATCTAATATTAAAAAGAAATAAATACACATAGTAGATATATTTCGTAATAATATTGTCTTCAAGTATAGTCACTCATCCGTACCAGCAACTGCAGGTAGATCGGTATTTGTGGTATAATTCTTGTCTATATTACAACGGGCGTTAAAGTATATAGAATAAACTTATATAATTGAATAGAAGAAGTACAGATGCTTTTGAAGCACAGGATATTGCAGCATACATGTACATAATATCGTTTCCGACTAGCTCGGAAAACGACATAAAGTTTAATATATAAAGTTTATATCGGCTCACAGTCTCGAAGTCGATCAGTTATTGTTAGAGAATAACATTTTTCGGATATTATCAACTCATATCAGATTTTAGATTTTCTTGTCTTCGAAGCCCAGGATAATTTGAAGGCAACGGTGCAAGTACTTCTTTGGCTAACTCATCGAAAGCTTCTAGCATCATTTGATGTGTCCTATTCATCAAATCGTCAACATCATCCAATGACAGACCTTCTGTCGATACTGGTTTCAAAGTTTGGATTATCACTTTACCTGTAATTAAGTCATTCTAAATAAGTTTCAATTGTTTATTGTTTTTATTTCTGAGGACTTTGATCGAGGGGCTATTCACTTGGGAAGTCTTATGTACACTGGTCTCGGAAGTCTTTGGAAGTCTTTAGTAGTCCTTGGTAGTCAATGGAAGTCTTTGGAAGTCATTGGTAGTCAATGGAAGTTCTTGGAAGTCTTTGGAAATCACTATTAAGTCACATGTAGTCTTCTGGAAGTCACTATGGAGTCAGTAAAAGTCATTGGAAGTCATTGGAAGTCTGGTAGTCATTGGTAGTCATTGGTAGTCTTTGGAAATCATTGGTAGTCAATGGAAGTCCTTGGAAGTCAATGGAAATCACTATGGAGTCATTGGAAGTCATTGCAAGTCATTGGAAGTCATTGGTAGTCATTGGTAGTCATTGGTAGTCATTGGTAGTCTTTGGAAATCATTGGTAGTAAATGGAAGTCAAAGGAAGTCAAAGGAAGTCACTATGGAGTCACATGTAGTCTTCTGGAAGTCACTAGTGAGTCATTGGAAGTCATTGGAAGTCATTGGAAGTCATTGGTAGTCTTTGGTATTCATTGGTAGTCATTGGTAGTCATTGGTAGTCATTTGTAGTCATTGGTAGTCATTGGTAGTCATTTGTAGTCATTGGTAGTCAATGGTAGTCATTGGTAGTCGGAAGTCACTTGTGAACCCAAAATTGAAGTGAATAGCCCCTCGACTTTGATAGTATAACTTGCAGTATTTCAAATAGCTATAACTTTCTAAAGAAAAAATTGAATGCATTTCCAAATTCGTCATAAATTTGAATGGAAATGTTTGAGTGATACTAGGTACAGATTTATAATTCCGAATTCTTACCTCTACCGAAGTAGTGAGTCTTTTCGTTGATGAAATAGTAGGGTGAATAAACTATCGGAAGTAGAGGAACTTGGTTTTCGATGGCAATCCTGAAGGCGCCTTTCTTGAAGGGAAGTAGTCCTTTAGTAAGAACGTTTTTATTTCGTGTGCCTTCTGGAAATATCCACATCTTAGCCTGTAATAGAGATTAAAATTAATCGCAAGCTCTGAAGATCGAAAGGGAATCTCTGGAAATGGAAAAACAGGTAAATGAATGAAAACAATTTTCAGAGCTTGGTCTGAAAGCTCTACACAAACGTAAAGCTCAGAAATTTAAAGTGGATTTTTTTTTTCTTCCACCTTGAGAAAATTGAATAGAACGCCTGTTTGAACGCAGACTGGGATCGATATACCTACGCAGTTATAACAGAGATGATAAAACGTGAGATATTTCGTTGAATTCATTGATATCAACGTAAATATATTTAATTCATTATCGCGAGAGTGTTACAAAGCTTTTATGATTGAACGAATGATTTATCTTGAAATTTGAATCAAGATATTAATTCTGTCATCATCCCAAGCTGCAGAGATTTTTAAGGTGACATGCCATTGCCGAAGATAACTTTATCAAAGACAACGTTAATTATTATCTTCCGGAGATTATTTCGATTCTATCCCCGAGTGAAAATGATTTTATATAATTATATAAAATTATATAAAAGTTATATAGAATTGTATAGAATTATATAGAATTATATATAAAAATCCATGTAAGTTTTATAGAACTTTATATAATTATATATAACTTTATAGAGAGATTTATCATGTAGAGTTCTATATAGGAGTTCTATATAATTATATAAAATCATTTTTACTCGATTCTTAAAAAATACACCCATGCTTTGTTATTCTTTTCGTTTCAAATTTAGGAATGAGTCCGGTTTCAGTATAATTTTATAGAATTATATAGAATTTTACAGAACAATTCTATATAATTCTATATAATTCTATAAAATCATTTTTACTCGGGTCGTCGAAGTCTGAATTATCGGTTCACCGTTGTAGGGTTGTAGTTTTCCGTGAAATTCGAAAATTAAGATAATCAGAGCGATTTGCCTTTTAGCACTCAATGATATTATGTATTAGAATAGCAAATATCATTTTAGAACGGATTTAAGACTCGATTTATGACCTCATGTAAAATCTGTTGTTTCTTTAAATTTGAAAATTGAAAATCATCGTTGCCTTCCTTACGTACCTTGCGAGTTTTAATAAGATCTGATGTATCGTTGAGAATTGTTGCAGCTTGATTTCGATTGTGTCTATCAATGAAGACAACACCGGCCAACCAAGCTGCCAAGCCAAACGGCCAGACGTAAAAAACTTCTTTTTTTGCCACAGGCGCACATTTGCCCATTACTTGCCAGATGTTGAACATACCTATGGAGAAAAAAGAAAAAAAAAATCAATATTTGTACATAAATTAGGCTACAAATTCGAAGGCAAGTAACTCCAGAATGCGAAAATAACTTTGGTCGAAAAAATGGACAAGTTTTGTCAAATTCTTAGACAAAACTGATTGGTGAAGACTTACTCAATGATTAGTTTTAAAAAATGATGAAAGAAGGAAAGTCCTAAAGATGATCATTTTTTCGCTACAATCAGTTATACCTTGTGTATATTATTTATTTATACTGCATGCAGGGCAGGACATTATACGATAACTTGTAATGCACCGACTGTACGTATTTACAATTAGAGCAAAAACTCCGGAAGTATAAAAATAAAGGAACAAAGAATGAAATACGCAGACAGCTGCCATAGGACCGCGACTAACGGCGTCGTGAAGTATATTTCTGAATAAATGACCTCGCTGCCGATCGTCTTTAATTCAAAGAAGTATTATACCTGTTGGTTGAATTTATTTCATGTAAATTGTATAGGTATGAGCACAGTGGACTATGAAGGACCCTTTTATTCATAAAAAAAAAAGAAAAGAAATGAAAAAAAAGGTAAAAAAAAAAAAAAAAAAATGCCCGGTGCGAATTTGACACCCACTCTAAATTTTTGAGTTAACAGTACGGAAAGGTGAATATTAGAGCACCAGATGCGTTCGTGATAATAATCATGGTGACCGATTATAAAACTCGTTTTGTAAACCACGATAATCGCGTGGAAAAACGACGTTGATAATATTGTCATTCCTAATTGGCTGACGCAGAGAGCGTGTTTAAAGAGCAAAAAAAATCGATAGTCCAACGCAAAAACGAATTCCATGACTTATTGCCAGACACGTATACCTATATAAACTACGTTTTTCACAGAATCGCGTGACGCGATGGTGTAGTATATGTAACGATGTTAGTCTGTATCAATACATTATTGATAGTTACGAATAGGTAATGCGACGTTCGATTTCCGACAGGTATTATGTACGGTCTGGGGATAGAATTCGACGATCATGTGATTATTTTATAAAAATTCGAACCATTTATGGTTCCTTGAATTCGGCCATTATAGGAATTCAATGATCAATAATCAAGATTGATGAGGTAGGACAATATAAAAGACATTAGGAATTACCGAAATTAGTATAAAAAAAAATCAGTTTTGCCAGTTTTACTTAAAACTCATTAAATAATTACCGAGGATGTCGAGTGTGCTTTGATGATTAGCAACAACGATGCATCCACGCTCCACACTCAATTCATCCGCGCCACGAAGTTCCCATTCAATACCTAAGATCTTGGTAACTTGTTTAAGAAGGCCGGACAAATCTCTGGCAAGAAAAAAAAAAAAAGAAATACATTTACGTTAATTAGATGATGATGATGTAAAAGCTGGGCAAAACTTGATCAGGTAAAATTGATTAACTTACAGGCAGTTCTGCACATCTTTTGGCTTGAGCATCAAGTAGGGCATACTTATTACACCGATTGTCGAAGAGATTAAATAGTATAGAATAAACCTTGCATGAAAACGTACGACGTCATGGCTGTCCGAAGTCACGACTAGAATAATCAACAGGAATATTGTGACCAAAAAATACAACAGCCACATCGTCATCTGAAATCAATATCAAGACATACGTTTATTAGCCAATAGGATCCTATTGTGGGATCGTTTTCATTCAGAATGCTTAACTTTTTCTGGACAAGTTTCAGAAAAAAGCAAGGCAACATAAGAACATAAATTATGACACCTTCTATTATAAGTCAAATTCGCATTAATTTAAGGGGACCAGTACAGCGACTTTTCGAGAAATTATCATAGTCCGAAATCAATTTATTTCATAACCAAAGTTCATTTCACATCAAAATATTTTTCTTTTTCAAAATCATGTGTCGTAAGGATTTCAGAGCACCGTTGGACCGATTCAGATCATTTTGGATTCATTTTCTTCAGAAAACAAATCCTCATCATGTGAATGTAGGAATTTTGAAAAATTTTCGTTTTGGCCAAGTTATTTAAGAAATGAGTGATAATAATTTTTGTAAATTTGGTAAATTGAGCATAACTTATGACATAATTTTTTATTTTAAAATTCCTACATTCACATGATGAGGATTTGTTTTCTGAAGAAAATGAATCCAAGATAACCTGAATCGGTCCAACGGTGCTCTAAAATCCTTACGACACATGATTTTGAAAAAGAAAAATATTTTGATGTGAAATGAACTTTGGTTATGAAATAAATTGATTTCGGATTAGATGATAATTTCTCGAAAAGTCGCTGTACTGGTCCCCTTAAGCTTTGAAATTTGACTTTACTGCCCATTTCGGAAATACACTGCTTGAAAACTTTGTCCTGGGGGGAATCACTTGCAATTTGAACGCGAGTTTCATTTCATGAATGCCTGACTCCTTAATTCTTACGCATAATCTTATTGCACCGTTTACATTCGTGTAAAAGGTATTTCAAACTTTGTACAAGTTTCTCTATGCAGTGCGATTTGAATATTCAGGCAAGCCTGCAGGATAGTGATAAGATCGGTTAGTGACATAACATTTAAACGAACAATCTAAATATTAGTCTAACCGAGGGGCAATTCTCTAATCACTAACACGCAATAGTATATCTGGTGAAAAAATTCGTTCATTAAACGTGTTTTCGTGTAAAAAAGTTTCTATTTAACGTTTTACCAATTATACTGCAAAAGATTAGAAATATTGATAGAACTTTAGTGTTCATTTATCCTCACATCTCTAGGACTCGAGTTTATATAAGTAAATTGAAAGCCTTCGTTCAATTACAATTCCACCCCAAATTACACGTATTTTCGTTACATACAGGCGAGACAATTACGAATTCGTGTTAACTGGACCCTAAACGATGTCTAATTGTTCACTTCCTTTGCACCACGTCGCATAGATGATCGTCGACGATATAACTCACTTGCGTGAGATTAGTATACCTACGTTTGTAAAATTTTTAGATTTATAGTGAATAATGACGATATGATGCCTAACACCGAGATAATGAAATTATTAACGCACTTTTCACCCGATTATGATGACCTTCCAACAGTATTGCGATTCAATTATTTTCTAGTCGTTCTGGCTTCCGAAATAATATAATCACTCCAAGGTCTATGAAACATCGCTCGCCACAGCTGATACACTAATGGAGTAGTTTGAAATCAATCTCGGTTAATCGATATCTTGAAGAACTTTGGTCGCGTAAATAATTCTTGAAGAACAACTATACGAGACAAATTCGTGTAACAATCTTAAAAGCTTACCGTAGACAGTACTGAAAGACTCAAGGTCTTGGCCATTGATACTGCTTTCATATAACAGACAAAAAAATGCTATCATAAATGTTGATGAAATTAATTTACATCAGCTAAAAAGGCTGTACGGTACAGTTTAACATCGACAGTTTTTTCATCGCAATCTCGTGTCACGTTTTTGCCAAAAAAATTTGGACCTAGAAATTTGACCAGATAGGTGGAGACTTTTGGAGGGAATCATTGAACGGCTGAATAAAATGATCGATAATTCAGTTTTGTCACATTAAGGCCCATCCCTAGTCGCCCACCTCCTTTTGGTCGAAATGTGTCACATTTCGATTAATATCTGAGCCCAGGCGTCAAAAACGCAAAAAAGGCCAACTTAGCGCAAATTCTATTTCAATTCCGAACACATACGTCCAAAAAAATGTTCGTTTCGTGCGAAAATAGAGTCTACAGATGGTTTTTACATTGTTACAAAATTATTCGAATTCGATTTCCTCGGCGAACAATGTAAAAACCATCTGTAGACTCTATTTTCGCACGAAACGAACATTTTTTTGGACGTATGTGTTCGGAATTGAAATAGAATTTGCGCTAAGTTGGCCTTTTTTGCGTTTTTGACGCCTGGGCTCGGATAATAATCGAAATGTGACACATTTCGACCAAAAGGAGGTGGTGACTAGGGATCGGCTTTAAGTCTATCATTAAAGTGTTTTTGATTTATGTTAAACATTCTTGGTTCTACGACATCTTTCAACGAGACTTACCGTTGTTCTTATTAATCACATAATTACTAATACAATATTTCAATCAATCAACTGCAATAAATCTGATAATGCAACTATAGACTGCAGCGTGTATCAAATAGGTAAGTATGTACATATGAGTAAGTAGATACTTAGCGTTGTGATTTCTTTGCAAGAATCACATTGTGGTTGAAGACACCTCGTATTTCAGTGATAAAAGCCTATCTGTATAAAACAATCTTAATAAAATTTTTGCTCTTAACTAAACCGTTGTCATTTTAATCTGTTTTAATCTGAAGGACGTTCATCAAAATTTC
Organism: Tenthredo mesomela; assembly: GCA_943736025.1. Taxonomy (NCBI): domain Eukaryota; kingdom Metazoa; phylum Arthropoda; class Insecta; order Hymenoptera; family Tenthredinidae; genus Tenthredo; species Tenthredo mesomela. The sequence goes on along the minus strand of OX031015.1, from coordinate 30,574,284 downwards.
ACCACTTTCAAAGATTTTCAATTAATTAGATAATATTATCCAACGATCATGACTATTCGTCTTATTCCAAAAAAATATAAACGATTAATAATTTACTCGTTATAAAGACATGCCACGAAACTTTTCCGATCAATTAACTGTTCGAGATAATTCATTATACTACTCTTACCGTTTTTCGAAGTTTCTTCTTGAATTATAGCGTATTTAAGTAAAATGTGGAGAAACTTCTACAAATCCAGACTCCTCATCAATTTTCACAGCAACAGATAAACTAGCCGATTTATCACGTATTGAGGTCATTAAAATGGGAAACTTCTCGGTTTCTACTTCTCTGTATCTCTGCATACACTCAGAAAAAGGTCTTGTTGACACAACCAAAATAATTTGGTTATTACATGCACAATCACATTTTTTGTTCAGTCAATCAAATTTTTTGTTCCATCAACCAAAAATTTCGTTCGAATAACCAAAATTTTGTTGGGAAAACCAAATTTTATTGCTACAACCAAAATTTTGGCTATTCCAACAAAATTTTTGGTTGACTGAACAAAAAATGTGATTGTGCATATAATAGACCCAAATTTTGGTTGTGTCAACAAGACCTTTTTCTGAGTGTACAAGATTTAAAATCTCGCTTTTCTCAAAGTCAGATATTATAAAATAAGATTCTGCAGGTTCTGTATCAGCAACCCTTCTATTTATCTATTATTTCAAATATCCAGACCAGGACTGCAAGTCGTTTGAGCGCCTCTAATGTCTGTGATTCATCCTCGACCTTGGAGGATCCATGACGCCTACGCATATATGAATGCATTGTTCGTGTCTAGACGCATATATATGTGAAACCGTCCTCGCGCCATTTATAACTACAGTATATATTTTAATCGAATTAAGGGAAGATCCTGCGAGCTGCACGGAGTTCAACGGCACTTATATTTATAGATTTTATATTTTATATCAATTTTAACACATCGATCGATGGACGATTAACAATCAATTGCAATATATTTTTTTGCCATAAAAACAAAATTAAACCAAAAAAAAAAAAAAAATAATAATAATCAACTATTCGTTACGAAACGGCAGAGTCCTGCAACTTATGACTACACACACTGTGAGTTCGGGTCTTTGTGCAGCAACGTATTCGTGCGTGCATGACTCACTGATTCACCATGCAGCCAAACCCGGTAACGATTTACAGGGAAACCCGAGCTCCGAGGGTAGAAATGAGTTTAAGCTCTCTCTCTCTCTCGCTGCTGCTGCACAATTGAGAAGCAGCAGAACTGTAGAACAAAATCACATTTTATCAAACTCTAGATTATTATTTTTTTTTTTTTCCTCTTCTTTTCTTTTCTGTTTTTGTATACTCACATCAATTGTAGTACTTATAGATAAATTTCGTCGAAAAAAAAAAAAATTCATTAGAGAGTATAACAGTTTTTGTCAAAATTGTCGCTAATTTTTCGAAACAGAATTAGAGTTGAAAGTTTTTTTTTTTTTTTTTTCATTTTCTGCAATTATTTTAGATAAGAAAGATGTGATTTTGTTAAATATCCGCGTATTGATGCAAATCGCATAGCTTATCGCAATTATTGTCATTATGATAGATCGGCGCTAACTAAAGTTACTGATATGATATGTTATACCTTCGCCTGTATAGTAAACGCGGGAGGAAATAATCGCGAATAATCTTGATTCATGCGTAAAAAATATCTTCAATTTTATTCTAGCTGTTTCGCTTTAAGAATTTCCTCCACGTTTCTAGGGTGACAGTGAAATTTTCGAGGCGTATATAAGCTGCGTTCTAAATTGAAATCCGTATTCTTAATACCTTCCAATTAAAGTAGGATAAATACATCATCAGTTATCGGTATTATCAGTTAAATATCGAGGATCTATATATCGAACGATTTCATTTCTCTCGATCAACCAAGTATATAGTACCTATAACTACCTACGTGCGAAATTTTCCTATCATCAAATACGTATCAAATCTCTTCATAACAGGTTGAAAGGAATTTTGTTGATAAAACTATATCAATTTTTTCAAACTAATCGCTCATATGATTAAACACGCGTTAACAGTATAATATCTAATAAATAAAATCTACGCAGACGTTCGATTACAATTAATGATCATGTCTTTGTGCTTCATTCGATAAATATCCTAAACTATCTCTCTTATTGAACACGATTTGCGGTTGACTTTAAAATCGATCAAAAATTATTTCAGGATTTGAGATCTTGCGAGAAAAAAAAAAAAAAAAAAAAAATCTACTCCGAGGTACAGATCTCAGATTTTACTGACAGACAAAGTTCTGAATAAACACACACACACATTTTCTTTTCAGCATTTTACAATTATTCCGCTGATTATGGATGACTTTTATCATAATCGACTAAACAACGAATCTCTTGACCTAAAACTATCTCGACGATAAATATATTCAACAGTTTTGTCTCGGTATCCCATAGTCATTTCATGACTATATCGCATGTACATTCGACTGTGTCAACAAAAAAAAAAATGACATCTGCTTTTTGTTCGGAACCTTTCGAAAATAGTTAGTGCTTAATATAAAGAAAATTGTCCCCAAAGCTCAGCTATGTAGCTTGAACACAGAATTAGCGCATTTGAAAATAAGATTTCCCATGTATTTCGAATGGCAAAATTTGTTTATCCTAGTTTTATTTTTATAACTCTCTTTATTCAACTGATAGGAATAAAGTAGATATCGGTAGTACGGTTTCGTAGAGAATTTTATGATCTACAAAAATAGTCCTTTGGCCCAAGTTGCTCGATTGAACCGTTAACGAGTTACAGTGGTTTAAAAGTCATATGTATATTTGATTACTCCTACTTACTTTTCGACAAATTAATTACACATTTTTTTTTCATACATTTTCTCAGAAATTTTTTTCCCTTCAAAACCGTATATTTACTTTATTCTTATCAGTTGAATAAAGAGAATTATAAAAATAAAACTAAGATAAACAAATTTTGCCATTTGAAATACATGGGAAATCTTATTTTCAAATGCGCTAATTCTGTGTTCGAGCTACATAGCTAAGCTTTGGGGACAATTTTCTTTATATTAAGCACTAACTATTTTCGAAAGGGCCCGAACAAAAAGAGGATGTCATTTTTTTTTTTACACAGTCTAATGTACATGCATATATACCTAATTTTCGTGTAAAATCGTCACGCCTTACGGAACCCCGCCTATGATATAATTATATTTATAATTCTTCTTCTTATTCTTCTAGTCTCTGTTATTATGGTTTATACTAATCTAGCATATATACATAGCAGTGTAAACATCCGCAAAGCAAAATGTACGTAATAGAACACAGTGAATAAAAAAGTCTGGTTTTAATAACTATATATAGGAAAATCGCTGATAAAATTCAATGACACCGTATATCAACAAGTATAGGAATAATATAAACAACAAATTGAAATGTGATTTAATACAAATATTTATATATATGCCAATGATGAATCAAGCTGAAATCAAATCTCGAATCGCTTTTATTGATAAAGTAACAAATGTTGTCATTATATTATGATTGCTGTTTGGTTTACGGTTTAAAGGGTTGAATTTTACTACTGCGCAGAATTACTTGAGAGATATGTATATTCGCGGAGTTTTAAAGCTCAGAGCGGTAGAGGTGAAACCAGCTGTTCAAATATTTTGAACACACATTTATTGAATTGATTTTATTTTATTTTATTGTCGTGAATTTCACACGATATTCTGATAGGTTTTTTTTTTTTTTTTTTTTTCATTTTATTTTTTTTTCACACAAATTGATTATCCCATCGTTGTCGTAGTTTGTAATTTAAATTTTCAGCGAAAAACGAAAACTCACCTTCGACACTATAATATAGTTGATAGGCGTATAATAAGCTGCTGTTTCGACTTAATTCAACTATTTAAGAATGACTATAATATTTTTATTTTTTTTGTTCAAATATTGATAAAATTTTTGAAACGAACGCAGTAACCGCGACTCGATTTTCATGGCAAGTAAATTCGCATTCGCAGACTTTATACGCTTGTAGCTGCTGGCGGCCCGCAAGCTGCGCACGCGATACATACACGAGGCAAGACTGAGACTCCGACTGAACCCTTACTGTGCAGTGGTGACGGCATCACCCGGGCAATTTGACCATTGAATAAAACTGGTAACCCGGCTCCTGTCTTTTTTTTATGATAACTAAAGGTTTCTACGTCGTTATTCATCCTATACTAGCAGCACATCCACAAACCGATTGCGAATGTACGTAATGTAAGACCAAGTCTCATATAACAAACTATTACGTGCTAGATCGAATTTTCAATTTACGATATATCATTATAGTTTGTTCAGATTCTTAGAATAAATATATTTAACTGTAACTGAAACTTGTGAACCATAGAGCATTATTTAAAGATTATATGAATAGTATAGGGTGTGCCAAAAAAAAAAAAAAAAAATTCGAACGCACATCAACATTCCGGTAGAGCATCTCAAATAGAATATCTCAGCCAAATATGAGCTCTTAATATTGATATTTAGAACTGCCTAATTTCGTTACTAATTTTAGTTAATAATTTTAGTAACTAAAATAGGCAGTTCTAAATATCAATATTAAGAGCTCATATTTGGCTGAAATGTTCTATTTGAGATGCTCTACCGAAATTTTGATGCGCGGTTGAAAAATAAATTGTTTTTCCCAGAGTCGTATGACTTTATTACGCTATGACTCAATGTTTATAGGCGAATATCTCTTAATCGGTGAGAGTTAGGAAAATTCTATCTCAGTACTTTTTTGTAGAGCGTGAAATTTCCTGTAAGAATCTGTATTCAGATAGTTTCTAAATCAAGCTTGTTACGAGAAAAAACAATTCGAAAATTTTCCGATTTTTTTTCACGTGTTATTCAAATCAAAAATGGGAAAACTGAGTTAGGCAGTTCTAAATATCAATATTAAGAGCTCATATTTGGCTGAGATATTCTATTTGACATGCTCTACCGAAATGTTGATTTTTTTTTTTTTGGCACACCCTAATGAATAGCCTTTGGCGTTTATTATGACCGCAATATATAGGATTACGAGTCGTTTATTTAGTTTCTGCAAAATCAAAGTTGCCGAGGATTCGTTATAAGTTCTTAATTCACCGATGGGGGAAGATTTATCTTCGTCGATCGATTTTACTATTGCTAATATTATTATACGCGTATATTTGGCGAATTTATATTACATACAGCGATGAAGCACTTGCAAGTTGCAATTTAAACGACGAAATAAGAAACTAATGAATTTTATTGAGTGACAATTTTTTTTTGTAGATATTACCTATACTTATATGTCGCTGGATTTAAACTTAATCTTGCAATTAATCGACCAGAAAATAATGTCAAGTCGTTAAAGGAGAGCCTAAAGTAATATTGATCAGACGACATTGAGACAACTTTCAAGAGGACCCTCTAGTCTCTTAAAAAAGAAAAAAAAAAAAAGTATACATTTTGAGAGGATCAAGTTTAAAATATAAAACCAGTAAATAAATAATCGTTCCAAGGATGAGATATAACTTACGATTATTGAGTAGACAAGTGCTTTTATACAGAAATTTCCATTATTTCTTATCATTGAAAGTTGTGCTACGAAACTGATCATTTACATTGGTTTCAAGAATGCCTGATATATGTAGGTATAGATGTAAAACTATACGGCTTGAGTAACAAACGTTCTACGATCTTTAAAGATATCTTTTTTCTTCATTTTTTTTTTCTTTTTTTTTTTTTTGTAGAAAGATATTATAGAACGTAGAGTTGCGGTTACCAATTTCAAGATCTGGATACCCCGGCGCCAGGTTATCTCAGATTAATTATGAGTTATGACTCATCTACATTCAGGTCAACTGATTACTATCATTCAATAATTACAGTAAATTAATGTAGAAGCCAAGCTGCGATCAATCGGTCATGAAATCATCGACCGAGTATTATGCTTGTCATATATACATACCGAGAGTATTCGTGGAAACGCTTCATAGGAAGCCTGCATACAGGCAAATCAAACATCAAGCGATTACGTTTTGTCTCTACCTAGCCAATGGACACGCAATATGCTGTATAAAGGCGTTTTCACATCCCTATGAAGTGTTTCCACGAATATTACCGGTAGGGATATGATATGGGTTTTTTTTGAAAAGCCTTCCTCCTTCGATATTCTTAGAATCCAAGATTTCAGTTTAAGGAGTTTCGGTACACCAAAATGACTAGTTTTTTAAAAATTCATTACGGCATAGTCGTCACATTAAATATTCATCAAATTATTGTATTCATAAACTGATGGTTTCCCGGAAATTTCCAGAAAAAAATAATGCCAAAATTATAAACAAACGGCTAGATATCAATTTTTGATTTTCAAGTGCTTTAAAAAGTTGAAAATGGTTAAAAATCTAGTAGATTGGTTCGATTACAGTCTACAATAGCTCATTTTTATCCAGAAAACTATTTCCCACAAATTCACTGTGACAGATTATTTTCCCTGTCAATCGGCAATTCAATGTGGTTATTTGTTGCTTAAAAGCGATGTACGTGCAATCTTGTGAAATTAAATATTCACCATCACCAACATGATGAAAAATATGTGTCACAGTCGGATTAAAGAGAATAGTTTCCTGAAGAAAATAAGCCATCGTAGACTGTAATCGAACCAATCTACTAGATTTTTAACCATTTTCAACTTTTTAAAGCACTTGAAAATCAAAAATCGATATCTAGCCGTTTCTTTATAATTTCGGTATTATTTTTTTCTTGAAATTTCTGGGAAACCATCAGTTTATGAATACAACAATTTGATGAATATTTAATGTGACGACTATGCTGTAATGAATTTATAAAAAACTAGTCATTTTGAACCGAAATCCTCGTTTTTATACTAATTTGAGTGTAAAATTTTAGCACTAGTCTTTTTTAATGAATACCTTGGTGTTGAAATCTTCACTGTTGATTCAACTTCATTGTCCCAGCAGCCAAACACCCACGAAAATTAATGATTATTAATAAAACCACATTATCTAGGGTTGTGTAGAAAACTGCTTTATTTACATATACATTGAAGTTTACAAATTTACGTATCTGACATGAGTTCAAAAGTTATTAGTATATGACAGTATATTATGTACAATAGAACATATTCACGTATGATGTGAATCAAGTTCAATCGAAGATAGTGTCAATCACATATAGAGGAAGGGTCAATTTTCTTAGCACACTGACGATAGGTATATATTTAATAAATTTGATATCGCAGCATTCGAGTACACACAATAATTTGATTCATCGATCCAGTTCCAACTCGTTGATCAGGAAAATAGAAATTGCCAAATTTAAAACGGCTCATTTCACCGACATACTTTATATCTTATAGCCATTAATTCATTGCCATGGCAGGGTATTATTTAACCATATTTGTGTGTATGGCTAGAAGTTCTAATATATCGAGAGCAGTATACGAAGTATAGAATATTTTTCATTCATAATCATAAAAATGAGGTCATGACAAGCCATGACATAATAAAAATAATAAAACTCAACCTTGAACCTCGCCTTGAACTCAAACTTCCGCGTAAGAGAACTTCAAGATATTTATATTTTATCTTGACTATTTTACCTAGAAAAATATGCCCATCGAACTATATATTTGATCTGATAATTTTTGAGTTGGGAAAAACTTTCGTTATGGTAAAAGTAAAGTCGGCGAAAATGCATCACAGTTCCGAAATTAAGACCACTCAATTTCTCAAAATATACTAATCGATGAAGAATTCTGAAAATGGATTATTTTTGTTGCAAAAAAAGGTACCCGAAAGTTGGAACAATATTTGAAGTAATAACTCGATGATTTAAATGACATTTGTTGCATTTTAGTGTTGAGGATTTATATTTATATGTTGTTATCGCGTAATCACTGTGAGATTTGTCAATGCAGTCTCACGATATGGCGTCGTTTACGCCTGATGTTAATTACATCCATTGTTTTGTTGTTTTGTTGTTGTTTTTTTTTTTTTTTTTGTTTTGTTTTTCGTCCGGTAATTAAAATAATCTTGTTTGTAGAACGGATCTGTCCAAGATTGACGGGGGCTCACTGAAATAGTAAAAACATCAACTTTATATCACCGAATAAGCAAGAAAAAAACGTATGATGATATATCCAAGTGATACAATTTCAATATATGGAAAATATCTGTTATCGGAAGAGTTATAAGAAATTTCAAGAGTAATCTTGGAATTTCTTAATCACACTTAAGGGGACCAGTACAGCGACTTTTCGAGAAATTATCATAGTCCGAAATCAATTTATTTCATAACAAAAGTTCATTTCACATCAAAATACTTTTCTTTTTCGAAATCATGTGTCGTAAGGATTTTAGAGCACCGTTGGACCGATTCAGGTCATCTTGGATTCATTTTCTTCAGAAAACAAATCCTCATCATGTGAATGTAGGAATTTTAAAATAAAAAATTATGTCATAAGTTATGATCAATTTACCAAATTTGCAAAAATTATTATCACTCATTTCTTAAATAACTTGGCCAAAACGAAAATTTTTCAAAATTCCTACATTCACATGATGAGGATTTGTTTTCTGAAGAAAATGAATCCAAGATGACCTGAATCGGTCCAACGGTGATCTGAAATCCTTACGAAACATGATTTTGAAAATGGATTGATTTCGGACTATGATAATTTCTCGAAAAGTCGCTGTACTGGTCCCCTTGAAAGATACTTGAAGAATAACCACGGCTTTGCATTTCGATGATTTGATCTCACCAAAACGGGTTTCCAGAATTGATTAAAAGTTTTTTTTTTTTTTTTTTTGTAGATACTAACCATCCAGTGACGTTTTCAGCTGCATCACATCCGTTGATGAGATCACTGAAGGCATTTCCTTCCCCACAATTCTGTAGCCGGGGTCTGTTGTCCACGCAGACGTAGTAGCGTTGGCAATCTCTTGGACTTCTAAAGTAACGAATTTCACCTTGACGGAAGATACCTTCGCCTGCTGGTGGGCACGAGAAACCCAAGAAAGCTATACAAAAATGATAGATAATTAGCGGTTGTGGTTTTGTTTCATAAATATTTTGCCATCTATAGAAGCTGGTAATGTCATAAACGAATTGATTCCAAACTCGGAAACTTACCTTCAGCATCGCAATCAGGTACTTGGTCGGGCCAGTCACAACGGTAGCTTTCAGCGTTGAATGCAAGTCCTTCAGGACAGTCAAAAGTGTAGCCTTTACCCTCGGCACAATTCATAAATTTGCCACAATTGACTCTGTCGCCAACCTTGAAGTATCCATACTGATGAGGACAGTCTTCAGTAGGCTTTGGAGATTCTGCAGAGAAAAGTAACCAAATGAAACTAAACCAGTGTCCAATCTCCGGCTTAAACTTTTTCGAAATATCCAAAATGCCCCGATTTTTTACTTACGAAGATTTGGTCGACCCGTGCAGTTTATGTCGATCGGATAACCACATGGATAGTTAAATCTGGCTTCAGGATTGAACAACAATCCTTCGGGGCAAAGTTTCTCCTCGGGTACGCCATCGATACATTCGATATAGGCATCGCACTGCGATTGAACAGGATATCTGCCGTTTTTCTCTGGACAATTTCCCGAAAATGCCCGGGGTGGACCTTGAGGGATTGGTTGGAATTGCTGAGGTCGTGGAGTAGCGGTTTGTAGCTGCGGGCGTTGGTTATAAAACTGTTGCTGAGCAAAACCTGAAACAATATTTACTTGATTACACGATGATCCTATATAATTCAAAAGTTATTATTAATTATTACTATGTAAGGCATTCATTAGTCCAATATTGCATCCTTCATCCCTGCGGAAATTTTCGAAATCGACTAACGTATACCGCGATATGCTGTGTCTATGTTTGTCTCCACGCATCATATGCGCGATTCCGTAAGACTTATATAATTCCGGATTATGATGGAAAAAAAAAAGAATGTTTATGATCGTCGTGGAATTAAATTATGCACGATATATCACTAATAGCTTATCCATAATGAGACGGAATCGAATGGATTGAAGACTGTTGAAACATCAAGGTTACATTGTTTTTATTCAGAAATGTGTGACATTTGACCAACTAGCAATGAAAAACGTTTGTTATTTGATATTTGGTCATTTTAAATTTACAACGCGCGGGAGTTAGAGAGAAAGTGAAATTTTGAAATCGCCTAAATGTCCTAATTGTGAAAAATTTCGGTATAATATTAATTGGTTTTCCAATGTCTCGAATTACTATCTAGATACTAATCGGCGTTAGTGTCAATTGGAGGAAATCATATAGCTCGTATATAATCACGTTTTATTAATTTAATTAATTCTTGCTACAGCGAGAGAGAAAGTTGCTCATCTTTGCGACCTTCATATGTGCGTATGTCTTGTGCCAATTACGTAACGTCATACGTGCTTCTAAGTGGATAAATTTCAAGTGCAAATAATCCCGGACCATAAACACATGAAAAATGAAGAAAATTTTCAGAAATTTAAACCTGCACTGTCTACCCATCAAGATGGGGCACCGTTTAGTTCGTGTATGACACCGGGTGAATTTGATTAATGCCAATTTTTAACTTGAAATGTCCCACTGATATTAAATTTAAATTCTGTTCAAATTTCGCGACAAAAGTAATAATAATAAACTGGCTATGGTATAATGTGTGTGCAGAGGAACTATCAAGTCTAATATTTGAGTTATGCGTCATGAGGTTGCAGAACTTAATAAGCTGTTCGTGGCATGGGCATCGAAAGTTATTAGAATGTAAATCTAGGAATTACCAAAGTTTCCATTTTACAAAACAACTGTTCCGAAATAAAATAAACTGCATACAGGAAAGCATTGTTGGCTGAACATGTGATCAACAGTATAGATCCCATTAATGACACATCTATAAATTTAGCTCGATCAAAGACAAAAGAATATCGAAGGTCATTATGCGTGTGCAATATGCAATTCGGACAATTGTTGATCACAATGCATGTGTCGATTGAATATAAAACGTTTCTTCAAACTTATGACGTTAGCATGATGAAAATATCACGAGGTTGCCGTTTCGATATGGCTTGGGTAATCACTAAACGGAAAAATAGAATTATTCACGTATGCTTCGATAAACTCGAAAAGGAGATCCTGGCCAGCTCGGATAAAAAAAATTGCAAAAATTTAAACTTTTGGTGTTCAAAAATTCTGCTGTGCAAAAAAAGGGTGAAGAGTCACATAGGTACCACATTGGTATAGGCGTCAGTATAACACATTCTGCAGTAAAGTTTAAAAGAATCTTCTGGCATTGGCTTGACGCATGAATTTTCAAATTCGAAATGAATTGGATGATGAAATTGAATAAAAATTAAACCAAATCTTAGTTAGAAAATCCTAAAAAATCATCCGTGTATGAAGATTGGTCGATGATTAAAGAATTGATACAACTCCCTAATAGCACTCTCTCCTTTATTATAATCATCGCCCTTGCAGTATTGATTTTTTTTTTTTTTTTTTTTCACTATTGACGACTTCAAAACTACAAAAATACATTCCGAGATAAATGTCCTGATCCGAAATGAAGCCCAGAGTATCATTGCCACAAAATCGAAAATTCAGCGAAAATTACACCTTCTTAGAATACTAAACGGATATGTTTAATGCATTAAGGTGTCATCAACTGATTATAAATATTGTAAAAATCTACGAGTGTCAAAGCTTAAATTCACAGCCGGAATTCCAAGCCAGATAGTAAAGGCGGTAATTGTTAATAATTTCGAATAGTTTGTAGTATACATATTTGATAAATGCAGGTACTCACTGGAAACGGCCAAAGCTGCGAATAATATCGCTAGAGTAGCGATCGGCAAATGTGCCATGATGTATCAATTAATATATCGCACAACTTACGCACTGTTGTATTCTTTCACGATTCTGTATTAAAACTATAGGTGAGTCTCACCTGCCGAAGCTTATATCACCTCGGAGATGGTAGAGAGAGTGAGTACCATCGAAATGACAAGGACCTGCGCGAGGTCCGATGTGCCGCGATGCTTCATTGAAATTTAAAAGGTATGATTATATATGTGAGTGCTGCTGCCTTTTCATATATGTGTTCATGTGTGGAATTGAGAAGAGGCTGCAAACCATCTTGTGAGGTACTTGAGACGCAATATAATCGAGACTCTGCATGTAGTCAAGAACCGTCAGCACATCAGTATTCCTTCAGAGAATATCATAAAAACGAATTCCTGATCTATACGGTAGTATCATTTATATCCAGCATTGAAATAATGTGCATAAAATTTTTCTGGAAACCCTAATTTACAGTTAGAATGAAACTATCTCAAAACCCGATCCATCGAATGCCTGTGTGCTTAATTTATTATCTAGCAGATCGTCGTCAACATGAAACGTGACTTGAAGACCAGAATCTATGATGTCTAAGTCGGCAGAAACATGCTGCGTGGCATTCTATGAACGTATACTCAAAAATAAATGCTTACACGACCAACAATTACGCTCTTTCTCAAAAGAGTCGACTATTCTGTTTGCCAGAGGCTACATTATTCTCCCATTTACATATAGCTCACGTAAAATCGTTGATATCCAGTTTGCCAGTCGTTTTGTTCCCATGGCTCTGTGAGCTAACGATAATATAAACGGAGCTGTAATAACTACACAATACTGGAATGATGAGATCCAAAGGTTCTTTCAGTAGTTTCTGAATTTGTACACATATCATTTCCATCAATGGTGAAAAATTGTATCAATTATTACCGATAAGTGCAAAGCTTACGGTATATTCTTACAAGAGAAATCTCCGCAAGTCTCGCATGAAGAGGGGAAAGTTTGTCAATGAAACTGAGAGTCTCAAGGTGGGGCTCATTAGAATCGCTGATGTAAGGCGGACATGTCGTCCCTTCAAGGAACGAGATTGACTTCCATAAGCCACGTAGCACGGTTCGATTCTTGTAGGTCGAAAACCTTTATCCCATGAATTCTTCCCCCTTGGGATTATCGTCGTAATCAGCCCCGAGGCAGACGTCTACACTGGGGTCACCGGTTTTACCACATGTACACCCAGACGAAGTGAAAGTAACTATATTTCTCTCGATATCTATACGAGCTGGTTATACGAAACACCTTTTCGTGGCCCACATATTGCCCATCCATATATTTCACGGCACCGATCAGCTGGAGAAATGATGATCATCATAAGAAAACCGGAGAATAGAGTAAACTCACCTCAATTAAGGAGGAGTGAATTTTTCGTCATATTTCAATGCAGGTTCTTCAAAGACCTGATCCTCCATATCCTCTTCTCTGATGCAGGAAATTTATGAAACGTTTCTCTCCACATGGAGCTTTTGGTCAAGGAAATGAGAAGGTCATTGCCCGCCTATAACTCGATGGAGTCGATGTTGCGTAAAATTTTGAGACTTGAAATTGACTTGATTGGTACGTCTTGCCACAATTTTTCTGCATGTTTGGGATGATAGTCACCTGCTGTGCGGCTGGTCGAATGTGATCATTGCGGTCATACAGTACGAGGAAAATTAGGACCTCCAAGAAATTGAGGAAGGATGTACCCTACTGAAAATTTCCAGATGGATTCTTTTACCAGTTTCCAAGATACCTGTGTACTACAAGTAATGCGGATATGTATGATATGTAGGTAGAATTTCATTGTAACCATACTACCCTACTGAAAACTTCCAGATGGATTCATCTGGTCGTTCGAAATTCCTATGAAATTTGCTGGAAATCCAGCAGGTTTCCGATGGAATTCATTGGATTCTGCTAGCAATCCACTAGATTTCAGATGGAATCCATAGGAATTTCGAACGACTAGATGAATCCATCTGGAAGTTTTCAGTAGGGTAGTATGGTTACAATGAAATTCTACCTACATATCATACATATCCGCATTACTTGTAGTACACAGGTATCTTGGAAACTGGTAAAAGAATTCCGCCAACCTTCCATAATTTAAGGCGTTCGATAAAATGATACTACCGTATGAAAAGTCGACAGATCTATGATATGATATTGCAAGGAGCTTCACGAACGTTGAAAATGTCAAGGTTTTGCCTGCGGCAATAATATGCAGAAGCGACACTCTCACTGGTTTTACACGCCACGTTAGCGGTGATATTTTACCTGGGATTCGCCATGGCATGGCAATCTTAATTAGCTGCTAAACAAGAAGAACGTCCGAAATTGCGCAACTATCTCACATGAGATTTTAAAAAGGTTAAAACAGAATCATCCAAAATGTCCAAAACTATTTTTGGCAAGGTCAACTAGGTCTACACCTGTCGTCAGTGAATCGTCACACCTGTGTCTCGGTCTAGGCATATGGCTATAAGGTCGAATGAGATAATTTTGATTCAAGTTCTGGTTTTTATCGAAATTTAAGAATAATATAACCGCGGAATGATTTTCAGATTGAATTTATCAGACTAAATTAGAGTCAAATTTGTCACACATTTTGATAGATCATAGATCATAGTTACCTATAGATGAAACTATTTTTCATTGTTTTTTTTACAATTGAAAATTTAAGCGGTATCAATATTTCCGGAATCGATACGAAGTTGCATATGAGTCAAATACACTCAGAAAATTAACAACCAAAATTTGGTTATTACCTATAGTATGCACAATCACATTTTTTGTTCAGTCAATCAAATTTTTTGTTCAGTCAATCAAAAATTTCGTTGGGATAAACAAAATTTTATTGGGAAAACCAAATTTTGTTGGGACAACCAAAACTTTGGCTATTCCAACAAAATTTTTGGTTGACTGAACAAAAAATGTGATTGTGCATTAGGGTGGTTCAAAAAAGACCTAATTTCTCAGATGTTGCTGCTCATTCGTGAATATGTTGTTTGTGATTTTAAAAAATTATTCCATTTTTTTGAGCTCTATAGGACAATATTTACTACTGCCTCGGTGAAGTTGAAATTTCGAATTTTGCCATTTTTGGCAATTTCAAAGTTCTCAGATCAAAGTCCTCATCTGGCTACCTCTAGGTTCTCATTCAATGAGGATGTTGGTTCAAGATGAGACTTGTACGATAATATTTAGTACTGCTTCAGAGACATTGAAGTTTTTTCACTATTTAGGGGTTTTCTTACAGATTAGATCGCCAGGTGTTGCTCATGAGACAGTCTTTTCTTACCATTTTAAGGAAGAAGTACACGAAGTTTTCAGTCTGTGGGACCATTTTTACTACTGCCTCATGTTGCTAATTTTACTTGAAGGAAAGTCGCCTTCAATGAGGCAATAGTAAAAATGGTCCCGCAGACTGCAAACTGCTTCGATTTCTTCCTTATATTGGTAAGATGAAACTGTCTCATGAGCAGCACCTGGCGATCGAATCTCCGAAAAAACGCAAAATATTGAAAAAACTTCAATGTTTCCGAGGCAGTACTAAATATTATCGTACCAGTCTCATCTTGAACCAACATGCTCATTAAATGAGAATCTCGAGGTAGCCAGATGAACGCTTTGATCTGAGAACTTTGAAATTGCCAAAAATGGCAAAATTTCGAAATTTCAACTTCACTGAGGCAGTAGTAAATATTGTCCAATAGAGCTAAAAAAAATGGAATAATTTTAAAAAATCAGAAACAACATATTCACGGATGAGCAGCAACATCTGAGAAATTAGGTCTTTTTTGAACCACCCTATTGTGCATATAATAACCCAAATTTTGGCTGTGTCAACAAGACTTTTTTCTGAGTGTACAAGATTCTTTTTTGATTCGTAGAAAATTTGTTACAAAGAGATTGAAATTTTAATGTAAAAAAATTGAATATAAGATTGTCTGATGTAAAATATAATTCATTTAGACCTATGCTAATTAAACTTGTTTTTTTTTTTTTTTTTTTTATTCATCCCAATTACGAATCAGACTTGCATTGATATAGCTATTACAATGTTCTTCCTTTACATACCAAGTGCAAATACAACGACCGTGACATTCATGGAAGTAATTGACAAGACGTCCTTTCCAAGAACCTTACCAAATATCTTACTAAATATACGAGTTATGGAATTCAAGTGTTTACGTAATTGTTGAAATTTATAATGAAATTAAGGTAAATTAATCATCATAGTGTAAAGCTTTGTTATTGACTGAGATATTTTTCATCGATTTTTCGGAAAACTAATTGATACGTCGAGGAGTGTGACTATATTAGTACAAATGTTTTTCCGAGCTTGAAATTTTTCTGATATACGGATTAAAATAATAAATTCTATAATATATGTGATTGAGTGAATTTAAAAAAATTTAATTTTATACTAAAAAGATATTGCTTATACAACGGGTGTTGAGCAAGTGAATGAAAAGTAACGCGCTAAAAATTTGCGAGAGTTATTTACAACCCGGATATATATATTTGCCTTTCTCGGAATCATCGAACGTTACGGAATTCTATAAATTTCAACTCGAATCGAAGAATATTTAAAGACTATTCATTGAATGCGTTAAATTTCTTTTCCACAATATTATAAATAAGTAGTTAGTTACATTCTATAATACATATGTACATTATTGCCATATGACGTCACTCAAAAATCAATTCGATTATCCATCTGCAGTCTGAAATTTCTCGATAAAATTAACTCTGGCTCAAATTTATTTATCAGATTCGAATTACCAGAACGAGTCGATATTATATGAATTTTTCTTTATTTAAATTGGGAAGAAAAGTTGGTAAATAAAATTCTGTAATTTCACCTCAATTTTCATTGAATTTAAATAGATTCATCATGTAATCAATTTTAAATTGTAATTAAAGTAATCTCTATCCGCCAACACGCTACAGTATCAATCCCTAGTTTTTAAATGAAAAATTTTATAGATCTGTAAGTCAAGAATTTTGGTTTCTAATAACAGTCAAAATTTCGATACAACATATGATAATGCTGTGTTCTTTGGGTTATTTTAAGTGTACTAAATTCAAAAGACTTCTCTATTTTTATTTTCATTGTACTATATGAGGAATTCCACGTGAACTCGACCAATGTTTTTCCCTCACCATTTTTGATTCGCTTCACAATTTTTTTATACGATTCTACGATCTCGAAAAAGCACTGCTGAATTTTTTCAGATTTTTCCCTCCAACCGTTAATTTTCAATGATTATTCAAACCCATTTTGAAAATGGCATTTTTTAAAAATCTCGAAAAAATCTCAAAAATATTATTTTTTATTTCGATCATTTTGACACCCCTCTCATGATGGGATCATTATTGCTTCTTTTTTTTTCAGCACTTTTAACATTTTGATAAAACGAAACACCATGTTCCAACGTTTCGAAAATTCTTGAAAAATTATTTCTGAGAAAAGAAGCCTGATAAAAGCTATAAGTTTTTCCGAATTTCTTATAGACTCTTCTACCTAAAATAAAGCTAAAAGATTTATCTACGATAAAATGTACTAATAAAATTCTTCAAATTCCTATTTTTGTTGTAGTGTCTGTTTTTTTTTTTTTTTTTTTTTTATATATATATAATTTCTAAATTGTTGGAAAATTATTTCAGCGGCTACGTGAAAATCAGGGAGTATCTCTGGTGGAAATTTTTCTCGTTTATTTTAAAAACTGCGTCAATTTTCGGACTCAGGAAATTCCTAAAAGTTCCAAAGCTCTCTTAGTGTTATAATAATTCCAGAATTATTGAATGAAAATCGACATATGTTTCAGAATTCTATTTCTCAGATAATTCATGAAAAATTAAAATACGTATAAAGAAACTTGTGAGTTTATCGGTAAATTTCGTAGCAAAAATTAGACTCGACCACAAAAATTCGCGAAAAAAATATCCACCAGAGTTTGAAATAATATTTCAAATACAATGTACAACGGACTCAATCTTTATTGCACAAGATGTTTGGTGCTCAATATTATTATTTTTTTTTTTTTTTTAAATGACTTCACATTTAAACAGAGGCATTAAGGCACAGAATATTATAAATATTATAGTTTAATTACACATAGGTAATATATCGCTGCCTTCGTGAAAGAGGTAATTCAAAAATTGATTTGAGAATATATACCTATTTATCCCATCTATATAGGTACTGTATAATATAATGGAAACAAAAATTTGATGAGCAAAAAAATCTTTCTTTTATAAAAACAATATTTTTCAAACTAAATTCAACGATAGAAAATATCTTCCAAGCAGGCAGTGATATAGAATACAATATACAATATACATATATTTTTACTCTCGTATCTGTTGATGATTGGTAAGTCCTATTGTATAATGTAAAATTATCATAATTTAAGCGCTTTTCAAAATTTTAAGATTAACATTTTTGAATAGGTATCTAGTGATTTTGACACGCGCTTAATGCGCATTTTTTTTTTTTTTTTTTTGTGTGTATTTAATGTGACTGTATTATATTGAAATATAAACATTTATACGACGTAATAATTATTAGCATTACTCTAATTATCATTATTATTATTATTATTATATTACTGAGATTATATTTACACTTGTTTTTTTTTTTTTTTTTTTTGGCTTACCACAAAATAATGTAATATTTTTTATGAAAGAAAAAAAGGAAGAAAAAAAAAAAAAAATGATATTTCTCATCTGTCGTGGTATTATAATATGTAATAAATTTAGTGAGGTAAAATAATTGTTTAATAGCTTCGATACCTTATAGATTAATAACTATAAACTGGATATTTATAATTCCACCAAAAGGTCGTTACATAATCAATATATATATTAGGGCTAATCATTTTGGGGTCATATTTTTTGATTTGCCCTCGCACCTCTCAAAATGTAAGTGTATGAGGTCAGTATTACTACCTATCAATGATAACTAAGGTGCGATTATTTTTGGCGTGGCCCATTGCAAAAGTATTTTTCCCATTTTAAATAACACGGGAAATGTTTTTTTATTTTATTTGGAATTTTATTTCGTTCTAACGAATCATCGTGTTGTAAAAATCAATACATATTCTTGTAGGAAATTGAACGATCTCCAAAAAAGGTCTGATACGATTTTTCGCTAGGTCGAAAAAAAAGTCGTCATATACCGTTTGAGGTTGAACTTTAACCTTCAATAACTTTCAAACGAGCGGACTTAGCGAAAAATCATATCAGACCTTTTTTGGAGATCGTTTAATTTCCTATAAGAATATGTATTGATTTTTGCAGCGTGATGATTCGTTAGATTGGAATAAAATTTCAAATAAAAAAAAAAAAAAACATTTCCCGTGTTATTTGAATGGGAAAAATACTTTTGCAATGGGCCACGCCAAAAAAAATCGCACCGTGGTCATATTGATAGGTGCTGATACTGACCTCATACACTCACATTATGAGGGGTGCGAGGGCAAATCAAAAAATATGACCCCAAAATGATTAGCCCTAATATATATAGAGGAATAGTTTACCGCGAATTCGATTAACTTATCTATTTTGTATTAAATATATATAATTGATAATTAATATAGTATAGTTAATTAATTAACTGTGCATGAAATGTGTTACAGCGAATGTTTTTTTTTTTTTTTTTTTTTTTATATTAGGTATATTATTTACATATTTTAACGAAAAACACACAAGATAAAGAGAAAAAAAAAAAAAAAAAAAAACAGAAAAATTAGTGATAATATGTAAGTACTTTCATCAAACGTTATACTATATACATATTACGTATGTATGTGTATGAGTATTATACTATATGTAGATTCGTACGACTAAATAAATACCTATACGAAGAAAAAATACTTCGAAATTATCATTTCTGTTATACTTATGGCACCACCGTCATATACATATATATAGCATTACAAAAATGCTGCAAGATCTAAAATAAATTGACTCTTATAATTAAGATTTATAGTCATAATAGGTATAGGTATTATGCATTATACTTCAGTTTCATATATTGTCGTATTTAAAATTAATCTTATGACAATGAAAGAATTCAAATATTAGCATCTAGCAATTAAATCTTCTAGATTGATACATATTGTTTTTAAACATCAATAAACATAAGAGAACTATTTTTTTTTTCTTTTTTTTTTTTTTTTTAATAGAATACTTATTTATATTTGTCTGTATTTATGCATTAGTTACGAATATCAAGTAATGAGATTTTGAAAAGTTTTTTTATAAGCTGCCTAAAGTTAAGGAACGTATAGTGGCACTTTAATTTTCATTCATTTTTGTAGTAATCTTACCAGATATACTCATATATTCATTAAAACCAAAATACTGCAAGAATCTATATGTTAGAGTACATATTTATAAAGAAGCATAAAGATTTTTGTATTATTTTGATAATTCATATCAATTTCACAGGAAACCTAATTCGATAAGTTTCCTTTGATAATATGATATATCTCATACACGTTCAGTATAGTATAATACTGTTATAGAACACTGTGGAATACTGAATTTTATTTAAAAAAATATGTGATAATAAGCTATTTGAAGTAATACATGAACCAATGATGACCTTATTCTTAACATAAAGAGTCAATAATTAATACTTGATAATTGAAATCGCAGCATATTTGTACTGCCCAACGAAACCGATCACCCCAGAGTGTGTACAATAATATAATACATATTCCAAATATTAGCGAAAATGCAACGTATGTGTATTATATATAATATGTACCATGAATTAATTCAAGGTATTATAGCAAAATGATAGTACAATAAATATTTATTATATTTTGGTCATTAGTAAAGTGTGTGTGTGTGTGTGTGTGTGTGTGTGTGTGTGTGTGTGTGTGTGTGTGTGTGTGTGTGTGTGTGTGTGTGAAAAAAATAATAAGAATAGTACAAATCACAAGTGAGTTTGTGAGTTTTGTTAATAGGATACTATATATATGGATTATGATTAGAAAGAAAGAAAATTAGCTAAAATAAAACTATAGAAAGAAATATCATAATGGGAAATTATCTTGTCATTATAGGAACTGCAGTAACACAATGTTTAAAAATTACCTAAATCTGATCGTTAAATTTCTTTCAAAATTCTTATCTCTGGTATAATTAATACTATCAGATATTTTACGATTAACAGATTCAAAACAATATTAGTAAGTATATTATTAATTATGGACGCTGACTCTAGCTATTAGCATTTAATAGATATTCGTATTTATATTTTATATTTTATATTATATAAAAGTGTAAAGTTGAAAATCATATTTGACAATTATATATTATAAATGATTGGCGTTTCAATGGAAGAAAAATAATAATAAAATGTCTGTTTCCTCTGCACTCCTCATCAAGAGATTAATAAATTTTCTGTAATTTTTTTTTTTTTTTTTTTTATCTTGCATGCGTATCATTAATTTCAATAATTCGGTATTTAAGTATTGGCACAATCAAGCCATTCGTCCGGGTTAGTATAGTAGCTATAATATTTATAAACTTATAACGCATCATTTTGGCTTATATATATATAGAAACATCTGGTTTGTGTTTCTTAAAAATACATTGTAAAAGTATTACATACATACATCGGCTTATACATACGTTATTAAGAACTATTCTTAATCGCTAAGCCACAGTTTAGATCTTTTTGACATTTTATCAACTACATTTCTTATAGCAAGTATAGGTATTGTTTTTTTTTTTTATTTTTTTTTATTTTTATTTATATATATATTTTTTTTTTTTCATTATGTCAGTATAGGATATTTAAATGCCATTCAGGAAAGGCCACGTATCACGTTTTATATTATTTTATTTTATTTAGTTATTTGGTTTTTTTTCTCTCTCTATTTCTCTCTCTTTTGTTAAAAAAAAAAAAAAACCAAGTTTTTTCATATAACTACAATCGCATAGAAATTATGCGACTCACTCCACAAAGAGACGTGATGGTCATGAAAAAATATCGAGCTGTTCAAGCATCAACGATCACATTATTAGACGAACACATTGCTTATACTGAGACGTCGTCAAATTATGTTAAAGCGTTAAAAAAATATGATAAAATTTTTATAAAGATATATTTTTAAAGAATACTGTGAATAAAATACATTACGGCATCAGATTTAGTTTGTGATGAATCAAATGTCAATAAATGAAAGTTTAAGCCTGTGTTAAATGTTAATCATTGTTGCTTGAATAACAGATAAAAATAAAATTCTTATTTCATGTTGATTTCGTCAGCTTTTGTTCAAGCACATCATTGGAATATATATCTTTAATTCAATCATTGATCGTATATCAATATTTATAAAAAAATTCCTAACATTATCATCGTCGTATTGAATGTTTTTTTTTTCTCTGTATCACTTGCACAACGATTATCAGAATGGTCAATAAAATGTTCTTGACTTTATTCTATTCTGTAATATTAATTTATAAAATAATTATGCCTTATGACTTGAACAGTGCGCTTTCATTCGGGCCGGTAAACGGGTGCCTGAGCAACTTATAACAATTTGTTGGACCCGAAAGGCGCTGGGCTACACCGCACAACCCTTTCGCGTTCCATAGAGCACCTTGAGCTCTGGCATGATGATCTTCTTTATTAATGCATTGGTTTTTCCACTTAGCGCCTCTCTGAATGTATCTTTTTTGTACACTTTTATTCCCGGCTTGTGAACCAGGAAGGCGTTATCCAGTATCAGGAAATCATAGTCTAATACACACAGCGTGTAGCCCTGGAAATAATTAGGAATATTAATTGATAAAGTTTTCGATTCAAATCAAATCAAATGAAATAATTATTTAGTTTTTATTAGAAATTGGAATGGCTTAGAGCTAATTTTGGATTACCTGAGTCATTTTGTCACTTTTTCCTTCCCAACTGAGTCTCTCGTCGTAAAGAGGCTCCGTGTTTGTTCCAATGTAAATTGGCTCCCAATGTATGAATGTTCCAGTTCGTTTACCAACATGGAATACATGGATCCCATCAGTTTCCCGTGCCTCTTGCCACTCCTTACTTCGTGGCACGTTGTGACAACCAGCGCAGACTTGTTTGTGAAATGGTATGGCTGTTTTTGCTTTCAACATTTGTTGCTGTGATAGAAGATAAGAATTGATTTAGTATTAATAATTCAATAATAAATTGTGTAAACAGTATAAGTGCATAACTTTCCAAAATTTCATTCTCAGACTTTGCATATATTAATATTAAATGGTATTTCAATTGAAGATAAAGATAGTATAATCAAAGTTTGAGATTTCGAGATAGCAAAAACTAAATTGTTAAAGAGTTTGGGGAAGGTTTGACCCTGATCATGCATATTTTAAATCATGTATTACTTCCAGTCCGACGGTGATATGCTAAAGACAGAAAAATACAAAATCACTCGCTTGCTGCAAAGAATAAAATCAACCATTGGACCGATCTTGGAAGTTTTGGACTTTAATTGTTCAGAAAAGATGCTTCTATCAGATAAGCATAGAACTTTTTGATGAACCAATTTTTGCTTGAGATAATGGGAATAAAGCCAATTTTGTTCCAAAATTCTAAAAAAAAAATTCTAAAAAATGAAACGACTCCAGTAATTCTTGCGATATCAAAAAGTTCTATGCTTATCTGATAGAGGCATCTCTTCTGAACGATTGAAGACCAAAAATCCGAAGATCGGTCCAACATTAGATTTCATTCTTTGCGGGAACCGAGTGATTTTGTATTTTTCTGTCTTCAGCATATTACTGTTGGACTTGAAGTAATGCATGATGTAAAATATGCATAATAAGGGTCAAACTCTGCACAAACATCATGATTTTTTTGGATTCTATCAGAGTCCTCAAAGTCAGAGTCATCAGTCTTCTGCACAAATTGATTTACATTTGAGAATTTAAACCCATTTAAAGGTGTATATTAGGGTGGTTCAAAAAAGACCTAATTTCTCAGATGTTGCTGCTCATTCGTGAATATGTTGTTTGTGATTTTGGCAATTTCAAAGTTCTCCGATCAAAGTCCTCATCTGGCTACCTCTAGGTTCTCATTCAATGAGGATGTTGGTTCAAGATAAGACTCGTACGATAATATTGAGTACTGCTTCAGAGACATTGAAGTTTTTTCACTATTTAGGGGTTTTCTTAGAGATTGGATCGCCAGGTGTTGCTCATGAGACAGTCTTTTCTTACCATTTTAAGGAAGAAGTACACGAAGTTTGCAGTCTGTGGGACCATTCCTACTACTGCCTCATGTTGCTAATTTTACTTGAAGGAAAGTCGCCCTCAATGAGGCAGTAGTAAAAATGGTCCCGCAGACTGCAAACTGCTTGGATTTCTTCCTTATATTGGTAAGATGAAACTGACTCATGAGCAGCACCTGGTGATCGAATCTCCGAAAAAACGCAACATATTGAAAAAACGCCAATGTCTCCGAGGCAGTACTAAATAATATTATCGTACGAGTCTCATCTTGAACCAACATGCTGATTGAATGAGAATCTCGAGGTAGCCAGATGAGCGCTTTGATGTGAGAACTTTGAAATTGCCAAAAATGACAAGATTTCGAAATTTCAACTTCACTGAGGCAGTAGTAAATATTATCCAATAGAGCTAAAAAAAAAAATGGAATAATTTTAAAAAATCACAAACAACATATTCACGGATGAGCAGCAACATCTGAGAAATGAGGTCTTTTTTGAACCACCCTAGTGTATATACGGCATTGCACATACCAGGTGTGTCTTGTTGAGTGGAACTTTACTATCCGCGCTGACTTCAAATATTGATAGTGGAAATACTTTTGGATTAGGTTTGTAAAGAGGTGGCTGATCGCTTCTTCTGATCATCTCTAGGAACTTGGGTGCCAGATCTGGGCTTGGATATAGTTCAATATCACTAGCTAAAACGTAATGTGTAAGTGCCCATTCCCTAGCGATATTTCTACCCACGTTTACGGGATATAAAAGTTTCTTCTCAGATTTATACATTTTTGATACAGTAACGTTTTCCCACGGTGGACGCAATTTACAATTCCATCCATCAGCTAAGACTTTATCTGAAGGAGGTACCTGTGAATATAAAAAAAAAATTAATCGTAATAAATGAAAGTGCTATCATTGAATAAGTAGTAGGTACAGGTATAAAGAGAACGTTCCAATTACTGCGGAAAACATGAATTAAATAACGAATTTAATAAATTTCATTCCGGCAATAGCTACAAAGACAGTAATGTCACTGCCGAGTGCCCTTCGTAGAAATAAAGTGCTGCCTTGGCTGTTAAATTGTCGAGATATCCAGACGAATCGGGACAAGGCTGATTTAATCTGGCTACTTTATACGAGGTTGATCATTTCGCCAAAAATGATTGTAGAATTAAACGATACGTACAGTTCATTGAATGTCGTATATTCGCACAAACTTCGTTCATTTTTTACAGACGTAATATATAGGAATCGCTCGTAATTGCATTATTTGAAAAAATTAAAAAAAAAAAAAAAATTAAAAAAAAAAAACAGATTTATGCGAAGCATGTAACAAGTCTTTTTTTTTTTTTTTTTTTAATTACTAGGCTATTTGAGAAACTGGATACCGGATGGACAATTACGGGCTAGATTATCCTCGTCTCACGGTCGCCGTTTTTGCGAGCAATCTGTATACACAGTCGATGTAATATGTATGGTGTAACGTAACGAGAAGCAAGATATTGCGCTTATTGTGTTCCTTCTTTTTTTATATTTTATTATTATTATACATATATCTATGTAATTTTTATTAGCGCAGCTTTTTCGTTCGCGATGTTTACCAACGTTACTTTATATTGTACTAGGTACAGTATTTGTATTCCACACAACACGTTTTACGATTTATGTTCTGCAATGTTTTTTTTTTTTTTTTTTCACAAGCAAATCCACGCCCAAGAAATGCTGCCTGCATACTAAAAGAGGCTCGAGTGATTCCCACATAAACAAAAAAAAAAAAAAGAAGAAAATATATATATCTACGATCGCCCAATCTGTTACGTGAAATTCACGTCATTTTTTTTATTTATTTTTTTTTATTTAATATACTATCGGAATCCTGGATCGTTAATTGTTCGTGTAAATTATCAGCGTGGGAAATTCTCAGTCTTCCGAATGTTCCTCGTGATTTTCACACGATACCGCGAGTAGACATAATAGTTTTTTAAAGTAAAAGTGAATTACGCAATTCGCTAGACTCGCTTTGCTAAAAAAAAAAAAAAGAAAAAAAAATATATGTGAAAAATCTCCCTCGCTAATTGCAACAAAATAAATAAATTTAAAATTTTTGCTTTTCATGGGTTATACGCAGTTAGAAATTTCAAAAAATCGATTAACAACAAATCGGAATATTAGAAGCTGCTGATGATGCAGAGGGTTTATTTTATGGTTCTCGAATAGACGACCCCATGGGCGTTGCAACAAAAAAAATTTTAATCATGTGTAAACGTCTTTTGAAACTTTAAACGCGTTTTTCTCAAAACGGTGTTTTCAAAGTCGGTGAGCACGATTTCTCAAAAACGGCTCAACCGATCGGTTTGAAATTTCAACACAACCTTCTCAGATATATTTTTCGGGGATTGATCGAAGGAATAAGATTTTCGATAATTATTTCTATTTTTTAAAACAATTTTACGAAAAAGTTTTGGTCGAAAATCGGAATTTTTTCTTTTTGGAGCCGCCATTTTGTCAAAAATCAAAATTTCGGATATTCCTTCGATCAATCCCTATAGATTCATCTATCCACTAACAGAATCTTTCTTATTTTCTCATTTTTGATAATCCAAACTAGAGATATCGTGCTCACCGCCAGACACTTTTTTTTTTTTTTGCAGAACTTCCATAGGTGATCGTCTACAGGAGTAGTGTGACTCAATATTTAAAAAAATGAAGAGTGCCGATATAAAGTTAAAATTTGCCACTACATGTATTAATACTTCTTGTAGTTGTCAAATAATAGTACATTGTACAACAAGGGGGGGAAATGGGTCATTTCTAGCGAGGGTCAGAGAAATTACCCTCCCCCCCCCCCCCCCTTGTTGCACACCATCATTTTTTCAACGAGTGCATGTATAGGCCCTTTTTCGCGTATGTAAAAAGGGCCTATATATTATAGGGCGTATGTATTTCCTACGGCGGAAATTTTGGAAATTTCCAATAATTTTGGAAACTTTTGAAAGTTCGGAAATTTTTGGAAATTTTCAAAATGTCGAAATATTTGAAAACCTTCGAAACCCTTTCTTGGAAGGTAGTAATAGATCCATTACCTCCCTAGGGAGGTAATATCCATTATTTCCCTGGGGAGGTAATGGATATTGGATATTACCTCCCTAGGGGCGATTTTCTATTCGTTTTACATGCAAGAAATAGGGTCTATTACATGCACATGTTGAAAAAAATCTTTTTTCAGAAAAAATTCGTAAAAAAACGCCTTTTTTCGGCCTTACAACTGCAACTGCGTATAACCCCTTAAGCTCCATTATTCGTTTGTACAATTTTTTAGGCAATACTAATATAGTCTTATTACTAAAAATTTATTTCATAAGGCCTGACCACTGATCTTAAACGGTAATTATCAGTTTTTTATTTCTTACTCGGATTGATGATGTCGTGTCTAATTGCTATCTGGGTTCGAGAGGGTAAATCACAACCGGATTAAAAGTGGGCTGTTCACCCGCAGGGGCAATAATTCTTTTTTATTTTATTTTATTTTATTTTATTTTATTTTTTTTTTGCGCAATAGAACTGTGCTATAGAAATAAACTATCTGCGGTTAATATCGTTCTCTTTATTACTTCTTACTACTCACATAGGTACTATGTGTAGGTGTATTATATACATTTATACAGAATCGACGTAGTAGGTACCGTAGTATAAAAAATTGTATTCTTTATAAGTTGCGTCCAATTTAAAAGCTGTATAGGTACGTATAAAAGTGATCTTGAATATCCTTGAATCTCGCGGCAGTATTCAACCATCAATATAAGTATAAGACTTTGGTCAGAATAAGTTCAAAGATCAGGGAATGTGGCATTTCTACACGTACCTACATGTATTGAGTTTAAAAATAAATTACACTTATTCTATACTAATTGAGATTGTTCATCATTGACCAGTGAAATAATACCTCGGCCTTCGCTATTTTCACTATTTCATATATACCTATACACATCGTAGATGGATAGTTTGAGTATACAATAACTATACGCAATTAGGTACGTAAAGTCGTTACATTGACCAGTCGTTTTATAACATATGTGTTTATCCCCAGCTCAAGGACTTGGTCTCGACATGATTGAATCGCATAGAAAAAGAGGATAAGTTCAATTGATCGATCGTATTATTATATAGTTAATCGAGAGAATCAGTTGCGTCAATGAATTCTTATATTTAATCAAAATGAATAGATCACCGTTTAAATCAACAAACCATACTACTACAATTTTTATTGATTAACAAAAGGTACAAAATTTTAGCAGACTTTACTCAGTATAGGATAAATTTTGCTTTAGGGTATACAAATTTCTATCTAAATAATACATGTTCATTAGGGTGTGCAAAAAAAAAAAAAAAAATTCAAACGCACATCAACATTCCGGTAGAGTATCTCAAATAGAATATCTCAGCCAAATATGAGCTCTTAATATTGACATTTAGAACTGCCTAATTTCGATACTAATTTTAGTTACTAATTTTTGTTACTAAAATAGGCAGTTCTAAATATCAATATTAAGAGCTCACATTTGGCTGAGATGTTCTATTTGAGATGCTCTACCGAAATTTTGATACGAGGTTGAAAAATAAATTGTTTTTCCCAGAATCGTATGACTCTATGACGCTATGACTCAATGTTTATAGGCGAATATCTCTTAATCGGTGAGAGTTAGGAAAATTCTATCTCAGTACTTTTTTGTAGAGCGTGAAATTTCCTATAAGAATCTGTATTCAGATAGTTTCCAAATCAAGCCGGTTACGAGAAAAATCAATTCGAAAATTTTCCGATTTTTTTTTCACGTGTTATTCAAATCAAAAATGGGAAAACTGAGTTAGGCAGTTCTAAATATCAATATTAAGAGCTCATATCTGGCTGAGATATTCGATTTGAGATGCTCTACCGGAATGTTGATGTGCGTTTGAATTTCTTTTTTTTTGGCACATCCTAATGTTCATTGTCCACACAGAAAGAAAGGTTGACTTGATTCAAGATAATTTTGCGGTCCAAAAATGAAGACCGAAATTTTCTCGGATCGAATCAAAAATTTTCTCGAACCAAGAAAATTTCGGTCTTCATTTTTGGACCCCAAAATTATCTTAAATCAAGAATAATTTTCTTGGCTCAAGTTAACCTTTTTTTTCTGTGCATGCTAAGTTTTATCTATCCATCTAATCACTGAACAACGCTCTTGATTTCATATACAAAGCTATTTACATCACGTTTTCTATACCGGTTAGTCACCTCTCGCGCAGATGCAGAGATTTCCAATTGTACATAATCATCTAAACGACTGTGTAGGAGTTTATAATTGAATGATCTCTCAGCACGGCCTCGGCATTGATGCTAAATTGTGCCTATAGGTATACATGTCAAACGAATTATAAAGAGCAAAGGCTCTTCTATGCAGTCCTAAGTTAAGTATATGTGTATTATAATTATTTAGTACATAAATTAGGTTTTCCTTTTCTTTTAAACGAATATAAATCTTTTTTTTTCTACTCGTTCTCAAAAATCTCAGCTGCATTTCATTCTATTGTTCTGACCCAAGACACATTTTATAGAGAATTCAGTATTCTCTGAAAGTGCCTATGGTAGATTGACTGTGGTTTCAACCGTTGCACCTGTGAGCCTTGAAAGTCAATTTTTATGCATAATTTTTCTTTTCTCGCTGTTATAGCTGATAAACGGTTGGACTTGGAGAAAAAACATTCAGGACAATTTTGCAGGAAATTCAATTCTCTACAGAAAAGTCTAATAAATAAAGTCTCTAAAACCAGTATTTAAGGCCCATCCCTAGTCGCCCACCTCCTTTTGGTCGAAATGTGTCACATTTCGATTATTATCCGAGCCCAGGCGTCAAAAACGCAAAAAAGGCCAACTTAGCGCAAATTCTATTTCAATTCCGAACACATGGGTCCAAAAAAATGTTCGTTTCGTGCAAAAATAGAGTCTACATATGGTTTTTACATTGTTCGCCGAAGAAATCGAATTCGAATAATTTTGTAACAATGTAAAAACCATCTGTTGACTCTATTTTCGCACGAAACGAACATTTTTTTGGACGTATGTGTTTGGAATTGAAATAGAATTTGCACTAAGTGGGCGTTTTTTGCGTTTTTGACGCTTGGGCTCAGATAATAATCGAAATGTGACACATTTCGACTAAAAGGAGGTGGGTGACTAGGGATGGGCCTTAAGGGCCTTTCCTACCCAATCCACAACATTGTAATAAACGCGTGCAGAAGGTGCTATTAAACGGAATATCTCTGCCCGGTCACCGAAATCAATGAAACAAAATACGTCGCGCAATTCTATGTGCGACTCCGAACATGTACAGCCCAAAAAATGTTCGTTTTGCGCGAAAATAGAGAAGATATCCATGAAAAACGGTTTTAGAAACGTTTTTCATGGATATCTTCTCTATTTTCGCGCAAAACGAACATTTTTTGGGCTGTACATGTTCGGAGTCGCACATAGAATTGCGCGACGTATTTTGTTTCATTGATTTCGGTGCCCAGGCAGAGATATTCCGTTTAATATCACACTTTTTCACGATGTTTTCAGGACTGGTGGAATTGCCTAGGAAAGCACCTTAAGAGCTCAAAATTTACACAGAATTTCTTTTTCAACGTGTACAACAAGATTTTCGAGTAGAAAGTTGAACAAAAAAGATATTCGTTGAAAAAAAAAAAAAAAAAACCACCCTAATAGTATGTACATATATGGGCCATTCCACGTGAACCGGATCAGTCACCTGTCAGATATTTTTTTAATTTCGCATGTCGATTGTCCTCGGGGAGTTAGATTTTTGTGCCAAAGGATTTTTCAATTAGTGCAAAATTCGTTGAGTTATCTGCATAAACAAATTCGAGCAAGGTTTTTTTCAAAAATTCATAACTCCGCCAAAAATGACACTAGATTCAATTATTTTTTTTCAGTTTACGCGGAAAGAGTCATAGAATGTATAAAAAAATATGTACTTTAAAAAAAGTTTGTTCATCCATTGTTTATTTAACAATTAAGTTTTCAAAGATTTTTAAAACAGGGTGTGACACGATCAAAAAATTTTTTTTAAATACTGACATATACTTTGCACTATATTACAGCCTGTGAATTAAATTTAGGAACGTGTTATTTTTTGTTTTCGAGTAAAAAATCGCTAAAGTTGGCGGCGCGCGCCAATTCCGAGTCGACGCCGCGTGGAACGTAATGGCGTGCGTTAGAGTCTAACGGTTAGACTGCTGTTCGCCGCTACTCGACGGACGCGTAGCAGCGGTATTCGAGATTCATTTTCACAATGAGTGACGCGGTTTAAAAATCTGAAAAAAATACTGTAGTTTCCCAATGGCAACTATAAGCGATACGTTGTGTTTCGAGAACGTGTTCTTTTTCGTTTTTGAAATATTGCAGCTTAAAATTTTAGCATGTATGCTGAACTGTATGCTAAGATTTAAAACTGCAATAGTTCGAAAACGGAAAAGAACACGTTCTCGAAACTCAACGCATTGCTTATAGTTTCCATTGGGAAACTACAGTATTTTTTTCAGATTTTTAAACCGTGTCACTCATTGTGAAAATGAATCTGGAATACCGCTGCTACGCGTCCGTCGAGTAGCGGCGAACAGCAGTCTAACGCACGCCATTACGTTCTACGCGGCGTCGACTCGGAATTGGCGCGCGCCGCCAACTTTAGCGATTTTTTACTCGAAAACAAAAAATAACACGTTCCTAAATTTAATTCACAGGCTGTAGTATAGTGCAAAGTATATGTCAGTATTTAAAAAAAAATTTTGATCGTGTCACACCCTGTTTTAAAAATCTTTGAAAACTTAATTGTTAAATAAACAATGGATGAACAAACTTTTTTCAAAGTACATATTTTTTTATACATTCTATGACTCTTTCCGCGTAAACTGAAAAAAAAGTAATTGAATCTAGTGTCATTTTTAGCGGAGTTATGAATTTTTGAAAAAAACCTTGCTCGAATTTGTTTATGCAAATAACTCAACGAATTTTGCACTAATGGAAAAATCCTTTGGCACAAAAATCTAACTCCCCGAGGACAATCGACATGCAAAATTAAAAAAATATCTGAGAGGTGACTGATCCGGTTCACGTGGAATGGCCCATATGATAATTCGTAAAAGTATAGGTGTATACTTCGTTATACTAATCGAATTAAAGAAATTATTATAACGTAAAGTGAAATGATCAGTGATGTGTACTCATACTATTAATGTGCAAAACTGGATCCTACGTGGCGTCTACATCATTCATTGTGACACGAGTAGAGAGTACCCACCTACGCGACGAAAGAGCCTATATCCTCAGCTAAGATCTCGAATTCTGAACCACTCTAAATGCAAAACACAGACGTCAAGGTAGATAGGTATGGTTTATTACGTCTCCATTAAATTTCGAAGTCTGCGTCTGCTCGTTGGTCGAAAAAAAATTCTTTATATATATAGCTATATAGGTATATATATAATCTATGAATTATTAAACGAGGTGTGAAGAAACTCGTCACACGATGTTATAAAATCTTTATATGTCATTCTATATGTCCGTACTTTAATATTTCTACTTATATATCTTCATTTCTGGTATAATATAGTATGTAAAACGTGTGTAAGTTACGTTGATTTTTTTTTAATTTTATAAATGAGCGATATTTCATCTACAGGATCTATTTCACACTTTTTTCCGCCTATATATATATATATACGGGGCTTTTCAAGTAAAATCAGGGAGTGATCTCCCTCACGCGATACGATTTTGAGCTGTCGTTTTTATTTCACTTCTATGTGACCCCAAATGAGCCCTGAATTTTTTTTTCAGATTTTTCCTCCCCCTCCTTGTCATCCTGTCTGCCTGTCTTTATTCGTTGATGCAAGAGAAAACAGAAATACCAGTTCTAGACGAATTATTTTTTTTTTCATAAACTTGTCATCTGAAAACATTAATTTCTGTTATAATTAGAATATGGGCTGAAGCCTACTGATATCCTTTTTCAATGATTTTCATTTTACAAAAATCCAAAATTCACAAAATTTCGAATAAAAATGATCATAATTGTAATAAAAAAAAAAAAAAAAAAAAAGAGAAAAACAAAACATATCTTGCTAAAATTTGATATCTTGCTTAGTTAATAAGTCAATCAAGGTGATTTTTTTTAGGTCATTATTAAACTAAGCAAAGATATCAAATTTTAGCACATGTTTTTTTTTTTTTTTTTTTTTTTTTTTTCATTACAAGTATGATCATTTTATTCGAAATTTTGCGAATTTTGGATTTTTGTAAAATGAAAATTATTTAAAAAGGATATCAGCAGGCTTCAGCCCATATTCTAATTATGACAGAAATTAAAGTTTTCAGATGACAAATTTATGAAAAAAAAATAATTCGTGTAGAACTGGTGTTTCTGTTTTCTCTTGCATCAACGAATAGAGACGCATGGCAGGTTGACAAGGAGGGGGAGGAAAAATCCGAAAAACATTCAGGGCTCATTTGGGGTCACATAGAAGTGAAATAAAAACGACAGCTCAAAATCGTAGGGGGTGAGGGAGATCACTCCCTGATTAATGATTTCACTTAGAATGCCACCTATATATACGGGGAATTCCACGTAAACTCGACCAATGTTTTTCCCTCACCATTTTTGATTCGCTTCACGATTTTTTATACGATTCTACGATCTCGAAAAAGCACTGCTGAATTTTTTCAGATTTTTCCCTCCAACCGTTAATTTTCAATGATTATTCAAACCCATTTTGAAAACGGCATTTTTTAAAAATCTCGAAAAATTTTCAAAAATATTATTTTTTATTTCGATCATTTTGACACCCCTCCCATGATGGGATCATTATTGCTTCTTTCTTTTCAGCACTTTTAACATTTTGAACAAACGAAATACCATGTTCCAACGTTTCGAAAATTCGTGAAAAATTACCAAAAATTCTGTGTTCAATTCTGAATGTTTTCGCGTGAGACCCACGATGACGGACAAAAAAAAGTAATTTTTCGAAAAAAAAAGTATTCTTCGTCCGTCATCGTGGGTCTCACGCGAAAACATTCAGAATTGAACATAGAATTTTTGGTAATTTTTCAAGAATTTTCGAAACGTTGGAACATGGTGGTTTGTTTTATCAAAATGTTAAAAGTGCTGAAAAGAAAGAAGCAATAATGATCCCATCATGGGAGGGGTGTCAAAATGATCGAAATAAAAAATAATATTTTTGAGAATTTTTCGTGATTTTTAAAAAATGCCGTTTTCAAAATGGGTTTGAATAATCATTGAAAATGAACGGTTGGAGGGAAAAATCTGAAAAAATCGAGCAGTGCTTTTTCGAGATCGTAGAATCGTATAAAAAATCGTGAAACGAATAAAAAATGGTAAGGGAAAAACATTGGTCGAGTTCACGTGGAATTCCCCATATAGGGGAAGGTGGGGCAGAACGGACAGTGGGGCAGAATGGACACTAAATCCAAAAAAAAAAATACTGTCGTCGGAAATGATTTTTTATGAAATGTGACGACATATTTTGAATAAATAATGACACAAAAAAAAAAAAAAAAGGAAAACTGAATTATTTTTTTTCACTTTTTTAATTTTTTTGTGTCATTATTTATCCAAAATACGTCGCCACATTTTATAAAAAATCATTTCCGACGACATTATTTTTTTTTGGATTTAGTGTCCGTTTTGTCCCACTGTCCGTTCTGCCCCACCTTCCCCTATATATTGGAGGTACAGTCGACTCTCCCAATAAGGCCCATCTCAATAAGGCCGCTTCCCCAGGTTAGCACGTCGAGCAGTTCCCCCACTCTCAAGCAGATAAGACGAGCTCGAATTTCATCCGCAAATATTCTCAATAAGGCCGCTCGACGCACTGGCTTTTTACATATACTTTCAAATGTAAAACCAGTATTTAGATATGCACGAGGTGCCGGCCTTATTGAGAATAGTTGCTGTGTAAACATCGCCGGCGAGCACGACGGTGCAGAGTGGGGGAACTAGGATTCTCAGAAAAACTCTTCCCCTTTCCGCGTTGACCGGCTTTATTGAGAGGGTCGACTGTATTCAAAAATTTTCGATGATCAAATTTTTCACTTCTCAGGGTCTAAAAAGTTGGTTTATAATTTGAGAATGACTGTCTCCAAATGTGCCTGTCGACGGACAATTCACCACGCGGCTCATCACTTATTTGTATTTTCCATTTAAATGGCACATGAAATTTTTTTCATGTCTAATTGCATGATTTCAGGACATGTATAAGACCTAACAGCTGACGGACGAGCGAGATTAAAGATGAAAACTGTAAGCGAGGGCGATGAAGGCGAAA
Organism: Tenthredo mesomela; assembly: GCA_943736025.1. Taxonomy (NCBI): domain Eukaryota; kingdom Metazoa; phylum Arthropoda; class Insecta; order Hymenoptera; family Tenthredinidae; genus Tenthredo; species Tenthredo mesomela. The sequence goes on along the minus strand of OX031015.1, from coordinate 30,538,728 downwards.
ACTGTCTTTTCCAATTAACTCATTTCTATAAGCAGATTTTTTTTTTTTTTTCTTTTTCTGCTCATGTCTTAGATTTTATACATGTCCTGAAATCGTGCAACATTCATCTAGAGTGAGACATTTCTTATGATTGAATTTTCGATGCGATTAGACATGAAAAAATTTAATTTGCTATTTAAATGGAAAATACAAATAAGTGATGAGCCGCGTGGTGAATTGTCCGTCGACAGGCATATTTGGAGACAGTCTTTGTCAAATTAGAAACCAACTTTTTAGACCCTGAGAGGTGAAAAATTCGAACATCGAAAATTTTTGAATACCTCTAATATACATACTCGAATTTAATATTAACCGCGCATGTATATCTTCATTCCATCGTATTTCACGTGATCGCGAATTCGAATTGCCTTATTTAACGTAAACTTACATACCTATATATGAGAAAGTAATAAAATATGGAGCTACATTTTATTTATATCTTATATAGCCAGTAGCCAGTAAAGCGCAGTAAAGTCAACGTATATACCCGATTCCTATCGGTTAATACGATCATCAATCTAATCTGCAGCGGATGCTAGTGTACTTTTTTTTTTTTTTTATATACCATATAACTTATAAACGCGCATCGCAAACTCTGAATAATTATATGGCAATGATTTTGTTTTTCATTTTACTTTTTTTTTTTTTTTTTGATTTCATTTCTACCTCGTCACGTCGAAGAAATAAACTAGTTTTCTATGCGGCTTGTTACTCGCGGATAGATAAGGCGACTATAAACTAGCATCTAGTTATACCACATCTATTTTCGTATATAGTTATGCATGTAATATTTTTTTTTTTTTTTTTTTTTTTTTTTTTTACGACGATCCTCTAGTCACGAAGACAGGAAGTTTAAGTTTGAAGAAACATTTATAAGGTCATAAGAAATGATAATAACCACGAGGATATATTTAATATGATAAAATTTATAGTCTCTTCGTGTTATAAGTTCTGGAGTTCTTAATTCGATCATTTTTACAAGTGAAAACTAGTAGTGAATCGTTGAAATTTGATTTCATATAGATTTTCATGAAAAAAAAAAAAAAAAAAAGGATGAGAATAATCCAGGTTCTAATGTTTTTTTTTTTTTTAGAGGTTTAATTATCTCCTCTGGATTTGTAGATCAGAGTGTGTCTAGATACTAAAAACTGATACAAAAATTCCAAGTAATCAAAAATCTGTAATGGAGGAATAATTTCTTTTTTCGGCATAGGCATTGAAAATTCACTTTTTGACGCCTGTTTTCGATCCACAAAGTGTCACTTTATACGGTTGGTTTCAGAACTGCCCTATAAATGAATAAATCAAGCTGAAATACTTACAGATTTTGGTATATGCTTGCTGCTGAAGAATACGTGGAAAGTGACAAGCTGAGAAATCAATGGACTTCCGCATACCCTAAGGTATTTGATAGCGTCAAGTGTAGGCTGAAAGTCCGTTCCTGGTGCATACATAGCTATGGAAACTGGTGCCTGCCACCTTTCGATTAAAGGTTGTAAATTGTCGAGAAATGTGTAGTCAGCATGGGTGGTGTACGTAACAGTTTCCCAGCATTTAACCTGCGTTGACATAGGTACATAATTATAAAGTACCCAATAATCACCTCGTTGTGCAGTCTTAGGTGCCGTAGATTTATCATTGCAAGGTATAGCTTCCTCCAATGTCATAGATCCCATTGTTGTACTAATTGGTTCTTGCTTAAGCGTGGTTGTAGCATTAACAACATTTTTACCACCTTCGACGTCGTTTTCTTTAGTGGTTTTATCTTTAACAGTTTCCTTAGTGGTAGCTATTTTAACTTCGTGATTTGACGATATTTTTGTCTCTTTTGTTGACCCGACCTTTGACCCATCCGCTAAGCTTACGTTAGGCACTAACTCCGTAGCCTTAAAGGCCTCGGATAAAGGCGAGATCCAATTCGCGGATGGTTCTTCTATCCATGGTCCTGAAGAACCGAAATGTACACATACGTACAGTAAAACGCAAATATTTAACACGACAGAGACTCTGAGCGCCCAATTGCGACGCAATATTCCCATCATTGTCATTTTTCCAATTTTTATTTATTTTTTTTCTATCTTTTATCTCACTTTAATTACGATAATTTAATTTTAATTATAGGTATACGCGTCGTTGATGCCACAATTTAAGATTTTGTTTTCAAAGTTTTCTATAAAAAAATGAATTACGTGATAATGTTAAATACTCATTTACTCATATCGTTACTTTAATTAATTAAATTAAATAATTAATTTAATTTTTTTTTCCTCACACGTCAGTGTGGTTCTTACTATCGTTATTTCCCTTGGCTTCATTTAAAAGATAAGAAATACTTTGAAAGGGGAAATAAGAACCGATATAATAATATGAGTGAATTTTTTCCTGTTATAGGAAAAAAAGAAACAAATAAAAATAAAAAACACGAGAGTTTATGTTTTGCATGAACAGCAAGTATCGATCTAGAAAACAAGCTGGCTATCTCGTAAAACAACAGCAATTTGAGATCAAATTAATGTCTTTTTATTTTTATTCTGTTAGTTTCTATTTTTTTTTTCGTTTTTTTTTTTTTTAAATTTTTTGTTATTTTGTTTTCTTGTTTTTTTTTTTTTTACGCTTTCATCGAGGCGATCGATGTGTTCGATGATAAACAAATCCCACCGGAGACTGTGGTGGATTTTAAAGTTTTGGTCCACTGGTTATCCTGCAACAGAAATAATGGAAAGTGATAAGTCGAGAATTGTTTAACCATATAGAAAGAAGACGCGAAGTCCTGAGGATTATACAAATTATGAATAACTATTTTACATATTGCGAAAGGAAGAGGCGTTTTTTTTTTTTTTTTTTTTTGCTGAAAATTTTTATTCAAAATTTACGTTTTCGCATTTATAAAATTAATTTACGAATTGTTTCTGCTGAAATACACATAGTCACAGGTTCGAGAAATATATTTTACGTAATAGGTGATTTTTCTTCATTCGAAAAAACTGTCTTCGATTATGCGAAATGTTATATTCGATTTACGTGGAGTGGTTTCAATTTCTGTTCTGAATATTTGAAGTTTTTATTAAGGGGACCAGTACAGCGACTTTTCGAGAAATTATCATAGTCCGAAATCAATTTATTTCATAACCAAAGTTCATTTCACATCAAAATATTTTTCTTTTTCAAAATCATGTGTCGTAAGAATTTTAGAGCACCGTTGGACCGATTCAGGTCATCTTGGATTCATTTTTTTCAGAAAACAAATCCTCATCATGTGAATGTAGGAATTTTGAAAAAATTTCGTTTTGGCCAAGTTATTTAAGAAATGAGTGATAATAATTTTTGCAAATTTGGTAAATTGATCATAACTTATGACATAATTTTTTATTTTAAAATTCCTACATTCACATGATGAGGATTTGTTTTCTGAAGAAAATGAATCCAAGATGACCTGAATCGGTTCAACGGTGCTCTAAAATCCTTACGACACATGATTTTGAAAAAGAAAAATATTTTGATGTGAAATGAACTTTGGTTATGAAATAAATTGATTTCGGACTATGATATGAATAATTTCTCGAAAAGTCGCTGTACTGGTCCCCTTAAGCGCGGTTTTACAAAATTTGATTGATGATTTTGGGTAAAAGGGCATTCGAAATATTCTGGGATTTGTAAAAATGAATTTCTTACGTCTAGTTCAAATAATAGTTCCATTTGGTATTAGAATTTTTCAACGATCGTGGTATATGTACAGAAAAGCTCCAGATATGATGGAGAGGAAATCCAGCGGTGCAGACTACTGGCAGTTGTTCAGCGACTGAAGAGGGTCAGAGAACAGTGTGACAAAAATAGAATCTCTTTACGATCCGGGTTCTGTGTTCTGATCGGCTTATCGGATCTCGTATGCGAAAAAAGTATGATAAATTTTTTTTTTTTTTTTTTATAAAAATCATTTCGAAAAATAGTATCCTTGGTGGCCGTTTCGCAAATTAATAATTTGGGTATGAAAACTCGATTCTCTGATCCTTCCAGTAAAAGTATAATCACTTAAATATCGTGGAACGAAGTCCGCGCACCATTAATTTAAATTAAATTTGACAAATAAATTTTTACTGTGCATAGAATTAGCAAAAAAATTCTCAGTTATTAATGATGCCACCACAAACTCGCAGGGAGCTTTAAAAAAATTCAATATTTGATATACAATCATATTGCTCAAAGATATTGAGCTTTTAAATTTAACTTTTTCTGGATAATTTTTATATACCTACTAAGTATAATTTGAAAAGATTCAGCTTTTTTAAATTCAGAAGCTCTGTGTCTATGTGCGCCAATAATACGCAGGTCAGTGCATTCGGTGGATTAAATTTCCTCAGTATAAGTTATAAACGCGGTTTTATTGGTCGTAGTTTTAAATTGAAGATAAAGCATATGGCCAGGAAATAACTTTCTGCTAATGTTAGAAAAACGAGTTCCTCGTTTCAGATAGGTATAGAAGATCAGAATTCCTACTTTCAGGAATGTTTATCGCGAAATTATTGTGGAATAAAAAAAATCGTGGAAAGAGGTGGCATCAGGGATCGAACCTTCATCTGTGAAACGCCTCCAAAAAAACTTCACTATCTTAAAAAAAAAAGGTTATGAATTAAGAGAAAAAATAGTCACGAGAGTTTGAGATGAAATTTTTTTCCGAGACGTGCTTCGGGAGACTGAAAGGTATAATAAAACTGATCCACAAATATCGAATTCGATTATACATAATATACACAGATAGGTATTTTTCAAATGTATGACTACGTGTTATGCTGGTTGTTGTACCGTTAAGGCCATGTTTCAGTCCTATACTTGACCAACCGGAATAGCGTGTATCGAAAGTTTCGTTTTATTCAAAAAGTAAGAAAAAAAAAAAAAAAAATTATCACGCGTTGCCGTTTCGAAGTTGGTGAATACTTGAAAAAAAAAAAAAAAAAAAAAAAACGTCTAACAAATTTTTCCAATTCCTGAATGGACGTCCCGTTATATACGTCTATATTTCGTATCCGTCAATACATAGGCCATTGACGTGAATAGACACACCTTATCCCTGTATGACGTCAGTACGTCAGAAAATTTACCCTCTAGGTTTATCCAGTGACTAAGTTAATATCAATGTCTGATGGTTTCATTGTCACCTCAAAATTGGAGCAATCAAATTTTGCCTAAATTCATTTCATTAGTTATTATAAAATAATTTATCTCGACTAAATCATTTCTCTAGATATTATGCCTTAAGGCCCATCCCTAGTCATCCACCTCCTTTTCATCGAAATATGTCACATTTCGATTATTATCCGAGCCAACGCGTCAAAAATGCAAAAAAGGCCAACTTAGCGCAAATTCTATTTCAATTCCGAACACATACGTCCAAAAAAATGTTCGTTTCGTGCGAAAATAGAGTCTACAGATGGTTTTTATATTGTTACAAAATTATTCGAATTCGATTTCCTCGGCGTACAATGTAAAAACCATATGTAGACTCTATTTTCGCACGAAACGAACATTTTTTTGGACTTATGTGTTCGGAATTGAAATAGAATTTGCGCTAAGTTGGCCTTTTTTGCGTTTTTGACGCCTGGGCTCGGATAATAATCGAAATGTGACACATTTCGACCAAAAGGAGGTGGGCGCGACTAGGGATAGGCCTTAAGGCTTAACCCATTCAAAATGAGCATCAGAAAAATTGTGTTCAATATCGTCTGTGCAATCAACTATCAAAATTTGAAGTCCTCATTCATAGATTTTGATAGATTTTTGAAAAAAATAAAAAATAAAAATAAAAAACAAACACTAAAATGTGGATCATATTATTGTTGCTTACATATTAATGCGACACTGTCGTGTTCCTTCGACTGTGTATTATGCACGTGTGTGAATACATGAGTATAAAAATAGAGAGGCCATACATGTATTTGCGCATACTAATTGCAAAGGCAAATTATACCACGTGACCGAGGCGGATATGATTTGGCAAAGAATAGACACACCCAGCCTGAAGCCAACTTAACATTTATGAAAATGGTGACGCATAAGGATTGCGTGGGTTGATTAAGTATGCCAAATAGGTTAAAAATCCACCGAAACGAAAATCCCAGCTGATCCTTTTTTTGAGTTATGAGTAATTGAAAAAAAAAATTTTTTACAGCACGATAAAAAACAAAAAAAAATTACACATAAATAAATTAGCGTGCTTCGTTTCTGGCGAACTTTTTTTTTCGCTTCACCGACGAAATATTGTTGTATGTCCTCAAAAAGGACATACAACAATAAACAACCCCCACCAAGTTTGAGCCCTTAATTCCAATCCTAAGACTGATCTAAAACGTTTTGAAATGTTGCGATTTAAAAAGCATTCAAATCTTCCGACTTGTTTTTTCAATTATACAATGTTCAGCTGCATTTCGTGATATCGCCTTAAAATGGCGATTTCCATGCAGGGAATTGATCATTCTTAGCAAGGACCTGGTGTGATTTTCGTGTAACTCGAGTCGTTTCACCCGTTTCAACCTCAAAAGTCATATTTTCAGAATAACTCACATATTTTCGTTAATATCTGAAAAACGGCGTAAAGCTAGAAGAAATATTTAAATGTCAAATTCACAGGAAATTTGATTTTCTATAAAAAAAAAAGGCCCTATTGTATCATCGCGTGAGGGACTTCAAAATTTATAAATATTTTGTATTGTATTCAAGTCTTCTAAACTTTGAGTTCTAGGCGATGAAACAATAGGGCCTTTTGGCGCCGGTTCAGAGTTCCAAATTTTCCATGCTCCGAATGGTCAAATTTCCGAATTTATTCTGAACGATTTCGAAGGTTCGGAGCTTTGAAAATCCGGAACTTCGAATCGGCCCCATCAACGAAAATATGTGAGTTATCCTGAAAAAATTACTTTTGAGGTTGAAACAGGTGAAACAACTCGAGTCACACGAAAATCACACCAGGCCCTTACGAATAATGATCAATTTCCTACATGAAAATCGCCATTTTAAGGCAATATCCCGAAATGCAGCTAAGCATTGGATAATTGAGAAGAAAGTCAGATTTACTTGCTTTGCGAATGGGAACATTTCAAAACGTTTTAGATCGGTCTTAGGCCGATATTCATAGACAGTCAGACAGTCTTAAGTCGACTCGGCACACGACTTAAGCATGGTCTCAGCCTATCAGGACCCATATAACGCTATCTTGAGATGGTCTTGAAAAAGCAAGTTCTTAAGAACTGACTATGAATACCGGCCTTAGAATTGGAATTGAGGGCTCAAACTTGGTGGGGGTTTCTTTTTGAGGACATACAACAATATTTTGTCGATGGAGCGTAAAAAAAAGAGTTCGCCGGAAACGGAGCACCCTAATATATTTATATATATATATTTTTTTTTATCGTGTCATCAAATTTTTTTTTCAATTACTCATAACTCAAAAAAAGGATCAGCTGAGATTTTCGTTTCGGTGGATTCTTCATCTATTTGGCATACTTAATCGACCCACGCAATGCTTATGCGTCACCATTTTCATAAATGTTAAGTTGGCTTCAGGCTGGGTGTGTAGAGTCGCACCTTTGTTGAATCAATTTTCTTTCAAAAATTTCGTTCCCATATCGTTAAAATACCATGAAAAATTTGAATTCATCTGAAAATAATTGAATTTCAGAATCTGCATTGTATATTAGACTGTGTCAAAAAAAAAAAAAAAACGATATCTTCTTTTTGTTCCGGCCCTTTCGAAAATAGTTAGTGCTTAATATAAAGAAAATTGTCCCCAAAGCTTAGCTATGTAGCTCGAACACAGAATTAGCGCATTTGAAAATAAGATTTCCCATGTATTTCAAATGGCAAAATTTGTTTATCTTAGTTTTATTTTTATAATTCTCTTTATTCAACTGATAAGAATAAAGTAAATATACGGTTTTGAAGGGAAAAAAATTTCTGAGAAAATGTATGAAAAAAAAATGTGTAATTAATTTGTCGAAAAGTAAGTAGGAGTAATCAAATATACATATGACTTTTAAACCACTGTAACTCGTTAACGGTTCAATCGAGCAACTTGGGCCAAAGGACTATTTTTGTAGATCATAAAATTCTCTACGAAACCGTACTACCGATATCTACTTTATTCCTATCAGTTGAATAAAGAGAGTTATAAAAATAAAACTAGGATAAACAAATTTTGCCATTCGAAATACATGGGAAATCTTATTTTCAAATGCGCTAATTCTGTGTTCAAGCTACATAGCTGAGCTTTGGGGACAATTTTCTTTATATTAAGCACTAACTATTTTCGAAAGGGTCCGAACAAAAAGAAGATGTCATTTTTTTTTTTTTTTTTTACACAGTCGAATGTACATGCGATATAGTCATGAAATGACTATGGGATACCGAGACAAAACTGTTGAATATATTTATCGTCGAGATAGTTTTAGGTCAAGAGATTCGTTGTTTAGTCGATTATGATAAAAGTCATCCATAATCAGCGGAATAATTGTAAAATGCTGAAAAGAAAATGTGTGTGTGTGTTTATTCAGAACTTTGTCTGTCAGTAAAATCTGAGATCTGTACCTCGGAGTAGATTTTTTTTTTTTTTTTTTTTTTTTTTCTCGCAAGATCTCAAATCCTGAAATAATTTTTAATCGATTTTAAAGTCAACCGCAAATCGTGTTCAATAAGAGAGATAGTTTAGGATATTTATCGAATGAAGCACAAAGACATGATCATTAATTGTAATCGAACGTCTGCGTAGATTTTATTTATTAGATATTATACTGTTAACGCGTGTTAAATGTGATTAATCATATGAGCGATTAGTTTGAAAAAATCGATATAGTTTTATCAACAAAATTCCTTTCAACCTGTTATGAAGAGATTTGATACGTATTTGATGATAGGAAAATTTCGCACGTAGGTAGTTATAGGTACTATATACTTGGTTGATCGAGAGAAATGAAATCGTTCGATATATAGATCCTCGATAAGGGAAAGAAATTTCTGAGAAAATGTATGAAAAATTTTTTTTTAATTAATTTGTCGAAAAACAAGTAGTAATCAAATATACATATGACTTTTAAACCACTGTAACTCGTTAATGGTTCAATCGAGCAACTTGGGCCAGAGGACTATTTTTGTAGATCATAAAATTCTCTACAAAACCGTATATCTACTTTATTTTTATCAGTTGAATAAAGAGAGTTATAAAAATAAAACTAGGATAAACAAATTTTGCCATTTGAAATACATGAGAAATCTTATTCTCAAATGCGCTAATTCTGTGTTCAAGCTACATAGCTGAGCTTTGGGGACAAATTTCTTTATATTAAGCACTAACTATTTTCGAAAGGGCCCGAACAAAAAGAGGATGTCGTTTTTTTTTTGACACAGTCTAATGTATATACAAATCAATTATTATCAATTGCCCCACGATTTTCCATCGACATGATCAACCTACTCCATATATCACTTGAAAACAGCCATAAAAAAAAAAAAAATAATTCCAAGAAATTATAAATGTGAAGAATGTTAAATTAATTAAAATTTGTTTCCATCGAATTGGATTCATCGGTATATATTGAGATTATTAAATCAATCTTTTTCGCATTCTGGATAAAACGTACGAGTACTATTTTCAGTTTCATTAATTTTTTTATTTTTATTTATTTTATTTTTTTGTCTCTGCGATTAGTCGATATCGCGATGGTGAAATCATTCCAGATAAACAACTAGACAGACTTTACTTATACCTTTCAGACTGCAGTCGATGCTTATCATTCCTGTGACTCACAATCAGGTATAATATGTGTCCCTAATCAGTATACCTACAATCTACATATATATATAGTATATAAAAGCGATGGAGTTGTTTACTCGGACAAAAAGACGTGATTTAAATAATAAGTCGTAAATTATATTCGAAATAAATTTCGATTTAGCGAAATTGTTGAATCATTGATTAGGTATAACATTTCCAATTAATTAAATTCTCACAAATTCTTATGCTCGATACTTGACTATAATGTTCGTGATACCACGTAGCATAATATCAAAGTCGTCAGATTTCCTGCGCCACTTCAAATCTGATTTCTAACTGTTATTTTTATAACTATAGGTATATTTAAAGCGGTATATATACCTAAAATGTCTAATTATTTGTTCGATTGTGACTGAATTTTAATGTTATATAGTGTTTTTAAATACAGTTCGACGAACTATTATGGCCAAAGTTTTGAGACGCTTTGCACTTTGGAACTCGTTAAGTCTGAAACCGTTAACGCAAGTCGAGAAACTTATTTCACTTGGTAATTATTCGCTACAATAGCGAGGCTGAACTCTGGACCCGAGGTTGTGTGTAGGTACTGAAAAACTCGTATTATTAGCCTAGCAGAGATCCGTGACTAGTCCATTATCGCGTAATTCGCGAAAGACATAGCCATAGAAGACTTGAATTTAAAGTAAAACGTTGCCAAACAGAAAAACGACAAAACTGCACACGAAGAAAAGTTAATGATTAATATAGTCGAGGGGCTATTCACTTGGGAAGTCCTATGTACACTGGTCTCGGAAGTCTTTGGAAGTCTTTGGTAGTCTTTGGTAGTCAATGGAAGTCTTTGGAAGTCACTATTAAGTCACATGTAGTCTTCTGGAAGTCACTATGGAGTCATTGAAAGTCATTGGAAGTCATTGGAAGTCTGGTAGTCATTGGTAGTCATTGGTAGTCTTTGGAAGTCATTGGTAGTCAATGGAAGTCCTTGGAAGTCAATGGAAGTCACTATGGAGTCACATGTAGTCTTCTGGAAGTCATTATGGAGTCATTGGAAGTCATTGGTAGTCATTGGTAGTCATTTGTAGTCATTAGTAGTCAATGGAAGTCAATGGAAGTCGGAAGTCACTTGTACACCCAAAATTGAAGTGAATAGCCCCTCGAATATAGTCTTCTATGGTACCTTATGGATAAGCGACAGCCACACAGCCATACAGCTTCACTTATAATTCCTTTCTTTTTAATCTCTGGACAAGAAATTACGAAATAAGAAGCTGAATTCAACGTCTATACGTCTCTTGCAAGAATTGCAGACTTCAGTAACGAGGTGGTGGTATATGGCTGTATAGAATTGAGGTGCAAACAAAAAAAAAAAAAAATAAGAAAATGAGAAGAAAAGAAAAAAAGGAAAATCATTCTAAACGGTTTCGTTGCGTAGTACTATACTTGCACAGTTGGCCAATTATTAATCACGTCCTTATAACTTCTAGATTTACGCAACAACGGTCATACTCATAACCATCGATTGCATTGTGCAGAGTCCTGCATTCTAAAACCGTGACAATAAACTGCACTAGGCATTAGCTCTATCACTTGGCTGACAGAAAATTTATTCGCAATCTCATAAAAACGAGTTAAACCCACGTTTTATACTTCGCGTAATAGTAATGAGGATAATTTACAGGACTGGTTTTGCGGATCATAATAAAAAAAAAAGAAAAAGAAAACGGGATATTCCCGTGTATACAGCTGGGAAATCCATATTTCAGAAAGAAAAAGCAAGAAAAAAAAAACAGAAAATTCTCAGAACCTGGAGAGAGAGAGAGAGAGAGAGAGAGAGAGAGAGAGAGAGAGAGAGAGAGAGAGAGGGAAAAGAGGTTGAATTATTTGATGAACTTTATGAGTCTTTTGATACACAGAAAGTAAAAACGAAAAATAAGAAGAAGAAGAAGAAGAAGAAGAAGAATAATGCTTTGAGCTGGACCCATTGTTAATCCAACGAATGAGTTCAGTATTGCTTTGATATGGTTTTAATTATCTAGTCTGTTTAATAATTCATAATTCCATTAAAATTTCTCTGAGAATTATAGTATAGCAGCAGAGTTTCTCGATTCTATATACTATGACCCGGACTTTGTAGTTGATTAAAATTTGATCGATAATAACAAGAATAATTATTTTTTCGTTTTTTATAGCTAGCCAATGGCAAAGCGTTGTTCTGTATATTATTTCAACGTGAAAAGGTGCGACAAAAGGGGTGATCACCCGGGCGTAGTAAACGAAAAAAGCCAATTCTATTTTCAGCATATCGAAGTATAATGGCTAACGTTAACAAAGCGCCTTCGTAGACCTTATAGATCAATAAAATCGCGTTGATGAATCCCCTTTCGCCTTTTTACTATTTTCCATACAGTTTGAATAAGCAGATAAATAAAAAATTATCAGTAGAAATTGAAATATTTTTCACGAGATGAAATTCAAATTTTAATTTTCACGTGACAAAACAGAATATTCCATACATGTAAGTGAATACCAAAATCAGTTTGAAGAAAAGGCCTAAGAAATCCAGGTCACGTTGTATAAATAAATTCTGATTAAATCTAAAAGTCAAATCATCTTTCAAATTTTTATTTCACACTGCATAGCAGCGTCTTCAAATTTCATACAAACAATTCTTTATTAAACGATTCGACGAAATCGTAATGTACGTAATGCGCGGGTTCTCGATTTGAACATAGAACTAAATTGCTTTTAAGGTGCTTTCCTAGGCAATTCCACCAGTCCTGAAAACATCGTGAAAAAATGTAATATTAAACGGAATATCTCTGCCTGGGCACCGAAATCAATGAAACAAAATACGTCGCGCAATTCTATGTGCGACTCCGAACATGTACAGCCCAAAAAATGTTCGTTTTGCGCGAAAATAGAGAAGATATCCATGAAAAACGTCTCTAAAACCGTTTTTCATGGATATCTTCTTTATTACTAATTATTAATCTAATTTATTACTAATTATTATTAAAAACGTTTCTAAAACCGTTTTTCATGGATATCTTCTTTATTTTCGCGCAAAACGAACATTTTTTGGGCTGTACATGTTCGGAGTCGCACATAGAATTGCGCGACGTATTTTGTTTCATTGATTTCGGTGCCCAGGCAGAGATATTCCGTTTAATATCACATTTTTTCACGATGTTTTCAGGACTGGTGGAATTGCCTAGGAAAGCACCTTAATAATAATTAAACGTCATTCAGATGACTCTGATGATATCAATTTCTTTTTTTCACTTCAGTTTCGATCTTTCATGAAATAAAAAAATAAAAAATATGTGATAGAGAGACGAAGAACCGAATCTCTAAATGTTCTATAGATTAAAAAAGTTTAAAATTGTTTATGACTCATAGTTGCTTTTGCACCAATTATCCCCAGGCTTAGATATACCTACGTCAAAGCTCGCGTTTAATCGTAACTGAAATTTTATTAGTTGGTATAAAAGATTGATTAAATATATCCCAATAAGTGTATATGTACGAGTATATGACGTATTACGATTAAAACTTCAAACGCAGCTACACCTACCATAAATAATTATTTATTTATTTAACTCCGTTGGCATTGAAATTTTTTACCAAGAAAAGAACCCATCGATCATTCGCACATGCATTCCGGATATAATGACCAGTGTTGTAAAGTACCTAGGTACAAGTACCTTTTTTTGTACCTAGGTACATTTTTCAGTACCTATACCTGTACCTAGGTACTTTTCCTAACAAGTACCTTGTACCTGTACCTAGGTACATTTGAGGAATACCTGTACCTATTTATAGGTAAAATATAAGGTACTTCATTTACGTAAGAATCTCGGCGTGTGAAATGTGGTAAATGAACGTGTACGTATAACTGTACCAGTATGTATATCACTAACTTGGTTTTCGTATATTTTTTTCACCCTTTTTCGTATCATTCTTATGCTCAACGTAAATAATGTACCTAAGTACCTATTTATAGGTACATTCTGAGTACCTGTACCTGTACCTAGGTACATTTCTTAAATAGTACCTGTACCTGTACCTAGGTACTTTTTCCTGCAAGTACCTGTACCTGTACCTAGGTACTATTTATAAAGTACCTTTCACAACACTGATAATGACGCACAGATAAACGCGAATTATTTTCACCCACTAGGCGGTCTCCCTATAATCGCAAAACCTGATATTTTATGAAATTGCAGCACCTTTCGGTTATATTCTATAAAATTAGACAGTACTTCTTTCCATGGTGTGTTAGTGTGCCAGTTGTAATATTCATGAGTAAGTATCGGCGTTTATTATAATGAGCAGTACCTATTTTACAAATTATTTATTCATGTTCACGATAAAAATCATGTAAAGACATAGTTTTTTGTCGAGTTTTCTAAATCGTGAAATTCTACAATAATAACATGTTCCACATACTTATCACGACTAAATTTCCGAAATCGCGTCTCTTACAACGTTCACAAAAAATCTTTAACGAAGTATATAAGTTAAATTAATAAAAATAATTGAACTATCAGACTAGTACACTGTTAAAAATTATTGTAAATTTACAACACATTTACTACACAAAATTTTTGTAAAATTACAAATGTGGCGTAGTAAAGTGAATTTACAAATAAATTCTTGATTTTACTGAACTTTCATAGGAGAAACACAAAATTTTATTTAAATTCGCTAAATTGTTTAGTAAATTTGAAATATTTGTAAATTAATTTTAAGGAAATGTCTTGTAAATTTACTACCATGTATCTGCATCGCAACTTCCAACACAGTGTAGGAAGTTACACACAGAAATTTTTAACAGTGATAGTTTATTCCACTTCCACTAAATTATGAAATTTGTTCATTCACATCGAGGTAAATACACATGAAATTATACACTTCTTACCTGTGTGTATGGTGACGATATTCGGACTAGACTGCAGCATTTTCAAACACTATACTGTAGCTACAGTCTGATAATTAACGATTATTATCTTATCTAATTTTCGCTGCAATCTATACGTTATTTTAATCTCGTGACTATGAGAAAAGTAGCAACAGCACTCAACACTAATTCATTTAAAGTTTCTTTTTTCCATATAGGTAAGAAATATCGCTAAAAATATCTGAACATTCTGTACTCATCATCATTCAAAGGCTATAATTAATCCTTTACTATGTGGTTGTGATTATTCACATAATGAGTGTGATACCTATATCAATAAGTAATGATTATGAGTATTATATTCAACCAACCTTCTCTTAGGTATTATACTGTAAGCCAAGCTAAGCTAAGCTAAGGTGTCAAGGATATTGTTTACAATAAATTATACGGAGAGATTAACAAAGATTTTTCAAAAGTCTTTGCAGGATATTTGGAAAAACGTGATATACGGCGAATTTCGACTTGATAGTTAGATTTTAGTTCCTTGGTTTACGACGGATAGTATAAATCATGCGTTCCGTTATTTCCGACTTTCAATGCTATACTGTTCCTTGAAATTGTCATCGTATCTAAACACTCTACTAGCATATATAGTACCACCCATAAATCTGATCTAATCTCACTTGAGTCTGTGAAATTCATCCACGGTGCGGTTTTGTACATATGTAGGAGAAATACCTCCGCAGTTACATAGAATTCCCAAATGCACTGTATGATACTACGAAACTAGTCGCCACAGTTTCATCTTCAAGGATGCATTAATTCCACGAAAAACTACACGGAAAAAAAAAATTGTTGCTGAATTTACTATGTTGAGCAGCTACATATAGGACAACACTTTTTTTGTAGCAGAAATTACCACAATTATAGTATTTGGTACATAGGAGCAAGTAAATTTCAATGTCCTAATGAGTAAATGTTACCACAATATTATTGTTGTCATTTCTACTGCAAAAAAGTGTTGTCCTATATCCAGCTGCTCATTTTTTTTTTCCGTGTATACTTTCTTTTGGAAAAAAATTCTTCGAAGAAAGAAAACTTGGGACGTTTTTATGTTCAGACATTTTTTTGATAGTGGTATTATAGCCGCACGTCTTATAGTACCTTAAACCGTCTTCTTCATTTTTTGCATATTGAATGAATCGCTTCTTTTACTGCGCGGAGTCTTAACGCCGCGCGAATCCCTAGCCAATATTTAGCCTCATCTTTATCTTTATATTATATCTTCAGGAGGCAAATTTTGCACCGATTTTTTTTTTTTTTTTTTTTGTGAACTTATGGCTCTTATCATGTTTATTTGAAATACTAATGGAATTATATATAAAAAAAAAAAATATATTTCAAGTTTAAATGGCGAAATTCACCCACCCATAGCTTCTTCTCAATTTTACGCGCAAAAAAAAAAAAAAAAAGCGAATCGAATACCGACCGCAATCTCGTTACGAAATTCGTGCAGGTTTACCTTCCGCTGTGGCTGCATGATGAACGGTCAATTTAATCACGGTACCTAGAGTATGGTCTGAACCACGAGTCTTAGACTTAAAATTGTGAACTGAAAGAGCGTAATTTCACTTTAACCAATAATTATCGTCAACTAATTCGTAATATTACGGTAGAAATTTATGCCAAGTAATAGTCGCCGCAATACTGCTGCAGTATAAGAGCTAAAAACGAACGAAAAATATAGAAAAAAAAAAAGAAAAGAAAAGAAAAGAAAAGTAAAGCCACATCTCTTCTTCGCATCACGGCAGTCTAGAACTCATTAGTAATTACCTTGGTAATGGGCAACGTCGTGCTGCACCAGAAGTACCTAACAACACTTAGCGAGAGCAAGAAATAAGATGAAATCAAAGTGATGTAACATTAGGTTGAAGCAACCTATTCCTTTACTTTACGGGGGCAATTATTATTTCAAGTATTGTATGTAGTACGCAGCTTTATATGAATCTATTATGTTCGACTGGACAGTCCATAATCATCGGCAGCTTTTTACTGTATATGAAGAAAATATGGTTTTTTTTTTTTCGAATTGATTACAATTAGATCGAAATTAAGAGGACCAGTACAGCGACTTTTCGAGAAATTTTCATAGTCCGAAATCAATTTACTTCATAACCAAAGTTCATTTCACATGAAAATATTTTTCTTTTTCAAAATCATGTGTCGTAAGGATTTCAGAGCACCGTTGGACCGATTCAGGTCATCTTGGATTCATTTTCTTCAGAAAACAAATCCTCATCATGTGAATGTAGGAATTTTGAACATTTTTCGTTTTGGCCAAGTTATTTAAGAAATGAGTGATGATAATTTTTGCAAATTTGGTAAATTGATCATAACTTATGACATAATTTTTTATTTTCAAATTCCTACATTCACATGATGAGGATTTGTTTTCTGAAGAAAATGAATCCAAGATTACCTGAATCGGTCCAACGGTGCTCTAAAATCTTTACGACACATGATTTTGAAGAAGAAAAATATTTTGATGTGAAATGAACTTTTGTTATGAAATAAATTGATTTCGGACTATGATAATTTCTCGAAAAGTCGCTCTACTGGTCCCCTTGAGACGTCGTCAATCAGTTGGTTAATTTGGATATTGCGGTGCGTGCAGAGAAGAATGTGTCTGGTTTGAATTTACATAGCTTTGAAAAATAAACGCGGTTAGATATTTTCGGAAGAATTTCTTTCGTTATGCAGCGAACACACGCAGACTTGAGATTTCACATGACCTTGCGCTTTTCAGAACTAGGGTTTTATCTTTAGCTGTAGACCATTTCGCGATTGAATTTAACCGCCGATTGGCGATTTGCCATTTTTTTTTAGTTCAGTTTTGTTAAGAACAAGAATTTAAGATATACAAGCTAATCTTGTGCGGAAAGCGATATGATATAGGATATCGATGAGCATAAGTTTTCACTTTTCTCTATAGGGGAAACGGGCACCGTTCTAACTTTCTTATAAAAACGTCTTATTTCAGTTTTCTGACCTTACTTTAGACGAGGAAAGCGCGGAAAATAGGTCAAATTGTTAAAGTCCTAGAGCTGATGAGGATAATATTATCTATATTTCGCATTTCATTCATCTTTTTTCTTTCTTGTGTTTTATAGTTGATCCAAAATATATATAGGTCGAAATATCATAAAAAATCAATTACGACGAAATTATTATTATTATTATTATTATTATTATTATCATTAGACTTGGTGCTCGTCTTTCCCGCTCTTATGCTTATATATAAATATAATAGAAAGTGAAGAGAAAATAACGATTTTAATAATAACCCTATGCAGACGCGACGTCTTCTTCTGCTACTGCATATATATATATATATATACCTATTGGTGACAATGATAAGTTTAAATTAAATTATGAAATTCAACGTTACATGTATGGTTTTTTTTCTTTTCTTTATATATACAGATTCAGGTATAGTAATGTCTCTGACGAATTGAACCAACTATTATACCTGAATGAAGAAATGCGGATATTTTTAAGAGAGAATCCTTCTTCCGTCACACGCAAATTACGTAATTATACGCAAAGGTATGTAGAAGAAAAAAAAAAAAAAACGTATACTAGCTGTATATAATAAGTTGAGGCTTTATAGCGGTACTCTTTGATCACGCAGGTAAATCATATCGCGAGATTGATTAATAAGATTAGTAATAAGATTAGATGTAGAAAATTCACATAAGTTGCATTTGTTAAAGAATGTTTTTTTTTTTTTTTTTTTCTTTTTCTTCTTCTCCGCGGTGGTAAAATTGCCAGTTGGCTTTTGTCCAGAATCAAAATTAACACAGAACTGCGAGAGCTCTGTGGGTTATAGCGTCAAGCGACGACCTCCAGAAGTACGTGGAATATAGCTTGGCATCGCGAGAGAAAAAAATATCTATAGATTACAAAAAGGAAACAGAAACAAAAAAACAACAAAAAAAAAAAGTTGTACGAATTGATCGAGGTACAAAGCCTTGGTATAAGGATACCGATTCGTTCCGAATGACTGCTTGATGTAATTCCACACCATACAAGCTGTTACGCTCGTTAAGGACGCGAGTCTCTATCCGTATACTAATACTTGAATAGGTAACGATAAGCGGGTATACTATTTCGTGGCAAAGATTTTTTTACTTTTTTAATTTCTTTTTTCTATATACTACAATTATTAAACTTCTTAGAGAACTGGAGAAAAAAAAAGAAGAAGAAATAAATGAATAATAATGATTTACAGGGGTATACTCGTTGATTAATGTCAATATATTTACAATGATTATAACGACGCCCGATACGAATAACAGCACATTTCAGATTCCGGGTGAAAAAGAGCACGTTTCAAATTCCGGGTGGAAAAGAGCACATTTCAGATTCCGGGTGGAAAAGAACACTTTTCAGATTCCGAGTGAAAAAGAGCATGTTTCAGATTCCGGATGGAAAAGAACACGTTTCAGATTGAGAATGAAAAATAGCACGTTTCAGATTCACTCGAAAACTAGCACAATTCAGGTTGAACCGAATATTACTTATTAGCAAGTGTCAGGTAGGTTTATTATAAGATTGAATTAATCATTCGATGATAAAATTGAATCGAGTTTTTGTGCATAATTGTGCATTTCCAATTTCATAATAAACCTACCTGACACTTACTAATTAGTAATATTCGCTTCGCCTGAATTGTGCTAGTTTTCGAGTGAATCTGAAACGTGCTATTTTTCATTCTCAATCTGAAACGTGTTCTTTTCCATCCGGAATCTGAAACATGCTCTTTTTCACTCGGAATCTGAAACGTGCTCTTTTTCACCCGAAATCTGAAATGTGCTGTTATTCGTATCGGGCGTTGATAGGATCGATACGTGACACATTATGTATTATATGTGATATACGGATCTCGCTATAATGATTAGATTTACAATGAATCTTTTCTCATCAAGTGGGCTATAATCCCAATAAAGATAATCATTACGATTATCAAATAATGAAAAATCAGTTTAAATTATCAAGTACTAGTACTTGATAATTATCAAATATTAGTACAAGTAGGAAGGCTTATCTTAGTATTTTTTGATAACGTGATTCTATGTTAACGTTCCTCACTGATCTATGTCAATTTTTTTATTTTTTTTTTTATTTTTTTTTTTTTTTTCGCGTAATATTTGAATGAATTATTTCAGTATTTTGTCTACTGTGGTGTCGTGGCGAGTCATGGCGATTCACTGATAAAGAATAAACTGACTAATTGATGAACAGACGACTGCAGTTATACACAATAAGGTCGTTTGTTATTTAGCTGCAGTGTATTAGATTAATTATATGAGTAATTGAGTCTGATCAGTCAATTTATATTATGGTCAATTGACTATGGAAATAATTACCAATAAATGATTAGATTAAACGATTTATAAATTCCCTGAGAATAAAATAATATAAAATAACGTCGATAAAAGTCTCATCGCATACGTTTGCATCAAGAAAATCGCCGAATCATCAGATTCCGAAGTATATATATAAAAAAAAAAAAAAAAAAAAAAAAAAGAGGAGATCACGTTAAAATGCAAAAAAAAAAAACAAAATTCTCGGTGATTTTGGAGAGACTATAGAATAGCGGAGAGAAAAACAAAAAAAAAGAAAAAACGTCACTTTAATTAACGGAGACGTCTGACGTCCCTCACAAAAACATTTTTTTTTTTTTTTTTTTTTTTTCTTTTTTTCCATATATGCGATCTGGGATAAAGTTAAACGCACGCGACTGTCTCCGCGCGAAAATAGTAACTTGAACACAATATAGCTAACACTATAATATATACCGCGAAGTTCTCTGTATGCGGAACGCTAGGGGTACCAACCCGAAATTTTTGCTATTTCCATAGGCGTAGGTCATACAGTAAACTGCAGCAGCAGTTTGGTAACTTACTAGATGTTTTTAGTAAGATCACTAGAAATCACTGGAAATCTAGTCACTAGATTTCTAGTCCAGAAAGCTAGTGACCAATGATCACTAGATTTCTAGTGATCTCTAGTGATTTTACTAGAAACATCTAGTAAGTTACCAAACTGCTGCTGCAGTTTACTGTATGACCTACGCCCATGGAATAGCAAAAATTTCGGGTTGGTACCCCTAGCGTTCCGCATACAGAGAACTTCGCGGTATATATAGGTAAGCATTTGCCATAGATGTGATAAGTGCTTTAGTAGTTTGCACGTGCATAAATCTATTCGGTGTGAAATCATATCATGATGCTTGTGGGCAGACGACGTACAAACTCTGACTGACTGACTGACGTCGTATGTACCAGGTACCTACGTCAAGTTATTCTGAATTACTTTACTGAAACACGTGTTCAAGGTCACGTTTAAACACTTTTCGCATTAGGTATATATTATCATAATAATTAAACGTCGAGCATCTGGCTATTTTCTGTTTCTATAATTATAATTATTATATAATTAATTTTTTTTTCATTACTGATTGACAATAGGGTGATCCTTAATTTTAATGCTCGCATGGACCACGACGACGTTTCCAAATATATAAAAAAAAAAAAAAAAAATTTAGCCAAAACGTCAGGTTCTGCGATCTCAATTCTAAGCACCGCGTCGAACGCCTTTGAAATCTCTCATTTAAATAACACTCGATTTTTAGTACTTCAGGGTTATTTTTGATTTCCTATCGCATTATCGCTTTGAATAATTTGAAACTTCGTAAAGTGAGCGATGTACTATTATATGGTTCCTGCCTGTTAAATCTGCAACGGAAGGAAGGCAGGATTTTCCTTAATCACAATTTCCTGTTATACGGACAACTTGCATATCAGTCAGTAAAGGAAGTATGACAACTGATTAAAATTCTGGGCTTTTATATTGCCACACCAATTAATCAAAAATAGAATCTATAGAATAGAAACCCGAATTTACATAATATACAAGAAATAATTATAAAGTATATACCTTAGGGTGTGCAAAAAAAAAAAAAAAAATTGAAATGCACATCAACATTCCGGTAGAGCATCTCAAATAGAATATTTCAGCCAAATATGAGCTCTTAATATTGATATTTAGAACTGCCTAATTTAGTTACTAATTTTAGTTACTAATTTTAGTTACTAATTCTAGTTACTAAAATAGGCAGTTCTAAATATCAATATTAAGAGCTCATATTTGGCTGAAATGTTCTATTTGAGATGCTCTACCGAAATTTTGATGCGCGGTTGAAAAATAAATTGTTTTTCCCAGAGTCGTATGACTCTATGACGCTATGACTCAATGCTTACAGGCGAATATCTCTTAATCGGTGAGAGTTAGGAAAATTCTATCTCAGTACTTTTTTGTAGAGCGTGAAATTTCCTATAAGAATCTGTATTCAGATAGTTTCTAAATCAAGCCGGTTACGAGAAAAAGCAATTCGAAAATTTTCCGATTTTTTTTTCACGTGTTATTCAAATCAAAAATGGGAAAACTGAGTTAGGCAGTTCTAAATATCAATATTAAGAGCTCATATTTGGCTGAGATATTCTATTTGAGATGCTCTACCGGAATGTTGATGTGCGTTTGAATTTTTTTTTTTGGCACACCCTAATATATCTATAGAAAATGCGTTTCGCCATTCACTCTTTTCCTTTTCGTCTTTCTCCGCGAAATTTTCCCACACGGAAAAAAAATTGTTGCTGAATTTACTATGTTAAGCAGCTACATATAGGACACTACTTTTTTGTAGTAGAAATTACCACAATTCTAGTATTTGGTACATAGGAGCAAGTAAATTTCAATGTCCTAATGAGTAAATGTTACCACAATTGTTGTCATTTCTACTGCAAAAAAGTGTTGTCCTATATGTAGCTGCTCACATAGTAAATTCAACAACAATTTTTTTTCCGTGCATGTATTCTTAATTTTTGATCGTTATTTTATTTATTGTTTTTTTCTTAATATTTACAATGCGGAAGTTTATTTTCTATATCATATATATATATATATATATATATATACCTATATCTACTATATAATTTTGTAACTGTATATATGTATGTATGTATAAAAATGAAGTAAAAGTTTTTGAAAGCGTAGGTGCTGTCGGCTATGACACATTGCAGTCTATCAACGTCAGACTATATGTTGACCCAGTTTCGCTACGTCACGAAGAGATTCCGTATACCAGTTCGCTGGACCACTAGATATATCGGTCAATTAAACCTTGATATAAGTATATGCGAAGCGGATGCCAAGTGATGTTCAAATTCGACATGGATAATATAGTTTCAGCAGCTATATTCGTATCCATTCCGTTAAATACGGCTAGTATTTTACCTCGCGAGAGAAAAAAAAAAGTAAAGAAAAAATTGAATCCATCTTTTAATTTGAAAATTTCTATACGAATCAAATTTTTTTGCACATTTTTTTTTTTTTTTTTTTTTTTCGCGATCTCTCGTTCTTTCGATTTTAGAATCGAAATCTAGCTATACGATCTCGACTGAATCTGGTGTCACACTTTCGCTATTCAAGTTATTGAGGTACGAAGAGAATTAAAAAAGAAAAGACGGAAAGATTTTTTTTTAATTATTTATTATTTTTTTTTATTTCAATTTTTAATTACCGCAACCTATATTTTATCGACTTGCAAGAAAATCAGAGATTGTGAATGATATAGTGACTAGTTCATTTTGCGGAGCTATGAAACTTTCTGCCTATATCACCGCGCGATATAATATGCGCTAGAATTCGAATCTCGTCTTTCCTTTTATTTTATTTTATTTTATTTTATTTTATTTTCCCAAATTCTAATCGATATAAAAATTGTTATTTTTTGAAAATAATATACTCAGTGAATATATGCCTTACTGCATGCATTCTTAGATATATAAACTCGATATGAGTTTCACAGTTCTAAGATACAAGATACTGTATAAACTTTCCCGTAGAAATCTCTATAGCCTCATTTTCGCATCTATACTTTTCCACCGTTGTTAGAAATAAAACGGCTTCGTCAATCTTGACTTGTGACTCTGCAATAAACGAACAGGGTGTTTTATAGAGTATAGATTTCTAAATTCTCAATCCTTTTCTTATATTGCAAGGTTCGTTTTTGTTTTTTTTTTTGTTTTTTTGTTGTTTTTTTTTCGAAATTTAAGGCCATTTAGCAACTTATTGGTTTATGAATCGATTCAAATGACTTCGTTGAGTTTTTTTTGTTATTCAAATTTTATAACTAGTATAGAGATAACGATGTGAGTATATAGGTGGTATATATATATATAGAGAAAAGACAGGTCGATTTATTTATGGTTTTATATCTTTTGTTCCGATGGGAATTCGCGTATCTTATCTTTTAGCTTTGCTTACGTATCTTATATCGTTTAGGCATACAAAATAGATAAACGCGTCGAGGTCCGTAGAGTGCGATTCTTGTATTATGTAAAGCTTACATCTTGAGTAATATATACCAGAAAGATTGAGAGAGGGATAGAGTGAAACACGATGTGTGAATAAAACAGGAAGCAGATGCTTCATGCTTTTGATAAAAAAATAAAAGTACTATCTAAATCATGTACGGGCTATTGCCGAACGGTTTTTTTTTCCCCCAACATCTACGGCAATAAATTAAAACTCTTCAAATTTTTGAAAACTTAACATACCTGTGTGTAATTCTATTCGATCACTATATTTATTATTTCTTGATGAAAAGAATTTTCAATTACTGAAAATTCGCGATGAAGTTTATTTTTGTTTCACTAGTCTGTTTCGTACAAGCGAACTACGATTACTGAAACATCAAAGCTACGTTTTTTTCTATTTTTCTTTGACGTCCTACGCGAGTTGGGACAATTTTACGTAAAATTACACTGCGAGGATCTGAATGTCAAAATTGTCAAGATTAGTTAAATAAAATAACTAAACACACGTATTTCCTCTATTAGAAAATAAAAAACAAACACTCCGACTTATCCGGTATGCCGGTGAAAATTGAACTCATTTTTCTGACTACGAGGGACACCCTCTGACCCAGCCCAAAGCCCCTAGGACATATGGCCTTAAATCTAAGCAACTACCTGGTCGGGGTTGGGTACGTGCTCTAGCCTGGGTTTCACCCTCTTTCTATGAAAATATCCTGCGACGTGAAAATTCGTGCGAAAAGTCGGTACGGTTTCTTTTCACATATTTTCTGATATTTTAAGCAATTGAATGAAAATTACGCTGCTTGGTAGGAAAAAAAAAAAATCGATTTTAACACCTTGCTAATAACACCACCACACACCGATCCGTGTAGAAGATTGAGATTGATGGTGTATCGGCTGTTGAGTAACGAAATAAATATGAAATTTCAATGTTTTATATTTTATTGGTAATAACTATATCAGTATAGTGTAGATTTTTTCATGTTATTTTAAGGATTATAGATTCCTTGTGAAATTACGAGAATAAATTTTCTTTACCAAAATTTCGAGCGCCCGATAGTTTCCGAGTTACTGAAGATCTTAGTTGACCAATTAAAATTTTTTTTAGATGACACAGTCAGGGCCGGCCATGAGCGTGAGCTGAGCGGTGCCCTGTGACTTATAAGCTCTGTGATTGGTCAACTATAAGAATTCACGTAGCTCGGAAACTATCGACCCCTCGAATTTTCGGTAAGAAAAATTTAGTCTTAGATTTTCACGGGGAATCTTATACCTCCGATGTATGACCAATATGTATATTAGACTGTGTCAAAAAAAAAAAAAAACGACATCTTCTTTTTGTTCGGGCCCTTTCGAAAATAGTTAGTGCTTAATATAAAGAAAATTGTCCCCAAAGCTTAGCTATGTAGCTCGAACACAGAATTAGCGCATTTGAGAATAAGATTTCCCATGTATTTCAAATGGCAAAATTTGTTTATCTTAGTTTTATTTTTATAATTCTCTTTATTCAACTCATAAGAATAAAGTAAATATACGGTTTTGAAGGGAAAAAAATTTCTGAGAAAATGCATGAAAAAATTTTTTTTAATTAATTTGTCGAAAAGTAAGTAGTAATCAAATATACATATGACTTTTAAACCACTGTAACTCGTTAACGGTTCAATCGAGCAACTTGGGCCAAAGGACTATTTTTGTAGATCATAAAATTCTCTACAAAACCGTATATCTACTTTATTCTTATCAGTTGAATAAAGAGAGTTATAAAAATAAAACTAGGATAAACAAATTTTGCCATTTGAAATACATGGGAAATCTTATTTTCAAATGCGCTAATTCTGTGTTCAAGCTACATAGCTGAGCTTTAGGGACAATTTTCTTTATATTAAGCACTAACTATTTTCGAAAGGGCCCGAACAAAAAGAAGATGTCGTTTTTTTTTTTTGACACAGTCTAATATATATGGATTTACCTATGCAGGATACTGTTGACTTTGATGAAACTGTACGATACGTCATACGAGGTATTTATTCTCGTTTTAAACCTATTACGAGTAGAATAATATTTTCTACATTGCTTCTAGGCAGTTTCCAATGGTAATTGGTAACTGGATTATTGGGTACTTGTGTGTCATGAGCTAATGTTTCATCATTAACCGTCTGGCAACCTTGAAGGTAACTCGAGCTAGGTCAGACACTTTTCCACTAGACAGTGCGCATCTTAATCACAACGCTACGAATAACTATAGCAGGTAGGTAGGTACACGTGGAATGTCAAGACCGTGAAGTGTCACTTTTACATGCTAGTACTTTGCGAGGTGTAATTAAAGAAATTCGTAATAATTGCTACAAAGAAAATTCTGTCCACTAATTATATAACTACAGGTAGAATTTAGTATAATTCCAGAAAAAAGACCTCACAGACTCAAAATGCTGAATTTAGAAAATCCAAGAAGCGACTAAAGGTCTGATTTTTTTTTTTTTTTTGCAATCGAAATTGATAAAAAAAAATTTCAAAAATTTCCTAAACTCTGTGCTAAATTCTTCAAAACTAAATTTAGTCGAAATTATAAACTGTTAGATTTATTTTGACAAAGTTATATTACTGCCAGAGTTTCTGACCCAAGAAACTCTCCACAGGTGCGAGGTTGCTTCAGTTATAACAGAAACTTGCTTTGTCAGGCTTATATCGATTTTCTCATTGTTAACCCGAAAGTTTGACCCCATAAAGTCTGGTACCCGCATTTACCGATCGTTGCCAATTGTGGGGATGGAGGCGAAATAATACGATATAAGTAGAGTTATACCGTTTTTCCTGAGATTGCATAAAATAATGATCAGTGACCATATAGATTTAGATTATATATTTATCACATAAGAAATCGGTTGGATATTGAAGAATTACCTAAATTGAACAGTTTTTATGGAAAAACGGTATAACTCGAGTTATTTCGTTTTTTGAAATGTCTAAATAAAATGAGGCTTTATTATCGGCTTTATAATACGGTAAAGCATGAATATCGGTAATTATATAATTATCGAAGAGATTTCGACTTTGGATCAGCAGACTTATTATTGGAAAAAATAGATGACCTATTATCTTTGACGAAATTTGTG
Organism: Tenthredo mesomela; assembly: GCA_943736025.1. NCBI lineage: Eukaryota > Metazoa > Arthropoda > Insecta > Hymenoptera > Tenthredinidae > Tenthredo > Tenthredo mesomela. The sequence goes on along the minus strand of OX031015.1, from coordinate 30,511,461 downwards.
TCAAACGAAGCGCTGTTGTGCGATTTATCAGAATATATTCGAAGAAGTATCTGCTGAAATTCGGCAGTAAATTATTACTGCGTTAATATGTAAACTAGAATTTAAGAAAACGATATATAGCTAATAGCTATACCTGTAAACAGTTCCTTGTTTAATTATTTTCAACTGCACCGTTATAAATAAATTGTTCCAGGAGGTCCACAATAATTTGTATGTTGATTTCAACACTTTTTTCAGTTGAAACATAAGAAAAATTCGTCGTTCAAGTGAAAATAACGTTGTTTTAACTAAAAAAAAGTGTTTAAATTGACATAAAAATGATAGTGGACCTGCTTTGACATTATTTTTTTTTTTTCAATTTTTTCTAACAGTGTGTTTGTACTCATTGTAAAAATTGTTTTTGTGAAAATAAAATGTGAGATATAAAGTGAAAAACTGCAGCCTTGTTATATTTATAAAAAAACGGTTCTAGAACACGAAAACTCAATTGTTCGTTCATTGTGACGGGTTTGAACTTTTTGTGATACTCTTTGTATAATTAGAAGCATTATCATGTACTACCATGCTGTGTTAAATTATATCAGGATGCGTTCAGTTTTTTACGAAATTTTTTGATTTTAAACCCAATTTTTGTTCTTTTTCTTTTTCTTTCTTGTATGGGTTGTGAAAAAAAAAAAAACAATTTATCACGTGCTTACAGCGATAGAATACATCATTTTACAATATAATATTACCTCCAAATTTAAAAAAGTTTTTACGAACGATACGACAGCTGTTATATACCCTGCAAGAGCCACTTTTTCTTCGATAGACTTGATCTAAATGTATATAAGACGAGAAGTCCCTAAAATCTCAAATAATTTTTAATCGGGTGTAAAAGTAACGCAGTAATTTATCTGTGAATGAAAGAACTGAGTCGATAAAATATTCGTACAAAGCGTAGCGTATCTGTGATTTTTAAAGAGTTGAAAAAAAAAAAAAAAAAAAAAAAAAAAAGGAGAAAGGAAAGGAACTTATCTGATATCGCTGCAATATTCTGTTTCTACGAAACTACGGAGAAGGTAATTGTCACTAGGTCAAAATACACGAGTATACACAGAAAGAAAGGTCTGAGAAAGGTTGACTTGATTCAAGATAATTTTACGGTCCAAAAATGAAGACCGAAATTTTCTCGGATCAAATCAAAATTTGTCTTGAGCCAAGAAAATTTGGAAAATTTTCCAAAAATGAAGACCGAAATTTTCTCGGATCAAATCAAAAATTTTCTCGAGCCAAGAAAATTTGGAAAATTTTCCAAAAATGAAGACCGAAATTTTCTCGGATCAAATCAAAAATTTTCTCGAGCCAAGAAAATTTAGAAAATTTTCTCGAACCAAGAAAATTTGGAAAATTTTCCAAAAATGAAGACCGAAATTTTCTCGGATCAAATCAAAATTTTTCTCGAGCCAAGAAAATTTTCCAAATTTTCTTGGGTCGAGAAAAATTTTGATTTGATCCGAGAAAATTTCGGTCTTCATTTTTGGACCGCAAAATTATCTCGAATCAAGAATAATTTTCTTGGCTCAAGTTAACCTTTCTTTCTGTGTAGGTAAGGAAGTAAGTGAAGTGCAATTAATTGACCATTCGCGTTCCTAATATTCGGCGAAAGTGCGTTTGTTCATAGTTAAGTGACCTCGATTCAAGTAAATTCAAATTATACATCTTACTAGCGCGTTGCAAATTAGCGTCTTGGTAATAATTTGCTATTTAGCAGCATACGGTTTACCCTGCCTGCAGCATGTATGAACAAAACCCAAACCCATTGGTTGGTTGGTCTTGGTTGTTACTTCGAAATCATCGCCGCGACGAATGCTAATCACCGGTTCCCTTGGTTACATCTAACGGCCTTCTAGAATTTAGTGCAGCTTTCGAACGCGTTCTCGCACGACCTTACATTTCCCTTTTTTTCTCACTTTCTAGCTCTTAGCTAGGCAGGATGAGTCGAATCAAATGAACAAATTTCGATTTTTTACTTTTTTTTTTTTTTTTCCTTGATCTGTTACGAATCGATTTTCACCTTCCATTTAAGGTGCTTTCCTAAGCAATTCCACCAGTCCTGAAAACATCGTGAAAAAATGTGATATTAAACGGAATATCTCTGCCTGGGCACCGAAATCAATGAAACAAAAACGTTTCTAAAACCGTTTTTCATGGATATCTTCTCTATTTTCGCGCAAAACGAACATTTTTTGGGCTGTACATGTTCGGAGTCGCACATAGAATTGCGCGACGTATTTTGTTTCATTGATTTCGGTGCCCAGGCAGAGATATTCCGTTTAATATCACATTTTTTCACGATGTTTTCAGGACTGGTGGAAATGCCTAGGAAAGCACCTTAATCACAATAAAAAGAAAAAAATAAAAAAAAAATTAAAATTTCATTTCATTTTACGCTCAGTTAGTGTATCTTCTTTTTTTCTAAACGTTCTTATATCCGTAATGAGCTAGCATGAGGCAGTGTTATCTGATATGAACAGTGTATGAAAAAACGCCTGTAATTATTGTGATTTCAATTTTCGCTGTAAGTCGTTCGATCGAAGCTCAATTCCGAATAGAGATTAATTATTCAATCAATGGTAATTAAGCTCTACGAGATCGAACCTGATTATTAGAATTTTTGTAAAAATATCGAGCACTGAGTTTGTCAAAAAATTCTGTAATAAGAATTGCGAAGCTGAACGAATAAACTGTAAGATCTGAAAAAAGAAAGGAAGAGAAGAAAGAAAGAAAAAAAAACGTTTGGCTATTATTTTTTGATAATTAAAACATCCATCAAAATGTCTTTGCCATTTTCAGCCTTGAATCTTACCTAACAAGTGGTATGTACAAACATTAGTATACTTCAATTTGCGTAAGGTAGGTAGGTACTTGAAGTATGCGAGTAACATTTTTCAAAATTTTCTGACAATATTTATTCGAACTTTTATCACTTCAGTTTTTATTAACATTGAAATGAAAAAATCTTGAAATTTGCATTGCATAATTCGACTGGTAATTTGACCCTCGTGAGATGGCTGGTATAGAAATGAATAACGTTAGTTAAGTACGTTCTGCTGCTGGCGTTGCCTGTTGATTGTATAAACATCCGCTGATTATGTAATGACTTTTTTTATTTTTTATTTTTTGCAAATTTCAGACAAATATTTCAAAATCCATTCAAAATGACAAAAACTTGGGCAAAATCTATAATTAGTACTCGCAATCAGCAAATCCGTTGATATTAAATTAAAATATGATGATTGACTAATACAATTCTCGACTAAAGGAAACGGAGAATGCTGATGTTCTTAATTTCGGAGTAACCACTTTCTCGATTTTGTAGACGAGTTTCGCTGGCACATGAATTTCAAATTTTCAAGACAGATTATTAATTAGTCTTTTGCGTCGTTGTTTTAACATATTATTAAGTCACGTAGATATGTACAGGGAATTGAGGATACTTTATCGATCGATTCCCTAATGAGGGGCTTATGAAAATTACCTAACTAAGTTTTGCTGGTAGAAAATGACTTTGGCGAGTAAGAAAAAATTTCTGACAATCGTCAATAAAAATGAAATATATTCATAAGTTTAGAATATTATGCGTACCTAGCCCACCTAAATTTTATTATAATATTTATTTGTTATATAATTTTTTTATTCATTTATTATATAATATAATATATATACGCTAGCCGCTCCTCTTTCAATTCTTTTTACATCTAATCAAGATGACAAAGTGACTAGCGACGTGTAAAATGTAAAAATTATAGACTGCGTGTTAATTGCAATGACTAAAGGGGCCGGGAGGTCTTGCCAGATCCAATTCTCTCGCGTGCTTCTCAAATTATTATCATAAATTGGGTCTCCTGCGTTCGTTCAGGGATTGGGAGTGGCTTGAATTATACTCGAATTCAGTTTCACGTCACGCAGACCAACGTGACAACCATTAAATTCTGAGGGACGAATCAACCGCGATTTTTGTTACTTCTATCTCGCAGATGCGTTAACGACTCAATCAGTCTTCCAAAAAAAATCACCAAAAAACCAGTATATAAAAAAAAAAAAAAAAGATTTCTTAAATATTTTAAAACAACACTTTTCCATACAAAATAATGTGAGTAAATTTTTCACGGATAAGAAAGGTAAGAAAAGTGCAGAGTTTCAGATTATTCGAAACGATAATAATCCGATATAGGAAATAAAAAATAATTCGAAAGTACTAAAAATCGTGTAGTGTTATTTAAATGGAAAAGTTCAAAGGCTTTAATGGCAGTATTTAGAATTGAGATAGGAACCTGGGATTTCGACTACATTTTTTAAAAATATATTTGGGGACGTCCGACCCATGAGAGTATTGCAATTCGAATTGAGAACGACCCTACACTCAGAAAAAGGTCTTGTTGACACAACCAAAATTTGGTTATTATACGGTCAAAGAAATTTTTTTCTTCGGTCAACCAAAATTTTTTTGGGCCAACCAAAATTTTGTTGGGCCAACCAAAATTTTTGTTGATACTATTAAATTTCTTGTTGGCTCAACAAAATTTTGGTTGACCCAACAAAAAAATTTCTTTGACCGTATAATAACCAAATTTTGGTTGTTTCAACAAGACCTTTTTCTCAGTGTAATAATTATATATATATATTTCTATCGATTGAACATAACTAAATTAACATTTTTTACGAAACTTACCCTCATTTCTATCTGAACATAGTTCACACTGCAGTTCGTCACTTCCGTATTATTTCTGTAACACACGAAACGATGATCGATTATTTCATCATAATGCTTTCTGCACAGTGAACATTTTTATTATCTATAGTCTATAAGCTGCAGGTGCACAGAATTTATGCATATTATTTGATAGCAATTACACATCATGATTGCATGTGATATGAAGTGTCACGTATTTCAATTTCACGGAAATAACACGGGACAGAGACTATACGTTGTTTATAATAAAGCCACAAATCGATTCGTTCTCAGTTTAAAAAAAAAATATATAAATAAATAAAAAAAAAACCAGACAATATTTATAGCAATTATCCAACTATATTTACGAGAATAAATTAACGGTTTACGTAAGTTGTGAGATAAAAATATAAAATTACGATTATCTTCTAGAATACAATTCATCAGACGCATTAAATTTTCATTTATCAAATAATAATTATTGTGCATAGATTAAACCGGGGCCGGTTCAGAGTTTCGAATTTTCAAAGCTCCGAACGGTCAAATTTCCGAATTTATTCTGAACGATTTCGAAATTTTGAGAAAGACTAAAGTTTAGAAAATTAAAATTTCGAATGGTCGAAATGTAGATAGCTCAAGGCTTCGACCGTCTGATTTTCCGAAAGTCCAAAATTCCGAAAAACCGAACGTGTTCTTAACGTGCTTCCAGTTTTGGCCTTTCGGATCCTAAGCTTTCGAAGTCTCGACCTTTCGGAACTTTAGCTTTCGGAATTTTAAACCTTCGGTGTGCGATTCGGAATTTTTGAAATCGGTTACATACACAGTAAAAAAGAATAACTTGGGCCAAGCATTTTTTTTTTAACAACCGATGAACAACCGACAATCTCTCAAGCAAAGTAAAATTCTCTGGTACCAAGAAAATTGTCATGATTTAAAAAAGATTTTACTTGGTCTCAGAGAATTTCACTTCGCTCGAGAGATTGTCGGTTGTTCAAAAAAAAAAGTGCTTGGCCCAAGTTATTCTTTTTTACTGTGTAGACTTTCGGTGAAATACCCTTTCTGAAAACTGTGAGTTGGTTGCAGTAAAATTCGGAAATTTGACCGTTCGGAGCTTTAAAAATCCGGAACTTCGATCCGGCCCCATTAAACCGTTTGATTAATTCACGATAGAAGGAACAAGGGTTGATTAATATTAAACAACGAATATCCAGAAATATGAATAATAGTTGTACAATTTGCTGAATAATCGCAATGTAGAGTCGTATATCATTAATGTACTGTGAATGTGTATGTTACATACTGCACATGGTTGTGTTTGAGTAGATATTTCCATTACGCGGGAGGAAGCATCAATGAAAGATATTAAATAACGGAAACTGACGATCCTGCAGAGGCATTGTATATTATTATACAGCACGCCGCACGCGGGTACAACGGTGATAAAATTTTGCCAAAACTAGATAGTGCGGTATAATTTTGTACGGAAATTATCATTTCCTGGGTATCATCATGGTTTCGTTTCACTGAATGAAAAAAGTCGTATAAAAAAGAAAAAAAAAAAAGAAAAAAAGAGATTGAAAATGTAGAATTAAAAAATAATAATTTCCGTATACAAATCAATTAATAACGTCGTCTATATATTATGTATAGTAGTTTTGTCAAACTTTTATGGATTTGGACTACATACTATATTATAATATACGACTTTCGAAAGAGGGTACAATTTATTGGTTTAAGGAACTTACATATAGTACTACGTCTTTAAAATCTGTGTGTTAATAAATATACGTAACACTTTCTTGAGTCAACAATTTCTCATGTACGACTGCAGAATATATACCTATATAAATATATATGAGCTCATTCATAAATTCCCGGTGTGGTTTTGGACCTCAAAATTTTCGACCATTTTTTTTTTTTTTTTTTTTTTTTTTTGTCATTAGTGGGTTATTTTCGTGGAAATGAGTCAGACGCCACCGCAATATAATTTTTATCAGTGCAGCTCATCGCATTTTTGATATTTCGCGTTTTCAACGGTTTTTTTTTTTTTTTTTTTAATACCCGAGAAGTTGATATAGCTTAATAGAAAAATTTGCCCAGTCTATACTTTTGACATGTCACAGGGAATATTTCAAGTTGTCGAATGGCGAAAAAAAAAAAAATCGAATTTGGACTTGCGGAAGAAGGTTCAGCCGTATGTATTTTGAACTTCCGGTTGTCTGCGGTGCATGAAAATATTTTCAATGAAAAGAGCGGAAAATTTCCTTCGAAAACTATGTTGAAATTTTTCTGTCAGACTATCAACGGCTCGGGTATTCTCAAAAAAAAAAAAAAAAAAAAAAAACAGTTGAAAACGCGAAATATCAAAAATGCCATGAGCTGCACTGATAAAAAGTATATTGCGGTGGCTTCCGACTCATTTCCACGGAAATGACCCATTAATGACAAAAAGAAAATTTTGAGATACAAAACCACACCGGGAATTTGTGAATTAGCTCATATATGCTAGTATGTTATCTCAATTGCACGTGTTTGAAATATGTATTTCCTATCAAGGACAGAAAATATTTGTGTTCATTTATTGTTCATTTGTGAATTTTGAAATGAATTATGAAAAGGTGAAGGCTCATGGATAATAACAAGAACTATACTTACGTATGGTGTATGATATTTTAGGCTTTTACAATTAAAGACAACTGTCACATATATGGTCTTCGATTCGCATTCGTTGTATTCACTACTGTAAAATATATACAGGAAATCTAGAGACTAATTTTTTTTCTACATGATATCAGGACGCGTATCTTTCGATTGCGTGGGCCTCCCAAAGCAAGCCTGCACTTAATGAAATAAATGATAAGCCCACACGATATCTTCTACTCGGAAGATTGATGGAGAATTTTTAATGAACTGATAGCAAGCTACCGATAAATATATACTTCCGAATCTGAGTTTTTGTGAAATATTTCCTAGCTAAAATAAATTCGATAACTTTACTATAATTCGTAACTTCAGCATTTCTTGTGATAACACGATAAAATTCAAAGCTTAACTCACTGCAGCTGACGAAGAAAATTTTCCAGAATTTCATCGTCTCATAAGTCAAACTTTTATAGCTATAAATTTTTTTTTTTTTTTTTTTTTTCCTCTCACGATAGAAATCTAACGTCTATATAAATAAATTAGGCGTGATGTTTATAGTGGAGTCGAAATTCTGATCTTGAAAATTGATATACTTTAATTCACAGAATTAAGTAAACGTTCATCAGATAATTAAGCAATTAACGACTTTGTCGAAGCGAGGGCCGCACTGTCACTAGCCTCCTAACAAGGAACAATCATGCATTATCGCACGAGTTATGGTTTACACTTTACAGGCTGATAGTGCATGTCTACGATGATAAGTTGGCTCGTAATTCACATGAAGGCACGTCGTATGTTATCGTAAAAAACGATTTTTCACGTTATTTTTCATTACTTCAAGTACCCTGAGTAAATAAAAAAAATACTATATTGAGTATATTCGACGCTGCTTACGAAGACTAGCACGTTTCAGTTATCCCCGCGAAAACTATCATGCTCCGATTATTGTAACGAGAATTTTCGGAAGATTTGTGCAGTGCGCGATGGTCAAAATAAAAGTCAATTTGCAGATGCAGAAATGCTTTTTTTTTTTTGCATCAAAATAAACTTATAAAATATACCTACTCGACATTGTGTTCTCGTGGAGGAATTGGAAAAATTAATGCTTTTTTCATGTGCCTGAAGTTCCGAACGTTCATTTGAATGAAACGTCTGAAAAAACCCTGTATCACACTTATTTGACGTTCGAAATTTATAAATTTCGAAATCTCTATAACTGACCTCCGATCTTTAATCTATCTCAAATTTGTAGATATTTTTAGTCGATTAACAATCGTGATAAGCTTGCCAATTTCGAATTTTCGTTCAAACGAACGTTCGGAACTTCAGGTACATCTTTTTCCACAGGTTCTTTACAGATGTTTTAAATTTCTGAATTGATTCATTATGGAGCTCCCAAAAAAAATTATTTAAACATTTGTTGAATAACTTCAAAACGTCGTTCGTATATTTTACAGTACACGGAGTTAGAGATATGATAAAATGTTACAAAATAGAAATATTATTCGTTTCAGTTCGACAAACATACTAGTCTTCGCGGCGTAATCCGAAACGTGCTATAGTCTTCGTGGTAAATATCAAAACGTACTAGTTTTCGTAAGCAGCGTTGATATGTGAGAAATTTTAGGTGGTAAGTCAAAAAATTGAAATATAAATTTTCATCTCTTATAAGCGAAGGTTCGAATTGAACTAGAGGAGGTAACTATTCTTGCCAATCACCTGTATGCAAAAACCTGTGAATTTTTTAATTTAATATTTCTGCCAGTTTTTCGCACAGACCTTCCATTTTTCTAAAAATCGGATATTAGAGGCTAAAAAAAATAAAAACAACGTTGAAATTATCAGAATTCATTATTCGACCGGAAGAAATATTGCTCTTATCACCAAGAGCTGGTGAAAAGTAGAAATAAAGTATCTAACTGTATAAGTGATCTTTCGCCTCAATTTCCTGTTCCTTATATTTAACGAGCTCATGCGGTTTACGTTAATTGATTGAATCAATCCATTCGCGTTTACCTGCAGGAAGAGTAAGATAGTACTCGAGCTTCTTGTTAATTACCGCGTTAATTACTGAAGCTACCTGTTTTTCCGAAGACAGGTAAAATGAGACTTATCTATAACTATATAACTCGGAATGTTGCGATAATCGGTCAATTATCACTCGTACATGACAATATGTGGAAATAGTTAGAATCAAGAAGTGCACGTAGACTTACGTTAGAGATAAATCGATGCATTTATGTGCAACATAGTTATTATACAATCCGATATCTCCCAGTACTTCAGATATGGGTATACAACGATTTTGAAAATTAATCATTTTTTCACCACAAATATATGTGTATGTAAAAATTTTCGTTTTATTAAGGGGAGACTTCGGTGAAATTTTGAAAATCGCTATTAAAGGTTGTATAAAAAAATCCTTCCAGCAGTTTTTGAATAATGTCAGTATAGACTGTGAAAAAAAATTTCAGCCTCCTGCGATGAAAATGTAAGCGCAAGGAACCTTGCGAAGATTTTTCTCACCGTTGTCAAAAATTCCTTGCGTCTACACTTTCATCGCAGGAGGCTGAAACTTTTTTTCACTATCTATAATAACATTATTCAAAAACTGCTGCAAGGATTTTTTTATACACGTCTTTTCAAAGTTGTAAGAATTAAAAAACCTGTTTTTGCCAAAAATTTCACCGAAGTCTCCCCTTAAGAAATATTCGTTATTAATTAGCACGTTGATCTATTGGCTAATGAAAAATTCAACAAACCTACTAGCTTCGATCATCGCAATTCGTTACTCTCTACATTTTTTGGAGTGAAAAATTCACTCCTTTTTTTTTTAGACTGGTGCTATTTACAAATTTTCAATCCAAGGAAGTGAAAATTGACTCTGCTTGGAGTGAAATTCACTCAATTTAAAGTGGAATTTCACTCTTTTTTCATGAGGTTGAAGTTCGTAACGTTAATGCAACAAAATATTAACCAAAAAATTCTCAAATTCAAGGCTCGAACGTTTCAAATGGATCAAGAACGGTGCATAATTCCTCAAATTGTGTGAAACATGTTCATCTCACATATTTTACAAGTCTAACAACATTTGAATCAAGAGATATTGCATTTCTTCAACGAATATTCCGTTACGTTAACGTTACGAACTTCAACCTCATCTTTTTTTCTCGGAGTGGTGAAATTTTCATTCCAAGAAATTAAGAGAGTACTTCCTGCCTTATTTTTGTTTCTAATTATTTTTATTAGTTTAATTTCGCAATTTCGCAATTCCGCAATGCAATATAATATCTGATTATTTATCTCGTACCATGAGACCCATCCCACATCCGAATTGATATTCTTCTTTGCCTGGATAATATTATATTATACCTACATTATAGGACCGTTGAGTAGGTGGAATAGTCGCTGATACCAGACTCACAATAGCTACGATAGTGCAGTTTTATGATACCAAGATAATTTTACGAGAGTAAATATAATATCACCGCAATTTTATCGAAGGAGAAACAACAATACGATATTTATATATACGGACCTGTAATAAACGGTGCTTTTGATGGCAAAATTTTATAACCAAGTTACGTTAAACTGTACGTATATATGAGCGCGTTGAATTAATGGTATGAAAAAGGTAGAAAAAAAAAGAAATAGTAAAATACTCAGAAAATTTGAATTTTATTCAGTTAAATTTTAATGTTTTTTATTAGAATAGCAAGGAAATTGAAAAGCATGAAATATGATATGAGATCAACTCAACAATATCAAGAATCTCAATTCAAACTGGGTTTTAGGTACGAATTTTATTGGAAAAAGAAAGAAAAAATAAGGTAAAATAAGGAAATATATAAACGATAGAAAATTTGATCGACTTTCATTCAACTCAACAATAAATTCTTTCTGACTTGTCTGAGTCCCCGTATAAGCGCGTCCGGAGTCTGGACGAAGGTTTCGTGAAGATATCAGCGCCCCAAATTTTTGGAATTAATTTTTATCGATGATAGCTATTGCACTATTTTCGAAACCCGAGAGAAACTGTATAGAACTGTTCCTATACAAAAATCAATTTTTTCGAAATCGAAGCGTGAACTTCACTGACGGGGAATTTTTATCACATTATATTTGTGGATAGATTTTTGACGAGATTTGCACGTAAGCTTTTCTACAATCTGGTTCATGATTTCTCATAGCGAAAATTATACCACAAGGGGCTGGGGTGGAGTTCCGAATTCCAAAAGTCCCGAAAGGTGGGAATTCCGAATTTCAATATTACCGCACAGTAAAAAATTTTGCATAATTTTTAACATAAATTTTGTGTAAAAAAAAAATTTAACACAAAAATTTGTGTTATTTCAACACAAAAGTTTTGTGTTAAAATAATAACACACTTTTGTGTTAAAAATTACACAAATTTATGTTGAAATGCTCTATAGTAACACATTTTAAATGTTACTTTTATGCGAAATAACACTTTCTTGTGTTGGAAAAAAATTAGAACGAATAACACAATTGTATTGTGTTAAATCGACACTACAAAGTGTTAAATATTTAACACAAAAATTTTAAACACAAGACTTTTTTGACGCAATGGCGGAAAATTTTTTACTGTGCGGACTCACAGTTATTAAAAAAGGCACCCATCTACTTCCCCGAAAGTCTAAATAGCCGATTTCATAAATTTTGACACGAAGACCGCACCAAGGCACCAAAATTCTGAAAGCTGAAGATCCGGAAGGCCAAAGCTCCGAAATTTGAAATTTGCGCACATGTGTTCATTCGGTGTTAAAAAAATCGGGCTGTATTAATCGTATCGAAACCAATAAGGGGTCAAATTAATCTTCTTGAGATGAACTTTTTGGAAAACAAAGTTTCAAAATCTCATAATTTATTTATGATATCGAAGTTATCGATTGAAGTAGATAAAATGGGTTTCCGAAAAGGGGGTCTAATTTGGAATGAACTATTTTTGTCTTCACATCCTGAAAAAATATACTGAAATTTTCGGATATTTGGGGTACCGGGGGTCTGGACTTCCGGAGTTTTTAGCTGTCTGCATTCCAACCTTTCAGAATTTTAATGTTCTAAACCCTCAACGTTTCTCAATCGTCTCAAATGAATTCGTAATTTTTACCGTTCTGAACTTTAAAAAATCGGAACTCCAACTCAGCAGCTCTTTCAGAGTATTGGCATGAAGATTTAGATCTTGGATTCAGAACAAGTTATAATTTATTTTTTGACGATAAAATATATGTGGTATTCCACGTGAACCGGACCAGTTTTTGGCCTGAGGTCATCGAATTTGACGCCAATGCAGATTCAGATTCGTTGTTACTACATGAGATGCCCTCAACAGTTACAGAGCTTGAAAATAATTGGTTCAATTTATATCGCTGTCATAATTATGCCAAAAATTTAATTACCACATTTTCAACTCCACTTATCTCAGCCATGCATGAACAAAATCATAACTTTCCATAGTGCATTCTACGCGCATAAATGAGCTCCTTCGAAATATGTAGCACTTCAATTATTTTTGGAATTCTTGAACATGTAAAACTTTGAAAATATGCGATTTCTTTGTTCTTCTACCGAAGGGTCACACCAATTGCCCTGAAATTTTCACCGAAATTACTTCGAGGTGGCACTAAGAAGTGATCAAAATTTCAGCCTCCCGTTTTTCTTCTTTTAAAAAAAAAAAAAAAACCGGCGAAGCATGTAAAACTTGGAAAATATGTTTTTATTTTTTTTCTACTTGAAGGGTCACACGGATTGCCTTGAAATTTTCACCGCAATTACTTCGAGGTGTCACAAAGAAGTGATAAAATTTCCAGCCTCCCGTTTTTTACTTTTTTTTGTTGCCAAAAACCGGCCCGGTTCACGTGGGATACCCCATATGCACCTACTTGCGACATAAGTGCGGAATTTGATCTAACTCGCAAATATACGATCCTGGACCTTTACAACGCTCTGAAGATTGTCTCAGAAACGTCGACGTTCCAACGACCTGTAACCGGTTTAATCGGCACAAACTCTTACAACAAGGTATTATACACGATGTGTATAATACAAACCCACGTGTATATGTGTGTGCGAATAAAGGACACGTTTCAGGGATTCTCAACCGTACAGAATAGCAATTCGCGAAGCTATAAATTAGCTGGAATCGATCCGCTACTCAGAAGGCTCTACACCGTGTTATGCGAGCATAGTAGCAGGGTCGGTCCTTGCAGTGGCCATGAAAAGATTGATAATCACGTATTTCGAGTGGCTTAAAATTTTACCTGGTCTCAAAATAAAGAATAAAAAATGAAAAAAGGAAAGGAAAGGACAGAAATTGATTAGAGAAGTACATAGAGACTGACGGAGCGAGATTATTATCACAACCGCAGCTGCGGTTTGAAATTTGGTGAAATTCGGATAAAAAAGTATGAAGAGATTAACGACCTTCGTGCGTTTTAAAACAGCTATAATAAGCTGGATAGAGAAATAACCTCAGTAAATAGTATAAGCAGACGCGACTTTGACCGCACTATACGAGTGAAAGGATCAATACGCGAATTGACATGAAATGATATAAATAATATAGAACGTTAGAAGTTGTAACTAATTTTTATTGCTGCAGTTGTCGGTTCCGTGTGTATAACGACATCGTTTTCAGTTAGTCACACCGAGACTGAATATACATATGAGAAAACAACTAAGTGACTCACATGAACAATTCTTACGTATTTTAAGATTAAAATCAAGCGTGTATAATATTAGTTATGCAAACTTGACGTGTACAATCACGCGTGAATTTTCGAAGGTTAATTAAAACGGAGTCGTATACCAAAGGTTCGATGTTGATTTTTATTGATCTTTCGCTTTTGTGCCTCAATCTGTATATCCCGTACTTGAATGATATACGCTTAATTATTTCAGATTTTTTGGATGAAACGATGAAATTTCAGAAGAAACTAGGATGGTATAGAGATAAGGTCACACCGAGAGAAAAAATTCGGTATATCCAACAAAATTGTTTTGGTGGTCAATTTTAGTCAATTCAACAAATTTTTTCTGTTGCATTGACAAACTATTTTGTTGATATCACTAAATGGCTGAGATTTGCTCGTTTGCTTCAGAAAAATTTCTTTGTCACGTGGTTTTTGTTTGAATGAGCAAATAATTTGTTGAAATAACAAAAACGGTGGAATATATTCAACAAAATTATTTTGTGTATTCTGATTTTGTTGGAGTGCCGAAATGTTATGTTGATTTTACATGGTCATGTACATTACTTCAATATTTTCGCGTAAGGCGGCGACCACCACTTTCGATATTCTCACGAGTGCCACTTATAGGAGCTGGTTAGTATATATAGAGGCAGAACATCTCCTCTCTAAGCGTCGCCCAATTCCTGTATTGGTTATGACTATAAGTAAGTATGTTGACAGTATATGTTACACCCCATAGAGTACTGACTCTATGTTAATTGATGTAATTTTCAGATACTGTATGTAGGTATTTTTTTGGTTTCGTTTAACAAAACCGTCTAGTTAGATCAACAAAGTAATTTCATTGATTTGACAAAATAATTTCGTTAATTTCACAAAATGCTTTTCTTCAATGATTCTAGTTCATTTGTTGATCAAACCAAATCAGCCAGCAAACAATCTTTGTTGAAGCAACAAAGCATTTTGTAGACTGTATATCTACCAATTTTTTTTGTTGATTCAACAAAATTATTGTTGATCCCACGATACTTTTCTCTGAGTGCAGTCTTCTATATCGTTGCATGCATGCGTATAACGCTGCACCGTTTTTCTCAATGTTTACGAAAAAAACAGAAAAATTGGCTTAAAGATCAAAAAAATTTTGTATCTAAGAATTGAATTCTTCGAATATCATTGCGGTTCGTTCCGAAATCACATTAATATAGAATATTCCTTCCAAATTTGACGAAGTTTCGACCCGCTGTAGATTATACACGGAGAAAACGGAATGGAAAAAGATAGCAATAAGTCCTATAAAATATAGTAAAACGAAAACGTCGAGACCAGTTTCGTAAAAAATACTACATTTTTTGAAACTTTTTACTACATTTTAGTACTTGTTAATATATTTTTGACGATTTTTACTATTTTTTTTACGATTTTTACTATGCTGGGCAGTAATAAATATCATAACCGCGGAACTGGTTTTCGTTTTACTATATTTATAGGACTTATTACTATCTTTTTTTCTCCGTGTACAGGGCCGGTTCGAAGTTCCGAATCTTCAAGGCTCCGGACGGTCAAATTTCCGAATTTTAATGCAACGAACTCACAGTTATCAGAAAGGGTATTTCACCGAAAGTCTATGTAACCAATTTAAAAAATTCCGAATCGTACACTGAGAAAAAGGTCTTGTTGAAACAACCAAAATTTGGTTATTATACGGTCAAAGACATTTTTTTGTTGGGCCAACAAGAAATTTAGTAGTATCAACAAAAATTTTGGTTGGCCCAACAAAATTTTGGTTGACTGAACAAAAAAATTTCTTTGACCGTATAATAACCAAATTTTGGTTGTGTCAACAAGACCTTTTTCTGAGTGTAACACACCGAAGGTTCAAAATTCCGAAATTTAAAGATCCGAAAGGTCAAGACTCCGAAAGCTCAAGATCCGAAAGGCCAAAACTTCGAAACTTGAACATCAAGCCGTCGCGCGTCGTTTCATCAACACGTTGTTAAGAACACGTCCGATCTTTCGGAATTTTAAACTTTCGGAATTTTGGACTTTCGGAATTTTGGACTTTCGGAACATCGGACTGTCGGAGTCTTGAGCTATCTGCGTTTAGACCAATCGAAATTTTAATTTTCTAAACCCTAGTCTTTCTGGAAATTTTGAAGTCGTTTAGAATAAATTCGGAAATTTGACCGTTCGGAGATTTGAAGATTCGGAACTCTGAACCGGCCCCGATTATACTTCACGAATACCACTTTATATTCGTCAGACTTATACAATCGAAATAAAAAATGAATAAAATTTGAAATTATTTTCAATTATTTCCCGAAATTATGTGCGGTACTAGGTTGAAATTATTTCCACGAGACCGCGAGTATATTCGATTATATTGTCAACTGAAATGAAAAGCCGCACTTATCTACTCGAAAGTTGACGAAGATACGAAGTTGTCAAGTGTTCAAAAAGTTATTCGATAAATTTTACACCAGCTGTGGAACAAAATATGTACCGTCTAAAATTTCCTAACCGTCACTCCTTCACTTGCTCATATATAGATCCAAAGATAGTGGGTATATAAATACGACATTTCATTAACCTAATTATTGCTAGACAGCGCTCTCTCGAAGTAATTTCGATAATGCGTTGCCTCCCGAGCCATTAGCAAGGCTTGCGTTTAGTGCCGTGCCTCAAACTTCGTACATATAAACGATCAGAATGAATTTCTGTTTAATTTATCAGAACGGATTGTTGCCATAAAATATACCCCATAAACGATTTTTTGTAGCCAAATTTCACTGCCTTGGAGGTTGCACTTCGAGTTGATCTACAGACTCAAAGTGTCGCATAGTTTTTTTTTTTTTTTTTTTTTTTTTTTTTTAATTTATTTATTTGCAAAATTTTTCCGCCTTGTCCGCAGGAAATTTGAAAAATATTCTGAATCAGGACTACCCTAAATAAATATATACTTTATTGTATTAATGAATGCCAACTCACAAAACGAGGCTAGCTATCCTGCAGATAGAATATGGGGTTGGTTTTGTTCGATATGATGAGATCGCATGACAACTAATCATTGAAGGCGATACCACCGACACGATAGTGCTGCTGTATACTATTTCAGTCACTCCTCGTTCGCTTTCGTGTAATTCAAGTTATTTATCTAATATGATAGCACAGCAGCGGATGTGACCGTGACGATCGAGTTATTGATTTAGGAAATAATGCTGATCGTATGATAACACACCTTGTTAAATTATTGCCTATATATATATATATATATATATATATATATATATATATATATATATATATATATACATGATTTTGCTTAGAAGATTAGAAAAAAAAAAAATTATGAAACTGAACAAATTGTTCGATAGAATCGATTGGGATTTCTTCATTTTTGAATGGCTATAATATACATGATTGAACAATTTTTCAAATTCTGAGTATGACATGAGTTTGATTGAAAAAGAGAGAGAGAGAAAAAAAAAAGAGACGAGTATCTCGTAGTTACTTGATGTTCGATATTTATATTTATTTATCAAATAAAAAATAATAAGTATAATAACGAATTGGGATGTCTTTCACATCATCAAATACCGCGCTCTGATTGGCCAGAATCCGAGTGCTAAAAATAATCAAAACAAATGTAGAAAAAAAGAAATCGAATTAATAATAATTAAAAACTCGCGTGATTCAAATCATGGCTGTTTTTTTTTTTTTTTTGTTTTTTTTGTTTTCTTTTTTCTAAGAACATTTCAATTAGTACAGTCAATAGGGAAGCCCGGCACTCTTGATCGCTTTGCACTAAATTACAGGAGTAAGTTTTTTTTTCAATTAGGTTCAGTATCACGTACTGAATATAAATTGATAAAATCCTTACAAATTTCGACCCCGGAAGTGCCGCCATCTTGAGAAAAACTGTTTCAGCCTATATCTCCGTCATCGTGCACTTTAGGCCGAAAATTGTAATGACCTTTCTTGTAGGTAATTAAATTTTCTATCTTTTTTGTAAAACAATTTTTTTTGTATCACTTACCGTTCACGACTTATGAAATATTGAAGCTTAAAATTTTAGCATGTATGCTGAGCTGTATGCTAAGGATTCAAACTGCAATAGTTTGAAAACGGAAAAGAACACGTTCTCGAAAGTCAACGCATTGCTTATAGGTGCCATTGGGAAACTACAGTATTCTTTTTCAGATTTTTAAATCGTGTCACTCATTGTGAAAAGGACTCTCGAACACCGCTGCTACGCGTTCGTCGAGTAGCGGCGAACAGCAGTCTAACGTACGCCATTACATTCCACGCGGCGTCGACTCGGAATTGGCGCGCGCCGCCAACTTTAGCGATTTTTTACTCGAAAACAAAAAATAATACGTTCCTAAATTTAATTCACAGACTGTAATATAGTGCAAAGTATATGTCAGTACCGTATTGTTCCGAGTATAGGTCGACATCTAATTCTAAGCTTTAATGGCAGAAATTTTGTTTAGAGACTGAATATAACTAGTCGACTCAAACAAAGAATTTGTCATTCATTTTTTGATTTATATTTAATCGTCGTAACTGTTCCGAATTTTCTGTTACACGCGATTTTTGTTGCTAAAAACCTCGACCTATGCTCAGAACAATACGGTATTTTAAAAAAAAATTTTGATCGTGTCACATCCTGTTTTAAAAATCTTTGAAAACTTAATTGTTGAATAAACAATGGATGAACAAACTTTTTTCAAAGTACATATTTTTTTATACATTCTATGACTCTTTCCGCGTAAACTGAAAAAAAATAATTGAGTCCAGTGTCATTTTTGGCGGAGTTATGAATTTTTGAAAAAAACCTTGCTCGAATTTGTTTATGCAAATAACTCAACGAATTTTGCACTAATTGAAAAATCCTTTGGCACAAAAATCTAACTCCCCGAGGACAATCGACATGCAAAATTGAAAAAATATCTGAAAGGTGACTGATCCGGTTCACGTGGAATGGCCCATATACAAGAAAAAATCAGTTTTAAAAAAGCTTGAGACTAATCATCTCTCCCAATTCTCCTGGATATAAGATGACCATAACGACAATTTTAACAAATCGGAAGTAAGCTTTAATGATTCTAGGCCAGAATACGAGGGGCTATTCACAGCCGTAGTCATGGTGTCACTTGCGACTGTAGTCAATCCGTAGTCGCAATGTAATCAATGAAATCATTGTAATCAAATTGAAGTCATTGGGTTAATTTGTAATCATTTGTAATCATGTAGTCATCATTCGAGGTAGTTGTAGTCATTTTAGTCGTATAGTCGGCGTAGTCAGTAGTGTAGTCTCATGTAGTCGACTACATTTTTGTAATCATGGTGTCACTCGATTCGAATGTGAATAGCCCCTCGCCAGGATACAACAAAGGTCTGTAATGATATGATAAATGTTGTAAAAATGTGATTATTTTTTAAAATCAATATTTTTTGCACGTAAACGGTGAACATGGGGTCAATAATTTTCCAGCAGTCTGCAGAATCAAGTAAGAAGGATTTTACTTACTTTTTAATCTTTTTTTCTCGACAGTTCTACACTTCCACTGGTTCGAGATACTCTACAGGCATTAATAGGCAGTGCCATATAATATCGCGTGACACTAGAAATATCAACGTTGGCTTGCACTTCCCCCGAAAATATGAAAAAAATATATCCTATTATACTGAATACTCGGAACCCCCTCCTTCGTATATTACATGTCACGAGAGAGGCAGGTGAACAGGTGTCAATGTTTGACATAGATCGGTAGTGGGGGGGGTCTCCACGGTTTTTTAAATTACCTTACGATCTTCGCATTATTCAAGTACCTATGTACATATAAGTCTTAGAGATATATAGCAGAAGAACGTCAACTTAAGTATTACGTGTTGTGCTTATAAAAAACTACTTCAAAGACTCCGCACGATCTAAGGTAGGTGCCCTACGTCGATTTCTGTACTAAACATTGTATCATATCATATGTATTTATAAACAATTCGGTATTAAAGCAAACTTTTTTTCATTCGGGACTTCTTCGCAAAATTACCGTAAAATTGCATTCAGTTTAGGTTTTGCGCTTGGGGCAAAATGATCACCACCATCATGGCGAATCATGATAACCATGATAGTATATGGTGGTCATTTTGCCCCGTATGCGTTGAAAAAATGAAAAATGGAAGATTTAAGCACATTTTTTTTTTTGCACATAATTTTGCAAGAAATAAAATAAGTCGAATGAAAAAACAAAATTACTGTAATAATTATTAGGGTAATTTGAATTAAACAAAATTTTTTGCATCTATTGAATCTTTATTCAGTAAGCTATCAACCAGCTTTCATAAAAATACAAAAATCTTTTATCAAAATAGATATTTCAACGTTTTTCAAAAAATTATCTTCGGTACGATTGTATAAAGGCACCTGGTTGCCTAATTCGTACCTGTAATGAAGCATCAGCGATGACATCGTAAATCTCTAAAACAATATGACAAAGACGTCATAATGATAACAATAATAATAATAATAATAATCTGCCCTCAAAGTACAGAAATTCAAATTCAAATTCAGATCAGATGTTACTGGAGTACGACTAAAGCAACCTTACCCTGCATAGTTTTCTACATTGAGATTATGTTGGGGCAAAACGATCTTTTGTCACTGCAGGTGCAATTTTTCAAAATTTGTTGCAATCATATAGCAACTGATAAAATCTGAAAAAATTCAGCAATGTAGCCGAAGGATGGTACTATCCATAGCTTCTATATGTTTGGATTTCTCAAGCAAACAGTTTAGACTTTATAGTCATTTTTCCTTGAGCTGGTGGATCATTTTGCCCCGGTCTCCCCTAACTAGACAAAAAAATATAGTAATTCCTATATTCATTTCGAGTTTATTTCTTTTATTATTTTTGCTTCAATTTATGCAAGAATTTATTTTATTTTCTTCTTCTGTTAAGTAAGGAATAAATGATATATTATTTGCATTGAAAAACCATTAGCGCGGAAATAGAGATTCGTGTAGACTCAAGTGTCTTATTCGTAGTATGGATGAATAAAATGTGTGTGAGTATTTTTTTTTTTTTTCTTTTTTCTCGGTTTTGTCACCACCTGGTGTCAATCTTTCAGCGTGCATGATGTAGTGAATAAGTACAGCTGATATATTACTCAAGTAGATATATTATATATAAGACAAAACGTTGCGTTATTTGATGAGGAATTAAATGTAAAACTGAAATCTATTGAATGTTGAATAAACATTTATCGTGTGACGTTAATGTAATACTATATAAATGGGGAGTTCCATATGAAATGTACAATTGGCTGTCCACACCCCTTTCGATTTGTCTCAAACTTAGTCAAGTTGAGTAATGGGTTGAAAAAAAAATTCCTCTAAATAATGAAAATTCTACCTTTTACAGGTCGCGAGTAACACCGATTCACAAATTTTGAATTATTTTTTTCAAATCGCTGTAGCTCCCAAACTACATGTCCGCGCCTGGAAGTCAAGTAGGTCAAAAGTTTTGTAATTTGATGTACTTTTCGGCGCGGACATGTAGTTTGGGAGCTACAGCGATTTGAAAAAAATAATTCAAAATTTGTGAATCGGTGTTACTCGCGACCTGTAAAAGGTAGAATTTTCATTATTTAGAGGAATTTTTTTTTCAACCCATTACTCAACTTGACTAAGTTTGAGACAAATCGAAAGGGGTGTGGACAACCAATTGTACATTTCATATGGAACTCCCCAAATACAGATGTGAAAATTTATAGGCACATCTCTTCCGACCAACGACGAAAATTTTCTTTATAACCGCACATAGTATGGCTTACCAGTAATAAGTAAACTAGCAACAATTCCAAGGACAAAGATATATTTCACTTTTTAATTCAGAGCATAATATAGATATAATTTTTATTTTAATTTTTTGGAAAGAAATATAATATTTAGAAAAAAAAAAAAAAAATATATATAAAATTTCCATTCGACCTTTTCCCCCGAATATTCTTGCATTTCAGAGAATTCGTGCGGGTATGCAGGTTGTACAATTTTTTAATCAAGCTGAAATTTGGAGAGAGTTCATAACCCATTGCTTCACGTAAGTCGCGAATCGTCTCGATTTGAATGAAGTAGCGTGCTTACGTGAAGCAAAGGGTTAATATATATATATGCATAAAACTAACAAATTTTCATTCGAGCATTGAAAGAAAAAAGAAAAAAAAAAAAAAAAAAAATCGAAAAAATTTTATTATATATTTCTTATTTTATATAGGGGAAGGTAGGGTAAAACGGACCGAGAGGGCAAAACGGACCAGAGGGCAAAACGGACCGCCTGAGAAATTCCTTGTAAATTATTATAAAAAATGGAATTATTCATCGTAAACGTAACCCTCGAACTTGGTAATTTTTTGAGGAAGGTCTCAGTCAATCAAGTCGAGTCAGCCTCAGTGAAGTCATCGCAAACGACTAAAAAATAAAAAATGACTTGACTTGATTGACTGAGACCTTCCTCCAAAAATCACTAAGTTCAAGGGTTACCTTCACGATGAATCATTCAATTTTTTTGATAATTTAAAAGGAAGTCTTCAGGCGGTCCGTTTTGCCCTCTCGGTCCGTTTTGCCCTCCCGGTCCGTTTTGCCCTACCTTCCCCTATATGGGGAATTCCACGCCAACTTAACCAATGAATTTCCCTCACCATTTACGATTTGCTTCCAAAAAAAATCTACAATTGTCCAAGTACTAAAACGGTCCCCTGAATTTTTTCAGATTTTTTGATCGACCCGTTTTTTTTTCATGAATTTTCAAACTACCAAACATTTCGAGACTTTTTAAAAATCTCGAAAAATTCTCAAAAATCTCATGTTCCACTACGAATATCACGCTACTAAGTCCATGATGGCGCAAATTTTTCTTCTATTTTTTTTCAACGTTTTTAATGTAAACCTTGATAAAAAAAAAACTTGATTAAAATGTTAAAAACGGTGAAAAAAGAGACAAAAAAATCGCACCATCATGGGATTAGTGGCGTAATGTTCCTAGTGGATCTTATAGTACATTAAGCTGTTAGGGAGAGAGGTGAGCGATTTTGATGAGGGTGAAGTTTGCTGCACGAGCGAAGCGAGGGCAGCTTCAACCGAATCAAAATCGCGCCTCTCTCCCGAACGACTTACGATACTTTTTCTCATACATGCATCAAACTAACCCCATTTCAAGCATGTCTTACGAGAGAGAAGACTCACATATCTCATTCGGCCGTAATATGTGGTCGTCGCATGCGCTTTCACGCGATTTGGTTAGGTATGAAGCCTAAGAAGCAAAAGTGCGCGTAGGCAAGATAATATGAACGCATTAGTACATGATGCTGTTAGGGTGACATACGCGATTTTGATTCGGGTGAAGTTTGCTGCCCGAGCGAAGCGAGGGCAGCTACACCCGAATCAAAATCGCGCCTGTCTCCCTGACAGCTTCATGTAATGCGTTCATATCATGCTTATGACGCGCACTTATGCTCCCTAGGGTTGATAAGTAACCAAATCGCGTGACTGCGCATGCGTCGACAACATATGACGGCCGAGGGAGATATGTGCGTCTTCTGTCCCGTAAGACACGCTCGATATGGGGTTATTTTGACGCATGTAGGATAAAAAGATTTTTAAGAATTTTTTGAAATTTTTGAAAAAGGTGAAAATATTTAGTAGTTCGAAAATTCATAAAAGAATAACGGGTCAATCCTAAAATTAGAAAAAATTCAGGAGACCGTTTTGGAGTTGGGACAATTGTAGAAAACATTTTGAAGCTGATGGAAAATGGTGGGGGAAAATCATTGCTCAGGTTAGTCATGTTTATGTTAAAAACGTTGAAAAAAAAAAAAATAGAACAAAAATTTGCGCCATCATAGACTTAGTAGCGTGGTGTTCGTAGTGGAACATGAGATTTTTGAGAATTTTTTGAGATTTTTAAAAAGTGTCGAAATATTTGGAAGTTTGAAAATTCATGAAAAAAAAAAACGAGTTGATCAAAAAATCTGAAAAAATTCAGGGGACCGTTTCAGTACTTGGACAATCGTAGATTTTTTTTAAAACCAAATCGCAAATGGTGAGGGAAATTCATTGGTCAAGTTGGCGTGGAATTCCCCATATGTATATATATATATATATTTTTTTTTTTCAATTTTTATGAACAAGATAAAATTTCTGTTCTTCAATTTTGGCCGCGTAAAGACTAAGATATTATCATTCTTATTGAGGTTGAAAAAATAATTATATAGCAATTGAATTTTTATCACCGCAAAATTTCGAGAACGAGTTTTTCTCGCTTTTCCAGATATACAGGGTGATTCAAAATTCGTGACGAACCTCTTGAGGGGTTAATCCTTGTCAAAATTGGGATTGAAAGTTCCTTAGCCATTTTTCTGAAAAATGATTTTTTTCCTTGGACATTTTTTTTTTTTTTCCGACAAATAAGTTTTTTTCAACCCTTTTTTTTCTATATCATTTGTCAATTTTAAAGAATTTGATATGATGTCAATGAGTTTTTTTTTTTTCAATATTCAAGAGATTTCTCAGTGAGTTTCTTATTTGGTGGAAGATGTTAAAAAAATAAGTTACGATGTTATGGTTCCGAGGAAAAAAATCATTTTTCGGAAGAATGGCTAAGAAACTTTCGATCCCAATTTTGACAATTTTGACGCTGTTTGAACCCCTCGAGATTCGTTAGGAAAAAAAAAAAAAAATTATTGAAAAAAAGTTGTTTGTTGTAAAAAAAAATTTCCAAGGAAAAAAATCATTTTTCAGAAAAATGGCTAAGGAACTTTCGATCCCAATTTTGACAAGGATCAACCCCTCAAGAGATTCGTCACGAATTCTGAATCACCCTGTATATGTATTTCACCTCAAAAATGACTATTCTTGAAAGATAATTACACGAAAGCATGGGCAACACAAGAACCCACGGTTCTTCCTTATTGGAAAGACCAGATACACCTACAGTACCTTTATACAGTACTTGAATCGACGCTGTTTGATGCGATGACGAAATTAACACGTGTCTTCCTTGTCTGGAGGCCATAGGCTTCGCCGGCACGCCGGAGTGATTAACCTGCTCCAATGGACAAGGTCGACACACAACTCCTAGCCGTTGATCAATTGCACATGCTCAGAGAACGAATTGCTACAGTTTATAATCAGCGAAATCGGACTGGCCGTTTTTCGATAAAATTGATCAATTTCTTTTCACATTCAACGCCCAAAAATAGCTTTCAAAGAACATTTTGAAAATAAGACTTTTCGTGGATGAAATATTTTTGGAAAAATTCTAAAATTACTTATCTACATGAAATTTGGAAAACAAACCTGAAATTAATGAATATTTCCTGACTTTTGTTTCTTTAAGGGGTAACACCACTCTAGGATTTTGAAAAAATCGATTTTTTTTTTTTTGCTTAAACAATACTTTAGGGTCATAAAAACAATAACCAATTGGTCCTATGGTAAAAAAAAAGAAACTTCAGAGGTTTTAATTTTTAATTTCGCCGCAACGCCTCGGAGCACACGTTCGGCGTTTCTGCGGTAACGCTTCGATATTTTGTTTTTACCTGTCGAAATAATGAGTGCCTCTCTTACTTACAGAGTAGAAGGTCATTAAGTCACCTTCGTAGGTTACCAGGGTGCTCTGATGCTATAATATACACTTTAATATACGTGTATGTGCAAGTACTTATAAAACTTTGAACGGGTTTTTGTTGAAATCACATTCTTCAAACTGGGCGGAAACGCTGCTCGAAAACCATTCGATGAATTGTTTTGAAATTTTGACTGTAGCTTCACAATCACATTATCTAAAGAAGTACATAGCCGTTTTTCGATTGAATGTAAACTTTTTTCTTTATAAACAATTTACTGCAAATTTTTTTGCCGAAAAAATGAAATTTTTTTTAAACTCGTGCCATTTTTGCAAAAATGGATTTAAAAGAAAAACCCTATGTACTTCTCTAGCCAATGACATATAGATTGGGAAAAAATTGATTTTCTTGTTTCACCTCTTATACTTTCGGAGTTACACGTCCGCCCGTGGAGGTATCGAAAAAAAAAGCGTTCTTGAAGACTGGCTCTGTCGCCGCCATTTTGTATCAAAAATGCAATTACAAATTTTTTCTACATACTTCAATATGTGTTTAATAAGCCCTGAAAAAAGAAACCCGATCGATTCTCCAATATTCTAGAAAAAAATCATAAAACTTAGGCCTTTTTTGCTAACTCTAGAGTGGTGTTACCCCTTAAGAGATAAAAAATAGTACAAGTAACGATCATTATTTTTCATCAGGATTGCCGAGAAATCGCGACGAAGTTGCGATTTTGAGGTTAGAATGATGAAAAAAAAATTACATTTCGGAATCGCATCACTCAAAAATCAAAACTCATGGTTTCCTTTTCCGTTTGGATACAAATTGACTCGTTTTTTTTTTTTTTTTTTTACGGTGACATTTTCTCGTACTGTAATAGGGGGGAGGGTGGAGCAAAATGGACCATTGAAAAAAAAAAAAAAGCGATTCATGATTAAAAAACTTGAGTATGAATATGAAATTTTTTGTCCCAAAGGGTCCATTTTGCCCCACCCTCCCTTATATCAATAGTTTCAGATTTAATGTTCAAGTTTCGAAAACTTTCTTTCGATTTTCACATCGAAAGAATGGAAATTGGTGAAAAAAAAAAAAAGAAAACAAAAATATACATGATCGAAAGAGAAAAAAAAAAAAACGATTTTAGCTGCGATTCAAGCAGCCACTGATTTCAATCGTTTTATTTACATACGATTACGAATATACTTAATATCTATTGTATTGCATAATACCTTCTTTGTTCTTTTTCTGTATCACCGGATGTTCAACGTCCCATTGGACGCGAACTAAAATTCATTATCGAATGTAATTGATGTGCGGAGACTTCGAGGAACGTGACTTCCTCTTCTGCAGCGTAATCAGAATAAATCTAGCGGTACGCATATCTCATTTTAATTTACATACGCGCCCATATATATATTATATTAGTGAGTAAAATATTTTTTGTAACACATGCACGATTTTTGCATTTTTTTGACCTAATAATGGGGCTAAAAGTAGCCGTTTATTGACCGGCGGGCAAAAAAAAGTCGGTAGCGGGCAATAATGAACTTTTTTTGCCCGCTTCCTTAAAATCGCTCAAAAAAGCGAAAATCGTGCTGTCACAAAAAATATGGTGTGCACCAAGGGCTAAGTGAACTTTTGACCAGGTGTGGTTGCAGTACTCGTCTTCGGCTCGCAGACGCACTCGTCTTCGACTCATGCTACCTCGCCTCTAACTCGTACTGCAAACTCTAAAAAAATGCCCACTTTACCCCCTTGGTACACAATATACTATTTTATGTTCAATATAATAAAATTAGTAGTAATCACATCATTTTTATCGATTTGAAAAATTCGGCTTAAAATTCATAGGGTACTTGCATGATCGTCAATTCAGTAATATTCGAATTTCGACTTAGTCCAGTCAATAGACCACAAATCATAATGCAAAAATTCTGATAAGTTTTTTTATTGTCGCAATCGTTTTATTGACAAATAAGGAGCTTAACTTAAAAAATCTGCGGTCCCCCCTGCCCGGCGTCAGTCGCCATTTTGAGAAACGCGTTTAATATCATATCTCGAAAACGGCTGACCTGAGGATAAAAAAATGTTGGGACTTTTTTGTAGATAATTAAATTCCTCATCATTTTTATTTCAAACTTTGTTCGATTCGACTTGCCGTTTTTTAATTACAGCTTGTTTAGTAACGCAAATCTTCTTTCTCCTCTGAAACTGCCTTCTTCTTTCTTCCTGAGAGAAGAAAAACGGTAAGTTAAATCAAAAAAAGTTTGGAATAAAAAAGATGAGGAATTCAATTATCCACAAAAAAGTCCCAAAGTTTTTTATCCTCAAGTCAGCCGTTTCCGAGATATGATAATATGAAACGCGTTTCTCAAGATGGCGACTGACGCCGGGGAGGGGGGACCGCAGATTTTTGAAGTTAGGCTCCTTATCTGTCACTGAAACGATTGCGATAATAAAAAAACTTATCAGAATTTTTGCATTACGACCATATAAATCCAATCTCTATTGACTGGACTAACTTGCTTTCATGGGTAAAAAATATGCCAAAATATATACAAAGAAAATTATTCCGAAATCCCAGGTTCCTATATATCTAAATTCTAAGTCCTACTGACCTAAAGCATTTGAATATTCCTATTTAATTAACCCACGATTTTCAATACTTCGGGGTATTTTTTTTTTTATTTCGTATCGCAACATAATCTGAAACTCCGCACCCTTCATTACCTATTCTAAAAAAATTTGTGTCTATACTATCACAATTTGAAGATAATGAAATTTTCTTTTTTGTTTTGTTGATAATAAACACACGCGTTACAAGTGCAGATTTGAAAACCTTTTGTTGTAACAATGGACGTAGATATTCGGTTATTTGTTAGTTGGAATAGAAAAATGAATTCATAACTTCCGGATCCGATTAGTGAAATAGAAGAAGAAAATAATATTTTATACGTATAAACGACGACATAAATAATCAACAATAAAGGTTATTGCATACGTCTATACGTCCGGTTTTATGAGTTTTTTGATATTTTTTTTTTTTTATTACACATTGTATTCAATTGCTATAATTGCAGGAAATCGCCATAATTGCAGCTTTCAACGTTAACAAAACTAGCGAATTTAATTACGCTAATATATTGATGTACGCGGTTGTTTTTCTCCCATTGTTGAGAGATGTTTATTTTTCAAATAAA
This sequence comes from Tenthredo mesomela, assembly GCA_943736025.1. NCBI lineage: Eukaryota > Metazoa > Arthropoda > Insecta > Hymenoptera > Tenthredinidae > Tenthredo > Tenthredo mesomela. The sequence continues at coordinate 30,482,569 of OX031015.1, read as the reverse complement.
TAAATATACTAAACCGAACTTGGAAAAAAAAAAAAAAAAAAAAAAAAAAAAAAAAATGGATTATTCTCGATAATTCCAAGTAAATATTATATTATATCGAAACCTGTTTAACATTTTTATGAATTTCAATTAATTTATATTCGAATCTCGATATTTCGAATATATTGTAAAAAGTTGTAAGCTTGAGGGGGGGGACCGACTAATAGAAGAAATTCAACTTTTAGTATAATAATTACAACTCTATTTTTGAAGTTTTTTTTTTGGAAATACCTACTTATTATTGAACTTGAATAAAAAGGAAGTATATCAAGTAAATTCGTATGCATTTGAAAACGCAGACTGCATTTTTCTATATATAAAAAAAAAAAAAAAAAAAAACATATAAATATTATATATTATATATACAATTTTCATATTTTATTTTCTGAGAGTAAAGAAACTGAATTTACAATCTTGCGATACATCCGATAAACTATATAGTTCGCGAAAACTGTACATGTAAGTGTGATATAAAAATTCGTTTATTTTTTTTTTTTATTAAAAAATGACCCGCAGTAAAAATTCCCCTGAAAAAAAAAAAAAAAAAACCTCGTATAAAATTGTTACATATCTATTATAATAACGTATACAGAAAAAAAAAAAAAAACAATCTTGATATAAAATCTTACAGTATATTTTGATGAAATTAATCCTTCGCCATGTTAAAAATACTACAGGGTGTGATCAAGCGCGCGATACACATACATATATCATCTATGATATTATATTGAATATGATAATACTGAGTAGTGTTGTATCATATTATGCGAAAATACCTTTATTTTATTTTTTTAACAACACTTTCGCGGTCGAGGCTGCAGGAGGATAACTTAATCCGTGTTATCGAACGTAAAACACAATAAACTGCAGTGTGATACCATATTTTTCAAGTATAGATAGTAATATTGTTGTGCACAAATTAATAAGATTGTATATTATTGAATATTGTCAGTATCTAGTCTATCGTTTGTTAATTAAACATTTGATTTAATCTTTATAATAACACTCAAATATCACTTCATATACTGAGGTAAAATGTCGGCGTAACTATATGTTTAGTGTAGTGTAGTGTGTAGCTATGTTGTGTAGTAGTAGTAGTAGCAGCTATATACGAAAAACTAAATTTGTAGTAATGGATATATTTTATAATTTTTGTTGTTATTATTATTATTATTATTTATATCGGCAGGTAACACTGTGTACCGCAAGCTAACAATAATGTCAGTTATATTTTTAGTGTGTGTGTGTGTGTGTTGAAAACAATAGAGCAAAGCAATGATTTTGACTGATTTTAGAGTCAGAACTGCACTTCACCTCTGTAAACAACCCGCAACGATTCTACTTACACGAGAGACAGCGACCGACTGATTAGAAAACCCACGAACTAGAGAGATGAGGTGGGTGATCGTTTACGGGAAGGGATATGTCGGATCCCTTCAAATTTAGGATGCGAAAACTGAACGCAGCGACATCTCGGACGACGGTTATACGAAGTTTATAAGGTCTCTGTGGGTAAGGGTGGACATTTTTTTTTTTTTTCCAATTTCTGACTGAGACCCTGAACACATCGGTATTGTACAAGTTACCAATTGAGAGAGAGAGGCGATATGAACTTGTATTAGAAGGATATTTTTTATTCGATAACATTTTCATTAATAACAATTAAAATGGAATCGTTTAAAAATTTGAAATAGAAATTAAATTTTTGCATAGAGAACTTGGAGGACTTATTTTATCTGCAGAGTCCTCAAGTTGTCTGCACTGCACAAATTGATTTACATATGAGAATTTGAACTCGTTATATATATATATATATATAATAGAAACAAACAAAACAAAAATATGTATAGCAACAGCTTTGATCTTCGTGATGATATTTATTTATTAAAAATCAGGATGAATAGTCGAATTTCTGGAAATTATGACACAATGGGAGCTTTCCAATTACGTCAATTTTTAGGCACAGTGCGTTACACAGAACTGTTGTTATTGGTGCGATCCAAAAGAAGTGACCAATAACACAGCTTTGTGTCGCACTGTGACTGAAAATTAACGTAATTGGAAAGCTCCCTATATGAATCGTATACGTATAGTATAGGATTGAGATTTTCAATCAACAAAATTTGATTTATAAACATGTGATACAAATTGAGGGCTGAGAACCAGAAGGATGTTGCATAAGAACGTTTCTCTGACTTGTAGGACTCGACATTGTACTATTTAGCCCCATGTATATACAGAGCAACGAGGGATCAGCCAATTCGCATTTATGTGCTTCTTGCGATGTATTGCGCAGAGTTTAGTACGCATTTTAGCTATAGCTGGTTATTGTGTTATATATAGACACAAGGAATCAATATTTCAAACACAGAGGCTCTTTGAACTTTGTGTTATAGGCCGTCCTCATGAACTTTAAGTGTCTGCGCGCGCTTTGCGGTATTATGGCTGATTTTTACGAGATTTTTTTGTCTACGAAAACTGCAGCTTCTCTATATGAAACCTTATCACCATCGTATTCTGCGTTTTAAAAAGATTATACAGAATACAGAAAACTCGCTATTTCAATATCAATCAATTTTTATAATAACGCTGAATGTATATATATTCATAAAATATTCGTATTGGGAAAAGCGACGATAAAATACAAACGCGAATCATTCGAATAAATGCAGATGGTATCATTAGGCATTCCTAAATCATTTAAAAAGGCAATGAAATATATACGAATCATGCTAAATTCAATCTCGAAAAGCTATTGATCCGATATTTTCAAAATTGGTATATAATGCTAATTTCGAGTTAGTTCAATAAAGTTTCGAGCCTCCGATGATACCGGAGACTCTGATACAATAGAAAGTTTCGCCAGTTTTCGGCTTTGATACCCACAAGTATAAAGCCGAATTATTTCTTTATCCAAATACTAGCCGAAATTCATAACATCAAAATTAATTAATCCAATTAGCGCTGGCAATATTCGAAAACAAACTTTCAAATATGCTTATTCCTCGTTTTCATATCTCTCGATAAAATGATTAGCAACATTTATATACCTCTTTGTTCATAATACGTGCATCTATAACTGCACATGACATTTTTACCGACACCTATAAGCCAATGTAGTTCCAATGGTCACACAGCGCCGCCACATGAGAAAGCTTTCTAAAATTATAGTTCATGTCCAATCTCCGTCTTTTTCAAGGACTCTCATTTACGGAATGAGTCAACTATCCCCTCCATAGACTCAACACAGTCATTAATGGGATTCCCCAAAACTCCTTGTATCCCAATTGGTAAGACAAAGACAAAAACTTCCGACAAAAAGAGACGAACAGATATTATACTTCTTGTTTGTTAACTTCTCTTCTCTCTCGGATCAATAGATCAAATAATTGATAAACTAGATATTTGAATACTGTATTTATACAATTATTAGCGAATGCTTGTCTTTCCTATAATTTCTTTACAATTAGAAAATAAAATAATTTCTTTCAAATTTTCAAGGCATAATTGTGAGAAATAAAAACTCACCCTTATTCCGACACTAGCGCTACGGTCGGTCGTGACCACATTGTGTCGCTAGCGCGAGGCTGTTCTACACAAACTTTCTATACTTTATGTTCACAGACCGAGAATTAGTGGTCAGCTATGGTTGGTTATGGTACTGCTGTTATCTCGCATAACGTAGTGTATTTATATTCGTTGTTCAAACGGGAAAAGCAAACGTATTGAGTTGTTGTTACAAAACATTATCTAATACTACAATATCATGTGATAATAATAAAATTAGATAAAAAAAAAAAATAAAAATAAAAATAAAAAACATACGAATAACATTCTGTGTCAATGTGAAATGGAACACTGCAGGCTGCCTTAAAGGTATATCTACAGATTTTTATATTATTCGATAACTAATCAGTACTCATCAATGTTTTTTTTTTTTTTTTTTTAAATATGAGTAAATAATGAACTGTTTAACTAATCTAATAGAAAAATAAAAATATGTACAGTCGCATTATTTTCATAACAATTATTAATTATAATCACTCGCTACATTTATATATATATATATATTATACATATCTACGTATATAACGCAAAAAAAAAAAACCTTAATTATAGTCTTGAGCTATTTTTTTCATTACAATTATTATTATTATCGTTACGATTAAATTTCGCGTTGAATTAATGTACGCGATTATTCAATTCTTATTTATCAATTTAATTTAATCATAGAATAAATGAATTTTCATCACACTATGACTCCACCTATTATACTACTAATGTTTAGTGTATAATTTTCATTTATTTAAATAAAATTGCTTTTTTTTATTCAACCTTGGGCATGCATCACTCTTGTGTAATATTATATTCATTTAAAAGTTTAATTTTCTTTATTAGTGTATTTATTTTTTTTTTTTTTTTCTGCAATGTGTGTTGAAAAAAAAAAAAAGAACGTCAAACAAATTCCGTGTACTAGTAGTTTTATCAATTCAAACTATTAAAGTTATATTTTTTTTTTTTTTTTTATACATAATTTGATGTGATATATTATGTTCTATTTTAGGTTTTTTTTCGAAATTTTGCTTTTTATTTATTTTTTTTCTTTTCTGAGATGCTGATGGATTAATAAGAAACTATCGCCAATCATCAATCATCATGTGTATCTTTAACACAGCCTTTATTTGGGACAAGATTTGGCTGCATGCTGTACCTATAACCACCGCACTTACTCACTACCACCCTTATCATTATAATGCACGACGTTGTTATGCATGCATGTTAATTTAACAGTATACTTATATTCATATGATGATTGAAATAATTGATATAGTATTACAGAGGACCGGTAACAGATTTGAAATTTTTTCTCATTTCTTTGAATTGCTTAGCTTGTTTTCTTCGCTTATTTTAATTTTAAACTTAAATTGAGGAAAAAGTCTTTGCTGATTTTTAGTGAAAGAAATAACATGGGTAATAGATGAATTATAAAATTCGATATTTAATTCTGTACAACTATATGAATTAGATTGATCGACGACTGTATTTAATAAATATAAGATTGTCAAAATCATAAATAAAATAACTATGTAAATAAATAGTTAGGTACGCTTGAATTTTTGTAAATACTAGTATCATCATAATCATTTACAGGATTGGAATATACTTCTTACTTTTAATGCACAATTATTATACTTTGAACATTTTTTTTAATAAATTTATATTATACGTATATGGGCATCTATGATTTTTTCATTTAAATCTTAATATTTTTTTTTTACAACACGATTTTCCCACACCTGAAATACTATCGCTAACCTTTTATTCCCACACCTTTGGTACCCTAGTTTATAGATATAGTGTATATTTATGGATTACTTAAATATCTTCAGGTCTGATCTATACTGCATGGGCTAAATTTCGCTTGGCTTCTTTATAAGAACCATTAACACAGACATCAAATATATTTGGAAAATTTCATATCATATCAGCTAGACTCTGACCCCTTTCACCCCATTTTTTGTTTCGTTTCGAAATTTTTTTCAATTTTTAAGTCTCTATTGAAAGTAGTTTTCGTGAAAATTTCGAGCTTGTCGATAATCGATAATCGATAAATTCAAGAAAATAAAAAAAAAATTGAAATGGTCCACCAAGTTGTGAAAAATTATATTTTAGTCTATAAACTGAAATAAAAATGTGAAAATCTGTCCAAATTTTTGTTTTTTTATTTTTTTATTTTTTTCACGAAAGTACGGTTCAAGACGGAAGAAATGACGTATAATTTTGTGTCGATATCCATATTTTCGGAAAGGCTATATGTGGACATTGAAAATTTTAGATGCAAAGTTCTTTGAAAATCCATAAATTAAATTTTCGAGAGATTGAGATAAAAATCTCTAAATTTCGATAAACACTTTTTTTGATAGGTACTAAGAGATAAAAAAAAAAATTGAAGAAATCAAAAATGGTGAGGGTTACGGGCTAGGTGATTTGGGATAGAATGTTCCATTTATTGGATGTTCCATTTATTCTTATTCATCGCTTGAATGTAGTACTGGTCAATACAGGTAACCTGGTGAAAACAAAGTTCACAAATTTCTACCAATCATTACTTTAGCGCAATTAGAACCATTCTTAGTTTTTCGTAAAGAATTGTATAATAGTCTTTTTTAGATTGACAAACAGACCAAATTATTTTAAAGAATTGGAAAAATTTCACAATTTCTTATGAAAAACTATGAAATATTTAAAATTTCCTGAAAAATTTGTAAGGAGTAGAGAATTTCTACGAGAGCGACAATATTTTTCGCAAATTTTTCTCACGATTTCGAAAGCAGAGAAATTTTGAAATTTCTAAGTAAAGTATATGAATAGTTGTGGTATTTTGCCAGAACTAAATACTAATATAGAAAAATTTGCACGATTGAAAACATTAATTATACTCGAATTATAATATAAAATGAGTTTAGAGAATTTAGATTTTCATTTATAAATTTGGAACATAGCTATAAGATTGCTTATCGCAGAGATTCATACCCTCAGATGGCTACATGCCACCACAAGTTGATATCACCTTCTCTTATCTCATATTACTATATATAGTATTAGAATGCGCATAAAATTTGCAAAGTAAGTAAAATTCTCCTGTTTTTTTTTTTTTTTTTTTTTTTTTTTTAATATTTTACTGTCTATGACCATAACTCGTTTGTTATTGTAATGGGGTGCGATGATAAGTTTTGTATACCGCAAAAGGGTTCTTCGTTTAAACGCAAAAAAGGAAGGCGAGAAGAAGAAAAAAAAAAAAAAATCATTTTAATTTACCTTATTCCTCAAGAAGTTGTTATTACTAGGAAACAGTAGTAAAATTGTGCTATAGATAGCCGATCGATTATTGATTCTCTCATACTCCCTTTATAAAATGGTTTCATTTTTGGCTCGGACTTACTTTTTTTTTTCTATGAAAAAATATCGCTACAAGCTGCACCGAGACAATATTTTTATTCTATGAATAAAATGGCTGAGGATTTTACGCCAAACCGGCTAATTCCACTTTGTAGTTATCGCGCATATTCTGCGCGGTAAAACAAGTAAAGAATGGGGCCGGGTTGAAGCTCAGCATTTTTAAAGTCTCGAACGGTAAAAATTCCGAATTTTAATATTAATATTACCGCACTCACAGTTTTTAGAAAGGATCTTATTTCCCTGGAAATCTTACACAGCCGATTTTAAAAACCTTGACATTTCTAGCTGTTTGAAAATTTGGAAAATTCGGAACTTCGCCCAGCCCCGAAAGAACCACAACTTCTTTTCTTCTTTTTTTTTTTTTTTAGAGTAGAGAAGAGAGTTTTTAGAGAATAGAGAAGATTTCTAGTAGTCACTTTATTTTATTATTTTATTCATGTAATTCAGAAGTCTCTTCATTAATCATTGTTACGTTTAAAATGAGTGGATTTGTCCTGGTTTCATTTTTGATAAATTTAATTCTCAAGCTCAGACCAACTTTTTCACTTCCAGTAATACGCCTTTTAATTAGGTACACGTTGTGCCATACTCATGAATTTTTATAATACAATTAGCTGAATAATAAATGAATGGCATAATTCATTTGCTATCATAAAAAAATCTGATCTTCTCACTTGGTCGATTTTGGCTCAACTACGTTCATCATATTATATCACCTTCAATTGCATGGACGATTCCAAACGTAGAACGGTTCATTCAGCCCAAATTGTCAATTAATTAAAACGTATTAACAAATGGAAGCAACATTTTATTAAAATCCTTTTAATCTCCCAAATTTTTCCATCTCCGATCTCTGAGCATTACATAATCCTAAGATACAGCGTGATATTGGATAAAGGATTAGCTGCATTATCCAACATTAATATCTAAAATTTATGGTCATTGGTATATTTTTTTATTCCATAATCCAATTTTTATTATTTTATTATACAATTTATTCATCCCTATTTATATCGCAATCTATTCCTGCTTAATTGATGCTCGTCTACTATGTATACGTCAGTTGGGTAAATTACTAGGCAGTGTATCCGTGACCTGTGCACCTACACGCCTATCCACGCCGCCCAACGTGGGTTTAAGGCAAAACTCACGATTAGTAAAGAAGAATTATTACCTGCATGTACCTATATGTCGGAGCTACGCAACTAGCATTTTGCTAGAATTACATCAGCACTATAAAATGCACAGAAGTCTATTAGGTATTGGTGAAAAATTAGCAAACAGCCAATGTAAAATGAGCACATAGAATGCAATGCCATAAATTTCACAAAGCTATCCGATGAAAAGCGGCAGTAGTTCTGCATCTATAAATTATTCGATAATTAGATGTTGAATTCATCAGCTCCATGCATGCACATGAATTATTTGACCCATTTTCCGCACGTTCTTTGGGTAAGTAACGTCAGAAAAGTGGAACAAGTCGTTTTCAAGAAAGTTAAGGCGGTGCCCGTTTCGCCCTGCTCATACCTTACATCGTTTTTTTTTTATTTAGAAAACTGATAATGGTCTTACATAGATTTTTGCGACTAAATGCACGGTGTAAGTATATATCTCGACGAAATCAACTGGTCATGATATAATTGGGACATTATTTTTTCCCTGAATAAAATTTCAAATTTTTTTACCTGTAACAATAGAAAGATATCTAATTTCAAAATCAGTACGTTACGCGAGACCTGGATATTTTATCCTAATATTGGAATAATATTTACATCCACTTGACAGGGGCGTCAATAAACTTAATTTCAATACGAAACTGCAACTGCAATTGGAGCGAAACATTCTGTCCAGACAATCATCGGTGATTGCAGTTGGATTTCCACAAATTGGTGTACCGGCCGCCTCATCTTTAATCAGTTTACTTTGCTCCGTTATCGATTACAGTCGCATGTTTTGTATCACGACATCCGCAGTTCATACTGCACCGCGATATAGTATGTAGATCTGAATCAATACCAAAGTCCGAGGATATACCAGCAGAACATTTTACATATAGAATCTATATTGAAACGAAATCACATGAAAATGGACTTAAATCCAATATCGCATATCGCATTACTGATGCAAATACAATAATATCATCTGCGTTTACACTATTCCAATTAACACCGAAGATCAATGATCTGTTCGCCTGGAACAATGCCTGGAATTATAACAAGAATATCATTCTTTGTGTCGGCATGGTTGGAGATGAACTCTGAACTCATACTTGTGAAACAAATTTCACAATTAACGAAGCATTCAATAATCTTTTCGGTTTTTTACCATATTGATAAGTAGATTCGTATTCTTTCGTACCTACTTCCAATTGCAATGAAATATTAAGATTTCATTCTGAGTCACTGAAGTAATAACTATGAGCATTGTACTTGTACTGCAGATGCAATAGAATTGCAAGTTAAATGCTGTGAATGCTTCTCCAAAGAATCACATCACATGATGTGAAATAGCATCACCTGAAGACTTTAAAATCAATTTAATCTATGAGTTATATTCGGCATTCACTGTAGTGTCGATGCATATGAGGCGCTCCAAGTCAAATCATGGGGTCATCGGCCGGACCTTTTTCGATTTCGAGCATGAATTTTTTTCACTTCCTTTGAGGCCGAACGGCCTTCCGCTTGATTTAGCGATATTAGATGGTGCGGGACCGCAAATAAATTTAAAAAATGACCCCGTGCTCTGAGTAGGAATGCCCCGTATACAATCAGCTTCGACAATATCACCTAAATCGCAATTGTTGGCCTTTTATAAAATCCGTATCGGAGATCCTTAGATTATGAATCACCCCATGCAGGAGTGACATTTATCGTGAATGAGGTCGCCTCTGATATAAGCACACCGCCAATCTTCAGCATTACAGAATATTGGTGTTCACACTCATGAGCCATGAGTATCAGAATCCGAATATCTAAGTCAAAGTTGCGACTGTGACTTTTTCAATCCAATCTTTATCCTTTTCATGAGAGAAGCTGATACCGTTTTTGAGAGCGATATTATTGCTTAGGATAAATGTGGGCAGATTGATAGAGATAGACAAGTGCGCGAAATTAGCTAGCAAAATCACCGTCTACGCTACTTTTTATTGCACTCATATCAGACCATGGTTATTATACTATAATTATACAATCTAGATGAGCTCACTCCTTATAGGGCTATAGTGGAGTTGATTGTGTAGATAAATTGAATCGTGTTTTTTTACACCTTCCGCGAATCGTGGTCAAAAATATCCGTAGGTTACCACAAGGTCGCACAGCGTGTGACGCGGAATTTCAACACGTGTCAAGTATTCTTGATGTGGAAAAACGATAATGACCAACGGTCAAGGCTACCCGGATATCAAAATAATAATAATATATTGGCCCCATCTGAATGTATAGAAATTTGACCTGTGATTGTGAATGCTGAATAATTTTCCAATCTAATCTCTCGGATTTAATTGAAAAATTATAAAACCACCCATCGAACTTGTATACTGACTCTCGGGTGAATGTTCATTATTAATTATTTTCGCGAAAAGAAACTCGACAAATATCACCATTATAGCTGAACATTTAGGATTTAATGACACGACCTTAAAATTGCTTCACGATATTTTTCGACAAAATGAGTTTTTCAATCCGCTTCTACGTTTTCGGGGTGTAATAATTATGTTACTCGTAAAGTATATGTGGGGAACTCCACGTGAAGTCGACCAATGTTTTTCCCTCACCATTTTTGATTCGCTTCACGATCTTTCATATACGATTCTACGATCTCGAAAAAGCACTGCTGAATTTTTTCAGACTTTTCCCCCCAACCGTTAATTTTCAATGATTATTCAAACCCATTTTGAAAACGGCATTTTTTAAAAATCACGAAAAATTCTCAAAAATATTATTTTTTATTTCGATCATTTTGACACCCCTCCCATGATGGGATCATTATTGCTTCTTTTTTTTCAGCACTTTTAACTTTTTGAACAAACGAAACACCATGTTCCAACGTTTCGAAAATTCTTGAAAAATTACCAAAAATTCTGTGGTCAATTTTAAATGTTTTCGCGTGGAACCCACGATGACGGACGAAAAATACTTTTTTTTTGTCCGTCATCGTGGGTCTCACGCAAAAACATTCAGAATTGAACACAGAATTTTTGGTAATTTTTCAAGAATTTTTGAAACTTTGGAACATGGTGTTTCGTTTTATAAAAAGTATTTTTTTTTTTTCGAAAAAAAGTATTTTTCGTCCGTCATCGTGGATCTCACGCGAAAACATTCAGAATTGAACACAGAATTTTTGGTAATTTTCCAAGAATTTTTGAAACTTTGGAACATGGTGTTTCGTTTTATCAAAATGTTAAAAGTGCTGAAAAAAAGACGCAATAATGATCCCATCATGGGAGGGGTGTCAAAATGATCGAAATAAAAAATAATATTTTTGAGAATTTTTTGAGATTTTAAAAAAATGCCGTTTTCAAAATGGGTTTGAATAATTGATGAATGAATGAATAATAATTGATATAATCATTGAAAATTAACGGTTGGAGGGAAAAATCTGAAAAAATTCAACAGTGCTTTTTCGAGACCGTAGAATCGTATAAAAAATCATGAAGCAAATCAAAAATGATTAGGGAAAAACATTGGTGGAGTTCACGTGGAATTTCCCATGTAGAAAAAATTATCATTAGTAAAAAATGTTTCCCTATATAAAAACCGATTATCTACTTCAAATTTGACACAACTCATGCATGCGATAAGAATAAAGGCATGAATAATAATGAGGGGATACTTGGTTTGTTTGATTTTTTCCGCGCATGATGAGTTCACTGCAGTAGAATTATTTTATTCATTCGTAACTTCGTTTTGACGAATGAATATGATAATAAAATTATTCAGTTAATTAAATCAAGCGAAGTCAATTATTTTACATTATCCGTGAGTAAATGATTATTCAATTTTTTTTTTTTTTTTTATACAAACGATTCAGAAATATCCTAAATTACATCATATATTTAGTTGTTAACGATTGATGAATACCTTGATTGTGCAGGTATCGAGATGTCTAAACGAGTAAGCTTTTATGGGCTGGTAGGCCTTGGATCTTTGTGTTTGGTTTTTTTATTCTTCAACCAGAGATACGGCACCTCATTGAAACATCGAATAACATGGGAGGTAAGTTCAATGAACCCTATGCAAATTAAATACATATAAGTGTTAAAGTTGTCGCGGGCTATTCAACTCGAAAAATCGAGTTTTATATAAAAAGACACACAATATAAGGAATCAACTCAACTCAACTTGATACTAACCGCCGATAACTCAACTCTTAAATATTTTCAGAAAAAACATATGACTAAGAAGATATTGCGGTGAATTCTTAGTCTCTAACTTAGAAATCGAAAACAGATAGGATTTTTTTTTGAAAATATGATCAATTTTTTGACGTTTTAATTTTCTTTCATTCCAAAATCTGTTATCACTACCAGTGTTTTGAAAATTGTGATTGAATTTCTTTTAATTACTCATTACTTTCGTAATGTGTAATTGAATTTTTATTTAATTACACAGTACTAAAGTAATGTGTAATTAAACTTTATTTGATTACACATTACTTTTGTAATGGGTAATTAAACTTTATTTAATTACACATTACTTTTGTAATGGGTAATTAAACTCGGTTTAATTACACATTACCAAAGTAATGGGTAATTAAATGAGTAATTCCATTACAAATGTAATTAGTGACTCGCAACACTGATCACTACTCGCTCCCAAACAAAATATGTCAATTATTTAGTATCACTTTTACCTCATTCTTGCAGCTTGCAAGCAACCCAATACCCTGCATCCTGTTCTTGAATTTCAATCCGCTCGAAGACAGTCTACTCATAGTTAAATCAACGGCAATCGCGCAGCATGTGACTATTTTACTTCTGAATGACCACTAAAAAATTCACGCCGAAGTCACCCACCAAGAGAAATTGCTCCCTAATGAATGATCGACTGAAAAATGTATAGTTTAATTTTTAATCAAACATCGATTAGTCTGAGTCCTAAAATCCTCGATTCAATAACTACAAATAGGTATATATATGCATTCAATCCTGAATCGAACAATTTTCTTTTTTTCAAAACTATTGTCATATCTATTAATCATCTAACTATTCCTACAATTTTCTTGATAGATTACGATGAAGTTTTTGCATAAAATCCTAGAGTTGAGCTTAAATACGCATCAGTGATTTTTTATCAAAGATATTATCATAAAAAAAAGATCAGCTCAAGAGTAAGTCACTCTGAAATAGACTGTCGAATGAATTCAACGAATACCTAATATCGAATACCTATAGAATAATTAATACGCGCAGAGGGTAATTAGAGGCACATTGACAAATAAATAAAATCTTTTCGTGAGCTGCCTATTGATTTATGAGTATCAAAAAGGATATCAAAAACCATTATGTTCTCATACATATATTATCGGTTATAATTGTAGTCGCCTTCCAGGGTTGGCTTTAAGTTATTCTGTTATTGTCCCTGGAGTCTTAATGAATTAGATTAAGAAGCGTTTATCCACCTTTTTATTAAATTCATAGATTACGTCTAGAGCTGTTGTCCCTTGTGCTGAAATCGCGATTTCACATTAAAACGGGGAAATAGCAGACATCGCACACCAGTTGCAAAATAATGAAATTCTGAAACGCATTTATTATAACGCAAGGTCATTTTTATGCAAGGCCATGCTAATCTCGAGGATTGAAAATAAGAGGCATGATGAATAAAGTTCGCAATCTGCGTGCCTCCTCATATTTCCTGTAATTGTATTTTAATTACAATAAAACCTTGATGACATTGAAGTTTGCATCGTTGGAACGCAACGAAATTCAACGTAAATTAAAAAAAAAAATATACATAGCATGTAAATGATCCTACTAGGTTTTTTAACATTTTCAAGTTATTTCTAATCGTTTTCACTTTTCAAACATATAGCAGGATCATTTTTGGTAAATTAATATATTTAAATTATTTTTTTTTTTTTCGGATTTCGTTGCGTTCCAACGATGCAGACTTCAATATCATAAACCGTGGCAGTTATTCATTGCCATTATTCATTCTTGATAAATTGATACCGAAATTGCTTCTACGATATTATTAGCCTATTTGCAGATTGACCTCCAGATTTAATATAGACCTAGATTGATATCAGATATAAATGAATTTTATTACATTATTGAGCATTACACAAGGTCTTATTGCTTCATGCATTATGAGTCTCGATTAGTTATTCGTAATCGGGTGATCGTAATCTGGAGGAGATCCACAAAGTTTGAATTAAATTGTGAAGTATATTTATTAACACATACATACAGGGCTTATCCCTATCCGCGAGGGAATGCTATAACGCTAATGACACGTAGGTATTTAAGCTTCAAGTAATCCCCGAACATTTAAGAATTGAAAATTTGTTCAACGGTGTTAAAACGACTGATTAAGGCCCATCCCTAGTCGTCAACTTCCTTTTGGTCGAAATGTGTCACCAGTGTTGCGAGTCACTAATTACATTTGTAATAGAATTACTCATTTAATTACCCATTACTTTGGTAATGTGTAATTAAACCGAGTTTAATTACCCATTACTTTGGTAATGTGTAATTAAATAAAGTTTAATTATACATTACTTTAGTAATGTGTAATTAAATAAAAATTCAATTACACATTACGAAAGTAATGAGTAATTAAAAAAAATTTAATTACAATTTTCACAACACTGTGTGTCACATTTCGATTATTATCCGAGCCCAGGCGTCAAAAACGCAAAAAAAAGGCCAACTTAGCGCAAATTCTATTTCAATTCCGAACACATACGTCCAAAAAAATGTTCGTTTCGTGCGAAAATAGAGTCTACAGATGGTTTTTACATTGTTCGCCGAGGAAATCGAATTCGAATAATTTTGTAACAATGTAAAAACCATCTGTAGACTCTATTTTCGCACGAAACGAACATTTTTTTGGACGTATGTGTTCGGAATTGAAATAGAATTTGCGCTAAGTTGGCCTTTTTTGCGTTTTTGACGCCTGGGCTCGGATAATAATCGAAATGTGACACATTCCGACCAAAAGGGGTGGGCGACTAGGGATGGGCCTTAAACAAGGAGAAATTAAGAATATATTCATTTTTAAAAAAGACAAAACCAGTTTTACAAAAATATATTAAAATTTGTCTAGGATTGATTGAATCGCGAAAATTCGTCTTTCTGTTATTTTTTTCAATCAGTGTTTTCGAAGAGAACAGTTTATCGTATCAATCCCGTACATTAAATGCGAATTAGATACATAGGAAGAGCGGATTTTCCATCTACAGTTTATAGCGAGGAATGAAATGCGCGATAAGTCTATCGGTCATGCTTTTCATTTCAGGGAGTAACACAGTTATTTTCCTGGTGCTCGTGGCCCTAGCTATATTCTGCAGAATGAAATAATCAAGAATAAATTTGAACTCTTTCAGTTTTTCTGTTCTGTCAGATATTTGAGCTTTCGTGTAACCCTTACGTCCTCTCATTAAAGTATAGGTACATCTTTGATATAAATATCCAAGAGAAGAATACCTCTGTCCGTTTTAAGTCTCATATATGCTAAGATTATACTGTAGAATAATTATATACGACCTGCACTGATTATTATCCATCTATCAAATCGTTACAAGTTATCAGAAATTTATCCTTTAATTTCGTAGAGAAAAAAAATGTATAAATAAATCAACAATCACACGAAATAATTATCGATCATTCCATTCATTGAATCGTTATTACTGATGCACTTTTGCTTTAGGAAATTGAACCAAGATCACAACCCCTTGAAGTTCAAGAGCCAATATTGGTAAGGCAACTTCGATATACCTTTTACCAAAATTCTTGCATCTTTCATTAAAATCTGACGTGACTTAATTAATTTCATTAATTTTCTATTCTTCGTCTTCTTGAGCTTCTTGTCTCATATCTTGTATGGTCTATACTCTGTAGTTGTGTATGCCTTTACCTCCTAACTGTATAAATATTTCCATGTATCTATTGATACTTTATTTGCCCGTTGGCATTTATTAAATGGGTTTTATCTGCACGTTTAATAAAAATATTTTGCTTTTTAATTTTTTTTTTTTTTTTTTATATTATACAGCGTGATTCCCAAGTCGCGGAAAAGATTTCACATGCAGATTCCTTGTCGAAATCTAAGAATAAAGTTCCTTATCAAAAACTTCGAGGGAGCAGTCGTTCCTGAGTTATGGAAGGTTTAGTCCACCCAATAAGACGGCCGTAAAGTGACGTGCTCAGTCTCGTAGCAATTCTGTAAAAGTGATAGTGCCCGCGTCGTATGAACTTTGCCTGAAATTTCGGTTTCTTATTCCGTAATTTTTAGTATTTACGTCGTCCGGTCGGTCATTCTCGTGCCCTACGTCGTTCGCCCCGTAGTTGACGTTGTCCAGGTGGTCAAACTGGTGACTTACATTCCCCAGGTCTTTTGCTTCGTAGCGTTCGTTATCCATGTCGTCAGGCTAGTGATTTCCGTACTCCAGGACTTTTGCCCCGTGGTTGACCTTGTCCAGGTGGTCAAACTTGTGACTTACATTACTCAGGTCGTCCGCTTCGTAGTTTTCACTATCGTTGTCATCGGGTTGTTGGTTTCCGTCCTCCAGAACTTTCGCCACGTAGTTTACGTTGTCCAGGTGGTCAAACTGGTGATTTACATTCCCTAGGTCTTTTGCTTCGTTACTCAGGTCATCCGCTTGGTAGTTTTCACTCCCGTTGTCATCGGGTTGTTGATTTCCGTCCTCCAGGACTTTCGCCACGTAGTTTACGTTGTCCAGGTGGTCAAACTGATGACTGACGTTACTCAGGTCATCCGCTTCATAGTTTTCGCTATCGTTGTCATCGGGTTGTTGATTTCCGTTCTCCAGGTCTTTCGCCACGTAGTTTACGTTGTCCAGGTAGTCAAACTGGTGATTCACATTCCCTAGGTCTTTTGCTTCGTTACTCAGGTCATCCGCTTGGTAGTTTTCACTCCCGTTGTCCTCGGGTTGTTGATTTCCGTCCTCTAGGACTTTCGCCACGTAGTTTACGTTGTCCAGATAGTCAAACTGATGACTGACATTACTCAGGTCATCCGCTTCATAGTTTTTGCTATCGTTGTCATCGGGTTATTGATTTCCGTCCTCCAGGACTTTTGCCACGTAGTTTATGTCTTCCAGGTGGTCAAACTGATGACTGACGTTACTCAGGTCGTCCGCTTCGTAGTTTTCACTATCGTTGTCATCGGGTTGTTGATTTCCTCCTCCAGGACTCAACAACAACAACAACAACAGCAACAACAACAACAACAATCAACAATCAACAACCCGATGACAACGAAAGCGAAAACTATGAAGCAAAAGACCTAGGGAATGTAAATCACTAGATTGACTACCTAGACAACGTAAACTACGTGGCGAAAGACCCGGAGAACGGAAATCTACAACCCGATGACAATGATAGTGAAAACTACGAAGCGGACGACCTGAATAACGTCAGTCATCAGTTTGACCATCTGGACAACGTAAACTACGTGGCGAAAGTCCTGGAGGACGGAGATCAACAACCCAATGACAACGATAGCGGAAACTATGAAGCGGATGACCTGAGTAACGTCAGTCATTAGTTTGACTACCTGGACAGCGTAAACTACGGGGCGAAAGTCCTGGAGGACGGAAATCAACAACCCGAGGACAACGGGAGTGAAAACTACGAAGCGGACGACCTGAGTAACGTAAGTCACAAGTTTGACCACCTGGACAAGGTCAACCACGGGGCAAAAGTCCTGGAGTACGGAAATCACTAGCCTGACAACCTGGATAACGAACGCTACGAAGCAAAAGACCTGGGGAATGTAAGTCACCAGTTTGACCACCTGGACAACGTAAACTACGGGGCGAACGACGTAGGGCACGAGAATGACCGACCGGACGACGTAAATACTAAAAATTACGGAATAAGAAACCGAAATTTCAGGCAAAGTTCATACGACGCGGGCACTATCACTTTTACAGAATTGCTACGAGACTGAGAAATTGCTACGTCACTTTACGGCCGTCTTATTGGGTGGACTAAACCTTCGATAACTCAGGAACGACCGCTCCCTCGAAGTTTTTGATAAGGAACTTTATTCTTAGATTTCGACAAGGAATCTGCATGTGAAATCTTTTCCGCGATTTGGAAATCACGCTGTATAATAATATGACTGAAACTTGTGTGTGAAATATCGTATTCGTATATCTATAGTTATATGTGAGTGGAAACTAAAAGGCTTGGACGCAGAATGAAAAATAACACCATGATAAGCGTTGACTGTGTTATTTAAAAAAAAAATTCTTCAATGTCTATACGAATGTTTAATTCAATCGATAAACTCACTATCATATGTACGGTTATTATTGATATGACCGAGTTTTCTTAATCGCTAATAAATATTATATTCCTTACAGAATACAGACGATATTAAGGAATTTGATGAATCGAATGCTTCATCAAATGCAATACAGCAAGTTATTAATCAACAACGAAGAATGATTCGTGAAGAAATGATAGGCTACCGATATCCTAATGGAAAATATAACATACGTGCTAAGTAAGAGGATTATTTCTATATAATAATGTACTTATTTTATATACTTATATTTAAACGTACCTGTCACACATGTACTGAATTTTTGTATATTTGCAAACGTGAAGTTAATTCTTTTTTTTTTTTTTTTTTGTTTTTTTGTTTTCAGCAAACTTGAAGACTTAGTTTTAGAAAAAAATGGTAAACCTATTAGAAGTATAATTTTAACAACGTGGCGTAGTGGAAGCACGTTTTTAGGTGATGTACTGACCGCGCATCCCGGAAACTTTTATCACTATGAACCACTCTTAGATTTTGATATCGTCCAAATTCGAGGTCCTCCACGTGCCGCGGAAGCTCTGAAAAACGTCAGGGAACTACTTGACTGCGAATATTCAGATCTAGGTAAAACATAAATTTCATATAGGAGAGAGTGAGGCACAATGGGTCAATTTTCACTTTATGATTTTTCTAATTTTTTTGAAAAGATATTTGAAATTGTGAACAGGTGAAATCCATGGCTTAACTCATTGGCGACAACGTTCGAAAACTAAAATTCTCATATCATCTACAGGAAAAATTAGAAAAATACATTTCCAAAAAAGAAATTTTGACCCATTGTGGCCCACCTGTGGGGCACAATGGGTCACCCCATAGGCCACTATGGGTCAACCTAGAAATGAGCTGAGGAATGATCGAATTTTCGACAAAAGTTAAATAAGCGTAAAGATTAGATGGTAATAGAAGCTGATTTCATCGATATAACGACAATTTACCGTACCTAATCCATGGAAACGTGAAAACGAAACTAATGAGGATTTTTATTCCAACTTCTGAGGCATCAAAACATACTTTTAAGTCCGAAATCGTACCACGGTAAAAAAAAAAAACGACCAACGCCATCTTAGAACATGTGTCTGTAGGCCACGAAATTTCCACCCAGGTGCCACCTCTCTAATATACTCGAGCGAGGCGGGGGTAGCAGTAACCAATTGTACCCCATGACCCATTGTGCCGCACTCTCCCCTACCTATAATATAACTATAATTACGACATCATCGCGGTCTTCTTTCGCTTAGTTAGTTAAGTAGCTATGATCAATTATTATCATTGCGCGTTTAACAGTGCACGTTGCCTAAAACCGTTTTCATGTAATTTATTTACAAAATAAAAAAAAATCGCAAGGACTCTCTAATTCTGTTCACAAAAGCTGCGAATCTTGATTAAACAGCTATACAGGATAAGTATAATTTTTATACATAGGTAAATATAATATTAGGGTGATCCTTATTTCGATGAATTTCGAAAAAAGATCGGGATGCCCCCTGGATACCTTGCAATTAAATAGAAAAGAATCCCCCTAAAATTTTAGCTCTTAATTTTAACATTAACAGGGGGCCCAAAATTTGGAAAGTTTAATTCGGGGAATAAAAGCAATTCTTTCAACCAGTTAATTTTTTCTTTTCTAGCTTCGATAAAACTCGATTAAATAATTAAAAAAAAAAAAAAAAAAATTGATTTTTTTTTTTCAAAATTTTGGAAATTTCGAACTTTTTCTCCTTTGTTTCTTCGGTTTTTTTTTTTTGTAAAATCTGCATATTTTGTGACACATTCCCTAAATACTGCAGATTCATGAAAACAAAAACTTTGATCGTCTCGCGTGCGTATTCTTTCATTTTTTTCACAAAAAAACAATTTTCCCACATGTTTTTACAAAGAAAGAAAACTTTATAGGGGGCGCCTGAAAAAAAGTCCGAAAAAAAAAATCAAAATTTTCAAAATTGCAAAAATTACAAAATTTTCAAAACTTCGAAATTTTCGAAATTTTGAAAAAAAAAGGAAAATAATTTTCTATCATTTCATCGAGTTTTATCAAAGTTTTAACCATGGTTGAAAAAATTGCACTTATTCTTCGAATTAAACTTTCCGAATTTTGGGCCCCCAGTTAATGTTAAAATTAAGAGCTAAAATTTTAGGGGGATTCTTTTCTATTTATTTGCAAGATATCCAGGGGGAGTCCCGAATTTTTCTCGATATTCATCGAAATAAGGACCACCCTAATATATATATATTTTTTTCCAAACCGCATTTATAACGTTATTACGTCGCGTTTTACTACCCCATCAAAGATGTCCTTTCGAAAAACTCCTGTCTGATCTAAATCTCTAACAGAAATATTGATCAAAACTTATGCAGAAAAATTAGGCTAACTAGTGTTTTTATTTCTTTATTCTCTTCGCGAATGTTTCCGTTTTGTGCTATGGAGTTCACGCCTATCGCTGACTACAGAGATAGTAGCATATCACCAGTAAAGTAGTCGGTTTTTTTTTTTTTTTCATTTTTTTTTTGTTGTATTTTTTCTCGCACATATTCCATAAATCATATTATCCATGTACGAATTAATTTCTTTGTCATACCTCGTATATCCAACAGCTCTATAAGATTTTAGGTGAAAAGAGCTCAATGCCAAAAATTTGACTGTTTTTATATCGAATTTTGTATAATTTAATTAATAACATTGATTAATTGTAATCCTGTATTTCAGATCACTATATAGACTTTGGCAGAAGTCACTCCTGGCTTTTTAATCATAATGCACCTTTATGGAAGCAATGCCTAGCTCATAAAGAAATATGCTACAATCACAAGTTCCTAAGTGGAATGTGTAAGCTTTTTCCATTCCAGTCAATGAAGCTTGTACGTCTCAGGTTACGTGTCGCACGAGAGCTTCTTGCCGATGAAAAGTTAGTAAAATATTCAATCGCGTATTATTATAATATATAAAATAATAATAATTGCAGACATTAATTAATTATTATTCACCCACGTATCTGTACAGATAAAACCACTCATTTGTTTTCTCTGTATAGGATTCAAAATAATTTCCTCTACGAGCCTGACGTTTCTATTGCTTTCAAAAGTTTTCTGTGACTATTTGAAAAATTTCAATTTTTATTTCCAAGTATCAACATTTGACATTGACAGCTCAAAGATTTTTTTTTGCAAAAATCTCAGTGTTTGAAACATTAGGGAAATCTGATTTTTCTAATAATCTGATGCTGTGTCTGTGAATATTCTTTATTATATAATTTCATATGCTGATCAAACTAAAATCAAGGCATAAGAAAATATCAGTATAAGCATAATATAGCCAGATATATGGGGAATTCCATACGAAACCGACCAACCTGGAACCCAAACCATTTTTGATTTTGTTGAAAATTTTATATTTTTTTGTTCCTACCGAAAGCAGTATTTGGGAATTTTTTCAGATTTTTGTCTCAACCCGTCCAAACACAATGAATTTTTCAAAATTTATAAACTTGGACCATTTTGATTTTATTGAAAAAAATCACCAAATTTCAAGAGACATTTTTACAAGTATTGACCAATTTGTAGCTTGTGATATTCATAACTTCTATTTTTTTTTCTATTTTTGAAGTAATTAAAAAAAAAAAAAGAAAATAGAAAAAAAAAAGAAAATAGAACTAACAAAGTAAGACAAATGACCGCTGCGATGCTGATTCACACTTCGACGGCTCCGTGGAAGAACCATATATCTCAGAATTCGCTCGAAGAAGAGTATATCTCAGAATTTGCTCGAAGACCCATATATCTCAGAAATTGCTCGAAGAACCGTATATCTCCGAATTTGCTCGAAAAACCGTATATCTCCGAATTTGCTCGAAAACCCATATATCTCAAGGTTGAAAATTTGTCACCGCAATTTAAGTTGGTATCACTACCGTCGTACAAAATTGCAAGCTCGACGCTGATTACTAATCCAATATTAATATTGATATTAATAATAATATTTCAATTTTTTTTTTAATCTCGAAGTTATGAAAATTGTATTTCTTATTTGATATAAATATATGGGGAAGTCCACCAATTATAGGTAAACGATCCGGGGTCAAAAATTCGATTTGTCTGCAATTTTGATATCTCATAGTGTGTATCGAGATGTAAAAATCCACCAAGTTTTAGACCTCTAAGCCTTACCGTTCAGGAGAGACGCGTTGATTAGTCTTTCAACTTTGAGTACATTGACTTTTACATTCGAATTTGTATCCCATCTCTATCGCAAAAAAGAGAATTTGATCAAACGTGTTTTTTTATGTAAAAATGTCTGATCTTTCCGAATATCAAGTTCATTTCAAGCTAGATTTAAAAAAATGGTGAAAAAACACGTTTGTTTGAAAAAAATGTGTTTTTTCAACGTTCCCCAAACTTTTTTTCAAATTTGATATTTTTATCGGAAAGCTTGCAGTTTTTCACTAAAGAAACTGATTTTTATTTTGGGTGCTCGAAATGGGATCAGGCGGGAGTTGCATTTATGTTTGTTAAACTGAGTATAAAATATTTTTTTTTTCATTATTCAGTGAAGAATCCTTAATTTATAGTTTGTAAAAAATATAGCACTTTTACAAATGTAAATAAAATGAAGATGCATCGCTGAACAAAAGAAAAAAAAAATTTCATACCTAATTTAATGAACATAAATGTAACTTCCGCCTGATCCCATTTCGAGCACCCAAAATAAAAATCAGTTTCTGTAGTGAAAAACTGCAAGGTTTCAGATAAAAATATCAAATTTGAAAAAAAGTTTGGGGAACGTTGAAAAAACACATTTTTTTTTTCAAAAAAACGTGTTTTTTTCACCATTTTTGAGAATCTAGCTGGAAATGAACTTGATATTCGGAAAGATCAGACATTATTACTTAAAAAACACGTTTGATCAAATTCTCTTTTTTGAGATAGAGATGGGATACAAATTCGAATGTAAAAGTCAATGTGCTCAAAGTTGAAAGACTAATCAACGCGTCTCTCCTGAACGGTAAGGCTTAGAGGTCTAAAACTTGGTGGATTTTTACATCTCAATACACACTATGAGATATCAAAATTGCAGACAAATCAAATTTTTGACCCCGGATCGTTTACCTATAATTGGTGGACTTCCCCATATACATATTAAATAATGATTGATAATATTCTTTTAATATTGGGTATATTTATATATTTTTATTCATATTTTATTGACTTTTTTATTTTATATTTTATATAAGGGGCATCCTCCGTCAAAACGTACGGCAATAATAATTCGAATTTTTGATTCCATCCGAATTTTTGAGGGTGATTACACTCATTGAGATGAACTTTGACGATTTTTTACGATTTTTTTCGTTCATGTATGTTTGGAATATGAATTTTTTTATTTTATTTTCAAAAATTCATAACTTCCTAAAAAATTGACCAAATGAAGTGTTTTTTTTTTTTCGAAAACTTTCGTTTTTAACTATACTTGAAGAAAAAAAAAATTCAAAAAATATGATTATCATCAATTCAAAAATATTTGTAAAATACATGAACGAATAAAATCGAAAAAAAACGTAAAAGTTCATCTCATTGAGTGTAATCACCCATAAAAATTCGGATGGAATCAAAAATTCGAATTTCGAATTATTATTGCCGTACGTTTTGACGGAGAATGCCCCTTATATAAAATATAAAATAAAAAAGTAAATAAAATATGAATAAAAATATATAAATATACCCAATATTAAAAGAATATTATCAATCATTATTTAATATGTATATATTTATATCAAATAAGAAATACAATTTTCATAACTTCGAGATTAAAAAAAAAAAATTGAAATATTATTATTAATATCAATATTAATATTAGATACCAACTTAAATTGCGGTGACAAATTTTCAACCTTGAGATATATGGGTTGTCGAGCAAATTCTGAGATATATGGTTCTTCGAGCAATTTCTGAGATATATGGGTTTTCGAGCAAATTCTGAGATATACTCTTCTTCGAGCGAATTCTGAGATATATGGTTCTTCCGCGGAGCCGTCGACTTGATCCGTCTGCAGCGGCATCTGCTATGCTAATATTACATTCAGGGCCGGAACTACACTGGGGCAGGTGGGGCAATGCCCCGGGGCCCCCGACCCGAGGGGGCCCCCTGGCCGAGGATGAAAAAAAAAATTTGAAAAAAAATTAGATCAACCGGATCTAAAATTGAAAAAAAAGTTGAATAAAAAATAAAAATCCATTAAAAAAATTCATAAATGGCGGGGGAGGGGCCCCAAATTTTGTTTTGCCCCGGGGCCTCCTCAGTCCAAGTTCCGGCCCTGATTACATTGGTTGGCTTTGTTGATTACGTTAGTTGAAAAATATTGAAAAAAAAAAAAAAAAAAACAAATTTCAAGAGACATTTTTACAAGTACTGACCAATTTGTAGCTTGTGATATTCATAACTTTTATTTTTTTCTATTTTTTTCCGCGTGTGAACCAAGGAATCGTGCTTCCTCCTTGAATTAATAACGCAAGTCGCAACTAGTGATTTAATTCCAAATTATTCTTTTTATTTTATTAAAGTAGCTTGTACACATTTTTTTTTTATTGTAGCTTGTACTGATTTTATTTAAAAAAAAGTTTTATAGACGTTGTGGATCGTTGAATCGTTTGCACTGGAGTACCTTTTTACTTCTATATTGCCGTTATTTTGAGGGATGACGCAGTGAATTTTTCGTATTACACGCGGAAAAAAATAGAAAAAAAAATAGAAGTTATGAATATCACAAGCTACAAATTGGTCAGTACTTGTAAAAATGTCTCTTGAAATTTGGTGATTTTTTTCAATAAAATCAAAATGGTCCAAGTTTATAAATTTTGAAAAATTCATTGTGTTTGGACGGGTCGAGACAAAAATCTGAAAAAATTCCCAAATACTGCTTTCGGTAGGAACAAAGAAATATAAAATTTTCAACAAAATCAAAAATGGTCGGGGTTCCGGGCTGGTCGGTTTTGTATGGAATCCTCCGTATGTAGGACAGAATAAGCCGAAACGTTGGTCTCATCACGTATTCAAAAGAATTGACTCATACAGATACGTAATATCTATGCAATGATTGAGGGCACACTAATTACGAATTATAATCTTATCCTATACGAAAGAGGAAGAGAGAGAGAGAGAGAGATCAGATTAGGAAAAAGTGGAACAGTAGCAATTTATAATAAGTATTAAGCATATCGTATCACACAAACCCACGTGTTCAAATGTTCATTGAGGCGCATCCCTACGTCGCCCACCTCCTTCTGGTAAAAAAAAAGGCAAAAGAGGTACACATTTCGATTATTATCCGAGCCGAGTAGTCGAAAACGCAAAAGAAAAAAAAAAAAATTTAAATTTAATTTCGAACACATATGTCCAAAAACATGTTCATTTTATGCGAAAATAGAGAAGTATTCTCATTGTTTTTGCGAAATTCGAATGACAATTTCCTCGGCGACCATGATTTTAACGTTTAGCAAGTCACCACGTTACACGATGCGTGATCACTGACAGCTGACCATTTCGATCACTTTCGTGTGTCGGAGATATCACGCATCGTGTAACGCCGACTGAACTCGGCGGACGACTGTCATAATCATTAATAGCCGACGAGGAAATTGACATTAGAATTTCGTAAAAACAATGAGAATTCTCTATTTTCGCATGAAACAAATATGTTTCTGGACGTATGTGTTCGGAATTGAATTTTAATTGCCGCTGTGCATTTTTTTTTTTCATGATCGAAATATGTCCTTCCCCATCTTTTTTTTTTCGATCAAAAGGAGGTGGGCCTTGATTATTACCTCTGATTTTATATTATACCGACAATTACATATTATGATAAATAAGTTGGTATTTACTTATATTTATTTGAATACCTGTTCATTTATTATACCTTTGCTGTTGTAATTTGAAGCCAAATAAATCGATTGATTTGTATCATGGATAATTTTCAAAAATATATAAAACTTTGAAGATCTTTTTTTTTTTTATATATATTCGCTGTGTGCAGTACCATACTATAGCGGTGGAGAACGACATAGAGCGCCCATGGTGGCGAAAATGTGCGAATTTTGCTGGACTCGCGTAGTGGCATTGACTGACGTTTGTGGTATTACACTGCACCTTATTAATTCGCTGATGGTTTCACTCTGCAATTCTTCAACGCGAACCACATGAGAAACAGCTAGAGCTTTCCCTTTTGGAATTACACTAGGATTGAACTCAATATCATGAGTGATATGTCCAAACCCCGTCCGTATGACAAGGCTCATTTTGAAATGCTTGTCAATATGATTTTTTTTCAACGCAATTAAAATCTCGCTCACCTAAAAAAAATGCCAGCTAGTCCAGCAAGACATGCTGAACTCAGCCGGCCGCGGCGCTACTTGGTTTTCTGCACACAGCGAATACCGTTGCTTATTTTTTGTAACACATGCAGGATTTTTGCGTTTTTTTGACCCATTCAGCGGGCCTAAAGTGACAGTTTTCAGACGAGCGGGCGCAATTCATTATTATAATAAAATCGCCCGCTGCAGCGGGCGTTTTTATTATTTCATGAAAATTATCAACAATGATGAAAAAACGCAAAAATCGTGCTGTTACAAAAAATATGGTGTGCACCAGGGCTAAGTGGGCTTTTTGACCTTGTGTGGTTGCAGTACTCGTCTTCGACTCGTGCTACCTCGCCTCTGACTCGTACTGCAAACTCCACACTCGGTCTAAAAAAGCCCACTTTACGCCCTTGGTACACAATATACTATTATCTAAACTGTTCGAAAATTGACATCACATATCATTATTTCAATAACTAGTAATTTATTGTAAAATATTTGATTTTTTCATCAACTCTTTGACATTATCGTAATTTAACTTTTGACGTTTGGTATTTTTCAGATTAGCTGTAAGATTAGTTCTCCTGATAAGAGATCCTCGTGGGACTCTTCAATCAAGAAAACATCGTGATTTTTGTCCAGCTAATCCAGACTGTTCAGATCCAGGTTTACTCTGTGCAGATATGGTTTCAGATTACAATGTTGCGGTCGAACTGCAGAAACAATATCCTGATACATTCAGGTTTGCAATTATCTTCTTTTTTTCGATAACACAACTTATATTTCCTAATCATTTAGCATCATGTTTTCCGGTATGAAATAATAAAACTAATTAAGTTTGTGGCTTTAGCTAATTATAAAAATTCTAACATTATTACAGGGTAATACGATACGAAGATCTTGCTGTGGATCCGTACAAACACGTGGAAGAACTTTTCAATTTTTACGGATTAGATTTTCACCCAAATGTTAGAAATTTTTTAGACACTCATACGAAAAGTGACGTAGGTGGTGTGTCGAGTACTTTCAGAAATTCAAAGGCAGCTCCTTTTCATTGGAGAACAGATTTAGAATATGAAGAAGTAGAAGAAATACAGCGATCTTGCGTTGGTGCAATGGAACAGTGGGGCTACGTTACAGCAATGAACGCGACTCATCAAAGAGAATTTAATCCTATAACAGACTATGTGCTAAATTTGTGACACATTGCATGGAAGTCTGTAGCAATATTAGAATGTTCTTTAAAACTGAATTTGAATCTCATCAGAGAGTTACAGATTTAGCAGGTTAGTCAAGGTTGTTAACAGCACCGATTTGTTATCATTAAAATTTGACTAGTATACACGTCGTTGCAGTGGACTCGGAATATTATCATCTACCATTCTGAGACCTCAAAGATTTATTTTTCCAAAAGTAAAATTAATAAACGACAATATCATATGCATAATATTGTACAAAAACTACCTAATATGCATATTATGCCAGTCAAATAATTAATTTGCTGCTTAATGTTCAATTAATAGTTTAGCGATTTATATTATACTAAGTATATCTTATCATTTTTCGATTACGCAACGTACCTATATATTATGGGTAGTCTTATTTTCCTGTAGAAAAAATCTTCGATTTTGCACTTTTAGATTTTAAAATTAAGTCACTATAAGAGCTTTGAAGTGCACTTTGCATAAGAGTTGGGTAAGTTGACACAAACAATTAACTATAAAGTTAAAGTCAGAAAATCAGATATAGGCATGTTAAATCAAGGGTTGAGCATTGGGGTGATTCGTTTTAAGTCGACATTTTTTTTTTTTTTGAGGGGGTTCCTGGCTATGAGCATATACAAATTTCAATGAAGTAGTAAGTTGACTCTGACACTTGATTACAACTTGAGGTCCATCTAAGAAGACTTCTGTATGTGTTAATTAAAAATCGCATTGCAAAGGAAGAAAAATCAAGGAAAATAATCGATTTTATTAGTTTCTTGGATTCAGGGGAGTTGGACGTTAACTCTAAATCGTTAAAGACACATGCTCAAATATATATTCGAATCGATAAAGTTATACAAACTATTTATACACTTTAATATTCAATAAGTTTATTTTTATCGATATAAGAAGGCAAATTCTTTGTTATTAGTCCTTTTAACGGGTTAAGAGGCATGAGCATAATGCATATTGTTGTGCGAAACTCTCTGTCATTAGAAGTCAAATCGAGATTTGAAGTCAATTTGCAGGAACAAGTTGAAGGTTGAAAACTTATAACTGCAGTTACTACCCAACTCTGCTAAATATGAATAAGATTATATTTTAATTAGGTTGCAATTTTTTGGGTTCATATAGGTATATATAATAATACCAATCTTCAACATACGCAACATGATTTGAATGATATTAATTAATTTTGTAATTAATGAGTATAGATCTGTACCTATCGCAATTTTATAATAGCTGGTGACGTTTTTCGAATGATACTTATCTCATTTTAAGATTATTTAAGTTTATTAAACTGTGATGACAGTCAATTTCCATTACGCATTAGGTGCGTCATTCATATTACGGAACATTTAAACTAATTCCCTTAGATATTTATCTATTTTGTAAGTGTTTACAAGTGTATGTATATTAAATATTATTTACTCTTTTTCGAATGATCATAGTTTTTGTTGCTACCCCAAACAGCACGAGGTTCACACTATATAGACCCAGTATCATCGATTTTATGGAATCGCTAAATCGTACCCATTGTAATTATAGTAATTATCATCAACGCGAAGATCTATAATTTTTTCAAATTTCATTTTGCAATGAATTAAATATAATTAGTCAAAATTATCCATAGCCAAATGATTGCCAATTTGTTTTTCATGATAATTACAAGATACGTATCAAAAAACGATGTTTTATTGTTAACTGATATTAAATTCAACGATTAGAAACCGTAGAGCAGCACAGTCTCTAAATTCCATACAAAACTAATCGTCGATGTTATATGTTTGAATGTGTAACAAACATCAGAAGTAAATGACTTAAAAAGTAAGAAATATGAAAAATCATATAATGTATCTAAACTCTTTTCCTTCTTGGCGCTCAGATAATAATCTGCTGATTAAATACAATCGAACATTAATTAAAGATGCAATTTGGTAGTCATTTTTCAAATCCGAAAGCTCAATGATGTAACGATATAGTGATCACTCAGAATACAAACCGAAAATATATCTGGTGTTATACCTGTAGTGCCTACCCTAAAATCTACTGCTGTTAAGGCCCATCCCTATTGCTCACATCCTTAAGAGGATATGAAGGCTGAATTGTACACCTCGAATTTTTGGCAGCCCGTCCCTCAGCTAAAACACATCCGATCGATGTGAAATTGACATCAGTGACGCAGAAAAAGTGCACGGAGGGCATGATGCTCTTGGATTTCCAAAAAGCGAAAATGTTTCAGGTGTTTTCATATTTATCAAGTACAACTTCAGCAACAACGATTATTTGTTACAGAGCACTCTTGATATAAAACCGTACATTTTATTTTTGCTTTTTGGTAATCTAAGAGCATTATGCCCTTTGTGCACTTTTTCTGCGTCACTGATATCAATTTCACATCGATCGGATGTGTTTTGGCTGAGAAACGGGCTGCCAAAAATTCGAGATGTAACAATTCACCTTTTATATCCCCTTAAGTTCGATTATATCATTATCCGAGCCCAGGCGTCGAAAACGCAAAATCAAAATGCACAGCGCTAATTCAAATTCAATTCCGGACACATACGTGCAAAAACATGTTCGTTTCGTGCGAAAATAGAGTCTATATGGTTTTTACGTAATTCGAATCATGGCCACCGAGGAAATGAACATTCGAATAATGTAAAAACCATTTTTAGACTCGATTTTTGCACGAAACGAACATGTTTTTGGACGTATATGTTCGAAATTGAATTTGAATTGGCGCTGTGGATGTTGTTTTTGCATTTTCGTCGCCTGGGCTCGGATAATAATCGAAATGTGTTCTTTTTCGAACAAAAGTAGGTGGGCGACTAGGGATGTGCCTTAAATTATCCCAAGTTCCAATCTAACGGTACACAATGCTCATGTCATTACAATTCACAGCCGAAAATAAATTGACAACGGTTGTTGATTTTCAAAATGAAATTATCACGAACTAAGCATATAGATTATAGATTCACATTATCCCACAGTTTTGTGGAATTATTATGGATTAGCGAATAAATCTATTACAACATAGTATACACATTAGTTACTATAGTTGATCCAATCTATTAAAACTGGTAATTTACAGAATTTATCATCACATAAGAAAAAAAGAAATTGAATTACACTATTAGATTATAAAACCTAGATTATTGGTACCATAGGTATTAGGTAAATATTTTGCCTGTATTAGTTTAATGAATTGACACTGTTCATTGGATTTTATCTTATAAACGTTTAATATAAGTGGCCTAATATGTAGATAAGATAGAATATAGCGGAAACGGGCACGAATCTTTTCATTTTATAATTAATTATACAAAACTATGTTTTAGGTGGTGCTGATATATTTATCACCAGGTGAAAATATTGGCTTTCATATTTTATTACCCATGATGAGATATTATCGATTAATATTCTCAGAGCTGTTCACAGCGTTGCTTTCCTAATTTTCTGTCATTTTCATTAACTACATACCTATTATATTCGCACGTTCGATACTAATTGGAGAAAAAAAAAAAAAAAAACAATTCAAATTTTTACTAGAAAACCACCTTTGCTCACTCAGTGAAATGTTACGCGTAACGTATCTACCTAGGATATCAAATTATTTATAATTAAAATTTATAACAATGCATGAGAGAGAGAGCTGAAAATTAGAACTGTACCTATATACTAGTTGCGGTACACCCTATACTATCAGTCCTCAAAAGGGTGATTTTAAAAATTTGAAAAATTTTAGGGAAATTACCTAATTATCTCTCCTTGTGGACTTTGAAAATATTTAAAATCCCCCTTTTATTTTGAGGACCACTCTAGTACACAATACTCAATAACAGATTTATAATAGATAGCTTATAGAGTTTACACTAATCAATGGTAAAAAAACTCGATTTTTTAATATAATTTACAATAGTTACTTCAATGTATTCCAATAATTTTCCCTATTTGTTTAGAAATAGGAAAACTGTGGCTGGTTATTATATTCCTTCGTCTTCGTTTACTATGTTATGTTCAAATAACGATATATAAAATGACTAGTGATTGGACCGTGATGTTTGCATTTATTATGAACATGTCTCCGCATTAGAGTGAAAATTGATATTATTTATACATTTTTAACAATAAAATAGGTGATCCTTAATCATATTAGGTATATATATGCTCAACAATATCACCGTCAAGTTAATTGTACAAAATTTTAAAGCACAACTTGTATTTGCCATGTTGATAATTAAAATATACATTAAATTAACACTAATTAATTAATTATCAAAGACATATTTTTTTATTTTAGTTTTACAATCCCGAGTTCAGAATATTTATTATATACTACATCTGAAAGCTTTACTCATCTTTTTTTTTTTTTAATCATCATTTCACACCAAATCAGAACTTGCGAAGATTCATACTAGTCAAATAATTAATTAATTAATTAATTCTTGCCATTAGCATTACAAGGTATTGGAAAAAAATAAGTAGAAAAAATAGTCAATAGATTGAATGAATTTTGCCCACTTTATTCATTTTAGTAATAAATTTCGGTATAATATATATTCAATGTTATTAGATTTTTATTCTTTTCAATGAATCTTCTAGACTTTCAGACTCCCAATTCAGCTCCTTATCCGGTTACGCTGGTTTGAAGATCTTCTATAATAAGTTAAAAAAAATTGCTATTAGTTTTCAGGTGATTTTATTATCATTAATTAATGTATTGCGCTAAGGATTCAGCAACTATTTTGTTTTCACGTTTAATCATTGCGTATATTAAGTCATCATTATAAAATAAAACCGACTTTTTTTTTTTTTTATACTGATATATCAGAATTAACAGGATAAATTTCAAGTCTTAAATCATTTTCTCGGAATCTCTATCGTCAACGAATACTCCAATTTTGAAGGTAATAGGTGAAATAATAAACTAAATTCTAAATGAAAGAGACTGAAAATAGTACATCAATCATCGAAGTAATTTCGGCTAAAAAAAGCCACTAAACTTACTCAAAAGCAAGAAAATTCTTCATCCAATTGATTTGAAGTTGGATTTTCAAAATCTGTAAAAACAAAGAATAAGAATTGCATGAGAACAATATCAAGAATAGCTAGACACCATTTGTGTTGTTATTTTGTAGTCAGTGAGGGCAAGTAATAATCATTTTTGCAGTCATATTAGCGTATATTATTGTATCATCATTTCTATTCATTATATGGATATTATATCATTGCTATGAAAAATTTTAACAAATTGATGATAAAACTTTCAAGAATGTTCTAATATTAGCTTATAAACAGATAGATATTTACGTTTGATTTTGTGGCTGGGAGTGTGTAGTGTTGCCTTGTGGTTCGATCTTTCACCTAAAATAACGAAAAATAAAAATTGCGGATCATTACACGTGTCGAAAGTAGTAAATATAATCTTAATATATTTTCGAGCGAATTCTCAGTGAGGGCAAGTACGAATCATCCCAGAATAAATCTGGTAATATTAGCGTATATATATTCCATTTTTGTAACATCATAGTTTAAGAAATAAGATAATTCTACTAATCATGTAATAAATTCTTGATCAGAATTTCAGTTGAATAAATTGTTCAAATACAAATTAAAAGGTAGGGAAATAAAATAGTATCTAAAACTTACAGTAATAAATACTGGACTTACCATTTTTTGAACGAAGTCAAACTAGAATTTCTCGTTGTTTGATAGCGATTTTAGAAGTAATCCTGTAATCATGAGAAAAATGGGATTAAATTAAACTGTATATTGCAATGAAATTTGAAAGATAATTTCATTGATATTAAACTTTTCAGAAACAACATGTCGCCACTGTACAATCTGATTGACTGGAGCGTTGGTTGAATTCATCATATTAGGTAGTATATTTATTTTCTTGTTATTTCAAGATAATAAAATTCATGTAACAAAGACACAATAAAACGTTGAGTAATGGTGAACATTTTCAAAATTATCAAGTATTTAAAATACTCACGTTGAAATCAAAACAGTAGGAATTCCAATCCTTGAAGTCTTCGTTTTTCATCAATTCTGAAATTAGTAAGAAAAAAGTGAATTAAAAAAATGTTCTATACATATAAATCGCGTGCAGAAATGTAAGCAAGGAATCAGAATCCATGAGACATCAAAAATTATCAGTCATATGCTTGTCAAAAATATCATCATTTTAAAAATACAATTTTAAATATTGTAAATTATAGAATAATGAAAATTGATAAAAATCAAAGTACGAATATCAGGCAATCGCAACTTACATAAATAATCTCCCTTTATTCTACGCCAACAACAGCTATGGTGTTGATATTTTGGTCGACAAATCTGCAAAAAGAAAAAATTCAAATAAAATAAAATTCTGTATTAGACATAGAATGCGAAAATAATCAATACGTGATATTAATATTATCTTTATATTTCAGTGTTAAATTCTCACCATGTATCAGTATGACAGGGATAACTAACTTTATTCATCATTGTTACAATCATTATTTAATTATTTAGTTTCTAAAAAAAATTAGAAATCAAGATCCAGAGTCGAAAACGTAAGTTATAAGTGTTATAACTATTTACTACTAATTATAGCTGTATCAAGTTTTGAGAATAGATATTTGTGACTGTTATTTTTACCTACCATAGTCGTGATTGATGTAAGAATTCTATAGTTGGTTATATAATGGGTTTGAGATTGTAATAATTATCATCGATGTGTTTCATACTGAAATATAAAACAATAGATCTATTTAGAAACCATGCGCAGCTATGAATGAATGAAAATTGTTACCAAATTTGATAAATAAATTCAGGCAGTACATTATCACCATATAATAAGTATGACAGGGATAACAAATGTTCATCACTTTATGGACTTTCTATAAAATTCAATTTAAAATAGAGAGAAAAAAAGAAAAAAATTTCTGTGGCACGTGTTTGCTTTGAAATAGATTAAGAGTTAAAATTTATAAGAGAATCTGTTTTTTCTATATTTAGAATCGATTAAAAAGTGAATTTTCAAAATTTTAAGAACAAATCTCTATTACTTACAAATTTTTGTATCCAGAATGTGATTTTTCTCAACTCTCAGACTTCTCGCTATGAAAAATAATAAAATTAGTTAAAACATGTAACTTTGATTAAAAAATTGCGCTTTGTATAGTACAAAGTGTAAATCAGGATAAAATTTGACATCAAAATCATCAGCCATATGCTTGTCAATACATCATTTAAAATTCTCAACTGTTATTTATTATGCCTGAAAGTTTTTCACTTCAAATCAACTCTAATGAAGTCAGATTTTCAATTCTTTATTTTAACAGCTGTTATGATCTAACTAGAAGAAGAAGGTAATAAAGAATTAATCTAGTGGAACTTACTCTATCATTTTTGGTAGCATAGTATTCTTCATCCCATAGATCCATAGTTTGACGATTCTGTAGAAAATGAGAATCGCTAGTTTGAGTAAAGGAATGTAAACTGTTACGTAATTAAGTTAAAAGAATTTTGGAATTATATTCAGGACATAAAGTAATCAATCAATCATAGTAATCAGACTGGGGCGATATACAAATCATCATTGTAATTTTTAATAAACTTAATAAATCAATTGTATA
This sequence comes from Tenthredo mesomela, assembly GCA_943736025.1. Classification (NCBI taxonomy): domain Eukaryota; kingdom Metazoa; phylum Arthropoda; class Insecta; order Hymenoptera; family Tenthredinidae; genus Tenthredo; species Tenthredo mesomela. The sequence continues at coordinate 30,446,878 of OX031015.1, read as the reverse complement.
ATAATCATTAGATTAAAAAGCTTTTTCTAATTTCGTAAAAAAAAAAAAGAAAAAAAAAAAAAAAAGAACGCTTATATCAATAAAAAAAAACGGTATAATAGACTTACTCGATGATTTTGTCCGAAGCTTTGTTGCTCGATTGTTTTTTCCATGACTGAGTTCTCCCTGTGAGTTGAAAATAACTAATTAGATATAAGTAACGCTATAATATCTAAGACGAATGTGACGATATAGTCGCATAAATCATTCGGTAAACCAATCAGTCACGGATATCAGACTGGGGCGGTATTAAGTGTAATCATATTATTGACGATTAATATAACTAAACAGCAATGAAAGATGTTTGGTAAATTTGAATAAAGCGTTTGTTGAATAAATATTAAATAGGCTATCGATCGAAGCATTTTAGACCCAGAGGTACGAAGCGCTCTCTTGAATAACGGCCATTTTAAATTCGTGAATGTCGAATATTTTCGTGTAAATTGTAATTATTGGCGGATATGTTATTGCGAACAATTAATGTAGTAGTTTGTTTGTTGAAAAGTAACTGGTAAGTACAATAGAGATACAGACTAATTTATAAAAGCGCTAATGATAGAAATAGAAACACGCGGTCTCGAACGTAAAACACGTGGCGTCATGCAGTTCGATTTTCTTAGGCTTATAAATTGTAAGAATAAAGTAATTTGGATAATAAAATAAAAGATATTTACCTCATATAGGTAGCAAGTGAATCAGTTATATCAAGTATCTGAAAGTATACGAAAATTGCTAAGTTAAAATCAAATTCTTTAGATATTTAGAAAAATGTTTAATAAATCTAATGTTTAGATTTTCAGCTTTGTAGTTATAATCACTACCGTAGTTCATACGAACGAGACAATAAGTATCATCATTAGTTACGAATTTATGATCAATTCTATGTCAATGTATAAAATAGTGTGAATATGTGAATTACTTACCACGTGGAGTTAGAGAACCTTTCTTAGTGACGCCGGAAGACGAAGTGACCGACACATTGCAAACGAGAAGGAACATTCGGTCCTGTTATAGGAAGCCGTAGCTGATTCGTCGAGTTCTTATGAGGAAAGGGAAACTTCCGGCGTACTACTTAAGTCAACTATAAACGATTGCCGCGCAACGCCAGCGCCACGATGCCGTAAAACGGCGCGGCTATGATTCGAATTTCGAATATGAAATACGTCTGTACTATGCCGGCTCAGCGTGGGCGACTTTTGATAACAAATTGGAATACAAACGTATTCTTTAACATACTGTTCAATACCTTTGTCCCACACATGTACAACGAAACGAATAAAAAATATCGACAATTTCATGAGAGCAATTTATTGTTCGCGTTGTAATCTTTGCTTTTTATTTACAGATTGTTTTTGTATAAATAACGTAGTTTTACAAGCAATTCTTTAGGGACAAATGAGGCAATACATTATTTCTTCTCTCTAGGTAAAATAAGGCTGTTTAATGACAATTACAAATAGATATCTAATAAGATTCTCTCTATCTATTTTCAGTTTTTAAAAATTTTTAACGACTGCATAATTGTTTATCGATTCCCTGAAATGTACCTAAAATTAAACGATTATTGTAAAACTAAGAATTTTCACATTGTAAAACAAAGTTGATTAAAAAATTCATTCAACCAAATATCCATACAATAAATATCCACCTGTATCACTCATTAAAATATCAGGATGAGTCCTGTCAGGCAAAACTTGATAAGATCTTAAAAAGTTTGAGAACAATCTTAAATTAATAACGTCTGATCTCTGCTTCAGAGCTACATAAGTTTCTTGAAGCGGTTCTCGGGAAGAATGATAAATAACAAATGGTCTAGAGGCTCCTAAGAATGGCAAAAGACCTTTAATTATATTCAACGGATGTTCTCTGGCCACGATAGCCAGTCCTTCAGCCTTAGTTGTTTTAATAATTTCAACAGCACTCTGTGTTTCAAGTAGCCACTTTGGTTTTTTAGGTGGTCCATAATTAGCAACGTCGCCATGTTTACGTTTCAAGTTTTTACTCTCCGATGAGTTTTCGGCCGTAGGACTTATGGCAATTTCTGTTGTCTCTTTCTCCTCTGGTTTAACTTCCAGCTCTTCAATGTCATCGGGATTTTTGTCCAAGATTACAATCTGGGGATCTGGTAAAACAGACTCTTTGGCTGTTTCGTTGTACTTCGATTCTTCAATGAACTGTTCCGTTCCCTGATAATACATACGTATCAGACTATATATATTAACGGTGAGCATTCTGCTCAGCTGTTCATCAGGAAAGTTCATAGCTTGTATCAAAGTCCTTTGAGGTATATTTCCTGGATGCATATATATCAGTTTCCCATTTGTTTTGGCACCAATGCGATGCAGCATTGCGGATGCTGGCAATCCCTGAGAACCGCTATCATATACCATGTAAAGTCCGTCAGCTTTGACACCGGAATAAGAAATAAGTTGAGCCAGTGTATCCATCCTGAGACCGCTTATCTTTTGATAATCCATACGGAAGTAAATGTCTTGTATTAATCTGATAGTCGGTTTTCTTATTGTTATATATTCAAAATATTTCTTTTCTTTTTTTTTCAAATACTTTTCTTGTGAATATTCTGTTTTATTTTGAAATGTTTTACTATTCTCTATAAGTTTGCCAACTATTTCTTTACCAGATTTTCCTGCCTCTCTTAAGCTGACTATTTCTTCTGTAGACAACTGCTGTGATGTACCGTCGTCGATGATTGTTCTGTTGTCAGAACCGCTGGGTAATGTGCTTTTCAAATCTTCTGACAATGATTCAATTTTTTTAGTCTCTTGCAGAGTGTATAAACGCTTACCAGCTCTCTTTGCCTGCATTTTATACGTTGTCCAAACTGGTTTACCCACAACACTACTCATTTCTAGCTGGTCTTTACCTAGTAGCAAATTACCGTGCTCTGTTACCTTGTAGAGTTTGTGGTAATTCTGTCTTTGTACTACAACGTAGTCTCCAAGTTTAACTATTTCGCTATCAATTTCGCTCATTGTTTATACCTAATGCGTAAACTGTTATTGATATTATAGTAAAAGATGTTATTTTATACTTTTTGGATCGCTTCAATTGCATACAAAACTTGTGACAGAAATGAGTAACCCTAACCTACAAAAATCAGCAGCGATTATCTCGTGTCTACCGCACGCTATCGGTGGTGATATTGTATGCCTTGCGCATGCGTGATTATAGCGTCATAGGTCACGTGGGATTCGGTTTGACCAATGATATTTAGTCGTTGGTTTAATTCTAGGGTATTGTTGCAGTTTGTTGAAGCTCGAGAGGTTTTTGGCGCGCGATTTTAAGGTTGTTAGCTTGTAAAAGCGGTTTTCGACAGATTTGTGTGAAATTTCACTGGTGGATAGCTTGTAACAAGTTTTACAACATGAGACGAAGTTCGTTGACTTTTACCGCATATTAGTGATAAAAAAAATTATTGAAGTTTACATTATTTGCATACGTATACATAGGGGAAATGCCAACTTTTATCACTATAACGTTTTTTTATGATTCAACTAGTCGACAGATTTCAATGAAAAACTAGTATGCTATGAATTGAAATTTAACGAACATTTTGAGACTAGAAACAAACGTATTTACCGTGTAATAAGAAAGATATTGTTAGTTAAACTCAAGTTCATCATCAAATCATAAAAAACGTTAGAGTGATAAAAGTTGGCATTTTCAATAATTCTTTTTATCACTAATATGCGGTAAAAGTCAATGAACTTCGTCTCATGTTGTAGAACTTGTTGCAAGCTATCCACCAGTGAAATTTCACACAAATCTGTCGAAAATCGCTTTTACAAGCTAACAACCTTAAGACGGTGATATAAGTGTTGCAGCAGAAGTACTGAAATGGATTGATATTCGAAGAATCGTAGTTGATTTTTTGAAAATACTTATGTTTCGGGCTGAAGGAATGAAATTATGAAAGCAACGACGTTATCAAACTATGAGAATTGAATGAATTTCGTAATGTTAATTCCTACGAATATGATTAGGAATAATAATGATTGAACAAAGGCAACTGTTCTAGAGTTATAACATAATTATGTATGAAACAAATTCGAATTTCAAACTCGCATGAAACTGACTTGATTAAAACCTCGCAAAAGGGGAGAAACAAATATGTCATTCGACTTCTCGTGGGGATATTATGATAGTAACAGGCACTCTTTATTTATGAGACTGTCCTAAGAGACTAGCACGTCTTTCAATTTACTAATGCAACTTGCGACTGATAATTTTGTCTACATATTGTCAAAAGTGACGTAGACATTCCATTAAAATGCAGATAATTGTTATATATATATATATATATATATATATATAGGGCATTCCACGTCAAAACGAAAACGATTCAACCGATGGGTCTCCGATTTTCTTCCAAATTTTTTTTTTCGTCCTATTTCAGGACCAAAACCTACATTAGACCGGTTCAAAAAAATCGAATATTCTTTTTCTCTCAATTTTCGCATTGAAATACTTTCGGGGGGCTGAAAAAAGATGCCTGCTAAAAGCGGAGCTCTTAATATTAAGATTTAGAGGTCGCTCATCGCGGATTTCTATTTTTCATTTAAATAGCATAGGAATTTTTTTTTTTTTTTCTTCAGAATTTCGTAGCTCACAAACCAATGAACAAATCCAAATGACTCTTACATATTTTGATAGGGGATTGAACATTCTAAAAAATGTATCTATCATTGTGGAAAAAAAATCACAAAAAAAAATAGTTTACTCAACTATAAATTGAAATTTGAGCTTGAGTAACTTTGGAAGGAGTCAATTTATCAAAAAATGATAAGAAAAGCTTTTTGTAGAGTGTTCAATTTCCTATGAAAATATGTTTGAGTCATTTGGATTTGTTCATTGGTTTGTGAGCTACAAAATTATATAAAAAAAAAAAAATTCCTATGCTATTCAAATGGAAAATAGAAATCCGCGATGAGCGACCTCTAAATCTTAATATTAAGAGCTCCGCTTTTAACAGGCATCTTTTTTCAGCCCCCCGAAAGTATTTCAATGCGAAAATTGAAAGAAAAAGAATAGTCAATTTTTTTGAACCGGTCTAACCTACATACTAAAGCTTTTTTCAATTTGAACTTTGGTTTTTTATTGACGGATTTTCGAAAATTTCGTATTTTTGTAAATCTGAAAATTTCAATATTTTTTCATTCAATGTTAGCTTATTCTAAGAAGAAAATATATCAGACAGGAAATGTTCGTTTTGATCTGTACTTTTCATAAAAATTTGTATCGAATTTTTTGCGTCAACGGTTTTGGAGTGATTCAAAAAATAAACACAAAATTTCGATTTTTAAAAAAGTACACTTTTGATTTTTGATCTTTTTTTTCAAAAAAACTTTCGGAAATAAGAAAATTTTGGGGACCAAAACCAAAGTGGGCCGACGATTCTACCATTTTTTGTGAATTTTCGAATTATTGAATTCGTGAATTTTTGCTGTAGACAAATAAATGAAATCGTTATTTTCTCTTATTTTGGAAGAAAATCGGAGACCCATCGGTTGAATCGTTTTCGTTTTGACGTGGAATGCCCCATATACCGGGAAGATTTCTTGATAGTATACACCTGACTGCCGTCGATTGCGCATGCGCCAAATAATTCATTTTCATTGGTCGGTAAGATCGTCCCGGGATAGTATTATGACGTAGGAGGCACGGGTGCCAACATGCGAAAAATTAAGCGAGAGCTGTCAAACTCTGGCGCGTAAAGTAGTCAATCGAGGTTATGTTGATATTTATTTTAATTCGACGTTAATTATTGACAAAAAAAAAAAAGAAGAAAAATAGCACGGACTAGCAGTTTTTAATAACGTAGTCCATTTCGGAAGAATATTCAATTGGTGCATCAAAAGATTTAATGGAAAAACAACAATTAATCGTTACAAAAATCATCTTAAAGTGATTTGTTGAAAGATGAAATCTAAAAGGTACTATTTCATGCATGCGATTGCGACAATTGTCGCGCGACAAAAACACGCTGATTTGTTAAAAATTGGTGTACACCAATTCCCCGCCAATTTTTAACCAATCAGCGTGGTTTTGTCGCGCGACAGTTGTCGCAGTCGCATGCATGAAATAGCACCTAAAATCAAATCTGAAAGGTTATTATTAAGTGACAGTCTGGACCATAGACATAGAGCATGGACTGCGCATTCGGGCCGAAAATCGCTTGGTCCCTAGAGAGAGAAGGGTAACAGACGCGGCCAAATCTGTTTCTTTCCAACCAACAACGTCAAATGCTTAGAAAGAGACAGAGATTGGCCGCCTGTGTTACCCTTCTCTCTCATTTTAGGCGTTATAACAGGCAGTATAGGCCCTATACTATAGAGAATGCGCAGTCCATGCTCTATGTCTATGGTCTGGACAAACTGAGGCAGGTGAGTGAATATAACGTTTACTGAAAAAATATTGTTCAATTCTTCAAGCAATCAGCTGTTCGGAATAAATTCCGACGGTTCTTTCAGAACATCAAATTTTAATCTCGATAATAAAAGCTTTCCAAGGCTTTCTGAATCACTACCGCAATTAATTGAGATTTTAACCTCAAAAATTCGTATCAGTTACATCGCCGTCAAAAACAAAGTTTGACAGCTAAAACTCGGGATGGCCAGCCTGCCTTAGCGGACGACGAAACTCGCGCATGCGCAATCGACGGCAGTCAGGTGTATACTATCAAGAAATCTTCCTGGTAAAAAAAAAAAAAAAAAAAAAAAAAAAAATGATTATTCGATAGTGTAGAATTGTCGTATTTAAACCTGCACCGGGTCTTACAATTCATAAGTATAATGTATTTCTGCATACCTGTATTTCTAGTAAATTTATGAATTCCCATTTGTTGTCGAATCAAATTAATAGAATTAATCTCATTATCGAATTGAATTAGAAATTGGGTTGAACCTTGATTCGAAGTTACTGAATAATCCGTCTCCACAATGTGGAGATTAGTCAATAGTTTAGAACACTCACTCGAGCCTCTCGTTATGACCCAATTATACAAGAGTGGGATTACATGCTGCGCTGAGTTTCACTGCATATAATTAAAAGTAGTTATATGTACATTACTTCTTCAAGCCCAAGAGTTGGGTTATTCCGATCTGGAGATTAAATCAGACATCACCCTTTAATAATTAGATTGCACTGATGTTCTGACAGAAAGGGAAACAGACCTTGAATATCGCTGATAAACCGCAAGTCCACAGGAATTCTTCAAATCCTAATTAGACGATGTTGGAGCTCTCAATTGGATTCACACGTTCTACTGTACCTAAATTTTATTGTAAAATTATTTTGAAAATTAATTCGAGATTATCCGACGAATATTCATTCGCAATGTATACACAAAATTTTTATTGTACATTCTACACACTGCACACGGTGTAGACCGGGTGCAGAGTGTCGAATTTCTCATTGTTTTATTTTACAATTTATGTATTTTATTTTACATTATTTATTGCATATACATGTATTAACATTAACATAAGCAACAAAAAAATTGGACATTTTAAAATGGTTTTATTTCTAACCCTTATGTATATACTCTTGGTCTTTGAAAAGATGCTAGAGTCTTCGGCAACTTTATATATACAAGCGCCTGATGCTGGTTCGATTAGAGAATATTATCCACATCGTTATGTCTATAACGAGTATAGGAAAATTTGAACAAAAATGAATAATTCTTCGCAAAATTTTCGACGCTATATAAATATATATAACACCGTGTCTATTTTGTGTTAAAAAATGTTAAATCGACTCCACTACACGGTACCTTATCAGTGCTACACGTCTACACGAATAACATACTCACAATAATCTTTCAACAAAAGGTTTTTTAATAATTTCCAAAGTTTTACAAACAATTTATACTCCTTCATTTCCAGTACAGTTAAACGGTTAAAATCAACCGAACATTTTCTTGGTGTTATCTCAGGCTGTACAATAATATGTTCGTAAATGCACCCATGAATATCCACTTATCGACTCTTCGTGCTGCCTTTCCTAAAACCAAATTAAACACACTTGTATAATTATCAAATCGCGATATCACTCTAAAACTAATAAGAACTCAATCTTTAGCTATAACGTATAGCAGTATTAACGATCTGCGGCAGATAATGGTATAAGGAGTTTCGCATATCGTGCGTCATACTCGTTTACCTCACATACCTCTTTAATTCTGATGTAGAAATATGAATAAACCGTTATATACCGTAAAATGCAAGTAGCCGTTGTGGCCGTGTAATATACAACTATTCGATTCCTGTTCCTGATCAAACGGATGAATACGCCCGACCTCATTCACATTTTAGTAATATACATATTTAGGCATACAAGACATTAAGCACGAGTATAGATACTGAGTTTCTAGCACACAGTGCGTGTACTGTTGTATAAATGTAGTACATATATTATATACTATGCAGATTATTTAATTGCTTGTGAACGAAGTTTTTCGTTTACGAAAAACGTCGACGTGATCAATTATTATTCAACATCACGTACAAGGCATTACAAAATTTCCCGTGCTTGAAGAACAAGAAGAAGAAGAAGAAGAAGAAGCGACAGAGGTGTAATTTGCCTCCCATCGATAATAGGACGATTGAAGAATAATTATTTTTCACTCTTGTGTGTTATAAATTGGCTATAATGAAAATTATGCAGTTGTCGCGGACGTTTTTTTACAATATTAATTCCACCAGGGATGAGCAGATTATGGACGAACATTATTTGTTTAGTCGTTATGCAAATGTTACGAAATCAGGTAACATAAAAAATTGAAATGGTATAAAAATTGAGTTTACTGACCAATTACAGATTATTGAAAATCTCACAGAATAACGTAATTGGGATAGCAATTATAATGAGTAGTATCTCTTGCAATTTTATATACCACTCGACTTGATATTCGAGCCTATCGATTATCGAAGCTTGTTATTTGATTGAATGACTGTTAGTTACCTAATTAGCAAAACAATATCGTAAATGGAAAATTGGAATCCAATATTACCAGTGTAAGATGATTCTCGAGTTCCAAGAACGGAAGCTAATCTTGGGCGTTCTTCTTCGACGAAAATTTCGCTCTTTGCATCATAGAGATGGAAGACGTTTGCTCTACACGTGATGTGGAGTCGCCCGTGGTTGAAACTATCTGAAGCAATTTCCAAATCCAATCCAGCCGTTACTGATATCACAGAATTTTCATCTCTGGGTGGCGATGGCAACGTGTAGCTTGAATTTACCTGAACACCAAAAAAAAAAAAAAAAAAAACAAAAGGCACATTTAAGAAAGATTTAAGTGTCATGATGCAGCTGAGAACTTTCCTCTCCATTGAGACACAAATTGTTTAGTCTTGAATGGAAGTGGTTCAAATTCACACTCATCACTGTTATATGTTTCGATTCTACTCCAGATGTTTTAATTAAATTCATCGCTAAAATAAGAGAAAAAGTTGATATTAAATTACGCGTTTACTGTAGTCTGACCAAGTTGACAAAGCTATATATTATATATATATACTAGAACGCGAACTCTTAAGAGTTTCCTCAAATATAATTGCTAAAATAATTATATTATTCCCGGGTTTAATGTATGCTGCGCAGTTGATTATAATGTAAAACCGTATAATGCAAAGTTTTGATTATAATTAACAAAAATTTTCTTACAAATTGTGTCACTCGCTTGATGATAATTTATTCATTCGAACGTATTCTCTCATTTGTAGACTAAACCATAGAAATAAATTTCATCTAAGTAAGACAATTTGTTTAAAAAAAAAAAAAAAAAAAGAACTAGGTGAACGTGACTCGTCACGTTTAAAACCACAGTCAATCATACATCAGACGTCTGCGGCTGTGCAGCTTCTGAATTGAGATGAAGAAATAATTACCAGATAAAACTTTCACGATTTTAAATATATATAGACGCGGATATGCGACGACTGTTTTATGCAAATGATTTTTGCACTACGGTTATATCAGTTGGACTTTTCTCCTAGTATAATGTTGATTTTTAAAACAGAACTGGTACTCTCGTATCATGCAAAGTGCAACAGAGCTAGAGACGGAGACACGTTGATCGCTATTTTATAAAGTATATAGTAAACTTGCATAATGCCGTTACCGCTGCGAATACCTCGCGAGGTTCTATCACTGAAATAACTTACGTTATCACGTATCGTTCAATTCTAGATTTATATTTCCTCTCGCGTTATACCAGCTACTGCGTTAATAATTGTAAGAAAAAGAAAAAAATTATCAATGCTGTACAAATTTAAAAGAAATATTTTGTATATATTATGAATTTCTTTATCTCAACTGCATAATCGAAATCTTTCCTTTCGATCTTAAAATAATTAAGATTGAATATAACATAAAGACCAAAAAACTTGACCTTAAACTTCTACTGAATACTGTATGCGGATTAATCTATTGCATTTGTATAACACAGTTGTATATGTTAGTTTATATATGCATATATATATATATAAGAGTGCACACGCTCGAACCACGGTGCAGCCACGATGCAATTATTAGTTAAAATGTTTCTGAATATGGAACCTAAATTTGGCACATGCACAATTTTACATTTCGCGTCTCATTGAATTCCGGTAAGCGGTTCAACGATGCAATTACAATTGTTACGTGCAAGTTTTCCCGCAGTTCCTCGGTCAACAGCCAACACTCTAATTTGCAGAATTCCCCCTGTGGTGAATTCCGCCCACGTTTACACGGTTCTCTATACACCTATGTATATGACTTGTCCCCGTAAATATATGTATGATATATGTATTATACACACAGGTGTGATGTGGCATTACCTCGAAATTTGTAGTAATTATCGATAGCTCGAGGACATTGTTGAAACAATTTTACACGCTTTTGTGTTATTTTTTATTTTTATTATTATTATTGTCTTTATTTTTCCATCTTTTTTTCGCTTCTACCTATACGTGCCTCTTTGCTGTCTCCTTGGTTCCCGACCCCCAATTCGCGACCCCCGACCCCCGGCCCGCGGCCGTTCATTCCACGCGAACGAACCGCTCAAAGATACGTACCGGTAATCCGTTTACGGACCACGTGACGTTGGCCGGGGGATTCCCCGGTGGTGATGTACAGTTTCCACGGACCACATCGCCGACCGCGTATTTCAGCTTCTCAATTCGAATTTCTGGGTCCCCGTGTGGAAGGCCTGTAAAAATGTCGAAGTATCGTTTAAGATTGGGTACCTGCAGCCTACATTGAAAATTAGATTTAGGTCTAGCTATAAGGACGATTAACTTTTTTTTTTTTTTTGTTTTTTCTTCGAACCCACTGCTTATATTTTCGAAACGACAAAAACATCATCTGCGGAGGCGGTGGAGCGATGCTAATCGAACTATCAGCGACTCATCCCCTATATACTAAAGTACGGGTTGTGTGCAGGGGTTGACTCGGTGAAGTTTCGTAAAAACTGAGACAAGCCTGTCAAAAAGCTGTTCTTTACCTACCCATCACGCCAAACTTTCGCCTATATATGTACTATATAGGTATATAAGATTCACCACCGAAGTAAAATGAAACGAAAAAACTTCACTGATAGCTAAAGCTTCGAAACATACGACTTGGGTAGGTATAAGTATATACGTTCTCTCCAAGAGACGAAAAACCATATAAAATCGTAATAGCTGTATACACACAAAAAGTGCAATAAAAATCCGTCATTTTTCATTAGCGAAAGGATATAGTGAAAATTGATTGATATAGGTAGGTAGTAGTAGGTAGGTACTTGTGATGGAATTGTTTTCCCAAATTTCAGATTATAGCTGGTGTATCACATAATTTATGATTAATTATTTTAGAAGCCTATGATTAAAAAGGGATCGCTTTGCCCTCGGTCCTTAATTACCTAGCTCACCCATAATCGACTCATGGACCCCGTACTACGTTAGCTTTTTACTATAGTGCCGTTGGTAACAGATGCGAATATATCGTCACAGTTATGCGTATAGGGGACAGAGGAGCGAAATTACTGATAGTAACAAAAAAAAGGTAGAAGCTAGAGTGGCACATTTCAAGGGTTGGAAAAGCTTGCACAAAAAAAGGAGAAAAAAAAAAAAAAAAAACTCTGGACCGAAGATGGAAAATAATCTGATATTCGACGTAGTACCTATTAGGAAATGTACGTTTCTTTTTAGTCTCTAATTTTATTACAAGGTTGATATGAGGTAGGGTATATCCCTCTTTTTATGGGTAACAAAGGTGTAGCAAAAATACCCTTAGGTCAGAGAAACTAAGTTTTTAGAGTCAACCCTGCCGGTAGTCTACGACCAGCATAATCACAGCTAGACACGTTGTTGAGCAATAAACACGTGTGTCTATTTCGTATATATATGCCTACACAGTGTGTGTAAATGAAGTGGTAAATGTCTTGCAAAACGTGCGGTGTATCAGAAATTTCGAGATAATAAAACTAACGACGGAGTCAGTTAAGCGCGGTGGAATTGTTGCGGTTTTTCTCCCAGAATATTCGAATCCTTATTGGTTAAGGGGATCAGTACAGCGAGTTTTCGAGAAATTATCATAGTCCGAAATCAATTTATTTCATAACCAAAGTTCATTTCACATCAAAATATTTTTCTTTTTCAAAATCATGTGTCGTAACGATTTTAGAGCACCGTTGGACCGATTCAGGTCATCTTGGATTCATTTTCTTCAGAAAACAAATCCTCATAATGTGAATGTAGGAATTTTAAAATAAAAAATTATGTCATAAGTTATGATCAATTTACCAAATTTGAAAAAATTATTATCACTCATTTCTCAAATAACTTGGCCAAAACGAAAAATTTTCAAAATTCCTACATTCACATGATGAGGATTTGTTTTCTGAAGAAAATGAATCCAAGATGACTTGAATCGGTCCAACGGTGTTCTGAAATCCTTAGGACACATGATTTTGAAAAAGAAAAATATTTTGATGTGAAATGAACTTTGGTTATGAAATAAATTGATTTCGGACTATGATGATTTCTCGGAAAGTCGCTGTACTGGTCTCCTTAAATAAAACTCTCCGACATTCTCAAAATTTGTTAAGGCGAAAGATTAAAAAATGAGTGACAATTTTATTAATGACATTAAGAAAGTCGAATAATTATTTCTGATGTAATAATTAATATTCTGGGGAAGATGATCTCTGCGATTTGTTTATAGCAGCTCTTCGGAAAGATGGATTTTTTTAATCTCTAATTTCTCTTCCGAGCTTGAACGATAAGATTTATTATAAAGCTTGCGAGATATGGACCACTTCATATTTTATCAGACACCGCAGGTGTATATATCTACATATCTTTGAGCCTCCTGTAGCTAACTAACTAAGCGAACGGATTGCTCGCATACATTCATCAACCCACCCGTCTGAGCGCTATACCATTACTTTACGATAAGAATTATATACGCATGTTTGCATAGGATCTGGGGTTGGTTCCTCGTTCAAGCTTTGATGATGTTTCGGACGCAGGGGTGAGCACGTATAGAACCTTACGCTTCAACACCCCATCTTATGGATGGATATACACCTACTCATTTACTGCTAATATATTCATATGATTTTCGGAAGGAAATTTTCAATTCTGCACTTCAGAATCTATATCTGACCTTTCACAGGGTTTCAATTCCCTAGTTTAATAATTATAAAAAGTTATTATTTCGATATTATACTCACTGACGACGTGCATGTAGCTGGATACCATTTCGGTGTGAAATGATGGAGCATCAGCGGAGACTTCGCACCTAAATTTCCCCGTAAGATCGGCTTGAACATCGTGAAGAACGACATGATGATCGTTGCTGGCCGCGATCTGGAAGAGAAATTTTTTTTTTTTTTTTTCTCCTCATAATCGTATATGATCTATGCTTGGCTTGTTTTGGATATGAGAGGCATAAAATTTTCCGGCCAGTTTTTTTTTTTCTTTATCAAATATTGCACATATTCTACGAGTTAGGGTTGAGCGTTACTACCGCATGAGCGAGGGGATGAATTGTAGTACAGCGAGTAGCGAAGTGGAAAGAGGAAGAGAACACATCGTGACAGGGAAGACGCCGAGGCACCGAGTGTCTTTCACTTTGCATAAAATATACGTTGTATTACTTATTACGTAGGTATGTAGCATGTATGGATGCCGCTACATTGGTACAGGATTTCTAAGAATCACGTATGGCTAGCTAGAGCTAAAGATCTCCTTGGTAAATAGGAAGAGGAAGTCTAATCTGAATTAGCCTATCGCGTAGTTACACTGTGCATTCTACCTGAGTATACAAGACTTATTCTTGATTATTGAGCAATGCAATTAGCTTTGTAGATAATAAACGGTACCTGTGCAGGAAATATTCACTTATCGGTTAACTTTGCCTGGTATAATTAATTATTCAACGTTTTTATTCATCGTATTGATTGAGGAAAAGATATTTGACTAATTTGCGTGGGAATAAATTAATCAATGATTAGGGACTTTCGGTTTCCAATTATATCACTAATTAAATAATCTTCATTTCACACGCTTTGGTATTATATAATATTATATCGACTGTTAGGGACATTAGACCTCTCTCTCGCTTTTTGTCAATTACCACTTTCTTCATACTCTATCATTGCTTGGTTTGCTATGAAAATTCAAATATTCTCTGTACACTTAGTCTACTTTATCTACCAAATTTGCCTCAAGGTTCTCCAAGGCATTAATAAACTTATCAATCAATCAATCAATTGAATGCATTTTTTTTTCTCTTTTTTTTTTTTTTTTTTTTTTTTTTAATTTCATGATGATTTTTTTATCGCACGGACGGTTACTTACTACGGTATAAGTTACGAACGCTGGTGTTTATATTTAAATAAAATTACAACTCCAGCTGGAGATTAGGTATCCCCACCTGTATAAGCCAGGCAGGCGTCAAAGTTATAATAGAATCGTAATTACGGGAGTTATTCGAGGTAGACTGAATTTACTAAACTAGATGTTATTTTAACATTATCAAACTTTTTTGCACCTACCCTCGGAAAATTTTCTCATAATTTTTATCTTCTTTTCTTATTATTTTTTCTTTTTTTTTCTTTTTTTCTTTTCACTCGTGCCTTAATTAATTAATTCCCGATATTTTTGTCCTTTTATATTATCTTTCTGATCAAATATAATATTATATCCCTCTATATAATAAAAAAATCTAGACGAAAAACAGACGAGCGCGATGAGTCGCATAATGCTGTCGGGTTGCATGCCATCAGGCGTTTCACGCTGTTTTTTGTATGTCTGTTGTTTTTACGGTGAATGACAGTTGTTCACTGTGAGCGATTGACAGATCAAATAAAAATATTATTTTATCGGTTATGCACTGTGAGCAATTGACAAATCGAAACAAAAATATTATTTGTCTACAAAAAAAAATGGATAAAAAGGTAGCGCAGATGAAACCAGATGGGAATTGTCTTTTTCGCGCGCTGTCGTATTGCTTATCAAAAAAATCAGGATAGGCATCAGGAGCTAAGATTGACCATCGTTTCATTCATATTGCAACATTGGGATAGCTATGGAGATTACATCATTGGTGACGAGTCACACGGCGTTTCCATAAGGTCAGCAGAAGACTATGGATTACATATGGGTAAGAATGGCGTTTACGCCGGTGAAGTAGAGTTGACTGCAGCTGCATCAATATTCAAGGTAAATTTCAAAGTTTACATAAATAATAATACTTATCATTGCATAAATTATGATAGTCAGCTAGATAGTTCACATAACTTTGCACTGTTGTATACCGGTAATGGGGATAGTGGGCATTATGATGTTTTTGAAAAGTTTAACGAAGAAAGGATAGAAAAAAGGAAGAGAAAATTGCCAACCATAATAAGCGTTGAAAAAGTGTGTCTTCCTTTCATATCAAAAGGCAACATAATAAAGAAAATAGAAGAAGAGAGAAAAATTATAAAGAACAACCGGGAGGCACACACCCGCGATATCAAAGAGGTACGGTTGGATTCGAAAAATTCAGGAAGAAAAAACGAGTGTGGCACATCTGAAACAGACGAGTCATCGGTGGTTAAAAAAGGGCGACCGAAGAAAATGAATGAAGAAGAAAAGAGAATTCGAAGGAATGAAAGACAACGTGACCTTCGTAAAGTAAAAAAGATGGGTACAGATCGAGATACAGATACTGGAAAAGTAGAAGAAATACAAGTTGCTGACAAGGAGTTACGAGACGTGGATCAACTGAAAGTCTTGGGAAGTCTCCCGGTATGTGACAAAGTGAGGCGCGAAGCGCCGAACAGCGAGGCGCGCAGCGCCGAGTGCCCGAGGCGCGTAGCGCCGAGGCATCGGAAGCGAGCGAAGCGAGCGACGAGGCGGGGTTGGCGCGCGAAGCGCGCAGGGGCGGAGCCCCTAGTATTATATAAATATATGGGGAATTCCACCCCAACCCGATCTACGTTTGACCCTTACCCTTTCCGATTCGAGTCATAATTTTTTATGTTGTTCCACCTTTTCGAAAAAACACTCTGAATTATTTTCAGATTTTTTGGAAACCGTCCGATTTAACTATGATTTTTTTAGAATGAACACATCGATAGCCCGAATTAAAAAACCTGAAAAAATTCTCAAAAATCCTGCTTTATAGTTATCGAAATTTTCAGGCCCTTAGCCAAAGTGGGCAGACGTTTGCTTCTCATATTATTCAACGTTGTTCTCGGAAAAAACCATAAACATCATAGAAGCGAATGTCTGCTCACTTTAGGTCAAGGCTTGAAAAATTTTGATAAACGAAGCAGGATTTTTCAGAATTTTTTCAGATTTTTCGATTCAGGTCAATATTGAATTTTGGAAAATTTTGGAAATCTTGAACCCAATCGAAAAAATCTGAAAAAATTCTGAAAAATCTTGCTTCGTTTAGCAAAATTTTCAAGCCTTGACCTAGAGTGAGCAGACGGTCGCTTCTATGATGTTTATAGTTTTTTCCGAGAACAACGTTGAATAATATGAGAAGCAAACGTCTGCCCACTTTGGCTAAGGGCCTGAAAATTTTGATAACTAAAGCAGGATTTTTGAGATTTTTTTTAGATTTTTCAATTCGGGCTATTGATGTGTTCATTTTCAAAAATTATTGGTAAATCGGACGGTTTCCAAAAAATCTGAAAAAAATTCAGAGTGTTTTTTCGAAAGGGTGAAACAACATAAAAAATTATGACTCGAATCGGAAGGGGTGAGGGTCAGACGTAGGTCGGGTTGGGGTGGAATTCCCCATATATATATATATAGGTATACGTTATTAGTTGAATCAAATTACATATGCCTCTATAACTACGAATGTTACTTACTCGTTGCATATGTCAAGTTGTCTTTAGAATGTACGGTGCACTATTTAATGATCCTCTCAAAACTTTGGCTATCGCGAGTAGGTATATAAGTGCAGTTGGTATATGTACTCGTAATAGAAATACAAACTTCAGTTTCAAGAACCGTACGTATAGTTAGGTACCTATGTACCTACGTTTCATGGAATGATCCCTCTAGCTGCTAAAACTCAAGAATCCCAATTCGAAATTACGACACTATTTTATGGGACGGAAAATATTTGACCTGGAACTCATATCAAATCGATCATAAAAATACGACAGTTACTATTTTCTGCAAGGATTGGTAGTTTGGTAACGAGGAAAAAATATCGCTATAAGTAATTGAACATCAACAAGAAAAAAATAAAAAATAAAATAAAATAAAATAATAAGAAAAAATTTCATCGCTGTAAGTATCTAATTCAAGTACCAGCTATACCAAGAATCAGACTCTCGTCTTTTATGATATCTAAAGTATGGCGACGACATTAATGGTATAGATTCTCTACTGGGTTATGGATTTCGGAAATTTTTTATACAAAAATGGTGAATTAAGAAACAAATCATAATCCATATCGCGCAGCTACCATATAACGAGTATAAACGATGCTGATGCAAATCCTTTACTTTGGTACTAATCGGTGTGAATTTACCACTCTCGAGATAGTTGAGAAAAATAGTATATATTCCCGAGCGTTGGCGAGCTAAGGCGTTCTTTATAGGAATAAAAGTGAGCATAAACTGATAATATTACGGATGATGTACGAACAGCGATTTGAATACGTGAACTACGCTCGCGAAGTGGGAATCCCTTTTTACTGGAGGCCGCTTTTCAACACAGTCACTGAGAGCTAGAGAGAAAAAGAGAGAGAGAGAGAGATAGAGAGAGAGAGAGAGGAGTGAATTTACAGCTTAGAATCCAGTATATGGATGTAGAAAACGTGACAATGAACTAGGGCAAACCGAGATCCATATGATGCATATATACTGATGGATATACATCGCGTGCCCATACAGCTCTGATCTGATCAACTAGCTATTTTTCTTCTCTATTCATTGTTATCTCGAAACTTTTCGGAGTGAATTTTTTTTTTTCGAATCAATGGTAAGTTGTGAAGCAATATTTTATTGACTCACGTATCTAGGTGAAAATTATTTTATACTTTCTCGACTTAGGGTACAGACAGATTGATTGCACCGAAAACAGGGGTTATCGCGAGGTACAGGTCGCATCGTTCATCACAATTTTTTCAAATTTGGGAGGAAAATATCACATCGATGTAATTTTGGAGCGAGCCGATGATCATATTCGGTGAATTACATTTCTGGATGTACGAAAATCCTTGATTTTAATACACACACTTTTTTGCAAACGTTGAGAAACAAGGCATGTCACGTTAGGGTGGTTCAAAAAAGACCTAATTTCTCAGATGTTGCTGCTCATCCGTAAATATGTTGTTTGTGATTGTTAAAAATTATCCCATTTTTTTGAGCTCTAATGGATAATATTTACTACTGCCTCAGTGAAGTTGAAATTTCGGAATTTTGCCATTTTTGGCAATTTCAAAGTTCTCAGATCAAAGCGCTCATCTGGCTACCTCGAGATTCTCATTCAATGAGCATGTTCTTTCAAGATGAGACTCGTACGATAATATTTAGTACTGCCTCGGAGACATTGGAGTTTTTTCAATATTTTGCGTTTTTTCGGAGATTTGATCGCCAGGTGCTGCTCATGAGACAGTTTCATCTTACCAATATAAGGAAGAAATCCAAGCAGTTTGCAGTCTGCGGGACCATTTTTACTACTGCCTCATTGAGGGCGACTTTCCTTCAAGTAAAATTAGCAACATGAGGCAGTAGTAAAAATGGTTTCACAGACTGCAAACTTCGTGTACTTCTTCCTTAAAATGGTAAGAAAAGACTGTCTCATGAGCAACCCCTGGCGATCCAATATCTAAGAAAACCCCTAAATAGTGAAAAAACTTCAATGTCTCTGAAGCAGTACTAAATATTATCGTACGAGTCTCATCTTGAACCAACATCCTCATTAAATGAGAACCTAGAGGTAGTCAGATGAGGACTTTGATCTGAGAACTTTGAAATTGCCAAAAATGGCAAAATTTCGAAATTTCAACTTCGCTGAGGCAGTAGTAAATATTGTCCTATAGAGCTAAAAAAAAAAAAAAAATGGAATAATTTTTCAAAATCACAAACAACATATTCACGAATGAGCAGCAACATCTGAGAAATTAGGTCTTTTTTAAACCACCCTAATGTCACGTGCTCACGACAATAGAAGACTGACCTTATCTCTATCTATCATTGGTTCGTTTCGAAATCACACTATTTTACAATATTCCCTAAAAATTTCAAAAAGTTTGTATAAAAGATGCGACAGCTGTACCCCAGGATAACAATTTCTTCATAAAATTTAGGGTGATCATCTGTATGAAAAAAAACGGAGTGAATAGAATATTTCTTTGAACGGGTAGTTATAAGCGATTCGAATAAAAATAAAAATAAAATAAAAATATATCCTCTTAAGAGACAAAATCGTACCAGTCTTAATTCTACTTTAAAAAAGAATAGGTCTTCGTTCTTATGAGTATCGAATTTTCACACTTTTGTAGTAGGATTATAACTTTTCTTTAGACTTTTGTTTTGTGAAGAAGTGCGCTCACGATATTCGTCAGAGTATAACTCACAACCCACAATGAATGGAAAAACTGCGGGTACATAATATTTATCGTACAATAGAATATGAGCGATGAACTATATATTCAGAGTTTTGTTGCAATTGACGACGACTATCAGATATAATTAGGAAGTTAAAATTCCGTTGACAAAAAGTTATATCCCTAATTATAATATATACTACCAACGACGTAAATTGGTTATAAGATGTCGAAATTTAGTTGAAATTTAAATTGCTCTTGACCTGAATTATACTTTAATAAAAAATAAAAAATAAATAAAAAAAAAAACAACTTAATCCGTACGAATACGACAATTTATCATAATTTTAATATTCTAATATTTTATGATCAAAAATTTAGTTAATATAGCTCACGATGATAGGCACATTTATCAAACGATCAATTTCCCTTCACTGAATTATTAGGTATACCTTCATATCGATAGACCATTGTTCCTGGCATCAAACCCTATACAAATCGTTCATAATTCCTGCAATGACACGAAAGCTCAATCAGTGCGTAAGCTTATTTCCTATTACAGGGCCGTTTATTACCTGTTGACAGTTTGTGCAATAAACTTGCTTCATATGAGATGGGTATATATATAATATACCTATACCTATTATATGCGGACGTTAAGTTACAGTATATTGCATTAGACGTGTTTTACAAACAGGATATGGGCACATTTATACATACATATATATACACATAGTACATGCCCACATCCCGTCTATTCCATAATTATATAAACCCATTAACGATGTACGAATAAATAACATGTAAAAGTCCATGGGTGATGTATTTTATACATTTCTGTACATATACATATATATATATATATATATATGTACCCATATACGTAACATCAGTCGGAAGGCCAATAAAGACTTTATATTTTTCCAGTACATTTTTCTTCGTTACCAAAAGAATATATATCGTCGGATGTCAGGTTTGAACAATAAATCTTTTCAACGTCTAGCACAAACTTTCTTACTAGGCTGACTGTCAGTTATTTTTCAGATATCATATCACATGGATTCAGCACAACTTTGAACTATACAATATTATGTAGGCCCTATGCTATAGATTCGGTTATTTACACAGAAAAAAAAAAAAAAAAAAAAAATTTTGGCCCAAGAAAATTTTCTGCAAACGCATTGGAAAAACCGAAATTATCTTGAATTTGCCTTACTGCATTTTTACTGCATTCTTGAAGTAAAAATTTTCTCAAACCAAGAAAACTCTCTTGGATCCAAAAGAGTTTTCTTTGTTCGAGAAAATTTTTACTTGATTCAACATAATTTCGGTTTTCAATGTGTTTGCAGAAAATTTTATTGAGACAACAAAATTTTTCTTGGAACAGAAAATTTTTTTCTTGGGGCAAAAAATTTTTTCGTGGGACAAAAAAAATTGTCCACCTTGTTTTTTCTGTGTAATTTTCACTTTTTCAACATTATAGGTATATTATTTTAATTAACTCGAATTTATACATATGATTGAATTGAAAACTAATTCGATCACCACTGACCACAGATTAATATTTAGGTAGTACATATGTATAAACTGCGTATATTAACTCATATTATAGCGTAGGAAACTCTCGCTGGAGGCAATCAACACATAATCCCGTTACTAATCGATTTGAATTTTTATTTTAAATAAAATTTATATCCATACGCTATAAGATCTGCGCACATTCTCGGATTCCATTATCGGCATGTACCGGGTGGTTCAAGAGTCAAGTAATTTCATTTCATCACATATTGTATACATAAATAAATAAAAAAGACGTTTTTTCAAAATCGATTGACAGATTTGAAAAACTACGCTGTAAGAAGGTAAATTATGGCTCAAAACGGTATATATATAGGGGTGAGCGTGGCAAAGAGGGCACCTCGGCCAAAAACGAACAAATTCTTGGAAAATTTTTCGACTTTTTTTTTTTTTTTTTCTTTAAAAGTTGTTTCCCAAAGAATTTTTTTTTTGCAATTTAATTTCGAAAATTTGGCCGAGGTGTCCTTTTTGCCCCGCTCGCCTCTATATCTTTAAAGTTGATTAATCACGAAAATGAAATTTTCAGAATTTTGTACTCGTAACGGATGTCAGGGAAAGCGAATCTTTGTGTTTACCGACTAATTTCTTCTTGGGATGAAAAAAGAAAAACTTATATTTATAACATTATTCGTTACTATATAATATATATGTAACAGTTTGAGATCGAAGCCTCAGCTTGTTTTATTCGCAAAATTAGTTCGAGGAAGCACCTTCGATGGTCTATAAAGATCGTTCGATTACATATATATATATATATATATATATATATATATATATATATATATATATATATATATATATATATATATATATATATATATATATATATGTATATAGGTATCGACGTCTCGACTCTTGAGAAGCAACCCTTAGAAGTGGATGTCAAGTTGTATATGTCCCCCCTTAACGAAACATTCTATAGATACATTCGAGGGCATATATAAAGTTACATATAGCTATTCGTGTTATATAAGGATAGTATGTATAAGTGAAGAGTACTCACATCGACGTTGACACCTGGTAGAGGAAAGACCTTTGTATGCGGGAGTTCCTTTAAGACATATCTGAAGAATTCGTCACGCCCCTTGTACCACTTGACCGTATAGAGTGTGTCCGTTTCTAGGTTGTACTGACAGGTCATAGTGACCGTAGAACCAGGCGCTACTGCTAGAGGTATTTTTATCGATACGTCTCGCAAGCCCCGCACTCCTGTAACATTATAGCTGTTAAAAATCAGAAATGTAGAAAAAAAAAAAAAAAAAAAAAAAAAAAAAAATGAAATGAAAGAAACACACACGATCTGCATAGCCCGTTTAAGGCAAATCCGAGCAAGCTAATTAAGGCTTTACGTTAGCGCAGGCGCATAAATCGCAAAATTTTTTTTAGCGATTTTTCAAAATTCATACGACAATTATGATAGTACATGGTATGAAGAAATGCGTTTTACTGTCGGAGGAACATAATTCCTTGCAGGTAAAAAAATTTCTGTATTTAAATAAAAGATGAATTTTATACTGTATCGATGCCGTTTATCTTTTTGGGTATAATCAGTCCTGAATTAATAACGAATAAGAGTCGATTTCAATGCTATACTCATTCGTATAAAATGATTAACATAACATCTGTTTAGTTGAAGCCAATTTGCTGGCTAATATTCAACTTCAACATATTGATTTATTTCAATCTGCGGTAGGTATAAAAATTTTTAAGCCCAAGTTCTAAAGATGATGCATATTATACATATGTTGCAATTTGTAATAGAACCAATCGAAATCAAAATGATTAAGAATTTTTATCGGATTTTTCTAAACGTGTGAAATTTGTTAAAATGACAAAATTACTCTTAAAGTTCGATCTTGCACTCAGAAAAATAACAACCAAAATTTCGTTATTACATGCAAAATCACATTTTTTGTTCAGTCAATCAAATTTTTTGTTCAGTCCACCAAAAATTTCGTTGGGATAACCAAAATTTTGTTGGGAAAACCAAATTTTGTTGGAACAACCAAAATTTTGGCTATTACAACAAAATTTTTGGTTGACTGAACAAAAAAAAATGTGATTGTGCACATAATAACCCAAATTTTGGTTGTGTCAAAAAGACTTTCTTCTGAGTGTGCACGTTAAATTTTAGTATTAAAAATGTTCGCAGATCCAAACGATGCATGTTTTGAACATCGTATAGAATATAGATTCACAAGCACATAGGATAAGCGATTCGGCAACATTCTTTACAATCATAGAATATAATATATTTTTTAATTCAAGACAAGACAAAAGTTATATTGTTATGCAACCGTGAAATAAAATGTGGGAAAGGATATTATACAAGCTGTGAAAAAAAAAAGGAATTTTTTTTTTTTTTTTTTTTTAACTTTTCCCTAATTGCCCAAATGATTTCGTCTGTCTTCCATTCTTCTCTTGCTTTACAATCAGAGAAAAGACTTTTATAGAGTTGTATTTCGTATTCAAGCCATGATTTTTTCCAACAAGTTTTAACGAATTATGCGAGAATCTTAACCCATATATGTTTGAGAGAAACTCTGTGTTCGCTTTAGCAATGAACTGTCGCAATAAATAGATTAGGATTACTCGTGCGGCAAAGTCCGTGACCTGGCGCGCAGTCATGTCTGACACATTGACCCTGCAGCGATTTTTAAATAACCTGCACCCAGCTAAAAATAAAGAAAATTTCATTCCATTTATCGGCTATTAGAAATCATACGCGACTTTGAATTGATATCAAAATAAAAAATTAGAACTCAAAAAAAAAAAAAAAAAAAAAAAGAAAAAAAAAAAAGCGAAGAGATACGATGATATCGCGTAATTAATGAAAAAAAAAAAAATTTTTGTCTTTTTGGTGGCAAAATCTTTTTCATGCGATATAACATCGTTAGGGCATATTCGCAAAAAAAAAAAAAAAATAATTTTTTGGCACTTACGACCTTATGGCATTAGTGACGCGATATATTTGTCAATTTTTTTTTTTTTTGGTAAGACGCGAATTTTTCATCATACATCTGGGAATGGAATACAGCTTTATCAATATCTCATGAGTATTTTTATCAGCAATATTCTGACACGTCGAAATGTCCGAGAAGTCCAGAGTCCAATCGTTATGTTACGATTTAATATATATACGGGAACAATAAACTGACATTTCTGAAGCGTAGAATAGAGTTCCCGTTCTTGAACCGCCAACAGACGTGTGTATATAGGTACTACAATGTCATTTTCCTCGAACGTCAGAAGTTTCAAGAACCTCGATGAAACGTGTCGCCAAGTTTACAACGCGGTGTGGTGGTCATAGAAACATGTATATATATATATATATATATATCGATATTACTCTAGTAGACATACCTATATATATCTATCATATACTACATGTATGAGGACAATACGATAGCTTGAATACCTTGCATAGAGAAACTGGCGTACGATTATAAGGGATGTTAATTACCAGTCGATTAGCGGTAGAGCGATTAGTCACCGATTGTAATAAAAAGCTGATATATATATATATATATAGAGTTTGGCAATATTTGACTTTGAAAAATTGTCATGATAGGGACGCCTTAGGGAATCTACAAGTATGATAAATTTCTTTTTCTTTTTCCGTTCCTTAGTTTCTTAGAAATTTTCTATATCAAAGTCCTGTGTCAGCTGGTGACGAACCTTTTAAATTGATCTTTGCGTAAGAGTATAGGAGTAGGTATAGCAAGGAGTTTCGATAACAGGGAGTTGGTCCGTTGTCATTACTTATTGGTTTAGCTTATTTATGAGTTTACTTAGAGTGGCTTCCTGTTTCCAAGAGAGATCCTCTTTCGTCGGTGTATACACCTATATATAGGTATACACCTTTATTTTCCTCTCGATAAAGCATCCCATAGACTTATACTCAGCTACAGCTACTACATAGCTATACTTCGTACTTATTCTCTTAACGTTATGTATATATATATATATATATATATACCTAATACGATCGTTTGTATTCATTGGGATCAATTTGTATTTAATTTCAAACGGACAGTGCGGGTATATATCCCTACCTGAGGTATAAAACCCGCTTAATATTTCAAAGTTTAAAAGCATTTGCTGAATCTTTAAGGTATCTTTCACGGTCCTATGCGATCAGACGGGGACCACCTGGTGTTCGCCGATGCCCTATACCTAGCGGTCTTCCCCGAATAAAGTTTAATTTTTCACGCTAGTCTCGTTAAATATTCTCCGCCAATAGGTCCCATGTTTCTCGCTGGTTTTTACCGTAACGCAAAAGGTCACCGGCACACTTTTTATACAGGGTAACACAAAATAACAACCATAAATAGAAAGAAAAAGAAAAAGAAAAAGAAAAAAAAAAAAAAAAAAAATACAAATAAATAAAAAGAAATAAAAATAAATAAAACAGACCCGCAACGAGAGAAGAGACTATATTATATTATCACCGGACATATATCGCGTCACCGAGTTATAATTCACTCTAGCTGATGTCACCGTGCAAATATATATATATATATATTAGGGTGTGCCAAAAAAAAAAAAAAAAAAAAAATTCAAACGCACATCAACATTCCGGTAGAGCATCTCAAATAGAATATCTCAGCCAAATATGAGCTATTAATTTTGATATTTAGAACTGCCTAATTTCGTTACTAATTTTAGTTACCTATTTTAGTTACTAAAATACGCAGTTCTAAATATCAAAATTAAGAGCTCATATTTGGCTGAGATGTTCTATTTGAGATGCTCTACCGAAATTTTGATGCGCGGTTGAAAAATAAATTGTTTTTCCCAGAGTCGTATGACTCTATGACGCTATGACTCAATGTTTATAGGCGAATATCTCTTAATCGGTGAGAGTTAGGAAGATTCTATCTCAGTACTTTTTTGTAGAGCGTGAAATTTCCTATAAGAATCTGTATTCAGATAGTTTCTAAATCAAGCTGGTTACGAGAAAAAACAATTCGAAAATTTTCCGATTTTTTTTTTCACGTGTTATCCAAATCAAAAATGGGAAAACTGGGTTAGGCAGTTCTAAATATCAATATTAAGAGCTCATATTTGGCTGAGATATTCTATTTGAGATGCTCTACCGGAATGTTGACGTGCGTTTGAATTTTTTTTTTTTTTGGCACACCCTAATATATATATATTTTTATAAATGAAATTTTACGATTAGCTGAACTCTCTCGAACTCGCTCGGAATTGTAAGCCTTTTGATGAAACCGATAATTATATAAACGATTTTTACTCGCATACACAGAAACATAGGTTGACCTGATTCAAGATAATTTTGTGGTCCAAAAATGAAGACCGACATTTTCTCGGATCAAATCAAAATTTTTCTCGAACCAAGAAAATTTGGAAAATTTGGAAAATTTTTTTGGCTCGAGAAAATTTTTGATTTGATCCGAGAAAATTTCGGTCTTCATTTTTGGACCGCAAAATTATCTTGCATCAAGAATAATTTTCTTAGCTCAAGTCAACCTTTTTGTCTGTGCGTATTTGACAAAAATTTGAATAAATAAAAAATATATACTTATTGCATAGTAACCTATAGACCCGTGGCCCTGGATTTGCCGTCTGGTAATGCAGTCTCCGCTTTACTATTATATATATACATATACGCAAGCCATGCAACTTGAATGCTTGAGAAACTGAAACCATCCTACGCAGAGAAGGGTTTCATGTACACTAGAGAATATATATATATATATATATATGTAAATAATAGCTAGATAGTGTGCGGGGGTTGTTTATTTTGCGAGATCTTCCGCACCCCTGTACGGAATTCTAGATAATTAGCGCGCTCTAGGGCAGTAGGGAAATTGGAGCGAAAAAAAAAAGAAAAAAAAAAAAAAAAGGAGGTGATATCTGACAAGACTAAGGCCTGAAGGAATTTACGCGATTAACCCTCAGAACTTTAAGTTTGTGTAATATATATATATGTATATATATATATTACATATGTATATGTATATGTATAATATATATGTATATTAGAGGTATTCAAAAATTTTCGATGTTCGAATTTTTCACCTCTCAGGGTCTAAAAAGTTGGTTTCTAATTTGACAAAGACTGTCTCCAAATATGCCTGTCGACGGACAATTCACCACGCGGCTCATCACTTATTTGTATTTTCCATTTAAATAGCAAATTAAATTTTTTCATGTCTAATCGCATCGAAAATTCAATCATAAGAAATGTCTCACTCTAGATGAATGTTGCACGATTTCAGGACATGTATAAAACCTAAGACATGAGCAGAAAAAGAAAAAAAAAAAAAAAATCTGCTTATAGAAATGAGTTAATTGGAAAAGACAGTTTTCGCCTTCATCGCCCTCGCTTACAGTTTTCATCTTTAATCTCGCTCTTCCGTCAGCTGTTAGGTCTTATACATGTCCTGAAATCATGCAATTAGACATGAAAAAAATTTCATGTGCCATTTAAATGGAAAATACAAATAAGTGATGAGCCGCGTGGTGAATTGTCCGTCGACAGGCACATTTGGAGACAGTCATTCTCAAATTATAAACCAACTTTTTAGACCCTGAGAAGTGAAAAATTTGAACATCGAAAATTTTTGAATACCTCTAATGTATATACATGCAGAATCTTGGAATGCCGCAAGATTTACTCAAGTACCTTCTAGTACTACGGACTACGGACTCCGGGACTCCCCTTGAAAGGAAAGGAAGTTTTTCGTACTTAAAACTCGTAAAAGAAAGAATTGGTGGTTCTGTCTTTGGGCTGTCGCGCAGTTGGCTGTAACTCCCCTTTACCTTATATATATATATAGCATACCGCCTTTCTGCGAGAACTGTGAACTTTTCAAAGTAGCGAATCCCATCTCATGGCACTTATTGCAATTTCTCGTATAGGCCAAGGCTCCGGGGTTTGTTGCGCGCGACCGAAACTTTTTGTCTCAAAATTTCCACCGGATTACTCGGACTCTACTCTCTTGATAAAACTTTTTCACCCCTATCAATAAACGTTACCGTATAGGTAACCTAGCTATCTATGCGTAGATAGGTAGCTAGCTATAAGCCATTTGCGATTGCTCGTTTCATTCGAACGATATATACCTATAGGTATACTATAACATAAAAGTTTCACTCGAAACAAGTTCATTTTACAATATATACGTATACAGGGTAGCCGCGAACTAAGTATACTTTGAATTTAAGGCCCATCCCTAGTCGCCAACCTCCTTTTGGTCGAAATGTGTCGCATTTCGATTATTATCTAAGCCCAGGCGTCAAAAACGCAAAAAAGGCCAACTTAGCGCAAATTCTATTTCAATTCCGAACACATACGTCCAAAAAAATGTTCGTTTCGTGCGAAAATAGAGTCTACAGATGGTTTTTACATTGTTACAAAATTATTCGAATTCGATTTTCTCGGCGAACAATGTAAAAACTATCTGTATACTCGATTTTCGCACGAAATGAACATTTTTTTGGACGTATGTGTCGGAATTGAAATAGAATTTGCGCTAAGTTGGCCTTTTTTGCGTTTTTGACGCCTGGGCTCGGATAATAATCGAAATGTGACACATTTCGACCAAAAGAAGGTGGGCGACTAGGGATGGGCCTTAAGGGATGATTAAAGAGATCTAGCTAGTTACCCTGCCGTTTGAAATAGTGATCTTCGTTACGGCGTCTCTGAGATACAGGACATTTAAAAATTCGCGGTAGCGCCTGCGTTTAGGTAGCCAACTATACAGCGGCGAAATGTAAGCTGTCTGGTTCTAGGTGCGCAATGCGCGCAAGCGTTGCAGAAATCTGACGCTGTTCCAGTTCAAGAATCACTAGACTATACGTCAATATGGCGGATGATAAAAGCGTACCAAAAAGTTAGTTAACCCTAGGACGGTACACTGGGGTCCAATAAACCCCAGCCAAAATGTCGGCTGCGTAGAAAGGTTCGATGTCGGTCGAATTTCGGATAGCGGCCTAAAAAAAAATGGTCCGGTGAATTTAGAAAAAGCCTTCGCCAATAATTTTGACATTGTTCAAAGTTTTAAATGCTGC
The DNA here is from genome assembly GCA_943736025.1 of Tenthredo mesomela. Classification (NCBI taxonomy): domain Eukaryota; kingdom Metazoa; phylum Arthropoda; class Insecta; order Hymenoptera; family Tenthredinidae; genus Tenthredo; species Tenthredo mesomela. The sequence continues at coordinate 30,417,166 of OX031015.1, read as the reverse complement.
AAGCCGCATTGAAAAATATCGATTACAACGGAAATGGCACGTGCTCAAAGTCGACTGGGGTCCGCTAGACCCCTAGTGTACCGTTAATGATCGGCTAAAGAAGTGTACCGTTCTAGGGTTAACGCAACCCGGGAGCGATTTTTGTGATTTTTGAACCGTAAGAGTGTTATGACTCCCTGCATGCATAAAACCAGACAGCCCATAGTTCGCCTCTGTGTAGTCAGCTGCCTAAATGCAGGCGTTAACGCGATGTTCTAAATTACTTGTATCTTACATATCGACGCCCGATACGAATAACAACACATTTCAGATTCCGGGTGAAAAAGAGCACGTTTCAAATTCCGGGTGGAAAAGAGCACATTTCAGATTCCGAGTGAAAAAGAGCATGTTTCAGATTCCGGATGGAAAAGAACACGTTTCAGATTGAGAATGAAAAATAGCACGTTTCAGATTCACTCGAAAACTAGCACAATTCAGGTTGAACCGAATATTACTTATTAGCAAGTGTCAGGTTGGTTTATTATAAGATTGAATTAATCATTCAATGATAAAATTGAATCGAGTTTTTGTGCATAATTGTGCATTTCCAATTTCACAATAAACCAACCTGACACTTACTAATGAGTAATATTCCCTTCGCCTGAATTCTGCTAGTTTTCGAGTGAATCTGAAACGTGCTATTTTTCATTCTCAATCTAAAACGTGTTCTTTTCCATCCGGAATCTGAAACATGCTCTTTTTCACCCGGAATCTGAAATGTGCTCTTTTCCACCCGGAATTTGAAACGTGCTCTTTTTCACCCGGAATCTGAAATGTGCTGTTATTCGTATCGAGCGTCAATATACGCGTCACAACTGACACTACTATTTCCAATGACAGGGTACCGAAGTAGACTTCGTCATTCATCCCCTGAAATTTAAGCACTTAATTCGCGGTCACCCTGTATATACAAATACCGTTGAGACCATTCCGTGAATACTGCGTAGACTATAGTTTTTTTTATTTTGTAGATTGGGATAGGTATCGACCAGACACGTATCTCTGCGTATACAATAAGAAACGATAGGTGAAGAAAGTTGAAAAAAAAAAAAAAAAAGAAAAAAAAGAAGCGAACTCTCTTGTTTTTCGAAACTAGACAAATCAAGTCTTATTAGGTAATTAACAGAGTTGAACCGGGCAACTTCTCCTTGTGCCACGGCCGTTAATTAGAAAACATTTTAAGCATCAAGAAGAGGGATGGTCTACCGTAATTCAAGAGTATAAGGTCTCGCTGCAGCCTTGAGGTATACATTGTTAATAAGATATTTAATTGTGTTTTATTCGCTTTGATCTCGTATTCATTTTTCTTTCTGTATATATATATATATATATCTCGCTGATGCAGTCAGAGTATATAGAAATACTAAATTACCATCTCGTGGGAGTTGTGTTTGCATTTTTTACCTCATTGCTTGCCAGATATAGGTTGTCTAAAATCCGTCCGGGTCGGTTACCCCATCCTCTAGTTTAAGGGTGTAATGTTACGAAGCATGCATGGCTGATGGTTGAGTGGTTCGCGCAAAATACCTGCCGGATATCTGGTGGCATAGAATTTTAAATTCCTTGGGATAAAAGGGTACGCCTCCCATCATTTCCCATTACGTATCAAGGGGTAGGTTATTCCTATCCATAGTATCCATACACTTTCCTCCGAAAGTAGAAGAAAGAAAAAAAAAAAAAAAATGAAAAAATGAAAAGGGAAAGAGAAAAAAGAAAAAAAAATAAAAATAAAATAAAATAAAAAAAAAAAAAAAAAAACGAAAAAATCGGCTATGTATTCGTTTTACAAAATACGGTTTCAGTTTTTTCACATTATACATAATATATTTAAAGGAAATTTAGATCTCTACGACGTATAAAGTTTACACAGGTTACTGCACCGCAATCTACTCACGGTAAAATCAAGATAATAGCTGACGCGTCGAGGGTTGTCAACGAAGAAGGGTGTGAAAAATGAGAGCTCGTTCATCATTTACAACGTTATAAAGAGTATTGATCTGACATCAAAGTTCATAGCACACACAATTTCTACATCATATCTTATAGGTGTATATATATATACACAGCTACTCTCTACGGAATTTTATCCTGTATATACGATTAAATCCAAATATCGAATTGGTTCTGTTATATATATATTATATGAGTGAGAATTTCTTAAGATTAATCCATTCCCATATCATAGTAGTAGTACCTAGTATACACGTGATCATTGGGTTGAAAAAAAAGTTTGAAAAATTCAAGAGAATCGTTTTGGTGATGAACTATTTTAAATTTAACAAATTGATTATTTTTTTTTTTTTTTCTTTTTGTTGTCATCGAGATTAATGAATTATTTTTACCCTTAACCCTGACAAACTACCTACTACCACTATAAATATACTCTTGAAAATATTCTTTGTACAATGAATGAAGATATTTATCCAATTGAACGAAATTGTCCAGTCAGATCGTCGAGTCTAGAAAGTGGTCTGGTTGATTCAACGAAGTAGTTTCGTTAATTCGTCATAGTAATTCAGTTGATTTAGAAAACCGGTGGGTAATACCGTTGAATTAACCATTTACATGTATTATGATGTAGTTTGGTAATTCAGGTAAATTGTATAAGAAAAAACATCGGTTTAGCATGCAGCGATCAATAACTTATATTCTTTATAATAAAAAAAAAATCTTGATTTAATTCTTGATTAATTCAAGAATATAGGTGCTAAGGTCTTTGACAATTTAATATTAGTCTGAAATATTCCTAAACGAAAAGTTTCAGATTCATAATGGGAGGGTGTAGTTTAAAAGTTTCGTAGACCGATGGACAGGTATTAAAATCACGAACTTCTCATTATGTCAAAAAGTCAAGACAAGTGAGGATGACGATTTTGAAAATTGGAATTCAACAACGCAACAACTTTCTTATCGAAAATAAGTAGATTCACATTTTCGAGAATACATTCAGAAAAAGGTCTTGTTGACACAACCAAAATTTGGTTATTATATGCACAATCACAAATTTTTGTTCAGTCAATCAAATTTTTTGTTCAGTTTTGTTGGAATAACCAAAATTTTGTTGAGAAAACCAAATTTTGTTGGGACAACCAAAATTTTGGCTATTCCAACAAAATTTTTGGTTGACTGAACAAAAAAATGTGATTGTGCACATAATAAACCAAATTTTGGTTGTGTCAACAAGACCTTTTTCTGAGTGTACCTATATGCAGCAAACGAAATATAATCTATAATAATAATCGGATAGACAATGGCGAAAGATATGACTAAGGGTGAACATTACCACGCGGCATGCGCGGAATGACTTGAGTTTGTATTTCATTTTGACAATTTTGTACAAATTGGGTCCTGCTAAGGTTGAAGTACATCTCGACGTTCGTTTGACCGCAACAGAAAATCCTCTGGGTTTGATATGTTCAAAGAAGCATTTAGATTAAGCAAAGGTAATTATTGTAGGTATGTAGTGTAGTACGTAAATGTAGAAGCAAATAAGGGACGAAATGTTAGTTTTGAACTGCGCACACCACACCACACCACACCGTGCTGGTTAGATTATATAATATGCGAATTTGTAGTTCGGCCAGATAGTTCCATGTCATTCCTGTTTAGTACCAACGATATTTTCCTCCTTTTTCAATTGACGAAACATTTCAAACTCGGAGGTTCGGTTAAAAGCTATTCCATGCTTCAATTAATAGGAATACACTCGTTCCAAATTTTCATTCCAGCATCTCTCTGCTCACTTTAAAGTCTGACAGGTTTTTAACGAGGCTCGCCATGCCTGATACAAATTAAAAAAAAAAAAAAAAAAACAACGACATAAAAAAGGAATAAAATGAAAAAAACAAAACCAAACTCTTAATCACCCCTAAAAACCGTATACCTATACGTACCGACGGTATATTTCCAATGATAAAATATTGGACAATCATCATCATACGCGATTGATGAACATTATTTTAATATGTGCGTACACAGAAAGAAAGGTTGACTTGATTCAAGATAATTTTGCGGTCCAAAAATGAAGACCGAAATTTTCTCGGATCAAATCAAAATTTTTCTCGAGCCAAGAAAATTTTCCAAATTTTCCAAATTTTCCGAATTTTCCAAATTTTCCAATTTTTTTAAAATTTTCAAAATTTTCCAAATTTTTCAAATTTTCCAAATTTTCCAAATTTTCCAAATTTTCCAAATTTTCCAAATTTTCCAAATTTTCCAAATTTTCCAAATTTTCCAAATTTTCCAAATTTTCCAAATTTTCCAAATTTTCCAAATTTTCCAAATTTTCCAAATTTTCCAAATTTTCCAAATTTTCCAAATTTTCCAAATTTTCTAAATTTTCTAAATTTTCCAAATTTTCTTGTCTCGAAAAAATTTTTGATTTGATCCGAGAAAATTTCGGTCTTCATTTTTGGACCGAAAAATTATCTCGAATCAAGAATAATTTTCTTGGCTCAAGTTAACCTTTTTTTCTGTGTAGGTATATATGGAAGCTTGCGTATGCCCTCAGGTATGAGTAGGTATATGTCAAAGTTTAGATTCAAACGAAATTCTTTGCGACACCCAGTAACCACCAGTGATCAGCGAACAAAGGTCTTTGAATCGAACAGGAGAAATAAGATTGGAGCTTTTCAACTTCATCGCACAGTAAGCCGGTGCCCGCTTCATTACCTTCGTTTCCCGACGTCATTTTCTTCCTATTCTGCAGCTTACAATTTTCAGGATGAAAGTCACCACCGACTGACTGACTGATATCAACTTTCGATACATATTGCTCGTACCTAGTACTCGATTTTCTATTAAAACTAAATACCGCGGTAAATAAGGAAGAGAAAATTACGTCCGCATAGAAAAAAAGAAAAGAAGAAGAAAAAAAAAAAAAAAAACAACCCTCGTTGCAGAACAACAGCCACTTTTCACACTTTTTATTTTATTTCACTGACCATTTCAAGAGGGACGTATCTTGAAACTTTGAACTTCATATAAAATAAAGGAACACTTCGATCACAAGAAAATAGATTTCATTCACTTGTCGTAGCAGCTCTCACTAAAATAATTAATTATAGCATCTTCATAAATGAAAGTTTATGATGATAAGAAAATGACGATGTTTTATTTTCCAGCTGTTGATAATAATTGATGTATATGCAGAACGATTTCGGACCTTTGTGCTCGGTTGCGCTTTAGTCGTATTCCGAGCATTTCTGACAGTGGCTTAATACGTAATATATAGATATATACATATAATGCGGCTATCGAAACCCCGCGACGTCCTCTTCACGTTTCCATTTCCATGATACAGCCACTACCCCATTACCATCGGATTATCCACTCGGAGTCTTTTAGGTCGTCACATTTTATGCTCGGGGTTAAGAGATCCCTTAAGTATAGAATTTCTCTGCGGTTATATTCGGTTGCGGTGCGTGTTTTCAGCTTTGAACTCACGAAACTTTGACCGCGAAGTGAGCTTAAAACGATGTAATGTCCCGCGAATCATGGGATTCCAAGACATTTACCTTTAATACCGGTCACGGTATTGCAGAGCCTCTAAGCGATAGTATAGGTATCGTTCAATATTTCGGGCTTTAGACCTTTTGAAATTGTTTTATAAAAATGGGGTAAATTTCAGCAAAATTGACAAGTGCAGTAAAAGAAAAAAGAAAAAAATATATATCAAATCTAATTCAGAAACGTTGAGTATATAATCTATATTATTAAATCTAATTATATAGTATATAGTGAAATTACGGCTAGTAGTACGTTACGCTTTGTAAATTCGCGTTTGTAATTAAGAAATTAATTATTCGCAACGTGTTTGAAAAGCTCAGCTATTTTTGTTGATGAGATTCAGTTCGGTTTTGCATCAGCAAGCGTTAATGACTCTTTATTTTCCGAAGCGAAATATCGATTTTGGAAGTTTGTGGTTGGCACTGTGGTTCAACAACGTTGTTTTCTATACGATTTAACAATTTTGTTTAAAATACAACCATCGGTTTCCCGACTTCCGCGCCAAACCAACCAACTCGAGTAGGTAAGCCAAAAGACATTTAAAATCCCTCTGTGCAGGTTTCGTGAAACTCTGTGTTAAAATTTATACTTAAAAATCTTTATCTTGAGAGTCAAGCTCCGCGGGCGACGAGTTGGCCCAAGGTTGGCCCAGAGTATGAAAAAGAAAGTATAGGAGAAGAAGAAAAAAAAAAAAAAAAAAAAAAAAAGAAAAACTAAATACAGAGGAAAAAACGAAAGAAGAAAAAAGAAAACGAAAAAGTAGAAAGAAAAAAAAAAAAAAATAAAAAAAAAAAAAAAAAAAACTTGAGTCATAAATCGGAGTTGAGCTTCTGCTAAATTGAAAAGGTTCTCGGCAGCTCATAGACTCGTATATGGAAGACGGGCGAGAACTCGCGTAGATAAAATATAGTTGTCGATAATATGGTATTCATCGGTGAAAAATGGTAGAATAACGTAGAAAATGATCCCCTGTATTTCACGGGTATACGAAATAACAAAATAAAAGCAAAAAAAAAAAAAAAAAAAGAAAAAAAAAGTATAAATCATAAAAAAGACAACGCGAATGTCTGTCGTCAGTTTGATTAACAAAAGGCGGGTGCAGCAAGCCAGAGTCAATTGGTTGGGGGTGCATCGGCTTCGTGGGCTGCGAAACGTGCACAATTTTGTTATCTGTTTTTTTTTTTTTTTTTTTTTTTTATTTTTCTTTCATATCTACTAGGGGAAAATTGACATCCGCATACTGCAATCGTAGGATTTCAATCCAGGTCTTTTAGGTATTTTTTTTTTTTTTTTTTTTCTCTTTTTTTCTTCTATCAAAACTCTTGAAAAACTCTATTCATTGAACAATTTTATACAGAATCGTTACATATGAAATGAATGCGGAATGAATAATGAAAAAAGTTTTGCCCATTATTTGGTATACCTATGTACTATATATATACAATCGCGGAACCAAAAAATTACAAAAAAAAAAAAAAGAAATCAGAAATATTGCACGTCGGGCAAACAAAATCTATCGAACGAATGTGGGTGTATTTTTTTTTTTTTTTTTTTTTTTTTTTTTTAATTTTCTTTTTTTCTTGCAGTATCATACTTTTGTATATATGCGGTGGGGGAAAACAATATCGTTGAACAATTTGATACAATGACTAGCATACAACGAGCCGACTGGACACGTATTGATCTTGGTTATAGTGCAACTCAACCGGAAATGTTCCGTTCCAACGTCATTCCAGATTTGTGATTTACCAAATCGTCGTTACTATTTGAAGCGACGTAGTCATTCATCCGGAAGTCATAATCCCTGTAGTCCAGCGCGTTACGAATTGTTGCTATAAATCGATGGCTCTATACCATCATCGGTGATTGGTGATTTCGAATATAGGAACCCGCAAAATTGTTACTATCAAAACCGTTAAAACAACGATACGGTATTTTATACACGTAACAGGGACTAATTCCATGTCAAGTTTTAAAAAAGTTCGAGAAAGTTTTACCAAAATCTTTATAAAACATCGGCCCGGTCTTATCATACTATTATATAATGAAAGAGCTTTATATATATACGAGATATATAATATATATGTATATATATATATAAGGTATATATACATATTTCTTGAAATAATTTTCATTAAGGAGACAGTTTTCATCGCACGAAATTAAACATGCGATAGCAAAATCTCTGCAGGCAAAGCTAAGTCAGCATCTCTGGCACCCCCAACGAACGCAATCTTATACAGAGCTTTAAGCTTATTGAATCGCTTTACTTAGTTATCGGTCTCTCTTAGACCCCGTCGGGTTAATGGCCTGATTTGAATCAAATCCTCGTACGAATCGTATAGGGATATATTTTTAGGGTATAAGAGCGTATAGGTACGTCTAAAGCATTCTGCCGATACTCTTGACTCTTATATGCGGGGATAGTATAAGCTTTGAATTTTGATACCCCGATGCGAATGGGATATACATAGGTACTTCGTTGCAGTATAAGTATAAGGGGGTTCAAAGATTCTCTCTCTCTCTCTATATATAGCGTGTTTACTCAAGAGATAACATCTCTTTCGACTTTGGTCACCATACACGAGTTTGTACATATATGAATACACAGAAAGAAAGGTTAACTTGATTCAAGACAATTTTGCGGTCCAAAAATGAAGACCGAAATTTTCTCGGATCAAATCAAAAATTTTCTCGAACCAAGAAAATTGGGACAATTTTCTTGGTTCGAGAAAAATTTTTGATTTGATCCGAGAAAATTTCGGTCTTCATTTTTGGACCGCAAAATTGTCTTGAATCAAGTTAACCTTTCTTTCTATGTAGTGTACAAGTGCTTGGTCTCTGGTTTTATGGGGTTTATGTGTACTTCTACCATCACGTCTGTCTCTTTGCTTGCCGCCGCGTTTATACGTTCCCACTTTGCCGGGAAGTCTATCATACTCGGGATTTTCGCACCCCCCTTATATAAGATACTTCGCAGACTCTTATTGTCTCGTTGCTATTACGACGCGATGAATGAATGATAAAATATAGTACAAGGGAAAAAGGAAAAAAAAAAAAAACAAAAAAAAAAAAAAAACGAAATTTTCAAACGTTTCTATATATAAAAAAGAACGTTAATGACTTTTTTTTAATTCTATTGATTATTGTTCAATTATAAATCCGTCAACTTGGTCGTATTGTTACGTTATATTATTTTCATTTCACGCACTGACACGCTATTCGGATGTCAATTTCTATATTGATATCGAACGCGAAGCTGGGTTTGACAGGATTTGATAACGGGAATTTCCCGGCTGATATGCTTGCCGAGTGGATCAACGCGAGTAATTGACTCAAATCGCCAGCGATCGGTCGGCTCAAAGTTCTCTCATATACGTGTCCGAGCCGTCAATTGGCCAATTCAACAAACCAGCGTATATATAATAGTAGGTACATAGGTTTGTATGTATAAGTATATACCATCAGGCATTAATTAAATATAAGCCAATTTTTGATTCCTCATTATTGTTCCTCGCCATATAAAGATTATGCGATAATTTTCGATGTGCAACACACAGGTTCAGGTGCTGCTAAGTATCAGAAAAATTTCTCAAGAAAACCTGAATCATATGTGAAACAACCCTTAACAAAAAAAAAAAAAAATATATATGCGAAAAAAGTTACTCGAAATTTTTATTTCAGTTTTAAAAATTTTCGAGCTTTTATATATTACATCGTTTGCACGTAATTCCTATTATAGTCCAGCTTATTTGTAGTCTTATCTTTAACATGTCGTTGTCATTGAAGGGTCAGAAAACGTAACGTTGAAGAGTATCTTTTCATGGGCACGCGTACGAGATAATGCGCTTACCCGTAGCAGCCGCAAGTAGTAGTAGTAACGGCGCGTAGAAGAGTTGGACCCTCCGGATGGTCGCAAGACTTTTCATGTTTTTAGTTTTTGGCTTATTTTTTTTTTTTTTTTTGATTTTTTGTTGTTTTTTTTTTTTTTTTATATATGTTTTATAAAGATCCGATCACAGAATCATCGTGTCACCTGCACTTCTTAGTGTTCTTCTTTTAGTTCGGCGAACCAGATTCGGTATAATTATATATAATATGGTAATCACTCCTCGGCGACGTTTAAAGTTGACGAAAGTAACGCCGGGGGTTGTGGGGGTGGGAGGGGGGCGGAGGGTAGTTTTTTGAATTTTTTTTTCGTTTTTTTTTTGTTTTTTGTTTTTCTTTACTTTACTTTACTTCAAATTTAAAGCAAAGTATAAGAAAAGTATATTTTTGTCCGAGGGTTTCCCCCGTTTTAAGGGTGAGCCGTTTCTTAATGTGATTTCAATATGTATAAGGGGTGCGTGTTTGAGATGGGGGAAAAAAAAAAAATTTCTTTATCTCTCCGCGGGGGCGTCGGGACGCGTTGTCGACCGTAAACTAAGTCGCACTCGGCGTTCGCGCCGAGACTGAGCTCCCGCCGATGCCGCGACGATCTTGCGTCGACGCCGAATATATTCGGCCATTTTGGCGTCGCGACGCGACCCGCGATCGCTGCGCGAACACTCACGTCCAGTCGAGTGATTGATTGGCGTAGAAGCTCAGTGACTGATTGAATCTTTTTTATATATATTTCAATATTGATATCCGTCATGGGTATCCATGAATATATACCTACCTACCCCTTACAGCCGACGAAGAACTGACCGGCCTCCATACAACGATCAGGCACGCTCCTTTCAAACTCAAGTAGCCACTCGTCAAACGAGGGTTGCCAAATGTCAAGATAGAATGTATACGAGACCGTCAAATATATGAGACCGTCATACGATTTAGCCGGATCCATGCGAGTATAGGTATGCGGAATTTCTAGTCGCGATGAAAATTTCTTTTTCACCCTCAAAGTCGAAAGTTGTAATTTTTTTCCTCTCGAAAGTATCAGATCAGATTATAGTACCTATTGTGAAAGTTGTTTCATCAATTTTTGTAAGTTTTCAAATTTCAATTAAAGAGGTGCTAACAATTTCCGTGATACCATTCAAGAATAACGCCACCGACCCTACACTCAGAAAAAGGTCTTGTTGACACAACCAAAATTTGGTTATTATATGCACAATCACATTTTTTGTTCATTCAATCAAATTTTTTGTTCAGTCAACCAAAAATTTCGTTCGGATAACCAAAATTTTGTTGGGAAAACCAAATTTTGTTGGGACAACCAAAATTTTGGCTATTCCAACAAAATTTTTGGTTGACTGAACAAAAAATGTGATTGTGCATATAATAACCCAAATTTTCGTTGTGTCAACAAGACCTTTTTCTGAGTGTAGCAGAAATTATACTACTCTTGAGAATTTTTACGAATTTACACGGAAATTTGAACGTCTCGTATAGGTAGTTTTGTAGATTTTGCCTAGTTCGTTTCTCAAATAAATTCGCTGCTTTTTTCGATCAAACTAGAAAAGATGAAGAAAACAAAAAGACAGTGAAATTTGTCAAGAAAAATTAGAAAAAATTATTTTCGAATTATTTTCACCATATTTTTCACTGAACATTGTTTTTTCGTTGTATAAAATGTACCCGAAAGTTGGACCAAAAAAATTTGAAAATTTAGGGGTAGCATTTTTTTTTTTTTTCTCTTTCATTTCATTTTTTTTTTTTTTACGTTAAGGAGTATCAAAACGGAGTTGCAAAAGCTCATTTTATATTCTGGAGCAATGAAGGACTAAAAAAATATTGTTCAAACTTGGTGGTTCATCCTTGCACATTTTATCCTGTATATAGGTAAAAGTATACATACCTACGTGTGTGTATGCACACTGAAAGGAAAGTTGATTATTCAGGGTCTCCAACGAGGCCGGAAGCCCTCGAAGTTCTGTAGGTCGTACAGGAAATATTCTGAAATCTATTACACCTTGAAATAGTATGGAAAGTAATACTGATCCTATTTTACTTCTGTGCAGCTCGTAATGATTACTCAAAATTTTATCTTCGTTATTACTTCCGACTGTGCGGAAGAATTTTGTAATTCGTTGCGATCGTCGTTCATTTCTCTTTTTGGTTCAAAAGAATTAAGGGGACCAGTACAGCGACTTTTCGAGAAATTATCATAGTCCGAAATCAATTTATTTCATAACCAAAGTTCATTTCACATCAAAATATTTTTCTTTTTCAAAATCATGTGTCGTAAGGATTTTAGAGCACCGTTGGACCGATTCAAGTCATCTTGGATTCATTTTATTCAGAAAACAAATCCTCATCATGTGAATGTAAGAATTTTAAAATAAAAAATTACGTCATAAGTTATGATCAATTTATCAAATTTGCAAAAATTATTATCACTCATTTCTTAAATAACTTTGGCCAAAACTAAAATTTTTAAAAATTCTTACATTCACATGATGAGGATTTGTTTTCTGAAGAAAATGAATCTAAGATTACCTGAATCGGTCCAACGGTGCTCTGAAATCCTTACGACACATGATTTTGAAAAAGAAAAATATTTTGATGTGAAATGAATTTTGGTTATGAAATAAATTGATTTCGGACTGTGATAATTTCTCGAAAAGTCGCTGTACTGGTCCCCTTAATACGGAATCAATCCCATTATTTTTTTTATACAAATTGTGCTGCAGGTAGATCGATCTAGTTTAGCCATGGATTCAGATAGTAGGGTAGGGTACCTATCTATATGTTTCATATTAGCATAATGAAATCAAAATTATAATTAATAATCAGTGTCTGAGGTTGCCTTACGCGCTAATCCTGGCCTCGAGGTAAACTCGCATGTGAGAAGAGATTGCGGTGTATTCGCACGCCGCATATTTACCTATATATATACCGTGCGTTTTCGTGGAAACGTGACATGCCTAGATCCGAATATATAGCCGAACGCCCGCTCTATTATATGCAACCTAAGAAATTTATTTATTTACCGAAGCCGAATCTTTTTTTTATTTTTATTTTTTATTTTCAAATAATTATACAGTCGCCGAGTATTCGATGCTGCCTACTTTCGTCGAGTGAGCGATAAGATATCAGGTTTGCCAAAACTGATTGTGAATTAAATCGAAATCTGTCTTGGGTGTTCGCGGACCCAGGGCCAATCAGATATGGAAATCGGAGAAGAGTCCGCTTGACTGACGGCGTTTGACTCTCTTTCTTGAAAACTCGAGGATAAAAGTTCGTTTCATTTTCCACCGCGCACAGTAAAGGGGATGAGGGGGGGGGGGGGGGGGGGGGGGGGGGGGGGGGGGGTTTGGTTCATGTGCGCCGTGTCTTTCTTGGCCAGCGCGGAGTCCCCGCGAGACTTACGACCTGGTTCTCCGCGGAAGTCGCGAGACTCTTCTAAAGCTGAAAAACAATGCATTCGCAACGAGCGAGCAAGTCGGGTGGTATTGAATTTTCTGAAACATTTTTCTTCCTCTCCGAGAAATACGTCTTCATCCTTTTCTATTTCTACCAAGCTCGCGCGTAGTTGGTAGTAAGATATATGTACGCGGATGGCTTGCAGGTGAGAAAGTGCCGCACTCTGTACTAATTACGAAAGCACCGGAGCTTGACGTTTCGCTGTTTTTCAGACCCTTATACCTACCGCCTTAAGTTAATTCACCTGTATCCGTAACGCCATCTTATTCCGTAATGGCGTAAAGCTTTGATAAAAATTTCAAACAAGGAAAGAGAAATGCAGAAAATTCTCTTACCTCTTAATGTCAGAATGAAATTTCGTAATAAACTATGTAACCTTATATAGCTATTATATATCCTTGATTGTAAATCAGAAACGTGACGTTGATTACATAAATGAACGAGAGCTGGATATGAAAATGTGTGTGTTTTTCTCTCTTTTCGAAGGCTATACATCGTTATATGAGCTAATTTTGGGAAAAGTAAATGACGCGATGTGTGCCTACCTATGGATACGTTAATAACGTCTGGACGCACCCGTCACACCAATTTATAAGGAGAAAAGAGTGCGGAGAGGGTGGGTTTGGCCTGTAGGGTCTTCATGGGCCACATTTATCCCTCGGGTCCATATCGACGAGCCGGAAGTTGAATGGATCTCATTCACTGCGAATGGATGGTCGAGGAGACGCGTCGATAGCGCGGGAATCGAAACACGCACCCTTTGAGATTGGCGAGGGTCGGTCAAGTGTCGGAAATTTCAAGATTCAGCATCGCGTAGGTACCTATGTAGGTACCTATCTTATGAGGGGCTGTAAACTCGCCGGATATCGAATCGATATTTTTCAATCAACGATCGAATAAACCCATATCCTAATTGGGTATAGGTACGTCGAGTCGTTCATTTATCCATAAAATGACTAAAAACGATTCACACACTCAGAAAAATAACAACCAAAATTTCGTTATTATATGCACAATCACATTTTTTGTTCAGTCAATCAAATTTTTTGTTCAGTCAACCAAAAATTTTGTTGGGAAAACCAAATTTTGTTGGGACAACCAAAATTTTGGCTATTCCAACAAAATTTTTGGTTGACTGAACAAAAAATGTGATTGTGCATATAGTAACTCAAATTTTGGTTGTGTCAACAAGACTTTTTTCTGAGTGCAGATATACACACACAGAAAGAAAGGTTGACTTGATTCAAGATAATTTTCTTCCCTCAAGTTGACCTTTTTTCTGTGCACGGGCAAATTAAATACCAAAGTAGGTAAAAATGCCTCCTTTGAATATCTATATACATATAGGTATATAATATATATACATACGTCATTGGAAGTTTGGCCACTATGGAAAAGAATGAAATTCTTGAAGTGAAATCTCGTCGAAGATTGAAGATACGAAAGTAGAACATGGTTAGGGAACTTTTATCCCCGAATGTAGGAGCCTATACCTTAGAATCCCGCTTACGTCGTAAAATATACACGGGTGATTTCCGTTGTGGTGTTAGAAAAGCACGAACAGAATTCCCTTCGAGATAGCTGTGTATACCTACTACGGTATACGATTCTAGAATCGGAAACAACAGATTTTCGTCATTGCGTACGATTTCACACGGAACCGGGTTTAAGTTACGAATTCTAAAACTCTCGAACGGTCAAAATTCCGAACTTGAATACATTACATATACCAGATTTGAAAAACTTTTTAAACTAAGAACACCGAAGGTTCCAAATTACGAAAGCTAAAGATTACGAAATACCAAATCTCCGAAGCTTGAAATTCACGCATGTATTCATTTAGTGTTTATAATACCTCGGGCTGTATTGATCGAATCGAAAGCAATAAGGGGTCGAATTAATCGTCTTGAAATTTAATTTTTTGAAATAAAGTTTCAAAATCCTATCAATTATTTATGACATCATTAAGTTATCGATTAAAATAGATAAAATGGATTTTCGTAAAGAGTATCTTGTCTTCGTATATCCGGATCAATATACCTAAATTTTCGGATTTTTTGGCCTTCCAGGGTTCCGACATATCGGAATTACAATTTCCCGAACTTCAACGTTTATGAAAATCAGAAATTCTGAATTGTGATCGTTTAGAAATTTTAAAATTCGGAACTTGAACCTGCGGCTTTTTTCCAGGATGTACAGCCGAGGAAGATTTTCCTCACGGCAATTATTTTTCGAATCAAATAGATCGATCGATTATTATTAGAGGAAATATGAAGGGAATATATATTTTCATAAAATATACAAAAAAGGAATTGAAAGAAAACAGCGCCGGACATCCTCGCCGGGTTTGGTAGAAAAAAAATTCTTCTAAATTTGGTCAGGTTTGTGCGGGCGCGTAGAACAGGGCGAGGATCAATTGGTAGTTTCAAGGGATGGTGGTGGGATTAGCCCCGAGGGTGAATCGAAATAATGAACAGGGAAACGAGATCCGACCATCATACTTCGTAATTTCACGCGTCACCTGAAACGAAGGCAAAATTCTTCTTCGCCGAAGATGAGAAGACACCATGGAGACTCTCTGATCCATCCTTGTGGTTCGCTCGGATCCTCGAGAGGTTTTTTCACCGGTTGGTAATAACGCGGTGACTTTGTCGAATATTCACGATGAATATTCATTCGGATTATTTGATTTTTACCTTCAATTTTCCTCACTGCTGAAGCCGGGCCGCAGCACGGCGTACCGCTATTATACCGTTCATCGAGCCACTCGCCTTTGGTAATAGCTAGTTGACTCGAGTCGATTTTTTTTTTTTTTTTCTTTTTCACGTATTTTAAACCAGCTATGTATTTAATATGGATATACAGATAGATGATTCACAGTTCTCAAGGGAAAATATATATACCTTAGGGTGTGCCAAAAAAAAAAAAAAAAAAAAAATTCAAACGCACATCAACATTCCGGTAAAGCATCTCAAATAGAATATCTCAGCCAAATATGACCTCTTAATATTGATATTTAGAACTGCCTAACTCAGTTTTCCCATTTTTGATTTGAATGACACGTGAAAAAAAATCGGAAAATTTTCGAATTGTTTTTTCTCGTAACCGGCTTGATTTAGAAACTATCTGAAAATAGATTCTTATAGGAAATTTTACGCTCTACAAAAAAGTACTGAGATAGAATTTTCCTAACTCTCGCCGATTAAGAGATATTCGCCTGTAAACATTGAGTCATAGCGTCATAGAGTCATACGACTCTGCGAAAAACAATTTATTTTTCAATCGCGCATCAAAATTTCGGTAGAGCATCTCAAATAGACAATCTCAGCCAAATGTGAGCCTTTAATATTGATATTTAGAACTACCTATTTTAGTAACTAAAATTATTAACTAAAATTAGTAACGAAATTAGGCAGTTCTAAATATCAATATTAAGAGCTCATATTTTGCTGAGATATTCTATTTGAGATGCTCTACCGGAATGTTGATGTGCGTTTAAATTTTTTTTTTTTTTTGGCACACCCTAATATACTTACCTAGATAGTAAAATGAAAAGAATAAAATAATAAATTAAATAGGTTTATAGGTTTGCAATATACACTCAGAAAAAAGTCTTGTTGACACAACCAAAATTTGGATTATTATATGCAAAATCACATTTTTTGTTCAGTCAACCAAAAATTTTGTTGCAATAGCCAAAATTTTGGTTGTCCCAACAAAATTTGGTTTTTCCAACAAAATTTTGGTTATCCCAACGAAATTTTTGGTTGACTGAACAAAAAATGTGATTGTGCATATAATAACGAAATTTTGGTTGTTATTTTTTCTGAGTGTAATAAAAAAATGATCAAGGAAAGAAAATCATTAGAAGATATAAGTATTAATATATTTACACATTAACAATATACAAATATCTTATATTTATTATTTGTGTTGGACATAGTACATGTATAGAGAATTGTTTATATTTAAAAACGTATCTTTCATCAAAGCATAATACAAACGCTTATAAGATAAATTAAAAGTAAGGTATTTAATAGGTACGATCTATAGATCGTTCAAAAATGGCCTAAACCATATATTTTGATGATATCAATTTATGATTATTTTTCGATGACACTATATTAATATTCTCGAAATGACATCATTATCCATGGATTATATTTTAGTTTTTTTTTTTTTTTTTTCACGTCGACATGATCATATCGTATCAGTTTCCTGTCTTATATGAGACGATTCTGATTTCTGAGAGCGCGGTATAAAGTAGCTATATAAACTATATAAAGCCATCAAAATAAAAAGTCGGAAAATAAGATTGTTGCATCACTCTACCGTATAGTAAAATAAAATAGATAATAAAGCGCTATGTATATATATGTATATATGTATATATGTTGACTTGAAATTAGATTGCCTGGTCTGAAGTCATTTTATCACAGTCAGCTGGTTGGTATAGTGTAATATATTCAAATCTGTTAGTTCACAGTCGGCGCACAACTAGCTCGTCTACTGCTTTGAGTTCGTTTTAGCCCCATAGCCAACTACCTGTTTATTGTTAGCTCACATTAGTTGCGGTTTTATTTCGAAAAATGACAAACCTCGACTTTTTTCTTCTTCTTCTTCTTCTTCTTTTTATTTATTTGTCTAAAAACTGTGCGATCATCTCACGTCAATCGAATTCTTTCACATAACGTTTTTAGTCAACCAAACTCTGCGCAGTCTTTTACATACACAGAAAAAAAGGTCAACTTGAGCAAAGAAAATTATTCTTGATTCAAGATAATTTTGCGGTCCATGAAGACCGAAATTTTCTCGGATCAAATCAAAATTATTCTCGGGCCAATCAAAATTTCACAAATTTTCTTGGTTCAAAAATGAAGACTGAAATTTTCTCGGATCAAATCAAAATTTTTCTCGAACCAAGAAAATTTGAAAAATTTTCTTGGTTCGAGAAAAATTTTGATTTGATCCGAGAAAATTTCGGTCTTCATTTTTGGACCGCAAAATTATCTTGAATCAAGTGAACCTTTCTTTCTTTGTACGTTTCTGTTTCACTACAAGTATGAAGGATTTGTATATTAGTAAAATCGAGGGGCTATTCACTCAAACTTTGAGTGTACAAGTGATTCCGTGATTTCATATGATTTTTTTTATATGATTTCAACTGATTTGTCGTTTGATTTCATTTGTAATATTCTGTATGATTTCTGATGATTTTCGATTATTTTGAAGTGATTTCGAAGAATTTCAGCTGAATTCCAGTAATTTTTTTTTAGGATTTAAAAGCGATTTTTTTGTCTGAATTTCAACTGATTTCAAACCAGGGTGTACATCTGATTTCAGAAGTGAATAGCCCCTCGAGTAATATAGTCATTTTTCATCAAACTCGCATTAGCGAAGAATCGACGAGATTCGTAAAGTGCCTTTGCTCATTTAGTTCCGTATTAAGTAAGAACCTACTATTTCCTTACAGTTTTACTATCCGATAATATTCCACCTCGATAATCGTCAGAATTAATATGATGTGGGTATTAATCAGATTTAAAGAATTTTCTTCTCCGTCTAGATCTGATTGTTAAAGTTGCATCAAGGTAGGTATTACAGTTCAAAAAACATAAAAAAAAAACAATGGGGTATAATAGGTTCAATTAAAATACTAAAAGTTTTACCCGAATCTGATTTTGCGATGATATTATGAAAATCAATATGAAAAATGTATTGGAAATGAAGGTACACTCAGAAAAAAGTCTTGTTGACACAACCAAAATTTGGGTTATTATGTGCACAATCATATTTTTTGTTCAGTCAACCAAAAATTTTGTTGGAATAGCCAAAATTTTGGTTGTCCCAACAAAATTTGGTTTTCCCAACAAAATTTTGGCTATCCGAACGAAATTTTTGGTTGACTGAACAAAAAATTTGATTGACTGAACAAAAAATGTGAGCGTGCATATAATAACCAAATTTTGGTTGTTATTTTTCTGAGTGTATAGAAATTTTTAATTTTCCTTTTTTTTTTTTTTTTTGTCTTTTTTCCAATAAACTTCGCCGATTTTGAACTGCATATATAATACTTCGCATATATACTTACCCGAGTCCTGAATAATACCTCATACTCGCATATATGTATATTGGGCAGATTAGAATCTTGAAAGACAAAAAACGTGCTCCAATATTCTGAACTAACCCTCCACCTCCTACCAAAGAGGTTTTATCTTAATATGGATAGGACGGTGGTATACATACGTATATATATGTACTACATATATACATATACCTAACTACCTAAACCAGGCGTTATCTGTTCTCTGATGAGCTTGGACAAGTACAATTAACTTGTTCCCTTCTTTCTCTATTCGTTTTTTTTTTTTTTTTTTTTTAGTTTTTATTTGATTTTTTTATTAACTTCTTTTTCAACACTCTAGCTGTTTCTTGCTCTTTCTTGTGCTTTCTCGTCTATATATTTAAATATATATATATATGTATGCCCACTATACCTTACGATCTCGTTACATAATATTATACTTGGTTATATATATATTTCTGCATCGCTTGAGGAACGTAATGAGATTCGAACGACGTTATTATATATGTTATTGTAAATGACATTACATTGCATTGCATTACATTAAATTACATTACATTACATACCCGTGACATATTCAAAAACACGTATACCAAACACGCCTGTGCTACTATAACGCATAATAAAGTTCGTTTAATGAATTGTCTCGCGTTAGGACGGATATACATATATATATACATATATACAATATACATATATATATATATATTTATATACCATTATATATACTATAGTAATAATAGTTGTTTTAGTTGTTTCTTGTTTATTATACCAGAGAGTGATAGGGTATATAGTATAGAAGTTTAGGAGTGATGCTTCAGCGTATCAGGTTACACTGAAAATTACACTGAGTGTTACGAAACACGTTAATAATTATAAGAATAATTAACGCTCCATATTTTACCGACACAAATTATAATATTATGGTGAAAAAAAAAAAATATATATATATATATTTCACATTCTTGATTATTCAAGTCGAGATCATAGTTTTTTTTTTTCATCAATTTTTATGATACAAAAAAAAATTGTGTTCATCAAATTTAGATATACCTATTAGCAGCGATTAGTGGTTTTTTTTTTTTTTTTTTTTTTTTTGAGTATTCATTAACAGTTTTAATTCGAGGAATAGCAATGTGTACAAGTATTACATATTTGGGCCGGGTTGAAGTTGAAAATTTTCAAAAATTACAATTTTTATTATTATCGATTAATAATATTTTTCGAGGGGTCATTATTCATCTTTTTAATTTCAACAAATTTTTCACACGAAGAACACCGCAGGTTCAAAATTTCGATAGCCAAAAATTTCCGAAACTTGAAATTCACGCATGTAGTTATTCGGTGTTTTTGTCTTCACATACTGAAAAATGGACCTAAATTTTCAAATTATTTCAGCCTTTTCGGAATTTCAATGTTCTAATTAATTGTAAGCTTCAACGTTTGTGAATATACGAAATCGTATCAAACGAGTTCGAAATATTTTGATTATTCCGAATTTCAACCCGGCACTGTATAACTATATAATAATGTTAGTGTACATATTTATATATCTATTATATATAATATATATATGCATGATATAAATTCGTTTTAATGTATATATTTCAAAGTTTTAGTTACATCGGATGTACTGGTTTTGTCAAGTTGTTGTGCTTCGTTATCGAACCTTATATGTATATATGGGGCATTCCATGGTAAATCACACAGAATAAAACCCGACCGATTCCGATTTGCTTCATATTTTTTCGTGTTGTTGTTATCACTGAAAAAGACGTCTGTGATTTTTTTCAGATTTTTATTGCCAGTCGTTTGGATTTTTTTTTTTTTTTTTTTTTTTTTTCAGTAATCGTAAATCCAATCAAACAAATGATTTGAAAAAATGATTCGGGCCAACTTTTTCGTAATTTCACGCAGTTTAACATTAAAATAATAGACAAATTTTTAAGCATCATGTCGAGCATTTTTATCTGGTTTAACGTAAAAAATATCGACTTTCGCTAAGTATGCCCCCTGCGATCCTGTTCAAAAAAATCACGAAAATTCCGCATTGAAAATCAAAAATTTTAAGCCCAAGGCCATGATGGAGAAATGATTCCTTCAGTTTTGTTAAATTTTTTTTGTAAATATTTTCCGTTGTTTTTCACTGCTTACTCCAATACGATAAAAAAAAAGGTGATGCCCATCTACCAACTCAATTTTTCTTACCAATAGCCATCATAAATAATCAATAGTTATCTTTTAAGCAGAAAATCATGATTTCAAATAATTCACATCCTATTTATATTATTCGATATTATTATTTATTATTTTGCTTCGGCCCCTCTGCTACACAGCATAAGCCAGCTTCGTATTGCGAATCATTGCGAATTCATTGAGGATTGGTTTAAATTCACGCATCAATTCATTCATCAAATTTATTTACGTTAACCCTTTGTGTCACACATTTTTTTTTTTTTTTTTAAACACAAAAAAAAAGTTTGAAAATTCGATCGAAATTGCTCAGAAAATGGTTATAAAACAGGTGGCACTCTCAGAGTGCCACCATGGCACAAAGGGTTAAATAAAATATTAAACGACATTCATATGGTCAAACTAAATTTCAAACTCCTTAATTTATACAGCTTTATAGTAGGCCCGTTGAGTTTTCTAAGCCCCCTGAAGTAGAGGCACGTCTCAAAAATTATAATTCATCGTAGTAAAATAAGTAAATTCCTTACAAATTACATCGCGGAAATAATAAATAATAATATCGAATAATATAAATAGGATGTGAATTATTTGAAATCATGATTTTCTGCTTAAAAGATAACTATTGATTATTTATGATGGCTATTGGTAAGAAAAATTGAGTTGGTAGATGGGCATCACCTTTTTTTTTATCGTATTGGAGTAAGCAGTGAAAAACAACGGAAAATATTTACAAAAAAAATTTAACAAAACTGAAGGAATCATTTCTCCATCATGGCCTTGGGCTTAAAATTTTTGATTTTCAATGCGGAATTTTCGTGATTTTTTTGAACAGGATCGCAGGGGGCATACTTAGCGAAAGTCGATATTTTTTACGTTAAACCAGATAAAAATGCTCGACATGATGCTTAAAAATTTGTCTATTATTTTAATGTTAAACTGCGTGAAATTACGAAAAAGTTGGCCCGAATCATTTTTTCAAATCATTTGTTTGATTGGATTTACGATTACTGAAAAAAAAAAAAAAAAAAAAAAATCCAAACGACTGGCAATAAAAATCTGAAAAAAATCACAGACGTCTTTTTCAGTGATAACAACAACACGAAAAAATATGAAGCAAATCGGAATCGGTCGGGTTTTATTCTGTGTGATTTACCATGGAATGCCCCATATATAATATATATACATATATATATATGCTTAAACGCGATTGCTTGAATATTTTTAATACATATATTAGAGTGTGTAAAAAAAAAAAAAAAAATGTTTTTTTTTTTTTTCATTTCTCGTTTTCCATGTAAAAAATGAGTGCTTTCATGTATTATGAGAAACGTCGTCGAAGGGGGACTCTGACGAAAAATGTTCAAAGGTGTCTCAGTCGACCAGAAATCATATAGTGATTGAGGCACCTGCTAGACTCAATTAACCGAAACCCCCTTTCGCGAGGTGAAATTTCACAGCAAGTTGAATAAAATCACAAGATGGTACAGGAAATAGACTAATAAAAAATTGTAAAAAAAAAAAAAAAAAAAGGTACATGTCCATAGTTTAATTTTTAACAATTTTTGTTCATTTTCTACCTATTATACCACATGTTGAAACAGCTGGATGTCATGTAATATT
Organism: Tenthredo mesomela; assembly: GCA_943736025.1. Lineage (NCBI taxonomy): Eukaryota > Metazoa > Arthropoda > Insecta > Hymenoptera > Tenthredinidae > Tenthredo > Tenthredo mesomela. The sequence continues at coordinate 30,394,371 of OX031015.1, read as the reverse complement.
TCAATTGCCAAAAGGGGGATGCTGATAATCAAGTTTAAAAGGTGCCTCATCAGTATGACTTCTAGTCGAGTGAGACACCACTTCGCATTTTTTCTCAGTGCCCTACCTTTATCGAGGCTTCTTATTTCATAAAACCCCTTTGATTTTTGATGTGGGGTTTTGAAAAAAAAAAAAAAAAAATTCTTTCTGACACACCCTGATATATATAATATAATATAATATAATAATTAGATGAATACAAAGAATTTATACCATACTCTCTAAATTCGAATCAGTGAAAAGTCACTGATGGCAGTGATAAGTATACCAGAATCACTGACAATCAGTGAAAATGTTACTGATTGTCAGTGATTCTGGTATACTTATCACTGCCATCAGTGACTTTCCACTGATTCGAATTTAGAGAGTATATAACCGCAGCTCGAAGAACCCGCAGATCCTTATACATATACCTACCTATATACCAATATTCGGTTAAAAATTTACAAGGTATAAGTACAGGAATAATTTTAGTTTTTTTTTTCATTATTTTTCGCGGCTAAAATCGATGGGTGGTAAAAAATATAACAGTCCTATCACCTGCACCCCCAATAGCGAAATTTGACTCTCACACTCCTTGGCATATCCGGGTCTTGTTCAGGGCGATGCTTCCTGTCAGACGTCACCCCAAATAGTCGCCTGCTTCGTCCTGTCGACAGATGCGAGAAAGGTTCCCTGCGGATGCCACGCGACCGCTGTCACCGCCGATCTATTAACCAAAAATACATGAAATTTTGAAATAGTCTAAAGTAGTTTCATAATAATAATAATAATGTAAAAAAAAAAAGAAAAAATTTTCATTACAAGAATAATTGTAAAAAAAAAAAAAGAAAAAAAAAAAGACAATTTCACAAATCCACGTACAGGTATGACGGGATAAGTATCTATGTATGAGCCGTGAATCCAATGGTGCAGAAAAATTAAGCCCAAGTTATGACTCTCGGCCTCTGTGGTCGTGGTGCTATTAATCAGCGCCAGTTGGCCACGGAAACGGCAGGTAACGGGAGGGAATGAAACCAGGCTGACTGACGCCTCTATTAATCTTGGGCGACACTGACACCTAACTGACTCGTTGTCACCCTACCGAAAATGAAACACCGCCCGCGACCCAATACGCGGGCCTTTTCTCTTCTCTAGACTCACTCGCGCTATCCCCTAGCTGTGGAATCGCTTTTATTTTTCCCACCCTTTTACCTCATTCCTTTTTTTTTTTTTTTTTTTTTTCATTTTTCTTCCTATTTTCTTATTTCATTCAACTAGTACGGACTCTTCGCTGACTGAGATCTATCTCGTCACTTTCTATATTTGACTTCATGTTACTTTATAAGGAAGACGGGGAAAATTTTTGTTCAACAATTTTTCGAAGAAAATCGATTTTTGAAGATTTTTTTTGTTTTTTTTTTATTCTTCTATTTTTCGATTCTCAGCTGTGATGCCCAACTCACATAGTCTCCCCTGTTATATTAAAGCGAAATGAATTATAGCGATAAAAGTAGAGTTTCGATTATGTATATTTTGTTCGAATTATACCGAACCGACTTTTATGTTTTCACGGTGTTATGACAAGTAAATTATTCATTTCGATAGATTATTCTCACGAAATTTGACGTGCGCAACCCGAATAAATGATTCACCCTAGAGTAATAAATATTATATACTTACAGGTATGCAAAGTCTGAATATTTCTGTCAAGTAGGTAAAAGTGGTTTTAAAGGAAAGTGTATATTTAGCGAGGAATAAATAAATAAGTAGGTACACTTAGAAAAATAACAACCAAAATTTGGTTATTATATATGCACAATCACATTTTTTGTTCAGTCAATCAAATTTTTTGTTCAGTCAACCAAAAATTTCGTTCGGATAGCCAAAATTTTGTTGGGAAAACCAAATTTTGTTGTGACAACCAAAATTTTGGCTATTCCAACAAAATTTTTGGTTGACTGAACAAAAAATATGATTGTGCACATAATAACCCAAATTTTGGTTGTGTCAACAAGACTTTTTTCTGAGTGTACCTTCATTTCCAATACATTTTTCATATTGATTTTCATAATATCATCGCAAAATCAGATTCGGGTAAAACTTTTAGTATTTTAATTGAACCTATTATACAACCAAAATTTGGTTATTATATGCACAATCACATTTTTTGTTCAGTCAATCAAATTTTTTGTTCAGTCAACCAAAATTTTGTTGGAAAAACCAAATTTTGTTGTGACAACCAAAATTTTGGCTATTCCAACAAAATTTTTGGTTGACTGAACAAAAAAATGTGATTGTGCATATAATAACCCAAATTTTGGTTGTGTCAACAAGACTTTTTTCTGAGTGTATACACAGATTGGCAAAAAAAATAAAATAAAAATTAGAATTTTATTTTCGTTTCGCGTTTCAAGATCGAAGAAATATTTCTAGGTACCGAAATTTATTGCAGGAGAGAAATTGTGATGAGAAATGAGTTTGTCAAAAATAACACTAAGACTCAGTTTAAACGTTTAGATATTTTTATATTTATTTAATTATACTATGTGATATTCAATTTTTATTGACTCTTGTCTTGCAGGGGATGAAAAAATGAAATCGAAGGATTTGAAGAAAATATAAGAAATGTTGGTGAAATTTGTGATGTAAGAATATCGTTAGATTCTTATTCATATGCGATCAGTAAATTTTTCAATATTGGATATCGATTTTGGTTACTTTAATTTAAGAGGCTACTATAAATTCGGAAGTACGGAAATGATGAAAACTCTAAAGTAGCATAGTAAAGCCTAGTAAATAACCATCGAAATAATAAAATGAAGTTGAACATTCTTTTATGTTTACCTCTTTTCATCTATACAGCGACTTTATATATAGAAGCTCATTTTTCAAGCGGTTGTTTCTCCGCATCTAGAAGAGATTTCTTCGATCTTGAAACGCCGAATAAAAGTTTCATTCCTCTAGTTTTCAACAAAGAAAAGATCGCCAGGATTGATCAACGCGTTCAGATTTTATTCACGTTTTAAAACTCACCATTCTCTTTTTTTTTTTTCTTTTTTATTTTGTTTCTCTTTTTCGGGCCACTTTGCAGAGTTGAATTCCACTTTAGAAACTATCTCAGCGGTTCATTTCAATTCCGAATAGTACAGTAGAAAATAAATTTTCGAGGAAATTCGAGAAATAAAGAAGATACAGTGAAAATTAGAATATTTCCGATATACTTCAGACTAAAATTTTGTTCGAAGACTATCATTATGATTTAACTTTCGCTTTAGTAGTTATAAGACCGCAACTGTCTCCGCTGTAACCGCAATTCTCGGTGAATCAATTTCACCAAATTTCACGATATTCGATCCATTTTACAGAGTAAAAATTGAATAAAACGTGTGGGAAATGAATTTTTCAACACACTGTGCGTAAAATTCGACTTTGCGCACGCTTTGAGTGATAAAATTCAATTTAACGCGCGTTGTGTTAAAAAACGAGTGTCGAAAAGTACTGTTTTATACTAAATGCTGTATTTTTTATGAATCATTGTAGGTATAGCTCTTATTTGGCTTTTGACGGATCTGTGTACCTACAACACCTCGAATTTCGCAAGCTTTTTCGTCGATCCATCGCGGCGATCTCATTGATCGAACTTGTTATATTGGCTCTTTTGTAATATCCGATGTGTTATACAGTTTCCTCTTCGTCCCTCAGTTCGATCAAGAATCTCGACGAGTTCGTTGCTTGTCAACTGCCACATAATGTAGCCGACGTAAATTGCGTGCGTATACTCCTTGTGGCTTTGACATCCCGGATAGGTCCTTCTGGCTTTTCAACTAATTAACAAAACCTTCTACGCCAAAGACCGCGGTGCAGAGTATAATTACATATACAATGTACGATTAGACCCAACACACGTACACCGCAAACCAGAAACAGTAAACGACGATATATAGTAAAAGTATCGAAAAGTGAAAAAGGCTATTTTGTTTTAAATTCCAGTAGCTAGTTGCAGTGAAAAAAAAAAACAAAAAATAAAAAAAAAATAAAAATAAAAAAACGGATTGTAGTCAGTCTGTGTATGTAATCCTTTTGAACTCCGAAAAATTTTACCGGGCACCGTCACGTTTGCCTGTCATTTTCTCTCCTGTTGGTTTCCAACTGTTTTAACGATGCAGATTACAAGCGTACAGCCGGAAAACAATTATCCCCATTTCAGTCATTTTATCGTACCTTTTACTGTATTATCGTCTACTACAGTATTATCACAACGTTACTAATCATCATTTCAGTGGGTGGAAATAAATTTTTTTCAAATACCTATTATACGAGCTGTTTGAAGAAATATTCGATTTTATTTTCGGATATCGGTACATAGATTAAGGGGACCAAGTACAGCGACTTTTCGAGAAATTATCATAGTCCGAAATCAATTTATTTCATAACCAAAGTTCATTTCACATCAAAATATTTTTCTTTTTCAAAATCATGTGTCGTAAGGATTTTAGAGCACCGTTGGACCGATTCAGGTCATCTTGGATTCATTTTATTCAGAAAACAAATCCTCATCATGTGAATGTAGGAATTTTAAAATAAAAAATTACGTCATAAGTTATGATCAATTTACCAAATTAGCAAAAATTATTATCACTCATTTCTTAAATAACTTGGCAAAAACGAAAATTTTTCAAAATCCCTACATTCACATGATGAGGATTTGTTTTCTGAAGAAAATGAATCCAAGATGACCTGAATCGGTTCAACGGTGCTCTAAAATCCTTACGACACATGATTTTGAAAAAGAAAAATATTTTGATGTGAAATGAACTTTGGTTATGAAATAAATTGATTTCGGACTATGATAATTTCTCGAAAAGTCGCTGTACTTGGTCCCCTTAATCGAAATTTTGCTAAATTTTGAAAGAATATTATAGTACCTACATATATGGACATAATTTCGAGGCAAACCAATGATATTCAATGAATATCGTTTTTGGATATGGCATTTTTTTCATTTGGAACCACTTGAATTATTTGGTGCTCATCGAGGTGTGACGAAAGTTTTAGGTGTATAAATTTGTGATATACCTACTCTTCGAGTAGTTTCGCGAAAATTTTATTTCCAAGTGATGATAATCACGATAAGTAATAATAATAATTACAGTGTTATCATCGTCATTCATCATTCCGGTCTTTTGGTTTCCTTGCATACTTATTTAGTCCATGTAACCCGCGTTTTCACACTGTGAGAATAATCTTTTCACAGAATGCGCAGAGAGGGATAGAATGAGAAATATAAAAAGAGTGAAAAATAAAGACAGAGAAGGGGATTCAACCGTGTTTCATCGTCGTCACACAGGAGAACTTGGAGACTGTAGGTATACCCTGGCGACAGCCGAGTTCAGAAGAGAGTACTTTACCGCTACACCAAGCTCGGTTATCAGCCATCTGGCTGTAGCTTCTCTCATGGCTGTTAGGGCGCTTAATTAATTAAATAATTATTTAAACAAGGGTCATATACCTCGACGAAGTGAAGAACTTTCGAGGTATACCTATACCTACCTACCTACGCTTTGTTACGACTATATATATCTAAGGATATAAATATTATCCCTGGAACGCGTCCCGATTGTAAAGAAAATATTTTTGCATTAATATGATTAACAATAAATTTTTATCATGGTTTGTTTAAGCTTCATACAACCGACCATTGAAATCTGACTTTTTATCGTTGAACTCACCCAGGGCACAGTATTTGTTCTTGTAAGTTAGAAAAAATAAATCCTCGTGTATTTTAGCAGGTGAAATTCCTGGATAGCGTATATACCTACCTTTACTTTTTTTTTTTTTTTTTTTTTTTTCTCTCCTTCATTTTTAACGTTACGTAGTTTGCCGAGTTTTAACCTTATAATTAAACGTTCGAAATTTTCATCAAAATGTACGTGACCTAGTACGAATCTCTTTCCGAAAAGTTAATACTTGCCGGTTTTGTTAACCTGCGCGCACCGTGCAGTATAAGTACACACTCAAAATTTTATAACAAAGACAGAGGATTTCTTATCACGGATGAATATTTACCGAATTACTGATGCGATTATCTTTTTATTTTATACATACCTAAAATTTGACGTAATTACACTCAGAAAAAGATCTTGTTGACACAACCAAAATTTGGGTTATAAAAGGCACAATCACATTTTTTGTTCAGTCAATCAAATTTTTTGTTCAGTCAACCAAAAATTTCGTTCGGATAACCAAAATTTTGTTGGGAAAATCAAATTTTGTTGGGACAACCAAAATTTTTGGTTGACTGAACAAAAAATGTGATTGTGCCTTTTATAGCCCAAATTTTGATTGTGTCAACAAGACCGTTTTCTGAGTGTATTATTCATCTGCTACGCATCACATGTTTAAAATTTTTCCATCGTCTTGATTTAAAGAGAAAATATCAAAGAATTTATTCTACACGTGGGGAATATACGAAAAGTCTTGAGTTGATAAATTTACACGGTATTTTATAGAGTTTATTTTTACCATCCCCAAAATCCCTACTTCAAAGTGGTACGTATCTCTAAAAGATTTAAGAGTTTGCAGAAAAAAAAAAAAAAAAAATGATGACCCGATCCGCGGGGATTTCACTTATGAATCTGGTACCTATATACCCTAGTTTACGAAATTTAACCGTTCCCTTGAAATTATGGCAATTAGAAATTACCCTTACCGCAAATTACCTACCGTTAACATTAACAGTGATAAAACATCCTTCCTTCACGAGGAAATACCGGGTAACATATTTCGAAAAATTGTATGTATCAAATTTAATGCAATTTATAGAACTCATTACACACCGGTTCTTCTCGAAGTTTATTTAAATCATAGTCGTAATTTATCTCGTTATATAAACTAGGATCTCGGGAACTTCGTGTTTTAAGAAATAAATGTAGAAATTGCATACGTATATAGATTAGACTGTTTCAAAAAAAAAAAAAAGAATTTCAAAAAACATTGAAAAATCGTCAGAGTATGTCTAAACAAAGACCCTGTTCAAATGTGAGCCCTTAATATTAATATTTAGAGGTGGCGTTTTTCATTTTTCTATTTCCATTTAAATAACATGGAAAAATTTTTTTCTGAACTTCCGAATTTTATTACTCAGAAACGAACTATCTTAAAATAATAACTAAGACAGATTTTTGTAGAAAATTTAACGCTCTATAAAAAAGGTTTGAATGAAAATCTGCGTGAGGCGAGCCGTTTCGGAGTTATCAAGCCTCAACCATTGAACTGTTCAAAATAATGATAATTCCTACTTATACGCGACAAAATCGACTCATATAACTTAAATACCCACTATTATCAACTTTAAAACCAATATCCATAAATTTTCAATTCAATGTTGATCAAAAAATGTTATTAATCAACAATAAGTGATTAATTTTTTTGATCAATAATCAAAAATACGGGTATATCATAAATAAATGATGAAATTTCATCATAAATTTTATTTACAATGCATCAATAATTCATTTCAATTTAATTTTAATTTTGATTTTAATTTTGAACAGTTCAACGGTTGAGGCTTGATAACTCCGAAACGGCTCGCCTCACGCAAATTTTCATTCAGACCTTTCTTATAGAGCGTCAAATTTCCTACAAAAAGCTATCTTAGTTATTATTGTAAAGTAGTTCGTTTCTGAGTAATAAAATTCGAAAGTTCAGAAAAAAATTTTCCCATGTTATTTAAACGGAAATAAAAAATTGAAAAGCGCCACCTCTAAATATTAATATTAAGGGCTCACATATGAACAGGGTCTTTGTTTAGACATACTCTGACGATTTTTCAATGTTCTTTGAGAAAAATAAAATAATCGCTTTTTTTGAAACAGTCTAATATAGATACTATAACCACGTATAATAAAAAGAAGAAAAAAAAATGGATATCTAGCTTTTGCAGTGTATCAGCAATTTTTTGTTTTATTTATTTTTTTTCGAATTAAGATCGAAAGAATGAGGTCTCCAGATAAAACAAGCATGAAACAAGGTCAAAAATCGCAAATCTCATAAAAGCTCGCATTTGGCAGGTAAAGCCGATCGAACAAACAAGATATTCCTAAAAGATATCCCCCCGACTATATAGAATGAATATCACTGATATTATACATTGTCCCAACGGGAGCAATGCCGAAGTAGAGGATACAGATATTCAATTTAAAATTACGCTTTCGATTTTTCATATTAATAAAACATTCAAGATATTTATATCAATCGAAGTCTTTCAGATTAACTCTTCGTAGTCACTCTGGGTGGATTCCACCCAGGCATTCTGGCCCAAATATCCATTCTTTGTCAAATTGACCTATTTACGATTTTTTTTTTTAAATATATGTTTTCATTTGAATTTTAACCTACCGACTCTTGATACATGTTCTAGAATGTTTGAAGCATTTTCTAGTATTTTTTTGATCCCGATCGAACTGATAGTTTTCACACAGCAAACATTTGAAAATTGACTGGGTGAATTTCACCCAAGTGTGACTACGAAGGGTTAAAGAGATCCAAGTGTCAGTAAAATTTATTGAAAAAAAATTAGTTCGAACACTAGTGAGGTGACGAAAATTGCCTAAAAAATTCGTAATATGAGATTTTGAATGATTGGCGGATCATGTGTAGAAAAATTAACGAAAAATTTCATCACATGTGAATAAAAAGATTCATACCGTATGTCTGATTCATGCATGGCAGAACGTGCGATAACCGTAAAATATAATTTTCATTTTTGGTCTTATTTGCCACGTGTATTGCCATATACAGCAAGAGAATGTATGCTGAGGTATATTATGAGGTACGAAGTGTAGGACATAAGCCAGAGCTCGTGTCGATCCGTTGATAATATCGACTTATCATTTACTTGTTATTACCAATTTATGTGTGACGAGAACACGCGTTTACTATTGAATATTTATTATACGTGGTAAAAACGTTGTTATTTTAAGGAGAAAAAAGAAAGCTAAGTACCGTTCTGATAAAACGATAAACAAAAATAATGAAAAAAAAAAAAAAAATGGGAAAAATAAAAAAAATGGCAAATATAAAAACGTATCGCTAGTCCATATCGTGAAATCAGGAAATAATGCCAACCGCTACGACCTAGTGGCAAGTATATATATCCTCAAATTGGTCCTCGCTGCAGGTTCGTGTAATGATTATATCGAAAAATCATTTCGAAAGCTATACACCCGAGTCGGAATAGAAATTCTATAGTTTGATCCTCTAGAACCTCGAATAGTTCGTTTTTCAGTTTTGTTGACAAAAATATAATTCTGTATCAGTAGCGAATTATATACTGCGTAAGGATTCAAGAAATTTGTATCAGCGTTTCCACATCCTAAAAAAAATTTCAAATTTTACTTACGACCTAAAAAATCTGCTAAAAATTACCTCAATGATCACTTTTTAGTTTGAACTTAGAATTTATTCGTCAATCACTTCTCGAAATCAAAATCACAACGCCTCTGAATTATAGGATCCAGAGTTCCAAACTAGAATTTCAAAGGTCTAGTTTGCGCCTAAACTTTCTCAAACCGGATATAACTTTTACTTTTAGGTGCAAATCAGAATTTAATTACATGCACAATCCTGCCCTCAAATTCTAATTCCAAGTCTTTGATGAGATTTTTTCATAATGAAACTAAAATTTCCATCACCTTCTCTAATTCTGGTACAATTATACTCGTTGTTTTCACTTTTATTCCTTAATACTTAATTCAGATGATTTCGGGAGTTGATACAGCTTTACTGATTTTCAAGTGCCTCATTATAACTGCTTCTATTATACAGCCATACTATACACAGCAAAAGGCATATACTACTCGATTTTAGCTTCTTAGCTTCTTCGTTGTTGAACATGAGATAAAATTTATTGCTTTTGTATGATGATGTGAATTAATTTGACTCACGAGTGATCCTTGAGTACTGATTCGACTTTGTTGCTGCTTACGGACCAGATGAATATCGACCCATTCGAAGATCCAACCGCGATGTATTGACCATCAGGACTAAATGTTGCACGTGCCCAATCGCAGCCAACTTTGAATCCATCAGCACTGAAACATTATAAAAATGAATATATAATGAACTTTGATGAAATAATTAAGTTGTTCGCGAAAGAATTTCCGTTCGTTGGAATTCTTAGTTAATTTTTAACGCCGTTGCGTTTGTAGCCTCGCGTTCATATGTATGTACAACAGCCTCGTAATTAACTGGTGCCTTTTTCTAAACTATGCGTGTTGGCCTTGCAGCAAGAGGAGAAAAATATTAATAAACCTCTGGTAGCATATTGTATAAATTTTCAAGCCATACCACCATACCAGGCAGCGTAGGTAGGTAACGTAAAATTTCTGCACCGGAGAATAAGACGATATATGTGTATATAGTATTATGTATATGCAGCCATGGACTCATTTCATGCAAAGCTCGTGTGCAACTTTAGCTGCATATCACCCAGGCGTGACCCTTAATCGAAAATTCAGAAGAAAATACGCATAAGTAGATTAGAATTTAATTCCATACTACACTCATAAAAAGGTCTTGTTGAGACAACCAAAATTTGGGTTATTATATGGGCACAATCACATTTTTTGTTCAGTCAACCAAAAATTTTGTTGGAATAGCCAAAATTTTGGTTGTCCCAACAAAATTTGGTTTTCCCAACAAAATTTTGGTTGACTGAACAAAAAATTTGATTGACTGAACAAAAAATGTGATTGTGCATATAATAACCAAATTTTGGTTGTGTCAACAAGACCTTTTTCTGAGTGTACAGAGGATAAGGTGAATAGAAATTTTGGTTATTAAAAATTTTTTTGTCCTTACCTAAAAGAGCCGATGATCTGGTTCATTCGTAGGTCCAATAATTTGAGAGTATCATCTCTTACACAGCTCAGCAAATAATGTGCATCTGTAAATAAATGGACATAGGGATAAGAGATGATTATTAATAATTAATGTGATTGGTCAAAGTTTAGATTTAATCGCGACGAAACAATATGACCTGAGATTTTAATGGGGATCTTTGATCACGTTCACCACCACCATGCGGGAACTTTGATATCCTTTACCACCGCGATGTCGATCGGCAATAGGTACGGCTAACGGTAAATGAAATACGACAGGACGGGTAGGGCATAATATCTCTTTTGCTCGAATGAGCTGTCGAATCTCCACTGTGAATTCGGTAAATGGGTGCTTTGGGTGCTTTGGGAGTACGCAGCGGAACAGGGCGATACGTCAATGCAGCGGCGTAACTGGTAGAATAATAAAAAAAGGAGGAAAAAAAAAAGAGAGAAGATATTCAGAGATTCGTATCTATCTAACCCTCGTATATATCCACTCCAGATAAACGCACCCAAGTTGCTATACGTCCGGGATAACATTAGGTATGCGTAACACTTTCATATATATAAATATATATAAGAAACTAGCAGCTACTATAGCTCAAAGAGCACAATAACTCGAAGACGCGTATAAAACTTCTAAGGGATGGAATAGTATTTGTAAAAAAAAAAAAGTTGGTATTCGGACTTGTCAACGACACAAATGTAGTACCTACGTCGACGTCACGCTTCGATTTAACACCAGGTTCCTTTTCAGTTCTAGATTCAATTCTTCTATTGCACGTTTTGTGAAAACGGAAGGAAACGGAAGCGAAGCATAAGGGGCTGCAGTCTGTCTCGAAGAATTGCTTCAGATGCTGTCAGGGGGCCTTATTCTCCAGGTATGCTCAAGAAATGCGTTATTTACGTTATACTAGAGTCCTTGGCGACCTGTACGGTGGACAGCTATTGACTATTGGGTATTTTTCGATTCCTTTTACTTTGACCTTTCACCTTTTCAGACTTACACATACCCCAGTATACGGAACATAGATATTGTTCCAACGCTCTTTGACGCAGAAATTCGCGAGCGAAGTTGGATCGAGTGATTCTACTTGGTTGCTCAAACGACGAAAGTTACTGCACCGGCGGCGCGCGGCGGAGGTCAGACAGTGTTCATAATGATTTTACGAGGAAGATTATACACGTCAGAAATTAATAAGCAATTTTCTTTATTTTTATTGTCATGGATCCGTAGGGGAATATAAGTTGATACTTTTTTTCATCTATAACTCGACGCTGCTTACGAAGACTAGCACGTTTCGGCTTCTCACGAAGACTAGCACGTTTCGATTTTCACCGCAAAGACTAGCACGTTTCGATATTCACTGCGAAGACTAGCACATTTTAGTTATTGCTACGGAAGCTAGCAGACTTCGGTTATCCTTACGAAAATGATTATTTTTAGATCAATGCAACAAGGATTTTCTGAAGATTATTATGCGGTGTCCGGTAATTAAATTGAAAGTTAATTTGCGAATGCAGGAGTGCGTTTTTCGCGGTGAAAACCGAAACGTGCTAGTCTTCGTGGTGAAAATTGAAACGTGCTAGTTTTCGTAAGAAATCTGAAACGTGCTAGTCTTCGTAAGCAGCGTCGAACTGATTCCGACAAAAACTATAGATAGACTGAAAATTCTTAGGAATTAGCGATTAGTATAGGTACTTACCTCGCGATAGATCGAGGGACGTCACTTTGCCTTGGAGTACAATGTTGTTGGAACTGGACTCGGCTCGGGTGTCCCAGAACCTTATTGTCTTGTCAAAGTGCCCACTGATTATCGTGGACCCTGAGCCATCGGATATGACCAGGTCGTTGCAGCTTGAACCGGCAAATTTAGTCTCTATACCTGAAAAGCGATAATACAAAAGGAATAATTGGTATGGCAGTTTCGGTTATTATGGATCCGATGATATTATCCAACTTTAATTGAATTTTTTATTTTTCTCTCTTTTCTTCAATTTTGTGCTTATTAATAAACCAAACAAAACGCGCTGTATGCAGGCTTTATTGAGGAGTTTTTCGATTAAAGTATAATCTACTGATGCCTGAGGCGTTTATCTGACCTCAAGTATTTCAACGAAACGGAACACTGCAGGGAACAAGTCTGACGAAAAGAACAGTTTATATATATATGGGATAAAGCCCCGATTCACGTCGAACGTTTTTTTTCTTTCTTTTTTCAGGAAAGAAGAAAAAACAATACAGAACTGGGAATACGAATACCTGTAAAGCTGTTGTAATGCAGATTACAACAACCGGGGGGATAACGTGTATCAAGGTCGAACTATCTATACGATTTATACTCTGAATTGAAAATGGGATGTGAAGCCTTGATTTTTTGTTATTAAACAGAGTTTTAAACTATTGAAAAGATTATGAACCGATCATGGAATAAGCCGCGTTTTTTTAGATACATACACGAGGATTCCTGATCGCGAGACTATGGGGGATTATTTTTCGTTTCAACCTTCAGAGTCTACGGGACAGACAGAGCTATAGGATTCGAAAGAAATGTTTTCAGCTCATTCATCATTCTGATTATCCTTCGGTGGTTGAACGCTTCCTAATTGCCTTGTTGAAGTTGACGTGAAACTAGGGAGAAGAAAAAGCGTGGAAACTCGCATGACTCTTCGTCTGGGCACATTTCCAGATCTTTAGGAGAACGAGCCGTGAACCCGACCACTTGTCTAGGTGGTCTTTCCTGCCTGATATCTTCAGGGTAAAAATCACTCCAGAGAATTACCACCAGCATCCACAACAAGTAGGGTTTTTTTTTCTCCATACTTGATGGGATTTTGAGAAATTCGCACATTTGGCTCGAACCGATTTGAAGCCGATTTGGGAACAGGAGCCTGTCAAAAAATATGTCCGAGTCCTAAATAAGAACCACCCTAATATATTATATTAGGGTGGTTCAAAAAGACCTAATTTTTCAGATGTTGCTGCTCATCCGTGAATATGTTGTTTGTGATTTTTTAAAATTATTCCATTTTTTTTAGCTCTATTGGACAATATTTACTACTGCCTCAGTGAAGTTGAAATTTCGAAATTTTGCGATTTTTGGCAATTTCAAAGTTCTCAGATCAAAGCGCTCATCTGGCTACCTCTAGATTCTCATTCAATGAGCATGTTGGTTCAAGATGAGATTCATACGATAATATTTAGTACTGCCTCGGAGATATTGAAGTTTTTTCAAAATTTTGCGTTTTTTCGGAGATTCGATCGCCAGGTGTTGCTCATGAGACAGTTTCATCTTACCAATATATGGAAGAAATCCAAGCAGTTTGCAGTCTGCAGGACCATTTTTACTACTGCCTCATCGAGGGCGACTTTTCTTCAAGTAAAATTAGCAACATGAGGCAGTAGTAAAAATGGTCCCACAGACTGCAAACTTCGTGTACTTCTTTCTTAAAATGGTAAGGAAAGACTGTCTCATGAGCAACACCTGGCGATCCAATCTCTAAGAAGACCCCTAAATAGTGAAAAAACTTTAATGTCTCTGAAGCAGTACTAAATATTATCGTACGAGTCTCATCTTGAACCAACATCCTCATTGAATGAGAACCTAGAGGTAGCCAGATGAGGACTTTGATCTGAGAACTTTGAAATTGCCAAAAATGGCAAAATTTCGAAATTTCAACTTCGCTGAGGCAGTAGTAAATATTGTCCTATAGAGCTAAAAAAAAAAAAAAAAAATGGAATAATTTTTCAAAATCACAAACAACATATTCACGAATGAGCAGCAACATCTGAGAAATTAGGTCTTTTTTGAACCACCCTAATATATTACATATATGTTAATGATGAGTTATGATGGTGATAATAATAATAATGATGACAATCAGAAATGTCGATTGGTTTCGGTGTCGATGTGATATTAAAAATGACGTCATGGTAAAGCGAGGCAGTAAAGTTGAAGTAAAAACTGAATATTAATATCAAAAGTTAATATTCTTTCCTCAAACTCCCGGTGCGATACTCTATAGCGATAACGTTTCAAAGAGAGCTTTCGATCGAACCCTTGAACAATGCGACAAATGCGATGGGGCGGCAAGAATTCAGGAATCTGTTACAATGGCTCTAATCAATACGAATTCTCTCTTGTCTTTCAGACATTTGTCTAAAGTGTAAGTCGAGGCAAGGATATTGTTTTAATCTATTATAAACGTATATCTATACTAGATTGTAGATACTACTATGCTACGACTATATAGTGAACGACGATCTAAACTCAAATATACAATCGGCTCGTGCACTTCAAGATTCATTAGATATGTATGTATGTATGCATGTATGCATGTACTATATTAGATATTAAATATTTAGGTATGTAAGTACCTCTATTACACTTTATGATATCAATTTATCATACAGTACCCTAGTGCAGTTTGTGAATTCGTACACGTTTATCGCCGACCTGTAACTGGACTCGACAAATTTCTGAATTGCTAAATCTTTACATGTGTGTGTAATATTATATACCTATATATGTATATAGTTATTTCACACGGTTGATAATTTCAGAAATTTCGTATGCTAAAACCATTTTTTTTTCTTTTTTTTTTTGGTTCTTCATTTTTATTTGATTTTTTTTTTCAAATTATAAATGGAATAATTATTACGGGTTAGATTCTAATTTATTTCGACAATTTGAATTACTGTGATTTCGCACATTTCGCGCTACTACACTACGTAGGTACGCTATATATAACCGCGTGTTGAGTTTTATAGCTCAAATTGCCTGATGCTGTGAAAATGATGTTCTACTCCGGACTCACTTATAATCGATGCCATAAAACCGTTAAATTTCTATTTATTGCTAATTCATGCAAAACGAACTGAATTTATTTTCAACAAGGTCCATTAGTTTTTAGCCAAACTTCTTTTGGCACATACGTCAGAAACGATTATTATTCGGCTTCTTATTATATTCACGAAACAGTTTATCATCATTTCTGAATATATATTTTTTTGTTGCCAATATTTTATCATTCTTTTAAATATTTAACAATTATTTATACAATTCAGGTGTATATTATCAAAATGCGAGATAGATGGAGATCGAATAAAAATAAACTGCGACACTATATCTACTGTCAAATTTTAAAAAGATTTCTCGTTTCGTTATTGAGGTGGGTACTTTTTCACGGAACATCTGTAGAAGCAATAATATCGGCAGGTGTCAATAGCAGTTTTTATATATACCCAGTTTGCACAAATCGTGGAGAAACGTTGATTCTCAAATGTTGAAGAACCGTTTTGCCTTTCGAGAATATACCTATACGAATGGGTCATCAAACGAATAGATGTTTTTCGAATGGCAGATGATTTTTCGTGTTGCTCTTTTATTTTTTCGTAAAATCATCGTAGAAATCCTAATACTCTAAATTCACGTGTATTAAAAAACCCATGAGAAAGGTTCGTGTAGAAAGCGAAGCTATATATAGGGTTCAGAAAATTTTGCAAACTTTTGATCTATGGTGTCTAGACTGCAGTTGCAGTTTTTTTTCTTCTATTTTTTCTTCTCCTTTTCATATGTCTTTTTGTTTTTGTTAATTTTTTTTTTTTTTTATATCAACGTGGTAGGTAGTAACGCAGTAAAAATTATGCAACTTTAGCCACGACACATTAAACAATCTTACCAACTCACGAGGATAAGATTATGTTCGAGGACTATTATGGACGTTAATTTTGCCAACTCATTCAACTGAATGGTCATTTTGAGCGGGTTGTGCAACGAAGAATGAAATTAAAGTTGGCTGCATCTCAAGATATCCCACTTGAAGAGATATACGAGATTTAAAGCAAGTTTATTCGCGCGAACCACCACTATACGAACAAACTGACCCTGCAACTTTTTCCCTTTATATATATTTTTTTCTTCTTCTTTTATTTTTTTTTTCTATACTTTTTATTTTCAATTTTCTGGGCCACTTGTTCCTGCAGTTATAACTACAGAAAAAAAAATGAGTTGAACTCTTAGTATAGCATGAAGCATCAGTATATACAGAAGAGTCGCAGATCTATTCATCTTGCCAGTGGAAATAATTATGCTAGAATTCGGCGGTCTAAAATGGGAACCAAATATTTAAACACTAATTCGAAAGTACCTACATCGGATTTGAATAACGTGAATAGGATGCAATTTGATAACGAAGGAATCGTTGATTCTGAAGTAAACAGTTTATAGGTATACCTAGACAGAACGGATATCCGATAGTAAAAAGATTTATTACACTCTATATAAGAATATACGAATAATAATTATAAAGTAAAGAGTGCGATTCTTAGTGTGGAAAAATCGCGGTGTAGTCTTCGGTATAAATTTTTTCCCAGCATTCATCCCATCCAAGGATATAGTGATTTGAAATTCAGATTTTCATTGTAACAATATAAGAATACCCACATATCTAGTTGGATACTCTTATAACAGGGTTGAAACTAAACGCAGTGATGTTCGAATAATTTTTTTTTTTTTCCTCTTATTGTCAATTTTTATTGTTTAAGGGGACCAGTACAGCGACTTTTCGAGAAATTATCATAGTCCGAAATCAATTTATTTCATAATCAAAGTTCATTTCACATCAAAATATTTTTCATTTTCAAAATCATGTGTCGTAAGGATTTCAGAGCACCGTTGGACCGATTCAGGTCATCTTGGATTCATTTTCTTCAGAAAACAAATCCTCATCATGTGAATGTAGGAATTTAGAAAATTTTTCGTTTTGGCCAAGTTATTTAAGAAATGAGTGATAATAATTTTTGCAAATTTGGTCAATTGATCATAACTTATGACATAATTTTTTATTTTAAAATTCCTACATTCACATGATGAGGATTTGTTTTCTGAAGAAAATGAATCCAAGATGACCTGAATCGGTCGAACGGTGCTCTAAAATCCCTACGACACATGATTTTGAAAAAGAAAAATATTTTGATGTGAAATGAACTTTGATTATGAAATAAATTGATTTCGGACTATGATAACTTCTCGAAAAGTCACTGTACTGGTCCCCTTAAACTTTCCATTATCAAAGTTTGTAAATTTCCATCGGCTTAACGATATAGAAAAAGTATTGGCAACGGTCGAAATTAACTTTTGGTAATTACAACAAATCACATTTTTTCACATTTCCGGCCATTCGTCATTCAAAAAACAGGTTTTCAGATAGATTTTAGTCCTGTCTGTCTGTTGGTCGCGGTTATTGTCCGAAAAAAACCTCGCCAAATAATCTCAGGAATAGCTCAATTAAACGATGTGGAATTTTAAGATCTTCACATTTGATGGGCATGAAACATCGCGATATTTCAATCAAAGACTTTCAATTTTATAATACGTCAATCTATATTCTGATGATACTTGATAACAATAATTCCGTTAATCATACATATAGGTTTGTATAGAAGGTGCTAGAAAGTATCGTGAAAAACTTTATTTTTTCGAAAGAAAAAGAATAGACTATAATTTCTTATGTATTCGAAATTTTCGTCGCAATTTTCATTGAGTATAATGTAATCTGTATTCAAATTACTATTTAAATTAACTTGAATAATTTCTTTTCGTGAACCACGAGGCTTAGATATTCTCAGGCACATTCTCCCATAAACTAAGTGCCTTATACATTTGTCATTGAAAAACAGCGTCAGAATGTTGAATAAAATTGTCAAATGAAATTTGTGAGAAATTTTTTCATTCACAAAACAGTATTGAAGAATTTTCAAAAAAAAAAAAAATAAATAAAATTCTACCATAATATTACCGTCCCCGATTCGCCCTGAGTGTATTCATTCCTTTTCTCATTTTCTCTGCAATTGATGTATGTAATTAATACTCACACGCTCTGCTGCGGAGGTCCCAAATTTTGAGAGTACGATCGTAACTTCCAGTGACCACTTTGGAAGGTTCGCCGAGAAATTTAGCAGCCATGACCTTGTTGCAGTGACCCGTGAGTGTGTGCTGTAAAAGAAAATAGAGAAAATAAAATAAATAAAATTATCACTCGACGAATTGGTGTATCAAAATTGCACGATGGATTGAAATTCGTGCATGCGCCTAAGATTGAAAAAAATTATAGGCTCAGTCCATATTTTTTTATCAGACTTTTGCCAAACGGCAGAAACTCAACTCTACCCAGAGGATATTTTTAATCGGGTTTTCCGATGCCACTGTTTTCTTAGGACGAACAAAGTCTGGTCAAGCCAGCCAAGCTACGGTTTGTGAAAAAATTCGAGGGTGTACCATCAGTGTAGATATCTTAGGTCGAGTGTACTGTGCCAATTATACGTATAAAGTAGGAATTCGCAAATTCGAAATAGAACTCTAGTTCGTAATAGTTTACGAGGTATAAATCTACACGTACACAGGTGTATCTACTAAAAACAAGTTTGTCAGGTAGAGTTTTTGGTCCCTCAGGTAGATATACACATACACAGACTTATTATATCCACTATATTATGTAGATATAGTATGTAGTTTATAACTTCTGTAGATGTGTGATACGATTTGCGATCATTCCTCCTGAGAAGAGACATCATCATTTGATAGGAAGAGGGAACTGTACGAAAGAACTAATGAAGCTGTACGGGTCGCGTCGTATGTAATCAACTATAATGTTTTGCTATCGTTAAAATATCATTCCCAACTCTTGAATTTAAATCCAATTTAAAGCTACTAACTTGCTACGTATGGGGAATGAAAAAAATGTCTTCAATATTACGGAAATTAATGTTGAATTCAGATCCTCTAACCAAGATATAGTATATATATATATACGGTAATTATTATCAATTGCTAATTATACGAACGGTTGACCTCATATCTTAACACCATTCTGTCGTATAGGATTTCTTATTTTTAAAAGTTAGACTTTAAAGAACGCGTATCAACGACAGTAATATATGTAATTAAATGGGAAACGAGGTTTTCATTAATATTTTAAATCCGCTATCGCATTGGCTTATCGACTAAAGTAGCGGTAAAGACGAATGCCGCGAACTATGTAAGGGTGTTCTAAAATCATTGCTGCGTGCTCATTTAGCGGATTATTTTATCGCGTTGAAAATCGGATTCTAAAAAAAAAATTGGATATAGTAGTTTTTTTGAATACCCCCAACATGCATCGAATAATGTTAGAAAGAGAAGAGGCTAAAGTATTCACCACGCGTGGATAAGCTTGGCAAACAATGGTGAAACGATATTATTCAAACACATGCGCAAAATTTATGCTATCGTGTAAATATTCAATTCTCAAATATCTCGCCAGGTGAATTTCATTCAACCGATATTATATATTAACGAGTATTCCGGGTTGAATATTAAACTCCATTTAGTTTTTCTTCAACAATTTCGAAAGTATAGGTACGATATTTTTTTTTTAATTTCGTAAAAGATTGATGACCCGGAATTGCTGACCTGGTACTCACAGGTTCAGATTTTACAAAGAAATTTCAGTTCCTAAATATTCTGACAATAGCTGCACCATTTTTTAAGTCGATTTCAATTTTTTTTTTCTCTTTGATTATATAACGAATTTGAGGAGTTTCGGTACACCAAAATGACTAGTTTTTTTTTTATAAATTCATTACGGCATAGTCATCACATTAAATATTCATAAAATTATTGTATTCATAAACTGATGGTTTCCCGGAAATTTCCAGACAAAAATAATACCGAAATTATAAACAAACGGCTAGATATCGATTTTTGATTTTCAAGTGCTTTAAAAAGTTGAAAATGGTTAAAAATCTATAAGATTGGTTCGATTACAGTCTACGATGGCTCATTTTTATCCAGAAAACTATTTCCCACAAATTCACCGTGACAGATTATTTTCCCTATCAATCGGCAATTCAATGTGGTTATTTGTTGCTTAAAAGCGATGTACGTGGAATCTTGTGAAATTGAATATTCACCATCACCAACATGATGAAAAATATGTGTCACAGTCGGATTGAAGAGAATAGTTTCCTGAAGAAAATAAGCCATCGTAGACTGTAATCGAACCAATCTACTAGATTTTTAATCATTTTCAACTTTTTAAAGCACTTGAAAATCAAAAATCGATATCTAGCCGTTTCTTTATAATTTCGGTATTAATTTTTTCTGGAAATTTTCGGGAAACCATCAGTTTATGAATACAATAATTTGATTAATATTTAATGCGACGACTATGCCGTAATGAATTTATAAAAAACTAGTCATTTTGGTGTACCGAAACTCCTTAACAAGTTATGATTAAACGTCATTTTGATAAACGAATCAGGAGATATATCGCTAATCAAAACTTGTAGCAATGTTCGACCATCTATAATCTTCGTTATTTCCCTTGGGGGCTTATCGAAGTCGGATCTACGGTGAAAAAGCACACAAATCTATTATGTTTACGATTATCAATTTTCATGGCAAAAAGTAGTTTCTGTTTAATGAGAAACTGTTATACCTACTCTCGCAGCCTTCATCGTTACATCATCACGAGTCCTACTTTTTATCAAATAAACTTAATACTTTATGCATTTCTTAGATATTCACTTGAAAATTTATCATCTCAATTTTTTGAACACAAAAAGCTGAATTCTAAATGTGAAACCAAAAAGTTGACATAACAACGTTGCATATATATGAGTATATTCTCGACTGTCATGCACCAGTATATACCTATAATATATACAGAAAACACTTTAGAAACGAATTGAAGAGCTTCCAGTTGAAGTTGAAGCAGCAGTCGTGTAGCCACTCAAACACCGACCCAATCTTGACAATTTTCGATGGGTAAAAGAGGTCGTAGTTGAAGCAATCTGTTGGGTCTTTCGGTTGAGTCAACTCTTGAGACTATACAGTATGTATACTCCCACTGTGCAGCCTAGCCGGTTGCCCGATGGGATGATCCTAAGTAAACGAAAAAGTTGAGCGAACCCCCCCATACCAGAACTATAAATATTATTAGCAGGGAACTGGCTTAAGTCGAGATGCGTGCGTGCGTAGGTACGTATATTCGTTGATCAACGCAATCATGAGTGCCTATACAAGACTAATTTATACGTGAATTTGACACGTGAAGGTCTGCTTATATGAACTACGTTACGATTATCACCCATCTTTAACTCGCTCTTATTTCGTTAAAAAGTTTCAACCTAATTCCAAATCTAAGCCACTAGGGGTGTGTAAAAATACACTCAAAAAAAAAAGTCTTATTGACACAACCAAAATTTGGGTTATTATATGCACAATCACATTTTTTGTTCAGTCAACCAAAAATTTTTGGTGGAATAGCCAAAATTTTGGTTGTCCCAACAAAATTTGGTTTTCCCAACAAAATTTTGGTTATCCCAACGAAATTTTTGATTGACTGAACAAAAAATGTGATTGTGCATATAATAAACAAATTTTGGTTGTTATTTTTCTGAGTGTATCTTTTCCACACGCCGGGCGAAAAGTTTGATTTTGCGTGCATAAAATTCAACTTAACGCGCGTTGGGTTGAAAAACACGATTCGATACACGTGCGAAAAATGATCTTTGACTCATTGTGTGATTGTCACTTGAAAGACTTCACACTCGTTCGAGAATCAACGCACTTTCGCACTGGTATCGAAAAATACTATTACCCCTTTTCCCCATATATATATATTAGGGTGTGTCAAAAAAAAAAAACGAAATTCGAATTTATTTTTTTGACCGCTGAATGTGTGTATCCTAATCTGGAAATACACCTCACAAACGGAATGCGCCGAGAAAAATTCTCACGATGTGCTAATCGATATTTATCGATAAAACTAGATATCGATTGAGCGACTTCTTAGGATGGTTTTTCCGCGCATTCCTTTTGCGTGGTGTATTGTGAGGGTTAAATCTAAGGTTTAAGCCTTGGGGAGGCGAAAAAACATGAAATTTGAGGAAAAAAAAAAAAAAAAAAAAATTGCGTAAATAATTACAAAAAAATTAAAAAAATTTTTCTCAAATTTCATGTTTTTTCGCCTCCCCAAGGCTTAAACCTTAGATTTACTCCTCACAATGCACCACGCAAAAGGAATGCGCGGAAAAACCATCCTAAGAGGTCGCTCAATCGATGTCTAGTTTTATCGATAAATATCGATTAGCACATCGTGAGAATTTTTCTCGGCGGATTCCATTTGCGAGGTGTATTTCGAGATTAGGATACACACATTCAGCGGTCAAAAAAATAAATTCGAATTTCGTTTTTTTTTTTTGACACACCCTAATATATATATATGATCAACAACTTTAATCGTCTGTTCAAACAATAGGATAAGTTTACCGAAAGAGTTATGTTCCGGTTAATATGTTTTATTTCGTTATTTTATCCCCTTATCGTATCGTCAAGAGAGCCTGGATTTTCCCCCTCACAGAAATACACTGAGGTATCGGTTTTCCATTAATACTAGGTATACTTTTCTGCACCCTGTAGTAGAACACGTCCTCCTAGTCGTTCACTGATGAATAGAACAAGATCTACCAACAAGTGGTCGATCTGGGCGTTATCAAACCACTTTTATACTGCAATGTGTATCATATATATATATATGAATCTGGGTCCATCTAGATTGGGGTAGGGCGAAAAATCTGTGCTTCCGAGGGTTCGGAGTAGTTCTATTGACTCAGTTTTTTTTCTCCAAAGCTGATTACTCGTATTTATACACATAGTTCAGAATTATTTCACATTTCGTTAATTTCGCGTTACAAAGACTGATTGCACCCAAAAAAAAAAAGTGTTTTCGTAGGATTATTTCTAAAAGAAAAAAAAATGTGCTTCTAGAATATATTATTCGTATGTCTGTATGCCTGTATTCGCTCAAGTATTTAACGTTGTGCGATCAACAGAAAATCTGTGACCCTGACGGAGTTAATGCAACAGTAAGACGCAACGGAAGCTTTATATAAGAAGATCTAGCCTGCAGCGGAAAACGAGTTAAATACCGTATCTTACAGTTTGCTCTTTGAAGCTTGATAAAGTCGATTCTAGGGATTTGGAATAAAAAAATTTGATACTCGTACCTTACTTCGGTTATTTATAACGGTAAATTTTATTCTGTTGGTTCACCTTGACACAGAATTTTTCTGATAAAACCTAGCCATACAAGAAATAAAGTCTGAGATCAATCAGATCGTCGATTTAATCGTAATCGTACCAATTATTACGGAATGCTGATATCACCGCTGATTCTTTTGGTCAAATACCACGAAACGTAGTTATAAGTAATAAACTGGTGTTGAAAGTAAAAAAAAAAAAAAAAAAAACAGGCTAGTCTCTCACAGTTCGACTCTGAGAATCCATTACGGTCTATATTTTCCATATGACTTTTCAAAGCTTTGTTAAGCCGTATACTTTACATGGGTTTAAAAGCATTAATATTGACCTTTCCCCGCGTGGGCATAGGGACATGGAAATACATAGTACCCACCTACCTGTACATGAACTTCGGAAATTATTACGCGAGGTGTAAATTCGTGTGTACATTTTAATCCCAGACTTTAAAACACGGTTTTTTCAGAAGATCCAGTGTGTTTGATAAGAATTTTTGAAAAACTAATTAGCCATGGTGAGCATTGAGATCAACCGTTGTTACGTTACACAATTTTTTATAATTTTTTGGTGCTAAATTTCGAAATTGACAAGATCTTTTTTTGCCCATTTTTAATGTTCTGTAATCGAAAGCAATACCTAAACCGAGGATTCTTTCGCCCATATAGTTTGAAGAGGCTGGAGAACAAATGTGTTTAAACAGGTGATTGAATATTTGTTTTGGTATAGAGACTAGTCCTTAATACTACTTCTTTTTAAGATATATTATACTCGCGTAAGCGGAGTCGTTCGAAATGAATTCGACGATCTCATATCCGTCGAGGATCTCGTCTCGAATGGCAAGTGCTTTCATTCTCTTCTTTTTGCGACGCGCTAAACTTGATGATACCTAAACTAGGTTTTCAATTACACGTTAGATCGTCATTTTTCATTTACGACTATTTAGCTCTACGAAAGAACGACGAGAAGAAGTTGAAAGCGGACAGGGTGTCGCAGTGTAGTACCCTTACGGAAAAAACCCTTCAAGTTTTAGGGTGAACCTTCAATTTTCAAGGTTTCACACTCAATTCTGGGTTTCAGGGTTCAACCTCCAATATTCAGGGTAATACCTTCAATTCCTATGGATGAACCATTAACTGAAGGGTCAACCGTGAAAAGTTGGTGGATCAACCCTGAAAATTGAGGGAAAACCCCCAAGAATTGTGGAATATCCCTCAACCATTGAGGGACAACCTCCAACAATTGAAGGATAACCCTGAATAGTTGGGGGTCAATACTGAAAATTGAGTGAAAACCCCCAAGAATTGAGGAATATCCCTCAAACATTGAGCGACAACCTCCAAAAATTGAGGGATAACCCTGAAACGTTCTGGTACAACTCTGAAAATTAAGGGATGACCCTGAATAGTTATATAGGGGTCAACCCTGATGAGTGGCGGGTCACTTCAAAAGTCACTTCAAAAAGTCACCCCACCCTGAAGTTGAAGGGACCCCCATTTGACGGTTGTTCCTCAAGTTGAAGGTACCCCTCAATTCAGGGTTAACCCCCAAGTTGGGGGTACGAAATCACCCTGAAAGTTGAGGGCTCAGTTGAGGGTGATATTTTGAGGGGTTTTTTTTCCGTAAGGGTATGAAAGCATAATCAGATCCAACGTGTTACAAAACTTAAATAGTTTCCGCCTCATACGTCGCGATTCGTTCGTCTCAATACCCTCGAGGTTCTCGTCACAATTTAATATGAAAATAATGTATAAAAATCGTGTTTCAAATTCTTGTAATATTTGCGTCGGTATATAAAGTAGTTTTGCTTCGCGGTTCGCGTATCCATTGCCTTTCATTGACAAATGGGTCGAACGAGATCTAGCAGTTGCGGCATTGGATAAGGGTAAGATAAATACCAGATTTTCCCTCATCTGGATCTATATTTCCTATAGGAAATCTTTAGCTATGGTCTAACTCTAACGCGAACTTATGATCCTGACTATACGACCAAGCGAACAACTTTGCCGATTCTACGGATGCGATACCTGGTGCACCGTGTTAGTCATATTATCTACGATGCCGCAAACTTTACAGTGTGTAACATGTAGGTATACACAACCGGCAATACTTCGCGGGTTAGAAGAAACACACCAATCTCATTGGACGGGGGTGGTATTCGATCTCCACAAACATATATATATATATACATAGAATGCAAACGAACATTACCCTGCAGGTATGTATATCTGAAATGCCCATGCCTTTTAAAAAAAGTTTACTTAAGCTTTTCAAGGATCGCGAATCCTTAGAATAATACGCAGCGTTCCCCTGACCTTTCGACCATCGAATTATCACCGTCGAGATCTTGCGAGTTCCTGACTTTCTGCAATAGAAATCGTACTCATCCGCGTAAAATTGTAAGAATTGCACTCGAAGATTTGCATTTTCCTATACAACGAAACGGGCTGTAATTTGGCGGCAAACACGAATCACATATTTACATCCTAGTAGATAATCAAACACCTGGGTAACCCGCAGCCTGGTATAGTACATCGGATAACCTGCTGCACTGACGACACGTTATCAACTTTCCTATACCTACATGGATCAGCACATCACTGCAGATCGTACGTAGTCTAGTTATACACAAATCGTTACGAGTTGGATTAGAAATTCCAGTCAGATTCTCTAATTAATTTTTTTGTTCTTCAACTTTTCCTTACAAAAACATAATTCCGTCTTAGTAGCATCAAGTCTTACGTGAGGATTCACAGAGGTGTGAATTATAATTAGCACTTGCACTTGAAATTCTGATTAGCTCCTCTACATCCTACGAAATTTTCTAATTCTACTAACAACCTTAAAAATCTAAGAGAGAGAAATAAAATAAAATAAAAATAAACTCAATGAGCAGTTTTATTTCAGACTCAGAATTCAGTTCGGAAATCGTTCTATCAAAGATTGAAGAGCTACAGGGCGAAACCACAGAATCACAAGACCTTCTTGCATTCTAGGATCTAGAGGTCGAAACTACGACGTCAAAAGTGATTGAACTTTCTCAAAAATGAGCTAACTCTCACTTTTAAGAGCAAGTGATAATTCCATCACAGGCACGAATATATCCTACCCTCAAATCCTAGCTCGCACTTCGAAGTCTTCAATGAAAGTAGAATGTCTGGATATTTGGACCAACGAAGATGACTGGAGAAAAAAACAAAAAAATACCTCGAGTAAAATTCCGCGGTATCGATATTATTGAAATCCCTAATTATTGAGATCTGTATGTACAGCTTTATCTAAGCACCTTATACTCCCTCCTGGTACTGAGGTATGCGAAGAGGAGGGTGCAGCGGGTTCAAAGCTAGGTAAATCTAGGCAGCGGTTATTTAGTAGAAGATGCGGGAGCCCACTGCAACAGTTTGAGAGGTGAGGAGTGTGTGCGGGTGAAGGTGGTCTAGAGGAGGGTGACTCCAAGGAGGGAGTAGAGAACTTGGTGCATCTTTAGAGCGTTGCACATAGGCAGGCTGGTTGCAAGGTGAGGTAGACTGTCGGAGAGGTAACCGGAGAGAGGCAAAGGCAAAGGTAGAGGTAGAGGTAGAGGTAGAGGTAGAGGTAGAGGTAGAGGTAGAGGTAGAGGTAGAGGTAGAGGTAGAGCTGGTAGAAGTAGAGGTAGAAGTAGAGATAGAGGCAGGAGCAGTCGCTGTGCACGGCGGAATGAGGGTCGATGACCGCGGTGCGACTCCTCTGCCGATGCTCTTCCACGGCCTTGGCGATTCAATGCCCGCACCAGATAACTCCCCTTCTAGATAATAGATTATTTCATACGTGTAACTAGTTGCTGGTGGCAGACGATGCGCAACGGTTGAGCCTATACGCAACATTACCTACTGGTTATACAAGGCGCAGGCGGCTTGAGGCTATGATAATAATATTTTATCGGATTTTCCACAAAATGTTTTTTTTTTTTTTTTTTTCTTCTTCTCTAAACATCGTACAGATCTATGATGTCATTTGGATGATTTTTTTCAAACGTCATATGCAATTGCGATCCATTGTCTGCAGGTGCACGATTCTATAATATGTATAGGTGGGGTATATAAATGTGAATGGGGTAGAAATATGTTAAATTTATCAGTCTGCAAACCATTCCGATGCATGGTGATTATCATTTGTAAAAGAAAGTACATCATCGGTCAGTGGATACGCAAAGCTATAACGATACATTGAAGCATGCATCCATCCTTTACATTATATGACTGCATAAAGAAACGGAAGCTAAAGGTTGTCATTTGACGACAACGAGCCTACACAGCCGGTCATATATATATACATATGTATATGAATATACCTACCTACTTCCTGCTAATCATTCCGCGAATGAAATTGTTACATCATATAAGAAACCACCGCGCGATTATGTCAGGGAAAAATTGATGCATCGCATCGGTAGACCAGGAAGTGTTCAGGTACTTTACCCACACGGATTGCCGGAGTCCAGACAATTTTCAGACGTTCGTGAAACCAATTATACACTTTTCAACGCAGGGTAGGTATATATGGAGTCAGTTACCGTAAATTGTTAACTTAACTCTACGTCTACCTCGGCCATTGGTCATTGCAGTCGAAGGTCGTTCTCAGGAAGATTATATTCGCTATTACTGCATGATCACTGACCAGTATGCTTTGGCCCAGTGCCCTTTCATTTTCATACATGGGTCCTCATTTTGCAGTGGGCGAAATAACACCGATAAAGGCCTACGGTCAAAGAAACGCTCCATAAGAAGCTTAGGACATCCTCTTTTGGTGAGCTGCAGGGAACCTTCTTTCTCCGTCTGCTAATATGATATCCCGAAACATTTGGTTTCATATGAATCAGACGAGAAGGTAAGTTGCGGATGTAGAGCTCATCAATAAAACGATAAGAAAGTCTTATTCGTCTTACGGAATAATGGCGAGGAGTGTGACAGCGAAAAGAGGTTCATCTGCCTCATCACGGAGCTGAGATGGACCTAACCGGACCGTGCGAATTACCATAATTGCAATTATTTTCATCTCTGATGTAGATAGCGGATACTTTTTACTCTTTGTAACCTGACGTGGTATCGGTACACCTGCGGGGCGGGAGGATATCTGCTCTATTGCTTGAGGGCATATGCCTGGACCTGTATATAATACGTAAGAAGCTGGCTTGTTTTCCGACTAATCTGAAATGCGGCATAACTGCCATAACCGCTTTACAAGATAATAAGACCGTAACATTATAACATTGTTGAGTAAACGAGGATGTAACTAATGTCAGTCACGTAGATGGGTATATAGACTTTAATATAATGTACAATCTCAAGTATCAGAGAAGCACCGCTGACAAAAACTACCGTCATCTCCATAGAGTAATAATTTGTTAACACTTTCAACATTTTTTTTCTGCCTCAACAACTACGATAGCGCTAGAGATGACGTGATGTCATCGGACGTATGAATGGTAATCTAAGTTTACCGTGAGATTTTTTCAATTCTATACCTCGCCAGGCTAATTACTCAAACGAGAAGCTCCAATCTATCAAAACATAATATATGAAAAGGAAACGGTTTAGGATTTGAACATACGTGTATGAGATGACCACATCCATCAATTCTGGACTTCCAGTTATCTCGACAATGCTTGATGCGGTATCCGTTAACGTAATTTGTTGTTACAAACAATCTGCGAAGGATCGTTAGGGTAAGAGACCTCGTAACATAAAAATCAACGACTCGCACTGCAGCAGGGTGAAAAACTCTTGTCTTCAATTCCACTGCTGCACGTGTGACGTAGATAATTATAATATTGCACTCGAGTCTCTAGTTGGTTAAATTAACTGCGTGAAACCCGATTAGTAAGAAAGAAACGTGTGAATTATGTATGGTAACGGGTAAACCGTCTCATTCCCCCGCGGATGGCAAAGTTAACTGCTTTTATCACAAAGTGGAATCATTGTCGAGTAGAAATTCGCCTGATTCTGTAGGTATTCTCGACTATTTGAGGGTATCAACTTCTGCCCACTCGAGTATAATAGCGTCCTCTTTTCATCCGCGGAATATCTTATTCATTGTACGAAACACCAGGTAGTATAATGAGTCTGGATGCGTGAATGTATATAATTGTATTGTGTGTACAGAGAAAAACCGAGTAATGCGATGACTCTCATTATTCGGAATTAAGGTTAACGGTCTTGTCCTAAGAGGACATGTAGGCATCTCCTACAAAGGAAGTTTCCCTGTTTATGGTATAAGAATATGTTAAAAATGACTATTTTCAAGTTCTGAAAATGCGTTACATCTTCGTTAACTAAAATCTGGCGTGTGTGTGTAATATAACGTCGAGAAGTACAGTTTGAATTTTGTAATCGTTCTCACATGGTGGTTAACTGGTGGTTTCGAGTTTGGCAATGTATAATACGTACTAATTATACCGCTTAATAACGTATGCCCGGATTCTTTTCGTTACGGAGGAAGTTACTAATTAAACTGGCAGAATGTAGCACAGTTAAGTCAAGATCCGCGGTTACCAGATTTTTATTTCTACCGGTGCTATACGCGTTCTCTGCATTACGCGATGCGAATAAGTAAATATCTTTGTAACTAATTTTCATATTTTATTTCTTTTTGTATTTTTTTTTTTTTTTTAACTTTATTATATCAACTAACCCAATTATAACAGCAGATTACGCGTTTTGTAAGACTTAATAAACCGTGTTATACGCAAGTTAAATTGTAGGAGTAACTGAAGTTCACGTTCAAAGAGCCAGAGGCTAGTAGCACAACGGTAGACAGTCAACAGACCAGCCAGTATATAATTGAATTTCAATTATATACGTGTCTCGTTATCTTAATAAGTACGTGTGATATAAACGTGTGACTTATGGGGGACAAACGAACGACTTAATGAATGGCTTCGCTGTCGGACGTTTCACTTACTGTTTATTAGCGATAGAGGCTTTCGACGCGTGACTGAAATCGAACAACTAGAGATAAACTGAATTTCACCACACATATATAATCATTCGAGATATAGAATCGAGTGTAATTTTCACAACGTTGAATGTATCCTTAGAATTTAAACACGAAAATTTCAGCTATTAAGGGGAGACTTCGGTGAAATTTTGAAAATCGCTATTAGAGGTTCTATAAAATAAATCCTTCCAGCAGTTTTTGAATAATGTCAGTATAGACTGTGAAAAAAAATTTCAGCCTCCTGCGATGAAAATGTAAGCGCAAGGAACCTTGCGAAGAAGATTTTTCTCACCGCTGTCAAAAATTCCTTGCGCATACACTTTCATTGCAGGAGGCTGAAACTTTTTTTCACTATCTGTACTGACATTATTCAAAAACTGCTGCAAGGATTTTTTTATACTACACGTATTTTCAAAGTTTTAAGAATTAAAAAACCTGTTTTTGCCAAAAATTTCACCGAAGTGTCCCCTTAAGGGAATATGAAAGGTGAATTATACACCTCCAATTTTTGACAGTCCGTTTTCCAGCTAAAACACATCCGATCGATGTGACATTGATAACAGTGACGCAGAAAAAGTGCACGGAGGGCATGATGCTCTTGGATTTCCAAAAAGCGAAAATGTTTCGGATGTTTTCATATTCATCAAGTACAACGTCAGCAACAACGATTATTCGTTACAGAGCACTCTTGATATGAAATTGTACATTTGATTTTCGCTTTTTGGAAATCCACGAGCATCATGCCCTCTGTGCACTTTTTCTGCGTCACTGATATCAATTTCACATCGATCGGATGTGTTTTAGCTGAGAAACGGGCTGCCAAAAATTCCGAGGTGTATAATCCACCTTTCATTTCCCCTTAACGTGCTTCTATCGCGTGTGTCAGATGAGTCACAGACCATTATTTCTCTCGTTCTAAATCGATGCTGAATAAATTTTCACTGATTGCTAAAATCCTGGATGGAAGCTAGGTGGTGAAAATTTGAAGATTCGGAAATATGATATTTACACAGTAGATTGCTATCCTCATGGAATGATATATACGCGTGTACCGTAAGATAGAAATTTAATGTTACGTCAGAACATTCGTGAAACCGTTTGTTTATAAAGTCATTAAAATTGTACGCGTGCCCAAGTGTCTTCTCTCGATGGTAACCATCGGATCAAGATTGGGCCAAGCAACGGTCACTGAGCCTTGACTCGTGCCAAGAGTTCGAGCCTTGAGTCAATATTGGTCCAATGTGGTATCATCCAGCATGGGCTGAGACTCTGACTTCATCATTTTTCCTGGACTTGGTTACAGCAATTTTTCTAGCTGATGATCTCTATGGATTAAAATTAGGGTATATGAAGTACAGCTAAAATCATCCTGGATAATCTCGTCGAGTATTACTCGCGTACATATGTGCAAAGCGTTGTAGAAGATGAAGTTTATGAGCAATGCATAAGCGATATCTGTCACCGGGCGTGGACGACGCGAACGATACTAGATATGTCATCGGTCCAATGTACTACCGCATTTAACATGTGACTTGGTCCGCGTTCCTGCATGTTCGCGATTCAAATTATCGCATGGCACCGGTTGTTCGTGACCGATTGTGTTCTCGCGCGAAAAACGACCAGCTGCAAGACCAAGACGCGATGAATAGCTTTTTGAAATCAATGTAAGAAGTAACGGGTACCCGCGCCAGCTCTGCCTGTAATTATTTCGACTAGAATTGGATGAGGAAAAAATCTATCCACCACGCGTCACGTACTTATTTCTACGGGAACGTTAGATACAGAGAGAGAGAGAGAGAGAGATAGAGAGATAGAAAGAGGGATAGAAAAAAACTGATCTGTATCGTGACATTTCGGAAGGAGACGACAAATTCTTTGTCCACCTTCTTTCTTTACAGCAATTCACATTGAAATAATACCGAGATGAACGAACAACACGAATCTCGGTACTGTGCTGGCGACTAGTATATGCACGCGCACGTGTGCGGGCAGCAATAGGCATACATTGCGCAAGTTTTTGTTCTTTTTTTTTGTATTTTCTTTATTTTTTTTTTTTTTGCTTTTTTTCATTTCAACAAAAAATCCACCGTCAGATCTTTCGATGTGCTCATGTGCCTGAGATATTCTTCCGTTAAAGATACCACGATATAATGACATAACTTATTCCGGTTAATGAGATTTTCGGGACCAGAGTGTGGAGCACGCAATATCATCACCCTGTCTTCGGTTATATCCGATTTTTTTACTTTTCCACAAAAGCACAGGTTAAATTTCAATTTCAAATTCTCTACGCGTGCCGATTTCAATATTTCTTTTATTCACTGCAGACCCGGATTTGATACCTTTCAGTTGTTACCTACTTCGAGATCGTTTCAAAACTCGTTTACCCTGTTTAAAATTTATGTCAACTACGATTCTGCGTCCAAAAAGACAAAAGGTTTTCTTCATTTTATACCAATCAGATATCAAATTTAAAAAAAAAAAAAAAGAAAACTTTCTCTGTCTTTACCGGAACGTAAAATCTTCACTAAGATCTATAAACCGGGAGCAAAAAAAAAAAAAAAATGGACAAAAAATGATAATCATTCGATACCGCAAACGAAAAAATCGGCATTATATGCGACTGAAAAATTCAAAGACATAAGAGCAATTAATTTCACATACACTTCCATGTAGAGCGTTTTAACGTTTGAGCAATTGAACATTCCACCTGCCAGCAGCAGCCAGGCTGATCCCCCCACCTGGTGCACAGGCAGGAAAAGTGGACGCACGCCTTGGGATCGGCGCATTTCTGTGTTGGTTGTGGCCGTGAACGGCACCTCAAGTCCAAGGGCAAGTCAAGCTCCTCCGGTGAGACGTTTCTCGGTTCGATTGATACCGATTTCGAAGGAAGTTCAAGTCATCTTTAAGGTAGGTGCAAGCAAAGCTACTGTTTCTCCTTTAACTTACCCCGAGGGTAAAAGAATCTTATCCGTAGTATACCCGTCCGTATATCTGCCGACGTAATCGGTTAGAGTGAATCGCTGGCCTCGGCCTTGAGCCAATATTCTTACTCTTCATTGAAACATAAGTTAAAGATGAATTTGTCCAGGAATTGATAGGAGATTCGTGGATCTTTGCATTTCGATTTCTTGATGGATTCAAAGTTGACTTTAATTTCAATCTCGAGGAATTAGAATAGAAAAAAAGAAAAAAAAAAAAAAGTTCACGGCGCTAAGGGAGATCGAACTTGATCCTCGATACCCACTTCGCTTATTGCAGGAAGTACAAATTTCGGTCTTGTTGATCCAACGAGCGATGCTGGGAAGATATCGAGTCGGAAATTGTTATTTACACGAATGTTAATGGTGTTAGGTCGTCGACTTTGAATCAAACTCGCTCGCCGTTTATACAACTACAGATATTACCGGAGTTGGATAATATGCCGGTAAACGGAAGCCGTTTTGCCAAAATTTATCATCAATATTAGCATTGTTTTTGTTGTTACCGTTACGAGCAATTATGCGAAATTCATTGTTCAAGATTAAAAGATTCCCACGCAGCAGCCGTAGCTACTCCAAGATTTAGGATTTAAACTTTTAATTTTTCCTTTTTCATTATCACGAGCGAGCTCATAATTGCCATAAATTCACCTGTGGTACCTCGTTATACTACGACCTCGCCTTTTTATTTTTCTTACCAACTACCTACCAGAGAAGGTTATCGCACGTATAAAGGCTCATATAGTGCTAAGTGTCAGTTTGTGTTTCCCATAGTGAGCTCAGGCAGTACTGTTAAGATACAAAGCGTAGGAATGTAGCTAAAGGTAACACTGATAAGGAGCAGCAGTGTTGGGGCAAAGCCTCGTTTCGGCTCTTGAATCATTGTTTGCGAACGGTTAATAGCCCCGTGGGCGTATGCACGAAGTATGAGGGCAAGATCCTCGAGCTAGTAAATTTCTTGAGGACCCCAAGATTCTTCAAGTTTTAGGCAAGAGTCGGGAAATATAAGCCCGACGCTTTAAACTCACGAACTTGATATTCCTGCAGTAGGTAACTACATCAGTTGATCCAAATTTTCTGTACATTTTTTTCTCTCGAAAGTCATTGTCAAACAATAACATGCAATCACTCAAAAATTCGATGAAAGTGCACAATCCCGAGGTGGAAAAAAATTCGGGGCACTCCACTGGCTCAGTATCTGTCATCTTCTGGTTGAAATCCGTCTGTTATACGTGCGTAGAGCGTAAAGATTATATACCTACCTACCTTCGCGGTAGCGTTTTATTCGTATCACGCGTTGGGTGTCTAGAAATTCGGTGACAGGTATGACCGAGCGTTTTTCTTCGCTAATGCGAAGTATAAGATCAAAAAGAGGTACACTACAAGCTCCTGCTGTTTTATTCGTTATTTGCTTGCAAATTAGAGGACATACATATGTATATACATCCGACTAGATATACTGACAAGAATTTTAACCAATTAGAGATGCCACCCTCTGGGAAAGAGTGCCACTGAAAACACATGCTTTTTGATTTGAATTACGGTCCCAGGAGATTCAAATCACCTAACCGGGATTACCTGACGACCAGAGATTATACACCTTCGATCTAGTAATCCAGTAATCCAGTACATCGGCGTATACAGTGATCGTGCCACGTTACATAGAGATATGGGAGCCGAGTTTTACATGATTATTGAAAAAACTGAATAAAAGGTGAGAAAAAGAATTGACCGATTCGTTAGATTCTCGCAACTAAAATACAGAAATTATCCCATTTGCTACTTAAACGTGCGTATTTAAATTCGATGAAACGGTAAATAACGAGTTTAACGTACCGGTCCGAAGTCCCGGAGTAAACGTGTTTATTTAAACGCTAAGAAAAATACGTGGATTAAATTAGCCGGCGATCGTGAATCCAGTTCTTTCATCGAAAACGGATTCACGGTGTGCAGGTATGCCTCTAATTCCTATTTCGAATTCGTTTGGTCTCGTTGCACATCGATTGTTAGTTAGTCTCGAGGACCCTTGCCATAGTTAATTGAATACCATTAATCGCGAGTAGCTAAGTTAACTTATAACAGTTAATTACAACAAGGTACCTATATAGTATAGGTATTACTTTCGCCACGTGGCCGGAAGCGATAGTTCCTCAAGGTTGACTCCTCGAACCTGAGTTCCGGCCCTTGACGATGTCAACTCACGAACCGCAAAGAGTCAAGGATACTCTGTCTCCGAGAATTCTCTTTATTTCTTAGTGAGTTTTACTCGCCGTGAAAAGCGTGCCCATCGCCACGGAACGGACGGGTGGAATAGACAGATAGCTATACGAGAAATGCAGAGTATAAAAATATTCTTCGAACTATAGGGAAGATTGTGCTGTGCCAGAGACAGCCACGGGATAAAGTTTTAAGTGGCGCTTGCTTGCCCAGGTGAGTACCGTTATTCCGATCCTGGGGCCCCCATCGTGACTTCATCTCTCTTTCTCATCCACCTTCTCTCTCTCTATCCATATATCCATCTATCTATCTATCTCTATGCATCCACGCGCGTCTTTCGCGGTTCTTCAGGCGTCAACTAATACCGGAATTATACACGTGAATATATAGACGGTATCTATATAAGATTCGGAGTGACGTGTTATACTTTGGTCTAAATAACATATGCGTGTGGGAGGTGCGAACGCGACAAAACAGCCTCCATGATATCATATTAGCATCAAATCGAAAATAAGTGTCGTAATCAATAGAACTGTTTCATAGAAGTTGTCGTCGACACGGTTGACCGCGTGTGGAATGAAAAATAATGGAAATGAAAAAAGACTAAGGTACGTGTTTCGCTACAGTTCGTGGAAGGGAACCACGGCTTGACCAAGAGACTATCAAGTGGTGCGTTATAATCAATGAAATGTGCCAAAGGTAGAATATATAGGTATAGCTGGTATATATATAGAAAACGTTATTCGCGACATTGCGAATGCCTTTCACGCGGCGCGCAGTTATGTCTAATGTAAGTTCACACGTATGCGGAGTTTGCGCTAGACGAAATCTTGTCCCCCCACTAATAACCGCGACGCGGTATAATAACGACGGTGTATTCTGGGACGATGTGAATTCCATGCGAAGAAGTAAAAAAAGGAACGGTTCTCGGTCCCTTCATTGTCCCTA
This sequence comes from Tenthredo mesomela, assembly GCA_943736025.1. Taxonomy (NCBI): domain Eukaryota; kingdom Metazoa; phylum Arthropoda; class Insecta; order Hymenoptera; family Tenthredinidae; genus Tenthredo; species Tenthredo mesomela. The sequence goes on along the minus strand of OX031015.1, from coordinate 30,357,270 downwards.
TAACCGAGTACATGGATATATGAACGCATACAGGTAGATATATAGTTCGTCGCGAGGAACGAAAATAACGAAGAGAGATATACGAACGCGTTTAACCGAGTTTATCGCATCGGGATGTATATCGGTATTGTCGCTATATATACAAGGGGTTCAATATGTGTGTGGTAACACTTGCTGAAGGAGTAGAAGAGAGGAGCTGATTCTTGTTAAAGGTACATAAAACGGGACCGCCCACAGAAACGCGGTCAGGCCCGGTACAGAGACCGCGACCCAGATGATGCGTGCCCCGTAGGCCTATAGCGAGAATAAAACGATTGGTTTAAACGCGAAGGAGCCGAACGGTACGGTACGGTACGGAACGGAACGGAACAGAACAAAACGGAACGGAACGGAACGGAACGGACCGCGGAATACGTATCTCGTGTAGTAGTAATACTCGGGCGCAATTACGTGCCGCACGACGATCTCCGTACGTTCCAACTCTGGAATGATTCTTCTATGGTTGGAGAACGACGACGACGACGACGAGGAGGATGAAGCGGCTGCGCTCGGTTGGTGTATACCGTTAGCCGCAAGTATACTCGTATTGCATACCGAAAATGGCTCTGCTTCGGTTACCACTAAAATCATGGGAATTTTACACTTCCCGTATAACGTAACGCGTAACTTATATATATAGGTATATATAACGTAACCTCTAGCGCGTTCCGCTTGCAATTTTAAACTTTGCTAGGCAATAAACACGGCCTCAGCTACTCGACCTATACCATAGACTATATAGGGTACGCACTTCTTCCGCGTATATTATTCTCGCGTGTTATATTTCTGCACAACCCCATACCATTGTTTTTACTATCCTTTCAAAATTTTAACGATAGCACGCCGCCATATATCTGTAACTTATCGATAAATCTAAGTATGGAATCCAAAGAGTATACATGAGCTATTAAGACTCTATAAATAATTATAGAGCAAAAAAAATTATAATGCACATAGAAATGAACAAAAATTCAAATACTATATCCAGCCGATAAGAAATATTAAACTATAAGTATCACAGAAAAAAAGGTTCACTTGAGCCAAGAAAATTATTCTTGATTCAAGATAATTTTGCGGTCCAAAAATGAAGACCGAAATTTTCTCGGATCAAATCAAAAATTTTTGGACTGCAAAATTGTCTTGAATCAAGTCAACCTTTCTTTCTGTGTATAGAAACGATTACAAAAACAAAAAAAAATAAAAAATAAAAAATTCACCAACTATTTGCGCAAAATTAACTGGTTAACGAGCGTTACATAGTGAAAGTTATTCAGTTTGTGTATACTACAAGTGATCGTAAAACCAACTTTACAACGCGACAATTTTTATCATTTTATTATTCATTAGATAATTTCTACCTCGTGGTTAAAACTATAAATATTACATCATCGTATAACTGAATTTCAGAGGCAAACTTAGTTCTAAATTGCACAATTTTTATACTAAATTTACTATATTATAGAGGTGAGAGATATTTTTGAGAACACGTTATACTATCACTAATTTATGTGGAAAATTTCTAGATCGTAAAATATATCTTTCTTTTTTTTTTGGTTTTTTTTTTTTTTAAGTAAAATCTTATCGTTTAACATGACCCGTTCAGAAAGTGACTATCCAACGTTACTAATTACCGCAAATTGACTGAGTTACGTGATTTAACGGCAGTGCGCTGCATCAGATGGCTGTACCGCACGATGACAAAGTGATGGACACCCGGTCAGCTAGCTAGCTAGCCGTTCAGTAGAGACAGGGAGGTACGTACATAGTGGATAGACAAGCCGCCACGCAGTCAGCGATGCTTGAACGCATCGGGCACTTTCAGTCGACTTTATGCGTTCCACGCACACGCACAACGACTTGGTAGGTATATATATATATAAAGGATGAGAGCGTAATTAGTTTCGCGTGCGGTGGATCGCGCGGATATCGTTCTGGTCCTTGGCGGCGGAAAAAGATCGCTCGTGTTTGTTGATAGGAAAAGAGAAGAGAATAATCATAGGATAGAAGCGAGGATAGAATAAGAGAAGAGAAGAGAAGAGAAGAGAAGAGAAGAGGTGAGGTTCGGCTATCAAAACTTTGTTTTTCATTGTACCCCGTTGAGTTTACCACTCGATGTACCGCTTTGTGCCGATCAAACGAGGCTTGATATTTGGCGCCGTGGAAGTCCTACCCTGGCAAAGACTTTTCAAAACTCGGCGCCTCATTTCCGCGTCACCCAGTCCACGCGCTTTTCAAACCGTCGAATTTCCCACCGCGTTATACATTTAGCTTTTTACTATTTTTCTTCAGACAAAATATACGCGGGGTGACTATTCCCCGTGTGCTTTAGAGCCAACCAACCACCACTCCACTCCACTTGCTACTCTACTACTCTACTCCATTCCATGGACCAGGACCAACCGAATGGGTAGTCAGAATTACTAGGCTACTACTATTGCTAGCTTCTTATCGTTCGCCCCCAAGGCACCCGTTCTTTCACCACTATGTATCTTTACCTAGCAGGAAGACTGCGCCTCCCTGCAATAGCTACCAACCGCTACCACCGCAGAGCTACCTATTCGAAAAGCACTGGGTACGGTACGGTACGGTACGCTCAACAGTCATCAGCAGCATCTCTCTTTATCTACTGCACTTATACATGCATTACACCTACTATAGAGACTGTATAATGCTCACATTTCATCAAGAATAAGTAGGAAGTGAGACACTGCAGGGAATTGTTACTTAGTCAGTACTTAGCCCAGAACTTGGTTAGTTCTTAGTTGCCCCGGTAGCTATGGTCGTTCTTGGCATAGTTGCATATATATACCTACACGCGTGTAGTTGAATAGGTTATAAGGTAAGGCAGCACATATACGCTAGCGTGTGCTTCGTTTATACAAGTAGTAAATACCCCACAGTATTGCTTTAGTATATTCAGGCCGAGTGCCACAATCGAGTGAGTAATTTACGGGTCAAGGTAGACCAGGAAGTTCGGATTTAACTTTTGGGCACAGTTCGTGCCATAGATTTTCTACGTAGGTAAAATTTATTGAATAATTATGGAAAGCTGATCGTAAATATACTCGGAGCATATAAAAGCCTACAGATTTTAAACCGTTAAAAGATCGGACTATGATCGTTATATTGCAGAAAATGATCAGCCTCTGCATACTTAAGGTGACACATATTTTTAAAAACTAACAAAATTTTTTGTTACCAAACGAGGATTTCCGGGTGTAACATTTAACTTTGCCGTTCCATATCTTTGTGTTGAAGAAGAAGACCTTCCGTCTTTGCAAGACTGAATATAAGAAGAACCGTTGTCCGGTTGATCGAAGACGTTGCTGAAGCGAGGTGCCTGTCGTATGAGACCCACACAGCTTCGGGTTATTCGTGACTATGGTTGAGTCACGTTTCGTCCCACATATCAACGACGCGCATAACTGTACAAAGTACTTTTGCCTGGCTAATTTCATTCGGGTCGCGCATAGCAATGCGTTTGCATATGCGGCCTTAATCCACGAATTATTATTCGGACACATATTTAATATGAGTGCATATTATACCGCGCAGGACCAAGTGACGTGGTCATCGTGGTCATTGTGCCCCTCTCCACCCCCCACCCCTACGGTTACGTCTCTAATTGTCACGATCGTGAGTTTTGCAGACCGTTGCATAGCCAGTCCGGATCGAGAAAAGGAACGGTGCGCGACCGGATTACAGTTCTCGTTTTTCCTACTGTACCGCTTCTTCTCTGCAGGTCCGTTCATTCGCGAACCTTACTTCCCGATCCGTTTCTATTATCCTGTACAATTTGCGCAGCACAAACCTGCCACGTATACCATTATAATGAACTTCCTTGTACTCATCAAAGCTACGAGTAGTATACTGTAAATCCTCCTTCATTTCAACTATGCACATCGAATTTAGCTATGAGATATGATGGAGCTGAGATATAGAGAGCATGTGGCTTTATTTGAACAATTACAATTTAATGCATCATTTTAAACTCAGGACTTCATTTTTCTTCAAGTTTTCTTTAAGAACTTCGAACTTTTGTATAAAATGTTGTCTATCTCGTATATCGGTAAGCAAATATCGCTATTTGTTATATTATATATATAGAGCAGACGCAAGTGACCTGGAAATTCTGTTTCCTTGCGCAAGCACAAAACAACTAAATTGGCATATCCAGTAGATGCATCGGGCGCGATACGATTACTTCACGCGGCGTGGATTTACTTCACATATATATTGCGATATATTCTGTATTATTTCAAACTTTTTCTATTATATCCCATAGATATTATATACAACGCTGTTTTATATACATTACATATTACATACCGATCAAGGAAAGTTGAATAAGGCTAAGCTCTCTTTATAAAACGTTTTTCTTTCATATTTTTTTTTTTTTTTTTTTTTTTTTTTTCTTTCTTTTTCTAACCGTTTCTCTATGACAAATATATACCTAAGCGTGTTGCAGGTAATTTACGAGTTTGTAAATAAGAAGGTGTCAGGAAAGCAACCCTCTGCAATAACTTGTCCCTGTCACTGTACCGCCGATACTCTCTACTGCTCGACAATATTGACTTATGCTAAACGGAACAATATATCAATAATCGTATGCAGACAGCACGTAGATGGTAGGTAGGTACCTATTTACCTAATTTTAAACACGTAACACGATTGAATTATATATAATTATATATATATATATGTACGATCGTTGGTAAAATCTTCATCAAAACATTTTCCCCTCTTTATCAAAACCCTACTCCAAGCCGACTTACTTATATACCAACCTTTGAATTAACTTCCAAACAAATATTTGCTGCTCGATTATCGCCAGAGATCTCTCCCAGCTTTAACAAGCTAATCGTGAGCTCACGATAATTAAGTTTTCATGGTTACCAGCACGTGCCACGAAATAAGCTCAACATCTTTACTTCTCATACATATATATATACTATATACTAACTTTTGTCTGGCTAGAAGTAATTTTTTCTTAAATAAATTATTGCCAAATTAATTTTTTCAAAATTATTTTACATCATCACACCGCATAGGTGTATATTTATATAATACTCGTCAGAAATTTGATTCCAATTATTGTTCCACTCGATTCGTACCGGTGTGGTATAATACCATAGATACCTATATATGTATGGCTATAAATGATCCTGGACTTCGACAAGGCATGAAAGGCCCGACCTTCGCCATTTACGAGGCAAGGATCATGGACCCGTTAAATCTTCCATGTAGTAAATATAGTTCGATATAAGCCGTCCAATTATTTCTGAAATTAGTGAAATAAGAGGGAAAATATTTTAGATAAAAGCTGTTCGGTTTAAAGGGGGGACGAACAATGGCCCAAACGATTTCATTTTCAGAATTTAAGTATCGAAAATATCGACAATATCCAGATTCTGTTTAATGGCTTTAGATATTTTTGTCCACCCTCGTATACTTCCTTCTTTTTTTTTTTTTTTTCTTTTTTTTTTTTATACCCGAAGGCATCCTGAATTTAAATTTTCAAATACACTGTAAAGAATTTACGTAAATTTATTACACATCTGATACCTTATATACACGAGATGAATTCGTTGCAAAATTCGGAAACCAAATTAATTTCTAGTAGGGATTCAACCGTGATGAGAAAAAAAATTAAAAAAAAAGAAAAAAAAAAAAAAAACAGTAACAACATCCGCCGGAGGCTCTTCGTGTAGAATTAACACTGTTAATGGATTTCAATATGGCGATAATGATAATACCTGTGTGTATCAGGTAGGCTCATATTTCGAACGACCTCGAGTTAACCCTGCGTCGATCGTATATATTTATATGTAGTACGCGAAGATCGATTGAATTATTGACGCTTAATCGAATCGACGACGTTGGGTTCCACGGTGCTGTGGAGGAAATCTTTCAGATCGATCGGGTAAAACCGGATAATAAGTTGCGACCTACAACTTTACGTTCGCCAAGGTATCTACTCCTGTACTGCGCACGTCTTACACCTGCAGCAATCTGCATGGAGTAGTGTATTCGTCCTCGGGTTTCCTCTCCATCCATCTAGTTGTCCATCTGACGTAAATTCTTGTCGTATCTTATACGGTAGCAAGTTGCTGCAAATCACTGCGATCCAAGTTTATCGATCAAACCAGTCTTTCGATGAATTCATTTTTCCATTAACCCAACTCGCGTAAGTAAATTAGCACGTACCTAACGTATATATACCTACCTACCATCGTTTATCTACTACTCGAAATTCAAGCTGAACGTGAATTTTCAACACGTATAGATGTAGTGGTTAACGGGCGGGTCGCGATGATAAGCGAATTATATTTTATTCACGAACTGCACTTCGCCCAGGAGTGCTCTCTATTCAGCTCTTAAAATCATTTCAAGTATGATTACTGCAGATGAAATATTAAATCTAAGAACAAGATTTATTTTTAAGTCGACTTCCGTTACGAGTTCTATATGTCGTTGAATTTTTCGCCTCGAAGTGATTTTTGACGTGTCTCAAGAATAGCCAGATCGATAAATTCTGTTGAAAAAAATCGTATATTTGAAAAAAAAAAAAAAAAAAAGAAAATATCACATCTTACTGTCATATACGAGTAAAGCTTTGTGACATGATCCGCTGAAGTGACGCACCTCTACCCGTCGTCTATAAATATCCAATTTCACCTCAAGACAGGGTATAATATATTTTTACGCAAATTTTTATCGTCCCTCGGTTAGTAATGGCATCATTTATTAAAGAAATTGGCTGTAACAGTATTTGTCGCTTGTCATCGGTAACTCTGGTCGTATTTTATAAAGACTCACTTCATTGCTCCAATTTCATCTGTATTTCTGCACAAGGTTTAGGGTAGCTTCTTCGTAACTGATATAATTTTTCTTCGCCGTTATAGCGTCTTTAAAATTGCAGTCTTCGATCATGATATCAATTGACACAAAAGATATTCGCATAATTATTATCGTTATACTATATACGTCGATGAGAACAAAATTATGATTACAAGTTAATAATGATCAATTGTAATTTCTCCGTGCTGAATGGAGGAGTATGTACCTACATGGTGCATGGTCGGCTTGTGAACCTTAGCTGTATAAAATTGTCTGGAATTCGATACCCCGTGACGTAAATTGAAATTTATTGTCTAGCGAGTAGGTATAGGCTATTTATTAATCATAAGATTAATATCAGCTTTATTCACGGTCGGCGTCCGTTGAGAAGAGACGAAAACAAGTAAAGCAAATAGGTACGTGCTAGAGATTCAATTTGATAATTCATTCCTTGGTAAAAACAAACTAGCACATATATATAACCCGTCAGCCCGTTTGTATGTACCTACCTCCAATACCGCGCTCGACCGCAATAATACGAGAATGATTGCGTACGGTGCAATCAACATCTCAATTCATTCGCGCTCTTAGCTGTCAGATGAGTATACCATCAAGAATTGGTCTCGATAAAACCACGTTCACATCACCTTACCCGACATCAAAAGAAATCATTTCAGATCGACACTCGACACGCACGATATCTAGCTATTATCTACTAGCAACGCGGTCATTTCCAATCAGATGCAGTACCTAAATATGAAATTATGTCTATCGCATGTATGATCATCATTTGAGGTTGTATAATTGGAGCGTGATTCCAAATGTCTACGAAGGTTGATATGAAGAAACGTGATGGGAACGCTGCGTATATATATATAGCAATGTCACGAAAAAAAACTAGGTTCTAAGGTATTTTGTGTACGCGAGGGAATCGCGGATCGATCGGTTGGTTGTGTCTCAACGGGGATTTGGTAGGTATAGGGAACCAGCTATACCTAGCCCCCCCCCCCCCCCCCCCTCCCGTTCTAACGGCGATCCAAGAAGCTCCGGGAACAAGAAAACGCCCGCTGTTCTAGTGATACATCGAGGATATAATTCTTCTGGGAGGAGGAATAAGAGGAGTTAGAGGAGCTAGGGCTGCTTTGAGTTCTTCGAGAGTTACCTCGGAAGATACCCTCTGCGCACCACGTATAGAAGAGAAAAAGGCAATGAAAACGGAACTGCTTCGCGAATGCACGCAAATGTATGCACACACTCGGTACTCTGTAAGATAACGCGGACATCACGGACATCACGGACATCGCCACCGTCGCGTCGCTACGGGAGCTCCATGTCCGCTGATGCACGACTGGTTCAGTATGTGAGCCCTTGCATAAGGTTAACTCTCTTGTCCATCTGAAGAGCGCGGGCGACAGATAATTCAGCATCATTTAACGCTGCAGTGCAGCATCTTATCATCCCCCCCGTGTCTCTCCATGCGACTCAAACAAAGTCTTGGTTTCGTCTTCTGTAGCTATCCTGCGATCCCTGACTTCGCTATTATCCGGTTAAGAATCAACGAGTTATGCGAATCTTTAGGTGATCTGTACAATGCTCGTGGATTTCGAATAGGTTGACTTGAAATTCCGAGTGGGTAAGAATGCGGGTGAAAAAGGAAACGTATGAAATTGTGTCAAAAGTCATTTTTCAATGTTTCAAATTATTCTTTGATTTATTTAAATCGTGTTTGGAATTGTTGGGGGGAGACGATTTTCTCAATCATCAGTCCAGAGATCTGGAAAAATTGGTGTCTGTAAATGTTACCCGACACGCAAAAAACAGTGCTGTCGAATTTACTCTATGAGCTGCAGTGAATATATGGACAGCACTTTTTTGCAGTAGAAATTATCACAATTCTAGTATTGGGTACATTGGAGCAAGTGGCATTCAATACGAGTGTCTATACGAGTGAATGTTACCACAATTGTGATAATTTCTACTGCATAAAAGTGCTGTCCATATGTTTACTGCTCACAGAGTAAATTCGACAGCACTGTTTTTTGCGTGGAAGACCCGATGACCCGATAGATTCGGTGCGATAGCAGGCAGGGCAAATGACCATTTTGCGGATTAATTGTAGGCAACAAATCAGAAACATCATAAAAGATCGTAAATTGGTCCCCGATCCAGAACTGTAGCACCCTTACCCTAGTCACTACCGTTTGCCCTGAACCATGCCCATCATCCTGCAGACGTTACGGGGCAATTGGTGTGCTCGGTCGTCAGGCAGGGAAGAAGCGCCGAGCTTAAAGGTTATACAGCCTCGGCTAGTGGGGTTCGGAAGTAAATTTCTTCCTCTAAGCCTCTTACGCCTAATGTCTGATCCCGTAGTCGAGTGGGGAAGGGAAAGTGGGATGGAAAATAGGGCGGGGGAAACTGCGGCCCTTAACTAAGCCACGGAAAATCATGTAATTATCACGCTCGAGCTAACTATCGGAGATGGGGTAGCACCGATCGGTAAACCTTTGCGGTCACTCCGTGTAACAGCTCCTCGCTTCGGCGTCCTGGCGCCGGTTCTACCGTCGGTTCCAAGTAACGGGCCGAGGAGATAATTATTTCGATGTCAGGGTTCATCGTGTATAATTGAAAACGTGGGTAACTCTATAGGTAGGTATATACTGCAGGCTTGACTTTATTTCTTCCCGGTTTTCTTGGCTATCTTGAACCGTTTCATTAGAGGTTCCTGACGCCTGTGACCTCTCTTATACCGTCTTTCTCCAGTCTCTTTTGTTTTTACTTAATCAAGCATCGGATGACGCTAATTTGGCATAACGACGAGGGATTGATATACGCGTCTGTATATGTCGTGTGTGTGCAGCTCGTGTGTATAAATGTTTGCCATTCGACACAGACACGTAGACGCACGTACGCGTGTAAATCTCTAACCGCATAAGGTGACGTTCGCACGGTGTTGGCCTAGAAACCGAAGCTGTTTTGAACGATGTTCGATCGTGCGAATTATTTTGGCCAGATGCCGTTTCAACGACAGATAAAAACCAATGGTTAAAACGCAGAGTTGTTTTTACACTCTTCGCGGTTTGATTTGAATCCTTCAGGTTCCTTGCCATCTGTTGTACCGAAGAGCCGAGTCAGTCCCGTATCTCGATCTACCGTTTGCAATAAACACCTTCCGGGTGGTCGAATTGCAGGATTGCTGAATTTTTAGCCACCCGTAAACCGTAAACGAGCTGCCTTTTGCCTTTTGCCTACTGTTTAGTTCTTCACTTGTTGGCTGCGTTGTACGACTCTGAGGTCTAACTTGGCGAGCTACAAGTGCCGTTTAACAGGCCCAATTAGCTCCGATTTCTGTAAAGCTGCTGCAGAATGCGACTAAAAAACTCCTCTGTATTACTGAATAACGTGTTGAACAGCGGTAATTGTAAGCCACGCAAAGCCTCACTCGTTGCCGGCGCTTGGATTTGCGAAAGTAGAATTAGGTGTGTCTGTAGGGAATCCAACGGTAGTAACCACCGTTTTATGGTTTGGCTAGAATTCACACGATTATATAATTTATAGGTAGATATTTAGCTCAGGTTTAAAATTTGATGAAAACAAAAAATCATATTTAAACCCGGTCTATAGATTCGAAACTATTAATCGACGAGAGTCAAATTTTACGCCACATTTTATGACAATTTGAAATTTTTTTTTTTATTTTCTGAATTCTCCCCCAAATCCTGCCATACGATTTTCACGTATGATCAAACGAACGAATCAGTTGGGAATAACGATAAGAATCACGAGCCTCGAGTTTTAAGATGTCCCGCAAAACTTACTGACATCCGGTACCTACAACGAGGCAAATCGGGGTGCCAAAATTGCGGCTAGTAGCTAGGGCCGCGACAGTGGGCGGACGCTCTCGTCGCACGTGTGTTGAATTTCATTTACAAAGGTTATTCTTGCAGTAATTTTTACCGAATTATACACGTGGACATTTTTAACACCCGGCTCCAATATCGTCTGGTATTTCTGCCCAACGTGAATTACCCTGAATCCTGTAGTTTCGCGGACGAAGCATTTGAAATCGGAATACTTTCCTCGGTCTAAAACTCGCGTTCTGTTTTCATCTCTTGTTTTTCCTCTTCGTATTTTTCCGTACATGTGTATACGTACGTATGTACCACGTATATGTATGCACGTATTTGTGCGTGCTCATGGAATTCGAATTCGGTATCCTGGATCCTGGTTACGTTAAAAGTTATCGCTGACGTGTGCTCCAAGCGTATAGACGCTTACATGTCGTACGGATAGATAGGGGTACATAACGTGTCTGATATGCAGCTTATACTGCCGTTCGTGTATAACATTATATGTCGCTGGCTAGGTGAAGCAAGAAAAACGAAGTTGCCAGGGCAGACAGCTCCCCCGCTGTTCCGACACCGCGGGCATCGCGAGATCTAGCTGCAATTTGCATTCCTAGATGTAAATATGTATACATTTGTACAAGCTGAACCGTTTCAATTGACCGATACCATTCGGCCACAATATATCAGCTTGATATCATAACAAATTGGACACATCGTTCTTCGTTCCTAATACAGTTATTATAGACTTCAAATCATCAGTTAATTAATCAAATCAAATCAAATCAAATTATAGTCGAAGAAGTTTTACGAACCTCAAGATTTCTCAAGTACCTATTTACTGAAGTGATACGAGTTCAACGATAATCGATATCAAAATCTATCCACACCTAACTGCGGTCAAAGTGTACACTGAGAAAAAGGTCTTGTTGAAACAACCAAAATTTGGTTATTATACGGTCAAAGAAATTTTTTTGTTCAGTCAACCAAAATTTTGTTGTGCTAACAAGAAATTTATCATCAAAAATTTTGGTCAGCCCAACAAAATTTTGGCTGACTGAACAAAAAAATTTCTTTGACCGTATAATAATCAAATTTTGGTTGTGTCAACAAGATCTTTTTCTCAGTGTATAAAATAAGAAATTGTAAAAGCCTATTTCTTTTTTTTTATTTTCTTTTTTTTTCAAATCGAAAACACCATTTGAAGAGGCGATTTTGTGCTCGAAAAAGAATTGCCCGAATCCTTTATCGTGAAAATATGTCTTCCTTTGTGGGGAAAACTTTTATCCAAAGTTTATTTTTATATCGGGCACCGGTCACGTATGAATCGTATCAGTCATTTCAAATGGCCCATCCTTTACATTGTACAAAGACGAGTATAGAACATGTAGGCTATTTGCCAGGGGCTGAGATACGGAATGGCGGTAGACCAGACGGGTCCCCAGGTGGATCCGTACGGGTCAATGAAAGGAGCGGTTCTTTGGTAATAGGTAATAGCTCTGAGGAAGAATCGACGTCGGTATGCACCGAGCGACCGCAGTTCAATAGCAGGATAACTGTTCCTCAGCTCAGGCGCTGGTAGATTCCGTTTTCCAACTTTTGATCTTTCTTCTCCTCAAAGCGTGTCCGTCAAAGACCAAGAGCTGTCTGTGGACCGATTTTGAACTGTTAGAACAGCGCGTGGGATAAAGAGGCGTCGCGACGTTGAGGCGGTTTTGGCACACGCCGTACGAGGACGAAGGAAATTTCGACATAGAAGCATTCCAAGGGGCAGAAGTGCCAACGAAGACGGTGGTTAGGGAAGTGTAGACTCAACCGCAGGCATTTCCTTCACGGATGAGACTCGGACTCCGTCGACCGACCCTGGGGCGTCTTCTAAGCAAATTTTGAATTCCTAGAACGGTATGCTTCGAGCAGAGGGGAAATCTACTGCAAAGCTAAGGAACTAGGGTCTGGTGAGGATCTTGGCAGCGGTAGTTAGAGACGACGTTCGTTAAATGCCTGAGCTACGATAATATGATGGACTCTCAAAGTCTGACAATGTTGTAATAATTGACTTTTCGATTCTTGGTAAGGTAAATGCTGATCGATAGATTAGCTGGTTAGATTTTTAGCTCTGCTAACGCGATTTTAATCTCTAAATTGCAACGAGCGTAAACCGTGTGTGCAACGCGAGGCAAAACGAGCTAGAGTCGGGCGGAAGCGAATGAACGAACGAACGAACGAACGAACGAACGGACGAGGAAATGCTAGCTAGCGTCTTGAATATGATTTGCGGCCGAGCGAGTAAGAGTAAGAGTATAAGGAAACCGAGGCGATAGAGTAGCATACACAGCTAGCCTCGAGGGTGCATATAAGCGAGTTGATCGCTAGCTGGCGTTTGTATAACGAGTGCGTGCGATGATACGCATGGAGAGAGAGAGAGAGAGAGAGAGAGAGAGAGAGAGAGAGAGAGGTTCTCCGCACCCACGCGCACTTTAGCTAAGCGTCAGGGTAATCCAGGTACGACGACTATCTCACGTCAGATCTACAGCGGCTTGCAAATAGAACCACATCTCATCCCCCGCATGTGTATGTATGTACCTACATACGTAAGTATACGCAGTTCATGAATCAGCCTGATAATGAATTCGGTCAACACGTTTCCTACGCACAGCTCAACGATGCGCGAGGTCAGAGCTCCCTTCTTCCTTCCCTCTCTCCATCACTCCATCTCTCTTTCTCCCTCATCTCATCTGTAGCATATTTAACGTACGCATTTGCGAACGTGGAATAAGCGGTTACGCAGCTTTCCCGTTATTGGCAAGCGCTTAAGAACACCTTGACGTTAACACAACTCCGTACTGCATATACAGTCATTCTGGGAGGTGTTGCAAGCCCTACATGTATAAGCTGCAGCAAGTATCATGTGCCCGAGATTGAAACGGTAAGATTTTCTCACGATGCGTGTGATCGTATAACGACTTGTGCCATAGAGTAAAGAAAATATAACTAAATAGTCACAGATAATCTTGGCTGGCAAGTTTCTGGTCAGTTTAAGTCGAGAGCCAGACTTTAGAATCAACATTAATTTCATACGTATACTTATCACTCGTACATAAATACACCCGTTAGATTGCGAAGAAGCGCAGCTTGTCAACAGCTGCAACACGATAGTATCGGAAGCGAGTATTCCTTACGTGCAATTAAGACGCGTATAACTAACAGCCAGGGGACTTCATATAGGCACGCGTTGCATAACACATGGAGTTTTGCTGAGATGTGAAGATGTGGAGATGGGGATATGGGGAGATGATGGTGAGATGGGTAAGGAGTTGACCTTGCAAGGTTTGAATCTTATGAAAATCCACTTCCAGACACGGGCAATCTTTAATATTCAAGGTACGGCTTGACCTGGCCATTTCCCTCGGGTATATTCACTCACCTCTCTGCTTTAAGGTTATTACGAGTAGTCCTCCGCATGCATGTACCAGTGCCACGTACTTATAGCGTGTAGTTACTCCTAGAGAATTTATAATAACACCACTCGAAAGAGGAAGTTTTATAGGGTCGGGTCCGTCTCGGTACAGCGTTCAGATGTGTATTCCGCGAATCGTCTGACAACCTAACCGTCTTTATGAGCGTAAAATAATAACTCTAATTATTTAATAACTACCGGTGATGGAAGTCGAAATTTATCCACACGTATAACTGGACTGAAATCATTTCTTCAACGCGTGTTAACCGATGAAATCGCTAATGACAAAGTCGCGCAGTAATTGCTGCGATAAACTATACGGCGTTATTATTATATAGCTATACGCGATAGGCGTTTCTTGATAGCTCATGTTAGGTACAACACAGACGGTATCTTCTAGTAGCAGTGGATCCTTTTATTGACAATCGGTGAAGTTGATGGATTTTATATCTCTCACAGTTGACGTTTCTGTCCCTCCGTCTCACACTACGGTTCTTGACGATTTACGTTTTTTTTTTACCTTTGGATACGTAGGTAGAGGTACGTCAGTCACTGACTCGGACTCTTCTCTCTTAACGCGTTTGCTCTCTACAGTTGTAAACTATCAACGTAGGCATCTTGTTCTTCTTTGGTTCAACTATCGCGGTGTATAGACTTCCGGCAGTCTCGATTTCCCCGCAATAGCCATCGGCCTCTTTCTATACATTTACGCATTCTTTTCTCATGGATCTACAATGCCTATGGAAGAGTCATCTGCACTGCGGTTTTGTATTAAGAAAATATCATACCTACGCCAAAGGGGGTAGGTATATATTATACATCTATACATCATTCAAGTGATTTGTAGCTAATTGCCTATTGCCATTAAGAATATCGGCATCTTTACTTCCGCGGGAGCCGGAGGAGGCTGGCAAAGCGCGTTCGTAAACCATTCTCGATCCTAGATCATGTCTTCCGGTTGTCACGCGGTTCGAAGAACTTTTTATTCTTTTATTTAATTCCATTATTACTACTAGTCTCAGATTCACTTTTGTGTCTTTGCCATAATTACTGAAGAATTATTTCTGACCGTGAATGCGGAAATCTTGCCTGTTACACGTATTACCCGATAGCTGCAGCTATAGTAGGATAAATTTGTGCCTGATTGATTATAATTAATCCACTGTTCAGTATCAAGCTTCAGTAAGCAGAGTTTATAGTACTCCCTGATTCGCAATTCACGTGATCATTGATGTTTGCTAGTTTACGATGGGATGGCTGTGCAATTGGGTAAATCGGGATTCCGATCATCATCAGTCGACATTGATCGGAGGGCATTCGAAACGGCTCGGATGATAGGAGGGTATATGGCACCGAGGTATTGACAGTGAATCAGAAAGGGTGGGTATCGATGTGGCACAATTTGACTTCGTCCTGTTTTAGGTGTCTGCGGTATAAATACTGAATAATTTATTTTCCAATATCTGTATCAGAGACATGAGATGGACCAGAAGTCTGATCGATGGCCATCCTCTATCTTAAAATTACTGGGTAAAAGTCGACCGTCTCATTTCTTGAATGGAAAGTAAAAGTCATAAGCCTTACGTAAAGTAGGCACGTACCTACAGTTCAAGGTTCACCGTTTAACGCAACGTCACGCACGAGAGAGGCAGGTCCTCAGCACGTCACGCTTCTATTATTTGCTTTCGTTTTCTTTCGTTTTCACTTACAGTTCGCGAATAACGAATTATGCATGATTTCAATTCGAATCTTGATATTTTATAGAAAATCGAAAACTTCACCTGTATATATGTACCCATCCGACAGGAAGTGAATAACTTTTCGCTTCAACTTCACTAATACAAAGCGTGCCTATATAGTACTATACCGGCACTACAGATGCTGGGAATAAGAATAAACTTTAGAAATTACTTCCTGAGTTTAAAAACTTCGCTCACATTAAGGAAAGTAACACCTTGTATTTATAATACACGTGATACCCGATAAACAAGTTTTAATTAAAAACTTTACGACGTGTAAAACGACTGGGTAATCCAGGTATCGGTAATAGGGGCAGAAGGCACACAATAGGCGTCATAGATCTAGGCATAGGTATATATAATATATAAATGTGAGTAACTACTCATTCTCGGCTAAGTTTCATTCCAATATTGATTTAAATATGATTGTTACCCGCAGGCAGGGGCAATCTAGTTCGTTCCCACTGGTCCGTCAGCCCGCAATAACACCTCATAAATTCTAATTTCCACCAACAGTAAAAGGTTGAAATTGTGGGAAGTTTATCGCGTGTGATATTGTACATGTTCATACATAGGTAGGGTATATGTATGTATATGTAACGGTGTTTCGGGTTCAAGCGCTAACCCGCAATTACTTTGCTATACCCGATGCCCGTAAGAGAACGCCGAAAATAGTTCTTCAATTGGAAGTTTCATGAAATTCAGAGTGTCCTATATATTTGCTATCATGTTATATGTACTGCAGATGTAGCGTACGAAACACAATATTGTGCTGATCCATGCTGCAACAGGAGAACGAATTTGATTACCGCAAATTACTCAAATACTCCGTGTTTTATTAACCGTAAAGGTTTCATCAAACTGGATAAAAAAATATGCATAAATAATTGTTGTCGTTTAGAGATTCGCCTCTAGGGACATGAACAATTACATATACCTGCGTGAGAACACTAAAATTGGTCTCAGTGTGTATTAGCGTAACTACAATAATTACATTGATGAGGCACGGGCCTTTGAGCTACGCAACGTGTTTGCAAAGTTATGGCTATAGGGAAGATTACGTTTGTATCAGAAAGTTTGTGTTTGAAATCCGCCCCCGCACCAGACCGTCTATACGCGGGAGGTTAATCTAGTTGATGGAAAAATGGGAGCAGCCAAGTGTAAAGTCGAAAGACGACGTAAGCGGCGCTTGTATAGGTACGAGGATGCAGACCAAATAAGAAAAAAAAATGGAAAAATAAAAGAATAAAACCGAAAGGGAAACGGAAGCGGAAAGAAAGCGAGAAGAAAGGAGAAGTAAAAAAGAAGAAACATTATCAGCCACTCCGGGCTGTTCAACTCCTAGAGAGGCACATACGGCGTTCTAACACAGCCCTTGCACTGGACCTACTTGATCTTATAGTCGCGATTTAACCAGCTGCAAATATCTCGGGTGCCAGTGTAACGCGGTAGTCTAGGTAATTAACGCCTCGTGTAGATCTTATCACTCTAGAGGTACGCGCAGGGAGTTCATGATGGTCCATGATGGCCTGTGATGTACAGCCTTGCTGGCTTAATGGAATATTATTATCGGTTAGCATCAGCTGTTGGCCAGAGGTGCAGAATTAGCAGAAGGTAGATTTCTAATTGGAATAGACCGATCCAAGGAATAATTCCTCTGTACGAGGAAAGAAACCATTTATAGGAATTTAAGCTGGCCAAGGAAACGTGCAGCGTCGTAAAAGAACAATCACGTCTGATCACACGGTCCACCTACTCTTCTCCTCTGATCTTCTTGACTATCTGGTTTCTCCTTTGTTCGTTTCCCGGCATTATTTAGTGGTATGCGCAGCAACTCGGCAAGTACCAAAGAGAAAACGATTTTAGAATGAGGATTTGGTCGTGAGGGAACTACGTTAATCAGGTCAAGAGGCGTTTCAGTTTTCAAAAACCATTACGCTAAATTCGGTGACGTCAAGTTAGCCGACTCCTCTGACAATGAATGCCTAAAGTTCTTCTCTGCTTGGGTTAAGGAGCGTGAAAGATGTTGTTTGAAAAATACGAAGTACACCGGTGTAGAGTGTCTTGTGTCGGGCGAAAATTCGTTTTATCCTTTTCACGGAGGGAACGAACTTCGACGGAAATAGGATAGGCTATAGCAGGGAAAAGGATTGGGACATGTCGACTTATTTATTTAGTGACAGCTCCGAAAATTGTGAATCGAATAAATTGAGACGTATGGTGACGCATGGGGGCGCCAGACATACTCGTTTCTCCCAACTCTGTGTGTGTCGTCGTTGGAAGAAGAAAACAAAAAAATAAAATAAAATAAAAAAAACGAAACAGAAACAAGAAGAGGAATTACAACAACTCAGGGAGTATCGAAGAGCCAGGGCACCGATCCTACTTCTCCATTGTACCAATGTAGTATCTTGCCGTACTGAGATCCTCGCGGAGGACAGGGCAAACAGAACGTAGAAACGGCAACAGCCGCCCAAGTTCTAAGACGCGGAGGAATGCCGCTATGCCAGGCTGGAGTGTCGTGCCGTAGCAGAATGAAGCGGAGTGAAGTGGAATAAAGCCGAGAGAATAAGAGAGATAAGTACGAAAAGCAGATCTGTCTGCGTAGTATCTGCGAGAGTCTGGTAGAACGAAAACTTTCATCGCATAGCTCTTCTCCGCGCGTTTCTAAAGATGGTTGAGATTAATCGAAAACAAGAGGAGTTGGAGGCTAAGCGCGGAGAGTATAGGATGGTGAGGGCCCGGGCGCGACGTAACCCACCTGTTTAATACGTTTTAAATTCGTCGCGACGGGTTTTGTTTCTTCGAAGAACGGTCACGCCTCAAGTTGACATCGGGGACCGCCAGGCGTCGGGATGGCATCCGTTTCACGTCCCGGTTGAGGTTACGTACTTCCTTGTGAACGTCGATCCGTAAGGCGCGGCGGCGACCTGGATGTCGACCGTGAGCTGGGGGATGGCTCCCGGCTCCTCTGGATCTCCTCGATACTCCATCGCATTCCGTCACGCTTATTGGTTTCATCAGATTGCTTTGCTTCTATTAGGTGTCTACACGGATAGCACGTTCCCTCAGCCAGCAGCACGTTCTCTAATACCCCGAAGGAACACCAAACAAATGAAATAGCAAGCGCAAACCCTCTTATATCGCCGCGTCTTCGTGGCTCGATAGTTGCACAATATAAGGTGAGCATCCGCCAAGCCAAGAGGAGCCGTACACCATCGCCACCATCACCATCACCATCGCCATCGCCACCACCACCACCAGTACACCTTTATGTACCTACCACAGTGTAGAGTGTAGCCTATGGATTTCTACAAGTGCGGGGAAACTGGGAATTGGAAAAATTCACTGACCCGTATATAGGTATATGATATACTATCATGCCAATATTTACACGGATTGTCTACAAATAATCAGCCGTAACAAGCCTTCAAATGTAATAACCTTCCCCGGTCCGGCTGAGCCGAGCTGAGCCGATAAAAGTCCACCTATTCTCCGTCCGTGTATCACATACGTGTATATCATCCTATGCGACGCATGTAGCATGTCATGCAGTGGGTTCATCTTACGACAAGGTATTTTTATATGGCTAGCTATATACGTATACGTATCTGTAAGCGAAGAACGTGGATATATACGTATTATAGCTAGTAGGTAGGTAGATGGCACAATATCTTATCCATCGTAATAAGTATTTGCGAGAATGGTGGCGGTGGGTATAAAAGAGAAGTGTACAATGGGAAAGAATAGAGATATATGGACGTGCGGTGGTAGATGTGTAGATGCGGTTCCAACCCAAGTGTATATGTGTGTACATACATGTAAGGTACATATACATGTACATGCCTAGTTGGGAGCACGACAAAGACATTCGCTCGTGTTATTGATCACTGGTCATCCCAAGGGACGAAGTGGAGGAAAGTGTCCATTGTATTGTGGTCAGCAGCCGGAATATTACCGGAACACAGTGTGAGTTTAGGTGGAGCGGTTCTTAGTTCGTTGTGGCCCTATACTGACGATTCTACCCAACTATCCATGAGTGTAACGTAACGCTTTCGTAACAAACTTCATCCTCATATTCTACGCGAGATAGTATAACCGTAATGACAATTGTCGAGTTCCATTTTCCTGATTATGGTAGCATTTCACTCTGGCTTCGTGGACGGCGCAAACAAACACCTTTTCTCCTCAGCAAAGCAAACTTATCGTTTGCTATAGTCCATGACGGGCAACGTCCACTTATGGGAAACGGGTTTACATTATAACTTGACGAGACAAGAGAGAGTCTACATTCGGCATCTGATGTCTGATTAATGAGGAATATCATGAATGGTGCTGTAATTATCTCAACGTATGTATGTGTGAATCATATGTGAAAACCTTGGTTTCAGAAACCCAGACCTTGATCAGTCTCGAAATCTTGTTGAAATGATAAAAGAGTCGTGTTCTATCCATTGGGTCCTGAGAGGGCTTAGTCTTTGGGTTTCAGAAAGCGAGTATAGGTCTCGGTATCAATGCGAAAATCGTGAGGGATGAACGTATACACGCGTCGTATCGACCGCGAGACGTAAAGGCTTTCGGAATTAAAGGGGTGCGATTCAACACGGAAAGGAATACCTGAGTCCCTACAGCTGTTCCGACTAACATACCTCGGACCTCGGCTAAAAATTTCGTCCACTCCATATTTTTCGTTCATTTAATTCCAAAACGCAATAGAAAAAAATAAGAAGACGTATTTACTTTGTCATCTCCGATAAAGTATATCGTAACCATTCGACATTGCCTACTTGACGATGAGCTATTATTCAGGAGCTCTTCCAGCCTAGACAGGACGGTGGACTGGGGTCCAAAGAAAGGGTCGAGGCTAGGGGTGTGATGGAAAGTAAAGAGGAAAAGGTAGAGGATGAGCTTTGTTTAACGGTGCGTACTCGTCTGATTCTTATTTACGTTCTTTCGTTCTTTCCGCGTCTGGCTCTCCTAACTTGGCTATCTGCTCGAGTAGACGACCAAGAGACGGTCGGTGGTAGAGCTTCGACGCCAACGGCTCAAGCCCTGCCACTCAATAGCAGCCCCTTATATTCTCTGTCCCGCAAACTCTGGAGGACGTATACATACCTTCTATATGTAGGTATATACTATTTCAGTATAGAGAGTCTCCTCTTCTCTCGTCATTTTCTGAGCGGGTTTCTCGACTAGAGGCAATAAAAACGCAACGAGATATCTCCGTCCTTGCTCGTGTCTATATTTTCGTTTCATCAATCGGAGGTAGCGCACTAGCTGCTATTGCGAAACAGGGCACTCCGACCGTAAAAGTGCCAGTAGCAATAGAAGCGATAGGTGTATAGCGAGAGTGCCGGCTTTCGAACGCGGCCCAACATTACGAGGCTACAAGATGTTACGCAGAGGTATTGGCCAGCTGTGATCACCCGCGGGAAAGAGAGAAGATAAAGGAAACTGAGTAAATTTAACGTGAGATAATATATAAAAATGAGTATAGGTACCTCTTTTCACGCAAATTAATCGCGCTTATATGTTTAGTAGGTGTAGATGAACTGATCGAAAAAACGGTATTTCTGACGTAATGTATTTAACAGCACCTTTGTGTAGGCAGAGAGACTAACCTTGACACGGAGTTAAACAAAGCGGCGGACAAACTCCGTTATAATGTTCTTAATTAATCCGAAGTTATTATCCTCCAGTTTGGCATTAATTTGAGAAAACCGTGAAGCCCAGGCTCGTGTAATTCCATTGTTTATTTCGTCGTTAAACAATGTTGGTAAAGAACGAAAAGAGAAGTTTTTAGGTAAAGACGACGACGCGACGGGAGGTGAGGGAACTTATGATCGCGAAATGAGAAATCCAACGTTTGTTCTCTGCTTCAGAAGTGCGCGGGTATATACGTGAGATTAATCGCTTCAACTTTTCTGTCCACGGGAAACAGTTATTGAAACTGGTATTATATCTGGTAGGTGTAGGGAAAGGTGACGTCATATGTAGGTATGTACTTATGTAGTAGGTTTACGTCTTGGACACAATCTTTGGTCGTCCAACTTTCGAACAGCTGCGGATAAGTGGCATAGGCATAGCGTTGTTAAAAAAAGAAAAGAAAAGAATAAAAAAAAAAAAAAGAAAAAAAAAAAAAAAAAAAAATACGACACGTGACCGTCTCTCTCCAGCTGATTCTGACATTTTATTCAATTTCTTGAGAGCCGAGGCACCGGTAAAATATAAAAAAAAATATACAACCCACGGCTCGTAAAATGTCACCCAACGGATGCTGGGAAGCCCAGCGAACATCGGCGTTCTTGAATCACACAGTTACACGGGTATATATCTGTGTAAAATCGTTAGCGTAGCTCTAGACGATTCCTTAACGCGTCTTATTACCTTTCATTTAAGGCTCTACGAGCGATAACCAACGAATCTAGGAAGCTGAAAAGAAAAGAGAAGAAAAATGAGAGTAAAGGCTATAGGAGAGCGGAGAATGTTAACCCCATGAAAGGCGAAGGAGAAGGAGACGGAGAAGGCAAAGGGAAAGGTAAAGGCAAGGGCTTTCGGAAATCAACCGAGTAGAAAATTCGGCCGTAGTCAAGATTAGCAGTAAGGAAAATTAAAGTTTTATAAGCCATAAAGGCGCGTGAGACGCGTAATACGGATCTAGGCGAACCTTGGCTTGACTCGAAACCTTTCGTTCGTAGTTTCGTGATTCGGCTAGCATCCAAAAGTCCAAGCCAACCGCTGCCGCATATACGTAGACCCCATCCAGGGTTCTGCTAAGAGAATTAGTATCCACCCGGTCATGTGGCGCGTGCTAAAGTGCACTTAGTATTCAGATCAGAGCGAGTCCCTGTCAAAAGTTGGCGGGGCTGGGCTTGGTGTGGGCACGGGCAAAATGATTTGCTAGTTTGAAAATAATTCTCGATTCGGAGGACTCGTGTAGGTATACAGTATCTTTTCTTTAGAATATTTCAAGTCAAAATTTAAAATGACTAGATTCACACTTCGAGATCCTGCAGATTGTTCAGAAATTCTATCAAAAAATGAAAAATATAAGTCGCGATGAAATGTCGAGGTGAAACCTTTGATATGGTTTGGGGATTGAAATGAATGTTGGATATAAAAATGTTGAGGAAAGCTCACGTCGCGGTTTGGCAATATATGGAAAAGCCACAAGTTCAGTCGCATCGATCGGCATTATACTCGAGCAATGACAGCTGGAAGTCAGAGGCTAGATATCTTCGAGAATGAATTTTTGAATATTATACAGTACCTACCCCGCATGCACAATTTGCAGGAAAATACTACACTCCCCACGTTCACACGTGTACACGTATGTGGGTAATAGAGGACCGTGTATAAGACCCGTAAAGGCAAGCTTGGCAGTAATCCGTTTTGATCCTAAAATATCTGGAGCATGAATTGTGGCCCACGATATCGCGCACAGCTCAAGATATAATGCAACGATAAATTAGCATGCTAACGAGGGAACTGTGCTGCTGCTGGTGCTGGTGCTGCTGCTGTTACTGCTACTGGACCCACTAGTTTTTCAGCCACTGCCAATCGGGCAGAATATTGTCTTGCAACGGACTCATGCATGCACGCTTAGTTGGATGCTGTGGGTATGGATCCGCGGTGTTGAATCGCGTCTACATGGTAAATCGTGAGGTTCTTGACTTTGCCGAGTATCGTCGCGGTTCGGTATTACCGCGAGTAGTGGATTACGTTCAAAGATCAAGGGGTCCCCGTCCTCTCTTCTGTTGTAGCGGTGCTTTGGCACTATCCATGCGAGAACGAAAGGAGCTGCAGGGAGGATGTCAAGACAGAGTTCGCCCTCTTCCACGGCCGATCACTAGCTCCCCAGCTATCCTAGGGCTAAAAGTTCTTCGAAACTTTCTAATGTATGTGAGATACTTCGCTCCGCTATGTAGGTACCTACTACCCAACGTCCGTTCGTTGTTCTATGACCGCGGTTGGTCCGTGTCGTGGCCTCTACGATCGCGCCCTGAGACCGCGACGACGATCAGTGCGGATCCCAACACGCCTACGATTACAGCTTTCGTTCTATACCGAATCGGGTTTGTACCACAACATGAACCTTGATTCGCACAGTTATACTCAATCTCCGCTCGCTGAAGGGGTTTAGCAGTTCGGATAGTCAAATTTTTCTTACCGAACCGAGCGCTTCATATATATATCTCAAAAATTCTCTTCTGCTGATCAAAGTTTTTGAGTAGCCATTACTTCATTCATCAAAATATATTTGTGACATTTTATGATGATCATCGTACATGAATCGAATCAGCATTCATCGAACGAATTCTAAAATCGCAGTAGTAAAATTCGCGATGGTTAGTCGGGTAGAAAAAGACTTGGTGAAGTACTTACGTGGATTTCATAGCTAAACGCTATTTTAAAGAGCACGAATCAGTCACGGGTACTTACCTGAAACAAAAGAGAGAACAGTTAAGCATGCGGAAATGTCACATTATATTTTTTTTTTTTTTTTCAGAACCACAACGAATTGTTGGTAAACAAAAATGTGCAATTAATTGTCTGGATTTAAAAGCGTGGATCAAATTGGCAAAAACATAATGTTCATATGTGTGTGTATATAAGGCTTACTTTGAGTGGAATAAAGGCAGTCGCGAAAAGCCGCGGAGCAAATTTGTTGTCAAAGTATTCGAATGCTTTATTTTTTCAAGGAATTATATAATCGAGCATTCTGTTGATATTTCACACGCTTATATGAGCTTGTAAATATTTTCCAATCGGAACGGTAAATAGTGGGGAATTCGAGGGTTAAATGAACCAGGAGAGACAGTCGAGTGAGCGAACGAACGGTAGCACGGTAAAAATATTCAGAGTTGGCGCGTAGGACGAGGCGCGCTTTTGGGCAAGTGTCGTCTGTGTCGGCTCGAAGCCTATGTTTGCCAAAGTCGAATCAAGATAAAATCGGAATCACGGTGTTTACTGTAGAAAAATCTACTTTATTCCGCCGAAATAATCACAAATTGGCATCTCGAATCGAACGGCTTATGCGACGCACGGAAAACAAACTCGCGCGAAATGAAATACAGAAACAAGATCTGTACCTATCCCACAGCATATTCGCGCGTTTAGTCTAGCTAAGAATAAGAGTGGCATTGGCAAGCTCTATAAGAAATCATCGATTTCCGGGAAAAACAGGTATATTCTTACGCAACCGGTTTAAAGTACTTGTGGCTGCTGCAGTACAGAGTAAACAGCGTTGGTCATCCCCATCAACGTCCAAATCTATAGTAAGCTAAGGCAAATGGAAATATGTACACGTTTCTTTCACCGGACATCGAAGTCTGTCGCGATACGTGTTACAGCTGTGACCATGACCATTAGCCATTAGATGTACATATTTTATAATCGCCGTTGTCCGCATGAATAAGAAAAAAGTCCTTATATGCGAATACGAAATTGCAATAAAATGAACACCTCTTAAACCGTTTCGTTTATATTTCGTATCATATAATAGTTTCCAGGGTTGGTCGGACGTCACATCAGTTGTTAGCTATATAGAAGTATAAATTGCACAGGTGAATGGTGTTATAGTCGATAATCTTGAAATATTTTCCAAACACGGACATAGCTATGCGGCAATCACAATCGTTTACGGCGTAGAAACGAGTTTATGAAATTGGTTTTGAACTGCAGCGTATTGGCGTATATAGCGCCGTTATATGCGTCCGAGTATAGGCAATCTACGATCAGCGGTAAAAACTGAGTGAAACAGTTTTGAAGTTTTGTATTTTTGACCAGTTCCGATAGAGAGAAATTGCTCGCAATCAAAACTTACGCTAGCCGTTATCTATATCCTAACTGAGTAGGTAGGTACATAGTATGGATTTGAAATTTTGCCTCGCTAGGTTGGCTACCCTAATATACCTACACAAGTCACGATTCACTTCTCAGCTCCCGATTTCTGCTAGTCTCTGCTCTCAGATAATATCGAGATTAGGATGTGCTAGCACTCCGGTTTCTCCATCCCTCTTCGCTTTTGCGTTGGCCTTCGCCTTCGCCTTCGTCTTTGCCTCCGCCTCCGCTTCCCTCGCCCTCGTATTCTCGGCCTAGTTAATGGAAATTCTGATTGTGCGCGTTTCCTAATCCCAGCAATTTGAGACGTCCGGATCTAATACGCGGTTAGTGATGACCGACTAAAATGAGTAGAGTTCGTGACGCATGGATTGCCTGGCAGGCAGTAGGTTCCTGATCCGTATGATCGGTTCTGTCGTCCGAGCTCATGGTAACGGGTATATACATGCATACATATTGATATATAGAAATTTATTATCACATATACAGATCTCCAAGTATACTATATACATCCCATGTGTGTAGATTCCTGTCCACTTAAGTGTATGTACATTGTACATATTCATGTGCCGACGCCAGGCGTCTCAAGCAGTATTTTTTGTGTCTTTCATCTAGCGCAAATAACTTCTCCACCTCGAGCAGCCTTTTTGTTATATACTGTGAGTAGATAGCTGCGGTTGGTTCCCTATACTACGACCGGTGACGTTTCGATAAGGAAGAAAATAAAGAAGAAGAAGAAAAAGAGAAAAAAAAAAAAAAAAAAAATCGATGACAAAATAACGTAGCGAATGGACAGGAGGCTATAGCTGTGGCACGAACTGACTGTTGCCGTTTCCGCGTGCTTCTTTCTGTTCACCGACTCGTTTCTGTACTCCGTCTCTATCGACGAAGCTGCGCGCGGACCTTGTATTATGATAATGTCGTCTTAACAACGATACCGGTTGTAAAGTACTCGCGGATCGGACCAGGGCAACCCATCGTATTCTACCGGTCGCAGAGGTTACAAGGTGGGGCCATATATAAATGTAACTACACGTAGGTTACCTATGTGTATATGGTGTTCGTGTAGCTGTATATAGATAATATAAATGCTAACGGGGAGGTCTAACTTCGACAACGCGTTTAGATTTTGCAAATTATTTTTCTTACTTTCGGAATCTTTCGCCTCGTATATTATATAATATAGATAAAGTACCAAAAAAGATCGAGGCTTTTTATTTACGATTCCATTTTTCATTAAAAACCGAAACTTTATCTTACATATAATATATACTACATATGTGCAGTCGGACACGTGCTGTGGTGTTATATATAGGTATACGTACGTGTGTGGGATATAGCTTTCGGTGATTCACCAAAGGAGAAAAACTTTTCGGATATATTTATAGTTACCGCAGTCACCGACCGCAAAGAACAAAGCGCTATTTGTTACAACTAACGCAGTTGCCGTTTCATTGAAAAATGGACGTTGGTGATGTAACGCCGATACGAGGCACGCGTTAGACGTGAGATTTATGTACGCTCGTACCTATTACGTGGCCACATACCTACTACGGAGTTCTGGATCTAGGCATATAGCCATGTTTCGAAAGGAGATAACAAAACTAGATCCTGTAGGTACGCCATATCTACCTTCGTACGTATACGTATCCTCAGAACACTCGTCTTCCTCCACATTGTATACCAAAAAAAGGCATTTTCTAAATCCCAAAAGGATCTTGTCAATGATTTTCTTCAGCCACGGAATTCCTTAGCGAATATCTTAACAATAAATATCAATGCCAATGCTTGGATTTTTAAATTTTTATCAAAAATTGTTTTTATTAGAGAATATAAATCGTCTTCATTTAACGATATAAGAGAGATTTATCATTCGAAGATCGTAATGGTTTACGAAAAATCTGTCATTCCCTTTTTTTTTTTTTTCTCTCGATATATGAGCCCCCTGAACTCTGCACACTTGGCACAAATTGGAAGCCTCTTACGAGATAAAAATGACAAGAACGTTTAGGCTCTCCTGGCTGACTGATTTATTGATATATTTATATTTCTGTCGGCGTTCTCCGCAGATGCGTTTATTTTCTTTTCTTTTCCTTCATTTTCTTTTCTCTCCTTTTCTTTTCTTTTCTTTTATTTTCTTTTCTTTTCTTTTCTTCGTTCGTGGGAGGAAGTCAGGTATTCCTCAGGGAACGAATGATCGGGTTGCTACGATCTAGATCCATCATTATTTATTCGCAAGCTACCACCGAAGCGCCGCTGACACTTAGCTTAGCTCCGACCGGTCGAGAGCATACCCACATATCCAAGCCTCCATGGGAGCAACTCGTCGTCGCCCGACCTGCGTTACACCGTAACCTCGGTTGTATATCGAGAAGTTCTGGTATCTGGATAGCGGTGCACTGCACCCGCATCCGTGTACATATATACAACGCAGTATATGCATGTGTGTTTGTTCGGCGTACCTTCGTGTAAACGGAGGTCATATATGGCTGAGGGCGGAGCACAGTTTCAATATTGAACCAGGAAATAATTCTCGGATACAAGGTAACCGCATTACCTCGTCTCCGGTGAGCTAGGCTGCTGCCCCGCACCTCGGAGGCAGCATAGCATAGACAACGAATACTAATTTGGGATGTAAACTTAGTGGCTAGTAAGTAAGCGGTGAACGGGCGTTAAGCGGTGTAGGTAGGTAGGTACTGTTGATCTACTGGAAAGACAACGTACCTCTCGTTATTCTAACGAAAGAAAAAAAAAAAAAAATCTACGAGCTTTAATGTAATACGTATGCATACAGGGTGGACGATTGAAAAGAGTATATGAAATAAGTATGCAAAGAGAAAAGTAATTGTCAAAATATAATTGGACACTTTCAAGAAAGACGCCATTGTTCGAATCGCATTGGACAATTTACTAAATAGGGAACCAGTTTTGTGATGACTAGAAATAAGACTGTATGGATATACTCTTTGAATTTGAACACCCTATATGTGCGTATAGACGAGAGTGAGCAAGCTTAGCCACTACCAATATCGTGTTTTCTGACTGGTTCATAATTACGACTATATAGATATGCTCTAACGGTTGTCTGCCATGGGCTTCTGAACGTCTGTTGATGGTCAGTGGCTGATGTGAAAGATGGAAAGGGATTTTGTATATTTTGACTAAAAGCAAATTACATAGTATTTCGAAAGAAGTGAGAGATAAACTCTGACGTCTACATAGAGAGCGTCGATACTTTTCGAGCCATGATACAATTAGACTGAATTATCGATCCAACCCTGAGCTGTGTTCTTCATTTTCGAAATTCATCCTGATTCAATTACTCTTCACGACGCGACGTGTAACTCGAGATCATACTGCTCCCAGATGAGAGAGTGTCTAATTGTTACCGATCAAACTTTGCGTTATAATGTAACGTATCTTAGGTTGCTCGCGTGGTTGATTTGAACTTCGCAAATATCGAGGCGAAACATTATAGTTCAAGAAGTATCGTCCTTGAACTTGATATATTCCCTCGTAGACATAGAGTAGAGAAGCTTGTCAAGCATGTCGCTCGTTCCATGTTATCCATTATATCTCGGTACAGCTTTGGTACCTATCAGTGATAATAAGCACGTCAGTAAATTTAGTCGTTAGTCGGTGAGTTGAGGTCGATAGCTGGGATGCGTTAAGGTAACCTATCAGGCAGTAGCATAAGCTACATGGCTTCTACCGCACAAGATGAATCATTGAAGATGCAGCACGTCTCTAAGATTCGCGATGGCTTGTGCGTGTGCATAAAGTCTAATGGCACATATAGGTATAGGTATATATGTGTGCGTGTATATTAGAAGACAGGCGTAGATGTAGGAGAAACTACGAAGATGGTGATAGTCGAGAAAGAAAAGCACAGTCGCATTGGAAAGCTAGCAGCATTCAAAGGCGAGGGTGGAAGGCTGGAGGGACGAAGCTGGTTTATGGAGGGGATTTGGATGCGAACG
Organism: Tenthredo mesomela; assembly: GCA_943736025.1. Classification (NCBI taxonomy): domain Eukaryota; kingdom Metazoa; phylum Arthropoda; class Insecta; order Hymenoptera; family Tenthredinidae; genus Tenthredo; species Tenthredo mesomela. The sequence continues at coordinate 30,327,530 of OX031015.1, read as the reverse complement.
GTTCCAGGCATTGTTCGATATAAGACACGACTTCATTAAGCATTCAAGTAATGTTCAAACATTGTACATTGAATTGTACTTGCCCCGCTTCGGTGCAGTGCAGTGCAGTGCGGCGCTGCGGTATACAATGAGAATATCGTCTTGGAAGTCGTGATGCAGCAATATCGAATAATGTATAACTATATCACAAGGGAAGGAGCTGGGCGGACACTATGAGGGTGCAGAAGAGGCCGGAATACAACGGGCGGGAAGTTCACTCTGATCAAGACGGGAAGAGGAAAGAGATTGCTCTCTCTCTCCATCTCTACCTCTCTCTATCTCTCTCTCTCTCTCTTTATCCAGAAGAGAGTATTTCCTGGCAATGACTAGAAAAAGTCTCATTCGATTGCAAACGACAAAGAATGGAAGCCTGCTTGATGACTGCACTACTAATGTTGCAAAAATTTGACTAAAGAGTTGCCTCACATTGGTATAAAATGAAATTGGCAATGCTAGAAGTGATGCGGCGCTCTCAGAGTCAAAAGCATGTAAAGCAGCTGCCTTTTGGTAGTCTAGACGGTGGCTGAACCAGCTGTGTTAGCTGCTCGTAGTGTGGGTCGAGATAACTCGATACATCCCATCTATATGACGGCGCGCTCGGAATACATCACCATATAAGTAAAACCGTAGAATCTGGGATCACTGACAGCCCGAATCATGTTAGTCAGGGCCTCGGGCTATGGCTGAGGTTCGAAAGGGAGGTGAGACACGTCGAAGTCGCCTAGACTTTATTGAGGCAAGTTTGTAGACCCGCCTCTAGGATCAGGAGCATCCAGGTGGCAGTCACTCAATCTGGTATATCGAACTATCCTCTCGAAGCTTCCTTCATTGACTGTTGCTATTTCATAGGTTCAAAGAGGCCAGCGAGTCAGGTAAGGTCAGGGAATAAGGATACGCGAATAAAGGAAGGGATAGAGAGAGGCTAGGCCTGGACTGACCTAGCCGGATGATAAGCGAGGTTGCGGCTGTCGCTGCACACGGTACCCACGATAAACTTACAGGGTAATTAGTTTTTATCCGACAAGATCGTAGTGCGCGTTAATGAATCAGGAGATGCGTGAGAACCCGTCTAAATCGAAGCACTAAATGCATTCCGGGTAATTGGAGGCGCGTCCGCCTGGTTTAACCGCGTGGTTTTGCAAGCGCCCACGTAATATCTGTCTGGCGAAGAATTGTGACTGCAATTTCGCGGCGAGCGGGGAAGTAGAATGCCGGGAATAATGTAAAAAATATTATACTCAAACGACTAGGGTGCCTATACGTATAAAACCGGCCCCGTTTATACCTCGAGAATTGTTACCATCATTTTTCGTTGTGAAAAGACTCCGGACAAATTTCGCGAATATCGAGATCTCGTAACGATGTTGTCACGTGTCCGTCGGAAACGAGGCCCGCGGAAAATTTGACAACGAAGCTGATTCTCCCTGTCCTCTTGCGTCTCCAGAAACAGAAGCAGTCTAACGGCATCCCGGAATTCTCCCTAGGGAATGCCTCGGCGCGGGCTGCTTGCTTATTAGAGATAATGGCGCCCCACCCCATCTAGTCAGGCTCTCATTCCACCCAGGCCTTTCCTGGCCAATAACGAGGGCCTAATTTATTAACGTCGCACAATAATACCATTATACGTCTATATATATTTATATTATAGTATATATTTATTCATTTATTTATTTATGTGCTCGTTTTGGAGGGTAACAAAAAAAAAAAAAAAAAGTAAAAAATGAATAAGAAAAATGAAAGAACGAAAATGAAATCTCTCGTATATTTACTTGAGAACGATGAAGTAATAAATGCCTCAGGCCCGAATGCGAGCGTGACATTTTAAAATGACATGTAATTAATTACTAATTGACACTGCGCAACACCCCGAGTACCTATTACCGTCGAGACTCGAGTGGATCTCTCTCACGGTTAACAAGAATCAATTCCTTCATGAGTTGTCGTTTTAAAAATACTCAATACTTTCAATCTATATGCGATAGGGTTATAGCCAGTCGATTTTCACTATCGAACAACCTATGATGTGATGTAGTTTATTTCAGTCGTTAGATTAGCAAACGGACTAAATTTCATCCCCCGAATCACGTTACTCCTGTGCGATCGACTCTCATGGCTCACAAGATTTCATACCGCAGGATAAAGAATCGGTACTGTTTCACCCGATATCTTGGATACATCGGAAGTTCAATGGACCGTAGCAAGTACCAATGTACATTCATATATACAAGCGGAATGACGTGAGTGGAAAATGCAACCCGTCAGGGGGGTGGATGTTGAAACATACCTATGCCGGAGGCAAGAGGCAGGATGGCAGGATGCGGGAATATCTGGTGTTAGATCCGCGACAAGGTTTTCGCAAACCCAAATCACAGGGACCTAGGTGGGAAAGGTCATGGTGAAGCAGCTCATGCCATTCGTGCGCGATGCGTCGCTCCGCTTCCGTCGACGTAAGGCAGGGGAACGTACGCCAGGCCGATTCCGTGGGAACGGAACAGTGTTCAAGAAGATTGAGAGCGTCGGGGGCGATGCGAGTCAACTCGCTGACTACCGTGTTTTCATTGCGCGTCACTGAAACAGCTACTCGCTGAAACTTCGGCAACTACCTACTTTGCTCTAAAGTCAATTTCACCTGGGTTACGCCGTTTTCATTTTACTCGGTAACGCAAGCGCAGCTCCACTGTTACCTTATTTTCTCAGAATTGCTAATAACGTAGTACTACTACTACTTTTTTTTTTCTTTTTTTTTTTTTTCGAATTGGGTAAACAATGAAAGATAAAAAGAAAAATGAATTGCTGAAAAACGAGATAAAATAAAATTAGAAGAACAATGGGGGGAAAAAAGAGCGCAGAGGGTGGCGAGAGGCTTACTTTCGCCCAACAACGCGCCAATTCCCATTTAAATGAGCGGGAGGGTTGATGATTTTACGGTCTTGCAGTTCTTGAAATCTGTTATAAAAGTCTATATAAACCGGGGGATCGGTTGACGTGACTCCGGCTAGCCGACCTGCATCTGACTTTCTTTTTACTCTAACGGCACACGTTTCTAAGGTATATAGTAGTAGTATAGTTCAAAGTCGTACCTACTGACTCCGTTGCGGTAACATTCGTTATTTGTCTACCGTTCCGTAGTAATCTCGAAGGCAGAAGCTAGGATATATTTTTTCCGGCTTTCGGCTAAAGCTTCTGAATTTGACAGCCATGAGAAAAGCCTCCCGCAGACTCGCGTAATTAATAGTTCGAGCTTGAATATATATATATATATATATGTATATATACATCACGTTCTGTGGGTTGATATAGGAGTATATTTATCCACAGGTTGGCAAAATACTACCATTTCTATAACATACTCCAATTACTGTCATTCCTCGAATATTCAATGTTCGGCCGCTAAACTCTGTCCTGGAATTCGAATTAAGGCAACGCGAAGGCGACTAGGGAATAAGAGGAAGGGTAACCAGAAGCAATCACACGACTGGGTTGGTTCACGTGGATCTTATGTAAGGCGTTCTATTCTGTTCGCAGTGTATATCATCAATATGTAAATAAATCTAAATTATTTGTGTAGGGATAGCTACGTATATATATATATATATATATATATATATATATATATATATATATATATATATGCTGACTGTACACTGTACAGTCAGTAAGAAATAATCAGCTGTTTAGGAAATCTGTTTGTTCAAATGAAAGGACTTGGGTTGTTATTAATAATTGGCATTGCCATTTATATTATACTTTATACTTATATACGTTTGACGTTTACGTTATAACGAAGAATAAGAGGTATTATTAATATGGGAAAATTGTCATTTCACATTACCATTGGCATTAGAATATTAAAGAATAAGGAAACAGAGTCACCAAGGAGTTATTGCTTCCACATACTGTCACTTTGTATGGGAAGAATACAAATTGAGGCTTCCGTAATACGAGCCCAGCATACGGACCCCGCCACTTCTTGTGAGTTAAATTCGTGCGACTCGGAGACGACAGTGACTAATGCTTTGTGACTGAAATCATGTTTTAACAACGAAGAACCATTTATTTAACAATACGCTCAACAAAACCCACTGTGAAATTTTCATTTCATTTTATTTTTATTCGTTGCACAATTTATACGGAAGTTGGTACTAATATATACGTATACGTATATTATACAGGACCAAACTGAATTCATAATTAAGATCACGTTTTCCTAATAGATACTAAAAGCTCTGCAGTCTGCTGCGCTTGAAATCTATATAAAAATATTAAAAAAAAAAAAAATGTGTTATGCTCGTTTTTTTTTTTATTTATATTTTTCTTTCATTTTTTTTTCGGGAAGTGAAGATTTATATATATTTTTTCGGTGTACGTCACGTGGTATACGGGGTTGGAATACTAAATGTGAGTTGAAAAAAATATTTGGAAAAGAACCTTATCCCCCACACCCTGCACGAAACGCAGACACAGATCGCTGATTGTACAGAGGCGTAAGAAAAATTGATATTCACGGTATTAAATGTTGCGAAACAGTACGCGAATACGGAACGAAGTGAAATATTTATTTCACGCAGAAATCGTAACTCGTATAGTATTCCGCGTTTCGAGCCTCTTTCGTATACTCTATAGGTATAGGTGGATATTAGGTAAATGTATTTGTGTCAATAATTGAATAGTCTAACGGAATAACTCGGTTAGAGAAGTGTTTCCTTTAGGTGCAAAGACTACCTTATTGGTTTAAGAGTTTTCGCTCGCGTCTTGGTGACAAACGCGTACGTACGTACCCTACCTACCCACCATACTCTGTATAGAAAATAAATTACATTCGTATAAAGTGACAACGCGTCTACCATTTACCGCAACGTGTCTCTTATAGACCCGCGTACTCGTTTGACGTCGCATTTATCCAACCGAGCCAGCTAGCGAACGAGTGAGGCTAGTGACTCGCTGCGATACTAGCTAAGAAATCCGATTACCTATACCCACCGAATCTGGTTTTCGCCGCAACGTCGCGTCGGCGAAGACATCCTTGAAGACAGGTCGCGTCTAATTAAGCGCGCCTAGTTTCTGATAATATACGTTTATATATACCACAGTGAGAATTCTACGGTCAACCGGCTTACGTATAACCGGCCAAAGTTTTACAATCGTTGTAAAAATTCTGTCAATATTATCGCTTTTAATTCCCGGTCACACGGTGAACTCATATAATAAGTTGACTGGGAGGAATGCTCTCACATATATATAAATATATATAGGAATACAAGTTATGTATATAAATACAGAATCGTTCATCCAGCGGATGGACGATTAGTACATGATCGTAAAAACTAGCTTAATGCGCTTAGAGGAATATCCATCTCTATAATCAACCAATACCTACCTAGCTACCTACCTACACATGTATACGGGTAGTTAGAAATATAGTTTTGGAACAGGCGTAGATTTCCGATCCATGGATAGGTGAGCTAGTCGAGCGACCGATATTAGGATACCCAAGGGAATATTGAGAGTTTATACAGAGCTGCAGGCACGCCACGTAGTCGATTCTGTTCAAGGTAAACTTGGCCAGAATACCCCCGGTGCTTTTCCTGTATATTGCATCGGTTCACTAGCAACAAAGGAAACGGTCTAAAAGTATAAACAGCGAGGAAAAACGAATGCGAGGTGGGAATGGCAAGCGCGACTGTTGACAGAATTGCTCGGGAAATTGGCTACAAAGGAGGGGGAAAAAAAAAAAAAAAAAAAAAAAAAAGCACAGGCGACAAACCTGTACTGTTATTGCCTCACAGAGTTTATAACTTGTATGACAAAAGCACGAGGGGATTTACAATCAGTGAAATTTCAGTACCTACGCGGTCGAACATGTAATTCGAAAATTATCGATCTTGTCACTCCCGCGTGGCATCGGAGACTGCGATTGCACCGGGGACAAATAATCTGTACATTATAAATTCTACGTTCTATGGGTGAATATCTATACCTACGCTACCTATGAACAGGAATATATCCGGTCCAGCTGACTGGGTTTAACTGGGAGTTCAGGGACTCCCCGGGTCTCGGGGACTCGGTGGGTCGGTCCCTACGGTCTGGACTATTTCCTTGGTATTAATACCACTGCCTAGTAAATCACACCTCTAATAAAAACCAAGGAAAGGAAACCGACCCGCGCGCCACACTATAAATCCAACGGTTACGTTTTCACTCCGCGCGCGCGAGAAGGACGCGGTGAAGGCAAGCGAGTTGCGCGAGGCGGGGCGACCCGCGGTAGCGCCCGCACTTTTCCCAAAGTCCTTGAAAGCCTCTTAAATTATGAATAGCCAAGCGCGAAAGGCTGATTAACATCCTGCGGTGCGGTACTGGGTGGTAGGTAGTATTGTTCCACGGGACTTTCTTTGCAGACAACGCGCGGTGATATTCAAACTCTATGAAAATCACGACACGATTTTAAACAAGAGAGAGAGAAAATCGTCAGACAAGTAGAAATTAGTTACGTTATTCAATCCAATTGGCAATTTTCAATGTATGCAAGGTATAAGAAAATTTCATTTCCTTATCATTAATTCAAGGTAGCTAAACTTCCGATAGGTATAATATATCATATATCATATGCTATATATGCATCCGCGTGTTTATCGGGATGATATGCGAGTATAGTATGTGAATATCGCAAGATCTTTTCTGACACGCCCTGAATCATTTGTCGATTAACTTACATGCCGACGGTGTTAAAGTGTTCACCTGATCCGATTAATGGGCTCTCTGATTCAAACGGGCGTTACCTATACAACGTTCTTATTGAATTATTAAAGGTGGTACACGTATCAACTAGTACTTAGCGTTTACGTTGTAGTTCAATCTGCATTAATATCTTCCAGTTCTTGCGTGGCTATATAGACGACCGTATGCTGCACATGCATCTAAGACTCGAACTCTATAACCGATCGAAACTCTAACCTGACCAGGTATGGTATGTACAATGTACATGTGAGTAGATCTACATATACATACCTTGCCTCACGTGACTCTTGCTCTAATGAACCGAGGCATAATATAACTCTCGCATCTCATCTTCGCATCTATCTCATTTGTTTCGCAGTTCGTTATATTGTCTGAAGTTTATAAGTACCTGTACAGGTATATATACCTATACTAATACATAGTTGCTTAGATATTATATTCCCGTTCGATAATTGCATATAACAATGTATACGAATGAAACTCTATTCTATATTCTGTATTTACCTACCCTATGCACGGTAGACATAAGCCAGTGGAATGTTTCAACTCGCCGTTTGCCATTGAGCCTGTTTGCATACGATTAGGCTCTCGCGTGACTTATAACACCACAGCTGGTTTCCCGCTTCCGAGTACATTCTAGCTATCGTGTTTATACCTGTATCCTTACAAATAGTATATATATATACCTATATCTGTTTTACTTTCATTTGACAAAACGTTTCGTGTTTCATTTATATTTAAGAAAGATTTTTAAATATACTTATACATTGCCTGAAATATTTAGCCGTGTGTATACAACCGGATTATGTTTTTCTTCATTCAGAATATTTATCGTTCGTTAGTGAAAGATGAGATGTCAGAAAACAATAGGTTATATCTAGATGGCTTTAGTGCGTATCGCGGGGGCAGGATGATTAAGAAAAGAAAAAGAAAAGTATATAGTATCTTTATATATATATATATATATATTCAAAGAATGGACAGAAATTGCGTCTTTCCTTGACAATGCCGAGGAAAGTATAATCACGTGGATTATTATAGCGTAGCCAGGGTACCTCTATACTACCGAGAGAGGAAAACTTATCTTCTTCAATGGCGTACCCATTTACTGTTGGCAATTGGGCGTCTTGGTTTCATTGCGTCATTTAATATCTTGAGATAATAATAATAATGATAATAATAATAAAAAAAAAAAAAAAAAAAAAGAAAGAAAAAGAAAAAAAAAAAAAAGATCGCAAATTAAAGTGATAGAACCAAGCGTCGACGCCCATCCTTGAGCGCAATATCTGCTAGCTAACGATAATCCAATATCGTTTTGAAACCGATCCTACCACTTCTTTAGATTACACTAGCTGCACGCGGCGTTCCATGCCACCTGCAATAGACTTTTTTCTCTATTCCTTGTACGTAAACCGACGTGGGTAGGTATACCCTACACAAACGTACCTTGAAATCCTGATGGTTTTTACCGAAGAAACTACGGACAAGAAAAGTTTCGTACAAGAAAGTGGCGTGCGATATTTTCTCGACAGAGATTTCGAAGAAGCTCACAAGCAGATATACTCATAACTTCTACTTGTGCAATTGAATAACCATCCCTATATATGTATGTACAAAAGGAGATAAATAAAACCCACATATAAGGACTAATAATGTCTGATAGAAGTAGAGACGAAAAAAGAATACCTATCCAGCGTTGTAGTATAAATATATATATAATAAGGTATAAGAATGAAATACAGTATTACAAGAATTGCTATCAATCATACGGAAGGACAGTCGCCCCTAGCTACCGGTCAGTTCGTTACAATCCACCACCACCACCACCACCGGTATGGGAAAATAATTATTATGAGTAATGACTGTGCCTGGTGAACTTACAGTCCATGAAGCGTGGAGAGTAAGCCCACCCGCGACGTATTTCTCGAAGAGTCGGTAGTCGTCGTGTCATGCTAGTGGTGATCTATACCGATACTTCGAGTCCGTCATTCTTGTGACCGATTCAATTAATTTTCAATTAAACCGTAAGAATTAATCGATCAAAACATTATAGCTATGGCTAATTTGAAAGGCCGAAGATATCTTAGAGGGTAAAAATCGTTCGGATAAAGGTTGAGAAAAAAAAAAAAAAAAAAAAAAAAAAATAAATAAATAAATAAAACCTCAGAGTTGAAACGAAGATTCATTTTTTTGTGTGAAAATCCAGGGAGTAAATTTGTCGAAATAAAGCTGACTATCATCTGCGTTTCTTTAGTGATGGTTACGACGTGGTTGTAGGAAAGGAGATACATTTTCCATGACACGTGGTGTGTAGAGGGTAGGTTGCGCAAATGGAAACTCTGAGGCAAACGATGTAGTAGTACCTACTACCTACTATGTACCCACTTATATCGTACCTGTCGCACGTCTAGCTATATTCTGGTAATATTTCCTGTAGCTGTTTAGGAGAATAAAAGTTGTTCATTTTCATGAAAAGATATATAGCGTGGCAGGAGATAACTCGTCCCATTGGGTGAACTCTACGAAGAGAATTTTAACGTCAGACTGCAATCTTTATGCACGAGTTGAGTAGTTTAGAGCTGTTTTACTTCCATCAAGTTATTTTATCAAAATGTGTACCTTCACCTGCAAACTTTAGTAAGATATTTAAATCGCGATAGCGTTCCTTTAGAACTTCAGACTCGGGCACTTACTCGTTTATGAACAAGTTACGGAAGCTTTTCAAGTACGTATTATCAAAGGGTGACACTCGGATATTTTTCATCAATGTTAATTAGAACAGTACTTTTAATTCGGGAAATAAATAAGGTGCTCACCTCATTTTTCAACAAGTTGTCAACAAGTGTAATGTAGTGAAGGTAACAGCACGCGTCACCTCTGTCAGAAAATTGACACAACTCAAAAATCAGTGGGTACTGTTATTCGTATTTCGCAATAATTGTGGGCGTAAAGGATCCCATCGGCGTTAACAATTGATTGACTTGTATACGGCTAGGGAATGACAGTTGCGTGTCATACTTTGAAAGGAGTCTCAGTTACGATTAGCTCGTTTTCAAGACCAGTAGGGCTTCCAGCAGTGAACCCATCGTCCATCTTCGGGACAAGGAGTAGGTACTGTAACGAAATAATCTGCCGTCAGTCAAAAGTGTCAAGTACCTACCATCCCGTGTCTCACGATTAGCTTCTGTTGTAAACGGGGTCCGAATTGACGTTAATACATTTCATTTCCAAGAAGATTATATTCCATTAAGAAGTCTCGTAGCGAAGAGGAGGCACTTTGACACCTTGAGATAAGCGATATTGACTCGGCAAATCATATTTTAAAAAAAGATTACAAATCTATACAATTTTTTATGCTGCTATCATCAGAGTCACTCCTGATCGGTTCAAGTTTCTTGCTAACTGACGTCAGTCTGAATTAGCGGTTCCTGATCTAGTTGTAATACTGACGCGATGTAACCTTGCGGCTAAAATCCAACGTTGATAAGACGCGACGAGGTGCAATCACCCAGATAACGGAACAATACAGTTTCAACAGAGGATTGTGGCTTTTCACCGGTTGCACCCGGACGTAATAGAATTATTGCCACAAAGTGGCAATTATCAACGCGAGAAGCATGTTCGCTATGGCACGCACAGTGCGCCCCTTCGGCCCATCTATCTGTCTTCTTCTCGCCTTTTCGACGCGCACGTAAGATATAATGGTGATCGTTAGGCTCTGCCACCTGTGAAAATGTATTGTAGTACTGGAGCGTGGTTCCGGTGTGACAAGTAGGTGAGTGGGTAATTGAACGGTTGACAGTTGCTGTCTCATATCTCAAATCTCAGGAACGAAAGGACATCGTCACGGCGTGAAAATGGTAACAAAGTAGCATGGACTTTGTACGCCACGTTGTTGTCCGGTATCTGGTCTGTCAACTTTAGTGTAAGCTGATTATAACCGAACTTTTGCGAAGGATTAAAATCTGGATGTTTGAATTTCAACGAGCGCACTACGCGAGAGAACGCGGGAATAGAGCTGAGCGTAAAATTTTTTTACCCATTTCATGAAAAAGGACTCTCGATTGCGGGGCAGTACCTCTATGGAAATACGAATCGACGAAGAATCTGCATATAAATCCGCAATCCACAAGTGGAATGCAGTGTGCGGAAAATAATATATACACATATATTTAGGTCTCCATGTATACGATAGTAGTTTAAGTTTTTTTTTAATGATGAAACATCCGTTCGTCTAGTAACACATGCACGCGTGCCTACTTATAGGTATATAATCCGATACATTAAACGTTACTTAAAGGTTTTGAATTTGCTACACCTGTATACCTACTCGATTACTGCAAATGTATATAGATGATGAGGATTTCTTCAGAAACGTTCTACCGCAAAGTGTACAGCGCAGATTAAGCATGCGAGGATTCAGATAGAATATACTTAACGTTCTGCCACCCCGTGACAAGATCTTTAATCACGATTTAGCGACGAAGCACTACACGCCAACCATTGTACAGTGGTGAGCGATAAGAATAGTTCTAGGCAAGGCAGGCGGGCGGACAGGCATCAGAGGTTTTGGTATACATATAGGCGTCCTTGTGGCAGGGTGGCAACGCGAAAGGGGGAACGGTTCATCAATCTTCCGCGACACTCCAAGGAGGTCCTGCATAATACGACTAAAGTTTAATTACCGCGTTACTTCGGCGCTATCCCTAACTCTTGGTGTGAGGAGGCACGGATCCATCACCGTACGACAGGCAGTTCACGTTACCTAAACGCAAATACCTTAGGCCTAGAGAGTAGTATACGGTATGGTGTGGTTGGATACAAGTGGGCAATGGTTGTAGACTGCTCATGCATGGATACGTACCACTGTTTCTGTATCTGCAACCGAGAGAAGTGGTGTTTGTTAGCGAATGACGCGAGTCATACCTCTCCGGTAACAGTATCCGTATTCCGGCTATAGAAGGCAGTAGTACCCACTTAGAGACACGAGGTAGCCAGACATAAACCAGTTTCCTGCTTATCCGAATGCCATTTTCCTGGCCGTCGTACTGTCGCGCGCGAACCAACGCAGAACTACCTACCCATTGCCCATTAACCGACGCTTCGACTATTCTCTGCAAACGAACGATTCCCGTGACGACCATTCTCACATGGCAGTTATAAGACCCGGTATGCCTGTTAGTCCTCGTCAATCAGGTAACTTCGTGGGGGCTGCGCAGCGGTGAAAAAAATACCACTGTCTTTCGATCGGTCCTCCCCAACGCGAGTTTCGATCGAAACTTTATGTGATAATGAAATACTGTCAGAGTTAATGATTGAAACGATCGACGTTGAATTTGTAATTAGTTAGTTTCGCACGAATTAACAGTAGAATGATCGTTCTGAATAAAGGCGGTTTTTGCATTGCATAGCCTTTACCGTCCAGGTTCTTGTTTCGAAGGAACGGAATAGCCGAGCGGATAGGGAGAAGAGAGAACTGCTTTTTGCCCTCGGGGGTAACGCGACCCAGGTCAAGGATCGTTATCTACTGTAGGGAACCAATAAGAATGAGCATATCGGCTAATTAGCGATTAAAACAAAAGAAGTTCACGTGGAATCAGCACGAAGAACAGTTTGCCGTTTCGTGATCGGTTTTAGTTGAATTCTAAGGTGGCGTAGCCGCGCAGATCTCCAACTGCGATTGCAGGACTGTCATTGCGATTGGGTATAAGAACGTCTCTACGACCCGTTACTTTGCCATGTGACGCGTCGGCACCTGGTGTGCTAAACCTAAAGAGAGAAAGATGGAGAGGTGAACGAAGAAAGAGTGAAAAGGTAGCGGTTGGCGGAGGTACATCCGTCTGCACGTATTCAAAGACGCCGCGCGTCGCGTCGGTTGTCGCCGCTACGGCCAGGTCGCCGTGTTCACACGTGCGTGTACCATCCTCCTCGCTCTCTTTTGTAGAGTCACAACATCTTCTCTCCTCGATCGTCGATCCTGGATCCTGGATCCTCGATCCTCGATCGCGAGGTCTTGGTACGTGGTTTTATGCACGCGTGTAGTTTGTCGGTACATCGATGCGCATGCACATACTACACATATACACGCATATGCATTTACGTGTCTAATATTTCTGCAAAACGTGTCGGATAGACGGTTATATCCAAGCATTCCGTTTCCTTGCAGGAAAAATAATCAACATTTTAACGGGCTTTCAGTTAAAGCAAATCGTGCGAAGGAGTTACGTGCGATAGCTAAGGTCCTTCCTGGAGGACTAGGTTGGTTAATTCTTACCATGCCACTGTGCTTTTCATTTTACCTCGAGCACGTACAGTCATTGTTGAATTCTGATGTTATATGACGTGTGTGTGCGTGTGTGTGTGGGTGTGTATGTGTGTGTGCGCATGTGTATGTGGCCGAGGGCTAGCCAAAGCGTTTCGAGTTCAGATCTTTGAAAGGAAAAATGTAGAGAATACAGATTTTATCACGAAAAGCTCTTAATACGAAGCTAATGCCACGTGATACTGCAAAAATTTGAAGGCTACTTCGATGAAACGCAAAAATATCCACGGATAATCGATATCTTTTGCCATTGTCGGTCCATCTCATACCAGCTACCGCTATACGGTGAGCTACCGATAGCTACAGAAACTCACGCGCTTCTTCGTCGGTCGTTATGGCGAAAGAATGTTCACGCCTTCTTACGAGAGCACGAGTTCTCAACCGTATCCGTTATGGCAACGTCTTTGTTTCGCCTCACCTGGCCTCATCCAGAGATACTGTACACTAAGTGCTAAGTTTTTGATTGGTTCCGGCATGGTGTGATGAAAATAGTCTGATTAGTTGTCGGTCAATACGAGTTGACGCGGTTGTCAAATAACTTTTTGTTTCATAAAGTTAGGTGGAGGCAGTGGACAAAAAAAAGTGACACTCGTTGACAGTCGCACTTTAAACTGTCAATTTTGTATCTTTCAAGTTTTCAACTTTCGCTATCGGTTCGACATATGAAAGTGAACTCTAGTATAGTGTCACCTAGCCTACAGTTATGTCCAGTTAGTGAGACAGTGTTGAGTAGAAGCTGGTGACGGATTTCTGGGAAAACTGGCCTAGTAAAATATTTGCCGAAGGCCCTGCGCGCAGTCCGATGTTTCTATAGATCACAATCGTTGTCCCAATATTTGCTCGACCCAACGATAGTTATATAGGTTCACACGCACGAACACAAACTTGCATAATTCACGGCTGAACTGGGCTTCGATGGTCGTGGAAGGTTGGTGGTGAGCGATAATGAGCGTACCCAGGGTGCTTCGTTAGTCCCTCAATAGCGTTCAGCCTTCTTCCGACCTTCCCACGAGTCGCGAGGGTGGTGAGACAAGGATAGATAGGAAAAGGAAGCGGACGGGTACGGGGTGAAATTTCAGGTGGGAACCGGCTTCCACCGATAAGGCGAAATCCACGAGATATAAACTCTGTAACGAACGACCTTTTCCTTTGTTCTTTTCCAGATAAGACCGTGGTTCGAGGGTTGGCCTGACAATGAGCAGTAGTCCAGTTTGCCGGATGGAGACTTTCCAGTCGATTTTAGGTGTGTTTATACTCATACTTGGGTTTGCTGCATCGGCGGACGATGCTTCCGTCATATCTGCGTCGGCAGAACCATCCGGAATCTCTGGTCCCGATTATACGGGTCCGTCTGCAGGCTCAGACGAATGTGACCCGGAGATGGTTGGCTTCGAGCTGGTCACCGGTTGGGTTTACACGGCTCCTGCCAACATGCTAGATTCCATACCCGGGACGTTGATGCTCACCGACTGCCTTGAGACATGTCAAGCGAACGATTCCTGCCAAGCAGTCAACTATGAAACGGGTCTCTGCGTGCTGTTCAGTTCGAACGCGGATAATAATCCAGGTAAGATTAAATTCGAACGGATTCCCTGAATATGTGAAGCCATCGTTAGACATTTCGTCATTTAACCGTCGTGGTCTATCCCGAGTATCCGGTGTCTACGCATAATGCCCGGTCGACGTATAGGCGTGAGATTGAAAAAATTTTCGAAGCGGCAATTCGAAGACTGAGTAACGGTGCATGATAGCGGCCGGGACGCCATTACCAGTAGCTACTGTATATGGATATGGCGTACCAATTAATAGATCTTTCCTTGATATTATTATCATTAAAATCGTTATTATTACTGTTATGATTGTTCCACGGTAGAGGAGTATTAGATTTAATTCTTAATCGCTAGGCTCGCGTGCACACCGTGGTATACCCACATGCTACCGCGTTACGAATCGCTTAGTATATGCACTTTCTGACGTCGAGCTGTGACGTGATGCGAGGCGGTAAGTCGACCATCAACTGTACACGTGAGAGGATGTAATTATAAGAGATTGAATTCAGACGGGTCTTTCGTTCGCGTGTTCAAAGGCAGCTATATCAAACACACCTAATACCTTTGAGATGATAGCGTTTATCGGCCATCTCTTCTCTTTGCCCGGGACTCTCTCATTCCTTTATTTATTTCCAAGGAAGCTATTCCATTATCAGTTTGTGGCTGGTGAAATAAGACAAACCGCGTATTGATAAAGATCGACGAAGCTCAATTTGGAGCCGGTGAGCCCTTTGCTCTTTCTCTTACTTTTCTACCAAGAATAACGCGTTTTAACTGCGGTGATACTAAACGCTGACAAATAAACCTCCAGGCTTTTCAATTCCGTTGAATATTAATCCCGCGACGAAAATTCAAGACTGATAATTCGAATCGAATATCTATTACTTAAACTCACACTAGCTAGAAATAAGTCATCAGTATCTTATGCATTGTCAGAGGGTGTGCCTGCTGCCGGGCTGCCTTCTCGTGTATGAATAATGGATGTAGGTATAAGTGAGTGTAACGAGAAACGCACTAATTGAATCTTCCGGGGTGTAATTAATATAAACTATCCGTCCAAGGCTCCTCACGAAGTAGAAACATTAATTAAACACTAATATAATACGCCGGGCGAAAGTATGATATTGGTATTTTTCTTTCGCGTCAGAATTTAACTCTACGTTAAAGAAGTTCTTAACTAAATCGTAAAGTCAACCGGTTATAGCCGATGCGCGTAAGGCTTTTGCAACATTTGGGTATCTTTTTATCCACTGATTTCCGTTCGTTTTCTCTGATCATCTCGTATTTTAATGAACAATCACGAAACTCTCGGTTATTCAGAACTTTTGCATCCGTTAGCGTTCTCGTGCGCTTCCATGAAATCCGTTACGCGGTTCGACTCGCTCGTCTTTCGATGAACAGTCAGTCAGAGCGAATGACCTTCGTTTAACCGTTTGTCATAACGCCGGGCGAAAGAGGTCACTCACGCGCCAGTTCCTCTAATACTTCTATTCCGGACCAACGAGCATCTTCTCGTAGTAGATATACACCAGTGACGAATGTGCATATAAATGGTGAGCCCAAGATCAATCGTTTTTCTCAAATACTTTAGCTTGAATAATGGAATTAGTAGCGGTTATCGTTTGATAACTTTATTCCGTAATTTCTTTGCAAAGAGATATTCCTTCCGTTTCTTTATTGTTACAATTTGTCATACATCAGACCTTTGGACGAGATGATTTTCGAGATAAAAACATAACATCTGAAAAAGTTGTGGGAATAGAAACAGTATCGAAATCGACGTGCCGATGAACACAGGTCAAGATATAGAGAAAGGGATTCTCAGAGATAGATAAGTCATTTCTTGATTCCACGTGTCGTCATGTCATGTTCATCCCGCAGCACTGCCAACCTTACGATGGGTTATTCACCGTCCATGCTTCAAGTAACGGGGCATCGCCGCATACCAACGATACAGCGGACTGCACTTGACCATAATACCACATACCGCACTAATGCATAATAACGATTTCCATATAAAATGCATAAAGTCGTTATACACGGATACGATTTATACTTTAATAAGGAACATTAACGTCTTTGTATACACGTACGAGCTCCGTACGAAGAACGAGCTCTGAGTTATTCGTATCTCTAAGATTTTTTTCAACTCGTACAACTTGAAACTCTGAACAACTTGGATCTATATGGATATACGAAATTGAAAATTGCAAGTTTCTCATCAAATTTCCATATTTTTCACAGTTTCGGTTATTGTAGTGATTCGTATGAATAAAATAAAGGCACAGTCAGGATATCAAAGTTGCAACAGCGCCGTAGAGTGTAGCAGACCGGAATGAAAAGATAGATAGAAATAGAGACTTCCTAGAGACAAAGAGATTGGGAAATCTTGGAGAAAACTGGTGACTGACACGTATCTTTGCGGTTTGGGGAAGGAATGCGAGCATCGAGATAACCGCGACAGCACACTGCCAGCCAGTGTGACAAATTACACATAATTCACAAGTCAATTTCACACATGGCTGTCCAGTCGGTCGGTCGGTCGGTCGGTCGGTTGGTCGGTCAGCCGTCCAGCTCCGGCGATTGAGCGACCAGTGGGCCGCGAGACCAAGCCAGGTTTCACGTGGTGGTCAGTTTAATCCACTTAACAACGGCGTTGTTACCCGTTCTATGTCCTCCCCTTCCCTTCTCTTCTCTTCCCTTCCATTCCCTTCCATTCCTCGGCCAGTCGCCTTCCCTTCAGAGCTCAGTCTCGGGGTTTCGAGGTCTTTGGTGCGCCACACACCGCATCAAGGCATCCTGCGTCTGCCACGAATGCCATTGAATACGAAACCCTTCCACACATTCACACACCTGTACTTACATCTATCCACGAATGGAAGGAGAACACACGGGTCCGCGGCCCCGCGCGCGCTTCGATTCCAAATAGCCGTGGGAAATGGCATAGCGCGTTGTCTCGAGAATACTTAACGCGAACGAACGATCAAAGCACTTCCCTTAGTGCAGATGTGTATAGCTCACTCACTCGTACGCCGAACACGATCACCTACCCGCAAACCGCAGCCCAAAGTCATTCACGATTCTCTTCTCTCTTTACGCACGCACGCACCTACTCCCAGATGCGTGCACACTACACAGAGATTTTTATAACGCGTAATATGACTATTTCAAGACTTAGTACAATACTCTTAAACTATACAATCGAGTTGAATTTCAAATTTTGCATAGGTACGTATAGTCAAAGCAAGCCTCTGTCATATAAACAGGAAAATGTACAAATCGATAGCAAAAAACCCTTCAAAAACTTTTAGTTCATCTAATAGCAGTTCGTTTTTCGAACACTCAAACATCGAACGATGATACAAACTTAATTTCAGTCAGAAATTTCCAATATTTTAATTTCACAACTGGGACATACAAAACGGATGGATGTGCGCAGTGATGCCAGAAGTCACCAGAAATAGAGATAGAGCGTATGGCGATCGCGGCGGAGTAAGAGAGAAACTATGTCTCTTTCTGGCATCACTGGATGTGCGGTGTCATTGGATTTTTCTTCACACTTCATACGCGAATGTTTGCATGTGATTGCTTCTGCGTTGGAGCGAGTTATTAAAGGCTAGTTGGGTAAAATAGTATGTGTATGACCTAGCTGTGTATATACACATTTTTAAATGTCACCTGGTGTGAGTTTGATGAAAAAAAGTTGTGCGAGTATTGTGAGCATGTATAGTAGGACACACGCGTATGATTATAGACGTGTGAGAGGGTACGCAACTAGCTTATTAGAGTCGGCTGCGTGTCACGTAATCGGAGTCCTAGTTGAACTCGTTGAGGAACGTGGCCCAGGGCAATCCTCGGCACGTTCGTCATTTCCACAAATCAGCTGTACGCGATACGCGGTTTGACCCCTCACAGGTAGAAAAATCATCTCCACAGAATGCGGGCCTGAGATATTTCGTGGCTGTTCTGAAGAGCCAGAAGCCAGACAACCTTATACCGACCCGAACGAGTCACGTTCCACATTTGGAAGAAGTAGCACTGCCACCGACCGGAATAATCGTGACGGTGAATTATTTCCCGTTACAAAATCGAACCGGTATTTGTATTGAGACCCAACTATATCACATCGGGACGACGACTCGTGTCGACACACCCGCCATTGACCTCGGCCGATTGTGGAACTGGGGAATGAGTATGGATTAAAAAAAAGAAAAAAAAACAAAAAAACAACATGTCCAGAGTGCAATTCCGCCTGGATGTCTCATCGGCTGACAGAATCAATCGCGGTGGACAATTCCCCCCGTTGAATTGTATGCTCTAATCTTATATCGGCATGGTTCGGCACGTGACAATCGGGGAATGGGATGGTAGAGAATTTGTTAAAATGATTACCAGTCATAGTGTAATTGAATATCGAGACTCGCGGTTAAATGACGAACTATGGTTTACCCATAGTGGAACCAGATAGTTTTTGCGCTTATCTTCACGGCGAACAAGTGGAAGACGTGACGGGCGAACAGCTCCCATTATTCGTCGACTGACAGAACTAATTGCATTGTCCGATCTGAGTGTATCGTAAATCGGTACGCACGCGAGCTTAATCTGGCGTATCGTCGTCGAAAGTATCGCGACGTACGTTCAATAGAGCCTTTGTGTGGCAAAAAACATTGATGTTGAAGTTTTCTTTTCTTTTTTATTTTTCTTTTTCATTCTTTTCCCATCGTTATATGAAAAGGATTCTGAAATGATTTCAGAAAACAATATTATTATATGTATATACTCGTGCGATCGGTGATGCAGGTTCGTAACTCCAAAGCGTTTTGCCTTTTCAACAATCTCATCAATTTGGGTAAATTTTTTCATTTTTTTTTTTTTTTTTTTTGCTGTGGGAAACGGATACAACATCTGTCGATTGTAATTAGACAATTTTAACAAACCTATATAATATGTGGAGATACAAAACATGGCTATGACGTGCATTCAAGTTGTCAGATATTGACGCTGCAATTTTGACGTCAAAGAGAATCGAGGGATCCACTTTGTCGATGAGTCTTGACCGAGATTCAGTTCTGCAAAGTGTAAGTATAGGTGTATATGTAGGTACTGTATATATGTTGGCTCGGCTTGTCGGCCCAGAAATTCCGATGATCGTAACGCGAAACAGGTTGCTGCTGTTGCCGATGATATCACAAATCGTTTATTTAATCTTGGTTTAATATTATGAAGCCTGTACTGCTACTTGGTAACATTGTATACATACCTCTTGAAGGCTATTACCACTTGACGTTGTATCAATTACTTAATATCATATAAATATCCCATTATTTAAGTAACGAAAATAGATTATAGCTAAGAGTAATTTGGGTGCTGAACGAATTGATTTATTTCGTTGCCATAATCGTTTTACGGTGTAGGTACCCGTTCAGCATTGAATCGATCCTACTACCAGAGCAAAGATAGATAGATATGCTCTGTAAAAGTTCAAAAGCTAATGTCGGAATTCCACCTGATATTTCGTGTCACTAAGCAATTAGCTCCTTGGCGTTTAACGGTATATAACATATATCTCATGATTATGTTGATGGTGTTGATCGTTGATTCAGGTGCAGTTTGTTGCTTGTAGCTTGTATCTTTTTTTTTTTTTTTTTTTTCAATCATTTATTCATACATTTTTTCATCCACAACAGTTTCATCTACTCGTTTATATACATACGATAAAATAAAAGGGTTTGCGAAGGTATGTGGTACGCGAAGTAAACGAAGGAAATAGGGCGGTGAACCAGTAAACCAGTTTTTCTTTTTCTTTCCATTTTTTTTTCTTCCTATATTTACTTTGACCGTGGATAAGGTTCCCAGTTTTTTACCTAAGGGAACGCATATCGTAAGATGGATACGTAGCCGGCTGACTTTTCCGACCTTAAACACCCCGAACGACGTATGTATAGCTGCCGTAATAAAACTATAGCCGGAAGAATCCTTCTACTTTTCATATTTGGTAATTTTACATACCGGGTGTTTAAATCTCCGAAAAGAAAAGTAATGTTGATTATTTATTTTTCTATTTCTTCATCATCCCGACGTTCTAATAGATGGATATTGACGCTAAGATATTGAAACCACGAAAATTCGTATCTTAAATTCCCTAAGGTCGAGGAGCTAATGGCCAGGTGACTTTTATCTGACGCGTAACGGGTGAGAAGTTAGGGTTGAACAAACTTTTTACCCTGCAGAGATAATATCCTTGGTTAATTAATAACACCCCGTGGAAAACGCGCATGTGCTACACGATACTTATTCAATTAATAACAGGACGTGACCCACGTACATATATATACGTGTCCGTACGGAATAATTTCAAGACTCCGTGACAAATTATAATTTCGAAAATATGATCGACTAATGTTACCACTATACAACCGTGTCGAATTAACCGGTAATACCCTACTCTACACTTCGACGCAGAGGAATTCATCACATCATTCACTATAATTTCATAAATCTTATAAGCATAACATTGATTATATGTATACTACGTACAACGATCACCCAAACAGGCCACTTAAAATCTCTACATAAAAGAGTTTGAATTTTGTTTTTTCCTCAAGCTTCTGTAATTGTAATTTCTATCTAATGCTAGTTTCACACAAGGTCGTTCCTAGGCTAAAATAATGTTACATTTTTTATCGTCCATTAAATTATACGGAATAGTTTCGTAGACACATAGAGTCAAATGCTTGATGTTAAATGGGTTTCTGTATACCCGTGTAGCAAATTGCGCATGGAATTAAGATGGTAATGTTTGTTTTTCCTCCCGTTCAAACAGGCGATAATTATATTTCATCCCTTTGTTACACAGGTGCGCTGTCCCAATCCCAGTTCCCAGTGTTTACAATCTACGCCCAGAAGAGCTGTTTGGGTGTTAAACCGTGCGAGAGAGCTTGGTGCATCGACAGGGTGCAAGGATATCGCCTTCAGGGACACACGAAACGCACCACCACCGCATCATCGCGTCAGCATTGCCTGGAACTTTGTCTTGGAGAGAGAGAATTCCTGTGCCGGTAAGTGGTCTTATATTGGTACTATTGTGTAAATAATCATTTATATAGGTCAGTGATCGTTGCGTTTTAAGGGGGATCAGTACAGCGACTTTCCGAGAAATTATCATAGTCCGAAATCAATTTATTTCATAAACAAAGTTCATTTCACATCAAAATATTTTTCTTTTTCAAAATCATGTGTCGTAAGGATTTCAGAGCACCGTTGGACCGATTCAGGTCATCTTGGATTCATTTTCTTCAGAAAACAAATCCTCATCATGTAAATGCAGGAATTTTGAAAATTTTTCGTTTTGGCCAAGATATTTAAGAAATGAGTGATAATAATTTTTGCAAATTTGGTAAATTGATCAGAACTTATGACAACATTTTTTGTTTTAAAATTCCTACATTCACATGATGAGGATTTGTTTTCTGAAGAAAATGACTTAACCCTTCACAGTCACACTGGGTAGAATCGACCGTCGATAATTTCGGCTCAAATGTCTAACACCTAATTTTCACGTTTTTCTCCATTTTTTTTTAACATGTTGCCATTTTTTTCTTCATAAAACAATTTTTCGCCCATCATCTAGACTGTTCAAAGCGTGTACAGTAATTTTTTGAACCAATTCGGTTGAATAGTTTGCTCACAATCGTTTTTTGAAAACTGACTGGGTGGAATCGACCCAGTGTGACTGTCCCGTTATTTTTTGGTAGTGTGACTGGGGAGGGTTAATGTAACTGGTAAAAGTCAGTTTCTTTGAGGATTTGGTGTACGCGGTTACTCTCGCGTCAAGATATGAAAGGATGATTAGCGATATTTTTCTGGTTATACTTTTAACGAACAAACACCGAGACAAACGGCCGGACGTGAAACGTGGGGCGGTGAAAAGGCTATAAAATTAATCTCCGTTTCATCTGGTTCATATTTAGAAAAATTTCACTACAAAAGTGAAAAATTACGCAACGGTTATGACGGGCACGGTGATCAAGGGTGCATAAACTGCGAAATAAATTACACTTTACAAATCTAATGAATTTTTAATTTATGAGCCATGAGCTACGAGCTACGAGCCACGAGCCGCACGAGCCGCACGAGCCAAGCCACGAGTCCTGGCCTGGTGTCGTTGTCCCCGAATCTTCATTTGTCAACGCTCGCAGGAGTTGAGAATTTTTTTTAAAACTTTTTTTCCGCGACTATACCTATACACCCATTCCATTGTACAGGGGTTAATAATAAACGAGAAGAAATGAAACTTTGAGGGAGCCCCCGCGATCTGGATGCGAATTGGCGAAAAGAAAAATAGCTTGTGTAATGACCAAAGTTGAAGCGAGTTCATGGAGAATTGCCTGGATCAAAGCGCAAATTTTATGGCATGCTACACCGTTGGCGAAAACTAAAATCCCCCCGGGGACCTATAGGTCAAAATCGCACGTGAAATTGCAGATAAATCCCTAGAGTGGCTGACGTTACGTTCGTGACGTTTGTTGCCGAACGGTTACGTCGAAGCTTTATCTATTCTACCCTCATTTTCGATCATAATTTTTCTATTAAAAAATATACATATGTCGCTCCCAGTCATTATAAACAAAATTTTCATCAGATTTGACATAGAAATTCAAACTAATTTCAAGCTAATTTATCATGAGTAAATCAAGTTTGGATTTTCATAATCACCGAGTGTCTATTAGTGAAAAAACAAAAATTTTGTGTTATTATCGGAATGTTTTAACTGTATCAAAAGTCTGTTTGAGTCATCTCGCGTTTAGGTACCTACTGTCTGACATTTCAGCATCTCGATCGTTAGGCGTTGTAACAATCTGGAATTTTTTCCAGAATATAATTTGATGATATAAGAAATTCTCTGAATTCCGTGCGCTCAGAAGGCTTCCAACACGACTTTGAGGCATTCAACGTGGCTTTACCGCGCTCATTTTTCCTCCTTCGAAAGTAGTCTCGAACATTATGACCCTAATATGGGAGAATAATGATCATAGGATTTTCCCACCATCCGTTGAATCAAGAAGCTGGCTGGTAATAAAACGTCTTTCGGTCAGTTTATTTTATACTTCATAATACATGTTTCGCGTGGACGTTTATTATACACTATCCGTAAGCAGCAGCAGGGTGCGTGTGCGAAGATTAGATGGAATTAGAATTAAATAGGGAACGCAGGAAGCGCTAAAGTGGCGTTGTACAAGGAAGTCGGGAGAACAAGGAAGCACCCGAGGCTCTGGAGAACCGAGGGTTTAGTTAGCGGGCTGAACGTTGGGAGAACTGCATGAAGAACTGGTGGAAAACGCGATAGCGACTAATCCGCACGCGGTAACTGCAGGAGGCATTCTGCGATAGAAACCGGAAGTAGAAACGGGAAGACTGTCCCCACGTTAAATTATATAGAGATGAGACTAAGGGGTCAGAGGAAAAGGTGAGCACAGTCACGAATCCGACATCACGGGGTAGAGATAATCAAGTTCCTCGATTACCTGACAATGCATGCGTGCGACTGCGAAGCTGGTGCCTTAAACACGGAACAACGAGCGTAGGATTCAACTTGCAGAAGCTTAGACCGTGCAGTTCGCATTAACATTCTATGGGAACGGGATCTTCTTCGAACCCGATTCACTCTATACCATAGCAGCGGCTAGGCTGTACATACGCTTCCCTCTTACTCCTCGCTGTGTTTCTGCAACGTTTGCTGTTTACCGGGAGCGCTCTTAGCGCAGAGATGCTTCTTGTTCTTCATACAGCCTTGCGGTTTCCACCCAGGAACCCATTGGCTCTGTCTTCCTGTTCCTTCTTGAATGTCTAGCTACTGCAGAGGTTCGCGATAACAGTTTCCTACGTTACTCCTTCTTAGACGAATAAGGCGGCACGGAACGTTGTTGTAGACGGTGATACTCTTCGGCTTGGCGTGCACTTTTATGACGCTAAATTAGTGTAGCGGACTATCATGTCATTTTCTAGGCGTGCACCAGTCACCGAAAGGGTTTACGAGCATGCAACAGATTTTTATTACGCGCAGGCCCGGGACGAGCGTAGGATAGGTACTTACTTAGGTCCTATACCGAGCTACTTTATTGCGCCTGTGAAACAGGCACTCCAGTAGAGAGAACAACGAGAAGTCAGTAGTACTCTGCAAAGATTTATTTAGCTTTGTATCCTGAACAGTTAAAAGATTCGCTATAAGGCCACGATTTAATATCAGACAACGTTCTAACGACGTAGATCAGCTACATATACAGGGTGGTCCATTTTAATCGATGCAGGCGAATATCTCGAAAACTAACAATTATAAAAGAAAAAGTTTTATACAAAACTTGAAGGGTTTCGAGGGGGAAAGATAATGCTGATATGTGTTGACTTGTGGACTTCGCCAATTCCGAGATTTCGCAAGCAACTTCGGATTTTAGATAGGGAACACATGTTTTGGTTTGGGGCATCTGATAGTGCAATGAAAGACTCATTCAAACACGCAAGCAAAAAAAATTGGAAAAAAAAATTTTGCAAAAAAAAATTGGAATAAAAAAATTCGCGAATTTTTTTTTTTTTTTTTTTTGCAAAAGATTGCTTTTTTGTCCCTAGCTTTCGAACACATTCATTGTTCATCACTCTAGCTCAAAATTTTTCTCGCCAATTTTGAAATTGGAAAGATTGAATGTACCAGATTATTGAAAAAAAAATCGTAGATCAATAACGCAAAGTGATGAACAATGAATGTGTTCGAAAGCTAGGGACAAAAAAGCACAATCTTTTGCAAGAGAAAAAAAAAAATTCGCGAAATTTTTTTTTGCAATATTTTTTTTCCAATTTTTTTTTGCAAAATTTTTTTTTTCCAATTTTTTTTGCTTGCGTGGTTGAATGAGTCTTTGATCGCGCTATCAGATGCCCTCAACCAAAACATGTATTCCCTATCTAAAATCCGAAGTTGCTTGCGAAATCTCGGAATTGGCGAAATCCACAAGTCAACACATATCAGCATTATCTTTCCCCCTCGAAACCCTCCAAGTTTTGTATAAAACTTTTTCTTTTATAATTGTTAGTTTTCGAGATATTCGCCTGCATCGATTAAAATGGACCACCCTGTATATATATATATATATATAATATACTCCCTGGATTGATATTGGCTCGTACGGGGTTTTGTAATTATGGTAACAGTTAGGCTCCGGTCAACCAGCTGAATTAAGCTATAGAAAAGTAGTAATAAATATTAATACAGTTAGACCGGCACGGGTGCAGCATCTATCACGACCTCTCCAAAGACATCCAATTTCACCGTAACAAATCGATTAGAGAATTTCGTCAAGAAATAGATGGATAAGTAAACAGTGATAAAAAGAACTTGGGTTATTACTGAACTACGTTAAGAAGCAGAAGAAATCGGGTTCAAAGTAACTATTATAGTCACTTCGATTTCAAGTTTCACAATTTCGTTGCACACATTTTTCTCACTTTTGATTTACAGCTGAGATCTTTGAACGTGTATGTTTATTACACAAACAGACTGGCGTAGTTTGTTGTTAATGTTATTAATTTAACAGACGAAAGCCTTTGAGTAAGAATAAATAATTCAGAACATCTTTGATGATTTGGATTCTTTGTTCCTTATAATTATATCCATGTGGAAGTATTGTTTGCACTGATCGGTAAATATGGCTGCTATCCATACTAGGAAGTTGATTTAGAAAAAAGAAATGAACTCGAGTTCTGAGATTCGAATGGCAGTTATAGTTCGAAGATCAAAGATCAATAACAGGAATATGCTATACTCTTACAATCGATTCAACTCGTTTTTGCGCATAGGTCCTCAGCTACCGTTATATCAACTGTAGTAAATACCACCATTTTTGCAAGTGATAAAAAAGTAGAGACATTTTCGAAGGTAACCGTTACCATTAGATTGTGATGTTCTAACGTAGTAGGTACTACTATCTGAATTGTGGTAAACTATACAAGCGTTTGTGGTTAAACGCTTGTTAGATGTACAACGTTACGTTGTTTCTATTCCTAATTCAGTATTGAATGAAACTTATGTATAACCAAATTCAAAAATGACACTAGAAGACCGACCTTATCCCTAGATATTACTGGTTTTGTCTAAATTAAAAAAAAAAAAAAAATTAAAAATTAGTACAACGGATTTGAACGAAAATTTATTCCCAAGGTTTATACTATATGTACCTCTTGAGGGGACCAGTACAGCGACTTTTCGAGAAATTATCATAGTCCGAAATCAATTTATTTCACAACCAAAGTTCATTTCACATGAAAATATTTTGCTTTTTCAAAATCATGTGTCGTAAGGATTTTAGAGCACCGTTGGACCGATTCAGGTTATCTTGGATTCGTTTTCTTCAGAAAACAAATCCTCATCATGTGAATGTAGGAATTTGAAAATAAAAAATTATGTCATAAGTTACGATCAATTTACCAAATTTGCAAAAATTATTATCACTCATTTCTTAAATAACTTGGCCAAAACGAGAAATTTTCAAAACTCCTACATTCACATGATGAGGATTTGTTTTCTGAAGAAAATGAATCCAAGATGACTTAATTCGGTCCAACGGTGTTCTGAAATCCTTACGACACATGATTTTGAAAAAGAAAAATATTTTGATGTGAAATGAACTTTGTTTATGAAATAAATTGATTTCGGACTATGATAATTTCTCGAAAAATCGCTGTACTGGTCCCCTTAAACGTAACCCCCCTCCCTATTCCCTATTCTTTTTCTTTCGAAGTAATAAGTTTATTGTGTTAAAGTTATACCATAGTTATGCTTCAATCAATTACAATAATGTAATATAATCATCGCAAGGTCCCGCGGCGCGAAGCAATATAATGAGGTCTCTAATGAGAGGGTAGAACAAGGGATAGGCATACCTTCGTATACATACTTAGGTACATCATGCCGTCTGAATTCGTCTATATCTATATCTATATCTATACATCTATGCTTAGCTATAGGTATATAGCGATATAGATATAGATATAGGTGTATAGATAACTACATGTACCTCTACGTCCGCGAATACCTATATATAGACTAACTCAGAGATATAACTGCGAGACGCGAGACGGAGGTAATGGTGGTGCTGGGTCGACCGCGTGCGCGGATAAGAGCGGCGCCGAAGCGAAAATTATCTGTATGTCACGCGAACGAAGGCAAACCCTCTGCGCAAATGCGTATATACGGATGATCCGATAGTAGGTATACGGTTGCGGTCGTGCGTGCACGATCGGAAGATCGGAGGGTTATATTCTAATCGTCCGAGGACGATTACACCGCTAATTTCTTACTAATTCGTAATTATACAGTACTTATCCTTGGATACTGGCCAGATACAAACTCGATTCGTTGAAATTAACCGATTAGTATAAGGTATAAACGCCGGCGGATGAAAGGCAGCGAAGACACGCACTCGACGTATTCATTTAAGTTTTTATTAAACTCTGCCTATAAGATCCTTCGACTAGATGCGCTCTAATCTGACACCCTTTGTTATGGAAACCGTCAATTATCATTTTTCCCAGGGTACCTATATACGTACAGAGACGGTATTCACTTTCGTCATGAGCCAGAGGGGATTTAACGTGTTAATTTAAATCCCCACAGTCAGCACAGGGAGTTAACACCCCCGAATGCCTTTTCTCTCAACTGAAAAAGGCTCCGACTCTGCAGCGTGATACAGTTGTATATATGTGTGTTCTCCTTTTTTTCATCTCCCCTCTTTTTATTTTTTGGTTTTACGCTTCAAGCCAATAAAAAATATATCGGCTCTTTTATTCGGGGAGAAAATGTAATGTAATATCGGCTGCTCGTGAGAATTGAGATCAACCATTGGTCACTGAGTTACGTAGCTCGTGTCGGTACCTCGCGTGTAGGAAGTTCACTGAGCATAATGAAATCATGGGAGTATAGGTTGGATCTATACGGAGGAGAGCAGAGATCAGCAAGTCTAGAGTTATAGCGGAGGATCGAGGATGTGGACTCATCCTTTCCACCCTTATTCCCCCTTCATTCCACTCTTCCGAATCGTTGGTTCATTAAGCGTTTAGACGCCCGCTATACATGGTATGGTATGGTATGGTATGGTATGGTAGGGTAGGGTAGGTATATGTATGGGCTGCAGAAGAGAGACTCAGGTGAACGTACCGCGAGCGGAGGGTACAGGAGCGCTTCTTCGTGGTCGAAAGTTCGCCGCAGGAAGAGAAGGGGTTAATAGGTGGGGCAAATGGGAAAAGGGAAAAGGGTGAGGGCGATGGAGGGTAGCTCACAGAATGGATAGGGTGTTCGCGTGGGCGGCTCGCCGCGAAAAGGTTTTAGCGCCGCCAAGCACAAAGTAATCAATCACCCAGGGAGTTGTTTAATCCTCGGCAATAACTTATGCACCGTTGTATCGTCGGCCCCTGGCACGTTGACTTTGCGACTTGTCTTATAGCTTCGTCGATAATCTTGAAACCATAGATTTTCTGCACGACTCTTGATATTTGAGAAAATATAAAAAATTTAGCAACAAGGAGGATGTCCGTGCGATACCTGATGAGCGCTATCAAATTCACGAATGAAAAGGATCACCAGCCTTGGACTAATAATAAGCAAGATATATCTGCCCGTCCCCATATTTGCGAAATGTTGAAAAAAAATGTCAGTAAATTTTTTATATCTTTGAAATACGTTTTTCTAACGAGGTTCAACCACTTTGAACTTTACCCCCGGGGTTATATTATGCGTTCTCGTTTATGGAATGGTTTTCGTCGTGCCAGTTTCTGTGACTAACTCGACATTCCTTGTACATAACGTGGTGCAGAATTTTCGTTCTCAGAACGTGAACTCCTTGGGTATCATTAATTTTTTTTTTTTTTTTTATAAAAAATGATTTTCGTGAATATTGTTTATCAAATTTTCACCTTTATGCCATCTTTGTCACCATCACGACTGAATTTGGTACGTCAAAAGTTACGAGAACGTTACCTCTCGGAATATAACGAAAAGTTACGCGTCTGACGCTCCTGCGTTATACCTGTGGGACTCTTAGACATATATTACCAAATTTCTATATCCACTTTTTCGAGCTGCATGGGTATATATTTCGACAATTAATTATATCGCGGTTGACATTTCGGTAAAGATATAATATTCGGTCACAATATTTGATAAAAAAAAAAAAAAAAAAAAAAAACTACCAGTTCCTGAATTTAGGAAGGTCTGGCCATCACTCGGCATGTCCCTCCTCCGAGAAGTCTGTTCCCGGTTTCGTTTAAGAGAAACTAACTCGTCGCTCGTAAGACATAAATATTCACTTTCGTCGAAGGCGTTGCCCCCGCTAGCAATCAATTTGAGAGGACGACAGTAGGAGCGGCAGCACACGAAATTTGTAGCGAACCGTGCAGGAGGGTCGACGTACGTGACACTGGTAAAGAGGGAAAACGCTAAAAGAACAAAAGCGAGAAAAAAAAAACTAGCGAGGAAGAAAAGGCGACACAAAAAGACAGAGAGAAAGAGCGCGCGGGCGAGAAGAAGAGGAGAAAAAAAAAAAAAAAAAGAGAGAGTGAGGAGAGGCAAAGAGTATGGAGACAGGCATCGGCCGATCGAACCGATTTATCACCGACGAGATGCAATCGGACTCGCTCTCCTTCGCCGCTGGCGCTCGACTGTCGATAATGCCGAACGGATCACGATCCGATCCTCCAGTATCCACAGCGTCTTACTGCCTACGCCATCTTGTTCCTATATACTATGCACCAGATGCATACCTAATAAAGTAGCCAAAGGCAGATGGAGTGTTCTTGCTGCGATTTGGAAAGGTATGTTGAGAGATAAATCCAGATGAAGTGCATGGCCCACCCAACAAAAGGGGACCTGCACAGAGTTTGATGGACGTAGTTTCCTTGGATCATGCGGGAGTTACCGATGAATTAAGAACAAAGCTACCCGGAAGTAGGACCGATCATGATCAATCAAACGAGGAAAAAGCTCTAACGGGCATATAGCCATGGCATGGCAACCCGGCGTTGAGTAGTTCGAGTAATTTACTACGTGGCAAGAACTGATTCGTTCGTTCTACTTTCCGAAAAGTGATATCAAGACCAATACTTACTCCATATATGTAGTTCTGCGATGGGGATCCTAGTACCTATGTATTTGGTTTTCTAATCTTATAACGATCAGCTATTTCGCTGCGTTAGTTATCTCGACTAGGTATTTGTTATCCGATGAATTTCATACCTACTAGCTAAGACCTTTGACGAAGATATTAATATTATCTTTGGTATTGAGACCCCGAGGCCGCCAAAGCAAACACGGTGTGGTTTAAGCCATACATTGTGACTATACGCGCGTCTGTTTATGCACAAACACTAATATATATCTGCTTTATACAGACACATATATATGTATATATATGCATGTGGTATCGTTATAACCGCAGAAATAGTGGCGGCAAATGGCGAGAAGGAAATGCTAGCGGATTCAAAGAGTACGACGACGCTGGGGTGTGTAACAATCCGGCGAATGCCACGCGGTGTATACTGCCGGGTTCGACGCTCCGTTCTTCAGCAACGATCTTTACAAGGCATAGCATTGCACGGCAAAGAGAGGAGGCGAGGTAAAGGGACGGAATCGCGAGGCGAGGCGATCTTCGCGTTTGATGTAAAAGTGCAAAAACAACTGCGGTTTTGTCAGGTAAAAGAGAGAAGAGTTCCCCGTCTCGTGGCGGAAAGGCAGCTATGGTACCAACAACAACATCAACAGCAACACCGGCCGCAAGCCACTCACTAGGGTTACCAAGCTGTACACCACCAGCTACCACGAGCCGAACACCAAACGAGTTGGCAAACTGTTACCCGCATCGCTATATATACATATAGCTCAGTCTTTGACCAGGTAGCTGGTGCAAAAAGAGTTGTGGGTGGTGTAGAAGTTGCTATAAACTCTTTGAAATTTCGTACGAATTCTCAAATCCTGAAGAGAATATTTCCCGAGACTCTTCTATACCTCCTCAGCACAGAGATGACCGCCGCGACGTGACGATAAAGAAGATTAGAAATTATAGAGGATCGGGGAGTAACGAGAAAACTGGATGGTGTATGTGTGTGTGTGACCGTGGATCCATATTGACGAAGTCGAGGACATCACACACCCGACGATATTAATTCCCGACACCTCGCCACTTGAGTGCTCGTTATACCCGGTAGAAAATGGAAACACCTGGGGCGACACGACCCGTGCGTCGTGTGTTACTGGCTAAGGCCCCGGGCTAATTTTACCTGATCGATAAAGCAAACAAATTTCTGCCACTCTAGGGTGAGAGAAATATGTCTTCGATGTTACTCGCCTTCCCCGTTTTTCCATTTTATTTTAAACGCTGAATGGGAGTAGTACATAGTAATATAGTTTGTCTTTACGTTTACGCATATACACTCAGAAAAAGGTCTTGTTGACACAACCAAAATTTGGGTTATTATATGCACAATCACATTTTTTGTTCAGTCAACCAAAAATTTTGTTGGACTAGCCAAAATTTTGGTTGTCCCAACAAAATTTGGTTTTCCCAACAAAATTTTGGCTATCCGAACGAAATTTTTGGTTGAGTGAACAAAAAATTTGATTGACTGAACAAAAAATATGATTGTGCATATAATAACCAAATTTTGGTTGTGTCAACAAGACCTTTTTCTGAGTGTAGGGAATTCGTGTGGCACAAAAACGTAAATGAAAATTTTATGAAGATTCTCCGATGTTTCGACCAGTCTGAGGATTACTCATTTCTTTTATCTATAATAGAGTTGAAAATGATCGATGGAATTTTAGGTAAATCTTTTACGTAATGAGGGCTGTATAGTTGCTACGGTGCGATATTATACATAAACGAAAAGACTGTGGGTGGTGCAGAGATTCCTTTCTCAAAGATATCACGTTTCACTAGCTTGTTTTACGTAGTGTTCTACCCGAACAGTAAACTTTTATACCTATATGTGCAAGAAAAACTTGCCAATCATTGGCTATAGTACCGTGAAACCGTATCTTCTATAGACAATAGACTACCTACTAGATATTTTCGAGCTGATGGATTGAATCATTTATTTTCTTCTGTCTGTCACCGTCTCGCCACTTCTTTAACTTTCGTCTCAATTAGCACGATGTATTTTTCTAATTATAATTTTTTCGCGATTATATCCCATCAGGAGATTATTATTATGGTATAAATCTGATATTAGGCAATTCGCGTATAGCCATCTTAGAATTGACTGCATAAATTCGTAAGTCTATACACTAAATTATTATATCAGGTATCAAAATTTTCATCCCTTTCTCTACATAACTTTATATAAAATATAATATATGTAGGAGGTATCTCTTACTTGCAAGAATATAATGAACCGTGGCTAAAACTGTTTGAATTTTTCATCACTTCTAAAGAGGTTGCATTAGCGACGGTCGGCAGCAGTTTCACGAGCTGTTCCGATATGGGTGTCTCGAATTCTTCTCTGCAAGCTGCTCTCTCAGAGGCGAAAAACCTCTGAGAATTTTATCATCGAGTATGAAGGGGTGCACTTAGCCACGCTCACCAAAGCGGTACATAAATCGATAAATTTTTAACAGACGTAAAATCTCTGAGAAGATTGGGCTATTCGTTATATAAAAATATATATATATATATATATTATATATACATATCTATCAATATATATATATATAATATACTATATAATATGTTATCTCCCGGGGATAATTATATCGCAATTAGTAATTAGTTATAGAGTAAACCTCTAAGCAGCGTTAATTTTATAGTCACGTATTCGATGCGATATTTTGCTGTCAATAGTGATATAGGGACTCGGAGTAGCCTTAGGGTATGGCAGTGTAATTATATCCCCACACTCTTTTAATCTATCGACATTCTCGCGTCTCTGTTTGTTTCTCGTTCGAAAGAACCACACACACACACACACACACACACTCACACATGAGGAAAAGAGATGTCAGCCTTAGCTATAGTGATATACAACACAATACTTTGACGTATCCAATTATTAGTTATTATCTTTATATATCGACCGGGCTGAGCCGTCCACTAAATTACTCATCATTTTAAACAGTAATTTATAGGTCTTTGGATTGTTATTTTATTTTTTTCTTTTTTGCCACAATTTAAGTCTGGCGAATCTTCGCCTCCCCTAGTTTTATTTTCACGATCGGCAATCTTCATCATTTTCGGGGAATGAAATGGCCTATCGATTTTCAATTCTAACAGACTTTATACCCAACACTTGAATCAACAGATGCCACTGTGTCAGGAGAGGAAAGCAAGGGTTTCAGATTTTTTGAGGGATCGCGTTAAGCCAGCATCCTTCGATCATTTTTGTTTTTATTTTGAGTTGATTTTGATTAAACGCCAACGCATGGGGAAAGTGCGCGAGGCGTTGGCATTTTCGCATAATAAATCAAGAAAATTACGTGAATTACATAGCTGAAAGTATTGAACTTGAATGATGCGGATCGTAAAACTGATAGCGAGTCTTCAAAGTACATTATAAATCATATAGAATTCTCGAAGAAATTCATTCTCAGGTTTAACACGTTTTGAAACTCAATGTTTTCGAAAGATTATTTGAAAACAATAAAACTCTGACTATAGGTAAGAATTCTGAAGGGATAAAGTCAAAGAAAAAAAAAAAAAAAAATCATAGAAGAATGCGCGCTGCTACCAGATTATTATTCCAGAGATCATGCAGGTCGGATATAATAGCAAGTCGTTGGGAGTTCGTTACAGTATTCGATATGGGCATATACGCGTATATATAACTAAATGTAACTATATGACACCGCGCGAGTGCTATCCAGATTGCAAGGTATCGTATGGATTATAGATATACCGAGTATAGGCCGGGGTGGTACCATGGGGGTCTTGGGGGGGGGGGGGGTCTGGGTGATAAATTCTCTCCTATTATAATAGAGAATCCTATACCACCGAGGCGGTAGCAAAACTTTACACAAGACGATAGAGTGAGTTACGAGTTAGGTCTGCGTCGCGATAACGGATGTGCG
Source organism: Tenthredo mesomela (assembly GCA_943736025.1). Classification (NCBI taxonomy): domain Eukaryota; kingdom Metazoa; phylum Arthropoda; class Insecta; order Hymenoptera; family Tenthredinidae; genus Tenthredo; species Tenthredo mesomela. The sequence goes on along the minus strand of OX031015.1, from coordinate 30,292,789 downwards.
TGGCATTGCGTAACGCAGAATGTCACCAACCTTAGCAACCGCAGCAAGTAAGGAAGATTACTATGTGCTTAGCCGGCGAGACAGGTCCTCCCGCAAGCCGTCAGATCCTTGCTACCGCATGTTTATATCCAGGTATTGTGTGTTGCGGCGTTTCCGTACATCGCCGTCAAAGAACGATGCTGCTGCAGAAGCAAGAACAGTCAGTAGAGTTGGACAGCAAGCATGGATCGTCGGCTCAAATAACTTGGGAATAATGCGGAGATTGGGGACCAAGTTAGCGCTTTCCGAGGACGGACAATATATCGTTGGTTAGCCATTACGGAGCACCATTAGATAGCCGGCACGTCCAGATAACGAGCATTAGTCGGCGTGCAACGGGCGGGTTAACTCCGAACGGGCCGCGTACCGATCGTACCTCGTCTACCATAACGCAGCTGTACTTTGCCGTGCTTTGCCGTACTTATTGCCCGGACGAAGGCAGGCGGACGCCGAGCGTCGCGGGCCGTCCTTAGCGATGGATGATTCCTTCGTAATCGTAGGCCCTCATCTCAAGTTCTGCAACTTGAAACAACTCTCCATCGTCGCCTTCGACAGCAAATTCTCGTGCATATATATAGTCAATTTTATTTCATTTACAATAAAAAATACATCTACACATTTCAGTGATAAAATTTTGTGCAAACTGTACGCGTATGTACATTCGACGGTAATATTCATAAGCACCTGTACCAATAATCAGTATTGGTAATTAATTAATTATTATTCCGGTATCGAGATCATTGAAAACAGATATTACAGCGTACACAAATCGTTATAATACTGTTTCATTTATATTTGCCGAATATTAGCTATGGATTGTCAATAGCCTGGTCAGAGTTTTTGAAAATCACGCAGACGAACCCATCACGATGACCCTACCTTGGATATTCCATACATTACATCCGAAATACAAGTGAACGATTTTCATGATAGAAACACGTTTCTGGTTTATTTTGTTGCATACGAAATAAAAAATCGATCTTTTCAATCGAAAGATTAGGTATAACTTCCCGAGTAGAAATGTATCAACGCTAATGCTCTGCATCTGCTAATGAGATCGTAGAAAAGGCCGCGTTTGATGAAATCTGAAAGTGTCACAGGTATCTATAAACAAACTCGAAAAGCTCCAGAGTTTCACGAAGTTATGATAACAATCCGAGATTTTGCCGGTTCAATCGTAGTATGGCCTGCATATTCTTATTGGCAAATAGCACTGCAGTGCAGCCTGCATAGCCACGAGTAAATCCTTCGTAGCGAATCGAAGGTAAAGCATGAAGAGATAAGCACGATCGTTTCGCCCTCTTTTCTTTCCTATATATTCACTGTGTAGTCCGTCTATAGGTATCTAGCATACAAGTATATAATACGAGGAGGGTAAATGTTGCAGCCGCGCCTGCCACGCGTTCGTATCATCGGATGGGTATACCCTGGCTGATAGCAGCACCGTTTTCTCAGATTCTATTTACATAATTCCCTCGCCTAGGACCTATAGATGGAACTTGAAAGGAGTCTTTCTGTTGCTTGTTGAAAGTAGACGCACCGTAGGTATGTATGCCTAAACCTGGGCATAGACGATTTGATTTGCTTCTCTCGAATAGTTGGATGAAACGCGTCGTTACCGCGTCGCGTACGTACTTCTATTATATCGCCCAGCCTTTCCCAGGTACATATTATACACACGTACACACACACACACACATACACACATGGGTATGAATACACCATATTACAACGATGCAAGTGGGATAGGCCGCATATTAGGGCGCATACTGCCACCGGTTGACTCTTGGCTTATATTGTCGGTTATTCTGGGTTATTCCGTGGGTTATTATGGGTTATACCAGCCACTCTTGCCGGGAGGCACATACATTTCTAGTTGGCCCTTCGCAGTCTCGAGAAAGACGTGATTTATATTAAAGATTAGAAAATTTGTCGGGTGAAAATAAATTCCGATTTCAAAATAGCGAATGCTATTGTACCTATATTAGCTTACGATCTGGAAATATCAATAATGTGCGATGAAGCCGAAAATTGTAGATATTATGCGAAAATGGGAAAATATTTCTCACGCTTTCTGTGGATTGTTTTTTTTTTTTTTTTATTCTTTTCATTATTACTCTCACTATCACTCTCTCCTTCTCTCTCTCTTTCTCTCTCGCTGTCGTTTCCTAGGTTTCTTCACGCTTTGCATATATGCAAATCTACCGATACAGTCAATTAATTGACAATCAGCAACCGTATCGACCTGCTATTCGCGACAGATACAATTAATTAGCGCAATGCCTACTAATTAAATTAGTGGACTGGTGAGATTAAATGACCAACGTACTTATCGTCTGCAGCTGTATATAAGTAATTGATTGCAACACCGTAGGAGTGACTGTCTGTAAATCGTTGAGCTAGAAATCTTTCCGCTTTATTTCTTTGCAAAATGGGATTCGATCAGCCAAATAGCGAGTGCTGATTTAGGCCATTCGAACCACCCACATAGTCCGGCTCGAGACAGTTATCGAACACTAAGTGTGCGGATCGTTACGTTAGTCCGTGGTACGGTATAAATGGACAGCAGGGTCCATTGAAGCAAAAGAATCTCGGGAATAGGTACATCCTTTCCGATATTTCACTCTTTTCGTTCTTTTCATCCCAAACTCTCATCTATACCTAACGCAGCTGTGATGTGTTCAATCGACGAACCGAGAACAGAGAGACGAGGCGAACGAAATAATGATATGGAAATCACAGGATCGGAAACGGAAATCCACCTTAGGGTGTTCAGAGATGAGAAAAATGCTCAATTAAAGTCTCAGTTTCACAGACGCAGGTGGAGGATATGCTCGCTTGTCATCAAAGTTTTAGCGATCGTAAAGTACCGTGGTATACTGATGTTTAAAATCACTCATTCTCTCACAAAAAAAATTGACTATTAGGTGAAACTGCTCCTGATGCTAAAAACGTGTAGTATCAGATTCAGTTTAGTATCTGAGAGTGAAATTAGGCTGGGAATCAATTTCCCAATTAAGTAGATGACTGGATATTTTCTACGATATGTTGTACTCGAATTTATGTACATACATTACAGGAAGTTACAAATGATGATTTTACATAGCATCTTTAAGCTAACGGGTTTCAAGATTACACGGTGTAATCGAACCGTGTACCATGCAACCTATTTTCTAATTGAAAAAAAAAAAAAAAAAAAAAAAACACGGTGAATACTACGATTCTGCGCTGGCTATTCATGCAATGTAATCAAATCCTCTTTTTTCCTTGTACATAGCATGGGGCTTATATACTGCCTTGCTCGTGTTTATAGCTGACAATATATTCTAGGAATGGTCTCAGATTCCTCAGTAAAGTTCACAGTCGCATTAAAAACGTCGTATACACTTTATTAGATTTCTTACAACAAAATTTAACAATAATATTGCTCCGTGCTTTGAAACTTTGATGATTTCCTTCATCGACAAATACCATATGTGCGCGAATATCGCTGGTTCATGATTGACTCTTCAGAAAATCTGTCTCGTGGAAATTCTGATCGAAATTGTAGACGCAATCATTGAATTATTACTGGGAATTACAAGTTGGAAACGCTCTGTTCTCGTACTGAGGTTGCGGCGTCGACGCGCGGTTATGTATTGGCACATGCACGTAATTGTAGCCATTTATCGAGGGGATGGAGGGTGGCTCCTGGTTCTGGCGTCTGTCGACTGGCTCCTACGAATCCTAGTATAGCTGCTGATGGTGGACTGGAAAGTGTCTATCGTAGACTTGCACTCGGTGGGCGTCTAGCCCAGACATAGCTGCGGCTGAGCGAGCAATGCATCACAGAATTGCGTGGGCGATGTATGTACGTGTCATGTACGTCATGTACGTCTATATAAAATAAAACATGAATTATGATACCATAATCAAAAGGCACTACTAAAACCACGAAAAATATCAGCAAAAGTAGGACGATTCTAGGGTGTTTCACGAGAAGCAGCCTTACATGCAGAATATGGAATTGCACGGTCAGAGAACACGATGTTCGGCTGCAGGAGGTAGAATCGCATACTGACAGGTAGCAATGCAAAATGGAAAGAAGAATTGAACAAAGATTTTCTCAGAGCTACACTTTGGCTTTCACGAAAGTGACACAAGGAAATATCCCTGTATACAGGCACTTGGATCCATGCATTCGTACTCTGCTTTTGTAGGACCGGGTTGGTGTTTCGAATTTTTTAAATCACGGACGGTAGAAATTCCGTATTTTAATATTCCCGACACACAGTTTCTAGAAAGGTTTTGCCCGCAATTTTACATAGCCGATTTTAACTTTGACACGAAGAACGTCGAAGGATAAAAATTCCGAAAGCTGAAGATCCGAAAAGCCAAACCTCCGAAATTTGAAATTCACGCATGTATTCATTCAGTTTTTGATAACTCTGGTTGTTTTAATCGTATCGAAATCAATGAGTGGTCAAATCAATCGCCTCGAGATGTTCTTTTTGGAAGAAGAAGAAGAAGAAGAAGAAAAAAAGAAAAAAAAAAATGTTCCAAAATCCTATCAATTTATGACATCGAAGTCATCGATCGAAGTAGATGAAATGGGTTCGCGTAAAGAGGGTCACATCCTGAGAGGTCTGGACTTTTGAAAGTTTGAGCTGTCTGCATTCTGACCCTTCTGAATTTTAACGTTCTAAACTTCAACTTTTCTGGAAATTCGAAATCGTCTCAAACGAATTTGGAATTTCGACCGTTCGGAACTTTTAAAATTTGGAACTTCTACCCAGCCCCAATCTGGTGTCAGCCGTTTCAGATTCATTATTAATTCGTTTTGTTAGGGTAAACAGTGTTTCTGATTTTGAAAATTACTTTTCAACACAGAAAAAGTTGAGTTATGAATCACTCGGAGCACGTTGTGTGTTATCGTACTTGTCAGACAGGTATATCCTCTTTAATATCAAACATATGTACTCAGGGGACGATGTAACACGCTTGGGAGACAAAACTACAGTTCAGTAGATTCAGCTGGAGTTTGTTTGATATCGTTATGACTCCTAGTGTGATAAAAAAAAGTCAACTATACCAATTGAGAAAAAAAAAGAAAAAAAAAAAAAAAAGAGAAAAACTAAAGACCCAATTCACACGTCTAGAAAAATTGGATTTGTATTTGAAAAAAAAAAAAAAAAAAAAAAATCTGTGTTTCATCAGCCGTGAAGAGATTCCTTGGGGACTGTGTATTATCGATTCTCCCATTCTTCTTTACTGCCAGTTTCGTATAATTCAATCTCGCACCCCTATCCACCAAATTGTTGAAGCTCGCGAGTCTACTGTTAATTGGGCTTTAGGTTTTAGTTTGATGTTGACTTTGAGATCGATAGACATGTAGGGACTACCGCTATCCTTATCCGCACGTAAGGGTTAGAATTTTGTGCCAAACTACAACGCCTCGAGTCTCGTTTAGCGAAAAGATAAGATTATCGCTAGATCATTGTTTCAAACTAGAAAGTCGATTTACAAGACTCGGTGCTGCACGGGATCGACTTCATCAAACTTGATAGCAAATATATAGGTATGCATCATTTTTAACTTTTTCTAACAATAAACGAGAACAGACCAGACCAGTTCCGAAGAGTTTACATAATGCTGTACCGAATGAGATTGAAGATTGAAGATTTGACGCACGCGTTTGAGTCCACAGGGTAAGGAGTTGTTTTAGCCATCCTGGAATAAGCTAAGAAAATATTAATTTAAAACTTTAATTGACTTCCCAACTCGAGATAACAGCTTTTCTTTAAAACTTTCATAGTTTTTGGTAACCGAGTTAATAGTTAATTATAAGGTCGGTCTGCCGAGTATTTGCCTTCTATCATCAGATCTTTTTTTCTTCTTCTTCTTTTTTTTTTGTTTTTTTTTTTTTTTGTTTTTTTCAAACGCGTCAATAATTCTCGCGTCAGATATTTATATATTTATTTTATCAGTCTTTTTACTACGCGATCTTTACTATAATGGCACGCTGTTACGGATCGCTAATTGAGGCTCATTATCCAGGTCTATAACAGGTTCCATAATGTACGCTGCGTTTCTTATTTTAAATCCTACTGCAAACATGTTTTACCAACTAGTACAGATAAATCAAGTCAGTGAAGGTAGAATACACGGGTACGAAGTTCAATGTGGCGCTATTTGTACGAATCTATTTCTCGATATTTTCGCTCATAAGATATAATTGTATCTGTATACCATTTATCATCATTAAGCAAATTATTTGAATCATTGAACGAGTTTTTATAATTCGTTTTCTTTTCTTCCCAACTTTATATATAAATGAAAAGGATTTAATGAATTCATCAAACTGCCAACGGGCGATGATCTCGTGGCAAATATACTTATCCTTTTCTGGGTCCCCGGTAATCTGTCTAGAGTCTAGACCGATGACCATCACCTATTCCTTCACTCTTCTTAGCCTTCTTAGCTAAGAATTACACCTCCGGTGTTTGTCTCGGCACGAAGGTGTCTTACCCTGTCGACTTGAAATCTGCGCGTAGATATTTCGTACCTATACTGGGATTTATCTGCCTCAGGGAATCTGAACTTGACATCATATAGTTTTCTCGCAATGATGATAATACGTCTACACGAGTATGTGTAGAGATTCAAGATGAAAATTACCAAGCTTATTTCTCCTATTACTCACTATGCCAAGGAGCTAATATCATGGGTATCGTATTCTCTATCTCGGAATAATTTTCATTACATTTCACTTGACGCCACGAGGCATATTGCTCCAAGGTGTTCGAAAATTTGCATACCAAGATTTCGGAGCAATCTTCGTTGCAGATCACTAGGATAAGTTCTGTTTTTGCTATTCCTAACTCAACCTGACTAAGTCGACTTGGCAATGATCGTTAAATGTTTAGAAATTTTTAATTAGAAACTATCGTAACTCGTAAGTCTGAACGCGTGAATTTCCGAATGCCTTGTACAGGCATACGCGTATGTTTACGGTTAAGTGCTCAGTGCCACGTTTCGTTTCTTGCATATAGCGGTAGATCAGACACAGCACAGTATACAAGTACCTACATATATGTACCTGGATGAGAAAATTGAAATAATTGAGATTCATTCGAGAAGAGAACGGGCCGTGATGCCACTTGTAATTCTTTCCCACTCCCTCGTTGATACACAGCCTCTTTTTTGTCTCATCATTTGAGAGCTGGAAATAGCTCGGAAAAATACACAAGACCGAGTAGCTCTGTACCGATGCTGCTCGGACAAAGTTAACTTTGCGTTTAACATCTGCCCGCGAAGGTTAAAATTTCCCTTGGGGGTTTATTTCAAGTTAGCTACGGGTGAGTGTCTTTTGTCCAATGGAAGAGGGCGAATCAAAAAGCAATAAGGGCAGCTCCCTCTTTGACGTGGAATTGTCAACGGTCCGATTAGTTGACCGAAAATTAAGATAAGAATCGTGAATTCGAGGAAAAGCCGGGCTCAGAGTCAGACTCTCTCGTAGAAAATCAACGAGGGGAAAAAAGGTACTATACCTAAGGTGCTCGGCCACTGACAGAGGGAAAGAATAAAGGAAAAGTAACGGAGAATCGTCGTCGTCGTCCATCATATTTGGTCGAGTAACCAATAAGGTGGCTAATTCGGGCTGGCTCTACTGCTGAATCTAACGCTTCATTGACTCTGGTTGACGTATGACGGAGACGAATTCAGTGCTACGACGTATCACTCTTATTCAAGGGCTTTACCAAGCTTTCACACGAAAGGAAAATAAGTATTACGCACATGTCGGAATACGCAATGATATCGGCATATATATATGGTGCAGAATATTCGGTGTGCCAGAGAAATTGATTTTTTTTTCTATTATTTATTAAAATATCGGCGCAGGGGGTGAATCGAGTGGTGCTAGTTGCAGCTTTTACGCCATGGCACTTTACTGTGTTGTCGGAAAGGACGGATAATGAGCCTATAGACGTTCTGAAGCAGGTGTAGTGGTTAGGTACACCACTTTGGAGATTTCATTAACTTTGGTTGGGCGAGGCGTGGCTTTGAAAAGTCCCTTTCAACGCGTTGGATCCGAAATGGTCTTGATAATGGGTATACAAGTAAACGTCGATAGCAGGAGGTGGCTGTGGCGTTAGCTGTGTGTATTTCGGAAGTATGCGCCCTAAAATTTAAGACAACATTAACGGAAGTTGTGTGATTTTAAAATTTACCAGAAATAAGAATCTCTCGATATTGAAATCATAGCACCGTCCATGAATATTATTCAGGACTTAAAGTAATATAAGGAATATAATCCCAAATCGATGGAGCTTGATAGAATAAATTTTCCCATCCCGGTACCGAGGAGGCTCAGTGTACGAAAATTTTTCGTTAATAATAACGATAGGGATCTACGCTCGCGCGAATACATTTATAAAAGTAATTATGACAAAATCGTTTACGCAGAGCTGCGTTTAAAACGTGAAACGAACAACTCGTAACGCCACGTACAGGCACGGCATCAGCTTGTGCGTTCGTGTTCTATAATTGTCCGTGCAGTGGCTACACTAAAAACGGCATAGAAATTCGCTAAAAAAACTCTTTGGGAATGTGTTTTTTCATCCGTATAGCTTGCTGAAAGTGATAGCCTAGCTGGCAGGTGACGATATCTCGTATCTCTCTTTATCGTATATATGCCAGACAGTTGGAAGTATATGCCTCACAATTCTTAGCTATATAGGCAATCTATCAATTCTTTTTAGTATCACGTACGTAAGGATGACTAGAAAAAGAGTTACGCTTTAAATGAGATTAGCGGTACAAGGTGGGCTCACGTTATTCGATAACAAATTCAATTACCCTCGAGAGACGTACAGCGGGTTCGGCTTCCTGAATAGGACCAGAACTTTTGAGGGGAGCCGGGAATGGACGATAAAAACTTGTACAGCATAAAATTAGAATCAAGATTAATCACACGTAAGATTGGTGAGGTCCGCGGATGGCCGAGCACCTATTATGTCATTTTATTTTTATTATTTGGTCACGCGCTGGTGTTGTACCCCGCTTGGACTGAGCAACTACTCCATAGAGTAAATGGAAAAGGTGGAGTCCAAAATCACGCTTTATATAAGACGGACAAAGGAACGAACGAACCGAATAGCTAACGCGAGTTCTAAACCGAGTTCAGGACATTCGCAGAATTGATTGCGTTAACAAAGCATCACGTGAAATACCCCTGACTTATACGTATGTGTTTTATTTTCAACTTCACCTTGAAAGTCCGCGACTGAAACTTTCAATTCGAACGAATTTTCATAAAAGACATAATTCCATTGTTTCAGATCTGCGAATTACGAGAACTCTACAAAGACATGCGAGCTTTCCGAAATGGACCGTCTGACCGTTGCTGGTTCGAGTTCTTTCCACGTAGCGAACGGCGTCGACTACTTAGAAAACCACTGTGTAGACGAACCGATGAAACTTTGCGAATTCAAGAAACTTAGCGGACGTATATTGAAGACGGTGGACTCTGTTTACCAGGACGTAGGATCGGCCGATGAATGTCGCGAACTTTGCCTCAATTCACCCTTCCGTTGTCACTCCTACGACTACGGTGATACCGGGGACATGGTGTGCCGCCTGAGTCATCACTCTCGAGCAACACTCACAGACATCCAGGTAAGTCCTCGATTAACACGTAAATATCAACACGGTTTGCTTCGCCGATTACCTCTTTGAGGGTATAAATATATATACCTATATGTATATATGTATATCCTACGTTAAAATAACGAACTGATGATGTGTACATACACTGAATGGCGGATTCGTATGCTGTGCATGGCCTCGGTGTGTCAAGAATACACAAACTGGTTAAACGCCGTTTTGAAAGCCCCTAGAACGGTGCTTGACTTTGGAAGAAGGTATATATATATACTGTACGAACCAATTATAGATTATAATGAGAGTAATTCTCGACTGAATGGGTGGAAGAAAAACCGTTCATAAACAAGACGTTGAAATGAATTCCAGAATTGTTATGACATTTTTCAAATCTTCATTAAATTACGTTCAGTGAATACGTGTCTTGAATTTCACGGTTCTATTCAGTTTGTATTCGCTAAAGTTCAATTTCATATTTCCACTGTATACCTACGTATAAAATGCACAAAATAATTAACCGCACCTGTGGAATCGGAGTTAGCTTAAACTCGTTAACAGGCTTGTTGTTACAACGAAAAGCTTTTCTGCACTCTTACCCGCAGTGCGATACACAGTACACATCCTGTCACATTAGTCATTCGGTAATAAATTTCTTATAGCTTTGTAAATTGCAAGAAGAAAAAAAAGATTACCCATTCCGAATCTCGCCATCCAATGTATCGTATGTTCATATGCATTAGGGATGCATTCATCAGTGGGCTTTCGATATATACGTTATGACACGCTTTATGTTCTTTGTGCAGGAACCCTACCTTGACATACCAGAAGGATCGACATACGAGCTGAGCTCCTGCTACAACGTAACGATAGATTGTCAAGCCGGTCAAATGGTGGCCCACATACAAACCAGCAAACTTTTCAACGGTAAAGTGTACGCGAAAGGTTCACCGAATTCTTGTGTTCGAGATGTGCAGTCGGATCTGGAGTTTGAATTACGTATGGAGTACGACGACCTAGAGTGCAACGTTCGCCAACAAGGTCTTGGTAGATACATGAACGACATTGTTATCCAGCACCACGACACCATAGTGACCAGTTCAGATTTAGGACTTGCCATAACATGCCAATACGATCTGACCAACAAGACAGTATCGAATGAGGTAGACCTGGGCGTTCATGGCGAGATCACTCCGGCTCTTTCGGAGGAGGTGATCGTTGACTCACCAAATGTCGCGATGAAGATTACCGATCGCAGCGGAAACGACGTTGTACCTTCCGCCGAGGTCGGAGACCCGTTGGCTCTCAAGTTCCAGATACTGAACCCCAACAGCCCGTACGAGATCTTTGTCCGCGAGTTAGTCGCGATGGACGGCGTAGACTCCAGTGAGATCGTGCTCATCGACGCGCGTGGATGCCCCACCGATCACCTCATCATGGGGCCCCTCTACAAGTCGGCCAACTCTGGCAAGGTAGGCGTACCTAAGACATTATTCCTTTGCGTGGGACGTTGCATCCGATATGCAACCGGACAGGCGAATCGATCGATCGTTTCTTGAAAAGGATGAAAATTCCAATTTCTGCGGTCGCTTCAGGGTTCTAATAGGAAAGTAGGCATCCGTGAGATGCAGTGTTTGAAGAAAAATGTAGCCGCAAGTGAATCCGACCAATTATTATTATCGATATGACTGTACATATTGAATTCCTTTCTCTAAATGGCGAAAGTCCGCGAGTTTCAAAAATTGATGCAAAGGATTCACTGACCGAATTTCAGCCTCGTATATCAAGCCGTTCTTGAGTTATAATGCAGAAAGTAGAGCAAAATAAAACTCAATAAATCGTATTCTAAAGATTCAGGGGGTGCATTTCGTTTCGTGAATTTCCACCTCTCGTATATGGCTGGAAATGTTCCTAAAGAATGGAGTTCTCAAAGAATGAAAATTATTTCGAGGGTTCCTAGCCGCTTTAATTTCATCGGCAATAATTATACCGCAAATTGGAATTGACCTGCGCATGAGTTGAGCTGAGAGTAAATACAGTGAATACCGTAATGCGGCATTTAGGTACTAGGAATGCGATGATTAAAAATGAAAAGCTGACTGACTTTGCGGTATAACGTATTGTTCTAACAAATTTACGAGTTCAGAGCGACCACGTGGAAGGTAAATTCTGTTGGTAAGTTATCTTGGAAAAATTGTACAGTATTTGAGTAGCCCAAAGGCAGGTTTAGGTATTTTTTTAACTCACTTTCTTCACTTTCATCTCAATTTAATTACGAAAGAGATGAGCGCAGGCGGTACGGTACGGTATATAACGTGTTTGTAAAGGTTTTTGAATAAAACTCAAAACCTAGGGTAAGAATGTCTGAATTCCTGAAAATTCGTAACGAAATTCGTTGCCGAGATGGTAGGCAGTTTTCCGGGCAGGTTGGAAAAAGCTGAATAAATGCTCTAAGTAGGTACATAGCTGTGCTATTGATTATCACGAGACTTGACAGCTAGTGCCTACGGTCTTATTATTTCAAGATAGAAATTCTAGCTCCTTTTGTCGCTCGCGGCAAAGGTACGAGAATTGCGGTATAGAAAATTTAATAGAAAGAAATAAGTCGAGGTAAATGAGAATGAAATGAAAGAAGCGAAAAGAAAAGATACGAAACGGTATGCATAATCTATCCTATCGCGTAGCAGCACCCAATGAAAGTCGACGAGAAACGAGCAGAATTGTACATTCTCGTTAGCTGCTTCGTTCCACGTCATTTACTACAAAGAACACCACAATATTGCTTTATTAGAAAGTAATAACCAGGCGCCCGGAAAACAAAGAGAAAATTTATAACCGTAATGAGAAGATTACCGAAGCAATCGTTCTTTACTCGTCAGACATTCTGCGAATTAAAAATTCGCTCTTATCATTCCGCGAGTTGTAAGATATTCGCACGCGGTTCATCAAACTTCTGTAAGCACAATTTCTTAGTGTTTCTTTTAATTGCCTGACCGTAAGATCAATCGAATCGTTGGGTATTTCGATCGTAAAATGAGTCCAGTTTTATTTAGCAAAGCATGAAGCCTTGGAGACTATCGCAGCTCCTCTGGTTTGAATTTGGCAAAAGTTTTACCGGGTATGTGTGTCACGTCTCGCGTAGAGCTCCCATTTTACAACCGGTTTGAATGAAATTGGAAACATTTCTCAGCCTTGCGTGTATCTTGGCTGAGTTTAAAAGTGGACAGAACCGAGTAGAGGGTTCAAAAGTTAGTAGCGTGTAATGAAAACGGACGTGTCCACAAATTCGCGTGGGTATTGCGGCAACTCTGGAAGCAAGAGAGACCGAGCTAGGACTGAGAAAAACGAGTTTCGTAAGTGAGTAATATCGTTTACGGCAAAGGCTATAAGGTAATTCCCAAGATGCTGTAAGATGTTTCTTATTATTACCGAATTGGCCTTGTTTCCCGATCCGCGAATAATTCCGCTTGAAATTAGCTAAAAATATTGAAAATTGGCGCTTAATATTAATCGTTGGAAAATTTCGAGTGGTAAAGGAAATTTTAACAGGCTCGTTAATAATTTTAAGCTATAGGTTTGCCGATTTATTACAAAGAACGTATTTTCGCGAGTAGAAACGACTCGAGTTAAATACCGTATAAACTCGCGGATAAATATTATTTGAAAGCCTCCGTTACCCGCTCGACTAATTGGGCTGCACTTTGTGTTCGCAAAAAGTACACGTTTTATAGATATACACCAGCCACGTATGTGTCAGCCTATTAAACTCCCCCGCGGAATTCGGATTGCGCGCCAAATAACTTTGCGTAATTAATTCCCACTTCAGGCACACAACCACGACTTCACACACATTTACAAATGGGAAGCAAATTTCTGATACAGTTATCCAATGGTTTGCAGAAACGTTATACGAACTTGAAACCAAATGATTGAAAAGAAAAGTCCAGATATGTAGAAAATGAAATTGCGTGTACACTCAGAAAAATAACAACCAAAATTTGGTTATTATATGCACAATCACATTTTTTGTTCAGTCAACCAAAAATTTCGTTGGGATAACCAAAATTTTGTTGGGAAAACAAAATTTTGTTGGGACAACCAAAATTTTGGCTATTCCAACAAAATTTTTGATTGACTGAACAAAAAATGTGATTGTGCCCATATAATAACCTAAATTTTTTGGTTGTGTCAACAAGACTTTTTTCTGAGTGTATCAGATGAACTCTATCAAAAAGAAAAGACTTCGTATGACACAAAGTCACTCTAAAGATTGAAAAGTACGGAGATAATTGTCTGTGTTCGTATGTTCCGGCATCCTAAATCTACAACTAACGATTTGTTTCAGATTCTGCTTTCCCACTTCGACGCCTTCAAATTTCCGAGTTCTGAAGTGGTGCAATTCCGCGCTTTGGTAACTCCGTGCATACCAAGTTGTCCACCGGTGCAATGTGACCAGGAAGAATCAACGGGTGATCTGCGTTCCGTAATCTCATACGGTCGTCGTCGTCGTCGTGCAGTTTCTCAGTCGCGAGATGATCTCCTGGTCGTTCAGTCGATCCAGATAACGGATAAATTCGGATTCGAGCGTGACGGTAAAACTGGTAACGCGACGGCAACCAAGGACACGATCTTCATAGAATCTGAGTCTTCAGCCGGTGCAGTATGCATCAATTTGGGCGAAGCGATTGTCGCCGGAACGGTCTTCCTCGTTGCTCAAATAGCCATTATCGCAGCATGGACCTTTACCTGGCAGCGACGTCGACAAATTTTAAAACACCAGGAGGCACTTTCGGTCTCTGTCTCAGTGCCAGGCATGCACACGGGTATTCCCGGGCGTGCAGACAGTCTCTGCAAGTTGTACGACGCTGGTTTTTCACGCCGATTCTAAACGGTGACCAGAATTCGGTCTGCCATTGATTACTAAAATCATATTATATAGTGACTGCTTTTGACTGAGGACGCGAATATCATTTTGTACTTGGATATCGAGACTTGCAACAGTAATTAGCGGGATAGTAACGCGTTCGTATATATTATTACGGTGAGTAGAAGTAATTTTGTTCGAATGGGACGACACGGATTGTCCCCTTCGAACAAAGCGGCGGCAATCGTAAATAATTTACGTTCACTCTTCGTTCCTGAGTAATTTACTCGCGAATGGACAATGCGCGTTATAATACCACGAAACAAGATCACTTTTGGTCGTATACTGAATTGGAGCGAGTTACAGAGAACCTCAATAAACGGATCCACTTCCCTTGCTGATATAAGGTATCTTCACTGCTGCTACATAGTCGAATTTAACCCAACGCCCACTGCTGTTTAAACATCCTAATTAGTAGCAAAGAAAAAACAAAATACAGCAAAAAGAAAACCGATACACAACTGAATAAACCTAAAGCGAAACAATGAATTCTTGAAAACGTTGGTGCTGAAAGTATAAATGAGTGTAGCCGCAGTGAAAATCCTGAAAATCCGGAATTCCCGTTTCCCTGTATCGTTTGGGGCTCATAAAGAAGAAGCGGGCAGTGAGACTTCATCAATGAGTTTTCCCTTTAACTCGAATGTTTGTTGCATAGATGAAAAGCACATATAGAGGTTGGAGATATGGGTACGTCGACACGCATTCACGGGTCTGACGTCAGAGGTGATGGGGGTCGAGGTGTATTTGCAACGTACCGCAGATTCTAATTAGCATTGGGAATCAAGCGTGATTATGCAGATGTCGGTAGAGTGGGATATCAAGGGAGTGGCAGAGTATAGAACACCTAGGGTTCTACCGGAGGGTGCATGCGCGTTAAGGGGCGGGCGCATAAGGTTAATTGCCTCTTGTGGCGGCATCTCCTCTGCCTGAGCCAAACACGCGAGGTGGTTAGATCCCCATGAGGTCAAGGGAGAGAGAGAGAGAGAGAGATAGAGAGGAAAAGAGAGAGAGAGAGAGGGAGAGAAAGGGAGGGAGAGAGA
This sequence comes from Tenthredo mesomela, assembly GCA_943736025.1. Taxonomy (NCBI): domain Eukaryota; kingdom Metazoa; phylum Arthropoda; class Insecta; order Hymenoptera; family Tenthredinidae; genus Tenthredo; species Tenthredo mesomela. The sequence goes on along the minus strand of OX031015.1, from coordinate 30,277,147 downwards.
TCCACCCCACTGGACCAGTTGGATCGTATCAAGGATATCCCAGTCCGCCGAACCGTCTCTGTACCACTTTGAGCTTCACCGTGTGACCCCCGCGTACTCTTACGATTCGACCTTAGCCACCTCGCTACCACGCCAACCATATAAATCTGAACTCGCTCCAATGTAAGTGCTACCGCGTACTTGCCATTACTCAGCTACAACAACAACTTAGACTTTCACACCTTCAACTTTCAGCTATAGAAAGTATATAGGTACACAACGATATGTATAATTCTTGTTGTTGTTGTTGTTGTTGTTGTTGATGTGGTCTTTGTTTTCCGAGTATCGTTAGTAATTGCGGTATTAAAATTTGACAGAATTTTTCTCGCTAGTATATAGTACTATAACATTACTATACAATATACATGACATGACATGGTCAGAGAATACGATCATTTTATAAGTATTAAATTTCAACGATGTTTAAAAGATAAGGTTTATATTTCGCTAAAGCTGAGGTATCACGTATCCAGCCTACTGCTTATGGTGAAAGGGTAGTGCCAATTATACGAGTTTGGTAGAAGACTATCTTGCCAAACACGTGTAATAAGTCTATGCGCTGCAAATGTACGTATGTACGTAGATGTATTACATACATGTACTATTAACCTGCGTACTCTGTTGTATTTTTATTATTATTATTATTATTATTATTACTATTAATATCATTATTATTATTATTATTATTTTTCACATGACACAGGTATACCTATTGTCTGCAATATGAATATTACACGTGTATGTTACGCCCACTGCCTATCAATATTATACGCGGGGCGTATAATTCACGGAATAGCACTTTTCATCGACTTGATCAAATCACGTTTATAATTTTTTGAATTTTTTTTTGTTTTTTTTTTTTTTCTTTCTCATTCCTCGACTATATTATAACGTTTGATCCAAATCAATGGAAACTGTTTGTAATATTACGCTATCGTCATTATTATACTATTGATACGATTAATATTATTAAGAAATTATATATTATACACGCTATCATATATCATTTATATATCATTATAATATTAATATTATTTTAGAGTTTTTTTTTTTTTTTTTTTTCATTCTTTTATACTATAATTATTAATATTCACGTTACGATGATAACTGTATTGAAAATATATTATAAAGGGTTAAACAATACACGCGTACGAGAAAACCGATGCAGTCACTCGTGCAAGGTTGCGGAGTTCGTCTCGTCGCAGATGGTGAACGTGAGAGTGACGTTAAGAGTAAGAGTAATAGTGGACGAGTGGACGAGTAGATGTGGGTTAGGTAGAGATGAAGAGAAAATAAGGAAGAGGAATAGGAAAAAAAAAAAAAAAAAAAAAAAAAAGGGAAAAGATAGAGAGAGGAATAGAAAAAAAAAAAATAGAAATAGGAAAGAAAAGGAGTAGAAGCAGAAGAAGAAGACGAAGAAGAAGAAGAGTAGAAAAGTCGACGAGAAGAGACGAAAGTATAATATTAGGCTCGAGGACGACCGCTTTTCCTCAAATTGGACTTCGTGGCGTCAGTTTGCATGAATACTTCTTTGTGCGAATCTTTTCAAAATGAGTGTTTTTTGAGCAGTCTCTTTTTCTATACATAGATATTATATATATATAGAGAAAGTAACAGCCAAATGCTTGAATGTAAACGTCGGTGCTTGTCCTCGAGCCTGAGGTGCGCGCCTAGCTGTCCAAGTTCGTGGAGGCTTGGAATACGCCCGAGTCTGCTCTGTACCCTGACAAGCTTGTATTTTTTTTTTTTTTTTTTCTTCTTCTACTTTTGCTTTTTTTTTTTCTCTCTCTCCTCTTTTCAACCTCCCATTTAGCCCCTGCCACCCGTCTACCGTCTCCCGTCAACCTTTTCCCTCCGACTCTAGGGAAGCCACTTTCCGTGTAACTCCACCAGATTAAACTATTTTAATCATCTCAACAGCCGTCACGTACAGAGCCGACCCGGCGACCGAGCGTCCATATCGTGCCGCACCAAGTACTGCTTATTTATTTTTATATCACGTGCGTTGTTGTTCACCATCGCGTATAGGTATTATACGATAACAATATACGATGCATTGCGATATATATATAAATATACTATATAATATTATGTATTAAATTAAGGGTAATTCTATATATCAATAATTTTCGTAACATATCATAATTTGTATGTGTGTTGAATTTTTTTTTTTTATTTTACTTTTTTTTATTATCATATTTTTCATTTTTTTTTTTTTTCCTGTTTTATACTTACCGAGTTTGCTTAATAATGATACGAATTTTATGTACTAACTACGTGTCCATTACCAGGTCATTGTACATGAATACATATATATAAGTACACGCTATAATGTGGTAAAGCGAAATAAACTCATTTTCTAACGAACGTTATCGTCGCCTTTACTATGTGTTTCTCAAACCTTAACCCTCATCCCTGCAAGTTTCATCCGACAACCATAACCATATAACTATAATCCCGTTTCACCGCGTTCTAGACGGTCATATATCGCATGAGCGCCAGCTTTTCCACGTTGGGGGAAATCCACTCGGAAAAGCTGGATTTTTATAACCCAATGTATACCTATAAGAATACGGGAAATAAAATAGCAGAGAACTATACCATCAGCTGTAAAGACGAGATCAGTAAGACTCGTATCAAATGTTATATTAGATATAATTGGCTGGACTAAGGTCGCATCTCGCTAGTGACTACACAATTAATGAACTTTCCACGATTACATTGGTCCGACTACGACGATCCATTTCCACTTCGTCTGCGGACGAATCAATTTCTAACCGAAGATCGTTTCAATGCGCTCCTGTTTCGAAGTGGTAGCGGTAGTAGTCAGGATAGGAAGTGTGTTTCCAGCAGTTAGATGAGGGAAGAGCGCGAGAGATTGAATAGGAGTAAAAGAGAAGAAGCAACGAGGACGTGGAGGAAGAGCAAGAGCAAGAGGAAGAGGAAGAAGATGATTCGCGGGTTCCTGGTTCGCGGCAATATCAACAGAAGGAGAAAATATCACTAGAGTTTGCCGAGTAGCTGAGTACCTCCACCGCACAAGGTTATCGACCCAACTAAGCGAATGCTAGTTGCTAAACGTAAAAGATTTGATAGGTTCCTAGTATTTCTGGAGATTGCTGCAATGGTGACGAGGCAATGACTAGCTGCCGTCATCAGATCACTTCGAAGACTGCACCAACGTCCTTCGGCATACACCAAGCAGCCTTGTCCTCTTATGCGAATTCCCAGACTCCAATAGCACTCGGTATAGTCGCGATATTCTAGCCCGCAATTTACCTCGGAGAATAACGCGTCCGCTATTATTACTTGCTCATCTAGGTAGGTGGGTACATAGGTATATATACATATAGAAATAGAACTCTATGCCTTAGTAAGTGTGAGGGTGTAATAGTGGTTGAGTTCACACTGATAATCGTGGTTACTGCTCGCGGTTGGATAGAAAAATATTTATGATTAAAGCACTTACGGTGTAGAGAGGGAGCTAAGCAGCCGCAGGAAAACTAAGCTGTGTGTAGTAGGTAGGTACAGCTAGCCGTGTAACCGAGTGTATAGTTATTATTTCATATAATAGATAGAATGTCTCGCCTTTTTCTATTTGTCGGTGAGCAAAAAAAATTTCAACGGACAACTATTGAATTCTATGGTATTGGACAACGTTTTAACGTGTCGATTCCAGCTCGCTGCAGCATTGGAAGTATATTGGCTGTGGAATATTGACAGGTTTCAAGAGGTAATTTGAGAGACAGTTTTTCCATGATCAGCCTTTATTACATAAGTTTGCGTGGTCCTTTGAAGTATAATGAATTAAAAGTTGGAAATTCTCTGCCATCGGCTTTGATAGTTTAATGAAACTAGTTAATGAAAGTGGGGTTGATGAGAAATTCTTTCTGGACACACCGTGGGGCTTAGAGAATATGTACCCACTTTTAAGTGAGAACAATGTAAACGCATAGCTAGAAGTTCAAGTCTTGATGAATGTTGCGACGATCCTCATTCGTTCACTTATATTGTCGCAGAAAATGTAAAGTAATAATCATCACGCATTTCTGTTCGACGTGGAACTAAGCTGAAAGATAGTAATTCAGAAACTGTGTTCCATTCCTCATCCAAAGTTGTTTGCATCCATCTTGAAATTGAATAAATTTTGAAATTTTAGCTACTGTGGATGTTCCACTTTAGCAGATGGCGTAGCTGTTGACGATGCTTAGAAAACGCTCTATGAGTGAGATTATTAGACAGTGCATTACTCGGTTCAACTCGCCAGCACTCAGGCATAGTTCTCAGGACGTGCCGAGGAGCTATGTCGCGTGCAATGTGGCGTACAGATGCAACGACACTCTAATGTCAACCACCAACGAAGTCTCCGTCTGAAAATAGGACACGTACTACCTACGAATAGGCGTCTACACCGAATGCGGCATAGCAGTGAAATTTGATGGGACAATGCGGGGCTGACGGATTGATTGCATTTGTATACGTGAACAGCGAATCCTCTGTACTCATACATTGGTACACCCCTAACTTGAGGAGGTGGATGGTTTATGTGCATTACTATATACACTGTAAAAAATAAGGGTAAATTTAACTGTCACATGAGTAGGTAATTTTACATCATGTAAACTGGAAATCAGTTTTATCTACCCACTGGTCTTTTACAACCGATCGTCTACCCAAATACTCGTTTTTCACTACCCAAGGATACGTAATTTTCGCATACTGACAGATGAATTTTGGTGCTGAACAGTAAATTCACCATTTGGGTATACGTTTTGGCTTAACTTACCCAGAGTGGTAAAATTATCTATCCGCATTACCGATCAAATTATCTTTGTGAGGCGCTCACGGACTAATATTGCGGCCGGTGATATAAAATTAACTGTCATGTAAAAAAAAAAAAAAAATCGGAATTTCACCTCCTGGTCATATGGGGTGAAACGGCGGAGGAAATAAAATCAGAAAATTATTTTTTCAATGCAAAAAGTCCAAAAAATTCTAAATAATTCTGAAAAATTGAAATGAACGTAATAGTACTCCTGAAAACTTATATTCATCAGACAACCCATAAAGATGAGATTTTATGATTTTCAAAAGCGATAAAGGATTAATAGTGATATTTTCCTTCACAAAAAAAATCATCGAATCTAATTTTTTGGGGGTCGTCTCATGAATAGAAGTTTTTAGGAGTACTATTACGTTTTCCAAATTATTTCGTACTCCGTTTGGTCCCGCAGGTTCACAGTCTCCTAAAAAAAAAAAAAAAAAAAAAAAAAAAAATGTTGATAGCTGGAACGCAATATCGTGGAAACACCCGCGTATACGTTTTGGCCTTACCCAGAGTGGTAAAATTATCTATTCGCAGTACCGATCAAATTATCTGTGTGGACACGCTCGCGGCCGGGCGGCGTTGAACGCGCTTCAATTAGCCATTGTTTTTCCATGAAAAAACAAGTGTAATTTTGTTAATTTTTCTGACGTGCCGAGAATTTTCCGAACAGAAGTTCAATAAGTGATATAAATAGGCTAGAATTTATCCGGAACTAGGACTTGGGAGAGTTCATCTAACATCGGCCTCGCCGGATAATTGAAGCATTTATATGTATATAATATACAATTAAGGTATGTAATATTAATTGACATAACGCTTGGGGTTATACGAGTAGCAATGTGTTAAAAGATTTTATTTTTATTCGGTCATTCTACATGATAATGCCCATCTAAAAGATTGTCGTATTTAAATCGTATACCCTTCTTGAATAGGGCTATCTATGACATCAAGGCAGCTGAAACTACAAAGAGCAGTAGCAGGGTGGAGAGAAGAAAATCGGCGAAAGGGACCACGTCAAAAAATCCACCAACCATTTCCCCACAATTCAAAACACTTCGGATTTCGATGATTATCGTAGCTTGTGGAGTATCTACATGAGGGTATTTCGAGCGAATATTCATGAGGTTAAAGTTCGTAACGTTAACGCAATAAAATATTTGCAAACAAATTCTTAAATTCAAGGCTTGAACGTTTCAACAGGAAGGCGCATGATTTCTCGAATTGAGTGAAACATGTGCATTTCGCGTATTCTACAATTCTAACAACATTAATTAATCACGAAATATTACATTTTTTCCGATCATTCTGTTGCGTTAAGGTTACGAACATTGGCATACCTCATGAATACTCTCGGTATATACTCAACGACTACCGAATAAAGGTAGCATTTATTTTATAGTTAACGTCTTAGGTTCAGTGTGCGTATCTGTACAAAAAAAAAAAAAAAAAATTTATCAAAATAATATACTAAAGAAAAAAATCTTTAAAAAAAAAAAAAAAAAAAAAAAAATATCAAAATACTATACAAAAAAAAAAAAAAAAAAAAAATTATTGTTAAAATTAATATTAATATTGATATTGTTAATATTGTTAATATTGTTTAATATTGTGACTTAAAAGGTAGCACCATGAAAATTTAAAAAAAAGTCAATCCGACACACCCTAATATATATATATATATATTTCTAATAAAACTGTATATTGTATACAATATGTATATATATATTTCTAATAAAACTGTTGAAAACGCAATATCAATAGTACACCCTTTTTATTGTTCTAAGAGCAAATCTGTTAATGTAGGTAGTTCAAATCACCTATCACGCAGATTAAATTTTCACCCATAGGTAGGCATATTCGCCTATTCTGACTAGAAATCGATTTTATTCACTTCGGAGGTATTTTTACCCTTCAACGAGGATAATCTTGCTTCATCCCCCCACACACTACATAAATTTATCTACCCAAAAAATTATAAAATTGCATACCCATGGGTATGCATATTTCGCTACCCCGACCAAGTAACAGAGCGTTGCACCACCCACACAGGTAAATTTACCCTTCAAATTTTTTACAGTGTAGGTAGGTTATAGAAACATGAGATTTGCGTAGTGATTTGCGTTTTGCCGTATGATTGAAAATTGGATTTATTAGACCGAATTTCCCCACGGACTGTGACATCGCGCGGTCATTATTCACTCAACGTCGGGCAACCTGGAAGGCCAGAGAGAAGGTCTTAGGTGTAATGCGGAGCCATTTATCAAAAGGCAAACCCGCACGATCGACAGTTCCCCGGGGCTTTAGGGTAGGGTGCCAAATTCCGCGTCTCCTCCTGACCACCAGGCCCGTCTATCCAAAGGCAATTATACATTTATTAACCCTCCTAATATATCGATCGACTATTCATCCTCCAACGAGTCTTGGCTCACTTTCTGACACTCTTCTTTCTAGCTTAATGACGGTATCGGATTGAGCAATGGGTGAGAACCTGCAAGTATTCGCCGCTATTTGAGATGAGTGTGAAAAGAGATGGTGTGTAGTTCAGGATCAAGACCCGCATTCCCAGGGGGTAAATGCTTCCTTGAACTCTGGTTCGATTTGTAGGTACCGCGGGTGTATCACCACCCAAAAGCGACCGAGCAACATATCTCTTTTCTCCGCATCTGTTTCCAAGGACCGTATGTCTTTTTGTATACGTTTTTTTTTTTGGGGGGGGGGGGGGGGGGGAGGTGTTTCTCGAGTAGGTATATCGATTTTAGCTTGGGAGAAAAAAATTCCTGAACCCATGGTAAAGGAATTAGCGACAGAGATGGCGCGCCACGATTCTATTTTCAGTAAAGAGCGAGGTAGTCCTTTGTTGAGCCATAGCGCACCAGCCTCGATATCAGAGACCGCGATTTTTACTTCTTCCTTCTCGCGCAGGGAGAGATAAGCGAAGTAAATAATAACCACCCTGTCGTCCTCTTTTTCCCCTGCTTTTCAGTAGCTCACCACCCAAGTGCCTCGCAGCTTTCTTAGTATTTTCCACCCAACTGGGAGCCTGTCTCCTTTGAACTTGACGCTGATAAACACACAGCTGGGAGCGCGGAGCAAACTCTGGTGATTTTATGCTCAAACCCGGGCGAAATGAAATTGCTCTCGTACCCGAACGACAACTTTAAACACCGATTCAAACTCGGCTCGTTTACGAAGCGGATTGTAAATCGAGCAGATCCGCAGTTTAATAAGTTTACGTACCAGTACCTAGTAAACTATACATATAGGTAAGTATACACCGGCAGCTTCCGTCGTACCTGTACTCTTAATCTGGCCCGATCTACCGTCGCGCATGTCGTCAGGGTGGAAGCTGCCTCGATGGAAAACAATAGCGGATGCACCAGGATAACAAGGATAACCAGGATAAAGGATGCTTTTCACGCGCAACGCCGCGAGGTCAGGGTTTGTCTCTTTTATACTTGCATCATCGAAATAATCTACCTTCAAGATCTAAATGTCGCAGCTATAGTCATCTAGAATCCATTGTTTCGCCAGCCGAGTCGCGTTTACCACACATGTAGCTATAGCCTATTGATACGGTTGGAATACCTACGCGGTGTTTTCGCTCGAGCGGGACTCTTTTCCACCTCCAGGTCACCGCATTCAACGCCTTTTTGCGGTATAGAATCCGTATTTCGACCCCCCAACGACTAATCCAAACTTGTATACTCCAATTTTAAATAGCCGAAGATATATGTCTCATTCGAACATTCGAAGAATACGATGAAGAATTGATTCTGAATTCCAGCTGAGTCATAGAACTCGCATCAAACACAGAAAGCTATAGGGTCCGCTATTTATTCGACACCTATACTGAAGAGTTTGGATTTCGGAAACTTAATACGAATCTAAAGTTTGGCGTAAAAGCACCGAAATTAGAGAGTCCGATGAAAAGATCAAATCACGCGTATCTAAGTAAAAACTTTGGTTGATTTGTATTTCGCCTTTAGCGCGTGGTTCGGCATACCTAAAGCGTAATATGGACTACCTTTATAAATTTTGGCAACTGTACGCGATTTCGACACTTACTTCTCTTCTAGCTCAGTAATTTGAAACAAAAGCGTCTCAAGCCTTCTGCTTTCAAAGCTGAATTATAACTCAAATAACGATACTTACAATCGTTGAAACGTGGACCGATTATCTTCAACTCAAAATAAGCTCCCATCAAAAGAAAACCTCCTATTCATTCTCTTGTCATACAGCTTCATGAGATTACCTATACCTATACAAATATTAAATCATTTTCGAGTCACTTGACGTGAACTGTACCAGTCTTCTATCTCAAGCTGTTCGATACTTACTAGGTAGGAGCATTTCTTTCGGTAAAGTTAGATGAATCACATTTTGGAAAAAATCGACCCCAAATCTATACCAAATCAATTTAAACGTCAGATTTCTTTACAGTGTAGAGTATCAGAAAAGACTTCTTGGATTGCTCCGGATCTTGTAGCGCCAATTCACTGAGTACCAAGGGTTTCGAATGTCGGTAAAGTCTTCTTGCCTCTTTCAAGAATTTTAGGCACGTTAAGAGATGAGATATTTCTGAGATTACTAAACGTAGTTTAGCAAACTTTCTTTTCAACATTTTTGATGAATTATATTTATTTTGAGAAGCCATTTATCAGAATGACAGTAAATAATTGTACTTTTATAAGAAAAAATTGCGATGAAAGTATTATATGTTCTCCTGGGTGAGATTAGAGAAAAAAAAGTTTATCACGTATACACGGATCACTCTAATGGAGGCGGTGAATAAAATTAATTTGACTTGCATTGTCTGGATGAAAAAGTGTCGAAAGAAATCAAGATAATAGTGAACCGAGAGCAAAGGATCTTCGTCATACTTTGAGAGCCAGTTATTATAAGCCATTGAACATCTCAAGTCGTGCTCTCACGCTCAAACATGTTTTTTTTTTTTTTGTCTTTTTGTCTTTTTTCCTTTTTCAAATGCCTTATAAAACTCACCGAAGTTACAAAACACGAGCTAAAGAGCCCGTGTATGTGTGCGGTACTAAAAATTCAATATGCCCGAGTAACGTCGCCTATATTTACTCGAGAGTGGAAAAAGGTGGAATTATTTATTAGGGTAAGATAAATCTGGGCATGTTAGCTGAATGCAAAATTTAAAGAGGCAGGTCCGTCGATCGTTTCTACGCCGGTATAACGATCATTAGTGGGCTAAGCTTTTATTAGGGGATAGATGACAATATGTTACAGGAGCGGTTCTCCTCCGCAGATGATTTCCCGTGGGATTCTGGATCCCACCCCATCCAGTCACTCGGGTAACTTTCCAACGTTAGCTACTACTTTTTTTTTTTTTTTTTGTCTTTTTACCAGCACTGATCTCGAAGAGTAGGATATTAACCGAACTAAAATTCTGAACGTAGATGCAAAGTTGTAGGACGCTTTTCAAAATATATTACTCGCAGAGTATAAAAAGTTCTCCAATCCCTGGATCAAGTTTTATCTCGGACGTAAATATTATTCCCAAATGAAATTCAAATGAATTTATATTCTCGCCCAAGATCTATAGGCTTCATAATATTAAACTACACATTATCAAACTTTGATTAATAGTAACAATATCGTTTAAGAACTACGATTACTTTATTATTAAAGAAAAATATAGAAAATAGTTTTAAAAATCTACAGCCTCCATCGATCCCAGTTTCTAACGTGCTGATGATAATTTCCGAACTGTGATATCTCAAAAGTTGAAATGGGATCGCCAGTTTTGTATAGGATAAAGCGAAACAACCTCCCAAATCTAAGCTAGCCGAATCGAGTATAATTCCTACGAGAGTAACCAAGCACTTTCGAGGGTCTGCTACACTTAACACCCTCTCAAATGCTCTCAAACGACGACGAGATTGTATCGCCCAGGGAAATACCCTCCTACGTATACGCGTGGGTGCGTGTGTGTGTGTAGATATATGGATGCATGGGTGCATATGTTCCGCGATATCTGATAGTCTGTACATTTTATGAACGTCTTTTATCGTGATGTTTGCCGTTTTTCTCGTCACCTTTCAATTATAATTGTAATTCGAGTCTCCGCGACAGATTGGTATCATAGAAAATGAAACCGAACAATTTCTTTTTATTCCCGATGTTTTTTTTTTTTCGCTTTTTTGGAAAATCCCAAAGGATCTCCGAGGTGATTTATTTGTTTTGAAAAATTCTAAGTCCTCTGTTTCCGCACTTTGAATTTTCTCTCTTCCTTTTTCGACTATAACTACTGTAGACGTACGTAGGTACAGTTTTCTCTAAGTGATTTACACCACTCTCTGTTCAAGTCAGTATTTTACCTATTTCACTTCCTGCGCTTTGGTAATAGTTGGTAGACGACGAGTTAGCCAAGCCAGATAACCGCATTCGAGGTGGTTTTCGGGTAATTTTTTATCACTAGTGTCAACCCTAATTTAACGTCCGGATTGTCCTGTTCCGGAATCAAGTTGTCCTACGCACAAACCTTTTTGGCATTTTCGAGAAAAAAAAGTCAAGAGAATAGCGAAAGTTTAGCGATTTGAAAGAAGAGGTGGCTATAAAGCCCGAATTTTTTCAAATACTGCGGGGCTTGGACATATATTTCATATATTTTTTTCAGAGTCTGTATTTTTCGATTCATCCCCCTGCCATTCCATCCATCTCTTAAATTATTGTTTTTTTTTTTTTTTGTTTTTTTTTTTCTACATGTTTGGTTGCTACGGCTCTAATGATATATTTCGCGGATCAGAGATTCGATATTTCGTGCCAATTATACGCGAACGAGAATATCAGCTCGAAAATAGGAAAATTACGGTATTTTAATTGAATAAAAAACAAATCAACAGCGCGGAGATTGTACACAATAAATTCAAATTAGAGAATTTTTAAGCTTCAGAAAACTCGAGCGATGTTGATGTAAAAATTGAACGCTGTTGCCCATTGAAAAAGCACAGCGTTAAAAAAGCATTTGATAACAAAAAAAAAAAAAGTAAAAAAAAAAAAAAAAACAAAAAGGGTAAAAAGGAAGAGAGAAAAACTCACAATCGTTTCGCACAATTTCTCGAATACGTATAGATATATATATATATATATATACTGCGCAGTATTGTAGGTATACGAATGACAGTTGCTGTGAAAATAGAAAATATCCATTGCAGAACGAAATATCAGTTGAAAAATGACGAAGCCACATTCCTCGAAATGCAATAATATGGGCAATATTTCACCCAATGATAATATTTCGGTTCGTTCAAATGGGAATCGACGATGAGTCAAATATGGACAATCTAATTGGCTCATATCGAGCGTTCGATCACAAACGCATACCTGCCATATGACAATTGCAGTGACTGTAGAATAGAGTTATAGTCTGAATATCGCAAAAGGTTATACGGTTATAAGAATAAAGTTGAATGAATGAAGAAGAAGAAGAAGAAGAAGGAAAATTGGAAAGAAAATGTTTGAGAATTTCTGGCCTTAGGTAGGTTGTAAAATGAAAAAGAAAATTGTGGTGTTTCGCGTAAGGATCTTGATTAAAATTTGCCGTTTTAAAAACTGTACAATGCCAGTCATACTTACATCGGTGTAATCCAAGTGCACATAATTTCTCGCCGTTTGCGTAAAACAAAATTATTACTCTGCATACATACCAATGCAAAGCTCGTAAGCCTTGTCTCCTTTATTTGGATTACGCCGTTCTAAAACGTGTTTTTCCACGATGGTCCCTTTAGAGCACATAAATAATCGGGGGCATAAAAATTGTTCGTAGAGAATTTTCGCCACTCGGCAACAACTGCCAGAAAATGCTTTATACCTTTTTTGCCCCATACTTCTCTTTTTTGATACGAATCTACGTCCATTTGAAACGAGCGACCCTTTACGTAGCGACCACCAATAACAGCATAACGACACAGAGCCAAATGGTTGAACCATTACCGCGCCAATATTACCTGTTCGACTGAATTATTGTGGCCAGCGTGCGAAATGTCTACCATCATCGATATTGAATCAGAGGAGTCTGGGGAAAAAAAAATATATATATAGCGTGAACCGATTGCGCGCACAAAGTCCTAATTTTGTGTGGTTGTATTCAATATAAATGCAGCCCGGTGATTGCGATCGTTTCTATATATTTCCTCTGCAACTGCAGCAACCCCATACTATTTCTTTCTCTATAGCTATTGGAACTAATTTTCATTTTATTCATATGCCGTTAATTTTTATTACCACTCAACGTAATCCATATACAGGTCCGCGTTTCATCATTCGTTAAATTCTTCATACCGATCGCGAGCCTTGGTTTCGCGTACGTAACGAATTTCAGGAAATTGAAGAAAAAAAAAAGAAGAAACAAAATCTAACCGGTTGCAGTTTTTGTTCAGCGAAGATTTGATGACCGCAATTGAATCGTCACCCACGCGTGAAAAGACCTCCTGTGTATCATTCATGTTGAAACTTTTTAAATGAGATCAGATATTACCGAAAGATCGTTTTCACTAACGAAGACGCGTTGATTCAGTTTTTTTTTTAACGGGAAGTTCTTGCAGCGTTGACTTTCTGCATTTGATTTGATCAAAATCGTCATCCCCCTGCTCAACGATGAACATTCTTCTTATTTTCTTCTTCTTCTTCTTCTTTTTTTGTTTTTTTCTTTATGAAAACTGTTAAAAGCTATCGTTCAGGAAATACGATTACGCAGATAATATGAAAATGAAGACTATTCAAGGTATTCGTATACATATAACTCAGCCCGCTAGCCCCTGCGCCTAGCGAGTTTAAAAATCAATAAGCTCCTTACAGCCGCGACAAAAGTTGGTGTTAAATTGGAAATCGATATTTCAATTCATTTCACGATTAATTAATTAAAGCTTGTCGCGAAGAGAAGAGAAGAGCAGAGAAAAGAAGAGAAGAGAAGAGAGGTGAGACTTATCCAAGGATTTTATCCCCGACTTTTACTTTACTTCGAACGGAATGATATTTTCAGCGTGTCTTAAGGAGTATAGCTATATAAATCAATCCACGTGTGATAATTCCAATGATAAACTATATATGAATGTGGAAAAATTTTTGGTCAAACTCTTTATAGTATTGTCACACAGAACATTGAAACTTGGCGTTGGCAGTAATCTGAAGTTGGTAACTAACTAACTCGAAGTGAAAATAAAAAGAAAAAATAAGAAGAAAATAAAAAATAAAAAATAAATAAAAAAATAAAAAAATAAAGTTTCCCTCGTTGGCAGGGAGTCCGTAGTAGAGGTAGATTTCGGAACGATTTCCTACCCACTTCGGGTAGCGTAATTTATTGGAAACGATTTGTGGCAATTGATCCTGGGATCGGGAACAAAAAGAACAATTTTACTTACCGTCGAAATCGATCGCCGCAACCAAACCAAAGTTGTAACTACCCGGAGTAAATTCAGCTGGAATTACTTCCGATCAGCTTGATAATTTCCCTCGGCCAGAAAACATGTTCGAGTTCTTGTTCGCCAGACCGATGTCGACATTACTAACCTTTGGTCAACCTCATCGTCGAAACTTTATGGTCAAACGAAAAGGGCCACCCAAAGCTGGACCCATCATTCAAGATCTCATATGTATCATTATTTCCATATAATTATATAGATATTGAGCACACGTTCGATTTCATCAATTTTCTTACTTTCATTATATTGATCTATAGTCTTTATTTTATCTGTAAGCTGATACTCGGCTTGAAATATACTTTAAGACAAGTATATGTATATATTATACGAACAGGGAATTCGCCCGGAGGTTCTGGTGCAGTCGGTTGATCAGCCTCTTGGCTCGGCTGTCACGACGTACTACTATATTAATGTTATTTGCGTTTATCGAACGCAACGCCGCGTCGACCTTGTTCTTCATCATCATGTCACTTTGACAGATGTGAAAATAAAAAAGAGAGAAAAAAGAAAAACGAAGAAAAAGACTATAAAAAAGACTTACTACTTATTAAAACTTTTGCTTTACTCTCCGCGCGGTCCATTATAATTGAATCAGTTGAGTACCTACTGCGGAATGAGTCTGAGTCGCTAGTCTCCTCCCTCGTTCTTTATCCCAGACTCGCGTTTCATCTGCATCGGAGACCAAGTGACCGAGGAATTTCACTTTTTGCATAATTACTAGTCAACGCGAATTAACTCGGCTCATATCAACCGTTCGAGCATAATCCAGCTTCTTATCTCGTCTACAAAGTCTCCGGTTGAATCTTGGAAATGTCTATTAAAAAAAGTAGGCATATACCTATACCTACACCTTATACCCATCTACCCCTCAACAAGGAGGTGTATCCTCTTTCGTTCTTGGTATAACTTTTCAAGCCCGTTCGAATTCGCTCGATTAGCTTTACGAGCGCCCAGGAAATTGTTCGATCAGTTTGTGGGTGTGGATGCCGTTTCACCACAAACGTGTGCTACTTGTGTCTACCATTCTATAGAGTAATTCTTACCGCTGATGATCGTTTCTAGAATAAAGTGGCGCGGAAGAAACGAGTGTGTACTGCACCCGTATATTACCGGAGTAGGATGGCTTCTGTTTAATTAAGTTCCCATGCCATGGTTATTACCAGGCTACCAGCTATACAATATTTTTATACGACGTCCCAGTAAATAGTACGAGTATTCCCACCCCCGTGTATACCTTCGCGTTATTCGTTGCCTGATGCGATTGTTATTACCTCGCAAGTAATCACGTTTCACATTACCAATCCATCCCTCAAACCTTCGTTTAACAATCTCACAGAAAAGAAATATGCATTGAATACCACCACACGTGTGGGGAAATTGTTTTGGCGTATTCTAGTGGCGATTGCAGGACGTCTGCCGGAAGACTATCTACCACATTGTTCATCAATTGGGTGATAATCGTTTTGTCCTATAATTTGGTTGCACCATGGATCGTCGCGTCGGTTATCTAGGCATATCGTGATAGCGGATGAAACGAGGCAATTTCGTGAGATAATTAATCATTCGATCTCATCAATAGGTTCGAAGCTTAATCGTAAGCTCGGTAAATACCATTCAATATCTATATATCCAGCGTGACGATAATCATGAGGCCATGATTAGTACCGACGAACTTATCGGATTGAGACGCTGCGACGATAAGTCGAGGTAAGAAATTAACTGGATCGAATTTAAGTGACTGAAATCATTTTGACATTATCCTATTACAACGGGGTAGGTATTTAATCAGATTTCCAAGGACTCTCGGTATCTACGAGTTCTCTCAGATTGCGAAAATTCACGATGTAGAAAAAACGAGCGGTGCTTGAATGCCAAAGAGGGAAAACCGTCGTAAGAAATTGTTAAAAGATATACAGACTCTCAAATTCAATGTTGACTCTCGTCACAAAGATCTGCTATTGATGATTCATGATCAGAATGTACATCCTACCTCGAGGTAATTATATCAATAACGTATGGTACTTGTTCGAATTTTCTTTTATGATTAGGTAATATTTTTTAGTGCCAGTATCGAAATCCCGAATTTTTTCCTGGAGGTTCATATGAAAACACAAAGACGGAGTTCAAAGGAAGTTATTTTACTCCTATACGTATCATTATTCGTGACACATCAGAGCAGCCATGAAATCCGTCTTATATTTGAAGAGCATTCCTGGAATTCATGACGTGGGTCAAAGAAAAAGAAAAATCAATGGACAAAAGGATCCGCGGCTCCTTTATCGACTTGAAAACCTACTTCCTCGATATGTTGATTCCCATTTTGAATGATCTGTTTCTCGTTGGAATTCAACCACCCTGTATACACGCGGGAGATACAGATACATACATCTATGGCCCTCATACAACGGTGGGTGAAGTAAGTTTCACCCGGGGCGGGAAGCTGCAATCACGAGTGGCTTCCTCTCCGCAAAGCGGGAGTGTGACTTCGAGAAACTCGATTACGGAGTATGACTCACGCCGCATTTGCCATTAAATCGTAATATTATACTAATCAACCGGCGCAGTTTGAGAATATCTCAGTGGTAACTGCAGGTGCTACAGAACTGCAGGATTGCTTAGTAGAATGGCGCGGTTTTAACCGAGATGTATCTTCGTCGCGGTTTACGTATGGGGAAAACTTTTGCGCGTCGAGGTTTAGAATCGTGAAATCCTAAAATATACTCCTACAATATATAACCTAAACCGATAAAGGAGGTCAACGTGTGAAACACACATGCGTAAATTCCACGTACCAAGGCCATCCAGCCTGCGAAAGGGTTAAAACCCTCCCGCTTCTATTGGCCTTTCCGGATTACGCACGAAATCAAGCGGGTTTCGCGCGAACGCCGGAAATGCCAGGGGTGCCGGAATTTGGGGATTTTGAAAGCGCGTCGCGAGGAATTCTATCGATTACGATTAATCTTCGAACGTGAGGGAAAATTAGCACTAATCTATGCTGAATGCGGTGGTTATACCCACATAGCCATACCATACACTCGAAATTCACGTAGTAGAAAATGATTTATTTTTTATTAAATCAATTTCATCACTGCACCATATCCAGCTATCACAGGGACTTATACCAGGTTCTCAAATCCTGACGATCTCGCGTATACCTACTATAAACGTCAGCACATTCGCGTCGATTGACGCATTCTGCAGCTGGTTGACGCTTATGAAAAGGAATTTGGACTGATATTATTTTGCGGCGTAGTGAAAAGGCACCGGGAAAAACATAGTCTGCAGACGACAGTTTCCGATGTGTTAATGAAATAATCTTCGAGCCTATAATATAGTCTCTGCGTAGTGGAAAAATGTCAATATTATGGTGCAGCTATACACTGTTAGAAATTTCTATGGGAGTTCCACAAGAATGTACCTATTAGAAGCTAATAGGCAAAACATCTATACACTCAGAAAAACGTCTTGTTGACACAACCAAAATTTGGGTTATTATATGCACAATCACATTTTTTGTTCAGTCAACCAAAAATTTTGTTGGAATAGCCAAAATTTTGGTTGTCCCAACAAAATTTGGTTTTCTCAACAAAATTTTGGTTATTCCAACAAAACTGAACAAAAAATTTGATTGACTGAACAAAAATTTGTGATTGTGCATATAATAACCAAATTTTGGTTGTGTCAACAAGACCTTTTTCTGAGTGTAGCCAAAATTAAAAATCGGGTATAGTAATTGTACAAAACTTTTTTATCGGTATTTGAAACAATTTTGTGAATTCAAGTACAATTTTTGTGTTTTTCGTATGAAAGTTCAGCAAAATCAAGAAATTATTTGGAAATTTACACACTGAGAAAAAGGTCTTGTTGAAACAACCAAAATTTGGTTATTATACGGTCATAGACATTTTTTTTGTTCAGTGAACCAAAATTTTGTTGTGCTAACAAGAAATTTAGTAACAAAATTTTGGTTGGCCCAACAAAACTTTGGTTGACTGAACAAAAAAATTTCTTTGACCGTATAATAACCAAATTTTGGTTGTGTCAACAAGACCTTTTTCTGAGTGCAGAACAAGCTTAGCAATTCACTTTGCTACGCCACATTTGTAATTTTGCAAAACTTTTGTATAGTAAATGTGTTGTGAATTCACAATCATTTTTTACAGTGTAGCTTTAATTTCTCGTTTCGATTTAATTGATAACTTTCACCTTGCGCTAAAAATGTCGTTTTAGCATTTAGCGCATCCGGGATTCGAAACGAGGGAATAAATTTTCGATTACATAACACTTTCGAGTATAAATTAAACCAATAAGTGAATTGGGATAAAGAATATTGCGAAGGTATGGTGGGGCGGTGTTAGCGAGTTATGGGAAGATGTAGAATACAAAACCCCACTCAGTTGGGACAATGAAAAACAAATCAATTTAGAGTTGAAAATATAACCGGGGCGCTTCTAATTTCCGATTTAATTAACAACTCGCGACGGGTTTGTTCTGGGTTATAGAGTTGGCGGTGGGAGTAGTCGAGACTGTGGGGGTTGGGGTGGGGGAAGAATGGTGAATTAAACGAGTCCTGGGGAACGGAACTCGACGAAGTAGGCGAATAAGACGACGACGAAGAAACGATTAGTAAACAAACTTGAGAGACCGGAATCCCCACGCGGCCCCTCGCAACTCCTTTCGCCTCGGATTGCCATCCGCCACCCTCTACTGCTCAGGCAAAACTTTCTCATACGCCTGCAGGACCAACCCGGGTGTTAGCTATTGACTATTAATGAAATTAATTGCAATTTAAAGAAAATTTTCTCGCCTATATGGACATTTTTTTTTTATATATATTTACAGGAAAGTGACCGGAGATATGCAGCTGAACCTGAAATGAAAATTGAAATTGAAATTTGAATTAAATTCATAATAGTATGTAACATACAACCATGAAGTTATGGGTAGGCCTTTAAGGGCTCGGAAGTGTGTGAAGCGTGAAAACGGAACTGACATTCGGTCACCCTTGCCTTCGGGGTATAATTTTGGCTAGAAATTTAACAACGGAATACTGGTAGACGGGGTACAAATCCTACGGATGAGTCGAGATCCAGTAGCGTGTTGTAGAGCACGTCCAGGAGCTAGGCGGCTCTTCCGGCAGGTTTTCAGAGCCGGAAATTCCCAACTTTGTCGGAGCTAAGCCATTTACACCCACACAGAGAAGGAACGAGACGATGAACACCATATCTGTCAACTCGAGTTGCGATTCAAAGATCTGCAAGCTCTCAAAGCAGCAGGATGTCGTGAAGAAGAGAGAAAAAAAAAAAAAAAGTCAACTATACAAGTTTACTTAATACTGGCAAGGTTTTATTTATTTTTGGTAAATATACTTCAAAGAAACCTGAACTGACGAGACCGGAGACGAAAGAACAAGTATAAATTGAAAAAGTTTTCGAGTAGAAAATAATCACGAATTTTATAAAGCTATACTTGAAAAAAACATTTTACTGTTTTGCAACTATATCTGGTAACTTCTTCCTAAATTCGTTCCTTCGAATGTATTATATACCTCGAAATAACTTGTTTTATGGAAAAAAAAAAAAAAAAAAAAAAAAAAAAATACACGACTATCCCTATCCCATCCTCGACAAGGGCTCAAGTTAGCTTCTTTGAAATGGGTAAGTTTTTCTGTGTGCAATGGGTTTAAAAATATTTCTTTGAGTGAGCCCCTCGTGATTTGACTAAAAAAAAAAAAAAGGAAACCAGTTCGTACGAATCAATGAGTGAAATCGAGATGAAAAATAAATCAGGATTATTGACCATTTTCAGTTTATGATTCAACTTCTTTACTCAGCTATTAGATCACAGATGGATATAGAAAAGAGGGTAACGTTTCCCCCCGGCGGTTCCAGAAGGCCGTTCATTCAAGCGAGATGAATTTTTTCTTTTTCTCTTCAACTTCTTCAAACAACGGTCATCCTCTCAAAGTGGAAGTAGCTGTTAACGAACTTAGCCAAAAAGTACAAAAGCTTTCTTGAAGCAACGGAGTCAACGAAGCGCGACGAAGTCAACTGTGACAACTTACTGTAACAGGGACCTAAAATATTTTCTCGGCTTTGCCGAGGGGAAGGAAGAGGAAAATAAGGGACTAAGGGATGGCGTGGAAAAGCTGAGGAAGCAAAATAAAGTAGAGAGGATTTTTTTTCCTTTTTTTCCTTTTTTTGTATTTTTTTTTTTTATCAGCATTTTGCTCATACATATAATCAAGATAATAATTGGAAATGGCTTTCGTAATGCCATACCATATATATTATGTATATTAAAGCTACTTACATAAACCAGCGATTGGGACTGCATAATATCCCTTCAAATTCAATGCATCAATTGCCTTGTTGTTCTCGATCATTTAGCACTGCGTTATTGAAATATTTTTTTATATATCTTCGGTGCTATAAACCAGCCACATCTCTTTTTTCCTCTTTAAACATAAATTAATACACAATAAAACGAGCCCTTTGTTTATTGTCATAAATCCCCCTGGTTTTGGTGTTGCTGTAACTGGCGTGCTACGTGTATCCATTATATTGAAGTATTGTGTACTCGTCTCCAGTTTGACACTTTTCAAAACGCTTCTGATTGTGGTTCAAATTTGAATGAGTATCGTTCAACCCCAAAGTGTAGCAGAGCAGTAACAGATTCACACATATTGTATCTTGATATTTTCCAACGCCAATAACCAGGCTGCTCTAGTTCAAAATAGCAAATCTTTGAATAGCGTTGAAAAATTGCCATCAATTGCTGCAAAACGGATTTTTAATGATTGCCAGCTTTTTTGAAAGGCATTTGTCTTTCGCCAGCAGCCAAAAATGGAACAGGGGTTGAAATATACCAAACTCAGAATTGGCAGATTATTTGCAGACCTACCATTTTGACATGTAAGACAGCCAAGTCAAATATTGGATTCGAAGCAAATTTTGTTTGGGAGATATGAAATCGCAACTTTTCTTCCGATAAAATCACGATGAACCCGTGAATATGGATTTTTCTCTGTTTTTAATGACAGGAACTATTACAAGTATGTACATACATCACTCGATGTAAATCTTTCCCATGTAGAACTAGAGAAATATATTTCGAACCTTGCTATAAGTTTTCAGGGTGGTCGATGACAGATGTGAAAAATTGTTCACAGTGAAAGGTACGTTACATAGTCATACTATATCGGAATGATTGATTTTGGAAAAGAGTTTTCAGTCCACCTGATTGGGGTAGGATTTTGATCGACACTTTCTTTGTCGTGTTTAATCAGAATATTTTAAAATGTGTAATTTACAGTTTTAACACGAACGTTAATTTTTATTAAGCGTTAAATGGTTTGCGGGTTGAAGTCATCGGAATTTTACACTTCTCGAAAGTATATTTTCCTGAAGATTTCAAGAGGCAAAATCTAGAGAAAGAGAAGTATCTAGACAGAGAAAAAAGCCCGTGAAGAATGCATTACTTTGCTGGCGATCGCGTATCGAAAAATGTGAGCCAAGGAAAAGAGAAAAGAAGAAAAAAAGAAAAGAAAATAAAAAACTAAAAACAAAAAAAAAAAAAGGAAAAAAAAAAAAAAAAAAGATGCGAGGGATAAGGCGTGGAGAATCAAGCGTCTACGTGGATCTCATTGCTCTCCGCATATAATCATAACAAACTGTTTTCTCCTCGAATTCTCCTCGGCACTCTTTTATCTCAGGCGATCATTCCGCGAATCTATATTGGCACGGACAGAGTTCTTGTTCTGATCCTTCGCCGTGGAATATCGACCGGTTGGATTTACTGGCGACTTATTTATTGCATACAAATTGAATAGAACGGCCGGTAATCTCGAGGCATAAGAAAATAAAATAGATATAAAAAAAGAAAAGAACGAAAACGAAGAAGAAAAAAAAAAGAAAAAAAAAAAATTCACCTAGAATTCCACGTGAGTTACGGTTTCGAAAACAAACAGATTCTGAGATTGACGTTGATCGAATTGCTCCTGATCCTTGCCACGAATTTGGCAAATCACGTTGGATTAGCTGACTGCTAACAGAAAGAAGAAACCAATTACTCAGGCCGTTCAATGACGTTCTGTCAATATAGAAGCGTAGCAAATTCACTGGCACGGAATATTCAACTTCATTTCTATACATCAGGCAGTAAACCTTGTGTTCCCCCGTTTGTTCAGCTCGATAACTGAAACTAAAGTTCTGGACGTCATACCTACTATGACAATGAGTTATCTAGGCATCGTAGAATTAATACTCGGAGGGTTTGTTCAGGTATTTCCGTCCGAGACGAAGTTCAACCGAAGCAAATATATTCCAGATCGGTGAAAATAATTTGCTTGATATTTTTGTTATTCAATTCGAAAATTGACATCGATTAAAATTTGAAATACAACCGAAGCAAATGCATTAATTTGCATTATGATTTTCTTTATTTCTTTTGGAAATTTTTCAATTTTTTTTCACCAGTCTTCTATCTCGCCCCGGGATATTTGATTTTTCCTCGGTCTCCCCTATACGTATACGATTTATCGCCTGGGTACGCTATAGTATTTTTATAATTCAAATAATATATCGTTTTTGCGTGAATATTACATCAATATTCATCAATCATGTATCATACTCGACTGATTATTTCTTTTTTTTCTTTTTCAGTTTAAAAACGGTAAATTTTCAATTCTTCACTCCTGTCGAACACCTAGGTATACCCAACTATATGTTGAGGAATGAACAGCTGCCTTACGGTATCGATTCAACGAGGCTAAAATTATTCACGCCTCTCATAAGTTGTATTCATTATCGTGCCAATTTCAATAAACAAACTTACAATCCTGTTTTTTTTTTTTTTTTTTTTTTTTTTCATTTTTCATTTCTTTGTCCGCTTAACGCGAATCGGCAAAAAAGTAATCAGCCGAGTATATATGATACACACACACACCTATTGATGTGTCCACTTGAGATTTTCACAGTCGAGACGAAGTCTGGCTGTGTGAAAGATTTCAGTCAATGAAAAAGAAAAATGGCAGTGATTTAGACAATGCAATTATCTTCTGTAATTATGATTGACGTCCACGAATAATTATAAATTAAGAACGTGTAAGGTTACTTCGACAACACTATTACAGTTTGGGTGTTGAAATTGTGGATAAAAGGTTGCGAAAAAAAAAAAAAAAATGTTGTGATGGTGAAATGAGGGAAAATTCAGAAAAAAAAAGGAAAAATTTAGCAGTAAGAAGTGCATCGCGTGACGATCGATCGGTGGCGTAAGAATAAAGAATGAAAGAAATCGGTCGAGGCAAACTGCTGTTTCTTGATTAAGCGTCTTGTGGCGTGTTGATGAAAATTCGAAACGTCACGGAGAACCAGGGAGAGAGAGCCATGAAACAGGATAGCGGTTGATAAAAACTACGGACCGGATTGTCTTCTGTCGATCTGCAATGAAGTGTAAGAACCAGAGTCGAGCCACGGACTGCACGTATGTACAAGAAATTTGATTCGACGGTGATTCTATTGTGGAAATTGCCTCGATGTAGAAACTAAATGCGTCTACGAAAGCGCCTCGGATTACCAACTGGAACCAGAGCGTCGTGTCGCGAGGAGCTGGTATAAAGGAGGAGTAGTTCGTCATACGGTGAACCAAGATCGTTTCTACTTTGTCAATCTGTCTTCCAACTGCGCGTCGCGGACTTCCATTACTGTAATCCGTTTCCACCGGTTCGCTACTAGCATGGTTTTAGCCATCGTGAGTGTTGCACGTATATCTATATATACACACATACATATATATATGTTCATGTGGAAGAGCATTCGATTGCAGCTTTAGACGACCACTGGAAGCTCTCTTGGATAGTACCTATCTCACCTATCTCCATTCGGATAGAGCAGAAAAATAAAGAGCGTTTCAAATATCCGTTTCGTCAAGTTTTTCAAACCCTTATGGGTATCACAGCCGGCAATCAGCACAGTAGGTATATATACTATAGAGGAAATGGTGAGCACCGAAATTGACCGTAACATACCGCGTACGCGGTCAAATTATACGCCACTGCGGGATATTCAAATATTTTTATCATATCATATGTACAATGGGAGTGAAGATAAATGTAGGTATCCATATTTGCCTGGATACGGGTGCAGATGTATTGTTGAAGCGTGAAATGTGCCACGTTGCAATTTCTGGGGTGGTCATTTGTGCAAGGTATGGTGATTTCTAGAGAGGTAATAAAATATTGAACAACACAACACAACACAACACAACAAACAAGCAAATGAACGAACAAGAATAGCTGTAGGTACAAAGAAGGTAGAGAGATGTGAGCGAGAGTCTTTTGCGAGATAATAGCTTGGCAATAATAAGATTGCTGAATGGTAGCCACAACGAGGGTGCAGCAAGGAATGATAGATAGTCTGAGCTAGCCAGTAATCGCCAGGGGCTTAACATGGGAGCTCGTTATTATTGCACACTTAAGCACATCAATACGTGATTGCTTTATAACGCAGGATGGCTATAGTATGGCAGGTTCTATTGTCATATCGCGAATAAGTCTTTGAAATTAATAATCCTGGGACCAAGAAGCAAATCCTCGTTAGCGTACTACATATGCATAATTATTAGCATCACTAATCCAGTTAAGATGGCGGAGGAACAATATGTGATAAGTAAACTTCTGTAGTAATTGACCACTTCGAGTCTGCAACCAGATTCGTTGCAACTGTATACAGTAATGGAATCAACTGGATTGAACTCGGCCCCTCTTTTTGATTGCAGGGATTAAATTTTGACGTGATTACGTGACTGCCCTGGTACTAATGGAAAATAAAAATCGTCGAATCAATAGATTGTGAAAAACGATCAGAAATAACAATTGAATCCGTTATATAATAAAACTTAATTAAAAAGGCTGTCTTTTTTACACGGAATGGTATAATTGCTTTTCAAATACAATATCAATAAGAAATAATGGACGGCAATATTCGTGGAGAATATTTCTTTATCACGAGTCTTTTGAAGACCTTGTGGTCATCAATTCTTCTTCATTACTGAAACTGCACTAGCGAGACGGATTATACTGTTTTTAGAATCTTCGGAGAAGGCTGAGAAGGCAGATGTATGTATATAAACTGGGTGCATAGAATTGTGCATAATAAATTAAACTAACCGAGAAACGCAGAGCTAACTAGCGCTAAAGCTCAATGGTACAGAATCAAGCAATGCCCAGTTTATTATTGTCTTTTGCATAATTGAAATAAACGAGGGGCTTAACACACACATGATGGGTTTGGCGTTCGTTGGATAATAATGGTTTCCTGGAAATGGGGAATTATCATTAGTTCCCTGCCACATCAAAGCTCTGATGGCAACATATTCGATTTCCTAACGCCTATATACCGAACGCCGTACCAAAATTAGTATCGAATCTTTAGAGATGACGTTTCGGTATATAATTGCAACGAAGATGGATCGACTGTGCGAGAATCGATCGAGCGATAAATTATAATCGGAAATTTCTGTATCTTTGTAGATTTCATCGGTGTATTTGCTGATACCGATCCACTCGCGCAACCCACGCAGAAGGCATAAGGTGACGGTTAATTAACTACCCTGGGTTGAATATTTCCGGTTTCGTTTTTCACCGAGGCGATACCGCGAAAGTGGATAAAACTCTGCTAATAAGATTCCGCCCATTTATACACCGGATAGTCTTACCACGTGCAAATATTTGTCATTAATTACCAGGAGTAATTATACGGATCAAAATAACGGCCATAAACCAGGTAATAAGCCTGGTCCTGCAGATGGTATATGCGAATCGGCTTGCATAATAACGAACCGGGAGTGTGTAGGCGCCGAGTAGAAAGCAGTAAAAACATGCATCTATTTCCATATAACAGGTTTATATATTACGCCGTCAGTAGCAGGGTACAGTTACATTTGAATATGGCCACCCTGTTCGCCCTGAAGTGAGATCAAAATCATTGAAGCCCTTCGTCCACCGCGAATTTTCTTTCCTCATTTTTGGTCAGAAAAACAAAAAAAAAAAAAAATAAAAAAAATAAGAAAGATCCTTATAAACAAGGTTCCAAACGTACAATAAGTGATGAAACCCGAAGATAAAGAACTACTGACAACCCCGAAAACCGGGTGTAATATATCGCCGGAAATGGATTGCCGTTCATTTTCTCGGAAATGGTAACTCGCGCGAAAATCCGATGCAACAAATGTGAAACGATTATGCTATCAATCGACCGTTTAGGTATGTTTTACTGACTGTGTTACAGCTCCACCGATCTGGTACCAATAATCAAAGTAATTCGGGATTGCTCTCTGTATGTGAGAAAGTGGAAGAGTGTTTTACCAGCACCTTTTACCATCCTTCGATCCACACGGAAAAAAAAATGAGCAGCTGGATATAGGACAACACTTTTTGCAGTAGAAATGACAACAATAAATTGTGGTAACATTTACTCATTAGGAAATTGAAATTTACTTCCCAGACAGCATCAAACTTCAAAATATGTCCTATGAATGTCATATGAACATACCGACGTCTCATGGATGTGCTATGGATATCTTTTGAACTTTGATGCTGTCTGGGTTGCTCCTATGTACCAAATACTAGAATTGTGGTAATTTCTAACAAAAAAGTGTTGTCCTATATGTAGCTGTTCAACATAGTAAATTCAGCAACAATTTTTTTTTCCGTGCATGTTGAATAGATGATCATATTTGCTAGCCACTCCACGGAATATACATTTTATAATTGGCAATATCGACTATAAGGAACTATTTGTGCCATTGACAAAGCTGGTGACGGTAATATTGGCTATAAATGCGATATAAGCTCAGGCTAAAGAGCCGCGATTATCAAAACGATATTAGAGAGATACTCAGGTTGGAGAATCGTTGATTACAATTAGTTTAGTGGTATAGGTATTCGTTTCGATTGCATTATCAAACCCTAGTGTAGCCGCTGGTTACTGGTATCGCTGCAACGTGTGTCTGCTTCATTGTGATGACTACCACCTCGTAATGTAATCGGTACTGTGATTGGAATAACATAAATTTCAGAGCATAATGATTATAGTACCGTTTCATGCTCATTGTTGAACGTGACCAAACGCATTTAACCGTCAATGCCTGCCTGTGCGTTTGTATAAAATCTTGATCGCAACTGACGGACAGTGTTCCGACTACTCTTATCGGACCTTTCAATCACGATATCCAGCTTTTGGGCACGAGGATGAAATCTTTGAGAACATAACTTCCCCCGCCCCGAATGGAAATCAAGTTCGCTTTATAACCGCCTAATGATCTTCAACGCGGATTAAAGCGAAATTTGTGGCGCGGCGTATGATATATCTTCTGTGTCAAGAGATCGGCTTACAGCAAATAGAGCGTCTCATTCGCGACTCTAGCCCCGGGCCACGTGCGCGTGTTACATACAAGAGATAGTACCTACATAGACTCAGTTCCGCCCAGTTGCACCCAGTTGGATCAAGCAGCTAACGATGCTTCCGGAAGTCAAAAGACTGACTGTAAATTGCATAATCTTGCGGGCGGAGGACGGCGCGGCGTACGGTCAGCACCGCGTCGTTGCAGCTTCTCTTGGCATGATATATATTCACGGAGACTTACCTAAGCCTAACAATGACAGCATGACAGCGTAAGATTTCCTCTCTCCTCTATGCCTCCCATGGCAAAGAGACCGAAGAACTTCGCATCTTGGTGTGGCCTTGCAATGGCCTCTCTCTTACTCTCTCTCTCTCTCCTTCGCTCTCAGTATCTCTCCTCGGGCATATCTGGTTGCGGGTTCCATTGCAATACGGCAGTTCGTAGTACGAGGACGAGACATTGGCCTATACCACGCTCGACCTTGCCCGTTCGTTACTCTTGCATGCCTCTTATATGCATCGTGGCATCTTATAGTTAGCGCGCGATATAGAAGCTCGGCACGGCCCTCGCGTGAGCTTGTAGCTATACCGTACTAGGTATGCTACGGAGGCTGGATATATCTCACAAAGCGTAGAAGGGCACGCGTACCTGTAGTAGGCGTGCATATAGATATATATCTAAACGCAGGTTATCTAGACGCGATGTGGCTATATAGCCGCATGGCTGTATCACGACAGTGCTCTTATCTTCTCATCATTATCTTAATCTTTATCTCGATCGCCTGCCGTCTCACAACGTTCTCTTCGATCTTCTTCTTCTTCTTCTTCTTCTTCTCTTCCTCTACTGCTACTTCTACTTCTACTTCTACTTCTCCTTATTCTTATTCTTATTCTGCTTCTACTTTCTCAGCACAATTTGCGCGCTATAGCTCGCTATTCGGATTATAACAAAGCAATTGAAGCCCCCGGATGGAAATCTCGTTTTAATTTTCTCAGACCCATTTTCAAAAGATTAAAAACGCGGAGGCAGAATTTCGCTCAGAGTAAGAGCGAGAGCAAAGAGGGGTCGTAATATTGTAGAGATACTTTCACACCTCAGATATTCTCGCTGTACTGCAATGTTGCGGAAGAAAATTTATCGAAATAAGTTAAATTCATAATTCAGATCGTTTCAAATATTATAAACTTCAAATTTTAGATTATCATTTGCCAGTTTACATCAGTGCTGCTCCGATCAAATGTCGAACAAAAAAAAAAAAAAGGTCAAAGGACCCCGCACATTTCTTATGGGAACTGGCTTTCCGATAGATTTGGCTGAATTTTTCAGGTTTCGTAGTTTATGCAATGCTGATCAAAAGTTAGCATTGCCACAACTTCCAAAAGTGAACCATTCGACCTGGGTAAGCGGTTGAGGTTTAAAATCGGTCCATTTGTACTCGCGTTTCCCCTGATCTGTGAATGAACAGCCCCTCGCTTTTACCGTTAGGTGATTTTTTAAGTATAGGTTTTTCGACTCATCACTTCGTACTTGAGCTATTTGATAGTCAGTTCCGGGTTAAAAGTTGGAAAGTACATCGAACGGAAATTCCTGCCTGCAAAATACCGGCACTTTTGGGTTGGAACTGATACTACACGAAATGGAATTTAAACTTCAACCGCTTACTAAGGTCGAACGGTTCACTTTTGGAAGTTGTGGCAATGGTAACTTTTGATCAGCATCGCATGAACTACGAAACCTGAAAATTTCAGCCAAATCCATCGGAAAGCCAGTTCCCATAAGAAATGTGCGGGGTCCTTTGCGGAATATTTCGAAGATTTATCCATTTGCTTCGATAGACTTTATAATCTGACCAAATAATTGTCGAAATGCAAACGTGTAATGAAATTAAAATTGCACGAGTTTCAGAACTTAGTTCCGGCTTGCCTGCCTTCAAATCCTCAGACCCCATTTTTATCGGCTTATTTCGATGATTCTTCTTCCAACGATCAAGTACGAGACTGAGTATGAAAAGTGCTGCAGTTCTTCCGAAATATATATCGCAAAAAATAATTCGGACGGTACCTGGCATACCCAGAATATGGCGAAAGATCAGCCGAAAATTTTTAGGGTCTTTGCATTACCATGTCAAAAATAATATAATGAATTTTCCCGCATGTATTTATGTCCATAAGCCTACATTGAAATGTCAATTAGAATGGAATAAGGATATTTAAAGAAGAACTCATTAGCATTATAAGTTTATCATTGCCATATGAACCCATCGATGACCTATGAACAAAATACCATGACAATGACAAGTGGCTACAGGTATATGTACGTTGTTGAAGACGTCTCCAATCAATCAAGCGGTCTGAATTTTTTAATTTGCACACAACATTATCAGTCTCCTGTAATCCCAACGCGACTTGAATACCTGCAGCGCTGGCTGAACAAGAAACACCCTCGATTCGTGCATCCCGGAAATGATTGGATCGCGTCTTGTTTCCTGAAGCCTAACTCAACCCCGTGTCAAATTACAAATCAATATCTCAATCACCCGGAGATATATCGCGTGAAGAGATGGATGGCAAGAGAGACATTGACTAGATGTCTTTACACGGTGCATTGAACCTCGCCCGTGGTAAAGGTATAAAGTGTATAAAGTATATATATGTATAATATACCTATATGTCTTTTGAACGACGTCAGTATATTGTTGTAATTTTTTTTAACTGCAGAAAAATAAATGTGAACGATTGTAACTATAAGGCGAATAAGTTTTTACGTATGATTAATTCTTACCGCTAGCTCGTGCGGAGAATTGGGTCAGAAGGGTAGCGATGTGAGAACGATTGGTTTGTTAAGAAAACAATTCTTGTTCGAAGAAAAGGCGAGAAGAGTACAGACTCGTTTGTAGAATAATCTCGAAACTGTCAAATCGAGTTTTTTGACGATCGCGTGGATAACGGAATATCACTCAAGTCATTGTATATGGTGCCCATGGTTCCAGTCACGAAGTTGGTTACGCCCACAGCAACAACGTGCGAGTGGGTACCTGATTTATTCAAATTGTAGAAAATAAGTTATCGTTTTTCAAACGAAAGAAGATCCTGGTCGGTGGGTATAAGAGCAAGTGCACCGTCGTCGTAAATTAACTTCGAAGTTTATACCTCTAGTCTGTCCAGGAAGTTAAGGTCACCGTCGTCAACGCGGAAAGCTCCATCCGCACGAGGATCAGAGAGGTCACTGATCTCATGGGTGCGATAAAGCCCCGGCGCTTGCGTTATATCAGTAGAAAAGAAAAAAAATGAAAAACACACAAAAAGAGGTAAAACAACAACAACAAAACAAAAAACAAAAAAAAAAAAAAAAATAATTAAATCGAAGTGAAATAGTGAAAGAAGAGAGAAAAAAAAATCACTTGCACCGAATCGCGGGGCGCAATTTTAAAAACCAATTTTCGCACTCAGCGCTTCTGCAGATGCCTCGCTGAATATTTAAAACCGTACACGGAACTGCAATAGACTTGATGTAGGTACATCCTACCTACAAATGCAAAAATTTTGTTTTCTTTTGTTTTATCGTTTAGAAATGTTCAACGTCACTTGCTTGTACGATATATACCTACGACGATACGTGTACCGTACCCTGGGTGCTTTTGCTTTCACATTGAGCAGAGCTTTTTCCGTATTTTTTTTTTTTTTTTTTTTTCTCACCCCCAGCCACACCTTCTGGCAGACTGATGCTGTCGCCTACGTTGGTATACGGAAAAGGATACATAATTCGTTTCTCATTCATACCCTCGTTTTGTATAGCTAGACTGGTAAATGCAAAATCTTGACAGTTTTTCGTTGGCAAAATGAAGTACCCACCTACCTTGGCATGCGGAGAGTAACTCTCGTCTCTAGAGACGGAAAAAGGTTTCATTTGACTTTCCCCAGTCGTTTCCACCTCCGGCAGTAGACATATTTGCGTTATATCATCAGTCAGTTTTAATATTAAAATAACTAAAAATAATAGAAACAGGTATTTCGACAAGTTCCTATGTAAACATTATAACCAGTTACCCGTTCTACTCTGCAATCAACGAGATTAAATTTCGAATATTCAGTTACCCCTTTTAGCGTATGGATACCTACTGATTGATTCGTTCAACCACTCAGCAATTCAAATTTAGTAGATAATATTTTCTATGACACTTGCATTCCCAATACTATAGCCAAGATTTAATCAACATACCAACGTGCAAATATGTCGAAAATCAATTAAATTCAATCGGCGCAATTGATCCCTTTGATCTTTGTTGATAATAAAAAGTTTTATAAACGAATAACGCGATCGGTTGATCACTCTGATTCATTCAACTGCATATACATACATACGTAGTTGAGAAAACGACTTTGGCTTATGATCAGCGTTTCCTCAACGACATTCAGACGACTATTTTGACTTGGATAAATTTTCTGACATTACCTGTGTCTATCGCGGTACTTTATCACTCGGAAGCACCCTGCACTTTACAGAATATTGAACGCGCGTACACATGTATTCATAGGTGTATGTACATACATACCATATATATATAGATAAATGTGGACATGGTATATCTATACAGAGAACATTTCCTAGAGCGAAGTAGGTAGGTATAGGTACCCTGGATAATTGCTGTTGAATAAATTACCGTAATTGCTGTTACTAGTGTAATTTTATCACTACAGTAGTTATAAGAGTTTTATCATTAAATTGAACAAATCATCGAGTAGATTTTAATAATTAATTGCATGTCGTATCAAGAACGTGGATGAACAATATCGCAAACGCAGACAGCTGTAACGAATACCTAATACTGAAATCGCATTTTGAATTAATGCTTCTATAACGTACATACGCGTTCCATGATGTGGAAATAACCAGAGTAGGCAGGTATAATGTACATGTTTACCACGAACAAAGACAGATCCTATATAACATATAGATACTACGACGAGTAGGCAACCTATCAAATAACAAACGCCAAAACAATATCCCTCAAACCTATGAAATGAACAAATGTTGCTTTCTCAGCTGGTCTTAGATGCACATATTTCGCCTGCGATTAAATCGTTACGACCTAGCACTACAGACATCAGGGTGAATAAATGACACGTCAAATAGCACCAATTGACAGAATCTAGGCTGACGAACCGAACATGAATTGTTGTTCATTGATGAGGAATGAAATGAGCTAAAATGAGATTATTAGATCGTCATTATCATAATTATCGTAATTATTATCACTGTTTTATGTATCATGGAAGGCGCATCACTTCACCATAAGAATAGAATGGATGAGGTGGTACCCAGTGGTAGGTAGTCGATACACTTTATGCGAGGCGCCAGGCGATATATTAACGCGTGACTTAGAGTCGAGAACAATGGCGCAGTCACGCAGGTAACCAAGCCGAGGTGGTTTGCCTCTAAGAACATGGGTAAAGGCGTCGTTTGAAAAGTTTTACAAGAATTTTCGCACGCAATGTGAAGTCTATAAGTCGAAAGTTAGGTTAGAGGGAAGGGAACGAACGCCGACGTTTATTCGTATATAAATATAAATCGTGTGTGAAAGATGAAGAGAAAAAAAAAAAGAACAGAAAAGAAAAAAAAAAACGAATTCATTCGCACAGCGATTCCGACACGCAATAGTTTTTACGCCCTGGTTTTAATTTAACTATAGGAAAACCTTTGGATATACGTTAAGAAATAAAGATCATGTTACATACTATAGAAATGTAATGAAATTATGAAAATACATAATTAGATACGAAATGAGAAATTGAAGTACAAGAATTATTGCGCTACAAAAATTGAATGCTAATAAGTTATACCTATATGGTACTAAAGCATAGTTAAGTATCCGAGGGGTTATAACTTATGTCATAAAGAGGTGAAAAGTTATCTCTTAACGCGGCAATAAAAATTTCTTTTCTTCTTTTCTTTTTCTACTTATTACTTTTAGTTTAATCCATCGTAGTAGGGTACTGCAAATTACTTGGCATATTATCGTTAACCACCACCCGCAAGATGTGCTTACTGATTTATTATCTATGTACATATATAATTATAACGAGGACAAATTTTTTGACCGTGTCCATACCTATACGAGATGTTTAGAAATTAGCTGTAACCTCGACATATGGCAACAAAATTCGGGGCCGGTTCAGAATTCTGAAATTTCAAAGTTCCGAACGGTCAAATTTCCGAATTTATTCTAAACGATTTCGAATTTTCAGAAAGACTAAAGTTTAGAAAATTAAAATTCCGAATGGTCGAAATGTAGATAGCTCAAGGCTCCGACAGTCCGATGTTCCGAAAGTCCAAAATTCCGAAAGTCTAAAATTCCGAAAGATCAAACGTGTTCTTAACGTGTCGACTAAACGACGTGCGACGGCTTGATGTTCAAGTTTCGGATCTTTGGCCTTTCGAAACATTGAGCTTTCGGAGTCTTGACCTTTCGGGTCTTTAGCTTTCGGAATTTTTTAAATCGGTTACATAGACTTTCGGTGAAATACCCTTTCTGAACCCCGTGAGTTCGTTGCACTACAATTCGGAAATTTGGCCGTTCGGAGCTTTGAAAATTCGGAACTTCGAACCGGCCCCATGACAACAATTGTGGTAACATTCACTCATTAGGACATTGAAATCTACTTGCTCCTATGTACCAAATACTAGAATTGTGGTAATTTCTACTGTAAAAAAGTGTTGTCCCTATACCAGCTGCACAGAAAAAAAGGTTAAGCTTGAGCCAAGAAAATTATTCTTGATTCAAGATAATTTTGCGGTCCAAAAATGAAGACCGAAATTTTCTCGGATCAAATCAAAAATTTCGGTCTTCATTTTTGGACCGCAAAATTATCTTGAATCAAGTTAACCTTTCTTTATGTGTGCTCATCATAGTACATTCAGCAACAATTTTTTTTCCGTGTGTATTTCATTCTATCATTGATAAATGTGGTTTCGATAAATCTAATAAAAAAATGATGATCATTTATTGGACAAAGGTATACATAGGTATACTAGCTGAAGTACATATTCTATAGAGAATTTTAGCTGATAGCATCAACCGTTTGGAGAGACGTAAAGCTGCGATTGTAATGTGACGTAAAAAAATGTAATTGCAGCATGACGGTAATGGATAGATACTTCATTATGGTATTCATTTCATTCGTTGAAGTACCTCTACTCGGCACTGTTACTTGCAGAAATCCAGCTCTTGAAATCCCCCCTGAAGATCATGCTGTAATTACTCATTAACAATGAATAAGAATTTGACGTTGATGCCTTTCATAGTATAACGTGAATCGAATAAGGCAAAGTTATATGCCTTATAGTTGACAAGTAAGTTGTAAATACGTATAAAGCCATCTAGTTATACAACTCTTCCTTACAATATAAATCTCTTACAACATCGTGAAATTGGTATAACGATCGAATTCAAGATATTGCAATGATCAATTTCTTCCATTTCTCACGAGTGATGTAAACAACTATACATAGTAGTAAATCACTTGTTACCAATTAACCAATTAAGGCCCATCCCTAGTCGCCCACCTCCTTTTGGTCGTAATGTGTCACATTTCGATTATTATCCGAGCCTAGGCGTCAAAAACGCAAAAAAGGCCAACTTAGCGCAAATTCTATTCCAATTCCGAACACATACGTCCAAAAAAATGTTCGTTTCGTGCGAAAATAGAGTCTACAGATGGTTTTTACATTGTTACAAAAGTATTCGAATTCAATTTCCTTGGCGAACAATGTATTTGTTTGCTAATAGACAAGCAATTCATTTACTTGGCACAAAGTAAATTTATTTGCTAACGACTAATTATTTTTTTCCGTGAAGGAATTGGACCGCGTTTGGAACTATTATCAACTACTCGTGATTGTATGACTGAATGAGGTCCGTACTTTCTGCTGTTAATTGGCATCGACAAACTTTTGGAAGGTAATATCTGATATCATGGACAAGATAGGTAGGTACAGGATATTGACGTCAATGTCACACGATTTGATAACAACGTGTATATAGTTTTAACAACTTCTTGTGTCTATCAAAACAGACATTATGCTTATACTCGGTATACCATATTAACATGCAATGTTAAATAAACCCATAAGCTTGGGTGTGTCGTTGACAACTTTATAATTATTATTACGTGCGGTAGATTTCATATTATATGAAACTTTTAACGAAACATCGAGCTAATTACTGATCACATATGTTATACGTTTATAATTACTCGTTATACATTCTATATATATGTAATACTTTATATACTTTATATACACGTGCCCCTGCTGGGGATCCAGTTCCCTTGGTATCTCGAAAGTAGATTGATAATTAAGACAATGGACTACGCCGTTTTCCATCTTGCATCATTAGCACGACATGAAACGGCGAACTCATATTTATCTTTACGTTTTGATTAATAAGGTGTATATATCCTCAACCTTCGAAAACGTAATCGAAAACTATATGAAACAAAACGAAAAAAAAAAAAAAAACCTATATCAATGAAGGGAAATTTCAAATTGTGTCACGTAGTCCGTTTTTTTCTTCTCTCTTTTTTTTCCCCAAAAAGAGTTCGGTAGTTTTTTTTTTTTTCTCACCAGTATATCAGTGAGTTTAATATATTTTCACTCACGATTGTTACTGATAGCGTCAGTAGTTCGTGGTTAGACGTATAGAGGATACAGTAAAGTGTTTGCATCACTTTGGCTCGTCGGCGCGTGGCGTCGTAAATATAACGCTGTCTCTCGGCTCCTGCGGCGCCCCAGGGCGTCGAAGGGTGACTTGGAAAGTAAAGGGACGGCGGCGATGCGTGACCTACGCAGTTAAGCTTCGATACATTGATAGCGAGCGATACCAACACGCGGTTGTTTAGATTTGATGAGCATAACGGAATGAAAAAAAAATAGCAATAATCAGAACTTACGTTTCAAATTTAGTTTTTTTCTTTTTTTTTTTTTCGTAGTCTGCATTAGTAATCGAACCTCACACACAGCAGGAGCCAACATGGCACCAGTTTATAACCCAGAATACATTGACGGTTGGCCGAGGGAACTCCAAAGTTTGACCCTCATATACAACTTGGACTAGCAATATTTTTCGAACCAATGAGAATATCGTAAAATTCTACGCGGTATAAACTCGCACTACATTAACGATGAGTTAGAGGAACGGTTTTTGTACATCCGTACATCGTTCAGACATCAGTTTTTCAAACACTAGACAAAATCAGCTTATGGAATAAGCTACCAATGCAAAAACTGATCCCATAACGCAGGAGAACTCGCATAAGGAGTTTTTTTCGGCATAGGCATTGAAAAGTCACTTTTTGACGCCTGTTTTCGATCCACAAAGTGTCACTTTATACGGTTGGTTTCAGAACTGCCCTATAAAGTCTTTATACGGCAGTCTGGATGCGCAGTTCGAAGTGCGCATTCCAAAGCTGCCGTATTAAGTCTATACGGCAGTTTCGATGCGCGGTTCGAAGTGCCCGACAGATCGCACCATAACCTCACTCTTCGTCTAGTGAATCTCAACAGGCGTCAAAGTGACTTTTCATGTCTATTTTGAAAAAAATACAGTATGGGGCGCACCCGTAAACCGTTTTTGACTCGAATAATGATTTCAAAACTCGCTTCCGGCTCGCCTTTAGCTCGTCCTGAAATCATTATACTCGCCGAAAAACACTTGGTTTACGGGCATGCCACATAATATACTATTCATTTCATCAAATCAAATTTTGTCTTTCGGTTGTAAATCAGTTCACCCTCTTCACTGGTTCAGACGTAGTTGCCTGGTCTCGATTTCGGGCAACGACTTGTACCTATCTATACACAGATTTATACACCGCCCCGTTCATATACCTATACACATGCAGCATCCCTCGGTCCTAAGGGACTAGAGCATCTATTACAGCGTCGAGACGTCTTTCAGCCATGGTATCGGGCCTTGACCAGTTGGTTCTCGCAAGTTCTTGCAGTTGCCATATAGAGTGGCACTGGTAAGACAGCGGAGGTATTTTAGTCGAAGGACTGTCTGGACACATAGAGTGTGAAAACCGGGGAAACTCCATCCCTGATGAGCGGTGAGGAACAATTGTTCGGCCGACATATCGTGTGTTGGTATTGTCGTATATGGAAACGAGTTTTTGAGTAGGGTCTGTGGAAAAACCTTACCTGACTTACAGTCTCATCCTCGTTATAAACTCGAAGGTGTGATACTGCGATGGCTTCGAACAGGTTTTTCGCGTCTAATTCTTGGGCGATTTTGCAGTCTAGAAAATCCCAACCAAAGGATATACCTACGCTTGCGGTGTTCTTACGCATGAGTAGTTAGAACAATTGTTACCGACGCGATTACAGACAACGCGAAGTACAAGATATATAATTCTGTTCATGTATTGGACGTTGGTTGAGGCAGGTTGCAAGAAGCGTGAAATACCAAGTTGGTTCGTTGTTCAATATAGAAGAAAGGAAATGCACACTAGGAAGCAGGAAGTGGCGCCGAAGTAATTGCTGTGTCTTACGACTGGGAGCGGTGAGAAAAAACATTTTCTCTTATAGGTATACACGTTATAGCTTTTCGAATATAACTACGAACGGCGTGTATACATATTTTCTGTTAAGGGGCATATGATGCAAAGGTAAAGAAAATTTTTAATGACTTTCATCGTTTTCGCTTCTGCAGTTAGTTTATAGAAATATATTTTATGCTCCAAGAGAGATCTATAGTATACCCAAGCCGTGAAGAGAAATGAAAATTTCACTTGCAGATAAGGTTCCGCATGTTTTATATAGACAGAATCGTACGTTTTATTATACATAGGTACAATGAACTATGTTAAATTATGTTATATTAAGTTCCTCTAATTCTCATTTTTGATCATGATTGAGCTCGTTGCGTTGTACATATATATATATATACATCCGGCTATTCGTATAACGTAAAATTATCTGAATTCATTGAAACGTAGTGAAATTGTCTAAAAGTTAATTTGTAATCAAGCGATTGTCGGTATAAAGGGTAGTTATTTTAATAGGCAATAGTATTGTCTCTAATAGAGTAATATTGTCCTTTGAGCAGAATTTAAGCGCAGCTTTTAAACCGAATAAGAAGAGAGCAACAGTTCAATTACCCGGCCAAGACTTCCACAGCAAGTTACCCGCGTTCGTTAGTATATAGGTATAGCACAGTCGTTCTGTACAGTGAACCTAATAAATATGCAATTCAACACGGTAAAACAGCGAGTTAATGCACGATGGGGTCATTGCACACCATACCGTCAAATTGTACAAGCTTGTTTTCCTTAATTACCTCGCTCGCTAAAATAAATATTCCCTAACCAGACTGCGCACGTTTCGGAATTAAACAGGTCCTACTTTTCTGGTATCGAATTGATAAACAGAAAAATCGTAGTACAAGCTTTGGAACTCCATTAACGAAGCTGTACTCGAAGCTGATTAAACACTAGATTTAATATTCCAAAATCGTTACACGTCTCAGATTCTAACTAGTTACGTTGTCGATATGCGTGGCACCTATACCAGCTAACAATTATTCAATTATTCTTACTAGAGAACCCCGGGTCAATTAATATTCTACGGCTAATTATATTTTACAATCTCATATACTCATATGCGGCAGTTCGTTGAAGATAAAGCACCGATCTATAATATGTGTAGAATCGAAATCAGGGAAGAAAACAAAAAGCAAAACAAAAAAAGAAATGGCGAAAGGTTGCATCTGATTCAGGGTAACATTTTATGATCATGATCACATTTTTGTGCGCAAATTTTTTCGTTCGGTGTTGGTATAAAATACCAATTTCTGTTTGTCACCGAATTTTTTTCCACCAATTTATGAATAAATTTTTGTCTAAATAACTTTTCGATTTATGAACAAATGGGGGCATTGATATTTTATTGAAACAACCGGGGGCAGTGTGTGGATATTGAAAATCTAGTGTGGCCATTACACGCAACGTCTGATGCCATGAAACTTTGATGAAAAACTTTACTTTTGAACTCTAATGACAGGATAGATATTTATATATAATCAAGTGTATTTATTGCGAAGTTAACAACCCGGTGCTGTGGATAGATGCGCGAATGATACTCCCTCACATATATGATAGTATGTGTTACGTTTGAATGTGTACAAATTTGTGCA
The DNA here is from genome assembly GCA_943736025.1 of Tenthredo mesomela. Taxonomy (NCBI): domain Eukaryota; kingdom Metazoa; phylum Arthropoda; class Insecta; order Hymenoptera; family Tenthredinidae; genus Tenthredo; species Tenthredo mesomela. The sequence continues at coordinate 30,237,243 of OX031015.1, read as the reverse complement.
TATTATACATTGTAGAAAATTTTTCATATGGTCGAAAGTGGGTATCTTTAATGCCTGTACTAATGCAAATCGTGTCGAATTAAGGATTCAGTCTGTGGCAACTATACAGGCTATAGGATGCATGAGTGACCGCATAGGCGAGCTGGTTGCTTGAGGTTATTACTTATTGGAGAGAAAAACGTAGACGACTTTCAGACGGTAGTATAGAGAGGATGAGAGAGAGAGAGCGAGAGAGAAAGAGAGAAAATCCGCCGGAGGGTTGAGTCGACCTTTTTCTATTGAATTTTTATTCATTTTATTTATTTCTTTAATTTTATTTTATTTTTTTGTGCCAAAGAATGAGCGTGCAGCAATAGTGCGGCCGAGGCACAGGTGTCGATTGATTGCTTCAAATTATACACATCAGTAGCGAACGATATTATATAGAATCTATTCGCGATGGTACGAACTATAGATCATTACCATTCCCCCGTGTGTTGGATATCTGTCATTTGCGTAACCCATGTCCCCCATCCACCCCGTGGCAAGTAGCTACGATAATCAACCCAGGCACATACGGGGTGTCCCTAAGTTATATAGAATAATAAATCATCGTATAGAAATGAAAAAATTATTCATTTTTGAAAAAATAAAATAAAAGAAAAAAAAAAAAAGAATAGAAACGTGTACCTACAGTAATGTACCCTGTATTCCTTTATTGAATATAGGATGATGACGTTGAATGTTTTATCAATTTTTCCCAGTATTTTATATCTATTTGTAAAGATAATGTATATTCATGAAATATAGGTAGATTTTATAGGAATATGAGGAGATCGGTTAATAGATGTTTTATCATTACCATATTGCAGGTGAAATCGAAAAATCTCGAATAAGATAGAAAAATGTATCCAAAGAGTGCCTAGCTGGAAACTATATAGATTTCTGAATTATTCATCTCTCGAAGATCAGTGACTGAAATATAATTCAGCATCTGAAAATTTACATTCCTATATGATATTGATAGAGAAAAAGAAAGAGAGAAAAAAAGAAAGAAAGAAAGAAAAGAGAAAAGAAAGAAAAGAAAAAGAAAAATTTCATCAATGGTGAAATATAATATTCTATTGAGAAACAGCATTAATATTCTTTCGGGTTACTGTATATATATATATATCTGACGTGAACCGATTTAGGGAAATTTTGCGAAAATTTTTCTTCCACTTACTCTTTTTCCTTCTCGCCAATTCTTAGTCATATTAAAGCGCTTTGTGTTATAAGGAATGATATGAACTGCCGAAAGCAGTAAGCGATTTAACGAACAAAGGTTTTTAGCATTGGATGCGTTTATGCCCTCTATATGTAAATCGAATTTATTGGTATATAGACGGTTAGTCACGTGCCAAGATCAGGTGTTTCGAGAACCAGCCAGAACTTGGTGGAAGTCGCGTTGTGCGGACTAATTATCCGATAACTTGAATCTCTCGCGGCCTGTCGCACACGAGACAAGTCCCGTTTGCTGAATAGTGTTACGGAGATCGGTCACGTAACTAGGTAAATGCGACAGGGCAAATATTCATCTTGCATGAGTAAGCGGATCGAAGGTGTACGTATACGTACCTATCTACCTACCCAACGCCCAGAGAAATCTCGAATAATTTTGAAATGCAGTGGTGAACGTTGGCAGGTAAAGTTTCACGACGAAGCTAGCTGCGGTATATATATATATATATATATATATATATATATATATATAGTTATGGTATAGGTACGACGTTGGAAACTCGTTTAATTCCAACTTGGCCATATATGTTCCTATATGATACACGCATATTATATATATATATTTATATCTATATATATATGTATATGAATGCACATCGTAGGTATAACGTGGTTGTAGTTGAACGAGGTGTCCGCATTTGAAATTTATTTTCCTCAAGTATTTCACTTGCTGTTGAAAGTAGAGTGAAAAATGTTTCGCACGAAAATTGTATGGCTCGAGGGTTCAACACGTGATATTTAAACGTTAATCCGATTTCGTTCGTTTATAACGGAGAAAAAAAAAAAGAAATCATATGTTTCGCTATAGGTACGAAATCGTGAGATTGTGTCGAATTTTGAAATTTGTTAGTAGTCGCATTTCGCAGCACATATTCAGATTTTGTCACTGTGATCATTTAGATGTTCTAATATTGAATGATGGCTGCTATATTTAGAATTGAACGTCATTGGTATTAGATGAGGATCCTTTAGTAAGAGACAATTTTCTAAATTAGCTTCACTTGAATTATAAATGAAAAGGTAAGGCGCACGCTATGCTGTGTTACTGTTGGGAAGTTGTAATGAATCATTAGAAATGAGCTTACCGTGAACTAATTGAGGATCCGACTCGACGCCTCGCTGCAATGGAAACTCTGGCTTATTAGATTCTGAGTACGTATCAAAGAAAGACATATACCTACGTGAAGGGTTTACTCAGTACTTTTAATTATAACTTTATTTGATTTTCAGATTTCTACCCTGATGAAACGAACCACTTTAGTCTTAATCTCGTTAATTTTTCACTCATAAAATGCTCATCATATTATATATGGAATACTACATCGCGAAATAGAAAGGTTCTTTCTTCGTTGGACACACCCGGACATTTTTATGCACCCTCATGAGGCTGCCTCATTATTTTCTCCTATGAAGGCTAAAACCTCGAGATAATCCTATTCACAGCTTTTGTGAACAACCCTAACGTTACATTCGGATGCCAAATAGACGGCAATGCCATAGCATGGATTAATTATGCACTTAACTCGTGATATGACAAGAAATGGTACTAGATCCACAACTATAGTGCTGTTACCCCGTCTTATATCTTCGCACAACATCCATGGGTACTCTATATGCACATATATACAATCGCATGTAGGGGATGCCTGCAGAGTAGTATTCGAGAGCCGGAATTCGAGATTCAGGAGTCGGCAGCAGACGCAGACCCTTGCCAATCCTCGACGCGGTCTGGTGACACAACTGACACCTCGTAATACCAGGTCTTGGATGGTTGCCAGTTTGCGTAAGAACTGCACATCCGGCGCACACCCTGCACACTAAACAACCTGCACCTCGATCTGTTTGGTATTTGCGAGATACGGTTCAACCGTACCGTTACTAGATACCCGTGCTGTCTCCTCGTGTATCGTCTGACTTTCAGCCCTTCCTTGTGCGAGTGGAAACTAACCCTCGACTGATTCTTGAAGATTAAGGGGTTGAAACGGAGTATCAGAACCCGCGGAGTTCTATTCATAGCTTTTTTTTTTTTTTTTTCTTTGCAAGAGGCTCGACACTCGCTAATTCCAGAGTCCATCGCGCCCTTTATCCTTAACTGACGCACGCGGGGGGCGATGAGGCAAGAAAAGCTCTGAACCGAGGGCGATAAAGTGATTATAGAAGACTATACGCGCCAGGTAAATTATTAATTTTTTAATAAATCTCAGAGCACCTCAGCCTATACTGTGGCCAGTAATATTAAGGAATTATATCGACCGCTCAGTATCCACGAGACTCACTCGATGTGACGTATCTACTTTAAGAGGGTTGAATTGACTTTTTTAGAAGGTGTATTTCGAAAAGTAAAAATTAAACTCACCAAAATTTTCATGGGCTCTTAATTTTATGATCAAACTTACGGTTCACTGAACTTCTTACTAATATCTGGCCAGTTTCAAGAAATAGTTGATTTTACGAGGTGGATTTTTACTGGATGATAATATCAAAGGAATGAAGAATGTCGATTTTTGTTTTTCGAATATTGATAATTCTTTGAGAATGGGATGAGGTTGAAAAAAGTCGCGTAAGCGCAGAGGTACGCGTATACCTACGTGGACTTTAGAGTAACAGAAATAAACGGCTTACCTCGAAGGGTCAGAGCTGCCGAGTCATGCCCGCCGAGGGAGATCGCTGGACACGGTTTTTCAATCTACTAAGCCTTTTGGCAGGGCTATAGGGTAGAAGAAAACGCGGATCGACGAGCTGAGAAAAGGAGCAGATATTTCCAACGGGTGGTTTGGGAAAAAAGGTAAATCAGAACCTCGACAGAAGATGAGAATTGACTCGGAGATGGTGTGAATAAATTAAACTAATGGCAAGCCACCCGGGCTATAAAGAGATAACGATAGTGTGGTGCGGCATTTATTCAGTAATGAAAAAATGACACAAATGAACGTAACACGAGTCGCATATACATAACAACAACAAGAGAATAAACGAGAACGGCTACTCGTTTCAGGGTTCGATAAAGTCTATCTACTACTACCGGTTCGCAAATGAGAGGAGAAGAAATTAGCTCAAGTTAAAACTACGGAGTATGAAAAGTCCTGTACGAACAAAAATAAATAAAATTCCGATAAGGTACCAAGTTACGGATACGCGTTCCACCATCCTCTGGCATACCGGCATCTCGCTCTTCCACACGTAGCTATACGTACAGGGGACAGATAATATCTTTGGTACACGAGCTGGCACACCCGCATAGTTCCGTAGTGTCCTATGCTCTCGTAGGCTACACCAGCTTCTCCATGGTTCAGTGCTTCCTGCTGCTGCCAGCGATGGTGGTGGCCGATAGAATTTTATTTTCCATCATCCTTCGCCCATTGCTATTGCACACTTTCGCTTCGCTCTTTAGCCGCGCAATATAGGTATCAATATAGTTGCTGTAGAGAACTTGAACAGTAAAAGAGTAGGTAGGTATCGATAAATATCGGCAATCGCACTACGTGCCACAGCTTGTGGGCGAATTATATAAGATTTCCCTATAGCTCGGGTCGGTCGGGAATCGGGAAGTGTTTAAACCGCGTAAGAGGAGACGGAATAGAGAATGAAGTAGGAATCCCTGAAAAAAAATGCAGAAAGAGACTAGCGGTGGCAGTCCGAAACCGGAAATGACTCTTTGAGAGCACTTACGGGCGCACGCGGCGAGCGAAGGCGAAATTACTCGGGCGAACGATTACTGAAACGTAGTGACCAAATTTAACGAGGTAGCGGGTCAGGCTTCCATCAATTATTTCGCATCAGAAAAGCGGCGGAAGTGTCTTGAAGCGAACGGTACGGGTGCTAAAACTGAGTTAAATAAAGGATAGATCGAAAACCCGAGTGATTTTAAATAACCCGCGTGCCCTGACCGTCAAACTTTTCACAAAAACCATTTGAACGAGGGACATTTTTCTGCAGGTATAACAAACATTCCTCGAAAATGGTGTCAGCTAAAAATAATACAAGAAATTCACAGAAACTTTAAATTAATCCATATTTGTACCACGTGTAGGTACGTAGATTTCAAACTAAGTTAATTTTCGCGAAACTACGTTTTTTGCTAACGACTTGCACAGTAACTCTGCACTAACCGTTGATTCTAGAGGACTGAAATTTTCACAAGACTTTCAATATATATGTCTTCGCTAACAACGTAAACTACGAGCAATAATAATGGAATTGGGTATGCAAGGGATTCAATTCCATTATTTTGAGGAAGAATAACTTTCTGTGTATCAATTGCTTCGCCAGGTTCTTCTTCTCTGTTGAAAAGCCTGGTCTACTTCGTAATGATGATATGAACATATAAGTTCTCACAGAGCTACAGCGATGCTTTTTGCAGATCGCTCATTCAGTCAGGAGGATACGAGCCACCGAGTACCGCACATAATTCAACAGCGATTTGCAGTGTTTTTTGGTTGAATATTGCATAGAATTTTTCGAAAATTATAATTTCAAAACGGAAAAGAAGTAAGGGAATGTTTCAAATTATTGCGAATCTCGTGAAAACCGAGATTGAAACTATGCTTGTAATTTTCACAGGAGCAAAGAAACGCCTTTGCGATCTTCGTCCTTCTCGGTTTGAACTCGAAAAGTGTTTGAGCACAAAATTTGTCAATTCGTGCTGAAAAAAACCCTGTAAAGAGTTCCGGAGGTATGGGGGTAATGATTTCATAAAGTATAAAACGGAGGAGCGCAACGAGGATGTAAAATATTTGCGTGAACGCAGTCAGCCTTATTCTACCCTTAAATTCGTATCCCCCATCCCTTGGTTTGAACAATTTTTATATTTTCTCATTTTTTTTTTTTTTTTTTCGAGATTTAAACGAAGAAATATAACATTGCGTAACTTCAATCTGATCCTTCGACAGCAATACCCTGAAATGTTTCTCGCATCAGCTCCGGTTTGGGTTCGTTTGGTTTTGCTGAAACTTCGTTGGGGTCGGGGTCTCGGGACCGGGTGCAGGGTCGACCGATCTCTCGCGGACTGGCCACCATATTGTGCGAAGCTCTTTATTGACACAGGGAAAGAGCTGCGCCGACTGACCGCTTTGGCAGGTCACTGTGTGATACATATACAGTTTCTCCAACAAATCCCAAAACGATCGTTACAGCTTAGCGTCGCCCCGACCAACAGCGCAAACAATCGAGGTGAAATATAGTTGAGGCGGTAACATTACACGTTCATATCCATATATATGTGTATATGTACATTCACAGAATACGGAAGGAAACAGTGCGGGAGTGTGATATTCCCCCGTAACGGGCTGCGGGACAAACAAAGAAACGGATGACCAAACAAACGAGCTACTTTTTCTCAACACCACGTACATACCTACCTTCGTTGGACCCAATTAAATCCCACGTCGTCAAATAACCGGCTATAAAACGGCGAGGTATTAATTGCACAATGTAAACTTGGTTGAGTTTAGAGCTCGTATAGAGAGTTGATGAGCGAGACCGTTTACGTTACACATTTTTATCACCTAGTGGTCGTAAAAAAAGATAAATTTCCTCCAAATATTCACACAGCAAAATCGGACATGTGTCGTTGTTTTATGATATGAGGGGGTGTATAGTACGTTTGAGTATGTGGTGCGATATGCGTTGATTGGGTATCACTGTTGATGATTAACTGAGCACGGGTGGAAAAGAGAAGAGACCATTACGAAGAATTATTGTGGAATGGGAAAATGACGGAAGATAGTGTACCGCGAGGTGAAATGGTGGTATATATAAAAAAAAAAAAAAAAAAAAGGAGGAGTTTTAAATCGATGTCATTACTCGAACCTTTCTTTTAACAAGTCGAATGAAAGCCGTTGCAAGTTTCTTTTGGGTTGGCAGGTGAACAAAAAAAGTTGAACAAAGTTACAAAGGGAGAGTGATGTAATTAATGGAGTTAGACCAAGAAGGAGATAGTGATTTGAGCAAGATCTTTTATCACGGTAATCTCACTGTGGTGTAAAAGATGAATTACCCTGAATTAAATGCGAGCGCAAGATATTCATCTTACTGCTTGTAGACTTACCGGTATAATGATACGAATTGATTAGAATAATTGCAAAGATACTGTGCAGCCTATATACCCATGTGCCTGCCTACCTTATAGCCTCACTTACTACACTGAATAAGACTACGTTGAATTTATCTTCTCAGTACTTTACATTACAGTCATTTTTAATCCCTTGATAAGCTTTTTCTTTCACATTTATTGCAGAATAGGTACCTATATTCCTATCGGGTGAATAAAGAATTCGAAAAATATATATATTTCAATATCTTTTAGGTACTCAAAATTTAAGTCCCTTAGCCAGTATAAAGGTACATCCGTCAAATAACTTTCAAAAGAGTAAATCGATTTTGATAAAATTTCTTGCGCAGCTGATACCTCAAACAATTTATAGATCCAGTATTGAATTTGAGAAAAAGCGGAGAAAAGCCCTGGGACGGGGAGGCGAACACATGGTATAAAGGAAATATTATTATCTCGTCTACCGTTTGTGCGATTTGCATGAAATTTACTTATTTGTATACCTACTTTTTTGTCTAAACGTAGAAAAATTCTAAAATAAATTTGAAGAAGGAGTCGCGCAGTTTGAAATTTCATCATGGATGAATGTTTGAAAGTGTGTTTCTTTTTTTTTTTTTTTTTTTTTTTTTTTTTCTTTTCTCAAACGCGTTTTATATTCTTGTATATTGCGATACGCATTTTATTGTCACATTAAACGAAACAAGAATCGTGTCTAGTGAAATTTTGAGAGGTGTTTCCCTCGGTTAAACATCGAATAAAACTTTGACTGTGAGTAAATATTCCTTCAATTTGTTTCATGTATTTATATACGCGCGTAAAACGAGATACGAAGACGACTTCGAGAAAGTGGGACGTCGTTGCGTCTTTGAAGGTTTTCCTATTGCGATTAAAACGAATACAAAGTTATACGCTGGCAAGCTCTCCTCGTTAAGGATGAGTAAAGAAATCAAGCGAAGAGGAGCCCAAGATTCGTTTAGCTTGGTATCTATTCAGTAAAACGGGTACCCACGTTGTCACGACTCCTTCTGTCCCGTAATAACTAAGACCAGGCAATTCGCGCGATAGAATCTACGGTGTCGAGTGGTAGCTGTATAACTTACGGAGTGAATAACGTACCGATTATAGAATTCACGAAGCATGTGATTTATCAACCATTGAAACTCAATGCTAAGACTTTGCCCTCTAATTCATACAATCTTCCGCTTATCGCTGTAGCAAATACAAACTCGAATCACGCGCCATCTTGATTTATATCAAGATTTCTAGATTTTTTCTAACAACCGTAAACAGTGCTCAAGCCAATTCTAACTCAGAAACTATTAACTCCCGATCATAAGAATCAAAATACATTGACCAAACGTGTTCATGAATCTTGCAAACTACCACCCCTGGTTGTTCTTCGTCGAAGTTGGATTCTTGTGTTACGCCTCTGCTAACGAGATGCAGTGAATTATGGTTGTGCTTAATTTTCGAGCCTCCAGTAGTTCATCACCTCTAATAATTTGAGTCGTAAGACCTGAAACTCATGTAGCGAACAGAGTAAAGTGTCTGGTAATCTTGGTTGGTGATCATTTACACTGACTGCCGCGTCTGGAGTTTATAAGAAAGAAACTAGTATGAGATCACTGTGCAACAAAATGTATGAAATCATGAAAATGATGGATCATTCACTGAATGATATACTCGGCAATTCTTCTTATTCTTGAAATGTATAAAACCACTTACCCCAAACTATGATACAGACGAGTACCACATTGTTCCTTGCATGTAAACCAATCTTGCATGGAGCTGTGCACTCAATTCTTGATTAGACGAATTTTTATTGGATTGAGTAATGGTATTTTTCTGAAGCCAAGGTTCGGGTTCAGCGATTCGAAATCTAGGGCAGTTAAATAGTTCCGTTCTGCACCAGCAAGAAATGAATCAGCGCTCTGACGGATAATCCGAATGCCTTTATGTGATTGGAATTAAGTTAGTGCCACTGATTTGAGATGAAATTTTTCTCAGAAATCTTTTGTTAATCAAAAGATTACGTGGTAAAAACCTTATTTTCCGATAATCATCACAAGAATAAAACACAGGGTACGTGAAACCATATACCTACCTACTAGAAGAGACAAATAGCTGGGCGCAAAAAAACAGGGATATGGACTTGGGTATAAATTAGGATCTGTGTGGCTCTGCCTTACCTTCCATCTGGCCTTTTTTGCGGGGAAAAAACGCTCAGAAAATTCGATAAGGTGCAGAGGCCATTGCCAAGTTGAAAATAAAGCCGTCAGCCAGCCGTCAAACAACGCCACAATTCACGCTCAACATCCCCCTCCGTCGAATCAGCCCCACGGTTCTAATTAATAGTAATTAAATACATTTGGTAATCGGGGGTGGATGGTTGCAGAACGAGTTGAGGGATAAAACAGATCGCATCGTCACGCATCGACAGCGTTGATACCGACGTCGAAGTGGGGGAAACAACGACGGCTTTAAATTACATTTACTCCGTTGACTGTGGGCCAAAGGAAGGGTGCAGGTAGATGGTTACGTTTACATCAAAGCGGTTTGTTGGATGGGTGTGAACCTCCATGCTGACATACTGACGACAAAACGACACCCGCGTAGATATTTCAGGATCGAAACGAAAGCGAGGACACACATCATGCAGAGTATGTCGTTTGTTGTGCACCAAGCGAATGTTTGTGTAAACTGTTATGGAACAACCCCTTCGAAGCACACCGTTACTCTAATGACTGTGACGCTTCTTGGGGCTGAGCCTAATAGCCTAAGGTCACACTAATGTACCCTTAACACAATTTTTTGATCGTCACATCAAACGAGAAAAATTGAATCCCTCTCTCCAGGGCCTGCCTTATACCGTAACGTTTCTTTCAATATTTTCAAATTCCAAATCAGCTAGAAAAGTTTAAACTAAAGTACTTGGAATTTGTGGGGTAAGGAGCTTTTTGAACACCTCAATGTTTGAAATACCGGGATGATTTCTTGATAGTATACAGGTGACTGCGCATGCGCGAGTTTTGTCGTATGCTGAGGCAGGCTGGCCTCAAATACCACTACGTGACGACTTTACCGACCAATGAAAATGAATTATTTGGCGCATGCGCTGTCACCTGTATACTATCAAGAAATCATCCCGGTATAATCAAAACGCTCCTTCCATCAGAGATATTGGCTTTCTGTATTCAAACTTTTTAAGCTCATTTGTAAATGTATAACTATACCCTTTCATCAAATACAAAGAAATGTAAAAGCATCATTTGGTGAATTGTGAATGTATACTGCAAAAAAGTTGTGTCGGTGATTGAAGCTGGGAAAACGCAAATATATATATATACATATATATATATATATATATATATATATTCAATACGACAAAATATCAGTTGCGTATCGAGCTGATATTTGTTCCGATCAAACTTGTTGTTTTCATTCTAATTGACGCAAATATGTATTTGTTTGCGAAAGCCAATATTTCGTTGTTTTAACTAGAATCGGCGTTTCCCCGGCCGTGAACGTCGACTGTTTGGTTTCAACCAGACACTTTTTTTTCGTTGTGCATAGATATATGTATGGGGTCTCAGTTGTAACTATACTTCTTTCAAATATTCACCAAATGTATCAAACGTAACTGAAGTTTAATACCCGGTAATTGTTTTGTAATGAAATGAGTTGCTTACTGCTAAAAGTGCTTTTAAATTGAATCAATTTCGCAGCTGAAATCGCTTCAACAATAATTGTGATACACTGCAATGAAATTTCAAACTGCTGTCCCTCGCACACTTGCCTTTTTCAATTGTTTGATATTTGGATGAAAAATTATCTTCAAGCTATGGGAAATATCGGCAGCTATCTAAATTTCATAAAAATAAAACAACGAGCGGTTCATTTTTCATCTCGCAAATTTCCCCTTCCTAAACCGGAAGTACGATATCGCCTAAATTTTATACCACATCTATAAAATATTCAACGTATCTGGGTTTCAAATTTTATCAAAATCGGTTCACTATTGCGGAAATTATTCGACTGATGGACAGACGGGCATCATATGTGAATGAACATTAGGCATAGGTGACCCACTTGCTGAGAACACTAAAATTAGGGATTTGCAAATCAAGGTCTTTACTGTATTCCATGTCTTATAATAGATGCTTGAACAATATAGTTCTCGTGTATCCCGAGGGCAAGCTTTTATCACACCCTTTAATCCGAGAAGGTGTAATATTTCGTCGAGAAATGTAGCTATTGAATTAAACAATATCCAAGTAAAATAATTTCGGTGGTTAATATCCATATTTTAGCATACATTTGAGGATTCGGCTTATGATCTTCCCTCGGAAATATAATCGTATTGTCCCCGCAGTTGGCGTTGGCGAGGAATTACGAAGCTGAAACAAATATCCGAGAATAATTGTTGCTCTATTGAACTTGGGGACCTGATGTACCTATACCGCGCTATTGAATTACAACACGATTCAATTCGATAATGTAGAACTTGTTTCTATTACAAACTGTTATTACCGGTACTCGACGTTCGCGCGGAAACACCTCGGCCATATTTCTCTATCGATTTAAACGGCGTTGATGAATTATTATCGAGACCTTCTAAGGCTGACCCCATAGTCGAATAGGTTCGAGTAAAAGTTGAAAAAAAGAACCAACCCTTACCAAAAGCAACTTGTGCATTTTCTTTTTTTTCTCTTTTTTGACATGAATAGGTTGAGCAAAGCGTCATTTTTCACACAGCAAGTTTTCACTCTCACACAGAGCAGTAATTTCAACTTACCTTACAAGCTCCGCGGTGTATAACGAGTTACACTTAATTATAGCCGCAGATTTCGTAAAGCTTGAGGGTCGTTGAAATTAGTTAGGCTACGGTACGGATTGCATTAGTTTCCCCAGTAAACATTTCCTCGGTAATGCCCAAGGGTCTGCTTTCCTTAGCTATTCTATAAAGATGTGTACATGGTACGATTCCAGTGCAAGTAACTGGCCTTGTATAAACAGGTCATTCCGGTAACCGTACCAGTCAACTAACATTGTTCAAGTGAGTCGGTTGTCTTCCAACTTTTTTGCCACGCGACCTTCTGCAAATCAGGAATAAAAACCATATCGTTGTATCAAACGAAGTGAACGGAGTGAAACGTCGACAGTTTTACTGCAGGGCTATGTCTACATCAAGGAATAGAATTGTTCATGAAACTTGTTCATCGCATGTGTGAACAAACAAAAAGATTTTCACTCTGTCGTTCCTTTTCATCACAGCCAACATTAATAAGTGTAAAACTTCCGCAGCTTTTATTTCCACTGAGACGAGACTGCAGGCATTTCAGTTTATTAGCAGACCACTCGCATACTCGGGCATATATATACGCCTTTGAAGAACAAAGCTGAATGGTTATAGTGGCTAACATTCCCGGGAAAATGAGAAATCTAATCATTTTCAATTGGTTAAATCGATTTCTCGAAAAGCTTAATAGCCAAAATTTTTTTCACATTAGAAAAAAATGCGAAATTCCTATTTTAGGAGTTATTGAATCATCTCTTTCTGAGGGTTGCGATTCCTGACGCGTTCACGAACGGAAGGGTTATTTCAGATGAGGTAGTCCGTACACCCTTTCACATCCGAGCTCAAATGATACGCGTGCGCGATGCTCATACTGCGTATTTTAAATGCTTTCATTTCCGTTTTACAGTCGGTTATTTGGTAGGCTATGTGAGTTCGAAAAACACAGAACAAAGAATGTATGATAGGTATACAGAGACTCGACGGGGTACCTTTTTCAAACTCAGTGCAAGAGCTTGCGACTCGAGACAAATGTAAGCGTGTACTTAAAGCGCGCGCGGTTGCGTCAACGGTGTACAACAAAAGCGATCCTCAAAGCCGGGACAGACTCTGTTGCTCGCAGATACTTCCGTTGCCAACTCTTCAAAGTTGAAGAATATGGAAGAATGTGTAAAAAAAATTCCATAGCTAAAACTTGATTCTCGCTGCTTTGACATGGAAAGGACGAATAGCACCACACGATTCCAGCAAAGTCAAAAGCAGAAACGTTCCACCATCCTGGACTTGGGAATCTCAATTTGCATAGAAATCAGAGTCGGGCGTAGTCATTTAACAAAATACAAAATTACCTCCGTTGCGGTGTGCCAGAGGGTTTGCTGAGGTAGCGGCTAGGGATGATACTGGGGTGGATCACTACCGAAGTCAGAACGCGTTGAAAGCTGGTGAAACTTCGCAAAGGTAAGCGATTCGCATTTTCAAGACCGACTGCAGTGCAAGTCTAGGATATAATCGTAACCACGAACAAGGTATGCACATGGGATATATATATAGTTATAGCATTTACATGCATACCGCGAGGAATACAAGCTCGTAGTAAATTTAGATAGAAACTATTTGCGAGGGTTGAAATACAAACGTAGCAACTTTCGCACATCGATGGAATTCTATATTTCAAGTTCCCGAAATATCGATCAGCAATTTTCACGAGTATCAGTTGCGCAACTAGCGATAAGCACTTTCCGCGAAAGATAAACTGACCACTGATAATGTGAATTTAATCCTCTAATCGGCAACGAATCACAGTATATATTAATATCGTGCGGTATGAACATTCGCACATTCGTATTATTATTTCGGTGCGTAATGTTGCAGATTCGTTCCGCCGCTTCTCAGCTAGTTGCTTTGTATGAGATTCAGGGGTGCGTCATATGCGTGCAAACGTCAATATACAGACTTTGAGATAAAATAAAGTCCTGCACGTGAAGAGCGCGTAAAAAAATAGCAGAGCTCTCGCAAAAGTAGCAGCAGTGTTTCGTATAGAGCTAAAGAAAGTTTTCACATTATTACATATCTTTTTGAAATTAACGCCAGCGCGCGTTACCTCGCATTGCGAGTCACCCATCTATGTTGCATGGTTGCGTGGTAGAGCAGAGCAGAAGAAAAAAGCGAAAAATAAACGAGGCATTCGCGATTCCAGACGACGCGACGCCGGTGTATAATTATGGCGAGAGGGAAGAAGCGAACTAGACTAAGCTCGCGTTAATAAGAAATTTCATAGGTGGAGAAAAAAGCACCAATTCGTTTAGCTCAAGATATAATACGTCATTAACGTTGGAATTCAAAGCGGAACGTGTGATGATACCTACGCAAATAATGAGAGAAAAATTCGACACTTGATAATTAGCGAAATCTTTGGAGCGATGCAAATTGCAATAACGATCTGTACGTAGGAAAATTACAGGTATATAATATCAAACGAACTCATTAGATCCAACGCAAGAACCATACAGTCGAGAAGACTTGCATTACTATTATGATCGGGATGGCGCGAGGCAGAGCATAAGCGATCGTAAGATCGATTAATATCTATCGCTTGATCGTTCGGCACTCGAAAGTTTCGTCGGTGACTGCACGGGTGACAGTGCTTTCAGGGTTGCGGGTTTCATGGCGTCGCGTCGCGACGCGGCAGCTGGGTCGTGTTATCCTTTCCCAAAGTTTCCACATTAGGGTTCCTCGCGTATGGTAGAGTTTGTCTAGATTAGATTAGATTAGGTATATGGATTTCGTCGCTCGGTTCCCTTAAGATATTTCAGATTCCGTATAGTTCGGTACTACTTTGCCCACTGCAGCATGCAAACCAACTTCCAATCATGGCTGCACGCAGCTGGAGCTTTACTAAACTTGGTACATATCCGCACACGGCATCGGGAATAGTATTTCTGCCGTTACCTGGTTACTCGCTTTCGCCAGGGATATCGAGAGTTCCGTGCTCGTGCCACGCTCGAACTTATCCCGATAGAACCTATCTAATCTCATGCATACACTAATACTAGTTATGTTTACACAAAGTTATGGGCTTCTCCTCTATAGTTAGAGTCAGCACAGTGCACTCGATAAAGAATGAAGAGTAAGCAGAAGCGCATGCATGTGCTCAAAATCAAACTGGGAGTGTGTGTCTTTCATTATAATTCAAGGATTCGAATTTCGTTCAACTCATCGGGAAGGAGGATACAAGTTAACTGGGAACGCCTATAAGGCTGTGAAACAAAGGAGGGATTAATTGTATATGCATTTATAACGAACGAGATCGTAGGGATAATTTTTAACTGAATTTCGGCAGAAACCCATAATAATGAAACGAGGATAGGTTGTCACTCAACGCGCTAATTAATGAAGCAAAATCTGTTTAATATCAAGATTAAGCACACCGACGTGAAGTTTTGGGTAATACGTGAGCACAAATACGAAAGCGAACGTCTATAGTAGCTACATCACGCTAATGGAGAAAACTTGAGACTCAGGGAATCCCGGAAGCCCGAAGCCCGCTATAAGCACAATTTTGAATATCTGCCTAACAGGTTCGGTTCGCAACCTCGCGTTCATACTGTAACCAGATCCAGTCTGAAATTTGGTGAAACAGATACTTTTGGAGAACGAGTCTGAAAATTTGAATCCGTTTTTTGAGATCAACGCGAGGTTTGCACTCTAAAATTTATAATTTTGACACCAGATTTCGAATGAATTAAAAATAATTCAAAGATTATTCAAATATTTCAAGAAGATTCGTGCATTAGATTCCGAGAGTAGTTGACCCTACGATTCCATATGGATTTATCTCCGAATCTCATGCATATAGCCACCGAGAAGTGTTGGTACGAAGGTATATGTACGGAACAGCATCACGTAGAGATTTTCATGCGACGAAAGATGAGGATCGACGTGATGAAGCGTAGTCGTTTTAACGTCAGGAACACGTTCCGCGTTCTAGGTAATATCCTACATTCACAAAACCATTTCGTCCAATCAATATTAGTAGCATAAAACCACGTTTCCCCGTTTAAGTGAATGGGTACGGAGATATATATCCGTACCCCAGGCGTATAACTGCAGGGATCGTACCGTACGAAACAGGAATATTGTACATTTTCACAAGGTACCCTGGGTCTTCGTGCTAGGAAATTCCAGAGTAGCGTAATAATTCTCTGATCTCAAAATTATTACGAGGCGGGTTATTTCCTGACGTTTAATTAATTTTCTGTAATTAGTTTGATAGCGGGTAGTCAAGTGTAGAACGCATAGTTAAGTAGGATCCAAAAACACTTATTAATGACCCATCCACGTTTTTAATACTCATATATTATCGATGTTACATAAATAGTCACAGATAACAGTATAAACGTCGAATTCGCCGGTGAACATATTAAATATTTATTCACAAAAACCAATATGCACTTTATGCAGTAATAATGCTGATCACTGAATTTCATTACCGTTAATATTGCGTTAGTGGATTTGCAGTGAGCAAACCCTACAGTGAACAAATGAAAAAAAAAAAAACAGTATTGCGTGATGATGGAGTAGAACTCGCATTAATGAGTCCAGAGTAATGTTAATCAAAATACAAAAAAAAAAGAAATAAAGAGAATTAAAAGTCTCGAAAAAGCCTCGAAATGAGATAGAAAAGAATCTCAATTCGTCCCTAGCCAAAAGGGTAGCTATTAGCAAACATGTCCGCAGCTCCCCGACAATCTACTACCAAACAAAGCTTCGAGTAGCTCTGGTGTTTTTATCAATCAAGTTTTTTTGGAGAAATACAATTAGGCTGGATTGCCCTGAAACGTCTAATTTCATTTGCCGTCCACCGTCTTACCCTATTCTTCTTCTTTATTCCCAGGGAACATCTTACCTATGCCCGTAACATATATTTCCACAGATTCTTAGGTCTGGGATCAATAGCTGATCGAGTCACACCCAGTTCACAAAAGTCATGTGGCCGATTTCGAAAATAACTTTTTACGTACCATAAATTTGCAAAAACTTCAGATGAAAATTGTAACAGATCGGCTACTTCGGGTTTCTGCAAATTTTGTTTACTACCAATATGGAAAAAATGTTATTTTTTCTGTTACTATTTTTGAAGAAAACTTTTCAATCAAAGTCGTCGACTCTTTATTAGTGGAAAAAAAGAAAATAAAAGTAATATTCTGTGACGAAGAATTGTAGTACAGCCATAAAAATATTTGTAAGGTTCGTTGAATCCGACGACACGTCGGGTATCGATTTGCCATTAAGTTTCAATCCGGTTCATAGTAATCAAAAACGGATTGAAACCTATATACTTCGACGATATTATGTCAATGTAATATCATCATTAAATCGAAATAGTTGCACATGGAATTCCATTGATACTAATTCATTTCATACTGTCATCTCAGCGATCAAAAATCTTAGTAATAAAAGTTCGTGTAATAGTTATAAGATAATCACCAATTAAAACTAAAACTAAAACTAAATATAGAATTAATAAAAATTAAAAATCATCGGAGTTATGTAATTCTTTAATTAGTCATAAACTATACAGAGTGTTGAAATAAAACGGAATACCTAGAAATGTATTCAGTTTATTCATGAGATGTCCCAATTACGTTAATAGGCAGTAGAGCAAGATCAGCAAATCCTACTGCTTGGCAGCCTGACGATCCTCATTGCATTGATATTAATAGATGCGTTTCGCATAGTTATATAAGCTGTTTGTCCTCGGTACTAAATTATTTATTATTTACATAATCTGGTTGTAAACTCCGCATTATAGTCTGTCGCTGACTAGACAGACTAAAGAGGATATATCGAAAAGACGAAGTTGTTTCTGTTTGTGCATTTCCCAATTTTTGCTAAATTTTAAGATTCAAAGTAACCCAGTTTTCACTCAGCATAAGTGTGCGACTGAATTCATGATGGGCCATCCTGTATCCTGTCTTGTGAAGGGAAACTATAGATCGTCGATCAGTCAGAATCTGGGATAAAATGTTCTAAACTAAAAAAGAAAGTCCTTGTAGATGGGGTGAGAGCGGAATTGTGGTGAGTCGGAACAACACGAGGGAGTAAGTCTTCTTCACGTCGAGTTTGCTGTTTGGCTTTATTCGTAAGACGACAATGACAAATGACTATGGGGGGCCGTTCTTCCGTGCCCGAGATCAGAGTACAGTTGGAGAACAATGGAGTCACTATTAAACGGAAACATAAATTGGCACGGGGTTAATTTCATAGCCGGTACAGTTGCTCCTGTTTAATACAATAAGACATTCCCAGTCGCGCGGGCACAACGCCTTTCTCAATTAAATTAAATGCAAGCACCGGTAAACGTTGTGGAATAGATATTAGCTCATACCTCATTTCCTACTTTATACCTGCTTTGTTCAAGAGCTCAAATTTTATGCCATAAAATACGGCAGAAAAATTGCCAAGTTCTCTGCTTGTCTTATTGGCTGGGTGCACGCACATGTAGGTACTACTTTAGAAAAAAGTGTGTATTGTGTATACGTTAAGCATGGAAAATTACTAAGCATTATTTTAGATGGCGCTGACAGTATGCATGAATATGTTACACACTGATAGTTAAATAGTATTGGTATTTTCGTGCACGGAGCCAATACTTAAATCTCTGTGCTGAGAAGTTTCCAATTCGGCCTGCAGCCTCAGTGCAGGAGCAGATTATCATGATGTTTTTTCATATTCCTGGTGCAAAAATTTGAATGAATATAGGAGCAAAGGAAGAAAAACTTGCGGATGGGATCTACGAAGATGAGCAGTTAGCTAAGAATCCCGGGATCGTTGTTCTGCATTGCATGGCCGCGACTAGTTATAACTCGGACAAAGCTCAGTGGCAATGAATTTCTTGGTGAGTTTCTAATCTAGCCCTCAAGTATACAGGTGCTCTTCAGCGAGTGTAACTGAGTACTCCATCTAGTTTGTGCTGATTTAACGATCGATTTTCTTCCAACGATTAAAGATAAGTACACAGCATTGACGAGTTAAGTACACTTTGGGTTTGAAAACGCTGATTAGACACGAGTCGTACTTCACCAGAGACAGTGGAGTGGAAACTGGAAGGTAGGTATACGCAAAAAGTATGAAGGAAGTCGGGCAAAAAGTAAGAAGATTAAAGACGGCTTAAGACGACGCCAATGAACCGGACGAGGGCCATTCGTGAGAACCATTGCACCTTTCGAACAAGTAAGTTGTAATATCGAATATTCGTAACTTAGCGAATAAAGCCAGCCGTACATAACTAGGGCTTTTCCCGAAAGGGGTCAGCGATGATTTCCATTTGATGAATAAAATTGTATCAAATTCAGTTCACCAGGCACACACGTTATCAAAGCGAAAGGTTTTTTTTTTCTCACCAGGGAATTTCGATCGGAGATCAAATGACCCAATATTCGAAGGTTCGGTTACTCGAAAGTGCCTCGAAGAAATGATTCTTTGTTGGATGAGCAGCATCAGCTCAGTGACCACACGAAGATCTCCCCGGGCCAGAGTGAAACCGTGTAACCGGATCGATGCCATTGTCGTCAACCATTTGCTCTGGCCGTGTTACCGAAGGATATCTTTCCTAGAGCACGGTTCGTGTTACAATTATTTCGCACGGCCTTTACGTTTCGTCGGGTTATCAGTAGCCCCCACATTCGACCCTCTGGTGTCCATGGGGGCTTACGCGCCTAGCTGTCGCCGTATCTTGTTCCGATCTTTCTCTTGCCCTCCATCCGCCCTTTACGAAGCTCAACAGAGCAAGAGAGGTACCACGAAGTGATACCATAAGGCGATCCTTTACTTTGTCGTAATCACAAATAGGTAACATAAGGTGAGATGGGACGAGATCGAACTTTATTTGGAAATCATATTTTCATTCATAAATAAGTAAATTCGGAAAAATGACACCCAGTACGCTAGTTCGACGGATCAAAATTCATCAGTGACACACCATATTTTTGCAAAATTAACACATCACAAACACAAATGACACATGCGGGATTTTACCACCCCCTTGCTGATCAGGTGGGATATGATGACCCAGTTTTCTGGCCATGAGTAAATGCATTGATTGTCGTTCACTCGAGTTGCACTCAGGCGCGTTGGGCTTTCGACTGGTACAGTCGACATGTCATTAACATTCACCTTCAGGCTCTAATTGCGTTGAAGGTTGACGTGAGTTTTAAACTTTTTGCAATTTTTTTCATGTCCAAGAACGGTTGCATTGTAATGTCCGGATCATTTTGGTCCAGAAAGTAACTAGGGTGGTACTACGGAACGCGAATGAGAAAACTAAGTAGAGGGTTTTAAAGAGCAAATTTTACGCTTCAGGTTGACGTGATTGTCGGTTTAACGACTCGTTGTATAAATAATACACGACTCTAGAATCAACAAGCTGATTGAGTTCTTCATACAATCTACCGGTATGTGGTGATTAATTATTGTTGACTGTAATCAGCAATCCTACTATAGTTATGCTGCTACAGACATGCGATGTCTTGCTCCGCCTTATCCCACGTGAATTATAAATTCCTTTTGTGAAATATAAAGGAGATGTTGCATTCAGAGTTAGCTGAGCTTATGATTAGGGTACGGGAAACACCTGCAGACTCTCAATCTCGAGAATCCAATCGCTTCGCGTTGTCCAACGACCCTGGGGAGAGAATACCTGTTTTCAATAGCCAGTTTGTACCTCCGGTATCTTGAAGTGGCACCGCGTCCTCATCATCCGACCAAAATGGACCCCTCACGGAGTACCAAGTTCGATCACAGATTCAAGCTCTGTGCCACTTCCGGCAATAAGGTCGTCGGCACCACTACTTCAACTACCCCAACTACCCCGACCACCACCATCACCACCAGCACCACTGGGATCACCGGGAGAACTGGTGCTAGCAGACCGCATACCTACCACCGTTTGCATCACAGGGAATTGTGTATAGTCGTCTACCAACAGAATGTAAACCGTCATTTGGAGATTGGCTTTTGTCACCAACCAGCCAATTGACAATTACACACCGTAGTAACATAACGATAGCAAAACGAAATTCATTCTTGTTGAGAAAAAGTCATTTCTTTTTTGCTCTTTCCATTCAACGTCGTTTCCCCCTTAACCCCTTGGGCAAAGTATGAAGAAGGATATAAAGATCGTAAAGGAAGAGAGTAAAAGAGATATATAGAGCTAGGAAGTATAGGCGTTGAGGAATTCTATCCATATTCGTCCCCTTCGTTATCGGACAAACGATTAAGAAGACGTGTGTGTGGCTTCGACGGTTCCATTTGAGAGAGATACTTTTCGCGCGAACACAATATCCGCGGCTCTACGTGACTCCAATAAGGAAACTTCGGACTTTCAAGCCGGCAAAATATTGGCCCTCTTGCTATTTCGATAACTGTGCCTCGTGCGTTGTTGTCTCGTATCTTGCCACAGGCTGACGACACGGGCTCAAGAGGTATTAAAACTTTGAAACGTGCCCGCAACCCCCACGATCTCTCGTCACGCCTTTGCCCTCAGAAAACACTGTCTCCAGTATGAAAAAAAAAAAAAAAAAAAAAAAAAAATGTATAAGAAATACAATTGACCCTGCAGACGAAAGGGTGAGTTCACCGTAAATGACTAGCAGAGACACGTACCGCGTCGCAAGGTTTGTATTATCGCACGAGTTATCAAACTTTTGTCTTTTCTCCTCTCCTTTCCTTTTTTTTTTTTTTTTTTTTTTTTCTTATTTTATTTTTCTTCATCCTTTCTAACCATCTGAGAAATTCTACCGTCGAATCGTACAGTTTACGGTGCTACGCTCTTCGCTACGCATTTCGACAAGTAATATATGACACGTGCGCATGGGATCGGGATATCTGCGCAGTTTGAAACCTTCAGATAACCCGTCTTGACCCTGGGATGACCATAGGACACTTAGGGAGGCCGTAAGGTCGGAGAAGGCTACGCGAGTCCCCGGATCTGGACTCTCACATCCCGTGTCGAAGGGCTTCACCGTGAATTTAGACCGACGACCAAGGTTCTGCAGGGAAGGGTGAGGGGTTTGAATTCGTCCTACGTAGTTCAACCGACAGGAGGTACCGCGGAGGTCGGATATCGGAGGTCGAAGGTCGACCCGAAGCGACGACTATCCATTGAACAAGCAGCTCCCTGGAGTGCGTTTCGTGGGCTCGAGGTGGAGGTGATCATCTACATAATATAATCAGCTTTGGCTACAATTTGCTTAGAAAATTGGTCGGACCTTACTCACCCTGTACGCGATATAAGCCCTTAGCAGATAGATAAACGGTTTACTTTGTAGATATTGTCTGAATGAGTGATTTCCCTGAGGAACACAGCTAATAAGCAGGACCTTTCCCGTATAAGTTAAACGTTTATGTCATACGCATGCATATAATTGATAATAGCGAAAATTTAAGCGATAAACCGAATTAGTCACTTCGTTTGAGACAGCGTGGTTGTAATTGTGCCGAGCTTGCTGAATCCAAGCTACTCGAGAGAGGGAAACTCCGAAGGGAGTAGGTATTTGTCGGAGTAGAGTTCAACACGTAAGTATTTGAGTGAGTCTTTGGTCGTAATTTTGACCAAGTTCAACGTTTTAGTTACACGTGGGATTAATATACTTCGTGCGCGTCTCTATAATTAACAATTCTATCGTAGCAGAGGTTTAATCGTGTTCAACTTGGTGAAAACTTTGTATGCGGTATAAATATGAACTTTAGTTATCGAAGCGAACAAATATCGAGCTATTAGCGTACTTTTTCGAAGATGAAAAGCAATCGTAGATGTATGTAGGCATGTCGTTGGAGAAAAGTAAAAAAAAAAAAAAAAAAAAACAGTTATAACGCAATTTTGATACAAAATTAAAACACAGGTTGTGTACAGTATGAAGGAGAGGAAAAGCTCTTGAGGATTTTTTTTTTTTTTTTTTGTTATATCAAATGAAAAATTCAATTCGCAAACCGAGTCGCGTTTATAAAATTCTTTTTACTTGCACCAGGCCAGCTGCCGCAGCACGGAAATGTTTAATCCCTTTGATGTGGATGGAGTTATCGAATTTTTTTCTCCTGAGAATCAATCAGTTTCGTTTGAAACAACCAACCGCGAAGCGTCGCTTCCGCATAAAACTCGCGTAGAATTCTAGTATTTCATAAAAATACGATATGGTATTAATCGCGATCGATAAAAAAGATATATGGCATTTTCGGGACGCTCAGAGTAAGTTGATAACTTGAACGGATAATTCTGGCAAGGGTCACTCCCGTGACACTTTCCTGAAAATGTGAGGCTATCAAAAATAACGTTAGGAGAATCGCTAAAATGACTTTGCCGAGAAAAAAAGAAAAAAAGAG
Organism: Tenthredo mesomela; assembly: GCA_943736025.1. Taxonomy (NCBI): domain Eukaryota; kingdom Metazoa; phylum Arthropoda; class Insecta; order Hymenoptera; family Tenthredinidae; genus Tenthredo; species Tenthredo mesomela. The sequence continues at coordinate 30,213,760 of OX031015.1, read as the reverse complement.
AAAAATAAATCGAAAGAAAAAAGAACCAAAACCTCTTCCAGTTTGCAGGAAAACGACGGCTGTGATGTTGCACATGGTTATACCAATTTCCAACGATCATATTTTTACTAAACTTGTCTCCATGCCTGAAAATTTAACCACGATGAAAGTTATGCGAACATTTCGCCCTGCAGCTTTGCAGAGGTTATACGCGTGCAGATTGCCAAGTTTGCTGCTCACCCGTCGTACTGGGTACGGGGGTATGTCTTTTGTTTACATTATTTTTTATTAGACGCCCAGAAAACCAGGAGATCTTTATTATTCAGAGGCGTCTGATGAATAATCATTTCTCTCTTGTAAACGAATATATTTCTTCATAGCGTAGATATATAGGGACTGCAGGTGGTAATAAATTGTACTCGGGGTAGGGGAGGGGTTTAAATTCATAATTTTTCCCTAAGTTTTCGATATTAAGTCCTGGAATTGCTGTTTGAATTTTGACAATCCAACAGTTGGAAATTCTCGATGTCAGAAGCAAATGAAAAAAAAAAAAAAAAAAAAAAAAAAAATGAGGGAACAAAAATAAAATAAAAATAACTCAACAGACTGCAAAGCCCAGATTTGAATATTCAAATGCCTACTCCTGCTACGGGTACTCAAAGAACGTCAAGTTTTCGTATTCTAAAATCCGAGTATTCGAATACCGGTATTATTATTACCATTATGATTATTTGAATTTTGCTTTGGAAATGAGTAATTCCCAATTCCAATTAAAAATGCGTCCCCGGCGCACGTCGAGTTGCAGAAAGTTCGAAGAGTTTATAAATTTGATAATAAAAAGCTCACTAGGTACTCAAATTGGGTTGTAGGTATTTGTCCAAGCGTGTTCCTCCCGTGCCGCAACCAATTGCCAATTTTGCAAACTTCGCTAATTAAACCTTCGACGTTTTTCGAAACGGAAAAACAAAACAAAAATAAAACCAAAGACGAGGACAGGCTAGCTCTCCCGTCGCCAGTACATCGAATCGGTAATATGAAATTCCTGCATGCACATATATAGAAACAATGATGTGTGTGACAAGTTACAATGATCTTCAAAGTACTCGACGTTCGCACTTTGCAGGGACTAAATCAATATGGGTGCGGATAGCATGCGCATTGCAACATCGGACTTCGTAAACTGACGTATTAAATTTACACCGAATGCTAAAATCCGAATGGCATTTGTGCAAACAGATATATTATGATATATGTTCGATTGTTTATCGCGGTATACGTTGCAGTTATGAAGTACTTCGATCGAAAACTTGGCTTCAGTTACATTCGCCGACCAGCCCACACGTGGAAAGTTCTTCCCACACCCTGCATTGTGCCTATTGAAAGCTCCGCATCACCCTGCACCTAGAACTAGGCCAGGTCCTGTTTCAAGCCAGACTCCATTAGACGCTGAATACCTACACACCGTCTTAACGTACCTACTCCGTTGACGCGCTGTTTCTAGCCATGGAGAATTCTGTAGCGCCGAGTGTCGTCGGAATTTAATTGATTCGGTAGAAACTAATTTCGTCCGCCACCATTACGTAACTTAGAAGTCCGGGATATGTTCTAGGCCTCTCGCTTTACTTCTCTTCTCAAACTGGGTACACATACAGCCACATATTCATACTAGCATATGTACAACCCTATACATAGGTGCGTATATCATCCTACTAGTCAATACGTCGAGCCGAAGATTGCCAGCCCTTTCCACTTCCACTTCCACTTCCACTTCCACTTCCAGTTCCACTTCCACCCTCTTCCATTCCAGAAAGGTAACGAGAACCGAACCAACGCCTTCTCGTTCACCGACCTGTCATTCGACACTCTAACGAGGTTCCTAACAGATTTTGATCGGACAGAAACGCTAGGGAGATCCAAGATGCTCGTTCTTAAACGTGGTTATGGTGATGCGGAGATTCCACTTCCACTTCCACTTCCACTGCAAACTCGAGGATCCCAGAGCGAACGAGCCAATGCCATTTCGTATCGATTATTTCGGAGAGTGCGATCCGAGGAAAGTAACATTTCAAAGTAGACATCGGACTTGCAAAGACGGGCTTACGTTGGCGGAAGAACGGGTTGGCATGCTTACTTTTAGCATCTACAGTACCAAGGCGTCAAAGAGACGAAAATGGCATATCGATGGTTACATAAGACAGCTCAACTACTCCACTGAAAAATTCTAAGGGCCGATTTACTCGAACGATAAATTGTAGCTCAGCGTAGTTCGAAGTTTCACGTTATCTGCATCCCTGATGCAAGTTGCGGTTGTATTTTGAGCGTTGTTAGCATAGTAGAGAGCGCGTGCCTGCTAACATTTAACAAATGCACACGATTCGCACATAGATGTGTGAATAGAAGCGGATGGAGAGAAAGAGGAGGATGAACGAAGAGAAGCGAAGATAAATGTGAAACTCCACTAATTGCGGCGAAACCGGGAGACGGAACGCGGTCGGAGAATAGTGGTGCAAATGAATTAAATGCATTTTTCAAACGAGCTAGCAGTTTTGATTACCCAAGCTAGATTTTTTCAGCTGCGGTGCAGGGTTTTCATCCGTTTTCTCGGAGCTACTGTAGCTTCAGCGAGAAAATATAGTTAAATCGATACCGCTTTGTTCAGAACCTCTTCGAGGGAGTCTTCCAAACCCTTCAGGGGACTCTCACTTAGGCAACACCCGAGGTGTTCCCCGGAGTGAGGACGAGTGGGTCGAGCTTATTCTCAGACAGTGTCTGAAGGTCGCGAAAACGCGACGATTCAAGCAAACTAAATTTTCTCAACAAGTTAGAAGCACCGGCATCATATTATAGAATGAAAGGAGGAGCGCGCGTCGCTTCTATTTAACTTGGATTTATCATTGCTTTACCAAAGTCAAAGTCACCCAACATCACATGTTCATACAAGGATTGAGAAAATCTCATGATATTACATACTACGAACGAATTCTAAAACCGTCTCTTAGAATTATTACGGTATCAAAAATTTATACCATCAAGCTTCGAAATAATATGACACATATCAAAGTTCAAGGGGCGTTCTTCGATTTGCGGTGGATTGTGTTTATGGCTGTGTACACGCGTATACTGGTGTACAGGTCATATATGCTATCTCGAAAGAGTTTTCGACTAACTCAGACTCTGCAGTACATACCAGCAAATCGAAGAAGCTATAAGTGTGGGACGGATGAATATGGTTATAAGTACGGTCTTCAATTCTTCTTTTATCGAAGTATTTCACGATCAGTTTGACCTTGTTAGGTTTTATCGAATAAAATTTATGGTCCAAATCTTTTCTCGTATCGTAACCGAACAACTATGTAGATATAGGTACATCAAACGTACTATTGAATTCCAAAATCTGTTATTGATATTCTCACAAATGCAATAATGTGATAAATGATTTATTTTAGAATTCCAGTTGACAATATAACAACTGTCTTTGTAATGCTCTTTTATTTAACGTATAGAATTTCCTGATTGCCATCAAATTTCCGGTGGCTAAATTGTTACGTAAAGTCCTACACACACGCACACGCACATGCACACGCACATACACAATATTATGTAATTAGGATCCCGAAATGAAAGTCCATTAATTTCGACCCTCGAACGCGTACCATTTGCCCCTTAATCCGATGATTCCAAGGATATGGACGAGCGGCCGTTCTCCCTGCAGCTTTTAGGCACCTGCCATATGGATCGACTAATCTCGAACTATTCTGTTCGTACCTTGTCAGACATATATATACACATAGTACGTTGGTATAATACTCTAACGGTAGGGAATCGTCTATGGCAAGTATCAGTTTGGTCACATAATTTCGACCGGTTAAACCGATCAAAGTGAATAGGTTTGTAGCTTGGGAATCGATATCACAAGGAACCAGCTGTCAGATCGGATATTCTTGCCACCCCCCGTTAACACAGAGTCTATAAGCACACGTTTCCAGGGATTATATGCGGTCTTATTAATCTGTTTTGGTACAGCTCGAGGTACGATGATTGTTCGCCTGAGGCTAAACAAACTGCAGCGTACGTACCGAGGTTCTATAACCGACGTGTTTAGATACAGCAGCGCATAGTTTATGTTCGCGAAACAGGCGAATTGGTTGAATTCGACGAAGTTACTCGCGGATAGACGAAGCGGACAAGCCCAATACCGCAATAGGTTCTCTAATTAAATACCGACTGACATTGCCCACTGAGGGCGACATTAGCTGTGCTCAATCGATTGAAATTCAAATTCAACCAAACTAACACGAACGATTCTCTCGTCGACGGGGTTCGTTGGACGACAATCACGAGTTGCTTACGGTGTAATTGAAAATGTAAAATAAACCTTTGAAGATTAAGAATCTGACTGTTTTAGGAATAATTTAACAATCGGTTTATTCGGTTTCATCAGTTAATTGAATTTTCAAAGAAATGTTAAGCAACTAACCCTCTGATTCTACTCTCTTACGAATTCCCACCACTTATAGCTACTGCATTTATCAGAGTTGAAAATAACCGGTAATCTGATTCGCCATCAGAAATTAAAGATACTCGATCTTCCAGCTGGTACCGAATTTCGAGATTCATAAAATTTCTCATATTCCATAGAAAGTTAATACGATTCTTTCTTTATTTCTTGAAAAGAGGTATAGAAGTAATAATATGAAGTTGAAGTTCGTAACGTTAACGTAACACAATTTTTGGAAAAAATTCACTTATTCATGACTCAAATGTTGTTCAAGTTGCCAAATAGGCGAGATAAGTGTGTTTTACTCAATTCGGGGAATTATGGATTGTATTTTGCTGTTTTCGAACCGTTCAAGTCATGAAATCAAGAAATTTGCACAATTATTTTGTTGCGTTAGGGGCCGTTCAGAAATCACGTGAGACAAAATGCTACAATGTAGTATAGGGAACGCCGTGCACGCACTATTCCAAAACGTCTCACGTGATTTCTGAACGGCCCCTTAACGTCACGAACTTCAACCTCATTTAATAATTGTATCTTGTGAGAATAGATGAAATACCGTTGGCATATAGAATAGAATCCCCTATAACAAGAACGTATATATCAGGGTCTAATTTAGAGAACCCATCGCAAATCGATTGATAGCACACTGGCAGGAAATTCTTGAGTGCTACTGGGCGTAACGGAGCCAAACGTTGGCGAGTTTGTCTGCGCGCGTAAATGGGCCAATGGTGGTATAACATAGATACTAGACCCGAATGTTGGTAATAATTAATGGGTCTTGCAGCGGGCCGGGTGTGTAAACGGCTCCATTACCAATCCCTGTACTTCATTACAAAGCGCACCTCGACGGTTGGCGCCAGCCTGTATCACAGCCGCACGCACATCTAGGTAGATAGATATGACAAGTGCGCCCCGTCTCTCAAGCGACTGGTATAACAACATTCGACGACAACCTAGTACCATGGTACCCACATACCAGCTGGTATGAGTAAGTAACATGACAGGAAATTTCAAAAGAATGTAATTAATAGACACCTAGCGGCATCTAACGGACATGCCAAGGTACATAGCCAACAGATCAGAACAAACAAAGCTTGATTTATAACAGGGTATTAATTCAAAGATGATCATTTGTCAACGGTCAGAAATGTTCCATCTATACTAATCATTTTTACCTCCATAACGTCATTTTATTTTTACTTGTACCAGTTTGACGTGTAACCAGTGTTTTACAAACAGGTATACATGCAACCTACGGTCATATTTCAATCATTGATATATCGCAGGATTGGTTCATTTGTGCTTTATGCTGTTCGACAAAGGTATCGGATATACAACAGCAACGCAAAAGTTGTATAGATCAGGGGATAAGAGCTGTTCAAAATTTTTCAACCGAGGTTAGTATGCGAAGACAGATACCTAAGTCATTTTTCCATTTTGTCTATATAGTACCAGCTATAGGTCGACTAAGGGTACAAAGAAATAGTCCCGATTCGTCCAGGACTTCTATTGTGGCTTTTGTCCAATTCGCATCGATTCTCAATTCCTTATGCGTACGTAGGAATCTGATAAGGTTTTGCGCAATTTGCTTAACAAAGTCAGTTTGTGACTTGTCGGAACGTAGCTATTATATGTATTGAACAAACGGGCTCAGGTATTCCACAAATTAGTGTCTTACCAGCGAATCCAATTTGTCGACTGTGTCTATCACGGTTTCCTTTTAGTTGGTTCATTAAACAAGCGCGCGATCTTTCGCTGTCTTCAGTATACCGGTAAACGTTTCGGGCACAGATCCTGTAGAGTGAAAACGATTCAACCACTAGGGAGAAAGAGGAGAATAAAAGGGCAGGGAATTAATAATTATGTAGTCTAGGGTGGACACACGTAGATACCAATATAGAGCCTAGGGCAATACGGAATTGATACGATGTGGCAGCCGCAAACAATCCGGTATATCGATATCTGCCCTGCAGCTCTAGGGGCGTTATCGCATCAGGACAACGTAGAATGACGGGGCAACTGCCAGCTGGTTTGGTCGGGTCGTATTTGATGTACGACGGAGCAATCCGTACGACTGTCGCCCGGTTCTACTACGATGGGGAATTGGCAAGGGTGATTCCGAAGCTGGGGGACGACGGCAAGTGGCTGGAAGCCCCCGAGGAGTTCGAAATGAGGTTAATTTCGGAAACCTCGACGACAACCTTCGTCACAGTTTCCTGGCGTTACTCCTGCCTGCCTACCTTCACCCTTTCCCTTACCCGTTCCCGTTCCCTTTCCCGCACTCTCTATCTCTATCTCTCTATCGTCATTCGTCCGTTGTCGTTTAGCTTTTGAGTTTTGAGTTTCACGTCACGCAACGCGTATACCGTAAGTCGTTAAGTTTTAGTTTACGAGAATTAAGGAATATAATGAAGTAGCAATGAGAGCAAGCCTGGAAGGCAAGACATAGTCTAAGGTGATTCTCCGCGCGAATTACTCTCACCCTTTATAGCGGTTCCGCGCCGCACCATCCCGTCGAGGACACCAACTAGGGGGTGGCAAGTTCCTCGATGACACGTGACGACGCCGCATCCTTTGGGCGCCAGGGACTTTCGGCATCTAATCGAAGTTCCGCGTCACCCGTTTCCGCTAACGGCAGTAGTTTCTACGGCTCTCCCGCGGTCCCGCTCCTCTCACCGCGTCTAAACGAAGTTAGTGCCACCCTCAACTTCACTACAAACTCTTACACTATACCGAAGTCAAATACGTACAGGTCTAGGTATACCTTTGTATAGAGTACTAAAACAAAGATGAACACAGTCGGCAGTAGTGTCAAACAGGGAAACTTACTTATTCGCTTTCTACGTACCTACATAGGTATAATAACACTTACATATACATACATACATTCATACATGCATGTACATACATACAATGAACTTCCTTAGAGCCAACGCGCTTCGACTGTCTTCATAGCACCAGATATTAGCTCTGATTTCACGATTTAGCGCCGAGATTTTCAACGGGCAAACACAAGTCGAGCCTTTCGACGTAATCGATTATGGTATATCCCCGTGGGTATATAAATACCTGGGGGAATTTGCGGCTTGACGCGACTTATTGGCGTCGCGTTAAGAGACAGTGAAAAAAAATAAAAATAAAAAATCAACACCCTTATAGCTGCAGAGTTCTCGGTTTATAAACTAGAAATGAAATTTTATCACCCACCGGATTATCGCGGCTATTCTATACACTTCTTGCAGGCAGAAAAAGAATAAGAGAGAAAGGAAAAAAAAAAACAAATTGCGAAACTGAGAGATTCCCTCACTCCTAAGTCCTGGGCTATGACTTAGACTCGGTTTATGGATAGTAACGAGATACGGAGGGTTGCGATTTCTACAAGACCTGTGCGCGCCAAAACTACCTTCCAACACTTGGCTGGGGCTCTGATATTATGCCAAATAACGCTATAATACCCATAAGAGATCCCGAACTGTGAGTAACTATATTGCTTACTTTTATGGCCTTGGGACCCGCCTCTCTTTGCCTCTTGCTTTTTTGCCACCCTTCTATATCAAGGCCCCAACCTAACCACCAGTCTTATGTTAGCTCCCGCCGAAATAAGTAGAAACCGCAATTTCGTCTGGGACCAGCGAAAAAGTTTTGCTCTATGAAATCTGCAGAGACGAGGTTAGCCTTCGGGTGCGACGGCACGCGCGCCTATATTAGCCCCAGCGACAAAGCCTCGTCCGCCATATTGTCCGTCTCTTCCCAAAGGCGAATTTCGACCTTTTCCAGACGGCGCCCTACGGTTAAGATGCGATTCGCGTAACGTTTTCAGACCGTTTACTGACGCAGACGAATGTCCGCCCATTGCCAGACTGACGCCACTCTCGGCACCCCAATTTGTTGTTCTCTAGACTCTGGCAAAACGGTATGCCAGCCGGATACACGCCGTTCAATGGGGTTCAGGTGCAGCCTACCCCTAGACCACGTTCTCTTCACTTTGAGAGTTCCCAGTGCCATGTCGTGATCCAATTCGCTTCTATCTGTGACAGAGAATGTCAGAAGGGACCTCATTTATGAGGATCATATTTCAATTACGGTGATTAATTCAAAAAATGTTCAGTTCTTCTCCTATGTGCAACTGCTAAACGTTCGCCATTTCGTATATATATATGTGTTGTATGGTTCCAAAACCAGGGTAACCACAATCGAATACATATACTGTCTAAATGGGCTCCAGGTGCATCATCGCCTTCTCTTCACTTCGAGGTTTCAAAGTTTCATGACCCAAGTATCTCCTCTTAGCGGTTTCGAAGTTTAGGAGCGAGAGGCATGGAAATAGTTAGTGTTTGGGGCAATGCCTGTCAGGGTGAATAGATAAATACGGGTATAGGGTAGTGGGTGCACCTGGAGCCTAACCTATGACGGTGTAATGGGTTGGAGTGGCTCTTAACTTGTCTTTAATAAAACTTGGTTATCATATACATATATATATGCGGGTAGACTATATCATAGTCTGAAATATTGAGAAGAAAATTAAATTTTTGTTCGGTAAATCTTGTTGCCGCCATGTATGCTGCTGCAGCTAAGGTATTTGACGAATATTTATGTACAACGTAGGACGAAGCCCCGATAGGAACTCTACCAAGAATCCAATAAATCGCAGCGAAGCGCACGACATAAAGCGCGGCTCTAAAATAAACCAGAATGTCACTCGATCCTATCATTGTACGCGAGCCGCACATAAATACACGAGTCTTCTGAAATATGGGTTCAAAAATTTTGTTCACGGAACTTTAACAAGCCACATATGTATGATATAGGTACACACCTATATATCAGCGATTGGTTCCCGCGTATATATCAGAAAATTAAAAATTGGTGAAGATCCTGAGACGAAAAAAGATCACCTTTTCATACCCGGATGAAGAAATAGCTTACCTATTGTTAACACGAAATATTCGTCGTTAAAAATGTATGAATACACTTAACGTCGTCGTAGCTATAGGTGGATGTAAGACGGCTGTTATTCTCGCCGTGGGATTTCAATTTGAATCTTTCAAAATTTAGTTGGCTACGTGAATCGCTTTTGTGACTAGAATTTTCGATCGAAAGCCGTGGGTACAATGTGCCTGACTGGCTCAAGTAGCTCCTCTTCTTTTTGTCTCCGCTACCCGCGTCTCCGTCTGTTTCGCATTATGCGACAAAGACGAAGGGGGGCTAAAGAGGTGCGACGAAACTTGGCCGAGAGGCAAATATATTTGTAGCATTGAACTTTATATTTTCGAATCGAAATTCCCTTTCACAACGGATTTGATATTAAATTCAATACGTAACGCGTACATCTTTTTATCCACACGATATTTCTGTTGTTGAATGAAGGCTAAGAAACCTCAAACTCAAGGGATATGAAACCTGCGGCTCTGAATGGCGAGGATCACCGCGTACCCAATTATTAATTTCATAAATTCACTCGTACAGTTGACGGGTGAGAATTCCTGAATTTCCAGCTTTTCCGCGCCCCAAATTCGACGATATTCCTTTATTCTCACACCTCTGGCCCCCTGCGGCAGGTTTAATGGATTTAATGGTGTAATGGATATAATTTCCAGCTCTGCTGGCAAATAAATCAATTTCCGGTGAAAAAAAGAAAGAGAGAGAGAGAAAGAGAGAGAAAGAGAGAGAGAAACAAAGTATAAAAAAATTGGATATATAGGAACAAACGAGCGAATCCTCTCGCTTATTGTTAAATCTGCAGGGTCGTGTGTAGGTGTAAGGTAGCTATAACTGCGTCTAAGGCTAGGTATAACATCTACACATTTCTTCCAACTATCCGCGAGTTTCGTGTCTAGATCGATTCTGGAAGAGCTGCAGAACGTCGTCTCATAAATATTTATGAAATTGTTAGAAATCCGCCACTAGCAGCATCGAGATGCTCAGGGTTAACGTATGCGGTAAATAAAGTGACGGAAACACGTGTTACTGAATATTTTGTTGGTGACAATTTTTTGCGAAATTTAGTATAATATAACGGAGTCGAGTGGGGAAACAAAAATTTACAAATTTTCTGTATTTCCTGACCGACCTTATACCCATCTTACCTTAAGAAAATTTATTCTTAAATTAAATATTTAAAACAGGGACGCTGCCTTACTTTGGTGAGAAATTTCATCGAATAAATACATTTTAACGACACTGTATAACGGCGAAATAACGCTTTATTTATATCTGCCCGAATCCTGCAGGACCAAACCCAAACCCAGGTCCTGGTCCGGGTCCAGGTCCGGGTACGTGCGGGTGTGCAGAAGTCGGACCGCTCGCGTCAACCCTAAGGAATAGTTGACCACTTAGAATTGATAGATTGCGACAAGTCGGACGTTAGAGTAATAACATTATACCTACCCGGACATAATATATCACGTGTCGATATGAAATCGAAGTAATTTGCCACCGTTTGTCGCCCCAGTTATCTTGAAAGTCAAATTTTTAACGGATGGTTGCGGAATTGAATATGCAAGTCAAGGTTTCGAGTATTCTTATCAAGCTGTGCTGCAATGGAGTCCAGATTCTATAGCGATTCAGATTAAAATCTAACCACATAGTCGTATATAACGCGAGGTATAATTTGCCACGATGTGTTAATAAGGGAGTTTCCAGAAAGGAAGAGGGAGATACCAAGATTTGAAAAGCAGACGCGGAGCGATGGCGGTGTAATTCGCCCAGCAGCTGCTCCTGTCCCGATATGCACTGTATTAACGGCATAATATTATGCTGCACCACGTCCTTACATCATACGGCGCAGAGAGAAGAGAAGAGACGAGAAGAGAAGAGAAGAGAAGAGACGAGACGAGACAAGAAGAGAAGAGACGAGAAGAGAAGAGCACCTTCCCTGTTTCATCTCATTCTAGCTTGTGGGTATAGGAACGGAGCGAGTATACCGCTGCCAATCCATCTATACGTAGTGAGGTATATCTATACTTTCACAAGTTATGAATTATTAAAAACTCTCGCTATATGCATGTCTAATAACTACTTTGTTACTAGCGCAGGTGGTCCACCGCAATAATTTTCCTCACCGCTCGCTTATACTTTCCAGTCGTTACGTTTCATCCCGACGTGTAGTAAAAAGCATATAGTTTGAGTCTGCAGGAGATATGACGAAATATCGTACCTACGCTACGCGACAAAATAGGTCGATCCAATTTGCAGCAATTATCTGCATACAACATCAGGCAATATACACACCTCGCTTTGTTTCATTTTATTTGATTGGTTCTTTTTTTTTTTTTTTTTTTCTTTATATTTCTTTTTTTTTTTCTTCTCTTCTCTCTTTTACGAGACCGAATCAATTGGACTTTCATGATCCTGTTCTCCTTTTTTCTTCAGATTCGTATATTTTAATATCGAGAATCTATTATTTCCCGTCAACGATATATTTATATTCGACATCCTCATTTTTATGGAAGTTGACAATAGGCCCTGGGGGCAGGGGTGAAGGAATAATAGAGGAGAGGAGAATTGGCGGACTTTATTATTGATATCAGGTTCGAGGACTAAGCCATATTCCCTGACGGTGTAGACTCGCCAAACTTCAGATACTTACTATTGCCAGATTATCCCTAATATTGAACGATCTATAATATCGATATGCTATATATATGCTTGCACAGTATATCTACGTTTCTTCCTATTTTTCCTAATATTGATATTACAGATTTTAGCAAACAAAGCTTTACCACAATATAGGTACATACCTACTATACACATACAACTCGGTTTCAGTTTGGCTATTCATTTCACTACACAGAATAATCCAAACTTATTGAACCCAGAGAATATATTTCCTCTGACGAGTAGAGTAGTAGTATGGATCTAGAAACTTTGGACAGAGAAAGCTTTGAGTTTCGAAATGTACTACCTATCTATATCTTTCAATTGACACGTTGATTATCTCTTTAGAAGATACGGGCACGTGATATTGTAACGGATCTGCAGAGTCCGTGTTTTTCTTCAATGTAGTAGGATTAATATGTACTACGTGCTGTACAATCCCACGTACGAGTGATTGAAATGGATCAATTTGACGAATAGCCGAGAATAAGAAGAAAAAAAAAAAAAGTAAAATAAACAATAAAGAAAAATATTGGAAAGATGGGAAACAGAAATTGGTATATAGAAAAAGAACGGCTCCATTTCGCTTCGCATGTTTGGTATCAATTTTCTTGATTTATGTGCCTACAGGTATTCATAAATACATATACATCTATATCTAAACAGCTAGCCCACGAAAATATACAACCTGATTATTATATAGCCAGTTCAACAACAGTCAAAATTTCCATGTCAATTTCAACCGTGAAAGAAAATTGTTGGGGAAATGATTTTCGGTATTCCCTTTTTTTATCTGGATGTGTTATAATTGTCGAAATAAGATCTTGGCTTCAATCTTTGAAAAATCATTGATCCATGTCACCCAAATTGAGCGTGATAACACGATATACCCTAATCATACATATGTGGGTATGACCCTTTTCGGGTGACAAGTTTGAAGCGATCTCCTCAGACCAGCTAAACCATACCCATGCAGATGAATGGACAGACGTTTCCTCAGTGCAAACAATAATCAGAGGAGATCCTGGAGTTGTGGTTACGCGAACAGTGGTCAATTGAGTCAACAAATACGTAGACATGATCCTTGTGCCCATACCCTAGTCCATCACTCGGATATCCTCACAGTGTACACATATGCAAGGTAAAGCTTGAGTCGAGGGTATAGGTTGACTATCTTTTACCTACTTTGTGACAAAAAAAAAAAAAAAAGCAAAAAGTAATAATACCGACTCGTATTTTTTGTATGATACTAAATGACGTGCCGTTGAAATCGTCTCAAGATCCACTACATTTTTTATGATGAGTAAAGACCCTGTTTTATGAGGTAGAAACAAGGAGAAAGAAAGAAGAGAAAGAAGAAAAAACTAAAGGGCACGTTTAGAGATAAAAATAAATTGCACGGTTTGTACGAAATCTGATTAGGTCATGTTGAACCGTGAAACTTAGTGCGTAAGATTTTTTTGTTATATTTTTTTTTTTTTTTTTTTGTCCTGAAAAGAGAATCATTTTACTAAGGCTTTTGTGTATATATGCACGTAGCTATGTATTGTACGAATCACATATATAAATGTATGTATAGATATTATAGGTATATGTACGAATACGAATGGCAAAGGCAAAAGATCGTTTGCGAAAGCATGATTTGTTGAATAGCGAAAGTTGAAGCGATTCACGAAATTTCTATACCAGTGGTGAAATCGTAACCTTAACCCTCTTAACCGTAAGCCAAAAGCGGCACCAGTCAACGCTTATATGCTTGGCCATTGTTGCCTGAAGAATTTTATCGACCGAACCACTATCTAACAATAAACTGTCAAACCGAACCAAGTTTTGCCATTATCCATTAACCTAATTAGGTTGGATTCAACGGTATTGGGGCTTTGGCACTTTCCTAACTTGCCTGGGGTCTAAGTTGGTATCAAGTTGATGGCAAATAAGTAAACTAGCCGCAGTCAAGCTAGTTACGAAACGTAGCTAATACCATGGTGCATAGATTATGTCGAGGTTGGGATACGCCATGCATAGGTATAATATGTACGTGTGTACCCACCAACGTCACCCTCAACTATATTATCAACCTGGTGAGAATGATGCGATAATAATTGTTGACTAACTAATTTCCATAAATATACGATGGAAGGTAATTCCCTACCAGTTCCATCTCAGCACAAACACCTCATATTTATACACGATAGCTTTCTTAATCATCTTTGCAGAAGATAAGCCAACGATTTCGAATAATTATAATTTTTTTTATTATTATTTATATTTTTCATAAATACGCGAGATCTTTCTTAAGGCCCATCCCTAGTCGCCCACCTCCTTTTATTCGTAATGTGTCACATTTCGATTATTATCCGAGCCCAGGCGTCAAAAACGCAAAAAAGGCCAACTTAGCGCAAATTCTATTTCAATTCCGAACACATACATCCAAAAAAATGTTCGTTTCGTGCGAAAATAGAGTCTACAGATGGTTTTTACATTGTTCGCCGAGGAAATCGAATTCGAATAATTTTGTAACAATGTAAAAACCATCTGTAGACTCTATTTTCGCACGAAACGAACATTTTTTTTGACGTATGTGTTCGGAATTGAAATAGAATTTGCGCTAAATTGGCCTTTTTTGCGTTTTTGACGCCTGGGCTCGGATAATAATCGAAATGTGACACATTTCGACCAAAAGGAGGTGAGCGACTAGGGATGGGCCTTAAATTGAAAAAAAAAAAGAAAACCACTTTGTGCACAAAAAATAATTTAGATACAAGCTGCATGAATGAATATACCTATGTATTATATTATATATAGGTATAGTATATATAATTGTTCAATCCCGCAAATTGCCTTCACTAGGAAGAACCCTTATTATATTTTTCCCCTTAAAAAGACGTTCAAATATTCACTTCGCAAATTGCTGCTTGAGTTAAATTGATGACAATTCAAGACGCTGACTTTTTTACTTAATTTTATAAATTATCTCACAGGCACTACCTAAACCTGGTTCATTTTCACACCAAGACCAACCAACGTTTCAGAGGCGGGTAGTAAGTGAAAAAGACCTCAGAGGTGACGCGGAGAAATTGTGAGCTAAAGGTGCTCGTTGTATACATACCTATGTGTGTACCTAAATATATAACAACACCTACAGTACAGTAACCAGAGTAAATACGTTGGTGGTCCAGCTCTAACTCCACCTCCACCTCTACCTCTACCTCTACATGCATGCATATATAGGTACCGTATACCGAAGCTAAAAACGCGAGGCTTGCAGTGAAACGAAATGTTTGCACTGGCTATTCATTAGACTGGCCTGGGGCAACCATCTCTTAAACCATTCAAGATATTTCAGATGTAAACTGTTTCGCGTTTTTATCTCATTCATTCCCTTCCTGAATTACGAGAGTCGGCATTAGGTTTTATTTTTATTCCATGGAGTAGAGCGGATAGTGCGCAGTTTAATTCATTTCGCACCGTGATAAAGGTTGCAACTGTATTTAGTGTAACTACACTTCATACACAGTAATATTTTGTTTTTTTTTCAATAAACAGCCTCTGATGAGGGCAGAACATGACTGCCGAAACGTCAGGCAATTTTGACTAAAAAGAATAATTGACTCGACTTGATTGATTGAGACCTTCCTCTAAAAAAAAAAAAAAAAAAAAAAAAAAAAAAAGTAACTACACTTCGTTCTACCTGTACGCATACACAGGGTGGCTGTGAATTGGGTACTTTAGTCTTAGGGGATGATTGAAGGGGTCTGGCCTGTTACCCCAGCCGTTCGAAAATGTGATCTACGTTGCTGTGTCAGTGAGGCACAGGCCATTCGAAAGTCACGCGAT
The DNA here is from genome assembly GCA_943736025.1 of Tenthredo mesomela. Classification (NCBI taxonomy): domain Eukaryota; kingdom Metazoa; phylum Arthropoda; class Insecta; order Hymenoptera; family Tenthredinidae; genus Tenthredo; species Tenthredo mesomela. Next base: position 30,197,847 of record OX031015.1, on the reverse strand, counting down.
CGCTTGCGTTTAGGCAGCCAATTATACAGAGGCGAACAGTGGGTTGTATGGTTTCAGGCGAGTCACAACACTTTTACAGTCCAAGAATTACTGGACTACGAAACTGACGGACGGAAACAGCATACCAAAGAGTTATTCAACACAGCCTGGGTATTATTTTCGCACTGAAACTGCGTCACTTCCTTTGTGGTCATGTAATACGCGCATAAAACCAGACAGCCCGGTGGTCGCTTTTGTGTAGTTGGCTGTCTAAGTGCAGGCGTTATCGCGATTTTTTTTTAAATGACCTGTATCTCACAGACGCCACAACGAATACCACTACTTCCAACGGCGCAGGGTACCGAGCTAGACCACCTCGATCATCCCCTGAAATTAAAGCATTTAGTTAACGGCCACCTGGTACATATATAAATTCTGCTGCGCAGGGTTTGTTTTCCGTGTATAGTAGGTAACTCTCGCCGATGGTTTTTGAGAAAATTTCTCTAAATCGCTATTCATATTATATATGAAAAAATTTTTAACACATATATCCGGTGCCTGCCGAAAGTGTTTTCCTGCCGCAAACGCAGCAGCGTGGTGTATATTTGCCCGAGAGTCATTCGAAACCACGTAATCAAACAAACCGACGTACCGTAACAATATACATCCCCCTTTGCCTCCCGCCTGTCTCGCGGCGTCGCGGCGCCGCGCCGCGCACCACCCATTGTACACTCGGTAGTGGGCAGATGTGCTCTCCTACCCCAACCTTCAATATTGACTCTATATTCCAGTTCAAATTCGCATAGCTCAATATCCCCCGATAGCATGCCACTTTAACGTGTATATAGGGTATATACATACCTGGCTGTGTGCATATCTAGCATCGATACCAATACGTGGACAGATTGTTACATATGCGGAATCGATGCTCGTTAATAACTGAAGTATATGTCGTTAAGGGTGAACCCTATCAGCCATCACGATCAAACGTAGGTGACATAACTATTAAACCGATTGAATTCGAATTGGTGTAAAAGTGTAAGAGAATATAAAGAAAGTGCAGTTCGTTGGGATAGGGGTAGTGGTATGGGTTGAAGTAGAAGTAGAAAGAAAATATATGTATGGTAGGAATATATATGGAACGGTTGTGCGATAAGGGAACCAACATAATAGCAACCCCTTCTACGGGCATAGTTAACCGGCTCCATGAAAAATACTAATGGGAAGAGGTCATCGTCGAGGAGAAGTAAATTTTGCAGCTGGATGGTGAACACAAAAGATAAGAGTGGTGTGGTGGTATAGTCATGATGGTGGTGGGTTGTGGTGGATGTAATATGTGAACCGCGTTCTATCCCTTCTTCTAACACACCCCAATAGATTCGGATTTGCTTTCAGATGGAAGGCGAGCCTCGAATACGAGAATTTCGACCGATACAGACGGGCACTAGGCCGTTACATCGCTACAGTGATTTATCTCAATGCCATTGCCCCAACCCTGTATATGGGGTCGATCCTTGACGATGATAACTTGAAGTAACTGAAGATAGTTTCAGAATGACTTCGAGTAACCGGATTAATTTATTTCCCTGGAGGACCTTTTCACCCTTAGAAATTTTACGACAATTTACGAATACCTCCGATCCTTGAAGAGGACTAACCGAACTACGACACAATATTCTTCCTACGCTTTCACCCTTCGTTTACTTCGGCTGCTCCCTCATCATTCGATTAACCGATACTTTCAGCTCGTTGATGCTGTTATCTGTTACGGAGTTCGTAATAGGATTTCACTTTTTTAATCTTCGAGGCGACGCGGGATTTAGGTATACAGGATATCGCTTTCACCATTATAACTTTACGGTTATCTAGGTAAGTAGCTATGCTTGTTTATATTTATTATCATATCTACAGTGTCCCATATAATAAGTAGCCGGATATCTGAACGGATGAAAGAGACATAAACTCCGAATATAAATTATATATTATATTCAATATTGTCGCCGGGGGGGTTGCAAATGCCGTTGAAAATTGCACTATAATATACTATATATAATGTATACCTCGGAAATGTCGACGCCTTCACTTATTCCATAATTAAAATCACAACGAAGCTGAGATTTAATTTCACTCTCATAATTTTTAACCTGCAACGCTTTTCAGTCGTGCGGTATATAGGTATACGGCAACTCGTTGAGATTCCGACCACAGCTGTCATATAAATCTGCACGAATATAATTTTATAATATGAAAAAATTCCAAAGGGATGGAAGATAATTTAGTTTCGGACTGCAGAAGGGAGCTGGCTAAATCTTTATCACTTCACATTTTTTATTCTATCTATAGTTTAAAATACACACGATATCTATAACTTAGGGACAAATCTAAAGACCGATACCCTGGTAACCCATTCAAATTTACCCTAAGTATACAAACTTCTGTCAATTTTTGGCCTAAACTTACAAATTGAAATTTTTAACGGTATGAAAGCCTGTTGATCGGTCATACGAGTCTCAATATTAGACACAAGTCGCTTTGATAAAGCCCACACGCAAGAAACAGTGCTGTCGAATTTACTCTATGAGCAGTGAATATATGGACAGCACTTTTTTGCAGTAGAAATTATCACAATTGTAGTATTGGGTACATTGGAGCAAGTGGCATTCAATGTCTATAAGAGTGAATGTTACCACAATTGTCATAATTTCTACTGCAAAAAAAGTGCTGTCCATATATTTACTGGAAAATGCGATTCACGCAAAAAACAGTGCTGTCGAATTTACTCTATGAGCAGTGAATATATGGACAGCACTATTTTGCAGTAGAAATTATCACAATTTCAGTATTGGGTACATTAGAGCAAGTGGCATTCAATGTCTACCTATAAGAGTGAATGTTACCACAATTGTGATAATTTCTACTGCAAAAAAGTGCTGTCCATATATTCACTGCTCACAGAGTAAATTCGACAGCATTGTTTTTTGCGTGAATCGCATTTTCCAAACGGCAAGTCGCTATCAACGGTTTGATGAAAGCTTTGAATCCTTTTCACACACTTATCAATTCCAGCTGATACTGCATGGCGATGAAAACAGTCTTCAGAGTTATCATGAAACGATTCAATAATAAAATTTACTAATCGTTTCGGTCGATGTAAAACCTCAACGATTAGGAAGTTATTTCAAACTCTCTGAGAACCAATGTAGTCGTTTACCTCTTTTCCAATTTCACCGTACTATCCTATATTTGATATTTCTGCCAATACAGCATTGGATACGATCACGGCCAAAAGCGAGGATATTTTCTCACATTAAAGCGCGGAAAATTGATACTCAAAGATGAAGAAAAATCGTTCACCCTCCGTTTTGTCTCATTCCAAAACGAATCCCTAAAAATAGTAATGAGAATTTTCCACATTTTATGAATGAAAACTATAATTGAAATTATAAACATAATAGTTCGTTGTGCGATGAACGTGCGAATATATCGCGCTATTGGCTGGGTGCACGAAAATACTAATACTATTTAATTATCAGTGTGTAACATATTCATGCATAGGGGAGACCGGGGCTAAAAGTTACACTTTTTTTGAATAACTTGAAAAATTGATTGGAAAAAATTCGTCAAATATAAATATTATTGTTCTACAATTTGGCAAATATATTCTACTTTAGTATGCCTAACCGTTTTGGAATATATTTGCATAAGTTTTTTTGATATGATTTTTTTTTTTTTTTTGCAACAAAACGTAAAGTAACAATTTGCCCCGGTTCGGGGCTAGTTGTGCATGAGCTGGGGCAAGTTGTTACAAGATTTATTGTGGGTATATTTCATAAAAAAAACAATTATTTTAGATTAAATTTATGTATTTAAGAACGAATTAACAATATTCAAAGAGTTTTCAATTATTTGTCGTGCATAAATTAAACTCAAATTGAACGGTGAACATAAATATATAGTTTTTTTTATTGTTTGTTATCCCAATAACTCCAAGTAATACTTTGAGATCAATTATTGTTTAAAATAATATATATTGAGATCAATCATTGTTAGAAATAATATAATATATTAAGATCAATTATTATCATAAAAGATATATCATTGATAATATGTCATTTGAGTTATATATGGGGTGTTCCACGTGACACGCATCGGTTTTTGGCCGGAAGTCATCGAAAAAATAGGCAAGCTGACAATTTGATCACTTTTTTTTGTGCCTCTTTATGGTAATTTCGTTAACAATTCCAAGGCGATTCGTGTGACTCTTCAAGTAGAAAAAAGATGAATTACAAATTTCCAAAGTTTTACTTTTTAGCAATAGTTGTTAATTTTTCGCCATTTTCCTCACTTCATCTGGGGCTTTGTGCATGAGGCCTTGAGATATAGTTCCCCGACTTGCTGTTCTATTATAAGTTCGCATTCTGTAATAAAAAATTTAAAAAAACAATATTTTTCGTTGATGACCACGCGATAGGGTAAGTTGTTGCAAAGTAACAACATGCCCCAAAAAAAAAGTAACAACTAACCCCAAATGGCATTTTCTCATATAAACGTAAATTTTAGGCTCGGTTGATGAAATAAACTTAATTTATACGTCGGTATATGAAAACTAGATGTATCTTTATATACCACATAAAAATCTAAAGGCTATTTATCAAAATGAATTGAATAGACCAAAAATAACCAACACAAAAATATTTACTCACCTGTATTAGAAAGACACGTGCTCACGAGCAACGTCATTCGAGACCAATGGTCTTACTAATATGGTTGCCGTAGGTGCGCTGTTGCTTACTGATTCACGACGCACTTGGACCATATTTTTATCTCTATTCGTTTAAGAGTTATTTTGATTTGAACAACTTACCCCGGTAACTTTTAGCCCCGGTCTCCCCTACTGTCAGCGCCATCTAAAATCATGCTCAGCATTTTTCCATGTTCAACGTATGTACACACAATACACACTTATTTTTAAATTAGTATATGTGCGTGCACCCAGCCAATACCCTAATCTGTCAATCTGTCAATTTTACTTGTGTGATATATCCAATATATTGACATAGGTTGCAGCTACTTATTGTGTACATGTTTGTCTGGGGACAGTCTGCTCGGATTGGTCATGGGATAAAGGGACTTCGCGGTGAATCCAGTCTGGGACATTCGCTCGAGCAGCTAGAAATCTGATCGTTGACCAGCGAGGGTCTTTCGGTATCTAGATACCTACCTAAGAACAGAGAAGAAAAAGAAGGTTGGATAAACCGAGCGGTCGAGCTCTGTGGACAGTGATCCGCATAAATGGCAGGAAAATCAGATAAAAGGTACTTGAGTGGCGTCTATCTCGACGATTCTCTAGGTTAACTTGATCGAGTCGAAATTCAAGAAACTTTCGTTATCCTGAACGAATACACTCTTACTGTTAAGTCTTCACCGAGTGTTTCAAGATTCTTTGCATGATCGATGAGAGATTTGCAATATTATGCTCAAGAGATTTAGACACGTCAAGAAACTTTTCAAAGTTTTCTTTCGAGTAAAGAGAAATGGTGGGCGTATTAAAAAAATTATATAAACAGAAAATAAAAAAGTAGAATTTCATTTCCGTTGTCTCCCCAAAGCATTTTTTTGACATTCTTATTTTCAAAATAAATTTGACAAGATATCTACGTTATTGAACCCGAAGATGAATTAAAGTAAGTATGACAATATGTAAAGAGAACTTCTCTAATTTCTTATCTCATTTTGTACTTTTGAGTTAGTCCGTCAAGTGATTTACTAAAAAATGTGTCCGTTATTTATGGATGTATTGTACCTCCCGAGCTGAAATTGAATCTTGGCGTTGCGTAAATCCTGTTCAGTTTTCCACGAATCTGGGCTGGCGGTAATCGGGACAACTGGTCTGAACCAATCCAGGCGCGTAACGCATTTTTGACCAACGCCTAGGCAGAAAAACTAGTCGGGTTCTGATCAGTCTTCTGTTCAATCCCTTTCATTTATTCAATGTTTTTCTGGGATAATCCAGTATGGGATAAGATCGTTATGTATACACAAAAGATGTCACATCAGAATATAACCACTTTATTCAGGTAGGTTTGAACTTTTCACAGGAACTTTAGAATGTATATAGTACTTATTATTTACTAATAATATATATATATCGACAGCCTAATAACATAGTCACGTAAGCGCCATAATTTTGGCCTTTTTTTTTATATTTATGTGATAGAAACGTATCTCCATTTTTCTTTCATTTTCGCACTCGTCAATGTACTTGAAACATTTTCGCGGTATGAATAAAAATTTAAAACACAGAAGCGTAAGTGCCATTTTTTTGTGTGAAACAGACGTATGTACAGTCTGGTTCGGTAACAGAGGAACGTATCTCCACAAAAGAATGGAGATACGTTACTATGTTACAAATCATTTGACACTCGGAAAAGTTGAGACCACGTAAGTGTGGAGTTTTGACTGTGTCACACAAAAAACGTGGAGATACGTCACTATCACACCGAATTATGGATGATGGCTCTATGCATTCATCAAAGAATTTCCAATGCAGAGAACCATTTTTTTGGAGATACGTTTGTCTGACCTCGAAAAAGACCATTTTTGGCGCTTACGTGACTATATTATTAGGCTGTCGATATATGTATATTTTACCAACAGCTAATTACTAATATTAGGTTTGAACTTTTCATAGGAACTTTATATACGTATAGTAGCTAGGGCGATCGTTAAGAATTACATTTTTTCGGGTGTCCCCTAAAAAGTTTCCTTTTCGTCTAAAAGCATGAGGTCAATTTTTTTTTTTTTTTTTTTCTAAATGAATAGAACATGTGTGACAAGATGATCAGTTTTTTTTTTTGTTTTTTGTTAACCTGCAGCTTTTTGAAATGTCTTACAATATGTGCATTTTTGACGAAAGACTCAAGAAAAAAAAAGAAAAAAATTTAATTTTGAAGAAATTTGAAAAAAATTCATGAACGTTTGTTATAAATAACGGATAGTTGAAAATGAAAAAAATTACAGTCCAACAATTGAATCGAAGACTATTATAAATTATCTAGGTATAACTCCATTTGCAGTCAAGAAAAGGGGAAGTTTGGCCAGTGCCGAGTCAGAGCCTCGATAGATGGCACTGGCCAGTAGAGCCGTGGCATGCCATACCAGGGTCTACTCAGTAGCAAGGCGAGCCTGTTCAAATTTCTGCTCGGGCTACTACGTAGAAGCTAGTGGAATATAATGGGAGATTTTTTTCTTCTCCAAAACGGCCTTGCATTTGATCGAAGTTCAATAATGGTTTGCTCGCTTCGTTTGCCATACTATACTATTACATCGAAAGTTTAAGAGACACATGAACAGGCTCATAAATCACGTGAGATTATCAATCAGGTACATTAATCTTGAGGTGAATCAATTTTTAACTAAAATTTATTATCAATATCATTATAAAAATCGAGGCCGTTGATTAAAGCTCATATTATATTTACCTCCGGACGCTACATGATTATAATCGTTTCATGCAGACTACGAGGATATACATACATACGCTCGGATCATGTGGAATCAAATTGCGTTAAGTATACCTAACGCTAATTGGACGGTAATTGAACGGTTTTTTTAGGTTTATTAATTGTTAATATATTTTCTCCCAACAGTTGTGCTTTTTTTTCCAATGTCTGTTTCCACTTCATCGCATATTATTTTCCAATTATCAATCCGTAACAATTATCGTAGAGTGTGGTCTTCATCGTTTGTTTTTTTTCCCCCCCAAATTACATAAACAAGTCATTTCTTTTTTTTTTTTTCTACAATTTTACAGACTTTTTCACCATTTATTGATCAGCATCGAATTAACTGTTCATTCGACGATAAGAATTTTTTCTCAGTCACAGATTTCCCGATATTATATACTCATTCATTCAAATATTCTTTGTCTAACTCTGATTACAGATAGATTAGACCGGTTCAAAAAAATCGACTATTCCTTTTTTTTCAATTTTCGCATTGAAATACTTTCGGAAGGGGGGGGGGGGGGGGAGGGGGGAGATGCCTGTTAAAAGCGGAGCTCTTAATATTAAGATTTAGAGGTCGCTCATCGCGGATTTCTATTTTCCATTTAAATATAGCATAGGAATTTTTTTTTTTCAGAATTTCGTAGCTCACAAACCAATGAGCAAATCCAAATGACTCTGAATTGAACACTCTAAAGAATGTATCTATCATTGTGGAAAAAAAATCACATAAAAAAATAGTTGACTCAACTATAAATTGAACTTTGAGCTTGAATAACTTTGGAAGAAGTCAATTTATCAAAAAATGATAAGAGAAGCTTTTTGTGGAGTGTTCAATTACCTATGAAAATATGTATGAGTCATTTGGATTTGTTCATTAGCTTGTGAGCTACAAGATTATATATAAAAAAAAAAAAAAAAAATCCTATGCTCTTCAAATGGAAAATAGAAATCCGCGATGAGCGACCTCTAAATCTTAATATTAAGAGCTCCGCTTTCAACAGGCATCTTTTTTCACCTCCCCCGAAAGTATTTCAATGCAAAAATTGAAAAAAAAAATAGTCGATTTTTTTTTGAACCGGTCTAATATAGATACTTTAATTTTCAGGTTTATTCTTCAAAAAAATGACGTAAAACTGAAAACTAAATGTCCGAATTTGAAAGCCATCGGATTTTGGCTAGACTTGGACTGCAGTGAAGAGAAACATGTATTTTACAAAGGTATAAGACCATCTTTACGATTATGTGTGTGTGTGTGTGTGTATGTGGAGCAAAGGTTATTAATTCGGTTCATATATCAGAGTTTCTCGGGGTGTATGACCGGTCCAAGAGCGCAGGGGTGCTTGAGGGTTGAATCTGGGCCCATGGGGTTGAAAGCTGAGCATGGAGCAATTGGGATGAGAAGAAGCAGCGGGTGGCCAACCGCTTGTCGGTATTAGAGCCAGGCTGTTTATTAGCCCATTTACGGGTCGAGGCCGTTAAGATCGTAACGTATAAAGCGCAAAGAAACGCGTTACCTTATTGCTCGGTTGGTCTTGTTGCGCCTAAAACAGGGAAAATTTATGCATTCACTTAGCGGTTTTCACGCGGTTTTATAAACGACGCCACGCGACTCGACGCCAAGAAACCTTGCGGCTCTACGTTACACACACACATACATACATAATATTAGAAACAATCCCATAGCTGGAATGAAAAAGAAAAGAAAAAAAAAAAAAAAAATAAGAAAGAACTTACGTAGTGCAACTTTCTTTCCCCTTTTTCATGCGCTCTCTTATCATGGCGAGGAAACATTTTCTGTGCAATAAGGAATGCAGAAAATATTTCGTTTAGTAGTTTTCTTCAATTCTCGTATACACCTTCGTAGCCACGGGGCTGTATACGCAGGTAAATTGTTGGAAATAGTCAAAGAAGCTTGTGTGTCGCCAAAGGCGGAGATTATCGTATATACCGACTATCGGGTTTTCCACTTTTGGTTCAGTTCGTATATGCATGAGGCAAGGGCGAGAAATGTGTCAGTATCTGAAAACGAAGGGTGAAGTGATGCCAGTGGGTTTATATAGGAGCCTTTGAGATGAGAGAATATCCCTTCGTACCCGTTGGATAAGATCCCTGTCGCGACGATTAGTCACGAGTCTTCAAAGTAACTACCATGATAAGACTTTGCAGGCTTAACGAGGTGGGAAAAGTTAATCGAGACTTGGATAGGGACTGAGCTATACTCTCGTGCCGAAAGTATATATAAGGATAGAAATTAACGCGACATGTAAAGTAATAAGTGAGTGAAATTTTAATGCTTCTCTTTTTTGAAAAAGCGATTGTTCCATGAAAAAGCTGCCACTTTGGATGCTACATGCAGCCCGAGCTGCGCTATGCAGTTACTGCAGTACGTCGTATAGTACCCTACGGTCCAGAATCCGAATTAACCATTTTCCCAACTAATTGTACCCACTTTAGTTAATACAGTCCTAGGAAAGAAAAGAGAATGTTAAGAGAAAATAAAATGAGGAAAGAGAAAGAATTCTTCTTTTTTTTTTTCTACTTGGAAATAATACAGGTATAGACGTACGTACACCTAGATACCCTCGCAGAGCTTGATGTGCTTTTGGATTTAAATGTATATAGGAGAGAACTAGCAGCTGGGTTTGTGTGTGCGGCGAGAGAGAGAGAATTTTAAGAACTTTTAACTGAGGGCATTTTCCATTCCCGGAAAATTGTCAGGAGATTAACGCGATAAAACAATACTTTGCTCGCAAGTTACTCTGCAGGAGTAAATCGGGATTGTATAAAGCGTTGCCCGAGTGCCAGGAGGAGGAATAAAGTTTGAAGTAAAAAGTTTAAAACAATAGTCGGGATATAAATCACTCGTTGGATATCTTAGAATCGTCTACACTTACAAACCTGGACCTAAAGTAGCTATGGTGTACATGCATACATACGTGAGCGATCCCCACATCTAACGCGGGCTTATACCTACACCTATACACGAAGCTACTCTTCAAACCATGCCATAATACAGATAATGGAAGAAAAATATTATATTCACGGGGAAAAGCTATGAAAACATATTATTATCTGCATAAAAGAGGCTATTTCGTTTGATTTACGTATGTTTATCGGAAAACTCAACCCTTGTGTATATATATATATATATATACGAAGATAGAAGAATCGAGGGATTCGTATTGGGATATAGAATACTGCGCGAGAGGCTGAATAGGGTTGGAAAAAAAGAATAGAAATAAAATAAGAACTCGAGGTTCCAATCCACGTCACCTAAGCTATGACGCGATGCACACATAGATCTAACTCGCGCAGTTCATGTTATCTTGAAAGTTCTATATATATGTTTCAAGTGTCATTGCATATATATATACCTGAAGTGGAATTAACAAGCAATTTCGAGACTTTGAAGAGAGAGAGAGGATATTCCTGGTTTGGTATAGAGAGACACCGTTCGTTCCTGCAGCAGATCCGTATAATTAATCACGTACACACGGTAACTCTAATCAGGAAGTGCAACGCTCGGATGATTTTAGATCCTCTCCTTGAGCCTTGTATCACAGAGAGTCTCAAGTTTATGATTAGATCGTTACCCCCGAAATTCTTCAATTCCAATTAAAGTCGAATCAAGTTTTTAAGACGGTTTCGCGCCTCGGCTAACGCCAGGGCAACTTGTACATAGAAATAATCGGACCGATCTCGTAAGTGTTTGAAAAAGTTTCTACAAACGGTATAACGAGAAAAGGAGTTCACAGTTTCTTTTATCCTTTATTTCTTTATTTCTTTCCTTCCTTCTTTCTTTCTTTCTTTCTTTCTTTCTTTCTCTCTTTCTCTCTTTCTTTATCTTTTGTTTCATTCCGCTAATCACTTTCTTCGACCGGATCACTATACACGCGTATAAAGAACGATGAAAAATAATGATAACTATAAACCGGGAATTCTATACAGGAAATACCTCGTGCGGTCGTCGACTGATACCTCTGGGACGAAACTTTCAGGGACCAACGATCGGAAAGCCAAGGCATTTTTACGAGATCAAAGGAATTCAGTTAGGTACGAGAGGATTTCCCTTTCCAGAACCTTTGACTTTTACGATTGTACCTGTCTGACTGATTCTACCATAGCTCTATATATATACCTACAAGCTTGGCAAATCACGTTTTACAATTTAGCATCGGGTACTATCGAGACTACTGAAAGAAACTAACAAACTAGATCGGCGCGAAGTAACCGATAAACGTTCAGCCAATTAGCGAAAGCCTCGATCTGTACCTTCTCCGTCCCTCTAAACGGCGTCGTTTAATCGTCCCTGTTCAAAGGCGATTTATCTAATTATCTTCCCTCTCTTGCTCTGTTTTTTTACTTTCTATCCTTTTTTCTTTATTTTATTTTATTTTATTTTATTTTTTTATTACATTTGTTTTTTTTTTTTTTTTTTCTTCATCATTCGATTTTCTTTTTCTTTTTCAACTTATCCAACCACCGAGTTGGGTCCGTCTGGTGGTGCAGTTACCGGTCGATACCCCCGATGTCGCCACCCTGGCAAACCATTTCATCGTAACTATAGCAACGCATTCGCAACGCGAGAATTGCAGACTGCTACTTGGTTCGCTGTACTTTAAAATATAATAAGCATATGAGAGTATCACCCTAAACTTTATACACACTAATGGGTCTTTCATATACGATATATATATGTATGCATGCTTAAAAAATAAAACACACCTAAAATCTCACCCTCATTCTAGCTGTACTACAATCTAGACGGTCGCGGTTCGCGGTTAGAAAATAAACGCGCTTGCGCGAATCGCGCGCGTCTAGCCTCGTGCGCCTGTTTATTTCAGCACGCAACTTTTATTACTAACTATACCTTATATATAGTACGCATAGACAATATTAATATTGCGTGATTCCTTGTAATAAAATAAAAATCGAAAGTATTTCTATCGTTTTTTATTTTTTTTATTTTTCTTATTTATTTTCTTTTTTTTTTTCACATTTATCTATGCTGATTAGATTTCAAATTGGATATAAAAAAAAAAAAAAAAAAATGAATTAACTTATTCGATTCGAAAATTTATTTCACGTAAGGAATCTCGCGTGATGTAATTATTCAGCTACAACACAGTGGATCAAAAATTACGTTTTTTTTTGTTACGAAAAATTCTAAAGTTTCAATTCTTTTTTTTCCATAAAATATTTGATCTTTGCGTTATAATCATGAATTTTTTAATGAGAGAAAATTGAGAAGCTTATATAGTACTGTTCAAATTTTTTTTATGAAAATAACTGATATATTTGTACGTTTCATACGAATTGCCCGATTTCTAAAAAGGCATATTCTAAATTGGAATTTTTTTTCATTTTTCTCTATGATAAGGTTTAGATTTTATTGCTGTTTCATTGATTTATTCATATAAACAGATAAAAATCTCCTTTGTATTACACGGTATCGGATTGATCGAGCCGAATTTCTTTCGTTCACGATTTGATCCCGAAATGAAATTTTTTCAAAGTATCAAATTTTCGTAAATTCATATCGCAAAAAACAAATTTGTACAATAAATAAATTCATGATTGAAATTTTACATCGATAAGCAACACTGTACTCGTATTCAGAGGGCCTATGGCTATACACATACGATTTATCAAAAATCACAAGACAATTTATACTATGAGAATAATAAACTTCCAGATTTAAAAAATCTACGTAAAACTCTTCGAATTTTATCTTTAAATGAGCCAAAAAAAATTCGGATTGGAAAACTGCGGGATGCAAAGAGTATTATGATTGATGAGGTTTGAAAGAGGTCCTATTACGACACAAATTGCAAGTTCAATAATTGGTTTAAATTTTTCAAGAAATTCACGTATCTTTTTTCAAATCAGTTCACACTTATCTTCATAGTAAGAATTTTTTTAAATAATAAAATCAATATAATTCGATGATTATAGTTAGATATCTAGTAGTCTACACAATGGACTAACTCACATCTCTGTACCTATACACGGATAAGGAAATACCCTTTGATTGCATTGTTGTGTAATGGGTTGCAGAATTTAGTATTATGACTGCAAATGTTTGCCCACCCATTACCTATGTCGTTCTCTATTTGACGATGAGAGATAGTTTCACCGTTTCAACGTTACCGAGTGACAAGGTGTAATGGGTAAACAATTTTGTTGTCACATCGTTTAATTGAGGTATATTAAACGGTGGCCAAGCCATGGCTGTGTACAGGTATAGAGAAGGTTGGGGCTAAAGTGAGCTCCCCTAACGAAGTAAAACTGCAGTTAGTGATAATTCTAAATTGATATTCCGACTGCGTATATTAGTTGAAAATGAGAGACGATCTAACGGGCGAAAACGAGCACATCGAAAAATGATAAATGTGAAAAAAAAATTGTAATTCTAAAAATATCATCATGAACGTCGCTATTATGTAAAGAGAAACGAGGTTTTTATTGAATGAAAAAATAAATTTCAGTAATTTCCACCAATTGAGAATTAGATAGAAAAGAAAAATATTGACAAATTTTACGTATAGGCTTATTACACCCCGGTTTGGCCCATATATTATATACTTGCTACATAGCTGAGGGTTGACAAATAAACGTGATAAGATCGAGTCGAATGTAATATTTCAAAATAGCGATATATCTACTGGTATAGCTCTCGTTCTCCCTATCCTATCATACCCTCACTTACTTACAACCCCTTTCCATTATTTTCCTCCCTAATTCCCTCGTCGCCCTTCAAATCTTTTTCGTTCCCTTTAAAAATTGATCGCAGCCGGTATTCAACGTTTGAAAATATCGCGTTGCGGTTTATATCAACTTCCGAACTTTAAAAGCTGAGAGAATAAAGCGATTCGTCTAATCCAAGTAGGTACAGCTTTGGCTTCGATTGTAATAAAAAAAAAAAAAAATCAAAAAAATAAAAAGATTTAAAAAAAAAAAAAAAGGGAAAATTGAGGAAAATCTACAGCTGAAGTGATGTCTTTCCCTTTATTAGGTATATCGCTACTCATGGTGGCTAGGAACGGGTTAGGGTTGGGGTTAGCTAAGCTATCGGTATCTTCTTTCCGCTCTCGGTGAATTAACCCGAAGTCAATTCAGGAAGCACACCCCAGGGTCACGAACTATTCCGGACTCCCGAAGCTTGGCGTTATCGGATTATCCCCGCATACAATAGTTACTCCCTATAGCAGACTAGCTGCACGAACATCTTCTTGTTCTTGTTCGTAAATAGGTATACTTTATATAGGTATATTGAGTAAAGCAAGAATTGAGTACCTATAAGTAAAGCAAGTGAGTATACCTTATAGTGTAAAGTATACGAATAAAGTTGAATTTTGCGGTTAATTTGAAATTTTTCAACGATAACACCTATACCTTGATTCATAAATGTTTCACTGCACCCAGTAGGACAAAACCGCATTGTACAGATGTCGCGAATACTTTGCAGAGGGTTGGATTGTAATCGGGGTGGAAGATTGCGGGGAGTTGGAGGTTGACGGTGGAAAAGGAATGGGAATAAAAATTGCATAACGTAATTATATACCAGAGCGGGTGAAGAGGATGAGGATGGGGACGAGGAAGAGGAAGAGGAAGAGGAAGAGGAAGAGGAGGAGGAGGAGGAAAAGAAGAAAGAGGAATTACCTCAGCAGGCAGGAAAATTCTGTGAAAAGAGTGACGCGTTGGAACGTGGAACGAGATGTAATATGTAGTGGGTATATATACGCATTGGCTCAGTGTTGCCAGCAAAGATTTAATTATCGTTGGATCAGTCCGTGCGAATTTACCCACCATTGTGTCACGAATGAAGAGCTGCGCTTCGCGGAAGAAATTGCGGTAGTTCGAGGTAGGGAATTCTCGAAATTGCGAGAGCGAGAGATGCGAGTGGAAGTCGAGGGCTCACGGTATCTACGCCGGAGATCCATAAACTAATTCCATTAACTCAGGTCGTCAGATTAATGAATGACGTGCAGCTATGTAGGGATAGACAAGAACGGTAATTACACAAGGCTGCTGCATCAACCAGCATTAGATCCGCACAGGTAAATGAAATTTCTGTCTGTGAGGGAGCAAACACGTTACCCACTTCAATTCGTCGATTACAAAAACCAACGGAGAAATAGATCCGCGCGAATCCCTAGCTAGCTGCATAAACTATTTTCATCTCAGAAATTTCTGAGCTAAAGCGAATTTGACAAAAAAAAATTTGAATCGTTTCTGAACAGAACTTTTTTTAAGGGGACCAGTACAGCGACTTTTCGAGAAATTATCATAGTCCGAAATCAATTTATTTCATAACCAAAGTTCATTTCACATCAAAATATTTTTCTTTTTCAAAATCATGTGTCGTAAGGATTTTAGAGCACCGTTCGACCGATTCAGGTCATCTTGGATTCATTTTCTTCAGACAACAAATCCTCATCATGTGAATGTAGGAATTTTGAAATAAAAAATTATGTCATCAGTTATGATCAATTTACCAAATTTGCAAAAATTATTATCACTCATTTCTTAAATAACTTGGCCAAAACGAAAAATTTTCAAAATTCCTACATTCACATGATGAGGATTTGTTTTCTGAAGAAAATGAATCCAAGATGACCTGAATCGGTCCAACGGTACTCTAAAATCCTTACGACACATGATTTTGAAAAAGAAAAATATTTTGATGTGAAATGAACTTTGGTTATGAAAATAAATTGATCTCGGATTATGTTAATTTCTCGAAAAGTCGCTGTACTGGTCCCCTTAATCGATGGAAGACCTGTGATGCGACTAAATTTGAGAAACTAAAAATAAGCATTAGGGCAACCCTTTTCATTGATCGATACGTGAATCTCGATATTGAAAGCCAGATTTAGGCTTACTTGGATGAAGTGAGAAGTGAGGATTTGCGAGAGGGGAAAACAATGATGGATTTTAAAAAAGGCGTTTGCATTACGAAGGCCGCACCTACGTAGGTATAACTGTGAATAGGTTGAAAAACGCGTATGCCGTTATACAGCTCGGAAGATGATAACGTTTTAGTAAGTAGGGTGAGCCTTCGATAAATTCAATACGGCCAGGCTCTCCGGACCGCGGGTGGTAGGTGTGCTTGAATATAAATTTGCTCTTTAGAAATTTTGAGCCAGTGGTACTTTCGGGAGGCTTGAACACGAATTTCGACGAAAGCGATCTTTCCCCGTTTCACCGTTTTCCACAACCCTGTTATTTGTTCTTTTTCCATCGTCCCCAGCGATCGCACTCATCTCACTTTATCGTAAAGAGACGAAAAAAAATTGTATAAGCGTCTACTTGAACGATAACGTGCGTAAGATTTGGACACTGGAACGGATGTTATCCGCATGTATTGGATTCAGTGATTTCCTCTTTTGCAATTCTCACACAACAAAAATAAAAGGCCGGAAACAAAGACCGACGAGAGTGTGATGGAGACCGAAGAGTCTAGATTAGCAGAAAACTGTTCGATTTAGGAAACTCCGGTTAGTGCGAATACGCCCTGAAGCTAGAGCAGGGGTTCCGATGTAACAGGAAGCTCTGCCTGAGGAGAAGCCATCGGTGATTGGGAAATTGCCTTCGCTTTAGTTTTCGCCAGTGTTAGTCCTCGAGGACGAGAACCGCAAGCCTCATTTACTCCGACGATGCGATGCGATGCGATTTTGCTCAGGGTGAAAAGAGTCCGAATCCGAATCCGAGTCCGAATTCGAATTCGAGAATTCGAATTCGACTACGGTCGAGGGAGGTATTTGTCGTAAGTAGGTACTACTTCCAGAAATTAACCCACCAAGACCATATAAACCGAAGGGAAACAGCTGGCCAACCGGAGTTTTCGATGTTGGGTGAAAATCGTAACGTATATATATATATATAGGATATTCGTTCGCGGTTCTGCAAAGTCCAATTATTGTCTTCGGGGAAGGGAAGAAAGCTGAATACAAACGGGCGGACAAAGGAATAGAAGAGATAGTCGTTAAAGATTTGACCGAATTTCTGTCCATCCCATACGGTCGTGGGGAATGGCTAGTATAGGACATAAGTTTTTATTGTCAGACAAGAATCGCGGGTAGTAAAAGAATTTTGAATTGATTTTATTTAAGGGTGAATCTGCATGGACATGAGATTGGCGTCTTGTAGTTGGTATAACTTTCAGGCAAATAATATCATGTCAATTCTCCAATTAATTAAATTCCTACCGAAGTTTTATATCAGCATACCAAGAGCAGCTCATTATTAGGAATGAATACCTGGCTCAAAAATCGTCAGTATTAAATGAAAATACTTTAAAATCCAGGCAGTAAATTCTTGGAGATAATATCCGGATGAGAATCCGCTGAATAGTCGAGCTAAAGCGCGTCAGAGCGATGAAACTGCGAAGTTATAAAACGAAATCACTTTATAAGGGTCAGAGAATTTCTGTGTGAAATAATCTAATAATGTGAATCATCTGTTGGTGAAATAACAGCTGTGAAATATATTTTCATAAAAATGAAAGAAAAAAAAGAAGAAGAAGAAGAAGAATAAGAAGAAGAAATGCAACGAACGAAATGAAAATATATTTCAAAAACATTTCAGATGGAAACGCAGGGTTATAGTTTTCGTTATAAAGATACAGAAAAGTTGTCGACGTATCGATGGGCCACAGGTTTCATTTGATATTTTTCAATTCCTGAGAGAAAAAAAAAAAAAAAAAGAAAAAGATAAAGAATATGAAAAAGAATAAGAAGAAGATGGAAAAGAAGGAGAAAAGAGAAGAAGAAAAAAAAAAAAAAAAACATCGGAAATACTTTCCTCAACCAGACAGTCGGAAGTTGGAAAGAAAGTTACACGGGGCGCGTGATTTAGACGACTGTCAACAGAACTCAACTTTCTTAACGCTGTTAAAAAGAGACGAATATCGAGAACGAAGGAAGCTATACAGATATATATATATATCAGCTCGATATACTGGGTAATCTTAAAGTTTTGTCGGTAAAATTATTCAGGAAAAATCTCAGTCTAAGAAAAGAGAGAGAGAAAAAAAAAAGAAATTGTTGTACAACCCCGAAGTTGTTTTTTTTTTTTTTTTTTTTTTTTTTTTTTTTCGTATGAAGAAGAAAAGCAATAATCTGAATATTGGTACCCTGAGCCAGTCTTTTCATCACCCTGTACTACGTAACGGATATATATATAGCTCATATATACGATTGTTAATATACATGGACGTATACGTATATGTAAAAAAGATACATAGAGTGATGGATATATGCGGATGTATAGCATGAAACGGGGTTTATTGGCACTTTTAATATCCATCCCTAGCGTCAGGGTTGGTCTTTACCGTTTCACAAAAGAAGTCTGTGCCGACCGGGGGACCCCGAGAGCCTGAAATTCGACGAACTGTATGAGATGTTACACTCTAGGGACTTTTCACTTTTCCTTTCCTCGGTAGCAGATAAATAAATCCCACCCCCAAACACACCACCCGACTTGGCGTGAAAATTGGTGCACGCACGGTCGAAAAGCGTTGGAAAAAAAGCTCTGGGAAACATCCCCTTCGTATATATATGGTATATACCACCTTGCTATAGCGATATTCGTTCTTAAAAGGAACGCGAGAGCTGGGAACATGGAAACCCATTCACAGATATAATGGGTATATTTCAACCTTTCAACAGACAAAATTTCAGATACATTCCTACTCTCGTTTCGATACATATAATTACCAAATTAGAAATCTACACGAGGGTATTTTGAGTGTAGGTAAACGCTGTACCAGATATACTCTCATGATTGTGAGTAGCTCGATCGATCTACATTTTGGTTACGCGGAACGGTGAACACCATAGCCAAAAATTGAGTCCATTATCGCCTTACCCAGGTTGGTACCAAAGACGGGGTAGCTTCGTACCCCAATACTATCAATATCTGTTTAACGCGTCGTTTATTTTTCACGAAGGTGACAAACAAGGGTTCCGTGAAAAATGGTAAATTTAAGGATATCGATACACGAAACCTATTATTATTTCATTTCTTTCTTCTCGACCTTTTTTTTTTTTTTTTCATCGTATTCGCAGAACAAAGTTGAAAGACTACCCTCAGACTTGGGTAAATGACAGTATAACGTAACTTATTATGCAAAACATATAGTATAATATTTTCTCGCGAGTTACGAGCTGTCGAATTTTTTTCCCCACATATGCTGCACCAGCAGCACATTTGCTTAAAATTTTATTTCGCATATATGTATATCGCGAGTATAACACAGAAACCGTATGAATAGGCCCAATTTTGACCAGGTCAATATTTACTCTAGCCGTATTCCTGTTTTCATTAAAGGAGATAACCGACATTTGCTGAAAATCCAACCACAGAATAGATATATTCGTACAGCTACCTAGATACGTATATTTATAGATATAACGATAACATTTCATTATTCAGTTTAAACAACGAATATTTTTCACGATGTTTCATTTTTTCAACAAAAAAAAAAAAAAAAAATACCCAGCTACCTGTACAAGTATTTCTATAACTAACACGTTATCATTTTTCTTCTATACCTCTTATTTCACGAACGTATTAAATTAATATGCAGTCAGCGAGAAAAAAAAAAAAAAAAAAAAAAAAATTTATACGGTGGTAAATTAGTATGCCAAGGGATCGAGACCCGTACGTAAAAAATATAGTCCAAATAATCCCCGGTCACAGGAGAATTCTCGATTTTCTAGAGCAAGTCGTGTTGTGTGTTTGATGGAAGAATAATTAAGTATCCGGGAAGGCAGCGGAAGTCCCTAGAGCGAAAACTCGTCGGTTTTTGGGGTGTATTTTTTATCGATTATATACCCCACTCGCAGGTTTACCTAATCTAGATTATTTATCAGCGAGATATAGTTCGCTTCTTTCGATCTAAAAGCCCTGCAAAATTCGACGATCGGACATAGATTACGGAATAGAGTTCAGAAAATTTTCGCCTCTACTAGTTTAGCAATTAAGGGGACCAGTACAGCGACTTTTCGAGAAATTATCATAGTCCGAAATCAATTTATTTTATAACCAAAGTTCATTTCACATGGAAATATTTTTCTTTTTCAAAATCATGTGTCGTAAGGATTTTAGAGCACCGTTGGACCGATTCAGGTCATCTTGGATTCATTTTCTTCAGAAAACAAATCCTCATCATGTGAATGTAGGAATTTTGAAATAAAAAATTATGTCATAAGTTATGATCAATTTACCAAATTTGCAAAAATTATCATCACTCATTTCTTAAATAACTTGGCCAAAACGAAAATTTTTCAAAATTCCTACATTCACATGATGAGGATTTGTTTTCTGAAGAAAATGAATCCAAGATGACCTGAATCGGTCCAACGGTGCTCTAAAATCCTTACGACACATGATTTTGAAAAAGAAAAATATTTTGATGTGAAATGAACTTTGGTTATGAAATAAATTGATTTCGGACTATGATAATTTCTCGAAAAGTCGCTAGCACTGGTCCCCTTAATCAACGCTGTATAGTGAAACACGAATTATATATATATATATGTGAAATGAAAAAGATGTCAAATTATACATACGGCAAATGAAAATTGGTCAATTTCCGAAAACTACCCACATGTTATTAGATATTCTATCGAGGCTGGTAAAAACCATTGAAAATCTTGAGCAACAGAGACGTCAAAAAGCGTATAAAAGTCTCGTAGATTCATCGAGTAGAAGAATTATCTGTAAATGTCCAAATTATATGTATGGATAGTTTAGAGCTATCCATCTGTCTGTCTAGCTGTCGTTTGTAGCTCCTACGCTAGGGTTGAGAAACGGCATCGGGGTTTCGGGCATATAGAGAGAAGATGAACGAAAATAGGGATAGTATAGGAAGAATAGGAGCAAGAAGAGGAAGAAAAGGACCCGCCCCTAAATGTAGCGAAAAAATAATAGTTTCATGCGGCGCCTGTAAGGCGGACGTTCGGTGACTGTATTTTTCAGCCCGGAACGTCATTAGTTTTACGATAGAGCAGTAAATGTAGATGGGCTTTATAATAGACGGGAAGGTGACGATAAATTTCATATTCTATTGCAAATACATTCCCCTTCCCTTACCGGCCCATTTTCCACCCTTATTTTTCCATCCCCCTCGTCATCTCGAGCCCCCTATACCCCCCCCCCCCCCCCCCCCCCCCTCTCCCATAATTTAATGGGTGTTCGCGAGTCATTCGCGTCCCAATGCGAAATCCACTCAGCCAATCAGATTTTGCGAGAAAAAAAAAAAAAAAAAGAAAAAGACGTAAGGAAAGAAATAAAAAAAAAAATAAAAAAAAAAGAAATGGAAAGAAAAAAGTAAAAACGAAAAAGAAGAAGAAGAAGAAGAAGAAGAAGAAGAGAAAAAACGATCTTTCCATCCACACCAACGGAGTGCTTCAATCTTCCTCGACGGAGCCTGGGAGCCAATAAATTTTCTCGCTATTTTCACCCGTTAATCCGTTTTCTCAACGTAGGCAATCTTCCAAAAATCTTATTTGCACCGCGCGTAACTATACACCGAAGCTGATATACCTATATATACAGATATATATCTATATATACATTATGTACATTATATACATTCCTCTAAGCTCGCTAGCTCGACTACACTCCTCCGTGAGCGTTTGAAATTCTTGCGGAAAGGGCGGAACAACTTTGCGTTAATCCGATTTACAATTTCGTTAAATTTATAAGAAGTTGGACATAATAATATCATAAATAAGCGTTGTTAAAGGCTGGGGGGGGGGGGGGGGGGGGGGGGCTAAGATCGGTTGGGGAGAGACACGATCGCGCAGATTATACTTTGAGAAAGAAGGAAAAACCTCTTTTTAACTTGACATTCCGTACCTATACTTGCGCGAACTTCGGGATTATTATAATTTAGGCAATCAGTCCAGCGTTGGGTTGGGTTACGACGAAGATAAAATTGCAACACTTTAAACGATATTATAATTATATTCTTTTCTCAGCTATTGCGAATATTAATAACTTCGTTCCTGCAGTGGTACGACATTGAAAAAATTTTTATACTATACGTCTAATTGTGCCCCACTCAGAAAAAGGTCTTGTTGACACAACCAAAATTTGGTTATTATATGCACAATCACATTTTTTGTTCAGTCAATCAAATTTTTTGTTCATTCAACTGTCAAATTTTGTTGGGACAACCAAAATTTTGGCTATTCTAACAAAATTTTTGGTTGACTGAACAAAAAATGTGATTGTGCATATAATAACCCAAATTTTGGTTGTGTCAACAAGACCTTTTTCTGAGTGCGGAAGAAATATTTCATCTGTAAATAAGTAATGTGAAAAATATACATTTAAAATATGTATAATATGCACTCACCCTCAAACGAAGATCACTCACGGTCCAGACTCGGGTTGCAAAGTCATTTGATGCACCTACAATGAAACTTCCGGTAGAATCGAAATCCACCGACATGACGCCAGCGTTGCTTCCCACTAGCATACCTTTGCTGTCGCAGGCACCTGGTTCAAAGTTTTATAGATTAGATCTACGACAAATTTATTTTTTGTATGCATTAGGGTAGTCCCTAGTTTGATCATTTTTTTAATTCCAATGCTCCCATGGGCTAGCACGTCTCCAAATATATACAAAAAAAAAATATATTTCAAGTCTCAGGTTCCTATTTCAATTTTAAGCACCGCCTCAAAGTCTTCGGATTTTCCCATTCTGATAGAACGAGGTTTGTGACATTTCGCGGTTAACTTTTTTTCTCCCCATTGGAGTACAGCTCCGAAAAATCTGAAACTTGGTACACTCCTTACACTATTGGAAAAATTAGAAAAAAATAATGTCCCAGGAGGTCCACTACCATTTTTATATCAATTTCAACACTTTTTTTTAGTTAAAATAACATTATTTTCACTTAAGGGGGTATCCCCACCTTTAAATGGGTCAACATTCTGAGAAAGAGATTGATATTTTACAGCGAATTTGAGAGTCTGATCAAATCCAAAAAAATCATGAAGTTGAGGGAGGGTTTGACCTTCATTATCCATACTTAACATTGGATATTACTTTGAGTCTAATAGTAGTTACGCTGAATATAGATAAATACAAAATTACTCGGTTGCCGCAAAGAATCAGTAGTACCGTTGGATCGATTCTGGAATTTTTGGTCCTCAATTGTTGAGAAGAGATGCCTCTATCATATGAACATAGAACTTTTTGATATCGCGAAAATTGCCTGACTCGCTTAGTTTTTACTGAGATTTTTCTAATTCTTCAATTTTTTTTCTCGATTTTTTCTATTATCTCAACCAAAAATAGTCATATCAAAAAGTTCTATGTTCATATGATAGAGGCATCTCTTCTGAACAATTGAAGACCAAAAATTCCAAAATCGATCCAACGGTACTACTGATTCTTTGCGACAACCGAGTAATTTTGTATTTTTCTATATTCAGCGTAACTACTAATAGACTGAAAGTAATATTCAATGTTAAGTATGGATAATGAGGGTCAAACTCTCCCTAAACATCTTGATTTTTTTGGATTTGATCAGATTCTCAAATTCGCTGTAAAATATCAATCTCTTTCTTAGAATGTTAACTCATTTAAAGGTGGGGATACCCCCTTAAACGACGAATTTTTCTGTTGTTTCAACTGAAAAAAGTGTTGAAATCAACAGAAAAATTATAGTGGACCTCCTGGAACATTTTATTTCTAACGGTGTACCTGTGGTAGTAGGTATTTCATTAAAATTCGATAGATTTTCAACGATATAATTTCCGAAGCTACAGCTGACCACAAAAAAATTTTTAATCTCCAAATTGTGATGGATAAAATTTTGTCGTTAAAAATCTATAAATTTTTCACGGATACCTACTACTGTAGATAAGCAGGGTGCGGAGTTTCAGATTATCTGAAGCGATAATGCGATAGGAAGTAAAAAATAACCCCGAAGTACTAAAAATCGTCTGTTATTTAAACGGGAAGAAAGTTCAAAGGCTTTTAGGTAGCACTTAGAATTGAGATAAAAACTTGGGTTTTTGACTGCATTTTTTTTTTTTTTTTGTATTTATTTCGAAGCATTGATTTGAAATTCGAATACGAACGAATTGAGGATCACCATATCGATTATCCATTTCTCTGAATTTTGAGGGAAAAATTCAAGCCATTCAAAACCAAACGAGTAAAGTTTCACTTAGTTTGAATGTTTGAGAAAAACTTGACCGTCAAAAATTAGTCAAATTTCGAAAATAACGCGACTGCAGAATAAAAAGAGATCGAAATTTGGGATAAAGCATTGATTCAAATTTTTTGAATCGATACCATCCGTCTATGTATAAGTATCCAGATATCTCTGATCCGTGTGGTATAATCAGTTTAGGTAAACATATGTAGGTACCTATATAGATGATTATTTTTTTCAGAGGATGTTGACGCAAGATTTTTTTGCCAACGAATGATTACGTAAGTGGGTATCGAATATATTGGTGTTATAACGCGATTTTGCAACTTGTTTGCTACTGACAGAATATCTTTTTCGAAGTTTATTTGAATTGCGTGGCTGATGTTATTTATAGTATCGTAGAATATAATATGGAAGAAGTATCTTGTGCCACACGTATATATATACTATATCCAAGGCTTTGGGTATTTTTCAATAAAATCTTAACGACCGCAGAGCTGCGGTTCTATAAAATTCATTTCGAATGTTTAAACCTTACTACAGATTGTTGGCCGGGTTGAATTTAATGTTAAATATTCTTGTAGTGACGTAAAAGTGTTTAAAGTTAGTCGAGAGTGCCTTAATTGTTCAGCGGTGAGTTGCTCCTGGCGTTTACACGCTGTTTACGAGAATCCCGAAATAACATAAAACTCTTCGCCCTTTTTTCAAGCGTAGTTTCCTGCCGCCGCGCCACGACCGAGGAGGGCGAACGACAGTAAGAGAGACAGGAAAGAGAGGAAAAGGAAGAGGAAAATGAAGAGGGAAAAGGTGAGAGCGAGAGGGAAAATTTTACGAATGGAAAAAAATAAAAAATATTTTTTCAAGACCATTCAAACATCCCTGGTATAGGTATAAGACTTTTATTACCCGTGCGTACCGCGTTCGTGCAGTAACGTTATCTCCCTACGTTCGGTCCAGACAACAACAGAGAGAGAGAGAGAGAGAGAGAAAGGAAAAAAAAAGAAATAAAACAGAAATAAAAAACTGAACAAAAAATCGATACACCGATAAGGGATGAGGTTGAAGTTCGTAACGTTAACGCAACAAAATAATTGTGCAAATTTTTTGATTTCATGACTTGAACGGTTCAAAAACAGCAAAATACGATCCATCATTTCTCGAATTGAGTAAAACACACTCATCTCGCTTATTTGGCAACTTTAACAACGTTTGAGTCATGAATTAGTGAATTTTTTTTCCAAAAATTGTGTTACGTTAACGTTACGAACTTCAACTTCATGATAATAATCACTCAGAAAAAGGTCTTGTTGACACAACCAAAATTTGGGTTATTATATGCACAATCAAATTTTTTGTTCAGTCAACCAAAAATTTTGTTGGAATAGCCAAAATTTTAGTTGTCCCAACAAAATTTGGTTTTCCCCAACAAAATTTTGGTTATCCCAACGAAATCTTTGGTTGACTGAACACAAAATTTGATTGACTGAACAAAAAATGTGATTGTGCATACATAATAACCAAATTTTGGTTGTGTCAACAAGACCTTTTTCTGAGTGAGGGATGAGACTACACAGAAAAAAGTTTAACTTGAGCCAAGAAAATTATTCTTGATTCAAGATAATTTTGCGGTCCAAAAATGAAGACCGAAATTTTCTCGGATCAAATCAAAAATTTCGGTCTTCATTTTTGGACCGCAAAATTGTCTTGAATCAAGTTAACCTTTCTTTCTGTGTATGAGTAGGTATGTAAAAAAAAATCAATGAGATCCTAAAGTAATAACGGAATTAAATTGACCAAAATATATTTGACAGTTTAAGAAATTTGGCTTTAAAAAAATATTTTCTGACCATTATACCTATATATCTACTAGGGTCCACCAGAGCGTGATTGATGTAGAAAAATTTTCCATTCGAAACAAGAACGAACTTCGTCCTATATCATTATAAAGTAATATTTTACCACCCAGGTGGTGGTGGTGGTGGTGGTTTTATAGAGTATGTAGAATTATTTATGCGAATGATGGGCATCAATGGAGTTGAGTGCTCCGTAGAGAATATCGATCATTGAACATTCGATGAATTATTAAACAGATAGTATATACTATGTAATTTGAGTCCTAAGTTTTATATAAAATTTTGTAAAATTTTACCCCAAAGTATATCATGCGGTTATCTTAGTTCGGATTATACCTACAAACCGCAGATTTGTAACAACCCTGTCACAGCTCTTCTCAGTTGAGCCATATAATTTTGTCAGCAAACAGATTCGTCCACTTAATCTTACGCGAGTCAAAATCGCTAACGAGTTCTCGCTTATAGGTAGGTATAGCTTTAGATATACTTGAACAACAATAACCCTAGAACGAACCGGCCGTTAGTTACTAAAGTCTGCACAGTAATATACGGATGGGATGGATCGAATGAAGAATCGGTTCGTTAAACCGCAGAATCATTTTGATTTATAATTCGTTGACTCTCGCGTAACCTCATTACAAATTCTAATAATTCATTCAGTTTAATACCAGTCAACGATTCATATAGCTATATACATATCTACCACGAAGAATTATTGCACCCTAGCTATTTATAACGCTATATAGAACCCGCTAACTCATCCCTTGCAGTTTTAGAGCTCCCGTATTCATCCCGCAAAATTGACGGTTTATTACTCACCCTTTGATACGTCCCAGAGTTTGACTTTCCTGTCAGCACCTCCGGTGGCCACGAGCCGATCTACAGGAGACCATTTCACCGCATTTACCTCTCCGTCGTGAGCATCCTGAAATTATTTACAACGCTACACACAACTGGCTTAATCACTCGGATCAACTTTTAATCATCACCTAAATTACGTGGTTTGACAACATTTTTGTGAAATCAAAAAAAAAAAAAAAAAAAAAAAGAAAAAAAAAAAAGGAAAAATAAAAAAAACTAGATCGAATATGCCGTTAGGTATTCCGCCGCATACACTCAGAAAAAGGTCTTGTTGACACAACCAAAATTTGGTTATTATATGCACAATCACATTTTTTGTTCAGTCAATCAAATTTTTTATTCAGTCAACCAAAAATTTCGTTCGAATAACCAAAATTTTGTTGGGAAAACCAAATTTTGTTGGGACAACCAAAATTTTGGCTAGTCCAACAAAATTTTTGGTTGACTGAACAAAAAATGTGATTGTGCATATAATAACCCAAATTTTGGTTGTGTCAACAAGACCTTTTTCTGAGTGTACAGATAATTATACGCGTGTTATTTGGTAATGAGCCTCACGCAAGGGTTTGAAATTATTTAATTGAGAATAAAATTATCGTTAATAAACAAAATGAATTCCCATCTTGATTCCTTAATGCTCACTTATTCCAGAAGTAATTAGTTCCACTTTATCATTACGCGGTATGCTCATTTATTTTCGTTAAAAGTATTATATAAGGTATAATCTTAACCAGTCCTCAGGTTTGCAGGAATTCGCGCTTTTTTTTTTTTTTTTTTTTTTTTTTATACACATAGAATTTTACCGCGGGTTTGAAAAGGTTGAGAAAAGGTTGAAAATAAAAATTGGCATAGGTACACAACGTTATGGAAGATTGTTATTCGTAGTACTGATAATATTGTTATTATACCTGGACCAAGGAATGTTTCTGATAGCGATTCTTAGCTCTGATATTGTGCTTTACATTTGGCATTTCAGCTGGTTACCGTTATACGAGACTCGGTGAATGTTAAAATTTAATTGTAAATCCAACGTGTTCCTCTATTTTATTTTTTTTTTTTTTCTTTATTTTATTATTATTCTCTTTTCTTTCTAATATCTTATTTTTTTTTCTCAAATATTATGGTAGCACTTATAAATCGTAAGGTAAAGAGGCAAATAGGCGTGTCAATTGCGGTCTGTAACTGTCAGATTTTTGCGGTCGATGGTAGAGCCCAACGTCAACCACACAGTTCGCGATAGCGTAGCCGATGGAAGACTATAGCGAATGTATATCCACACACACTCTCTCTGACGCACTAAAAAAAAATAATCCCAGTTTATTCGACCGTTTGCGAAAGAAGATCAAATCGCGGGGTGATGAGGAGTAGAAAGAGGATGAGCAGCAGGGGGCACGTGATCGAGAAATGAGCCGAACCTGCACGTGGGAACTGACACGTGAAATGAAAGGCGGTTTTCAAAAATAATATCATAAATACTGTTCGACGATAAGCCGGACGAGAAAAAAAAAAAAAAAAAAAAAAAAAAAAAAAAAAAATATGGCAAAAAAAAAGAAAGGAAAGAAAAAAAAAATGAAAAAGATAAAGAAAAGGAAAAGAAAGAAGAGAAAAAACGAAACAAAAAAAGAAAAAAAAAACCACACAATCAATTTCCGCGCACGGTTGATTCGTGGATAAGATTATACTCTGTATACTCCAGTATTAGAGCGGCGCCACCTGACTGGCAGAGTAAAGCAAAGAAATTCTATTTAGAGAAATTGAACGAGAACTATGATTAAATATAGTGCAGAGCGAAGGATGCCAAAAAATATCTCGAGTTAAAACCGACTCGCTGCAGTGAAAATGCAATAACGCGAAATATTCATATTCATATTATACGAGTAAAAGATCACACGTATAGTTTTCACTATATATAAAAGGGCATACGGTAGGTTTGTATATTTTCTTGATTTTTTTTTCTGCTCTTCTCTTCTTTTTCAGTGTTTTTTTTTTTTTTTTTTTTTTTTTCATTTCTTCTTGCAACTGTATAACGCAGGTCTTTCAATTTTTAGAAATCTCGTTACTCCTGGGTAATGGCAATACGGGTAGAAAACAATCTTTAGGATCTGGATCGATATCGCTTTAAAAAGGCTAAACAACGGATTCCATCAAGATTTGTTTCGAGGTGATGCAATTTTTTAGCTCAACAACTGAGTTCTCGCCTCAAGGGACGTCTCTCAGCAGATGTCTTGTGTATATATACACACATACGGTAAAAAAAAAAAAAAAAAATATATGTATATATATACACATATACTTTCGATCCGAAAGCTTTCCAACTTGGTTTTTCTCATCGCGACGTTGAGAATACCTATTGAATCTTTTCGTACAACATATATATACTTCAGTTCGCATACACAAAGAACCCCCGAGCAATTTGATTATTTTTACATCTAAAAGTGACAAAGTTTTCCCACCACACCTTATACTACAGCTCCTCGTAATTTTAATTGCGAATCTAATCGATCTGAGATTTGACTGATTAATTATCTTTAATATGAATTACTTTCTCCAGAATATATAGCGAAACGATTATCATCACTCAGTGAATAATTACAATGTATAAATAATGGCAAATCCCTGAGGTGAAATTCATTTGCCAATATATATATATATTAGGGTGAGCCAAAAAAAAAAAAAAAAAATATTTTTTTTCCTTAGTTACCATGAAAATATTATTCAGGATGACGAAAAAAAAATTCTCTCAAAATTTGAGATCTTAATATTAATATTAAGAGGTGGCTCATCGTGATTTTTGATTTCCCATTTAAATAACACGGGAAATGTTTTTTTTTTTTTTTTTTTTGAATTTTATTCCAATCTATCGAATCATCGTGTTGTAAAAATCAATACATATTCTTGTAGGAAATTAAACGATCTCCAAAAAAGGTCTGATGTGATTTTTCGCTAAATCGAAAAAAAAGTCGTCATACACCGTTTGAGGTTGAACTTTAACCTTGAATAACTTTTAAACGAGTGAACTTAGCGAAAAATCATATCAGACCTTTTTTGGAGATCGTTTAATTTCCTACAAGAATATGTATTGATTTTTACAACACGATGATTCGTTAGATTGGAATAAAATTCCAAATAAAAAAAAAAAAAAACATTTCCCGTGTTATTTAAATGGGAAATCAAAAATCACGATGAGCCACCTCTTAATATTAATATTAAAAACTCAAATTTTGAGAGAATTTTTTTTTCGTCATCCTAAATAATATTTTCATGGTAAGTAAGGAAAAAAAAAATATATTTTTTTTTTTTTTGGCCCACCCTAATATATATTATACGTCGACAAAAATAAAAATTCAGATATAGGTAGTTGCATAAAATTTTCGTTCGATCTTCGATGTTCATTTTTTGAAATTTACAATCCGTGGAGAAAATTGTTACTTGGACAAAATGCGTTATTGTTGTTTTTTCTAAACCTGAATGAAATTTAGTTCGCATGTGTGCAGGTATAATAATAAAAAGAATAAGAAGCAGAAGAAATGAAAGAACGAGGAGTTTTACGGACAGGCACGTCAGTAATGCACGATAAAACTTGATTCGGAAGCATCTATACTATTTTCGAGGAAAATGGGTTTGGCAATTGTCATGGTGAGTATGAAAATAAAATGAATATCTTTGTAAATATATATCTACAAGAGAAAAAAATATGTAGACGAATATCTGTATATGATTCAATAGAACTTTTTCGTCATCTCTTATAGACGGCAGAAAAAAATGGGTCTTGGTAAGAAAAAGAAAAAGAAAAAGAAAAAGAAGAAGCAAAAAAAGAAAATAAAATAAAAAGAAAAAAAGGAAGTTTTTCAAACATTTCCGAGTGATTTTTATACGAGGGATCACCCACCCCAGTCCTGTAGGATGGGGAGTTGTGCAACTAACACGACCGCACATTGTACTACTATGCGAAAAAAAGACGCGAATAGGCTAGAGTCTGTGGTGAAAGGGGGTCGTCATGAAGATGTTCTGTCGTGGGGATTGAAACATCGAAGACGTCAACTAAAAAGGGTTCTTTTCAGTTCCATTTGAATTTCCATTTGAATTTCCTTTTGTCCCCTAAAATTAAACCGCCCTTCGCCACTTTCTATCTTATTCCATTGTTCCCGAGGTATAGCTGAGAGCTCATTATTTATTACCTCCGTCACGTTCAATTGGCTGGCTCCGCACGTGGCGCAAAATGGACAAACAAGATTAATTAAAACGAAACGTACCGCTCCAAGTCATCCAAGAAGAAGAAGAAGAAGACGTGCCCAGCTCCGAGCTATCCTATCTGTATCTACTCCGGGCTATTGCACCGTACTGGCGCTAATGAATTGAGTTTTAGCGAAACTGTTCTCGCAAACTTCACAGTAAAATTTCCACGAGCTTTTAAATCCACCTTATTTTTATTCGACATACAAAAGTCTACAGCGTTCATTATACTCTTAAGTTTATTCCGCGCATTACGAACGGTGCGATATTGAGCTGCGTTTACTGAATAACTGCGACTAACAAAGGTTTTTATTTTCTGGAACCGGACTGCAGGATTCATGCGTTCGAAGATTGAATTGCAAGAATAACACAGTCAATCGAGACGCATAATGGAAATTGAACGAAACGTTATGTAATTAATGAAAGTCTCGAATTTCGCAATTTCGATAGGCCGCTTTCCTCGCAAGTGAAAATAGAAAAAAATCTGTTCCACAATGCTTTGTGGAAAGAAGACTATGGTTCGAATTTCGAATTTCCCCAAATTCAATCTCCACAATTCTGTTAATTCCAAAGTTAAAGGATTTTCCCTTTAGTCACCTACACCCACGATATATTTTCTCGTCTCTTATCTAATTCTGCTCTCTTGTACGTGACGTTTAGGAAATTGAGGACGCTGCAGGCGAATGCAGCGAAGCTTACGTTATAGTGGGCAATGGATTATCGCAGTAGAACTTAACAGATTTCATGAAATTAAGGGGAAATTGAGTAAGCTGAGAAAATCTTACCTAATTTTCCTTTACCTGCGAAAACCCCAATTATACTGAGCAAAAGCCAGAGCCACACTCAGAAAAAAGTCTTGTTGACACAACCAAAATTTGGGTTATTATATGCACAATAACATTTTTTTGTTCAGTCAACCAAAAATTTTGTAGGAATAGCCAAAATATTAGTTGTCCCAACGAAATTTTTGGTTGACTGAACAAAAAATTTGATTGACTGAACAAAAAATGTGATTGTGCATATAATAACCAAATTTTGGTTGTTATTTTTCTGAGTGCACGATCACCCGATATCGCTAATTTCGTAATTTTCGATGCAACTTTAATACCATGGACACGGATATATTTGTTTCTATTGATTGTGTAGGCGTAAGTAGATACATATACCTATATATGATGTGATATATATAGATGTGGTATATTATATAAGTGTAAGTAGAATCGTGAGAGAAATACGCTACGTTGGTATACGATAGCGAAAGGACCACTTCGCGCGGTTCTTTATTTGAAATATGAGACTTTTGCGAAGGCCAGTTTGACCGGGCTTTTTGTAACGTCACGTGTTCTAGGGCAAGCCTCGGGATATACTGTGCAAACTCTTACGAGGGTAGGACATTTGTTGGGTGCCGATTCGATGGTTGTTTCATAGGAAGTCCTAAAATGAACGCAGTTCGGACCAACGTTCGAACTTGACTATTCATCAAAGACCTATACCTACACATGGCTACCCGAGTTACGATATACGGCAGCAGGCGGTCCACTCTCATTTTCTCAAACGAGCGAACGAGAATTGATGAGATTGGGGGTATAGTCTTCCGTTTTGTGTTCCTGAAATTCCGAGTCGCGGACATACAAGAAATTTGACCATTTTCTTACTCTATTTCGATCTACTTGTCTCCTCGCCTTTCTACACTTCGGACAAATGACTCAAACAGCACTAAACCTGACCTTATATAATTTCCCAAAGTATCACTTTTTCGATCAGGTATAACGAAAACGAATGATATTCGATGAATTTGATTCTTAGATACGAAAAAAACTATATTCCTGTTTTACGTGGTCACAATGATAGAAGACTGACCTCATCTCTGAATATATTATTAGTTTGCTCCGAAATCACATCGTCACAAAATATTCCCTTCGGAATTTTAAAAAGTTTCGGTAGAACAATGCGACAACGACTTTATTTTTCCGATAAACTCAATATGTGTAACACGAATGCCATGAAAATCTCTAATCATGTCTCGAAGTCCGCAAGTAGAAACACATGTGAAAAAGCTGAATTATTACCACGTCCAAATTCCTCAAATTATCTACTTATATTTCCTCTTCTCTCACACAATTAAATCCTATTACAACATTCGCAGCTAACCGGTGCACAGGTGGACACCATTATCGTAGTATAAGTGGAAATAAACCACCACTCGACGCCACAGATCATCGCATGCGGCAGCAATCCGGGAAACTTATTAGCCCGTAGCAATATCTACTCCGAAATAATTTTCGTTTCTATATATATATAGCTGCGGTATATTCTGGACAAAAATTTTGCCTTTTTAAAAACTGAAGAGGCTTCATATAAAGATTGAAATTTCACCGTGAAACGTGCGTATTTTTTTTTTTTTTTTTTTTTTTTTTTTTGAGCTTATACAATCTGGAAAAGCTCCTAAATTATCGTGGAAAATGAAATGGATCGAAAACTTGTCATTATTTTATCGCATAGAATTCAGAAGTCATTCAGTGAGTCAGCGGAAATTATTCAACTGCACATCGATCCACAATATTATCTATATAGAAAACTCATATTTCGATTCTGAATGGCTTTTTTATTAGTTACCTCGGTTTTTCAATGATGGAAAAAATATTATTATTTCCCTATTAGGTACTTCTATCAAAATGAATTGCTGTCACGAAAAATTGTGTAATTCGTTTGAACGCCCTTCCAATTTTCATCAAGAATGACGCCTCTAATCACCGCTTAGAATAATCACTTTATTCAAATAAGCCACTTTTGCAAAGGCAACAGATTACAGAAATGAACGCTCTTAGAAAATGATGAAATCGAATTCCATTCTATCATATTTTGCGAAAGATCAAATTCAAGGCTTGTTCTGTAATGAATATTTAAAAGCTATAAGGACAAAGTAAGAGGAATTTTGACCCTATATACATATCCGCGAATCATTGGGACATTTCAAACACGCGAAGGGTTAATCACAATTTCGAAATCCGGTGTACACCAGTGTATCAGTTCCAAATAAATCCGCGAAATATTATAAGTTTTGTGAAATTTTTTGAAATTCATAAAATCCTCCCGGTGAAATTTCGCTAATTTTCGTCAAGTCCCTTCTGTAAAATCTAACATTCAAATCTCATGAGATCCCATAGAATTTTCTAAAATCTCTGAAATGAAGTCTGTGAATTCCCATTAAATATTTGATTCCTTTAAGTCGTCCGGTGTATAGACAATTTTCCGAAGCGATCAACCCCTCGCCCATAATGTATGTACGAAGTATAGTATAAGGGGTACAGTACGAACGTAAACTGTACTGATTATTGTTTCAAGTGTTTAATGAAGCGAAAAAATTTCTTACAATTACATGGTTTATATAGATTTACATGAAAAATTAGAATTATTTTAATAGTGAAAAAAATAAATAAATATTATGACGAATTTTCAATCGCACCTAATACTTGTTTTAAATCTAAAAAGTAAATGTTACCGTATTGATATTATTATTAATTTATTATTATTCAGGAAATTTAATTTTTCAGCTCAAACTTGTCATGTGAAAAATTCTTTACGACATACTCGTTAATTAGTATGAGTCAGAGCTAGAGAAATATAGCAAATTTGAATAAAGCGTAATAATTTACAATAATTACAGCGAGATATTTTTTCAAGCAGTTTTGGAATTGTTATAATGATGAAATAAAAAATCTTCTAAGTACTTTCCGTAAATAAATGAAAAAATATTTGTGAATACTAATGGCTTGTATGATCATGTATAGCTAACGAAATACATACATTCACTGTAAGTATATTAATTAGCTCGTATTCGCATCGATGAATTTAAATGAGATAAAGTAAATTATTGATTCAGCATTATTTTTAATCGTAATTATGTTATAAGCATAATTATGTTATAAGCATGCAAACGAATCCTGTATACGTAATGATCCAGAAAAAAAATATGTATGTCAGGGTGGTCCTTAATTCGGTCATAGTATTCGAACTTCGATGCTCCCATGGGCTAGAACGTCTCCAAATATATTTTTTTTTTCAATGTAGTCAAAACCCCAGGTTTCTATATCAATTCTAAGTACTGCCTCTTCCAATTAACATTTCTAACATTTCTTACATCTTTTGTATATATTTGGAGACATCCTGGCCCATGAGGGCATTGAAATTGAAAAATGATAAAATTAAGGACCACCCTAATGAATGTACTACATGCTTAAATCAACGTACAAACTTGGAAGAGACTTGGGTGGGCAGAGATGATGTAAGGCCAACAGGACACTCCTTTAAGCTTGTTCGATCTGGACTAACGCCACGTGTATCACGTGCTGCATCTTCCAATTCCTTCTGCATTTTGGCTTGTCTTTTTCTGAAAACAAATCATAAAACACCATAAATATCAATGAATAGCACCGTTTATGATCAAATTCTAAATGAAACGCACATACGTATAGGTACATATAATGACAAAATACATATTGTTATGTTATTTCTGTTAGGATCATAGTGGACAATCAACATGCCGGTGAAACTGGTCGGTGTAAAAGCCTTTGATCCATGAAATTCTGATCACAAAAGCCTGTGTGTAATATAGAATACAGAATAAATTGAGTATGCGTTATCAATTCACAGGCAGATCCATAACAATATCCGTGAGCGTACAAAAAAAGCCATGAGGCTAGTAATCCAAGATGTACCCATGTGCTTATCTACATTTGGTGTAGATATATTATTTCATACTTGCAGAAGCAGCAATGAGTAACATGTAGTAGTCGAGCTCATAGTGACTTTGAACAAAGCTTTCCACATAAAAATAAGACTAGTTGAAGCATTTTCAATGTTTGGGTAATGGAATTGTAAGTATATCTGTTAACATTGTTTATAGAACTTGTTATCCCGTCTAAGAACTGGTAGATTAGATAAATAGGTGTAAATTCATACGCGTTATGAATGCTTCTGTATGATTCAATCCAAAATTTCTAAGGGGCTTACCCAACAAAAACAGTTAAACATCGCATGCAGAAGTGGATAACAAGGCTGAAAATTTTACAATGAGGAAGCAGACGACGTGAAAGTTGTATGAATGATACCCTGGGACAGAGTGCAAAGTTTAATAATCAAATTGAAATATGTATTTCCCATCACATGAGAGAAAATCCAACTGTTATACTCCTAGAGGTAAATATCTGGAGTATTTTTTATTACAGGATACAACAAGCCAGTCCATTAGGTTCGAAATGGTCAGTACTCTACGTGATGGGGTTCATTATACTAGTTAGTGAGTCTGCAGAATTTTCATGTTTCAGATTTCAAAATATTCTAGTACCTATAACTACTGTTCGTCAAAGATCTATGTGTTGACCTTTTTTTCAGTGTTTCAGCACAGTTCTATGAATTATACTCTCCTAACAAGCTCTTTTGAGATATTTTTACTTCTGTATCATAAAAAAATGAAAGAACCGTATGCATACAGACGCAATTCGCAGTTCTGACTATTTCTCTGGTCACAAGAGTTTGCAAATATAGTTCGGACCGCATTACAGGTAGAAAAATATGGTCACATCAAAAATTGAATGAAAATATTGTATGATACGATATCCTTGATTTGGATAAGCGACCCGATTAGCAATGTCAATCACATAACAACAAAATGCTGGGATGCTGTGAATAACGGAAAACTGCAAGAATAACAAGGTTATTTACATCTCTGCATTAGTGGGTTTGAGTTTATTTCTATCTGCAATCCTAGTAGCTTAGGAAGTGAAGATGTTTAGAAAATATGAATAGGTACATAATGGGACAAGGAACTTCACAAATGAACAAGTAACACATAGGAGGCCATTATAATGGATAACATACTTTCATTACACAACAATTTATAGTTACTGTCACTGTGGGTAATGGATTGACATGAATATAAACCGATGAGAGTAAAACGAAGGTACTATTGCCTAGAATTTGTTCGATAAAAGTAAAGAGAAATAATTTATTTATTTATTTCCAACTGGATATAGAATTTTTCTAATTATATCGATTGATCATCGATACAAGTCGAATGCTGCATTCACATTCTGATTATTTATAAAAATGATCTATACATAGAGTGAGTATTCATTTTAGCAAAGCAGCTGATGTCATTATAAACAGAAAAAAGATGGAAAAAAAAAAGCAGAAACATGATCATTGCCTTTCTTTCTGATATTTTCAAACTTACCTAAATTTTGATAGTGTATGCATCAAAAACGCTGTCGGGCTGGTAAAAGCCTCACTGAAAAAAAATCGTCAAGCTGCAGTGTCGAGTGGCTAGTGTAGCAAGCCCTATACTTTTACAGCAACGGTATGCGTCAATGAATGTATTCGATGACAATCAAGAAAGTGCCAAATAACATTAGCCATGCCTCACACGTAGGTAATTTCATTTATCTATTCGCGTTTCTTGAAATAATTTCCCAACATTGCCAACCACTACTTTGAACAGTCTTTGTGATTCATTATAGTATTCAGCGCAAGCAGTATCTACCTAATTTTCTTATGCTTGATACTAACTGATGTGAAAATTACATAGGGATCACTCGCCATTTGAATTAATACCAGCATTCTTTATGAATAATCATTTGAATCTATTGTGATAGTGCAGTGATGTTTAGAATTATGTACTATAATACAGAAGAGGGTATAAGGGAACAAGCTTTCGACGCTGCACACTATTTCCATACTCATATAAGTGAAATATCTGTGAATCAACATCGGATAGGCTGCTTTCCTGATTTTATCTTTCACATAACATTTGAGCTGAAATCTGGTAAGCCAACTGCAGCTTTCTGTTTAAGTCTTATTATTTTGCAAGATCTGTTCATGGTGTAATTGTATTTGTAGAAACCATGAAGCTTTCATGATACTGAATAAAAAATAATGAAACTCGAAGGATGGACAGCCACAGTTTGATCTGAAAGTTTTCAGCAATAATGAAGTTTAGTCAAGTTTATTTAAAACTAACTGCAACAGCCAAGAAATTCCAAGTCATAAATATTATCCACGCTCTAAAATCAACATTACTCAGACATGCAATATATGGTATGAGCAAATTCGTGTCAAGTGATAACACTTTCGGGATCTCTTTAACCTTGACGTTTTTAGTTTAGTTTGAAACTTTCAACACATGTTCTACATCATTGAAAAAAAAAAGACAGGTTTTCAATAATCTGATAATTCCATGCCTCATCCCAACACAAAACGAATCAAGGAATACAATTTTATAAATAAATTTATTGCTCATATGAGTCTGCGGGTAAAATGGTGAAATAGGCCCTCCATGTACCATATAAACGACAACTACAAGGTTGAAACATAATTGATAAGGTCAAAGTCAATTGACATGGAATTATTGATATGTACATCTGCATGTTATGTTAACATCTATCTGAATAGGACCACAAACTAAGGCTTTCATATATGTATGTGTGTGAGTTGATCATCTACATTCAGAAGTGATCTAATTCGCAGCTAAAAACTGAGTATCTATGTATATCTGGTGTTAATCATTTAGCTAGATTGAGAGACGTGCGTCTCATCAAACTAAAAACAAGCAGAGAAGTGATATAAACTCTGATTTACCGTTGGATAGTCGTGTCCAGCAAGTGGAAGAGTATTCAAATATGACAAGAATGTATCGAAAGGTTGTTTGAATTTTTAGAAATTTTTTAATGGACTGAACACAATCGGCAATACATGCAAAGAAAAATTTTTGCTCTGTTATTATGCAATGGTACTACAACATTGATCAAAGCTTGTTAACAGTAGCATAAATTACTACCAGCGATAAAATATTAGCAAATGAATAAACAGATTTGATATTGAACTTGACTCTGTCTGCACTATTCTTTCAGCAATGAAATTCCAGAAAATAAATTCTCCATGGTTTCCTTACTTCGATATGATTACTGTAGCTAAATTCGGCATTGAAAATGCTGAAGTGAAAAAAACAATACATTGATCAACACATTCAATGGTTTGAAATGAGAAATAAATTTGGGGATAAATAGTGCACAGCTTTTGTATACTTTGCAAAAGTAAAACGATAAACAAAGAACAATTCCACAGATAATGTACAAACCTTAACAAATGAGACTTACTTTAAAAAGTTGTCATTCTCTTCGTTCATCTTGTCCGCATCCTTAGCCTTATATCTGATCAGGCGGTCTACTAGCTGACGATTTTCATCCTGAAAATGTTTTAGAGTTAAAAATACTCCGCATGACAATATTTGAAGAGAGTCTTTTGGGCACATTCTAATTGCTAGAATAAATCATCTTCTATTGCGGATAACAGGTGAATGATCATGATGTTGAACACTGTTGCCTCGTATGTGCAATTAAGTATACGCATTTAAGTACTCAAACAATACTCGAGATACAGATCAAAAAACTATTTTAATCTAATCTACTTCGAGCCTTGCTGCAAGTAGAGCACATCATAAAGTGGCACTAAGGCATAAGAGTAACAAATTCGTAGATCAATACAATCCAGTTGAAGGGGTATTATACACCTTTCAATGGGTTTGAATTCTCAAATGTAAATCAATTTGTGCAAACGACTTGAGGACTCTGATAGAATCCAAAAACATCATGATGTTTGGGAAGGGTTTGACCCTTATCATTCATATTTTACATCATGTATCACTTCAAGTCCAACAGTAATATGCTGGAGACAGAAAAATACAAAATTACTCGGTTTCTGCGAAGAATAAAATCCAACGTTGGACCGATCTTCGCATATTTGGTCTTCAATCGTTTCGAAGAGATGCCTCTATCAGATAAGCATAGGACTTTGTGATATCGCAAGAATTACTGGAGTGGTTTAATTTTTTAGAATTTTTTTCTAGAATTTGGGAAAAAATTGGTTTTGTTCCCATTATCTCAATCAAAAATTGGTTCATTGAAAAGTTCTATGCTCATCTGATAAAAGTATCTCTCCTGAACAATTGAAGTCCAAACTTTCCAAGATCGGTCCAATCGGTTCATTTTATTCTTTGCAGCAAGCGAGTGATTTTGTATTTTTTCTGTCTTTAGCATATCACCGTTGGACTGGAAGTAATACATGACGTAAAATATGCATGATGAGGGTCAAACCTTCCCCCAAACACCATGTCTTCTTTTGGATTCCATCAGAGTCCTCAAGATCTCTGCAAAAATTCATTTCTATTTCAGATTTTCAATCCATTTGAAGGTGTATATTATACCCCCTTAATATTGGAGATAAGACAACTAGTTGGTGCTCTTCAGAATGGATTCCCACAGAAGCGGAGCTACGGGCAACCTCCTACAGAAAATATCGCTTTCTAATTTCACATTTGTGTGACTTTCTCATTCTATCATTTGCATGACGGATGAATCACTTCACCTCCTATCTTTATTCAAACATCTATAATGTGATGTTCCTGCTGATCTATTGCATAGAGAATAAAATAAAGTCTTGTTCACTCGGCTTTACAGTGTAAAAATATCTGTGTACCTGAGCTTTCCTAAGCTTTTCCTCAAGGGCTGCAAAGGCAAGCTGCAGAGCTTGATGCTCGTCTTTTAGCATTTGGTTTACATTCTCCAGCTCTCGTTCTCTGCTTACACATCTCGTTATCTCAGCACGTAGCCCAGTATTAACTTCCAAACTTTCTGCAATACTATTCAGACAAAATGATGGATAAATCGTTATGTAAATAGTATGCAATCGGTTTCTAGTAAACCTGGAATTTTCTATCTAAGAATCACAATTATCACAATAATCAACGCTAGCAATGACGATTGATTACACAGCTGAGGTAAATAAAACGTATTATTGACCCAGTTATCAATAATTACCTTATAGATTTTGCTTGCAATTCTTTCTTAAGCTCTTGGAGTTTGTTGTTAAGATCTACAATCTGCTGAGTGTGTTCTCCCCTTCTTCTATGAAGAGTAGCCAACTCTTCTGCATGAGCAAGAAGTCTAGCTTCTAGATTAGAGTTACCACCAGTTCCTCCAATAGCTCCAGTCCCACCCTCGGATCTGAGCTTCTCATTATCGATGGACAATTGATAATTCTCCAATCTAAGCGTGTTCGCACTTTCTAGGAGTCGATTATCTGTTGAACAGGATCACAGAGACTATAAAAATTGCTAAACATATTAAGAAAAAAAAAAAAAACAGAAAGAAGACTTCCTCGATTCTGTTTTCAACATAACTAGCCAGTATATCGATCAACAAGTGTAACACATCTCCTGTTTACTTTCTACAAGAGTAAAAATATATAAATAATTGTTATTTATAACTTACGTAGGCTGATGAGGTCATAAAAGCAGTAAGTTTCAGATCTATTTCTGTCTCTTAGTTGGGTTATAATGTTTTTTCTCCAATCTGTATCTTCGCCGTTAAGGTGATAATCGGTTGCTTCTCCAGCGGCCATGGTTTGAATAAACTTGTTGGTTTTATAATCGTTCGTTTGATAATATACTATCAGTATTGTTATTGTATACCTTTTAAACTTTAGCGAAATTTTGATCACAGAACAGAACTCTAAATAAAAATTCTGTTTATGAAAAAGAGTGTTGAAATTAGGGTTATAATTAAAAAAAAAAAAAAATCAGTTTTTAAACAAATTTATACACTTAACGCTTGAATCTAACCTGTTTATCGATACTATTTAACTATAAATATGCCACCGTAATCACATGACATACCGGTTTATTATAAGATAACTTTTTTTTCATTCGTAAACTTTGTATCATAACCTAAAATAATTTCACCCAAAACACTACACCACCGACGACACACACCAACTATACTATGACCAACACGGTGTGTGATCCTGTGTATGATGTATGTATCTACTACTACGCACACAGTTCTGTGAAAAACCTGTAGTGATTTTATAGTCATGCGCAAAGCGTTAAGATATGTGAATGTCGTGTTGTTGTCGAAATTGTTATCGCAAATACGCCAAATCTCGAGGTTGTACGAGGCGGTATTTGTATTTGTATTTTAGGTTAGGTTAGTTATCAAAAATCCGAAGTGACAGTTGTGTGTGCCTTGTGGACGATATTTCGGAAATTTAATAAATTCGGGTGACTATTTCGACGTAGTTATCGCCGCTTTTTCTAACCTGATAAATAGTTGTATAACTATTTACTTAACGAGTAAAACGCGGTTATGTCAAAAAAACAGACTAGACGCGTTGTTAAGCGCCGAAAGTATTTCTTATCAGACACGTTCTTTAATGTAAAGAAACTATTATCGAATGGTTCGTTGGCCAAAGTAAACGAGTTTTTTTTTTTTTTAGTTTATCTGTACGCGCAATTATTTTGTATATTTTTTCATAACAACTCATAGATTGAAATCTATGATTCACAACACGAAATAGCTTATTAGCAGGTTTTACAGCTTTCAGATAACCGAGTGATAATCAAAGACGATAATTCCGAACAAACTTGTACAAATTTATCCAACAAAAATGATAGATCTATAAACACAATAGTCTGTGCAGAGGCTCAGAGACATTTGAAGAGATGTAGCTACTCCAGGAAAGAAAAGAGCCGCATCAGGTTCAAAAAGCGTCGAACAACTTCGCTAAGGTTTAAAATCAATCAATTATTTAAACTGTATGAATTTAATAGATAGAAACTACGAATGTTCCTACTCCGAATTCTGGGAGAAACTAATTCATTGAATGAGTAAATTTTACTCTTGTCATTGATTAATTATTATTCAAGATTAGATTGTAGACTACAGGAAACTGTGTGATTATATCACAATCATAGTTCTTTTTTTTTTTTTTTT
Source organism: Tenthredo mesomela (assembly GCA_943736025.1). NCBI lineage: Eukaryota > Metazoa > Arthropoda > Insecta > Hymenoptera > Tenthredinidae > Tenthredo > Tenthredo mesomela. The sequence goes on along the minus strand of OX031015.1, from coordinate 30,154,405 downwards.
TACACTCTTCATTGATAAGGCGATCAAAAAATGCCTGGCGTAGGAGTTAACGAAAAGCTATATTTCATAACTAGTGAGTTACTGAATTCCAGCTTAAAATCTATTCGATTTCATATTTTTATTTTCATTTCAGTAAGAATTCAGATTCTCAAGATGATAGCGCAAGTTCATCAGGCTCAAGCTCGGACTTACGTAGTACTTCTCATCATGTGAACAGACACATATCATCCAGACTTGTAGAATATACTTTTTACTCCATAGTCAATACGGCTGTGGCTATGGATCAGGGTACATCTGCATCGGCGGTATTAATTATATGCATTTTGTTTTATTTAAGATTACTTAAATGTTTTAGAAGTCTGTGTCTTAATATGTTGATTCGTTTAAAAAAAACTAAAAAATTCTAAATTTCTAAAAAAAACTATGAACTAAGTATGTGCTTTACTAATATGTACTCTCAATTTTGTTACAGCTTTGCAGATCGTTTCTTGCTCTGTTCCTGAAGCTTGATGAAAACAGCGTTTATTCAAACTATTTGAACACTTGGGACAAGGCAGGGTAGGCTTCACCTAATCATTTATTACTTGTCTTTTTTTTTTTTAGACGTTGAATTGAGAAGAATACGAAGAAATTGATTACTGCACTGTTAACGAATATGAATTATTTTTTCAATGCACGTTTTCAACTACTAGTTGACTTTGAAATTTATTACGCTATATTCTAATAAGATTATCAATAAATAACGTGATATATTTCTTACAGACAGAAGATAATCGTGCTAAAAGGATACAATCATAAACATCTACAATATTTGGCAAAGGAAGTACGTCACATAGCTGTGGAATCAAATACTCTGTATAAAACGACTGGTCAAGCCCGAGTAATGCTAGTGCTGACTGCTTTTGGCCGAGAAGAAGAGATGGAAGAGGCGTTTGATGATCTATGTTATTTGCATTGATGTTAGAACCATTGAATTCATTAATTCAAACATGTATATCTCATGTACGTGTAATTGCCAATTCTAGCACAACGACCTTTCATTATTTAATTGTTTGTGTAAAGTCTGTGTATCGAATAACTAACAACTACGTAAATAAAAAAAGCTTCAAACTCATTTGCGACAGAAACTCGACTTGGTTTCTTAAAACAGCCCAAAAAATTATTTCCATCAATACTTTATGCTATTTGTTATATTATTGTCGCAGAGATTTCATCCTTTTCTATTTATGAAAAATGAATCAATTCTATAAATACCGATTTATCTACCTATATCATAAGTGACTCATTATATCTGAATAAATTTTCTGCACGTTGACAAATTATTATCTCGACAATTATAATCAAATTTTTCCAGTCGTTAATGCCCTATTTATATTCTATCTCTACCCACGCATGTATATGACAAGATAACGTAACGACGTCAGAAGCGAAAAAATTTTCTTAACATTAAGTTTAAACTTGATGTAATAATAATAATTATTCAAAATTATTAAACATTGACGTATTTCAATATTGTCTTATCTTATTGTCTTATTGTCTTATTATATAACTTCCCTGTCTATATTCTGATCGTATTAATTTCCTACAGAGATATTCATTTCCGAGATTTGTTTACATTACTGTAACTCAGCCTACTTTAGTCAATTCTGCAATAAAAGCGGACTAAAAATCGTTCACCCAGTTTTCAATTTTTATAAAATTACACGCATAGCGATTTCATTTCTTCTCTCATACGACGTCAGAACGTCACAGTTGTTTATTTAACAAAAGTAAAAATAACCCAATGCATATTACATCAATATTACAAACGAAGATTCTTTATTTGAAAAACAATAATACAGATCATACAATCTTTGAATTCAGTGTTTTGATATTCGCCGCCAAAAACCCAGCTCGTCGTGATTTATCTGAAAATTTGAATGTCAGGGTACCATTTAACCCAATGACAATACATATACTCGTGCCAAAAATATCTGTAACATTAAAATATTGCTAAATTTAACTGAAAGATGAACATTTCTTTGATGATTTTACTTATTATTTATACTAATAAGTCGGAGATAAAAAAAATCCGCATTCATATTCTACGTATTACGTGAACATAGCGTTTTCGTAGGTCGAGAAGGCAGTGAGACACGCCCCACCACGCACAGTTCATACGCAGTCCGCTTCCTATCGTTGAGGACACGGCATCAGCCCCAGGTTCGGTAGGTTAGCGCAGCCGCGTTGAGGCCGCCGTGTTTTATGCAACCAGTTTTGCGTCGGAGCAACGGGTTGGTGTGGTTGGTGTTGAAAGTTCCCAACCAGCCCTTGTCAGCTAAGGCGTGTGCTATCTGTCAGTCATATACTATCGGGTAGCATTTCTGTCAAATCGTTAATTCACATCGTGTGTGTCATCCGGCTTTTTATTATTCATTTATATTCAACCACGTAGTGATATATAATCACCATTCTGGGATAAAGGCGGTGTTTGCGTGTGCGCGATCGTTCATTCGTTACAAGTGATCGTAGTAAGTTGTGTGCGTGATAAGTGACACAGTGTACGTTACGATAGACGGACTTAACGTACGTACGAACTACATAACTGGCTAAACTAACCAACCAACTAACGAACGAACGAACGAACGAACGACCATAGGACAAGACACGGCGGCGGCGAGGAGGCAAGGTGAGACAAACGCCGTAGGCCACTGCTCCGCAGCTACTACCACGCCGTAATATCTACGCGGGGCTCCGCTTTACGCCCGGCAAATATCAAGTCATGGCAGAGGACGAGGTTTTGTTCGACGATGTTTACGAGCTCTGTGAAATTATTGGCAAGTGAGTAGAGAGCGAGAGATTCGGCTGAATTTCTATACATATGTCAATTTATTACAACCACTTTATTATGTGGATGGATATTTATGTCAGTGTATATTATCGTCGTTGGCAAAACTAAAAAAGAACGAAACCAAACAATAAAGAAAAAAAAAAAAAAAAAAAAAAAAAACAGATCGAATTACTCAACTAGGTACTTCTCATAGCGTAGCTAAACTGACAGCTACTTCGAGACGGATCACCTGTTTACACAATGCTTCTCTCGTTTATAACGAGCAGACGAAATTTTAACGCATATCATCGAGGACCGTTTAAAACTCACCTATCCTATTAATCAATGGATATTTTTTATTAGCTTTAAATCACAATCTAGCTGATTATTATAAGCTCCGACGTACTACAGACAGCGTGCCTCCTTACTAGCTTGGCCATTTTGTACCTACTCAAGCGCGCCAAATTCAATTCTTCGCAGACCGATTGTCGCCTATTATAGAATTTAGATGTCGAGTTTTGCAATTATAAAACTCAACGTTGTACCTATCAGTTTTATTATTATTATTAAGATTCTTGAAATGAAAGTGGAGCATTTATCTTTTTAAGTTTTATAGATACTAAAATTAACGCCTGAGGTATCAAAAATTCAATATGAATGTATTGAAGACGTAATTATCGATTATTTTGTCCCTAAATATCTCAACCGCAAAGCTATAGGTATAGTAGGTATATGAGATGTATCAATATTGAGAGAAGAGTTAATTTACCGATCAAGACTGATGCTTTAATCATACGATCATTGAACGTGAATGGTTGAGTGTTATTAGGAAGCCACCTATTCTTCATGAATTAAAATTAAGTGCCCGTTCGTAAGACGTCGAGTTATCCGATGCAACTCGACTCGTCTATAGTTAAGTACTTACTCTACTCATCATATTGTCTCGATCAGAATTTATTTCTTCAATATCTCTTTTTTATTACCAATATAGTATTAAGTAACTCGTTTATTGCGGTTGCGGTTCTCAGCATAAGTTGAGTCGTCTACTATACACCGCATATTCTTTCATCCTCGAGGTGCAGTCCAGCAGCACACTCAGAAAAAGGACTTGTTGACACAACCAAAATTTGGTTGTTATATGCACAATCACATTTTTAGTTCAGTCAATCAAATTTTTTGTTCAGGCAACCAAAAATTTCGTTCGGATAACCAAAATTTTGTTGGGAAAACCAAATTTTGTTGGGACAACCAAAATTTTGGCTATTCCAACAAAATTTTTGGTTGATTGAACAAAAGATGTGATTGTGCATATAATAACCCAAATTTTGGTTTTTCTGAGTGCAACAAAATTTCATCGAAATATTCTTGATTCAAGATAATTTTGCGGTCCAAAAATGAAGACCGAAATTTTCTCGGATCAAATCAAAAATTTTCTCGAGCCAAGAAAATTTTCCAAATTTTCTTGGTCCGAGAAAAATTTTGATTTGATCCGAGAAAATTTCGGTCTTCATTTTTGGACCGCAAAATTATTTTGAATCAAGTCAACCTTTCTTTCTGTGTACAAGTGCAATAAAAATGTATTTTAATTTAGTTAACAGTTTGATATGCTATATCACTCAATCCACCGCAAGGCTGTTCAAATCGTACTGAAATTTTCAAATCTTGGTTCATATAACCGTATGGACCCTACGAAATTGGTCGTTGCCCAAACCCGGGTAGGTATAGACATTAAGGCCGGGGACGAGGTTCGGTTCGGGTAACGGGTTACAGTGACGTTTGATACCTATACCTATTCGGCGGACACGCGACATTGAATCACTTCCGGATTCCATTGGCAAGTTTATGACGGGTTTGCCAATAAGTTGGTACAACGATCGCGCATCCCAAAATATCATACCTAGACATCACTCACTTTTCTTTGTTTTAACTGAGATGGATATATATGGATACCTACCTAGGTATACATAGTTGTGAGTTTCGATGTATGAAAAAAAAAAAAAAAAAAAAAAAGAAACGAAACGAAATTCATCTTGTCTTCGAATTTTAACTCTGATATGTTTACGAGAAAAGGTGACATGGGTATACGTTGCTTATTGGAGTTGCGCCAATCACTGCAGCGGAACCAAAACAAAGCATGAGGGGATTTGTCCGATATTCTTGACCGCGATTAAAGACATAATTTATGTCTAGTAGGCTGGTCTTTAATTCGATCATTTTCGAATTTCAATGCTCCCATGGGCAAGGAAGTTTCCAAATATGTAGAAAAAAATCTAGCCAAAATCCCAGGTTCCTATATCAATTCTAGGTACCGCCTCAAAGCTTTCAAACTTTCCCATTTCAGTGAAACACGATTCCTTCCTATTGCAATATGGCTCCAAAAAATCTGGAACTTGGTACACTCCTTACCTGTAGGTAGTAGTAGGTATTTCATGAAAATTCGACATATCTTCAACGATATAATTTTCGGAGCTACAGCTCACAAAAAAAAATAATAATAATAATAATAATTTCTTATCTCCAAATTGTGATGAATAAAATTTTGTCGTTAAAAATCTGTAAATTTTTCACGTATACCTACTACTTCTACTATGGGTAAGAATTGTGCGGAGTTTCTAAACGATAATGCGATAGGAAGTAAATAATAGCCCCGTAGTATAAGGTACTAAAAATCATGTGTTATTCATATAAATATATGGAGGTCTTCTCCGATTACGTATAAAATTACCAGCACAAAGTATATTTTTTCCCTTTAGACAGAGTTCCTGGTGAGCATGAACATTCGTTATTTTGTGGCTGCATTTCAATACGTACTATATATTTTGGTAATTATGAAACGTTTTACCAGCAATTATTTACAGTCGAATAATAGTCGTTATTTTGTAGCCCCATGGATCTAAGAAAATATTATTTCATACCCAAGTCACGTTGCTATCGCGAAGAGAAATTCCGGTAACTGTATACTCCATACGTTATTTGATATTAAATCTGAACCGAAATAGATACTTTTGGTTCGGTTTAGGTCGAAGTTCAAAAACTAGAAGTATTCTGTTTTGAACCATCGATGAAAGTATATACCTACGTCTAGGTAATAAAACACCATATATAAAAGGTATTTTCACTCCGGACTAATCAAGGAAGGATGAGCTTGCCACCCTCGAATACTGCAGTGAAACACGACCTTTTTTTAATTCATTCGTCAAAAAATGCTTTCTAAGGCACGAAAGTGCACTCGTAGTATCTGCTGAAGCACATTAAAAGAACATGAAGAAGTACACAATACACATGCATCAGTCGATTCCAAAAAGTCTGTACACTGTAAGTTGAAAAAATTGAAAAAAAAAATAATGTCCCAGGAGGTCCACTATCATTTTTATGTCAATTTCAACACTTTTTTTTTAGTTAAAACAACATTATTTTCACTTAAACGACAAATTTTTCTGTTGTTCCAACTGAAAATAGTGTTGAAATCAACGTAAAAATTATGGTGGACCTCCTGGAGAATTTTATTTCTAACGGTGTAACAAGAATTCGAACTGTTTGCAGAAAAATTTACATCCAAATTTATACCGTGAAATTGATTTTTACACTTTTTTGGCAACGTGATTATTCGATATCTTCGCGTTTTTTGATTTTTTTGCCACCACGTTTCAATCAACTAATTAAATAAACTAATTAACACGTAAAGCATAAATAAATGGCCTCGTTTACTTCTTCGATAATGAATTTCGGAAAAGCTTTTATTCTCGGTCTGATGAAAGGGTGAGATTTAAATATGTTACACTTTTATAAATCGGAGTGAACCCGTATAAAAGGTTACTTCGTGCTCATGTGTATACATACCCATAAGTATACACATACATAGGGTCAACATTTCGAAGGTATAATTTCGGAGTTATCTAATCAATAGTAAAGTAGAACTGGGCGTATAACACCGCCAGCTGGTACCCACCACGTGTATGATTAGAATAATAACGCAGCATGCGATCCAACAGTCCATAACATGCTTTGCACTGGACTATCGCGCGCTCGCGCAGGTCAGGTTGCATATGGCACAGGCGTGTGCCAGTTGTTTCTTTATCATTCATCGTACGTTGCAAATGTCCTAGGTAGCTTGTACCAATCATTATACTAGGTATATGCTTGATACGTACCGCGTGTCATGCAACCAACTCGCTGGTACTTATACTATACAGGGTGATTCAGAATTCGTGACGAATCTCTTGAGGGGTTGATCCTTGTCAAAATTGGGATCGAAAGTTCCTTAGCCATTTTTCTGAAAAATGATTTTTTTGAATGAAAATGAAAAATTTTTTTTTTTTTTAACGACGAATCTCCCGAGGGGTTAATCCTTGTCAAAATTGGGGTCGACAGTTTCTCAGCCATTCTTCCGTGAAATGATTTTTTTTCCTTGGAACCATAACATATTTTTTTCACATCTTCCACCAAATAAGAAACTTTCACTGAGAAATCTCTCTAATATTGAAAAAAAAAAAAACTCATTGGCATCACATGGGATTCTTTAAAATTGACAAATGAAATAGAAGGAAAAAAAAAAAAAATTGTTGAAAAAAAAATTATTTGTCGGAAAAAAAAAATTCCAAGGAAAAAAATTATTTTTCATAAAAATGGCTAAGGAACTTTCGATCCAAATTTTGACGAGGATTAACCCCTCAAGAGATTCGTCACGAATTCTGAATCACCCTATATAATATTATGTACGTATACGTGTACGTAAAATACTTCGCATGAAGTAGCTGTGGTAAAGCTCGATATACAGTAGATTATACAGATATGCATATTACACGCAGGTTATACATGCCTACATGCATTATGTATGTATTTAACGATATTATTCACCACAACTGTAGAATGTTTTTGGTCAAACCTAAGGGCCATACGAGAAATTAATTCACAAAAAATTTTACTCAAATTTTCATTTTCATACCTTTTTTTTTTTTTGCTTGGTTTTTTTTTTCAATCGTCACATTTCCCCCGTTTTACTATAATCTTCTAGATTTTTTAGTTTTTTTTTTTTTTTCTTTTTTTTCACAACAGTAGGTATAGCTTGAATTTTCTTTTCTTATTCTCTCTGTCTATAATTTATGGAATAGCTGAATCAAAATGGGTTTAAGGATTTATTAGAAATTTCGTGAAAACGTATATTATATAAAGCAACGTTTCGATTTCGAAGCAATTCTCGAGTTGTTATACCTACTCAGAAGTGAAGAGCTTTTTCTGAGAGTTGATTCTTCCGATTATACACTTATGTACACACGACAGGATAAATAATCAAATTTATTCAGCTTTCTCAGGCAAATTTGTGAGAGGTTTTAACTAATGTATATGCGAGTGGGTGATCGAGTTGTTTATTGGTTTTACATAAGCATCGGCTATAGTCGGCTGCTGAGCATAAAAAAATCTCGCTATCCGATAAATCTTACGTAATAAAATATAGAACCGATATATAACTCTAATTATATTTTATTCCATGGTTTTAAATCTACGGTGTTGAATTCATCCAACGAGAATAAATGATGAGTAATTAATTAAGCTAATGGCTACAATATTAGTTATTACGAAAGTGTAGCTTCAAGTTTTCGAATCACCGAGAATTTCATAAGGTATATCACTTAATTTCTGCTCAGTTTTATCGATTGATAATAATATTATCTAATATAACAAAAATTCATTTTATTATTTCTTTGAATGCGCTCATTTTGAAGAATAAAAAAAATAAAAATTAAGTAAAAAATACAAATCAGTCGAATTGATTATTGCAGCTGATGGATTGGACACCACCATCGTATCCATAAATATAAATAGATCGATAATTATATCGCCAGAATCCATTTGTTCTTCGTTAAAACAACATGCCAATGTTTATTAGACACGAATGCTGTACAAATTTCTTTGATTCTGTGAATAGTGTGGTATAAACGTGCCACACAAATTGAAGATATTTATTTTCTTACTATAAATAACGGAGTGATTTTCTTTGGAAGTTAATCAGTCAATGGTTCTATCTCTTTTACTAGAAGAGTCGATTTTTTTTTCTGCATCAAATTTTTGTGAAATAAACTAAAAATAAGGTCTCGAGGATGTGTGGCCATACGTCGAAGAGTGAAAAATTGACCTTGTTTCCAAATTCGTTTACAGAAAAGTGACGATAAGTATACTTAACGCGATACATTATTCGTTGCTCATGTAATCACAGATGAATTTATTCATCCATCGTGAAAAATCTATATCAGATATACTACTGGGATCGTTGTACCGCTGAAGAAAAAGAAAAAGCGGAAAAAAAAAAAAAAAAAAAACAGCTTCTCTGATCGCCGGAGTGAGGATGTCGTAAATTATGATTTTCAAAAAGAATAGTGATAGGAATGTGTTCTTCTTCGCACGGGGCATAAAAGAACAGAGGCTTTTATTCTCGTGTTGATATCGGCTGGTAATTACGTCGTGATTTCAGGAAGGCTAGTATAAACGCCAAAAATCCAGCTGCTCCATGCTTGTCTGACTCCCCAAGTCTTGCTTCAACGAATTCTAGCATCTCCAGGATTATCTGCAATTAGAGATGATCGAATACCCGGCCCCGTCTTCAGTGCAAAAATTCGCAGGGTGTCGTGTTCTATGTCAAAATGCCTGGAAATATCCGAGAATTCTTTCTATCCAGTGAAGAAATTTTGATGTAACACCATGTCTTTTCAAATATAACCAATTTTCTATGAGGTTGAAGTTAGTAACGTTAACGCAACACAAAATTTAGGAAAAATTTTAAACATCAGGGGGGGCCGATTCGAAGTTCCGAATTTTCAAGGCTCCGAACGAACGGTCAAATTTCCGAATTTTAATGCAACGAACTCACAGTTATCAGAAAGGGTATTTCACTGAAAGTCTATGTAACCAATTTAAAAAATTCCGAATCGCAGTACACCGAAGGTTCAAAATTCCGAAAGCTAAAGATCCGAAAGGTCAAGACGGGTGGGGGTCGATATTTTGAAAGATCAGAATTCAGAACGGCCAAAAATTCGAATATTAAAAATTTAAATAGAAAAATAACGAGAGGACAATTTAATTCGAAATTCTTATTTTAATACGTCATTTTTTAGTTACTACTTGATAGGCCTTCTCTAAACTGGCCTTTTTGAATTTCGTACCATCGCTATTTTAAAATTCGAAATATTGGTAATTCGAAATATTGGTCTTTCGAAATTTTGACCCCCACCCGTCAAGACTCCGAAAGCTCAAGATCCGAAAGGCCAAAACTTCGAAACTTGAACATCAAGTCGTCGCGCGTCGTTTCATCGACACGTTAAGAACACGTTCGATCTTTCGGAATTTTGGACTTTCGGAACATCGGACACGGAAAACAAATTGTTGCTAAATTTACTATGTTGAGCAGCTACATATAGGACAACACTTTTTTGTAGTAGAAATTACCACAATTCTAGTATTTGGTACATAGGAGCAAGTAAATTTCAATGTCCTAATGAGTAAATGTTACCACAATTGTTGTCATTTCTACTGCAAAAAAGTGTTATCCTATATCCAGCTGCTCATTTTTTTCCGTGGACTGTCGGAGTCTTGAGCTATCTGCATTTAGACCATTCGAAATTTTAATTTTCTAAACCCTAGTCTTTCTGAAAATTTTGAAATCGTTTAGAATAAATTCGGAAATTTGACCGTTCGGAGCTTTGAAGATTCGGAACTCTGAACCGGCCCCATGAACTTCAACTTCAACCTTATAATATTCTAATGTTGGTATTATTTCGTTCAAAAAATTTCTATGCGATTGATCATAACTTTGATACATATCTGGGAAAATCATAAAAATTGCATGAAAAATCCCGAAATTTTCGGTGTCAGTTTTTAGTAGTCACTCTGAATTTGCTAATCCCTTTTTCATCGCTTTCTTTTTTTTGTCGTCTCCCTTAATTTCTGTGAAAAATGCGTTTTTACGTAATTCAATAAAACTGTTGATCCAATACTTTAACAGGAACTAATTGCGCGGATTAATGATCAAAACTTTTGATCGATGGGGGGCTTTTCCGGTCTGTGTAATTTCAGTGTAACAAATTTCATCTGAGGTAATTAAAAACGTATTTGTCGAAGTTTAAGCCCGTATTTCGAGACACCGAGATAATTGACGTATTATGAATGAACTTTTATGCTATACAATTTTCTTTTTTACTCCCGAATGTGTTATTCAGGACAGCTAATATATCTCTATACCTACACTGAGAGAAAAAAGTGGTTGAATCAAACATATGGATTCTGTTGTTAATAAATAGTTGTTTCAACCATAATTTTGTCTGAATGAATAAGCCGTAATTACCATAACACCTCTTGTTCATTTGAATCAAACAAATTCAGTTTAAGCAACCAATATTTTGTCACATCAACATAATATTCATTTCGCCACCCGTAACCGCCGCGTTTAGTTGGATCAAAGAATATTTGTTTCATTCAACCACTTTTTTCTCTCAGTGTATATGGGGGTTTCCAGCTCATCTCGACCACCTTCCAGGCCTGACCCCCTCGGATTCGAGTGAAACTTTTTTTTTGCTTCACTCAAGGCCCAAATTGAAACCTCAATTTTTTTCAGAATTTTTCGAGCCCCCGTCCCGGAGGCATAGATAGTGGAAATTTGCCATTTTATGAAATCCCAGAATTTTTGAACGATGATATCTTGGGATTGGCGAGTCATATCAATAAAAACAGGGTGGTCAATAGATTGGTCTTGAATTGAACTTTCTGAAACAAAATATTTCGCAATTTTGCGATACCGTCCCGGCCGCTAGAAATTCATTTTAAAGCGAAAAATAGATTTTTCGATGATTTGGGCATTTTTGATTTTTTTGATTTTTTTTCTAAAATTCTATGAAGAAAGACAAATTTTTTAGGCCCATAACGAAGATGGAGACTCTAATGGTTTAGAAGTTATGATTTTTTCAGTTTTTGAAAGTGTGCGAAACTGAGAATTTCAAGCGACGAATACCCGTCTCATCGGCTGTTTTATTTTTTTTTCGTTTCATTCGACTAGAATTGACTTCTCATTCAAAGAACTGTACCGCATGAATTGAAAAAAAATCAAAAAGCCGATGAGACGGGTGTTTGTCGCTTGAAATTCTCAGTTTCGCACACTTTTAAAAACTGAAAAAATCATAACTTCCAAACCATTAGAGTCTCCATCTTCGGTATGGGCCTAAAAAATTTGTCTTTCTTCATAGAATTTTAGAAAAAAAAATCAAAAAAAAATCAAAAATGCCCAAATCATCGAAAAATCTATTTTTCGCTTTAAAATGAATTTCTAGCGGCCGGGACGGTATCGCAAAATTGCGAAATATTTTTTTTCAGAAAGTTCAATTCAAGACCAATCTATTGACCACCCTGTTTTTATTGATATGACTCGCCAATCCCAAGATATCATCGTTCAAAAATTCTGGGATTTCATAAAATGGCAAATTTCCACTATCTATGCCTCCGGGACGGGGGCTCGAAAAATTCTGAAAAAAATTGAGGTTTCAATTTGGGCCTTGAGTGAAGCAAAAAAAAAGTTTCACTCGAATCCGAGGGGGTCAGGTCTGGAAGGTGGTCGAGATGAGCTGGAAACCCCCATATACCTATACCTATATAGGTATACGTACGAACTCATATCGTGTTCTGTACGAGCATTGTAAGAGCTAGCCAACGTGGCGCGAGGCTGATTATTCAGCCTCCAGCAGCTCTTGCTTGGAAATGACAAGGGAACAGAGAAAAGAAACAACATTTTTAAATTAGAAGAGAACTAGAACCTGTATCTAGTTTCCTTCAGTATCTTGCGCTGTTGCTTGAGGCACTGCAGTACGTCGCATGTAATATATGCTTAATACATCCCGCCACTTTTCTTATGCAAAATTTTCAGAATACGAAATTTTATCACTTCAAAAAAAAAAAAAAAAAAAAAAAAAGCAAATAATTTTTCTATCCATTCCGAATGCCGATCGAATAATGATCGCCGATTTGACCACTAGCTACAATAATAACGAACTTTATCACCATTGATCATACACGGAAAAAAATGCGCAGCTGGATATAGGACAACACTTTTTTGCAGTAGAAATGACCACAATTATTGTGGTAGCATCTACTCATTAGGACATTGAAATTTACTTGCTCCTATGTAGGGTAAGGTTGCTATCGATGGACCGGTGCGACCGATGGACCAGTTGAATATTTCAAAAACGCATTGGTAGGAAGAGATCTTTTCAGTTGAAATTGAGTGTACTAGTCGGGAAAAGTTGAAAAAATGTTGAAAAGAGTCACTCGGTTACAATAAGCGTGCTGAAATCTAGTAAAATAAGAATTTGCCTTCTCTGATCTAATTTTTCATGATATTGAAAATGTGTTCGAACCCTTATCCATTTACTGGGGTAATTTCGCCTTGCATGCTTCGATAGCTGAAGGTTTCAAGATTCGAAACGACACTAGACATTTATTTATATGTCCTAACTGGGGGGTAGTAGATCAGGTTATGTGTTGCTTTGCAAATTTCCATGGATGGACCATGAAACAGTGCCATGAATGGACCAGTAATCTATAATGGCAGATAGTCTATAATAATTGAAAAAAAAAGAATAGGTATATACAGAAAGATTTTTACCTAGTTTTCAATGAATCTAGGTATAAGATATTGTTTTGTTATGCAGAGATGTATAAAATCAAAGAATTTCATTTTATACTTTCAAACTGATATCCAAGATTAGATAACGTACTACTATAAATGCGATTTTGTATGATATAACTTTTTAGACTGCTGTTTACATAAAGATCTAACCCATAGTTCATCCATTCATTATTGACACCAATAATATCAAGTCATTGAACTGTTTTAGGTTCATTATTTAGGTGGTCCAACGAAGGAAACCGAGTGGTCCATTCATGGAGAGGGGTTGCCATGGATGGACTGAATGCAAAAAATACAAAATCGGTTTTGCTGAGTCGACAATTAACGATAAATTTTTCTACATGTGAACGTTTTGTAGGAAAGGTTTCAATGAAAAGATCCACCATTGATTTTTCATGTTTGACATGAAAATGTACTTTTTATGACCAATTTTGCTTAGGGGGTCCATCGATAGCAACCTTACCCTACCAAATACTAAGAATTGTGGTAATTTCTACTACAAAAAAGTGTTGTCCTATAGTATAGAAGAAAGTAGCCAAATGTAAAATAAACCACGGGCCCTGCCCGCCGTTCACTATTGACCCGGCACTGGCACGGACCTAAAGCGAGGCGCTGATTGGCTATACTCTTTATCTTTAATAACTTGGACACCGTTGATCGGACGAAGTTTTCGAAAAGGAAATTTCGTCTCAAAATCCAACGAGGAATTCACCCATTCCTTCCGGTCCGGGGGTCTTGGGTCACCCTGTATGTAGCTGCTCAACATAGTAAATTCAGCAACAATTTTTTTTCCGTGTACATTTTTCACAATCGATACGAAATTTCAATATTTGATATAAACGAAAGCCGATCAAATATGTGAAGTACAAAATTTTCGTTTACAAGTTGCAATAAATTTTCAAAAATTATTTCACCAGCGACTGTTCTCGGTATTCAATTTTTCTTTCATTTCAGTGAAGCAGTTTGGTTCAACTAATTTGTTGTTAGCCAAATCGATAACTATAAATAATTTGGTACAGTCATGCAGTAGATGAAAATCGCCACGGATATGATTTTACGCAAGAAAGCGATGACACCGAAATCGTCAGATATCCATCATTGATACGGTTATCTGCTCAATGGTCTGAAGCCAATATTTTCTGTAATTGCCGTTCACTTTCAACGGAAACTCTATTAGGGCTCTTAGAATCCCGTTTTTATACTCGGTTTGGCTAATTGCGGTTAATCAACGGTTTAATTCTTCTGACTGATGATTATCTCTAAATCAATTTCCAAGATGTACCTACCGGATTGTTAGTATCAATCTTTCGAAATGTTTTTAAAATGTCTACAGATGTGTAATTAAAAAAAATCTATAATGATAGTATTTTAAATCCCGGGTGAAACTATGTGCAGTGATATTTTTTCCAAGGTATACCTGATCGTAATTATTTCCTATGCGGATAATTCCATCGTGATCATAATCGTGGGATATTATTATCACTGGTCGACGGTGGAGTCTGCGTTTCCGCTTTATTGAGTTTTCCAGCATCAGCGAACGCGACGTACTTCGCAGTTCAATAAGCGGAATTTAATAAATCGCTGTTCAAATCTCGGGACAGTCAACAATGTCATTAACGAACCGTGAATTTTTTAGTCATCAGTTTTGTAATTAATGAGACTGTTTCATCGGTAATAAAATATCTGCTTTTTAATCACTCATGAAAGAGCAATTAGTTTTATTCTTTCAATATTATTAATGGGTCATAGTGTAATAAACTTTGCGTTATATAAACTGAACGGGGGCACTCAACCCTTATCGATCATATTATGTTTTATCTTCGATCCCCATCTACTCAAGTGCTACTTTAAATTCTGTACAGTTTCAACATCTCACACCGTTACCGAGTACGATAAGAAGCCATCAAGAGTCGAAAATAAATTTTATTCCTCTACCCCGTACTACCTCTGTCAAGAATTATCATGCCACTTATCAGGGTTCATAATTACACGCGATTTCATACCTCAATAATAATTTCTGAGGATAGAATACTCAGAACTTTGATAAAACCGCATATAATATAAAATCTTGAAAACATTTTACCCTATGTAGTAAAAAAAAAAATTCGTTACATCGAGTAGCTACCTATGCGAAATTATTTTGATCAAATGATTTTTGAGTTTAAATTTTCAGCGTAATAATTTTCAGATACGATGTCTGAATTCCACGTGTTGACACCAGGTTAAAAATTTTCCAAGAATTCTTCTCATATTTATTAATTATCTCTACATCAAACGTGACACTCAGGCTCTTCGTCGTTTAACTGATCAAACGATGGTGAGTTTGATTAACGGTTATTAAAAAAAAATATTAAAAAATGGTGAAAGTCTAAAATTTTATGTAAAATTTAGTGAAAAGTTACTTTTTTTTCCCAAGCCCTCGATTGATCGTTTCATGTTTATTAATATTCTTGCTTGGTCATCGCTGATACCGAAGTTGAAATTATCAATATCGCTATTCCTTGGTCCGTCTGTCTGTGTCAGACCCTTTATCAGTTCGATAACTCAAAAACTACGACATGTTCGTTTATAAAAATTCCACGTCACATTTTATTATACATATAGTCGACTAGGAACACGACCCCTATTGATTTTGCTGTTCATTGGAAGTAGCGTGCTTATTTTTTTTCTTTCTTGTTCTTGGTACTTACTAAACCGACTGCGGACACTATAGTCCCTCTTATATACTTGTACTTTAAGCACGCCACAAACTAAACTTGTTTCTAAGAAGAAAAACAGGAGTGACTTAAAATCTTCGAAGGGTCTTCTGGTATAAACTATTATCACGTTATCCTATAAAAGCCGCTTACATGAACAGTCGAAAACTTTGCACACATTTTTTTTTTTTTTTACCTTTACGAAGAACGATCTCATTAAGATTCGAATAACCGGAGGCTACGATCTTGATTTCGGTATCTCCTTCCGGCCCAAGTAGTCAGACGATCTTTTCGTGGATTTCGTATTATTGGAAATTTCGGATCATCTTCAAGATTCATAATTCAAATGCAATTCGATACTTTTTCGATCTCCTACATACTATGCAGAAAAATAAAACATCGGTTCTCTTTTCGATATAAGTTTTAGGCTCGAAAAGTTTCTCTTTTATTATGGTAAATGTACGGAAACACGGAATGGGTCGTAGACCTCATTTACGCTTGTCCGGGCCGCTGCTCTGGTACATAGCAGTCGCCTTATACAGTTGTATGAAAAAACTTTATATTTCTAAGGTTCGTGGAGAATTTTCTGCCCAGCTTACTTAACCCTCACGATTAGCATAACGTACTTCCGGAATCCCAGAGTTTTCAGGACTCGTTTCTAATGGTAAGTAAGAATATTAAAGAATCCCGAAGAGCACAGTTTGGCAGAGAACATTACTTTTTTAATTTTTCCTTTTTTTTTTACACAATAAATTTCAGAAAAAAAGGAAAATTAAATATACAACATAGTGAAACGAAATAACCCAGTTCTCCAGCCATCCCTTGGTTAATTACTGATTTAAAATCAGCTTCCAAATTGGACCTATATCCGATATCGGTCATTTTTCAGGTCATTTCAAGATAACTGAGATTGCACATCGAGGGGTTGCTGCGCTTCGTACCGTCTATAATTTATCGTTTTTTTTTTACAAGTTGATCTCCGCGGTTTTCACCGTGATTTTCACTGTCTGAAAGAAACGTGACCTGCATATCGTCCGAATGAAGAAATCGACTCGGTTAATTGTTCAGCAGTAAATCACAGGATCATAGACAAGACAGGAAAGGAATGAGTGGACTTATTCACCATTTGTTACGAACTTTCACAACAGAAGTTAGTCGATTGTTCGCTAATTTTGTGCGAAAATTTGAGCAAATTGCGAGATGGAGAATTTCTTGACTTTTAACGAATATATTTGCTGTTGTGACGGCGTTTTAAATTCCACCAAATCTAGCTGCATTTTCATTCAAAAAAAATACAAGTGAAACTATTTTCCTCCGGGCAAAAATTGGCAATCAATTTTTGTATTTTTTTTTTTTTTCAAGAAGCCCTATGTGTCGGCTACGCAAGCCTTGAAAAAATCGTTTCGGGATAGCCAATTTTTCTCAGAGCAATTGAATTTTTCTGTTGTTCCGTGGTAACCGCGGGAAAACCAAATTTATTTAATATTTTATGTAGTTGCACAAATTTTGATCACTATGCATTGGTTCTGAAATTGTGTTAAAAAAGTTTCATGCCTTCCACTGGGCTGTATAAAATCACGACTTGACCTGTGTCCTGACTTATATATATATATATATATATATATATATATATATATATATAATAGACACTAGATATTATTATTTGAACAGGCGAAGTCGAAACTAACAAAGATGAAATCTTTGATAATTTTGACCTGTAAATTATGCCTCAGCAAGATGTTGTATACCGTGAATGTAAGTATTCACATTTGTTGGCATATGATTAATTGTTCAAGATTTCCACTTGGTGCCTCAGGATATCATTAGCTACGCTACTCTTTATGTTTGAGAATAATGACATCATTGAAGCGAGTCAAAAACCTAATCAGCACTGAGGTAATTGGAAATAGAACACTTTGCTACCGTGTTATAGAGACTCAGATAATTTATAACCTTAATTATCTGCAAACCGAACACCCTGAGAACAATGGTAACCGTAATACCTACCTTCTGGTTGCAGGTTATAACTCCTTGTCTCTTTTTTTGTTCCCCCTTTATTTTATTTTTTTTTCTTTTTCTTTTCTATATTTCACGGCGTAACCTGAGCACGAAGACACAAAGCCAAAGCTTCACCCCAGCCAAGTGCTGGTCGAGATGGATGTCCACTCGCATAGCCATTGAATTCTAAAGGCTTAAGTTCCGTAATAGAACGGCTATATACCGAGAGAATCGATAGTAGTGTAGGAAATAAAAGTCAGAGACCACCATATCCGCTTAACGAAAAGATTTACGTTAGGTAATTCCTGTAAGTATATCTAGGAATAATTTATAGAACTTGAATAGGTTTCTGTATCGACAAATGTTTTATAGGTTGCGCCTATACAAGCAGACATTCCCTGTCCTTGAATGTTGCAAGGAATCTTATCAATTCCATCAGACCCCTAAAAGTAACGGTTTCCACGCTCGAGGTAAATTTGTGACCTAGCAAAGGCTCCTGCCAAAGTCCTGCGGCGTTTCGGATCGCCTTTCTTGAGGGTTTCGTGACCCGCAAAATCCTGGAAAGTTTGAGGGTATCCCGAATATTGCTAATCGTAAATCTCAGACGGAAAATCATTGGGGCGTAACCGCGACACGGAACTTTATTCATCCGTTAACTCAGCTCTTCTCTGCGTTTATCGCACAATACCTACCAAAGTAGGTACCTTACCTGCTGCAGTTATGCACCTGAACTAAATTCCTAAAGCTAGTCTCGTACCCAAATACGAGATGCCAGAATATGTAGAATTACACGAATATACTACATAGCATATATATCGGGATACGGACAACCAGGATCTGCACAACGCCGAATCGGAATAGCCTTTAGCAATATTTCATCGAAATGCGCGGAGCTGCAAAGCCGCAGACTGGGGTAGGTTATTTATTCGCTAGGGGTGCGCTATCAATTCCATTTACAAACTTCGATTCCATGCGACTCTGCGTATTATACCTCTTATTACTATACTATACCTGTAGTTAAACGGCTGGTGGTATAACATGGCAATGCACCTACTTCCGGACACAGGTTGTTCATATCAAGTAACAGAGTAAGAGACTCTGAATAACTGATCATAGAGAAACGCTAATCAAGGTCTGATAATTGCGCTATACTTTACCACCACATCTGCGTAGTAGGAGGTGAAATTCTATTCGATTCACGTTCGCAGCTCCTAAAGGGATAAACTGTTTTAGTATATAGAGGAATTTGGCTCAGGAACAATGACGGGCTGAGAGGAAGTGTAACAAGTCTGATGAAAGGGCTTAACATACCTATTAGATCAAGAAAAGAAGGAAGAAAGAAAGGAAGGAAGTAGGAAGCCCATACGTTGGAAGAAACTGCTTTTGCCAACTGATCGTGAAACATGCAGGGTTTTTGGAAATGGCTTTGCGGAGGAGGTCGCCTAGTTGATTGACCTAGGGTGAAATACGAGACTAGAGTTGCGGTCGGGTGAAGAGAAGAGAGAAACGACGGGATCAGCCTCGGAAAATTGTGAGCGAAATGAAAGTTCGTAACTTTGTCGAAATAGCAATGGGCGGGGTGGTTAGTTTCCCTGGAAAACCCGTCCCATATACCTCAAGCCCGCACCACGAGGACGATAGAACGAACTGGAGGGTTGATAATATAACCACGAGGTTATTTTCAAGAGAAGAGAAAAACCGACCAAACCAATTGCGTATTATAGTAACGCTGCAGCTTTTCACCCTGTCGTCACATCTAACGATTCGTATCAGCAGAGAAATAATTGCTTCATAAATATTACGTCTAGATTTTTCACCAACATTTATCCGATGAAATTTGAACTTTTGAAGAAAGCCATGTGGAAGTAGTGCGTATCGCGAATTCACTGTACCGAATCGTTTGAAGAAAAATTTTGTTCGCTACACAGAATTGAACCGTGCAAAGCAAATACTATATGGACATAGTTGCTTCAGACGCGAGAAATAACATTTGGAAATTATGCCTGAAATTATCTACGGGGTTGGGGCGAACTGCTCCTGCCTCCAAGATTAGAAAATCTAAAAAAAAAGAACGTTACCAATATCATTAAAATAATTACTGACATTGAGAGAAACTTTCAAATGAGAGAAGTGTCACTTTTTCTTTGTTACATTGTTTGTAAATTAATGAACATCACGTACTGTGGATTGCGCGCTCATTAGGTTTTGCAGTAACGCCACTTAATGAGATAGGCTCTTTTAGCTACCTCTAAGATGACCAATATAAATGTTCATGCACGGGAGTGAGGAGAGAATTTCAAAACCGTTGAAAAGAAAAAAAGAATTTTTTATACAAACTACTATACACCAAAATTAAGTAAAATGGTTCTTGCTGGAGCCCATCCGTCTGCAAGGATCGATTACAAAGTTTAAAGCGACCTTCTCTATCATTCATGACAGACAAGGGCGAGTAATAATACATTACGCGGTTGGTTGAGATAAATCTCTAAGAGGGGTAGATTAAAATTCGAGAGAATGCTTTTTCCATTTCATCTTGCTCTATCGTAATGGTTGAGTTCGAATTAAGGCTTAAGAATCCATCTTAGCTTCAAAGTGCATAAAGCGCTGTACACTCAGAAAAAGGTCTTGTTGACACAACCAAAATTTGGTTATTATACGGTCAAAGAAATTTTTTTGTTGAGTCAACCAAAATTTTGTTGGGCTAACCAAAATTTTTGCTGATACTACTAAATTTCTTGTTAGCACAACAAAATTTTGGTTGGCTGAACAAAAAAATTTCTTTGACCGTATAATAACCAAATTTTGGTTGTTTCAACAAGACCTTTTTCTCAGTGTAGTTTTCGATTCGTAAAAAATCCTCATGTCTGATCGTCTTTCATTTATGATAAGAAATGAAAATGTGTCTAATTCTAATCATCATATTATCTTATTTTTTTACAGAGGGCCTTTCAGCGTCGTTCGAAAATGCAATCATCGTCAAACCGGTCAAACTTTCGCTGTAAAAATCGTCGACGTTGCAAAGTTCACATCAAGTCCTGGACTCAGTACTACCGGTAAGTAAAAAAAGAAGAAGAAGAAAAAAAAAAAAAAAAAAAATTCTGTACCTAATCTTTCTTTCGAACTATTTTCTGTTTGGAAAAAATATCAATTCGTTATCATTAATCATCAGCCGCTGACCTAATGGCCGTGACAACGACTGTTCGTATAACTTTGTCAGAATCCATCAAAGTTGTATATTGCGATTTACGAGGCAAGCTTACGACTCCTCTCCATTTACAGCACTAATCTGTTCATGTCGTGGCAAACAAGCTTTCCTCGATATATAGATATCCACGTCAGTTTAAATGTGTACTTACACCCGCTGGCTTTATGTTACATCGTTTCTTCTCTTTATTTTTCACCAAGATATTGCCAAACCATTTTTCTCCGCGCAGTTACTTTTATATTAGCCTGTGGTGTTCGCCATTAGGTTATCATCGGTATATAATACATTTTTATTGCCTTATATACGCATTTGCCTTTTCGAATAACTTCGATACTTAATAAAAATTCACAAATCAATTTGAAAAACATCTTTTGTCACTTACAGAAGATGTTTTCAAGTATATTTTCGAAACAGTATGGTCCGTGGATGTTCCATCCACGATTTTGCGGACAAAACCGCAGGCCCAATTCGGATGAGATTTTCATAGAAAATCATTTACTCCGCGACAATTTGTCGACAACCATTTCAGACCTACAACATATTATAATTTGCGGTTTCGAAATGGCTGAAAGCCAAATTTTACTGAAATTCGCTTCACTGAATCTTCGCATTTATCGGCATCACCGATAAAATTAAAAATTTCAATTTTCTGCTATCTACTTTGCAAAATATTTTAAATCTATGTACTTTGCCGATTTTTTTCATCCACGATTCTATAGACGATCCGCTCAATCGTTCGGATTGAAATTTTTCGACAAAATCATGTAATCCTTGACGATGTAGTGTTATCAGATTTTGAGACTTAAGCACAAGCTTCCGGTTACGATTATATCGTAGACATGCAAACTTTATAGGAAATTCGTAACTTTTGTATTTCTGAAAGTTTGAGCAGCTGATTGAGTCGCATGAATGAAATTCTCAACTCATCCTAATCTCCATAGGAGTAGGTACTACATGTGCAGCTGTGCGGAATTAAATGCGATCGATTTCCGTTTAAACCAACAAATAAGAAAGTGGAAATAATTTGCGATACCATTAATAATTTTACCCGCAATGCGGGCACTCTGTTTTTATGCCACTGAGACGTCCCACCGTGATTTTTTTTTCTCTTGAAGTTACTGTTCGCACACCGCAGGAGTGCAAAAAAGCACACGATATTATCACCATAACTTGTTTTTCGCGAAAACACCTAATCCGCATAGATGGACGGATAGAACCACATATTATCACATCGTCACTCTACACGTGATTAGCGACCGAGAAAATTGTGGAACAAAAATTCGCGTTCGAAATACTGAATTCAAATTTGAATATTTAGAAATTAACAAGCCATCGAATATCGACAACAGCTTGAAGCGAAATTTGAAATGTAAAATTTGCAAGTCTGAGCTGTGCAGACAGTAACTCCTGAAAAAAAAGAAAAAAAAAAAAAAAAAAACCGTCGTTTTGTGACATGAAAAGGGGGTATAAACGACCGACGATGGTCGATGCGGGAGCATTATCACAGTTATCGCCGATAATTCTCACACTTTTTTAATTGGACATGAAAACATCGATCGCAATTAACGCTTTAAAGCTTGATGTGAGAATTTTGTTCCCGAATAACCGGAAATTAAGACCGAGTGAAATACAGCTCTCCAAAGAATCGTGAATTTTGGCGAAAGGCGGAAAATTCGCAAGCTCAAGTTTTTCGGTATCTGCGGAGGATACCTTCAGGAGAAAATATATACGAGCACAAGGGGAGTTACGAGTGGCATGGGGATTCGGGTGTGGCCTAGCGTGAGAGTTCAGAGCACCGGTATATCCGTGACCGTAAGCAGAGCACATACGGGGTGTTTCATTGTGATATTTCTGCGTGATTGTCTCTTTCATTGTGAATAATCCGTGAACAATATATTCGCACAGGTTTTAAATGGACAAGAAATTCCCAAAGCATAGTTTCTCCCTTCGTTTCGTGGCACCAAAGCGAGTAGATAGCGCGAATAAAAAGAAGCCAATTTCGCAACTCAAAAACATACTTTATTCACGCAGTACTGCATCTATGGGGTCCATTCAGCTCTGGATTTATTTGTTAATGAAATTTTTCGTTATTAGATGACGAAGAGTACCATTCGACTTAATTGGACCCAGGATACCAATTAAGGATCCCTTGTCCCCGGATGATCACTACACGCGGACCGTGTTTTCTGAATTTTTCACAGCTTTCCACTCAACCCTTGTTTTATTTTCGCTCTGGCACCAACAATATAATTTCCGTAATTCAGGGATTTCATACTCGAATATTAGCCAGTGCATAAAATGCTCAGTCATTTTTGGCACCGTATCAATAAATGAAAAACGATTCGGTGCCGCATGGTGGGAATTAATTAATGATAAAATATTTAAATTAGACACCTAGTGTATGGGTACGTGTACTGTTCAGTACCATATGAGCATAATTCTGCTGGCGTGAGGCCACACCCAAAGTCAACATTACTCTCAGCCTGATAAAAGACAATTGGATGAGTCCAGTTAAATTTCTGTAAAGTTACACGAAGCACGGATTATTCTGACGACAAAATACGTTCATACGTATTTGGATATGAAAAACGGTGGCATTTTATTGATCCGAATCACCGTGATACGAAAAATGACCTCAGGTTTTATCATCGTTTAGCTCGATTTCGGAACCGATTCAACCGGATGTTCATACTTTCAGTCATTGATCTAGTTATGACTTTTTGGCTACATAAGTAATTACTAAGTCAAAGTTCAGAACAAGAATGGTAACTCTGTCTTCGTGGCGAGAGTATTGCTTGCAATTATATCGCGCGTGGTATTGTTATTTTGGTAAAGTGCCTAATTCGACCTCAACAATCTCCGACCCTCGCGTAACGTACAATACGCAGCTAATTACCATCCGCTAATTAGCGGGCTTCTTTTCATCGTAAAGCTCCAGATTTTCATGTCGAAGAATTATTCTCGCGACAAGATGCAGTCGTATAGGTATACGGTTATATAGGTCAAGCTGCACTCGTTAGCGTTCAGCCAATTTCCTAAGGTTCCCCAGGTGATACTCTGACGGGGGGGTTAAAAAATACTCAGCTTCGATGAAGTATATATCTCCAAGGTATTCGATTCGTAAATATTTTTCATATTTTTCAAAATAAATGTTTCAGACTTGAAACGCGAGGCAACGATATGTCACATGTTGAAACATCCACACATCGTCGAGCTACTCGAAACTTACAGTTCCGAAGGAATGCTTTACATGGTTTTCGAATAGTGAGTATATATAACGATTTTGAAAAAAATTTGATGAAAAAAATTCAAACTTCTGAATACTACGTTGGAAATGTGAGGCACGAATTTTACACACAATACAGAATATCTTCATGTATTGTTATGTGTCTTGATACACGACACACGTCATATGATTGACGTTGGATGTGAGAATGGTTGACGCCTTACCTATTATCGAATGCTACACACATGATCGTAGTCGTGGCGTCAAGTGCATTTGACAAAGCCTTGAGATGAATTAAGACCGATTATTTTCCCACTATGAAGTAGGTATAGTTGGTTTTATTTGCGACTACCAAATAATAATTCACAACGTTCTATTTCACAGTATGGATGGATCGGACCTCTGCTTCGAAGTCGTTCGTCGTGCAACAGCTGGTTTCGTCTACAGCGAAGCGGTTGCTAGGTCAGAGATTAACTTGCTTCTTATTTAAATATAAGTGACAAACGAAAACACAAAAACATCGTAGGTTTCCTCAAAAATCATTGAAATCTTGCCACGACTTCAAAGAATGAAAACAAAACGGGAACAAAAATACGTCAGTCTGTTCGATTTTGCGTAAAAATTTAATTTTTTCACATTTCTCACGGCGAAATACGGTAAGAAATTGAAATTTCATCATAATTTCATCTGCGAACAGCTTTCATTGAGTATATATTTGGTTTTTGATTACCCGCATATTGGCTCATACGTATATAATTCGTATATTAATTAACCGATCAGATTTCATTTCTCCATAATTTTCCAACTCGAGATAATAAAGACCAATTATTTACGTGACTTTAGCCAGGCCGAATCCGAACGATATTTCATTCTGGAATTGATTGAGTCGAAAAATGATTGATTTTAGAATTGATCGCAGGAAGTGGATAACGCCACGTCACGTGTACTTGACGGTTCGCCGTTATTTCTAAATTAGACAAATTCATACCGTGGATATAATTTATCAAAGATAGTCAGGGCACTAAATTCACTTTGAGAATTTCATTCCTTTTTCATTTTCCTTCAGCGGACAATTTTCTCCCTTCCGTCGTATAAACTGCCATCATATATAAAGTTCTGCAGGAGGGAAACTCTTGATGAAAATTTAACCATGCTTAACATTTTCGGGTTACAAAACACGTGAAAAGAATCGAGATTTTTCAGATATGCCATCAGTCAGTTAATAACAATTCGAATTACTGTTCGAAATAATCATCGGTACTATACCGATTGAAACAATCCACTCATGTGCGAACCATGTCTTTTCACCTCGAGCTCGTTGCTATCTGTAAAAAGAAAAGTGAAAAAAATGTTCCTCGCCTTAAACCGCGAGGTGAAATTTTTTTCCCAAGATCTTCACGCCAAGGCGCAGAGGGTGAAGTTCACTCGGTTGTGCCAAAGTACATAGCGAACCACTGAGCCGATGTAGTACTCGTAATTTTTTGGAGAAAAAACATTCGATTGCCACGATATTCCTTAAAGTTATAAAAAATTATATACTTGGCGTTTTCCTTGATCACGTCGAGTGTGTAAAGAAAATTTCAATAAATTTCAACGGTATAAGGTACCTATATTAATAAGAGTTTTTATTTTAGTCACTACATGCGACAGATTCTTGAAGCCCTCCGTTACTGCCACGAGAACGACATCATTCATCGAGATCTGAAGCCGCAGTGCGCGCTTTTAGCAGGTCGTGAAAATTCAGCTCCTGTTAAACTCCGGGGATTTGGTGTCGCGGTTCAATTACCAGCTTCCCAACCAAACGGCGTCGGTACGTGTACAGATTATTTTATCAATTTTAATACCTACTTAACATACCTTATATTATAATCATGGCTTATTTACGCGGTATGATTACGTATTATCGTGACGAGAGATATTCACGGTGTTAATTCCAGCTATTTTCTGATCTCAGTGTCAACTTATCTTTATCTTCGCGATTAAATTCATTATTCGAATGTGAAAATCGTGTCACTTTTAATTTTTTAATTTTTTTCTTTTTTTTTTTTTTTTCTTACACTTTCGCGAAGAGTTGCCCGATTTTCACCCCACGAAATTTATAAAGGCCATTTTTTTTTCATCTTCCTTCTTTTTTTACCCTCATATCTACGCCCGATACGAATAACAGCACATTTAAGATCCCGGGTGAAAAAGAACACGTTTCAAATTCCTGGTGGAAAACAGCACATTTCAGATTCCGGGTGGAAAAGAGCACGTTTCAGATTGAGAATGAAAAATAGCACGTTTCAGATTCACTCGAAAACTAGCACAATTCAGGCGAAGCGAATATTGCTCATTAGTAAGTGTCAGGTAGGTTTATTATGAAATTGGAAATGCACAATTATGCACAAAAACTCGATTCAATTTTATCATTGAATGATTAATTCAATCTTATAATAAACCTACCTGACACTTGCTAATAAGTAATATTCGGTTCAACCTGAATAGTGCTAGTTTTCGAGTGAATCTGAAACGTGCTACTTTTCATTCTCAATCTGAAACGTGTTCTTTTCCATCCGGAATCTGAAACATGCTCTTTTTCAATCGGAATCTGAAACGTGCTCTTTTCCACCCGGAATCTGAAATGTGCTCTTTTCCACCCGGAATTTTAAACGTGCTCTTTTTCACCCGGAATCTGAAATGTGCTGTTATTCGTATCGGGCGTCGATATCTTTGAAGAATATGAAATAAACAAATAATCGGTATGTACCTAATAAAAATTATGAGCAGAACCGAAGAAAAATTCACATTCATACTCAAATATCGTCTGCGTATATTGGGAGTAGCACCTTATCTCAAGACACGTGATAGATCTAATATTACCTTTCTCGTACTATATACTGTGCTGAAATTTCTCTCATATATTATAATCATATATTACCTGAACATAAACATTATATACATCAGAGAGGCAAGATTCTTATCGAGCATATCATTTTTTTTTTTTTTTTTCTCTCCCAATAATCAATTTTTCTCAAAATCAGCCTATAGTCAAATAATTTATCTATATACCGAGAGATACGAGATAAGAAATTGCCAGTTTTCTAACCGTGGCTGCCTTATACTTATCCCTTAAATATGAGTGCGTATCAACGTCTTCTTTCATCCCATCAATTTTCTCACAATTTTCTTTCGCTGACCGGAATACGTCAAAGTTCAAACGACCTGTTGCCCGGACAGCTTTATCACCTCAAAGTCACGTCTTACGCGCTTCTCTTTTTTCACATCATTTTGAAAGGCTGATTTTTGCTCGTTCAGGTTTCTGCTAATCTTTTTCAAAGCCGCATCATATTTCGTTGTATACAGAATATGGTAGAGTAGGGTAGTATCTAGGGTAGATCGTAAAGCGTTTACCCATTACGTTAGCACAGAGAAGTTATTACGGTGAACAATTGTTCAATTTATTTATCAATTTTTCATTAATCATTTCCCCACATTTATATATATATATTTTAAGGCTATATATACGTACACGGAGAGAAAAAAATAGGTATTTTTCCTATTTTCACACAGGTATATTTTCGATGTTAGCCTAGGAAAATTTACTAAGCCAACATAGGAATAATTCATATAAGACATATTATTTATTCCCATGTAACATAGTCAAAATTGCTATGCAACACGGTAATTATTTCAATGTTAACATAGCGATTTTTCCTTTGCAATTTAGTGAAAATACCAATGTAACATAGGAAAAATAGCTATGTTTTTATTGGAACTATTCCCACATCAACATAGTGATTGTACCTAAGTTCAACATAGGTATAATTCCAATGTTAAAATAGTATTAATCACTATAATACGTAGGACTGATCCCTATGTAAAACATAGGTACAATCGCTATGTTATTATAGGAATAATCACTATTATGACATAGAATTAGAAACTATGTTCTCGAAAATCTGTCAACGCTAGTTTTGTAATTATAAAATGATCACATAGATTTTTGAATCTAGTTTTTATTTATCAGACAAATTTAATGAGTAATAATTTGTTTCTGTACTTATAAGGTAATGAAATAGAATACGTACAATCGAGGCGGGTTTAAATTAACCCTTTGTGTCACACATTTTTTTTTTTTTTTTTTTTTTTTAACACCAAAAAAAGGTTGAAAATTCGGTCGAAATTGCTCAGAAAATGTTGGAAACAGGTGGCACTCCCAGAGTGCCACCATAGCACAAAGGGTTAATAAAAAAAAAAAATTTCTTCATTGATATGATTTACTACTTGTCGAAGTCATATTTTATAGGTTAAGATAAATCATGAGAATTAGGGAAAATGATTAAATTTTAATGAAAATGGAAATTTAATATTAAAAAAAAAAAAAAAAAAAATTTCATGTAAATAATTCCTATTTATTATAGAAATTATTATTATGCCAACATAGATATTATACCTATGTTACACATACGTATTGTTCCAATGTTTTTATAGAAATTATTCATATGTTAACATAAGAATTATACCTATGTCAAACATAGGTATAATAGCTATGTTATTATAGGAATAATTTCTTTGATACATAGTAATTTTTGCTATGTTTAATATAGGTATAATTCCTATGTTTTTTATAGAAGTTCCACTATGCTAACATTGGAATCACTGCCATGGTATTATAGGAAATATTCCAATGTCAACATAGAAGGAATTCCTATTTCTTATAGGAAATAATCCTACAAAAAATAGGTATTTTTCCTTTTTTTACATAGTTATAATTGCTATATTGACATATTAAATATCTCTTTGGTAACATAGAAATAATTCCTGTGTGAAAATAGGAAAAATGCCTATTTTTTTCTCTCCGTGTACGTATTGGTTGAGCTTGTTAATGTGAAAGCAAATTAACCGAAGCCTATATACCCTTCGTTTGAATTTTCAACTCACGTTTCCGTTTACACTGACGACGTAACGAGCAACGCGAGCGAGTTTTACTCCATTTCTCTTTTTCTCTCTCTCTCTCCTATGTTTACGCTTTACGTTTCAAAGCCGAGCTTAATTTCACCGAAAGGTTACTGGATCTGCGTGCAGAATCTGCTTAATTTTCTCAAACCTTACAAACTCCCATGCTATACCATCCCAACGTCGATGGTCTTTCGTATTCCCTACCTACTACCTACCCTGCAACGACATATCGCGATGTTAAAAAGACCGCAAAACCGTAACGAACGCTGTCTAGATCATCATTTTTTTTTTCTTTTGTTTTTGGTTTTCTGTTTTCCACTTTTTATAATGAAAAATGTTCTAATCAGATTAGCGAACTAAACGTGGTAGCGGATTATTGTGTTGGGCTTAATAGGGTATATGTATTATGTATATTGTATACGACATTAAATTAAGAAAGTTTACCCCTAATTTAAAGCGTTCTTCAAGTTGGCCAATTATTAAATGGTGTGAAACTGAATGGGCTGAGTAATGGGAGAGAGCCTGAGGCTATTTCCAGTCTTTACCCCCGAAAATTGTATAACTCTATTCCCAGACGAATTTTCAAACGCTTTGAATACTGCCTCTCTGATTTAGTGTTGCCATTGTTATATATCGGTCTACTTTAACAGTAAATTAATATTCTATAAATTTGGTCGTGCGTGAGAAATTATAAATGTTTTCATTTCGTTGTTGGATGCTCATATATATTGCGGTATAAATATTTTGCTTAAATATAATTATAATCATAATCATTATCATTATCATTATCATTGGCAGTCGCATTCGAAATTATTTTCGGTGTTCGATGTGGAGATGTGGAGAATGCAACAGCAGAAACACATATATTTATATATATATGTACATATTTATAGGTCTTAAAATTATTATTATCGTATATAAAACCCTTCGCTAATTTTCTCATATCATCGCAGCTGCAGTTGTAATACGCAAACCTATATTCATATATGGGGAATTCCACCCCAACCCGACCTACGTCTGACCCTTACCCCTTCCGATTCGAGTCATAATTTTTCATGTTGTTCCACCTTTTCGAAAAAACACTCTGAATTATTTTCAGATTTTTTGGAAACCGTCCGATTTGCGTATGATTTTTTAAAATGAACACATCCATAGCCCGAATTGAAAAATCGAAAAAATTCTCACAAATCCTATTTTAGTTATCAACATTTTCAGGCCTTTAGCCAAAGTGGACGTTTGCTTCTCATATTATTCAACGTTGTTCTCGGAAAAAACCCTAATCATCATAGAAGCGAACGTCTGCTCACTCTGGGTCAAGGCTTGAGAATTTTGATGAACGAAGCAAGATTTTTCGGAATTTTTTCAGATTTTGCGATTCAGGTCAAGATTTGAATTTTGGAAAATTTTGGAAATCTTGACCCCAATCGAAAAATCTGAAAAATCTTGCTTTGTTCATCAAAATTTTCAAGCCTTGACCCAGAGTGAGCAAACGTTCGCTGCTATGATGTTTAGAGTTTTTTTCCGAAAACAACGTTGAATAATATGAGAAGCAAACGTCTGCCCACTTTGGCTGAGGGCCTGGAAATTTTGATAACTAAAGCAGGAGTTTTGAGAATTTTTTCAGATTTTTTAATTCGGGCTATCGATGTGTTGATTTTCAAAAATCATTGGTAAATCGGACGGTTTCCAAAAAATCTGAAAAAAATTCAGAGTGTTTTCTTCGAAAAGGTGAAACGACATAAAAAATTATGACCCGAATCGGAAGGGGTGAGGGTCAGACGTAGGTCGGGTTGGGGTGGAATTCCCCATATATATATATATTTTTTAATATACCTATAGATCGATCGATTATCATGTAGCTAATAAATAGCGACAAGTATTTCTTTAGCGATTAATTTTCATTCGACTCGATATAAAGTTTGAGAATTTTCATCAAAGAGTAACAGATTTTTATCAGCGTGTCAAGAATTAATTAATACTATTTGAAATTCAGACCGGATGTTGAGATCTTGAATAATATTCTAAGTCTAAGTGAGGGTATGGTTTAATTCCTCCTTTGACGAGGCTTGAAAGTTTTCAAATTTCACAAGCCTCACTCACTCACTCTCTCTCTCTCTCTCTCTGCTTTTATTCGCGGTCGTTTTATTTGAAAGAGGTAAAATCAAGATTGGAAAGTGACATCGCACGATGCGAGCGTAAAATAAACTTTACCGAACGAAATATCTAAACTTGTTAGACATTTTTGACAAGTTATATAACTTCGCTTATCACGTAGATTGAACTTATTTAATACCGGAGAACATAACTTTGAAATACTTCCGAATAGTTTCACCGAGTCAATTTCACCTTCACTCTATTTTTCAATCGTCGAAGATAAAAATTTTTAGCTCTTTGACGGATATTCTCAATATTTAGATAAACAAACATTCCAACGCGAATTATCATTTATTTATACGAATAGTTCAATTATTACCGGAATTAAAGAAATTTACTTATCTTCAAACTTAATCAAAATGTCAAGTGATTATGGAA
The DNA here is from genome assembly GCA_943736025.1 of Tenthredo mesomela. Taxonomy (NCBI): domain Eukaryota; kingdom Metazoa; phylum Arthropoda; class Insecta; order Hymenoptera; family Tenthredinidae; genus Tenthredo; species Tenthredo mesomela. Next base: position 30,122,332 of record OX031015.1, on the reverse strand, counting down.
TTAATCTACCCACGATATTCAAAATACTGATATTATGTAAAATATGCGCGTATCTCGTGAGAAAGGTAGATTTTTTCAGGAGAGAGAAAAAAAACATCATCTCATCTCCGCAAATTCGGATCAAATAAAATTTTGCTTTTAGTCCTCGGTGCACAGAATTGAACCTTGCTAACGAAAGTTTGAAAAGTAGCTTCAACCACGAAAAGGTCTCATTCTGAAATTATTTACGGGTTTAAAGGAAGTGTGTTCACCCCGTGGGAATTCTAAAAATGTGAAAAAAGTTTGTCAAGTTAAAATTTGTTATATCCAGTATTCTAAAGTCGTTAAGACTAATCTATCACCGAAAAATCAAGTTCGAGGTAAAGAAGAATAAAATTTTTGAATATGAGACCGAAATTCGTGTCATTCAATCAGCAGCCACATTTCTCCTACATTTTTATTTTTTTACCTCAAATCGACTGCCTCGAATCAGGCCTTATCGATACATCAATTTATAATTGTTTGTACGCGTCTAATCCTGTGAAAAACAAATAAAAGAAGATGCAATTTTTGTGCAAGCCTCAATTTTCGGTAGCTATTAGAGGTTTTGAGAAGTTTCACTCTATGTAAGTCTATCATGCATCCCCTCTGCTATTTCAGTTACACAAATCGCCGACTGTCCATTTTAGACTTTCTCTCATTTGATCGAATCCCCCTGCAGATTGTCCTGAGATTTGTATCCCTAACGTACAAACGTAACATTCTGAAGAATATAAGAAAAAAAAAAGAAAAGAAAAAAAACTACAAAATCCATCAAAACGTCTTCCGGAATTAATCGACCGATCAGTTTTTGACAAAATAATTTTACCCCCTTACGCTCTCGCCGGTTTGGCTCCCTCACTTAATGTAACCCGGTGTATAGATCAATAGCTGTATAATATCATAGGGCGGCGAAAGTGCTTTAAAATGGGCACTCGATGATCTGTGTACATCAAAGGGGTGATAGGGTAAGTAATATACCCACTTTTACCAAGTCTTTCATCCGCTTTCAACCTTATCTAACAATGAGCTATCGAAGGTGGAGGAATTGTCGAATAAAAATTTTCATCCCTCTTTTGACACTGAACGCGTGTAACAAAATTTCGGGGCCGGTTCGAAGTTTCGAATCTTCAAGGCTCCGAACGATCAAATTTCCAAATTTTAATGCAACGAACTCACAGTTATCAGAAAGGGTATTTCACCGAAAGTCTATGTAACCAATTTAAGAAATTCCGAATCGCAGCACGCCGAAGGTTCAAATTCCGAAAGCTAAAGATCCGAAAGGTCAAGACTCCGAAAGCTCAAGATCCGAAAGGCCAAAACTTCGAAACTTGAACATTAAGTCGTCGCGCGTCGTTTCATCGACACGTTAAGAACACGTTCGATCTTTCGGAATTTTGGACTTTCGGAACATCGGACTGTCGGAGTCTTGAGCTATCTGCATTTAGACCATTCGAAATTTTAATTTTTTAAACCCTAGTCTTTCTGGAAATTTTGAAATCGTTGAGAATAAATTCGGAAATTGGACCGTTCGGAGCTTTGAAGATTCGGAACTCTGAACCGGGCCCAAAATTTCGTTCAAATTTGAAAACAAATTTACATTTTGTATGCAATTTTCTTCTTTTTTTTTTTTTCATTACAGATGATTATAATTTGTTCAGGAAAGAAAAAAAAAAATAAAAAAAAATTAGGAAAATATTGATAAACGAAGTTAAACGTAGAGTTTAACCACCGTGATATGAAATTTTTCACGGTAGGTTTGATAACCTGTATTTGGTTTGAATGAATGCAGAGTGTTTCGCGAGCGAGTATCGGCGAAGTCTGAGCCCAAAGGGGCAGCTCTACTTGAAGGCCGACACCGAGGGTAAGCCTGACCTAACCTTAACTCATCGCTTCCCCAGGACCTTGTGCCGTATCGTTACACCCTCGAACTACTATACACTCGTGCCTCCATTCTTCCCTATTCTCCCTTCGCGCATTATGTTCCTTCCTAATATTATAGAACGTCGCTATCGCTTGCCTGCTTGCCTTATACCTCTTGTCTCATCGAATACATTACCGTAACACTTTCCAATTTCACTTGCAATAATTCCACAATCATCATCATTCATTTACATATAAGGGCCATTCCACGTGAACCGGATCAGTCACCTCTCAGATATTTTTTTAATTTTGCATGTCGATTGTCCTCAGGGAGTTAGATTTTTGTGCCAAAGGATTTTTCAATTAGTGCAAAATTCGTTGAGTTATTTGCATAAACAAATTCGAGCAAGGTTTTTTTCAAAAATTCATAACTCCGCCAAAAATGACACTAGATTTAATTATTTTTTTTTCAGTTTACGCGGAAAGAGTCATAGAATGTATAAAAAAATATGTACTTTGAAAAAACTTTGTTCATCCATTGTTTATTTAACAATTAAGTTTTCAAAGATTTTTAAAACAGGGTGTGACACGATCAAAAATTTTTTTAAAAATACTGACATATACTTTGCACTATACTACAGCCTGTGAATTAAATTTAGGAACGTGTTATTTTTTGTTTTCGAGTAAAAAATCGCTAAAGTTGGCGGCGCGCGCCAATTCCGAGTCGACGCCGCGTGGAACGTAATGGCGTGCGTTAGACTGCTGTTCGCCGCTACTCGAGCGGACGCGTAGCAGTGGTATTTGAGATTCATTTTCACAATGAGTGACACGATTTAAAAATCTGAAAAAAATACTGTAGTTTCCCAACGGCAACTATAAGCGATACGTTGAGTTTCGAGAACGTGTTCTTTTTCGTTTTTGAAATATTGCAACTCAAAATTTTAGCATGTATGCTGAGCCGTATGCTAAGATTTAAAACTGCAATAGTTCGAAAACGGAAAAGAACCCGTTTTCGAAACTCAACGTATCGCTTATAGTTGCCATTGGGAAACTACAGTATTTTTTTCAGATTTTTAAATCGTGTCACTCATTGTAAAAATGAATCTCAAATACCGCTGTTACGCGTCCGCTCGAGTAGCGGCGAACAGCAGTCTAACGCACGCCATTACGTTCCACGCGGCGTCGACTCGGAATTGGCGCGCGCCGCCAACTTTAGCGATTTTTTACTCGAAAACAAAAAATAACACGTTTCTAAATTTAATTCACAGGCTGTAGTATAGTGCAAAGTATATGTCAGTATTTTAAAAAAATTTTTTGATCGTGTCACACCTTGTTTTAAAAATCTTTGAAAACTTAATTGTTAAATAAACAATGGATGAACAAACTTTTTTCAAAGTACATATTTTTTTATACATTCTATGACTCTTTCCGCGTAAACTGAAAAAAAATAATTGAATCTAGTGTCATTTTTGGCGGAGTTATGAATTTTTGAAAAAAACCTTGCTCGAATTTGTTTATGCAAATAACTCAACGAATTTTGCACTAATTGAAAAATCCTTTGGCACAAAAATCTAACTCCCCGAGGACAATCGACATGCAAAATTAAAAAAATATCTGAGAGGTGACTGATTCGGTTCACGTGGAATGGCCCATAAATATTATTATATGTATTTAAATATATTATTACATCATCGTCCGCCTTGCCAATACTCGATATATCGTATAATATTATTTATTCGCATATATATGTCTATACTTATATATATATCACATTCACGCTGTTGCGCTGCTTAATCTATGAGAAATAAATCTAAACGCTTTGCAACCGCATACACGGCTTGCAATTACACACGCATAATAGATAATCAACTGTCCAATTACACATTCACCATGTGGGTGCGCAGGAACACATACTATGCGATAAGTCGCGATGAAGAAGCGAAGCTGAAGGTGCGAACAATGGTCCATCAACGATGAAAATCTCTTACTCATTGTTATACCCGTAGATGTATACATACGTATGCAATCGTGCATTTTTTTTTCTCTCTCTTTTTTTTCACGCATTGTTTTTGCGGAATTTTTTTTTTTTTATCATCCGCGAGATACGCTCGCTGTAGGGTCCTGCGAATTTTTACACATATTTTTCATAAATATTGGTACACTCAGAAAAAGGTCTTGTTGACACAACCAAAATTTGGGTTATTATATGCACAATCAAATTTTTTGTTCAGTCAACCAAAAATTTTGTTGGAATAGCCAAAATTTTGGTTGTCCCAACAAAATTTGGTTTTCCCAACAAAATTTTGGTTATCCAAACGAAATTTTTGATTGATTGAACAAAAAATGTGATTGTGCATATAATAACCAAATTTCGGTTGTGTCAACAAGACCTTTTTCTGAGTGTATCTATACGAATTTCAAATTTCAAATTTGCCACATCAGAGGTTTGTGGATAGTAAAAAAAAAAAAAGACCTAAGCTCCCTCCTCATGGTACGAGGACAAAAAGTTCTAGTATCTCAAGATCCACAGGTCTTTCCGGATCAGCCATCTTATGCAGAAACGTGTATTGATAGAATCGCTTCATGTCTGGAGCCTGGAGGACCACCTTCGACCTCTATATTTGAATGGAAATTGGTCAGGCGTCAAACTCAGATATCAATTACCCGAATCAGGGGGTCAGACTACTACATAGTGTACAGGTCTATTGACAGGATGATTCGATACCACAGCTTCTCTGTCGAATTGACAAAAGCATCGATCTCCAAGCATTGCTTTAGGATGCGATATAGCTAGTCGACAAAAACCATCTGGATATGAATTCTAGTCAATATTTGGTGTCCCGGAACAGAAAAATTTCCCTCAAGTTTCTTCGAATTCATTGAATTATTACGTATATATTCACGTACCTAATAATTATCTGCACGTGACAGTCGTTAGATATTAATCTAACGATAAATGGACTGCAATTTAATGCAGACGACAGAAATTAGCGTCTCTCTGTAGGTACGATTCGCATATAATATGGTCCTTCTTTATTTTCTTTTCTCTCCATTCTTTTGATTCATCGCACTTAAATGCTAATCGGAAACTCTGTGATACCTAATTATTATTTTAAAGTGTATTTGTGCATTAGACGAAAGAGGGAGTTAATTAATTACATTTAATTAATTGCATGGAATACGACGTTCAATTAGACATTCATTTCATTGCTTGTCTAGACAAAAATTAATCTCTTTAATTGAGCTTGCACTACGTCCTTTTAAATATGACCAGAACTTTTTCGCAACGATTCAAAAAGTTTCTATATTTTTTTGAAATCTAGAATTTCGATATCTTTCTTTCAGTCAAGTGTTTAGTTAGATGTTTAGTCATACAGGATGTCCGACTGATGATTGATGAATTGATTTGATCGTAATATTATCTGCATATCGGGCCTAATTGATCCTACGAGGATATAGGCGATAATGAATTCTAAGTGACGATCGCTATCGTAATGGGAGTAATTAATGCCTCAATAATTATGTGCATAAATTTGAAACTATACGCGTGTAACTATACAGTAATACATGATTATATTATTCAGCATAATTATACTGAAAGATTTGAGGATTATGGAATGGAAAAGACATAAAATATGATACTTGGCAGAACGACGCAGTTAAAAAAAAAAAAAAAAAAAAAAAAAAAAAAAAATGAATAGAAAATAAAACTGCAATTTCATTCTAGCATGCTTGTGCAACTTGAATCTAAGTGCATTCTTGCATACATACATACATACACATACACCTGTATATAGTAGGTACATGTACTACATCATCCTACTCCGAACACTTAACACCACTCTGTAGAATACGAATCGAAAACGTGACCGATCAAGTATCTTTACCACTTCGTATTCGGTGGCCATAAAAGCTCGTAGCTAGTGAATATCGTAGAGAATTTATTCCCAGTAAAAGTTACGGGGATCTTGGGTGAAATGAGAGTAAGAAGAAAATATAGACGTAGGTATAGAAAAAAATAAAAATAAAATAACGTATGAAACGAGTAAAACGTTTCAACCATAACGCAATGCGGCTACTTTAATTTTATATAATCCTATATGTACCTTATACTACTCGGGTCTTCCGGATACTGTAGGTGGTGAGTAGTGAGTACTTGTGGGTAGATAGTACGGGGTTAGCCACTAAATACAGGAACGTATTTCTCTCCACGTTCGAGAACACTTCGTTTTTTTCGATTAATTCCATAAATTTTGAATTTCGCGATATTATATTATGAACTCGAAGTGATAGGCCACTTAATGTTATTCGAAAAAAAAAGGAGTTACAAAAAAACTGTGTATGTATGTACTTGTGACGCATGTATATTATAGTGTTAATTCTAAGTCGCATTTTTATCCTACACGTAAAAGTGCGATTTTCAAAAATTGAAATTCAAGATAATGTTATAGGCGTATAGATGCAGAAAAATCAGACAAACATATTTTTGCCTTATTATTTTGTTAGGACCGACACCTCCGAGCAGCAATTTCCCTTTCGAGGACCTGACAGATGCCGAGGACTCGCTTGTCAGCGACACAGAAGAGAATATCGGTATTCTTAATAATTACACTAATTATTATTACGATCGCAATGCCATATATCAGGACGTGTATATCTCTGTACCTATGATACATGATTACACAGTCGTACATATGCGTACAGTCTATAAAAAATATTGTTGCGCTGTCGAAAAGAGATTATTGTTTAAATTTAAAAAAAAAAAAAACAAAAAAAAAAAAACGAATTATTATTCTATTGGGACTAAAAATTGAGACTAACTTATAATTGGCGCAACAATATATAGATATTTAGTATATTCACTCGTCGTTGCAGCGTTGCGAAAATTAATTATTGTAGCATTTTTTCAGCGAGTTAGATAATGTGTTGTAGTTTTTTTTTTTTTTTTTTTTTTTTTTTTTATTGCAGTACGAATAATTATTAGTTAAATATATAATCTGCTTCGTCGTATACTACGTAAGGGATATGATAATTATTTCTTTAATTATATTTCATTTTTATTTTATATTAATTTGATATTTAGTTTTTTAGCCTTAGATAGTTATATAAAATGAATACATAGAGTCATTATAAAATCGTGTTTAGGTGGCTGTGACCACGTATACGTATATTTCTTGCCTAGATATAGTATATATATGCGTAGTTGTAGATAGAAATTACACTTTAGTCTTTAGAGATTTCCTATGTGTCCGTCTATATGCGTCCGTCTGTCCGTCCGTCTATCTCTTTGTCACGTGCAGAGAATTACAATTTTTCATCTTCCCGATACTATATTATTTGTGATATGTAATATATATATACAATCTAGGGTATATGATAATAAATTGCAAATAGGTAGTCGTGATTGTCGAATAATTATTATTTTCTTTTTTTTCTTTTTTTTTTTTTTTTTTTTTTTTCTTTTTACCTCATAGTTAACTAGTTTAATAGTATACTACATAAGTGAACTTAAATCTCCGACAATATTATTGATCATGTTTTTGATTATTTTGTCGATGATGAGACATAAAATTTTTTCATCATTCGCCTACTGGGATATCGTAATTCGTAAATATCTCCAAAATTTTCAGCTGCCTGGATATATATACATTAAACCGGTTCAAAAAAATCGACTATTCTTTTTTTTTTTCAATTTTTGCATTGAAATACATTCAGGAGGGTGAAAAAAGATGCTTGTCAAAAGCGGAGCTCTTAATATTAAGATTTAGAGGTCGCTCATCGCGGATTTCTATTTTCCATTTGAATAGCATGGAAAATTTTTTTTTTTTTTTTAATATAATTTTGTAGCTCACAAACCAATGAACAAATCCAAATGACTCATACATATTTTCATAGGAAATTGAACACTCTACAAAAAGCTTCTCTTATCATTTTTTGATAAATTGACTCCTTCCAAAGTTATTCAAGCTCAAAGTTCAATTTATAGTTGAGTTAACTATTTTTTTTTTTTGTGATTTTTTTTCCGCAATGATAGATACATTTTTTAGAGTGTTCAATCCCCTATCAAAATATGTAAGAGTCATTTGGATTTGTTCATTGGTTTGGGAGCTACGAAATTCTGAAGAAAAAAAAAAAATAAAATTCCTATGCTATTCAAATGGAAAATAGAAATCCGCGATGAGCGACCTCTAAATCTTAATATTAAGAGTTCCGCTTTTAACAGGCATCTTCCCCCCCCCCCCCCCCCCCCCCCCCCCGAAAGTATTTCAATGCGAAAATTGAAAAAAAAAAAAGAATAGTCGATTTTTTTGAACCGGTCTAATATACATATATAAATGAGAAATTTGCATGAGTAATGAATGAATATACTCTATTGTGTGTGAAAATAGTACCGGTATACAATATGACACACCGATATATATGCTCCAACGATTATCATAATCAACGTTTTTTTTTTTTTTTTTTTGTGAATCTATTTTTTCACTGGATGTAATGATTCATACTGCAGGGAAAAAGAAGTTCTGTCGCGGTTACCGCAAAGACAAGAAATACATGTTCCGTTTTCTGAGTGTATTTGCAAGACTTTGAAGCAAACAATATGAATATTGAACAATCGTTGTGAGTTCTGTACTTGAGAAGAACAACTAGATTGAAATTGCAGATTGAATTCGTACGAATTAATTGCTTTTTGTTTCGCTTCGAACGAATAGAAGAAAAAAGAAAAAGAAAAATAGAAAAGATAAAGTATGCCAAAAGATCGGTGACACGAATCTGGTCAAAGCCTGGAAACGGATAACCCTAGCATATAGTATGAGCGGTAATGACAAAACTCATCGTGTATTTGATCACGAATGGCGATATCGACATCTGCATGGTGTAATTGCAGTGACCGGGATGAACCCTTTGAAGATAATTTTATATCCAACGCGATGATCATCGTAAATGATAAAAGTATAAAGCGGAAAACTAGTTGTGAGCTTTCGTGCGTGTTGGTAAATCGATTGCGATTGGATAGAAAAAAGCTCGGAAATTTATAAAAACGTCGAAACGAAGCTGCGGAAAGAACCTGAAACAGTAGTCAAAACTGACCGAAAAAGGGGCGAAAACCGATTTAAAGAGGAGATGAGAACAGAAAAGAGGAGACTGTACGTCTGTGACAAAGAAAGAACGAGTAATCGATTTTAAAGACAAATAGAGCTGCGGTCTCACGGGGGTGTAGAGTTTGCAGATTGAAACAATGCTACACTTCTACATATATATATATATATACGTAACCACACAACCAACAAACCAACCAACGAATGTATTTCGCATGTACAACCGGAGCTTTCAATAACTTAACAAGTTACCTCACCTATACTACAACCGTGTCGTGAACGATTCCCGCCGATATCAGCGGGGACCTAAATTCCTAATTCTCAAGCTTACACAATAAGAAGTAAGCGCAGTCAGGCAATTTCAGCGTAAACTCGCAGTTCATCAATATGCCGCGGATTTGATTTTTTGCAAAAATTGTGCAAAAGGTTTAAACATTATCTGAAAATACATTAATAGACAATAATTTATTACGTATTGAAGATTGCATTACGCGTACTGCATTTTTTTTCTCTTTGTTTTCTCATGGGTTTAAAGCTGCTTTGTTTCGTTCATTCTGCACATTGACATATTATGCGATCAATGCATTATTTGGCAAGTGGCAATGGCCGTATTATTTTTTTCTTTATTCTTACTGCCTTGAGTTATGATATACTATGTGTGTCTTATTTTCAGTGCTATATAGATATAGAGTTTGAATATAGTTGATAATAATTATATCACGTTATCGCATAACATAATATATATATGTATGATTATGTGTAGTGCCTGGTTCTGATATTGCTTTTAAAGAATATTTTATCTCCAATCTTGTTCAGCTTAATCGATATAATTCCCCGCTTAAACGCCACCATTTATGTAAATCTTTGTCATTCTCGTGTCTCTGCATTGTTATTGATGTTCAGTGTTCAATTGCTATATAATGTAAACCGCTGCACTTGCATACATGAATACTTTCATTCAACTATGATCGTTATGACGATGCGCGTAAAGATCGTTGAACAGAGTCTGTCTGTTTGTTCATGTTGAAACGGTAGACGTAAAGAGAACAAAAAAATAAAAATAAATAATAAAAATTCTAACCAGGATGCCAGTGTGTGAAAACCTATTGGCTGAAATGATCTGTCAACCGCGTATCTCTCTCATTGCGTCTTGTTATGCCCATTAAAACAATTATACTTCATTCGTCTCATGACACGCGAAACCATTTGTTTCATTCATTCTTGCAATTTGAAGCTCTAGAGCCCAGAGTTTATACAAGTCTAGTATTTCACTGTAATGAAACGACCGAGAATGCCAGGAATGATTGAGTACCTAGCTGAACAAAAAAAGAAAAAAAAAAAAAACGCCAATACCACTTAGATATTTGCACCGAAATCTTAAATCAACATTTTTTTTTTCAAACAAAATGAAATCCGGATTGATTTTACAGACTGATTATTTTCAAGGGACGTACTTGATGTCCTGATTTCCATTTTTCGAACGCCTGAAACTTATATAGGGTAGAAATGAGGATGGCGATATCATAGAGGGTGCAAAAGCGACCTGAGTCGGAACAGGTCGTTATTTTCAGCCAGGTATTCGATTAGACCGTACATGCTCAATCGCTCCGATTCTACTGGAATGATTTATCTACTGTTGCTGTTTCACCCAATATAGTTGCCAACTCATTGGGGTTAGGGAACAGTCAGTATAATTCAACGTCCGCTGAATGGGTTTTCAAGAACACTCGTGCACGAAATAAAGGTATCCGCGAGAGAGAGAACGAGGGATAGAAATAGAGAGAGAAAATTGGAAACTTTGCGAAAATCATAGAGAATCTCAATCCTCTAATTTCTCATTATTGTTAGTACACTCAGAAAAAAGTCTTTTTGACACAACCAAAATTTGGGTTATTATATGCACAATCACATTTTTTGTTCAGTCAACCAAATATTTTGTTGAAATAGCCAAAATTTTGGTTGTCCCAACAAAATTTGGTTTTCACAACAAAATTTTGGCTATCCCAACGAAATTTTTGGTTGACTGAACAAAAAATTTGATTGTGCATGTAATAACCAAATTTTGGTTGTTATTTTTCTGAGTGTAGTCTCCCTCTCGCGTGTCCTTTGTATTCATCTCTATATACAAAACATCAGATATGATTGCCTATACTCGGTAATATCTATTGCAAATATTTTTTGTTTTACAAATTAGTTCAAAGCCGCACTTACTTGGTTTCAGCAATGGCTACATAAGAAATTAATACTGGGATGAGAATGAATCTAATTTGTATTTCGTTAATTGAATTTGAGAATTGCTACGATACACACCAGACCGTACGTAGAACGTTTAAGATTTCATTCTAGCCGAATCGGGGAAACAGAATTTCCAGTTCAAAAGCTCAACTTCGTTGTTGAAACTGCACACATACCGGGTACTGTGAATAATGAAATTAGTATCAACACTGGTTTGCGTGAGTATTATCAAACTCCGAATTCACGTGGAAAGATTTAACAGACTCGCGAAAAAATTCAGCATCTGCAGCCAACCGACTTATTCAACAATTTCGCGATTCCTTGCCAAAAATTGGTGCCCATATATTATGAATTATGATCTATGCTCCGTGAGATTCACAGACCCTCAGTAGGAATGGATAAATGCGTTTCATGTCAGCTTGGACATTAGTTTATGAGAAAATCGAACCTTTGAAGCAAGGTGATAATACCGTGGGAACCGTTTGGGTCGTGGGCTGATGGCATGGCCTATCGACCTTTTCTCTGGCACGAAAGTTAAGGGTCCAAAAGGATTTGGACGGAGATAATCTCACTAGCTGACAATTTGTCGGAAAGGAACACGAATGGTACTCTTAACACTGATATTGTGACCATATTCTTCCATTCTCTATAATAGTACATGAAGAATTTTTTTTTGCTAACAGTCTTGAAACGCGTAAGTATATACATACGACATTCTATTGGGGGTGTGAATGCATTGCAAAAAGTTTCTAGGCCGTATTTCCCAAGAGGTTAAAGCATTACGTATCCTACTGTGCTGTCGTGAATGTAGAACCTGTCGTAAAGAGAGGACCCCTCGGTCCTTAAGATCCTAACTCAAGGCGCGTCGCGTGACTGTGTACGCCTACGTCGATGAATAATTAAAGAATATATGTTCCGAACTTATTTCCCCCGCTATTTCTTATTCTACTTTAGTCTAAAAGACGAAGAGGAACACAAAAAAAAGAAAAAGGAATTAAAATGATACTAGCATTGCGAAAACTGAGCAAGTGCATGGCTTTGTTGATCTATCGATCGAATGATCATTTTTTTAATTTTTTTTTTATACTGCCTGAATTCAACCATTCAATAAATGCAATGAATAAAATTGATTGGACAGCCGCTTCACGTTGTTGTAATCATTCCGATTCTTCCCCTCTGGGTAAGCAGGACGAGTCGGATGTCCGCACTTCATGGCACCCGAAGTTATTCAACGACGACAGTACGGAAAAGCAGGAGATGTCTGGGCCGCTGGTGCTCTTCTTCACATTCTTTTGACCGGAAGCTTGCCTTTCATTGGCTCCCGCGAACGTTTGCGTGAAGCGATCTGCAGAGGACGTATACAGGTACGATTACACCCTCGCGAGAGGATATGATAAATAAAATCATGTTCCCATTTTCTGGACGAGAAATGAAATTAAAAAAAAATACAAAAACATACATATATCATTTCAAGAAACACGTCGTATCCATACTTAGGAGACATTATCATCCAAACTGCATTCACTCTCGAATTTCTGACATGCTATTTAGTCAACCCATAAAGCAAATGTTCGTTCAGCGTGTGTGTGTTCTACATAAATGTACATGTTATGCTGTAGGGCGTGTAAGGAAGAAGGTAGAACCCTACTCCCTGGTATTATCTTGTCATTTTCCCTTTGCAAGGGTCGTGGAGAGACCCAGAGATAAGTCAATTCCAAGCGCCCTTAACATCAACCAACCATCAACCATCAACCATCAACCCAACCTTCGATCTTCGTCTCGGGTTCTAACCCCCCAAAGCAGCGTTGTTTCAGCCATTCATTTACCAATCCTCTTGAAAAATTTCTCCCTTGTAGTAAAACAGTGCTGGGAACAATTTTACCCCCTAATCCCTGCAGTGTAGCGTAGCTCTGTGTAACCTATTATCCTGGACAATCTCGAAAGTTCGCAATTATTCCCAATGCCCAACGGTGTTTCAAATATATGCATGTATTGGTCTGCGAAATCGATACAGACATATGTAGATAAACAACAATAGTCAATACGTACACATACCCCACATGCTAACATCATTTCTCGTTGTTTCATAAATTCCAGCGGTTTATTCTCATATTTCTCATCTTCTTCTCTCAACTTACCCCACAGCCTTATGCTTATGTTTCTCTTCAATTTCTTTTCACCTACTGCACAGGGTGAACGTTCTTCCTACGGTATTTAATCGATATCGTACATCCACCCTGTCTCACGGTACGTTAGATATTGTTGTTAAAGTAATACTGACTTGGATAGGGGTGGATATACATTACTAGGTAGTACACTTGCAGTAGCTGCAATATAGGCCTATATTAGATTGCACGTAAGAACAATCGACACAAATCAACCAAGTGGAGGAATTTTTCAATTGCACATATACACACCACATACATACTCATGCAAGAATACACAATCCTTTTCTTATTTCCAGTTAAATATCGACCTGTCGATATAGTGGTAACTTTGTTTCGTTACGAGACATTGGCCTATTAATTTTGCATTCATGGACGAATGCCAGTATACACACTCATTTCAACTTTACTTCCCATTTGTCATCGATACTTGAATACCATTTTACGTTATATGTAGTCATAAGTAAGAGTAAAGTCTGAGAGTCAAAGTTTGTCAGAAAAATATTGATGAATGACGATATTCCATTATAAGTTAATATGGAATTCATGTTATGTCAGTGCGTTCAACTGATTTTGGTAAAAGAAACGATATTTGAAATTTCTGTACTTTATTCTTAGAACGATTCGTTTCGGCGAGGGGTGAATCAAGCTTGATTAAATTTTACAGATGGAGACGCCAATTTGGGACACAATTAGTGAAACCGCCAAGGACCTTCTCAAGAGAATGCTTTCCACAGACGTGAACCACAGGATCACGATTCAGGAAGTTTTGAACCACAAATGGCTCAGGGTGAGTTCATATATTTCTTACCTCACTTCTTATTATATATTATATCTGAATCGATATTTCACAAAAATTATCAAACTTGGATGAAAATAATTTCATACACCTGAAAGTCAATCGTTTTAGTTATATTATTCGAAAATTACGTGTGAATTCAAAACGATACATTGGCAAAAAAAATTCTTCAAAGAAAGTCACGATCTTGTATATTAAATCAAAACTGGGTGAATATTTCTATAGAATTTTAAATACCCTCGTATGTTTTGTGGGCAACAGGACCGTGACAAGGGTGCAGCTCGAGCACATTTAGGAGACACAATAGAAGAACTGAAGAAATTTAACGCAAGACGGAAACTGAAAGACGCCGTAATAGCTGCTGTCTCTTCGCCAAAGTGGAACGCCCACTATCCTGAGACGAATGCCGACAATTTTTCGGATGTCGGTGACGACGAACTCACTACCACAGGTTAGTCAGATCAACAGATGCCAAAAGTATATATTCATTTACTTTTACGATCTTATACCCCAACTTGGCAAAGTTCGGTCAAACTTATGTTTCCTGTTTCAAAAAATTTACTGCCACTTGTTAGAGTTGAAAAGCCTATTGTTATACAGACATTAGAAACCCCCTTCAAGCTCTGAAATTCACAGTTCTAAGAAATATTTTATTGCAATTAAATCGAATTGAATTTCCAAATACTTTTACCGAAGTTACGTCATTTTTATAAATAATTCATACAGATCAGTTCTACGTCAGAAATTTTATCAAAATTATCAAAGAATTATTAAAATTCACTCGATTTTTTTTAATTTCATTCGAAATTATTTGAGATTTTATCAACTTTGATTCACATAGATTGAGTCTATCGAAAAAATATGAAGTGGTTCTCATAGGGCACAGATCGCATGGTTCGTACAAACGTTTTAAAATTCGGAGTTAAATATTATTACAAGACGGTGTAATATTAAATTTTCAATAATTTGGAATTACACTCAGAAAAAGGTCTTGTTGACACAACCAAAATTTGATTATTATATGCACAATCACATTTTTCGTTCAGTCAATCAAATTTTTTGTTCAGTCAATCAAAAACTTCGTTCGGATAACCAAAATTTTGTTGGGAAAACCAAATTTTGTTGGGAAAACCAAAATTTTGGCTATTCCAACAAAATTTTTGGTTGACTGAATAAAAAATGTGATTGTGCGTATAATAACCCAAATGGTGGTTGTGTCAACAAGACCTTTTTCTGAATGTATGTTTCGAAATCAGCTTCGAAAAAATTTAACCAATCGAATATTTCTCATGAGAATTTATTCTCGAGGTGAACAAACCCCACATGTAACCCTTTTCCATTCAATCAACCAATTTATTAGCGACTGGTACTAATTCAGCCATTCAAAATGTTCGAAAGTTTCTCAAGGGAACTAAAACCTGGGTATAGATATATGCGGTGCAAAAATTCCGTCCAATTCGTATAATGGAATTTAATTAAAATCTCATAAACGTTGAATATTCATATTATTATAACTACCGATGCGATGTGAATACGCTCACATATATTTCACGGGTTTTATAAATTTTTAAAATGCATCCGTAAATTATTCCCCCATACCTTGTAGAAAAAAATAAAATAAAAAAAATTCACGAATTTTTTCCACTTCTGCTGGATGCTCTTCACCTCTCCGTTTTTTCTTTTTTCTTTTATTTTTTACTGGAATCGCATAATTAAAACTGATAAAACAGTCAATTCGAATCAATGAAAAAGTTCAGACTGAAAAAGGGATCTAAGGGATTTCGCATTCAACCAAAATTTAAGGACATTCTGAATTCTTTGTAATTGATTGTTTGATTTCGGGAAATTAAACATCGTCCTCTAATCATGGGGCGAAGTAGGTACACCTAGTTTTTTTACCAAATAAACTGATCGAGTAACTTCTTAATTTCAGGAGCTGTAGCAGAAATTTTAGACTCTTTGGACGACATTGAAATCCTTCAGGAAAGCGCGCGACTATCACGCCCCGAGATATTATCCACCGTTGACGATCTTCCACTTCGAGCGATATTGGAGGTAAGACGACGTCAGGCATCGCTACGGGCGAAACAAGTTCACCGGTGTCTTCGTCGGTTTTTTATTTTCATTTTTTTATTTTCTGTTTTTATTACTTTTTTTCACAACATACTACGATCAACGATCCACCGTTTGATTCGTTGTGTAGCGAGGTAAAAAATGAATATGAATTCAACAAATCCCTCTCTAATATTGAAAAACAAAAAACTCATTGGCACAATTTGGGATTCTTCAAAATTGACAAATGATATCTATCAGACAATCATCCTGTGTATAATATATGAATATTGAAATGAATGTAATCAATTAGCAAACGGATCAAACTCGAACGTATTTGCATCAGAGAAAGGTTTTATTACAAATTGGTTGACGATTGGTGTAATCCTGCAGACTGATTGATTATATTACAGAAGTGAGGTCGATGGAAGAAGAACGAAATCACGATTTTTACAAATTGAATAAGGGAAATGAGAAATGAGAAATGTGATATTAGAAGTCTCGGTATAATATGTTACGTCAATTACGATTATTGAATGAATTAATTGAAGAAGTTGACTGCTTTTGAATCTGAGGTTGAATACCATACCATGGTATTGGCAATAAAAAGATACCCATTTGATTAAAGTTATAATACGGATGAGATTCGATTTAAATTTAAGATCTAAGTACGTGTTAGAAAAATTACATAATAATTTAATCTTTTCTTTCACACGAGAAACAATTTGAATTGAAAACAGTATTTTTCACGGTAGTTTTTCATTAGCTTGGAAACCCATGTGATTTTCGAAAATAATAACTAGTATGTGAAGACTTTGGGGTGTTAGTAAAAAATTAAAAGTAGAATTTATTCCTCGTTGAAACGAATGTTCAAATTAATAAAGATATCGCAATTCTTTTTACCCATTAGGGTGGTGGAATAGTCGAATTCCAATGCTCTCATAGGCCAAAACGTCTCGAAATACATACAACAAAATGTAGTCAAAACTCCAGGTTTCTGTCTCAATTTTAAGTACTGCCACAACGCCTTTCAATTTGTCAATTTAAATAACAGACGATCTTTTATTACTTCGGGGTTATTTTCTTACTTCCTATCACATTATCGCTTCGAATAATCTGAAACTCCGCACTCTTCTTACCTACAGTAGTTAGGTATCCGTGAAAAAATCACAGATTTTTAACGACAAAATTTTATTCATCACAATTTGGAGTTAAGACATTTTTTTTTTGGTGAGCTGTAACTTCGAAAATTAGATCGTTGAAAATCTGTCGAATTTTCATGAAATACCTACTACCACAGGTGAAGAGTGTACCAAGTTTCAAATTTTTCGGAGCTATACTGCAATAGGAAGAAAAAAAATTAATCGCGAAATGTCAGAAATTGTGTTTTAGTCGAATGGGAAAATTCGAAGACTTTGAGACGGTACTTAGAATTGAAATAGGAACCCGGGATTTTGGCTACATTTTTTTTATATATATTTGGAAACATCTTGGCACATGTGAGCATCGGACTTTTTTTTTTCTCCAGTCGTTTTCGAGATCATTCGGCGAACTTAAATTGATAAATTACAAAAATTGATAAAAAATATTCTATCATTGAGAATTTTACTTGATCTTTTGTCGAATATCTTCTGTTTGATACGATAAAAAAATATAAATTGTCAGTCAAAAACTGATATAGTCGAATTTTCTTCCGATAAAAGCGAACAATCGAATTGAGTGAGATATTGCAATCTTTACCATCACTGGAATGTAAAATCCTGTAAATTGAACTTTTTTTTTTTTATCGAGCAGTTTCTGCGAGTCTTTTAAACAGACTTTAGTTTCTGTTTCTACCTGTGCATTAAAATCGCAGAAACTGAGAAAAACGTCCAATAGAACTATGAGACTCCTAAATTATAATAAGCACAAAAATTCAACAAATTTGTGGTCCTAATCGATTTATTGCTGCTCTGTATCCAAAATTGTCATACCGAGCGATCTATCTAATTCCCATAAAGCTAGTGTCGGTTTGTTCGAATGTAATACAAAAATAGCAATAAATTATCAGAACTGCAGTCCAATTCTTCATCTCTATAACTTTCAATTCATGATATTATATTATGCATTATTTTCCACCTACTGTAGAATTCGATAAATTAAAATTGACGATAGAGTATGTGTTCCAATAATTGAGGAGGTCCTAATGAAATCTTGCTTGGTTTTTCATTGACTTTAAATTTGTACGAAAATAATATAAGCTTTGTTAATCTGCATACGAGTTTAAAGGTTTTTCCGATTTTCAATCAAAAAGAATTTATTTTGCAAGGAATTGATCGAAAGTCAATTAAAATGTTACTAAATCTGCTCGTTCCACTTATGGTACTCGCATTTAATCGAATGGGATATATTACTGTGCCACAATTAAGAAATTGGATCTATTTTACGTAACATATACATTTTTCGGAGTGAAAATCGTCCAAATTTTCACGAGAGTGAACAGAACGTGAAAATTTGCCTCTGCAAAGTGAAATCTTAATCTTTTTTGGAATTACACGCAAAAAACAGTGCTGTCGAATTTACTCTGTGAGCAGTGAATATATGGACAGTACTTTTTTGCAGTAGAAATTATCACAATTCTAGTATTGGGTACATTGGAGCAAGTGGCCTTCAATGTCTATATGAGTGAATGTTACCACAATTGTGACTCTTGCTCTTACTCCAATGTACCCAATACTAGAATTGTGATAATTTCTACTGCAAAAAAGTGCTGTCCCTACATTTACTGCTCACAGAGTAAATTCTACAGCACTGTTTTTTGCGTGTAAATTATAAGAAAGGGACGATTTTCACTCTTAGATAGTGAATATTAACTCGAAATAATTTAGAGAATGTTAAATAACAACATTTCGTAGTGTTTTGAGGAATCAGGAACCAAGGCAGCGTCAGGTAAATTGCAAACAAAAGGCCCGCATATAATTAGCGAGAATAGTAAGCCATTGCAGGTGAAATACGAACGGGGAATATAACCGAACTCGAAATAGTAGTCCTCACGTAACTGAGATCGAAGTAAAGGCCTCGGTTTTGGGAAAGGAACGGGTGATAAGGGGTATAGGTAGTTCGTTTATCGTCGATTGGACGTCTTAGGGTTATGAGGGTACTTTGTTGGGGTAGTTGGACCCTCCGAATACCGGGACACGTAGATATCCGATACGTAGGTCAAGTAATTTCCGCTTTTCCTTTTTCCTCATAGTCGATCTATCCCGCTGTACCTACCTACTGCTGCAGGTTGTAGAAGAAATTGATACAACGAATAAAAATAAATTGAAATAAAACAAATACAACAAGTAGCTGCAGAACTCGATTTTAGAAACCGAAAAGCGATTTAATGTGTCAAAAGCATTTTTTTTTTTTTTTTTGTTTTTTCTTTTTTTCACAATGTTTCACCAAATCGATAAAATTATTGGGAAAAAATTAGAGTAAAGGGATGTAGAAAATCAATATTTTGGCCAATCTCAATTTTTTTTTTCTTTGTTCAAAATCAAATTTTGCTTCAAAATATTTGAAAAGTTATTTTATTGATGTCTTTTGTCGATAAGTAATTGAATATATTATGTATAAAACAATATACATGGATGAGGCGAGAAAAGATTGCAAATATTTTCACGTTATATGAATAAATTTTACATAAAACTTTATAACTTACATTGTATCAACGATCCTTAAATAAGTTCTACATATTCACTGATAATAGGATTGATAAGAATTAGGTTTGATTAGGACTGACTCGCATCGTTTGGAAAACTGAACGACGAATTCGAAGATAAAAATTTCAAAGAAGGAAGATAAGAGGTTCAAAAAAATGTCTAAAACTCTAACTAAGCGAATTTCTCCGACCTAATTTGGGCGTGAAAATTTTGAATATGTTTGATCAATCAAGGAACAAGCACGAGGTATACGTAGGTACCCCTGCACTGTGCCAAAAGAAATCGACATTTTTTTTTTCGAGCTTTCATAGAAAACCATCGAATTACGTCGAATAATCAAATTTCCAAATTCTTAGCAGAGCCTCAATCGACGATAAGGTTTTGCATTTGATTAACACGCAAAACCTTACATTTGACGGAAACAAGCAGTACGAAAGGCTGTCTTAGTGCTCGAGGGCTTTTTGGGTCACTGATCCCAAATCTGAGGTCTAAGTTTCAAAATTAAAAATGCCGGATCCAATCTAGACATTTAAATTATTCGAATATTCAAGATATGAGTTGTATAAATATTTTCAATTAGAATTTCTTAATCAGCAATCCAAAAAGACCCCAGGCACTGGCACAGACTTTCGTACTATTTGTTCCGATCAAGTTATACGAACTTTAGTAAAACGATGTCAAATTTTGGCTGTTAATCGAATAGAAAACCTAATTAGACTGTCATGACAGCGTTGGTCTTTTGGGAGGTTGATTTTTAATTTGGAAATTTGGTCAGTCACTAAACTCTCACAAATAATGTCGTGCAAGGAGGCCGGTTTAGAAATTCGCATTAAAAGTGTTGCGCTTCGCGATGCGCTTATTTTTTGCCCTCGTGTATAAATCTGTAAAAAAAAAAAAGAAAAGAAAAAAAATTAATCTGATAGTTAATTTTGATTTTATTTTTTGGTTTGTCTTGCGATTAGCAGAGAAAATCGTCTCGTAATTTATTTAAAGTTATTCCCTACGACATTATAATCCATTATTGCGAGAACTCTATACATTTTACAAAATCCGGGAGGCTAATCCAGCCAGCGAATTCATAACGTATAGTATTGTGGAATGTTTAAAAAAAAAAAAAGACAAAAAAAAAAAAGAATTTTTAAGCTCCAAGCTGCAACTTCTCTTGGCACAGATACTCATCCCTATCATAATAACAGTACCACACGAGCTATTGTTGAACGTAAATCTCTATACGTGAATAATATCTATGCATGTATCTGCGTCCATGCCTGCATTTGAGTTTACGGAAATATATTTCAATATTTAATAAATAAAGCAGTCAGATTTTCCCCGGGGAATACAATTCTGACATATTCAACTCCTCTCGAATTCTATATATACTGCAATTATAGAAACGAATGAAAATTCAATTACATTCTTTTTTTTTTTTTTTTTTTTTTTTGCAATCCAGTTTCAATTAAATTATTACTGATTTTAGTCATTACTGTAACATCGAGATTATTATATGTTCATTGCAACTTTATAATTAATAAAATGTGATAAGTACTAGCAAGCGAATTAATTACATACTAGAATTATTAGAATTTAAGTAAAGTGGATTAAGAACGGATTTTTTAATTCGTTTACTCGATATTCACACGTCGGCAGTATCGTTCTTTCAATTGCTCTTTTTTTTTTGCTTATGAATGACTCAGAAGAAGGCTTTTCAGTCGATATTTGAATATCGAATACCTTTCATTGAGAGCGAGTTCCGATCTGAGTATAGAAGGAGAAAAAATGCGAGAGACTTGTCTCATTTTATATCGTAGGGATCGCATAGTGTTTGATGATCGAATTCAATTTCGGAAACAATTTTCATGGAATTCAGTCCGACAGTACCAAGTAAATTGAGTAAATGCCTAGGATCTCTTCTCTCAGTTTCTTTGACAAGCTTCGAATTGGGCAACGAGAGTCTTTCCTCTTTTTGTCCAATCTTGAAAATTTAATTAGCAAAATGACCCCGAGGAAATTTTTCATGTGCGAATTTCAATATCACAGTTTTATGGCAGCTGTAGTTCATTATTAAAATTAAAATAATATAGAAACGCATTTTTAAATGAAGTAGAAAGCGAAATGATAAAAAATAAAAATAAATAAAAAATCTCGAAAGAACAGATATAATAAGCGCGATACCGTTTCGCAGCTCAAGCAAAGCCACATCACGAAAATCGAGTTTCATGTCAATCGAATTCAGAAAATTTTATTCTCACACAGCTGAAACGACTCTTCAAAAGGTTGGAAATGTTATCAAGCAATATAAAAGCAATCCTATACTATTTCGTTCTTTCATTTTACCAAATTGCATATAATATTTTAGCGACTAACTTTTGTAAACTTTATTATGTGTGCTCGCGGAGAACTATATCAGCGTGCGAAAAACAAAGTTTTCCGAAAATAAAGCAAATTAATATATTCTCCGTGCATAAAACTAGTCGAAAAAGTATATAGATAAAAAAACGTGATTCGTTTAGCCAAATTCTGTATGAAATAAGCCGGCATATGACAAGGATGGTTATTTTTCAAGGAACAGACGAATATTTTGTCCCATGTCGACATAACGTCGCCATGTCTCAATGGTTCTTTTTAACTCTTTTCGCTTATATCCGGAATGCTAATAAATTATCCTTTTCTTATTTGGATATCGTTTCCCTCCATACGATTTATAGCGGGTAGTTAAATGAAATTTTTCTTCGAAGTATACAATACAATTTCTAAGACGTACGGCGGTGTTAAATGATTCTGCGAAAAATCAGGAGAACATATATGATTTTGAAAAATCCTGAATTACTCTGGCGAAAAGCAAGCAAACTCGCATATTATATGACGAAACGACGCATTATCTAGTATACAGTAAACCCTTGAAAAGCACCCCATCCAAATTCGTGAATCTGGGCATTTAACTTTTTGACAGATCTTGTTCTACCCTATAAAGCCAGTCTTTACGATGAAAGATTTTGTGAATGGTCACCGCGTACGTAGACGTATACAGATCCCTACTACGGGTTGGGGTGTATACAACAAGGTTTTGCCACGAGGGTGCGAGGTAACGATTTATCCGAATCGTCCTAGCGCTTGCGCTTTCGTTACAGCTATAGGGCTGTACGATAAGGGAAGCTTTTCTCTGCGTCGTGTCGTGCCAGAGGGGGAGGAAGGAATGGGATAAACTGTTGCGCGCCAAAGGGGATTTAATCCCTTAAAATTTCTTTCATCCCCCTATAGTACGGCGGTTTGCCAACAGAGGCGGGACCCTCAAAATTATAACTAAAAGCTTCGTAGTCGCACCCCGTCGCGTCGCGAGGACGAGCAAGCGCACTACCCCAAAGATGGCGATCAAAATATCGTGACAACGATAAACAATATATTTTTTTTTTCCATCCGACCGCAAAGTTTATCTTCGGTCTACAGAACCTACCTATCAAAAATGGAAATCCCCATCATTTGATAAAGAGCTGAAACGATTGCACGCATATATGCAGGATAGGTTCATTTAACACACCGACTGAACACATACAGGGAAATATTGTGCGCGTTGGTATGCCCCGGGATCAGTGATAGTATCATATTATAGCCAATATGCACCTTTACCAACTCATGTTCATCAATGACGCCGAATTAGCCGGTGATTTGCTTGAAATCGCGGGTCTACTGGTGAGTTTCGTTAATATTCATGCGAATATAGTAAGACGGAATTGCACATTGACTTACGTAGTTGATTCAAATATTCGATCATCCTGCAATCTCGATGTACATTATTTTTTTTTTTTTTTCTCTCTATCCCATGATCCGTCACGTGTACAACGTGTTGGTTCTAACGTGTGCAAGACTTGCCTATCATCGATATAGAAAACAGCTTACTCGAATTCGAGAAAAATTTTACAAAGCAGCCCTTAGAGACTTGTGAAAATTAAGCTGAAGGAATAATTGAACGTCCTAGTATTTTTTTCCCTTTCTTAAATCATTCGGAATCGCGGATAGCACACGGAGTTTTTGTGTCGTTACTCGAGGGACGTAGTCATTTCTGCAGATGGTCTGAAACAATGAAACTTTACCAATTGAGGACACAAAGTCTATACTATAAGACCGCCGATGTAGTGATACGAAGACTATGGTCATAGGTCGAGAAACTCACTCGAATAACCTCGCGGAAGGTTCCCATGGTCCTTTTGTCCCCATCGGCGCATTAATCTATTTCGAAGTTTCATTTACAATAGGTATACTACCAGTTTGGTTTAGGTATAATAAACTTCTCGTATATTATTTCGATATTTTTTTCCATTTAGGAATAAAAGTAAGACATTCAGCTATCGGGTATATTTACGCCTGAATCACCCCGAACAGTAGATCTTTGTTTTATCAAGTAGACCGAGTGGATTTTTTACGCTTAAATAATCTCTCGGTAATACACGCCTTTCTATATTTAAAGTATAAGTCTGAGTATTCGAGGGATTTCATTACTGAGGAATAAAGAGAAAAATTTAAAAGCGTATAATTTTAGATTGAAACTGTGTCATTTACGCGATAACTATATACCTACTCCCCTTGGGACAATTTATATATAATCACCGTCACATTAATATTCAAGTAAAAAATTTCTCATAGCTATAAAAATCGAATTTTTCATATTTAATTAGAAAATATTTGCTGTGATACATATTCTCAGTTTTTTTCTTTTTTTTTTTTTTTCTTCTTTTTAAAGTCTGCTTTTTTCCATCGAAACAATTATTTCGATACGGATTCATGGACAAAGAAAAAAAAAAAAAAAAAAAAAAAAATTGCACAACCAGATTCATTATTGCGCGAAGAACAAGGGTGGAAAAATTTCGGCCCGGACGACGGTCGATTAGTTTTCTTTCAATCTCACCCTGCGAGGATCGGAAATTTTCTAGTCTTGCAAAATATTCTTTAAATAATTCATTATATAATATATTCTATATTTAGATCAAATAATTCATCGAATTTCCGCAATCTCACCCCTCACATTATTATTATACCATCGATTGAAACTATGAGTCAGAATTTATGAAATTATTGCCATGTAAAATAAAACGTAAATGAAATTTACAGCCTTTTGATAAGTCGATGACCACTGATGTAAAAAATCAGGACTCTGCGGTTTGCAAAAAAAAAAAAAAAAAAAATAATAATTAGATTCATTATGACTTGATGCCCGGTGAGAATTTTCAAGTTTCAAGGACACAATTTCGATAAAACTGTGTGTCAGTTATGGGAATGAAAAAACAGAGTTCATATCTTGCATGCAACCATATTTCAGATTTTTAAGAATGCCATATTCCCAGACAGCACTGAATATTGCCCAATATTGTAGTAACATTGTAGCAACATTGCAATATTGCTGCAATGTTGCTACAATGTTGCTACAATATTGGGGAATATTCCGTGCTGTCTGGGTTATTATTATTATTTTCCCCAATGATGTGTAATCTTGAGAATTATTTATTCGAAAGATCTGAGATACTCTGTTGATGGAAGAAAAATGAAAAAAAAAAAAAAAAAAAAATTAGAAAATGAAGGAAAAAAAATTGGGAGGTTAATTGAAGTAACCCCGTCGACGATCGTTGATACGGGGGCTTTTCCTTGCTATATATGTACGCAATATACCCGAAGCGTGTACCTAATTAAACACGTGGCGTTTTTTTTTTTTTTTTTTTTTTTCTTCGTGGCCCTGATAAACGTCGGCCATACTACCTTCCGGGGTTATTTCGTATTGTGTTGACCTTGAATTACATAGTTTATGCCGTTTATTGTCGCACCCGGAAAGTTTCTCGCGTAATTGGGTTTGCCGAGTTGCCGTCGACGGGTCCGAAACCCCTTCCCTATACAGAACCACCGAAGACTAACCCCTGGCTATTATCAGATCGGCACGACGTAATTAATTTGGCAATTTTCCCAGCCGAGTCTTGCCTCGGTGATATATCTGCCTATATAGGTATAATTGTAAAGCCTATAAAGCTCAGAAATCTAGAGAAACAAGAAAAAAAATAAAAAATGAACAAAATAAAAAATACTTCGTTCTGAGCTTTTGCCATTATTTCTTTCAGCTGTACGATAGAATCTCAAGCAGAGTTCCTACGCCAACAAGAGCGCCCCCCGCAGACGCTGTACAACGTGCTAGAGACGTTGAAGAAGTTCTTCGAGAAGCAGAGCTTTCTGCAATGAGAAATGTCGATAGAGCCGATCTTCGCGAGCTTCGAGATCTTCTGGTTCAGCCGCATCTTAGGGTGAGCAATTCTTATTTATTTAGTTATAATCTATTTATTTATTTATTGATTTCTCATTACCAGATTCCTACATTTGTTCGAATTCACTTACACATAATTATGTGCATAATATGTTCAAGTTATGGATTTTGCGTAGATATATTGAAATCTGTTTAGGTATATCATGCAAAGATTGATATATACGGCAGCTTGATTCAACCTTTTCAGCATGACGGGCCATATTTTATTTTGCCAATAGGCGAAGGGCCGTATATGTTTCAATAAATATATTATGTGTAACATACAGATGTGTAAAATTCAATGAATTATGAAGAAAGTCGATTACTAACATTAGTATACACTCAGAAAAATAACAACCAAAATTTGGTTATTATATGCACAATCACATTTTTTGTTCAGTCAATCAAATTTTTTGTTCAGTCAACCAAAAATTTCGTTGGGATAACCAAAATTTTGTTGGGAAAACCAAATTTTGTTGGAACAACCAAAATTTTGGCTATTCCAACAAAATTTTTGGTTTACTGAACAAAAATTGTGATTGTGAATATAATGACCCAAATTTTGGTTGTGTCAACAAGACTTTTTTCTGAGTGTAAGATTTGGAGAATACTTCATTGAAATTTAACGTGAAGTTTGTAGCAGCAGGCTTCGAAAGATATTTTTTCGATGAACTTTGAGGAAACAGTAGAAATTCGAATACATATTTAAGAAATCACGTCTGTAATTCTTCCCTTTCTAACTAAGAAAGTATCTGATTGCAACTCGCATAATTTGAATTGTTATTCTAGCGGTTTGCTTTCTGACTATAGACTCTAAGTGGATTATTGAGATACCCGAAATTTAGTTCCATTGAATCGAGGTGTGAAAATCCTCTTCAACATTCCATACTCATTTCTGGAATAATTGCGGCAAAAGCTCAAAGACCGGCAGCAACGTCTTCTTCCTTCAATTAAGACAAGACCAGAAGTTAAGTCACACCATTAATTTCTGAATTTTTGTTAAAAGGGTGAATTCAACGCGCAATACTCCCACTTGCCTAATTAGTGGAATGGGCACGTTTTTATTATTATTTCCTTCTAACTTCAAATTTAGAAAATTCAACGGTGACGTTATGTCTTTCAGAAAAACTGCAATGTTCCAAGAAATTCACTATCTCTAAGAAGTTGCGTAGAAGCAATTGTCTCAAACAAAAAAATACCCCATTACTGCTATTCTCGGTTTCAGGGAATGTTAGAGTCTTCTTTTTTAGAAGTAAAAAAAAATGTTCAGCCACCTTACCTCGGTATTAACTTCTGTCAAGAGAGGAACAAGCCTTCAAACACATACAACCATTCGAACAAATGGTGTAAGATATTACGGGCGATTTTTTTTTTTTTTTTTTTAGGCAAACAAGGCAACACTCAAACTTACGAATAACAACTTTTATTTTCCGCATTATGGTGCACAATTTGTCAAATTTACACTTTGGACAAGGTCCAAGATGCGAGAGCAGTATTTTCAGAATGAATAAAGAAAAAAAAAAAAAAAAAAAGAGTCAAGTTCTTGAAGTAATGTTAACGAAAAATTGAGAAAATGCACATCGCGTAGTACTGAAAATGTTTTTTTTTTTCATTCAAAATCGCTGAGAAAAAGAGTTGAATAATTTTAACGTGGTTTGTTAAGCTCGTACTTTTCTCCTTGGCTTAAACTGATTGTGATGAAAATTTCTGTATGAATCAAGCGAAAGTAAATTTTTTAATGAACCGAGTATTTATCACCGCAGAAACTTTATCCTCCGTTTGCATCAGTGTTAAATTGACTCTGCTTCGTAGCCTGGTCTGAATAACGAGACTTGTACGTTGTTTTTCGAAGATTTGACAGAAATTAATGACAACAGCTTTTTTACTTCCAGTTTACTTTTACCTTCCGTTTGCCATAATTGCTCAAAGTCGTATTCTTGATTATAAAATCTATCGTGCAGTGAAACCGACGTCAAACGACAAAATATCATCGAATTGTTATTAAGAAAATCATCTATAAGGTCCTAATTTCTAAAAAAAAATAAACGAAATATTGAAAGGTCACTTGAAAATATTGTCGCAGCTACATTATTCCGTATATGAAAAGAAATGATAATCTCTTTACTTTTCCATTGCGAATTCAATTCAATCGATTATTGACTATTGCACGTAACAAGCGGATCAAATTGGATCAACTCGAGGTTTGAACGACACTATTATGGACTAAACGATACTCATGGTAACCTTTGCACAGCTTTTATTCATGTACGGATACTTACGAGCTTCTAACAACTTGGAAAAGGTTTTTTCCTTGTTAAATAAGTACGAAACGTTATAAAATTTATCGGATAATCAAACCTGGGATACAGGAGTGTTATAATCGGGTTCATAAATCGCGGAATAATGACGTTTTTTTAAAACTATATAATACACATAATTATTCCCTGATATTTATATTGGAAAGAAACAATCCTTATTGCTCGATTATTACGGTCGATATGATTCCGAATTCAATATCCGACCAAGGTTCGGTTTGACGTATTGGCTTGGTGCACGCACATATACTACTTTAAAAATAAGTGTGTATTGTTTATACTAGGGTGGTTCAAAAAAGACCTAATTTCTCAGATGTTGCTGCTCATTCGTGAATATGTTGTTTGTGATTTTGAAAAATTATTCCATTTTTTTGAGCTCTATCGGACAATATTTACTACTGCCTCAGTGAAGTTGAAATTTCGAAATTTTGCCATTTTTGTCAATTTCAAAGTTCTCAGATCAAAGTCCTCATCTGGCTACCTCTAGGTTCTCATTCAATGAGGATGTTGGTTCAAGATGAGACTCGTACGATAATATTTAGTACTGCCTCAGAGACATTGAAGTTTTTTCACTATTTAGGGGTATTCTTAGAGACAGTCTCTTCTTACCATTTTAAGAAAGAAGTACACGAAGTTGGCAGTCTGTGGGACTATTTTTACTACTGCCTGATGTTGCTAATTCTACTTGAAGGAAAGTCGCCATCAATGAGGCAGTAGTAAAAATGGTCCCGCAGACTGCAAACTGCTTGGACTTCTTCTTTACATTGGTAAGAAGAAACTGTCTCATGAGCAGCACCTGGCGATCGAATCTCCGAAAAAACGCAAAATATTGAAAAAACTCCAATGTCTCCGAGGCAGTACTAAATATTATCGTACGAGTTTCATCTTGAACCAACATGCTCATTGAATGAGAATCTAGAGGTAGCCAGATGAGCGTTTTGATCTGAGAACCTTGAAATTGCCAAAAATGGCAAAATTTCAAAATTTCAACTTCACTGAGGCAGTAGTAAATATTGTCCAATAGGGCTCAAAAAAATGGAATAATTTTTAAAAATCACAAACAACATATTCACGGACGAGCAGCAGCATCTGAGAAATTAGGTCTTTTTTGAACCACCCTAGTATATACGTTAAGCATGGAAAAATGCTGAGCATGATTTTAGATGGCGCTGACAGTATGCATGAATATGTTACACACTGATAATTAAATAGTATTAGTATTTTCGCGCACCCAGCCAATATCCTGCAGTCTTATTACCATTTTACTACGTGGCTTATTCTTGCGGGATTTCTGTTTCATCTAATTCTCCGATTCCAATATGGCGTGTAATTATTTAAGCCTTCCTGTACACGACGCCCTACCAAAGAGCAAAACATAATGAACGAAGAGCTTACTCGTACTACCTACCCTGCACGTTACAATCTTAAGGGATGAAATAATGGGGAAGATGAATGGCTATTGTCGCTATACCTACTCTGTTAGTAAACTTAGTTCCATGAGATCGGCTTCTTCGACGTGACAAGGAGTATATAGATACAAGCATTCTTCTATAGAAAAATCATTTTATCGGAAATCCTCTTAGAAGAGTCGAGGGTCTTTCCGATTTTCATACTTATACAAAGTGACCACCTAATCGTAGACGAGATTTTTTTATAACGTCCGCGTCAACAAGAATTTTACAACATTTTCATCTCAGTTTCAAATTCCTGACACGATACTTTCACGTCATTTTCATCCTGATGGGCGGGCCAATTAAAACGCGTGAGGTAACGACGAAAAGCTCTGACTCTCACCTTCGTATCTACACTACAGGGACTAAAGAGAGAAGTGCAATTAGACCGGTTAAGGATAGGGGAAAACTACCCTCTGGGGTTGTCGATATTGCGGAAAGGCTCGGATGAATTTAATAATACAATTTTCCCTCTATTTAACAAACACTTTCTCGCTATTTGCACTTTTGGTAGAATAATAGATTTGGGTTTATAATTTCCTGCGAAATAATTCGCTCATCCATTAGCAAAGATGATTTTTCGTTAAATAGATCATATATGTCATTCCTGGGAGTCAGATTTGGGTAAAAAAACATCTCGAAACTTTTGATCGATTACTTTCATACCTTATGTTATTCTCAAAAAGTTTTCGTTAAGAAACGTAATATAATAATGATGAAAATTTTTGGTTCAACGTCTAATCTGCATTACTTACATCGGTGAGGAAATAAAACTCGACTTTTGAGATAAAAACAGAAAAGAATATATAAGAAGAAGAAAAAAAAGAAGATATGAATTAAATAAAAAGAGAGAAAGAGACGAAAAATCCAACGACATTTACATGAAGCACGTTTTTAATCCAAATACTACAAAGATGGCCACGTGTAAGGAATAATATCGTACCGTCAGGCATAAATAATAAAGGATTGCTACTTCCTGTTTCGCATTTTGTTTCTCTCTTGTTTTTGTCTCTTGTTTTTTATTTCTATTTTTTTGTCTTTTCCTAACATTCTCACACGTGTTTTTGGGACGTGACCCCATAAGCTCCTACGTTTCCGTGTAGTACCGGAGGTAGGTACCAAGGGAGGGTTTTCGCTCCGGCATAGCAGCCGGTATGCGATATCACAACACCACCACCATTCATCCAAGAATCGTGAGAAAACTGCAGAAAATTCATACCCCGTTGTTTGCTAGTTGGGTTCTTCCTTGAGCCTATTGTCAAGCTATTCCTTTGCTATTCTCCGGCTCAATGTCAAGCCACCATATTTTCATCCGGTATAAATTGTGAAATAGATTGCCGGCGCTCCGTCACTCGTCAAATTTATTATTACAAATAGTTAGACATGTGTCTGTTCAGGGGTAAAATTCAGGTGGAAAGATCCCTAAGATCGATGATAGATCGTCACCAAACTCGTCTTGATACACGGCCAAAAAAATTGTAGAAGACTTGCGAACACACATCACATTATAAAGATGACCTGATATTCTCACTCAATATACGATAGTGGAAAAGGAGTCATCACTGTTATTGGCTTCGTCTACCTTACATGTACCTATGCCTCTCCAGACCCTTTCTTCTGTCGCCTACGAGAGAGCGAAGCACAGACTTAGACTTTCATGCCATCTAGTTGAAAAGGCCTGAACTATTCTATCGATAGAATTGTCTATTGTATTCTGCTTATGGTTATTGAAATATGGTACAAGAGTCAGAAAAAAGTGTTAAATATGGGTGAAATAGTGATTTTCACCAAACGTATTTTCTCAAATAAGACTGGGACCATTATAATCATAGGAAGATGTTTTTACACTGTGTAAAGTTTGAGGGTGTCGAAGCGAGAAATGATTCATCTTGATCGTGGAATAGCCTAATGGGACTGGAGTGACGATGAGTAAATTGAGGGGACAGATTGTAACGAAAGATGAGTAAAAAAAAAATACAGTTTCTCAACTTCGGACGAGTCTTTGAAATGAGAATGAAAATTCCTTTTTTCAGATACTACACCCTATGTGTCACTAAATTTCTCTAATTACACTATAAACGTAGCGGGTAAAAGAATTTTCGAACCAATTGCAATCTCCGGAAGGAGATTACTATAAGTCGGTTTATATAGTATCTCCCTTTTCCGTCTATCTCTTAATTATTGAAGTCATAATTATTTCAATTATAATAGAGATTAAGAAATGGGAGACAGAATTTTTTATTGTTCCTTAGCCACCGCTGATCTCGAACCAAGTTTCTCGCAATTAACTCGAGCTTCTGAGGGCTTTTTGCCGTGAAAATTTTAACCACGATTATCACACATGAAATTTGATCATTTTCTCACTCAACCTTTACTCGAACTTTAATCACTCTTCGCCCTTTTCAGAACCAATTCACTTCGGCTAATTCTCGATTTGACAATCAACGATTATTTTAATAATTCAATTACTGATGAATGGGTTCAATTTGAAAAAGATTAGTAACGGAATGGCACTAAAAAAAACCGTTGTAAAGTAAAGTATTCTATACGTTTGCTTTGACCGCACATCTTTTCAATTTTTTTTTTTTTTTAAAGCCATCATCAGAGATGCCGGAAGTATTAGTTTTACTTTCAAGCTTGTCTATGCAAATGTGCAAATGTTTTTGTCAAAGTAAACTGACACTAGTCAATCGTTTGTCTACTTTCACCGCGTTTTGTATGCAAACATTGATTTTTTGAATTGTTTGTATTGCATGCAGTGAGAATAAAACGATTGAAAGGTAGAGCCTCTAAAAGTTTAGCTAACATTAGATTAATTGGTTTGATAAAGTAATTTATTATATTTGCTCGACTAACAAAGCCATTTCGTCTCCGGCTGCAGGCTGCGTATGAAGGAAATCTAAAACTTAACTAGCACAGCAACTGTGCTAGCCAATTATATAGTTATAGAACAGTTGCAGTAGTTTGGGAAAATTGAGCCTCTGCGGTAAACCAGATCGAATACATCTCCGGGCGTTAATTAAGTGCGTGGTTAAATGGAAATTTCGTAGCTGCATTACGGCTATACTCTCTCTATCTGCCACTTTTGAACGTTGTCTAGTATCGGTGGAATATAATATATTTCATAAATATCGCAACAATCTGTTATATTAATGCTAGCAACATGCAGATAATTGATTAGTGATACGAGCTAGGTAGTCTAGGTTTGCAATATCTGCTTATTTCTCTGTTTGGGGAATTCAGACCATTATTATTTTCAACTGTATTTTAAAGCCAGTGTTATCGGTGCTTTTCTTTTGCCTAATGATACTGACTGAATGATTAAGTTGGAAACAAGAAACTGCGCGCATTCAATATCGGCATTAAACTTATACAGCTACGTTATTCGAGTGAATCGTCGTCCAATATTTGATACTTCAAGCGTAAATGTAATCCGAGTTCGGAGCTGCAATTATTGCGAAATATTCAATGAATCGAATACCTAGTCGAAGCTGCACGGCTGTATTTTCATAAAAGCATTTCTTAAAAATGAGAATCGTAGCTCAAAGGGAAAAATCGAACTTTCGATTTGCGGAATAAAATTATTTGTGTCAAAGTGTGTGGATGTAAACCATTAGTTCCTTGCGCCTGTAATTTGGTCTCTAAAAGTCATTTTGAATTGAGTACTGTTATAATTTAGAATCGAACCCAGACGGACATTCGTTAAGCCACAAGTTTCCGCTCGCTTCGAAATGAACCTAGTTATCAGGGACTTGAATATTTTCACATCGCAATTTAAACGAGAAAGAATTATTGTCATCACGAATATTTTGATCGAATTACGATCTTTCGATGGCTACGTTAAATGCCTATATATTTTTATCGCGGTATTTGACATTTCTGCAATACAGTTACACATATAAATACATAGGTACATACATATATATATATATATTTACAAATACATATATATATATATCTAAAATGTATATAATGTACTGTAAATGGGGCAAGCGAATGTAGGTCGATCGTTAAAATTCTCATTTAAAAATCCTGTGGCAACCAAGCAAGTCGGCTAACTAAGTGTGTGAACATCGAACTGGTATATACGAGTAGGTACCTATATAGACACCAGCTTGAAAATATGTTTATCAAAATGTAACTCTGGTAAAATTTTCACTTATTTAATGCAGTATATGGCCTCATTCGATTCGGTATAACTGCATTCGAGAAGGTGGTTAGAGAGTTTACAGCCTTTGAAATAGGCACATCATTCAAGAACGCTTTTCCCATATTTCATCAATAGCATAACTGTGAATTGCACCACTCCGACTGTTTTAGTATCAGAGAAAAACTGCAGGTAAAATTTTTCATTCAAAATACTGTTAGCTTTAGGCTAATACCGTTGGGACTACGTGTAATATTAGTCACATTTGTATTGGAGTTGGATTTTATTTGAAGAGTGTCTATCGCTTGTGGATGTAGGCTTTGAAACTCACTGATGAAATAGGAGCTTTAATGAGATTTTTCATGTTTTCTTTCAATGTTTATTCAAGTTTGTTTTTCTGAAAAAAAAGAAAAAAGAAATTTCACCGTGCTTTATTAACGGGGGAAAAAGAAAACAGAAGTTATACAGTACCCAAATTCAGAATTTCATTCGTCTGGTCCAAGAGCTGTTGTGTGAAAAATAAATGTGATAAATTTCAGTGATCGTTTCAGTGAAGTGGTCGAACAGTTCTCGTTCAGTTGTCTTCCAAAAGGTCAGGAAATGTACTTTTTTTTAGAAATTGAGTTGATTTAGGACTAACTTTGTCAACAAATCTGCTTCACATCCAATAATCCAGGATTCACTCTATCGTCCATGTTCCTCATAGTGAGAAATTCCTGTTGTAAGAAATTGATCGCAGTTACGTATATATTACATTATAATATTATGATGCATTTTTTTTCACGGTTCTTTATACATCGAAGCTAAAAACTAGGTTGCATTAACCGAAATTGAAGTTTCAATAGCAATAGCCGTTCAGCCAAGCAACGTACGTGACAGCTGTAGGTTTGCACAGGTTCCAATAACCGCATAAATGTGGTTTTATGTTTCTGCTAAAAACTGCAGTAAATTTGACCGCATTATCCGTTCCCATTCGACGCACTCTCGTTTTTTTCTTTTCTTCTTCTCTTTTTATAGCAGGATGTCGAAGCTCGTTAAAAACGAATGATTTATGCGTTTGAAAAATTCATAATGGATTAGTTTCCAGAATTGTATGAGTAACCGAAATTTCATGACTCCAAATATAAGCAAGTCCTCCCCAGAGGACCAGAGCTGCATAAGTATTTTTTCACATCTCTACAGTTATTCTAACTACGTACCGAAGCTGGATCTACCATTCTGAATGGTAACTGAAACCGCACTTTGTTTTATGAAATAAAATAATTACATTCTGCTCGTGTTTCATGGAGTAAAAACTGCACAGCGCAATTATTATGAAATTTTGTGGACTTGCATTTGCCGAAAAATTCCCACTTGCGGGTATAACTTCGTTTGCACTATTTTTGTTTTTTTCTGTTTTTACTTTTTTCACGCTATAGGTATACTCTTGTACGTATAATTTTAGCCGTTAACAATCACCTCATACATTTATATTATGTAGTTTTATTCTGTATAGTTATATAGGGGAAAGTGGGGCAGAATGGCCAGATGGGGCTAAATGGCCGCTGAAAAAAAAATTGACTTACTCGCATTTTCGCACCAAGGGGGATCGTATGAGACGCCTTGCAACGCGATTCCGCTGAAAGTGCTCAAAAAATTTTAGGATGGGGCTAAACGGCCACCCTAATAAAAGTAGCGAAATTGCATTTTCACGTCGAAGTGAGTGAAATAAAACTATATGCAGCGTGGTTCCACTGAAAACGATGCAAAACTGAAAGGGTGGGGCAAAGTCGCTCACCCTACACTGAGAAAAAAATATAATTGAATTAACGAAATATTTTTTTCAATAGTCGCAATTAAATATTTATTCGGAACAAATAAATTTCAATTGGTATGATCCCGTATGGAAATTGCCCGGTTTGGCCCGGTTACAACAAGGTTTCTGACCGGGCGCTAGCCAGGCAGTATTTTTGTCAAAGTGCCTGACCGGGGACTGGCCGGGTGCTAGTCTGGCGAAAACTCTTTCATGGTGCTTTCGCAGACGCTGGGTAGTACTGGTCGGGTGCTGACCGGGAGCTAGTTCAGCAGTTTATTATTTAAAAGCCTGGCCAGGGCCTGGACAGGCGCTAAGACGGATAAAATTATGTCATAGTTTCATAGGAATCAACTACTTCAATAAACTTTCCAGCAAAAACTGTTATTTGAATATAGAAAAATATGAAATTGAAAAGAAATAAAAGAAAAAATAGAAAGAAATATGAAATAAAATAAAATAAAATATGATATTGGCAATATAAATCATATGGTAAATTACATGCAGATTTCTTTCATATTATTATGTGATTACATGATGATTTTCAGTAGGGATGTCCGTGTACTGCGTTTGCGATTGTGCACAGCAGAGTCCGCTCCTGCGCTTACTATCACATGTCGGTGACATCCCGCACTTGGCGTCACGTAGTTAGTGATCGAGTCTTCGGTGAAAAGTGTTCATTTCTAATTAACTTCTAAGGCGTACTATTAATCAGCTAGTGGTGATATAATACAACACGCAGAGTTTGTAGAGCGGTAACAACGAATAATTGATGTAGGGTCAGCATTTTTTCATGCGCAAACTTGCATAGAATCGCATTTCAAGTTTTGTAGGTTATGTTGTCGCCCTCGTGTTGGTTTGGTATTTCATTGGAACAGTACGAACTGAGGATTCATCTAATTGTTTAATCTGAATTAAGAAGCTGTATTGTAAAGATATACTAGTTGATGTATAGATATAGCTATAGTTTCATCATTTTATCATAAGCCCTAAGGACTAAGCCCGCATCTAGGGTGAAAAAAATATAAATGTTCGAAAACATGAAAAGATGAATATTCGAAGAAATGATTTAAAAATCGAAGAAACTCGGTTCGTGATATTAATTCAAGACCGGTTAAAGGTTCTATTTGTGATGATATAACGCTTGAAACTACAGGTTAAATTATTGTTCCGAATATCTATCACAATAAGAAATATTGAAATGAATGAAAAATCAATTTATAAAATTGAAAACTTGATTATAATTTGCTTTCATTTTTCAACTGCAAATAATCGAATAAACTTATCGCAATATCCCATAACCCCTAGTAAAACCTGGTCAGGCTATGGCCGGATAGCCCGGCCATAGCCCGGTCAGGACTCCTGACCGGGTGCTGAATAGCCGAGCGTGACGATTCTGGGCGGGCTATGGTCAGACCCACCCGGCCAGCGCCCGACTAAAAGCCGGGCTTCCCGACCGGCTCCCGGCCAGCACCCTGGTTCGATTTCCACACGGGATTAAATATCATATGAAATTAACCGATTTTCACTCACTTCGACGTGAAAATGCAATTTCGCTACTTTTATTAGGGCGGCCGTTTAGCCCCACCCTGAAAAATTTTGAGTACTTTCAGCGGAATCCCGTTGTATGGCGTCTCATATGATCCTCCTTGATGCGAAAATGCTAGTAAGTCAATTTTTTTTTTGGCGGCCATTTAGCCCCATCCGGCCATTCTGCCCCACTTTCCCCTACATATCCCCAAGTGTATACATTAAATTGACCTCTCAACGAATTTTGTAGTTTTTCTCCCGGACTAGATAGCGTTGAAGCTTCCGCGCACTTCGTTCGCGATTCCATTCACACAGCCTCGCCATCCATTTCTCACCCTAAATTTCGCACACCTTGAGGGCAGGTATATACGGGATATGGTATACCCAACATCCACCTATATGCCCTAAAGCTCTCTCTTTTAGGTCAACTCATGTTTCTTCTGAATGAGCATCATCCGGTTGTGTTTTGAAACGAAATAAACGACAAACCATTAACCTTCTCATGATTCCAAATGCGAATGGAAAGCTAAACGATGCTATGCCACCCTCTGAGTCTGGCTTAGCTCTATCTTGTTCATTTCCATTCGGTAAATTTTCGCCTTATAATGTGAAAGGGAAGAAAATAAATGGGTTAAACGCTTCGTTATAAACTTGCAATGACATCCGGATTAAACGTCAACTTCCGTTCGGTAGATAAGCAAGTGTCACTAGCAGTCGTGTACAGCAGCCATCATGTGGATATATCTCTGTGTCGATTATAGGTATATGCCACCAGGTTCTTCGGCAGACTCACATTTCCGTCAATATAATCGTTCCACCGCGCATACAACCAGCAGTAAAACAAAGAACCGATTGAAAAGATAAAGCAAAACCCAATACAGCATGTGAGCTCTGTCTATTACAGCTTTCACAAATACCAATCGAACGCGATATCTTTGAAGGGATCTCGTGCTTTGACCGATTCCATGGAACTGATTTGCCAACTTTGCCAACTACTGGCTACTGTCACACACGTCTCTCTGCACTGAACTGTTTAAATACGTTATCTTTTTTCGCGGTAATCGTCCCAGCACGATGCAACCTGCTGTGGCACGGCTTACTATGTAACGACGAGGAAGATGGATGGAATACATACGAAACTGGAGCGGTGCTTTTTACCGATTCAAGTCTCGTCCCTGGTTTAAACCCTGACTTGATCGAGGGAGCAGTTCCGTTAACCGCGTCTAGGTAGATCCTTCGTCGGAACTAAAACGGGACGTCACAGCCATGGGCTTAATTCCTTAGCCCACGATTCACGAAGTGTGTTTTCTCAAAAACGAGGCAGCAGAGATGAGGGACCGTGACGCGAGGCCCGCGCCGCTTATTTCAGAGTTAATGCGGAAGGCTTGGTGCTACATCCTTGGTTCAATAAGAATACCGAACCGTTATTATATGGGAGACGCTGAAAGCGGATCTACAAAGATCCGCCCACAAAATTACAGAAGTCCCGAAGGACGCGTTCGTAGCTGGGCAGATGATTAAAAATTCAACCAACCGGCAGCACTGATTTGTTCTACAAAGTGAAAACAGTGTATCATCTGTTCTAAGCGTACCAAAACCAAAGTGCATGGTAAAACGAATAAGTGCAAATCATTATTGCTCTATTTACGTCCTGGAAAGCGCTACACAGGCATTTGACCGGAAATACTACCTCATCACAAACCCATACTTTCAAACTTTAGTTTTTGTCAATTAAAGATTTTCCAGTGCAACTCAGAGTTCACGACAAACACTTTTCCATTTTTTTATTTTTTTATTTTACTACAAAGTTAATCTCTTTCGTGTTTTTTTTTTCTTTTCCCGCCTACCAATCTACACATGATTGATATATAAAATTGAAGATCACCGCCCGACTACTAGCACTTGTTGCATCGAGAACACTTCAGAGAAATTAACCCCAGAGTGCTGTTACGTCACAGGTTGTGCTATTGGCTAATCATTTATGAGCCTATTTTTTGCACTCTTAATTATTCTAGGGGAAAAACTTGAGCGGGTGTCCCTTGTCACTATATGGTAAGACAATTAGAAAAGACATGTAATGCACGCTACAGATTTCACCTCGTTTTCAGGTTTCCATCGATATTCAGATCTGATGATTCTAGCACTAGTACTCCGAATAAAACTAGATATTTTTATTGTCATAGAGGAGGTTGGGATAAGTGCAATGGACTTTGATTAATCCGTTCTTGATGAAACAGTCCGGAGATAATAGCGGTTCAAATTGCACTATAGTAATGCGAAATTGTGGAATGTGCAGCGGGGTCAGCTCCGCATCTTCCATTGTTTGAACATCGAGAAATTATTCTCGATTACTCATCGTTTGCTTAAGTGTGTTCACCCGGTGTTCGAAGTTCTCAAGCCGCACTTCCGTATCACTCTTGCACTTTCAAGTACCATACCACGTGTCTGGTTCAAGCAAAAACTGATCAATCTGGGTTCGCGGGATTTCTCTGATGACTTCTGCTAGTACAACGTACAATATGTGACTTATGTCCGGAAAATTTCCTCGTCGAAGCTCAATTGATGGTACAAAATATCAATTCATTGATAATCTGCAGTGTAGACACCTAGAAATTTGTTCCGAACCATCCCTTTGAACATGTTAGGGGAGCGAATACAAATTCGCTGCAGTAAACGAGGTTCGATTTATCGGTTATTTATAAAAGCTAATGTATTTATCACCTCGTCGTTTATATCGAGTTCGTTAACCTGGTTATCGGTTACAACCCTTATCCATCAGGCTTCTTGATTCTGGATTCTTTTGAGAGTGGTTAAAGTATACCTGTATAGATTCACCCACATAAATCCATTCCGTTAGAGGGTTCGCCGCTCACTGCTCATTGACTCGGCGACTCGGCGACGCGGTGCCGAATGCCTGGACGAAATCGATTACGGCAGTAATACTAATCAACCACCGAGGTCGGACAAGTGATTAACCCGGGCTATCCTTCGCTCCACGCTTAATCCGCTGATCAATGATCACATTATCCAGATTATACACGAGTCTTAATTGACCAGATATCACCTAAAGCTCAGCCTCATGTCCTGTGGTCAGTTCCTAACCGTAATGCTATACGAATTAAGTATGTAGATATATACGACACCGTATACCTAAAACATTAACCAACTAACAAAAAAAAAGGGAAGGAAGAAAAAGAAGAAGAAGAAGAAAAAAAAGAGTCGTGAATAACTACACGCCAGTTTTAAGTCACGGGACGATGCTGTGCAAGGTGGTAGAGAAAAACGTAGCAGAACGGGCGCTTGCCTGGGTCTGTGGGACGTTAGTTCCGGGCGGGACCAATCCGGGGGTGGAAGTGGCGGGGACGAAGGAAGGAAGTGACGCGGAGTTGGAGGTGGAGGTGGAGGCGCGAGGCGAAATGCGGGGGCGGCAGTGGGGATGGGGGTGCCGCGGGCGCCAGGGCATCTAGCTAGTGTGCCGCAGAGCGTGGATCGCGACCGACGCTACGCGCCCGTCACCCTGGCCGTCGCCCTGGGGTCGCGTCGCGTTCAAGCACACGATTCTTTATCAAGGGTTTGGATACTCGCCTACCCTGTTACCTGCAGCTATCTGTCAACTTTCGTATTAAAACTTGCTCCGAACCCTAAACCGTTCACATGACGTGATCGACCTCCAAAAAACGAGACCCAACCATCCTCCAATACGATCTGCCTAACCTCACCCTGGCTGTTCTTGTTTACTCCCATCTCGTCGTGGTCCTTTATCGAACACCAAATTTCGACATCCTGTTATCTAAAGTTGACACAACTACTGCAATTGCATACTACTATGCATGCAATGCCCTGAGCTGAGAGAATAAACAGAACAGAGTGATGGGGAATATTCTCGAGGAAGTATGGTGTGTATGTGCTGAGCTGGTTTGAAAGTGCGTTGGGTTGAAGCGGTGGGCTGTCGACACTGCGGATAAACGGGAGAGCGATACTTTCGTGGCTCCCTGCAGGGAAGTTGTGTCTTGAGCTAAAGCTCTTCAACGACATTGCCGCCAGGGTAAAAAGCTCTAGCCCTCCACCCTCGCCCTCACACTCGCTACCTTATATTCCCGCGCAGCACGGCGGGTGTTCGAGAACGCCTGGCGGTGGTATAATCAACTCGAACCTCTCGAAAGTAATTTTTCTAATTCTTTACCTGCAACGAGATTAGATCCCCCGTTCGTAGTATCAACATATGATAGCCGTAAAACGTTCGAAGACCTCTGTAGTCTGGTTTCTTTAGAATTTGTGCCTTGATATGATCCCGCCTGCTCGATCACGGAGTTTAACTCTGACTGGTCGTCCCGAATGGGGTGAAAAGGGCGGAGAAATGGGAGCGTGAATGGGACCGTTTAGTCGTTCGATTGAATGGGAATTCCATACGAGAGTGGCGTCTATATCACTCTGTAACGTAAGTCTCTCTCACGATGAATCAACTTACCCCGACTTTTCCTGATCCATGATTTTCTCCTTAATATCTCGGCGACTGATATGAACGTGGAATTCATCATCTGCATATTATCATTTCACCCCTCGATACTTGCGGAATCACGTATCATACCTGTTCGTTGGGTTCTGACTGAATGACAAGTACCATTCAGCAAACACAAAGGGGTAGCTGCAGATGCATGTCAGTTGGTGAAATGACGCGTGGTCATGCATGTACTATG
The DNA here is from genome assembly GCA_943736025.1 of Tenthredo mesomela. NCBI lineage: Eukaryota > Metazoa > Arthropoda > Insecta > Hymenoptera > Tenthredinidae > Tenthredo > Tenthredo mesomela. The sequence continues at coordinate 30,080,208 of OX031015.1, read as the reverse complement.
TGGAGCAAAATTTGTTTGCATAATATGGATTGAACTGTATATATGTTGCATGTGTGTATCTATGATTTAAATGCATAGATATACACGCGTGTGTAGACAGTTGATCGCATGGTCGGCGCTCACGCATTGATTGAATTTGGTACAGCTGGCTTAACTGGGAAGTAACGTACGGGCGAGAACTACATACCATATAGTATGGCAGAAGGACGACGCCATCCTACAGCGTTCATGCCTTCCGCGTCGGTAAACCCCCTGTGCTTTGGTACGTGCCAAATTATACCCCTCGCTTATAACTTGTCTAAAGTTAAGTAAAGCTTCAGCTCTTTTCCCCGACTATATTTAACCTCTCTGGAGCATAATTCTCATTCAAAATAATCCGAAGAGATTACGCTAGACTTGATGATACCGATCAACGTCAAGGATCAAGGGACGTGGTGCTTTGCCATTAGATCTTGAGATCGACGCGCTTCTAATTTATGGAACTACTGCAGCTTCGGGATGCTTATCACAGTATTTCTTTTTATTATTTTGCAGAGATAATTTTAATCAGTATGAAAATTAATTGAAAGATTCGTCGATCCCATCACAGGATTGGCCTCGCGATCAATTTGTACATCGATTCCGTACATATGAAACTACGGAAGGATGCTCTATTTACCTTCATTGAAACTCGTTTAACTTCCGAATCCACGAGGGACCGATATCTCCACGATCAATGGACTGAATTCTTAAAGCGATCGCGTATACCTCTTCCAATTGCGTTACATGTAACATGTATAACCACGCGATGTGCCTTGTATACCTTAAACGCGAAAGTTCAAGGAGGTGCGATTTTCATCGATTTGGCGCGATCTGCAGTGTTGCTACATCGAACGAACATTTTTTTACCCTACATGTGGGAGCTGGGGGAATCGTCGATGATAATTAATGCCGAAAAGTCTCCGTATGATAAGGGATGCGACACATCTGCAGACAGTAATAAATTTAAAGCAAACGTAGAATTATGAGGAAGTTAATGAAACGCGAAGCTGCAATAACTCGTACGGGTTCTGCGGGTGCCAAATTAAGGGAATCCTCGGAGGCTTGAGCTTCGGGGTTTCCGGACTTCCATGGGCCCTCAGGCATCGCGCTGGCACAGTCGACGATATTACTTCGTGTGTTTCCCCTAGACGAGCATTGAAACCGTTGCATGTTTTGTCATCGGGCTGCTTTGTCCCTCTGCCTGTGCATAAAGAATCTACCCACCTGCCTCTGCTCTCGTATCGCGCCTCCTCTCATGCTGTGTTTTTGATTTTTCATCGCGCCAACGCATACAATCAGATGCTTCAAGCCTGTCCCAGTCGCTTTATAATTATAACGAGACGCACGTTCATTGGCGAAATTATACCCTCAAACTACGACATCACGTCGTACATATTGAAATATATGTATATTATATTAATATATGCAATCGCGTATAGCGATTCAAACATCAAAAATTTATAGCGATAAAGTCGAAATTCCTCTTTTTCGAAGATAAATTATTAATGAATGAATGAGAGAAGCGTTGAGGAAAAAAAAAAAAAAAAAAAAATCTGCCCATTTATATGAATCGCGGAACCAGGTAACGGCTTATATTCACTTTAGTTCATATAAATTGAATGAAAGTGAACGTAAAGTGATTTATAAACCACGGACGAGTATATCTTATCTACATATAATGGCTGGTATAAATTCATGCTAAGTTCTAGCCTCTGGCTTGATTCACGCGATACAATACCATTGCATATCCTACGGATTTACACTCGACGTAGGTATACATTCTAACGTCATTCAAAATCGATTTTGCTGTATCTTCAATATTAGATTTGGAGAAACAATTTTCTTGCAATTTTCGTTTCGTTTATTGCGTCACATATGGTGTAAACGTCGTTTTCGTTTTCGTATACGTTTACGAATTCTCATATCATACACACATAGGGTGTACGTATATAATATATAATATATGTATATACTCTGCAGTCACGCAGATGTACGTTTTAAAAAATCTTTAGCACCGTATTATTCCAATTAACAAGAAACCCCCGTGGGCGTGGGTTGCGGAAAGGTTTGCATAGCCGACGAATGTGATTAGCAAGATTTCGCACGTATTTTCCGCACCGTATAGATATATAGTAAGCATGTGTTACCGCAAAGGTATAATATACTGTTTCAGACGAAACCTGCATTGTTTGGTGTAGTAAATCAGCCTTTTAAGAGTAAATTCTGACGTGGCACGTTTGAAATAATTAATCGAATAAATAGCTCGGTAAATATTGTATCTAACTACCAGAAAGAAAAAGCTGTTTTGCAAAAATCAAAAAAAAAAAAAAAAAAAAAAAAAAAAACAGTTATGCTATGAGGAGTTTCTTGACTGTTGCTAGTATTCAAATCTGTGAATTGAATTCAAATTGATTTGAAAAAAAAAAAAAAATGAAAAGAAAAGAAATTGTGCATTTAAATTGTCCAAGCATACTTGGACTTTTACTTTATTCAAATTCGCCAGCTTATTTTTAGCTATAGCTTCGCTTAATTTGAAAGAAAAACGCAAAAGTGCTTTAGGCTACAGCTCGTTGTAATATACTGCGGCATACGGAATGTCAAGTATTTCGATTGTCTGTATAATAAATATAAGCGATTTCTACAGTCAATTATAAAGATACCAAATAATTTTACAGCCAATTGAACTCAAGATGCGTGAGATTCATCGTATGCATAGGCTCGTGATCGTTTGTGATCAATTAGCCGAAAAATAAGTAGATGAATAAAAAATACTTCTCATAGAATTATTGATAAGATAATTCATCACCGTAAGCTTCTGTTACTTAGTTTTGTGAATTTTTTATTAATTGTTTTTCCAGTAAAACGTTACATCAATTCGACTGCCTCCCTCACCGCGTACCACACCGAAATCAAATCATATTTTTTCTTTGCGATATTGATCCACCATTGATCCACAATTAATTAATAACAAATAATAATTATCGATATAATTAGACGAACGGGATTGCGAGTTGTCGTTTAATTTTATACAATTTTAAACTCATTTCAATTAAACTAATTTCGCAGATTTCACTATTATGAATATGTATGTGATACCCGGTGTACGAAATTTAAAATCTATGTGTTCAGTTATAACCAATTTATCATCTCTATATGCACAAGTAACAGATTGGAAAATTATAAATTCATTTTTTAAATTAAATTGTAAATACAGATGCAGGGTAACTCTTTGCGATAATCATTAAGCCTAACTCGGTACTCTATCGCGCTTGTCTTTATCGCAGTTCAATAAGTTCGTACTTATACCGAGACATCACTTTGGTAAAGCATACAAGAGCAATATCACTTTGATCTAATGTCAATAAGGTTAAAATATAGTGTCATATAAATCATATTTATGTTTGGTGACGGATAACTTCGGAGAGGTCAGTTAGTGTTTTTTTAGCTTTTCTATCGTCCCATAAATCTCGGGCCCATCGTAAGCTAGGTAGAGGTAGGTATTGATTCTTAACCGTGGACACGAGCTGCCGAAATCGCCCGTCGCTGGCGTATCCAGGATATCCCAGGACCGTGGGCTGCCACGAATTTCATATTCCACCATCTGCTTCCACAACGGCGTTGGAAACATTGCCATTCTTGCGCTTGATGCGACTGGAACCCTTCTTCTTCCTCCATTATTCCCTTCATCCCTTCGTCCCTCATTTCCTTCTGCCTCTAAATTCGCCCCTACCCTGTATATTTCCCTCGGTTCTACGTATATATTCCTACATCAAACATCCCCTAAAAAGAGTCCTCTCCATACAGCATCAACAACAACAACAACAATGCTGCGTTCAATCGCCTTGATTCTAAATACCAAATACTCCATTGATTACTTTTAAATTTCAAAATGAAAACCTCAAAGTCAACCGAGTGAAAAAGAAACGCTTTGCTTTTCACATTGATCCAGCTACACGGAGAACTAGGTCGATCCCCGATACAATTTGCAATTGAAATGGTCTTGCAATAGGTCAGATCTTCAATTCTTATTTTTACATACGTTTCATTACGTATGAGACTGCAGTGGGATAAATTCTTAAAAAACACACATACACACACACACACACACACACACACACGGCGTTAATTACGACAGAAAAGTGATAAGCCACATTGAGAAAAGCTGTAGAGTATAAGAAATGCGCTTTACTAGTCATCCATGCTTTTTATCTATAAAGGTGCTTCGCCTAGCATTGTACGAAGTTTTCACTCTGCTTCGGTTGATTTCGTTGAAGATTACTTGCATGTACTTTCACCTTTCAAGATTGTGGCGAGATCATACTTTTGAAGAGTTTCGTGAGGTTCGCAATCTGATATTAGGCCGTCGTATTCGTGAAGTGAAATGCTTGTTACTTTTTTGACATTCATGACTCAGAAAAAAGTGGAGACTCGAAGAGCTCGAAAAAAAATTGAATCTGATACGATTCTATAAGCAGTTTTGTTATAGTATTCGGAAAAAGCGAGCCACCACTCAGCCCTCGTACAACAAAATTCCGTGTAGATCTCAATGACTGTTTTTATACTGTTCGTCAGCTTTTTTCACATTCCAGCCGACTGTGTCTGGGCCCGTATTATTTGAAAACGTTTCGCCATTTGTATATAAGAATGAAATTTACAATGGCAAAGAACGGCGTCTAGTCATTCGGAATAATACGCAAAGTCACAAGCCTCTGCGTCGATAACTCGCGGACGAATGGTTCATAAAGGACTTTTCCTTAATTTGATTTCGAAATGAGTTTGCGGTACGATCTGCCCTCGCGAAAAAAACCATTTTTCTAAGGCTAATGCTGATAGTGGCATTTGAATGCGTACATCAAATAGCCAAAAAATAATAATAAATAAAAATGTTCGATGCCGTTGAGACATTGCCAATTCCATTTTGTTCCTTCTTCGCTTGAAGTACGCGGTTATATCGGATATAAAGGACGCGAACGGGAAAAAAGTGCGAGGGAGAATAGGGATGTAAAGCTCCGGCGAGGTTCGCGCTCAAATACCTACTTTCATCTATACGTCCACCCTCTGCTGTTCGGTTGTTCTTAGTCCTCGATCCTTGGTCCTTGGCTCTTCTCTCTATTTCCTAGTTCTCTCCTTTCCATGTAGATACGTTTTACTTTTAACTTCCTGTTTCTTATTTTTACCGCTTACCCCTCATAGCTTAGCGCATGCGAGTCACTTTATGGCGAGTTGCCCAACTTTCTACAATCAAACTCCTTCCCTCACATCCTCTTTTCCTTTACTTGCAGACCCTATGGCTTGAGCAAGCTTAGAATATACGGGGTGTGTCACGAATATGACTTATTCTTATATCTGCCTTATCCTTGCTGCTGAACTACTGCAGTAAAGGGAAAAGTCGAGATGGTGGAAATCGCGCGGTTTTTTTTTTTTTTAGTTCTCGGAATTAGAATTTCTAACTTATTTTCAAACGCAGCAGGTTTTCTACCCTATTTAAAACTTACATCAAGGATAGGAAAATTACTTTCAAATACAGGGAGATTAAAGTTCTTGATTCTTTTTCTCTCAATTCGTAGAACGCATCCTTCATGAAATGTCCATATCCTGAACGCGACAGACGAGGGTGTAGGCAATTCTAATCACCATGCGAATTAGGCAATAGATTCCAGTGTAGGCAATCAATTGAATGGCATAGCGGACTACTCGTCTCTAATTTAAAATAGGCTCTCGGTAGTTGATTCTAGGACCTCTCCTCGGGACTGGGAACACTAGTTTTCCCGGTACAGAAAACCGGTCCAAAAGGGAATCAGCGCGTGCACCACGTCTGCCGCCTCTAATCATTATTCAATACTCGTTTGTGCTCGCCCTTTCGACTTCACCCTCCACCCAACGGAGAGCTTCGGCTATTTGGAAGTCTCGTTCCATACTCTGAAAGGTTTCAACGTGAAAGGCAAATCGGGGATTTCCTAGCTATCGACGATCGCAAACTCGAAGCTTGCCGATAAGCGGGTATCGATGAGTTGACCTCATGTCAGAAATGCATAAGAAAAGATGGGCGAAGGCTGGATAATAATTGTTTTAATATGGTAACTTGATCTCTTTATGATGTGGAGACACTTTTAGACATTTCGCCCATAAATCTAGAACCGAAAATGCCACGTCAGGCGTTCCAAGTTGAATGACTACCATTAAACCCTCGCAAGCGTTAAAATTTTCCCGATAACAGGGACGCCGAGTAGACGGCACGCGTGCCAAACGCGTTACCTTATACGCTGTAAAATTTTACGTGCATGTTCTGAAGACCTAACGACGAGAGAAATTGTTTCAAAAAGTATTTCCAAGACGGATAACAGCAAATGTTTTTTTTACCTATAAAACAATGTGTAATGGCTCATCTACAATGGTCGCTAAAACGCAAGTCGCAGGTCTCAACGGCCGTCGCAAACGGCATACATGCAAAGACTTTGCATATACAAGGATTTGTTCGTTGCAACCATCTTGCGATTGCGACCAGCTACTTGCGTTTTAGCGACCATTGTAGGTGAGCCATAAACGGCTTATCAAACTGTCGAAACTCTTCAATGATTTGTCAAATCCTCAAGTGCTGAAAATTTCTATGATTTTTCACCTTTGTAGCATTTTGACTATTTAACAAACGTTTTTAAGCAAATAGCAGATTTCTGTCTCCTAATATCTAAGACTTGCTGTATTTCACACTGATTCCTAGCTCTGTCTTAAAAATGGGTTACGATATGATCGGTGGTCTCCGAGACCAAATCTGCTGCAAATATGTATACATACACACCCAGAATATAAGTACTGTAGGCAAAAATAGTTTTCTCATAAGGTAGTACCATCCTCGTCGAAAATAGATCCAAACCGTTAACTTCGACCTTCATAATGCACGATTTTGATACTAAAACTTTCTTGGACGCTGAACGACGACGTTGAAGTTTTAACGACTATGATACTGGTGGATCAGATAGCCATTATCCTGAAGCGGTAGGTCCCAATAATTATGATGATGATGATGATGTCCTGCACCAGGTTGAAGAATGTGATTCACCCAAAACAAACTCCAGACTTTAAAGTCGAAGATTCGAATTACAATATGACATCTGATACTAGTGAAGCTACTTTTGGGCAGCGTTTTTATGCTAACCATTATTTTTCGCAATATCTCGATGAATGTTTTCCATTTTTTAATATTACAATCGCCCAAATTGTGCACGAAAGATAGAACTATGATAAATCCATGAAACGACTATGGAATTAAAATTGCCACATTTGGCACACCCCTTAATTCCGGAATATTGTCGCCTCTTGTTACAGTGCTGAATCGGGTGTACGGTGCATGTTTCGTGAGTTAAATTTACCATGAACTGTGTAGAGCTGAAGGGGTTGCGGGTGGGTGAAGGTAAAGTGTAATGCGCGTGTGCGTTGGAATCAAAATTGCGAGGCAGTAGAGATTCATCGAAACGTGACAGCGCTGGTATATACCGTAACAACTCTCTTCGCTTATCACGGATACGCCAAACATGTCAAACGAACGATTAATTACACCTTCATCCCCAGGTAAAAGGTACTGCTCATGGATTCCTGTACGGCACAGATAGGTACTACATTTTGCTTTCACGTCAGTCGTAAAACGGGCCTCTCTGGATTTCGAATGACGAAAAGTATAGGTACCAGGAATGTGTCTCTCCCGCGATTAATCACTGCCATCCTCGAATACCAGCCGCTCACGATTTATTTTCAAACTTGTCCTATATCTATCACAGCCCGCAGGCTTACTCATTAAACCTTTGTGACCGAATTATTTATTACCCAACATTGACCGACCTAACCGTTACTCGCAATATCACAAGGACCATCGACGAAAAGTACTCCGTGTGAAACCCAATTAGAATAAATAAGAGAGGTTTGATTATTTTCCTAAACTTTAGCCAAGTGCACTGATTCCCACGTTTTCTGGTCTACAAACCGGAACGAATATGCTTCTCGGCCACGGAAGTATTTGTCCATAGATAGTATCGAATGGTAAACTATCCTGTCTGCGGATAATAGTCATAGACGGAAGGTTGCTCCGCGGGGGCCATCGGACTTTGCAGATATCGTGAGTTGGAAATCGAACGAGACTATTTTAGCGAATTCAGAGTGAATCCTCCCGATGAAAAGACGTGTGGACGAAGATACAGAGACTGTAGGATGAGGCGAGCCTTAACAACGCGCAATACATTTTGACACGTAAAGGAACGAAGAACCACTTCCTTCCTTTGAAGTATCGTCTCTTCAACGTACAGCTACTCGTATTTCACCACTTCGCGCTGCTTTGTATTCACAGCCACGCACAAGGCAGCTTCTCTTGCAACCGCCATTAAGTTGCCATGTCTTTCGCCATGCTTTGGCTCGCCAATATCTATACATTTGATTTATGTGGTAGATATAGCACGCCTACCAAGTGTCGCATAAATTACCAAAGGAATGTATATTTACGTGTGTGTATGCACGGCATGGTCCGCTTTTTCTTATAGGATTTCGTTTTTACTCATAATCTCAACCGCTGCCAGAAAATATGCTTTTATTTGTCATTTCGCAATATCATATGCCTCATGAAAAGTACGGACAAATAATGCCGGGTCGCAACAATCCATCAATTCGCTTGCCAAGGGGTGCAGCAGCTCAAATTTCTCTTAGCTTCAAAGCCATTGACGTTCGTGTTATTACTTTGCGAAACATTCTTCAAACACTAATCCAAGAGAGGGGGCAGCCTGTTTAATGGGTTTACTCGTCTTATCTGTAGGATTTCGAAACTGCACGCTTGAACTCGTGGATATTTCCGTGAGTTGAAGGTTGATTATGGTAGTCTTGCTACTCGTGCGAATCAGTTTGCATGTTTTTCAATACTTCAGGTGAAAAGTTGGATGTGCAATAATTGGTCATTACGGGATGGAAATATTGTCGAGAATAGTTTTAATCGAATGATTCATCTCTTATTTTAATTAGACTGATAGAAGCGGGAAAATTCTGTTAAAACTGTAACAGTATCACGTAATTGGATATAAATTTTCTTCACCCCGAAGACGGAGTAGAGGTAGGTATGCGTAATTCCTAAAGCGTCATAAATATGGTTAGTTTAAAAACACTTAACGTCAACGTTGAATTATTTCTAATGAAGGTAAATAAATCTTACACCCCGAAAAGGATCGATCTTTAATGGCGAAAAGTTTAGGGAGCGAAAAAAACGGTGAAAACGAAAAAAAAAAGAAAAAAAAAAAAAAAAAACGATTCCACATCGCTCTTTCCTTCGGCCAAACGCCTTAAAGTCTCATCGATTGCACAAGATCGGTAGTTTATTTTTTGTTTCAATGAATTTTTCATTCTTCTTCATTCTTTTAACACCCTCGGGCATTTTGTGCTTGATAGATTTTTTTTCTTTTTATTTTTCGTTCGAATTTTTTTTTTTTTTTTTCTTCGTTATAAAATTGGATTTTTTTTTTTTTTTCTCTCTTCCAATTCTCCAATCATATTTAACAGATCATACCTACGCTACATTACCACGGACAGTTTTCAATTAGCAGATTAAAACATTCGAGACTATCTCTGAAATTATATAAGAGATTTACTTGGACTTATTCCATCGGCAATGCTTATCAATTTGTTGATTTTCTAAACGAAATAATATAGTACTGCCACGATGGAGAGATATGCACAAGCACAAGCACAAGCACATACCATATATGTATAAATCTTTGCACTGTACAAATACAATATTTGCACAGGGTTGGTAACTTGACTCCCTCCATATTGTGTATAATGTATATAGAATTTGTTTGCCGTTGGGAAATGACTGACAAATAGAGAACGTTCACAGTTCACAGTTCAGACGGTCAAGCGCTTGGTGAAAAAAACCAAAATTTCCATAGAGTCCCCTTTTGACTATTAAAAAAAAAAGAACGCACCTCTTAACGAACTGCTGTAGGTTTTTAAATTGGATTAAAATTTTTCTTTCACCACCCCAGTATTCTTTTATGGCACAAGGTATACCAAAAGCATAATTTGCACGACTAGGTTATAACATAGACTACTACATACATACCTATCCCCAGACGTTTATTCGCTTTAGTAAATTGGCAGAATTTACCCAGTGAAAAATTTGACCTACCATCAGCTACTGGATATCTGCTTTATACGCGGTTATAAGCGGAAGAGTAGATAGAAATATGGGGATACGGATGAGCTGGAAGAGTATAGCAGTAGGATACATGCGCAATCCTGCGCCCATGTGTTCCTGAAAATAAAATTGGCGCCCTTTGGTACGTTCTATCATTTGTCTCTTTGCTAGCTGCAGCGTCTTACTTGTCGATTGAAAAGGTGGAGGCAATGTATCACGGCGGATAGTTGGCTAGTTGAAACTGCACCCAAGCGGCCTGCAGACCCTAGCTGTGAATTGTGAAGCTCTTCGTAGTACGTTGTCGTAAATTTTTCCCCGCTTTTCAAGTAATCAAAACTGATACAGCTGTTTCCGTTTTCGTTTAGTCTCTTTTACCGTCCCGTTTTTTTTTTTCCACTGTTTTTTCCATCCATTTCCTTACTATTGCCCTCGTGCATAATTCCTCCTCTGGTTTTCACTGGGGTTTTTTTTTTTTTTTTTTCTTTTTCAAGCCAATCTCGTTCTCTCTTAGACAAAATCATCTGCCGCAAGAATGATCTTGCGAATGATTAACGAGTGAAGGAGACGTTCCGTAATAGTCTTCTCTCCCGGAATTATAATCGCGAGAATCGCGATTCCCCGATTGTGCAGTGTGCGCGAGCTTTCGACGAAAATGTAATACCCCGTAATCGGTGATAAGTGTTCTCCCAAAAACCCTCGGAGATACTTTCGCAAGGTGCGATGTGACTTGCGTCATGAATCACCCTGCGACCTTGGTCAGGTCGGCGGGGTGCTGCTATCATCCTTGGAATCCTCAAGTTTTACCAGCTTGTCGATTGTGCGCCAGACCCGCGTCAAGCTTTCACGTGTGCGGCGCCGGAGACGTCCTCGGGGGTATCTTCGGCGAGCCTTGTCGCAACCACCAGGGTGTTATTCCGGGCCCAATATCCCCGCGTACGAGTGTCCGGTATCGTACCCACCCGCCGACTAATACCAGATCACCAAGCCTGAACTCTGCTCCGTCCGGGTCGTGCGCTGGGTCACCGGGTCGTTCTCTAGGTCGGAGTTCACCCTCGGCATCCCAACGACCCCCTGGCCTTGATCATCCTGACCGTTGGATCGGTGAGGAAACTAGAAGATCGCTCCGTCCTCACGTCTACAAGTATTACCTCGCTCATGTGCAAGAATATCGTCGTCAGAATCTCAAGGTACGCCATAAGTTTCGCTCATATTTTCAATCGACTTAAATTGATTGGAAATATCCGAATTTATCGTGAATTATCCTTATCCTCATGTCAGACGTTCTCTGGCCACCGGGTGTATTAAACTGTTGCGAGGTATAGAGTGGTGCGCACCCTGCAGAGCAGCTCTAGGCAAGTGAAAAATTGTGATTGAGAATCGAGCCGTTCTTTCGCTTTCGGATAAACGAGAGCGGAGCTTTTCGAAAGAGATAGAATACGAACGCGGTATCATTTTACAGATAAAGTCTGTCTCCGCTTTGTATAGGAATTTCGGGGGCTGGAAAGACGGATTTATTTTGAACTTGCTTAAATCCAATTTAAGTACAGCGAAGCGGAGTCCGGAAAGACCCATCTTCTTTCCTCAAATTTGAATTACGGTAGCCATAGATAATTGAAGGAGATTTCGCCGTGTAGTTTGAAAATAAAGTTAGGTACACTCAGAAAAAGGTCTTGGTGACACAACCAAAATTTGGGTTATAAAAGGCACAATCACATTTTTTGTTCAGTCAATCAAATTTTTTGTTCAGTCAACCAAAAATTTCGTTCGGATAACCAAAATTTTGTTGGGTAAACCAAATTTTGCTGGGACAACCAAAATTTTTGGTTGACTGAACAAAAAATGTGATTGTGCCTTTTATAACCCAAATTTTGGTTGTGTCAACAAGACCATTTTCTGAGTGTATAATTATATTCAATCAGCGATAGAATTTTGTTGATTAATATTTCGAATTCCTTTCGCTATCTTTTTTCCCCATACGAGTTCGCGTCAAGCACCGTAATACGTTCGAGCGTCGAATTTTCCTCGATTATTTTGTTATTATTCACTGTTCCATGAAAATATTTGAAACAGAAAATTTGACCAACGACGTGGTTGAAAAAGGTTGTTTGAAGCTCTACACTGTCATTAAAATTTGTCTCTTGGATATACGAGTCTAATTTGAGAGGCAGCCACGAGTGAAGTATCATAATCTCAAGTCTGTGCGGGAAACAGAAGACTAGAAAATATCAAACCGCAAAGAATTACGGGTAAAAATTTCATTGCACTCCTTGGCGAAGTGACGAAGTTAATTATATACTCCTTTTTTAACTGCCACGATGATACTTTGAATAATTTTTTCAACTTATTGCAACGATTTACACCAATTACTTAGCCAGTTGTACGCTTCCAATTACTTTTATTATTATCCTAAAGCTGTTGAACCAAGCTTTTAACGTTGGACCAGTTATTGCCTGATGTTTTGCCAACCTTTCGTTTTTCTCCGAGCTGGCACTGGCACCGTTCGTAAAAACAGCAATCTTTTATATACCCGGATTGAGTTATCGAGGACTTGTACATTCGTAAGGAATATACGCTTACGTATAGTATATTACTCGTCTGATTTCATGTATACGCGAGCAATCACGATCTCCATCACGTAATGCAAGCATGAAATAATCTAAACAGGCAAAAAGACTCGAAAAAAACAAGTTGTCCGTTTGGAGATAGAAATTTGCATTTTTCTAGAAGGAAAAACAGCCTGAATTGTATAACGTATATTTTGAGATATCAGAATTCCACATTTCCCATTCTGCGTAAAAATATTTCAAGATCGATCTTAAGTTTCGGTAGAGATTTTTTTTTTTTTTTTGCTCTGGAGTCAAGCCAGGACACAAAGTAAGTATCTTGCTCCGTAACTCGTAGCTTGGAAAGATAACCCTTTCGTCGAAGGTAGACTGAGAAAATATCGCGTTATTGATAACATCATAGAAAATGAGTTTCCCCGGGGAAACAAAATGTGAATGCAAATTGTTCAACGACTTTTGAGCTAAAGGATTCCTTTGAGAATGTTACCTTTTCGAGAGGAGTGACTGATGCGTTGCGGAAATTCCCTAAGGTATGTTTATTTGTCTGTCTTCGCAGCTGAATATATACCTTCTCTGAATATTACCTTCACCTTGCAGTACTCCGACCTTTTTTTTTTCGTCGAAGAGAAAATCCTTTCGAGGATGGTTCAGGGACGTTGTACCAAAATTTTACTCACAATCGTTGACTCCCACGCAACTGCAATGTGTATATACACACTCAGAAAAAGGTCTTGTTGACACAACCAAAATTTGGTTATTATACGGTCAAAGAAATTTTTTTGTTCAGTCAACCAAAAGCTTGTTGGGCCAACCAAAAATTTTTGTTGATACTACTAAATTTCTTGTTGGCACAACAAAATTTTGGTTGGCCCAACAAAAAAATTTCTTTGACCGAATAATAACCAAATTTTGGTTGTTTCAACAAGACCTTTTTCTCAGTGCATATCTGTAACTGGTAATAACAATTTTTGTTTGAACATGGGCTCAAACATTTTTACCGCACAGTGTCCGAAAATAAAGAAAGGAATGATTGAAACCAGGTCATTTAAACTACCACGCTTATTTTCACACCTCATTAATTGAATAATGAACAGATCCTGCGTCATAATTCTCATGGGTATTATCTGATTGTGAGCTGTAACATCGGCACTAATAATACCTCGATTTATATTGAAAGATTATCGTTAATCGATGCAATTAGTCGAGTGTTATTAACACGCAGTACGTATATACCTATCAGCCACATAATTCGTTCATACGACGGAGTTTTTATGTTTGACTGGTATAATTGTCGCAGATAAAATATTAGTACGGTGGCCTGCGATGAAAGAAGAAATGCCTAGATCAATTTAACGAGGTCTTCACTGTATGAATTATTATATTCATACCAGAGGGTGGATTTGCATAATCACTACTCAGTTAATCGTGTCACCTGCTCATGGTCGATAAAGTCACGTGGATATGGATACATGGGATATGTGGGCTCGATTCAACCTTCCTACAACATTTACGTCTCAGATTTATTCCAAGCGTTTCATATCACTGCGGAAAAAGCTATTTTCGAAAGATATACGATCTTGTGAAAATTGTTGCCGATCATAAACATCACAGGTACCTACTGGAAGCTGGAGTTTTCTACACAAAGTATTCGGTGTTCCGTGTATTTTCGAAAGAAATTTCAGTCAAGAATTTTGGATTAATTTCTTGTCGTGATCGCGATGAATTTTTTACTCAAAATCCTACATCAGGAAACCGCAATTTTGATCTCTCAACGAAGATGCATGGACCGAAACTTCTAGAACTATTGAATTTTTCTTATCTATTTGTGATCCGCAAATATTTGGAAAACATCACATCCTCTAACAAATTGGAAACCAACAGCTCTGATTCAAATAGAAATGCTTTTCCTTCTGCAGTGGATACTTCAATGTGCTTTTTCTTATTTAATCAAATGGGTAAGCAGTGAGTAGAAAGACGGGTAAGTACATAGTAAGCTGCAGGTTAAGTGGACCTGGAATGCTCCATATACGGTTCAAGTGCGTTCTTCAATGGCGCAACTGGCTTTGTTGGATGTCCGTCAGTCCTGAGAATACATGAGATAATAAAATATTATAATCTTATGTATGTGAATGATAAAGGCGATTTTTCGTCATATCACTGGGCCACTTTTCCGGAGTAAATCGTACGAGTACCTACTTGATTCCCACGCTGAAAGCCAGGCCGAAGAGCACAACGCGTCAAAGAGCAGAGGTTGAAAATTCTATTCCTCCAAGAGTGGTTTTCGTCAGGTTTATCATTCGCATATATCTCAGAATATATACTCGAGTATCAAACCAAGCCAATTGTTAACGCTTTTCAGAATTCTCGTCCACTTTGTATAAGCGAGTAATTCCTGCAGCTTATCATCGAATTTTCAAGTCCGAAACGTAACGAAGCGATTTTCCATTCGTAATGAAATTTTCTGGGATGAATCCTCAGAGTTTTAATAAGTCCCGAGTGCGCCGAGTGTAGTCGGTTTAATTGTAACAAATTCTCAGCGGATCAATGTCGTCTCCAGTTGAATCAGAGCCACGTCCCAAGGCTCGTTTGCGCGCCCTTAATTAGCAAATTTACCGCAAACCCATTCCCAAGAGTGATTGTAGAATGGTGCTACTGCTGCACGTTGTAACCCCAACCTGTGCTTCTGAGGGCGTCATTCACCTAGCCACAGTACCTACCTCCAACATGTTATAGAACTCTGAGGTTACAAACGCTAACGCAATATCTGGTTATCACAACTTGATAACCTTTGCTTGTCACTCGCCTCCCGTGGATGAAAAAAAGTTTGTATTCCGCTGTCCCTAGCGAGTTGTCATCCCCCGTCTTTGGAACCATTTAACGTAGGCACCATGAACAACTCGTGATGCGAAATTGGAAATCGTGCGTAGGGTCCTTCGAGCTTTTTTCCTGGGATCACAGGACACGAAACTCGAGGGTATACACTAGCTCGGCTGTCTATCGCTTGACCAAACTTAACAGCCAATCAAGAATAGGATGAAGAGAAAGTTGCGCAAATCCTGGCATAAATTATCGTTACTTTATTTCATTGGTCACCAGTTTCTTGGTCGGTGTCCCAAAAAGTTTTACATAGTCAGTTTGGCGGGCGCAGCTAGCCGGAGACTTAATATGCGAGCAAGACCATGCGTATATCTAGTCGTTTATCAAATTATTATGATAATAATAATAATGAGCTGCTGCCGCCGCCGCAGACGAAGGAATACGAACCGATCACGCGAAACTTCGACCGTATCCCTTTTTCAGCGAGTTTACCCCCTCGCAAGATCGGAACTCCGATATATTTGCCTTTTCCAGCCGCGCTAAGGTACCTGAAGGGAGTTCGGGGCATAGGCCAAGGTCCCTTTTCGATCGTAAACTTTCTTACGCTACCTCACACGTACGCTCGTTCGTTGGCCTGGGTATCCACGGGCATGTAAAAATATACGACTTACCCACGCGGTTGAATATGGATGTGTTATTTCATGAGGTAGAACCACCTAGAAAGGTAAAGAAATTCATTTTAAATTCAGCCTCTTTCGTTATGGTCCTTATTTCTCTAATTTTGAGTTAACAATTTGGCTTGAATTAGTAATTGAGACATTTTTTAAACTGGCAAAACCCGTTTTAATTATCATCTTCTAATGACAGATAATCGAGTGCCGCGTGTAGCACGAACGAACTTTATATTATTTAGACTTCCTGAACTACTAGAGCCGTACAGATGTGAGAAACTGTATTTCAGATCGAGTTATAGCCGGAAGAGAGTTCGAAGTAATTTCAATATTACTGCAACTATGGAGTACTACATCTTTGCTATGTGTCATTTGATATTTTCTACAGGATGCTATAAACTTAAATTATCGTTTCAGTTACATTTATACATATCGGTATATGTGCTCCAGTTATGTAACAACTTCCGGAGTTTTTCGATAAAATTATCGTTAAAATTGTGGTAAAAAAAAAAAAAAAAAAAAAAAATGAAAGAAAGAAAGAATTGTTAAGATATTCAAATCACCAGCTGAAAAGTCCACTTAAATTTAAATCAAGAACAGAGAAATGAACTGAACTCTTATACCTCAACCATTATATTCGTGTCTGCAAAGCAAACCGAGTTTTAATAAATCAGGACATTAGAAATTACAAATGAACGTGTAGCCTCTGTCAGAAAATGTAATAAGATGTTCTATCGTCAGAAATATGAGAAGAACTTTATCATGCAATTAAGTGCATTATGGGATTATCGTATGCTCAGCTAGAAAACTGTAACAGAAATATTTGAACGAATTATATTATTCCGAATTTGTCAATTGAAATGCTCTGTGAATAAAGTTGGATTTGAGTTTAAATTAAGCCATGAATACAGGAATCAATTTCAACGAGACATCTTTTGAATTAAAAACAGCAAGTCCAGGTAAACGATAAATTGCGGAAGATGAATATAATCGAAGCAGAAAATTCGTCCGCCCCATTATTTTCGTTCTTTGAAATATCAGCTATCAGGTCGTTCAGAATCTAAATGAACCGGAAATTCTGTGAATGGGAACATGAAAAGTTGAGAAAAAGTATGGGAATGCATCGCGGCCTGGCCGAGATCCCAGAGACAAACTTCTTCCGAACATATGAGCCTGAATTTTCTTTTTTTCACTCGCTAATTTTTGCCGAGCTAAAAGTCCTCTGGAAAGAAAAACTAAAAACTAATTTTTCGCATATCTCTTTTTGTTTCAGGTAAGTTTTAAAGCACGTAACGCTTCGAGCTGGCAAACTTTTTACTGATGAAAGAGGCACGTTCTATACAGGTAAACCAGGGTCACTCTCTTCGTCGTCCATGTCCTTGCTTGAAGGTAAACTTTCCTCATGAAAACAAAAGTAGTTGGAAATACAATTACGCTATTTGTAAGAACAATCTCTGTTGAGTATATGGACAAGCGTCTCTGCCCCGTACGTCTTATCAACCACTTTGCAATGATTGCATGAGAATACGTTATTGTCGAGTTAATTACATACTGCGGCAGAGAATAGACCTGCCATTCTGGTTAACCAATCGTGGTGGAGTTTAATCACGAATTGCAGGCTTGCAGCCTGCGAAATTTGATCGGAATTCAAACCAAAATCTGGAATGGCTCAACGTTCCGATTCTGGCAAATTACCCCACAGCCATATTATAATCCATCACCGTGATAAAGGTGTACAAAATAGTCTCATCGTATACGTTTTTATTCGTTCCACTTTTCGTTCAGAATACTAGATTCTGCAGATATGTGGCTCGGGTAGAATAAGGTACACAGAGTCAAACTGTTTGGGTCAATAACTGCGTAGACGATATCTGCAGCAATTTTCATTGACGCTGATATTATTTGCTATCAAAATTTGTGATATTCCTAATAAATGGGATTAATGAATAACCAATGCTCTCATCAAGTTCAGAGATGATATGATCGATCTTTCGGGAGCTAGGGACCTGGAACTCATCAGATTGCTACCAAATAAAACACCATAATATAAACTACATCAAATTTTTACTGCCCAAAGCCCTGACGGTATTTGCTCGATCTCAACACATTTATTATTTATGCATGGGTATATTATGCAAAGAGAAAAGAATTCTGGCTGAACCAATTGAATAAATATTTTGTTGAAATAAATTTTGTGTATTTAGAAGGAAACTGTGATTTCCAATGTGCTTCGGGCAAACATATAATTGTTTGTATCGACGAATATTTGGTTATTTCAACAAATTATTTATTCTTCTTAACCGCAATCGTCCACATTATCAGTTTGTTAAACCGACATTATTTCTGTTTTTTTTTTTTATTTTTTTTTATTTATTTATTTTTTTTTGTGATATCGTCATTCTTCGATCACGTCGAATGTAGCATGGACTTACCTAATACCTAAGTCTTACTGATTGCGAGATCTTGCCAGTAGGTATATAAGGATAGGTAGGAGAACTAGCACGAACCGCGATACTGATAAGCAAAAACAGGCCAGTAATCCTGCCAATAATATGTCTCGCAGTTCATGCCTTGTTGCCAGACATGTATTAATGTCAGGAGAGCCTAGTGGAATAGCCAAAATAATCCTGAGCCATCTAATTGGGTATTACACACATGTACCCCTGATAATCATAGCTATTTTGTAAGTGGGCCGAGCTCACATGTTATCTACATAATATGGCTACTTTAAAGTTGAAAATACAATTTTCGAAAGTCCCCCTGGCCACAGGAGCGAGGGACTAAGTCTAAAAATTTCCTCGTAAAGTTGAAGAGAAACAGCTTACACAAATAACTGTTTACTTATTCTTCTCATGCAACGTTCTCCACCCATTCTCGTGAAATAGTCCTAGATGTTAAGTTAACGTCGTAGGATCTCCTGGTCATGGCTACATGTCAGCACGACCCCTTCTGTCGTGTTATCTCAATCTTGCTTACCTTACTTTGTTTTGCCTTGCCTTAACGTTACATTTGCTCCTCATGCCGGAGGCCAATTCAGCTCTACTTCAAACAAGTCTATACCTACCTTGTACCAAATTCTCTGACTTATCGCGTACCATGCCAACCACAGACACTCAAGTTAGCAATTGGATTGCCAGTATATTCTCACATTATACGGTTTTTCTAACTGTTCGCGCTACGTAAATAAGATACGTTTCTTTTACCTGTATTTCACCCGACATAGAAACAACTGAGGTATTTCTTGTTCACTGTTAATTATCAGCGAGTATTTCTCGTCTGATCGTATACGAAACGTAGAATTCCGTGATGATAAACGAATACTGAGAATGAGTGGAGAAATGAACACTAATGAAATCGTAAAAATTTTCCTTTACGAGGAACGCTAAGGGTAGGGAAAAACCGCAGCGATATTTCTTCGCTCTGCAGGAAGCATATTACGAAACAGTGCGAATATGCGATATGAGCAGTGTCAAAAAATTTCCGTGCGAAAGACGTGACATTTTTACTGTTCACCGTCAACGACACGGTTAACCGAATTTCAGACAGCGCGGCGCCTCCGTGGATATATACCCGCATCCTTGAGATCAACAGTGATCTAGGCTCTACCATCTTTTCCCCCAAGGTGGGATTAGGCCCATGGATTTGAATACTGTAATTGAATAAGATGTAGAAATCAGTTTATCTCAATTTGGCGTAAACTCAGTTCGAAGGTCACTGTTGCTTTCCAGGACCAATGAGAGTCTCAATGGCGTTGGCACTCTCAAAGGAAACTGTATATACTTACTGAAACTTGCATAAAAATCCACTCGACCGTCACATATTTCCTCTCTAACTGAATTATAAATAAATATTGTATATTTCAATGGAATACAACATTCAGTTGATCTCAATTCAAATTTGACTTGACTCAAGCGTTATATGCGTTGTTTGCCAGAACTCGAATCATTGTAAATACGCCGGGCCTGTTTACGGAAGCAAAACAAGACCTACATACATATCGCATATATGTCGCTTGTGCTTTCTCGCGAATATCTCGCAGTCATAGGGTTTAAAAATAAATAATTGAACGAGTAAATATCTGAATATTAATGGTTCCAGTGAAGATCAAGATCCGATGTACGCCAAAGTTCAAACTACATCTGTTTGCGAAACGTTATACCGAACAATTTTCGAATGCTTACCATGAATTCGTCATCAGAATTTTTCCACCATATCACGTTTATTCAACCAATCGAAAAGAAATGTGCAAAAAGTGGATATGTATTGTGAATCAAAATACCAGCTGACATGTACTTGGAATATTCCCTTCTCATGAAAACCAAAGTTGTTTTCTACAACCTAACGTTGAGAACCAAGCATCTAGATTCTAAAATGCACCCAGAGTCAGCCGATAACTGCAGCATTCGATCAGGATCAGTTCAGTTCAGATCAAGATCAAGATCCAGATCTCTGACGGAGTGACTCGTCAAACTTGTGAATCAAGTGTCGAAGTACTTCTTCATTGTTCACATCGAGTAGGTACAGTGCAATCTCGTTATAAGCAATAGATCTGAAAAATTGACAAGCCAAGTTCCTCTCACTACCTTGCGATGGCTTTTTGCTCATGACGAAAACCATGTGACTCAAACTTAAGTCAATGTGATTAGAGCGGGAAAGTTGCTCACAACGAAATTCTAATTTCCAACCAGACCATTCTGAATGATCACATTAATCCAATGTGGAAAATTTTCAGACGTTCAATAATGGTTTTTCTAAAACCAGGACGCGGATGACGAATCCTACGCACGGAATGATGTTCAGTGTTGAAAAAGCTACTGGATTTCACCCTGTTGTATAAAAAGTCGAAATTTCGGGCGACAGTAGTGATTAGATTGTCGTATATCATGTTAAAATTGTAACACCTGGTGAATCGGGATAACCAGGTGTAGGGATAGTCGTATTCCGTCGGTAGCCTCACCTCGTACTCCCGACGTCCGTCCTTCGGTTTCCCGGCTACCGTCGGCATTTGCCCGACTCTCAGCTATCGATCTCCCGATTCGGAGTCCACACCACCGTTACCGCTTCTGACAGCTCCTCCTCGTCCTGCGGTGCTCGTTCGTTCACTTACTCGCTCGAGGCATCCTTGACTCGCTCGTGCCTGGATTTTCCAACACCTGGTATGTGGCCTTGGAGCAGATTATCATTTTCAGCCTTCGCCTTAACGAATAGCCCGTCGATCTCTAGGCGCAAGTTCATAAAGGGATTGCAGAACAGGGGATATGGGACTGTGAAGTATATCGGGTCGGACGTTGAGCGAAATCCCACTGAAACACAGTTTGGGAAAAGTTTCAAACTCATCAGATCTCTAGGTGTGCTTGTCAAAGCCGCGAGGCCGTATTAACGTTCAAGGAGCATAAATTATATTTTAATTGAATTTTTTTAGGCCTTTTTCATCGTCTTAACGAAAAACTTTTGGCAATAGACATTTAAGGAGACTGCCTCTGCCCGCCTCTGGCCCCCTGAAAGTCTTCCAGCTGCCTCATCTTCTTGCTCCTTGATTCAAGATTGTTCGTAAGGATGATATCCTGTCTTGTTCCTTAGGTACCTTCGAAGATTGATTGAATCGTAGACGAGCAGGCTAACGCATCCGACGCGGGATAGTGTTAGTATTTATAGCTTGATGAATCTCTCGCGTTGTCTAACCCCGTATCATTGACTCAGAAGAAGAACATGCGGAGTATCAAGCTGACAAGAAAAGAATCTAACCCAGGATCAGCTGTATACCTACACTGATTACCGTGGATCTTCTTCAAAGCCATACCCAATCGTTGGGCGATACCTACTGCAAAAGATAAGCTTAATTGACAGCGAAGTCGTTTCCTGAGACACCTCTGCCCCGATCTCGCTCCCTCTCGACTCCCGGATTCTCTTAATCGCCTACAGACGCGGCCTCGACAGGGTCGTGAAGCGAGACCAAATAGGGTCGAGTGTGTACCGAATAGTAGTTACCGCCATTGGCATTCGGCACATAAATTTGTTTGAGGTTACAATTGGCGTGCCTCTCTGGCAGCTTGTATTACTCGAGCATTACGGGCAACCGTTAATGGGTTATGGGTTTCTCGGTCTGGATAGAGACTGGCGTTTTTCACGTAACCCATGTTTCAGTTGACGGTTTCGCCGATGTTGAAACAGTTGTTTCCAAAGTATAATAAAAGGTTTACATTAGCTTGTTACTTTGCGGTTTCTTAGTTTAACGTGATCTTCGGAGTGTTGTCAATTAAAAGTTTCAACTACGCAACAAGTGTTGGTTCAGGGGGAATCGTTAACGGAGTTTTTTCACCGTTTCTTTTTGCATCATTCATCGTCAAAGCTATGTTCTTTTGTGTCAGATCAGATTTGATAGCGGTTCGCACAATGTGGCATCCTTTTCCAGAAATGTGCTCCTGTGGCGCGTCAAGATGTTGGCAATCTCTGAAACGCGTTTACCGAGGTCCGTGAGCATCGATCTCACCTTCTTCATTCATGAAATGGTATACGCCTTTCACTACACATCTAAGCTTAACCCCTGATCAAGTAATTCCACCGAGAAGAACCTATCCTCGGCCCGGTATACATAGAAATCGGCACCCTGCAAAATGATGTCGGATTTGATCATAGGACAGGATTTTAGCAGCCGGGCTTCGCGACGAGGAGCCAAGGAGATCGCCGTTTCTATGTGCGCGTGCGAATCCTGTGCGTGTATGTAGTGGTGAGGGAAAAGGGAAGAGGGAAGAGTGAGCAGAGGGAAGAGAAGGGAGAACGAATATTGCGGTCCATGGGGATGAAAGAGGCTGAGGAGGACGTAGGTTGGTAGGGCTGGTGCGCGGAAGAGGGACTCGGTTTGCGCGGAGGTATTGCGCGTCGACGGCGAGGCCGCGCGACGACGGCGGGGCTCAGTGCTGGGGAGCGCGGCATCGCGACGCCATGCGTTCGGGTGCTGCCGCACTCGCCTTACCTCTTGCACTCTCTCCTTATATCTATCTCTGTCTGTAAATGGCTGCTAATTAACTCATAACTCTATATCAAACCGTGCGCTAAACCTACATACGCGGTGTCGTGATCAGAATTAATGTGAGAACGTGTTTTCGTTATAGAAAAAAGAAAAAAAAAAAAAAAAGGAAAAAAGAAAAAAAAAGTGTCCGTTCTGTCTAGTTCGCGAAGTTCTATAGTCCGCGTAACGTACGTTTACGTCTACAGTATTTAAATTTCCGCGATATAAATTATCCCAAATGGCGCCGGACAGGGCCATGTGCTCCCGTCAGTGTGGACGCGACTGTCAATTTTCAGCGTGTCTATAATAAGTGCGGGAATAAATTTGTGCAATGGATCCCTACGGTACCGGAGGAGGAATCGGCGGAGGTGGTGCTGGCGGTGGTGGATGGGGTCCTTCGCAAGGACACGCTGGACCCCGGTGTTGGGAAAGATCATGCAGATCCACGGACCCTTCACCGATGCGTCCAATCGACCATGCGCTTCGCTCCGTCGAGTCGATGAGATCCATGGAGTCCATGAGGTCCATGGATTCTATTAGACAGATGGATCAGTCGAGGCCATTGGTCGACCCAATCAGATCCTTGGAACAGATCAGGCCGACGGAACAAATGCGTCAAATGGATCCGTCGCTCAGGAGTCTTGATCATCACGGTTCCCGCGCTATGGAACATCCCTGTCGGTTAATGGACCACGCGGGACACGCGCGTGAACACCTTGCTCGTACACACGATCACGGTTGTCGTTCAGTCGAACATCGTCCACCCCACGAGTACGTGACCGGTAGACCGATCGTCGAAGCGACGTGTAGACCGCTCAATTACTCATGTCGTTCGCTGGAACACACGCCAGGACGTCCTTTGCCGATGGACTCTGTCATCTTCGGATCGCACACCCATCCGCCACCGCGAATGCCGGCGGAAAGTCCTTTCAGAGCCAACTGCCCGGTGCACAGTCCTTTCAGATTTCGATTTCCCAACGGAGGATCGGACTTTTATCCGCACCAGGTAAAATTCTCTAGTATTATACTTTTATTCGACAATTTTTTTGCTTTATCACAGCCCGCCGATCCCCGATTGAATACAATCCGTCGAGCTTTTGGACCAGAGGGTTACTATTGCTATTATCGACATTTTCGGGTCACTATTATTGTCATAGCTAGAACGTAGAGGAACATTTGTCATCGCGACGTTATTGCGCCCTCAGGGGTTTATACGTGAGGCTGGTGCGTGAAGCGGTTCACATTCGTTCACGCCAGTAATGGGCCGTGGATTATTGTCGTTCCACGGAGTGAATACTCTTTAAAAATACGTTGTGCGCATGATGATCGTGATTCACAGTAGAGGACGTGCGGTACGAATATGGCGACAATAGTTGAAAGTAGAATATAATAGAATTTCAATCCATGAAAGAAATCGATTCAAGTCATAGTCTTATTCTGCATATTCCACCCCCACATATAGCAGTCTACACATGAATTTATGCGAATCAATCTCTTACAGATCTTTCCAATCGTGCCTTCCATCATTGATTCGATCTCCGTTCAGCAACCTCTATTTAGACCGTCTTATCAGTCGCTTGGCTATATTTCACATACGCATCATATGCTGTGCGTTTCGTGCGGGCGATTGACTCTCGTGCGATAGACTTTCTATTTCCAATAGTGCACTCCTATTGACCGAAACGGTTGGTAGGTATATGGGTGAGTTGAAATTCACTTTTGTTTCCGATATCTCAACCACAATCGCGTCTGCGCCCGTACTAGATCGACTATTTCGTTTCATCGCATCGAAGAGCTCGCGATAGCTGTAGGCGAGGGTTTTTGCCCAGTATACCATGGTGTGAATTCAATCTGTTGATTGGCAGTTATGTGAAAGGAGGCAATCGATTACGGACAGGTTTTCACGAATAATAGACCATAGATACGCCGTTGACAACGCGTTGTGTCCAAATTCCGTTAATACTTCAACATACAGGAGAATATACCTCATACACGCTCATACGTACTATATCTATCCACGTATTAGTGGCAGAAATTATATTATGTCGCACCAGTATGCACCGACATCGATGCAAACTACCCAAAACTGTGAGCTTTGATCTGGTATCGATTAAATGTTGATGCGGGATGAATCGTAGATCGCACAACTGCAGCTTCCGCGTTGCAAATTTCAGATAACCGTTCGTTTATTTTAATTAATAATACAGATATGATCGCAGATTTTAAACGCTAATAGCTTGGGCACGCGGGTTATATGCAGATATTTCATCCTGTAGGTCCACACATCGAAAAATTAATAATTAAATGCGTCGCAAAACTGAAGTAGGTACCAGAGATTTTTTTCTATACGATCAACGTATGAAACCATCGAAACAATATTATTCTATTCTCACTAATGGCTATGTATGGTTTACTGAACTGGACTTATCCAATTTGAAAAAGGTGTCACTACAAAGTTTCAAAGAGGCATCTCGTCTTTCTTTGCCTCCACTTATAGCAGAATCAGACTATCGTGTCTCTAGACTCTGATCGAATTGACTCTGAATGTCTAATTACATGCACACTCGACGCGGATGTGTACAATTTTTTTGGACTGACCGGTCTTCTCAGGTTTTTCTTCTCGGCGTTGAAGATAGGGAGGCATACTTTATTTCTAGAAAAGCAGAGTGTGGAAAAGTTGGAGAGGGGACTCGCGACGTGGTTATTCAATTCGCCATTTTCATTTGATCCCCTTTCTGTTTCGAGATGTGTAGTCGAGGGAATGGAGAAGCATCCGACGATATTCTATAACGTGGAGTTTCGATCGCTGTAGGTGGAAAAAAATCTCGTTTACTCGTTAGACAAAAGTGGGCATATCTCATGTATCACTTCTTTATGGACCTGAGGAGTATATTTAAACTCACTTATGAGAGAAATGTACGGATGAATAATGAATCCTCTCCCATCAACGGATCAACCATGTAACAGAAATTCTGTTTGACTAGCTTGCGGAAAACTAAAGTGGGGAATACATTTTCGCGGGGTGAAATTTATCCAACGAAATTCCTGCACCGGAGGGATTCTATTTCTACTTTCTATTTTGCGGAATTGATGATTTCGTAATGTCGGATCGTGAAGCAAGGAGCAATTAACCCTACAGGGATTAATCCTGTTGCAAGACGCGCAGTTATTGTCAATTATAAGACAATAATTAGCACGACGTAGATCGTTCTTGACTGAAACCGTTTAGCGGAAGCTAGACGAATCGTTTCAACGTGCTCTCTTCTCTATTCCTTCTCATTGCCGGTTCGACCTACTTGCGCAAAGATAAATGAAAGCGAACTACTACGGACACTTTACTTACAATTAGTTACTAAAGCACTTTTTGAACGAACGCTAAGCCGAAAGATCCCCGAAATTAATTTCACCTAAGCCGTGTCAGGCTGGTTTCTGACTGAAAACAACAAACGTTGAATACTTTCGCAACAATGGTGGAAGTATTTCGTGACATTGGGCCACGAGTAGTCATTTTCATTAGTAGTCGCGCACTGTTTAGTTTAATGTGGACAATGCTCTATATTCTAGCGCGTCGCAGTTGCGGAATTGCTGAGAAATATTGCGAATGTAATTCGTGCTGTTTGCTGCTGTTAACCGAGCTATTGTGCCAGTCTCGGTGCGAAAACGAATGAAATACGGAGTGATGCAAATCGCGAGATGCTCGTTCAAACTTGGGTAAAAAATTACCATTTATATAGCCATATTAACCGCGGCAAACCTATCGGCTTATCAAAGAACTACCTGGATCCGTCTCGCGAGTTTGTGTATGACGGCGAGGTCTAAACTTTTTTTAAAATCCTCATCGTTGGCATCCGCCGTCATATACCTAACAAGCTCGGAGCTTTAGTTCGCGCTTTGATCCAAGAATGGTGGAAAAACGTACCGAAGCTTGGAAATCAATTTCCCGAACGTCACCAAATATTATCAAAGTCCTTTGTTCTTCAAATTTTTAGATGCTATAACATGATGACATGGTAGTGTTCGGTGTTAGTTGCGATAAATTCGTTCGTCTAGTCGCACGTTTATTCAATTAACGCCGTCCGTTCGTATCACAAAATCATTATAGCTCTGTCTCGATTCTTTTATTCAATCTTCTAGAACTATATACCAGTCCTCAATCCCGATTCGAATTTGTCCATCGCCCTGTTTCACCTACATTTATGCCATTTCGTTAGAAAAAGTTCTACATCATGGGACGAATTCGTTGAATTCCATGACGAAACGTTTTCCTTCAAATCCAGCGATCCAATCGAGAGGGTTCGTCCCGATGAGGTTTATCCTAGGTGGGAAGTTGGGACCTTTAAAAAAATAAGACGCCTCCTTGAACATCTTTGAAATTGAAATTTTATTTCAATTCAATTCAATTACCGTCGTTTATATACTGAGTGGAAAGATTATCGCGTGCGGGTCATAACTATTAGAAGATTCGCGCGTATGCGCGAGGCGAAATTGTGAGCCTTTCTCTTCAATAAGAAAAAAAAAAAAAAAAATGCAAAAATTTCAATTCCCACCGAATCGTGAGTCTGTGAGAAGCTAAAATTATGCAGAATCGATACAATTTTACTGCTTTCCGCGAACTCCTATCGTCAATCTGCAGTATTCCAGGTTTTACTGTTTTCCACGAAGCAATTCGTTGCTTCTGCGCTGTCTATATAGAAAACAGAGAATTCTCTCCGCAGTAGACGAATTTGAACGAGTAAGAAAATGTCGACTGATCATAACGGCCTTCGTATATATAATTATGCATAAAAGTGTATATTTTGAAAGGTAACAATTCGGAACTTGGATGTGTTGGCGGGAAACTTATGAAAATCTTCATCTACCGATGTAAATTTATAATTGTCACCGTTTCAGGTAGCAGACGAACAAAAGGTAGTCTAAATTGTAGAACGTCGATTTCGCCTGGTGGCGTATTTAAATCGTTTGTTAATTCTCGTGTCTCGTACAACGGTGTAGTTAGGAGGACCATTCAGCCGTCAGTACCTTAATCCAATCAGACCAACGTTAAATTGCGTTAGCTCGTCCCGCTTTGACTAACCGAGCAAGACCACGAAAACCTCAGGAAAACCACTAATCCGAAAAGCACGAAGCGTAGATCGTTTGGTACTCGAGGAAAGTGTTTCGCAATAAAGTGAACCGGCGCGTTTGGCACAGAAACGATGCTAAAGGTATACGTTTAACGATTTCCCAAGTTTCTTAGCGGTCGCGGCACGGTCGTACCTCTTATATATACCTACTATCTTTATAATTTAAATGACGAGCTGTTTTGTTGATACCGTAGTCAGTGGCCATCCTCAATGGAATACATTAGCCTCTGTTACAAAGCTGAAAGAAAAAATTAGTCTACCTCGGCATGAGAGTCTATATCCCGTCATCACATACATATAGACACACGGTGACCTCGCTCTCTCTCGTATGACCGACCCCACCTACATTTACGCGACTTTACGCACTCACACGTTCACCCAACTTTTCACCGTTATTACCTACCACCACTACGACAGCTGCAGCCACTACACCCCCGTCCTTTATCCACCAAGGGACCAAGATAGACTAAGCCCGCGTGACAACCCTCATCACCCTCTGGTGAATATTTCATGAAATATTTTGCTCGCAGGTTGCGAGTTGCCCATGCTCTCTCATTCGTCGGCGAACACTCGCGATTTTGTTAATTCCATGCCTCACTCTGTTTTCTCGGTCATCGTGAAATACTAAAGTTTCGTCGAGTGTCGCCATTCTAGTACCTTTTCACAGGGCTTCTGAAACTCACTTGAAAATCTGTTTACCGGCATAATCGCTCGACAGAATTAATCTGCAAACAACAAACCCCGTTAAAACTGACCCACTTTAAGATCCGTTCATTCTTTTGTAGCTCCAGGCGCGAGTAACTGCAGCACCCTGTACTAGACACGTCGGGCGCAAACTTCCGAGATTCAATCATCACACGCCCTGAAAAGTGTTACACGCATGGTTCACGCTCGAGGGTTCAATCGCGCATAAACGAAAGCGTGAATCAATCGAAACTCTTGTTATTCACGGCGCGGAATTGGCGTCGGAACGTTCGGCTTTCGCAACATAATTCCCAGACGTGAAAAAGACTCGATTGATTGTTACGATTCGGTACAGCTCTGAATGCCGTGCGGCCGATCAGTCAAGTCCTCTTTCTTCTTTTCTTTTTTTATGGCAAATCCCAGACCCTTCGAACAAAACTAAACTGCCAATCGAGCTTGTCGATCGATACAAGAGGCCCACTCTCGATAAATTTGTTCCTAAAGTTATTTGTTGACCGTTGCAGCCGAGCCGAAATTCCTTGAGCCAACATGTATCATCTTACCATCGAATCGAGGCTTTCCAATGTTACTTCACCCTCTTTGTCCCGATATGAGGAACAAAGAGAACCTTTATAGGTATACGTCGCTTTGCCCTCGGAATAAAAATGTTGAAACTCATTGGCCGAACCAAAAGCGAAAGCGAAACGACGCGTAGTCGTCGTCGCCGTCGTCGTCGTCGTCGTCGTCGTCATCGTCGTTGATCGATAATTCGTTCAAGCCAAAAGCATCAAAAGGTTATGAAATACGAACGAGATTAGAGCGGCGTAGTGGTGTGGCACAAATTTTGGATAGTTGGTTGTTGCGTGTTAGTACGACACGCTGGTGGCAGTGCTAATAATTCGATAATTTAGACAAAATCTCATTCCGTCCCCGCTCGAGAACATATGTATTCATGAGCTGTGGCCTAGGCTCGTTGATGAGTTCACTCGCGAGGGCTCGTCAACCATTCCATAGTGAGCAACCGCTCTTCGTTATACCGCTGTCTCGATCCTGTACAAAGTTTGACTGCTTATCATAATCTAATCGAGGGGTTAATTGCATTAGTCTACAACAACACCCGGTCCATGGTCCCGGTATGTATGTACCTACGTCACAGATTATTTATCGTTACTTTGTCGTATCACCTCTTCGTTGGATTAGGTATACCATGATGGCGGTATATCGTTTCACTTATCGTCAAGGAATTTGTGGTTTTCTCTTCCCCACTTCGGTATCCCATGTTCTCGTGATACAGGATGAGAGAAATTTCGGATGTACATTCAAGGGGGTCGCTGGAAGTGGCCCACCCCTTAACCGAGTATTGTGATAATGTACGGTACGCGTTGAACTAACTTGGGAAATACTATCAAGCAGACCTCTCAGAGTACTCCGTATGTAAAACGCTGACGAACAAAATGGCCCGGTTTAATATTCTCCGGTTCGAGAATCGACGATACGTCATTCGTAACTGCGAGGCCCCATCTCGACGCGTCCGTATTCCGTGGTACCCAGAGTTGAAAACCTCGCGCGAACATGGGATACCTTTTAGTCTTCGACAAACTTTGGATATAATCTGTAGAGTGGCTTTTAAGTTATCGTCGTCGAGAGGAAAATTTTTCAAATCATCATCCTGAGACGGAGTAGTCGTGAATAGGTGAAGAGGTAGAAAAGTCGAGGTCAAAAACTCGTTAGCTCTTTGTAACCTCGATTTTTAACCAGCAGTTTATTGAAAAGCGCCTAATCGTGGTTAGCACTTATGACCTTATGTTTATGCACTTATGTTTGCCGAGGAAATCGAATTCGAATAATTTTGTAACAATGTAAAAACCATCTGTAGACTCTATTTTCACACGAAACGAACATTTTTTTGGACGTATGTGTTCGAAATCGAAATAGAATTTGCGCTGAGTTGGCCTTTTTTGCGTTCTTGATGCCTGGGCTCAGATAATAATCGAAATGTGACACATTTTGACCAAAAGGAGGTGGGCGACTAGGGATGGGCCTTAACAGGCCTTCGTGGCCTTCCCTCGATTCAATGCTGCAGTAGTTACTGTGGCGCTGAATCTTTTTCACTCATATTTTCATCTCACTGACAATATTTTCAGATTACATTTTTTCGCTCACGTTGTGTCAACCTCAATTGCAGAACGCGCATACAAATTGGAGGCATACAAATGTACTGAATATATATCGTCAAGTGTCAAAACAAGAACGAGAGTCTTGGCGAAGTGCCACGTGCCACTGACAGTTCTTAACGATGTAGAATGAAGACGCCGATATATCTCCCTGTCACTTCAAATCGACACGCACTCTTTTTGCCGAATCCTTCTCCCTTTTCCATCTTCCCTTTCCGGCTTATTGTCTGTTCTTTCATTCTTTCCTCTTCTCGATTACTCGCTGATGAACAGGACTCTGTGAAACCCTTAATGATGGCTTCGTTTATATTGCTGCTCAATACCTCGGCTAAAAGAGTCTAAATTTCTTGTTCAGAACTCCGAAAGGATCGACAGAAGCCCAGTTTAAGGTTAATAAATTACTTGAAGGAGACCAGATCGCCATTATTCATGTCGAGAATAGGGAGATTGATATTATACGCTGCTTTGTCACTTTTTTGTACATCAGCTCAGTACAAGTATAACTACACGAGTGTTACCTATAACTAAGAGTTTTTATACAAGGATATCTTCAGATTCTGATTGCAATGCTTAGAATTTCAAGCTAAGTGAAAGCTTCAAGATTACTACGGCACCTTTAAGTGAACCGAACCCGTGATAGCGTGTTCAGAAGTGATTCTTAGATATGAACTTCACCCATTGCCTGAATCGCTATTGAAAGGCTTGGCCTTAGTACTATACGTATACCTGGTACAAATCCGATGGTAGAGCTTAAGTCCCATATAAAAACGAAGCTGTCTTTTCTCCTCTCTGTCTGTAAGCAGAGAGATTATAAAGACATAGATATTGGGGCTCCGCCAGACTCAAAGCCTTGCGTTTGGGGAGTACTTCGAGTCGTCTGACCTCGATACCACGATATTTGTTCCGAATTTATCTGAATTTATAACGCTTGAAAATAAACCTGAAGAACGATGGACACGTGAAAGAGAGGACAAAAGAATGACAAGTGACGATTTAGAATAATTTCCTAAAGTACTTTCATCTAATTACAGTAATGATCTGTCGGACGAGTGCTTAATTGCTACACACTAATGTTCTCCGTTCCCGGCATGGATAGAGTCGCGTTTAGAGGTGGTCGTGAATACTCAATGAGTAGCTATTAAAAAGCTCAATTATTCGAAACCTGAATGAGTGAATTATGTTGAAAATTATTATAGCAGAAAGAAAAATTTTCCCACTAATCGTAAAATAGGTAAAGTAAAGTAAAGCTTAGAGGGCGGTAGATCATTCCGAGATAAACGAACCGTTGGAAATACGTATATATACATACCAATCTGGAATCTTACTCATTTTCAGTAAAACAAAATAACTTTGCCGCCGGTAGTTACCCGGAGCTAATTGCGAAATAAACTTCTGCTACGGGTCCTTTTCTCAAAAGATAATATAGCGAACCTTTAACCATCTGTAAATATTTACCGAACAAAGTTTGAACCTTTCAATTCATTACTCATCATCATATTGGCAATTGTTATTAGTACCGACCCATATCTACTTAACCAATCACATTATTCTGTCGCGTTTTAAAATTCTCTTTATCCAAATGAAAAACCTATAATTTTAGTATACCTACCTACCTCTGACAGGTATTGTCATTCTCACCTCATCAATATAGCTATATCGACATCGATCGATTAACTTTTTCTAATCTAATCACCCCGGCGTCGGCTAAGCGTAACCCATTGTTCAAAATTCCTGATCACAAACTCTGCAAAAACAGGAGCATTGTCTCGTCTGATGCCGAGTTTATTATTCGTGAATAATCATAAGAATAGCACTCATTTAATTCCCACTCATTACCGGTCTGTCAATCTAATCGGCATAACTCTGTAAATTTCCAATTTTTCTCGCTGTTGGTTCTTTTTTTTTTTTTTTTCTTATTATTATTTTTCATCTTTCACTGTTTACGAAAGTTTGGATTCCCTGGGAATAAAACATTCCCGCCTAGCACGTCCGAGCAGCAGATTGCCCACGCGTAACTTAATTAATATTCACGCATTTGTGGCGTGCCAAGAGGTACTCGAAAGCGAGAGGGATGGTGAGTTCGTAGGCGGTACACTGTAGGAGAAACTGAGAGAGAGGTAATAAATTATTTCGCAAGTATGCAGTACCCGCTATAGACTTAGGGTATATAGCTGGGTGCCTGGTGCTTGGTGGCTGGTAGGTTGCCTGGTCGTTATCTGCCTCTAGGTAAAGAAGTCCCGATCTTTCAGTGAAAAGGATCCAGGTTCGTGCTGTGCCTCGTAAAAAAGGTCCTCTCTTTCTCATCCCCCTACTATCCTGGCCGGGCGTCACGCTCGTCTTTGGTGCTGCGCTGCTTCGAGTACTCGAGTACCACGCGAATCCCTTGCTGTGGTTTCTACCTCTCATCTCTCTTGACTTTAACCTTAGCATCAGAGGTTCGCGAACATGCAACACATCACGGTAAAAATCCGAGTGGTCTTTGAAGCTCGTTGCAGAAAACATCCCAGGATCAATTTTTAAAATACCTCCACGGTTCGGTGTTCAAAACACATTTTGAATTCTCAGTATTTCTTACTTTTATATACTCGTGTCTTATAACAAAGTCAATTCAAATATCGCACGTCTTGACGATGGATATAGTCAAATCACATCTTCAACCGCGGAACCATCATAATAATTCATTGGGACCATTTTCGGAAAAAGATTCACAAGCTAAATCGAAGTTTTGAGAACAACTCGTCTGCAAGTTTGTTTTGCACATAAAAACGGGACAACTTTTTTCTTAAACGATCAAACTTTTCGCCCTTTGAAGTAGAGCTGCCTTTTGACAAACTCTCATTGACATTAACGCAATTTTAACCATTTGTGTTTAACAAACTGTATCATACGATATTTCGACTGCTTATTCTCAATTAACTATATTCATTCGCATGAAAATTTATGGATAGTCTGAATGAAACTGGATGAGTCGAGAACCGAGAACAACGTTTTACCGAGATGAAGTCCTGCAAACCTCTGCAGTGCCTGTTTTTCGGAAACAGCCCCAAAGTGTGTATATATATATATATTATATTTTACCCCTTTTGCAAGGTAACACATGTGATAGAAGATCTGTACTGTTTCAAGAACTGTAATATTCTAGATACAGTTTCGCTGTTTACTGCGGTTAACTTTACCGCATTCTCCATAAATTTTGATTGCAGGATGTTTGTTGCTAGAACTGCAGTAGCAGACTTTTGATATCTATGCAGTTATCATAACCACGCTCCGTATAGTTGGTTTTACAATTTCGGTTAGCTCGTATCATCACACTTCGTTCTAGGCTATAAAATAGTTACAATTCCATTCTTTCTGTCTGTGTAGCTATTGCCGTAGTAACACTTTCCGAAGTTGCAATTGTAAATATTATTTTTACGTTTTTTCTATCTAGCTAGATCACCGTCAGCAATACTTCGCATCGCTGTACATGGATGATAGTTATAAGCAATGAGCCTAAATTCTATTCACCTTTGCACTCGATCCTCGCTCTCGTTTCACAGCTTTTTTACACAAAGCAGAGAACCTCTCTGCAGTGAACGCTGTTACGCTGTTTGAAAGGCTTTCACCGTTTTTCCCCGACCTTGCAGACCCTTTTTTTTTTTTTTTTTTGTACAGAATAAATCGTTTCCAAAAAATCCTTCGCTCGTAAACTAATTCACTGGATTTCAAGATGAACGTCTCGTTATGCGACAGAAGGATCGGGTAGCTTCTGAAAAGGCAACTAAAAATATCATTGGCTCTAATTGCATGAGCAATTGGAACCAGAACTAAATTTTCTGTACACTGGTAGCGATAATAGGGTCTTCCACCTACGCTATTTGTTAGTTCCTTAATCCTAGGGGAAATCTTGAAAAATCTTTAATTCACGATCCGACAAGTCCTGTCATTTGTCTCACGTCTTGACCAAATCATTCATCATCCTTAAAGCGGTAAGGATTTGGGCACCTACCTTTACCCAAGATTTCATACGCACGTCTGCATATTTCCATTTCTTGGATCAACCCTATAACTCAGAGCGTTAGCCTCGCAAGGTATTCCGAAATATTTGCCTATCATGAGACCCTGTTTGCCTCACGCAAAAATCCAACCCTCGCAAATAAGGCGAGCGACTTGCTCCATGGATTTCCCTTTTTGCTTATTTTCCGTTTTCTTTTTTTTTTTTTCTTTTTCTTTTCCCTTTTTTTTTTTTTTTGCTTCTCTTTCGGTAGGAGGGGGTTTCGGTCGATGTAGGTTGTTCGCCCTCCCACGAAATCACGGGCGCGTCGAATAGAACGTATATCTCTTTACCCTGAATCAACGCTTGGGGCTTTCCGGGAACGAGTCCTTCACATTGTACGTCTGCATCAATAATCGATTCTCGTCAAGATAAAACGCGAAAGTTCTACCAGTTTCGTACACAACAAGGTTTCCTGTACTTTACCAGGTAAATACTACGGTCCCGCACGGCTGCTCGTGACAACTCACTGTTTGCCTTATACTCTCATACCTATACTGCATTTTTATTCAACAGCTGGGAGTTCCGTCCGTTAACTTATCTCCAAATTGAACGATAATCGACGTGTCGGGGTTTTAGCTTGAATCGCTTTCTGCAAAAGAGAATTAAATAACAAATTAACACAATATTTTACACTCAATCTATGCTTCGTTTTATCATAAGAATAATATATATTTCTTATCGACATATATATAGCCAGCGAGAATTCTACAGTCTGTTTGAGCGGTAAAATTTTATAAAAATCAGATCGCCGGGCTGTACATATGCGCGTGAATATTGGTCGACCCGATGACCTAAATTACACAAGTAATTAAGGAAAATGTATACAAGCAGTGACCCGTGAAAGCCGCAAATCTGCGACCCAGGGTAGTGGATGGGATACAGGTAATGCCTGTACCCAACATCAAGTTGTTAAGGTAAAATAGAATTTTTTTTTTTTTCCTTTTTTCGGACGGTTTGCATGCATTTTGCATTCACCCTGAGCTATACTGAGGCGGAATCATATGCGGGATGTCGTGTAGTTTAATAAGAGAAACGGGAGTTGAAATGAAACGGGAGAGTCTTGGTCCTTCGTGTTTGAAAAATTCTGAAAAAATTTAGTTAACCGCGCGAAGCAGAGACCCGTGGAGTATATTATTGCCTGCCCGCATTGCGGATTGGGGTCCGTTACTCCATTTATTTGCACCAGAAAATGCGATGTGAATCTCCATGGCGAAATCACTCTCAATCATCGTTCGCGCGCTAGCAACCAACGGCCCGTCCCCGTCATTTCATCGGTAGAAATATTTTGTGGAAAATATGAAATGCCTGAGTTTTAAAGAAGCGAGGGATATTCGCTGACGCGGCATTAGGTACCCCTGGTGGAAATGAAATTACCCTTTCGTTGACCAATAACGAGCCGTTGTAATTCTTGGTCCAGGTACATTGTATGATTATAATTTCTTCATACTGATCTTACATACCGTGCATTTGATCGTATAGATTCAGCGAATCATGAGATTGTGAATGAACCTGAATACGATTGTGTGATTGGTGTCTCGAATCTATCTTTGACGAAAATAAAGCACATTACAAGACTATAGAATGAGTTAAATCGGCGAAGACTGGACTTCAAATATACCTTTCAAAGCAAGTTGTATGAACGAAGTGGGTTGCTGAGTTTGTACTTACTTGAAAAATACGGGGCCGGATTGTAGTTCAGAATTTTTTAATGTTCCGAACGGTGGTAATTCCCAATTCGTTTTAAACGATTTCGAATTTTCAGAAACGTTAAAATTCAGAACATTTAAATTCGGAAAGGTCGGAATGCAGACAGCTGGAAACCGCGGAAGTTCAGATCGCCTTTAAAGCCGAAATATCCAAAAATTTCAGTCTATTTCTGAGGAATGTGAGAACAAAAAATAGGTCATTCCAATCGCGACCCCCTTTACGCAACCTATTTTATCTATCCCGATCGAAAACTTCGATGTCCTAAATGTTTGATAGGATTTTCAAACTTTTTTTTTTCCCAAAAAGTTCATCTCAAAACCATTGATTTGACCACTTATTGGCTTCGATACGATCAATACAGCCCGAGTTATTAAACACTGAGTGAATCGCGTGAATTTCAAGTTTCGGAGGCTTAGCCTTCCGGATTTTCAGCTTTCGGAAATTTGATTCCTCGGTGTTCTTCGTTTCACAGTTTTTGAAATCGACTATGTAGTCCTTCGGTGAAATACCAATAACTGTGAGTCGGTACCATTGAAATTCGGAATGTTTACCTTTTAAATTTGGAACGTAAACCCGACCCCAAAAACACCAGTTCAGTAGTTGTAAACTCGAAATACTTTATAGTCGAATCACACTACATCGTTCGCTTTAAAATTTTAGTTTTTTTGACAAAAAAAAATTGTCAAACTCGCCAGTCGAAACTCCCGGAGTGAAATAAAACGTTAATTTCACATATCGAATGTGATTTGAAGTTCAGTTTAAAACTTTCTCTGCGTAGAAATCGTATATTTTGCAAATGTTTTTGGTTAACATTGGCTCTCAATCCTGGCGCGCTACGTTACATCGCAAATTCGAACATCGGTATGTTAATTCAAGATCTTCGTAAGCTACTGTCTCGTCCGTATCGATCGCTTGAACCCTCGCCTGCTGTTATCTCTACAACAGTGTTGTAATTGAAGCGGTTTTCCCGATGGAATCACCGTGCCGTGCCAGTTGCTGCCATCATTCACTTGACCCGGCAGCCGAGCCACGATGGACACAAGTCTACTCTTTGCTCAGCCTCCATTCACCTAGTAGTAGATGTATACCCCAGCTTTTCTGTAACGTGTAATTGCTGGTTCGCGAATATAACGATGAATATAGGTGTCGAGGAGGTATTCACTGCTGGACGTCGACGCGCGTGTCACGCGCCCTTCAGTCTGCACCAAAGGTGTATTGAGATAGGGTAAAGTGTGGAAAAGAACCGTGCCTTTAGAGTGATTGAAGCCAAATCCCATATGTGTAGGTGAAGAGGGTAAGAAGTAAAGTCGAAAGAATTCCAATGAAATCGTTGGCTTATACCTTCTGGACGTTGTTTCGTTGCGGTCTCTTTCCATTTTTTTTTTTTTTTATTCAATTTCCAAGGGGATTACAAGATACACACAAATTGCTGCGTATGTATACCCACCCAAACCCTTTTTTGTTAGTATCATAATGAATACATTACGAACCCATTACCAAATTATATATTTGTGAAAACAGAATCCAGACCGCGTGTACGAGAATTTTTTAATGGTTTTTATTCTGCTTTCGCGGTTTGTTAAAGAGCAGTCGACCTAACGTTGCTTCAGATTAAATTAGATCCTTTCAAATTCATTGTTTTTCTTTTTTTTTTTTTTTTTTTTGTTTCATTTTTTTCAACAAAACTCCAGTTTAGTTTATGATTCGAATAATTAAACGCGCATATCCGATGTCCCATGTCTTCATATTTCTTTCGGCCTTGTTCAATGGAGTAACTCAAATTACTCCATAGTACGACCTGACCTGGATGAGAATGTACAGAAACGCATCTAAAAATAACGTGTGAGTTATTGAAATTCCTTCCGCGGTAAAAGCAGATAACATTTCACGATCAGCTTACAGAAAATGAGAAGTCTTGCGAAGATGAATAAAGTACGTGCTTCACCCGTTGGAATATAAGATGGTTCAGAAAAATCCTGGAATTTTCACTTTTGCCATCACCTTTTACCGATCCCTTTTATCCCTGAATAAGTTTGCTTCACGACTTGGATGGCCACAACTAGTGCAGTTCTTTCGAATGGTATAATCTCAAGATCCATACTAGTATAGATGCAGCAATATGTAAAATACTGCATCTTGAACGGTAGATTTGCCAGCCATTTTAAGCCCGGATAGAAAAATTTTGCATTGTATAAATAATTCAGTCGATAAATCTTGCGACTTTAATGCTCAAGTCTGACAGAAAATATGGGCCGGATTACATGAGATTTAAAAAACGACCTGCACCACCGCGTTGAGCAGGTTCCGCCTTCAGCGAATTAACCGATTGTTCGAAACGTACACCATTGTCTATACGTGTTAGCTTAAACCCTACGCATCTCACGTATAATTTGCCACTATATTGTTAAATAGATACAATAGACGGTACATCTATCTATACAGTTGGTTAGTAACGAAAGAAGCAGCCCGTAACAAAGCTTTGCGATTCAGCAATTTAGAACAAAGCGTCTAATGCTCTGTCCATCAGCTGCGTCATCAGTTGGGAGCGTCTCAAGAGAGATACCAATTTCGTTACTCGCGGTCCGGTTAATGTTCAATACTTGACACAGTGTGAGGTAGATTTGTACATTTGTTCGGTTTTGCATAATTCACAGTATCTGCTTGTCTCAGTTTTCGCGAATTCTGCTACCGCCATTATATGAATATATTTTCTTGCTCTAACGCAAAGAAGACGCCTGATCCCCTCTTATTTCTTGTATTTTCGCGAGCATTCTAAATTCGCAACCTCGTTTTGAATATTTATTATGCGGGCAGTGGGAACAAAAGTTTGCTCAAGTTTACATCGTACAGCTACTTCCGAATTTCAGTAAACCTTTAATGTTACTGGATAAAATAAGTAAACCTTCGACTCAACCGAGTCGGCTTCACAAGACTTTATAGAGTCTACTGAATTCGTGAAATAAACTGCGCACTTATGCATGTACTTCAACCTATTTGAATGATGAAAGGTCATTGAGTAGTAAAGAAACGCATATCACAGTCATTGATTTTTGTGAAACACATTTTATTTTCATCAATCATGACATGAACTATACGGTCATTGCAGTGGTAATGAGGTAAAAGTTATTAATCACACCCCTATATTGTACACTCGTTAGCAATCAAGTTATGAAACTACGAAGTCCGAGGTTATTCGAAATATTTTGTTCCTTCGACTTCATCGTCTGGGAGAAAATTTCTCACCGTGATAGTAAATCCCATTACCTGGCTCGGTTAGCCTTCGATCATAGCTGGTCGAACGCGTCCGTTTCACTTGGCTGCTTTCTCGGAGAATTTTTGGTATTCTGTTCACATTCGTGGTACTTTTCTCAGTCCTCTTTCTCCGGCTCTATCATGTCCTTTTGCATTCCTTTCAAACTGGAGATAGTCAGTGAGTTTTCCTGTTCTTCGAACTTCTGGATTGCTAAATTTAATTCTCCTGTAGACGTAATTACCTATATTATATGGCTAATGGTACTGGTGATGGGAATTATATGGTACCACGTTACAAAGGACGGATTCGTCGAGTACCTGCGAATATCTTTTGATCTAAAAACGGCAGGAGTGTGAGATATTTTATACCTCTTGAAATTGGTGTTCCAACAAAGAATGTCGACCTTGAAACATCAATGGCGTCCGAGTCGCGCAGCTCCAGTTGCGTTTAATTCACCCGATAACAGAATTTTCATCGAACGACAATTAATGAACTTCCCAGGTATGAATCAGCCACAAATGCAACCGTCAACGGTTTGCATTCAAAACACCCGTGGTTTAGTACTTCGAATTCGATTTAACGAATATCCCGAAATTCGGGGTGACTTCTATGTGTGGGTACTCCACTTTCGAATCCAGAGCAAAATACGTACTCATGTATTTATACGTACGCGAGTAAACGGTATTTGGTCAATGCGATGCAGGGCAGCAATTTTGACTATAAATTGTTAGCGAATTCGTATCAACGAAAAAAACTTTTCAATTCGGACAAGGCTACGAATAGAATTCAGAACACGGACAAACATTCGGGCTGAAACCACGACCAAACATACCGCAGTGCCAGCATACAGTGCAGCCAATCGGTAGAGTTGCTTGGACAGAGGCCAAATCTTCCTCTTCTCCTGTCTCCGGGCGCGTAACTCAGTGCACCGCGAAGTACAACTTTCCTCGTTATTTTTCCCGAGAAATATCCCGTGCTAATGAATTGCTGAGAGCATCTACTTCCCGGGCGCTTCGAGCATTCTTTAAAAAAGCTCGTGGTGTGGTTAACTTTTAAGTACGTCGTACTAGCGATGATGCACCCCAACCCAGGTAGAGTTTAAGTGAAGATCCAAGGGTTGGAACGGTACCACAACTAACGGTGGTAATATTGCCCCCAACCATTCATCCCAGTATCGGACAACACCGATAAATACGGAATGATAAGATCGGACATACGCTTGTTACCAGAATTGGGGCAACATGCAACTAAACATCGGCTATACCATCACCCAACCCGATCAGCACTAGACTAGTATGTGGAGTTTGTACTCGGTATACATATAGTGTGATTTCCGTACTGTGCCAGTATTCCAAGTTCAGATTCCGAGCATTGATGATTTTCATGTCAGACCTCGGTATGTATTGTGAGAGAGGCATGTAAATGTTGTCATGAATGTTAATCATGATACGACCCTGCGTTTTGAACATCTTACTATACATACCCACGCAGACATGTCGAACACACATTATCGTACAGAATATCTACTTGGAAGGAAGAATGCCCCTCTTTTGCTGGGGAGTCTGCGTTTCTATAATATCAACTCCTCTGAATTGCTCTTGCGAATTTCCCATAGAACGGTCGTCGTGACCTAGTCACAAGTGATTGAACTAACGTATGCACATAACCACGAGTGGAGAAATATTATCCCATTGGTTTGTGGTAGCAATGGGCTGCAAATGATGGAACAGGAGTGGACTGTGTACTAGCCAACACTGGCACAGTTTTTAGTTTCAATGCTGGTATATACAGGATTCGACAGAGTCTATCTGGAAACGTAAACTGCGACGTTGTTCGACGCCAACCGTCCCCCACGTGGCAACAGCTGCCAAGTTTAACCCCCGCCTATAGTATGCACAGTATATATGTTTTCTTCCGAAGATGCGGAGGAAAGATTGGAATTTTATGCTTGAATATTGAAATTCGTTCGGATTCAAACCACAAACCTTGGCGTCAAAGTACGACGTATATACGTTACTATGTTATCCCGGGATACCCTGGAGGTTTGAGGCTCAACAAGGGTGCATATAGCGACGTATCAACCCCTTTCTTGGTCTGTTGAATTCAAGGATATGTTATTCTTCGTCTATCCAACTGCGTCCGAAGTTTTCCCACGTTATTGAAAATACTCGAATGATAAACCAAAAACGTATCAGCTACTTCTATATGGATACTTCGTCTTTCATCAAACCACCGATTTCATCATTCCCAGGATTCAATGTCCTGCGACTGAAGAACGAAAACATTTTCTACTGCGACAAAACCTTTCTAACTTGTTATCTCGCGAGCCGGATAAAGTCGGAGTTTGAGAGATTACGAAACTGATACCAAACATTCGACTCCGATACACGTACACACACATATGCCTATCAATCCCTACTTTCTTCCCCGAAACTATCTGAGCTTCGGTTATTTTTTTGGCCTTGCCGTTATCCTAGATTCTGTTAGCGAATGGCAATGTACGGCAACCGTCAAGCTGGACCATACCATAACACTTACACAATCCTGGCATTGAACGTCAGGCTTCTTCGGGC
This sequence comes from Tenthredo mesomela, assembly GCA_943736025.1. NCBI lineage: Eukaryota > Metazoa > Arthropoda > Insecta > Hymenoptera > Tenthredinidae > Tenthredo > Tenthredo mesomela. The sequence continues at coordinate 30,037,411 of OX031015.1, read as the reverse complement.
GGAATCTCCTACACTTTTATTTGAGTATACCTAATCATACCATCTTAGCAGGAGAAACCCTCTCGTCTTGCACGGAGGAATGTTTCAAATTTTTTGCCAGGTAGTTGACTGACCATGATGTAAGAAAACGTTTCACAGTTTGAGTGATTAGGGAACTGATACCGACCATGAGACCATGATATACGCTCAACGATGTGTCAATCTTAAGGTTTTGCGCGGAAGCTAACAATAACCCTCCATTATGTTCTGCCATAGCCACTGTTCAGGTTTATCTTCCGCCAGTGACAATGCGTCACGATCAAACGAAAGCATATTACTTATACCGAGACCTCCGTCGACCCGTCCTTTGTAAACACGCCGAGGCTCCCTCCGGAAAATTTGCTGCAGCCTTACTCGCGCAATCTTCTATTATACCAGGGAAGAAAGCACTCCATGCCAGCTACGAAATCCTCCAAACTTGTTCACCCTTTAACCCGAGAAAGTACGAAGTAGGAGAGCTTGGAAAACACAGGGTGCACATAGCGACGTATTGATCTCTTCTTTGCTGCGTCGGATCTGAAATGCCATTACTTTCCGGTCCCCACCTTTGAGCTTCTTGAGGGCCATTACATAATATCTCAGCAAACAAGCGACAAAACTCAATTCACCTACCTACACCCTCTTCCTAATGACTGCTTTACACGAAGATCCTAAATTTTTTTTTTCTTTTCTTTTGTCAAACACTTTTTGCATCATGATTAACCGAGATTAACCGGATCCTGCCTCATCGATCATAAAAGAAACAAGAACACTCAGTCCTTGAGCTAATATCACCCGAATATGTTCTGCGCTAGCTTAGAGAAAGTCGCAAAGTAGCAGAGATTAGGAAACTGATTCGGAAACCCGAATGCTGATGAAGCGAATGCTCCGCGGAAAGATATTATGTTCTTTTTTCTATTTTTTTGTGGTAAGTTTCAACTTTCGGTATTTCACTTGTACCGAATTACTAACGGAGAGCGGGTACATTACTCGCTTGATAAGAACTACGCGTCCCGAACAGCACTGGGCTAACCTTGACGCCGAAACGTTACAGTGGAAATCTGCAAGTAGTTAGTCCATTATAGACGGCCAAAGTCCTTATCTGCGCATAGTTGGTGAATATTATGGAACTAGCTTACCAATTACCAGATCCCGCCAACAGCTAGCTAGCAGGAAGACTTGCCTCTCGCTGCCTCATCACTGGATAATCGTGAATGCCCATCTTGCCTCTTGCCTGTACTTAATACTTTACACCTACAGCTATAAGCACTCATGCACATGTACAGGACCTTTGAAAACTTTGGCACTTGAAATATCAGTGTGGTTTTCCTTAGCGTGGAATGCCAGAGCAAAAATGTCTGAGTAAATATTAGCGTAATACCTGGTTAGTTTTGCTGCATTGACAAATGATTGCGAACTTTTATTCGGAAGCAAAACTTTGCTTGCGAAGCAATAGGCATCATACTGATAAATATCTCACAATCAGACTGAAAGGAGATTCGAGATTGTGTTCGAAATGGTGAAGCTATTCGAAGATAGAGAATATCTTGGCAATAAAGAACCTCTCGTACAACTTCGTCGAATCGAGTGGGACACTGGCAATAACAGCGGACACAAGTACCCAGACGATTTATACTGCATGTCGATACTAGTATAGAGGTTGACTCGAGACCATCCGTCGAAGCTGGAATTAGATATTGCTATTCCGCGTAGGACTTTTTGTTTGCAAAACATACTTAAATGGTACTTCAGCGTTCATAACAGTGGGTGGAAGTGGATGAGTGAACTAGGTCGTAGCTCTGCCAGAGCAAATAAGCTCAAACTCGGCAATCAGCGAGTTTCGGTGTACTTCAGTCAACATATATGTATATATACTAACCACATGGCGGTACAGGTAGGTATGTATACATCCATACGCCAACCAAGCAAAGCTGGCCTCGTATTCGAATTAGAACACGAGCTTTTTCGTAGGTTTTCGGGGAAAATGGGTTACCGTTTGGTATGGTTCGTTGGCAGGGTTAGCGCATGTATAACCTTCATCTTTAGCGGGGTGGTGGTTTCGGCTCGTGTTTCTAGTGGGTGAAGAAAGAGAGGTGAAAAAGGTGTTGTAACGTCGGAAGGCTAACACACTCTTCTCTCGCTTATTCTATATAATAAGCTCGCGACCGAAACGAGGAGGAGAGCCTGCTCGAGGTGAGGCAAGGCAAGACCAAGCCAAGCAAAGCAAAGCCAGCCAAGCCAAGCACGGGTCGAGTCAGGTAAAGTTAGGTTCGGCGGTACGATAACGATAACAAATTATCGTGCGGTGGGATTTCAGTTTTTATTTCAGGAAAGCTTCGAGCCCGGCTCCCGGCTCTCGACCACCTCCACATTCATTTGTCTCGTTTTCATATCGCGGTTGTGGGTACCATTTGAAAAAATTAAAACAAATCACGCGAAATTTTTTTGTCCGGTGTAAATGTATTTCGTGTTTCTTTTTTGTGCCCACAGAATCGTAGAGTCAAACAGAGTCGCGTAGTCCACCCCGAACTGCTTTTGCATACCTTGGTATAATTTCAAACAGAGTTCGTTAAGAGTCTCACATCCTGTACACATCACAAATGTGCTTTTGCTCAGATTTGATAAGCTTATTATTCGATGCAGAAGTTGTTCAATGTCGAATAAGAGCCCAAGTCTAAGTATAAGTTTCACCTAATACCAGATCAATTTCATCAACTCAGCGAATATTTACAATAGATACCAACATTACAACAATACTGCAACATTTTGACCAATTCCATCAACACGGTATTGTTGAGTAAAGATTACTGATTCCCTGCCAGGTCCTGCTATATAGTATAACCATTTTCTCCTCAGCAAGATCCATATCCAGACATGAATTGAAAATGTTCACCGAACAATCTCCTTGAGATGGTCTCGCAGCACACAAACCTCTACATTCACTGGGTAGGTACTTACAAATTCTTCAAAGTGTATGAGCGATTCCTTTTGGTGTCTCCTCTTGCAAGGTACGCCTGTTTTAGTTGTTGACACACCGTTACATCGCTCCCTGATGATCGCATAGAAGAACTCTTCCATCAAGATTTGCACAACAGCTAAACATGCGCAAAACAGATTTTTCGTCTCGTTGAAGTTTTCATGCATGGTATCAGGATCATAACCATTTACTTCGCTTAGGATCCGACGGTTCTATCATTTGTATACTTTATCACAAGTCCTAACTAATTTAAAGGCAACCTATCATCTCGTAAACAAATTTGAACACGTGAAATCTATTTGGTACATGAAATTCACACAACTTTTATTTGAAGAATTTTTCTCTCCCGGTTATCAGAAAGCGATATGATGACGCGTATTGACACGTCAATTGAGCAATAGTGTACATATACATTACACATATGCACACATACCGCATTCGGTCGATGGGCTGCAAATCCATTAAAGAGTAGGTATTTCCAGCGTAAAATGTCATCCGCAGAATATCCTATCATAAAAGTTTCGCGTTTCATTGCTCGCCTAGCACTTCCTACCATCATTCTCGCATGGCTTGTCATAGTACGCACGTATTTACGATGGGTCCTACATTGCATTGATGTGTGAAAACTGAATACTAGAGAAATAAGGTGTACAAGGTTGACATTTAATTGGATTACTCGCATCGCTATCCATCACACTCGTCACGCCGTACCTCGAAATTTTCCAATCAAGGTGTCAAACTTGGCTGAGCGTGACCCAACCAATGTTGGCTTAAAGTCGGGCGTTCAATATGCACAGGGTAGATACTAGTTGCAGCAATGACACGACAGACCATATCCGTGCAATGATGCCTGCACCAAGTCACCCTTCACTATGTCAAGCGAGTTATTGATCAAGATCATAGCATCAAATTACGTGACCAACAATTTTTGTCAGCCTGCACGTTGCGCGTCTCCCAAAAGTTATAGTTTGACATGTTGGTGTGAGGCGGACATTTTTATAACTTCACACTGTGGGTACACATTTTATCAGTATAAATTTATTCCAAGCGATAAATATAAGTGAAAGAGATAGCGAGGACTAGAATTTTCGTAAAGATTATATATTTTTCAATAGGAATTATGGAAAATAGTTTTTGCAATATTTTCGGCTACATCCATATATCACATTAATCCTGGGTAACAATTTCAAGTGGCAACCATACACGACCACTATATAACCAACCTACCTAACCAATATAGTCGCCAAGTCGGCCGTAGTCAGTTTTATCTTGGCTTTACCTGACAACGACGATCATCCCATGTTGCCCTTTGATGACAGCTGGATAAACAACATGGTGTATTTATGGTTTCGACCTGCAGGCTGCGACATGGCGGCACTTCCTCACTGCTATGTGGATACCAATTAGTTGCCAGTAATTTGGACACCTAGCATTGTTGAATCCCTGCTGCTATCTAGTCGCAACATGTGCGTTTCCATGGCTAAGCCATGTCAGTGCCACGTCAATGCTACCTGGATGTCAAATAGTGTTGCGACTAGCTGCTACGTCAAAACTGTGAAGAAACCAGGATGGGTTACTAGCTCGCTACTAAGTAGTGTAGTTTCATTGTTAATCCACATCGCTGTGCCTAATAGTTTCTCAGTAAAAATGCTATACCTAGAATCTAGATATCATACATGCGGTTTCATGAACAAATCATGTAGCTGCTAGGTTGACATCACCTAGGGGGCTTAATACTTTTCAGTTAAGAGAATGGAAACTATCGTTTCATTAGCGTCAAAACACATTGGCAGTGCCAATGTAAAATCCTGTCAATTTCAGATTCTTTCATAAAACCGTTTCTGCGATCATTTGGCAGATTTGTCAAACAGACTGACATCTGTCTAAAAACCTGTTTCTCCGATGATGAAGTCCCGTAGGTAGGTATACGTAAATTCGTCGCAAGTAGTAGGAGTGATTTTCGATGGAAACCAATACATTTTTTATCTGATCGGGTTGATGAAGCCGATGGAGTCAGCTAGCCCTGCCGTTTTGGAAATTAGGGACTTTTTTCTTTTTTCCGTTATACCGAGTTGTTGTAGCCACCTATATGCTTATACCGTTTTGAAAAAATCTCAAACAAGGTTTCAGGATTCATCGGAACGAGTGACTGTAAAGTAACAAAACTGCGATTCTCCGGTAATTAAATTATATAGATTCACATTAACGTGTCTAAAACTACTTTTTATAGAAATGTCAGCGTATTCAATCCGCTTTATCGCCTGGGAATCGGGTAGCCAACTCCAAACAACAAGCGGATTACAATATTATTACGCCCACAACAGCCTAATTTTAATCATAATCTTCTAGCTGCTCTTCCCTCTCTATACTCACTATATTCAAGTTCTGAAACACTGTGTCTACACATGCGCCCGATCGAATCAACCGGAAACTCAATATGTGTAGAACGTAAGTAGGACATAAGTATCAAAGGCTAATAAACTGTTATCAATATATAGTTACATACATATTGGTCTCTTCAATTCAAAACCAGTGAATTCGGTGAATTTTTTTAAAGGGATTGTGCATTGAAACACACGAGCCATCTGATGGCGATTACGAGAGAAAAAAGTATTGATTAAAACCACCGATACTCGAAGGTTTATATTTACGTGTTTGGACGGTGTTGGAATTGACTATAAATTAAATTTACTCGATTATTTTGACTATGTTTCCATCTGCACGCTTGATTTCTACTATTTGGTTGTCCAACCGTAGACAAATCCGGATTTAGATCGATGACAACGTTGGTAGGATTTATTTGTTCAATCCGGTATGACAAGTCGATTCAGACTAGTGAAAGCAGCTATAATTCGAGTATTTTTGGATTTAGTCATATTTTCTGCTTACGGAATCAAAATAGTTTCAAATCTTGATGAAGATCAGGGCGTATCAGGGAGAGAATTCACAAACAGTATTATTTATAGTATTTCAAGAATTTATGAGCAGTCTCCGTACGACATTTTACTCCGTTAGTTACCGTCATCAATTTCGCAGAACAACTTTCCTCACATGTACATGGCTTGATTTTTAATTTTCGTTTCCCAAAACTGAGATTTAATATTACGGTCTATACAATTTTCCCAATCGCTATAATATATCCAGTATCCATCTTGCAGCTATTCGAATCAAATCGAATCAGTAATTTCTTGAGTTTCTCTTCTGGCCAAGAGAGGTTGGATTTGACACCATCTACCGTAAATGTTCGGTCCATAAAAACGAACCGAAATAAGGGACGAAGGTGGAGTTTCCTTGTGTAACGAAAATAGAGAATCCCGTGGAGACAACTCGATAAAAAGTTTAGGAAGAAACTGCGGAACGGAGTCGATCGATCGTAGGAGAAATGGGCAATGAAATAAAGGCTGGCGAGACGGAAAAACGATGCACGCGAGAAGTCGAGTCCACCTGTAGCACCTATTACGTGCCTCATGGTGTCATAACCAATTAGAACTTTATACAATTTCTGCAACAACTGCAGCGGCATATCCTCGAAGCACTTGAAAGTCACGCTTCCGTAACCGCATGCATACACTCTCGGGCTTTCACGTGCAATCTATATCATTAATGTCGGTCTGTTTGCTGCATAGATAGAATTTCTTTCACAGAATAAAAAACATATTCCTCAAACACGTGTTGCGCGAGTAATTGCCGTCTGCCATTTCCTCGAGAAATGAGAAGAGGTATGAAGGATTTGAGTACCTTAGAGGATGAAAATGGCGAAGGAACCAAGAGCAAAGCTACTCGAACTGTCGCGATCAGATTTCAGTGAGACTTCAAAGGCTGCAAGTCGTTTTATGTAGCCAAAGAGTCCCTTTTCCGAGGTAGGAACAGGGGTCTCGATGTTTCGAGCTGTTTTCAAGTCCATACCGAGAAAAAATTTTCCCATATTTTACAGTACCTAGACTATATAGTCAAGGAGCCTGTAAAATGTTTTATAAAAAACGACGAATAATTGGCCTACTTTCATTGACAGAATTATCTACTTCACACGGTCATAATCTTTATCTCGATGTTCCCTATTCATGAAAATTTATTTTCTGATGTTTTACTTGTAAGATTAGTGTCGGTAAAGAATGCGGTACGTATATTGAATACACGTTTCGTCACGTTTAGCTCAAAATTCCCACCACGGAAGATATGAGTATACTCGTGAAAGCATATTTGCATTCCCTCTGTAAATTACCATCACCACTGCCATTATTAGGTACACAGGTATATATCATATATGTATATACGCTTACATTTAATATCATATACTATAACCTCGTATAACAAGGCGAATGCAAACAACTTCGTACTCAAATTTAACCGTGTCAATTGTGTAAATTCAGTCGTCTGATTATTCATGGTGAGTTATTTCTGTCACTAGCGTATAATGGAGTGAAAAATTTCACCCCAGTTTTTAGAGATAATCTAATTTCGCAGCTATGTCCGAATCACGATAAAACAAATAATTATTTCGCTGTATATTTTCGCGACAACGGAAGCCCACGTACGATTTATAAATGTTAAGGTCTCGAGGAAATTGTGGCAGCTTTAACGGAATGGGTTGGTTATCTGTTTTTGCACAGGCAACGGTGGACGTAACTACAAATTTGTTGGAAGTCATGGGCCAACTCGTGGAACAGGGCGGGTCAACAACGTGAGACAGAAATCTGCGTCGCCCTTGACGTCGGTGGGAAAATTAAGATTTACTGTCGTGTGGTTAAAGCGACGTCGCCAACTGTAGTGAGAAGACATTGTGACCTACAATATATATCTTCATATTACATGGATATATACTACATAACATGCGCGAGGAATCCTCAAGAAAATTCTGCGCTGAAATTGATGCATTTTTGAATATGACTAGATCTGGAATGCCCAGGTAGATTTAATCATGGACCTTGAACTCTAGTCGCTCTATAGTAAAGTGAACAAACCCGACGAGCCAGTGAACAATTGCTGAGAATATCAAACTAGTTAGAATAATTGAAAGCCATCCGAGAGTCGTTGACAATGCACCGGGAGATGTTGAAATACAAAATTCATTTGCAAGATTTATTTATATAGAGAACCGTTTCTGCCCGTTGCTGAGGTCGGCTCATTGCCAGAAAACGCATCCACAGGAAGTGGGATGAGGCGAATCGGCTGTGGCTCGAAATTCTCGAAATACCAGAAACTACTATCATTTACCCAACCAGCCACTTTTACCGTTTGCTGAGTCATCCCAACTTTCCAGGAAACCGCCTGCAACGCCAAAATGCCTCCATATAACCAATGTTGAAGTCAGATTTCTCAGCACAAAATGTATGAATCTGCTGGATGCGTTTCGACCTATAGCATTCAAAATAACTGCCAGTATTTTCATTTGTTTGCCATCATGCTAGGATCTGGCGAAAACGCTACAAATGTGATGACAAATTTCGATCGCACTGATGTATCGCCATTATATTCCTTCATAAAGGTTTGTTGATCTACTATCCGCAGGTACTTTGAAATTACGTGGGACTTTGTCGAATGTGAACTCTCAATATTTCCCGAACGTTCTAAATTACTGTATCTATTTGGGAATATCTGGTTTTGAAAATATTTGAATATAATGAATATCTTTCAACATATTGGTGATTGATGTTTGATTAGACGAGTGTTTTACAATCACGAGGGTGGGATGAGACTCGAATTATTTCATCACTCTGCTCGTTCACACGTGTCACACATACAGCTATCGAGTTTTGTGTCGTCGCACAGCAGACCTATGTCAACCATTCCAAGATAAAGTTCGTGCAAATCGAGTTTTCCCGACTAGCCTAGAGCGCGGCTTTGAAGTTTTCCATCAGTCGCGTTAAAGTGATTAATCGGAGTGGTTCGACCGGACAGAACCAGACCGGTAACTGTCGCGGAATTCAACTTGACTTCGTTATTTCGTGGGAAAAATGTTACAGATGAGAGGATTAAGAGAACGTGCGTCTGAATGATATCTGGACGCTTTTTTCAATCCCTTACTTCGAGAAATAAGCCCACAAAAGTAACGAGTTCTTGTGTATGTTCTTTCGGCTGGAAAGAAATATACACACAGATACATACTTTTGTATATCATGCATAATTTTACGGTGAATGCCCGATCTCAATCTACCCACTACACATCAGAAAGTTACTGGGCCCTCGATTGAAAACCAGTAGAAAAGCTCCCTGCATGAACATTGGCTGGAAAGTCATACATTCGAAGGCACTGTAGATACAACTTACACTGAGTGCTGTTCATACGACCAGAGTAGACATTTGATCATCCAAAAAGTACTGACTTACCTTGACTTATCTTCAGCTTTATCTTCGAAATCCATGAGTTCCGAGCGCAACTTCATATCAATTTTCGATCTCCGCTTCAGAGGATGGCCACTGGGATCACCACACTGCAGTGTGTAAGTGGAAAATTTTATTGAAACTACTCCGCACAACGTATCACAGAGATATATTATGTATGGTATACGAATGTCGTAAACGTGAAGCGTAAAATGGAGACGCGTATCAGACGGGCATCACCGTAGCGACATCACTTTAAGCTTCTTTGGCGAAGATCTCATTTTGATTGCTCTACATCTACCCCTCATATTACGGGTAACTATAAAGTTGAAGAGTTAACGAGAGCCCGTATTTGCGTCGTGGAAAATTTCTCGGGGTTCACTGCCTCGACTTTTCATCACAGGGATTCAAATATAGTACAGGATCTCCATCAAGATGCCTTGTGAAGCTAAACATTCCGGACTCCGTATGTCAAAGAGTGAACTAATAAGTCGAAAGCTGTATTGACACATCGCGATTCTACGTGATTCTACAGCATCCCTACCGCTACGATAGATAGTTCGAATACGGCTAACTGATCGATCAATTACGATGGTATCTTGAGAACAGGAAACCGTGGTATATTTATGGGGATTCGAATGAGACCTATCTATTCCTATAAAATATATACTTAGTAGGTATATGACATATCTGCCGAAGATATATAGAGGGAAAGAAATATCCCTGTATAAAGTTCCGTCTGTCCATTATTCGGCGTAATCTCGTTGTACGATAAATCGCGTGGGGTGATTCGAATCTCATACCATACCGGAAAAGGGAGATAATCCCCTTCGGAAATATATATGATACAATAATTGCTTCACGAGAGAACTAGCTCACGCCATGGTGCGTAACGAGAAAGCGTGGACTCTGTTTTCCGAAATGAATTCAGAGTTTGACCTAAAAAAATTTACACAGAAAAAAAGGTTTACTTGACTGAAGATAACTTTTCTTCATCCAAGAAATTTTTCAATGGAGGGAATGAACACCAAGAATTTCTTGAACGAAGTAGAATAATTTCTTGAATTTTTCGATTTTGAATCAAGAAAAAAAATTCTTAAGCCAATAAATCTTTGATACTTGATCAAATGGTAGAATAACTTGATTATATTAATACGAATATGTTTCATTAAAATAAACATAGTCAGGTTACTTTTGACTACGTTCACACTTTATAAAACAAAATGTCTGAAAATGTCAAATGGCTGAGTCAAAATGTTTTGATACAGAAAAACGCAATAACACCAGTAATTTTAGAAACTAAAGTGAGTATAACACCGATTTTCCAAAAAGTGAACCTTCAAACAACGGATCGCGTAAAATATTGTATGCGCCAAGTCCGAGAAGTGTCAAATCCGGTATGAGTCATTTCCAAAAATCAATAATAATATATAATAATTTATTATTTATTATTCAATAAATAATAAATGCTGTAAGCTTTTTGGAAAATTGTAAGTTTATTTACTTTCACGTGTGAGAATAATGCATGTAGTTTTCTTATCAGAATAATCAAAATATATTGTTATCAATTTCATTTTTATAATTGGATGTAATAAACTTTTTGTCTCCAAAGAACTAATCATTTTTTGTATTTATTAGTGAATATTCTGGAACCATAAAAATAATAGCCTTAAAAAAGGAAATTATTTAACCAAATATTAAAATATATATTATATTATATTATTTTACCAAACAAAAATTTATTCAGTCAAAAATAAAACTAACTCTAACCAATAGAATATTCCTTGTCCCAAGAAAGTTTTTTCTTGGTTTGAGGAATTAGTTTTTCAGACGAAGAAAATAATGTCTTCCATGAAGTAAATAATTTCTGGATCCAAAGAATTTTTCACTCCAATCAAATACAAATTTTTGTTTTGGTTCAAGAAAAAAATTTCGAAGAAATTTTCTATCTTGGTTCAAGCTATCTTTTTTTTCTGTGTAGAAATAAATTCCAATGCCCGACAAATAAATTTCAAATCAATTTATGGCATGTAAGGCGATGGAGGAGGATATATTTTTCACGTTTGTCCGTATGTTTGAAACGCAACAAATGTATCGCAACCACTTAATACGTTTCCGATTGTTCCCTATCCCTCTTTTGATCGTTATTCTGCAAGTTTTATATTGGAAAAGTTACCTCGATCATCATTTCGTTAACTGCTTTTGATGGGAATTATTTGTGTTGCGAATCGCGTGACGAGTTCCATCACCGATTTCACTGCCTATTTTGTCCCTGTACCATTTAATAAAGGTAATCTTACCAAGTGCAGAATGTCGAAAGCCCTTAAAGCACAAATCGTCTGCCTCGATTGCAGTTGTTTCGTAACGAAGTACTATGTCCCACTGCTCTTTTTTCCTCGTTTTGTTTTTCAGTCCATAAAAATCTGCATTCGTTAGCCTGGAAATTTTTGGCAAATTGTTTGACGTTTTTTTTTTTTTTTTTTTTTTTTTTTATCACCTTCGTTTTTCTTTTTATTAGTTGTGTTTCATTCAACGGCAAGCTACACCCTCGAAACTTAATTATCAAAAAAGTAGGGCTGTGCGAATATTCGAATTTTCGAATATATTCGTCTCGAATCGAATAGTAAAATTCGATTCGAAAACGAATCGAATAATTCGGTTGATTCGAATATTCGAGTTCTTCGAATATTCGAATTATTCGAATTATTCGAGTTCTTCGAATATTCGAATTATTCGAATTATTCGAACTATTCGATTCGATTTTCGAATAATTCGACGTTTCTGCGAAATATGGATTCTCAGAATAATTTGGACTTTACCTGATCGATCTTCAATTTTTCTCGAATAATATCAATTTCTTTTGGAAGTTTTCCGAGATATTAATTCGTATGTCTCTCATGCCGATTTCTACACCCTGTGTTCAAGTGGGGATCTTGAACGTAGTGTCTTCAGAAATCTATGAACTGATTGGTCACTTCTGTTGTGGAAATTCAGTGATTGGCTAAGACCCTAAATATACCCGATCATAAACTGGGTGTGTAAACGGGGCATAAGATAAAAGATACGTGGAAATATTCTTTTTGATTGATACATATCGATTAATATTCGCCTTTATATGGATTTGAGGGGTGTATACGTATCACCCGCGAAAGTAGTGATTTTTCGGAAGATCCGAATATTCGAATAGTTTTTCGAGTTTTCGAATAGTTCGAATAATTCGAATAATTCGAATGATTCGAATTATTCGAAGATTCGAACTATTCGTGATTCGAACTATTCGAAAACTCGAATTATTCGATTCGAAAATCGAATCGATTAGCACTATTCGATTCGATTCGATTCGAACACTATTCGCACAGCCCTACAAAAAAGCTTTCATTCATTAAGTGGGGAGAGGAGGTTCTGCTTAACGACGCGTCACGTGAAATAATAAAAGGAAGATGTGATCTCCCATCTGAACTCGACTGCGCTTGTTCTCGTTTGCCAAGTAAAAGCCTAACCCAGTCCTGTTTTTCCTTAGTACAGCCTACTTTGCTTTACCTGACCTCTCCTCGGTCTGTTACAATGCATAATTAACGAAAAACGAAGGCGTGACGGAAATATGACTGAAAAAGAGGGTGAATATTTGATGTGACAGAATTTCATTAAAGCATTTCGACACACTTCTGTGACACGAATGTAATCGCTGTCACTAGAATCCTACTGAAAACTCGTTATTCTACCATTCTTCCTTTCATCATTTCCTTTAACTCACTCTAGACCTAGATCAAACTCGAAATACTTATCTCATACATCCGCAATACTACCCTCTACGCCCACTGTCGGAAAAGTCGTATTTGAGGGAACGTGTGAGTCTCGGAAAGCTGCGTTCTATCTGAAATTGAATGGAACAGGAAAAGCCCCAGCTGAAGACTCACGAGGCTTTTTTGATTCATCTGCATCGTATTATCATAAATAATGTAAAGCCGTTCATTTGGTTCCGGCAAATTCTACTTCTCTCTCTATTTCCCGTTTACTCCTACGCACGGTTGATTGCCAGTTCTGAATAAACTGGGCAAACATTTTCTCTCTGATTAGCAAAAGAAATGCTCAACCGCGGCAGCTTGTTCCCAATCGACAAATATCTTATCGTGACCCCTATTTGCTATATGGAAACACACAAAGAACGAAGTTATCGAATACCTATATATAAAGCTCGCGTTACATTGGAAAGGGAAAAGGAAATAGACATGTGCGAATTGGCTAGGCTGATGATATAGTATGATTTGTGCGAGTAAACATCCAAAAAATACCATATTTCATGCATGGCTGCATATATAGATAGTGTAGTGTTCGCGATATACGAAGAATTTAGAGTATATTCAACTTCACTAGACGTTATTTCATAGTGATCGACGATACTGGAGCTTTACGACCGGCCATGAAGTATTAATACGCTTCAAAGTGCGAGAAGGCTGGAATTGTGAAGTAAAGGCATGCGTAAAGCAAAACTCTTGATGTGAAGCTTCAGCGAAAGCTTTTATACTGCCTAGTGCCTACCCTTAGCTGATGAAGAGAAACCTCTTGGTTCCTTCAAACTATAGAATCATCCGAAAGGTAGAGAAATAAAAAATGAAAAAAAAAAAAAAAAAAGAATTCAACGCCTGTAAGAAATACGTGAGCAGATTTGAAAGCTTCCTGCTGCTCAGGAAAGCTCTAAAGCTTGTTAAAGTCGCATGGAAATTTACCTGCTGGTCACGCGGTAATAATTTTCTCTCAAACTACTGTACCTATTCCTACAAAGACAACTAATTGCTAATTCATTTATATACTCCGCTTTGGTTTCATTATAATACGGAGAATTCTACTTCGGTTTATGACATAATCGATAGAATTTTCACAATACAAGTACCTTTCTTAGCTTATCAACCGGGAAATTATTAAACGTCAAGTAAAGTATAAGCCATCTCGTTTGTCTACAAATGTCGATAATTAATCTCGTACCTGGACTCAGTGGAAGTGTAACAGGTGGACCAAAAGATTGTCTCGTAAGTTTAGCTCTGAGCTCAACGTCTCCGGAAGTCCAAGGAAATTACAATAGCGATTGGCGCGTGCAATTCGTACAGCCTATCTTGTACCTGCCTGCTTCGTGGTCATAGTGTAAGAGGATTCAAAGGGAAGGAGATTAAGGTCAGGTACAGTGATTAATTGGCAAACATCGAGCCAGAGCTTTGTTAGGGTATATGTATATGTTATTTGCCCGGAGGATGGTCGTTTCAACGCCCATGCGCTCTGAAATTGCTCCTGTCTATTCCCTGGCTGCTCCTGCTACCCGCAAACACCGTATATTCAAGCATGGTACCGCATTGTCGGATAAACCATCGATCTGTCATTTTTTATCTCGGGGCCTATCGGCCAGACTGAAATCAATTTGAAATATTTGATTTACGCGTCAAACTGGCCCAAAGCTTTTCCCTCTATGGAAATTATCGATTTCGGATAATCACCTACCGCTCAATTTCGAGGAACTTTCGTCAAGAATCAGGCGAAACTTTACTCAAGATCAGACTCGGTAGGTACTATTATAGGATCAGACTATCAAAAAGTTATTATCGAACAATCGGACGTTATATTTGGCAAGTTCAATCCTCGGGATTTAAACTGCCAAAAATTGCAGCGAAATTATAATGTATGCCTTATATCGTCTATTGGATTTCGTTGGAAATGGCCAACCGTCAGAGTCTCAAGTGTCAGACGTGAATGGGATGTGCAAAATAGTCCATAATCAGTCATATGCGAGGCTTGATTAAACCGTGTACTTGCACCACCATTAATTATTCCAAGTAAACTACGTGTCGTTTATGCAGTAGCATATCTCTTCGCCAAGTTTCACCGTACTACTGTAACGAGTTCCACTTCAAGATCTTGAGCAATGCTTCTTTGGAATAGAGCATAAACTGATGAGATGCAAGGTGCCGTTGAAAAGGACTATGGGTACCATATACCTAAGTCCATCGTGCTTTCGCGCCGGTCCGTCCGCTTGCCGACTAAAGTTTAATCGCCAGTTTGATTACCCTCTTAGGTCTCTCGCCATTGTCAGGCCTCGTTTCCTCCAGAGATCGTTAACTCTTGGAGCTACTTAAAGAGTAATTATAATTTCGTCGTTGTTTTGAAGTTCTATGAAGAGTCAGGTGGGCAGGAAGCTCGGTATAGTGCAGGATAGTCAACGACACATGTACATATGTATGCATGTATGTATGTATGTATATATGTATCATCTATGTAGGTATATAAATATGTAGATAAATATACATGGAAAGCTTTCAACGCTCGGACGTCGCCGTTAGCGTCGACTGTGTCAAGGTTCAATCCCTGCCTCGCCATTCCACTCGGATCGTTGGTAGCACGATCTAGGTCAACTGACGAGAGCCATTGCCGCCCCTTTGTGAACGAGAGGGACTCGTGGCCTCGTGAAGTCAGGTCGGGACGGAGTCCTGGTGACACTTTTCTGGGGTAGGTACCCGCCCTTGTTGACTTTTCGACCAGCTCTTATATTCAGCATCTGATATATCCGGAATCAATCTTATACCGATCATAAATCGGGTTGGAATTCCATTTTTTGATATTGGAGATGAAATTTTAGAGTAAAGAAACGGCTAAATCTCTCCCGACGATCGCGATATTCGAGTTCAGAAAATCAAGTTTGGGACTGGGAAACGTTGAACGGCTGATCTGCCGCATAGGAAATTAGGAAACGTAGAAAGTTAGAGCTTCTAATTCCGGAGGAAAAGCATTCGCCCTATATTCGGACCGGGAGGAATGAGAAGTAATTTTTAGTTATTCTCAATGCGTCGCTTGTTGCCGTGTAAATTATCGAACACACTAACGAAAGCACGAATGTACAGGCTTGTGTATCCTTCCACCGCAGGGATTGATATACCTATCCCAGCGGATGCAATGCGGTACGTCGTATCATTTCGAAAATACTAGAATCATCCCGTTGTCGCAAACGCAATATCATAGTCTAACCACTATCCATAGATGTACGTGATATTCCCATGCAGTATCATCACGTGCGAAGTGAAATAATTTTTTATGGTCAATCAGTACTGCTGGGCACGAATAATTGTGTAATCGGGTACGTCAATAATTGATATTTGATTAAAAAGTCGTGCCAAGGACGTAGCCACGTATTATATTGGGCAAAATTTTGTCAAGCTTTAGATTCTGGCTTGAAAATATAATATTAATTTCAAAGAGATTTAATTAATGAATTATTGTCCCAGGTATGCAATAAGGTAATCATATGCACCGTGTCAAAGGAATAGAATTATTAATTACCTCTCGTTTGTAGAAATTCATAAAACGTAAGTGAGATCTTTCATAAATTCATGCTAATGCATATATCTGCAGACATGACGTTCAACGGGCCATTAAAAATGACCATTTTTATTGAAAATTTAATTTCAAAGAACTTAAAACCAGTTTGAATACTAGTTGATAAAAAATTGATGTGAAAAACTATTTGAAAGCATAGTGGCACTCAATGCCGTAATTATAATGCAGAAGTTTGCTCCGGTTTAATGGTGCGACGCGATGAAGTTTACCATTTACTTAAAAAGCTGTGGAAAGCAGGTCAGAGTGAAAACAACTTTCAGGCTTATGCCACTTAGACTAAATCAGCTGCGATACCCTTTTTCACACTAAAGCCTCGTAAGTTTTCTCCTGCAGGTATAGATTCTGGCATATAGTTTTCAAACAATTATTTGCTTCGTTCATTTTATAGTCTGATAAATTTTCACGTAGAATAATTTCAATTTTTACATAAGTCTGGATTTACCTAGTCCCCCAAAAAAGACAGGAAAGAAATCACCATATCAACAACACCCAACACCTCTGAAACCTGATTCCGCACGAAAGTTATCATCATTTTTTTTATCGATCGATGAAAAAATAGCCGGAGTGATATTCTCGCTTGAATTTTTTACGAACATCAAACACTTTATACTTTCCAGGGTATCCAGTTCCATAATCTGAACATTTTTCAATCAGCCTCTATCTAGTTCGACGGAATATATCTGCGCCATTAATTGTCAAATTACGGAAATTGTCAAAACGCTCAATTCAACGTACGGATATTGAATTTGCCGACTATTTAAATCCGGATATTCACAGCTACGAATTCTATTTCAAAATTCTCTCTGGCACGCCTACCTATAGGATAGTAAAATTTGACTAAAGATCATATCAAAGAATTAGTTATGTTTCATCTTTCTTCGCGATTCAATTTTCATGCGAATTTCGGGTGAAATAATTGGCTGAAAGTTCAACTGGATCAAATAATGTCTAAGAATTTGAAGTACAGAATTGAGACGTCATTTCGCGCCTGATTGCGAGGCTCGCTGCATTTGGGTCACAATACCTGAGAATTTATCAAATCAACGATAACTTCGTCTCCACTCATCGCTAGATTTTTATCGATTTTGGTGATAATCTCAGCCCGTCCATACGGGGGAAAAAAAAAATAAAAAAAATTTGATTCGGCCTTCATTATATTCGTAGAGAAAAATGTGTGCTGCAGCCTTGAGAAAATCTCACTCGCTTAATATCTGCCCCTCTTGAAACTCGACAGACTGTTCTTGCCTGTGACACTTTTCTGTATGTGACTAACCGTTGATACGTATCTAAAATGTTTTTATACCGAAAAAACGTCTCGCTTTTTGAAATTTTCGCAAGGTGCGCCCTCGGGAATCAAAGAATGATTAAACGAGATATATACTCTGAGAGCTAATCGTAAAGCTACGGATGACAAGAGTTAGCGTAACCAATCTGTCAGTAGCACTGCTAAGGGTGAGTAGGCAATAACCCGCAGGTATTGTAATTTCACGATGATGATTCCCGACCACATTGTGTTCAAAGTCTAATGATAACGAGGGGTAACAGATTGCCACAATATTTTATTGCTTTGCTATGGTTTAGCTCACGGAAAGACATCGGTGCAGAGAAGTGGTGTATATAATATGATAATATAGAAGCCACCCCTGTTTCTTTTCTTTTGACTTTAGAACGCAATCATCGTCCTTATTATTAACGCTAAATTGATTATTCACAATAAAGAGTTGAGTTTTAAAGCTAACTCAACGACATTGGGTAAGGCAACATACCTACAGAAGAAGACAAAAAAGAATATATCTGCAATAGTCGACAGAGGCATCGAGCTGTGATGCGTCTCGATCTTTTCCTCTTCGTTACTCGCTTGACAGAAAGGGGATCAGTCTTCGGAAAAAAAAAAAACAAAAAAATGAATTCTTTGACAAAAAAAAAAAAACATATAAGTTGACAGCACCATGACACATACATACGAATTCTCTTCCATTACGAACCCCTTCATCGACTTACGTAGATAAACCATAAATAGTTTAACTTCCTTTTTTTTTTCTTCATATTCTTAAGGGTTGGCCATTTATTGAGGGGATCGAACTCTCCAATCAAACATATTATGACTGATAACAAGACTGTTTCCTTTTCTTTTTTTGTTCTTGTTGTAATAATTGATAAACACGAAGAGAACCTCTAGGGGTTGCGAGTCACGCACCATTGCGCGCCATCGAGCGGCGAATGCCGGAAGCTTGCGGATTGGCGCAGTGAATCAATTCCCCCTAACTCGCCCCTTGGGAAACTGGAAAACTGGGAAACTGGGAAACTAAGAACTCCGAGTCGTACGACTGCCATTCACCCCACGACACTCTTACCGGCTGCCGCAGGGGCCTGTTTCTTTGTCCAACTTTACGATGTGGTGATCATGAATCGAAATATTTAAAGATACGCCAAATTCCACGCTCTTGTTATTTTCATTTTTGACAATCCTGAGTTTCCTCATTTTTTTCACTTGCCATTCATAGTTTATAGTTCGCAAAATTATTACACTAGTCACTCCGAAGCATGATGTTCTTCTATCTTTTTCAAAAGCATAAATTTTCCCCTAGCTCACATAAATTACTAAATATACCAACTGCAACGTATAGCGATATACCACAAAGCATAAAGATGCGCGGGGAAGGTGTCACCTCGTAAACTTGAGTCTTGTGAATTAATTAGTTTCAACAAGGCCAGATTCTCTGCTCAAAACGACGAGGCATTTGTTCTTATGCAGAACTGAAATTGCATACAGCATCCCGCTTTACATAGTTAGACAGTCAACCATCTGCGCACAACTTCATCAACCTTTTACCTTGAATTACAGAATTCTAAAGATGTATAACTATACGTAAGTACCAACCTCGTTAAATTCACTGCATAGATCAAACGTTAATTAACATGCGCTTCACGCAGTTATGAATTTCCATAATTCGGTTCGTCGGTCAGCTTAAGCAAAATTTAAACAGATCAAGAGCTCGGAGTCCCTTGATATTCACATTGTGTTTCAGGTCACATCAGATATCATGTATGTGTATTTGGGTGGTTAAATATTCGACGAAGGTCTCTGCGGATAGAAACGAGCGATTACAAATTGAAGTTCATTATATGTGATAAAGGATTTTCAAAAATTTCATTTCAAGAATTTTAATCTTTGAGACCACTTGCCGTCATTCTTATTTCTTCGTCTAGTTCAACACACCAGATAGGTGATGTTGGTGCACTTCGAATGGGTTTATGCTTCGTTTTTTCTTAAATTGAAAGAATGTGTTTTCACTGGTATTCTGCCACCTTGAAGAATTCGAAAAAAATCGGTCTCACTTCTTTAGATTCGACTGTTATTCAACGCAAAGAAAAGTTACCATAGGAAATTATCCCCTTCAAACCCTTTGGGTCTATCTATACGCGGAATCACTCCCGAAAAATGGCAGTTACGGATTTCTGCACAATTAAATATATTGTATCGAAGAAAAGTCCCACCATAAAAGCGGTTGGATAAATTTAAAAAAATGGGTCACGCACCTCCGCGTTTATAATTCATATTTCCGACAGAATTTGTTGTGAAGTGATGATCTGTTCATGCTTTTTTATTCGAAAAGTAACGTGAGTTCGAAGAAGAAATTCTTTATCGATTATTCCGTCACTTCATCTTATATGCTCTTCAAGATGTGATTTCGAAAATTGGGAGACGCGATGTTTGAGAGCTTATAGCTTTCCTAATTGCAACGTCGCAAGATTTTGAAAAAGAATAATTTCCTCAAGCACTTTGACTTATCTCCTTGCTTTGACTTTTGAGGTCGAAGAGAAGCAGAGGTATACCCTCAAGGGTGTCACCTCGAAAGTCAGAACGGTCGCGTTTTGAGAGTTCATAAATAGCTTCTGATTCCCACGTGTCGAGAGTTCGTAAGAAATTTTATTTCCCAAGACACTTCTCTCTCGGTATGACCATGGCGCGCATCGATATCGACCCTTAAGAATTAAAAATGTAATCTGGAACTCATCTGTAGCGCGATTTTTTTTTTGCATTCCCTCACCCTGCGAGGAAAACCATCATTCTCATCGGTCGCTGGGTTGGAATCATTTTTTTGGTTTCAGGCCTCTGACGGCTCGAGGTAAAAAAGATCGATTCTTATGCAGCCTTCAAGCTCATAAAAATTCCAAATTTCTGTTTCATCGGTCCTTTTTGGTGCCAAATTTCACCTCGTGGGAAGAAGCGGATGCTGGCTCTGCCGAACGTTGCTGTTTTCTCCCCAGGGGGTGTAGCTTTCAATTTTTCTACACTCTGAAATACAAAGCTCAAAAATGGCTCGTAATAACGCAATGATCGCTTTCCTTTTCCACGATCATAGCGAGGGGAAAGTTCTACAGACATCGTCCTCGCCACATCTGAACATTTCTCGAAAAACATACATAATAAATTATGAAGAGCTTTGCAATGCCATCTAACGCCATTTTTACTGTTCTGGTCCGGATTTGGAAAGAAGGGATTTCGGAAATGTCAGGCCTAGGGTGGCCCATCGTCATAGAAAACTATAGCATACTGAAAAAGAAAAAGTAATTGACTCTGCAAATAATTCTCTAGAAATCTCAAGATAGGATCTGATGTTTCGAGGATTTTAGTAACTATTTATTATAAGGGTAACTCGCCATGATATGGACTCCCCAAGTTTTTACGATACATTTTCTTTCCGCTTGAAAATTTCCTGATTATGATACCAGCGCTAAAATCAATGCATGAAATTTTTTCAGAATTAATATCCCATCAAAGCCATTACTGTTGGAAAAAAAACTCAATATGTTAGAAAGTTCAAATCCACTTGGAAATTTTTAAAAGCATTGAAATCGATTTTGAAGATTTTCGCCATCGTCCATCCAAGTGACTTGGGGCTTACCTACTTATCTTATTTACTCATTTCACCAACACTTAGAAAAAAAATTCGGAGAAGTATTCCCGAGCTGATGAACGAGCTTCTGAGTTTATACATATTATGGTATATTTTAAGCTGAAAACTATCCACCCATTACTCTTTTTTGATGTGTGAAATAGATCTTATATAATGATGCAGCTAGTTGGTCCATAATGGTGTGACTTACCTTATGAAACCTTATTCTTGAATTAAAGTTTTAACGAGACTGCAGGTATTGTGTCAAAGTCATATCTTTAGTACAGCAAAAACTTTTCTCTTTCTTCAATCGGTTTTTGCATTCGAGAATTGTAGTACTTCGAGTTAGAATTGTTGGAAGTTGACATCAGCGGAACGAGAATGTGCTCATATACGAGTATCGTACATGACTTTTACTTAATTAACTATGTATTATGATTCAAAAGTTTGTCGAGGATTGTTGTCAAATGGATATATATGCAACATTCCAAGAATTGTCGGATCAAAATACAAGAACTCAAACTTTTGCCTCTTGGAATTTCCAATTTCCGCTAGACATGGTATGCAAGACATATTCAAGAAACTTAAAACTAAGAAACTTTGCTTCTAAGTGAAGATGTGCCTTATAATAATTCAAATATTCAAAGATTTTCAGCGTTCTTTAAATACTTTTCAACTAGATATATTCATTTCCAGCTTTTCATTCGTAAGCAAAAAAATACAAATATTTTGGAATTGAACGAATTGCTTGATATTCAACGACCATATATTAATTCAATAAATAATTCCTCACGATGGATAAGGACGTCGAAAATTTTCGCACTCAAATTTTATTCAAAAGCCTTGAACAAAACTGATATTTCCAGAGGCTTCGCTAAGAAAATTTCTGATTAGATTTCAAAACGATTCGCAATTTAACGCAGCACGTAACGAACTGATGTTTTAATTAACTTCACTGACATTATACGGTTGTACAGAACCCGTATAATTTCGAATGAATTACAGATGTTGAAGATACCCACACCGTGATCATGTCTCGTTTTGAAGTCGAAAAAGCTAACTTCTATGAAGATTTCATATTCCACAACAGTCAAGTCCAGTGAAATTACCCCAACCTTTCAGGGCTGATTGTCTCGAAGAGAATCGTCAAACTTTTCTCGAAAACATGCTCGTTGATAATCGGCTATTCGGTTATAAAGTCAGTCAATGATAATCCGGATCGATTTTACATAAATTGAAAGTTTTTTATGGCCGTCTATCGGCCCCATTGACAATTGGCACGGTCAGTAGCTATCCGAAAATACAACACTATATTTCGATCCGAAATTTGGAAAGAGGTCAATCTCGTGTCAGGAATTTCCGGCTCATTGGACGATGTCTGGTTCTCTCCATATTGCTTTTTGGAAGTAAAATACGGGCGCGACGTGAAAGACAGATGGGTCTCGCACATTTATTGTCAAATAAAAGAAACCAGAGGAAACAATAGAAGAATTTCGGATATTGTGAAAGTTATTTAATCGGTTTGCTTTCTTCCACTCTTTTTTCAACCAAAGTCGCATACGGGACGGATATATACACCCAGTGTTGAATTTTCGAAACGTAAATATCTTTCAAAAGATCTTCACCCTCGAATCTCTGAAACAAGGGATTGGTCCAATTCGCCATACAGAGTAGCACTAAAAATCTACGAAATGACCACGTGGCTGACAACAAAACGCAATTTGCATACAGAGCTAATGCTTCCTTCCGCCTGGAATACTAATTCTAAAATAATTCATTAATTTTGACATTTGTAACGCGTGGGTCACGTAACAAGCGTTTATTAACAAATACCAAGCGTAATAAATGCGCTTAATAAATTTTCTGTTAATTTTTTTTACCTCTCGCGCTAATAAATTCACGAAATTTTCAACGCTAGCTAATATCGGCCCGTTGCGTTGTTGCTATTATATGCGTATACCCGGTCCAGTCATGATTTTCGCAACAAATGTAGGCGGATATAATATGTATTATAAAATATTTACATCGACGCAGCATATCGTGATCTTTCCCTTTTCTTTTTCCTTCCATCTGAGATATAAATCAAACTCACGGCTATACAGATACATACATTATGTTTTTATCCGTGATAAGAATAATTCTATGATCTATCTTTATTTCATTCGTTTTTTTTTTTTTTTTTTTCTTTTTTTTTTTTGCGAGAAAATTTCCAAGCCGTGTCACGTGCATCCAAGCTACGATTTCGGATTTCGCAACGTCTAGTCTACCTTTTCACTGGCATATTCCTAGAATATATGACGAGCGACTGAACGTGAATCTGTATAGTACCTATGAATGTCTCAATATCGCATGAGAATTAATCGCGCGAATATTTCAATTATAACGTGTTTCTAAACTCGAGGGAATCTATGAAAGGAACGATACAACGCATAGCATAATTTCATGGAAATTGGCATTACTCGTAGAAGTTATCTCGAAACCGCCGATTCTACACTTCTATTACTCTCCAGGGTACGAAATTATCATCAAGGTTCAACCGACAACTGGTAATTTACGGATCAAGAAACGACCGACTATCAGATCTATCGTCATTAAGGGGACCAGTACAGCGACTTTTCGAGAAATTATCATAGTCCGAAATCAATTTATTTCATAACCAAATTTCAGTTCACATCAAAATATTTTTCTTTTTCAAAATCATGTGTCGTAAGGATTTCAGAGCACCATTGAACCGATTCAGGTCATCTTGGATTCATTTTCTTCAGAAAACAAATCCTCATCATGTGAATGTAGGAATTTTGAAAAATTTTCGTTTTGGCCAAGTTATTTAAGAAATGAGTGATGATAATTTTTGCAAATTTGGTAAATTGATCATAACTTATGACAGAATTTTTTATTTCAAAATTCCTACATTCACATGATGAGGATTTGTTTTCTGAAGAAAATAAATCCAAGATGACCTGAATCGGTCCAACGGTACTCTAAAATCCTTACGACACATGATTTTGAAAAAGAAAAATATTTTCATGTGAAATGAACTTTGGTTATGAAATAAATTGATTTCGGACGATGATAATTTCTCGAAAAGTCGCTGTACTGGTCCCCTTAAGGTGTCTATAAACTTGAATATCCCATAGAAAGATTATCTGCTCGATTAAAGAAAATCGTCTGATCGAGAGCGAATGAATTTCTCGAACTAATATGGGGAAGATTTGTCTGTATTTCCAATACTAATATCACCTCTTTGATTTGGCTTTTCTCTGACCAAACCCTTCTGGACAAATAGGTATTATACGTTTGTGTTTAATATTTGTGTAACCAATAAATATCGAATCGTGGAATTCGTATCTTGGCGGGAAAGCGAGGGTGGCGACAACGTGGCTACGTCGACGACGCTCGACGTCGCGGCGGGTTGAGAGTCAGTTCATGGCCAGCCGCCCCCTTGCGCGGGCGGTCACGTGCGCCGTTGGGGGTTTATAATCGCGTCCATCAATCCAAACTCTGCGGGCAGGTATATAAGAGTTTGAATCCTGAAGTGTATAGAAATTTATCTTTTTCTTCATTTCTGTAATAATTTTAGTCAGTGAGTGATCAGTCCAATCAATCAACACCGAAGCTGTGGCCGTGGGCTAAATACAATTTTCTGCATGCGAAATTTCACTCGATATTAAACCGAGGAATTACAAGCTCAAAATACGTGATGCTGTGCTACGTAAGTCGAAATTTTTCTTTATAAAATCACCGAACAAATAGTATCAGCTTTTATTCTGAAAATATCTGACCAGAATTATGTGAAAAACCTCATATCCATGAGCAATGATTTTCACCGAGTCTATAGAGACTGGTGTAATCGTAATTTCGAAACAATGCGAAAAGTTAACGTGGGAGATACCTATTTGAAGTGGTGCTTTTTCCACACTAATCGACTACGTAATGGGAAACTCTGAGCTACAATACCCCACTGACCCAGACTCGTGCGAATGGGCTTATTAAAAATGACGACCCTTTGAAATATAGGTGACTTTTATGGCTAGGCTCAAAAGTCACGTTTGAGCCAGTGCCCTGCGCAGTCAATTGCCCGAATAAAAAGCCATGAAAAAATTCTTACAACCAAAACGTTTTTGCGAACTCATATATGTTCGCACAGTGTTTGGGGTTCGTAGTTTCGCGGATAACTTTTAACAAAAAAAAAAAAAACTCGAAAATGTATCCAGATCCCTCCCCATGTATGCAGAAAGTGGGGCATTAGGCGAAACCACGAGCATAAACTCCGCATAAGTTCTAGTCAGTTTAAGTCTATCGTCCTAATGAACTGCTGAGAACACGGACAAAGTAACCCTGTTCTTTCATACGGAATGTCTCGTTTTTGCTATCCCAAACTCGGGTTAAAAACGAGGACCTTTGTCTCTGCTTTGAACATCAGACGATGCGGACAGCCTGCGTAGACGCAGAATTACTTCAGCTCTAATTAATTACTATCAAATTATTTTTCAAGTATATTATACATATATATCTCATATATTATATTATATATCCACTCGGGTGGATTATGAAATTTCTGTACGAGACGGTGCTGCAGCAGTGGACTACAAGCTAGAAAAGTGCATCCCTTGAGATTGCTCTGAAAACGTGTAGATAAAAATAAACTTGATGAACATTTTAAAAAGCCTGGGAAAACTCCGCTCGTTCACATCGCAAGCAACCATATCGTATCTTGAAGTATCCTTACCCCAACCCTCGGCTTACTTCTGTCGTCCGCACATCCAGAAGCTCTATTGCAGGTCAACCTCGCAGCAAATCTCTTGGGCATTCTGCGATCGCTGCGATTCATCTTAAGAGATCGAAAAAGCCGAGAAATATACTCGTCAGATTTTTCTCTCGGTTAAAGTTTCATCAGATTAAATTTTACGAACTACTTACCTAACGATTTGACCAGTCGATTTTGTATAATCAATTAAAATTATCTACCTATATATTATACTTACTCCAATTAAAATTTAATTAACTTACGTCATATCTCTGCGATTAGACAATTTTAACGAGAAGATTTACCGTTATATATATATATATATATATGGTTAATCGCATAAGCGTGTTAAATGTCATCCTATTTTCTTTTTCTTCTATTTTTATTGCTATGAGAAATATTCTATATGCGTTTTGAATTTAGCGAAAGTCAAATTGTTTGTCTATTTGCACGTGAGATGATCTTAGGAAAGCTCTGAAGCTAAAGCATAATAGTGGCATGAGGGTGAAGCGCTGTTTACGTTTTCCCGTAAGCTGCCAAAGCTCGAGTGTGCGGTAAACTGCTAAAGTTTAATCAATGCGAATTAGTTGTCCGGTTAACGGACCACAGATTACTGCAGTCTCTTCCGATCGAACTTTCGACCATTTGAGAAACTATCAACTATTCCAGACAATTGTGTTTTAAGATTAATGAGAAACAAACAAAGATATTGGTTTATATTATTAAGAAACGCACCATAGTACTCCCGTCATAAATGTCCTGAAAGTTTTTCTTCTTCTTCTTCTTCTTCTTATATGGAGTCTCAAAACTGCAGACCATATATATATATATACATATAAAGATCGATCGTATCGAGTAAGAGAAAAAGATTCTACTAATTGGAAAAGCCCAAGAAAAGTCTCCGGAAAACTTTAACGGCACGGCGGCGTTCTACTATACTACTTGGAAACTTGTTTTTCCGAAGATACTTTCTCCTTCATAGATTTGTCTCAATTATCGTCGATCCCATGTTACGTGGATTCTTTTTCCTGACCACCATACGTATACCTCCTCGATTATAATTAATCTACTAGATATTTTATGGGGGTTAACATATATAGAGCGAAAGAAGCTGGGTTCCAACTGAGATCGTTTCCTTTATAAAGAGATTCCATTATTCAGCGTAAACATGTTAATAAAATTAGATTATCCCATTATCGTATCGACTCGATATCAACTTACCAATAATCCCTGTTCTCCATTGCTTTATATATATCATGGTATTATCTTGATTGAAATCCACGATCCTCGTTTCGCTGTACACAAACGTCAACTGGATCCTCGGCTTCGGCACACTACGTTAATAACCCAATCAGTTATCCCATAACATAATACATAATCGTTGAAAATATAATTAGCGTCGTATATATATAATTAAGTTAGCAAAATTTCGTACGAAATTAAGCCGCTCCCTAAAGTTACGTGAAAACTATCACATCCACATTAAACAGATTGGCTGAAAATTTTAATACCTACACTGAGAAAGAGGTCTGATTAACACAACCGAAATTTGGCAATTATATGGACAATCAAATTTTTTGTTCAGTCAACTAAAAATTTGGTTGGAATAGCCAAAATTTTGGTTATCCCAACAAAATTGGTTTTCCCAAAAAAATTTTGGTTAACACAACAAAATTTTTGTTTGACTGAACAAAAAATTCGATTGACTGAACAAAAAATTTGATTGTCCATATAATAAAGATATTTCGGTTGTTTCAACACGACCTTTTTCTGAGTGTACCCAAAAATCAAAGTCGATTTATACGATGAGATTATTTTTGGCGAAGAAAAAAGATGGGATATTTGTTTCGTCATTAAGCGATTGTTATCTCATTTTCTTAATCCCACACTCCGATAAACACGGTTTGATTTCCTTTATGTTCCTGATAATAGTAACATTAGTTTAACTTGAAAATTATTAACCCACGTAATGGTAGGTAATGAAATAACATATTTCTCGAAACTAATTCGAGGAAAGTTTCTCGAAACGAATGAGCAGCCACCCGTAACGATTGTTAAAGTTAAACCTCCCGGCCATATAACTATATGATATAGGTACTGCCTTGTACGCGTAGTTTATACACGTAATCGCGTATACCTATATTCTGTATAAAGAGATAAGATATTCGGCCAGGGTGTTGGATAGGTTGAAAATTATGTATGCAGATGAGACGTGGGATATGTCGGTATATATACCGAGTCGAGTAACACCGACACGTAGAGACACAGATACACGTTTCATTATAAAACGAAATCCACGAAAATTCTCAGAGAGAATTGTTGCACGCCTAGACAACCTCGGTCGACCTAATCACCAGTAATTATCAAAACTCGCTGGAGTACTTGCCCACAAACAGTCAAAGATTAAGAATGGTTCATTGTACACTCAGAAAAATAACAACCAAAATTTGGTTATTATATGCACAATCACATTTTTTGTTCAGTCAATCAAATTTTTTGTTCAGTCAACCAAAAATTTCGTTCGGATAACCAAAATTTTGTTGGGAAAACCAAATTTTGTTGGGACAACCAAAACTTTGGCTATTCCAACAAAATTTTTGGTTGACTGAACAAAAAATGTGATTGTGCATATAATAACCCAAATTTTGGTTGTGTCAACAAGACTTCTTTCTGAGTGTATGCAAGGGTGTAGTAGCCGAGTATCTAGAAACGGTCGAATATATTTATAATGCTTTTGCGGATCTACTGTGACACTCTTTTTCACCATCACTTTTACCTCGCTTTCCTTTAGCCCGGTTTTAACAGTTGCGGCACCCTCTTCCAAATCTTATCGAATTTTTTGAAATTTGGAGGAAATATCCTGAAGTTATGTAATTTCGGGTCTTTTCTCTGAAAAAAAAAGTTCTTTAATTTTAAATTCCGATATTACGCCTATAACGAATTCGTTCATTCGAGGAATTGGAGCTGATGATTTTATTTCCATCGTTCATTTCTGTCCATGAAATAGAATTTCGGAATCTACATCGCACCTGAACGGATAAAGTATCAATCGCTTGAGGCAAAACTGTTCCAAGTAAAACCTATAATACCTACCTATTCGCACACCGTGGTCAGATTTTTTTCAACGAAATACGATAAATTCACGCTGGAGTAGCTATACATATACCTCTAGCCGTGGTTTATTTCGGCGAAAATGTGCGATAAATTTTTAGATTTATTCTTTAAACTAAAGTGGAATATGATCGATTTATTTCCCATTTGTTTACCTCAATTCAAGTAGGTATTAGCTTTCACAGAATTAAATTGTTGATAAGTAAATAATTGCAGAACGTAATGTATCTTCTTAGTTTGAAATATAAATTATTCTGTTCGTATGACAAAAGGGACTATACAGCAGGATCGAAAATTGGATAGTAAACTTTGAAAAAAAAAAAACCCCCCGTTCTATTTGTGTTATTCGCAATTGATGAATGAGAATATAATTAATTAAACCGGATGCTTTTTTTTTCGTTATCATTGAACCGAGAATATGTACTTTTAACACAGAATATGATCGAAACTTCGTTCTTTTAGCGAAGCGTGAAACAATGTTTAATCAATTTTATGGTGACGGATTCAATGATAATTGCCAAAACTGCGTTCAACGATATTTACCTATATTCTGGAAATTGTTTTTTTTTCATTCGAACATCAAACATAGGGGAGAATCAGGTCAGTTGTTGCATGAGGTAACATTTGCACATCGGAATTTGGAAAAACAAAAACTCAAACGTTTGTCTTTTCGTATTCTCATTTTTGACCCGAAATAGTATATCGTGGACATGGTAAAAAGTGATTTTCCTTTTTTTTCTATCCGGTATCGTATTTCTATCGTCGAACATATTCAGAGAAAATTTATCGATAGATGATTAATTTTTGGGGTAAATAATGGATTAGTTCGTCTTCTGGAATCTTCGATTTTCAATTCAGTACAATTTACTTCTTCGTTCATATATTTCTTACTAATTATTAAAACCGACAAAATTTTACTCGAAATTCGACAGACATGTTCTCATCAAAGACTTAAGATATCCCAGAGGTGCAGAGAGTAATTGCTTGATAAGGCGTAACGGATAAGGAAAGAATAATACCACCGTGCCAGTGACAATGAAACATGAGCGTCAAGGAGTAAAGTAGGTATATATTCGTTTGCCCCTATTTTCAAGATAAGTTGCAAGAAAAGGAAATACGCAGGAAAGTAAACGGCAAAGCTGAAACTTATTTACGAAACCCGTTAACCAGGTTTGCACTAAATTACTCGTTTTTTTTTTCCTTCTTCTTCTTCTTCTTCTTTTTTCCCTCTTAAATTCGCGTTTGCTAGAAATGACGAAGGGCTCTTGCCCTAAAAATAAAAAATAAAAAATTTAATGAACAGCCAACCAGAAGTATTACCCGATTAATTATCAACCAACTCTATCAGCGCTATAAAAGGCGACTTAAAACCGATATAATTATAATTCCACATAATTACTTCAAAAATTATTTCAATTATAGTCAATGGATTTATAATTGTGAAAAAATATTGTAAAAAATAAGAGTCACCCCCGACTCAATTTTGTTGAAAATTTTCATAATTTTTTTTATGAATTGTTGAAGCTCAATGTTCCTGGTTCTCTAATGAATTTTCAAACTCTGAGAATATGAACGTTCTGGTATACGATATTGATAATACGATTCTCTATTTAGCAACGATTAATCGCAGAATGGATATAGATTATTATGTACATCAGATGTACGTCACTGATTAATTTTTGGTCTGGTGAAATTCTGCAGGCTTCTTATTCATTGAGATGATCCTTGTCGCATATCTGCACGACGCGTTTTCTGTAGCTTAGAAATCTCTTCGAGATAATTGACGGAGACATTGCACCTGACAGCTTGGAAATTAGTGGTTCACGAACAGCCAGAAGAAGTATCGAGGGGGTAACCACTTCAAACTTGAATGTGTGTCCCAACTATTTCACATTTCAAAATCATTTCATATGATTTCACAACTATTTCATATCATTTCGCGATCATTTGACAACCATTTCATACCATTTCAAACCATTTCACAATAATTTCATAGCTAATTCGTCACAATCATTTCACGAGTAGTTACCCCCTGGAGAAGTATATAATAATATGAGCTGTAGGTATACTAATTTATGGCAACAGATATGATCGCTGGATTTTATCGTATGCCTCCAAAGACGAATAAAGATAGCATTGAAATGAGGGAATTCGTATAAAAACTCGTGGAAAATGAAACTTGATAAAATTGAAGAACCCCAAAGTAAAAGCTTTTCCGATCGACTTGTTACCATCGTAATCGTTTAACAATGAGTTCTTCGATGAGCTTTTTTCCAGCCTTTCACGATGATAAAAATGTAGAGTAGCCATTTTCCAGCCCGTTATTTTGAACTTTTAAGAATAACTCCGAGCTTGAAATTTTCGAAACTTGTTCAAAAAACGGTATTGCAAATAAAGCAGTAACTCAAAACTCGCGAAAATATAATAGTTTTATATAATTTAATATGATTTTTATTTTGGCTCAGAAATAATTATAACAATTTTATTTCTTTGCCTTATTTATGTAACACAATTTTGAATAAGTTCTGTAGATTCGGAGCTCTTCGATCAACTTTTGGAACCATTACGGGCTCCAGAAATCTTCTGTCGATTGTTGAGTGTTCAGTATCATCGTAAGCTTAAAAGGCAATTAGATAAACTTGAGCTAATATAATGATTATGGTCCGAATAGCAAGTTTTTAAAGCGAGCTTATTACTTTCTTTAAATTCAGTTTGTATGATTATTATTATACAAATTCGTGTATTCCATTGCCGTGATCCCCTCGTTACATAAAGCAATTTCACTTCTCTAATGGTTACAACCTTTCGCGTACTACCAATACCTTCAGATTTTCGCTGGATTAAATTGATCATCGCCGAAGGCTGTATTCCTGTATACGAAGGTATAACACAAAAAGTAGTAAAATCCGATAATCCATTTTTCCATTATCTTCAAAAAGTCACATGACAATAATGAACGTGGTTACTGGTAACGGGGATAAAAATCACTGTGAGATATGAAAATAAATAAAATATCGAGTAATTGGTACTTACCGTGGGTGTCAATTAAGGAGGATATAATATTCAATAAAACATTACAGGGTGCAACTTCTTCATTTGCATTGAATACCAATTTTCGTGTAATTGGCAATGAATTTTTATTTTAATACGCTTTCATGCGCATTTTTTTTCTGAGGCAATTAAAAAATCAATGGACTCGCAGCAATTGCTTTTTCGAAAGGGAAAAACAGCCAACAAATAATATGGAAGATAAAAAATCTGTCTATTGCATGATATGGGAATTAAAAATTGTTGCAATAAAAGTTAAGGAGCTTTTGCTGCTGGTAGATTATCTTCCTTGAAATACCATTGTCTGTGATCCTGAAAGAGCAGATGGTCGGTCTCACGTAACCTAGACAATACTTGTAACAAACACCTGTTACTTGTCTCTCAAGGGAGGTGAGATGATTTGTTGATGCTAGTTCTTGGAATTATACAGTGACTAGAATTCTTCAAAAGCAACTTCAATCTGGAGAAACAAAAAGACGACACATACTATATTGTACGTGGTATACTTGTACATATAGTTGAGATTTTCGTATACTTTGAGAGAACCTTCGTTCATTGTCATCAAAGTAATGTCGGTGAATCTAGAACGTTTATAAACTCGGTACCTACTCCAACAGGCGAAATTCGCCCGTCAATTATCTCTGTTTTCATATTTTACTCTTTGGTCTCGTAAAATCACAATAGCCTTTACAAACACGGAATTTCTCTCTCGACGTGGATTATTTCACTTAATTAGGAAATTTTATACCAACAATAATCGTCAGGTTGAACGAGCTCATAAGTCGTTAAATGCTTGTAGTTTTTGAAAGCTTATTGAGATCACAGAGCCTTGTACGTAGCTCCCTTACTCAGTTTATATCATTTATTCATATTATACGTAGAAATTTGCATTTATTTTACAAACAACAGACCAGAATTCACATAGAGTAAGTAAAAAGTCTGAGGATCAGCAACGGGATGTGGAGTGAACGGATGGCGAGATAAAGGATGCGAGAAAATCAGTTGCTCGAAGTATTTCTCATTTAGTTCTGATGAATTGAGTTTAACTAAAAACTATCCATCGTATACTCGTGTAGGTATACCGGTATTTGGTCTGAACTTGCAATGAGTTATTTTTTTAATCAGGAAAAGAGCAATTTCGTCATGTCTATTTGATCGTCGTATTTTCCTGACTCTAACAAATTTGATTTCGTTCCAAAAATCCTTACTCTTGGTTTATTCTTCATTTCGGTTCTGATCCAATGAAGAAATCCCCCCCAATTGCCAGGGCAAGGTTGACTAAGGGAGCTAATCCATTTGTTAAGGAGCGAGCATGGCTGTAAACGTCCTCGTTCTCTCTGTATATTTTACCCTCTTCATTATTTTTCGCTTTTATTTTCTTTTCTTGTTAACTTATTCAACTACCCGTTGAGTTTATCGCTTCATCTGTAATTAAGCCAAGAGCTTGTCTTGAGACGGTGGTTACTTTACAGAAGTTGCAACCTGCACCTGCCTCGAAATGTTAGAAAAATATAAAATGAAAAAAATACAAAAAATACAAAAAATACAAAAAATATGGCGACAGATAATACTTTAAAAAAACACCTTTTCGCGCATGGAGTTTGTGCTTTCGCGATAGCCCCGTCCGTCACTTGTCATCCGGAAGAGAGATATCTCCCTTGGGAAAGAAACTTTCCAGCAGATCGTCCATCTCTCTGCAGTTCGTTCATATTTTTGTGAAATTAAACACCCGCTAGCTATAGACGCGGAGAAGTTATAAAACGAATAGTATGAAACATGGGATAAATTTGAGATCTTTTGTCGTAAACTTCACATCTCGGTCGGACTAATATCAACTTCTAGCCCGACGTAAAGTCAAATTGGTGATTAAAGAATTTTTGTAAATAGCTAATGACGTGTGCCAAATTGTCAGTGAAACTATTAAACCCGGTTGTTGGAATTTCTTAAAACCGTGACCGTCATCCAATCATTGTCTTCTCTCGTTTTTTTTTTTGTTTTTTTGTTTTTTTTTTTTGTAACGAGGTGAAACGAGAATAAAGTGTGAATTGAGACAAGGGTCCGAGTCTTTTTCTTTGGAGCAAAACATAGAATCTATTCTCCTTCCAAGATCCGGGCTTTTTGTAAATTGTTTTATTTTTTCACTCTCTTTGAGCTCTCGACAAAAAAGGCATGATGGAATATTCGGGACGGGTCGCGATAAGGGTTTTATCGATCGTTACGTAATACCTAGATAATACGTAACACCGGCGGAAAAACGTGGCCCAAGGCCCTCGAAAGTACATGAAATCGACTGTAATTTGAGAAGTAACATTTTCCAATTACATTCCCAACATGTTTCTCAAATATTCTCGTTCAAAGAGAAATCGAATTTAGTGCTTAATTCAATTCACACAATTATCTAGAAAATATAGCAGTCTAGCATTCGCACAAGTTGCAGCAAAAATTTCAACCATCCAAAGTGTACTATATAAAAGGTGAAAAAAACTTGGATCCATTCTTGCATTCTTGCATTCTTCTATGCAGTCATGCAGGGCATACCGGTGTTATTAATTAGGAATAATTATGAGGGCATTGATGTAAATGTAAATTACCATCGACTGGTTATAAAAAGTGATGAGGTTGGCGTAGTTTCAAATAGGTAAATCTGCTCGAAGGTCTAGAACTCTCGAATGTCCCGAACGTCCCGGACGCGCATTACTCATCCAGCTGTGAGCCTCTCAGCGGCTGGTGCATTTGCGAGGCGCCATGCTACTCTGGGCTGATATCCTTCAGGACTTTCCGTTGGCATTTGGCCAAGAAATTATCTGGTATCTTCTGGGGAACCCATTTGCTCTACGGCCTCTCGAGTCTCGACCTACCATTACCACCCTTGTATTTCTCATTATCGAACCGGATTCACGTAGCATCTTTTCGTTCCTGATTGCACTTCAAGTGACGGTAGTCTGCCATGTATAGATTGTTAAGATAACAAATGGTCTTTCAGTCCTAGGAGCAGACCGTAAGGAATTCAATTAGATTCGTAAAATCGTTACTGTTTTACGTCGCTGTGACATTGATAGGATTAAGTGAACCAGTTTTATTCAATCAGTGACGAAGCAAGATCAAACCAGAGGGTGAGAAAGAGAGTAATTAGTTTTGGACAATGGGACTTTCTCTCGTTAGGATTTTTATCGAAATGGCATTAATCTTCGAACTTGAATACATGCCTTCTTACATTACTCATTGCCAGCTTACTATGCAACGGTCTCTCGCATTCAGCACACACACAATTCTCTGCACCATTTGACGAAGACAAACTATCTGTATTTAAATAGCTTCCGATAAGAACCGGCGATCATTGAACCTTTTGAAGGATAAAATCCATTCAGATAAAACCTACGGTCTTATACCTCCGGCTCAATTTTATCCCAATAACCTGCTGCCTCACATTCATCACTGCCGCACTTTAACAAAACGAATGCATCGAAAGCTGCCTATGCTAATCCCATGATCGAGGAATGAGTGCATCGAGAGATTTGTTGCTTCAATATAGTTGAATAATCTTCGAACGATATTCCTGTTATTTTGATCAGAAAAAAATCGATATCGATTTTGATGAATAATTCTTTTTTTCTTATCGTTTGCAGAATTCAGGGAATATTTTAGCCGATATTATTGGCAATAATTCAGCTTACCAGGACAGTT
Organism: Tenthredo mesomela; assembly: GCA_943736025.1. Lineage (NCBI taxonomy): Eukaryota > Metazoa > Arthropoda > Insecta > Hymenoptera > Tenthredinidae > Tenthredo > Tenthredo mesomela. Next base: position 30,001,227 of record OX031015.1, on the reverse strand, counting down.
ATAATAGAATGAGGTTTGTTTTTATGAAACCCTGTTCAACCGTAAAAAAATTAATTAATCAAAACTAGTTGCTAGCATATATATATAGGTATATATATACGTTTATATGTAGGGACGAACAATGGTACGTGGACTCATGTAGATACATGAACCTTTGAGAGAGTTTTTTCCTGTTGTGCTACCAGTATGGGAATATGTATTACTCTCTCACCAAAAAAAAAAAACAAAAAAAAAAAAACAGTGTTTCGCATTCGAAAGGATTAACTGAGGTAGTCGAGAAGATTTGTTGGTGTGAGGCTGCAAGTAAATATGAATAATGAATTCATCAAAAAGTCCCACTTGTTCCTGTACTCTCATATAAATACACAATGGGGGTCACACGTTATCGTTATCGCCTCTATCCAGGGTATTGTACAGAATCTCATGTCTCGGACAGTCGAGTTATTAAAATTACTCTGAAAAATTGTATCTGCTCAATTATAGAGCTGATTCGTTTTATTGCAAAAACCTACTTTGCACAATTTGTTTGAATTTGAAGCGAACATATAGGTATATACTTGTACACTTTCAACTACATTGCGAGATTAAAATTCGTTGAAAAATTCAATTCTATATCGTACAAACAACTGTTTTACATATAACCGTGCGATTAATATTCGAACAAGAAGTTGATTATTCCTGAATTGATCGCCTAGTTGGTAGCACGTTTGATCTTTCAACGTTCTCGCTCCATTTTAGACGACGATGTTCATCCTCAAAGGGATGAAAAAATGTTCCTATTCAATTGACAGAATAAGTTAATTAGGTAACATTTATTCTAAACTCGAGATTCTTTTGAACACCGTTATCGCACTCGTCTTCGAATATGAAGATTTTCAGGCTTATGATTTTCACAGTTTATTAACCCACGAAAGATTGAGATAAAAACGTTGTCTTTTTATGACAGATTATAATGTCTCGTTTACTACAATTCCGTATTATTTATCTGTTCCAGGCGCTGCTTCAAGCGCATGACGTGGCAGGACACGATGTCTACGGTGAGGAAGCAACCAGAGTAACACCTCCACCTCTTCTTCCTTACCTAAACGGGGGCGATGAACTTGAGGGGCAAAACGGTGACTTAGACCTTGAAAATGTCACTCGAGTCCGTTTGGTACAGTTCCAGAAGAATACTGATGAACCAATGGTGAGTTGTACCTACTTCTGAAGAATAATGCATTTTTGCAAATTGTTCATTCGGCACATTGATCAATTATTAATCCTGTACCACTATAATTCGTTCCCTATGGTGCGAAATAGATGAACCTGATATTCAATGCAGGATACGTTTTGCAGGATACAAACCTATGATCATCATGTGTGGGAAATACAATTTTCGAATGCAATGATGATTCCACTTGATACACAGTCTCAAAGGCCCGTAACAAATTCAAGAAACTTCGTTTTGATTCCAGGGTATCACGCTTAAGATGAACGAAGATGGTAAGTGCGTTGTCGCACGCATTATGCACGGTGGAATGATCCATAGACAAGCAACACTTCACGTTGGAGATGAGATCCGAGAAATCAACGGAGTTCCAGTCGCCAATCAATCGGTCAATGCGTTACAAAAAATTCTTGTAAGTACACCAAGCCTCTGTCCCAATATACTAATTTAGCAAATAATCAGAAGGATCGAGGAATTTTCATGTCAAGACTTCTTCTTCTTCATGGAGAAGACTTCCTTCATACGTTTTCTCTTCATTCGTCACAAGTTCAGAACTTTTCTTGATTGAAAATTGTCAAATCAAATTGGATTTCGATACTCCGGGTTCCCTCTTCAAGATCAGATTTCTCAATGTTATGTGACGTTTCTTTGTGTTCTCGAATACAAACTTTGCCGATTAGCGCTTTCAATTATGGAGGCCCTCACTGCCCGAGCCCGTTCCCAATTAGTGACTTGCGGGTAGATTTAGAAGAAAATAGGAACTTTTTGCACAGCTTGCAGAATGGCATTTCGGGTGAAATTGTATTGTTCGTAAACAAGAAACGCCAACTAATTCAACCTTTACTAGAACTCGCAAAAACTCGTCTCAAATCTCGCCAGTCAGCAGTTCTAATACTTATATATCTTTGGAACAAGATATTTTGATAGAGGGAACTTATACCTCGAACTGAAAGTCTCAAGAGAACTTGATGCCACATTTCAAGTCCCGGAGAGCGTCGCGGTTATTCTGAAACGTTTCAGTCATAAAAAATCAAGTTAAAGCTCGAATGCCATCGATTTTAAATTCGGTACCTTTATTGCTTCTGGCATTAAGCTGCTCACCCTGATTGAATTTTATGAACACATGAAATCGGAAATTAAAAAAGAAAAGTACATTGACGGAAGCTCGAGGTCTTGCATGAAACATAAACTGAACAATACGTTTTTTTTTAAATCTGTTATCGCGAGCCTTATCGCACTACGGCTCACCCTTCAGCATAATATTTGTTGACTTTCCACCGATTCGAAATCCGGTTACGATATAGTAATTTCTCTATAAACCTGCGCTATAGAAGTTCAATTTTCTCGTCCTAGACACACATCCTCCCTCATCCAAACCCGCCAAACCTTTTTGTCAATAAAGGGCACGTATGGGGTAGCCTACTATGCATAATCTGTGCAGTCTGTATGCGCATGGATGCACGTACGCGCACTCTTAAACTCTCGAACAACTCCCGCGCACGTGCATCCAATATCCACGATCTACATACCTATAAGTCTATACGGCTCTGCAAACCGTTCGTGTTTGTATTAAATTTTCCGCTTCATCTCCACCGGAAGTTTAGCGTTGCATCTATCTCCATGCACCAGCTGACGAGATAGAACTGACGTTTCTCTCTATTCATGGGGCAAAAGATTTGACTAAACTAATTTGGACAATATCAATGTTGGAGTTTGAAATCCAGTTTATTCTTCAATGAGAATTCACACAGTAATCCAAAGACTGATCATCTGTTTTGAATAACTACTTTCTCAATTTTATTCTTTCCGTCATTTCACTCATCCTCAGGCCGAACTTGACGGTTCATCACCAACTGTCTTGTAAATATTTTCGTGGTAAGTAAGTTGTGACACTACAGGCCCTTTGACTTGTGAAAACATCTGCATACACATTCTGTAAATATGAAACCAGACGGAATTTTCTCTACCATTCTGTGTTCATTGTTCATTGTCATGAGCTTTCGACGTCTGCATACCTGATTCGCATGTTAAATTCAATCAGGATTTTTTACAGTCCAATGATGCAGCTTGTTCCTTCAATTCACTCGTCCGTGATTTTTGAATGTAGGTTTATCAGTGGGGATGGAGCCGTAAAAGAGGATTAATTCCCTCCAGAGCTCGTGATGAGAAGACTAATTTGAGGGGGAAAATATGGACCTTTTTTGACCTCACTTGTTCGACTGATACTCTAAACAGCTGCTGGAACAGAACTTCCAGTCTTTTTAATCCATATTATATGTTCTCTTGATGTTCTCCTTGTTCTGGACTTCAGATTATCTCGATGGTCTTCGACATTGCGATATAAATTTATCGCGAGAAGGGTGGTTTTAGGCACCTTGCTCCTCCATGCTTTCGTAACAGCTATTTGACTATCACCAGTTATTTAATTACTGGTTCGTTCACATTTCTGAACCCAATATCCTACCTTTAATATCGAAGAAAATAAGAGTCCTGATGCAATTAAAATCACACTGGTATTCGGAAGAGTGCTTCACTATGTGCACGATTCTTCACATTTGTATAATTACCTTTTCTGAAATCGAATACAACGTATTTGAAGAAATGATGAGTATGAGAAAAATCTAGGCATATTAAAATTGAAGAAATTGGTAAGAGAAAGAATATGTGCGAAAGAAGGTTGCATAAAAATGATTTTCTGTTTCAGCGAGAGGCGAGAGGATCGGTGACTTTCAAGATAGTGCCATCGTACAGGAGTGCGCCACCCCCCTGCGAGGTACAAGTAAGCCCCAGCCCCAGAGGCACCAATTCCCAAACCGCACCTCCCGCATCTCACTCGGCACCCTTGACCACCACCACTACCACTATCACCACAGCCGTAAAAACTGTATCCACAAATACTCCAAAATCACCGATGACCCCAGCGTGCTCGTGTAGCGGTACTCCCAAAACCCCAAAGGCCTCAAAAACCCAAAAGACAAAAGTCGGTCCCAACTCATCGGCGGAAACTACACCTAGACGTCGTCTCAATCCGTTGTCGGCTCTAAGAGCAGCTCGAAAGTCATAGGCGGTGTAATGGAATGACTAGTATCTCATTAGAGGATAGTTTCTGCGCTGTAATTAGGATAGTTTTGAACTATAACGATTAGTCCATGAAAATATATCCGTATAAATTTAGATATAGCCAGGTAGGATGTATATTCTTGCTTAAAGAGCTTTTCGCCAAAGACCACGTATCTTGAAATACGTTCCTTGCGGATTGGCCCTGCTCAACTTATACTCCGGTTTACTCGAGCTTACCTCGACTTAGATTAGTACAACTTTCACCTTTCGCGTTTCCAGCTCTGCAGTGCTATTAATCAAGCTCCTTTAATCTATAAGTTCTAAAGGGTAAAACGATCGCGGTGACTCAGCGATGAAAGTCTTAATAATTGTCGAAAGTCGCAAGATTTCCCGATTACTGATTAGTGGATTACTGATTAGTTTCATAACGAAATCTCATTATGGATTTACCGGATCTACACGAACTAACGCATCTTTCGGCTCATCCGTGATATAAAATCCGCAATTTTAACGGATTAATTATATAATAGAAGGTGAATGATGTCCGTTTCGAAGTAGATTTATTTTAAACGCCATATTAGTTCAAAGTTTTCGCAATTAATTTTACAAGAGTTTAGTAGCATTTCCGTTTCACGTGTACTTTGCACACACACGTGGAAGAATAATCAGATTTACGTTAGCTGCAGGTTATCATCTCGGATTATGCGCAGCTTTCATAGCGCCGAACTGCAATTGATGATAGGGTAGTGAAAAAAAAAAAAAAAAATTAAAAAAAAATGAGGAATAAAATAAAATGAAAATTTTATCACACAGTTGAAGAAACGTTATTGAAACACAGGAGATGCATATTAAAAAAGATGAAAGTATATCCGAAGAAAAACTCTACTTGAATTTTATCGATTCCTTTCGGTTGATGTACTACTACGGTGCCAACTTCCCTTGCTGCGATGGTGAGTCGCGACGAAATAAAGATGGCTGCTGCTAATTTCTACTGTGAAATATTTATGAAGAGAACTAACGAATTTAATTAAGTCACCATAGAAGACACCCTGGGATTTAGGGTCGACGGGCAGGGTAGGGACCTGACTTTTGTTTACCAAAGCTCTCGGAACCCACCATTCCATCCACTTATGTTTTCGTCTTTCCTCGAGTGGTGTATATACATATACTATATAGAATATAGAATATATATATATATATACGTATGTCTATACGTAAAAACCACCCTTTTATACACAAACCTTGCGAACCCTCATTTCAATCCTGTCCAAAATAAGCTTCACCTATCTTTTCCACTGTTTCTTTATCATTTGCTTTATGTTTCTTCTTATTATTTTCATTCTTCTTCTTCTTCTTCTTCTTCTTCTTCTTATTCTTATTTTTATTTTATTCAAATATACCCGTATATACATAAATGATTAAAACCGTATACGAGATTTAAAGTATCTTCAATGGTTGTCAATTACAATATTTTACAACACTATACCTATATATATACAGAACAGATCAGCATCTTGCTTCATTTAATATAGCATGGCATAACACTTTATTAGGAATTACATTGATACGCACGTATTTCCCATCCCTTGATTGTCTGTATGCGTTTTACTTTTGGGGTTCGATTATTACTCTCAATATTTATGTACATATATTGATATACCTATATACATATGTATATTATATGCGTATATATATTTATTATTACATAAATATCATCATTTTAATAATATCGTTTAAATACCTCGAGGGTAAGGGGCTTGAAATAGAAGGATGTGTGTCGCGTGGCTGTGACTGGGGTCTAACAACTATTTCGTTAAAATAATCGATACCAAAATTTAACAGATCCGGATACTATTTAACCAGAACCATTATTTCGAAATGATAAAATCAAAAAATTAATATCTATATCAGATCGTCGTTTCGATTTGAAGCCAAAATCCCAAATAATTATCGATTGTTACACCCCAATTGGATTGATTGTTCTTACGTCCATTTCCAAGTCCGCTTTTCTCTCTCAATATATCCGAGGTGCCTATAGTTATTAAAAATAAAACCTAAAAAGTAAAAAATACATAAATAAATGAATAAATTTACTTTATTCTATGTTTATTCTATTCTACATATTTACGCAAGGGATTATGCCCCAATTATAACAAAGTTTGTCGTTAATTAACACGCGCAGTACGTGTTGTACGTCATAATATCCAACTGCCTTGTTAAAGACGGGTCATTTCAAACAGTTCAATATGTTTTTGCAACCCAATTTATCGAGGATTCAAAAACCAGAATATGTATTTGGTTGAAAGAAAATCCAATGTAGCAGCCGCATAGTATGTGCATTAATTGATTGACTCTAGAACGACGGTGGCGATAAGAAATTTTTCCACACTGCGTGCGCAAAGTTCAATTTCGCGTGCATAAAATTCAACTTAACGCGCGTTGTGTCAAAAAATAAAGTTCGATACACGTGCGAAAGATCATTCTCGACTCGTGTAATTGTCACCCTCGCTTCGTTCGGGCGAAAAACTCCACAGTCCGAGAATCAACACTTTCGTCCTAGTATCGAAAAGTGTACTACATCACTGTTTCACAAATATTCGAGTCGTACACCAAACGATTATCTTCATTCATCGACATTCTGCTTTACCAATCTTCAATAAGACTTGCGCAAATGATGATCAACGTTTAATTATTTCATACGAATTTAGCAATAAAATGAAAATTTTTATGCTCAAATATCGAACTAACATCGAGATAATGAAAATGAATTTATCAAATTCAAATTAACACAATTCTATCGAATCTCCGTCATTCTAGGGTTGAAATAAAATTCAGTTATACAATTTCTTTGATTGTTAGTGTTTTTTCGTTTTTTTTTTTTTTTTTCGTTTTTTTCTCGTTTTTTCTCTTCCTCTTCTTTCTAATAATAAATTCTTGTTAAATATTTATGCGTTGTTCTATATATTATATTAGTCAGCAAAAATTTTAGGCAAATGCGGCGGGCCTATATATAGTTTTGTGATTTAATAGCTTGTAGTGAAATTTAGATACGGTACATATTGTAGATCTATAATGAATTTGACAATTAAATAATTAAAATATATAATATCTGCAGATATACTATAGAATACGTAATATAAAAAAACTTTTTGTTCAGCAGTATATAATATGATACGACGATATCGTTAGCTTGTTTAGAAAATTGCTAAATTTTCATCAATTTTATCTTTATATAAATGTGCGAAATTATTTTCAATGTAAAAAAAAAAAAAAAAAAATTGAATAATTATTATGAAAATTCAAATCTATAACTCTAGTATCATATTTCGTAAAACTTAATTAATCGAAACTTCAACTGTGTTATTAAAATTGTTAAAAATAAATGCGATAATGAAAATCTATATGTTACCTGCATCAGTGAAAAAAATAGTGATATTTATTATTGTTACTAGTCAATTACTGTATAATTTTCACAATGTCAAAGTACGTTCAGAAATATATATCGCTCTTCAAATGCTTTATTTTGCTGAATTTTCAGTACAACTTAAACAAAAAAAAAAAAAACCCCTTAATTTTCCAAACTTCATTCATACCATTGAAGATAGAATTAATTTTAACTCTGCCTCGCGGTTTCGGTCTCATAACGTCTCTTATAGTTTATACCTTGTTTCCTAATATTTCGAAATCGCAACGTGTATAGCATAGACCTTACTTAGGGTGTTTTCGAAATTTCTGGCGGACAAGACGGAAAAAGTTTGCAAATAAATGAAATTAGAAAAAAGTTCGTGAAACTTGGAGCCTGTAGGTCAACTCAAAATAATGCTTTCAAGACAGTGAAATTTGGCATATGTTTTCCCTAATATGGTCGTGTAGGTATTTTACCAAAATTTGCCCAACATGTTACAAAATGCCAAATTTCAGATTTTTCGAAGCGCACTACTAAGGCTGGAAAAAAAAATAATGCAGTCAGCCCGGATTTCCATTTAAATTAAATCGGAAAATTCGCTACCTTGCAGGCTGCACTTTGAGTTGACCTACAGGCTCCAAGTTTTGCATACTTTTTTTTTCTTTCTATCATTTATTCGGAAACTTTCTCCGCCTTGTCCACAGGAAATTTCAAAAACACCGTAAATAAGGACCTGCACCTTAATGGTTACACAATTGAGTAATAATATTTTCCAACGCTAATGCCATCCGCAATCTTGATGATATCAGGATTTTTATTTCCTAAAAAAAAAAAACCGAAAAAAAAAATTGAACCCATTTCTATCTGCTTTTCGACATTTTAGTGATAATTCGCGAATGTGTATAAGAATACACGTGGAAATAATGGTGGATAGTCTATGAGACTGAATTTGTTCTAAAACGAGATGATAAATGGTACTATACTTCTTCAAGCCCCAATGGTCTGGTCTGAGATGTAGGTGTGATTGAAAAATGATCGACGAGTTCCTCATCACCGAATCATCGCGTCAACTTCGTGGCTCTCTGATCTACGGCAATTCAGTGCAAAAATATACGAAGTCGGATAATGAAGCGCATGAACCGAAGACACATATGACATGTTCTTCTCTGTTCATGTTTTAGAGCTTAGAATACATGTAGCGGGTGATATTTTATCATACATGTATATACATTGTGTTTTATCTGTCACTTGCATTTTGCGACCACCAGTATTACGTGCACGATCCATTACACCCATCATCCCCGTCACTTGAAGCTTTACATATTATATTATATACGAGATAAGGAGGCTTTATAGTGGCGCGACGATATCAAGTTCTCAACTATTACTCGCAGCTTTGTCAAAAAAAAAGAAACGTCCTGAAAATATAATCAATGGATATAAGTTTTCAAATCTTAGAACAGGACTTTTAATTTTCTGATTCTAAGACGAAGACTTAAAAGACTTCGAAATTCTGCCTATCTATAAGTCAGTTGGCTCAACGATCTGTGATAAGAAATAGGAATACCTACATACATGTCGTAAAGTCACGTTAACTTTATAACATTTGAGAACAAGTTATAATGAGTTTCAGGTGTTATTATAGAAAAGATAACATCGATGCCTTCCAACAACTTCCCATAAATTGCATCCCAACCTCGACCATCCTTCATTACACGTATTGTTGCAGTATGCGTGGATTATTTAGGTAATATCTTTATGTTTACTGTTACATAATCATTAAATCATCGTAGCACCTTCCCATATATCTACACGATAATTACTTAGTTAAGCATTGCACTCGAGTTTTTTTTTTTTTTTCAAGTTTTTCTTTTTTTTTTTTCTTCTTCTTCTTTTCGTTTCTCTATCTCTCTTTCTCTATTTTTTTTTTTTTTTTTTTCTTCTTTTTCTCAAGCTTTGAAAATTATCCTCGTCGCAGTTTATTAACAATATTAGTTAAAAGGTATCGGGAATAATCTGGACTTTCATTAACCATACAGCAGCCAGTCCACCAGACCAATTTGTGTGTCGATAGTAATTATAATAATATATACCTGCTATCACATCACTTTATATAGACAAAAAAAAAAAAAAAAAAAAAAAAAATAGAAAAGCGTCACATTATTTTCACCCAAGTCTTTTCGTACCTTCCGTACCGTAATCCATAGATTGTATCATTTTAGTGCACTTGTGCCGTACTGTCATCACCATAACATACACTCGTATTGATATAGAAAAAAAAAAAAAAAAAAAAATTTTTTTTTTTTTTAATAAACAATATTTTCTATATACCATCGTCCGATTAGAATTATTTATTTTCTCGCGTCAATTGTCAGTAATCATAATAAGTCATGTCTGACTATTTATTTGGATAAAACTTAAAATGAACATCATTTAAGGCAAAAATCACGGAGGCAGTAGTCTGTAGCTTTTATAACGGATTGTAAAACGTCTAAAATATCCGAAATTATAAGTATACAAATTATCATAAGTTTAGTTTTTAGAAAAAGAAGAAACACAAGAAAAAAAAAAAAAAAAATCCCTTTCACTCTCAAACAAAACTGCATTGGTGTGAATCGAAGTGATATTCTTATCTCTATAATAACGAATCGTATAATTATTGCCTATCATAAATTACGAAAGAATTTTCATGGTTGGTATTTGGTGTGAAAATTTTATATACGGTTATTATAGTTAGAGGGATGCGATAAAGAATGGTAACAACTATATTGTTAAATCGCTATAGCATATCGTCGTAACACTAACAACTCTTGTGTCATTTATGGATATTTGATTAGCGATTTACAATTCATTGATAATAAAAATAATTGTATTTTTATAGTATAGTTGCGGATGGGGTGGGTAGGGGGGGTTACGCGTTTATACATATAAATATTAGGGTGGTCCTTAGATGGGGTCAAAAAAAAAAATTCATGTTGGATCCCCCCAAATCAGCTCCAAATAATTAAAAAAAAAATTCCCCAATTTTTCCAGATTTTTATTTTATTCCCCTAGTCCCGCTGTTTTCATTCAAAGTTCAAAATACAATCCGCGATACTTGAAGTTAAATTTTTCGCCGGAATATCTCTTAAAAAAAAAAAAAAAAAAAAAAAAATTAAAAAAAAAATTGAAAAAAAAATAAAAGAATTATAAATGGGGTATCCCAGGGGAATCGTGTGCTTTATTATTATTATAATTATTTTTTTTTTTTTTCAATTTTTTTTTTTTTTTTCAAAAAAAGAAATATTTCGGTGAAAATTTTAACTTCAAGTATCGTCGATTGTATTTTGAACTTTGAATGAAAACAGCGGGACTAAGGGAATAAAATAAAAATCTGAAAAAATTACGGAATTTTTTTTTAATTATTTGGAGCTGATTTGGGGGGATCCAACATGAATTTTTTTTTTTTTTTACACCTTCTAAGGACCACCCTAATAAATATATATAAATATAATGACTGCAGCCTCCGTATTATAATTATTTAGAAGAAATAGAAAAAAAAAATATATATGGGGCATTCCATGGTAAATCACACAGAATAAAACCCGACCGATTCCGATTTGCTTCATATTTTTTCGTGTTGTTGTTATCACTGAAAAAGACGTCTGTGATTTTTTTCAGATTTTTATTGCCAGTCGTTTGGATTTTTTTTTTTTTTTTTTCAGTAATCGTAAATCCAATCAAACAAATGATTTGAAAAAATGATTCGGGCCAACTTTTTCGTAATTTCACGCAGTTTAACATTAAAATAATAGACAAATTTTTAAGCATCATGTCGAGCATTTTTATCTGGTTTAACGTAAAAAATATCGACTTTCGCTAAGTATGCCCCCTGCGATCCTGTTCAAAAAAATCACGAAAATTCCGCATTGAAAATCAAAAATTTTAAGCCCAAGGCCATGATGGAGAAATGATTCCTTCAGTTTTGTTAAATTTTTTTTGTAAATATTTTCCGTTGTTTTTCACTGCTTACTCCAATACGATAAAAAAAAAGGTGATGCCCATCTACCAACTCAATTTTTCTTACCAATAGCCATCATAAATAATCAATAGTTATCTTTTAAGCAGAAAATCATGATTTCAAATAATTCACATCCTATTTATATTATTCGATATTATTATTTATTATTTTCGCGATGTAATTTGTAAGGAATTTACTTATTTTACTACGATGAATTATAATTTTTGAGACGTGCCTCTACTTCAGGGGGCTTAGAAAACTCAACGGGCCTACTATAAAGCTGTATATAAATTAAGGAGGAGTTTGAAATTTAGTTTGACCATATGAATGTCGTTTAATATTTTATTTAACCCTTTCTGCCATGGTGGCACTCTGAGAGTGCCACCTGTTTTATAACCATTTTCTGAGCAATTTCGATCGAATTTTCAAACTTTTTTTTTGTGTTTAAAAAAAAAAAAAAAAAAAAAATGTGTGACACAAAGGGTTAACGTAAATAAATTTAATGAATGAATTGATGCGTGAATTTAAACCAATCCTCAATGAATTCGCAATGATTCACAATACGAAGCTGGCTTATGCTGTGTAGCAGAGGGGCCGAAGCAAAATAATAAATAATAATATCGAATAATATAAATAGGATGTGAATTATTTGAAATCATGATTTTCTGCTTAAAAGATAACTATTGATTATTTATGATGGCTATTGGTAAGAAAAATTGAGTTGGTAGATGGGCATCACCTTTTTTTTTTATCGTATTGGAGTAAGCAGTGAAAAACAACGGAAAATATTTACAAAAAAAATTTAACAAAACTGAAGGAATCATTTCTCCATCATGGCCTTGGGCTTAAAATTTTTGATTTTCAATGCGGAATTTTCGTGATTTTTTTGAACAGGATCGCAGGGGGCATACTTAGCGAAAGTCGATATTTTTTACGTTAAACCAGATAAAAATGCTCGACATGATGCTTAAAAATTTGTCTATTATTTTAATGTTAAACTGCGTGAAATTACGAAAAAGTTGGCCCGAATCATTTTTTCAAATCATTTGTTTGATTGGATTTACGATTACTGAAAAAAAAAAAAAAAAATCCAAACGACTGGCAATAAAAATCTGAAAAAAATCACAGACGTCTTTTTCAGTGATAACAACAACACGAAAAAATATGAAGCAAATCGGAATCGGTCGGGTTTTATTCTGTGTGATTTACCATGGAATGCCCCATATATATATATATATATAAAATTAAATAAATAAAATAAATATTGAATTAAATCGCATGCGTCAGACATGCAACGTGTAAAATTGAACGACAATTAATTATATTAAAGAAGAAAATTTAAAATAAAAAAAAAAAAGAAATAAAAATTTATTATAAATAAATTTTTATTAATTAATAATTACTGTTCTTCTGTTTTCCAAACTCTAGTTGTTCAGGATTAGGCCTCTGCCAGTGTTAGTAAGTACCATGACTTGATCTGGTGTGATTGGACTGCTGTAGTTAGAAGCTATGCGTACATATATAATACTATATGCAGCTATATATTATACCGCCTATAATGTGTAGGATCTCACTAACTTTTATCGTATTGATTTTTCAGTTGGTTTGCGGTCTTGTTTGTCGAGTTTAATTTCTTCTTTTATTTTATTTATTTATTTTTTTTTTTCCTTATTTTTGTTTTCTTGTTTTTTTTCTTCTTCTTTTCACACAACACCCGGCATGTAGCGTAGTAAAGCGTAGCGTATTCATATTTTGTTTTCAACGACGGACATCCCCTGGTCCCCCCCCCCCCCCCCCCCCCCCCCCCCCAATGCACACCATATCGCAAAACCTGCACACGCGTGTACCTACTTCCATACGTGTAAGTCTGTCACCTATATATCCCATATATACATATATATCTATGTATATATATGAATACGCTGTATACATACATATATGGATGAAATTTTGTATATATTATATATATATGTATATGTACACGCGTGCGCGTGCGTACTTATAGCAAATGACTTAGATCGATCATTTTTCTCGCAACGCACAACGGCGAACTGCCAGCACCCTGCCGTTCACCGCCCACCTTCACAATTCGCGGATTTTAATTCATCTCCAAAAATATTTTTCTTATTTCACACTTTTTTTTTTTTTTTTTTTTTACATTTTTCACGTGTACATTTCTACCCATATTGTCTCATCGTCGTATCACTATGTATAACACACTACTATAGCATCGTCAGCACTGCAGTTTGGTAGACCGTTAAAGCACGTGCGTCCGTTTGTTCGTTTAGATCGAACTAATTGGCTTCAGCTTTTTTTTTTTTTTTTTCGAAACAATTTTTTTAACTAATTATAACTATATAGCTTTATTCACTATATATCAATTTATTTATTTGTTTATTTCTATATATGAAGGATTCTTTTCTCAAGTGGGCCACCCATTTTCGTCGTGGTCTCGAATTGATTTCGTTACTTCCTCCAATGATTACCCTCCTTTTCATGAGTTTTGCTGATTTTTTGCACTGGCAGGAGCGTAGATATATGAAATATCTGGATAATCTATTTATTTTACGTATTTATAAATTACTGATAGTGAAAGAAAAATCAAAATACATGAAAGTTATGTTTTTTCATCAGCTTTCCAGTAAAAATATTTTCAATTTTAATAGAATGACAGTTAGGGCTAAAAATGCCAAAAAAAAACCCAGAAAAAATGCGATAAAAGGTGGTTTCAAGTTTTCGGGCCGCTTTGATTTTGATGAAAAAATTCGAGAAAGACTCTCTCATTGCTCAGAGTTTACTGTGTAAATCTTATTATGGGACCGCCATCCTTCCTAAAGCGTTCCAAGTTGTCATACGAACAAAAACAATCATTGGGCTATCTTCGGATGTTTTCTTCTTAGGAAGGAGTGGTGGTCCCATAATAAAATTTACACAGTAAACTCTGAGCAATGAGAGAGTCTTTCTCGAATTTTTTTCATCCAAATCAAAGCGGCCCGAAAATTTAAAACCACCTTTTTTCGCATTTTTTCTGGGTTTTTTGGCATTTTTAGCCCTAACTGTCATTCTATAAAAATTGAAAATATTTTTACTGGAAAGCTGATGAAAAAACATAACTTTCATGTATTTTGATTTTTCTTTCATTCACGGAGAGAAAAGATGAGTCACTTATGACTGAGTGAATTTTACTTATGACTGAGTGAATTTTACTCAGTCGTGAGTGATATCAACCAAGCCGACTCAATAAATTTCACTCAGCCTGGCTTACTGAGTCTTTTAAGTGAATATTGCTTAGGTTTCAAGTGGTTCTTACTCAATATTTCTCTCCGTGTTATCAGTAATTTATAAATACGTAAAATAAACAGATTATCCAGATATTTCGTATATCTCAGTGCTAAAAATCTGCAAAAATTCAGCAAAACTCCTAAAAAGTAGGGTAATCATTGGAGGAAATAATCAAATTAATTCGAGACCACGACGAAAATGGGTGGCCCACTTGAGAAAGAATCCTTCATATATATATTTATTTATAATATTGTTACCGTTGTCGTGAAATATCCCGTGTGGAAATTCAATTCGGGGGCTGGCTAGGTGTTGCCTAGTTTCGCTGTTCACTAAGCGGGCGCTGAACGGGCGGGCTGCTTAGTGCCCGGCAACGCATGTAACGCTCAGCTGTACAGTGCGAGCTGGCCAGCGCCCGTCTAACATTCCCGACAAATGCTAGAAGATTTGTCGGATCGGCTGTACAGCGCCCGGCCAGACCCCGGTTACTTTATTGATATCAGAAAGGGTTAAAGCAAAAGAGGTATGATTGACAAAATGAAACATTTCAGGAAAATATATTTTTTACATTCAAACTGTCGAAATGCAAAAAAAAAAAAAAAACACTTTTTCTGAAATGTTCAATCTTGTCATGTTTCTTTTTGCTCTAACCTCTTTATTTTTAATATCTCCATATATTTCTCATTTATATAATCATTCATCAAAAATTGATTGAAAATAAGAAATATAAAAATTATTCTTTTTTCTTCAAATTCCTAGTATTTTTCATAATAATTCATGAATATCTATTATAAGTTCATCAATTTTCTGCGTATACAAAAAAAAAAAAAAAAATTACAAAAAGTATTATCAAAACCATTTTAATCAGAAAAACTTTAATGTCCATTTTCTCAAAACTCAATATGTGTCGTTTGACGCACGAATGCGTAACAGGGTCCATATATGGTTACCGTCGAGAATATCGGGTTAATAATGAATGTTGATCGAAATTGTAAGCATATAAATAGCTCAGCTACAATTTCGGGCTCTCCCAACTAGGGCCTAGGCAAGTTTTGATGTGAAAACGCATGCAGGGAAAATATCTGGCCTTGCTAACCGGGGGCTGCACAGCTAAACTAGAACAAATTATTTACAGTTATGCTATCTATTGCCCGTATAGCACCCGACTAGTTGGGCCATCTTCGGGATTGCCCATCCGGGGGCTGGGCAAACACCGGGTGTTCCCGGAGAAATTTCCACACGGGGTCGTTGACCTCTTTGCGCAGTTCAGAAAAAAAAAACCTCGAAGTTATGTATGGGGAGTTCCATATGAAATGTACAATTGGTTGTCCACACCCCTTTCGATTTGTCTCAAACTTAGTGAAGTTGAGTTATGGGTGGAAAAAAAAATTCCTCTAAATAATGAAAATTCTACCTTTTACAGGTCGCGAGTAACACCGATTCACAAATTTTGAATTATTTTTTTCAGATCGCTGTAGCTCCCCAACTACATGTCACCGCCTGGACAAAGTCGATTTTCAGTTAATGGTATAAAAAACGCGAAAAACGCGATATTGATCTCGTTCCCCAAACTTCTTTGGGGTCCATTTTTCATCATAAAATGCGGCTATTTTTCCCGCAAATTTTCGTGTAAAGAAAAGTCACGGGACTCAACTCGTTAAAGAGATATGAGGGAAATTCCACGAAAAACCGACCGGATCTGGACGTTTTCTGACTTTAAATTTTTTCAAAACCATTGAAACTTTTTTTTTACGTGAAATAGATGTGAAAAAAGCCGATAGTGTTGGCTCTTTTTACGTCCATTTCACGTAGAAAAAAGTTTCGAAAGTTTTGAAAAATTCAAATTCAGAAAACGTCCAAATCCGGTCGGTTTTTGCTAGAAATTCCCTCATATCTCTTTAACCAGTTGAGTCCCGTGACTTTTCTTTACACGAAAATTTGAGGGAAAAATAGCCGCATTTTATGATGAAAAATGGACCCCAAAAAAGTTTGGGGAACGAGATCAATATCACGTTTTTCGCGTTTTTTATACCATCAACTAAAAATCGACTTTGTCTCACGGCAACATCGAAAAGTGCATCAAATTACAAAACTTTTAACCCACTTGATTCTTAGGCACGGACATGTAGTTTGGGAGCTACAGCGATTTGAAAAAAATAATTCAAAATTTGTGAATCGGTGTGACTCGCGACCTGTAAAAGGTAGAATTTTCATTATTTAGAGGAATTTTTTTTTCCACCCATAACTCAACTTCACTAAGTTTGAGACAAATCGAAAGGGGTGTGGACAACCAATTGTACATTTCATATGGAACTCCCCATATATACGCAATCTACATATGACTTGTAATCTAGTGTCCAGACTATAAGGGTTCGTAGGTGTAAACCTGAATTCACTTTCAAAACTGGGATTGACATTATCACCCTTCCACACATATATATAGATATACATACTCGTGTTTAAGTACTTTCTCAGTTTTGACCTAGATAACGTAATATCGGCCGCTTAACTTGCTCATATTACCGTAAAACGAACCGGAAATAGTTCATAACTGCTTACGAAACTGCACATGAACATTTTATAGGAATCTGCACTAGGTATGCCGGTGTGCGTTACTTCGTGTTAACGAAAAATGAAATTTGGAGATTGAAAATATATTCACAAAATGTACATAGATATATCTACCCTAGAATAACTTACACCCACCCAAATCCTCCATGCGCAGGTCTAATCAATCATTGAGGCGATGTGATAGTTGTTAACGAAATCGGTTTGCCCCCTGCCCCAGTGCATGTGCAAAAACCAGTAGGCAATCACGCATTCGGAATACACAATCGTTGTGCGGGAGCAGACCGACGAGGTGACTAATTCCGATTTTTGTGTAGAACTGTCAATTCTGCTGGTCGTAACCATTTTTCAGCATCGCGATAAATCACACGTTGCAATTTATCAATACCAATTATTATCTTGTTGTCCGAACAGATATTTCGGGCGATCTCTATGGGTGACTAAAAATTTATAAAAATAAACTTTTTTCTTGTGATTCTGCCCAAAATAATTTCACACTCATTTTTACTCAGTGTGATTTGTGCGACTGCAGGGTATCACATCGCCTTAAAGTTTAAACCATTCTTGCTTGCCTCGGTACAGTTTTTTTTTTTTTTTTTTTTCTGTTTTTTTCACTTCCTTTTCTTTAGCCGGCTTATCGTTAGATAATTACATACGCCCGCAAGCGTTCTAGTGTCTACTTGCTATAGTTTCATCTTTTTTTATTTTTATTTTATTTTCATTTGACAGGGGAATATGAACTGTTTGATTTCCTGCTCAATATCAAATATATTAGCCGAGCTTTCTTCATTTTTCAAATGTTTTCCTTGTCAAACAACCATTCGTTTACCCCTGTTACGATAACGCCTGCAAAAACCTATCCCAATCTCTTTGTATGGCAATACATTAAAAGTTTTTCCATCAGACAATTCACATGAGGTCTTTTCTCTCGCTACAGATTTTTGTACGCGCCCAATTCGATTACGACCCTCTGGAGGACGAGTTGATCCCCTGTGCGCAAGCTGGAATTGCATTTAAAACCGGGGACATCCTCCAGATCATTAGTAAGGACGATCATCACTGGTGGCAAGCCCGAAAGGACAATGCCGCTGGTTCTGCCGGACTCATACCATCACCGGAACTTCAGGAATGGCGCACTGCCTGTGTTGCAATGGAAAAATCAAAGCAGGAA
The DNA here is from genome assembly GCA_943736025.1 of Tenthredo mesomela. Lineage (NCBI taxonomy): Eukaryota > Metazoa > Arthropoda > Insecta > Hymenoptera > Tenthredinidae > Tenthredo > Tenthredo mesomela. Next base: position 29,982,536 of record OX031015.1, on the reverse strand, counting down.
CAAGGTGCGTTTCCTAATTCATTTTTGTTTTCTTTTTTTTTTTTTTTTTCTTTTTTCTTTTTTCTTTTTCTTATATTATGCGAATGTTTTGCTCTGTCAGTCGACGATTACAGTATGAAAATGGAAATATACACGTGTCTGTAATCGTAGGGTAAGATGGCTACAAGTATAAAGATATCAAATGTGTAATTAGGGTGTATGACACGTTATGTAGGGATTAAACTATCAATTATCATGAAAAGCCATAAACAAGATATACCTTAGGGTGCTTTTTTTGAAACGACTATTTTTTTTTTTTTTTTTTTTGCAACTCCCCATCGAAAATCTTGTTGTAGATGTCGAAAAGGGAATCCTGTCCAATTTTTAACTCTTCATTCCAATTCCAGCACTCGCGCTTTTCTTTTTAAGTTTTACCATGCTAAAAGCATGTAAACATTACGACTTTTTCTTTCGCCGCGCAAAACTCAGCCGCATTTCAATGGATTGTTCTCATCCAAGATTCATTTTACAGAGAATTTAGTGTTCTTCAAAAGTGCCGTTGGTCGTTTGGCTGTGGTTTCAACCGCTGAACCTGTGCCAGCCTTCAAAGTCGATTTTATGCATAATTCTTCTTTCTCGCTGTGGGCGAATAAACAGTTGGACTTGGAGAAAAAAAGCTTCGTAACAATTTTGCAGGAAATTTATTTCTCTACAAAAAAGTCCAATTCATAAAGTCTCTCAAACCAGTATTTCAAAAGATATAAGGACTTTGATTTTTTTAAATATAAAATTCCAACAAAATGTCAAGTTCAATATTTTCAAGTCAGTCAAACTATCTTGGGCACTTTTGAAGAACTCTAAATTCTCTGTCAAATGAGTCTAGGATGAGAACAATCCATTGAAATGCGGCTGAGTTTTGCGCGGCGAAAGAAAAAGTCGTAATGTTTCCATGCTTTTAGCATAGGAAAACTTAAAAAGAAAAGCGCGAGTGCTGGAATTGGAATGAAGAGCTAAAAATTGGACAGGATTCCCTTTTCGACGTCTACAACAAGATTTTCAATGGGGAGTTGCAACAAAAAAAATATTCGTTTCAAAAAAAGCACCCTAATATACCTATACGTAATAGTGAAAAAAAAAACTATATGTTGAACGGTGAGCAAAGCCCACTGGTTCCAGCAGATCGCATCGTCCTGTTTTCCGGACCCTCGTCACTATATTCACCACCAACTAAGCATATTTATTTTTCTAACATTTAAATTTCGTTAAGTTTCATACATTATCATATACTCTATGATGTCTCGTCGTGTGGAATGCGTGTGATATTGTGATGTAAGCATATAGAGGCAGATTTCATATAATCGAACATTAAGTATTATTGTATGGGATTTTTTATTAAGCATGCACTGTCATTCCACATTTAGTCGAATGGTACCTATATAATATCCCCAAATATTAAATGACAAGTAAATAATCGAATAAACTAAAAAAGACCAATCATATATCCAAATTTCCAAATCTAATACCGAATTTATTTCAGAATATATTATCCAGTGTTTTTTTTTTTTTTTTTTTTTTTTTTTTAATTTGGTAACAAAAACTTTTTTGCTAACGTTTTCCACAAATTTGTACCTACCTTAAAAAAATTCATCGTCAAATTTCATTATTTTATCGTATTTTTAGTTCAGATACTCTGTGAAAGTACTTTCCGAACAATACTATAGTATTACGTACAATTTTCGTTTAATAATATCTTCAAACCCCTGTCCAATTAAAAAAAAAAAAATAACATCTTAAAATTCACAAAATTTAACAAATATAAACCTATACCATAATTGGATGTTCATGTATATAATATAACTACTGTGTAACATTGATTGTACATTATGCACCCAATGTCAGACAGTCTCATGCCCCTAATATCGACCCCAATCATCATGCTTATCTGTGCTTTAACGAAACTTTATATCTAATAGGATCTAATCTACTATATGCATCTATAACTGCAGCGGTAATTGATCTTATGTTAATCGAATTATAAGAATACATATTACATATGTATCGGACGGATTGATAAATAATTATGACAGAAAAAAGCATATTTTATACTTTTCGAGTAAAACGAAAATGAAATTATGATCGATCAAGTAGTAATGTTCTTGATAGGGTTGAACGTAAAACCCTTATCCCGTGATTATAAATACTAGAATGATAATTGATCGCGATACTGATTTAAAGACATATTGAAATTAGTCTCGTATACGAAATTTGCTGTGGATATAACATCACTTGGTATATACCATATGTGTATATATGAATTGGCCTTCGAGTTTCCGTGAATGGTTGCAACCCCTACAAGAACTTGAACAGTGAACTCCTCTGATTACCAGCCTACAGCTATTGATGAGTTGATTAAATTCCTACGGTACTAAATGGTACTTGTGATACTATATTATATGAGATGGTTCCTACTTCCTATCCGAGATTTGTGGTATGAAACTTTGACGTACGGCTTTATCAATTCCCGACTCTAACTAATAATTGAGGAAAACTATGGAATAGTTATCCTCCAGAATTCGTTATATTCGTTAAAATACAATGAAGTTGCACCCAGAAAAAGGTCTTGTTGACACAACCAAAATTTGGTTATTATATGCACAATCACATTTTTTGTTCAATCAATCAAATTTTTTGTTCAGTCAACCAAAAATTTCGTTCGGATAACCAAAATTTTGTTGGGAAAACCAAATTTTGTTGGGACAACCAAAATTTTGGCTATTTCAACAAAATTTTTGGTTGACTGAACAAAAAATGTGATTGTGCATATAATAACCCAAATTTTGGTTGTGTCAACAAGACCTTTTTCTGAATGTGAACTTTTCATTATTCCACAAACCAAGTCAACGACTTATTTCCTCATTTATACAACGGGTAGAATAACTGTCGCATAAATCGATTTTGTTTTCGATTTTCAATAACATCAATAACAATGTGATCAGGTCGGATAATCGAATGTTCCAATAAAGTTTTCTACCCACCCACAGCCAACACCGTGCAGAATTATCAAATTTTTCAAAATTATGAACATAGATCTTGAATGCAGAGTGTTAGGTACCCCCAAAGTACTACGGTGAAAGAAAAATATTTAAACTAAAAATTAATTATTTACCGTTAATTTCTGACCCCAAAAATTATCCGGCTTGTTTGTCAAGCTCGTTACTTCACCGAAGGGGAATGAAATGGAGTAATTGTAATAATTACCTACCTTGTGGTATAATTTCTAAAATTTGAGTTTTAAAAAGTCAATAGGTATATATAGGTCATTTCTCTGCTCGCTGTACCTCCAGAGATCAGGGATGGTGGTTAGGGTTAGTGTTGTCAGATAGATGCAGTTTCAGTTTCGTGATGTTTGTTATTGTATGTTGTGCGTGCTTTAGACGCCGAAGGAGAAGGAGGATGTTCTTCTCATGCAGAGGGCTGCGACGGTTCCACAGGTACGACCGACTGGCCTAGGACTGGTAGAGTCGCATAGCAGCATGCCGTATCTTAATTAATAATATAATTAATTAACTATCAATTTCATTAACGACACTTGATGGGGTGCACGTCTACAAGCACCCTTTTAAAGCGTCGATTGCCTCGACGCGAGACATTTCTAGCCAATTTTCAATTACGGTGTCTGGTATGAACGGGGCATTCAGCTAGTCATTAAATTGCATCGTTTATGTTCGAAATGAAATATCTCAGTTCATTAAAAAGTAGAATAACATTAATGGCGAGATTCTTGCTACAAATAAAAAAAAAAAATGTCTCGCATCGCGGCATGGCTCGTATTTATATGAATTTCATGTCGTAAAGGAAACCGTAGACTTAGATAATCCTCGAGTCTACACGAGAGGATGCATTGTGTCCGTGACACAATGAGAATCAGGATCAGTTTATCCGCATACGATATATATATATTTTTTTTTCTTCGCTGATCCTATCCAAATCGCCTGCAGATCTCGATTACTAACACTTCACAAGATAACTCGATCACATTCATCATTTTTTTTTTTTTACTTTTTTTCTCTTTTTTTATCATCGTATCATACGAAGACTCGATACCAGCCAAATGTTATCCATGATTTATATCATATACCCGGCTAGGTACACGTATCACGTACGTCACAACTGCCAATAAACTATTCGCAACTATACATTGACACCCAAAATCACAAGCCACGAATCACGTATTCCGCGTATCACACAGACGAAACACCATCAGGATAATATAGATTAAATACCATTTATACAGGTATATACATTAAAGGCATATCCGTAGACACTATAGTAGCACATAATATAATATGCCATGACCTATAACACCAATTGCACTATCCACGAAACATGCGCATTGTGTGCTGCAGCGATATGTAGGTATATTACCCAGTTTTGTCGACAAATTTTTAACACTATTCTTGAAAGGTGCATGTTCAGTTTGAACCCCAATTTTACTATTTCGGCATGTTCCTTTGTCGAAAAATTGTCCTAATATACGTTTTACCCATATATTTCCTCGCATTTATACAATAAGTTTGTTCGATATTGTGACCTGCTGGAACATTTCAAAGACGAAATCTCCGATCCCATATATGTATGGCTTATTACCGACTAGTGGGCAGAACTGTGCTTTCTATTTTTTTTTTTTTTTATACACACAGGTATTACAAACGCTTATGGAATCCTATAAATATATTATAGAATAGTTCAATTGGTGTGTCTCAATTTGCGTAATTGTTTTCTTGTTTCCTTTTTCTTATTTAGTTTAATTATCTTATATATGTGTTCGTTGTATCGTTCAATTGATTTTATTACAGGAGTCGGAGGAAAGATGCACGTGTTCCGAATGACAATCAGAGATCTCAAAGTATCTTGCTTCATAATTTTTTGTATATTATTTTTCAGGTGTACATATCGATTAGTATCATAAAATCGATTTTATATTTTCATAATCGTTAAAAACCACTCGGATTATACGATGGAGTAGATAATTTACCGCACATTATCCACGATACCATATACTACGATGTGTATTTATATCGCCAGACCGATTCTTGCTTTCGCTTGTTAAAATATACGAATGAATGGTATCAATGAAAATGCATCGATAATGCTCCTCTTTGTTTAAGCTTTTTCATTCATCTCAATCGTCAGTGATTTTTTCATTATCGAAATATTGATTTCTGCAGTAAATATCGAATCAATTATACAAATCGGTTGCTTCGATGCATTTCTAGTATACTAAAACATATACACACATATACCGGGAGTTTTCGTGGAAACGCTTCATAGGACGCCTGCATACATGCAACTCAAACATCAAACGATTAGGTTTTGCCTGTATGCAGGCGTTTTTACTTTCCAATGAAGCGTTTCCACGAATACTCCCAGTATATACCGGGAATATTCGTGGAAACACTTGATAGGACGCCTGCATACAGACAATTCAAACATCAAGCGATTAGGTTTTGTTCCCACGTAGCCAATGGGCACGCAATATGCGAAATAAAACCTAATTGACTGACTTTTGAGTTGCCTGAGTATACAGGCGTTGTAACTTCCATGTATGGAGCGTTTCCACGAATATTTCATCTAGAAGTGCCAAACTTAGACCACACTGAGAAAAAGGTCTTGTTGAAACAACCAAAATTTGGTTATTATACGGTCAAAGAAATTTTTTTGTTCAGTCAACCAAAATTTTGTTGTGCTAACAAGAAATTTAGTAGTATCAGCAAAAATTTTGGTTAGCCCAACAAAATTTTGGTTGGCCCAACAAAATTTTTGTTGACTGAACAAAAAAATTTATTTGACCGTATAATAACCAAATTTTGGTTGTGTCAACAAGACCTTTTTCTGAGTGCACGTATGTGTTCGTCAAGTGATATAGGTCAACATGGGGCAGTAATCATTCGTGCATTATATAATTAACGATTCTGATTTCAGTAAATTGCTCAATATTTGGTCGTAAGAAAAAGCAGTACAAGGATAAGTATCTGGCAAAGCACAACGCGGTTTTCGATCAGCTGGATCTGGTCACTTACGAAGAGGTCGTCAAGCTTCCTTGTGAGTTCAATTTTGTTCTTCTGTCAATATATAGCTTATTCCTCACTTCATGCACCATTTTCCTTGAAACTATATTATATCCCACGCTAAAGAGAGGTTCACTGTGCTCAGTTGGATATCTAGCTGGATATACGATTGTGCTATCGCGGACCCATGCGGCCTCAGGCTTTTCAATAGTAAAAATGAAAATAAACAAGTATACCGAGGATATTGCGAGGAGTAATGTCTCACGGCGAAGTACTATCTGGGCACAGAAACCTCGATACTCTTGATGCCCTGAAGCCCTGAAACCCTGATACCCTGGAGCCCCGAAATCCCGAAGCTATACGAAGCTCTGGATCTTTTGTGTGGTATTTAATCGAAATCTTACATAGCAACAGATCCCGCCTTCCAACGCAAGACTCTAGTCCTTTTGGGTGCGCACGGGGTGGGTCGTCGGCATATCAAGAATACCATCATCGCCAAGCACCCCGACAAATACGCCTATCCTATTCCACGTAAGTGGTTGATATTATTATGCAAAGGTACCCTCGACTTTAACACACCCTTATTTTTCTCTCTTTTCTTTTCATTTTCATTTTTCATTTTTTTTTTTTTTTCTTTCAGACATTTTCTATTTCGGTTTGATCAAGTTCACAATCCGATCAAGATCACGGTTAGCCTATCCCCTTATCCTAGGAACTTGATTGAGTATAATATCGAATTGCTGAGGATTTCAATAAGGGTTTGTTTCAAAGTTCCGAATGGTGAAAACTCCGAATTGGTTTGAAGAAAATTGATATTCCGGAAGGTCGCAATGCAGACAGATCAAAACTCCGAAAGTCCAGATCCCCGGAAGCTCAATAATCCAAAAATTTTAGTCAATTCTCAGGATGTGAAACCGTCTCGTGTATATTTAGCTTTGTTTCAAAGTTTTTGATATCGGCTATATAAACTTTCGAGGAAATGCCATTTGTAAAAACTGTGAATCAGTAATATTCAATTCCCAAAATTCTATCCTTCGGAATTTGAAAAAATTCGAAACTTCGACCCAGCCCTAATCAAACAGAGAAATGTATAACTAATCTTCCGTAAAGTGTTTTCACTCCCATCTGCTCTCACTAATTGCATTTTAATTCATGAATAGCGTATATGATATATAGTGTACGGACGTATGCAAAAATTGTTACACAAACTCGCCATATCGATTGGAAATTTTTCCACTAGCTACATACATTCGTTTTAACTGATTAGCTTAGCTATTCATTATTTTTCCAGTCAACTTCATATCAAATCGAGATGACGAAGCGTAAAAATATATTTACTAATGGCATACGCATCATGAGCTTTAAATGACAATTTTTCGATACAGATACAACGAGACCTCCACGAAACGATGAAGAAAACGGACGCAATTATTACTTCGTATCTCACGATGAAATGATGGCTGATATCGCTGCCAACGAGTATTTAGAATACGGTAATAATGGTTGTTGAATTATAACAACTAGTGTTTTCCAAAATGATTTTCACTCATGAGTTGAAAGAAATCGAATTGCTATATATATGATAAAAAATAAAAATGTAGTGTTTGTAGATTATCCTGAAATTTGAAATACTCGTATTATCATCCTAAGACAATTTTTTGAGCCAAAAAAATGTTCCAGGAACCCACGAGGATGCGATGTACGGTACAAAGTTAGAGACTATTCGTAAGATTCACGAAGAAGGCCGTATGGCGATTTTGGACGTAGAACCTCAGGCATTAAAGGTGCTGCGCACCGCCGAGTTCGCGCCCTATGTCGTCTTCATCGCTGCACCAGTTTTACAGAACCTTGCGGATGTGAGTAAAAAGAAGAAAAAAAATTTAATCAAAATAGTAGAAAAATTGTTAACAAATCATACTCAAAATATCATGAAGCTCTATGGAATCAATTCACCGAAAGCTCATTGCTTCCACGCTCTACTCCACTTTGAAATTAATCCTATCATGAACAGGACTATATATACGCATTAGATTTTCGCGGCATATGAATATCCCACAATTATAGGGATGATGGAATTCGAAGTACCATATATGCATTAGGGTGATCGTTAATTTGATCATTTTTGAATTTCGGTGCTCCCAGGACGTTTCCAAATATGTACAAAAAAAATTTAGCCAAAGCCCCGGGTTGGTGTCTCAATTCTAAGTACCGCCTCAAAGCCTTAGAATTTTCCCATTTGACTAGAACACGATTTGTGAAATTTCATGAAGTTGAAGTTCGTAACGTTAACGTAACACAATTTTTGGAAAAAAAATTCACTAATTCATGACTCAAACGTTGTTAAAGTTGCCAAATAGGCGAGATGACTGTGTTTTACTCAATTCGGGAAATGATGGATCGTATTTTGCTGTTTTTGAACCGTTCAAGTCATGAAATCAAAAAATTTGCACAATTATTTTGTTGCGTTAGCGTTACGAACCTCATGAAATTTCGCGGTTAATTTCTTTCTTCCCATTACAGTATAGTTTCGAAAAATCTGAAACTTGGTACACTCCTTACCTATAGTAGTAGGTATTTCATGAAAAATCGACAGATTTTCAACGATAGAATTCTCGGAGCTACAGCGCACCAAAAAAAAATGTCTCATCTCCAAATTGTGATGAACAAAATTTTGTCGTTAAAAATCTGTAAATTTTTCACGGATACCTACTACTGTAGGTAAGAAGGGTGCGGAGTTTCAGATTATCCGAAGCGATAATGCGATAGGAAGTAAAAAATAATCCGGAAGTATTAAAAATCGTGCACTCAGAAAATGGTCTTGTTGACACAACCAAAATTTCGGTTATAAAAGGCACAATCACATTTTTTGTTCAGTCAACCAAAAATTTTGGTTGTCCCAACAAAATTTGGTTTTCCCAACAAAATTTTGGTTATCCGAACGAAATTTTTGGTTGACTGAACAAAAAATGTGATTGTGCCTTTTATAACCCAAATTTTGGTTGTGTCAACAAGACCTTTTTCTGAGTGTGTGTTATTTGAATGGAAAAGTTCGAAGGCTTTGGGGAAGCACTTATTAGAATTTAAATAGGCACCTGGGGTTTTGACTATATTTTTGAAATTTAAAAATGATCACAGCAGAGACCACCCTAATATACATATTTAATTCACGGAGCTTTTGAAACAATAAATTGATAATTAATAATAAATGTAATGAAAAAAACTTGATATTTTCAGTACGACGGAAGTTTGGAACGACTTGCGAAAGAATCTGACATGCTGAGGCAAGCTTATGGCCATTTCTTCGACCTTACTATTGTTAACAACGACATCGAAGAGACGATCGCTTCCCTGGAGGCAGCGATCGAACGGGTTCATACAACAGCACAGTGGATTCCCGTATCATGGGTCTACTGACAGCGGAGTTCGCCGACCAGAGCGATATTCACCGAATACAATGGCTTTAATGGCCCAGCTAAGGTCGCTAAACAGTGATTGGGATACGACGAAATAGTAAAAACGGACTTATACCAATCGCCACGTCGCGCAATGACGTGGAACAATCAATCAATCAAATAGTAGTCAGTGACACGTCTCGGGACATTAGACCAATCACATATATATATATATCACTGCATTTGCGACTGTGTGGTGACAGTGACCGCGTGTTCATAATTATTATTATATATATATTATATATATAAATATACTATATATATATATATATATATACATGTAATACATACATACATAATCGATCGATCGATGTAGACGTTGATCATATATATATATATACACACCGAATGATTAAGAAATCATTGACAGAAGGAAAATTGAAGAACTTTGTTTATAAATCGGAGTATTATAATAATATTTCATTTATAATATGAACCGTGAGGTAGTCATATACTCCTTTTTATTTCAAATAATTCAAATTCCTAGATTATAGGTATATATTTTTTTTTTTTTCCATTATAGAAAGAAAAGTTGGCAAAAAAAAAAAAAAAGGAAAATTGCATCTTCGAGTTTATAGATTTGATTTTTAAAAGTTCACTATATTAAAATCTAAAATTCGAAATTATCGGAGAAACTTTTTATTTATCTTCATTTAAAAAAAAAAAAAAAAAACTATAAACTTAATTTCTATAATTTTCCTTCCGCGCATTTCTCGACGATGAATAAACTGGCTCAGCTGGTCGCTCCGTAATTAACTTAATAATATTAAACAATTTCTTGAATAATATGAAACTAAAAAAAAAAAAGAAAAATTGAAATTGAAATTGCAATTGAAATAGGGGAAGCGGGTTGACCTGCGGCAACCGATTTGCAACCCCGCACCCCCCCCCTTCCCCGACCCCGAAAAACCAGAATCACCTGGTTTGCATACCCTCGTACAAACGCATAATCGAATATCGAACTAACGCGGTTATATAGAAAAAAAATTTATAAACATACACTCAAGATAAATAGATAGTTTTACCAGCTATATGAAAAAAAAAAAAAAAAAAAAAGGAAAAAAAAAAAAATTTAACATTTAAAAATAATACAAAAAAGAAGAAAAACGAAAAACAAAAAAAAAAAAAAAACAAAAAAAAAAAAGTCAAAAAAAAAAAAGAACAAAAAAAAAAAACAGATTTAACGACCTAGGTATTTAAATAATTGTGTAACTAAATTAATAATGAATTTAATAGATAAAGACTAATAGAAAATTTCCATACGCAAAGAAAAACCCGTAGGTATATGATATGATATGATATAATTATATATATGGATGCGTGAGATTGCAGCGTGCGCGTGATATATAATAAGCGAGAGAGCAGATGATAATATGATGATGAAGATTTAAAACATACATATAATGGAGTTTAAATTATTATTATTATTATTATTATTATTATTATCATTATTATTATTATTATTATTATTATTATTATCATTATTTTTATTATAATATAATATAATAATAAATATATTACGAGAAGAATGATTAGCGTGCAGTTTAATAAACGTGATTTGCTGCGGACGGTAGGTACATAATTATATTATACGCGGAGGATTGTTGTTTTTTTTTTTTTTTTTTTTTTTTTTTCGAAACGGTGCGACGAATAACTTTTACTTTAAATATTGATAAATATCGAGTTGTTCGTATTACCGTTAAGATAATATATTATATGGCTAGCGTAATTAATAAATAATATAATTAATAATTAATTCTACATAATAGTGAGAAAAAGCGAGAGAAAGAGAGAGAAAGAGAGAGAAAGAGAGTCGACAAACGTTGTCGTGACTATGTTGTATGTGTGCGTGCGGAATTCATCAAAAAAAAAAAAAAAAAGAGAAAAAAAAAATAAGAAAAAAAATAACTAAATAAATAAAAGAAAAAAAAAAAAAAAACAAAAAAAAAACAAATAATAACGTAAAGATCGTAAGTGATTTTGTAATATTTCTTATAAGTTGTAGCTGCCACGAGTATAATTAGCGAGGAAGAAGAAAAATAATTAAATAAAATATATGAAAGAAAAACGAAAAAACTAAAAGAATACTGAAAAAAAAAAAAAGAAAAAATCATAAGTCGAGAAATAATATCAATATTACGATACGATACGATACAATACGATATGCCATATTATTAATAAGGCGTCGGATCTACTCTCACACCCTCGCCATACACATCTCCTCCCTCGTGGTTTTTGGAAATCTATATTTGATAACCAATCGACTACGCAGGGTTGAAGAAAAAAAAAAAAAAAAAATGAAAAAAAAAAAAAAAAACACAAAACAAAACTAACGTACATAAGATATAAGATGTTGAAAGATGATGACGGGTCTAAATGAAACAATAACACAGTTCATTATAATTATTGTAATTATAAATGAGAAGAGGAATGAAGAGTATTATAAAAACGTTGTTAATTGAATTAATAAAACTAGCCCAAAGTATCAATGTTGTATTATTTAATTCATTAAAACATTCCTTAAATCAATTTTTAATAATTAGAAAATTAATACATATATATAGGTATATAATATATGGGGAATTCCACGTGAACTCGACCAATGTTTTTCCCTCACCATTTTTGATTCGCTTCACGATTTTTTATACGATTCTACGATCTCGAAAAAGCACTGCTGAATTTTTTCAGATTTTTTCCACCAACCGTTAATTTTCAATGATTATTTAAACCCATTTTGAAAACGGCATTTTTTAAAAAATCTCAAAAAATTCTCAAAAATATTACTTTTTATTTCGATCATTTTGACACCCCTTCCATGATGGGATCATTTTTGCTTCTTTTTTTTCGGCACTTTTAACATTTTGAACAAACGAAACACCATGTTCCAACGTTTCGAAAATGAAGTATTTTTCGTCCGTCATCGTGGGTCTCACGCGAAAACATTCAGAATTGAACACAGAAATTTTGGCAATTTTTCAAGCATTTTCGAAACGTTGGAACATGGTGTTTCGTTTGTTCAAAATGTCGAAAGTGCTGAAAAAAAAGGAGCAATGAATGATCCCATCATGGAAGAGGTGTCAAAATGATCGAAATAAAAAATAATATTTTTGAGAATTTTTTGAGATTTTTAAAAAATGCCGTTTTCACAATGGGTTTGAATAATCATTGAAAATTAACGGTTGGAGGGAAAAATCTGAAAAAATTCAGCAGTGCTTTTTCGAGATCGTAGAATCGTATAAAAAATCGTGAAGCGAATCAAAAATGGTGAGGGAAAAACATTGGTCGAGTTCACGTGGAATTCCCCATATATATATGGGGCAATGTCCATACCAATTCGATCTGGTCCGCGATTTGTTTTATCATTTTTCTGACTCTAAATAGCAATTAAAATTTTTTGTCAGATTTTTTCAAATAAATTTCAGCGCCTCATAAATGTTTAACCTAAATCCTAGACATTATGAGTTTTGATTTAACATTTTTTGTTTCTGACACGAAAATTGCTGAGAATTTTTTAGATTTTTCGATCACGGCCATCGAGGTGTTGAAAAGAAAACTTTAAGAATTCATAAGGCGCTGAAATTTATTTTTAAAAATTTGAAAAAAATTCTAATCACTATTTAGAGTCAAAAGAATGATCTGAGAGGTCGAGGGTCAAGGCTCAGGTCGAATTCGTATGGAATGCCCCATATATATATATAAAAAAAAATACCATCGGTTGTTTGAAAGAAAAAAAAAGAAAAAATGAGACGTGACTTAAAATTGTCATCAATATGTTATTCCGATTACGAATTACAAGTACCTACTGGTGAAAAATATATTTCTTATATTGAATATTTTTTTCGGAAAGATTTCTCAATGAATCTAGAAACTGAGAAAATTTCACAAACTTGTTAGATTATCTCTTGAGATATTTCGAGAAGATTTTCGAAATTGGAACACTTATATTTCACCCACTATTCAAATAGTCAATAAAAATTTTAGAAAGAAGAAAAAAAAGAAATCAATTTTGTAGTATTTTGTTTGTTTTTTTTTTTTTTTTCTCACAGAGTTTGAAGTAAAGTGTTAAAAAATATTTTCGAAAAAAAATATATTGAGAATTTTTCTGACAAATCGATGTCAAAAGTTTTTACTATGGAAGTAAATCCGTAAGTGGTTTACACTATTTTGCAAAAAAAAAAAAAAAAAAATTCTCAACATTTTCTTACAAACTCTGATGAATCTGAAACAATTTTTTTTCTCCAGTTCTCAGATAAACTGTCAAAATGTACGAAAAATTTTTTTACAAAATTTCTAATGATACTTCTGAATTATTGTTCCGATTTCGAGGATATTTTAAAAATGGATTTATGAATAATCGGAGTTTGTGGGATTTTTTACGGATAGTTTTTTCGAACTTCTTTACGAAAATAATCAGATATATATTTTAAATCAGGAAAATATTTAATTGAATCAATTTTAAACTCGCTCCTTCGTTTTTTTTTTCACAATTTTGGCATCCTTCAATGATGTTTTCAACGTTCACGACTCTATAAGGCTATCGAATGCTTCAATAGGCGGTTTTCAGAAACTTGTATATCCCGAGTCCCTCGATGCATTTTTTTTTTTTTTTTTTTTTTGTTTTGTTATTTTTCTTGTTTCTCGTATCGACATGTAGAGACTTTTATTAATTACTCTTCTAGCGTTATGATAATTATTGCACTCTAAAACTACATATCTTACAAAAATATTGAGCATTAAGAATCACGATAGCAAATGTCAAGTAAAATTAAATAAAAATTGAATTCACAGTCATTAATTCGTTTGCCTTCTGCATGATTTTTCCTAAATTATTGCACCGTTACGATCAAAAAATATTAATAAAGATTCATGCTGAAAAAAAAAAAAAAAAAGAAAGAAAAACGTGGCATCATCAATCTTACGCGTCTTAAATTGTTAACGAAAAAAAAATCCCGTTTCTTAATTATAACTATTTCCATTGTATGTGCATCAAGAATATAATAATTACTTGACGTACCTATATACTAATAATTATCGCGAAATAGAGTATTGATTAGGTACTGCAGCATATACATTAGGGTAGTCGTTAATTCGGTCATGTTCGAATTTCAATGTTCTCATATGCCAGAACGTCTTTAAATATATACAAAAAAAAAAAATGTACTCAAAATCCCAGTTTTCTATCTGAATTCTAATTACTGACCCAAAGCCTTCGAACTTTTCCATTTGAATAACACACGATTTTTATTACTTCGGGATTATTTTTTACTTCCTATCGCATTATCGCTTCGAATAATCTGAAACTCCGCACCCTTCTTACCTATAGTAGTATATATCCGTGAAAAAATTTACAGATTTTTAACGACAAAATTTTATTCATCACAATTTGAAGATAAGAAATTTTGTTTTGGTGCGCTGTAGCTTCGAAAATTATATCGTTAAAAATCTGTCGAATTTTCATGAAATACCTACTACCACAGGTAAGGAGTGTAACAAGTTTCAGATTTTTTGGAGCCATACTGCAATAGGAAGAAAAAAAATTAACCGCGAAATGTCACAGGTCGTGT
The DNA here is from genome assembly GCA_943736025.1 of Tenthredo mesomela. Classification (NCBI taxonomy): domain Eukaryota; kingdom Metazoa; phylum Arthropoda; class Insecta; order Hymenoptera; family Tenthredinidae; genus Tenthredo; species Tenthredo mesomela. Next base: position 29,967,473 of record OX031015.1, on the reverse strand, counting down.
TTTATTCAAATGAGAAAATTCGAAGGCATTGGAGCGGTACTTAGAATTGAGATAGGAACCTCGGGTTTGGGCTACATTTTTTTAAAATATAATTGGAAACGTCCTACGGGAGCCTATGGGAGCATCGAAATTCGAAAATGATCAAATTAAGGACCACCCTAATATATAATATACATATTATATATATTCTTACGCTTTGACTCAACCATATCTACTATATAATATATTATAATGTAACGGCGATTTTATATAGTAAGAGAAAGTTGAAAAAAAAAAAAAAAAAATTCTACCAATTATTTAAGACCTTTCTCGCATCAGATTGTATACGCTTTATACACAAATTTATCTTACAATTATTATTAAACCTATTATAATATGTATAATAGTCTGTTTCGCATTATACCTCTATATATGGCACAAATTTTTTTCTTTTTTTTTTCTCATTTACAAACAGTATATACATACTAGCGTATATCAAACAACTCTACGTATGTATGTGTATGTTCCTACATATAATATCATAATATATGTTCTTTAAAATTGTATATTTTTAAATATTATATATAGAGCTATGTATATATATTTGCAGCCATCTAATCTGTTGTCTATAATATATTAATTCCAATATTGGACCCAAAATCGAGACCAATATTCAACGTATTATAATGACGAACACCAATGAGTAACGTAGTTGTTAATTATAAAAATGAGTTTATTTTACAATATAAAATTGGTCAATTCCTGACCGATAAATTTGGCGATGAATAATTAATAAGAAAAATGCATCGTCTGAGAAAATCCGAAACTTTGTTTATATAGTCGAACACCTGGATGCAAGAACAGCTTAAGTCTAGCTCAAAAAATCAAATTTATAGAATTTTTTATCATGATTGAAAAATTCGAAAACTAACTACAATCTTTCTACTATATTTTTATAGCTTATAGCCTTTCTGCAAAAACAATAATTCACGTCTCAATAGAATTTTGACAATAAAATGAGATTTTCTCTTTCCTTATTTTCGAGACTTTTTTTTCTGTATAAAATAAAATTTGAATAGGCTGTTCAAGCACGCAGGATATTGATTACCAATTATCACTGTCAATCCAAAAATTGACGCGATTTGCATTAACGAAACCAAATTTACGTATAGGTATATAAAAAAAAAAAACGTGTTTTGTATAGGATAATATAGATACATACTTTATGCATAAGGCAGAATAAATATTACAATCTTGAAAAAAACCTTTCTGAATAATTCGGTGGTAAAATTATTGATGTTAATGTTAATATAATTGAGATTTCTTCATCAACAGCCGAAAAGTACCGCTTTTTGTGATGAATATTATCATAAATTTTACCGCAGATGTAAATTAGAGTGTAAAAAAAAAAAAAAAATCAGATAATATACACATATACTAGATCTATAAAAATGACGATTAATATAATTATATATAGGTATATGGCAGACGTCGTACTCATTAGATTCTGTAAATAATTAAATTGATTTACATATAATACAGGTATAGAATATCTCCGCGCTTCAGTTTCGTATTAATTAAAGTCCAATTATCGATAACTGTAATTGAGCTATTCATTGATATCTCGATTAAATCACCCCTATATCAACGTATACCTTTATGAAAATTACGGAAATGGTTTTGAATGCACAGCTATTCCATCGCTGTAAATAATGGCTTATCGGACTTCGATAACCACTTCGATCTAACAATAGCTTGAAATATTTTCAAATTTTAACGTGTTTATTAAAAAAGGTGTATAGGTATGCGAGTATTGATCTGCCATAGATTCATTGGTATAAAATTACTACAGCTTATACATTCGTCATTCTTTATAAATTCAAAAATTATGATTAAACGCTCGTGTTGGGTGGGTAGACATTTTTTGGTAATTAAAATCTGCGGTGTTTCCTTCTGAGCGGATGGCGTCGAAGTCCGTTTCGCTTTTTCGGTGGTAAAGCGATGGGAGACATTGCTATTCCGAGACCTGGATCAGCCAAGGTGCAGTTGATCTGTTTCATTGGAAACATATATTCAAGGTCTATGTAGTACCTGTTGAAAAATATCGTTGTAAATTAAAATGGGGCAATTTCACTCGGTTCGATAATTAATCAGCCTAATTCATCATAGGATTAGATCAAGACCGCAAAAAAAGGCAAATGGATTAATTTCCACTCTCATATATGACCTGGGTAGCTTCTCTCGAAGATAAGAGATGACGTTGACTCCTAGGTCAGGTTCTCGGCTCATAATTAAACTGGAAAGGTATCTAGGACTTTTGCTCTTTTCAGCACAATGCATCAACAAGGCCCATGACTTGTAGTCAGAATCAAGAACGTATGTGTTGTAGACTCCTTCGTCTGTGGGTAAAAAAAAAAAAATGACAGTAAAATTGATCGATGATGAATTCAATCGGATCCAATACCGTGCCTATATATATTATGTATATTGAAAAAAATGCATATCCATTAATCAACAGGTATTACGTTTGTAATAAAATTGTAAATATAAACACTTGGTGAATTTTCCTAAAACAGAAAATTAATAGCTGTGTAACCCGCCGTTAGTTATGTACCTGGTTTTGCCAAATACATTAGAGAACAGTCACGGTACCGGGACCAATAAATTTCAACAACGCACAATACCTGTCCGAATCGTTTTAACAGAGCATAAAATAATTCCGGCAAAATAATTCTCCTGCACGCTAGCTGCAGGTCTTATCATTATTCATATCAAATTTTGATAAGCATCACGTTAAAGGTGCGCTTTCGCTATTCGTTCGAGCTAAAACCTCAGGAAATTATCGGATTCAGATTGCGATGAATTATCGTAAGAAATAATTATAGGTGAATCGTAATCACTCACAAGTATCTTCGGCATGAATCCAGTGCGCAGGAGAATCCGGTGAAGGAATAGTCCAGGTAATGTTTCCACCTAGTTGTTCGTTTATTGGATCATCGACAAAACTGTAGGTGAAGTTCATCGTTACTTCAGCGATTTCTGAAGACACTGATAACTCTGCCCTCATACATCTGTATGCAAGAGCTTCTTCTGAACTGGCATAGTACTGCACGATGTACCATAGTCCAAGAAACTGCAGTGATTACAATTTTGAACAATCAGAACAAAAATTGAATAATAATTTATCAGATTCCCTAAGTTTTTTGATTTTATGAAAAAATGATACACATACATAAATTGATGAGCCTTTGATCGTGGAAAGTTTGAACAGTTTTGAAAATTTGGCGGAAATCGTAAACTTCAAACAGTTATTGAATGAGTCGATACCGTAACCCGTTATTCAGGGTTAGACTGATCCGTACACGAAATTCTTGTATTATGGGGAAACGGTACGTATACTAATTATAGTCCGTCGATTTTAAAAGCTACATCACGTATTTCTCATCAAAATTATTATAAACGAAGATGTAACTAAAAATTCAATTTCAGTCGCAAATAATGAAAGATGAATTTCATTATCTTATTGGAACGAAAATTAGAACATTATAGGTACGAAATCTCATGTACCTACATATATATACGCTAGTATCGTTAGTATAAATAATTAACTATCCCTCGTATTATGTGAACTAAGGGTGAAAATGCTATTGGGTAAAATTGTACTTGCGGTAATACTTTATTGATGTCAAGGAAGTGAATGGAATGGATCGGGTGTACGGTGAACTGTTCATTCGATTTACCAGACATTATAATTAAATTAGGTACCCATGGACTATACACGACTGAGTGTACTAACTTATAGTTAGCGAAATGCTATTTGACGCAGTGAACCCCATGCGATCACATTTACATCGTCCTAACTCCGTAAATTGGCTCTGATTTCGATCCGAAAAGTTTTATACACATCCATTACAAGGATCGTTGACTGTATTTGGACTAGTATATTCTTCATACATAGATCAGAATTATTTGACATTTTAGGGACATCGTTTTACATAGACTGATCACAATGAAGAAAAAAAGAAAAATGGTTTTCATAGGATACAGAGATCGCATCGTTTGTCGAAACTTGTTCAAATTTGAAGTTAATATTCTGCGTTAATGTGACTTAGGACCAAATCAATGATATTTGATGTTTATTCAATCTAATGTGTAAGTCGATGTTCCTAAGGTCTCAAATGATTTCGATTCGATTCTCACAAAACATATATCTATAAGAATTAATTTCTTATAGGGAGAAGCAAATCGCTTCGATCTGTCAGACTGTCTAAGCAATATAAACTTTTACGATTGGGGTAGAGTATAAATTGAATCAATCGGTAGATTATTGATAGGATAGTAAACGTATATACTATATGCCCATTACGTTTCACGTTTACCCAAGATTAAACGTGAAACATACATATATATCCGTATAATATCTATATATATAGTAAATTGGTCCGGATGTGGAGCTGCAGATTGAACAATAAGCGGATTGTTCACCGTATTAATTAATCGCTATACATAATCTTTAGCCATGAGGTTCAAAGATCAACTGAAACCTTCCAGCTATAATGATATTACGCCCACGCATTGGCCCAATAACCTCGAATTTCCAGTATAGTTAACATAGGATCTATTTCCGTCACTGAACCGCATATACAGAAATATATATATATACATATACGCGAACAGCTATAAGAACGCACAAGTTTTTTTTTTTTTTTTTTTTTATAGCCATTTTTGCGTCTAGTCAACTGGTTGTTGTTTCAACCTAAATCTCACTTTACCAATGACCCCGGCAGATAGTGGCCTTAGATATAGACTATCGAGTTAACTCTAAACTCATCGATATATATATCACTAACACGGTCATATACCAGGTCAGATTTTTTTAACGATTTTATGGTGCGATAGGTACGTTCCGTGATTCGAACTTTCTTCAAAAGTCAGATATTTAAAAGCACCCTTTTCGTGGACAGAGAAGTATAAAAGCCACACCGGCACACGACAAATTCGTCATAGGATGGATATTTTTAACCATTGTCGCGACATGGCACGCGTCAGGGCGCCAACGAGCCACTGTATGCACTTTCACTAGAATTTGCTATCTCGATATTTCAAGTCAACGACAGAAACATCATCAGATTTTTATTAAAATGAAAGAATTTTGAAAAAAAAAGAAAACAAAAATCGTTTCATTTCATCAACGCATACTATGGATTGGACCGCTTCATAATTAGAACAACTATCATTCAGATCTATGAGTTCCGTTAGTGCGGATGTACAACCGCAGTCGCTCGCGACCCCCATGTAGACTTAATTTTTAATTACACGGCTTTGAGCGGTATTGTTTAACTCGGATTAACCTCTTCGTTCTATGACCGGTCGCCCTTTAATTATAAATTAATTATACATATAGGAAAGTATAAAGCAAGCGCGCTTGTGGTCCGCAGAATTGAATTTTTGTTAATACCCCGAGTACCTAATTGAAAATAATGAACGTCTTTAATGTGGCAGTAATTAATGCTTGAAAAAAAAAAAAAAGAAAAAAAAATTGTAAAATATCCTCAAATACTTTTGCGGTGATAAGTTTTCCTCATTTGGTGTATATCTGACGCATATATCGCTGTACAATTAGCTCTGATGGGAATTTGCTAAAGACAAACAAACAAGCAGCGTGTATAATCAGTCTGTCAACTATATAAACTCTGCACTAATTTTAGTCGATATCGCGTTGAATCGTGGAATGATGAAAATACGAAAATACCGATAAAATATAAATGATCAAAAATCACACACCTCACTTATGTCAAAGTTACGCATAGCCTTGACTTCCGGGCACTTTGATTTATCCTCTCGTCTCCTGTACACGCCATTTACGTCACGTATTAGATAACTGATAAGAAACAATAAGACGAAAATAAAAATGCGTCTAGGACCGAAAGACACGATAATATCGGAGGTCATTTTCATACGTCCACAAGCCTCGGCGCGCGAGGTTCTACTATCGGAACCCACGAGGTCTATCTGCACGATTCCAGGGGGAGTTTGGGTTTAGGATAGAGTAAGGGTGGGGCTGGAACCGAAATCGAAACCGAAACCGAAAATCCAGTTTTTTCTTACGCGTTTTAGATTTTCCTTGCCATCTTGTCGTTTGATCAATACACTTGTCATTCAATACACAATTTTTAAACCGATGTACCGAGACGAGGTTCAATACTGACTGCTACATGCTACCCAATGATGGGAAACACGAATAGCAGTTTGGTTATTAAGATGAAATGAAATTTTAATAGTAAATCGGCTATTACTCTGTCGAGATGTCAATACATACGACAATTATAAATTCTTTCCAGTAAATCCAATCTCTTTCTATATTTTCTCCAACTATATTTTCCCTGGGAAAATAGCCCCATAACTTTCCCAGCTATGTGTGTACAACGTACGGTTTATTTAGTACGCAAGAAAGTACATTGAGTCATGAAAAGTGTCAGCTATCTGCCAAGTGAGCAGGCGGAGGTACACGTCTCTCAACACTTGCCTTTTGTATCTTTTCTGACGTAGAGCCGCAACCTCTGGAGTAGGTACTCCGATTGAATATAAATTCCAATTATTTATACACGAATTATGGGTATATAGAAAATGAAATCGGAATTTGGTGCATATCCTTCAATTTTATCACCAGGAATTACCAAACTCGTCATTATTTAGGTCGCTATTCAATATTTGGTACAAATAGTTTCCAAACGAGCGTTTCAACACTCAGAAAAATAACAACCAAAATTTGATTATATGCACAATCACATTTTTTGTTCAGTCAATCGAATTTTTTGTTCAGTCAATCAAAAATTTCATTGGGATAACCAAAATTTTGTTGGGACAACCAAAATTTTGGCTATTCAAACAAAATTTTTGGTCGATTGAACAAAAAATGTGATTGTGCATATAATAACCCAAATTTTTGTTGTGTCAACAAGACTTTTTTCTGAGTGAAACCATTAGCATTTTCTATGATGGAAAGTACCTAGATCGATAGATATCATCGATCGTATACGAATTATGGAATTTTTATATGCGAACCATGGATTTCGTCGGTAATAATCATATAGGTCTGGTAATGCGGTGGCTTATGCTTACTTAGAGAGCTATAACACTCTGCAATTACTCTAAGGGACCATATATTTTGCAGCTACTTCCTGGCTAATCAATTTTGCAAATGATTCGAAGCAGATAGCTAATAGACTGAATATCTCATTGCTTGCAGATCATTCAGCTCCTAGTTCTATGTCATATAAGTATATATGGACCTTTCTTTTAACTTGGGTATAACAATATATACGCTACATTCAATTCCCAGATTTTTCGTCCCAATATAACTTATGTAAGGGAATAAATGTGTGCGTGTCGTATTTTTAAATCTCGTATGTCAACGTATCGACAGGAGTTGGAAAGCTGGTATAAAATGCTTTCCAACCTTTTCTATTTTTTTTTTTTTTTTTCACACATCTGAAAAGTTCTCGCTTTCCAATATTCAGCAATTTTCTTCACTCTCTTTTGACAGCTGAGATTCTAGCCGTTATTCGTAAATGTATACTTTTTTGATGACTAATCGTTCGAACTGTATGGAGGTTCAATGTTTCCTGCAATGTCTTCGGTTACCTGAACTGCCATAAACTTGGATTGAACCTTTTTGATTAAACTTTGTAATTGTAAGGAAGCGTGAACGTGCACATACGAAGTAAAAAGGATCCAAAATTATTGTCAGATAAACAAATCGAGGCGAGCAGTCGTGGATGAGTGATAGTGACGTGATTTGTGATCGACGTACACAATATTGTAAAGAGCCTTAGATGTGTGAGTGAAACATAATGTTAAACACAAAGTAAAACAGGTATTGAGCAAGATTATTGTTCACCTGCACACATGTGAGAATGGGAATTTCGACATCGAAACCATGTATGGCTTGGCGATGTGTAAACTATTCCAACTGCACAATTTATTGCATTGCTAAGAGTCTATAGTCTGGTTTATAATTCTGGTCGTACGAGTCTGACGTGTCATGACTTTCAATCTGTTGAATAAACCAAGAAATTCTATCGAGTGTTAATGCTAACTTCGTTATCCAGCACTCTGTAGTAGTATCTTTGAAAGAACAAAGCATATAATAACAAAAATTGTATGTGCTGCAAAATAAAGATAACGAAATTGTTGTCCTCATATGAATTTGTATTTCATTTCCGCGATGTTGTGTTCGTCTGATATATAGATAATTTTCTCTGGAAAAGATGAGAAAATAAGAGAATAAAAAAAAAAAAAAAAATTACAGATTTTTAATTGTTTTTTCCAATGGTATTCACTCGGCCTCTCTTTATATCAATTTAGTCTAGAGCTATCGCGCGTTTATCACACATCCTCTTCCTTTGACGGTTGTAAATATGAGATAACACCAGAAGCCACAGTGCATCAACATTATTTTCTAACCGCGTCTAAAGCGATTGAAATAAGTCCTGTGGCTTATAACTATAAGCTAACATAATATTTATGCGTCTTATGGTTAAACGTCGCATCATTGGATCATCGACGTTCATGATTTACTTCGCGAACGATAAATCGCATGGTAAAAGCTCGTTTCCTCGTGAGGACAATTTTATACAATATTCAACTCATGAACATGTACACTAGGGTGTGCCAAAAAAAAAAAACAAAAAAAAATTCAAACGCACATTAACATTCTGGTAGAGCATCTCAAATAGAATATCTCAGCCCAATATGAGCTCTTAATATTGATATTTAGAACTACCTAACTCAGTTTTCCCATTTTTGATTTGAATAACATGTGGAAAAAAAAATCGGAAAATTTTCGAATTGTTTTTTCTCGTAACCGGCTTAATCTAGAAACTTTCTGAATACAGATTCTTATAGGAAATTTCACGCTCTACAAAAAAGTACTGAGATAGAATTTTCCTAACTCTCACCGATTAAGAGATATTCGCCTATAAACATTGAGTCATAGCGTCATAGGGTCATACGACTCTGGGAAAAACAATTTATTTTTCAACCGCGCATCAAAATTTTGGTAGAGTAGGTATCTCAAATAGAACATCTCAGCCAAATATGAGCTCTAAATATTGATATTTAGAACTGCCTATTTTAATAACTAAAATTAGTAACTAAAATTAGTAACGAAATTAGGCAGTTCTAAATATCAATATTAAGAGCTCATATTTGGCTGAGATATTCTATTTGAGATGCTCCACCGGAATGTTGATATGCGTTTGAATTTTTTTTTTTTTTTTTTTTTTTTTTGGCACACCCTAATGTACACAGAGTTCACATATGGAAACTGCTGATTCTGAGCCATTGACAAGAATTTTTTAACAGCTTATCGACTTTTTTCAAAATTCTTTCTGCACATTTGTCATTAATGAATGAATAAATGATGTACGATTTAAGACCGACCAGAGGCGAACTCTTTCCCTTAGTTTGATCAAAATTTTGTTGCTTCAATTCGTCTGTTGACCAGGGGATTCTGTATGGATGATAATGGCGAAGAAAAAAGCATTATTCTGAATAAAAAATAAAAACGAAACAGTCATTATTTAGTTATGTTCAAAAGTTGTCTAATGGTTAATTACACTTTTCTGCAACTGGTACAAGCGTCTTAGTTCAGTAAGATCGAAACCACAGACCAAAACTTCTTTTCACAATGTTTAGTGTGACTTAATTAACTTCTAAGATACTTCAGAATAATTTAGCACTCAAGTTCTTAAGATTTAGTTTAATTTCTTGTTCATAATTATTATACATTCAACTACCAACGGCTTATATACTATAATTCAGAGATTATTAAACGATCGCTAATTAACACCCTAATCGATTTTCAAATAAATGTATCATCTAGTATTAAGTAATTTTTTTTTTTTTTTTTAACATTTGGTTTCATTATTTTTTCAATCCTGCGTTTGTTTATCAAATTTTGTAAAAGTAGGTAAAATTCGAGCAATCATGAACTGCTCGTTTTCGAGGCGGTATTAAAATTTTCAACTGCCGCAGATGGAGACACCCTACCTACCGACGCAAGCTTAAATGGCTACAGAGAAGAGTATTACCAGAATTCCTCGTTTATCCAAAGAGACACTGCTATTCCACATTGATAAAGAAGAACACGTTCCGTTCACTTATATATATATATATATATATATATATATATATATATATATATATATATGAAATCATATATACACATTATATTTCAAAGAGTGGTACCACAAATTGAAATATATCACCGTGGGCAACATGTTCGACGATAAACTATGAAATTAATCTATTCTCCGAAGAGTGAAGACAATATCAATAAATCAATCGTCAATTGATCGATCAAATAGCTACTTTTAGACCTTGGCCTACTCAATTTGGGTACTGATTTAGATCAACAATTTAAACTCACACAATTAGAATGACACCCTTTTTTGTTCTTGTTTTTGTTTTTTTGTCAATCAGTTCTTAAAAACTTTCCGAAATTTTCGTGTCTAAACCTTCTTCGGAGTTTTTACATCGGCAGTACAGTTGATTATATTCTCTTTCGCATATAAATTATGCCTTGCATGAAGGCTTCTCTAAATTTTCTGTACTGTGAAAAACTCCGAGATATATGTAGGTATATATATTCTCATGTTTTACTAAAAATTACCAAATTTTATGACCACCTTGATTGAATCAGAATGTTCTTGAAATACGTGATAAATCTATGGTGTGTAATAAAAGTTGCACTTGAATTGACCATACTGTAATTTAGAACTCAGAAATTTTGCACAATAGGTGTGGAGAATCGAAAAAGCATTAATATAGTACTGGCTATACTATCTGGATAGTACCTACTACGTGGAATGGAAAATTAACTGTTTAATATACTAGTCGCAATCTTTAATCTACATATTACCTACTACACACCCGCATTGTCACTACTGTAGGTAATACACGGATTATATGTAGCGTGCAATACCTAGATTGCAATCAGTATGAAATAAAGTCTACTAGTCAAGCTTACATGTATTACCTACTATGACCAGATAGTAGCTGCCAGCTGGTACTAGACACATTTTTTTCTTCGGTCGTAGTACTTGTTCACAGAAATTATTCGATTGTCAGTTATATTCGCAATTACTTTCAGTTTAGTTGTAGTACTAAGGACGAATTTACAGTCCTTGGCCAGAAATTTGAAGATTTCTCAGAGACGGAGCATGAGTTTGAAGAATTAGATTAAAGTTTAAAAAAGTGTAGTTTTACATTTTTATTCGATTTTTGACGTACAGTTTTCAAGTAAGTACTATTCGAAGCATCTCTTGATGCAATATGTCGTACAAAAAGCCTAGTAGTCACACGATCTTGCATTATACCATATCTACCCGTGAAAAAATATTCTGATCAGACCATATCAGGCCTGATATAAACCGTCCATATCAGACCTGATATGGCCTGATATAAAAATTGGCCATATCAGACCTGATATGGCCTGATATGGGCATATCAGATTATATATAGTTGGATTCATTGTCAGATTGATATGGCCTGATATAGGCATATCAGATTATATATAGTTAGATTCAGATTGATATATATTGAAGTATTATTGCTCATATCAGAACTTATCAAGCCAAACCAGAGAACTATATGTGAACATATTAGACTAGATATGGCCGTATCTGTCTAGATCAGGCTAGAGACGAAAATTTTTATACAAAGGAAACACAAAAATAACTGTTACATATGCCCATATCAAGGCTTATCAAATTATATCAGGCCTGATCAGAAATATTTTTCCACAAGTACATCAAAATATACATATCCTATCAGGCTATATCAGGTCTTATCAAGTTATATCAGGCCTGATCAGAATTTTGTTAATAAGTATATCAAAGTATATATACTCATATAAGATTATATCAGGCCATATCAGGACATATAAAAAAATTATATATGAACTTATCAAGTCATATCAAGCTTGATATGGGCATATCAAGTTGATAAGGCTTGATATGGCCTGATATGGCCAATTTTCATATCAGGCCATATCAGGACCTATCAAAATTTATATATGGGCATATCAGATCATATCAGACCAGATATAGATATATCAAAAATTTTGATATGGCCTTATCAGGTCATATCAGGTCTGATCAGAATATTTTTTCACGGGTAGTATACCTAAATGCACAAGCTTTACTTTTTTCGAAAACTAAATGGGCGCGAGTCCCTTCATCCAGCTCTCGGCTGGTCGTTTGATATAGAAAAACAGAGTTATGCGCATTAATCCATTGATAAAAAAAAAATCGGAAGCTAATTTCATAAGTTAAGAAGCATGACACGGGTCTTTTGCTGCAGACATCGTCCACGTTGATCTCATAATTCATTGTTAGATAGTTTTGGTCACTAGTCTCTAATTTTTCACACCCACACTGTAAAAAATGTTTGTGAATTTACAACACATTTAGTATACAAAAGTTTTGCAAAATTACAAATGTGGCGTAGCAAAGTGAATTGCTAAGCTTGTTCTGTAAATTTCCAAATAATTTCTTGATTTTGCTGAACTTTCATACGAAAAACACAAAAATTGTACTTGAATTCACAAAATTGTTTTGAATACCGATAAAAGAGTTTTGTATAATTAGGGGAAAGCGGGGCAAGTTGGAGACGGGGGCAAGATGACGAAATCGTTGTTTCGCGAATATTTCAAAAGATGATGCCAGCTAAATCATCAAGTAGTGTTAAACAAACCCCCACGTAGTAATAAAACTGGTGTAGACTTGCATGACAAAGTCATATGGCTTCTCACAGAGACATAGTGGTTTTTGGTCTGCGCGATGTAATATTTTGTGTTCGGAAAACGGTTTTACAGAACTACAGGTGAGCAAGATCGTACTTGTGAATTAATCCTTCATTTATGTAGGCATATAGATCCTACAGATCATAGGATTTCCAAACTGTCACCAATGTACTGGTTAAGGTTATTTTTTTTTTTAAATAGCGGCACACGGGGCAAGTTGACGATCCACAACTTGCCCCTTTTTGCCATCCCTGCATATGGTAGGTATTTAGGCTATATGCAATTTCAGCTTATTGAATACATCAATGAATAAATCAATGAATTGGTATGAAAGAACCAAGTCTTGAAAGAGCCACCTCCATTTATTCATATAGTTTCTGCATGCAAGCGGCTCTTTCAAAACTTGGCTCTTTCATGCCACTTTTCCCCTACCTATACATAAAAAAATGTAACCATATGTGTGTTTCCTTTCTGGATTTGAATGAACTGAAGTATTTTTTGACGAAAACAACATTTTTATAAGCCCATTGAACCGAAATCTAGCATTCGCCAACTTGCCCCGTGGTCGGGGCAAGTTGACGAGTCTGCAACATTTTGGAAAAATCGAAATCACACAGTTTGTAAATAACCGAATTCAATGTCCATTTTTTTTGTAACAGCTAACATCTCATAGTTTGCGAAAATACCGAAAGATTTCAAATTTCACTCACGATTGATTAAAAAAACGCTTCCAAAGCTTAAGGTCTCCAACTTGCCCCGCTTTTCCCTACTATACCCCATTTGTAATTTTGACTAGATGTTGTGCCTATCAGCTTCCAATGCATGTTTGGTGGAACTTGCTTAGAAATTTCAAACAGTGCAAGCTACCTTCCCAATATTACTCCAGATTTAAAATAGATAATATGCTATTTCGATACTCGAAATAATTATTTCAATTCAAATTTGGAAATACTTGACAAATATCTGCTTCACAGTCCCCTCGGACAATTCTGATTATGTTGCCTCAAAGATGTGAAATACCCTTGAAGATAAATACAAGATTTTCTAGCCTGATTCTGCTCAATTCTATTCGAAGGATTCATGCGATAGTATAATGACTATAAAAAATGGAAGAAACTTAACGATTTTTTCATCTCGTCATACTTTTTATTTTAAAACTACTATTCTAACATAGATTCATAGCTGATATGTCATAATGCATTATACCAGCTGGTTTTGCACTAAGTCACAATATCCGCCTACTATCATAGAAGCGGTTCAGTGCACAATATCGTCTAGACTGTTAGCCTCTATCTGTACATCAATGCGTTAACGGATGTTGCAAATATTTTTTGATCATCTATATAGCGGCTAGATTTATTCTAGTCCGTTTGAATTTTCGGAGCTTTCGTAACGATTTAGAAATTCGATTCAATTATTTCGCATCTGATGATACTTGATTTTTCTCTAACGTATGTCTGTGTGCACATGAAATAGTTTAACCGATGACCTGTTCAAGTGTTCACTCCTACTATATTGGTGTAGGTACAAATAATTTCAATTTGAATCGATTAGTGCGCTGATTTCAGTCCCAATTTTTGTATAAATTGCGCAAATGATTTCCTGTGTGAATAACGCTTCGAGTTCAATTGCAATAGTTTAATAAATGAAATGTAAACCATAAGGCAAGGGTAAGCGTACGATCAGTTTGATAATGTCATCGAAAATACTCTTGGCGAGTAGGTATAGTATATAAGGCATTCGGTTCGATATCGGTTAAAGTACAACGTCAATTCTATACGAAACGATCGTTCGTCCATCCAGTTCAGAATCGCGAACGCCGCCGGTTCCTTTACTAGCGACTCAACTCGACTCAACTCAACTCAACTCAACTCAACTCTTTACCTGTTGCATACAGCATGACGGCGGGCGCCACGGCGTGTATTTCTACTTATACACTCCAGCCGACTATACGAGGTACGTACGTACATGTATATGTATATGTACAGTACACAGAGTCTGTGAGCTGACTGCGGCTGCGGCGGCGGCGCGGGAGCGTACGTATGTACGGTGCGCAGCGCGCACTGTACTGTGTACTGGCGCCTTAAGCGAGCGAAGCGTGCGCTGGATATTAGACGGCACGCACAGCCTTGCGAGAGGCATTCGCCTGCGCGCGCTGCGATCGAGAGGGACGGTTCGCGATTGCGTCGTTAGAGTCGCGTCAGCCGAATCGTCCGACTGATGTTTTTAATTACTTTAATTACCTGTTGGTTTTCTGATACGTTGTTTACTAGTTTAATTAACCGGTCTACAGGCGAGATGTGCTCTTCAATATAAAAACCGATCGAAAACACGTGCGCAATTATTTTTTTCTTTCATTTTATTTATCCAGAAAAAAAAAAAAAAAAAATTGAAACCCTGATGAACATAATAATTATATAGTATAGAACTATATTCGTCAGAGACATTAGAACACAGAAATTCGTAAATATCAATTCAAAACTGCCTTGTGCCTTGTGTTGTTATACCGTCGAATAAGTGACATTCATGCTGACCCAAACCCTCGGCACTGTTTAGATCCGAAAGTAATCATACGTCGTTGATCATCTCGTCGAATTTGGAATTTTATTTTTAAGTCGTATAGATTTACAGGAATAAAGGATCCAATGAAATATCGTTACCGATCTCAAACGAGAAGAATAATTAGTTGAAATAAAATTCCCGCCAAAACTCGGGGATTCAAAGATCACTCCCATCACTGATCAACACAACACGTTACAAATACTTGTAATACAGGATTCCGGTGATCCGGTAGATCCGATCTATGAATAAAAACGAAACTTTTCAAATACCATTGATCGCAAGTTTAAAAAAACAAAAAAAAAACAACTAATTTTTGTGCACCATTAACTCGGTGAACTTCACCGGGGAACAAGTAAGCAAGTGTTTAAAAAGTGAAGTGAACAGTGAAGTGAAGAAAGGAAACAGAAAGAAAGAAAAAAAAATCGATCACAAGGGCTGCCAGAAATATTTACCGATCATTCTTCATACGATCGACGATATTATATATATATACATATATATATATATATATGTATAATGTGTTGTTCGATCTGTGGTATATTGAAAATATAGTCGTTTACCGTGTATGTTAACGATGTCGCAATTACTTGCTTATTATGTTATTAAATACGTTTAATAACACTGCGTCTAACCGACACGTAAGCACGTCGTGAGCCGGTGTACGGTATAAGGTGCGTTTCTACCTATATACGGTATATAAACGTCGCGTTTTGCTGACCGCGACTAATTCTGCAGACACCGTCAAATACGATGTATATAAATAATATAATAGTATATACCGAGAACCAGGAACTTGGTGGAACATTTTACTCGCGATTGCATTAAAGATGATCGAATAATAATTTTTGATACTCGTATTCGTATGCGGGATTCGGTGAATTTTTAGTTTTACCTATCTAAGTACACGAACGGTCCAGCGTGTAGCACACAGCCCAGCGAGACGTGTACTTCCGTTTTAAATAGGTCAGTGCCCTGGATCAGTGCGTATAATATACGAGAAAACGAAATAATTTTATAGATTATTATCGATGCATGATAATACTATAATATCCTACTACACGATATTATCGAGAAGATATTATACTTTATTCGTATAACATCGGTTATACCCTGTTAATAAAATTAAACGATTATTATTTGGTGGACATTGATTAAGAATTATCGATGATGCTACCACGTGACTCAAACGACACTTGACCTCAACCCTACTTTCGCTGGTCGATGACAAACGTCAATAGGATCAGGGTGGTCGTCCTCGGCGGCCCCAGAGTCGGAAAATCTGGTTAGTATATCCGTTATTGTCATAATATTATTTATATATTTAAATTTGATTGATACTTTTATAAAATAATGATAAAAAAAAAAAAAAAATACAATTTGGATATATATATATATATATATATATATATATATATATATATATATGTGCATGAATAGATTGATTCAAAACTGACCGTTGGATTTTATTATAGTCGTAGAGGCCCTTATGTGAGATGGAGAAAGTGCTAATTGTTTGAAAAATGAGAAACCGTTTGAATAGCGGACTGACAGAAATCGTTGAATCTGAAATCACCTTTTATTGCATAATATAATACCTAGCTGTTTTACTACATTTTACTACACGTATAGCTATCATAAAACTGGTCAAAAATAACAATCGAATCGCAGTGAAATAACCGTCGTATAAAAATTTTAAAGCTGTTATAATAAAACAGAAATGAAAGTAAAAATCAGCCCCCCGCTGCTAGCACACCGGGATTTTAAGGTGCAGTCAAAATTTGAATGGTGATTTTTGTCTCGAATTAAACCGGGAACGAGTTCCGTACTTTTGGAGTATTCGACTTTATCAATTATTGCGGATTATGTAGTAGAGAATTTGAGAAGCAGCCTTGTGATTTTTACCGGTTTTGTTTTTTTTTTTTTTTGTTTTTGAAATTTCGAAACATTTTTAGAACCTGATGTAAAATTGAAATCCCCCTGCAGTGTACCGGTACGTCGGAAGGTGTGAAAAAACAAGTATGTTGACGGAGGAATTATACTGGAACCTAAATATATAAAGGCATTAAAATATAATTATTCTGAGGTAAAATTCGTTACGTTAATTATTACGACATCATGGAATTTTCTTGATAAGTTAATTAACAGACAGACATTTAGTAATCAGTGGGTGAGGTTGAGCTGCATATATTCCCATAAATTCGGTGAATATTCATCTAACTAGTATAAAGTGTGATAATTTATTGATCACGTCCGGACATATAAGAAATTAAACGATTCAAGTTCATTTCTTGAAATTTTTGGGAAACCGTTTGAAACCATTCAAACCAGAAAATTCGGCTGTCCTTATATGCGTCAAAACTAAAGATTTTTCAAGCTCGAGGAATAGTTTTGATTAAAAGATAAAAAATTGTGAAAAGTTCATTTCTTTTTTCCAACGCGAAAACTACCTAATCAATTTATGTATTCCGAAATTGAACAACATTTGAGCTGGAGCAAGCGCTATCGAATGAGACCAAAATCGTGAAAATCCGTTGATCAATTCTCGAGACATCATCACTTGATACAAAACAATCTCCAAATTTTCGTCTTTGCATGACTCGAAAACCACTGGACCGATCCGATCCAAATTCTGATCAATGCTGAGTATAAGAAAGAACCGCATCGATTGATAGTACCTGGAAATCCGAAATCTTTTTATTCGTTTTCGAGATATCTATGAACAAAAAATTAATCCTTCGTCTAAAAATGATCAAAGTTGGTACCTCAAAACGCGTAGGTCTGATAGAAACTCCCCTTTCTCAAATTTTGATTCCTACTTCAATCCCAAGATAACGATGTGAGGCATAAGAGGGATTTGAACCATCACCAACGTATCGTCATTCAGTTTTACTATAAACAGCTATAAAATCTGGCCATTAGGCGATACCTACACCTCCTACAATTTAGCGAGCACTTAAGATCTAAAAGCGCAGTAGGTAATCCCCACCTTGTTGTTCCCATATGTATCATATAACCGATCCCTAAAGTCTTCCATGAGACCCCCATAGGGGCTAGAGAGTCCCTAAAAGTGTCATGAATCTGACGTGAAATTAGGATCTCCGGATGAGCGATCGAATGTCATCAGTTGTCGGTCGACCAACTGCATAGCACACATATGCATATATACCTACATGATGCTTTCCGATCCTTGAGTAGGTTTATAGCAGTAAAGGCGCAGTAGAGGCACCATGGCAGGTAGTAAGATGCAGACATCTGATATCCGTACGGAGTCTTATAGCGTACATTAAGGCTAAAGTTTTAAGTCCCAAAATTCCTGCCGTTTGTCTTATTCCAAGTTATCTTCGCCCTTACGGTCCCACTCAACCGTGAACTGATCTAGTACCTATATGGGGGTCAAATTGGTCTTATGTTAGTTAGCCTCGGGAGTTAAGGCTACGGATCTATTCCCCTGACCAAGGAACCTTTCTCACCTTTCGCTGTCCTCGTTATACACATTTACAGACTATGGCTTTGGCCCTGGCCCTGGCCCTGGCCAAGTGGCTTGTCCCTGAGCCTGTGCACTGCTTATTTAGAGAACACGTCGTTATTTTTTATTTTTATTGTTATAGTTTCGTTTTCACCGTGCATTGACTTACGCGCTACTAGTTTGAGCCAGCGATTTCACACGTAAAGAAATTTTCTGTTGAATTTACCATCGCAGCGGTGAATATATGGACAGCGCTTTTTTTGCGGTATGAGTTACCTTTTTGCAGTATAAATTACTAAAATTCTAGTATTTGGCACATTGGAGCAAGTGGCCTCGAATGTGCCAAATATTAGAATTTTAGTAATTTATACTGCAAAAAGGTAACTGATACCGCAAAAAAAGCGCTGTCCATGTATTCACCGCTGCGATGGTAAATTCAACAGAAAATTTCTTCACTTGCATATTCTTAAAATGACTAGTAGGTATACCTGATCTACTCTTTTCTTCAATATAATATGGTATTGAATATGGCAATGCAATAATCTATGAAATCTAGCTTCCTAGTTCATAGTCGTGATGTTAATCCACGATTGGTCTTAGCCCAAGAACCCAGTGCCCTGTATTCGATATCCGTTGATGCTCGAGTCGAGATTGTCAATACGCTAATTAGTAGAATAATTAAGCCGCGCCACATCTTGCTAAGTTTTTTACACGCTGGATGCAGTGTATAGGAGCCAGTGCATAGGAAGGATCAGAGGATAGCAGCCTCATTTCTAACCATTGACCGGGGCATCATTCAACAATTATTTTCTACAATATCTCTTTTCCCTCAATTTCATCTTATTCTGCGCTGATTTTCTTTACTTTCGCACATAAGTAGTTAGAGATATATTTTGCGAGATTATATGGTAACGCCGCGTAGGTATATATACCTGGATATTTGCAGACAAGTGATAAGATAAGTAGCTAGCTGGTAGGTATCTCCGGTGCTCATGAATCAGGTCAGTATTTTTTCATATAGTAGGTACTACAGGTTAAAGTTATTACGATCATCTTTATGATTATTTATAAATATTGTTATATATTGTTCTTCCAATACTTCTAGCCGTTTATTATTGATTAATTTATGATTCCCTCATGTGTTCGCGAGCAACCTTTCAATTGCAATGAATGGGCTCTAACTCAGATAAATAGCAATAGCAATAATCGTCTTTTTACCAATCTTGCAGTACATATGTACATTCATATATATTCATATATTGTCACTGCACCACAGGCAACGATGATCCGTTTTTATTGAAACTATATTTATACGGTAATAAAGACATGCGAATTGGCGATATCAACTACACAACGTATGGGGTTCTCCATGCCAACTTCACATCAACGTTTAACCCTGATTTGAATTTTTACCACAGACCGTTATTCGTTTTTGAAAAAATTCAGAATTAAATAACGGCTGGTGTAAAAAATCTGCAAAAAATGTAAATGTATTTTAGAGTTGAAATTTTGATCTAAAAAAAATATGGATTAAATCCAAAATGGTCAGGGTTAGACGTTAGCCGAATTGGCGTTGAATATACCTTATATACATTAGACAACTTATTTATGCTGTAAACGCATTAGCAGGAAGTTTATTTTCTTTTCTTTTCATCACACGTTTAGACATAACTCATACGCGTTTTCTAGTTTTACTTAGCGGTCATCTTGATTAGATAAGACTCAAGGTACCCGGAAATGGCAGCTCGCGTATAAGCGAATAAGGAAACCGTGCTTCCGTTAAATACGAGCATAACATAGCTCAGGATATTTAGAAAGACTGAACTTCCAAGCGAATCTTTTTGTAAATTATCGTAAAATCTCAAGACGTAAAGAAAATAACTAAAAATCTTAGGGTCATCCTCAATTTGATCATTTTCGAATTTCAATTCACGCATAGGTCAGGACGTCTCTAAATATAGACAAAAAAATGTAGCCAAAACCTCAGGTTCTTATCTCAATTTTAAGTACCGCCTCAAGGCCTTCGAATTTTCCCATTCCAATAAAACACGACTTGTGATATTTCACGGTTAATTTTTTTTCTTCCCATTGCAGTATGGCTCCAAAAAATCTGAAACTTGGTACACTCCTTACCTGTAGTGGTAGGCATTTCATAAAAATTCGACAAATTTTCAACGATATAATTTCCGAAGCTACAGCTCACCAAAAAAAATGTCTTATCTCCAAATTGTGATGAATAAAATTTTGTCGTTAAAAATCTGGTAATTTTTCACGGATACCTACTACTATAGATAAGAAGGGTGCGGAGTTTAAGATTATTCGAAGCGATAACGCGATTGGAAGTAAAAAATAATCCCAAAGTACTAAAAATCGTGTGTTATTTAAATGGGAAAGTTCAAAGGCCTTGGGTCAGTACTTAAAATTGAGATAGGAACCTGGGATTTTAATTGCATTTTTGTATTTATATTTAAAAACGCTCTGGCCTATGAGAGCATTGAAATTCGAACATGACAAAATTAAGGACCACCCTAGTGTACGTAATACTTTGAATAGTCTATTCGGTCAAGAACTGCGAACAGATAACCTGCTAAGCAAACAAACAAATAGACAAGCTAGAAAAGCAGCATGCTTAAAAATATTATCGAGAGAATATCTATACTTCGCAATTCGCACATATTGCACTCTCGTTAAATATTATTTCGACTCTCGCCTTGCATCTCGGTGCGGCCACTTCTTCTTCTTCGTGAATAGTACTAGTCTGCAGGCGGTAAAGGTGCAAGGCACGAGGTGCAAGGTGCAAGGTGCATCGACGCGATCTTTGCCCTCGCGAGGTGGCCGTAGTCACGATCGTACTTCACGTGGCATTTCCCTTCATCGTGTTTAGCAAAATGGCAAATAAAAAAGTTTCTACAATATTTCGATGTAAAAATATGTTCAAAAAAATTAGAAAAAAAAAAAACTAAGCAAAAACTCAAAAAAATTAAAAAAAATCACCATCTTCGGAACCGTATGATTAAATTCACACTTTTGTAGTACTAATTTGCAAGTTAAATCAGTATTATTTATTCACGGTTGTGCATAAATATTCCTGTTATTCGCCGAAACGTTGGGATGCATTTTATTCGATTAGTTTCTTTTTTTTCGCCAAACTAACAAAGCTCGAGCTTTGAATATTGATATTGCAGTTTCCAAGAACGAACGCGATTCCCTCCGGCTCTCCGGTTCTCCGGTTCTCCGATTCTCCGGTAACTATTTATAATGGTTGTCATATTTTTTTCGTCCCCGTATACCCATGTAAAAGTGTACAGCAGTAAAAGTATTCATGTAGCAATTACGGGGGTTTATGTCATCCTCGAAAAATATTCGGGTAGGACGTAGGTAATACATAACATACCACAGCCTAAACTCAAATAACGAAATTTCGAATCGGGCAATATCTCTCGACATTTCTGTCCAAATAATTACCTGCAGCTAGTCGTATAATTGATTGAGAAGCCTTCAAGGAGTTTTCCAAATTTCGTCATCAACTTTTAAGGAATTTTATTTTACAAACAGAAAGAAAAATTTTGGTAAATGCATTTCTAACACAATTCACGCTGGTCATTACACGACATTGTACATATTGTTAACATATTGCCGTTCGTTGATGTAACAATAATCGACAAGGTGTGATGGGATAACGGTAACTGTGATACTTTGAGGTGAAAAATTCTGAAGCATAATGTCACATTGACTACAAATCTCTTCGGGGTATGGCTATCGTCCTCTTTGCTTATCTTACACAAATCTATTTGTGTTACCATGATCCTGGTACACGTGTTGTGATCTGTGCTATGTGTAGCAGTTAATATTTTACCTCACGATGCTGCAGCATAGGCATACGTATGTATGTACTACCTATGCAGCGTATTATCCGCTATTTTTGAGGTGTTACATCGGCGCACGTAGTAACGTGTAATTACCTTCTGATAAGGGTTCATCGAGACGCAATTTTCTACCTGCAAAGTACGATCGAAATTGTAGGGCTGATACTTAAAGTATGGTGGCAAAGGTCTGGCTACATTCTGCCGACATAAGAAGATTATATAAAACTTCCTTACTCCATTCTCTCAATAGGAATTCAAGTGCAATATCGCAGGATCTACCAGTTTGTGGATCAGAGAGAAGTATAGAGCATGCACATTTTTCTTTTCAAGGTTCAGTTCAGGGCACAAGATCGAAGTATATTCTGATGCTTCACAGTGCTGATAATTGTCACTGATAAATTTCATAACTTAATTTCCAGTAAATACATACGCGTTAGAAAGCTCCACCTATATGTCCGTCTGCGGTATAACGTTCGTTGCTTTTTTTTTCACTAAAGTTATACTCATTTACGACTCGTTAATGCCTCATCCTGCCGTAAGATTGGCAGATAATGAACTCTTTCTGTGTGACGTCGTAAACTTTAGGTGAACCGGTAAATTGAGATAGAATAGGTACAACTTTCCACTCACCCGGGTACGGGGGCACATAGGTATAGTTGTAAGTTTGCTAATAGTGTACAAACTCGGATTAGAAGAGATAATTTTCCCGCTGATCACCATGAGGTATTTTATTCAAAAGTACGACGTAGAAAAATGAGAGTCAGTCAAATTTTCGAGATTTAATATTTGACGTAAATTTTCATCCATCTAGTGCACAGCTATGAAAAGGAGAAAGTAAAGTGTCAAATCCCTATGGCAACGAAGAATCTTGAGTCGACTTGGACTCCTTGGTATAATTAAAGTTTCTATTACCTCCTAAAATTCTACGAGGAGGACGTTAAACGCTCGAACATATATTCGAGTCATCGAGATACAGATCAAAGCCACAGTTACGCTATTTAGAGATAAGATCTGAGAGGATGGAGTGAAAGAGAGCAGCCGAAGAAAGATAGAGTGATAAATTCGAGTGTTCAAGTAATCAGCGTTATGGAAATAATTTTTTATTTTTTTCTCTTCAAATCACTTCAAGTATACGCCGCGAAGAAATTATTCTATCGACTCAGTCTTGTCACAGCTGATCAATTGGATTTTTACTTTTTAGACACAATTCAAAATTATTTCACATCTTACGAACTTCACTTTACATCTAGATTGATGTACAGAAGAATTAATGCTGCTTTTGAGGTACATGTCGCATCGTGAATCTCAACTTCTTTAAATTTTGAGGGAATGCTCTATTTCGATGTGATTTCGGGGAAAACCAATGACGTTTCATGAATTCAACGGCTACCGTTGTTAAATGTATGAGAAATACTAAACGATTGATCTTTGTTACAGCTGTGGTTGTCCGATACCTGACCAGGCGATACATTGGCGAATACAGCTCTACCAGTGGTGAGTAAATCATTTTTAACTATTTTATTCAATGTAGAACTTGGGCGGTTAGATTTATATCGAACAGAATTCGACTTGAAAAGCCAAAAAAAAAAAAAAATGCTGTATCGAACATATATCACAAATCCATGTCTTACATTTCGTAGAAAATGATGATGTGGACTCGGCTTAAGACTCGAGGATTACTCATAGCTTGGGCTAGTCGATCTAGTTTTTTGCCTTCCGAAGTTAGACTTTGTTGCTTTATTGGAAGCAGCTTATTGTGCCAGCAGCAACTAGTTAACCAGCTGATAGAAGCAGTGGCTTAACGATGCAAGCGTAAAATTATTGCCTGTTTTTTTTTTTTCTTTTTTTTTTTAGTTTTCTTTCTTTTGCGAGATTTATTACACCTTGATACGTTAATTCGCCGTTGGTATGAAACACCGGGTTTCTATACCCATTGTAAAACACGTCTTGAACAATCCTTAGAATTCTAAGAATTCTAAGAATCTCAGAGCGTGGGCGGTAAAGACACGGTATTCCACGGTTTATACTTATACTAATTAACGCGAGTATATCGAGAAGTTCTTGATTGCTGGATTATTCTAACGTATGCGAGGTATAGGTAGGTAGGTAGGTAGGTAGGTAGGTAATTCCGGGTAACGGCGTGGGTATTAATTCAAGTCTTTCAAGGTGCTAATTGTTGACATTTAATTACTTTTTATACCGCATTAATAAAACATTTGAAATAAATTTAGTATAATATATTAGTCTGAATTTCTTTTTCTAAATCAACGGATATAGTTAGTTATTTCAGACGTCTGGTTCTCCGTAAAATTTCATCAAAATTCATTTATTTAGGAATTTGAAAATTATTTGCATTTTATTTTCGAGTTAGTGCGTTCATTCCTTAGCTTCCTCTTATAATTTTCATTCCGTTGATCCTTTCACCGTGCGTAACGGGTTCGAAACCGGTTTCATTCAAAGATAATCGGTTTGAACTAATTCAATGAAAAATAAAAAATAAAAATAAAAAAAAATGAGTCGCAATTCTAATTACGAATTTAAATCAGCAAAGAAGTCTGACATATTACTATAACGTATGCAAAAGAGGAGAAAGAAAAATCGGAGATGAATATAGTTTAAGGGGACCAGTACAGCGACTTTTCGAGAAATTATCATAGTCCGAAATCAATTTATTTCACAACCAAAGTTCATTTCACATCAAAATATTTTTCTTTTTCAAAATCATGTGTCATAAGGATTTCAGAGCACCGTTGGACCGATTCATGTCATCTTGGATTCATTTTCTTCAGAAAACAAATCCTCATCATGTGAATGTAGGAATTTTGAAAATTTTTCGTTTTGGCCAAGTTATTTAAGAAATGAGTGATAATAATTTTTTCAAATTTGGTAAATTGATCATAACTTATGACATAATTTTTTATTTCTAAATTCCTACATTCACATGATGAGGATTTATTTTCTGAAGAAAATGAATCCAAGATGACCTGAATCGGTTCAACGGTGCTCTAAAATCCTTACGACACATGATTTTGAAAAAGAAAAATATTTTGATGTGAAATGAACTTTGGTTATGAAATAAATTGATTTCAGACTATGATAATTTCTCGAAAAGTTGCTGTACTGGTCCCCTTAACAGAAGATGAACAAATAAAATTGAATTTAGTAGTATCCTAAATATATTATCAATAACATAATAGTATACGAAACGTGATACTGACGTTCGTTCCTTTTCTCTTCTTTATGATAATTCCTTTGGGCTTTGTCTATATACTAGATATTTGTCAGTATACTATAGTTGTAATAGCAATATGGTTTGTTATACCCAATACCCATGTGATATCCTTTATTGACGATACTATAAATCTGTTATAATTCACGTATATACGAGAGAGGCACGTGTTGTAAGTTGCATACAATATGTATTATAGTACGTATATATGTATATATGCTGAAAGTTTAGTGCACAGCACGACCTCCGTATCCCGGAATCATAAACTATTCCTAAATGACAGTGTAGTAACCTGATTTATTATTAAACGAGCAGAAATGGTTGAAATTAAAAATGTATTTATAGTAACCCTTTCTTTAGCGAGTATTTTCCCGTCAAACCGGTTGTATAATGTACATACTATATATATATCGGTTCAAGGTCCTTAACAAATTTAAGGGTATGAGTTAAGATTTGAAGGAGAGGGTGAAGGGGGGGGGGGGGGGGGGAAGGAGGCGTGGTGTCCCAATCTCGGCGAATATCTTCGAAATTTGATATCTGATTATAATTCAAGTTTATTTACGATACCGTTTAAGTATTCGTATTACATTCATAATAAAGATATACGAGGTGGTGAAGAGGTGGTGGAGGAAGCAGGGAGTAGACCCTCCTACAGCTCCACTGACCACAGGAAATAAAACGACAACTATAACTTATATATCTTCCGATTTTCTATACTTATATACTGCAACGAAGCTGCAGTAGGTAGGTATACGTACGTACCTAGATATTCTTGGAATAGTTCTCGCCTGGACTAGCTGAGACTACTATCCTACCATATAAAATTAACTAGTCTTCGTTACTGGTTCAAGTTTCCTATTACCACAAAGATGTCTGTCTCCTCCATTATATGACCATAAAAGTTAGTCAATCCGTAACCACCCAGACAAATCTACTGCACTATCGAGATTCTTATGGTTCAGATTGGTTTTTAAAATAGGGCTTCTGCCAAGGGATACCCTCACTTCCGATCTTTTACAACTTCTAGTTAATACCAATTACCACGAAGACATTAGATCTTCCGTTTAATTTTATCGATGGCCTACTGCAGACAGCCTTATATACAAACGGCCTACTATCGCGCTATTTGAGATATCGCAGGTTGTAAATACATATACAATAGACTGTGTCAAAAAAAAAAAAAAAAAACGACATCTTCTTTTTGTTCGGGTCCTTTGGAAAATAATTAGTGATTAATATAAAGAAAATTGTACCCAAAGCTGAGCTATGTAGCTTGAACACAGAATTAGCGCGTTTGAAAATAAGATTTTCCATGTATTTTCAAATGGCAAAATTTGTTTATCGCTTAGTTTTATTTTTATAATTCTCTTTATTCAACTGATAAGAATAAAGTAAATATACGGTTTTGAAGGGAAAAAAAATTTCTGAGAAAATGCATGAAAAAATTTTTTTTAATTAATTTGTCGAAAAGTAAGTAGTAATCAAATATACATATGACTTTTAAACAACTGTAACTCGTTAACGGTTCAATCGAGCAACTTGGGCCAAAGGATTATTTTTGTAGATCATAAAATTCTCTACAAAACCGTGTATCTACTTTATTCTTATCAGTTGAATGAAGAGAATTATAAAAATAAAACTAGGATAAACAAATTTTGCCATTTGAAATACATGGAAAATCTTATTTTCAAATGCGCTAATTCTGTGTTCGAGCTACATAGCTGAGCTTTGGGGACAATTTTCTTTATATTAAGCACTAACTATTTTCGAAAGGGCCCGAACAAAAAGAAGATGTCGTTTTTTTTTTTTTTTTTTTTTTTTTGGCACATGTCTAATATACAACCTTATGATATTTTCATTTGCCGAATTATATTATTATATCATAACTAGATAAAACAACCTTTACGAAATATAGGTACAGAAAAGCTCAACAGATTCAAGATTCACCCATGCAGGTTCGAAAGTTCTGGTTTCAAGGCTTCCGCGAGTAATAATTTATCGAATAGTATTATAGGTAGTATATGCGGTATACAATGGGGGTGCATCGGAATAAATGCTCGAGGCAGTAGCAAAGGAGGCGTAGATCTTACAAGCTGATGTATATATATAAGAAAAAAAAAATCAACTAAATGAATGAATAGATAAATGAGAGATAGGTACAGACCAGAGGAAATAAATGAAATAGGATGGTATAGGATCCCGCAGAATGCAGATCTCTCCAATAACTCACCTGTGCATTTGGTCGCTCCGGGATGTCCTGACCACGATATTCACGCCTGAAGCGGATAAAACTGTCTGGTAGCATAAAGCTTATCGCCAACTCTGCAGTTATGACAAAGTTACTCTATACCTTTAAGGTAAACCTTTTCGTCGTACGCGGAGGCTGAGTAATTGACAAATCTGTAATTGCAGCAATTGTCGAGGAACAGGTTGTGCCTGTAGGTCAGTGGGTGACTTTGTTTAACGAGGTTTAATTCTTCGCTAGGATCTTCGCTAATTCATATTAATCGCGAGTTAGAGCAAATTGCACAATCGGCATTTCTGATCGTTTAATCTTTTGACTTGTATTGATCATCCGAAGAAGCTACATGCAGCTTTCAACGAATCGCGGGCGTTTCGTGTACATATATACCTATAAGTATGCTATACGTAGGTAGATATTCCTGACCTGTAATTATACCGTGCGCAGAATGGTTCAAGTCGGAATCATTCGAGTGTGGAGAAACTGCTTATCGATTGTCCGCCTCATGTCCGTATAAGATTGCCAATAGGATTGCAACATGATCGAAAATCTATAATCTCTTTGTTGAAGAACTCGGTGTACTATACCTACCTACTCCGTTAATCATTTATAAAGAGTTTTCTAATGGTATATCGGATTGCGATTTGAAAGGGAACGGCATATTTTTTTTTTTTTTTTTTTTTTTTTTTTTACGGATTATTGAGATACTTCGACTTTGAGGTAGTAGCTGTAGGTATACTACGAGATGAAATATTTTCATCTTTAACTTCGGATTTGTAACGTAGGAGGCCTAGGGTACCTAGGGAACCGTGGATACGAGATCTGTTATTATGTCGATCTCGATTAACAATGCAAATTTCTCCCATCTCCGCTTATTGCGTGGAATAATTCTAGGTAATGATTTAGAAAGCGAAGTTTGCATTGTGATCTGTAGCTGTACGGTGGGAACGCGCCATCTCTGATCGACAAGAACCAGCCAATTATTAGACTTGACTTTCCGTTGTCTCTATTAGAGCAAACTCGCTTATCCGCCATCCGGATGTATTTGCATCTATTTACGTACGCGAAGGCATAACATACATTTCACCTCCAATACAATTCCAATTAGACGGTACCGTACCGTTTTGTATCTTAAGTGTAATGATCCTTAAGGAACCTTAGTTATGCCCTCGGTTCGATTGACTAGGTAGAACGTCGCTATTGGCTCGGATATATCGATGTCTTGTATATTTAACCATGTAGTATACGACTTTACAAGGTATAAAATCACGTCTTTTAATCGCATTGGGTACGTACCTGTATCCTGTCTCGCTATATAGACATTGGGTAAATAAATTGAATTTTTATATATATATATATTTTTTTTTTTCTACTGTTTGACGTAATACTAACTTAAGTGAGAAACTACCTTGTTAGCAGAGAAATATTTCGTCCCGTGGATAGTGGATATAGCGTTGCGCATGATTAACAAACACTTCATACGAGTACTTAACCTATGGCTTACACCCACGTAATTTGTCCTTATCGTCGTACCACGTCAACGAGTAAAATGTATTTTAAGTGGAAAAAATAAAAATATTAAATACCTAGACGAGTATAGGATACTACCTACTCACTACTTCGACACTTCACAAATACACATTTTTTTTTTTCCTTTCTTTCCTACAATATTTTACATCTGACTGATATTTCAAATTTACACGAAACGCCCAATTTATTTCTTGGGTGAATAATTTATGGCCGTGTATCGATTTTCTATTGCATGCATCACAGCGATGATTCTTGTGAAATAATAAATAAAAAAATTGGATATCACTACAGTAGATATCATTATCGTTGATGGTTACTAATACACAGAAAAAAAGGTTAAGGGGACCAGTACAGTGAATTTTCGAGAAATTATCATAGTCCGAAATCAATTCATTTCATAACCAAAGATCATTTCACATGAAAATATTTTTCTTTTTCAAAATCATGTGTCGTAAGGATTTTAGAGCACCGTTGGACCGATTCAGGTAATCTTGGATTCATTTTCTTCAGAAAACAAATCCTCATCATGTGAATGTAGGAATTTTAAAATAAAAAATTATGTCATAAGTTATGATCAATTTACCAAATTTGCAAAAATTATTATCACTCATTTCTTAAATAACTTGGCCAAAACGAAAATTTTTCAAAATTCTTACATTCACATGATGAGGATTTGTTTTCTGAAGAAAATGAATCCAAGATGACCTGAATCAGTCCAACGGTGCTCTGAAATCCTTACGACACATGATTTTGAAGAAGAAAAATATTTTCTGGTCCCCTTAACTTGATTCAAGACAATTTTGCGGTCCAAAAAATGAGGACCGAAATTTTCTCGGATCAAATCAAAAATTTTTCTCGAACCAAGAAAATTGTCCCAATTTTCTTGGCTCGAGAAAAAATTTTGATTTGATCCGAGAAAATTTCGGTCCTCATTTTTCGACCGCAAAATTATCTTGAATCAAGAATAATTTTCTTGGCTCAAGTTAACCTTTTTTTCTGTGTAAGATGATGATGCCATTGTACTTTGATATACTTTCGTTGATATAACTGCATGCGGTAATGAATTATCGTATCTATTTTGTCAATTCTGTTCATTGTTATACGAATTGAAATTCTGTACGTTATTACCAGAAATAGTGCTCTCTCTCTAATGAATATGTTAGAATCTATATATGTTGAGTTGGAAATCAACCTGTTGTTAATAAGATTTAACATTTGCTCTCAGCAAATTCTCGTACTACCAGTGATAAAACTTTCTATACGAGATAACGAGCGTACATATATAATATATAGTAGAGGTACCTACATATAGTGGATATTGGATACTGGTCAGAGTAATATAATATAACAACTACCCGTCTTTATTTGCTTATTTCTGTATGTGCGATCTTAATCTAACGAGGGAAGATCTTGTTTCTTGTAGTACCTTGTTATAAGAGGCATATCCGGATTACTTCCGTACGTATATATATATATGTGTATACTGTCCGCCCACTCGAGTTTGAAAATAGTCGAGTAAATCTGCGTCACGCATGGATGTTATTCGACATACTAGTTTCATTGCAATTTCAAACAAATAGTAATGATAATAAAAAAAAAAGTGTGAAACATTTGTACAGCTACCATTACACCAATACCTATATAAAGAAGATAATTTATATGCATCGAATCACGGTACTATATTATATATGTTGGTAAAAAAAAAAAAAAATTGCAGAGGAATTATAAACGAGGATTATAACAACTTACCAAATGCAGACGAGCATTTTTTTCAATAATATAAAACCGACAGATGAATTAAAATGCCATTCCAATCGCCATACGGTCCTTCATTTCATTCGCGTTTAATTCACGATGTCTGCGCAGCAAGTCATTTTGATATGACATTATAACGGAATTTAACGATTAACTTCTGCATATATAGCTCATGAATTTTCGAGTGGGTTTATATATCTAACTATAAAATCTTGAAAAATTAAATAAGAAAATTCAAGGAAGTGGAAAATGCGATGATTTTCTTCGACAGTGAATGTACTATACGAGACAAATGGTTAATGGTAATTGAATGGCTTGGTGTACTAAGAACGAATCGCGTGTTTCTCAGCAATTTCCTATGTAACAAGAAAAGTTGTTTGACATTGGCTGGAAATAAACGTAGAAAGGTTCACGAGAGTCGCTATCAGTAATTGTCCGTTGTTGTTGTTGTTAATAATTTCTGTAATTATCTATTCGATAGAATGATGGTTTGATATTTTTTTTCTTTTTTCTTTTTCAAAACTATACCTACTCGTACCTATATTTTAACTAATGATCTCATATATATAGCCATAGGTATATATTATACGAATGCATTTATTAAAAGGTTTTCACACGCCATATAGCAACAATCTTTTAGAAAATTTACCGATATACATAAATCGTGAGCTAAATCATCAATCATCAATCACAACTCCGACTTTATGCAGCGAAAGTTGAAAGATCTAATGACAGAGCGGTACCTTTGCTTCAGTGATACCGCAGCTGATTCAAATTGTCGCGCACATATCTTATAGCTTTTCATTTCCTTTCCATATTCCGTGTCTATTCCGATTCCATACACAAAACGGATGTAGTATCACTACCTCCGTTTATACATTTCCGATTCGTTCTGGCGATTTAGTATTTCCAAACCTACATACATACAACACACATATCACTATGGCTTGATCTCTCCTCGCCACATGTCGCAGAACTTCTTTTAAATTCTAATTTCGTTTCTAATTTACATTTCGCCTAAACTAACGAGAATTGACAAAAAAATTCTTACTATTTAGCCATATTTTATAATTCACTAGCGAAAATTATGTTAACATTGAAATTCTAGTTTTATTATACAAATTCTCACCGAAGACTTGTATGTGCGATTTAGAATTTGAGGATATAGGATTGTCCAGGTAATGAAATTCTAGTTTTGATCTTTGGATTCTAGAATTTAGAGAAGCTTACACTCAGAAAAAGGTCTTGTTGACACAACCAAAATTTGGTTACCTATTATAATGCACAATCAAATTTTTTGTTCAGTCAATCAAATTTTTTGTTCAGTCAACCAAAAATTTCGTTCGGATAACCAAAATTTTGTTGGGACAACCAAAATTTTGACTAGTCCAACAAAATTTTTGGTTGACTGAACAAAAAATGTGATTGTGCATATAATAACCCAAATTTTGGTTGTGTTAACAAGACCTTTTTCTGAGTGTAGTGATTCTCGTTTCTCTCCATTGCAGCAACATCTATACGTTTCGTGGTATTGTGTTAATCGCACACGATGTTCACAAGGAGGAAGACTATATACCTATACGCGAAACACATCGCTCCAATTCGCTATACGAGTCATTTTTCGTCTCGATCTTGACGCCACGTGTCTCGTCTGGTCCAGATGACCCCTAAGAACAGCCACTGGAGTAATTAACGTTTTACTCGGCAGTTAAACCTCGGTGAATGCGTAACGGAAAAAATGGTGTCACCTTGCGGCTATCATTGTCGAGGCTGCAATGGGATGACCTAAATTTACGTTAATGAGTACACGCGCCCACTCGCGTGCCGAGCGGGATATGAGAATTATCCCGAGGTTTTAAAGGCCCTTCTGCAGTATCTTATCTTAGATACATCCAATTTCAAAGTATTCAGTTTCTATTATACCATTTTGTCTTGCTATAGGCGTACTTAAAACCTGCGACGTCATTCCAGCACATTGTTTTGATAAAACAACCAAAGTACCGCAATGTCCTGAGGGCAGTGCGTATCGATGTTAATCACTCGGTAAAATGTCCTCCTCAATGTGTCCTGATTAGATTTTACGTAATATGTACTCGAGTGAAAGAAATCGATTCTGAAATTGATATAGAATCGCTTTAATATCGTCAAAAGATGCGCATAGACATAACGGCCACTCGTTTTATACATCCGATTTATCATGTTGCAGATTTTCTCTACCGTCACAGCGTGACGATTGATAACGTTGCTACTGAGGTCGAGATATTGGATACTTCCAGGTGCGAGGTAAGTTTCTGCTATTTATTTGAAAATTGAAACGTTTCCTGATTACCCGCGGGAAAATATATTAACCCAGAGAAATATCTTACGTGTAGATTAGGGTCGTACGAATTGAGATAGGAACCTGCTGGGGTCCTGGCCGATAGGAGAATTGAAATTCAGGACCACCCCAGTGTATGTCGTTGAGGTGGAAAACGAACGATTAGAAGTCTCTAGATGGATGTTTTCACAGCTTTTTTTCATTCTATATACCCAGTATTAAGTTTCTCAATACTCGTTACCTACCTCGTCGTTTAAAAAGCTTAAAAGATGAATAAACACTCTCTTGTACCAATACCAAACTCATACATTAACATATACCTGATACATTCATATGTTATACGCGTATAGTATGTGCGTAATATGACGTGCAGTCAGCACAGCTTGCAACATACTTATCTCATTGATAGCTTCTCGTAATAGAAAATAACGAGCCAAGACGATTTATCGGTGCAATTCTCGCTAACAATATAAGTTAAGCAAACTGATCTGCTGAGAACGCTGATTGACAATGGCTGGTTCCGAAGAGCTTACGGGCACGAGTCTTAATAAAACGTTATACACAGTTCGAGAGTTTCGTTTTATTGCTGAATAAATGATTGGAGGAGTTAGACGCAATAAGAGCATACATAGTGCATTATCACGGTCTAAGATAATTGAGAAAAACGCATAATTCATTCGGTTGTGAATATTTCGAAGTTATCCTTTTTTTTTTTTTAATCATTTCTTAACTGCAAAAGCAATATGAGCTTGATGTTCTTTTTTGCTAAATATTGCATAGAAATACAACATTTAGCGTCCAATACATCGGAAAATCATAGGAGTACTACTATTTTCGACAAATAGTGCATCATAAATCTCAAAACTGGCATGTTTTCGAATTTCACAGGATTTCGGAAGATCGTATGGTGATAGAGCTCAGAAATTACGCGCAGACTCAATATTGTGCGATCGTTTAATCGGGCATCACATATATGTTTTGCAAACCAATTCAACGAAATGCATGCTAACTATATAAATATATTTTCATTGGGTATTAGTGTAACGTTAATTTTACGCCCTTCTTCCAAAGATCGCAGTAAAGGCTCATCTCATGGTACTCTTCAGGGCATATACAGGCTCAATGAGCTCTTATTGCAGCCAACTCCTCAATTTATTATTGAAATTACTACATGATTAAGTATCAGTCGCTGATAGGATTTCACTAAACTTTTCGCACCACTGTGAACCTGTGATGAATACTTTTTTGCAACACCTGCTTCGAAAGTTTGATTTTCGAGATCTATGTAGCGTGCGTGAAGTATCTTATTTGCGAAAAGTGGAGAAAAGAAGAGTTAGTGCATGCGCACATCACAAATACTCTACTTTCTGCACTAGTGTCTCCTTCCGCGCATGCGCACTTCAAAATAACTCAATTTTACACACGGTGTCATGGCAGCGGGCAGCAGCGATGTGAGGTTATGTTAATTAATCGATTTGTCTCTCAAATGAAACTTTCTTCGCAGGGATTTACAAAAAATATCATGTGATACACGTGCGCATAGGCAATATCTGTCTCGTCTCCAGACGACACTATGAGTCTATGAGTCGTAAATCTGTAATCCTGTGCGAATAGCAAAGATTTTCTTCCAATCGCTGTGCGTAAAGCCAAGTGCTTTACGCACAGCGTGCGAGAAGCAAAATGCTTTACGAACGGCGTGCGAGAAGCAAATTGCTTTACGCACGCTCAGTAACAGTGCAGGAATCGGGCGGTTCTCAAACGCTGTCTATGCACGAGAAGTCGAACTTCTCACACCGCGTTTCGAAATAGTGCTTTTCGATACTAGTGCGAAAGTGTTGATTCTTGGGCGAGTGTGAAGTTTTTCGCCCGAGCGGAGCGAGGGTGACAATCACACGAGTCGAGAATCATCTTTCGCACGTGTATCGAACTTCATTTTTCAACACAGCACGCGTTAAGTTGAATTTTATGCACGCGAAGCATGCGCAAAATCGAACTTTGCGCACGCCGTGGGGAAAAGTACTATTTCTAGAAAGAACCTAAACCAGAAGTATGATCTTTATCCATTTGTTTCATTCAACACTCTCCAAGATTAATAAAACCGGATAAAAATTTGAAATAAAGAAATTCTCTCTCTGTTTTTAAACTGAGCAACCTCTTCGAGTACTTCGCGGTGCTTTACACATCAACTATATATATACCTATATATATATACTACATTCATGTCTTGGTCAACACCTTTTTTACGGTCTCACCGGCGTAGTACAGCTCTGGGCACGTTCGCTTCTTATTATTTTTACTATTTTTCTCATGCTGCAGCAGACGTCCTCAGGCGTGTCGAGGTGCGACGCGTTTTTCTATCTCCTCGGATGCTCCTGGCTCTAGAGGCTAAAGAACCACGGGCATAAAAAATTACATCGTTATACCACGAACGAATTTCTAAACTCATCCAGTCTGCTCCACTGTCTATCCAAGCTGTTTCACAGCCTCGATCCCCATCCCATCAGCTAGAAGAACGTGTAACACAAGACTCCGAACACGATACAGTCCATATATATTTATTTATATACATATGGATAAAAAATCATGAAATCAAATAAATCAATTGAAAATCTAGAATTTAGAATTTCATTTACAGGATTTACAAGTTTTTAAAATCAATTTTTTTTTTTTTTTTTTTAATTTTTATCTATTGACTTAGAACCAAGTTTGACTTCAACCAAGTTGTCATTAGCTATACGTTTTGTTGACACGTTTTTTTTTTTTTTTTTTAATGTACGTGGCTGGAGGTTCCTGACTATACGAGAGACAAAATTATGACGAAACACGTGCCGTTGTTTACTTATTCATAGGTTAATGCACGTAACGTTATTTCATGTTGGGAGTCTTGGTTTATGGTACCGAAAACAATGCGTTTTATGCAAAACCACGTCCACGAGTTGAATTTAAATTCAGTTTTAGATTCGAAATAACCGTTCACCTGGCACACCTGTAGATTAGTCTACGTGCAGTACTCACACAGAAGATACATACACGTCTACGTATAACAGGCCAGAAATGTTCAGGTGAAGAAACGCTAAAATCATGAGAACTAATTCCGTTTCACCCAGATTCGAATTTACGTATACCTGATTGTTATTCAATTGAAACTACTAACGGTGCTTGTAGTTTTACCTTATTCAATACGATTTCTAAACTATCGAGGACCAAGGTAGTTGTCTACAGCGCTGTAAAAATACCTCGGGGACTGTATACGGAAGACTTTTACCATACTACCACAAAAATGTTTACTTTAAGAAAGAATGAAGTGATTCCAAAAACGCTGCGTATAGAATCTGTTCAAACTATACCCAGAAATTTATCCAGAAAAGTTCGAAGTAAAGAATTTTAAATTTTGTGACTCGAAGAGCTTTTCGAAATCTCAATACTTGAAGTGTAATAGAAATGCAATTTGCATCATGAGAATATTAAATTTTTCAATATAAACTTTTCTCACTCATATGTAGATTCAAATCAAACAACTTTTTGAAATTAAAAAACTTTATTCACACTGAACAAATTGTTTTTGGGATTTCGGTAAAATCCGTAAGTATAATTCCCTGTTAACTATAGAAACGTTGATCTTTTTCACTGCTTGCGGTCAGCTTGAAAACACCGTATAGTTCTCGACGCGCCGTACAGTCATTATGGTGACCATACTAATGCGTATCTAAGCGTGATTTGATAGTATGTGTATTTCGTTTATCACCGTAGACGCATTAACGGTATTCAATTTGTGATCATTTCAAAGTTGTTTTCTCAAAGATGTCTGCGAAGCCTATAGCCGAGTCTGTAATCGTATAATTATTGTTACTCAAAAAAGGTCTGAGATTCTATCATAGGTATAATTCGAAATTGTAGGTATATAGATCAATGAACCGTAGATACCACCCATTCCTCTGGTTAAAATTAGATACATAGCATCTACACACTTCGGAGTTTCAAAAGAGCACAAAAATCAGATCGAAGATTATCAAATCAGTTTCAATTCACGAAAATTTGATGGTATAGTGCTCGTTACTTACCACACAAATACTACATGTATGCATGTAATGTATGTTGCAACAAAATTTCAAGCCAAAGTTTAGCATTTCTATGTCACTGGGAGGTAACTAACTATAAACTAAGCGTTTGTGGTTACGTAAATCATTACTGAGTTAATTAAAATGGCAACTAAAATCCTAAGACTAATTGCTTCACACGTAAATGAATTTGCAAGTAGGACACTTTTGGCACTATAATTATAACGCCTTGCTGCAATACGTATATATAATAAGAATTCTGTGAATTATAGTATATTTGTATTTGAATCTGATATTTTGAGACTTGACAATCGGTAGCGATGAAACATCATGATCATCATCCAGCGCCAGTATAATTTTTATAGAATTTTCAATTCTAAATTTAGCTGAATAATGAACTGCAGGGAACATGAACCAGGTAGTAATTCTATCAACGGCACGAAGCTAACTTCCTGCTTGATTACCGTGACCTGCGCTTACCATTTAATCAGAACTGATTCGCCTCTCGTATATTATGAATCTTATAAATAATTCAGACTGTCGAAAGATGGTGCAATAACTCTCGTTGCTACGGTATATACCTACCTACCTACCTACTACCACCACTGTCTGATATGCGTTCAAACGCCTTCCGCCTTCTCTATTTTCAAATGTTCAAAACACTTCTAATTTCATTAGCTTTGTCATACGTCAGTCAACTATCATTCATATAAGTGGCCATTATCAGAGAATGAAAGTGCGTATTATAGTACTACCTAGCGTGTGGCAGCCAAAAGGTCAATCATCTCGTATACATAACAGTGAAAAGACGGGGTACATTCACTCGCACAAATCACTGCCCCCATCATCGACCAAGTTCATATATAGATAGGCATACTTTACTTTGCACAAAGGGCTGTACACATGCAGCCAGCCGAATGTTAAAATATGAAATTAGAGTTCAACCTGTCAATCAAAAGTGGTGCTAGTCACTCCAGTCTCCAACACGCTGCTATAGTCATCCTGGAAGATTCGTAAAGGCGTGACAACCATGCAACAACCTCCCACAGAGCGATACGCATTACCCAGCTATCTGGCTTTATTGCAGGAGGGCTGAAACGACGCATTCTTCTTCATTCTTCATTCCTCATTCCTCATTCTTCATTCTTCGTTCTTCATTCTTCATCTTCGATATACAAGGTCGAACAATGCAATCTAAACACCCAGCTTGATTCAACCCCGGGGGTACGCGGGTCAAATAACGAATAATGACAACTTGTAGGAAGATGTGTTTGCAAGACAATTACCGATTCGGAATAGAAATTATAATCGTATATACTAAAAGTTGTCACCGAAGACTTGGGATATGCATACTTCAATTTCAGGGTACGATCATGTGCATGTAATGAAATTTTCTATTTCTTAATGAATTTATAAACCTAAACTAATCGCCTCGATTCCTGATTATAATTGACTAGATAGCCACGGGTCAGGGTAAAACCCATCAACGAACCCATAGCCAAGAATACCGGCCGTCCATCTAACTGTCTGCCCATCTCGAGTGACCTTGGCTCGCCATAGCAGAGATGGGCGGCAAGAAGCCACGCTGGAAGCGTTTCACGTCGTGGTTTTGACTCCCTCCGCAAGAGATCTCAGGACAACGGAACTAGTTCGTCTTTACGTGCCTCGCTCGACTTGAAGATTCACATACACGAAGATATATGAAGATGAAGATGAAAAAGAAGAAGAAGAAGAAGAAGGCAGCAGAATCGTTTCTCGGAAAACTCCAGATACGCTTCTGTTCCGATTTTCTTGGAAAACGGCAACATCTTCAAGAGGCTGTAATTGTACCAGAGACCGAGAACTCCAACTGCAATACATTGATCCGATGATTATACTTGGAGAATTTTCCAATTTTTATATCAGTGAAATCACTGCATTTTCTCCTTCAGTCTGCGTTCAGTGTTCACATAGCTCAATATGATCGAACTAACGCGGCTATACAAACGCGTAATAATATTCGTGGGCGTAAACGTTACCAAGAGACGAAGAGATGCAACTTAATGGAGATGTTTACATCTGGCGCCTCTGGCAGAACTCATTCGTCATATTCCTTGAATGATGGATACCGTTGACCAAGCATCTTGTTGACATTCGTTTTCGGACTTGGGGTAGAGATCGCCGAAATCTTGTCTCTTTAGTCAGTCTCTAAATTGAAGACTTGATAATCAACCTTTCATTTGTGATGAAGATTACATAATCATATGGTCGTTCATTCGATATGAAGCTTTTTCATTTTCCGCAGTCAAAGATATGACGTTCAATTTATTCAAGGGTGGGAATATGCAGGAAATAATCGAGTTTTAATCCATCATCGATTTAACACTTGGGAAATAAACGATGGCCGAATTTCCTCGATTTGTTTCTTTTTTTTTTTTCTCTTAATTTTTTTCCTCGTATTGCGTGACGCCCTATACGCCAGACGATCGCTGTCTGGAGACCGTGAGTGCAGTTTCGTATTCGGTAGCACACTGCCCGAAGATAGGTAGGCTGTTTTTAGCAAACTGGTTTCACGTGCCCCGTAATTAGAGTTTTTTTAAAAACGTTTTTCGAACTTTTTAGTGACGTGAGCGAGAAGTTTTCACCTGTCGGTTAAAAACCACAAAACGAGTCCTGAAACGTGTAAAATACTGTTCGGCACTCTGATTTCGCTCCTGTGACAACATGGAACGTGAATCTATGACCGTGTGGTCTGAAACTCTGTATAACGTCTACAAAGTCTGCTTCAATTAGAATCGATGATTATTTATAGCCAATTATTTTGGATGATAAAAATATTTAATATCAAAGTAAAGGATGGCTCTCGGTTAACATTTAGTTCCAAAGCCACTATTTATCTATTGATATCCGCTTACCGAGCCTACTAGTTACGATCGTTGATTGGTAGTTTGTTCCTCGTAGTCATTCGACAACTTTGCATCCCTATGATTGGCAATAGCTGAGTGGTGGTCAGCGGATCGAGATTTATAACAGAATGACATTTACCACCGTTCCCGCATACATGCATACCCAATCTTCTACCCTAAGGCAGAAGCTGGCGATGTTGTAGATTGTAATTCGTGGCCGAGTCCGGAGAAATTGCATGACCGCAAAATTGAATTGTGATTTGCTAAGGCAATTCAGATTTCGAGCCAGATATACGAGATTTGAACTCTCGCCCGCAGAGTAACTCGTGCTATGAGTACATATAGACCTATATACTGTCCAGGTATCGAATGGTAGCTAACCTACAGCTGATATACATACGTGCATATATGTATATATATATATATATATATATGTTTATGTATTATAAAGATACAATAGGTACCGTTCATCCATTGGTCCAATAAATAAACGTGAACAGAGAGCAGAGAATTGTGTTTGCAATTTGTACTAGTTGAACGTTTCCTTGCATATATACGCATACAGATTTGTGTATATATGTGTATACGATACACAATTACCGGAAGATACCTGGATATACGGTTCTACCTGTACCCAATGTGCTCGAACGTACGACCTGGTAATCCGTACAGGGAACGACGTTCACTACTGCCAGGAAAAGCAGTAGTCATTGTGTGTTATTTGCCGTAGCACCACTGCCACACTGTTCCACATCGATACAGATCTTTCAGATCCCGCTCTGATTCCAATCCTCGTATATATCTCGATACTTTACGAGTTGATCTTTTTTTACAAATAACTATTACCTTCCGATCTACAGCGCGGATTTCAATCTGGAGGCATTCCATTTTTTCATTTCGTATAGAAAAATGAAAAACTGATTGAAAAATTCCATTTTCTCAGGCACGCTCATAAGCTGGAGCGACTTTGAGATAGACACTCTTCTGTATTTGACACTCAGCTTGCATGCTCTCACATTCGTATGATGAATCATGAATATCAGTTGCATCTGGTGTTTCCGGAAGAATATAATTGAGTTCCGTATGAATTATTGTTGTCTCTTAAACAATTGTGAAACAGGAAGTTAGATATTCGTGTCACGATCAAGGCCAGCAATCGACGGCGTTGATCGAGCTTCCATCACCTTATACACGTCATGCTAATGGCGAATACCGTTCTGTTGAGGACGGCCGACTGACCCGTCAACTTACCTATACCACGTCCTTTCATACTGTATTACATGCGTGAAATGATTCGAGTCAGTAAGTGATCAATTTTGGGTCATACAGCCAATAATGTATAATTTAACGCAATCTAAAGATACCGGAGAAGCGGCGATTGAGCGAATTGTACTTTCGGAGAACAGGAAATTGAATACTTCGCGAACCATTTGGACGTATGGTCATTTGTG
Source organism: Tenthredo mesomela (assembly GCA_943736025.1). Classification (NCBI taxonomy): domain Eukaryota; kingdom Metazoa; phylum Arthropoda; class Insecta; order Hymenoptera; family Tenthredinidae; genus Tenthredo; species Tenthredo mesomela. The sequence goes on along the minus strand of OX031015.1, from coordinate 29,925,325 downwards.
TCGAATAAGACTCTCGGAAATAAATTTCAGGCTGACCTTAGCAACGAGATTTTTATTTTATCGTCTTTGGCTGTCAAGGAAATGGATTGATATAACAGAATCGAGCATCCATTAGCTGGTATACATACGTATTCGTCGTGTGAAAGTCTTAGAAGGATGTTTATTATCCTATTTATGAGAATGACGGTGCAAGGCCACGGCCACTATATGGAAAAGCAATGAAAAGGCGATATCGACGTTTGTAAATCCGAATTTGTTTGGATTCTTAGCCCACCAGGTTTGTGCGGAGGGCTAAATTCTACTTCGCTTCGCATCGTACCGGGCTTTGAGAATTTATGAAATCTAATAATAGTAGATAATTCAGCTGACGTTTGCACTCGGCAATGTTTAGCCAAGCGTTAAATATGTTCCAAATGTTATAGCGAACTTGTGACTTTTACCGCAATCCAATCCCATGACTCACTTGACATGTAGGTATAATCATGTCGTTGGTCTCCAACGTGCCTCTGGTACTAGCAAAGGCTTCCTCGAAGCCATTCCTACTTTTGGTTTGATATTGGCTTTAACTATACGAGAGAGTAAACGAAAGATTATTGGTTTGTTGTTTCAACTCATGCGAAAGTGACATACTGCGTTTGCTATTCTCTAAGTACACTTGCACGTTTGTTCAAACGATATTAACGGGGGAAACACAAGCCAAATAATTTATTCCGCGTAGCATAAAACGTCAGATAAAAGCACTCATTGTGAACGAATGAACAAGAATTTGAAAACAGATTGCAGCTATTCATATCAAAGATTCAGGACTCTCTGAATATGACTAAGAAGGTAAATATATCAGATATTCCATCCCAACTCGGCTATAATCTCTGACTCTGACCATTTCGGGTTTAATACATGATTTTTTCTATCAATGCTCCAATAGGGTGATTCAAAAAAGACCTCATTTCTAAGATGTTGCTGCTCATTCGTGAATATGTTGTTTGTGAGTTTGAAAAATTATTCCATTTTTTTTAGCTCTATAGGACAATATTTACTACTGCCTCAGTGAAGTTGAAATTTCGAAATTTTGCCATTTTTGCCAATTTCAAAGTTCTCAGATCAAAGTCCTCATCTGGCTACATCTAGGTTCTCATTCAATGAGGATGTTGGTTCAAGATGAGACTCGTACGATAATATTTAGTACTGCTTCAGAGACATTGAAGTTTTTTCACTATTTATGGGTTTTCTTAGAGATTGGATCGAGGTGTTGCTCATGAGACAGTCTTTTCTTACCATTTTAATGAAGAAGTACACGAAGTTTGCAGTCTGTGGGACCATTTTTACTACTGCCTCATGTTGCTAATTTTACTTGAAGGAAAGCCGCCCTCAATGAGGCAGTAGTAAAAATGGTCCCGCAGACTGCAAACTGCTTGGATTTCTTCCTTATATTGATAAGATGAAACTGTCTCATGAGCAGCACCTGGCGATCGAATCTCCGAAAAAACGCAAAATATTGAAAAAACTTCAATGTCTCCGAGGTAGTACTAAATATTATCGTACGAGTCTCATCTTGAACCAACATGCTCATTGAATGAGAATCTCGAGGTAGCCAGATGAGCGCTTTGATCTGAGAACTTTGAAATTGCCAAAAATCGCAAAATTTCGAAATTTCAACTTCACTGAGGCAGTAGTAAATATTGTCCAATAGAGCTCGAAAAAATGGAATAATTTAAAAAAATCACAAACAACATATTCACGGATTAGCAGCAACATCTGAGAAATTAGGTCTTTTTTGAACCACCCTAATGTTCCAACCATCGACAGTTTTCAGATTTATCCGACAAACCGTTTTCCACAAAGATTAGTTCAATAATATCTATAGAGATAAGATTCATCAAATCTGAGTTGATCATTAATAGGAAAAAAAAACAAATTCAAAGCGCTCCTCACGCATGAGACATTAATGAATGAATCAGAATTTTACGTTCAATCGGTTTCATTGAATGTATAACTCGATTGGGTGATTCGTGATTGTATAGAGATCAGACTAGCCGATCAAGATTGCTGATTAGATCGAGTTTCGCTCGGAAGATATTGTTAGAAAGAAAAAGTGCGAATTGTTAATTGATTGAAAAAAAAAAAAAAAAAAAAAACGTAATTGATTCGAGTCAGTCACGTGACAAGCAAGGGAGCATCCCGATGCCAATCACTTTGCGAAGTTAAAGCTCGCCGTCAAGCAAGCTGCCCGTATGTCTGGACGCGAGACACGCGACACGCGTCACTCTCGTCAGTCGTCACTTATCTGAATCAGCGAACAGCTGCGTTAACGCAATACCATAAATAAATTGAACATTGTCTTAATGAAATGTAATAGCGACCCAATAAATTTCTCTTAGCCCTAAATATGGGCCACCACCTCGAACCGATATATGTGACGATTAATTACGAAATAATAACGAATATCATTATATATTAATACGTTGCGATAGAATTAGCACGCGAATATAACGTATTTTCTCAATTGCGATTCTAGGCTCGTCAAATTTAATTCATGAAATACTATTGTGACAAGCTATGATAAAATTGAATAGAAATTATAATAAATTATCTTATTTCGTAATTAATCCTAAAATATTGACACGTGGATGTAATCGATTTGTGAAACTTTTGAATGCCTGCTGGTACACATAATATGTGTATGTTACCTACATGCATTCTCTAGAGCCTTGCATAACTATTTAATGGTTCAATTGTCACGGTTAACAAAAGAATAGTTAATTCGACTTTGTACAGGGTGGGTCATGTTAACTGCCTCATCTCAATATTTGACCTTAATTTTTCAGGATGTATTAGCTCCAATTTCTTGTGTGAAAATATAAAAATCCCTAAATCGAACGTAAATGAAATTCATCTTCATATACGTAAGATATGAGATTTCGTATTCTGTGAATAAATTGTCGTTCACTTTCAGAGTTGCAGCAGAAAAGTTCGTGGAATCATTTCATTCTTGCATGAAAAAAAAAAAAAGAATGAAAAAGTCCTTGAAAGCCTGACAGGGATGAAGTATTACGTTAAACTTCAATTGATAGATAGCAAAGAATGATATAGGTATACGTAACTATATAAAGCCGTGGGTTTTCTTGTCGATGTTAATTCGTAGATAGTATGGATAAGCGAAGATAAAAATTTCTCGCGATCCACTCGATCGCTATTGTATTTTAATCGATCCATTTCACAAGACGACGACGACGACGACGACGACGACGAAGATACGTCAACAACCTATGAGTGCGGCTGCCTACGCTAACCGTAACTTGTAACGGCGTCGTGATGCTGTAGCCTCGACATCTACTTAATAAACCGTACGTGCAGACATTAAACCTGATAAATTTACGAATCTCCGTCACCACTATTACCGCCATAGGTACACTACCCACCCTCAAGGCTTCGCTTGGTAAACTATCTTCACCGTCGATGTTGATTGGCGAAGTTTCATCTCTGCATGCATACCACTTCCTCATATACTTAACCATATAACTATGATATAGAATATAACGAGGTCGTTATAAATATTAAAATCTTACGCAAACCGGATGCAGAGGTGCAGTTCCACAGATCATTTGTAGATAATTTTATTCCCTAATCCATTTCATACCTTTTAATATAACATAAAACCTCCGAATGAGTTGTTACCCTTTATTTCATCTCGCCGATAAACTGTTTAAAGTTATTTCTTTACTGCCTTTTTAATAACACCCTTAGAATTTGACGGTAGGTAATTTGCACTATTCGAACCTGTTGTGGTTTAGTCGAAAATATTAAGCTAAAAGCCGTAAATCTTATACGAAGTCGTAACTGTTTTGACATAACCGAAGAATGAGAGAGAGAGGAAAAAAAAAAAAGAAAAAAAAGAGAAAGAAAAAAAAATTAAAGCTATTAACTCGTACGCGCGGACTTATGATTATTCACGCCCGAAGTTGTCCTTTGCATTGTGCGTTTATCGTCTTGTCACGTAAATCTCACCGTGCAAAGTCCGGGAAGTTTCTGTACCTATACTCGTATGGTCTGAAGAGAACTCGAGAATCGAAAGGCAGTACATACCAATATGCTGTTGCCGCAAGAACCAATTGCGAATCACAGTTGTATACCTACCAACCATAAGTCAATTGCAAAACATCCGCAATCTTGCGACACACTTCCCCAATTCTTTCATTGTTCTTCCGTGTTCATTTTATCCCGAAGATAAGTGGGGATGATAAGATTAATAGCACTGGTTGCCCTTGTAACTACATACAGCTTTACAGTCTTAAACCATATAATTATTATACTTTAGTTTTCATAAAGGCATAACTGCACGCTCATGTGTATAATATGCACTGCATCACAGACCCACGCAATCGGATAACACAGTTAATTGCAAATTATCATTTACTACTCCGCACCCTTCCGTAAAATTGAATCGAGACGAATATGTCAGTGCTGACTGGATGTTAACTTGAGAAACCCATCAACAGACATAAGTACAGAGTCATAGGTCTATCGGTTGTGAACTAGTATTCGCGTGTGTCGAATGTTACATGTGAAATGAGAAATCCCATGAAACCCATTAGACACAATTAAAATTGTGGAAAATTTTCAAGTAAAATTCACAATATCTGAAATAACCTCATGAATCTCGGAGCACAGACACTTGATTTATGCTTGTGGCATGTGTGTATGATGCACGTGTATTTTCAACGTGCAAATACCTGAGGCAGATACGATACAGTCGTCATCGTCCATCGCTGAATCCCGCGGGACTTGCAGCCGTACGTACGTACGTACGTAACATACATACATACCTTGGCGAAGTACTTGGGGGCGAACAAATAGTAGTGACAGGAGAGTCAAGAAGGCTGTCAGGACAATGTGAGGAGTTGCACTATTCAAGCAAGTTCTTTTTCAGGAATTCGAACTTGAGGTACGACCGCATCGCTTCACGCTTTGCTGTTACGGGTATAAATCTTAAAACCCCTTGGTCATTCGTATACAGGTATATATATCTACGTTTGATAAAGACCGTTTCTTGCCAGCTTGACTTCGCAGCTCACAGTGTGTCGTGTCAAAAATATCACTTTTCTTTATGCCCATTTCAAGAATTCCTACACAGTTTATATACACCTATTACGAATACGCGCATACAGAGTGGACAGATAAAATATAAGATATTACCTCAGGGGATGCGATTCCTTGCAGCGCAATATACGATATACTAAATTGAAATTCGTGTGCACAAAGCCCTTCGTTTACAAATAAATTTTAATCAAAGTTTGTTGTATCCGTCGAACCCTATACTACTTATCAGTGTAACCGTATCTCTTTCCGCCTGAACTACCTATATAAGAACTACCTCCCGACTAGAAATTCTCGCTCGGCATGCCCGAGTTATATAAGGATCCGATCAGGCTGTTGTAAGGCATGCCAAAGTACGGTATGCCTGATGAGGACCTGATCAGGCAGTTGCAAGGCACGCCAAAGTACGGTATGCCCGATCAAATCCCGATCAGGCAGTTGTGAGGCATGCCAAAGTATGGTATGCCTGATAAAATCCCGACCGGGACTGACTTGCCGATAGGGTTCCACTTCGCCGATAGGTGGCGACAAACAGAAAAACATTTCTCACTAGCACTGACTGGGTCAACGTTTGTATATAAGGTAGAGGCATTCACCGTACTAACATGTAACTGCGATGCATCCAGACTTGCGAACGAATAATTAATATAAATTACAGATTGCTGGAAGTTAAGATAGTGATTAGGTTAGCCGAGAGCGAGATGTATATTATTAAAACCTAATAAAATACGTGGATATGGTGGATATAATTTTGCAATTACTATTAATATTACCGGGTGCCGAACTAGAATTTCGATGAAGCACTGATACTGAAACCCGATGCAAACCTGATAGGGTAAACCTCATACGGTCCTCATTACCGAGCTCCGTTACATGTGTAATCGGGTCCTGATCGGGCTGCCTGATCTGGACCTGATGAGGACGTATGGTCAACCTGATTCGGTCCTGATCGCATCCCTACCATAATTTCTAGTTGGGCTATATTATCTTTAGATTAATTAGTGAAGAAAGTGAGTCCAGTTCTTCTTCAACCAATATACTGGAAGAATTTGATGCAGTAAGGGTAGTGTGTTGAAAAATTTGTTAATGTTTGGATTCGTGATGAACTATCCTTCGTGGATGGTCGCAGTTCTTTGATTTTCCAACGTATCAAACGTCAAATGTTGTATTTCGATGCAATTTTTGCAATAAGTGCTTTTAGGGCAGTGGTTCTCAATTCGGTCATATTCGAATTAAAATTCTGCCAGTTGATGTCGCGACATAGCAGACCTGAAAAAAATATCGCCTCGAAATATCCGTAACGATGAATTTCTATCAATTATCTCGAATTGTGATAAGTCATTACATCTCTCAAGGATCACTTGAGCGGGGGATCAACCTGTGCACTCAGTTGATCATGAGTTGAGTTCCGGTCGATCCCATTACACCATCAACCAAAACTGAACTTATGACTAACTCATGACCAACTCATGCCCAACTCATGACCAACTCATGACCAACTCATGACCAACTCATGACCAACTGAGTGCACAGGTCGATCGCGCGATCAAATGTGGAAATCGAACGATCCGTGAGGGATGTCTTCATCAGATCTAACTCGTCAATCGAGGAATTCAGTGGAATGATGATATTTATTTGTAATTAGGCGTTGTGGTAGGAATAAAAACTAACATTACATAATAATACATGAAACATTTATTGCATTGTATAATATTTCGTCTTACGTTGGTTGAGAATAAGAAATGAGAAACTCCTCGTATAATTTTTTGCTACCTCTTTTAAATGTTGCGTGGAAAGGTTGACAGAAATGATATCAAGAGAGTACAAGCTCCCTGTGGCGATGACTGCGACACGCAGAGAAGCCGGTTGGCCCCTCTGCAGCATATATAGTTTCATGTGTGGGTAATAATGTGTATGTGACTTAAAGTTACACAAGCTTAGATCTACGCTACAAGCCAGCTGGATATAACGTTGCCGATGTCCGATAGGGACTCCTCGTCGGTTTCCTCGCGTTTCTACCTTTAGATGCAATGATTCTGTTGACAGCGTCATTTCAAACCTCTCGTCTCTTACGCGCGCGATCGCTAGTCGCTGCTCTCTTCTATAGAGTAGTATTTATATTTCCAGTTTTTCACAAGAGAGAGAGGAAAAAATATACATATATATATATGTAGACAAAGAGAGAGAGAGAGAGAGAGAGAGAGAAAGAAAGAGGTCAGAGATCATCGCGATGATGCAAACGTAGGTAGTATAGTAGGAATATGAAAAGATATCGTCGAAAAAGTGGTGACAAAAAAAAAATAAGAAAGTTGACTCGTTTATACGCCATCTTTCAACTTCTTACTACCTTCCAAGTCCTTCAGTTAAACAGGATCATTAGTCTAGCATACATATTATAGTACGGATATACCTGTACACGCGTAACCTATACGTCAGCGGAAAACAATTAACCAGAGGAAATAATATATCCTAGGACGTAGGGTACCTATATAGACTTTTTATTTTTCTTCTGTATCTTTAAATCTCAACGCATATAGAGTTGAGAATAAGAAAAATGACTATGCGGATATAACTTTTCCGAGATCTCTCTACGTATATACTCAACGTCCACATATATATATATATATATATATATATATATATAGGTACTATATATATACGATTGTTACGTAATCTTTATCAATCTAACATCAGCGAAAACTTCACTCTTCTTCTTCTTTACTGCGCGACATCCTAGGCGACGACAAACAGAAAATACCTCCACGATGTCCGACACTTCTTATTCTTATTCTTATTCTTCTTCGCACTCTAGCAGTTATTCTGAGTACCTTATGTGCGCCTTGTTCGTGGGACGAAGGTAATGCCTATACGTAGGTACGTAGGGACAGATAAATGCGGGAGACTGATTTGCTACCTATTTGCCAAGCGGGATTTCTTACCGAGAACGATGTAGGTGGTTGTAGCCTTGCTTTACCTTGCTTCGTTTCGCTTCGTCTCGCCTACTGGGTTCATGCCTTACGCGCTAGACGAGTCTAGAGAGGGCAGATTATTCGTATATACCAAACTGTCCAATGTGTCAGTGGTCAAGGGAGGTTCAGTGCTATATAGGTATATAGGTATGCATAAGTATGGCCAGGGTCTGCGTATGAATAATGCGATAGTAGACGTCTTGAGCAAATGTGTTTGGACACGCGCGCGTGTGCCAAGACTCGACTGGCCGTTACAGACCTCAGGGATTTATGACGTTTAAATGGGAGAGAGGTATACATAATATACCAGTGGAAAAATTTATTTACGTACATATTTCTTTTTATTATCAATGAGACAGGGTAAAAAGCAAGTGCAGCTTCTTTTAACATGAAAAAATGTCGTTTCAGCTAGATGAATAGGTAAATAAAATTTGGTCATCTTTTCAACATTACGACAGCTGGAAAGCGATAGAATTGTTCGGAACAGATATGATGTGGAATAGCTTTTCAAAAAGTCAGGCTTACATGCGCGAATTCATGTCGAGAAGTTGACATAACTTTTGGAACGTATGCAGGGAAACTAAATCAGAACAGAAATTCTAGTTTCACTCTAAATTTTAGGGTAGGATTATGCGTGTAGTGAAATTCTGATTTTTTATAGATTAGACACTATAGCTATAGTAGGGTGGTTCAAAAAATACCTAATTTCTCAGATGTTGCTGCTAATCCGTGAATATGTTGTTTGTGATTTTCAAAAATTATTCCATTTTTTTAGCTCTATTGGACAATATTTACTACTGCCTCAGTGAAGTTGAAATTTCGAATTTTTGCCATTTTTGGCAATTTCAAAGTTCTCAGATCAAAGCGCTCATCTGGCTACCTCTAGATTCTCATTCAATGAGCATGTTGGTTCAAGATGAGACTCGTACGATAATATTTAGTACTACCTCGGAGACATTGAAGTTTTTTCAATATTTTGCGTTTTTTCGGAGATTCGATGGCCAGGTGCTGCTCATGAGACAGTTTCATCTTACTAATATAAGGAAGAAATCCAAGCAGTTTGAAGTCTGCGGGACCATTTTTACCACTGCCTCATTGAGGGCGACTTTCCTTCAAGTAAAATTAGCAACATGAGGCAGTAGTAAAAATGGTCCCACAGACTGCAAACTACTTCGTTAAAATGGTAAGAGAAGTAATGAGAAGACTGTCTCATGAGCAACACCTGGCGATCCAATCTCTAAGAAAACCCCTAAATCGTGAAAAAACTTCAATGTCCCTGAGGCAGTACTAAATATTATCGTACGAGTCTCATCTTGAACCAACATCTTCATTGCATGAGAACCTAGAGGTAGCCAGATGAGGACTTTGTTCTGAGAACTTTGAAATTGCCAAAAATTGCAAAATTTCGAAACTTCAACTTCACTGAGGAAGTAGTGAATATTGTCCTATAGAACTCAGAAAAATGGAATAATTTTTCAAACTCACAAACAACATATTCACGAATGAGCAGCAACATCTGAAAAATTAGGTATTTTTTTAACCACCATAAGCTATAGGCTTTCGAAACTCTATAGTTTCGATCTCTATTGGGATCCTTGGAATGGGCGTGGCGTTGAAATTTTAGCCTTCTTTAAGTAGTTCTATTTTCGTCACTAGTTGGCGTATCGAGGTTCTAAGCCGTCTCATTGGTTACTGTAGCCTTCTTTGAGTAGTTCTATTTTCTGTCACTAGTTGGCGTATCGAGGTTCTAAGGTTCCCAATAGATCCTTGAATTCGGAGAAGCTTCGTGATCTACTATAGCTCCTCAATCTTTGATGAAACTTTTTGGAAACTGCAGATTGACGTATGAATTCCAAGTCTGGAATAAAATTGATCATTTAGTTTATTTCCCACGCAGACTTTTGAGACTGTAAGGGGAATTTGAAAATTTATACCTAAGTATGTAGAGACGTTGATCAGAATTTATTTCAAGTGCAAATTCTAATTCTGATTTATACCTCTGAACATAAATTATGCACGCGTATAGATCACAATTTTATATCCATAAAATAGAATTATATTTCTTCGTCGGCAAAATTAAGGAATAAAATAATGGAGAATTGAAAGGATATGGAACTTGACTTTTTATTACAACTCTGAACTCGGGGATACAAATACCTTGTGTACATACAAAACTGATGATACATATGGAATATTTTGTGTTTTACAGATCCGTGCCACATACCCACATATGTTACTCGTATACTAATTTTCTGGTCATTTTCAGATGGTCATATAAATTATACACCATTATTTCGAAGGTACCGTTACACACCGTATAGTATATACGCAATGCACAATAATTCGGTGTTTTATTTCGCTGTCTCAATACGAGGTTGAAAACAAGTTTTATTTTCCCGTACATTTTATTATTATAAATCGTGGTTATAATATTGTTGTTTCATGAGAAAAAGCATTTTCGTTTTTATCCCACTTGATGTAAAATTTGATGAAATTCTCTTAGGTATATATAGTATCTTCATTGTACTACAGGTAATCTCGGCACGCAACGAACTGTTCTCTCCTATACATCCCAATTCCCATTCCGTACATTATCCAAACAAATTCGGCAGTCAGACTATACGCGTAAGATTTCAATCTACGGTTAATTTGATCCTCGCGCCTGACCCATCGCGTCCAACCTCGGTTATTATTATATACCTCATCTCTTTCTCTTAAACCAATATAACATATGCGTGTAGGTGCATATAGTAACCCGAAAGTTGGTATCATTTACAATCGCGTTGGTAAATTGCCTAATGATGTCTACCAGGCCCTATAGGTCTCGTGTTATACCTTTATATGCTTCAGAGTCTAATATTGAAACAACGGTATATGCATGCTTTTGTATATCGGTAGTTGTTTCGTGATCGTTATGAAATATTCTAACGATTCGTGGTCCAGGGGGAGGCAAACAAATATATAAATACATCTGCCTGTGTATTTATATCTATCAATGTATGCATATACCTATGGGTACATAATATGATATGACCAGGTACCTTATCCCATTAAATAAATGCGTATGCTCGTGCAGGCTAGCCCGATTGCTTAAGCCAAAGCTAGTAGTAGGTATACGGGTATGGGTATCGTCGTAATATCGCAACTTACATACTACTATGTACATACAACCAACCACAAACACACCATATAGTATCTCATCCAATTGTCTCGATACAATCGATCAATAAATATTTATGAGCTATTAAACAGCGTTACCACATCAGTCGCGTTACTACCTTCGAAGGTATACCTATGTATTCGTTCGAACTCCGCGAAGCAGATGTTACTCTCGTGTTATTTAGCTTCTTGTTCCCGGTATTACCTACTGATCATACAGCCTCCGATCACCTCTTTCCTGCACGAAGACGAATGCCATTACAGTTCGTTTAAAACGAAACTTTGCTCACCCGACTTGACTCGCTTTATTTTATACTGCAGCATATACAACTTTAGAACTGAATAATACGATTGTCTCGAGACTTGTGACAAATTCTAAATTTACAATCAAACTGACCAGTGGACTGCGTTACGTGGATTGTTCACCCCTGTGTGATGAGATTTTTCTTCTTTTTTTTTTTTTTTTTTTTTTTTTTTTTTTTTCACAGAAGCATTCGTTACCGCATATATATCTCTATACCTCGCTATATCCTGCGTAGATCTATCTTGTGAGTAATAAAACGAAATCATCTTTAAGTCTGCGTGTATACCGTGCGGTGCAGCAATGTTTCTTAAGCAATACTATTCTACGGCCAATTATATGCAGATGTTAGACCCCCTTCTTCTATCGCAATAGCTGTTTTCAGTTTAATTGGACGATGCGATGCTGCTGCTACGAAATATAACATGGGTGTATACAAGCATAACTCAACATCGATGATACATAAGCTATATTCGTACATACTCAATCTAATGTATTACGTCAAAGACCCATAACGATATACTATACAGGTCCTATGTAGGTATGTACCTACTTATGCGATTTAGGCTGCAATTGCTTCATTTACTTAGGAGCATAGTATGTATGTATGTACGCGTAGATCTCAAATAAATTTTTTTGTTTTTTTTGTTCAAGGTCTGACATGTGTTCAAATTTTTCTTTAAGGTGACCAGTACAGCGACTTTTCGAGAAATTATCATAGTCCGAAATCAATTTATTTCATAACCAAAGTTCATTTCACATCAAAATATTTTTCTCTTTCAAAATCATGTGTCGTAAGGATTTTAGAGCACCGTTGGACCGATTCGGGTAATCTTGGATTCATTTTCTTCAGAAAACAAATCCTCATCATGTGAATGTAGGAATTTTAAAATAAAAAATTATGTCATAAGTTATGATCAATTTACCAAATTTGCAAAAATTATTATCACTCATTTCTTAAGTAACTTGGCCAAAACGAAAAATTTTCAAAATTCCTACATTCACATGATGAGGATTTGTTTTCTGAAGAAAATGAATCCAAGATGACCTGAATCGGTCCAACGGTGCTCTGAAATACTTACGACACATGATTTTGAAAAAGAAAAATATTTTGATGTGAAATGAACTTTGATTATGAAATAAATTGATTTCGGACTATGATAATCTTTCGAAAAGTCGCTGTACTGGTCCCCTTAATCAACTATTTTCATCATATTTCAAACACGATATTATAGTCAAGTTTAGAATTTCTATAAGCAATTGGTTCTCTGAGTTGAATGCATAATATAGCAGTCGAAGTAAAAGTTCTTATTGCTGCAGGAGCGCTCGGATCAACCGATGATTGAATTTTTAATTTCATTGTGTCTAATTGATTGGACAAGACACTTCTATCAAATGAACAAACATTTCAGTCATTTTTAATATACTCGATGATTATCAGCCTCGCATGGCATGGTTATTACATTCCCGTTTATAGGATGATTGAAAACTCCACCACGCATGAGAATATACATCACAATACTATTTTACGAAACTTATGGTATAGCGTTTTAATATGCCGGTGCGAATATAATTTAATACTTTTAACTACGAGGTGAATTGAAATGGTGAACCTGTCTACCTGTCGCTCAGCTTGTCTCTCTGACTGTCAGTTCCCGCATTATAAGAAACTTTAGAAAAAAAGTGTATAAGAGCGTAGACACAGATACCTACACGCGTTACTCGAGTCATTTAAAAATGAAATTTATATTTTCAGGAAAGTGGCTGTCTCTACTCGCACATAAGATGGGGCGAGGCTTTCGTCGTGGTTTACAGCGTGACCTGCAAGCGGAGCTTCCAGGAGGCGAGGGGCCTCCTGAAGCAGCTCGCAGACTTGCGTCTACCTTCCTACTTCACAGCCCTCCTACTTGGCAACAAGCGCGACCTGGATCATGCGAGGTAAGTTATACTTAAGTATCTTTAAGATGTGGCTATGTGGCTGTGTTGTGGATTTAGATATTTATTCGTTTCTCAAAAAAAAAGAGAAAGAAATTAAGAAAAAAAATAATTGACACATGATACAGGTGCTGCTCTGAAACCTCGAAGGTATAACATATCGCAATTAGCAGACTTAATCTTCTTTTATTTTTCGCTACAAATTTTCTGATTTATTTCGGTGACAAGTTTGACGATATTTCAACATTTTTGGATCTGCAATTTATTGATAGGTAAATAAAATTAAGATTCCCAGTCTGTGCGTCTGGATTTCTTCATACATGTATCACAAATCTCCTAACAACAGCGAATTACGCATTGAAATGCGCAATTTCTGTCACCGTTCGCAGGTATACTCACATATACGTATAGTGCATGTGAAATATGAGTAGACCCAACGCGGCGCCAGTTCAGAGCCCCAGCCCTATCTGTGCTGCACCGCAATGCACCGCGAAAGACACCCGGCAGTGGTCAGTCTCGACCCTGGTCACCTAGAAACCATTCACGCGATCTCCACACTCAATATGAACCTTCTTTTTCCTCCCTTTGATCAAAAAATAAATAAAGATATGTACACAGAAAGAAAGGTGGACTTAATTCAAGATAATTTTGTGGTCCAAAAATGAAGACCGAAATTTTCTCGGATCAAATCACAATTTTTCTCGAACCAAGAAAATTTGGAAAATTTTCTTGGCTCGAGAAAATTTTTGATTTGATCCGAGAAAATTTCGGTCTTCATTTTTGGACCGCAAAATTATCTTGAATCAAGAATAATTTTCTTGGCTCAAGTTAACCTTTTTTTCTGTGTATGAATAAATAAATGAATGAATATAAGTAAATGAGTAAATCGCGATCACAAGCATCCCTTACATCCGATTCGGTAATTCTGAGATTAGCCGAATTATTTCTCGCATTTGTTATAATATTTTTTGACGATATTTTGAAAAAGTGTATATCTATTGATAAATTCTTGCAATTTTTCAAGTATCTTATTATCGCATAAGTATTTAGATCTAGATTAGTATATACTTTCTTTGGACATGAGAATGTTCAATAATTCATACACGTTGTGACGTTTCGTTTCTAACTTGTCACTGACACAATTCGTGACTTGGATGAAAGAAAGTTCAAGCCAGTATACTTTAACGAAAAAGGCAAATGAATCGTAAGACTTTTTTTTTTTTTTTTTTTTTTTTCACAGCAAATTATGCGGATCAATGTATTCGACTGTATTTAAAAGAGAATATTTCTTTCTAATTCGAAGAATAAGTCAGACTCGTAGAATAAAATCGATGGAATTGGCTCAACTTTACAATTTATTATAGAAATGGTCTTGTAGATATCGGAGCAGGTATTCGTGTGATTCGTTCTGACTGAGCTTGCAGAACTTCGGTACGATACCTTGATTTTAATCATTTATTTTTTTCAATATATCGTGATAACGAAAGCATAGAATAATATTTGATCCACTTGAATAAAGAGGGCGTGTATCTATTCCGTTAACCTTTTACTGCTACCAGGTAGTACATACTAAGGTAGTGGACGGATAGGTATAAATTGAAACGTATATTCCTCCGAGCTGTGAAAGTGCATTAGGTCTGGTACAGGTAAATTTTTTTTTAGAAAATATTTTCCACTGTAGGTATGTACGTGAGTCCGAATGATAGGTTCTATTAGCGAAGGGGTATCATTAGATAACTCTTTGTATAATAATATAATAAAATCGTAATTATTGACGAGGTGTCGGTAAAATATACAAAAAAATTCATACACCTATGTCTAAATAGGGGAAAGGTGGGTAGCCCCGGACAGCGAGTACCCCCGGTCATCTCAAGTTTTGGACACTTACGCACAAACAAATTTGAAAAATAAAACGTGAAAATTAGGGCAACGATCTTGGGTCACATTTTCGCATTTTATTTTTCAAATTTATTTGTTCGTGAGTGTCCAAAACTTGAGATGACCGGGGGTACCCGCTGTCCAGGGCTACCCACCTTTCCCCTATATGTTAAAATTAGTGTTTTTTGTAATCGTCTCGAAACTTTGCGGTAAAATAAGTCAATCAAATTCAATTTGAAGTAATGTCGAAGACCTTGCACTCAGAAAATGGTCTTGTTGACCCAACCAAAATTTGGGTTATAAAAGGCACAATCACATTTTTTGTTCAGTCAACCAAAAATTTTGGTTGTCCCAACAAAATTGGGTTTTCCCAACAAAATTTTGGTTATCCGAACGAAATTTTTGGTTGACTGAACAAAAAATTTGATTGACTGAACAAAAAATGTGATTGTGCCTTTTATAACCCAAATTTTGGTTGTGTCACCAAGACCTTTTTCTGAACGTGAGGTCTCGCAAATAAATGACGAAATGATAAATCATAATACTAGAAGACAACTTTTGTTCGATACATTTTTTTCACACCTTCGAAGACATAAGGTGTTCAGGTGTCGTATGACTAATGAGCCACTATCTAATACATATTTATATCCTACCTATTCAATTATTTTATATCAATCTTGATACAGATACCTATTCATCATACTCATATCTACTACTTATCTAATGTTATAGATCTTCTCTAATCTATGGGGTTCTGAAAAAAAAAAAAAAACAATCTCACATAATAATATTTAGCTTTGAAATCTGTATCCTATGTACAGGGTGATTTAGTTTGACCGGGCAACTTTGACAGGGTGGATTCTTCGATAAATTTTAAGACCAAAAGTCCTTTACCAAAAATTTGGAAAATATTTTAGAGATGATCAGAGTTTTTTTTGAGGGAGCTTTTTTTTTCTCGAATTCAAGAAATCTGAATGAAACTCTGACGAATGTGAGTACGTATATGTCAGCTGACAGCATATAACTTGTTCCTTCTTATTGAACTGACGTTGTGAAGTCAAGGTCCAAGCTTTCTCTCTATGAACTGCAAGTAATAGATAATATATAATTAACGGTAGACTCTTTTCACTGCATCAGTGTACAAAGTTGCCCGTCTGAACTGGAGCAGACTGTAGACAGTGAATTGATTTCGATATTTTTCAAACGTCATAACTGTATTGAAATAATTACACTAATAATTGATTACCCAATTAAACGATTGCCTTCAAACACACACACACACGCACACATATATATATATATATTTACGTATATCATATACCCACTGCGTCGTGTGTATACTATATATAGTACGCGCGAATAACGGCGCGGGCGTCTTACGCTCTTTTCGTCGTTCTTACTCGAGCAGAATTGAAAGGAGAAATCCGTTTAAGATATTTTCTGGATTATATCGTTTGGCATTTAGTATTCAGCTGGTGAACGCCTATATGTTGCATATATGCATATATATATATATATATATATATATATATATACGGGAAGCACCACTTCATTGAAATCTTATTTCTTTATTTATTTCTCTTATTTCGCTCGAAAATAAACCGGATCGTGCCAGAGCTCGCGAGCTTGCAGCGTATTTTATGCCAACGCTCGAATGACTATCGAGTTATATTTATGAACGCAATTAAATTTGCGGTACACGTGATGTCCGTAGTGTTGAGCTATATCGCGTGGGTGGTTCCTGCACTGGCCAGCACCCAGGATCGAAGCATCGAAGCACCCAGCACCCAGCATCCAGCATCCAGCCACCCATTGCCCCTACGTCACACTACATCGCTCGGTTGTGTTCAGCTTTTCTCTTTTCTTGTTTTATTATTTTATAGAGGAGGCAATCGGGTAGTCTACGATCACTGGCTTGGCTGAATCCGTCGGTATACCCGAGAGGCATTTCACTTCGACTATTATACTACAGTTTACGTTTAAACCATCTCGTGACTGGTTTACCGCGTGCGTCGATTCGCAACGTCATTTAAATCTCGAGACTCGCTGGCCCTCGGTTACCGATCTCATCTGATCTGATTGACGTCACGTGGTTCTTAAGACTTGACTTCGAAGGACTCGATATTTCATGGATATCTTATAACTACCACCGCTTTATTTTCAAAGGTGCTACCATCCGTTTCAATAATTCTCTTACTCTGTCATTCGTATAACATTATTCCAGCTTCATCTCGATCAGGAACTTAGCTGCAACACATTATTTAACTTACGGTAGGGCAGAAAAGAAAAACCCAACCATAAGAAGAAAAAAAATCGATCATTTACCTCTGGTAAAACCGGATCTATATATTCTGAAGATTTTGTAAACGAGAAACTTGGAATCTGATTTCTACTACTCGTCTTTTATTTCTGATCGATATCACGTGCCGATAATGTCAGTATATATATATGGTATATATTAAGTTACTCGGTGAAACCGTAGATTCTGATTAAATTACCCTAATAGTTTGCAAACGAATCGATTCGATACAATCTTATTACACCGAGGTCACTAAACGATACTAAGGTCAGTTATCTAAGGCAGCGCACTAGGGTGGTTCAAAAAAGACCTAATTTCTCAGATGTTGCTGCTCATTCGTGAATATGTTTGTGATTTTGAAAAATTATTCAATTTTTTTTAGATCTATAGGACAATATTTACTGCTGCCTCAGTGAAGTTGAAATTTCGCAATTTTTGCCATTTTTGCCAATTTCAAAGTTCTCATATCAAAGTCCTCATCTGGCTACCTCTAGGTTCTCATTCAATGAGGATGTTGGTTCAAGATGAGACTTGTACGATAATATTTAGTACTGCCTCAGAGACATTGAAGTTTTTTCACTGTTTAGGGGTTTTCTTAGAGATTGGATCGCCAGGTGTTGCTCATGAGACAGTCTTTTCTTACCATTTTAAGAAGTACACGAAGTTTGCAGTCTGTGGGACCATTTTTACTACTGCCTCATGTTGCTAATTTTACTTGAAGGAAAGTCGCCCTCAATGAGGCAGTAGTAAAAATTGTCCCGCAGACTGCAAACTGCTTGGATTTCTTCCTTATATTGATAAGATGAAACTGTCTCATGAGCAACACCTGGCGATCGAATCTCCGAAAAAACGCAAAATATTGAAAAAACTCCAATGTCTCCGAGGCAGTACTAAATATTATCGTACGAGTCTCATCTTGAACCAACATGCTCATTGAATGAGAATCTCGAGGTAGCCAGATGAGCGCTTTGATCTGAGAACTTTGAAATTGCCAAAAATGGCAAAATTTCGACATTTCAACTTCACTGAGGCACTAGTAAATATTGTCCAATAGAGCTAAAAAAAATGGAACAATTTTAAAAAATCACAAACAACATATTCACGAATGAGCAGCAACATCTGAGAAATTAGGTCTTTTTTGAACCACCCTAGCAGCGCACTGATGAAGAGGCTCAAAGTGCCCTAGAACATTCGCCAAATTATATAGTCATTCAAATGGAGGCTGGGTTGAAGTTCCGAATTTTTAAAGTCCTGAACGGTAGAAATTCAGAATTTGAATATCCCCGACTCAAAGATTTTGGAAAAGGTATTTCCTCGAAAGTCTACATAGCCGATTTCGAAAACTTTGAAACGAAGAACACCGAAGGTTCAAAATTCCGAAAGCTAAACCTTCGAAACTTGAAATTCACGCATGTATTCATTCAGTGTTTAATAACTCGGGCTGTATTGATCGTATCGAGAGCAATAAGTAGTCAAATTAATCGTCTTGAACTTTTTGGAAAAAAAAGTACTAAAGTCCTATCAATCATTCATGACAACATGAAGTTATCGATTGAAGTAGATAAAATGGTTTTCCATAAAGAGAGTCTCGATTAGAATGAACTATTCTTCGTCTTTATAATATCCTGAGAAATAGACCGAAATTTTCGGATTTACGGACTTTCGGGGTTCTGGATTATCGGAGTATTGAGCTATCTGCATTCCGACCTATCGGAATTTTAATGATCCAAATTTCAACGTTTCTGAAAATCCTAAATCGTCTCAAACGAATTCGGAATGTTGACCGTTTGGAACTTTTAACATTCCCAAACTTCAACCTGGTCCCTCTAAAGGGTCTTTTCGCATCGTGGGCACGCCTTCCAAATTTTGTTGGTTTGAGGAAGACTGATGAATTTGATCCAACAACTTCTGCAGCTATTATTAGCCGATATTAGTAAACATAAAGCATCATTTGAGGACAATTTAGAAACTTTGCAAAAGATAACGGCACAGAGTACCTATACTGGTACCCACTGGTACTCTGTGCGTGAAATTGATACGATGTGGCACACACTGTCGCCCTGCCATTTTACCTCTCTTATTCAGAGCGTGCCGAGTTTTGGCTCAGTACCAAAATCTTCGGTCTAAAACTGCACTGGGGGAAATTAAAAGCACAAAAGAACACCTCGTTGCATGGCGAACTTCGGTTGAGTTACTCTCTATACTTGAATCAGTAGACATACTAATTACAGGTCCGTTGTTCTTTTTGTTACGAAAACACGAAACTAGGTCAATCAAAGTATCGCTTGTGTCAGTAGGTACACGGTTTGGGAAGAAATCAACTCCTCATTGTATCAGCGAAAAGTCTGCTCTTTAAGACTTTGGATTATTACAAGACTTTCTAACGAGACCGGGAAAATACTAGAAATAAAAATCTCAAAAGTGTTCCAATACCAGCCCCGCGGCCTCCCATATGCAATACTGGTACTGATAAATGTTTGGACATATATTATACCTGATTTCAAGATCTCAAGATTTCAAGATTACAAAATATCACAGGGAATTAAAGAGATTCCAAGAATGTTACGAGATTCTTTAGAAGATTTGATTAAAAATTTGATAAAAATATAAATCCAATTTGAAAAATTCCACAAAACTTTGCAGAACCTTACAGGGATTTGTATGCGTATTGACTTGACAAATGATTTGGAAAAATCTACTTTGAATTATATCTACAAATGATTTTAAAAAGTTTCAATTAAAGAACTAAAAATCTGTGACGTCAACAGCTTTTTGAGACGTCAGTATTTGAAATATAGTCAAAACGCTCTTCGTATCATAAACATTGAATTCTTCAATCCAAAATTTTCTGGCCATATTTGCAGAAATGATTTGGAGTGATTCACGCGGTTTTTTCAAGGGGACCAGTACAGCGACTTTTCGAGAAATTACTATAGTCCGAAATCAATTTATTTCATAACCAAAGTTCATTTCACATCAAAATATTTTTCTTTTTCAAAATCATGTGTCTTAAGGATTTCAGAGCACCGTTGGACCGATTCAGGTCATCTTGGATTCATTTTCGTCAGAAAACAAATCGTCATCATGTGAATCTAGGAATTTTGAAAAATTTTCGTTTTGGCAAAGTTATTTAAGAACTGAGTGATAATAATTTTTGCAAATTTGGTCAATTGATCATTACTTATGACATAATTTTTTATTTTAAAATTCCTACATTCACATGATGAGGATTTGTTTTCTGAAGAAAATGAATCCAAGATGACCTGAATCAGTCCAACGGTGCTCTAAAATCCTTACGACACATGATTTTGAAAAAGAAAAATATTTTGATGTGAAACGAACTTTGGTTATGAAATAAATTGATTTCGGACTATGATAATTTCTCGAAAAGTCGCTGTACTGGTCCCCTTAAATTCAGAAATGTTACTTTCGTATTTGGCGATCTTTGCACAAATCATCTCCACGGAATACGTCATTTAGCATTACAACTCGGAATTGCGCAGAGTTTAAATCTCGGCTTTGTGGCGGTCAGATGAAACCGAAGGTTGGTTTCCGGAGCTGGTGACGTCCAGACCATAAGTCGGTCGGGTTAGGTAACAAGCATTGTAATTCGTTTGTTTCATGTTTCAGAGAGGTGTGCGTAGACGAGGGTCAGCAATTGTCGTTGGCACACGGCTGCCAATTCTACGAGGTCAGCGCAGCGGAAAGTCCCGCTGGTGCAGCCCTCGCTTTTCAAGCACTTCTACGAGAAGCACGATCCGTTCAACTCCTCCGTGCTTTACCAATTCGACGAAAACTCGGTGTCCATTCGGTCTCACGAGTTCTCGGTACCATTTTCGGCAAGAATACAACCAAAGACCGAAAGAAAAGGCCATCTTTGAGCATATGACGTATCCTCTACGCGCTTCTCATCGGAGGAAGTGACGATCCCAGGAACAGAACGGATGTCATAGTGCTGAGCAGTAGCGTGCACGGAAATTAACTTATATCCTCTTTTGTATGTCGACGGATAGTTTCACTCGGTTTGAACCGCGTAATGGGACAAAACAAGATCCTTGCTACGTTTATTTTGCGTATAGGTATCCGTTTTCGATTTGAGCAAAACAAAAAAAATAAAAAGAATCGCCTGAAAGGCTTTGGAAGGAATCGATCAAAATTGTCAATCACATGATTTAAGGATGTCATTTGACCCACGAATTTTGTTGCCTAACCCTGCGGAAAGTGCCAAATAAAAAGCGCCCTAGGCATAAGTGCTACTTAAAAGTGTGTCTGATTAGAAGCCTGTTACTTATGCAATCAGATTTTTTTCGAAATTAGAATCTACGACTTGATACTCCAATCAAAGATTGTCTCTTTTTGTCTCCTTTTACCCATCAAAAGGACACAGAATTTTCAAACTTAGAAAAAGAGGAGGGAAATTACTGCCATTACTGCCAAGAATGAAGGCAATACTTAATCGTACGGTGATTTATTACAGGTGTTTCAAAAGCAACTTAGCATTAAACGATTAGATGTAAATATCAAATAGTTGGAATTTATGCGACAGACATTCGAATTCCGAGGCTCAATTCTTCTTGGTAAACGTCTGGACGTTAATACAGTTTGACAGTCTGCTAAATCGGGTCGATTGATCACCAGAAGATTTTCACATTTCTGCACTCAGAAAAAGGTCTTATTGACACAACCAAAATTTGGTTATTAAACGGTCAAAGAAATTTTTTTGTCCAGTCAACCAAAATTTTGTTGGGCCAACCAAAATTTTTGTTAATACTACTAAATTTCTTGTTGGCACAACAAAATTTTGGTTGGCCCAACAAAAAAATTTCTTTGACCGTATAATAAGCAAGTTTTGGTTGTTTCAACAAAACCTTTTTCTCAGTGTGTATTAATAAAATTGGGAAAATTTCGGCGTGATAGATATCGAATCGCACACACATCGAATGTTGGAAATATTTTCAGCCTTTAACATTCCGTATTTCTACACGGCTATTTTTAAAGCGCAAAGAAATTTTCGATCAGAACAAGAATTGAGTTCGTATAAAATGACACCTCGACTGTAAATTGAGCATACGAAAATCATCGTATGGAATATACGGAATTAGTGCCATAGTTTTAAAATTATGATAATATTAACGTGTGCCAATAACTGTGCGGGGCTGTTGCAAGGGAATATAAATCGCGGTGTGATAGTGAAAGTGGCAGTCCATTTCGCCAAATTTTTTTTCGTGCCTTAAAACGTCCTTTTTGGTATAAATATAACGCACTCATTGACCAGTGTGAGTAATCGATCACGATCAGCTTGTATTACAAAGAATAAATTTTTTTCTTTTTTTTTTTTTTTTTCTTTATTTGGGAGCGATAGCTTTATGCCAAAGGTTCGTTTGTCTATACGTACCTGTACAGTATGTATAGTATATTCGTATTGCATCTACAAGCGATATGAAATATGAGATAAAAATGAGCCTAAGGCTAGAAAAGTACAATCCTATAATTCGTTGCGCGATTCAAATCGAGGTAATAATTACATAGCATATATATTATTAGTATACTACCTATACTTGTGATCTTAGGGTGTTAAAGTAAGCGTAACAGCACATAATACATAAGTAAGTAAGTAAGTAAGTAAGTAAAAAATGATAAGCCAGAGTTTACACACATGTATACGTCTGCACTTATAATTATCGACCATTTCATGCCATTTCGATCATTGAAAGTCTATCCTCGTTTATTTTTCAATCGCGTTAGATGATGCCCCGGAAATGTAGGTATACCTATACTTGATATCCCACTTTGAGCAGTCGACTTTACATCAACTTGTTTTCATTTCTTGTTTCTAAACCATTACGAAACTGTTTTTTATTATTAATTTTGTTACCGCGAATTGACACAGCTGTATATTGTCCAAAAGGTACTTTATCTTAAGATCTTTAAGTACCTAATTGAAATCCGAGGAAATGTTAGTTAGTTTTTTTTAAAAGCCAGCTTGTATCGTATACCTTCAGGAATCTTTACACTCTGTGGTTTTAACTATTTCCAACAAGCCTGTCTCCTGGGATTAACTTCCTAGCTTTTTGTATTTGCAATTCCACGTACATGTTCGTCGCAGGCTTGCAATCCTTTCGAGTGTGTTGGTTCAGGGTAGCCAGAAGCCTTGTCGGAGGTCGAATAGGTTGACCCTACTGAACCCTCTGCTTAAGTACGAAGCCTCTGTTTCAACGCGAGCCCTTTATTCGAATTCTCACCTTCGGATACTTCCTGGCAGTCTTTTACCAACCTGATGTAGAGTACTAACACCCTACATGAAAAAAAAGAATTAAAATAATAAAAAATAAACAAAAAAAAAAAAAAAAACGAAAACGGCAATGAAACTTTTTACGATATAATATTAGCGATGCCTTAAATTTAGATAAGCGACTGAAATTAATATGTAAATGTAAATTACTGATTGATGCTATTATTAGGGTGGTCCCTGATTTGATCATTTTTTAATTTCAATTCTCACATGGGTCCCAAGACGTATCCAAATATATCAAAGAAATGTAGTCAAAACCGCAGGTTCCTATCTCAATTTTAAGTAACGCTCCAAAGCGTTCGAATTTTCCGATTTAATAAAACACGATTTGTGACATTTCACGGTTGATTTGTTTTTCTTCCTATTACAGTATTGGGATCCTTGGAATGGGCGTGGCTTTGAAATTTTAGCCCGGTTACAACAGTTCTATTTTTCGTCACTAGTTGGCGTATCGAGGTTCTAAGCCCTCTCATTGGTTACTGTAGCCTTGTTAAAACAGTTATATTTTCTGCCACTAGTTGGCGTATCGAGGTTCTAAGGTTCCCAATAGCTCCGAAAAATCTTAAACTTGGTACACTCGTTAACTGTAGTAGTAGGTATTACATGAAAATTCGACAAATTTTTAACGATATAATTTTCGAAGCTACAGCGCACCAAAAACAAATTTCTTATCTTCAAATTGTGATAAATAAAATTTTTGCGTTATAAATCTGTAAATTTTATACGGATACCCACTGCTATAGGTAAAAAGAGTGCGAAGTTTCAGATTATTCGAAGGGATAATGCGATAGGAAGTAAAAAATAATCCCGAAGTACTAAAAAATCATGTGTTATTCAAATCGGAAAGTTCGAAGGCTTTGAGGCAGTACTTAAAATTGAGATAGGAAACTGGGATTTGACTACATTTTTTTTTTTTCTGTACATTTGGAGACGTTTTGGCCGATGAGAGCATTGAAATTCGAATATGACTGAACTAAGGACCACCCTAATATATATTATGTGTCGTATTTTTATAGTACCTCCTCCTTTCGAGTGAGAGACTCGTTTAGAATATTAGTAAATCTTAATGTTCCTAATTTAGAGTAAAAGTAAATATATTACATTAAACATATTATCATATTACTTGAAATTATATAAAGTTTAGAGATTTTTATGATTATTATTTTATTCGGCTCTATCGCACCGCAGTCGGTTGAAGAGACTGCATCGAGATTTTCCTCTGATTCTGAATTGCTTATAGTTAAGAAAAATTTTCTTCAGTTTAAAAATCCTCTGCTTGGACTCCACTGTATAGATACTTACATCTAGTATAAAATAATTTAGATAAAACTCATCCCGTGAAATCAGTCGCGTTGTGAAATTGTATTTTTGATTTTTCGTTTTTTTTTTCCAATCTTTTTTTTTTTTCTTCCTTTTTCACGTATATATGGAAACTGTTAACTATAGAGACACTATCTGTAGCTGTATATATAAATATTCAGTGCCTGCCGGAAAAATACTTAAGCTAAAGCTCATTCGAAAAAAGTAAAATAAAAAAAAGAAAATTAAAATAAGAAAAGAAAAATAAAAACTGAGTTTAATTATATATTATAATTATTATTATTATTATTCGTTGATAAATACATTCCAAATGTATCAGAATTCAAATTATATCACACAGATATTGAATTCAATGCGTTAACCTGTATTTCAAAGTGCTAGTCACTTGTTATTGTAAATTTTTAAATAAAAAAAATCATACGTTAAATCAATCCAACTTTATTCATTCATACATGTATATATAGGTGTATATTACATTCACACACACCTATATATGCCTACCTATAAATTTGCCACACTCTTTCATCGTTTATACATTTTTATTTACAGCTCTGGCAAAAATTTTGCATCAACATACATGTAAATGGTACTTTTGTATCCACCTATATATGCATCAGTATACTCACCGTCACGAGAGAGGATAAAATTTGGGCCAAGGTTTCAAAGGCGCATTATATGTCACGCACTTGTGCTATTCGAAAATAAATTTCCTCGATCTCTTTAACGGCGAATTTCGTTGACGTAAATTTTCGATCCACCCCCACGACCAAGACGTATTTCGCTGTTATTAAGCGCCGCAATTAATCAAAAATACTACCTGGATACGCTGCGCAGTAAATTTTTGAAAAAAAAAAAAAAATAAAAAAAAAATAAAAACATTACCGTAACTGTTATAGCTGGCCTGTATACCTAGAATTAGATGCGCTAGCGTCTAGGTCTGCATATATTATATATTCGCTAGGGTCACGTGGCCTCTTTACGATACGGTTACACCGCGTTAAAACAAACCAAGATTATAAACGACCGTCCGTATAAATATAATATGCAAATTTCAATCATATACTTATGCCTAACTTTTCTTCAAGATCTGAAATTCATTCGCTTATTAATAGCATCGTGAAAGTTACCACAATTCTAACCCTTACTTACGGGCTACGTTTCTAATAAGATCAAATTTATCCTTATGAGAAAACGTCGAACGAAAATTGATTCGAAATCATTTTCGAATATCCTCGCCAAATTTAAAAAAAAATCCATAGACTAAATCTATATATGGGGAGTTCCATATGAAATGTACAATTGGTTGTCCACACCCCTTTCGATTTGTCTCAAACTTAGTCAAGTTGAGTAATCGGTTGAAAAAAAAATTCCTCTAAATAATGAAAATTCTACCTTTTACAGGTCGCGAGTAACACCGAATCACAAATTTTGAATTATTTTTTTTCAAATCGCTGTAACTCCCTAACTACATGTCCGCGCCTGGAACTCAAGTAGGTCAAAAGTTTTGTAATTTGATGTATTTTTCGATGGTGCCGCGAGACAAAGTCGATTTTCCGTTATTGGTATAAAAAACGCGAAAAACGCGATGTTGATCTCGTTCCCCAACCTTTTTTGGGGTCCATTTTTCATCATAAAATGCGGCTATTTTTTCCGCAAATTTTCGTGTAAAGAAAAGTCACGCGACTCAACTGATTAATGAGATATGCGGGAAATTCCAGAAAAAACCGACCGGATTTTGACATTTTCTGACTTTAAATTTTTCAAAACTATTGAAACTTTTTTTTACGTGAAATAGACGTAAAAACAGCCAACACTATCGGTTTTTTCACATCTATTTCACGTAAAAAAAAGTTTCAATAGTTTTGAAAAATTTAAAGTCAGAAAATGTCCAAATCCGGTCGGTTTTTCCTGGAATTTCCCTCATATCTCTTTAACCAGTTGAGTCCCGTGACTTTTCTTTACACGAAAATTTGCGGAAAAAATAGCCGCATTTTATGATGAAAAATGGACCCCAAAAAAGTTTGGGGAACGAGATCAATATCGCGTTTTTCGCGTTTTTTTCACCATTAACTGAAAATCGACTTTGTCTCGCGGCAACATCGAAAAGTACATCAAATTACAAAACTTTTGACCTACTTGATCTTTAGGCGCGGACATGTAGTTAGGGAGTTACAGCGATTTGAAAAAAATTATTCAAAATTTGTGAATCGCTGTTACTCGCGACCTGTAAAAGGTAGAATTTTCATTATTTAGAGGAATTTTTTTTTCAACCGATTACTCAACTTGACTAAGTTTGAGACAAATCGAAAGGGGTGTGGACAACCAATTGTACATTTCATATGGAACTCCCCATATGTAAAACGAAGAGAATAAAAACGTAAATAATTTCTAATTATTTCTGCGAAAATGGTGATTAATGAGCTGTGGAAAAACCTGAATCGATAGAATATTTCTTTGGCAATGATTTCCTGGTGTATATAGCACCTTTATAATACATGTATGATATATTTAGCAGAGGTAAACCGCGAAGCGTTAAACGCGAGATTCTTGAGTAAAAGACGTGCTGCTCCCAGGTATAAGTAACAGACTTGCCCCTGCTCAGCCTGGAGCGAGACATCGTGGTTGTAACGTCTGGTCCCGCGACTCTCTCCGTCTTTATGTCTTTTTCTATCCTGTTGGTTTATCATCTCTGCCTTCGTTCGCCCTACGGAAGACAAATCGCGCGAGCCAAACGCCCCGATAAACACAGCCGCCAATTTATCGCCGAGAATAGCAACGCCTTGGAAAACATTTGCGAACGCGACCGTAATCGGGATTTGCTTCGAAACGTCATACGGAATTCACGTGGGTGGCAGCGTATGGTTAGACACCAAGAATTTCTACCTATGCAGGTAACCCTAAGTACAATGATTATTCCCTCAATGATCACTCTGCTTATCGGGGATAATAAAAGTCGGTATAAATCGAAGCCCTGCAGTTCATCAGGATAAAACTTAAAGGTAGGTAATTGTCAAACTGGTCATTCGAGAGAATTAAGGATAGCAATATATCAGATAAGCATTACTATGCATCGAGGACCTCGTTTCAAGCCTCAAATCAATTGATATACTTCGAATGGATCTTAAGAGTGGAACGTTTCTGCATCAAGAGTCAAGACTCCGAATTGCTCCGGGTTGAAAATAGGAAAAAAATGAGTCTGGGAATAACAAGGGCTATAAAACTTGAGGTAAAAATGTCCAAAGTGCAGTAGAGTGTATTATATAGCAAATCTGCAAAATGCAACTGTTGGCAATCTTCTGCAGGATTTCTTACGACGGAATTATATTGCCGAGCGTTCTAGCGTGGAAAATCTAAGATAGGTAGGTATGTTCACTCTGTTTCAAGAGAAACTAATTTCTTTTTTCGCCCAAAGTTAAAAGAGTCGTTAAATTACTAAGTTTTAAATGTATGAAAGAGCTGTTGGTGTCGATTCACAACGCATATAACGACAGTTATAGCGCTTTGTTCTATAAATCTTTAAAACGCTACATATATAGGTACTATATAGCGTGTATATGTACATACGAACACAACCGTGAATAATTGTTGTTTATATCAGCTTATGTGCACGGATGGAATATGAAAAAGCTTTAATAAGCATAGAACACTAAAATGTGAGCACACTGCACAACGGTATATCCTCAAGAGTTTGAGCAGCACAGTCGTGACGGCAAGGTTGTAGGTCACCACGGTGCACCTTGCACCTATCGCTTCCTTCGCCGTATTCGCGCAGGAACCAACATCTCTGAGTTAGTCTGGCCCCAGGCTAGTCTTGAAATTTAATACATCCACAGCTACGAAGGCCTTATATCTTTCTACTTCGGACCTAGCTAAACTAATACCCGTTCCCACCCCCCGGTCGCTACTACTAAATCACTAACTCACTGAATCGCTAAATCACAGCCAATGCGCTTGGTGATCGCGAAATGAATACTGCTATGCCTATACAATAAATTAAGGTATAAGGTATCTGGGTAGAAACTTTTATACCCCATTAGCTAGAGCTTCGACATGGTAGAATTCATATCATATTTCACTATCATCAACAATTATATATAAACTAAATTCTATCCTGCGTGTTTTTCCGGAAAACCCTCTGAATGAGGATATCCTTCAAGGACCGAAATTTCCGAGAGAAAGAAACCTCTCAATTGGACGATGCTTCGAAGTACTTGAATTTCTTGGTTTCGAATTGATCAGAAAGTTTTTTAATTTTTTCTTTGCGTAGTGAAATGCAAATGGTGTGAAAGATAGTCATAGTGACGTTATAGTATATGCAATACCGTATTTTCCTATTCGTTTGAAATGAAACGACTTCTAGAAGGGGGTAACTGCACGTACCTACACTTGCATAGTCATACGTTTAGTTTCTAAAAAAAAAAATGCTGAGCGTCAATTTGAAACGGAAAAATATAATTGCCATTTGAATAGTGAGAACAAAACGCTAACTTATACTTCAACAGGTATTGTCGGCGTAAAGGGTACATAGGTATACGTATAGTAAAGTTACAGGGTTGGGTTACTGCAGCATTCGCTCATGTTAAGCCAGACTAGTCTGAAAACTAGCCACCGTACGTTTTATTCATGCAATTCTACCTGGCATCATCTATACAACTGCACTTATGCAATTGTGCAATTCATACGAAGAAATCGACGTAGTAAAGCGCTACAGGTACCAGCTTCACTGCGCAGCCTTCGTGACTTTTCATTTTTTACATTACATAACGCTAATGTTAAGTGTAATTTATTAGACTACACTTTGTTCCCATGTCACCGGTAAACAAAATATGCTCATTCTGTGCAGACAAAATATATTATAATTTATGGGTACCATATAGAGGCTTTCGAATAGAAATTTTATCAGCAGAATTATGTCACACGTTAAGATTCAGAGGTGTGAATGAAGATTCTGCGCTTCTGCGAAAAATCAACTCCGTGAATGATGATCATTTTTATTTTCGAGTCAGAATTCATTCGTCAATCAGTTTCACAAGACGTTTTATTAAAGATTGAAAAGCTGTAGTTCGAAACCGAAGAATCAAAAAACATCTCAGAATTCTTGGATCTAGAGGTCAAAAATGTGGTTTAGAAATTCTAGTTTACGCCTGAATTCTCTCAAAATGAACATAACTTCGACTTTCAAGTAAAAATCAGAATTTAGGAACATCCACAATCCTACCCTCAAATTTTAGTCCCCTGCATCTTCAAGTATCCGGTGAAAACTTGTAGAATTAGACTAGAATTTCTATTCCGACTATTTGGGACTCGGATAGAATACATCAGAGTTCATTTTGACTGAAATAAGTGCAGGCCCGATCGAAGACAGTGGTAGATAACCCTGCAGCGACCATCACATTGCCATGCGCTTCCTTATCATGTAAAGTAATACTTGGTTGGTGGTCGGTTCTTGTTGTTATCACCTAAACGAAATGTTGTAGGTATACAACAACCAAATGGAATGTTACGCGTCGTATATGGGATGTTAGAATTTATATGTGTAACAACATTTGGATCGTTTTTCATGTGCTGTTTATACAATAAAAAATCGCTAACTGCTTATGGTATGGATGTTGGGTAAATTTACGTCTAATTTCACGGTCAGCTAAACCCACTTGTCCGAAAGCGTGAAATAAGTGGTCAATGTTTTCTTATAGTCATTCTATAAACAAAGAAAGAAAGAAAAAAAGACTTTTGAGCGACCATGCATATCATATGTTATCGCTACTGTAGAAAGGTGTGAGTATTCTTTGTACCTTATACTACCTCTGTGATTGTGTGAGGCACATGCACCCAAGTTTAACTATTGTTCGAGACTTTCAGTCTAGAAAGGGTTATAAATGCGTATAGAAAATATGACGATACAGACTGCTTTACTCCGGTTTGCGAGTTGAGTGTGTTAAATGTCACGAGCCGCACAACTGACGTCACTAAGACGGTGCAGCAAAGGCTTCACCAATGACTCTGCAATATAGTGAGATTTCGATTAAAATTATAGTAGCATGTACTCGACACAGTTCAGTACTTCCTTCTAAGACATTGAAATCTGTCAAACGATAGAAAACGGACTGCCGCAAAAAGAGGCCTCCTAAAGCACCGAATGAACGGAGATGAAAATCAGGATGCTACCATATCCACGCGATGAACAATACCAACTATTTCCTGACAATTGTACCTCGATTAATTCACTCCTTGACTCGATGGAACAGAATTGTGATTAAAATACGACACCAAGCCACGTATAGGCATGTGGTAAGTCAGTAAATAGAAATAAAAAGGAAACACCTCATGCGACGAATACGAGGCAATAAGACCGCGTGACATTGATAGAATCGCAGTAGACTTCGCGAGGTAAACCATTGCGTAGTATGTCGTCTGTCGTGCGTCGCCGTCTCTGCAGACTGCAGTGTACATGACCTACCACTACTACATCATCTTGACGCGAGGTATATACACACATGTCTAATGGTATCAGCAAGGTGGCTTCTTCTCGAAGATACAGTGCACTTGAACCACTTTACACCCACACAATTCTAAAGGATAGCCAAATCGCAAGACCGTTGCTAATTGCCGTGTCTCAAGGCTTAATGGTTTGCTTGGATTCTGATCATAGGAAGTACACTATGATGAATGATGGAACATACTCCGCGTCGCGGTCGTTTGCGTTTCTCTTTTACGTATATAATAAATTGCGATACATATACATTGCATTTGACATATATACATATACACACCTAGTATATATAAGAGTTGCAATTTTTGGCAAAGACAATTTTCATCTTGAATATAATATACACTCATATGCGAATACAGAAAGAAAAGGCAACATTGACTGAAGTGACAACGGACAGAACCGCGTTTATGGCATTTATTTCCCATATGTGTTTTTGATATGACATGATGGGTTTTTCAGAAGGGCATCTATTCTCGACTTTATATACTCTCGTTTGGCTGCTAATTTATAATTATTATCTCACATTTGTGGGAAAGAGAGAGAGAGGAGAAAAAAAAAAACAATTCACTGTGGATAACTAAGAATCGGATCAAGGTGATCATTTCTCGTTGCACAGATGTGATTTTCACGATCCTCACGACTGATATACTTACAGATCAAAGGAGGTATAATACGCCAAACTGACGTTTTACTAAAATAGCACTAGGGCTAAGTTAAGTTAATTGCAGCTAAAGTTTCTCCGAAGCATATATTTGTTCAAAGTATGGATCAACAAGATTCAAAGAAGAAGTTTCGCCAAATTATATCACCTACATGCATCTTTCCACTTATCTGAAAATGCCTATTCACTGTTATCGTGTTTTCGGCCGAGTTTATACCTCATCGTTTTTAGGGTAGTACATGCATCAACTTCTGTCTTTCCAAGTGTGATACTTGTCAAATTCACGAAGTGCTGTACCTTCGGTTTCAAGTTTCGAAAGTCTAGCTTTTAGGTTGACGGAGGATAAAATTTCATGATTTTTCATCGAATTTTTTTTCAGGACTCTAGCAGTTCAGCTTTCACAACTGGCCCATCTTCTCATGCGACTCAAGGAACAGCATATACACTGCATCGCGTATAAACATCTGTTATTAATGTTGTGAAGATATTTATGGTGTTACGAATGTTAGCAAAGTGCGAGCGGTGGTTAAACAGCAAGGTAAACTCAGTTTGTGTTAAACAGTTGCGACACCTGTTCTTCAGGCGTTAATTAATCACCAACAAATGTAAATAGCGCTTTTAATATACTGATAGCCAAAGCCAGTATATAAAAATAAAGGAAATTTATCACCGATGACACTCGAGGACGTGATCATAGGCATTCCATACTGATAAGAGTGACTCGTGCGATACTCGCGCCCACAGACAAAGCATTTATAATGGGTTGTGCGATAAAGGCCCTCACGACTTGTTTTCAAACAGAATTAACTTCCATTTAACCACCGTGTAAGACTTCGATAGCAGTAGTCAGCAGTAAATCTGATTTCTTGGTATTTACCAAGCTAAAGTCGCATATTCTTATGCCAAAGCAAAATCCAATGACTGCTGAAGACTCTCGGTAGAGAGGTAATTCTCGGAATTTTTTGCTACCTCTGCACCATTACATCAGTTTCACTCAAGTGACAGATTAAGAATCTCTCTCACGATATTTGATGCACATCGAGAACGATCCTGAGGTTCTTTATGGTCATGGTCACCTCACAGATACTTATGGTAGTCATAGTGCTCACCACTAGCTTATTACCACTTTTTACAAAGCTCATGCGGACGTTTTCATTGCAGTAATAGTAGCTATGATCGAAAAAAAAGGACAGCACATACCATGAGACGGGGATTGCGCGCGTGTACAGTCATTGGTTAACTTAATTAGCACCTGCAGGACCTCGTATCCTCTCCGTTCTTTTCAGATTCATCTTCTCGGTCCTCTATAGGTCTAAGAAACGGCGAGAGATACAATGCAGCAAATTCCACTAGCTGGCGTCGTGTGGACGATAAATACCTACGCGTATAAAGAGGAACAGCGGTAAGCCGACTTTGCAGCATTCTCATAACGCAGTAACACACTAGGCAACTCTAACTCCATGCATGAGGGTATACTAAAATATCTATAGAAAGTTCTCGAAGAGGGTAATACACGACACACATGGAAAAGGGCTACGATGGTTGGACTTTTGTGTACCGAAAGAATTTCTCATCATCCCAGTTTTTTCACAGATATAGATTTTTTTTTTTTTTTTTTTGCTATTGAAGGACTGTGGAAAGTCTGGGATATATGAAGAAATCTGTCTGCGCACAATCATCCTGCAAAAATATTCCGCTTTGACATATTACTCCCTTGATGGAACATTAGTGGTGTTTTTATGGTAAGTTGACCGGCAAATTTGTGGAAGTAGCTTGTGTAAAAGTGAAACTTGACATCGTCAACCGTACTGCATCGGTAATTGGCTGGCATTGTTCGTTCACGGCTGGATGCGTATGTTAACACGGGGTAGAACTCCAATGCACGAGAAACTTTCACCTAAACTTAATTTTCATTTATCATCGTAAATGTCTTCAATAAAGAGATCAGAATAAATCAAATCAGTGCCTATCATCAACCATGAATATCGCAGCAGATCGACCTATCACAACTCTTACTTAAACACTCAGACAAAGGTCTTGTTGTCACAACCAAAATTTGGGTTATTATATGCACAATCACATTTTTTGTTCAGTCAACCAAAAATTTTGTTGGAATAGCCAAAATTTTGGATGTCCCAACAAAATTTGGTTTTCCCAACAAAATTTTGGCTATCCGAACGAAATTTTTAGTTGACTGAACAAAAAATTTGATTGACTGAACAAAAAATGTGATTGTGCATATAATAACCAAATTTTGGTTGTGTCAGCAAGACCTTTTTCTGAGTGAACCCACAGCACGACGAGTTTGTAAATACATTTTTGTCAAAGAAATAAGTTGTTTCCACCCGAAGGACTGTTATGATAAAAATCTATGATTCAAAAACTCAGAGGTATAGGGGATCAAAAATGTCGAAGAAAAAAGCTCACACACACAAAAAACAGTGCTGTCGAATTTACTCTATGAGCAGTGAATATATGGACAGCACTTTTTTGCAGTAGAAATTATCACAATTCTAGTATTGGGTACATTGGAGCAAGTGGCATTCAATGTCTATACGAGTGAATGTTACCACAATTGTGATAATTTCTACTGCAAAAAAGTGCTGTCCATATATTTACTGCTCACAGAGTAAATTCGACAACACTGTTTTTTGAGTGCACGCGTGTTTTCTGCAAAAACTGAATATGTTATCTCGCATTCGGTTATTATGTTGGAGATATTATATTGATAGTTGATCGCTTTCGCAAGCCGCGAAACCCTTCACCTATGACATCATATTCATTCGTCGGGGTGCGGTGCGGTGCGGCATTTTCAAACGTTTCCGCATATTGTTTCTTGATGAATGTAAAAGAATTGTTAAACGGACTCAACTCGGCTGGCTGAATCACGATTATATTGTTACCGGGATAGGTATAACCAAGCTCTATCCATTATCCAGCAAATAAAATAGAGATGTATTGTCTTTACACGGGAAGTTGTATGCCCAGGAGGTACACCGCCATTTATTACTTCGTAACAACTGGGTAGGTACAGAGTATAGACTGGCGAGTGGATTTATCCAGGAAATGTGAATTCTGCTATATCGCTTTAAGATTTTTTACTAAACGGCTTTGAACTCCTCTCGAAAATTAATTGCTATACTGCAGAATAAACTAAGCTTCATTTACCACTGTTAATTAATCTCCATTTGATTCATTGACAGTCTGACAGAAACACGCTAATACACCATCCTGCAGCAGTCGACACTCCGCGCCACTTGCAGTTCCAACATTTCTCCATTCATTTTCTCATCGCACTTAGGTGAGTAATTACAGCAGCTAATGCTACGATCCTGAATCACAAGATACACTTATGGTAAGAAAAAAAATCCTCTAACATAAAAACAAGAAAGGAATAGAGAAAGAATCTTCCATCTCGTCGTAAGGTAAAAGATCACAATTTTATTTACGAGAAAGTCGATCTCCTCTCCCGATGCGATGGATCAGGGTTCTCAAAGGAGGCTTAATTCCCACCGAAGAACCTCAGAGGATCCATGAAATCCATAGGCCTTTGTGTAATGGTTTCGTTAAGAAACTAATTATCGTTGATGATTAACTTTTGTCTCTCGGTTTTTCCAATCGTCCAATTGGTTATGGTGTTCTCATTTTATCAAGCGTTACACCCAACTGATTAAATTAAATTGAGCTTTATTGTTATTCGGCTTTTATTTCGACGTTGGACCAGAATACTACGATCTAGTCTATATAAGAGCAACGTTACTAGTGAGCAAGTTTGTTGTTTTCGCTTCTAAGTAGAAAGGAGAATCGTGTTGTACT
Organism: Tenthredo mesomela; assembly: GCA_943736025.1. NCBI lineage: Eukaryota > Metazoa > Arthropoda > Insecta > Hymenoptera > Tenthredinidae > Tenthredo > Tenthredo mesomela. The sequence continues at coordinate 29,889,111 of OX031015.1, read as the reverse complement.
CGGTTGCAATTTATTACGGTGCCTGATTTTATCGAGTAATAATAAAGCGGAAAAAGTACTACAGTCTTATCAGATAATCTACTTTGGAACGCCATACTTAGACTTCGTAACCACAAGCGGTCTATTACTCCTTGGTAAGTCCATGTCATAAATAAACTCTAGCTAATACAACAGCAATAGAGAAAAAAAAACCTTACTTATACGAGAATTTATACAGTTGTGTAAGTTTTCATCAACCGCTTTCAATATAGTACTCTCGTAAATTTTGGTATAGACGTTCAAAAATAAGAAGCAATTTTTTTTGTTTTCAAATTTACCTCCTACTCTCACTGGGCCTTGATCTCATAGAACAGAGTACCTACTGCAAGCTCACGATCAGTATAAGTGGCCTAGAAACTATATAACCTTATCGCGATGTATTCTGCACCTCGACCCACTGACGTGACAATTATTGACACGCCCAACGATCAATCCCAAGTTTCATAACAATATAGCATTGTGTTGAGCCATAATTGAATCTGACTAGATTAACTTAGAATTAGACGACTAGTTGTGTCGACATATTGTTGAACTTTGGAATCGCTACTATGTTACAAATTTTTATTTAACGAGAGCGTACATTCATACCCCTTCGGATTTATTTCCAACAAAATCACTGATCGAATTTTATTTCATAAAGCTGAAGCCATGAACCCTAACAGCACAGAACGTTGCAGCAATGTCTCAGCAACATTGCTGAATTTCATTTTCATTGCATTGCACTACAATGTTGCTGCAAGATCTCTGCAATATAACATTTGCAACATTGCATTGCAATGTTGCCGCAAGGTTGCTGCAATGCAACTATGTTATATTTATATATTCACGTATGTGAAAACACAAGAATTCAATTTTCCATGTATCAATCAAACGGACAAAATAATTACGGACAAAAACGGACACTCATAATTAACTGTAACTTGAATGCCATATGGTGACAGAATTTATCACTAGATTTTATCATTTATTTTTATTTCACTGAAAATTAACCCGCCACGGGTCAACAGTTATAGTTACATACATATTGATGTCAATCCTCACGAATCAAAGTTTACCTGTTGAGTCTAAAAGTGTTAAATATTGTAACAGGCGACGTTAGATCCAGATCGACACCGGACGTCAGTTGATCAACGAAGTTAAGCAATATCATCGGCGACCAGAATTTGGATGGGTGACCCACATGAATAAATACGATTAGTCTGCGAATAGAAAATTTCGAACACCCTGAAATATTCACTGTGCTCGACCGCTCAAAAAAGAATCAGTTGTGGGTGAAAAAATCTCAATCCGTTTTTTGTTTTTTTGGTTTTCTTTTTGTGCTAGAAGAACCGATTGGAACCGATAGAATCCTATATACAAAATGAGAAAGTTAATTGGGTAACACCGATACAAACAAATTGGAAATGTAAATTGGAAAAGGGCCTTTCATTAGGAAATAACTTAAACAGAAATCCGATTACGACCCATATAAAACCTTCTGTTGGTTTGAATCATTTTTTTTTAAGCAGGGAATGTTGCAGGAATATTACAATGTTATGCAATGAAAAGCGGACATAGAGACATTGCAGCAACATTGCAGGGGCATTGCAGCAACATTGCGCAATATAACTGCAATATTGCCAATATTGCAAAGTTATGTTGCTGCAACGTTGCTGCAACGTCTCGGTGCTGTTAGGGAATGTATTTCAATATTGTAGGAAGTTGGACTGCACATGCCAACGGTCTACGGTTTAATTATTAAAAATCAATTTCAATGTTACAGCGTGGTATCACAGCAGGCTATTACTTGGATAAAATATGCTGCGTGTACCGCAATCCCCCGAGGGCTTTACCAGAGCCTTACCGAGAGTACAACAATCCTCCCACACGCCCATATGGTGTCGCTGGATAGTTCGATTTTTTAAAGCACTTCATTTCCGCAAACGGTTTTAATTGTTACCTGTTTGTTATAAATTACATCGCTGCAAGTACTTCACCCTTTTACATAATAAGCTTCAGGAATTGCGTCAGGAATTATTTGGGAAAATTTTATGAATGGATATCAACCTACGAGAAAAATTCTTCAGAACTTTCATTGTTGTGTATTCGAACTGATTTTCTATCTGTACATTGAGAATGAGCTTCTCGTGGCGGTTTTGTGGCTATACTATACACACGATGACTAGTTCGATGAGACTGGAAGCGAAAGGTTTTCTCCATTCCTGGGAATCTGATGATTGATCTAAAGATACAGTCGATGGCTCGTGTAGTCGATATATTGGACATGCCAGCTCGGATCTTACAATTAGTTGACAATAGCTTTTTGTCTGCAACAAAGAGCCAGTATTGTAGTATAACTAGTATACAGGTGTAAGGGATTACTATGAAACTCTGCAGGGAATAGGTTACCTATATTCCATTGATTCGCTGGCAAAGTGTGTCCAGAATGAAACCAGACGTAGAAACTTTACTGTGCAGGCAACGTGAACGTGTTCTCTAGGCACGTGCGAAACTAATCAGAAATCTTACGAGTAACTCGAGACTCAAAGTAGGTATTCCTATTATTTACTATTTTCAAACAATTTCTTAGAGTACATATATAGTACGTATAAACTTTTCATCTTTCATGAATCCAACGTACTATCAGCCATTTTTACTAGTATACTCCAACCACGTCGAATGAGGGGTTGACTATTTTTTCAACACGCCGTGCGTAAAGTTTAATTTTGCGCACGCTTCGCATGCATAAACTTCAACTTAACGCGCGTCGTGTTAAAATAAACGTGCGAACGATGATTCTCAAAGAATAAACACTTTCGCACTAGTATCGAAAAGTACTATTCTATATATAACGAACACCGAGTTTTATTTTATAAAGAACATCACGATCACCGGATGCGCATGTGGTGTGAATCAGTTCATCTGACAGGTCTTTACTTTCCTCGACTAATCCACGTGACCATAAAGTTGTTAATTCTCAGTGCAGTTTGACTGTGCGAATCTCGCCAATCTTAAAATATCCATCGAGCCTTTCTATTTCGAGTAATTTTCATACCGGAATAACTCTTTGGTATATTATTATATACTCTTTGGTGACGTTAGTTTCAATTGCTAACGAAAGATCAAATAGATGTGATCTAAAACGGTCACCGTCGAGTGATTATTGCGCTATATTTTCATTGCTATTTTCATTTCGATTATTCGTTTCATGAGGTGAGACTCAGAGTACCCGATGCCAGATGAGCAAATCTCAAGCACTCAAAATTATCTCAGATCCGTTAAGATTTACGTAAAATTGAAGAAAAAAAAATTCCAAACGAAGAAAGAAACCGCATAAAGCATTTAGAAATTTTTCCTAAAAACTGAACAACTTATTATGTATTACGTAAGCGCAAATATTCAGAATATATGAACGTGTTATCTGGTGCCACACCGTGCATACCGATGTCATAAGCTGATGAAGTACAACAATGTTATTTGAAGACCATAAAGTAAGCTGGCTGTCATACCATATTTGCTCTCGCGAATTAATGAAATCTAACGAGTCGGTTGGTGCATATATCGAAACCACTAATCCGTTCGTATCAGTTGAAACCCAGCAACGTGGGTGAGCTTTTATCGAAACTGGTCGTAGCCTGATCGGATTTAGACCTTTTGCGAAACCGCTTTAGCGATACCGTGCATGAACGAGAAGCTGCAGGGGACAGTTGATATCGGAGGAGAATGTTCTCTCGACGAGCTTCCTGAGATAACCCCGACGCATTTTGCGTTTGAATATATTCCCATACGCAATACCTGGGCAATATTACATCCTTACTTATGCCACTGGCATCCGTATCCTACATGAGTGATCGTCATTGAATATGAATCCTGAATTAAAAAAAATTGAGAAAAACAAATTACTTTCTTGGATTTCCTCTTGATGATTCATTTTAGAGTGTAACCAGACGGTGGTATAAATTTTTTCTTAATTGAAATCGAATTTTATGACTCAGAAGATCTCCGGGCAACACCTTACACCGAGTGGAGGTAGTAACTAACAATGAGCCTGGCAGGAATCCGAGCCTTCCTAAACTCTGGGTGGTTTTAATCCTCGTTTTGGGCTCGTTTCGTGTAGCCACTTTAAAATAATCACTTCTATCGCGTGTACGTACGACGGTGTGCCGTATTAGTACCGTAGATCAAATCGCGTTTAAGTCGGCGTCGCAAAGAAAGTAAAAACGAAAAATGCAGTCGGACGAGTTACCCGCTATGCGTTGCAATATTGCATTTGCTTCATGCGGACGAAAGATACGTGCAAATTCGTTACCGGGACGTTACTCTCCGGGCTTGTCCTGAGCTTTTTATTTTCCATTTTTTTCTTTCCTTTTTTGTTTTTTTTTTTTTATCTCACTTTTTAACATTTTTTTCTTTCGCTGGTAGCTCTTAGCTGCAATTGGCGGGTAGCTGCCAGTCCTGGAACCAAGAAAGGTGGGGGATGGTCAGCCGGGCATCACATTAATCATTGTTGCTCACGGTTCTGGTCTGCATACGCGTTTTCGGGCCACCTACGAGTTACTACCTATGCGCAGATACTCTTTAACACACAGACATATATACATGTATGCGAACACTGGCCGTATGTCTACCTTTCAGCTACCGGTCTCTCGCACAGATATCATCAGTCGGAGGACTGATTTTATTATACGTTACCTAACGACGTGACGCTGAACGTCTTGGAAAGAAATTTTCATTTAATCAAGCAGGAAGTATTCTTATCTGAAAAAGAACAAGAAAAAAAAATATGATATCTAGACTTTTACAGTTCGCTCAGGTTTATTATCTTTTATTTTTTACACGCGCCGGTAGCTGTTACTTGATTAAAAATATGATATTTTCGTACGATGCTGCATAAAAGTTTATGTGTTATTCATCAGACAAGAAATTATTCAAATATTCGAATGAGTTGTGGGGAGAGCTGGACTCTTTTTTGTCATAAATTATTGTTCGTAATCTTTGCAAGGTCCTGGATATAATTTAAACCTGGCCCTGACCCAAATCACCAAGAATCGCGTACTACTTCAGGATTATATACTTCGCAAAAGTATTTCTCAAATTTATCGGTGACTCTCTATACCTCCAACTTTCACCAGTTCTCTTGAGCCACATTCTTGACGTATTATATAGATTTACCATCTTCACATTTTCGGCCAAACAAACCACCGGAATGATCAACCTGGTCAAAACAAACGCCAATCTCCATGAATAATAGAATATTCCCGAATTTTTCGTTACTTGAAGTCCATTATCATCCTGATTCCAAGAAATCATTTTATTGAGCAGAAAATCGCAGTGAGAGAAGAAGCAAAGCAACGAATGAAATTTTGTTGAATTTGAAGACAGAAATTTTTCACAATTTATAATATGAACTGTCAAAGATTTATTTTCTGCATCGACGGAAAATCATTGACGTGAAAAATGAAAATCATGCAAAGATGTCAGCCTTGACAAAATGAGTGAACCAATTGGCAGAGTCATGAATTGTTCAGACATTGAGCATAGCCCGATGCACTTAAGTTATTAATTAGATCTGTTGCACCTTGATTTATTTTACAAGACGTTAATGACTATCTCGATCGTATCTTTAAAATGTTTGTACGATGTAAAAACCGGTTATACATAACGTCATTTGCGTTTCAATATGAAAAAACTAGATCTTAATGAACGAGCTGAATTGAAATCTCTTTTATTCTCTCATTAAGAGTTTACGTATAATGTATACGTTTACATTAGACTAAAAATAACCCTTACAAGATTATTTTAGGCACATAGGTATAACATGTACGCCTTACACAACTTCCCTGGATTGTTTTACTCGATATTTATCGTCTATTATAGCTGCTACATGTCAGCATGCTTATATAGTCTGTTTCTCGTTAAGGGGACATAAAAATCACATCGTCGGTTAGATTTACGGATTTCTAAAGTCCTTCGGGTACAGTTTAATACTACACCCGATTCCCGGTGAAAGGGAGATGCTTAATTGCTGTCCCTCGATAGTTCTAAATACCCAGACTCTTCAATATTTAGGATCCAGATCCATTTGTCATAATTTTTCTCGTGTTCGAGGTGTCTCGATCCTCGTCTATCTCGCGATAAACGAATACCTAATCCAGCAGGTCCAAATTGCAGAAGATGTATTGCGGTGCATCGAGATGAGATAATGAAAAAAATCGGCCCGACTTTTTATCCGATTTATTTGTTTTTATTTATTTTCTGTCCTGTTCGCGCGATGGTGCTCCGAGTTATTCATAAATCATCTTAAAGGCTACCAGGAATGAGCGCATCACTCATCTCGCACAAGACATGAAGAGTACGAAAGAGAAGAGTTGGGGACAGTAACGTAGACGGAGTAGTTATATTGCAAGTGAAGAAGGGGACGAAGGTAAATATAACCGCTCAGCGTGATTGCAGGGGGCACCGCACCGCACCGCACCGCTGCACGTTCAGCCTATTCCGCTCCTTTATTTTTGTCAATTTATAAGAAAGTTTCATTCTTGTTTCTCCGTGGGTTAGCAGGACCTGAAGAACGCGGACCTTGCCAACCAAGGCAAGACAAGGCATGACATGCTCTGCGCCATGCACTAGCCATGGGCAACGATGGAATCAGTCCTGGCCCTTAGGATGGGGGAGTAAAGCGGGGTATTTGATACTGCGATTATCATACCGGCATTGTACCGCATGATACCATCGATTATTCATTAATTATTCATCCAGTTATCTCAACGCATTATGTTTCATAGGTAGAGAAGTACCTTCGCTGATCCACATGGGCTAGTAATAGACACAAGGGTAACAGGATTCTCTAGTGGAGTTCGCCAATTACCGTTCCTCAGGTAATATATAGACATGGAAAGTATATTCTACCATCACACATGTATGCATGTGTGAAGATACTACTACGTTAAACGTACCGTGTAAGTCATCTGTATATAAGTAAGAATATTGACGAGGAGTGGTTCCAGACGACCGGAAGGGCCTCGAACTGCGGGAAAAGTGAGGACATCGTATTATATATTAACTAACCTATCATAACCCATCCTAACGTAATCTACCAAACCTATTATGTCTGGTAATTGACCTAATAACATCCATTGTTTAAATAGCTATTTACGATAGAGATTTTCAACAACGATCATATAGATAGTCAATCTGATCTTCGAAACCACGAAAATCGAAACCACTAATATTTATACACGTTTTTTTAAAAGTAATCTCCTCCACACGAATTATCATGAAATTTGTCTCCTGGTTTGTACATGCGAATGATTTTCTTGATACAGCGCGTGCATAAAATGCAATTTTACGCACACTGTGTCGAAAAATATCGTATAAAACTTGTGCGTATACGATTTTACGCACTTGTTGCATAATATACTGTTACCACTGAAATACAACTTCTGGATACCGAAAAGCTGCGCAAATCTATTCATAAACCACATTCCAAATGAGCCAGAAAATTTTTATTTTAACAACTTATATATAGGAAGCAATTTGATTGAATTTTGAATATTGAGGTATCGCTTCTTTAAATCATTTTTTGACATAATTCCTAGAGAATCACGTAGCTTGAAGTCGTATGTACAAGTCCTACTTCAAAGTATGAAGAGAAATTATTTTCAAAAGTGTGGAACTCCTTACGTTTCGAGCAGTTTCATTAGTGGATAAAAAAAAAAGGATATTCCCGGAAGAGGATTCAATGAATTTAATCCACAAATCACGAAGCAACGAATATATAGGTATAAACTATACTACATATACGAAAGTATTACCTTTGATTCCTTAGGCTTTCACCCCGCAGTGCGTTCATCAAGGGATCGTAACGTCGCATTGTATATTGTTCGGCAAACTCCTGAATAACTACAAATTGTGTCAGGTTAAGCCGTGCCCTCGTACCTTAACTCTTGCATATCTACCTTTTTCCGAATGTACTCGAGTCTTTTCATACATGTATACCCACCTTTATCGTTGTATATATTCACGAGGTGGCGTATGTCCAAATAACAACATAAATCTTGCTTTTAAACGTCTTTTTATTAACAGTATAAATCTTCTTTTCTGCTTTGGGTATTTTCATTAATCCGTAAGAAAAAAAGAAAGAGAGATGTAGAAAGGTATGCAATCCTGTATATAAGCAACGGTACGAGATATAGTGCTTGGCCTTAAATGCCGTAAGTCAATGCATAAAATTGTGCTTGATTAAAAGATATGTATATATATGTAATCGTGATATCATTTCAAGCTCTTATTTAAACACAATAGGGATTAGGGAAGAGATAATGACAGACACCGAATACACATTCTCGACGATATGATAGTGTCTGTAGGTTAAATTTATTCTATCAGCACATAGTATGAATAACATTAATATTATGTAACGACTATCGACTTTACATAAATTACAGCTCAACTTGTTCGATCGAAAAACTTTTCCTTACACTTAGGTCTCATTGCACCAAGTTTTTATTGGGCATAGAAGACATTGTAGATTTTCGAAAATGACTAAAAAAATCCTGGTTAATCATAAACGACGAATTGGAACAAAAATTCTAACTCCAATATTCTGCAAATTCTCAATGAAGACTTGGAAATGCGAGCTAGAATTTAATGGCAGGATTTTGTTTTGTACCTCAAAATGAAAGAATTTCGCATCCTTGTTCTATCTTGATGAAAATAAAGTGAAAAAAAAAAGATGCGTTATCACAGATATATTGAATTTTTGCATCAAATTATTTTTAAAAAATGTGTAAATGTGTATAAATAACGCGTAGGCGAGCTGCGGCAAAACACTGCAAGCATTCGAAGGGGTATATATCTGGAGATGCAGCGATGTCGAGGAAGGTAGTGTGGTGTGTTATTACCAACTTTTTTACGCCTTGTGAACGCATTGACGGCCTACGCGCGCGCCACCGCCCCTTTGCTGCCATTGAGATATATTCGTGTGATTTATCAATGCGTTGGTTATATTTAACAACGAGAACAACATACCCGAAGGAATACACCTCCCCTAGGCCTCAGGTCTAGCAGACGAAGCACAAGCACAAGATAAACGGTTTAATATTTTTCAAGGATAGCATAATCCATAATTTAATGAATTATTCCAACGAAGTGATCATTTTCATTTCTGATGGTACTCTAAATTTCTTTTCTGAATAATGATCAAAATTTAAAAGAAATTTCATCAAGAGTCACGATGATTGTTTAACCAGTGAAAAAAAAAAAAACGAATGCATGGATTGACTGATGAGTTAGAAAATTTCGCTTCCATCGGACACTCTTCAATATTTTTGACCGTCGATGGGCTAGCTTCACACAGGTGAGCAAGGGTCATCGAAACGGACGCTGAGAGGCACGCCCCGGCGGCATACTTCCCCCAATTTCAATATCTCGTTCAACTTCCGCGTTCTCAATATCAACGAATACAATCGTGGGTTGATGGATTGCTGGCCAGAAGCGCCAATAACATCTACTTACCGAAAGAGAACTAGGTCGTTCATACGGGATGGGGTGTTCGCCACATAATCAGCAATGCGTCTAATTCATACGCAACATGCATGTCGTAGCTATAAAAATCAATCTTCAACACTTGTGGCGTAATGATTAAACTTTTAGGTTTGTAACTGGCGTCAAGTACAATTCGATGAAGAAACACCTTCTGCAGCATCAACGACGTGGAATATGCCTGTATTTCGCTCAAAGTTCAAATTGTTGTTCCTAACGCCATGCGCGAAATTCGCTTTTGCTCACTGATTTGCGCGCGTAAAATGTCAGATTTTCTAACGCATTTTGCGTATGGGAACTTCATTTTCCACACGCTTAAAAAATGTGCTAGGAAATCAGACATTTTGCGCATGCAAATTAGTACGCAAATTTGAATTTCGCACACGGCCCGGGCGTTAGGATTAAAAATCTTGAGGTTATTACCTACCTACGGGATCGGTTGAAAGGGTGCGAGTTTATAACTCCAGGTACACGCATCGTGGAACAATATTACGGTCTCCATATACCTAGCTCTACAGAAGATTGGCAGAGTGAGTTACATTGTCAGCAATTACCTGTATAACATTGTGGCAAAATTTTATAGAAAATAATGTACAATGTATAATAGCCTTATGGTTGTGGAAAGAGGTGATCGATACTCGGAAGTAGTCATCCGATTCCGAGTACATCGCGGGCAGCCGCATAAGCGCGGTGTGGTGTGGTGTGGTGTGGTGCGCGGTGCAACGCTTACGACGAGGTTCACCTTGGTATGAAACCAAGTGGGTAGCCATGGACCAGTCAGTATAGAAGTAGTTGACTGTATAGAACTCGGTAGTAGTTGCAAGAGTATAGAGATAGTTGTAGGCAGTAGCAGTAGACAGAATAAGGCAGAGGCTATACAGAGGCAACGAGTATCGGGCTGGTCCGGTAGTCACATGGTCGGTCGCGTCGACGACTGTTATCGGGCATCTCAGGGAGCACCGGCCTCATCCTGCACCAGGTAGTCAGGCCAGCCCCGGCGACTGCTTTGCCGCAGTTGCTGCTCCTTGTAACCATCGATACCTATGCAAGTTATGCAACTATGTAGATCTCGATAGAGTGGTACTTTTAGCCCCTAAGAATACCTCTCTCTTTGGGCTTCGAGAGTAGATCAAGTTTCTTTTCTATTCTTCTTCTTCTTCTTCTTTTTTTTTTTTTTTCTCTTTCCTTTTCACCATTTTTTTCTGATCCATCGACGTTCTTATCGTCATTTTAACTGATGCGAGGGCGCCAACTAAGGATTACTTTCAAATCACCTATGGGCTCTGAGAAAATATCATATCGAATCTATTTTTTCAAAATTATTTCATATCTTATGAACTTTTCCTTGCCATAGATTGATTGCAGGGTACAGGTACAGGGGCTTGATTCTTGAGATCATGCGACAAATTTCCGTATGCGAAATTCGCCTTTCGACCAATCATGTGATAGTTCCAAAGAAAGCTCCGACGGTGCAATTGGGCGAAAAACGATTTTTGCATACGAAAATTGATCGCATGATCTCAAGAATTCAACGCCAGGTCGCAACTTCTTCAACTAATCATGTCTATAGGAATGCTGTGAAAGAGATGAGCAAGTAAAGATGTTTACGTATGTACGTGGTAAAGCTCTCACTACTTTTTTTTTTATCTCTGCTATTCTGATCTTGAACTTGAGCACAAGGCTGTCACTAAGAATGTTGAAGAACTTGTGGCAAACCGACGACGAACTTTGCCATATAATATATCACGAGCATTGTTCACAGATATGTACTTCTAGGTCGTTAAATCATGCCTTGAAAGAGCCTGCAGCAAGTAGACGTTAGACAGTTCAAAAATATCGCTATTGTATGGTCTCTGAGTGGATATGATCTTGAATGAATTCATGTACAAGTTAAGAATAAAAATGTATATATATATATATATAAATGGCCTAAAAGTGTACATGTGGTATATCGGTGTTGATAGCTTCAGCGAAAGCAGTCTCATCTTTTATTACTTTTGCTTACATGTGTATGTGTGTGTGTGTATGTTAGTCGGCTGATTTACTTTCCGAGTCATGAATAAGCATCGAGTTCAATACATAAATAAAACTATCGAAAGTGCAGGGAAATGAAAGTGTTTCTTTTATGTTTCATTTTCAAGGTATTAATCGAATTTTATCACCTGGATAACCGTGACTTGATGTTATTACAAACTCGGTTGTTATATGGTGGCCTGTGTTTAATGAACCCTTGAATAAACATTAAAGTATTACGAGGTTAATGCCACTTTAATTAACTCGCTAACGAAATATGAACAGCTAATTAAAATAACCGATGGCATATTCGCCATGCCAGGTATAAACCGATAGATACTATATACCTAATCGTGAGATAGCATCTACGTTGAGAGCAAAAACAAAGGTATATGTCGTGCATAGAAGCATCTTTCTTTACCTTTGAAAACATGACTTTACAGCGTGATTCAAAAATCTCATATAATTAACTCGCAAATCTTATTTATTACCACATTTTATTTCATCTTTTCAATTCATTTTGCTTCTGAAGATATTCGACAAAAAATTAATTCTCGATGTCGTATAATGACGAAATTTAATGAATATGGAAAACTTAATATGTGAATAAATGACTCGCTGATAAAGTTATCGTAAAATGCAATAAAAGCTGGTCATTTTTTAAACCAACTATACGTGTAGTTCAACAACCTTGATATTGAACTTGCTGTTCGTCATGACGATGCTGCTGAACCAATTAATAAATTGATTATCAGTCTCATATTTGCCGATCACGAAGCTGCGGTTTAGAGTTTAGTCTACTCAAAAGGTCACTGATCTCGCCCACAAATTATTGGGAGTATCTTAAGGCACGCAAAAAAATCTCTCCATGGTATGTTATTAAATAGATCTGGATTTTTATTAGCATTATAAGAACGGTACCTACGAGATTGGCCATTATACAATGTCCAGTCGCGATGCTGTCATAGATATTTGTCAAAAACAATACATCACCTGATGACCTCTTGGCTCCGACTTGCCACCATCGAATCATATCTCGAAGGATCGAGTAGCGGTCACATTCCCAAAGATCCGGTACGTGATTCTTAATTTTTATTGTAAATAATATACCAGGCCGTCAAAGCATTCATATGACCGTACGGTCCTTGGCTATCTTTTCTCTTGATCTTATTCGGAGACAGTATGAGAAAAGAACCGTTTAAAAATTCATCTCAACTCTCCATACAGCTACCTAATTTAGAATTATTCCTGGACAAACTCTGTGAGCACTTTTAGTGCTCTGGAAACAAATAAAAAAATTGTAGTTCTAAAAAGTGAATGATCGACTGTCCGCCCATTTCACTCGTCACACCATACCATCAGATGACATTTGCGATAGCAAGAAGTCCCGCTTAGCCAGCGTAAACCTTTATCAAGCCATATTTCACGAGAAGAGCTATTGGACTTCTGACTATAATCTCAAGTAGTCGAAGATATAACCGCATGAAAAGAAGGCGCTGGACAGTGGACTCTGATTGTCTTTCAAATTTATTTCTTTAAATCAAATCCGTAAACTTGGAAGATTCACTGAATCTTAATTATACCATCGCTGTTTGATCCTTCAATGAATCATGATTACTGTACCTACATAATCGATGCCCGTAACTGATCAGGTTATCAACTATATATGCGTGATGGTGTTATGGAAATCAGAACTGTCTGATAAAAGTACAAGTAGGAATCAAAATGAGTATAAAATATGAGAATTCCTACGAGACTTAACTTCACCGAGCATTTTCTCTTCTTGATCCAAAATTAAGATATTACAAATATTATAATCCGCGTGAAATTGTCGTTAATTATATTATCCTTATTATTATTTACCCAACAATTAGAGGTATTTAAATGGTTGTTGGGCACAAGAAGAAAATGAATAATTTAATATAACATATTATACGTGTAGCGTTAGGCGTCTAAAAACTGGTTTCTTAATAAGGCTTAACGTTTATATGTTACCTGAAACTTGAACACTGCCATAAATTGGTCGATTAGGTACCTACGCTCGATTTGCATTTAACTTTATAGCGTCATCCGGTGGAACAGTTTTAATCCCCATCTTATAGTAACAACAAACTTTATTGACATGAATGGAAAATTGTGTATGTACCTATATGTGGTATTTCGATCGAAGCTCACATCTGGTTTAACTAGTATGAAAGGTTTTTTTCACCTGCGTTATAAACTTCATTTTCATTTCCGTCACGCATGTATGGGACTTTACTCTGACTTAGGTAGGTACTGTATTTGACTAAAACATGAAAAGCCTGGATTCTCAACAACTTTCTTTGAGCCACATCTCTAGCCGTTCCTTTAGTATAAACTAACAGCTCTATGCGTGTCCTGGTCCTTGCATGGACGAGGTATATTCCACCTACGTAATAATTACCATCATGTCGTATAAAAGCACGCCTGACTGTCAGCTCGGCTTTGAAACAGGAGAAGGATTATTAATAACCTGCTTTAGAAAAGTGAACACAATTTTATACGTAGTACCATATACTGTGACGAATCTTTAGAACGGCATGAGACACCGTCACATACCTATATAAATATATCGTTACTAAATGTCTAAATGGTTCAGAAATCGCCTATCATTTCACCTATAAGATAACTGATTGACAACTGTATCTAACACGCACAAAACACCATCACCGTGTTCCGTTTCTTTCAACAAACACCAATTTGATTATGCTAGAAATTTGCACATACAACAATCATACAGACCCGGGTCGTTCATTTGGTGTAAATTGGACTTACACATCATCGTTGAACTTCCGTGCTGAAATGGCATACCTGATAGTTTTTTTTTTTTCCAGACGATTGATGAATGGTCACTGTCACTCAAGAAGTAGGCCATTTCTGATGTGGCATTATTGTGCAGACCAATATAGTATGTAGGATTTGTATTAAATCTTTCGCGTAAGTTAATTGACTTTTCAGAATAAGGGACAAGCCATGTAGTCGAAAACCAAGGGGATTTTTATGCACCAGTACATTACAAGAAACTTCATCCTTGCAGATGTAATTTCCTATAAGTTTTTTTAGAGATTTTTTGAAGACTCATGTCAGATGGTTGGATAGTTACATAAGTCGGTGATGTGTAAAAGGTTTTTCCCTCGCAGTACACCATAACTGATCCAATTTTCTTGCTTTTCTATTTTTATAATATATGTAAGATATACGATGTGTAGTCGATGTGGGATATACAGGAATCCATGTAGTTATGTTAATTAGATCGTTACGTACCTACGGCTGTTTAATTTGCTGCGTAAGATTACAGTGTAGAGTTTGAGTTTTAATTATTATCATTGCGTTTTGCAGTACGATTATACATTATAGTTTCAATTATTATTATCGGATTTTGCAGTATGATATTCTTGACTTTTTTCTTTTCTTTTCTTTTTTTTTTTTTTTGATTCCGAAGGCAAGAGAATCATTTACATTTACATTCTGTGGTATTCCGAAATATATTATAACGATGTTGTGGTTAAAGGAAAATCATAAATCGTTAAACGTCTTATGGGCTTAATTGGACGAGAAAATGGTGCGACTCGAACGGTTATCAACGAGGTCTTGAAGTTCTATTCACCTGGAACGATATAACTCTGTCCAAATTGACTTGTTCAGCTTGGCAATTGAAGGATTTAGCTATTTTACAACCACCAACTACACACAACGTATGTCTAATACCTAATACCTCGGCACAACAAAAAAATTTCATAAAATTTATTTTAAAAATTTATTTTTCAGAACAATCAAATTTCATTCTGCCTCAAGGCACAAAAAAAAAATAGAACGACTGCAGTTTTTGTATCGATAAACTAACCAGATTACAATTTTATCCTGCTTTCTCAGTGACTGGAGGAAGCCGCCTCTTATGTATATCCGATCTCAGAGAACCTCGATACACTAATTATATGTAAATCAATAAAGTGCGACAGCTATTGCCTATTAGTACCTTTTTCCTTTCCTACCCATTTATAATTTATAAAACGTGAGAGTATTTCTTTTTTGTTTCTGCTCTTTTTTTTCAAGTTTTGTTCGATATCTCCGGGTCATTCAAGATATCAAGATGTAATCTATAAATTAAAACGAAGTGAACTACTTCGTTGAAATAAAAAGAAAAAGTAAAAGGAAAAAAAAGAAAGAGAGAAGAGACGATTTTCAAGACGCAGATGATCGAATCTTTCTCAGAGACTGATCGGATGTGTCGTCGGCTACGTTCAGGCCTCGGTAATTAAAAGAGGATCCTATATGACTGGAACGAAGTTATGATATCCATTCCAAAGGCCCTGGAGATCGTCGGTTTTGTACATTCAAATCCAGTCTTTAGTCAATCGGGTTTCGACTCAAGTTTCGTAAACGAGCTTGGATATGAAGGCATAACAGCCGATAGAAACGTTGATTGATGTCATGTGGAGACCGAGGACTACGGAGTTGGTCACTTCACTACCATTAGTCTTGCTTTTCATCTCCATTATATTGTCACGAAACCAGCTAATCCCGCCTCCATTCAAACGCCACAAACTCCACTGAGGTGACAAAGAGATTCGCTTACTACCCAATTATTAGATGAATATAAGTTCCATTCTTATACCTACATATAAGAGGGACGTTAATTCTTATTCTGTTGAACCCAGGGCCTTCATCCTTCCGCGACAACTTTGCTATATGATCATCCATTTCCATGCATGAAACAATCACCTAGATGCCGCATTTTCAATTTATGGACACGGTTGAATTTGATTTTATGAAATTATCGACGCTGAATAACTAAATTTGGATAAAATATTCCATCGACTCAGTACCGAAGGTAGGAAATTCGGCAGACACTCAATGTCTAAAAGTCATTGCACACGCAAAAAACAGTGCTGTCGAATTTACTCTATGAGCAGTGAATATATGGACAGCAGTTTTTTTGCAGTAGAAATTATGACAAAGCTAGTATTGGGTACATTGGAGCAAGTGGCATTCAATGTCTATACGAGTGAATGTTACCACAATTGTGATAATTTCTACTGCAAAAAAAAGTGCTGTCCATATATATTTACTGCTCACAGAGTAAATTCAACAGCACTGTTTTTTGCGTGCAGTAGGTGTACCGAAATACCGAAACTACGAATCGAACTGACATACTGAAAAATGAAGATATTTTATCGGTTTCATTAGTATTACGGTTTTCATCAGTATTTCGTTGGTTTTGTTTTATATCAAAAACCCAAACCAAGAATCGGTATAAAATGTCTAACACCACACAGCCCTAACGTATACCTACGTTAGATGAATCGTAGAGTTAGCTCTATGAGAGCGAGGGTGATTATCCGAAAAATAATGTTACCAATTAAATGAGTCATGCTTAAGATGTTGTTTTAGTTCTTCTTAAACATCATGTATTTATTCGTTATTTCTTTGTATGTAATAGTTGGAAGTTGGAGTACGAAGAGTAGGTATACGTACGTATTAAGCTTTCTTGTTTCAAGCAGCGCAAACATCCTTCCTTGTCCGTTCTCTTCCTCGCTTGGCCATAGCTCGTAGGAGTTATTTGTAACTAGCTGAAGTTATACGAACGTAGGTAAGTACATCTGTCTCTACTTGTACACCTAAAACACGATCGTACTAAACCGTTTAAAGTTCATCTACGTCCTACAAGAAACTTATACCTCTATATACCGCATCTCTCGACTGATAAATGTTATAACAGCACGCGGTGCTGTGCGCAGTTTTGCAAAAAGAAAAAAAAAGAAAAAAGGGTATCTTCTTGATTGTGATGTCTTTCATACTATAGATACAATAACCTGTAGAGCCATGCATGCGTAGGTATATTGAAAACACACATCTACACGTCTATACCTATATATACGTTTAGTAATGTAGCTGGTAAGAACCTTCGGGGAGAAATTATGAAATCAGTCACGCATCGCGTAACTAAACACGTATTATTAATCATAAACTGGACCTAGACTCATATTCATTCTGTTTCATAGTTATCGAGATGATGGAGTTCGCGATTCATGCTATGTTTTATAGCCTACGATAATCTCAATTTAACTTAACAATTAACATCGGTCAACACGTGGATTGATATGCGTCTTATCGGTTTCCATAATAAAAGTATGTAAAAATTTTAATATATCATACAGCTGATCGAAATACAGCGGAGTCACTCCTGCATGGTAACGTTTCTTCTTAACGGAATAATCCCATTATTGTAGAGGTCGATCGTACTTAAAATCTAACAGATTAAATCCAGAAGAGTTTCGATTACATATTATACATATATATATATATAATATTATACACGTGTGTGCATATGGACTATACGCTACTGTGCACGTCACGGAACAGCTCCATGTCCAATCACTTGTCCGTCGGTCGTTTAACAGTCGTTATCAGCTACTATAAATGACTAAGCATCTTTGACGATGGTGCAGCAGCCGCGAGTGCAAGATGATCTCCTGCGCTCTCGCCGAACCAGGTCACTAAAACTCAAAGGACGATGGGGAAGAGAGAAGGAGAGAGCTTAAGTAGACAAAATCAATATATAGGTATGTACACTAAACGTAATGGATTCTGATCCGGACGAGTTGGACAATTCTAGAAACAGCCAATCGGCGCTCTGGATTTTTTTAATCCAGAGCGCCGATTAGCTGTTTCTAGAATTGTCCAACTCGTCCGGATCAGAATCCATTACGTTTAGTGTACCTACATATATGGTCCGAATGTAAATTATATTTGATATTACGCAATAAACGAACTATAAACGACAGATGAATTACAGATAAGATCGCCAACTTAGCCTCCATTGAATGATCAGTTTCAACGAAATGGTATACCTACTCCTCCGTGAGATTAAATAGAGTCTAAAATTTTTACCGATGACGGGTGCACGCGATGCACGCACTACCAGCTGCACTCGTAATTCAATTTCACGCTCTCCTGAACTTAGTTCGGTATTTTATCTCGTTTTAATCGGAAGTCGCGAGTCGTGAACAGCATGACACTCGTGTAGTTTTAGGAGCAGATACCTATACTATATGTCTTGTGATCTGTTCAAAAGCAAACGATCATTTGTACAGGCTCATGTCTGATGCATGCATGTGATTGAATCTTACTGTCTCGAAAGCAATTCATTATGCCATAACTCAGTTCTTTTCATAACTTGACGACCGATTTCACCTCCTAATTCTTTTTTTCTTTTTTTTTTTTTCAATTTTCGAAAAATCAGGTCCGTGAAAATATTGATATCATCGAGTATAGTCAAATATCTGCAGACGGTGTTTGATCGGGGCATCCGCACCGTCGATGGTGTTTAAAATTAATGAACAGCTCAAGAGAAATTGTTTCCAAGAAATTGGTAATAGTCATCAGGCAAGTTTACGGCTTATTAAGGCCGCACCGTACGCCCGGTCACGACGCTTACGATTAGACTTCCTTGACCAGCCGCGGCCACGGTGCGTCGCGATGCCTACCCACGCCACTACACGTCAACCCAAGTTTCATGTTCTCATAATTATGGCTACTTGAAATATATGCCTCGAAATTGCTCGTAGTATATTCTATAAGTTACGCGTCTTGTGTGACTTAATTACAGAGCAAAATTTGTATTATATCGCCTGCTGAACTTGAATTAAGTCAACTTTACCTCAAACCCAAATAAAATAAACTTTCTAGGCGAAATGTCGATATCATACCAAAAGACGTTCAAGAAATACTTACTTTGATATTCAAAGTTAGAATACAGCGAAAATAATAAAACTACAGAAAAAGTGCCCTGAACCTTTTTTGTAGAAAATTTAAATACCTTTCTTTTTTATTCACATCATTACCTCGATAGCATAAACGGTTACCGTGATATCAGCCAAAATAGAAATTGGAGCATCTTTTTTCCAACCTGATGAATCTGCTAAGTTACAGCAATATTCCACAATTTTTCGCTGTTCGACTCAACCATCGAATAATAAGCAAGCTTTTTTGCAACGTGTGCATCCATGCAATATATTTGCAAACTTCCTGTTTGAAAAACCGAGTCAATCTTTGTCGACTTTATCGACTCGTTTATTTGTTAGAAAAAATGGAAAAATATGTTTTGCGTCTAACTGCAGTAGACAGCAGATTCAATATTTGATCTCTGAGTTATCTGGTGGCGCCAATCACCGTCGCTATTACTCTCGAGACTCAAATGCAACAAGAAAGACCTTGTGCTTCTCGCAGGGTCCGTTTTTCCCATAATTTTGAGAAATGACGCTAACAAACGCCAGGTAAGAACAGAATCTCCGTAACCACTAAGCACATATTTGTTTCGCTAAGTGAAATGCTGTGTTCTTTCTACTTGTGTTTTAAATTAACCATCCAAATCCGCGAATCTAATTTTCAAGGTTCTTTCTCTCCTCAAATTGTCTATTGATCACGAGAAAAACAAATAAAAATGTCTCATACACGCTGTATAGATAATAATGTAAATATTTGTGTACATGGGTCAAGTGCCTGCTCAGTATACTCGTATGGGTACAAAGAAGTGAGAAATTGATCATGGACAATAAAATGTAAAATGATCAATGATCAATGGGGATAATTGATTTCCCTATATAATGTGTCGACGATATAATCCGACAGATCGATATCAAAATTTAATGCAACTGGTGAGAATAGTGAAACGTAGTATTATGAAATAATTCAATTACTATTATGCAAATGTTTCTGCACAATATATACATCGTAACCGCAATAAGCAATGATCCTAAATCACACAGCCACATATGAATTAAACGCATATGGTAGTGAAAGTAGCAATTCTCTATCTCATCCTTATTATCTTATATCCCCATAATCAGTCACGTGCTATCAATATTCTCAAACCAAAGACTCACATTCCTTGATACTTATTTTACGATTTCTTAACAATTTCAACGATGATTTCAACCATACCTCGATTGATCAACATCATCACTTCCCTCAAGCCCATCTCCTATTTGCAGAACTTAACTGATCGACATAGATGCAGTTTTAAAATCCCATGTCGAAAATATATTTTGGTCAAATTCTGGGAGGAAAATGAGGAACGAAATTTATTGTACCGAAACTAGGCTAGCCTAGGAACTACCAATTACCAATACCGCAGAAATACTGTAAACAAGGTATCGTTTGCGTTTGGCAAATGAATTGGTTATAGGTTGAAAGATAGTCACAATAAGAGTTTATTTTGACATAGACATAGCGTTGAATTGCTTTCACGATATAGCTTCACATAGCATTAATAGTGAACATAGTCGAGTACACATGCACAGCATGAATGGGCGCGGCCGGAAATGTCAATTCTATTAAGTTAATCCATATCAGAATAGTTTATTGGTGCCATAAATTAAATCAAATGCATTTAATGCATTGCTTAACGACCGTAAAATGTATTTAGAAAAAAAAAAGTCCCACGTATGCGTGGATTCTGTTTAAACGTAGATTTGAGAGATTCACATTTTTGTCAAGAATCTTGTGAACTCCATAAGTTCCGTTATAAATAAATGTCGCGTTATATCTCGTCATTAAAAATGCACGCGATATATAGGTATGTATATATGTAAAAAGTCCCGTTATACCCTTTGAAGATACCATAGCACGAGGAATGACGTATCGAGTGAAGATGTGAGGATGTCAGAACAATGCAAAATCAACACATCCCTTGGGCTAAACGTAAAATACATTAGATTCGTTATTGTAGGCGTATATATACATATACAAAGATATATGTATATATGTATATGCCGGACTCGTCCTATATCCTATGCATTTAATCTTTGGACGACGCCACAGGGGTCCTTCAACAAGAGCGTTTATCGCTTATCTTGTTTCCTCTCGAAACACAATACAATACAAGCGTAGTAGATTGTCGATAGGAAATTCCTAATTAGTGTGGTCGTGCTCAAAGTCTGAGAGAGGGACTTTCAGTCTAGTTTAGGACGTGGTGAAATTTGGACGTCCCTATCCAGTGCGGTATCTTTAAGTCACGTTATAACGCAATATGTGGAAATTGCTGGTCATCCTGATCGTGACACAAGTCTACGCTGGCCCCGTAGAGGATGGATTGCTTCGGGCTAGACCTAGCAACAACGAAACTACGGAAGAACCGTGCCATTGTCCCTCGTCCTCAAAGCCTTCAACCCATGTCGAATCACCAACCGGCGCGAATCACCCTCTTCCCTGGGGAGCCGGCAGCACAAGCACCAGCATTTCAACCCACAATCTTGTGCTTAATGGAATGCCTTGTGTTTGTAGCCTCGGTCCATCCAGGCTACCGATAAGAGACGATTACAAATACACGCCGGGCGTGGGCTCCCACAAATTTCATACTCGAGCTTTGCCATGGAACGAAGCAAGGAAAATGTGCAATGAAGAGGGCGGTCATTTAGCTGTTATAAACTCCGTTGCCGAGGCTCAGGTAACGTTATAATATTTCTAGATTAAACTCATTGATCTGAGTTGGCAATGTTGCCAATGGCACCGTTAAATCTGTCACTTTCAATATAACTGTATTCGTTTAAAATCGACAAACACTATATACGAGGATGTGACAGGAGAGACGGAATAAATTCGTCACGCCAGCTTACGATTAGCTCCAAGCATAAATTGATCGAGTGATTGTATGCGACGATTATTTCTTTGTCCAAAATATTCCATTCCATGCGAGGTGACAGCACGAATGTAGGAGAAAATTAATAATAAACTCTCGTATAGTAATCGCCGATCTTCGTATATCGTCACACTCAGAAAAAGGTCTTGTTGACACAACCAAAATTTGGGTCATTATATGCACAATCACATTTTTTGTTCAGTCAACCAAAAATTTTGTTGGAATAGTCAAAATTTTGGTTGTCCCAACAAAATTTTGGTTATCCGAACGAAATTTTTGGTTGACTGAACAAAAAATGTGATTGTGCATATAATAAGCAAATTTTGGTTGTGTCAACAAGACCTTTTTCTGAGTGCAGCCTAGAATTCGTTCGTTCTACATCGTTACATAAGTATAGACCCTCGAAAATTTTGACACCAGATCCCTGAGATAAAATATTCTTTCTCAACGACAGATCCTGAGGGAAATGTTCAACACATCAGGTCCGATAAAGAGCGCAGCCTACGACTACGTGGCTTTCGTGGGTATCCACGACCTGTACAAAGAGGGTGAATGGGTCACGATTTCAGGAGAATCTCTGGCCCGTACTGGATACACCAAATGGACAGACAAGTGGGGTTTACAACCGGACAACGGTGAAGGCAAACAACACTGCGGTGCCTTCTTCAAGGAAGGAGGCCTGGACGACGTATCTTGCGAGGCAGCCTTTGCATATATCTGCGAACTTCCCACTATGCAATTATTCAATTAATCCCTTCATGATCAGGGAATCTATAATTAAAAATTTTACTTCTTATTATCCATAATATTTGGGATAAAAATTTATTTTATTTTATTCTCTGATCCTCAATCAGCCATGTATATCGATTTATTCTATATCATACGTACGAATGCCTGTGTATAAAATAAACCCAAACGGACAGTCATTCGAAGTTTATTGACCGTCGTAATGAACCTATGGCCGGACTCTTTATCTGACCATTTTTCCGGCCACAAAAGATAGGAGTTCACTTTTCCCACGCAATATATGCGGCTGGTCTCATACGTGAATAATAATCGTAAAATTTGACGACAATGCAATGTTACAGCCTTTATTGACCTTCGTCGACCTACCTCACTTCGCAAAGGAACGATGTCCGCGTAATTACAACGTGTGTAACTTTGTCTTTATTATTTCATAAGCACGCATGGGTACCTAGAGACGTATATTAATCTTTATAATTTATAATGATGGGTAGGTACTATACTTTGTACATTGTAATAACAGGTTGCATTACAACTTGCTGTTACAAAGGTCGGAGAATCTTTCATCGAATTCCGCAGATCCTGACGCTTGGACTTGTAGCGTTACTCACTGTACCTATACACATACGTGTATCGTATATATATATTAGGGTGTGCCAAAAAAAAAAAAAAATTCAAACGCACATCAACATTCCGGTAGAGCATCTCAAATAGAATATCTCAGCCAAATATGAGCTCTTAATATTGATATTTAGAACTGCCTAACTCAGTTTTCCCATTTTTGATTTGAATAACACGTGAAAAAAAATCGGAAAATTTTCGAATTGTTTTTTCTCGTAACCGACTTGATTTAGAAACTTTCTGAATACAGATTTTTATAGGAAATTTCACGCCCTACAAAAAAGTACTGAAATAGAATTTTGCTAACTCTCACCGATTAAGAGATATTCGCCTATAAACATTGAGTCATAGCGTCATAGAGTCATATGACTCTAGGAAAAACAATTTATTTTTCAACTGCGCATCAAAATTTCGGTAGAGCATCTCAAATAGAACATCTCAGCCAAATATGAGCTTTTAATATTGATATTTAGAACTGCCTATTTTAGTAACTAAAATTAGTAACTTAAATTAGTAACTAAATTAGGCAGTTCTAAATATCAATATTAAGGTGCTTTCCTACCCTACTGAAAATCGAAATTCGTTACCGAGATCTGATGTGAGGCCTAGGTAGGATCTCACCTGTTCTCAGGTGAGATGATATCAGATCTCATAAAAGAATTTGGTCTGACATCAGATCTCATGCCGCGATTTTCAGTAGGGTAGGCAATTCCACCAGTCCTGAAAACATCGTGAAAAAATGTGATATTAAACGGAATATCTCTGCCTGGGCACCGAAATCAATGAAACAAAATACGTCGCGCAATTCTATGTGCGACTCCGAACATGTACAGCCAAAAAATGTTCGTTTTGCGCGAAAATAGAGAAGATATCCATGAAAAACGGTTTTAGAAACGTTTTTCATGGATATCTTCTCTACACTCAGAGAAAAGTATAGTGGGATCAACAATAATTTTGTTAAATCAACAAAAAAAATTGGTAGATATACAGTCTACAAAATGCTTTGTTGCTTCAACAAAGATTGTTTGCTGGCTGATTTGGTTTCATCAACAAATGAACTAGAATCATTGAAGAAAAGCATTTCGTGAAATTGACGAAATTATTTTGTCAAATCAATGAAATTATTTTGTTGATATAACTAGAAGGTTTTGTTAAACGAAACCAAAAAAATACCTACATATGAATTGAAGCTTAGTTTTACACAGTAGGTACAATACAGTATCTGAAAATTACATCAATTAACATATAGGGTCAGTACTCTAGGGGGTGTAACATATACTATCACCATACTGACTTACATAGTCATAACCAATACAGGAATTAGGCGATGCTTAGAGAGGAGATTTTCTGCCTCTATATATACTAACCAGCTCCTATAAGTGGCACTCGTGAGAATATCGAAGGTAGTGGTCGCCGCCTTACGCGAAAATATTGAAGTAATGTACATGACAATGTCAAATCAACATAACATTTCGGCACTCCAACAAAATCAGAATACACAAAATAATTTTGTTGAATATATTCCACCGTTTTTGTTATTTCAACAAATTATTTGCTCATTCAAATAAAATCACGTGACAAAGAAATTTTGCTGAAGCAAACTAGCAAATCTCAGCCATTTAGTGATATCAACAAAACAGTTTGTCAATCCAACAGAAAAAATTTGTTGAATTGACTAAAATTGACCACCAAAAAAATTTTGTTGGATATACCGAATTTTTTCTCTCGGTGTATTTTCGCGCAAAACGAACATTTTTTGGGCTGTACATGTTCGGAGTCGCACATAGAATTGCGCGACATATTTTGTTTCATTGATTTCGGTGCCCAGGCAGAGATATTCCGTTTAATATCACATTTTTTCACGATGTTTTCAGGACTGGTGGAATTGCCTAGGAAAGCACCTTAAGAGCTCATATTTGGCTGAGATATTCTATTTGAGATGCTCTACCGGAATGTTGATGTGCGTTTGAATTTTTTTTTTTTTTTTTTTTTTTTTTGCACACCTCAATATATATATACATATGTGAAGTGATATCGATTGTTGTTGAAAAGAAAATAAAATGTGAAATTTTTTTTGAACCTCTTACTTCGTTAGCAAATACACCTACTTGCCATATGCCGATATGCGAATGCTCGAGAAACTCCAATTTGCACAACTTTTTCCGAACTCTTATATCGTACCATTTAGCACCGTTAACGCTATACCTATGTACTGTCCGTGATGGTACACGTTAAATTGTCATTGACAGGGTGGCGTTACTCGTTTTACTCAAATTCTTGCTAATTGCCAACAAACACAATTGCCAACATGTATATGCGAGATACCGCAGACGATGAGACAGCGACTGGCGCCATGATATGTTTACTGTATCTACATATTGCACTTGTTCCACCGTTGCCTATAATATACGGCGTGTTACCTGTAAGCATAAATTGCTGATAAATTTCTTCGATAAGTTCGATGAATTGCGATTTGTGTCTAGCATTAATAACCGACGTAGCTTAGCAATCCTGAAGAGCCAACCCATCATAATGACAATGGAGATGTGAACAATACGGATAAATTTATACCTATATAGTATAGATACACACATATAGGTGCGCCTACATGTAAAAGAAAAAGCTCAGTGTCGTGGGTTCTCATCATCGAATGGTTTTGCGGTAACTTGGAGTGGGCACCTTGCGTACAAGCCTCAATTATAACGGGTCGGGCGAAAATGCAGTTTAAATTGCAGGTTCGCGTCACTTCGGTGCGTTAAGTCGTTTGCCCCTCTACCTATCCGAAGATGTAGGTATATATATAATATATATATATATGTACTACCTTTTTACCTACCCCCTTCATCGCCTCACATCAATGGGCCTTTTGGTGCAATGATCCAATCAAATATTCAGACTTTATGTCGGCGTGTAATACACCATCACGCACGACCAGCCCCGTTATATACCCAAGAACCTAAGGATCACAACGATTTATTATATCACCGTTAATTTTTATCACTTACAAACTCGCGGATTCGATTGATATTAGTGTGTTATACAGTTCAGTGTATAGAACAGTATAACGCCCTATATCTATATCGTTACCCAATAAACTACCTGCAGTTTGTACATACCTACATGTAGTTACCTTATACTAGATTCTGTGTAGTTTTCTTCACTTCCAATTACCCGATCTATTGAACAAAAAGCTTGAACTGTTGGATCGAAGCGAAACAACTTTGCTGGTACTTCGAGTTTCTTACATTAAGAGTCATTCGCGTAAGAAGCAATAAATACCATGCAAAACAGGATATGGCTAACTTTCAGACTTAGGGTTGCTGTTAGTCTGCACGGACAACCTATCAAAGTAATCAACTTTAAATCGTATAGATCTTTCGACGATCAGAAACGACATGCATCTATGATACTTTTTTGCATTGAAATTATTAGTATCGTGTTCGTTTCTAATATACTTGACCAATACTTGATGAAAATTAAATAAGACGGAGACTACTTCTGGAAAATGTCATTGCAGGAATAGGCAGGTGCAGGGATCATGATTCGTTCACCGGGTCGATTAAAATACCAACGTTTGCGGTTTTAAATAACAATAGGGCAGAGGTTTTAGCCTTAAACATCTCTGTCGCGTATGTATTGTTCGCTAGAGATGGGAAAAGGAGCTATAAGTCATTACACGTCAAGATGTTGATTATGATCTCCATTGTAGCCACCGTGTCGTGAGCATTGTTCGCGAACCACAGAACCACCTGTACCTAGGACTATAGGTACTGTTTCAAACCTAGAGTTACGTTTCATACGTAGGTATGTACATTACATACCTACATACAGCTATATTCCTTCACTGGTAAGATTTGAACGGGCTAGAAAGCCGCTGCAGTATAAACTTCGCTTATATCTGTACAATATCTACGCCCTAGCTTGACTGTCCCACGGATATCGATACGGACAAACACAGATATGATACAACCTATGAACAAAAGACGATCTCACGATCAGATGCGTTCATCAAAATTTCAATGCATCTTACATTAAAAATGAAATCTTATCTTTAATTTTTGCAATTCCTTCTCAGATTAAGGGGACCAGTACAGCGACTTTTCGAGAAATTATCATAGTCCGAAATCAATTTATTTCATAACCAAAGTTCATTTCACATCAAAATGTTTTTATTTTTCAAAATCATGTGTCGTCAGGATTTCAGAGCACCGTTGGACCGATTCAGGTCATCTTGGATTCATTTTCTTCAGAAAACAAATCCTCATCATGTGAATGTAGGAATTTGAAAATAAAGAATCATGTCATAAGTTATGATCAATTTACCAAATTTGCAAAAATTATTATCACTCATTTCTTAAATAACTTGGCCAAAACGAAAAATTTTCAAAATTCCGCACATTCACATGATGAGGATTTGTTTTCTGAAGAAAATGAATCCAAGATGACCTGAATCGGTCCAACGGTGCTCTGAAATCCTTACGACACATGATTTTGAAAAAGAAAAATATTTTGATGTGAAATGAACTTTGGTTATGAAATAAATTGATTTCGGACTATGATCATTTCTCGAAAAGTCGCTGTACTGGTCCCCTTAAGGCTTTTCCGAAGGCCTTCGATAGTGTAATCTTTGCCTATGAAAATTGAAAAGTTTGGAAAAGTTTTCTAAGCTTTACTGCGAGATAGGTGCACTTATGCTCATTATTCACTACTGCTGCAGTGATTATGTTATGCGGAATGGAACCGTGTAAGACAATTTTGATATTTAGATATCGTGCAGTTATATTATGGTCGTAGATATGTAGATGATTATTATTTCAATCCATAAAAAATTGAAGAATTGAATTAGAATAACGTTGCCTGTGGGAATGAAGTCGCAGGCGGTACAACCGCGACGTGCAGCCAGTTTCTCGTTCACGCGCCAGCGATCGCAGTGCAACAACTGCAACTGCAACTGCATCTGTAGCCACGACTAACGACCAACTCCATTCGACTTTGTCTACCTCGACATTGTCCGGAGTACGTCCTCGATTCTCGAGACTTCGGTTATTCCGTGGAACAATTTATGATATTTTCTGATATTTTTGACACAAGGTTGGTTTATGGTAGTCTTCGGGATGCTGCGCGAGAAACGGGGAACAGAGATATACTTCAGAGAGAGGGAAAGTGCAGGAAACATGAAGAGAAAATTGAAGAAAAATAAGGAGAGAAAGAGAAAGAGATATAGGAATAAGACACGGAAAGATGAGAAAACAGGAAAGCGGACTCGAAGAGAACGGATCCCAGAGCGCCTACATACAGTCATTCGACCTTTGCCATTTTTTCTAAGATTAGAATGCGGCTGCACCGAGAAGACAACATAGAGATTCCATTAGTTTATCCGTGTCAGTCGTGTGATTTGAAACCAAAAATATGTGCGTACCAGTTTGTATACGTAAATGAACAAACAAAACGTTCTATGCCGTTCATCGTTTTGGTGCACGTGCTAGAGCACTCCATATCCTCGGATTCCAAGTATTGGAAGTTTAGGAAACGTGTCCTGATAGAAAATGCAATCTTACCCCACCGCCGATAGAATTGATCGTCTGGCAAAACAATTCTTGTAATTCCTGGAGGTTCTACCGAAAGTTGATATGCATTATTCTTGTTATCGGAATGACTCATCGTGTTTATTGATGATCAACCAGTGCTTCGATTACGTTTCTTAGGTCAATCGAACTTTATCTTGTTTTGCTTCCTCTCTCGGATTGGATTCAAGCGCACGATAATATATTGCGATGTTTATGGATGCTATCCCTTGTCTAAATGTGACAATTCCCCGCCGTTGCCCGATTCTCTATTCCCGTAATTCTTTAGATAAGACTAAGCACGCTCTCATCGCGACACAAGATGTTAACATGTATCGTGCTCCGTTCTTTGACATCGTGGTGCAGATTTTCTATACTCTTTGTATTTCTTATTCCGTTTTCTAATCCAGCCGCGGGGCTGGTACGGCTAGTGCAGCTAGACCCTGAAAGCGCGATATTTCACGCTTAGCAAGATACGAAAGTTTATACGATGAACCAAATAAGTTGTATGGTGATCGTTGTTCGTCGTGACATGGCGCCTTTTGACCTGCAGACATATAAAGCGAATCTAGCTTGTCGGATATATGAAGAGAAAATCTTAGTCAAAAGTTTTTAATATGTTTAAATTTTTAAAATATTTAGACATAACCAGAATTTTTGAAAATTTCCTTAGAATTTTCAGGAATAATCGTTTTACGGCGAGGGTCATCAAGTTTTATGAGCTGATGCCAAAGTTCATAACTTAACTCCCATTTCCATCTCTGTTTGAGTACATCGTGGTTTGTGTACTGTGAGGCTGCACAAATTCTCGCGAAGGTTCTCGGGCCCGACGACATGAAGTTCAAAGAACTGTCCAGATTAAATATTTATTGTTAGTAGGCAGGCGCCTACGAGGTTTTTCAAATTCTAAAAGGCATGGAAGAAAAACGTTGAATGCAAGTTTGTCTTCGTTTAGAAATTACCGTGGACGCGACGCGACTATGGACCTGACTGTCTGTCCCCACTTACGCAAGCGCTTCCAACTTTCAGGAAGAAAAAATATCTTGTGAGTTTGCTTTTACCAGTGACTGATCACACACAAGCTACCAAGAGACAGACGGTATAACATAAAAGTAAAAACCACTTACTACGTAACGTATATACATAATATGAATAAGACATATCAATATATGGAATCTAGACTGTACGAAAAATGGTGATTAATAATTACGATACGTTTAATTTCATGGATAAGAAGAAAAAGGTATATACATACATGCATGCATATATATATATAGAGAGAGAGAGAGAGAGAGATATTAGATATATCTAACATAGCCGCGTAACTCGTTGAGTATTTTCAACACGGACTTGATCTATCGTTCACATTCCATGTACCTATATCAGAAGTTATAGATCACCTATTTAATTTTCCATCACCTCGTGAAAGTTCTTGAATGAGTTGTTGAGGATTCTAATGCTAATGGTACGACTAAGCAGCCAGTCAATTTTAGGCATAGGTTTTTAAAAAAAAAAGTTGAAAATTAATTAAAAAAAAAAAATGATTTTTTTGGCTGAATTCTATTCCACATAATTTGATCCTTTTTTGATATGCAGCTAGTTCTGCAGCTGATAGCTCCGACTTATTTTGGTGAAATAACGAAGGACAGCTCGACCTTTGTAACACTCAACTGTAACACGGCTATACGGAATGAGATAAGATCGAAAAGACTCATGCTGAAGGTTTAAATTGGAAGATGCACGATTACTTGGTAGCCGGAAAGGATAGCTGCTGGCTGTACCTCTGGCTAAGTCTCTGGCTGTGGCTATGGCTGCGAATGCAAATAAGCTTGTGGCGCCATACGAAAGAACCTGCACAAGTCAGAAATAATATTCTCAGGTAATATATAATTTGCCTAACGCAAATTAAGAGAATCGACTGTTCTATGAACCAGGTAATTAAACCTCATGCGGCTAAACCCCTTCCATTTCTCAAACTGCTATAATCTTCACCCAAAATGAAATACGAATTAATTCTCATCGACATAATAAATTTTGCTAATCAAACTTATGAACTGATAATAATAAATATAATGATGAGCTTGAAAAAATGCATAGTGATGTCACGGCGTTGATTTAAAAAATTTGAAACACTAAATTCTGATGCAGCTTTCTCAGAAGAAATTCTCTTTGATATTTCGATACTGCTTTACCAATCAGGCACCAATCGATCATCGAACGTCAACGTGGTTCCTCGCGCTTCGCTGATTTGCAGAACATATAACTTCGAACGAGTCGGCGAGGCCGGTCGCTGGTCTTATCTTTCCCTTCGCAGTGACACTGTCCGTTAACGATTTCGCCCTGTCTTATCCAGCGATACGTCTCGAATTTATCCTTACTCAAATATATATATGAGTCTCTTTAGATCTGAGAACGTCTCGAGCTTGTCGGTGCATTTGATATATACTAGTCTGACTTCTGTCAAGTTATGCTAAATATAATTTATTTTAATTATTTTTTCTTTTTTTTTCCTTTTTTCTTGTAATGAGAAAGAAAACTTGATCGGTATTCATTCGCTGTGGAATCCCTGCCGCCATAATTCATATTTTATTTTTATTTTATTCAATTTTTTTGTTTCTTTCGTATCGAATAGTATGACCGAGCTTATTTTCATTATTAAGGCTATAAGACGCTTCCTGTCAAAATACCAATCATTTCTGTTTAATTTCGCAATCGGTGACGCGTTGCCGCGAGCTAAATTTGCGTGCTGAATTAAAATTCATAAAGCCAGGTTTCTCACCGGTACCTATACCAGCTCTGACGAGCGTTAACGAGCCGGCGACCAAACCACACCGGTGAAATATCTCACGTCTAAATACCATTCATCGAGACCAGACTTCCAGAAGCCCCACGGCGGCACGCGTTCTGCAATGAATTATAGACTGCCGAAGAGTCTTGTTGCTCGCTAGCTTATCGAAGCTCTCTAAGTTTCGTCTTATTCTTCGTTTACTATGCCTGCGCAGTAAAAGTTTTTGCAAATTTTTTTCTTTATTTTTTCTTCACTTTTTCAAGCCCATACAAGGTGGAGCTAAAACGATAGAGAAATCGAAAGAGCATTTTGTTCGGATCCTTTTTTGATGTTGCAATTAAAATTTTTTTTAATTAGCCAAGCTCTGTTCATTGAAATCGAGAATAAATCTGGTTGGGGTTGCGTGACACCGAGAAATCGAACGATAGGACATAGCGACATACCACGCTAATCACCTTGCTACATCTTCAAGATGTAGAACACGGAAGTAATCGAGACTCAATAAAATTTACGTTTGCACGTGGAGACAAGAAGAGCTGGCTTTGCTGCAGCATTATTTACTTGATGGTCTGTGTACCTTCCTAGTGTACAAATCCACGTGTAACGCTTATTTTTTTCCCAACTTGTAATTCCTTAGATATTTACACTCTGATCCGAGCAAACCAAGTAAGTAAATTAATTTCGGTCATTAATTTCCGCAAATAAGGAATCAGCGTCATATCCCGAGTGCAGTAAACCCGGAATTTGATCATTTTTGCATTCTATTATTGTCGAAAGATCACGTCGGTTCTTGGTTCATTTATAAAATACATGCAATACAGGAATGAAGGACTTTTGACAAGGCTGACTAGCAAGTGAAACCAGCAAAGCTTCTTAAATGTCCAGAGCAGCATAAGGATCCTTTTTGTTATCCAAGGTCTGTTTGCACTGTAGCCAAGGCGACCCGCAGCGGGCGTTCTAAGATGTACCGAGTTCTCCATTGTGTGTACATATAATGCACCTGCGCATTTGTGTGTCGATATCTCTCTCTCTCTCACTCTTTTTCTCTTTCTATACATATGCATGCACATATACATGTATGTGTGTGTAAGTATTATTGATGTGTGTACAATGTCTGTCTATGTAAGCAAGTATGGATCGTGAGTGCATTCGCCCTGGTGTCCGACAATCAAAACCGACTCCCGAGGCCACGCGAATGACTTTTGCAAACAAAGAGCTCTCGCGCGGCTTTACTTAAGCTAGTTGTTTCTGCAGCCGTCGCATACGTCTTCATCATCAATTTGTTTAACGAGATTTAACGACCCATAACCACCTGCGATATAGTTTGCACAAACTGATCACCCCGAGTTCGTGATTTGACTGACAATTTTCTATAACCGTTTTCTCTTTCATCAAGGGATGATGTGGCTGCAGATATATAATATAATGGTGGCATTAAACGTCACTTCAATTCTGACGGATCATGAATGAGAAATTTTCATCTTCAATTTATACAACCTCCCTATGTCCAGCCATATATATACTTAATGTACGTAGTATACGTACTGGCATATTATACCGCCTTGGATATGTTCATTACTCAAACGACTGTCCGTCAATCGTTTCTACGTGTCTTGCCCCTTTACTGATCGCGATATTTATCAAACAGATTGAGATATCTAGCTGGCGCAGTTTGTAGACGGAGAAATTACGTTATGAGTTGCAAGCGGGTTTCAACCCGACCTGCAGATAAGCTTTCTTGATCGTTCGAAAACCCATTTTTGTAACAAAAATACAAAAATAATAAGAAAAAAATTACCATATTACCTCACTAAGGTGTTTTTCTTATTTTTTTCCGAACTAGATGATGAATTCTTTGATCTGAATCAAACCGATTTAGAAATTGCATTGTAATATCGATAATATCGATTGCATATTTGTAATCATTTGCATTCTTATACATCAGCATATCACATTTCAGCCGACACATAGTAACTTTGGCTCTCACCTCACGAAAAGGTGTTATTCCCTGAAGACGATGCCCGATGTTATTACTAGCTAACGAAATACAGAAATATGAGATCAATATCATAAAATGACGAGAAGTACTCGAGGACGAAGCATCCTCCATAATTTACATGTGGAGATAAGTTAATATAACTAGCCAGAAGGATTTGCATTTCCTTCATTACCACTTAACCCGGTTAGTTAGACCGCCGATATACCGCGGTTATAGTAATGCATAGGAAATTGTATATATACCCATATATGTATGTGTAGATCTGTGTATATATAATATACCTATAAATGACTTCACTTTACTCCACTTGATTCTATATGTACGTCGCTTCGTTTCACCGCTTAGCAAAGGTACGAAAGTAATAAAATCCAATAAAGCAACGTATGGAGACACTTACGGAGGCGGAAACCGCCTGCAGGATTGAATGACAAGAACAGCCTGAGCGCGAAACGAGCTAAGATAATACCAGGGGCCAATCTCGAATGCAGCATATATGTATGCAGTGATTAATTCACACCTGCTGACAATTATCTATATTAGAAAAGAAAGGAACTTAATCATTCCGATTGTATAATTAACGTAATTTCTTATCATTTTTCACAACCTCCATACATGCGAAAGCCGTAGATTTTCTATACTCTCCGAAAGAAGATCAATGTCATTTCGTATTATCTTCAATACTTATATCTTATTGTAATTAATGGGGTGCAATGCCAGTTTGTACAGTATAGCAATTCTAAACGATATATGCACAATATACACTTAACATCCCTGCATTGGGTAAATCGGTACCTACTGTGCTGCTTCTGAAGTCTGACACCCGCAATGCCTAATAGTTTTAAACTGGAAAGATATAGAACTGCATTGCATTCGGTTGGTTCTTTTGCCGCATGAAATAACGCTTCGTATGGTAATCCCGACAATTTATCCCTTTTCTATACCATTTCATATGCATTTCGTATAGGGTAGAGTTTACTCCGAGTGAAAAATTAATTCTGCACGAAAGAGTATTCGCCGCTCACATTTTCGAAATTCATTTCCTGCTTCGTGCATATGGACCGACGAGACGACTAAAAATTTAAATCCGACCACCTACCTATTCACATCACTTTGCAGTTTACACCCAAAAATTATTTCGTGTCGTGCTCAAATCCTGATGAAAATACGTCCCAGACAGCACCCAATATTGCCCAATATTGTGGTAACATTGTAGCAACATTGCAATATTGCTACAATGTTGCTACAATGTTGCTGAAATGTTGCAACGTTGCTGCAATGTTGCTGCAATATTGCAACGTTGCTACGATGTTGCTGCAATATTGGGCAATATTGGACGCTGTCTGGGATGTAGAAAAAATGTTCCAAATGAAATTTTGAAGGCGAAAATAACGGTAGAACGATTGTCTACAGTCTCAGCAACGTCGACTGTCACATGAGTATCATATTCGCAATGGACGATGTTAACAACGAAGATGAGATGGTTATGCTTCGATGCATTCTTAGAATAAGAATTCATTCTTCGAAGAGCATGGTAACGCCATAAGGTTGGCGCCGCATTGCGCTCGCATCTATATATACCTATACATGTACTACGACAGACATCGCATCACGTTGCAATTATATTATAGAAGACTCGATTATTAATTGCCGCAAGTTGCACGGATGATAAATCAAGATTTCTTGATCTGATTGAAGGAATCAGAACCATGAGACAGTCGATAAAAAGTCGAAAGCTCTCAGCTCTCCGTCAGATCTAACAGCATGATTTGCCAAAAATATATCACTGTGACTTTATTAGCCCATATAAATAATGGTGCCATGTTAAGTCAATTAGTTTATGTTGAATCTGATGCGATTATACAGCAATACGTCTAACTTAATATACTCAAGACTTAGCTCTTTGTTGTTTTAATAGACTCTTATACAAATACGAGGACCGCTATATGCGGATTTTCACTTCCCACGTTTGTCGAGTTCGACAAGAACTGCACAACGAGTAAACAGGTACCTATGTCCTACTTGTTACATTCTATAATCGTTTCTCATGCATTAAGTACGACATCAATATGTTTCTATAGCTGTGAATGAATTGTATTATTCTCAAAACAAATTTGTAACCTACATGCATGGTATAGAGATACGGTGTTGAAATATATATCTAACATAAGGTAGGTATAATAGGATAAATTTTCATCTGTACTGACAATTTCATTCATTTATGACAATATATAGTAGCAGCTTGAACATTGCACACGGAACTGTACATTTATACATATTCTGTAATAGCGTACAGAGTTAACTTTAACTACAATACATAAAATGGAAATGAAAGTGTAATTGTGCAATCTATGGAAAGTAGTTGTGCAAACATATGCTCAATGCCGATTGCTGCAGCCGTTAAAATTATTTCGATTTTTCTATTTCCGAACAATTTTCTTCTCCTACAATTAACTATAGGAGTTAATATGTACACGGAATAGGTAACCGTTCGAGTCAATACTTATAGAGAGCGAATTTTATATTTTTATGCACTCAGAAAAAGGTCTTCTTGACACAACCAAAATTTGGTTATTACACGGAGAAAAATGTATAGTAAATTTTCTCATACTCATATAGTAGTTGTGTCATATACTTTCAATATGACGATTGTTCCTATACTTTATACCTAATGTCACCATGAATATAGGAATGTCTTTCTCACATTCATGGAACATTGAGTATAATGTATCGGAACGATCGTCATATTGGAAGTATATGACATAACTACTATATGAGTATGAGAAAATTTACTATACATTTTTCTCCGTGTATATGCACAATCACATTTTTTGTTCAGTCAATAAAATTTTTTGTTCAGTCAACCAAAAATTTCGTTCGGATAACCAAAATTTTGTTGGGAAAACCAAATTTTGTTGGAACAACCAAAATTTTGGCTATTCCAACTAAATTTTTGGTTGACTGAACAAAAATGTGATTGTGCATATAATAACCCAAATTTTGGTTGTGTCAACAAGACTTTTTTCTGAGTGTGTATTTCCGGTGAAAAAGATTTTTTGTTTTTTTTTTCATGACGATTTGTTGGTATGTGAAAGTGTACCTATGCGTACACTTTGAGTTTTTGATGACACACGAGCGACCATATGATTAATTCTTTAATTTTTATTCAAGGTAACGATACGTGGAGAGAAGATTCGCGGATCAGTTGGTATAAATATAAAATGAAAGAAGAGAGAAAGATTCGAGTGGGAAACCGGCGCAATATATCTCCGTACCAAGAGCTGAATTAATAGCCAACTTGTCATAACACCGGCCGCAGTAACCTGGGCTTAAGCTGTCGCTATAGAGAATATTCTCGAGTATCGTGTCCTGACTCCTTAGTCCTGCAAGTCTTGAATCTTGAGTCTTGAGTCTTGAGTCTTGAGTCTTGAGACTTAAGTCTTGAACGAAGCAGCGCGTAGTCTTGACGTGACGAATTTCCAACGTCAACTCTCTTCTGCAAGCTGATTGCTAAGTGACGTATGCAAATAGCATCCACGCCGACGTCCATAGGTATATTTTGCGAGATATTTCCATAAACTGTGCGTACAACTAATCCCTCTGCGTTATAATCATACTTTCGTCATTTTCAAACTCAGACATTTTTTTATTATTATTATTATTTTTTTTTTTTTTTTTGCCTCAATGCGAACATTCTCTTCCGCCTGTCATGCGATCATCCGCTGCATAAGCCCGAGTCGGAATAGAAATTCTAGTTTCATTCTCTGAAACATCAATTCATTTGTTATTTAGTTTTGCTAACAGAAATATAATTTCATCTTAGCAAAATTATTAAGTCTGCGAAAAATCGAATCAATGATTAATTCTATTTCGGACTTGGACTTCATTAAAGATTAAAGATCTACAGGTAAAAACCGCAGGATCACGAAACGGCGCTGAATTTTAAGCTCTGCACGTCTGAATTAAAATTATTTCAAAAATCTGGTTCGCACCTTGACTTAAGTCAAAAGTCACAATGGACACAATTCTACCCTCAAATTTTAGTTCGCGCCTGCAAGTCTTCGGTGATAATTCGTAGAATAAAACTGAAATAGGGCAACAGCCATACGTATATTCGATATAAATTTCAAGTTATTTCAAACTAATAGTGTTTGAAATATATTTTGTATGTTAAATTATGATACCGGAAATAATCGTTTACAGCGTTATCAGCTACCATCTATTGGTCTGTATAGAACAATGGGGTATTAGCTATAGGCCTAAATCGGTAATTTGTAACGGTGTCCGAACTGTCTGTAAAGCAGAGTAAGGGTGAACCAGTAATAAAGTACCGAAAGTCGTAACTATGCTATCAGGGATAACTTCTAGCACAGCTCTAGTCTCTATCCACTTTCGCTCGGTCATAAAAAAATCCTATAAGTTATACGAATGACAGACGGAGTAGTGACTATACGCTTCGGTTAGCTGAATACAAAGCCGTGGGTATGCTTTATTCATCGTTATACTATGTATGTTTAGCCTGAAAATTATTATCATTATTCTCGTTGTTGTTATTGTTATCATTCGATACCTACTGCAAATTTTTCTTTTTTTTTTCCCATTTTTATTCATTTTTTTTTTTTTTTTTCTAATTTTTATTACAGCTCTTTTTATTCCAGGGCAAAACAACGGCTATGCGTGTATCTATTCACGGTGTATGGATTTGACTTTACAATCGCTTAAGCCTCCATATTATACTTATAGGTATATACATGTATGTATGTATATACGGTTGTAAGAACATTTTTATAAACATTTGAACTTTGATCGGTAGATTAGAACACGTGGAGAATCATCATCTCGACTTCGCAATATATATATATATATATATATATATATATATATATGCATCGAAACATGTACATGTTATAGCGCTGGTTAGCGCCTTTTCGTACAGAGGAATGAACCCTGTTCATTGCTCATTGCTCATTGCTCGTTGCTCGTTGGACAGTTACGAAACCCTGTGATTTATGCGCACCAGTCAGTTATTATAGCATTATACTTTACGAGCGTAATTCATCATGTCATTATTGAGTGTTGTAAGGCGTGTTTAATCGAAATAGTTCAACATTTAGTCACTTACGAGTATAGTAGTAATTGCCGT
The DNA here is from genome assembly GCA_943736025.1 of Tenthredo mesomela. Lineage (NCBI taxonomy): Eukaryota > Metazoa > Arthropoda > Insecta > Hymenoptera > Tenthredinidae > Tenthredo > Tenthredo mesomela. Next base: position 29,850,024 of record OX031015.1, on the reverse strand, counting down.
ACGTTTTTTTCAACTTACCGCAAGAAGAACCGCCGCCGTACCCAATTTTCGTTATTTTTGTTATATTCTCATACGTGAACGAGTGTGAGTAAATAATACAGATATTTATTATACTATATGAGGGAAAGATTGACGGTCACTAACGCGCACGATCGCTTATCTCGTTAAATACGATTCACAGGTTCTTTGATCCAGCACCGTGCGCGGTGGTTCTTCATAGCAGCATAGAAACGAGACTTTCTTTTTAAACAAAAATTTAGACGGATGCATTTTGTACACGCATAGTGCGTTTTTAAGCGGCGTAATAACGTGATCAGTATATATATATGTAAGTTCGGTAAGCCAGTCTTTACAAATCTCTCAAATAATGATTAATGACTCGCAAGCTAGTGTTCACCTCTTAAGTCGAAAACCCGCGACGCCTGAGAGTTGCCCTACACCACGACCTGCTGGGATCTTGGTTTTGACGGGCCCCGCGGGTTCAGGCAGTAAGCCCTCTTCAACACTGTAGTGGAGTGAACCAACCAAACTTGGTCTGGTATCGGCGCTTAATAAGCAACAATAATAACACACAACTAAGTGTATTATAAACACGTGTTTCTGACGTCTAAAAATTAAGAAGATATCTCAAAGAAATATTGCTGAAGATTCGGTATAATCGATTTCAAACTTATATTACCTTACCATGCAATAACTTCTCCATACTATGTCTATACCATTATTCATTTGATCAACATCCAAAGAAGATGTAGGAGTAGCATATAATATGGTGTTCCAAATTATGTATATGGTTTTCATATTCGGGTTAAGTTCTATCTTATACACACGTGTCTAGCACCATTTTTCAAAATAACGATCTGGACCCAATCTTCAGGCACGGAACACGCACGGGCTGATGGTTGCACGCTTATAGCTCGCGTCAGGAAATTTCTTTTGAGGGAATATATGTAACGCCTTGAAGATATAATGTTTTTTTTTTTTTTTACGTATTTCTTGAAAACGTATTAGTGATTGAAAAATAATTATCTCTAAAGTGTCATGTTGGAATCTGTTTGCTGATTAATTTTCGCGTGAGACTTTTTCAATACCCTGCTGCACCTATACGACTCTGAGAGACACGAGTCCCGAGGCGAGTCCTCGGGACAGCCAGTACTCGAAGGATGCTTCTTGCTGGTACTCCAAGAAGTTTACAGGTTTTGCCCGCGGGGTCATAGCTGGGACACTTTCATCTCGATCTTGGAAGGGATTGGTAACGTATAAAAGGAAAATATAGGAGTGGAATAAGTTGAGGCGCAACTTTCTGCAGGTGTCAGTCTGTCCGGTTGTCGGCGAGCTAGTCTTGTCTTCGCAAGATCTCACGCGCGGGTAATTAATATTTCAATTTTTCATTTCACTTTAGTCTTTTGGCCCAAGACTTACTATACTATAACCGACGCAACGTCACCGTACAAAGCCAATCTCTTGATTGCCTCTCCATTAAACTCGATAGGTTGATAAATCTGGTAGGATTTACAGAACGTCAAGTACTTCGAGGTCCGAAGCGACAGGGCAAACAACTATGACATGTGAAGAACGTCGTCTAGGTTGTTACTTGTTACGCTGCTTACCCAGTTCGCTGATAATAACTTTCGCGTCAATCTAAACCACAAACGACAAGAGATCATAAGTGAGACGTAATAGGACTTAAATTTTAATAAATCTTCAATATCGAATCGAATAAACGTTCATGCTATGTCAATTAATCATACTTTTATATCGATAAAAATAAATTCTAGCTGATTCCTACCAAACTACGATCTTAGATATCTGAGGACAACCGATTTTCTACATACTTTATATATACAATAACTATATATGAAAGGCGAGGTCTGGACAGATCCTAACTTATGCCTGATTTCTACTTCAATAAACTAGTGAACTGATGTTGTAAAGCTGTGTTGTTAAAGAAAAATCCATGCACAGACATTATAGCGAGTCTTTGATGAAAGAAAGACTTGTATGTATTACTTTCAAAGCTTGTGATATACCCTCTTTGCCTCGATCTCATATACGTGTGAAAAATCGATAGACTATATCATAGTAACAGACTAACAGCACATCATCATTGTATCTACATATATTAATATGGCTTACGTACATACTTGACAATATTAAATTTCAAGAACGATTCCTGCTAGCAGAGATAGCATTCGAGTTACGTTACTTGAACAAAGGTGAAGAGAGTTTGTATCAGTACTTCGAAGAATCATGGAGATACAGTTTATATGAAGCTACTGCCTCAACATTGACCTGAGAGCACCAGTTGGCATAAAATAAATTTAAGTGAAAAGAATGGCTCGTAATTAAGATCAGAGTTTGCACATGTATAACGTACATATATTGCACACTTGTTGATCAAATTCTATATTAGATATTTCGCGAGAGACGCATTATTGGCGTTATTGGGCTAGGTTCGGGTTAATGATCGGAGCTGGTTTCGAGAGTGATTTTATTTTATATACGTCCGGAGTTTTTGAACCGAAACTATACTTGGATTTAAATAATTAGTAAATGAACATCTGGTGTGAAACCGCGTTTGAATACCAAGGCAGTTTATTCTCGAAAGAAATCTGTATATATATATATATATATGTATATTTAAATTTACGTGATGTTACAATTATTTGATCTTCTCTCCGCACGACGCGATGTAGCAGGAATTAATGTGACGTCATGATCTGATATTCCACCGTTGCATTCCGAGAAAGTTGTCGTTGGTAAGATTTTATGAGAACCTTATGTGTCAAAGTAAATGGATTTCGTGGTGAAAAGCATCGAACCAAAGTATGAAAGAGGTTGTGCGCGAGAACACAGTCGTTCGTTATTTGACTTGCCTTACTTAACTTACCCGGAATTTTATAGATATACTAGCTGCACTGCGTTAGCGCTGCACTGCTTTGTCCAACGCTAAGCAAGTGCAATATCCAGACTCTGAACCCCAGAGCTCTCATCCCTCTAGGCCTACGGCTGGTTATATTCGTTATTCCCGTCCAGAGGCAGCTATAAACGTACCTTACTTTGCTTTATGACGTCTGGGACGTTGAATGTCGCAAACCTCAGAGTTGCAGAAATATAAAGAAGCACCGCTGAAACCTGCACACTGCACACTTCGACATACACTTGCGACGATAGTGAATTTTTCTACTATCAATATCACAGAATATTAAATAACTCTTTACTGACTTCGAGAAGGTATAACCATGGGATGAAAAGTGTCATAAAAAATTTCATATCGGAATAAAAACGTCAGTTGTCTCGGATGAAACATAAATTATAGGTAAAGCTATCAAGGTTAAAGCCATTAGAGTATATAGTTTCTTCAGGAAATATAAACGCCTAATTTCTGAACAGACTTGATGATGTTGTGGAGGTATTTAAGTATAGTTATATGCTTAATGAAAGGGCGGTGAATCACAACGGTCTATAACTCTATATTTGAGATTCAGGATCCGAGAATTAGGAATCAAAAGTGGCACTCTAAGGGTTATACTATTCAAACTTTCACTTCTTGGTGAGTACCTACCAACATCAATGGTCAGTTGAGAGAATGAGATCGAAGAAAGAATATCTGTGAATCAAGGAATGGAAATTATGAATCAGAATTCGACTTTTTCTCGCATATGAGAAAATATATCAAAAACTTATGATTATATAGAAATTCGTAATTCTTATTCAGGTTTTTTGACGATACGAAGGATGTTACCTAATCCATCAGCTCTGTCGCGTGCAGGCTATATCGATTTCTATTTCTCTTATCAACTGAACTGCCCACGCAGCAGGATATCGTTGAATATCGTGCATCTCAATGACAGGATAACCCCTGAATAGATAATGGGTAAAGATCTCGATCGATTGACTCGCGGAGTGACTCGTGCTCTTATATTATACTCTCAAGCAATATAGTAACGTGAGTGACGCTGTTTTAGCTTAAGCTGACAATAAACTATAACTATATTATAATTTGTATGTGTTGTTCGTTTCGCTTCATAGTCCGCAGGCTGTAAAAGGTCCCACGACCCCGTATAGGTCAATCTCTTGATCGCATCGACTAATATTCATCTCATGAAAGAAATCTCGGCAATCCTTTACGGCCGAGCCCTGCTATTCGGTTATACGTAACAAAATCGCGTAATATTGGTCAACGAGTGATGTCAGATCTCTCAAATAACCAAAGCTATAGCATCCTGCCCCTTGACCAGCTGCAGCTTCCATGTATTGCTCAATATTTAACCCTCGTTTAATTTGACTCTATGCATTTTTCGGAATTTGTACGCCGCGTCTATGGAAATGGAAATTCTAGAATCTCAAAAATCTAGTCCGCGCCTAAACTTCTTCAAAACAGATAAAACTCTTCCAGCTTTCAAATGCAAATCATAGTTTAAATACATGCAGAATCGTACCCTGAAATTCTATTTCGCACATTCGAGACTTCGGTGAGAATTTGTTGATTATAAAATTATAATTTCTCTGTAGAAAATTTTGGTTATATAATCGTCGATATATATATACCTACTCTTCAAGAATCTCTATTGCCTGCACGATACATATAAATGTGTATCCAGTAGTTTGTGCGAAGCGATATCCGGTTGCCAAACTTTCGAACTGGTTGGAAACTTTTACCGTTTCTTAAAGTGCGAACGATCGAATGAAACATTTTACTGGGAGTAAATGTTTAAAGGGTTATGGGGTCACGTAAGAGCCAGAAATTTAATCAGTGTTAAGATTTAACACTTTCAGCTTAATTGATTATACGAAGAACGGTTGTAGAATGAAATACCAGGGGGGTGTAAAACGTGCGACGACTTTCTGTCTGCAGCAGAAAATAGTAAATCCATCTCTTTGCTGCACTTAAAAAACTGGTTTTAATAACTTAAAGCCCATTCCTAGTCGCCCACCTCCTTTTGGTCGAAATGTGTCTTTCGATTATTATCCGAGCCCAGGCGTCAAAAACGCAAAAAAGGCCAACTTAGCGCAAATTCTATTTCAATTCCGAACACATACGTCCAAAAAAATGTTCGTTTCGTGCGAAAATAGAGTCTACAGATGGTTTTTACATTGTTCGCCGAGGAAATCGAATTCGAATAATTTTGTAACAATGTAAAAACCATCTGTAGACTCTATTTTCGCACGAAACGAACATTTTTTTGGACGTATGTGTTCGGAATTGAAATAGAATTTGCGCTAAGTTGGCCTTTTTTGCGTTTTCGACGCCTGGGCTCGGATAGTAATCGAAATGTGACACATTTCGACCAAAAGAAGGTGGGCGACTAGTGATGGACCTTAAGAGTAGGTATTTCATTTCGACGCCCGATACGAATAACAGCACATTTCAGATTCCGGGTGAAAAAGAACACGTTTCAAATTCCGGGTGGAAAAGAGCACATTTCAGATTCCGGGTGGAAAAGAGCACGTTTCAGATTCCGAGTGAAAAAGAGCATGTTTCAGATTCCGGATGGAAAAGAACACGTTTCAGATTGAGAATGAAAAATAGCACGTTTCAGATTCACTCGAAAACTAGCACAATTCAGGTTGAACCGAATATTACTTATTAACAAGTGTCAGGTAGGTTTATTATAAGATTGAATTAATCATTCAATGATAAAATTGAATCGAGTTTTTGTGCATAATTGTGCATTTCCAATTTCATAATAAACCTACATGACACTTACTAATGATTAATATTCGCTTCGCCTGAATTGTGCTAGTTTTCGAGTGAATCTGAAACGTGCTATTTTTCATTCTCAATCTGAAACGTGCTCTTTTCCACCCGGAATCTGAAACGTGCTCTTTTTCACCCTGAATCTGTGCTGTTATTCGTATCGGGCGTCGATTTGTGCCACACTGTGCAAAGATGAGTATAAAATCTACTTAACCCATTGCAAATGGTTAGAAAAAGTCGAAACATCTTCATTATTTTGTAAAATTGACATAATTTTGAACTACAAGATAGACGGTAAATTTGTGCCATAGCTGTAAGCGAGCAGCAAATGATACAATGCAAATCTTTGAGATATGAAATGACGTAAAGCGTGTCCAGTGAGGGTTTAATACCTATATATCTCACATCTCAAGATTATACTCATCGTGTAATCCAGCAGGTAGGCACACCTCTTCGATATACATTGTTTAATAATTCATAGGACGTGATGATGCATGATTGGGCATGTTTCTGTACGTGTGAGTAATACGTTCATTCTCAACTCACAGGACCTTTCAACACCCAGAACTTTGACGGAGTGACTAGCTCCGAGGCACAAATATATACGACCGTGTGTTTATTCGACCAGAAATCATTTGTGTAGGTACCAGTCAAAAAAGGTGAAAAATAAAAGGAACAAAAAAAAAAAAAAGAACAGAATTAAGAATCAGCGTAGCCGTGAAAATCGATTTTATATGATTTACTATGGCGCCCGCACCATTACAATATTTTATTTACACCGACAATTATTCACCGTGTAAATCTGCTGAAAAGTATATATTATAAAATTGATTGCACGTTCCAAGCTCACCATCCTAACACATTAGTGTCGGTAGCATCTGATGATTAATTTGCCACAGATACCGTAATTGCTAAAAGCTCTAAACCCTTACCGAACCCCGCCTTATTCGCTATATGTTCATAGTACAGAGACAGGTATGCGTTGTGGATATAGGTATATGTCGATGAGACACCGGACGATTGCCACCGGTCAGTACCGTGCCACTAATTACTAATCACCAATCACGCGGATTTATCCAAACCTGCAATGCATGAATAATTCAAGACTACAGAATAAAATCAGGAATTCAAGAACCTGCAGTACCCAGTTATATAGGTAGTATATATTGTATAGATATATGCACATATACAGATGACTTTCCTTTTAATGCTGTAAAACCATTTACACCATGAGAATTAAACTTGAACTAATTTCAATAGAACTGCGTGATTTTTTCTAATTTAAACTAATGAATTCAAAATTTCGGACGAAAGGAGCCTTTTCGAGGTTTCATATTTTAAATTTAGTGCAAACTCTCCATGCATCACAAATGATGAGTTTTGCGATTCAAACTTTTCTGTTCTGTTCTTTGAAATTCAGAACCTTTTTTTCCCTTAGCTTTTTTCGCAAAACTGATTCAGATCGATTATAACAAAAATTTGAAAATGCTGAAGTGCAATTCGATCATCGAAAAGATAAATTGAAAGAAAATAATATTGTGCTGAGATTGGAAATTGCAGCATTGTCATGGCTTGAGGAAAATTTCGAATTTCAAAAACGAATCTGAAGAGTATATGAATCTAACAATGAGATGTAAATTCATAGAAGGCCCATTCAGGATGTTGCGTTTGACAATGGACCATTTAAAGAACTTCACTTTCTACTTTCTGCATCGTTTTATTGGCGAATAACAGATAAGCCAAGAGCAGCTGAGCCAGAGTGGGTACGGCCATGTAACGCAATTTTTATAGACCGCGTTCCATCACGTACATACGTATATCTCGTAGAATGAAATTATCGTTATTAGGTTGGTATCGCCCGTTCGTAAAAATAACAAGAATATCATTTTCTCGATATTAATATTTGCTAAAAATCTTTCAAATTACAGAGTAATTTATTCCGAAGTAAGAATGCCAAATCGGCTAAGATGCGCGTCTAATTTCTGATGTATAAAATTTCTTCTGCGCTTAAATTACCCGTCGTGTATGAAAACAAAAAAAAATATTCTTATACCAACAATCTTCTATTTTCATCAACAAACTGAAACATGCTCATTCCCTTAAACTTCAGGGCTAAATAAACGAACTATACAAGTTGCATTGACCTAGAACGTCACGTCTTAAATATAGGTAAACACTAAACACAGGTAGAGGTATATTCATGGGCTGTTTAGTTGACAGTCGTGTAGCAACTACACGGTACAAGGGCTTCTAATAATCAAAAAAATATAAGTTAAGACAGATACCATGTGCCATAACAGTAACCCACACAGTTGGACGTCGTAGGATTCGTCGAACAGGCTAAGCCCATTTCTTCCTTGTTAGGTGCCACTTCTTTAACAACGCTCGTAACAGTTACTCAATTTCTCGCGCCTAGATAAGATCATATGATGGTTCAGTATGGCGTTCGACCCCGTGCCACCTACGCCCTACACAAGATATAATCGTGTATTAAAAGTTTAAGGTATAAGAAAATATCGAGGTGTCATTTGATCGCCATTATACGCCTTGTGAAATTCATTCGATGAGATATATATAACCGTACGGAATCACGTATATACCTACTACCTGCGATCGCCAAAGGTCCGGTAGACGTGTGTATATCTGTATAGCTTCATCGAATTACCGAAGCCAATTTTATGCTCGGATAAATCGGACTGTAAGATCATTCTGGTTTGCGACTTGGAAAAGAGACGAAGAGTCAGATAACAGGTCCAAGTTACCTTCCTGCGGCTCAGAAATTGTACTTTTTTTTTATATACATCCCGTTCACAAGCGTTTAGGAAACTTCATAGAAGATACATGTGAGATCCAAAAATCGGATTTGTCCTACGTTTCAACACTCCCGAATTACCTAATTATGAACTAAGTTCAGACTAACACTAAACTTGAAATTCTAGTTTGGACCTCTTGATCCTAGAATTCAAAATTCTGGTTTCGATCTATGGCCCTCGATCTTTTATCAAACGTCTTATCAATTAATTGATAGTTGAGTTGATATTCTGCAGACTTTCGACTTTGTAAGTAGAATTTGGAAATCTGACAAGATGTGAAAACGCGCTGATCAGAATTCCGAGTGCAAGCACTGATGTGGATGTCTTATTTCTGTAGGTAAAACTTGAAGAACAATTGGATACACTCAGAAAATGGTCTTATTGACACAACCAAAATTTGGGTTATAAAAGGCACAATCACATTTTTTGTTCAGTCAACCAAAAATTTTGGTTGTCACAACAAAATTTGGTTTTCCCAACAAAATTTTGGTTATCCGAACGGAATTTTTGGTTGACTGAACAAAAAATTTGATTGACTGAACAAAAAATGTGATTGTGCCTTATATAACCAAAATTTTGGTTGTGTCAACAAAACCTTTTTCTGAGTGTAGAGGTTTTAGAGAATAAAACTAGACCTTCTATATTTAAAATCGTAATACTAAACTGAATATTTTTTACAACTTGACATAACCGGTAAATGTCGAGAGAACAGCTTTTTTTCTTCCTCTCATGCCTCACGTGAACCGCGACAGTCGTCACACGCAGCGATATAAATTTATGAGATCGTGAGCGAGTTGTTCACTGAGGAATAATGCGTGATCACACAGTTCAGTCAATCGTTAATTTATTCGATGCCTGCAAGATCTTCCCAATGAGAAGATATAGACTTAATAATCATCATTCGAAGTTATAGCCGAGAGGACTGCATCTGCGAATGAGATGCATTTATCAGAATAACTAAAAACCACGAAACGCACCTATTGAACCAAAACCGATTTTATTTCAAATCAAATGTATATGGGTACCGTTCGTGGAGTAGGTATATATCTAAGAAAGATAAGAAAGTACGGAGGCTGATAATTTCCAGATGAAATCTGCACGGGGAATCCCCCTTCGCATCAGGTTACTTGCATTCTCTCAAGTGTATATTTCCGAGAATAATAATATAACCGATAGCAATTCCAGTAGTGCAAAACTAAGCCGGTGCACGTCCCACACGTGGGACTGGTTCAACTTTATACCAATACAATTGTCCGAGTGTTGCCTAACCGAACAAATGGAGGGTGTCCACTAGACTAGAGCTAACGATAAGATAAGAAAATAATATACTGGTTTAGGGGTTTAGGTGCTGTGTGCTGTGAGCTGGAGTTTTACGGCTTACACGAGTTTCCATATGATTAAAGCTTTAAGAATGAGGGCGTTGTATCCATCTAGCTATTATAATCGAGCTAGTGAAAACTGCTGGACTGATTTGTAAAGATTAGAGAGCCGATGTTTGTTGGGTTTGAACGTCAGGCTTGGCATAAGGATGGTCGAAGATCGAGCCGGTTAAAGATTGTGCAGACGGACACACCGACGCGACGCCAAAGAACTTCAAGGAGTGAAGCGGTGACCCGACAACTTTTCTTTCTCCTTCTTTCAACACACCGGCATCCGTCGTTCCGTTCATCTTGTATGTCCGTCCGTCCGTCCGTTCGTTCGATCGAGCGATTGTTTTGATTTATGTCGAACTGTTTCACGGGATGATGCAGCGAAACTTCGCGTCGCTGCTAAGCTCACCTCTGACCCCTACATCAGCGTAGTCCTTTTTCCTTTGGAACCCTTTCTTCGAACCGGTCGATGAATTAGAGCAAAATCGTCAGTGATCGAATTGTACTTCATCTCACAGTTGAGATTTTTTTATTTACCTTGCATCTTGTGACTATGATGCTTACATAATTGTCTCGTGGAAACAGATTAGCAAAAATGACATGTGTAACATTTTTGCGCAGCACGCATTAAGCACAGTGTAGGTACTCTTGTAGCTAGCGAAGGTTGAGCCATAGGTACAATAAGAGAAAATAGGAAAATGATTAAAAAAATACGTCGAACAGGAGAAAGCTGATGTTTCGATTACACCGAAAGATTAGACGGTTAAAGTACGCAGCCAATCAAGGAACTAGAGGATCTATTACAGCTAGTAGATAATGGAATAATATGTCAATTATAGATCACGCAAAGTGGCTGCATAACTTCGTTACGACATGACAGTATGCAGTAAATGATTTCGTTGCACCATACTCATCACGCCTATCTAGATGCTCTCGCAATTCAATTAGGTGATTGAATTTCGGTCATTCTAATGTGCAATGTAAATTGCTCATTACAAATTTCCATTTCTGATGATCAGAAATTGAAATAAACAGACGCTACGTTATGAAGAAACTCTTCATCGACGATTTTCTACTACTGCAGGTCATTCGAATCAGTTGAACCTAAAACAGTTATGCCCAATTTTCAAGGCAGATTGTCTCACACTGCCTACGCCACCTACACGGAACTTCGTTCCATTCTACTGTATAAGTTTTAATGTACTTCACACCGAGGTGTGTGGATGAAAAAAGTCCATAAAAATAACAAAAGAATGGGTTGTAATTTGAAATTTTATACAAGTAACATGTATTTGCACACTATGGCTAGTTTATTTATGGGGTTTTGTTGCATATATGTAGGGTTTGTATCGATTGACCAAGAGTCACGATGAAACTTATACATCGCAATAGGTATAGTATAGGTAATCGATACGAGTAAAGTTATTGCAGTGAAAGTACACCGTAGGACTAATTGAACAATAATTTAACTCGTAAATGGAAATTACCCAGGTATCATAAACCTTGTATATATGTAAGAATGGGGCGAACTTCCTTACATATAAAATTATTTTCCGCACAACTATTAAACTTGTACTTGGAATATAATAGCACAGTCTGACGAGTGCTGTATCTTCGCACAAGTCGTTTATTTCCCTAATTGATAACTTCCTATCTTAACATACATATGTATGTAGAATATTTTTGATGTTTCGTAAGCTGTAGCAGCAGCAGCAGCAGCAGCATCAGCTTCATCTTTGAAGACGAGATAAAAATAAGACATTAAATATGTTATGATATGCGCCCAGCTACAACCTCTGCACACACCAAATATATACGAATAACCGTATAGATGCGAGATTTTTTTTTTTTTTTTCTTTTTTATGATAATTTCGAAAGAACTTTCCTCCCACTATAAAATCAGCTCCTCTAACAACGCCAGCCACTTATATTCTCAATGTGAAACAGAAGACGTGTGTCACACACGTCGTGGGTTCAGTTCATACGCATGGGAATTACAATTACTTTTATCGTTTTTACTCCCCGCAACTGGCTTATTGTCTGCATGACCAGCCAGTACTTACACTTTACAGTATACCTTGTACGATAAATTGGCGCTCACGGGACACCGGGACCCCATGGGTCTCCATAAGACCTCGTGGGGTTCCAATACTCTCTGCATGCACATATATATATATATATATATATATATATATATATATATATATATATATATATATATACCTACATGTGCGTGTACTTATACTATCCGTTGTAGCTCCACTATACTATGGCGACAAGTAACAGATAGGTACAATCTCTCGGGTGTACCTAATTACGAGAATTCGTGACATGAGTTTGAAATGAACGAATGGGATTTTTAATCGTGCAAAAAAAAAAAGTAACAAATATCGTAATATTTCATAAGTTATGTCAAATATTAGTAAACGTGATCTTCTGCGCGCACCGTGAAACTTACGGTGTGGAATATTTTTAAACATAATATAAAATACCTATACCTTTATTTTTTTTTTTTTTTTTTATCATTAACCAAGATATGCGCTATAAATTTTCACTTTCACGGTAATGAACTCACCCGGAAGATGTAGGCTGTGTACCGTTTGTCAATATAAATCTTTCGCGAGCTGTAAATTGTAAAACATTCCCTATCCAAACTCCGTAAAGTAATTAATTGCAATCGTTGAAAGTAAAGGTGGTTTACGGCGGTTGATATATAAAAGTGCAGTATAATAATATGAAGTCGATGTTAAATTGACCCCGAAATATCGACTGATATATGTTATAATCTAATCGAATCATATTCTGTTATTGAATAATATATAATTATATTGTAATAAAAGAATTCTTCTGCCTTCTTATATATAAACCGTAATCAATCGATGATCACGCGCCTTGCTTCACTTCGTATTATAGAAAACTTTCACATTCTATACCTACCGCTGCACGCCATACAACGTATTAATGATTAAACTATTCAAAGGGTAGAGAGATACACGCGAGCGCGTCAATGGAATACGAGAGCAAAGGTCTCCACCTATGTGGCAAGACGAGCCTGATGGATTCCAGCAAGTGCACGGTTTGTGATTGTAAATTTAGCTCGACGCTCACGTCAGACAGACTCGAGTTCCGACTTCGTAATGTACTCATTCGGTGGCATTTACTCAGCTTATTCATATTCAATAATTTACTTGAATTTCAAATATTGCGCCATTATTCATTGCGCAATAAAACTCTCCCTAGATTTATCTCGATGCAATCTATGCGATCAATCCGCGAAATTACACAATCAAGGTCTCAAGCTGGATACTAGGGTGGTTAAAAAAAGACCTAATTTCTCAGATGTTGCTGCTCATTCGTGAATATGTTGTTTGTGATTTCGAAAAATTATTCCATTTTTTTTAGCTCTATTAGGACAATATTTACTACTGCCTCAGTGAAGTTGAAATTTCGAAATTTTGCCATTTTTGGCAATTTCAAAGTTCTCAGATCAAAGTCTTCATCTGGCTACCTCTAGGTTCTTATTCAATGAGGATGTTGGTTCAAGATGAGACTCGTACGATAATATTTAGTACTGCTTCAGAGACATTGAAGTTTTTTCACTATTGACGGGTTTTCTTAGAGATTGGATCACCAGGTGTTGCTCATGAGACAGTCTTTTCTTACCATTTTAAGGAAGAAGTACACGAAGTTCGTAGTCTGTCGGACCATTTTTACTACTGCCTCATGTTGCTAATTTTACTTGCAGAAAAGTCGCCCTCAATGAGGCAGTAGTAAAAATGGTCCCGCAGACTTCAAACTGCTTGGATTTCTTCCTTATATTGGTAAGATGAAACTGTCTCATGAGCAGCACCTGGCGATCGAATCTCCGAAAAAATGCAAAATATTGAAAAAAACTCCAATGTCTCCGAGGCAGTACTAAATATTATCGTACGAGTCTTATCTTGAACCAACATGCTCATTGACTGAGAATCTCGAGGTAGCCAGATGAGCCTTTGATCTGAGAACTTTGAAATTATCAAAAATGGCAACATTTCGAAATTTCAACTTCACTGAGGCAGCAGTAAATATTGTCCAATAGAGCTAAAAAAAAATGGAATAATTTTTAAAAATCACAAACAACATATTCACGGATGAGCAGCAACATCTGAGAAATGAGGTCTTTTTTTAACCACCCTACTGGATACACTTGGAAAATCATTTTTTTCAACAAATTTTATCCAAACTAATGAATAATCGTGAAAAATCTTGAGATGGGAATAGAATCGATATGACGTAACGTGTTGGTAAGCTATGAATGGTAGATTTGAACCTATATATATTATACTATATGCATGAGGTAGTTCTCTTGCATCTAAACAACAATATAACAATATAACTTCACCCGAGCCAATAACAGAACAAATGTTTCTCATCTTCTCGTGAAGCGAAGCGGAGCGGTACGGAGTGGAACTCCGATCAAGATATAGTTAGAAAGATTTAATTGTGTGGGGATTAAATCTCATTATGCGTAGTGACGAACGATATTACGAATCAATGAAAACATTGATTAGTTCGGTGGCTTAAACTTCCCGAAAAATAAATCGATAACAACTAATATATTGAAAAATCGTTATTATAGCAACTCAATTATAATATCGAGATTGGATTAGAGACTTTCTGCAGGATCGTGAATATTATTTCTCTTCTTCTCTAAAATTGTATAAAATATTTCGAATTTGTTGATGATTTTGTACAATTTATTAATGACGAACGACTTCGATGGAGGATAATTTGAATCGGTAATATATTATAGGGGAGAGTGGCCTAAAGCGGGTAGGCGTTCGTATGCTGCCGCATGCAACGCGAGTGTAAATGTGTACTACGTATACCGTGATTACCCAAACACTCCCAAGTTTCAATCAGTCCCACTCGAGGATCGGAGGTGTGACACGGCGTAACTATTCGCAATATAAAAAAATTGGTGAATTTTGAAAAAAAATGAAAGTATGTCATTTTTGACCAGTCGAAAAGTAGTACATTTATTTATGCATTTAAGTAAAAAATGTGATTCCGGGTAAAGCGGGTAGAGAGACTTTTAGCGACTTTTAATTACTTAAGACTGATGAAATGAATCTGAAATAACTATTTAAAGAGTCATTTTTTTTACGATAGTTAGATGTATGATTAAAGTCTCATCATTAATGTTCAGACAAATTAATATGTGCTAAGATTTGTCAAGCTTATAGCGCATATCCGCTTTAGGCCCCCTATCAGGGCAAAGCGGGTTTTTGAGGAGTTTTGAATTTTTGATAATAAATGATTACTTGATACAAAATGATACCTACAATTACGATTTATCATTTTGAAGTTCGATAATCCTCCTAATCAAAAAAACCAAAATTGTTATTTTAATCAAACGAAAACTAAGATTTTTGGGCTTTTATCGTTAATGTACCCGTTTTAGGCCACTCTCCCCTATGCCTCGCAACTTTCGTATATCGCGTCACTAATGCCATAAGGTTGTAAGCGCCAAAAAAAATTTTTTTTTTCGGATATGCCCAAACGATGTTATATTGCATGAAAAAGATTTTGCCACCAAAAAGACAAGAAATTTTTTTTTGCCCGTTACGACCTTATGGCATTAGTGACGCGATATAAGAAACAAAGCTCTTTGTATATGGGATCGACCTGTTTAACTAGTAGGTATATTATCAGGCGTCGAGAATCTTTATATGTACTACGTATATACGAAAGTATAGTTAGTATATATATATATACATGGGTACATGGTGATCGCGACGAACACGAATCGAGGTTAACGTGCTACTGAAAAATAAAATACTAAATCCAAAGTTGAATATACGCCAGGCCACTACTACGTCGATGACCAGCATAGCATATGAAAAAGAGATTAAAGAAATTAATTCTCATTCGTGACGGATCTCAAACGAAGCCGTCCTCCTATATATAATATATATATATTTATTTAATACTCATATAGGTATATATATGTATATAGACACCGTGGTAATTTGTGAATCATCAGTTATTTACACAGTATTGATTTTTTAAACGATCTGCAAACACGCGCCTCCGCCTCCACCTCCGCCTCCGCCACTTAGATTCCGATCACTTAAAGTAGGTATCAAATTACCAATGACCGTCAAGGATTGTTAAAGCCAGAATTTATAACCCTGCAGTGATTACTCTTCAAGTTACCACTAGGACGACCTATAAAACAATCGTAACAACGGACCTCAAGCCTTAATGCGCTAAGCAACAGGTCCGCATGGTATATACGGATGCAGTTTCTATATATACGTATATATATCACTGTAGGTAGTCTAGCTATCAGCCTATGGCTTTGCTATTGCTTAGGATCAAGGCCAGATCCATTAAAGATATTCACGAGGAATGCCATGGTGAGTGACTGGCTCTGATGGGCGAACGGATCGCGGTCTTAATTGTGTCCAATCGTGGCTAGACCAGATTCTAATCCAACTTGCAGTACGCGTTCGCGGTGGTTCTGGTCAAACACGACCAAGGCACCATTCTGGACGGATGGATCTCCGGAGATGAGGATGAGGATGTGGATGAGGATGTGGATGAGGGCGAGGACGAGAACTACGCCGACAACTACGAACCCAAGAACTGCAGAGCAACCTGCACGCGAAGACGGACGAAAGAAAGCCCCAAGGTAATTGACAGCGTCCGTGCGTTGGCGCCAGTCCCGGCAATTTCGCGGTCACGGTTGCTCGCCGTTTGCGCGCCTCTTAATCACTTTAAGAAATTTATTACGTAACACCTGACTTCCCGTCTTCGGTTCATTTTTCGATTAGAATCACATCTGTCTCACCATATAAAGACGTTTCATATATCACCACACATGGTGTCGATATTAACTATATAGAAAGGAAAAAAAAAGACAAACATTTTTATCAATTTTATAAAAGAAATTATTCATTTTCATGTACCTATATCTGCAGTCATACGTCAATCGCGGTAAAATATCAAAGCGCGATCGTTAGTCAAGTATTGGTAATTGGAATGCCGATTGACTGATCGACGAGTGTCACCACAGATATCGATTCAACGAAGGGGTGAAGGAGATGAGAGGAATCCAGCTTGTCTAACGTTTTTTTTTTTTTTTCTTTCCCCTCTTTACATTGTTTTTTCTTTCTATTTGGTTGTTGAGTTTTGTTTTATTTTTTGGAGTATAACACCGTCGTACAACGTGACAAGCTTACGCAATCCATTGTGATCGATGTTCGCGCTGGCAAGCGAGGAAAAAGATACACAGAGATTTATTTATATCTTACCTATATATGCGGAATATGCGCATGCATCGTTGAAACAGAGAAGATAATCTATGCTAATGTGTAGCAAATATCTTGTCAATTAGTTACCAAATGCATGATAATGAATTTTTATAGATCATGGATCTCCTCGATCAATTTCAAGCCAATCGCTTAACCGTTTTTCTTTTCTTCTCTCTCTCTATCTCTCTCTCTCTCTCTCGTACGAAGATGGTTAAAAGATACATATATAAGTATGATAATTTGTCTGAGACCCTCGTTGCCAAAAACAGAAGCTGAAGTCTGGCTAAAAGTTTGCAGGATCATTGGGGTACCGGTATATCATAACGGATCGCGTGAAAATTACGCTTAAATTACCCGGCATGCAACGTGTTACATACATCGCCGCCTTGTTAAGGCCAAGGTGCGATATAAAACTTTTTTTTTTTATCGTCCTGCACTTGGTAAATTCGTACTTTTATTACATTTTTTTGTTCCCTTTTATTTTGTTTTATATACTTTGATGTTTTTTATTTTTTTTTTTATTTTATTTTATTTTTTATTCTTCTTCTTTCAATATCAGGAATATTGAAATACGTTCGATCATATAGTATGCGATGCAACGTCCCATACTGGCAAACAGAGAAAATTATACCCTCATGACTTTACAGTTCCATACAACTGGCTTTACGAAGTTTATATAGGTAAGGCGGTAAACCCCTCCAAGAATATACCAACACACATTTATACATATATACATACATAGATTTATATACTACATACTATAAAGTATATTTATACACCATATATGTAGATATATATATATATATATATATATATATGTATATAATAAAAACACGAGAATAAGGTGATGTCTGAAGAATTTCGACCAGACAGAGGATCATTTCCACCGACTAGATTACTAGCACGTTGTGCTTATATGCATCAGGAGAGGGCAGAGCAAGTCTGCGGTCTAGTAGATCTATTTATAGCCTACGACGTTATATTATATACCTACATGTTATATATCATATGTTTATGTATTACATAGATATATATGTACAGCGTATAATATATACAACATATGTATATATGTATATACACATATGAGCGTATGTGTGAAGCGCACACGCCATGCACACTCGTTATACCTATACTATATCCCATATACTTCGCAGCTGAAACACCCATATAACGGGCACGCTTATTAAAATCACACTGTATTATACCTGTATATATGTGGAATTCCACCCCAACCCGACCTACGTCTGACCCTCACCCCTTCCGATTCGAGTCATAATTTTTTATGTTGTTCCACGTTTTCGAAAAAACACTCTGAATTTTTTTCAGATTTTTTCGAAACCGTCCGATTTACCTATGATTTTTGAAAACGAACACATCGATAGCCCGAATTGAAAAATCTGAAAAAATTCTCAAAAATCCTGCTTTAGATATCAAAATTTTGAAGCCCTTAGCCAAAGTGGGCAGACGTTTGCTTCTCATATTATTCAACGTTGTTCTCGGAAAAAACCTCAAACATCATAGAAGCGAGCGTCTGCTCATTCTGGGTCAAGGCTTGAAAATTTTGATAAACGAAGCAAGATTTTTTAGAATTTTTTCAGATTTTTCGATTGGGGTCAAGATTTCCAAAATTTTCCAAAATTCAAATCTTGACATGATTTGAATACATATAGTATGTAGAGAGAGAGAGAAAGAGAGATTTATGAATAGTTGGTGTTAAAAATAAAATAAAAAAATAAAAAAAAAAAAACAAATTGAAATAAATAAATGAAAAATAAATTGCGAACACAATTTTATTTATTCATCATTTTGAATTAACACATATTATCGTCTTCAGATTGGAAATAAACATGAGGACTTATTCAGACATAATGCGCTCTCATTCACTGCAATCGTGACGAATCTGTTCCATCAATTCTATAGTGCAGAATGATTGCAGAAAATAGTACAATGATACCTACACAGAACTACTATAATGAATTCGCGGTATTTTCTGCAACAACAATTATACGAAAAATGATACCGTATCAAGTCAAGCCTCGGTTTATCATCGGGAGTTGTCAGGGTGGTCAATATGTGTCGATTAAATTGGACGATAAAGTGGGTCCAAGCACTGATTGCGGGATACCAATGATGGATGCAGGTCCGCCCTTCCCTCTTGTGTCCCTACCATTTTGTGGTGCGTACCACGAGTGCAGCAGGCCTGTCCTTTACCATAGCCAGTATGCGCCAAGGTCGCTAACCTCTGGAGCCCTAAGGTTCCGTTTGGCGCCACTCTTTTTCACGTTTAAGTTGTTTAAGTTACCTGCTGCACTGCGGCTGCTGCTGCTGCTGCTGCTGTTGCTGCTGCTGCCGCTGCTGCAGTCACTCACTCACTCACTCACTCACTCACTCACTCACTCACTGATACTCACTTTGCGCCTAACGATAAGATTAAATCTACCATGCAGGATAATACCTACTCGATACTCGCGCTTTCACACAGTGCGTGTCGTTCACCGCAAACACACACTGCAGGATAAGTATCAAATTAATTGAAAATCAGTTTACAACTTCGAAAGGTACTATGCTGTGCCGAATAATTCGTAACCGAATAGTCTGATTTATCTCTATACGCATCTTCCATTTTACTAAAATCGGTAACATAATTTGAATACCTACACACGGAGAAAAATTAGCAGCTGGATATAAGACAACACTTTTTTGCAGTAGAAATGACAACAATTGTGGTAACATCTACTCATTAGGACATTGAAATTTACTTGCTCCTATGTACCAAATACTAGAATTGTGGTAATTCCTATTACAAAAAAGTGTTGTCCTATATGTAGTTGCTCAACATAGTAAATTCAGCAACAATTTTTTTTCCGTGGCAGCTTCTGAATTCGACACTATTGATGAAGCATCATGTGCATTTAAGCCCTCGTTGGAAAAAATAGATTCTAGTACAAAGATTCGTTCTTATCAAAAATTGAGTTTCGATGTAGTATACTATGTGCAGTGATAGATTTGTAGATAGGAAACGGTTAACTCACAATCAACGATAGATAAACTACACTAGTACCGTAAAGGGATCGTAAATTGAAGAAATAATGAATTATTGAATAACGCTAATTGACCGAGGAAGTAACGGCTTCTCCACACATTGAGAGTAATGATCTATTTGCATACCTGTTGTACCTATTTGACAATTTATTTGTTTAAGAGTACATTTCACGCTTTAGAGACGAGAAAATATTGACAATAGTGCAGAAATTTCGTCACTTCCGATATTCGTTTACATATTTAAACGTAGACTAGACAGATTTCGTAAAAATTTTTTTGTTTTTTTTTTTTCTTTGTTTTTGTGACGACATATTATGATGTGAGAAAAAAAACCTTGGACCAACAATAAATATGAATAAATATTCAATAATGAGGTAAAAGTTTAAGTTTTCATTCTTGAAACCGAATGGTCCCATCCCGAGTCGAAATCTGAGTCCTCATTTAAGCCTCCAGATCCTCCATTTCTTTGATGTTCAGATTTACCGACACGAATTTAGACCTCATTTATGTCTCTTAGGTCCTCACAGACCAGTTGGACTCGATAGAGCCTCCAAGTTCTCTCATTTTTTGGATTGTAATTGAACCTCAAGAGCCTCGAATTCAGTAGGTCCTCGAAGTTCTCCAAATTTTAAATCTCATTTAAGCCTCCAGATTCTCCTTTTCGTTGTTGTTCAGATTTGCCGACACGAATTAAGACCTCACTTACGTCTCTTAGGTCCTCACAGACCAGTTGGACTCGATAGAGCCTCCAAGTTCTCTAATTTTTTGGATTGTAATTGAACCTCAAGAGCCTCGAATTCAGTAGGGCCTCGAAGTTCCCCAAATTTTTAGCTCGACATTGCACCTCGAGATACTCACAGTACTTACTCTCGGCGCCACAACGCGGCGCCGAGCTTCGACTCACCCGCAGAATAGCCGCAATTTTGTTCTCGCGAGTAAAGTACTACACCCAGACACATAGAGAGACCCCGGCGTCCTACCACGCGGGCTCGAGGACTAACTGAGGTCTCGAAGAGAACCTCGAGGACTTACTGAGGTCTCGACGAGAACCTCGAAGACTAACTGAAGTCTCGAAGAGAACCTCGAGGACTTACTGAAGTCTGGAAGAGAACCTCGAGGACTTACTGAGGTCTTGAAGAGAATCTCGAGGACTTACTGAGGTCTCGAAGAGAACCTCGAGGACTTACTGAGGTCTCGAAGAGAACCTCGAGGACTTACTGAGGTCTCGAAGAGAACCTCGAGGACTAACTGAGGTCCAAGCTAGGAATTGAAATTGAGGTTCTGGAGGACCTAATGAGTCCTAATATTGGTTATCATTAAGACCTCGACAGTCGGAATCGGCCCGTAAGCGCACTCTTGAGATCCTAATGATACCCAATTTACGCAGGCTTTCCCTATACCTGAAAGAAATCTTAAGCCTCATTTGAGTCTCAAAGACCTCGCGAGAATCTCGAGGTTTAAATGAGGACTCAGATTTCGACTCGGGATTCTAGAGGTAACCACGCATTGTGAATTCAACAAATCAAAAATTGGAATGAACTTCCGGAAGGATCAAGATTTGAGATCCAAATGTTTGCTTTGTAAATCTCGATACAATGATTTGTTCGCCCGTGGCGTTGACCAAAAATTTAGGAACAATTTTGGGTTCAACGTCGAATAACACATAAAAGAAAAACAAAAAAAACGTAGAGCAAATTGCAAAGAAAAAAAGGATTTGAGAAGTGGCATTTCAAGCTCCAAAACGGTTATCACAAAAGTTTCATTTCCTGACTGACAGGCTCCGTGCAAAGTTTCAAAATTGAAGGTTCACTTTGCAGATTTGACACGAGGTGCGATTCGTGGAAGCACAACTTACGAGCAAAGAAACGTGAGCTCAATTGCCGAAGAAACCTGAAAGATTAAGTTTTGATCTTTCGTAATGCTTCAAAGAAAAAATCTTTACGTTTATTTTACGCTGAATTCTGAGACTTTAAGATCGGACATTTTTCGTAGAAAAACTTAGGTAATCCGCTAATTTTTGCACGGAGTGTATGAAGTATAGATACTCTTTTTAAATGATATAAAATTGTTTCAAATCGTTCGTTGAGTGAGGTAAGATTCGACGAAGATTGGTATCAGTTACAAAGATGTATTGGGGAAAAAGTAAAAAAAAAAAAAAAAAAAAATTTGCCCACATCCCTGGCTGATGCTCACGTGCGTGAACGGCAAGCTGACCATTTCTCTCGGCCCTTCTGGATACGTAGACTACTCAAATAACGACCGCAGGTTGCAGCCCCAACAAAAATACATAAAATTATCAAAACCAGTTAACCATGGCACATTACCCATCTACCCGTTACTAATTCGAGGAATGTCGACTTCAATGTAACATTATAGTTGCTGATTTTTTAACATATTTTGGTACCTCAAGAATATCTTGTGACCACATGGTTTCTTTCTTTTTAAGCAGATCAATTTATTGAATTATACGCTACCTAATATAACAGCCCAAATAATAATTCAGGATTGAAAGATCGAATAGGCAAACTAATATATTTTTTTTTTTTTTTCTATTTCTCATTCGTAGATTTGAATTATTTTTTAAAAATTATTTTGAGTATCGCTTGACCACCGCCATATTTGAAAAAAAAAAAAAAAAAATCACATTTCCCAAACTTCTAAAATCCTGAATAATTCTTTAGAATTTCGAACTCCTCGTGGCAAGTTAAGGTGCAGATAAAACCGAAGTATTATTCATTTACTTTTATCTGTATACTCCGGGAAACTATATAGGCTTAGTAGTAATTATCGAAAATATCTGGATTGCGAAGCATTAATTAAGTCTAGGCTGAAGGCGCAGAAAGTTAATAGGCTCAATTAGAACGATTACAACGTATATGCCTACGTTTTTTATTCTTACGATTGTATGGTACGGTTTCAAGTGACGTAACATGACTTTTATTCATATACCTATATACTATATTATAGTTGTCATTAAACGGCATTCAGTGCAACTTTATTTATTGTAATTTCAAACGAATATTACAAAAGTCAATAAGCGTAATTGCTATAATTATATCATAATGCGTCAAAGGCACCTAACTAATAACGTCCATTGTTATTAGTAATTTACTATACGGTTCATTTAACACCTACATTCAATAGGTAGAACGCAGATTAGTTCAACCCGAAGAGAATAGAATGTAAATGGTAAGTCCATTGAATAGAAACTTAATTACTATGTGTGATTCGTACATTGATCGGCATGCTACGGAATGCACTATAACTGCATCAGTAGAGAACTCTGAGTTACCGATATAACACAGACGATTAAATCCACATTTTCTTCTCTTGTATTACGCCTGCATTTATGCAACCAAACTATCACACATATCTTTGTCCAATTCCAGCGTGCCAATGATCAATTTCAGTCCCCGAAGACCACATATTTATCGGTAGAACTCTGACAGAGGCGAAGTTTCTTAAACGATAATTTACCGACGGAGTAACATGGGCAGCAATGGCGTATCACAAGAGCTTGTAGATCTTAAGCTGTTCGATTACATTAGCGATCTATGAGTTACTTATTGATACTCAAGAATTTGCGATAAAAATATTTACAATTAGTGTAATATGCAATAAGAACTAAAATAATACTTGAGAGTTTCGGAATGATCAATTATTTCTGTTAAATTTTTTTTCATGAATCAATTTTATTCCAGAAATTATACAAATGTATATTTACATATATATGTTTATTGAAGTATAGAAAATTTATACAGCATTTGTACATATAAATATAATATATCTGGGAAATTATATCCACTGTAATACTCATACAGTAGATATGATTAGATATTATGTTCATTCGAAACATCAGCTAATAAATTACCGATATGTAGGTATCACATATCATTACAGGTAAACAGAAGTTTCCACACAGTAAAAAAGAATAACTTGGGCCCAGCATTTTTTTTTTTTTTTTTTTTTTTTTTTTTTTGAACAACCGACAATCTCTCGAGCGAAGCGAAATTCTCTGAGACCAAGTAAAATCTTTCTTGAATCATGAAAATTTTCTTGGTTCCAGAGAATTTCACTTCGCTCGAGATATTGTCGGTTGTTCAAAACGGTTTAAAAAAAAATGCTTGGCCCAAGTTATTCTTTTTTACTGTGCAGTATTTTACAGACGAAGAGTTTGATTACAACATTACGCCCTTATTATTATCACATCGTAATGATCTTTGACAAAATTCTATAAATTACAAAGTTCACAGTGAATTGTATGAAATGTAAATAACGTGTTAAGCTCCGTTTCGATAAATGCAATCACTAACATTTTAGATAATGACGTCGTGTTCTCGGCGAAAATTTGAGCTTTGATTTTGCAAATGCATGAAAATGAGGTAAAGTGCATTAGTGAAAGAGACAGATATGTGATAAGATACTCTAATTTGTTCTGAAATTTTTAATTTCAAATTTCAGTTATATAACGTTTTACCATCACTAGCTTAGTCTGGAAACAATAATATTTATATAAATTCAACAAATCATGCTATGAGTGTTCATTGGACATAATTGGGAAGAAACCGTGTAAGTTTCCATTTATGTGACAAATAGTGTCATCAAAACTGATTGTAAGTCTAGACTATCCATAAGATGAGCTCCTTTCAGGCGTGCACGGTGCGACTATATAATTCCTCAAGAATTGTTAAGTATCTTTAAAATTAAAGCCAAGAATCATATCGAAATGTATCTCAACTTGAACAAACTACGCAGCGTACAAGCGATGAGACTTTCGAAAAAAACTTGAATAATCTAAATAGTCCTTAAACGAACTTTAGGTATAGCTTTGATATACAGAAGATATTTAAATAGCGTTAATTTACTCCACTTACTACATCAGTTACGTTTTTGCCCAAGATGGGAACTCGTTGAGATCATATATCAGATTTCCCCAAGTAGGAAATCCGATCGTCAAGACAACTAACGTGATAACACTTGGTCCAATACCAGCCACCATTAAACTTTTCGTCCTTATATGTCCGGCAGCACATGCGATAGCATTTGGTGGTGTTCCGACTGGTAAATGGAATGAAAATGAGCAGCACAGAGCAGCTGGTAGCATCAAATATAGAGGATGCAATTTGATCGATATGCACTGTAAAAAATCAAAAGAAACCATTATTCAGTTAGTCATAGTCACTAGTCTCTTCTGTGAGAAAAATATTTTTAAATTATTTAGAAATAATTTGGCAATCTTGAGAGTGTAAAATAGGCAAAATATGCCTTCAGGGAATGTTCAATACTTAAAGTTTCTTTTTTACGATGTATAACGATGTTTTTCTTACCAATTCGGCAAGTACTGGCAATATGATGTTAGCAATAGCGACATTAGCAGTCAATTCCGTAATCATTTGAGCTAGAAAACAGACGATGAACAAAATAGCTACTGGGTGTAGACTTCCCATGCTAGTCAATGCGTTTCCCAATAGTGTTGATAAGCCCGAAGAAATACTGCCCGCAGATATTGCGAAACCACCGCCAAGAACGAACATGAGACCCCAATGCATTTTTGACTGTATTAATTTCCAGTTGATCAAACCAGGACTTGGTTTTGTCGGACGTTTACTTGGATCTTTATTAAAAGCGTTCAGGAAGTCTAACTTTGCTGGGATTACGAACATCAGGAGTGTGATGAAAATTGCTGAACTCGAGTCTTTGTATGGCCTGTAAAAAATAGCAGATAAATATAAACTCGAAAGTTGTATAGCCGGACATGAAGTAGCGTGAGTCTAACAGTTTTATGCTTACAAATGAGTGATAAGTGAGGGCCATCCAGTAACAAATCCAGGTTTTCTAAAAAACCACATAAAAATGACTAAAATGAATAGAAATGCAACGCAAGATTCGTGCCAGGTGATTGGTCCCAGAGCTCTATATTTCTGCTGTATAACATTTGCGACAACTTTTTCACCCTCTCTTCCAATATTTATATCTTGAGCATCCTTGCTGTTTGGTCTAAACATTCCCATGTACATTATTTGCAGCCATAGCCAGGTCAATAATCCGCAAATAAGCATCGGTGGGACAGCGTAGCACATCCAATCCGAGAAATTGATGCCTGGGCTGTTAGGAAATGTTCTGAAAATGTTCAAAAAATTTAGAATAAACTCGTATAGAACATGACGAATTAAAACTGATGATATAATGAACGGGTTACATGCAGTAATTTTCCACACGGGGCAGGAAATTCAAATAAAAACGAATCAAGAGACTCTGTAGCAATGTCATAAACAGCCATTTTCACGTCGGGGCGAAAGCTGCTTACATTTGCTCAGTATCACAAATCCAAAGCTAGTGCACTAACAAGGAGAGTATCAGACCCCTGGATGATCGATCCTGACCAAACTTCTAAAGATGTTTTCTCAGAACAAAGTATGGAGCCCATGATGTGTACATAATTCAGTTTAATGAGCCTTTCGTCATCCCATTCATAATTGATCATATTTGGAGTTAGACGTGTGTAAGTTGGTGACAAACGTAAGATATTATGGTGAGATAATGTCTTAATCATTCATTTTTATTGTTGACTGATAAATTTTCAATGATAAGATCCGCTAAGCAGCCAAGACTGCATGGATCATTCTAGAGCAATAGTAAAGTACCAACAAATTGCTCGATAATGTGATGAATCGAGGTGAAGACATTAAGCAAGGCCTATTAGATGGAATTACACATGATGGGTCCCATATTTTGGCCTCTACAAATCTGATAGTCTCCTTATGGATTAATGACCAGGCTTCCTACCCTAGTTGCGGCACTGTTCTGTATATTGATTAAATGGAGAAGGAAAAATCCGAATGAGATTAGACAGAGTATCTTTACCGCGAATGTAGCTTCACGGCGTAGTGGGGAAATAGTGTTGACGATATTCTACAGTATCGGTAATATCCCTGGAATTCTAATCTTTATTTTTAGAATAATAGTCCCAATCTTCACGCTACGTTCAGATGCACTTTAAACGCACTTAAAGATAGTGCATTTATCTTCTCATTGGTCTTTTCCGTCAGACTCGAGCTATGATTGAATAAATATCGTCACTTAAACATCACGTTTATAGGAGGGGCACTTGCAGATACGAAGAGTAAGTGTCAAAATGTATGCATGCAATTAGCTCTCTGATACCATTTCCCTGTATTCATTTACAACGCGTTAAATTTGAGAAGCAAATATTGTTACAATTTAGTGTCAACTTAATATTTCTTAGAATTTCTTATAATAATAAATACTGATCCATTCATTCGATCTATTCATTGATTGATTTAATACAATAATACCGATCTGCATTATCATAGCTGGCCAAAATTCATAGAGCCATTAGAGGACGAGAGGGCTGATATACTCATTAAAAAAATTTTGCAATGAAACTTCTGCTCTCTTGCTGTTTGAATTTTGTCCTGGTGGACATGACTCAAGATTTGAAATCCACAAAGTCAAGTAGAATGTTCTGTGTAAACGTTATAAAGCCAAATGATATAGTTTTATGAGTCACTTTTGAAGAATATTTACGTCCACACATTAGATACACATATCATGCCAGCGTCCATATTAGTAATGGAATTGATCAGTCCAGATATGCCACAGTAGAAAGATAACCAGACTCAAGTGGAGTATGACATCAATACGTTTCGTAATTTTATTAAGGGTCAATGATACCTTAATACTACTTTTTATAACTGCAGCAAGGGGACATTATAATTGCGAATACTAACGCACGAACAGTAGTATAATTCGCACAAAAGCACCTCGAGCGTACCAAGTGAGTTAATTTTACTACTACCGACAAAAACGTGTTCTTCTTCTGAAAAAAGAATACTTAAGGATTCCAAACATACTTACTTTTCGTAGATTCCTTTGAAAGTTAAATTGGTTCCACTTCCTACTACCGTACCAGTACCACCGATACTAGACGCGTACGAAGCGATCAAATAGTAAGTCAACGTAGTATTGGTTGGCTTCTTGGCACTGGAATGAATTTGTGTGTTTGATTTATTCTATAATTGTTTTGTTTTGTTCTAATCAATAACTCATTGTATGGAACACTATACATCACATAGAATATGTTCGAATTAATTAACCATATCTATTTTTTTTTTTTTTTTTTATAGAAAATAAACTCTGATTTAAGAAAATGACTTACGGTTCACCTGCCACGGTACTTTCAGGGTCACTTTTGTCTTCAATGAACATGGGAGCCAGCCCTTGCTATAATGATAAAGAGAATATTATTAGGTGAAGAAGTATTCGGAAGATAAAATTCTGTAGATACTAAATATAAAATTTATTACATTTTCCAATTCCATGAGCACAGTGTCTATGATTGGAATCATCATAGCCGTAGCTGCTGTGTTTGAAATCCACATTGAAATAAACATGGTAACCAAAAAAATACCAAAGCTCAACCTTGAAGGAACAAAAAGCACAAATCGGTGAAACACTCTTTTTCTAATTCAAAATACTGGGAAATTGAACATTCTTTCATTTCCATAATTGGATAATCACGAAAAATATGCATTTTACTTAAAAAAAAATATTACTGTCAAATCTGAGCAACTGAATTAGAGATAATTTCAACCTAGAAAAGTGGAATACATAAAAAAAAGAAAAAATTACCTTCTATGGCCACACCCAACTGTCTTAATGATTAGTAATGCGACTCGCATGTGTAGACCCGAATGTTCAATTGCAACGGCAATAATGAGACTCGCAAGGAACATCATCGTGGTATCGTTTAGGTAACATAAAGTCGTATCAGTTGTATCCATAATTCCCATCAGTGGATAAAGGAAAATTGGTATAAAAGCAGTGATGGGTAGAGGTAGAGCTTCGGTCACCCAGTAAAGCGCCATCATTAGAACGACGTACAAACACCTGTACGTCTGTATTAAAAGAAATTAGTTTTTATTACTGCATGGTATAAAATTTTGTTGATGTTATAGGAATTATACATTATAGTGAGAAGCTCGACATGACTTGACTGATTAATAATTGAACGTGATTAGAAATTCAATCAGATTCCTTTACTGCTTTATTTGGATATCTCTTGAAGTGCAGCGACAATGCAATAAACGAGTAACTCGTGACACTCAGAGATATTAATATTTCAGTCATTACTCACCGGTGTATTTTCGTGAATGAGTATAGGAGATAGAATTATTGGCCATAATATTACAATGATTGATCGCCAGTATATTGCAATGAATCTGAGCAGAAGCCGTTGAAAGCCAACGTCTCTCCTGAAAGAAAACAATTCGTAGAGTCAAATTATGGGTGAAAAAAATGACAGAAAATATTGATTCGATGTCGTATCTCGATCTTTGAAAATAAAAGATTTTTTCAACCGACCTTGTCAAGCTGAGATCCTTTTCTGCATTAATGTCCGCCTGAGCAATTTCCTGCTTAGCGGTGCTCATGATGCCGGCAGGTTTAATTAAACTTGAAATAAAAAATTGTACAAAATTGTTGTTATAAAACTTCAATGAAAATTTAAACTAAGATATAGATTTTGCGATATAGTATGCGTAAAATTTCATTTTACGTACACTGTGTCGAAAAATATCGTATGAAACTCATGCGTAAAAATTTTACGCACTTGTTGCATAATATACTATTATACAGCATTGTGTCTGTCATGAAAAAAAATAGACAGGAAACTGATGAATAGTCCAACGATGATCCTAATCCTTTACCCAGATAGCTTATGTCGTTAATCACGGATTAAGATTTCTACCAATACGTTTGATCTGATTGTTAGTTTTATCGCAATAGAATGAAAATATATGTGCAAATCATTTCTCACAGTACAACATCAATGTCAGAAGAAATAGGTCTTCTGCAAATTTATGCAGATTAGTGATAAATGGTTTTGCCATTAATGATTTTGGGCTTTTGAATCTCTAGCACGAATCAGCTTCGGTCAAATACTGCTGCTGAAAATTTCTCATTCATTTTACAAGGAGGACTGAAAATCGCTAGCGACTTAACGGAAATCGAGCAGAAAATTGTTATTCTTGCATAATTGTAGTATGAATCATTTTTGCTAATCAAGCTCAGTGACAATTATTTATCACTTTACATTATTTTCATCTGCCCAGCCTGCTTACTGCAAAAAGTATCGAAGTCACTCAATGCTAAGCTACCATGCATATCTAAATGTGTGATTTGAAAAATACTTTTCGTTAATTGGCCATATAATTTTTATATTTTTTACACAATTTGAACGTTCAACTTTTTGAAATGTCGCAAGCAGCGCCGTGCCTAGGGGTGGCGCAAAGAAGCAGTCGCGCCAGGCGCCGTGCCGTGAAGGCGGCATCCGAGTGAATTTTTTTTTGAAAAATAAAAAAATATGGAATTTATAAACTTGAGAATGGTTCTCCTTGCGTATGTGTCATGGTTTCACGGTACCAGCGTAAAAGAAACTGATGTGGAAATGAAAATGTTAAACGTGTCGCAACCGATATAAGCGCGTACATGCGCCTCACACTACTTCACTACTATTATCTAAATTCATCTTATGAGCAAAAAACTCTGAGTTAGGATTTCTTTTCCAAAAATCATGTCATGAATGAAATCTGTTTTGAAGTATGTAGAGTTCATTCCCGCTAAAAATATTCAATTCAGGGAAAATGGTACTCGCAATATTCTGGAATGAGCCCCACACATGTAGGCTTTGCATACGCGTACTAATTGTAAATCCTCATCTGTATTCGAAATGGGATCAGGTATTTGTATAGTGATGGGGCTCATTTTAATATTGATAGACTGTTTCTTGTTTTTTTCTTATAAGTATTGGAATATTTTTTTCAATTTTAATGACGACGCTTGATAAATAAAACCGAACAAGAGGTTTTTTATAGCGTTTTTCATATTTTATACAGCTTCTGGAATAAGAAATCAAAATACTTTCGTATTATTCAGATGAACTGTAGATGAAAAACGAAATTCAAAAAAACCGCCGCCGCAGCGAACCATGTGAAAAACAACTTTGTACAAAAAAAGACATATTTTAGTAAAAGAACGAAACAGCTTCATATTCTGTTCCGCTTATTCTTTAGAAAGGATAACTTTGATATCATTTAATACAAAATTTATTCTGATGGTGCTAAAATTTTTCGTTTAGTTTTATAAAATGATACTGCTAATTTTTTCAAAGAAAAATATTCTGAAATTGAAAATAAAATAAATTGAAAGTAGTTAGTACGTGTGTACCGAAAACATATTCATTTACAGACAATGTTATAGAGACAACGACAAAGTGTCGCGAACAGCGCGAGCCGGTCAACGCATGTTTCAATTCGCACCAAAAGCGGAGGAATCGCGCGAGTTTATTACATAATTTTCCATAATTCGATGTTACATTCGAATAATGTAAAATCGGTTCGTAGACTCTATTTTCGCACGAAACGAACATGTTTTTGGACGCATATGTTCGGAATTGAATTTGAATTTACGCTGCATATTTCTTTTTTTTTTTTTTTTGCGTTTGCAACGCCTGTGCTCGGATAATGATCAAAATTGGTCCTTTTCCGACCAAAAGGAGGTGGGCGACTAGGGATGGCCCTTGAGAGGGCCCCTGCTCTTGATTCAGCCCTGGGCCCCGCGAAGTCTAAATCCGGCGCTGATGTTTATATCTCCCCATGTTATAATGTATATAATTATTAGGGCTAATCATTTTGGGGTCATATTTTTTGATTTGCCCTTTCACCCCTCAAAATGTGAGTGTATGAGGTCAGTATCAGTACCTATCAATATAACCACGGTGCGATTTTTTTTGGCGTGGCCCATTGCAAAAGTATTTTTCCCATTTAAATAACACGGAAAATGTTTTTTTTTTTTTTATTTGGAATTTTATTTCGTTCTAACGAATCATCGTGTTGTAAAAATCAACACATATTCTTGTAAGAAATTGAACGATCTCCAAAAAAGGTCTGATACGATTTTTCGCTAGGTCGAAAAAAAAGTCGTCATATACCGTTTGAGGTTGAACTTTAACCTTCAATAACTTTCAAACGAGTGGACTTAGCGAAAAATCATATCAAACCTTTTTTGGAGATCGTTTAATTTCCTACAAGAATATGTATTGATTTTTACAATGCGATGATTCGTTAGATTGGAATAAAATTTCAAATAAAAAAAAAAACATTTCCCGTGTTATTTGAATGGGAAAAATACTTTTGCAATGAGCCACGCCAAAAAAAATCGCACCGTGGTCATATTGATAGGTACGACTACTGACCTCATACATTCACATTTTGAGGGGTGCGAGGGCAAATCAAAAAATATGACCCCACAATGATTAGCCCTAATAATTATATATATTCTCTATCATTCAACGGGACCCAGTCCCATGATGTGATAAATGGATCATTATTATTATTATATTTGTATTGAGAAAGGCGGCTTCTTTCAGCCTGCGCCAGGTGCCCCAAGGGGTAGGCACGGCGCTGGTCGCAAGCTCATTTGCCCTAAGAACCTGAAAACACTGAGTCGAATAGACGAGTGTTCAGAGATAACACAGGCCCACAAAAAAAAAAAAGTTATCTGAACTTTTGACGAGACACGTCTATTCGTGTGTATTTTTCGACGCTGAATCCGAATCCGAAGTCAAATTAGGGAGTTTCCCTGTTCCTTCGCGAGAAAAATGCACAAAACATGATTTTTCATGGTTTGTCTATGGTTTTTGGGAATTTAATGGTAAACGACGAATTTGAATCCATCTGAATTCAAATTCGACTTCTACGGATTAAAATACGTCGAAAACCAAATTTTGTTTTTTTTTTTTGCGCTCGAAATTTCGATCGTATCTTTCAAACACATTCCATCTTTTTCGACCATAAAACCATTGGAATCCGCAGTATTGCCAGATGCATTTCTGTTACAATTAGTGAATTACAATTACGATCGAAATTTCGAGCAAAAATAGTATATTATGTGGCATGCCCGTAAACCAAGTGTTTTTCGGCGAGAATAATGATTTCAGGACGAGCTAAAGGCGAGCCGAAGGCGAGCCGGAAGCGAGTTCTGAAATCATTATTCGAGTCAAAAACGGTTTACGGGTGCGCCCCATACTGTATTTTTTTCGAAATAGGCATGAAAAAACAAAAAATGGTCTTCGACATATTTTGATCGGTAGAAGTCGAATTTGAATTGTTTTTTATCAAATCCCAAAAACCATGAAAAATCATGTCTTCTGCGTTTTTCTCGCAAAATATCAGGGAGACCCCCTAATTTGACTTCAGATTCGGATTCAGCGTTGAAAAATACATAGAAATAGACCTGTCCCGTCAAAAGTACAAACAATTTCAATTAAACGTATTAGCCTGCAGTTTCATTAGCTATGGGTCTTTGTGCACTGCTACAGTTTTCAAAGCTCGGCAAGGGTCGAAATTTCGAGCAAAAAAAATAAACAAAATATGGTTTCAGACGTATTTTGATCCGTAGAAGTCGAATTTGAATTCAGATTAACGTTATCATTCGTGCGTTTCCTATTAACTTCCAAAAAACCATAAACAAACCATCAAAGTCATGTTTTTTGCGTTTTTCGCACAAAGGAGCAGGAAAACTCTGTGATTTGAATTCGGATTCGGATTCAGCGTTGAAAAATACATAAGAATAGACGTGTCTCGTCAAAAGTTCAAACAACTTTTTTTTTTGGTGGGCCTGTGTAATCCTTTTATCTGCCATAGGACAAATTTTGGAATTTTTTGAAATTGTTGCTTACATGTTTTTCAATTATAAATTACATGGTGTTCCATATAGTTCCGACAATTATCATTTTTCTTGAAAATTTCATCCCGAATCCATATAGTCTGACAACAGTAAAGTGAACGTACTCATTGGCCAAATCCCCCCCAAAAAAGTGTTAGTTAAATTCAATCTATATCCTCATATTCAATTTAGACATACACGCAGCAAAAAATGAAGTGTTAAAATTGAAGCTCAAATAAAACTTTGGAAAACAGCCTCTGAATGCAAAATGAGATTTCAACCAAATGTTGAAATATGAACACGTCGCGTAGGCTTCGTGCGTTTCTTTCGCAGGTTTCTAGTAATAACTTCTATTGAGAAAATGTAAATGTGGTGTAAGTGTGTTTTCGAGACTTTCTAAGCAGGTATTCCCGGATATCTTATCGACTAATCAACTGTCGATTTATCAGCTACCGTGCGTAACGATGATGTATTATATTAACCGTGTGACGGACTCGAATTGTGTAATTTCAATCTGTTAAATTTTTGACGAGTACAAATATCAAGATTATCAACAACGTTACCTACGTACCAACTAATCAAAGCTGAAAATCAGTATTTATCTCGTTTACTGGGTTATCATACGTTTCGGAACTTGAACCTTTCGAGATACGAACTCAATACTGATAACGTAAACACAATTTCTTACAGAAATATACGTTATTTTACGAGCCGCATGCATATTGTGCAGCTTGAATCAGAAACCGAAAAACTAAGTTTATCAAAATATTTGTAAATTTTATCTCAAAGCAATCGCGTCGACAGTTCAATCGGCGAGGTCTATTTAGATTAGAACCGTTCCACCATTGGCCTTTGACCTTTAAGACTAAATATAGTTATTCGTGAACATCTAATTGAATTGAAATGAAGCCTACTGCATAGTCACGTATCCAAATTATTTTAATCATGAGTGGCCAGTATTTGATAAAAAAAAAAAAAAAAAGCACACTGTATTGTCGTCAATGGCTATTTTCTAGCAGTTTTTACATCAAGTATTGTTCGGACGTATAAATATAGTTCAATTGAATTGCTAATAATCTATTCATATACATAAACAATCGCAGCGGTACAAACAAAGAGAAAGCAACAGTAAGGTCATTTCAAGAATCGACTATATATCATTAATGATTTACCCAAGAGCTAATGGCCTTCCAAATTGAGGAATGAACCAAGCTAAAGATAATTGAATGTCATTAGGAACCGTATAAGAGATTTCGGAGCACAACTTACAGTCGCATAATAGAGTAAAAAGGCAATATTAATTAGGAAGATTAATATTGATGATTGTGTGGCATAGCATATAGCATGAACTTGAATTATTCGGTGGGGTGATCGAACTTGCAAGAACTTAATAGGAAGATTACTGAATGTTATAGTTCAACGTTTGAAAAAAGTAAAATGACCTGATAAGACGCGGAGATATAGTAAAATACAGAAATAGAACAGTGATTATAATATGCTACTGAAAGGGAAGCAGAATCAACCATGTCAAGACAGAGAAGCACACCAAGCCGCGGCAGCGGATGATGCAGGAAATTAATGAGGTGCATCTTCGGCAGATTATTAAAGCCCATAAAGATTCGTTTTGCCGTTTTATGGCACTTCTATTTCGGGCGACGTTCCGAGATTTACTTGGGATATGGTGATCCATGCGGTATAGTCTAGGGAAAATCGCAATAAACCTAGAGTCAGAGTCTCTGAAATTTTCAGGATGTTCACAAGTTTACTAAATAGAAAATATGAGAAAGTTGGAAGGGCCATAGGTTTTGGTATGGCATGTTCAGGCTCATGTTCATGGATTGAAGTTTCTTGGTAGATAAGATCAAGTATTGCGGATTGAAAGAAGTAGAACACAATTCGATGGGGGACAGGACTGGCAAGGAGACAAGGGCACGATTATAAAACATGTGGTGGGAATTTCGGGCATAAAACGATAGCCGAAGATCGCCTGCGTCATACACTTCGCGTGGACCAAGTGCATTGAGATCAATGCCAAATTTGAAGGTCAGAAATACAAGACGTCACACCGCGTGATGTGGACCAAGTCGCTTTTGCGTTCAATATCCACTCACAGTTCGACGACAAAATTATATCCACGAAACATGGTTTCAGCAAACGCTGCAGTTCTATTTCAATGATCTGATGAAAAAGGAACTACCTACTTTCAATAGTTCATTATACTACAACATCAGGAAAAATGCAGACTGAGTAAAACGGCACTGGGTCATACTAACTGGATTACTCATTCAGAATAATTGTTACACAGATACCGATACATGTGCAGTTCGGTATGCAAATGCACTGATATTCCAAACTCCAGGATGTGACAGAAAAAAGAAAAAAAAACTTGCCTCATTTCTTCGGGTAGATGTTGCAAACCTTTGTGGGAACCCATTATATAGCTGCGTACTGGACTGTTTATGAATGACGATTTTTCCTCGGTAATAAAAATCTATAGACAAAAAAAATCTATAGACAAAAAAAATCTATAGACAAAATCTATAGACAAAAAATAGGGAAAGTCTTAAAGCCTGCACTTGCCGAATTTCCCTTCCCTAAAAAAATTTAAAAAAATCTCAAGTAGTTCAAAACCCCATGTACGCAAAGTTGCATATCCAAAAAAGTCTTTTGAGTTGAAATTTTGATCGTCATACCTGAGCTTGTGTGTAGCGACGAATTAATGATGCATACAAATATGGAAATTTTAATACACACAGTCGAGATTGATGAAGTAATCAATTACGAATTATAATTCAACAGTTGAAATTTGCATCATTACGTTATCAGAGATTAGATATCTACTTTTACTACATGCTGCATAACTGATTATGTTCTAATCCAAGAAGAAGCAGAGAGAAGAACTGAAACTCAAAACTTGAAAAAAAATCTGTGCTTATAATGCTTTATATTGAATTTGAATATGTTCTATAAAACCCCTTATAAAAAACCTCGAGTTGTAGTAGCAAATATTGAGTTTACCTTCAGGACGGAAAAACCTAATTTCCTAATCCTCGATCATAGGGTATGGAGTAAACGGTGCATCACAAAATCACAGATTACTAACAACAACTAATTATAAACTAATTAAAAAAAAATTTCTTCAAGTGCATGCGGGGACTTGAGAATGGTGTTGCGCGTAAGAGCACCGAAGAGCAACTGTCCGATCGGCCCTAGTCGACGCGTGAAAATCCGACGACCTCCGTTCAACGTCCTGGTACTTTTGTTTGTGCCTAATAAAGTCTCCCTACCCCAACACCAATACGAAATACCTATAACACGCGGAAAACTCGTTACAACGTCAGTGTGCAGCGTATAACACATACGAAGTCCGGCAGGTGGATGCAATGGCATTATGGAACCAAAGATGTAGAACGGAAAAATTTCAGCTCTGGTGCGCACCGAGGTCGTTGAATAATTCAGTAATTATATAATGGGATACCATAGTGGAAATTAAAGAAGGAAAAACCAAAAAATATCGAGATTTTGATGTATAAGTACACAGCTAAGAAAATTTGAATTTTCCTTACGTTCAGAATTTTGCGTATCTCAATATTTCAAGTTTTGGCAATCACGCCCCTTCCTATCCAACCCCTTTAATTAATACTTTGAGTTTGGTGAGCTGAAAGAACTTCTACCGCACGTACTTATTAGTTATGGCCTTATTTGTAGCTCGTATACTCGCTTTTCTCTATCTACCTACATCTACGGTTTGAATGTACGATATGAAACGGCAAGGCAAGTCCAAGTTTACTGTAATTTGCCAATTAGATGTACATCTCTTACAGACGGAGATATGTGTTGCAATTATGTTCGTAAATTGTCCAATTCATTACGTCGGCAATTCCACACAAAATTAATCAGTCAAGTGTGAAACAGTTTTTTAAATTTGCTCATCAGTACTCCTCAAAGAGTTTAATTTATGCTACTAAATCGTTGAGAAAATTGTTAAAATCTGATAAAAATATTTGCAATACAAATATCTGGCATATTTCTATTCAATATACCTTCAAGGCCTGTCTTTTTACATCATAAGCTGAAAATATCAAGGTTTAGAAAAATGATAATTATACTAAAGCGAATTGGCTTCGAGTGTTGAATTGTTTATATAAAAGACAAATTTTTGTTTGATTATCAAATCATTCATGAATATATGAATGAGAAAAAAATTGAAAGTATAAATAAATTCCAAAGTATTTATAAGTTTGAAAAAAATCGACGGATGGCTCTTTTTTTTTTTTTTGTTTCTTTCTATGTCATAAATAATGAGGCAGTAATAATACATTAGTAGTTTTGCTTAAAAAAAAAATTTTATATTCTTGCAATTTATGCACATAAATGATAAACGTTATTCCATGAGATCATTGGAAGCCATGAACTTCATGAACTTTCAACAGGTCTCTAAACTGAATGTACATATTATACTATCGAACGAGATTTGTCGAGATTGGAAATTAATTGAATAACATTATTCTGATGACTTTCGAGTTGTTATCTGCGAAAATATAAGTGGAAAACGCGCGATAGTATTAAGTGTTATTACATAATCACTCGTATAATTTCAAGTAAATAAATAAGAATAATCCTGCTGACTACATTAAAACGTACTGCACAAATGTCACATGAGTCGATTCGCAAAATTAATAGTATAAACAAATTGCGTATGTATTTGAAATTCTCGAGTCATGTAAAACATTTTTTTTTTTTTTTTAATATTCTCAAATAAATTATTACAGGTGCTTTAATGGTAATCATTTCATGTCAATTAAACAAATCAAAGAGGATAAGATTACAGGTAAATACCGATCTACAACTTGAACTATGAGACGGCTTATCACTAGCCTTCTGCGTGACAAAGACCTCACAGCGCTCTTTGAAAAAATATCAAAATTTTACAATTTTGGCTTCTTTTGGTCAGAATGAAATTACATAACTGATCCTAAATCGTTCTGTAGGTACTAGAATTGTGTCCCACGTGCAATTAGAAGTTGGTGATTTTTAACCCTTTCAACTTTCAACCAGAATTTGGAAAAGCGAAATCTGCATGAAACATGCACAATTTTATAATGAGATTCACTACACGTGGAAACTTTCGGGGATTTTGAGGTGGCTTCAGCGTCATACATTTGTATAACGTCACATTGAAATACTCAAATTTACACTGTTTTAACGTTTCGAATAGTATTCATAGAGAGTAAATATATAGTGAGATTAGGGACAATTATTATCGACAAAGAGCTGAACGTTGGTCATAAATTTAACTGGATGTCAAACAAGACCTATGCCACTTCTCAAATTTAGGCGATCTCTGGCGACCATATGTACAATACGAGTCCGAAACTTTGGAAACGATATTTACAACCTTTTTCCTTTTCTTTCAGAAGTCAATTCTTTGTGCAATTCTTCCGTCCAACATTTCGTAGATTTCTTAAGAATTTAAGCCCATGGATTATCCGCTACATTCACTTTCAAAGAACCCTTAATGTTTGGGTAATCCTAAGCCAACTCCCAACGGCGTAGCCAGGATTTTTACTAGGACGGAGGGGGCAAAACAAAAATACGTAATATAAAGTACCTCTTGAAAAAAAGGTTTTATTTAAACATTTGCATTTTAAACATTTTTCCGGACGCATCAAATTCTTTTTTTCTAATTTTTTACTTCATTCAATGAGCCAGGAGGGGGCAAGCGCCCCAGTCTGCCCCACCGTGGCTACGCCGTTGGCAACTCCTAAGACCCTTATTCTTAGAAAAACTAAATGCCTACCCTTATAACCTGAACCAGTCCTGACAATTCTGACCAATTGGACAAATTCTTGCTCTATACTAACGGAACCACTCGAAACTAACTAACGATCTCCTACCCCACTAAACCTAGAAGTTCTTTCCGACTTGTAATTAGAAACCGATGTCAGTCAAACCCCAATTCTTCAATTTGAAAAAAAAATCTACCCTTACTGTTCTACAAGCATTAAACTCCAATAATTTCAATTTAATCGTTACAAGTCATAAGGAGGCCTATATATATTACAGATGACTTTACCGATTTTATAGAAATAATCTATATTATGTGAAATCATGAACTGATTACAAAAAAGTTACGTCAATCTTTTCAAATCATATCCAGAAATGAGTTAGAAGAATTTGAACAAAAGAAGTTGAAATTTGTGACACGAGGAGCTTTTTGAAAGCTCAATATCTAAAATGTAATCAAAATTGTCCCTGCTTTCAGATATTGAGCTATTCAGTTCGAACTTTTCCGGTTAATTTGTAGATGCAATTCGATAAGAGATTCACGTAGCATTCTCAAACTCAGAAGCTTTATTCAGACGGTAAAAATTATTTTGAAATTTCGGACAAATCATCTATATTACAATTTATGGGCTCTCCTTGAAAATCGAACATCACATCAAGCTTTGTCATTATTCTGTTAAACTTTTGTTAGGTAAATAAGTTCGTATACAGTGTTATAAGTATTATTGAAATATACTTCATTTGGATTAGTTATGAACAAGAAGAGAAACAACCGTGTATCTTCTTTAAACCATTCACTACATGAACTATAGACCCACAATGGACTGTCTGCATGTAACGATACAGTTGGATAATATCGACATGTAAAAGAACATTAAATGTTCTAAGTAAAGATAATTATTGCAGCATCACAAGATGCGGCTGAAGCTAATAACAGACTTTCAAGAATAAGTTTTTCCTGGTTATCGAGATATATATCCCACCGCAAAAACTTGTATTAGCAATAATGCGATAGAATCACCGCGTAGGTAATTGCGCGATTTAAATTTTTAAGAAATTTCTGACGACATTTAACTAGGAATTAATCCTATCATAATAGTTTGGAGAAAAAAAAAACGGTTTTTTCCGGCCTTGAAATATATGGACATAGAAGCAGTAGGCATATTATTTAATTTGTAAATTATATGCAGAAGACGTCATCTATGCGTCCGTGGCATAATAATCGAATTGAATAATTTCCGGTATGTTTTTTCACTTTCATTCCTCCTCGAAATATATTCGCGAAATTTATTTCCTGGCACAAAACGGCGCAGGTTTGGTTTACCAGGTTTCTCAGGTGGGATATATCGAGAGCCAGGAAAATCCCTGCATTCTTCATACTGAGTTATTAGCTTTGTACGTATATTATGCAAAAATAACTTGATGAAATTTCAAAAATATCCTGACGGATTGGGCAGTTAAATCCAACTCCCTGAGGACTGATATACAGATTGCAAATATACTCATTCATTCCGTAAGCTGCACAGAGCAGTGATCCTGTAATCGTAACCGAAGCTGAATACAGCCTTTAGATTTAATTCATCTCGCGTGCACTTCCGGACAAAGTTCTTTGCACTTCAAAGGTTGATGCACCAGCAACTAACCATTAAGAAACTTGCGACTAGAGTCCTACCAAGTATACCTCTTATTTTGCACTTATTCACCGTCATCAGTATCGGAGTAAAGTCGTAAAAAATGCAATTAATAGGAGATTGGTATTTCATAATTCGAGTTCATTCACTTCCTGCAGATCGAATGACTCGATGACAAAAACTGGTTGATGTAATCCCACCGAAAAAAGTGATTTGAAGATGATTTTTGCATACAGCTGTATGTATATATCAGACGTTCGAAATACCCTTTCGGTTTTCTTTTAGTATTATGATCTCAAAGGAAGAGAATAGTAATTGATGTCAACCAGTTGGATTAACCTTCCGGATGACGCGCAGTGGCATGCATAGAGTGCACATGCAACACTTTTCGCAATATTGTGTCAATAAAAACTGACACAACGTTACTCGCCTCATGAGTGTTTCTTCAATATCATTCCAACCATCGAAGCACGTCATTCGGAGTCATATAGCATGCGGGATAATGTATAAACGCTTGAACAGTTTCAAGGCTTTTGCACAGAGTGCATCGTCAAACCTTTTACAGCAAAATCTTAACTGGGGTCTGTGAAGTATAGATTGACCAAAATCACAAAATAATTTGTACCGTGGGAAGAAAGCTTCTGAATTAAAAAAAAAAAAACTACATCAATCTCTCAAATTTACATTTACAAATGAGCCAAAAAAATTGAAATTAAAAAACTTCATCTTTGTGATGCAAGAAGAATTTTTATCACGTTTCAGATATTGTAATGTCAAAAAATTGTTAGCGTCGTCTGTATATAAGTGCCCGAGTCTGCTCAAGGCTTTTCCAATTTCTGAATGATCAAATTAACAACCGCTCAATTCTTAGCTGGCAGATATATGCTACCTTGGAATTATTCGAAAGAACGAACGATTTCAGGTTTGTGATCTT
The DNA here is from genome assembly GCA_943736025.1 of Tenthredo mesomela. Taxonomy (NCBI): domain Eukaryota; kingdom Metazoa; phylum Arthropoda; class Insecta; order Hymenoptera; family Tenthredinidae; genus Tenthredo; species Tenthredo mesomela. Next base: position 29,807,705 of record OX031015.1, on the reverse strand, counting down.
TGTTTCTTCCCTGTTTAAGGTAGTTGCCTCGCGATTGCAACATTTTAAGAAGTGTTTAAAATTTTGACCATGAGTAATTGCATGCACAATACATACAATATTAAAATTTGGAGACGATTGACCACACCAAACCGAAGATATTTGCCATTAAAAATGATAATTTTTGTATATGCAGCATAGGAGCGTAAAGGAGAACCGTCGGAAATCAACAAATTTTACTATTTTTGTATTGAAGGGAAATTACAATCTTTTCGAAAAACTGACATCTATTAGAATTATATATTTACAATTATGCTGAAAAATTCGGAAATTATTGACCACATAGTTTTTTAGATATTGATAATAATTGAGTAAATGAGCCGGATATAGTCACGAGTGAAAGCGAGTAAGCGATAGTGAGTGAGAGAGGAAACAATAGCGAGTGAGTGAATAAGCAATAGCACAAACTATATCTCGGAAGGCAACAACCTTAAGAAAAAATCAAATAACAAAAACGATATCAACGATCAACTTCTTCCTTATGGCCAAAGACATTCCGGCTGAAAATCAGAAAAGTAAGGTCATTACAGTAGGGAAACTATATGTAGGATGCAATAAAAGAAAAAGAGGCGGGCAGGCTCTCCTTAGAGGCCGTTTAGAGGCCAGCGTTGGAATTCCGCGAAAAGATGATTCGCCTTGTTTTCAGTTTGATTAAGTTTAATCCAACAGACTTTAACCATTTCTGCACCGATTGAGGAAACTGGGAAACGAAGATAAGATAATTCCAGTGCTCAGTTTTGAAGAATGATGATGAGGAAGTGGGAGTCACGCTGCGGAATCACTATTTTTGTTTCCAATCATCGAGGATCACTGACCACTGAATTGGAACTTAATCCATATGATTCCTAGCTCCTATTGACTGCATCTCGATACGTAGTGTTTAAATTCATCAACATTCCAATATAACCATTGCGTAATGAGCACTCGCGACTTAGTGGACGTCCACTGACCCTCTTTTACAAATGTTCTGTAAACTGGGTTATATTATAGTGACAGGAAGTCGAGACGCCGGGGTCGTCAAGTCGTATAACGCAGATACAAGACTTTGAAAATAAAAATGCCGCACGATTCGTAGACCAGAAAATTTGCATCCATTGATATCCACGAGTCAATTTTTATTATCACTTTATAGCACAAGATAATATGGTCCTTTTTTTTATAGACGCCACTCAGTTATTCATATATTCAATGAAAAATCCGAATAAAACTGACAGCGAATCTCTGTTGTCTTTTAACTTCTTTCACAAGAAATAAATGTGTAGGTGTTAAACACATAATCTCAGATCCAGGTAAAAGTTATGCTTACGTCTAGACGGAATGGCCAATTATGAACTGACGAGACTAGAGTTTCAAAATTTAAGAAATTCTTCAATTTGTGGGGAATTGTACAGCCGATGAATGGAAACGGGTTCCTCGTCCATCTGTAAAATGTCGAAGGTGTTACCCCCAAGCATAAACTAATACCGGTAAAATCCGATCACGGAATGAGGTCAAAACTTCAATATCGTCGACATCACGATTATTTATTATAATTGCGATCTCAATTCACATTGAAAATGACGAATTATCAGACTTCGATGAGGATTTGTGCCAGCTCCAAACTCGAACTGAAATTTTCTGGCAAGTAACTAATAAGAAATGAGTATTTAACATTTGCTTCAAGGAATTGTGGAAACGAGTGAAATTTCTAAGGGAATCGCACTTTCTATATAATTTATTATGTCCATGATAGTTCTAAATCCAACGGTAATCTTTTCCTTCAAAATTCGAAGTGTCTCGAAGTGGGGTCTTGATACTCTGACGTTTTTATTTTTTCATAATAATATGGTCGTGACTTGATTACCATAAATTTGATGTCAAGATACGGGAATTGATCAAAGGTCAAATGATATCACATATATATCGACACGTGCAGGATTTACCTACTGTATGTTAACCAGTGCATTGTTATCCTACGTCACAAGTTAATGTGCGATACCATACTAGAATATGATGTAAGTACTATATGCTTATCGTTGACCCATTAACAAACTTAACCCATTGCTTCACGTAAGTCGTGAATCGTCTCGGTTTGAATGGAGTATTGAATGGAGTAGCGTGCTTAGGTGAAGCAAAGGGTTAAATACCAACAATCACGTTCTGATTCAATAATATAAACTTTGCAATATTCAAATGGCTAGTATATTAATACTTTCAACCAAAAGTTGCTGCGTTCAAAAGTTGAGTTCAATCTTCTGTATTATCTGGTCATTGCATTTTTTTGGACAGAATTTTTGAAAACCCGTTTCTAAACGGCTTTTTTCATGATGATGAATAAAAAAAACTCCTTATTTTAAACCCATTAAATAAATTACGGATCCTTTTAGCTTTTGACAAATAAAATATAACAAAAATTGGTATCCGGGTTCAGATTTTATTCACCTTTTAAAGCTCAACGCGCACTATGCCGAATCGAAGCGAAACGAAGTTTTCATCAACATGCTTTCTTAGGAGTGTGCGTGCATACTTTCATAAAAAAACATAAGAAAAGCATGTTAATGAAACTTCGTTTCGCTTCGCTTCGGTATTTGCTTTGTCCTTTTTGTTTTTTTCAAATCACCGTGTTGCCTATTACACATGTTTATGTTTGATCGGTCATCTCAAATTCGTACCGAGAAAAAGCAACAGAAATCTCGCGATTTCGTCCTACTTTCGACAGTCTATGGATCTGTTCGAACAAAAAAAAAAAAGATTTCGAAACACTGTCGCGAGTTTTATTGCGAAATACATCGATACGAATTGCAACGAAATCCTATCGAGATATTGCAGGCAATAAATAGTACTTTTCGATACTAGTGCGAAAGTGTTGATTCTCGGACGAGTGTGAAGTTTTTCGCCCGAGGAAGCGAGGGTGACAATCACACGAGTCGAGAATCATCTTTCGCACGTGTATCGAACTTTATTTTTCAACACAGCGCGCGTTAAGTTGAATTTTATGCACGCGAAGCGTGCGCAAAATCGAACTTTGCGCACGCCGTGTGGAAAATTATATTCTCATACTATAATACTGATAGATAGTTAAATACTGACAGTGATGTAGTTTAGATATTTGACTATGAGTTAGTCTCCAAAGAATTATTATTTAATTACTATTTAGAAGTCTTCACTTATAAAATTGTAGCTATGCTATTAATAGAAACTGAAGTGACTTATGTAGTGGATTTTATACTCAATCGAGTTGTCATAAACTATCGGCCAAATATTGCCAATGACGAAATAATTTATCGAATAATGATTTGTTACTTTATTGACCTAGAATATTTATTACTGTATTAACGCGTTAGTTTCCTACATAGAAATTGTATTTCAATGACATTTTATACCAAGGCAAACACTTGGTCAAAGCCAATTGGATTTCTCAACGTCAGCTCATCAATTGATCAGCTCTCCATGATCAATTGGGGACAATAACGTAAGTATGTTTTCACACCGAGAGAAAAGTTTCGTGGAAACAACAAAACGTTTTGTTATTATATAGTCTACCAAATTTTTTTGTTATGTGAACAAAAGATTTGTTAATCTAACAAGAAATTTTGTTGATACTATTCTAAGTTTAGTAGTATCAACAAAATTTCTTGTTAGCATAACAAATCTTTTGTTCACATAACAAAAAAATTTGGTAGACTGTATAATAACAAAACGTTTTGTTGTTCCCACGAAACTTTTCTCTCGGTGCAATGTTAAATTATTATTTGTTACGCGATTGTTGAAGTGGCGGAGCCTATTGCTATATTTGACAATCTATTACGATCGTGGAGGTATTTCATTGATGTTGATAATATCGCAAAACCGTGGGAATCTTGAAACAAAAATCACACCGTTAATGTCAGTGATTATCCCATCGTATTTTGCATGATTAATTATCGATTTTTTTATTGAGGACGAGACATACAAACACATTGTTTGGATTACCCCACAGTGCGTAGGTCTATATGCAGGTGAAGATTTTTTTATCGTGATGGAATAAGTCTCATCTTGACGAACACCAACTACATACCGGTTGACTTATTAGATTCAAAAGAAGCTTGGAATATTTCAATCAACGTTCAAACTTTATTGAAAAAATACCGACTTCATAAAATAATCGTATTGAACAAGATCCTTTTGGAAATCAGCCCACATACGTCTCGTGAATCGCTTACAATCAAATTGCCAGTTCTTCCCAGCTTGCAGTCGGACGGAATCCCAAATCTCTGGCCAAAAGTCGAAAAATGAAGTTTCGCTCTCGGGGTTTTGAAGTGGTGGGTTAGCTGCTATTAACCGTTAGGACGTTAGGTAAAGTAATAGTCCGAGGGTCGAATTGCAGACTGGCGAGGGGACGATCCCTTATACCTGTTATTGTATTCCAGTTCTAAAGTGACCCTCGCTCGAGCCGAACGCACCGCGCTTCGAGCGAAATTTCCAGTGTTGTGTGCAGAACGTCGCCAAGCCCAGAAAAATCACGTTAAAAAAAAAATCTAAAAAATGGATTTGAAAGAGGAAAGTAAGTACTACAATTTCATCATGAAATTCTAAATTTATAATAATGATAGATGTGATATATCGATAGAAGAATTATTTTCCCAAAATTGAACGTGAAATTGCAACGGGAAATTGTTAACACGTAAAGGAAAGTTGAGACGGCCAGACTTGTTTTAGGTTGTAGATTAATCTATTGTTTAATGAAAACAACAAGAAAATTCTGCGATTTTTTGCCCCACCGCTATTGGTGCAAGTTTTTGTAATGAAAAGTGCATTTTTCTTAATTTTGAAGAACTAAAACAAAATATGAAGAAGTGGTTTAGATAAAAGTTGTATGCGGTTTCGAAAGATCCATCCAGGGGTATGCTAACATTGTGGGCCCAGTGCCCCAAGTGAGCCTGGTGAGGCCAAAATCGATTTTTTTTTTTTTTTTTTCTCATTACCCTCATTTTTTATGGCGGATTTATATTTCACGCTGCAAACAAAAAATATTTTGTTTCAAGTCATTTTTTTCTAATCCCCTTTCAAGAGGCTCAAAAACAACTTGAATTTTTGTTCCATTTTCTTGTTTTTTCATTCCATTCATTTTACGATGCATCATCCGCTTTTACGACATCATTCAAAAATTAATCATGACTTAGTTATGAATAATATTGTGGAACAAATAATATGCATGTATAGTTGAATATGTAATTACCCATTTATATGTATTTCATTTTGGCATTTCAGAATCTGATGTCGATCCTCCTGCAGTACCTGGTTTATCCAGGAAGGATATTTTCCTGCTCACCAAAAATAAACGAAATGATACAGCGTACGAGAAAATTGAAAAGGCCATGTCCGACAAATTACAACGTCCTTTCACCCTATCAGATGATTCGAAACGTCTAATACGTAAATTGTTGTCGAGATTTAATGACAGGTGGAAAATCGTTTCAAGGCATGAGGGCAAATTTTTGAAGAAGTTTTCCGGGTGGCTGAGTGTGTTCATTCCGTTTGAAGAAGCTCCAGAAGATTCTAAGAAGTCCAGCAACATGGGTCGACCTTCTTTAGAATTTTCCGAAGCTAGTGAGCGTACAAAACGGAGGAAGACTGAAGAATTGCGTGCAGGGACAAGTACTGAAGAATTGTCTCATCCGACTCAAAGGAGCCTTCGATCATCTGGCAAATTAGATGCTACAAAAATTGTCCAAGATGTGACACTGGGAAGCCCATCAAGAGCTGAACAGTATAGAGGATCTATCAGATCGATTTCAGAAACCCCTCTTTCTCCTGATGCTGCTCTGTCGGTTATAGTCGAATCGAATTTATCAAAATCCCAGTACCGAAAAATTCGTAGTGCAAGCAGAGAAAATTGCTCCACTCTATTTCCATCCTACAATGAAGTACATCAAGCGAAGCTTCAATGTTACCCACCGAAGGCAGATATTTCTGTAACGGAACGTAGTGCCGAAGTAAAACTGCAGGCTTTGCTGGATCACACAATCGAAAGAATCCTATTAACTCAAGCGGATGTGATTAACAGTATGCCTTACGAAAAAGTTCGCAACTTAAATTTAATTTGTAAGTGGGGTTGCGATGGCACTTCTGGCCAAAGTACATTCGGGCAAAAATTTACCGATGATGATGGAAGCAAGTCTGATGCGAACATTGTCGTCACTTCACTCGTTCCGTTGCAGCTTTTATCAGTCGACCAGGAAACACAAAATACTGCACCTGTTGTATGGAAAAATCCAAGGCCATCATCTCCTCGTTTTTGTCGACCAATCAGGATTCAATTTTTGCACGGAAGTACTGAAGCCACTGTTAACGAAATGGAATTCATCAAACAGCAAGAGACCAACCTTATCCCCTACGAAACTATCATAAACGCAAAAACCATAAGCGTTTCTTTCAAACTTGATTTCACCGTGATAGACGGTAAAGTCTGCAATGCAATCACGGATACTGCATCTCCTCAACGTTGCTATTTGTGTAGAGCGACTTCAAAGGACTTTAAAAATATTGATGCGATGTTGAGAAGGGAGATCGATGGGGATCATTTGGAGTTTGGGTTGTCAACCTCGCATGCATGGATTCGATTTTTCGAGTGTTGTTTACATGTAGGATACAAACTTGATATCAAAAGGTGGAAAGCGCGTGATTCTAATGATAAAAAAAGTGTAAAAAACCGAAAGGAAGGAATACAAACAGGTTTCCGTTTACGATTGGGACTGATAGTCGATCAACCGAAGCCTGGGGTTGGTAGTTCGAATGATGGGAATACCGCTCGACGATTTTTTGAAAACTCTACCATTTCTGCTTCTATCACAGGGGTGAATGAAGATTTAATCAAACGTTTCCATGTTATATTGCAGGCACTTTCGAGTGGCCATGAAGTTAATTCCATTAGATTTCAAGATTATGCACTACAAACAGCTCGCGACTTCGTACATTTGTATCCGTGGTATCATATGCCAATTACAATACATAAGATTTTAATTCATGGCATGGAAATGATAAATTCTGCACTATTGCCGATCGGACAAATGTCCGAAGACGCTCAAAAATCTAGTAATAAGTACATTAGGAAGTACATAACAGATTTTGCGAGAAAATGCGGTTCCCGAGTAAAAACTATGGAAGACCTTTTTTCACGGCTTCTATTAACATCCGACCCATATATTTCTAGCTTGCGCAAATTACCTTGTAAAAAATTCAAATCATTGCTGCCAGAAGCATTACAGTTATTAGCTACGCCGAGTATTTCAACAACTGAGGGAAGCTCAAGCTATTTTTCAGTTGAATCCACTGACTGTGAATCAAGTGATTCTCCTGATGACGACTACTAAAGTTGTATACGTAACCGACTAGATTGTTTGATGAATAAACATTTTATAATTTTTCATGTTTCCCAGCATTTCCTCATTTTAGATTTGCCTAAAAATTTAATGGTAATTTCTATAGTATCTATACATCATTATAATAACTATTTATTTAGGAGAGCAGTATAACTTGTGAATTAAATTTCAATGATCAAAGGATTGGAGGATATATATCAAATAAGAAAGAAGACGAAGATGAATAACGGGATCACATACACAGTATGAACTTCGTGAGACATGAAAAATATTTACATAGCGATAATTCGTACAATTTACAAAATCACATTTTTATGGTTTTATAAATCAGGATTCTGCCCAAGCTGGAAAGTCGTCGAGACCATATATAAAATTTCCCCAAGTAGGGAATGCAATAATCAATACAGTCAATGTGATTAAAGTTGGTCCAATACCAGCCACAATGAAATCTTTGGTCTTTATATTCCCGGCTCCAGCTACGATAGCATTAGTTGGTGTTCCAACAGGTAGGTGAAATGCATACGAGCAACAGAAGTTAGCCGGCAGCATCAAATATAGGGGATGCAGCCGGATCGATACAGCCTATATAAAGAAAGGACAAATCATTATGTGAAGAGTTTCCCGTTATGCGTCAGCTAAGGCCAAACGTAATCGAATGATATCACTTATCGTCTAGTCTATATTTATGTATTCATAAAAAATGTCTTATACGAATGGCACACATCTTCACTTTTTCGAAATGCAAGAAGATGGAATATAATCCTCGAGGATTTATCAATTTTTTGCATCGATAGGTGGAAGCTAGATGCATCTAGTAAATATCCACATTCAGGTATGAATGAATTTGCCTCCAAAAGCATGAGAAATTTAGAATGCTGGGTGGTATTGTTATGAGTAATAATTGACAGTTTGTTCACTTACCAATTCAGCAACTACGGGTAATACAATGTTAGAAATGGCGACACTAGCGGTCAATTCTGTAACCATTTCAATGATCGCACAGACCACGAACAAAGTAGCTACTGGGTGCAGAGAGCCGAGGCCAGATAACGCGTCTCCCAACACTGTCGATAGACCAGAGGAAGTAATGGCTGTAGATGCAGCGAAACCACCGCCAAGAACGAACAGGAAACCCCAATGCACTTTTTTCTCGATTATTTTCCAATTCAATAAACCTGGACTCGGATTTGATGGACGTTTGCTAGGATCTTTGTTGAAGGCATTCCGAAAGTCCAATTTCGCTGGGATTATGAACATTAGGAGAACAATGAGAATTGCTGCTGTTGAGTCTTTCACGTCCCTGTAAGAATTAATAAATAAATAGGTCATAGGTGAAATCCTAACAGCACGAGAGTCTAAAATTGAGCAGTGAGAGATGAGGTACCCGATAGTTTGAAATATTAAAATTTAAGCGTTATAATTACAAGTCGGTAAGGTATTCGGGCCATCCAGTGACAAATCCTGGATTCCTGAAGAACCACAGGAAAACTACTATGACGAATAAAATTGCGACACAAAATTCATGCCACGTGAGAGGTCCTAGATCTTTGTACTTTTGCGACATAACATTTGTGGCAACCCGTTCACCCTCTTCACCCAAATCTATCGCCTTAGCGTCTTTGCTATTCGGCCTGAACATTCCCATGTACATAATCTGCAGCCACAACCAGATCAGAAATCCACAAAGAAACATCGGTGGGACCGCGTAACACATCCAGTCAGCAAAATTGAGACCTGGAGCGTCGGGAAAACGTCTGGAAAACGGTAAGATAAAGTATTCTTCTCCACACTGTTAAAAAATGAATTAGAAATTTGTGCCAACATTAAACCCAAACTTACGCCTCGAAAATTCCTTTTAAAGTTAAATTCACTCCAGTTCCTACTATCGTGCCGGTACCACCAATGGTAGAAGCATACGCAGTTACGAAATAATAAGTCATCGTGGTTCTGGTTGGCCTCTTGGCACTGCAAACGAAATTTTTAAACATACTGTTTTATTTCGATATATTATGCACGCAATAATTGCGACCTCCAGGATGCTTGCAATTTTGGTATAAAACACTGTGACGTTGCATTTCGCAACTCGTCACAATGGGAACGACTGTGCGCAGGTCGTAGGTCATAATTTAATTTGATTATTGGGATATTCATTGTTTCACTATCTTTGTTTGATGTACAAATTGTCAAATATTGAACTGCTGTGATTTTTGCTAGTATTATATACTTGAGAATTTCGGTGTTTGTCTTGTACCGTAATTCCCGGATTTATCTGAGCCACGACTCATATTTTTTATAGTTTGCTGTACTGCTTTCTTTCTCGCATTATTGCGTATTCTGTGATTTTCCTTCCGTTAACAACGTTCATGATTGTGAATAAATCGGTCAGATAAGTAACTATCGTTATTTTATCTTGATTGGCACTCTGCTCCTGTGCCATTTACTTTATTAAATTATATTCTGAGCTATCTGGCAATTTCTGCCGTCGAATTCCCTATTTTTTTATTATTTTTGGTACCCAACTATGTAGCTACGTAGATTTTTTTCATTCTTTCATTAGCAAGAGTTAACACTGGAGTGCGTGGTTCCAGGGTGAACCCTTCCCTTGAGAATAGTGTACCTGTTCAGCGCATACTCTAATGTAGAAGCATTTATACTTACGGTTCGCCATCATCACCCCTCTCTGAATTATCTTTGATAAACATTGGGGACAGTCCTTGCTATAATAAAAATAATAAAGTGAGATAACAGATGAAGCAGTATCTCCGTAATAGGATTATAAATACTAATTATGAACTTGCTCACATTTTCCAATTCTACGAGCACGTTATTGACGATTGGAATCATCATAGCGGTGGCTGCTGTATTTGAAATCCACATCGAAAGTAACATCGTGACCAAAAAAATGCCTAGGGTCAACCTTGAAAAAGCCGAAGGCAAAGATTATATTACTGTGGTATCGATGCTGATCTACACGTATACGTATTCATAAGTTAAAGACTTTGATTTCCAAGTATACAGAGTATGTAAGCTTTAACGATTCCCTCGACGTGGCGTTCGAGCTATATTGGAAAACATGTATACATGACGTTTAGGTCATAAAGTAAAACAGAAAGTGGTGTGAACGGTGTTCGTTTTGAAAATTATACAACTGACTTTCATTGGAATCCTAGCACGTATTCATAATTGTTAGATATACTTGCCAGAATAGTAGTTCGGAAAGGCTTAAATACCATAAACAAATTACCTCCTGTGACTACATCCGACTGTCCTGATGATTAGCAATGCGACTCGAATATGGAGTCCCGAATGTTCGATTGCAACGGCTATGAATAAACTTGCAAGAAACATCATCGTAGTATCATTTAGATAGCACTGCGTAGTGTCACTTGTATTCAAAATACCCAAAAGTGGAAAGAACAGGACGGGTATAAAGGAAGTTACGGGTAGTGGCAGAACTTCCGTTACCCAGTAGATTGCCATTATCGCTATGGTGTACAAACATCTTATGGCCTGTAAAAATTCGATTACCACAATGTACAGAAAATCGAAGAGATTGAAATCATATCAATATGAGCCTACGGAGAAATCGCTAGCACTTAGGACTATAAGTTGTATAGACTCGTATGCGAAACTACTGTCAGACTCATACAAAAAAAGGTCAATAGGCAGGAATGAATAAATGTTTTGATTCGAGATTCACTCAGTTGTCTATCGCTGTATTTCCGACATTGAAGCTCTCTTGAAATGTATCAGTTTTTGTAAAAAAAAATCAGGGTATCAACCAATGTGAAATCTAGCACCAATAAAATTCCATGGAAGTCCGGTTTGTTTGGTGTCAAATTTATCACAATTTTGCATCAAGACATTAAGACTATGAACGGATCCAGTTTTCGTCGTTGACATCAATCGATCTTAAATGTAGCACCAAATGGGGTGTTTTTTTATTTCTTTTTTTTTCAAGAATTCAAGTAATGGCCAAGAGTGTATTTAAGTTACCGATGTGTCATTGAAAATGATCATGGGGCACAGAATTATCGGAATTAACAGCACCACAAACGATCGCCAGTATACTGCGAAGAAGCGAAGTAGAAGCTGTCCAAAACTGACATCTTTTCTGAAAGAAAGTAACATGAAATATTTCTATGATCAAAATTGAATTGAAAAAAAAATTAATTCGACTAATCTTGGTGATTTATGCGAGAACAAATTCTTATAACTAACCGAGCAGAATCAAGTTTCTTTTCTCCAGCGGCTTCCGCCAGAGCGACATCCAGTTTTGTGGTACTCATTATGTCGTTGGATTCAATTCATCCTGGAAAGAAAAATTAATCATTTATCAGTCAGACATGTCAAGCCATTTCAAAAAACAAGATCTATATGCTAGAGAACTCTGCGAACTCTTCAAATAATGAGTTCACACTTTCATTACATGAAATAAACTATCAACTCCAATCAATCAGGACGTACACATTATATTTATATGTGCGAGGCAAAATTTGATAGATGAAACGGTTCCAAATATATGAACTGCATCGCGACTCTAGCATCGGACAATTTCATTTTGAAACCGAAGAGCGAATTGAATTGTAATTTGTACCGACATTTCGGATAGAATATGAGAATCATTAATTAAATTATTGATATAGCTAATGTATTTTGGTCTGAAACCAAAATTATTATGGAAATTCAAGATCCGTTTGGTGTTCTTGATAGTATATAATGAACACAAGTCTTCTCGATTCGATTTGAAGAGGCATTCGAGGGCTTTTAATTTCACCAAATACGAATCCAAAATTAAATTCGAGGTGATAAACGAAATGCTTGCGTTTCAAAACCCATTGAAAAATAATACAAACCATGCACTGTCAGGTCCTTAAACTTCGCAACATCACAATTGAATGACACTGATTATTAATAAAACTATAGGACTAGGTAGAACATTTTTATCGTAGCGGATCATGAACACATTGGATAATACTAATTTCCATTGTTGCAAGCGATAAAAGTGAACAGGTATTATCCGGTCAGTCCTCACCTCACTAATGAAAGTCCAAGTACCTCCGTTCAATTTCTCGGTACTTCAGAAAATTCTCAAGATGATATACATACACGTACCTAATATTTTTGTTTCAGTCCGATAACCCCGCCCACCCTTATCTCTCATACGAGACAGAACACATGGGCCGCCATCAGCCAGGGACTTGTCACATTATCAAAAGTGCGCTACGAAAAAGCGTGATCTTTAGGATAAAAATAATCGCAACATTTTGCTTCACGAGGCTCAGAAATTTGTCGGTTATGATAGAATCAATGTGTTATCCTTCAAATTTTTCATTACAAATTGCTTTTTCGACCGTTCGATTATCCTCCCAGAGTCAAAATCATTGTGATTTTACTGTAGTGACTTTGATGCTGTGCTCCATCATTTTCAATAATAACTCAATAAATCTTACTTTATTATCAGAGTATAACTTTTCGTGGCTTATCTAATGAAGCTTTCACCGTTCTAATAGTATATTCCCGCACGGAAATATATATATGCGAAAAATATATGCAACATATATGTCGCACTTATAACATATATGTGCGCAAAATACAAAGATGTCGCATATATTATAACATAATATATGTACGCATTTACATATATGTATTCATATATGTTTGATGAATTTTACATAGTGTTGACATCTATGTCGACATCTATGTCGACATACATGTCGCAACATGTATGTTGACATTTATATCAAACTTATGAAAATAAATGTCACTTATATTTTAGCGCAAAAAACAAATATGTTGCATATATTTTTCGCATATATATATTTCCGTGCGGGTTATACAATAAGTGCGTATAGTATATTTCGACATAGTGTGCGTAAAATGAAATTTGATGGAAGATAATGATATGTAACAAAATTTGAATCACCTGGTTTAAATCCATCTATGATGAGATGCTGAACAGAAAATTTGTTCAAACTCTGGTTTTTTGGTAGTTATACTTACGTGTCAAAGTCACAAGCACGACATAATGCATACATATAGTGCCACCTCGTTGATATATTGCCGTATTATTAATTATTTATAAAAGCAATCGACAACCTTGTAAATATTAAATTGTTGATCGTACGGGATACCTCATGACGCTAGAGATCAGGTAACAATATATTTTCATACTTAAAGCTAAAAATCCAGTCAGCGCGCATATAGCACATTCGTTCTTGAGTTGAGTGAAACGCACACTGCATTCGGGATCGTGACTTGTAGTCCAAAGCTGATGAGTTTATCTACAATTTGATGAAAATTAGTGTTCAGTGGTCGCTCGAATCGCTTATTCCGAATCTGTCCTCGAAATAATAAAAGTCAAAACAGCGAAGGTCAGATTGGGAATCAGCGACCCTGTTAAGAACACTATGATATCACAAGGTAATTGCTCTGGCCTTCATGTACTTATATTAGTATGTTTGAATATCTGTTCCAGAAATGTCAAATATTGCAAAATGTTGGTGGTATCCAAATGAGCCGGAATCGGACCTTGTTATTACCAATCCTTTCAAGCCCCTGATATGCCAGATAAGGTGTTTAACTCTGAGAGTGCCACCTGTTTCCACCATTTTCTGAGCAATTTCGACCGAATTTTCAACCTTTTTTTGGTGTTTAAAAAAAAATAAATAAATGTGTGACACAAATGGTTAACAGCGTTTTCGACACAAAGTGAGTATCTTCCGAAAAGATAGATTATCGCAATTCGCGCTAATGAAAAAGGTAGCACTTGAGTTCTACTAAGATTGAGAATGAGATAAGGTCCGCGACAAGATCGTAAAGTGGGTACCTAATCTTCCATCAAAAACAGCAATTATTTCTGTGGCTGCTACGACACGCAATAAATATTTTTTTTTTTTTTTTTACACTAAAAAATGCATTCTCCAAGAAAGTTTCAAATTTTTTTGAATGATCACCTTACGTAAGTACGAAAGGGCCTCATTTTGCAATCGGTAGTTATTGTCTATTGCTCATAATTTTGGGCTATTAAAATAATTCAATCCATTAGTATTGAACATTGATACCGATCGAATGACACCAGTTATAAATATCATATAGAACCATTTACAAGACTCTGCAATAAAACTTCACGCACAGTTACAATTATGAGTGCATAGATAAATTGAATATCAGATCATTGAATATTCCACTTCCGTAATATTTCTCCGTGAAGACTTTTTTTTAATGTACAAATGCATTTTGCATGTATAGCGTCTGATCAAAATGTTGAATTAACATCATCTTCAATTACATTACTCTACCATTTCCAATCTTTAAGCTGCTCTACATTTTCTATCAAGGTAAATCTCTGAGATATCAAGGCGAGCGCCAGCTGAGAATCATTTACCCGCGCGGGGCAACTACTTATACTTGTAATCATCACGTCATATCTCCCAAACTACTGTAACTTTTTCGATTAAATTCATAAGACCACAAGTCTCAGTCCCCATGGCCTAGTTTAAAAAACTTGGACGGAATCGGTCAAGTGGCTGCTGAGATATTGACCCCTAAAGTTGATGAAAAAAGTAAGAAATTCTTCTTCTTCTTCTTCGTCTTCTTCTCCTCAAGTTTTTCGCAGACACTTTCATATTGCAACACCTATAGCTCCCGATCCGATGCATGAATCGACGTGAGATTTGTAAGGGGGATTATCTCCATCAAAATCTCGACCCCTATTGATTTTGACAAGAATCGTATGACGTATTAGGAAGATTTACCCTAATCAATCTACGAAGTGATGAATGACGTCACGAGTTTCGATTAGATATAAAAAAATCGATATAAAAAAATCGATATAAAAATATTATATATAAAGATATTATTATTATTATTATTATTATTATTGTTATTGTTATTGTTATTGTTATTGTTATTGTTGTCGTTGTCGTTGTCGTTGTCGTTGTCGTTGTTGTTGTTGTTGTTGTTGTTGTTGTTGTTGTTGTTGTTGTTGTTGTTGTTGTTGTTGTTGTTGTTGTTGTTTTGATGTTTTGATGTTTTGATGTTTCATACAACGAAACATTCTGGAACTCATCTGGATCATGACAAATCTAATCTTGATTTACGACAACGTATTTACTTCTATTCATGGTTATTGCATTAATTTAAATTAGCTGATGAGCTGTGGAATCTTCGGTGCTGCTCTGAACCTGACGACAAAATCATTCGGAGTCAATAATTTTGACTTTAGTAGTTAGCCAAAGAGCTTCCAGCCTGAAGAATTAATTCGAAATGGTTTTTTTAACAGAGTATAATTCAAGTTGTAGTGTCTTGATCCTTTTGGTTTTTTTTTTTTTTTTTTTTTTTCATTCATTCAGTAACAAATATTTTTGAATTTATTAAATAAAAATAAGAATCACAAAATTATTAGGACTTGCTATCCAGATTTTGAATTCAGTGTTCATTTCGAAACACTACTTCAAATAAGTCTAGTTTTTCGGGTCATTGTTTGGGCGTAAGGCATTCCGTGGAGATAAGTGCATGGGTTCGGCAAGACTATTGAATAGTAGAGTGAACTTACAGTCTCATGAATTTAATGTTGCGAACCACTTAAAAATTACCAGACAGATAAATATGCATGTAACGGTAATTAAACTTGTTTTGAAATGATGAACATTGGATATATGTATTAGGGTGATCTTTGGATGGGGTCGGACGAATTTTGACTGGGCCGCCTCCCTGATCAGCTCCAAATAATTAGAATACAAACATAGAAAAATGTTCAGTCATTCATCTTAAAAATTGGCCATTACCAGAGGCGCGGTGATTTTCCCCTTTAAAATACACGTGTTTTTCGATTTTTCGAAGATCTGTGTACTATACTAGAGCGTCTGAAACTCTTTCTCAAAATCTCGAATACTCACGAATGCGTTTCTGGTACCAATATTCTACATCCAGATGGATAAATCAAACTTCTGATTCAACCAGGAGGATCAACATTTTTTATTTCATGATCAATAATTTCAATGTCAAACTTTGATCTCACATCAAATCAGGAAAAATGCCAAGCACTACGCCGTCCCCGCAAATTTATACGTTGAAAAGTCGGACTTCGTTAATTCGTGTAGTGATAAGGTAAAGGACCCAGTACCGGAACGACGAAGGGTATATGACTGATTTTTCTTATTTTTAAAATACTTGAGTAGCTGATGAAAAAAAAAAAATTAATCCACTGGATGAAATGGACATTTAGCTATTCAGGCGTAATTACATTGATTAGTTTTACCGAAATTTAATATGTTAAAAAATTTTTTTTCGAATGAGTCTAAAAGACCCAGTACCGGAACACCTAAAGAGCCCAGACCCAGTATCGGAACATAGTTAACCCAGTACCGGAACAGTGAATAAAATGAGTTCATTTTAATGAAAGAATTATGCTTACCGTAAAAGTGATTGAATAATTGCAGTTAATTATAAGAAATAATTAATGATAAATGAGTTAAGGCAATAATAATTATAGTGATAGAAGCATTTTTTTTTTTCATTTTTTTTTTTTTTTTTTTTTTAGTGAGTTTCAATAATTATTTAATATATACAAATATAAAAAGCATTTTATATTTTTAATGATTTCATATTTGATTAAAAAAAAAAAATATATATATAATATATATTTTATTAGGTGAATATTAATAAAATAAAAACAAATGATTTTAAGGTTATGCTAGAATTAAGTAGTTTCCGAATAAAACATTTAACACAGAGATTAATTTTTACTATCTAAATTAAAGTTTATGTATATTTTATGTATTTTTTATAACAAACGTACTTACTGCATTAAATATTCAATCAGAAATTAATTTTTTGTCCCCACTCGATCTCTACACCAAGTCAAATGCATCGCATATGTCATGCGATAAAAGCAACATGGCTAGCTGTTCCGACACTGGGTACGGCTCATTTGTAGGGGACCAATAAAGGAACGGTAGAATTTAAATGAAAAGGGAATTTTGCTCACATTATAAATAAATTATTCTGATTCCAAAATACTTCTATAAG
The DNA here is from genome assembly GCA_943736025.1 of Tenthredo mesomela. Classification (NCBI taxonomy): domain Eukaryota; kingdom Metazoa; phylum Arthropoda; class Insecta; order Hymenoptera; family Tenthredinidae; genus Tenthredo; species Tenthredo mesomela. Next base: position 29,790,294 of record OX031015.1, on the reverse strand, counting down.
CGTATAAAAAAAAAAAATACCCGAAAAGTTTTTTTATGCACTTTCTACAAGCTTAAGATCATCGACTGATTTCTTAACAAAACCATTAAGGAACTTGGATAAGTCGTAGATTTGATACCTCTGCTACATTTAACAATTTTTATTTCATACTTTGAATATACTTTCAACTCACATTTATATATGTTATGTAAATAAAAGATTAAGGTACCAAATAAACGAAGATTCGAAAAATTCCATCGCGTACGAGATTAAATATAAATGATTGAGTGTCAAATCGTTCCGATATTGGGTCTCGTTCCGGTACTGGGTCCTTTACCTTATCGAGAAATCCTTTCAGGCGCGTTACTTTCCATAGAATCGCTCTATATACTACAGTATATAATATACCTATATACCTTTCAGCATCATACAGAACTTTCGCTAGTACCTACATCCCTTGCAGTTCTACGTCGTCTTGTTCTACACATAACATTGATATTGATCTGTGAAGGCAATTCGATTCCAACTTTTTAGCTAATAATTCACCCAGAAAAAAAGTGTCTTAAATCAAGTCAGTTTAAGGATTGGTTCAAGTATGAATAACTACTTGATTCAAGTAGTAATCATTTCTCATATCATTCCGAATTCAGACTCGTTATAAGTGGAAAACAGTCTCAATTCAAGAAATAGACTTGACATTTTCGAAGCAGGCATGATTCAAGCTGTCTCCAGCGGCTTGAATTGTGTCGACTCCCGACTTGATTCATGCCGTTTCATATCAAGTCGGTATTCCCGGTATGAATCATGACACTTTTTTTCTGGGTGTTATCACGAATTTGAAGGACTAATTATACAATCAAATTGTGAGTTATGAGTTCGTCCAATCAACTCTTATCGGTTCTATTGACAGCAGTTGACATTTAATAACGCCAGGATGATATATTTATCTAGATATTTCATCCATCCCCGATTGTCGGTTTATCAACTTTCATGTTAATATAAAATCTAAATCACGGATCATATCTAATTTCGACGCGAATTCACTATCGGTGAACTATCGCACACAAATCCACTTGATTACTTGTGGATTTACACGAATAAGCAAAATTACCAAAATTATGTGTTGCAGTGAAAAGAATTTCGCAAATTTCTTGCTAGCCAAATTATTTTAGTATGCGGCTTAAAAGTCCGATAAGATATTATGAAGTATTATCAAATGTAATGCAAAAACATGATAAAAATATTCGTTTCTATCTTATTTCGTTATATTCTTGTTTTACAGTATTCCATTGTTTATAATTTATTATTCTCAGGCCATTTTACTTTAGTGCTGCTGCTGAGCAAAAAATTGTTTTTACTCAGGGATCAAAAAATTTCGCTCACTTTCTTCGTGACCTGACAATTCGAAGGCCTCAACGGAGGCGTAAAAAATTCCTTTTTTCTCAACCCGATCATGTATTGTGCATTGTTGGAGGCTCCTATACAATGATTGTAAAACATAATAATCCCGAGACTTGAGTAACTAATGAATTGCTTCTCGTATTACCTATCATTATTCAGCGCTTATCTTAGATGTGGGCAATTCCACCTCAAATCGGCCAATTTTGGGTGTTTTTTGACCTCGTATTTTTTGAATCGCCTTAAACTTTTTTTACGTGAAATCTACGTCAAAAAAGTAGACCCGTATTTTTTTGTTGGTCCAAAAAGTTTTTTTTACGCTAGTTATGAATTATCGAATTTTACTGTAAAAGTAGCGCGAGGGCGGCTTTGAGAATTAATATCTCGGGTCCCCTTCACCGTAGGAAGATGTTTAAAAACGCGTTTTAAAGGCGAGGAAAGCCACTTTACGATAAAATTTTTCAATTTTTCAAAAAATATAGTTTTGTTATTTTTATGAGCAATCAAAATGTTTATCGATTTTTTTCGCAATCTAAGGCCATGTTTAAAATTCTAAAAAAAATATGATCACATTCCTTATTCAATTCTGAAGATGACGATTTTTTAAAAAAGATGGAGCTATTTTTCTAAGTATTTTTTTTACAATTATTTGTCCGGCGTTGCGTGAGGTTGCCGCGCTGCGCGCCTTGCTACTACCGCGTTATTCCATGTTTGGAAAGCCGCGCGTCACGCCATTGGCCGAGCCCCGTACGACGCGATAGTAGCGAGGCGCGCGGCGCGCCAACCTCACGCAACGCCGGACAAATCGCGTCACTAATGCCATAAGGGCGTAAGCGCCAAAAAAAAAATTTCGTGTTTTTGGTGGCAAAATCTTTTTCGTGCCATATAACATCGTTTGGGCATATCCGCAAAAAAAATAATTTTTTGGCGCTTACGACATTATGGCATTAGTGACGCGAAATAATTGTAAAAAAAATACTTAGAAAAATAGCTCCATCTTTTTTAAAAAATCGTCATCTTCAGAATTGAATAAGTAATGTGATCATATTTTTTTTAGAATTTTAAAAATGGCCTTAGATTGCGAAAAAAATCGATAAACATTTTGATTGCTTATAAAAATAACAAAACTATATTTTTTGAAAAATTGAAAAATTTTATCGAAAAGTGGCTTTCCTCGCCTTTAAAACGCGTTTTTAAACATCTTCCTACGGTGAAGGGGACCCGAGATATTAATTCTCAAAGCCGCCCTCGCGCTACTTTTACAGTAAAATTCGATAATTCATAACTAGCGTAAAAAAAACTTTTTGGACCAACAAAAAAATACGGGTCTACTTTTTTGACGTAGATTTCACGTAAAAAAAGTTTAAGTCGATTCAAAAAATATGAGGTCATTTCTCGGCCGATTTGAGGTGGAATTGCCCATGTAGAAGATTTAACTGATAATGGCACAATAGTTATATCTGTACAGGCATCTACTATATGTGATTCGCGATAATCTGAACTCAGAAAATATACCGTAACCAGTTTCCCAGAGGCTTATCTCATCTGACCTGAATCCAGATTTCGCTAGATCTGACCAGCGTGGATGCCTGCCAAAACTTGGATGGCAATTTCATGCATGTATACATACGCCACACAAGCTTAGTTTACTTTGCCTGTATGTTACGCAATGGGCGTATAAATTGTAGGGCATTTGCAATCGTATAAATATTTTGTTGAAGATGGGGAATTTTTTCGGAGTGGAATATTTATGACAAACAAATCCAAACACGTATGAGGAGGGGGGGGGGGTCTACTCGATTTGTTACTGGCCTGTCCATTTTCTCGAATTTCTCCGAAACGGGGCTATCAATTGAATTGTCCTTTCAGCAGCCGATGTTTGACGACTAATGAGTTCGAACTGGTACATTTCATCGGATAAAATCGGGAATTTTTTTATTTATTTATTTTTTTTTTTTATCGTCAAGTGTGGTTGTCCCATTTATTTCGACTTATATCGAAGCCTACGCATCAAAAATGCAAAATCGGCCGTCGTAGCCCGATTCCATATGGAATTCCGAACACAACCATCCCAAATCATTTTTGTTTCCGACAACGATGAAGAAGCCAGTTGTAATCTACGATTTTGTGGTAATTTTCGCGATTGTCAACAGCTGAGAGCGGCTTATAGAGGGTAGAGGTAAGGAGGACCAACTCCATGTATAGAAAGTGTCCGTGAAATCGAGTGAATTAGATGACGCTGCTGTAGCAAATTCCCATAGACTTGTAAACGGCAGGCCTGTTACAGCAGGTTTAGTATGGTGCGGCGTCGCTCCCCTTATCGCTGTAGACCCCCACTCCTTATGCAGTGCGAGAAGGAAAGAATCTCTTCGGCACTATTGCTGTCCTTCAATATGAGCTTCAGCCAGCACCACGGGGGTGACACGGCCCTATACCGCCAATGTTAACCAAGTGTCCCCCTTAAGGTGGAAGCACACAGAAGTCCATAAGCCATAAGCAGAATGCATAGCCATAGATATAGATATAAGATCAGCGCCGGCCCTAGGCGTGTGCGACGTGTGCCCCGGCACACGGCGGCGAAGTTATCGGGGCGGCCAGTAGGCCATTTTTTGTCAGAAAATGATTTTCGATCTATAAATTTATAAATATATATATCATCAAGCGGGACACTTTTCTGTGCATAGGTCACCGATTTTGGTGCAACGCGAGATTTTGACTTTTAACCGATCCCCAACAAGAAATCTGGAGCCATTTGCCTTGGTATCAAGTGGTTCAAAAGTTATTCGACGTTTCAAATATGAAAAACTCTGTTTTCGAGCGCACCGGACGATCTTTAATAGGCGTACTACGTAACTTCGGTTTGAGCGGGTACAGATGTTTTCCACTAGCGATTCGGAATCCCAAAACTTCCACCTTTCACGCTGTGAGCTCAGAAATTTGAAAAAAAAAATAATATTTTTCACCACGATTTTTTCCAAAAACTTTTGTCTTTCAGTTTTCGAAACGAAGGTCCTAATTTTTCTGATGAAAATTTTACTGAAGGTAGTCCTTTGAATACTTAAGAATCTCTGAAATTTGTGGAAGGGTGTTCGGCCTTGTTTTTGTTCAAATAATTCGATGATGAATTTCAATTATTGGAGTAACGCGCTGGAGTTTTTCTGTTCAACCAATAGCGCATAATTTTCATTATCGAGATTTTACGGAATTTGACGTATTCTGAAAAATGTCTACCAGAGAATCAGAAAATTATGTTATTTTCGAGTCGATTAAAAAAATTTCAGATTTCGTCTCCGAATTTGACGCCCAAAACCAGCATCAAGCGTCAGCATGAAATCGCACCTTAACAAGAGAGTCTGCGACGGGCACGTCGGGGGAAAAATGCAGCGACGAATATCGCGCCTGAGACACTACGCGGCACCGCGCAAATTTGAAAAATTGTTGACGTCGATCACAGAAAGTTCACTATTGCGAACCAAAAACTGATTACGGAATCACAAAGTGTGTATGTGACGAAAATTTTGAGCTAGCTCAGGTTCGCCCGTACCAATCCATTCCTCAAATCGCACCGTTGGACCTTTTTGCACCTGGCGTCCAGGCTTCTGAATATCTTCGAAATTATCAGGTGCTATCATGTTCGTTAATGTTTAGGGAATATTTCTGAATTTGTCCGGATTTTGGACACTTATTTTAGACAATCTGTGACGAGTTAAAGTTGACGTACGGCAATGGACTCTGAAGAAACTACGTTGTCTAACGTTTCGGAGATCATAACGGTTTTTACGATTTTTACACAGAAATTTGTGAATAACTATCGCCGCGGAAAACTTGGCGCTTTACGATTTTTCCTGATTCAATGCTCTATCAATTTTTCTGTAGAAGTTAGAATCACTCAAACCGAGGGACCAAACCTTTTTGCACCGACAGTAGTGACTGGAACATTTTTTGCACTAATTGTTAATTCTACTTATCGCATGCCCAGAACAATACTGTAACATCTCAAAAAAATATATTTTTAGGGGATTTGCATTCAACTGAATGTAAATGCTATTAGATGAAGTCTCATGGCAATTTTGAGGAGACAAGATTTTTTTGAGACGTTACAGTGTGGTTTTCAAGGGTACGTTATATGTACGGCTCTCCATACGAGGGGCGGCTCGAGAGTACTCCGCACACCCACGAAGATACCTTAAGGCCGGCGCTGTATAAGATCTGCAGTAAAAGCGAAGTGATGCGCATGCGCTATGGCTTATGCTTTCTGCGTATGGCTTACGGACCACTGAAATATAATACAACTGGAACGAGCGCTCCGTGGCTAAAGCTAGGAGCACAGACTTTTCGTGACGGCTCACCTACGGAGATCGTGAACCGCGTACAGTCACCCACACGCAGCGCCGACCAATCACAGCTATGTGTGAGTGATCGTAGCGCCTGTAGGTGAGGCGGAACACGGCACACGGCAAAGTCTGTGCTCCAGGCTTAAGCCCGGAGCACACGAAACGCAGTGTGCCGTAAGACGGATCACCTACAGGCCGTAAGCTCACTCACACATGCCTGTGATTGGACGGCGCATTGTGTGAGTGAGCGCACGGCCCGGTTACGGCCTGTAGGTGATCCGAACTGCGTTTATTGTGCTCCGGGCTTTAAGCAGGCGTCTGGTTGTCCGGAGAGAGAGATAGCTGCTATGTGACTACCTATCTCTTTCTATTTGCTACTGCGCATGCGCTGGACCGTCTCGGCAAAAATTTTAACCTAATTGGCGATACAACCCTCGACTATTCGCCATCTGGTGGCCGCTTTGACACTATTGAGAAAAGAAAACAAACCGTTGAGGTTATGACACATTTTTGGTAATTTCGTTATTATATGTGATTCATAAATACGAATCATTGAACAATCTACGAAATTGAAGAAAAGATGTCTATCAGCGTTAGTAAAACGCAATGTTGTGTACGGAATTGCGGAAGTTCGAGTTATAAAACACCAAACTTAACGTTCCATAGCTTTCCAAAAGCTGCGCAGCATTTTGTTGGAATTACGAATAAATTCGTTGATAACGAGAAAATTGACAGGAGAAATGCTTGGGAAAAAGCATGGTTAATAAACAATAAATGGTTTTCCAAAAATAAGACAGTCTATTCTTTACATTTCAAAGAAAAAGACTACGTATTTCCAGGTATGCTATACCCTATGATTCGTTGACATACGACGATCTGTGTCGACAATTTGTTCATCAATTCTAGCAGACTGTCTTAATTTTGGAGAACCATTTATTGTTTATTAACAATGCTCCTTCCCAAGCATTTCTTCTGTCAATTTTCTCGTTATCACCGAATTTATTCGTAATTCCAACAAAATGCTGCACAGCTTTTGGAAAGCTGTGGAACGTCAAGTTTGGTGTTTTATAACTCGAACTTCCGCAATTCCGTACACAACCTTGCGTTTTACTAACGCTGATAGACATCTTTTCTTCAATTTCGTAGATTGTTCAATGATTCGTATTTATCAATCACTATATAATAACGAAATTACCAAAAATGTGTCATAACCTCAACGGTTTGTTTTCTTTTCTCAATAGTGTCAAAACGGCCACCAGATGGCGAATAGTCGAGGGTTGTATCGCCAATGGGAGTTACCACGTGCAAACAGGGGTATAAACTTTTTGACAGACTGTACATGGTGCGAGAGAGACAGGTGGTCACATCCAAGCTATCTCTCTCTGCGGAACCCCCACCACCGCAGCGCTCGTTCCAGTTGTGTTATATTTCAGTGTTACGGAATCCTGTGTCTCCACCTTTACTGTCGCCCACCGCTAGTGGCGCTGGGAGTACTGTGCTCTGCTGGTGGGCGTGGTTAAGTCGAAAAATGTATTTAAAAGGTGATGACGGTGATGACATAACCTCGAACGCCCGCCGAATAACCTAAATAATACGTCTGTTTCTCAAATCGTTGAGGTATTATGGGTATTATGTGATCACGTGACAGGGCACAATACTCCCAGCGCCACGTAGCGGAGGCGACAGTAAGAGGCCGGCTAAAACTGGAGCCTGTCACGGGGTTGGCCAGCACATAAGAGCGCGCAGTCTATCTCTATAAGTCTATGCAAATTCCCGAATTTCAAAACAAACGCGCACGCGCCCTACGGTATACTTCACTTCATTGGTGATCACCAAGGTCAGTCTTACGATTGTTTACCAGGATTGCTTACGAGCGCCATTCTGGGTACTTCTGGAACTATTATTTAATGCACTTTTACGGACACTTTTGCCGCTGATGCCCCATAAGCACTGATCTCTATAATAACTGGATGGCGTATCCCGTGTTAAATTTTTGTGCCGAATTGAAGCCGTGTGGCAGCCATATTGCTTGTAGTAGATTTGTCAATTTGAGCGGCAGATTCAAATGATAATAACAAAATTTTCGTTGAAAACGATGTAACTTGGGTGAAAATCAAATATTAGTATAAGAATTCTGTATTGCAAACGTTTAGGTGAAGTTTTAATTCCATTTTTAGTAAATAAAATGTGTATTGAAAATAATCTTCATACGAACACTGCATAATAAACACATGTGACAGAGTATTCTATAAAATCGTTGTATTAACAAAAATAACATCACAAAATGATAAAATTTCTTCATAATTTACAATGTCCTGAAAAAAAATTGAGTAGATAGATTTTTTCATCGAAGCATTCCTGTCTAAAATGCTCTGAACAGATTCTGCTGCTGTTCGTTGCGGTGAAAGAATATCCCAAATTCATTTTGGCATCTTTTAAAGGAAATCTACATGAAGAGGATTTATCTGGTCATTTTTTAATTACAAGGCATTTGAATACATATCCAGAATATAAAATATAAATTCCAAATAAATTATCGGTAGAAATCAAGTGAACATAACCTCTCAGCTTCAACACATGGATCTCAGCGTAATACTTGCTTATGGAGTGTCCTGCCTTACACCCCACCTTTTTTGCCGCAATATGTGCGAATCAAGACCATTGCCACTATTTCCACTTAGTACTAGGAATAATTTCGCACCTATGAATGTCTTACATTATTTTTACGAGCACGAGTTTATGGGTGTCGCCATATTGAAATTGACAAAAGTACTACAAGCAACATGGCTTCTAATAGGCACAAACTGCCCATTGGAATACGCCATCCAGTTATTATAGAGATCAGTGCTTACATTATTTTTACGACCACGAGTTTATGGGTGTCGCCATATTGAAATTGACAAAAGTACTACAAGCAACATGGCTTCTAATAGGCACAAACTGCCCATTGGAATACGCCATCCAGTTATTATAGAGATCAGTGCGCGTACACTATCCAGTGTATAATAGAGATCAGTGACTAAACACACCAGTTTCTTCTCTAACGGTCAATGTTTTCATGCGAGATCGTTCCTGTACATTAGACAAGTGCATCCCACTCCGACCACAACTATCTCTTTCTCACCGCTGGTCGCTACACGAATCAGAGACCCGCGCGCGTTCCAGTATATTATAGAGTTCAGTGTTTTCGGCTGGGGCTACACCGAGCTACTCTGGTTAGTGTAGCTATCTTCATCCTTTTCTTTTCTATGAGGAAAAGAGAGACAAAGATGGCTACACTATGGGCTATTCCGCGTCAACCGGATCAGTCATCTCTCAGATATTTTTTTAATTTGGCATGTGGATCGTGTAGGGGGAGTTAGATTTTTGTGCCAAAGCGCGAATCTCATAATGCAAAATTCGATTTTTTATTAACAATAACAAATTAGACCCCCATTTTTTCAAAAATTCATAACTTGAGCAAAAAATGAGATACAATAATTTTTTTTTTTTAATTACGCGGAAAGCTCCATAGAATTAAAAAAAAAATACAAAATGTTAAAAAAAAGTTGTTATCAATTGTTTATTTAACAATTAATTTTTCAAAGATTTTTAAAACAGTGAGCAACAGGACCAAAAAAGAGCGAAGTGAAGGATTCCCCCCCCCCCCCCCCCCCCCCCCCCCCCCCCGGAGAAAAGTCCTAGTTACGCCAATGCTGGCACGATCAAACGCGAACGCGTGCGCAAACGCAAACGCAAAGGCAGTAATTTGAGGCTCCTTATTGGTTGTTGAAAAAATTTGTCCAAAGCTAAGCCTATAAGGAGCCTCAAATCACTGCGTTGGCGTTTGCGCACGCGTTCGCGTTTGATCGTGCCAAGGCCTTTAGTATACAACAGAAATGCAACTTTCTGAAGATCGGCTATCATTTTTCACCAAACTTCAAATCTTGTTCTAATCTTCTATTCTGAAAAACTGTTACGAGTAATTAATACATCCGAAATTAACCCTCTTTCGTAAAAGGCGTTTCTCCCACTCTGCGGTCACCCGAGAAGGTGGAGCGTAGAGACGCTAGTGTGAGTGTCGCGCAACCCACCAGCCAGGGCTGTCTCCACTGGGTCCGGTAAATTAGAAGAATTCTTAAAAATTGATTATGAGGTTTAGGATGATTTTTATTGATGTATGTATATTTTTGTTTGAGTAGAAGATTATGAGCGGCCTTTGTTGATATTATAAGATAATTGTCAACGTACAGAACCTTGTTCAATTCAATATAGAATAATTGTTGAGATATGAGGGCGCAAAAAGAACCCCTCGAAAACGTAATGACACGTTACTGTACGACCGTGAGGTGAGATCACAGCGCACTGGGGACAGCAGCGACGCACGAATGGTCGTCCCCACTCCGGCGGCCAAATAGTGAGTTAGAGTGATTTTCACGAAAGAGGGTTAAATGAAGAAAAAATGTGTGCAGTTAATAAAATACAAGGCAAACATGCTGCGAATATGAAAAAGGAAGTATACTATACGACTTCGCTAAGTTGATCCCCGCTTTTTTTTATGCACTGATAAAAAATTTAACTTGATTCAAGAGAAAATCTTGAATCAAGAATATCATTTCGAAGAATTTCATTGTTCTTGAACCAAGTAAAATTGACTTGAACCAAGTAAAATTTACTCGAACCAAGAAAAATTTCTTGACTCAAGAATTTATTCTCTTGACTCAAGAAAATCTTTTTCTTCAAAAGGTTCAAGATTTTCTCTCTTGAATCAAGTTAAATTTTTTATCAGTGTGTAATTAGATAAAATAATAATCATTCCAATCACTCCCTTCTCCCCGAGATCTACCACTTTGCCTGTTTTTCTCATCTCTTGTTTCCAACGCCAATTATGTAACCTTTGAATTGATTTTTAAATATCACTATATGGAAGAGTATACTGTGCTCAAATATACGGACAGATATAGATATTTCGCGTGTTATTTTCACATTACATGTACGAACTATAACGCAATCATTAACCCTAGAACGGTGCACTGGGGTCCAATGGACCCCAGCCAAAATTTCAGCTGCGTAGAAAGTTTCGATGTCGGTCGAATTTCGGATAGCGGCCTAAAAAAAATGGTCCGGTGCATTCAGAAAAAGCCTTCGCCAGTAATTTTGACATTGTCGAAGTTTGAAATGCTGCAAACCGCATTGAAAAATATCGACTACAACGGAAATGGCACGTGCTCAAAGTCAACTGGGGTCCGCTGGACCCCGAGTGTACCGTTAATGATCGGCTATACGGAAGTGTGGCGTTCTATAGGGTTAAAACGCCGTTTAGATCATTGCTTCTTATATTTGTACTAACCTGCTTCACAATTGACTATCCATTTAGAATAACAGTACAACTTGTGAATTAGATTTCACCTATCCAAGACTTGGAGGATGTGTCCAATAAGGAAGCAGACGAGGAAGAATCAAAAGATCATATATTCATTAGACTGACAGTTATTTTGGCTTTCGACGAAATGTTTCGCTCCGAGTACATGAATGGGTTCCAAATAAATAAAAAAAAAAGCCTCTCCAAATTTTAGCCCTTAATTTTAATATTTAGGGGTGCCGACAGCCCCTTACTTTTTTCCATTTGAATAACATGGGCTTTTTGACTGTTTTAATCAATTTTTTTCTCGAAGGCCCAATTATTCGTCAAAAAAATCTAAGATTCAGCAACAATGTCGGTGATGATACTCTCTTCCAGTAAAACAAAATTTGTCCACATCCATTCGGGATTCCATGTTGGTTCCCATCCCTAACTTATTGTGAGACATCGAGCGGAGCGAAAAAATTGTTCTTTCCTACAAAGTTATTGAATATTCTTCGTCAATGTCGTACCTCATCAACTCATCAGAATATGTAGCTCGCATTCATGTTCATAACTTCGAAAATCACCCTCATCCCCTAAAAATCGTACTAAAAATGGTGCATAAATTATATTAAAAAAAAAAAATGGTTTGGCTATAAAAATGATCTGTTTTCAACAGGAGAATTACAAAAAGAATATTTTTTTTTCTTCTACATTCTTCTTCGATACATTCTTTAAGTAAAAATAAAAAAATAAAATATGAAAATATTCTTTTTGTAACCCCCCTGTTGAAAACAGATCATTTTTATAGCCAAACCATTTTTTTTTTTTTTTTTCTAATTTACCCGCCATTTTTAGTACGATTTTTAGGGGATGAGGGTGATTTTCGAAGTTATGAACATGAATGCGAGCTACACATTCTGATGAGTTGATGAGGTGATTGACGAAGAATATTCAATAACTTTGTAGGAAAGAACAATTTTTTCGCTTCGCTCGAAGTCTCACAATAATGTTAGGGATGGGAACCAACATGGAATTTCGAATGGATCTGGACAAATTTTGTTTTACTGGAAGAGAGTATCATCACCAGGGCCTGGAAGTTGGGGCCAACAATCGCAGACGTGAAAATATAGAAAAAATTTGCCTCACTTTGCCTTACTTTGCCTCATATTTGCCTCATTTGCTTCACTTTGCCTCACTTTGCCTCATATTCGCTTCACTTTGCCTCATATTTGCTTCATTTGCTTCACTTTGCCTCCTTTGCCTCATTTACTTCATTTGAAGCAAATGAACTTGATTTGAACTTGAATTGAACTTGATTTTCATCTTATTTTTTGTCTTGATTTTTATCTTATTTTTTGTCTTGATTTTTGTCTTGATTTTTTATTTTTGAATTTTTTTTAGAATTTCGTGATCGATGTGAGCCGGTTCAGAGATTACATACGATCACATACGCCTTTGCTCTGAGCTTATATCTATAGGTATTTAGATGTTCATGAAATTTGAACTATGTGTTAAGAACGACCTAAATAAGATATTCGCCACGGAAGTGGGTCGTTTTAACACGGAAAGCATAGGACCAAGGCTAACAAAACCAACGTTCATATTGATAGCATCATTTCGCTTCTGTAGAGTTTGATAAAAAAAACTAACATGTAGGGGTGGGGTCAAAATTTCGAAAGACCAATATTTCGAATGACCAATATTTCGAATTTTAAAATAGCGATGGTACGAAATTCAAAAAGGCCAGTTTAGAGAAGGCCTATCAAGTAGTAACTAAAAAATTACGTATATCGAAATGTAGAAAGATATTTCTACTAAAATACAAAATTGGAACGGTCAGAATTGCGAAAGACGAAATATCTAATTGAAAAGATAACGAAACGTCTGATAATTCGAATAGTTCAATATTTCGAATTGTCGAGACTTCGAATCTTCACGTATTCGAATATATTTTAGCGACAGACCGAAAATTCGAAAGGTCAGAATCTCGAATCTTTCATACGGTTTTTTGGATGATGTTTCAATAAACAATACAAATTTTGATCCACATTCATCTACGCAGAGAAAATACGTTCGAAATATTATTTTTCGAAGTTTAAATCTTTCGAGATTTTGGTCTTTCGAACTTCTGGTCTCTAAGGATTAAAAATTTAGAAATATTGACTTTATACATTTATATTTTCTACATTATACTTATTCAGAGTAAAAATTATCAGAAAATACATTTTCGAATAAACCAGCGTTCTGACAAGTGACCGCCTGCTGAATAAGTCATTCGAAGAAATGATCTTTCGAAAATAAGAATTTCGAATTAATTTGTCTCTCGTTATTTTTGTATTCAAATTTTTAATATTCGAATTTTTGGCCGTTTTGAATTCTGATCTTTCAAAATATCGACGCCCACCCTTTTTTTCGTTATTATTGAACGAATCTATCTTCAGGTCTAGTCTATTTTCACGTCTGCGATTGTTGGCCCCAACTTCCAGGCCCTGATCATCACCGACATTGTTGCTGAATCTTAGATTTTTTTGACGAATAATTGGGCCTTCGAGAAAAAAATTGTTTAAAACAGTCAAAAAGCCCATGTTATTCAACCCTGCTGGAAGTGAAAGGATAGGATGTCTATCCATTTGAATCATTTTGAATCTTTCGGATACGAAGGGATAAGTAAAATGAATCCAAATCTATCCTTTGCCTATCTGGTTGAATCCTTTTCTATCCCAATTTCAATCGAAAACCAGGTCTATCCTTTTCTAACCCCAATTTCCTATCCAAATTTATCCCTCGCCTATCTGGTTGAATCCTTTTCTATCTCGATCTCGATATAAAATCAGGCCTATCCTTTTCTAACCCCAATTTCCTATCCAAATCTATCCCTCGCCTATCTGATTGAATCCTTTTCTATCTCGATCTCGATATAAAATTAGGCCTATCCTTTTCTAACCCCCATTTTGTATCCAAATCTATCCCTCGCCTATCTGGTTGAATCCTTTTCTATCTCGATCTCGATATAAAATCAGGCCTATCCTTTTCTAACCCCAATTATTATTATATTCAAATATATAATTCAGCGCCTGTATATATACCTATAAATCTTTTTCTAGTGATAATCAATTATATAATCAACAGATGCACATTACATAAGAATGGAAAATTTTGGGATAGAGGGATAGATTTGGATAGGAAATTGGGGTTAGAAAAGGATAGACCTGGTATTCGATTGAAATTGGGATAGAAAAGGATTCAACCAGATAGGCGAGGGATAGATTTGGATAGGAAATTGGGGTTAGAAAAGGATAGGCCTGATTTTATATCGAGATCGAGATAGAAAAGGATTCAATCAGATAGGCGAGGGATAGATTTGGATAGGAAATTGGGGTTAGAAAAGGATAGGCCTGATTTTATATCGAGATCGAGATAGAAAAGGATTCAATCAGGTAGGCGAGGGATAGATTTGGATAGGAAATTGGGGTTAGAAAAGGATAGGCCTGATTTTATATCGAGATCGAGATAGAAAAGGATTCAATCAGATAGGCGAGGGATAGATTTGGATAGGAAATTGGGGTTAGAAAAGGATAGGCCTGATTTTATATCGAGATCGAGATAGAAAAGGATTCAACCAGATAGGCGAGGGATAGATTTGGATACAAAATCGGGGTTAGAAAAGGATAGGCCTGATTTTATATCGAGATCGAGATAGAAAAGGATTCAATCAGATAGGCGAGGGATAGATTTGGATAGGAAATTGGGGTTAGAAAAGGATAGGCCTGATTTTATATCGAGATCGAGATAGAAAAGGATTCAACCAGATAGGCGAGGGATAGATTTGGATACAAAATCGGGGTTAGAAAAGGATAGGCCTGATTTTATATCGAGATCGAGATAGAAAAGGATTCAATCAGATAGGCGAGGGATAGATTTGGATAGGAAATTGGGGTTAGAAAAGGATAGGCCTGATTTTATATCGAGATCGAGATAGAAAAGGATTCAACCAGATAGGCGAGGGATAGATTTGGATACAAAATCGGGGTTAGAAAAGGATAGGCCTGATTTTATATCGAGATCGAGATAGAAAAGGATTCAATTAGATAGGCGAGGGATAGATTTGGATAGGAAATTAGAGATTGGAAAGGATAGACCCTAGTTTGGATTCAAAAGAAGATAGCAAGAGATTTGCAAAGATATAGATACAAGTGGATAGACAGGACTCTGAATTCTAATTGATATCGAAAGGAATTAACATAGATAGACCGTGAGTAAGAATGGATAGAAAATCAAGGCTTCAAACATACTTTTCAACATTTCGCAGACATTCGACGACTAAGTCCCCATTCTATCACAGTCATTATGTAGAATTAGTGAACTGTAAAAATAAGACGAGAGCGTGGCACAGCGCGTATGGTGTGCGACTGGTAATCTGACCGTCGAGGGTTCGAATCCCCGACTGAGCGTTGGAAATTTGATAAAGATTTCATATACTTCACCCCACTCACTCCGCCGTCTGAATCTATCAACTATAAATGTGGTTCGTAATTAAATTTTTTTACGAAAAAAAAAAAAAAAAATGGCTGCCGACAATAAAAGATTCGAGAGGGTATTCAGATGGATAGACCTTCGGAGATACTTTGCGGATAGCAATGGATAAATAAATGTGGATAAAAAAGGATAAGAATTTGTTAACTGCAATGATCTACCTCAGGATAGAAGAAGATAAACTCGGCAAAACGTAAGGGATAGACTTATTGATACAAAGAGATACATACAAGTAAAGATTGAACTAATAGATAGGAAGAGATAGCTTTTCAGAGTTTGTCTAGGATAGAGTCGTGGATAGAAAAGGATAGCGTTTGAGGGATGCAAATCATATAGTTGCGAGGGATAAAAAATCTTTATCTCTTTCTATCCTAACGTTCCTATCCCTTTCTATCCTTTCACTTCCAGCAGGGAAATGGAAAAAAGTAAGGGGCTGTCGGCACCCCTAAATATTAAAATTAAAGGCTAAAATTTGACGAGGCTTTTTTTTTTTTAATTTATTTGGAACCCATTCCGGAGCGAAACATTTCGTCGAAAGCCAAAATAACTGTCAGTCTAATATTCATATGAGCAAAATTATTTAAGAAAAGCCGGACCTGTCACCGACCCCCTTCGATTTGGCTGATTTTTTGTGGGCTTGTTACTCACCTAGAGAGTAGTCAAAAGCCAAAATATTAGGCCCCGCAAAAATTTATTGGCTGAGCCAGAGCCATTTTTCGTTTTTTTTTTCACATTTTCGACTTGATGTTCCCCTGCCTACCCGGAGCTTCGGCTGCTGGAGTCAGGCGCTGTGCTGTGCACACGGGCAACGTCCTTCCTCTTTCCTTCCTCTGACCTCACCCACCCCACACCTCCTCCTGCCCCCTCTCCCGATATTGTGGCGAGTGGAGTGCCTCACATATTGTCTTGCTGGTCGGTCTCCGATGTGCTTCTCTTACTTTTACATAAATCAAGAGTGTTAAAGAGCAATACCTAGTCGCCCACCTCCTTTCAGTCGAAAAAGGGGTGAGGAACGACACATTTCGATTATCATCCGAGCTTAGGCTTCGAAAACGCAAAAAAAAAAAAAAAAAATGCACAACGCCAATTCCAATTTAATTCCGGACACACATGTCCAAAAACATGTTCGTTTCATACGAAAATAGAGTCTACAGATTGTTTTTACGTAATTCGGATGTCAGTTTCCTCGGTGGCCATGAATATGAGAGTCATCCGCCGAGTTCAGCCAGCCCGGGAGGAAAAACAGACCGAACAGGCGCTTGACAGGCCACCACGTTACATGATGCGTGATCACTGAAAGCTGACTATTTCGATCGGTGTGTTGGAGAGATGTCCGGAATTAGATTTGATTTGGTGTTGTGCATTTTTTTTTTTTTTGCGTTTTCGAAGCCTGGGCTCGGATGATAATCGAAATGTGTCGTTCCTCACCCCTTTTTCGACTGAAAGGAGGTGGGCGACTAGGTATTGCTCTTTAACACTCTTGATTTATCAAGACGTAAGAGGAGCACATCGGAGACCGACCAGCAAAACAATATGTGATGCACTCCACTCGCCACAATATCGGGAGAGGGGGCAGGAGGTGGTGTGGGGCGGGTGAGGTTGGAGGAAGGAAAGAGGAAGGACGTTGCCCGTGTGCACAGCACAGCGCCTGACTTCAGCAACCGAAGCTCCGGGTAGGCAGGGGAACATCGCAAAATAGACCTGTAGGTCGGACATTGTCCCACGAGGTCAAAAATGTCAATTTTTGACAAAAAACAAAATAATCCAACTTTGACGCCGCGTATTTTCTGAACGGTCCGTCCTAAAAATCTGGTCGTGTGCTCATTGGATTCGTTGATTATTTTTCTACAAGATGGCCCCCTCGGATAGTGAAAAAAAAGATTTTTTGACCATTTCCCCAAGATTTGGGACTTTTTTGGTCAATTTTTAGTGTTTTTGGCCAATATTTCTGCAGGTATTCGTCGTAGGTCAAATCTGTGGCCAGATTCGTGTTCCTTGGTCAATTTTACATTGGGAAACCAATTTTCGGCCACTTGGTACGAAAAACCTCTGCGTAATCGAAAATACCCAAATTCAAGTCGAAAATGTGAAAAAAAACGAAAAATGGCTCTGGCTCAGCCAATAAATTTTTGCGGGGCCTAGTATTTTGGCTTTTGACTACTCTCTAGGTGAGTAACAAGCCCACAAAAAATCAGCCAAATCGAAGGGGGTCGGTGACAGGTCCGGCTTTTCTTAAATAATTTTGCTCTATACTACCATCGATGTAGATTGTTGCTGACCCGCGGATCTGGACCGGATTGCTAGCCCCCGGGGGTCAATCTAGGCGACAATCGGTTAATTTAATTTTTGGTCGCCAGGCGAGTTACGTTATCCAAATCTGACAAACAAATAAAAAGAACTAACTGAAATTCTAAGCGGCAGCTAGCCATACCCCACACAGCACCAAATATTGTAGCAGCATTGCAGCAATATTGCTACTATGCTATAATAATTAATATTGGGTGCTATGTGGGACAGTACCGCGGAAAGGGGTTGGGATTAATATTGAAGGATTAGCCATAGGTGTTATATGACGACTCGTAACGATTTCGGATAGCAAAGAAATATAAAATTTATTCAATAAAAGAGAAAAATATGGATAACAAGAAAACAATAGAATTTAGAATTAGTCCTCCCCCTCGGGCTAACGGGTGGCTGAGGCCGTGTAAAGGAGGCCTCGCCTCGATTTGCGAGTTTTACAATAAAATTAGACTACTAACTTCCACGTGGGACAGCAAGGACAACGGATAACAAAATAAATAACTCGGCAAATCAGTACCTCGCGGTACAAAAATTACAGATAAAAGACAGAAATATGCCCGCAAGGCGTAATATATCGATGGAAGTACCTCGTGGGAAACGGTTACAAAAATGATCCCTCCGAAGGCCACGCTGCGTTCTCGGGTCCAAAAACGGCGTCTGGCCGACCTCGTAATACTCCGCCGTAATATCGGCCATATCTCCCACATAATGGAAAAAAATTGAAAAAGAAACAAAAAGAATAAGAGCTAAATTCGACAGTTTTGAGTCGGTCACGGTCGCCTTTCGAAGATTTTATAGCCTCGTAGCTACAATAATCGTATTCGTGCTTTTTGCATTCATCCTCCCCTACGTGAATGAGGCCGTGTAAGGATTCGGGAGTCACTTGTAACGGCAGGTGCACCTTGCAATGTTACAATATATACAATTATATTATAAACTGGGGTACACATAAAAAATATTTACATAGCGATACACTGTACAATTCACAACAACACATTTTTTTGCGATTTTGTCAAATTAAGATTCTGCCCAAGATGGGAAGTCGTTGAGACCATATATGAAATTTCCCCAGGTAGGGAAGGCGATCATCAGTACAGTCAATGTGATTAAACTTGGTCCTATACCAGCCACAAGGAAATCTTTAGTCTTTAGATATCCGGCTGCAGCTGCGATAGCATTATTCGGTTTTCCAACAGGTAGGTGAAATGCATACGAGCAACAGAATGTAGCCGGGAGCATCAAATATAGGGGATGCAACCTGATCGATACGGCCTATACATAGAACGAAAATCAATCATTATATAAAGAGTTCTCTATTATATCTCAACTAACACCGAACGTGATCAAATGATATCACTTATCGTCTAGTCTATTCGTATCTTCATAAAAAAAAATGTCTTATAAGAATGGCACACATCTTCCAGTAACTTTTTCGAAATGCAAGAAGATGGAATACAATCCTCGAGGATTTGTCAATCTTTTGAATCGAAAAGTGGAAGCTAGATTCATGTAGTGAATATCCACATACGGATATGAATGGATTTTCCTCCGAAAGTATGAGAAATTTGGAATGCTGGGTGGTTTTGATATGAGTAATTATTGACAGTTTGTTCACTTACCAATTCAGCAACTACGGGCAATACAATGTTAGAAGCGGCGGAAGCAGTGGTAATTTCTGTAACCATTTCAATTATTGCACAGCACACGAACAAAATAGTTACTGAGTGCAGAGAGCCGAGGCCAGAAAACGCGTCTCCCAACACTGCTGATAGTCCAGAAGAAGTAAGGGCTGTAGATGCAGCGAAACCACCGCCAAGAACGAACAGGAAACCCCAATGCACTTTTTTCTCGATTATTTTCCAATTCAATAAACCTGGACTCGGATTTGATGGACGTTTGCTAGGATCTTTGCTGAAGGCATTCGGAAACTCCAATTTCGCTGGTATTATGAACATTAAGAGAACGATGAAAATTGATGTAGTTGAGTCCTTCACGTTCCTGTAAAAAACGAATGAACAAATAGGTAAGATCCTAACAGCACGAAACTCTAAAATTAAGCAGCGAGAGATGAGGTACCCGATAGTTTGAAATATGAAAATTGAAGCGTTATAATTACAAGTCGGTAACATATTCTGGCCATCCAGTGACAAATCCTGGATTTCTGAAAAACCACAGGAGAACTGCTGTAACGAATAAAATTGCGACACAAAATTCATGCCACGTGAGAGGTCCTAGATCTTTGTACTTTTGCGACATAACATTTGTGGCAACCCGTTCACCCTCTTCTCCCAAATCTATCGCCTTAGCGTCTTTGCTATTCGGCCTGAACATTCCCATGTACATAATCTGCAGCCACAACCAGATCAAAAATCCACAAAGAAACATCGGTGGGACCGAGTAACATATCCAGTCAGAAAAATTGAGACCTGGACTGTTCGGAAAACGGCTGAAAAACGGTAAGATAAAGTATTTCTTCATATGGGTTCAGATAAAGGAGATAGTAGTAATGAATAAGAAATTTGCGCCAACATTGAACCCAAACTTACGCCTCGAAAATTCCTTTGAAAGTTAAATTCACTCCACTTCCCACTATTGTACCGGTACCACCTATGGTAGCAGCGTACGCAGTTATGAGATAGTAAGTCATCGTAGTTCGGGTTGGTCTCTTGGCACTGCAAACGCAATTTTTCATACTGTTTTATTTCGATATAGGTATTATGCACGCAATAATTGCAACCTGTGGGTTGGCTGCAATTTTGGTATAAAACACTATGACGTTGCATTTCGCAGCTCGTCACAATGGTAACGACTGTGAAGATTGACGGTTCAAGAAGTATGCTCAGGTCCTATGTCACAATTTAATTTCGTTGATGAAATATTTATTATTTCACTATATCTTTGTTTCATGTGAAAGTTGTAAAATATAAAACTGCAATGCTATGATTTTTGCTAATATTTTGTTATATTTTTTAATATTTCGGTGTTTGTCTTCTACCGTCGTTCTCGAATTTATCTGTGTCATGATTTATAATTTTTATAGTTTGACGTAGGTATGCTACACTGAGAGAAAAGTTCAGTAGAGACTACCGATGTCAGCAAGGTAATGGTTACTTCCTATATGGCAAGTAGTAGCTACCGGAGTTTTCGGTTGCTACAACTTGCCGCATGCACAGCAACGCCATACAAGCTGAGCGTACTTTGTATTGGCAAGTAGTAGCTACTTGCCAACCGAAGTAGCCACAACTGAACCTATGCCTACTTGTCAGAGGCAGGTAGTAGCTACCCGAGTCTCAAGTAGTGGCTACTGAATTTTTCTCTCAGTGTATGCTTTCTGTCTCGCATTATTGAGGATTCTGTGATTTTTTTTCCGGTTGAAAACAATTATAATTGTAAATAAATCGGTCAAACGAGTAACTATCACTATTTTATCTTGATTGGTACCCTGCTCCTCTGCCATTTACTTTATTTATTTATATTCTGAGCTATTCTGGCAATTTCTGCCGTCAAATTCCCCAATTTTCTGTTATTTTTAGTGCCCAACTAGGTATGTAGATTCTTCTCATGCTTTCCTTAGCAAGAGTTAACACCGAAGTGCGAGGTACCAGGGTAAACCCTTCCATTGAGAATAGCGCACTGTTGCAACACATACTCTAATATAGAAACATTACTTACGGTTCACCATCGTCACCCCTCTCTGAATTATCTTCGATAAACATTGGGGACAATCCTTGCTGTAATAAGAGTAATAAGGTGAGATAACAGATAAAGCAGTATCTCGGGAACAGGATTATAATATACTAATTATCAGCTTGCTCACATTTTCCAATTCTATGAGCACGTTATTGACGATTGGAATAATCATAGCGGTGGCTGCTGTATTTGAAATCCACATCGAAAGTAGCATCGTGACCAGAAAAATGCCTAGGGTCAACCTCGAAAAAGTCAAAAGCACAGATTATTTTACTGCGGTATTTAAGCTGATTTACACTAATGCGTATTCATGAGTGAAAGACTCTGATTTCCAAGTATACAGATTATGTAAGCTTTAACGATTCCCTCGACGTAAAAAAAATGAAAAAGGGGAAAAAGGGAAAAAGGAGTTTTGAGGAAAAAAATAACCGAGTCTGTTTTATTTCACGAATCGTTAGTGGAGCATGTGAATAGTTGGAAACCAAGTTTTCGGGACCCCCCTCCTTGGGGGTTTTTGTAAAACTCAAAAAGTTTTTGGATTCGATTTTCCGGAAGAACGGTGGGTTTTAGAGAAAAAATTTTCAAACTAAAATTGTAGAAAACTTAATAATCTACAAATCATCTCGTGGAGTCGCTGCGTTGCGACCAAAAATGCACGAAATAGAGGGCGCCAAAGTTTCCAGAAGTCATTTTTTTGCCTTTTTCACCCCTAAAAAAAAATATTTTCACCGTTGGCCAAATTGCAAAATTCTAGAGCAGAAAAGGACCTTCAAAAACTGTCCAAAAGTTTTTTTTATACGACGCACCTTTTTCGAGATACGGCGCCTTGAATTTCTAATTTCGGATTATATTCTTGAGGAATACAGCGAATCTGTCAGTAAAACAATTAGTTAAATGTTTCAGTAAAACAAAATATCCGCAGCTATTTCATCGCATAAATCGTTACCGGGGCCCTTGAATAGCCTAAAACCAAAAATCCCACCCGACCCCTTTTTGCATTTCAGTAAAACTCATAAAGTTTTTGGATTTGATTTTTTGTGAGAACGGTAGGTCGTAAAGGAAAACTTTTCAAATACAAAATGTACGTGACAGTATTATCTACAAATTATCTCACTAAAGGCGATTTTTGGCGAGCTCTGGTATTGGGAAGTATTCCACTCGGACACATGTACTGCATTACCGTATATCTATATTAGGGCTAATCATTTTAGGGTCATATTTTTTGATTTGCCCTCGCACCCCTCAAAATGTGAGTGTATGAGGTCAGTATCAGTACCTATCAATATAACCACGGTGCGATTTTTTTTGGCGTGGCCCATTGCAAAAGTATTTTTCCCATTTAAATAACACGGGAAATGTTTTTTTTTTTTTATTTGGAATTTTATTTCGTTCTAACGAATCATCGTGTTGTAAAAATCAACACATATTCTTGTAAGAAATTGAACGATCTCCAAAAAAGGTCCGATACGATTTTTCGCTAGGTCGAAAAAAAAGTCGTCATATACCGTTTGAGGTTGAACTTTAATCTTCAATAACTTTCAAACGAGTGGACTTAGCGAAAAATCATATCAGACCTTTTTTGGAGATCGTTTAATTTCCTACAAGAATATGTATTGATTTTTACAACGCGATGATTCGTTAGATTGGAATAAAATTTCAAATAAAAAAAAAAAACATTTCCCGTGTTATTTGAATGGGAAAAATACTTTTGCAATGGGCCACGCCAAAAAAAATCGCACCGTGGTCATATTGATAGGTACGACTACTGACCTCATACACTCACATTTTGAGGGGTGCGAGGGCAAATCAAAAAATATGACCCCACAATGATTAGCCCTAATCTATATATGCTGCGATACTCGCGCTGTTGCCGAGTCGAATAATAATAATATTTTAAGATTCCCCCCGCAACCTCTCTGAGGCTTCCCCTCTCAGGACGTCATCGAACCTCCTTAAAAGTATTAAAAAAAATCGTTACGGTTCACACCTATCATAAAGGACTCATTCTTTTATTATTTATGTAATTAACCAGTTGCTTGAAGCACGACAAATATTTATATTTAGTTTATATACCTCTCTCTCTTAACTAACCATAACTCATCTAATCATTATAGCTCGTAGTACAACTACCCTAGGAAGTAAGATTGTTTGTCATTATACGTAAAATATTCCGTCTAGAATAAGATCCTAATAAACGATACATTATTTATTATATTATAATTTACATTTATTATTTATACATTTAATCACCTTCCTGCCTTCCTTGCACGTATTAATAAAGATAGGCCCGAGTAGTCGTCCTAACCCCCTGATAGAGACAGTCTCAAGATATAACTATTTCTTTTATTCGAATTTATAAACCGGTTGAGTAAGTGATAACTTCACAACCCTGCCGTTTTTAACTAACGAACGACTGCCAAAACGAGAGCCGCACCTTTATTCATGAACGAGCGACTGCCAAAACTAAAACCCTGCCGTTTTTAATTAAGGAACGACTGCCAAAACTAAAACGCGCCTCTATTCATAAACGAACGACTGCCAAAACTAAAACCCTGCCGTTTTTAATTAACGAACAACTGTCAAAACTAAAACCCTGTAACGGTGCCCATATTAATATTTATTATTTATTTAATCCTAGTTATTTAAATCTATAGTAATATCTCTATTTGTTCGTCTATGCAACAAGGCTTATATTAATATATTCTATTTCTCTAAATCTATACGGGAGCAATTATCGAAATTAGCGGAGCAATTAAGAGCAATTGAGGAGCAATTGTTTGGTATATAAAAAAATAGAAAATAATCAAATTACCGGCTAACTTTACATAGGTTCGCCACACGTCCTTGGATCTACAAGTTTTCTCTTCGCTCTCCGGCGGACTACTGAGAAACTAGTGCAACCGGGTCAAAATTTTAAGCCCCGCCCCTGCAATACTTCCCAATAGGTACCAAAGTATACCAGAATAATAGTGTGTGTCACTCAAACTATATATTGGTACCCTTTGGTACCTATACCAGAGACTCGCCAAAAATCGCCGTAAGTCGCTGCGCTGCGACCACAATTGCGCGAAATAGAGGGCGAAAATAACGGTGAAAATATTTTTTTTCAGGGGTGGAAAAGGAAAAAACTGACTTCTGGCAACTTTGGCGCCCTCTATTTCGTGCATTTTTGGTCCCAGTGCAGCGACTCCAGGAGATGATTTGTAGATTGTAAAGTCCTCTACAATTTTAGTTTGAAAATTTTTTTTCTACAACCCACCGCACAGTGGGACGGAATCCCAAATCGACGGCCAAAAGTCTAAAAATAAAGTCCCGATTTCGGGAATTTGCAGTGGTGGGTTAGATAAAGTAATAGTCCGAGGGTCAAGTTCCAGGATCGAGAGGGGGCGATCCTTTATACCTGCTATTGTGTCCCGGTTCGAAAGTGCCCTTCGTTCAACCCAGACGCGTCGCGCTCTGGGCCTAATTTTCAGTGCGCTCTTGAAAACGTCGCCATTTGCAGAAAAATGAACCGATCGACGATTTTCAAAATGGATTCGAAAGGGGAAAGTGAGTAGAATATCACCATGTAATGAAAAATTTATAATAATGATGTATGTGATATCAGTTAACAGATGATTTTTCCGAAAATCAACGTAGAATTGCTACTTAAAATTGTAAACACGTAGAGAAAAGTTGAATTGTAAAACGTTGTAAAGCGGCCGGACTTATTCTAGGTTCTAGATTATTCTATTGTTTAATGGAAACAGCAAAAAAAACTTGCGCATTATTGCGCCACCACCATTGGTACAAAGTTTCGTGATGAAAAATGCATTTTTCTCGATTTCGAACAATTAAAATATAAAATATGGAGAAGTGATTCAGATAAAAGTTGTATGGTTTCAAATTATGTCTTCAGGGGTGTACTCACGTTGTGGGCCCAGTGCTCCACGTGGACCCAGTGAGGCTCAAATAGATTTTTTTTCATCATTGCCCCCAGTTTTTATAGCGGATTTAGATTTCACGATTTAAAATTGAAATATTTTGTATCAAGTTACTTTCTGCTATGCCTCTTCCAAAAGGCCCAAAATCTTAGCGAAAAATAGCCTCTGGAAAAATGTATATTTTGAAGTGTCTAATCCAAATCGATGATGAAAAATGAGGGTTTTTTTTCAATTTCCTTATGGTTTTCATGATGAATGAAGTTGTATGTAATCAAATGTATCACGATGACTGACCAGTTATTCGGAATGTGAAACTTTTTCTGTCAGTTACTTGTTTTTATAAGCGCGAATACATATTTATCAAGAAATATAAAGCTTATTTCTACACTTTGTATACGTTATTTTAATTTCAATACTTTGTATCAACCTAATTTTAATGAAAACCTTTGCAATGTGACATAAATATAATGCCTTTTCTACACAAGTCGTCCATATTGAATCCGCCATTTTGTATTCCCAAATTTTGACTTCAGATCCGTGATCAGCGACCCCAAAAACCCCCGAGTGCAGATTTTTACCTGAATTGAATGCATTTTCTGATGAATTTTTAGCCGTTTTGGATCCGCCATTTTGTTTTTTGAAATTTTGACTTCGGATTCGTAATCAGCGACCCCAAGAACCCCCCAGTGCTGATTTTTACCTGAATTGAATGCATTTTCGACTTTTGGCCGTCGATTTGGGATTCCGTCCCACTGTGCACCGTTCTCCCGGAAAATCGAATCCAAAAACTTTTTGAGTTTTACAAAAACCCCCAAGGAGGGGAGTCCCGAAAACTTGGTTTCCAGCTATTCACATGCCCCACTAACGATTCGTGAAATAAAATGGACTCGGTTATTTTTTTCCCGAAAAAATGACAGATTTACTGTACTATAGCACGTATTCATTGTTAGATATACTTGCCAGAATAGTAGTTCGGAAAGGCTCAAATAATATGAACAAATTACCTCCTGTGGCTACATCCGACTGTCCTGATGATTAGCAATGCGACTCGAACATGTAGTCCCGAATGTTCGATTGCCACGGCTATGAATAAACTTGAAAGAAACATCATCGTAGTATCATTTAGATAGCACTGCGTAGTGTCACTTGTATTCAAAATGCCCAAAAGTGGAAAGAACAGAACTGGTATAAAGGAAGTTATGGGTAGTGGCAGAACTTCCGTCACCCAATAGATCGCCATTATCATTACGGTGTACAAACATCTTATGGACTATATGGAGAATAAATCGGTTTTCATTACTACAATATACATAAATTGAGAAGATTGAAATGATATTAAGTATGAGCCTGAAGCAAAATCGCTAGCACTCAGAACCATAAATTGTACAGACTTGTTTGCGGAAATACTGGGAGACTGATAGAAAAAAAGTCAATAGGCAGGAATGAATTGATAGATTGATTCGAGATTCACTCAGTTTTCTATTGCTGTATATCCGACATTGAAGCTCTCTTGAAATGTATCAGTTTTTGTAAAAGTTCAGAGTATCAGCCAGTGTGGAATCTAACAGCAATAAAATTCTATAGACGTCCGGTTTGCTTAGCGTAAAATTTATCACAATTTTGAATTGCGACTACCTATGAAAGGATGCCGTTTTCGTCGTTGACATCAATTGATGTTGAATGTAGCACCAAACAAGGTTTCTTTTTTTTTTTTCTCTTTTTTTTTTTATAGAATTCAAGTAATGGCCAAGAGTGTATTTAACTTACCGGTGTGTCATTGAAAATGAGCATGGGGCACAGGATTATCGGAGTTGACAGCACCACAAGTGATCGCCAGTATACAGCGAAGAAACGAAGTAGGAGCTTTCCAAAACTGACATCTTTTCTGAAAGAAAGTAGCATGAAATATTTCCATGATCAAAATTGAATTGAATAAAAAATTAGTTCGACTGATCTTGGTGGTTTCTCAACTCAAGTTTCTTTTCTCCAGCGGCTTCCGCCAGAGCGACATCCGATTTGGTGGTACTCATTATGTCGTTGGATTCAATTTATCCTGGAAAGAAAAATTAATCATTTAACAGTCAGACATGTCAAGCCATTTCAAAAAACAACCCGAGTCGAAATTTTAACCCTGCTTTGATTCTTCCAGCGCCTATTTAAACCTCATATGATACTATTCGACCTAGAGCTCCTACAGTGAACCTCTAAGTTCTCCATTTACTACGTTTGCTCCTCCTTTGGACTTCCAACTCTTCCCGAGTAGAAATTTTAACCCTGCTTTGATTCTTCCAGCGCCTATTTGAACCTCCTATGATACTATTCGACCTAGAGCTCCTACAGTAAATTTCAGTATCATAGGAGATTTACATAGGCGCTTGGACAACAAGTATATATGACAAAGTATGAGTCTGATCTGCCGCTACTATTTTGTTTTTTTGCAAATGGGAGGAGGTCGAGGGTTTTCCTAGGTTCTCGCGAGCTCCTACTTTGAACCTAAACATGGAAGATCGTCCAATAACGGCCCATTTGAGGTTCAAAGTAGGCGCTAATTACAATGCGAGTTAACCCTCCTGTGATCCTCCACATCCTGATTTGAACCTAGAAGTATAGGTTCAATGGAGGCGCTAAATTTCGACTCGGGAAGATCTATATGCTACAGAACTCTGCACTTCGAATAATAAGTTCACGCTTTCATTATACCTGAAATAAACTATTTACACCAATTAATCAGGTCGTACTCATTATATTTATATGTGCCAGGCAAAACTTGATGGATGTAACGGTTCCAAATATATATGAACTGCATCGCGACTCTAACACCGGACAATTTCATTTTGAAACCGAAAAACGAATTGAATGGTAATTTGTACCGACATTTCGGATAGAATATGAGAATAATTAATTAAATTATTGATATAGCTAATGTATTTTGGTCTGTGACCAAAATTATTATGGAAATTCAAAATCCGTTTGGTGTTTTTGATAGTAGGTATGTAATGAGCACACGGAGAAAAAAAACAGTAAGCTGTGCTGCGCAGGGCATTAATCTAGTCAATATAGTATTTTGCTTTTGCCGTGATGTGCAAATCAGTTCTCACTATAGTTCTAACAGTACTCACTGCTGTGACGGAAGTAACTATTGCTGTCGTGACAGTAAAAAGTGAGGTTAGATTGAAAATGTATGCTTATAAATACTATATTGACTAGATCAATGTCCTGCGCAGCACAGCTTACTGTTTTTTTTTCTCCGTGCACAAGTGTTCTCTACTCGATTTGAATAGGCATTCGAGGGCTTTTAAGTTCACCAAATACGAATCCAAAATAAAATTCGTTGGCCGGATAACGGATTTACAGAAGTGGGGGCCCCGGAGCAACAAGAAAGTGGAGGCCCCTAAAATCAATCGAAAAAGAGTCCGTTAAAAATAACTATAGAGGAATTTTACGTGCTTTTCTAGAGGCAAAATTATTTATGATTTCTGTAAAATCTAGTTTGTTATACAGTCCGACCTCCAAATAAGAAACCAAAAGCCCCCAAGGGGAAGAGTTTTTCTTATATATCGCATACCCCCACCAGGCGCGCGCTCCACGCTCACTAACTCTGTCTGTCTCTCTCACTCTTTTGCTTGGAATGGAAGAGTGGGGGAAGCGCTCGAGTGAGAAACTGGGGAAAGTTACTTATTGCCGGGTTTCTTATTTGGAGGTCGGACTGTAACATGGGGTGTATCTTCAATTGCCTGCCCATAGGTGCACAGATCGTGCCGCCGTTAGAGAAATTCGTGGTATGTACTTCGATCAATCAATCAGGATTAAAGATGTAAAGAAGAAATAGCAACATTATCATTTTCAAATCCGTTCTTATAAATTTTTGTATTCATAAGGAAAAAAAAAATTATCTCGGTGTTTGTGGAAGCCCCTGTAATGTGGGGGCCCCGGGGCTTGAGCCCCGGTTGCTCCGCCTTAAATCCGGCACTGAAATTCAAGGTGATAAACGAAATGCTTACGTTTCAAAACCCTTTGAACTTCACAACATCACAGTTGAATGACACTGATTATTGATAAAATAGCACCATCTAGAACATTTTTATGGTAGCGGATCGTGAACACATTGAATAATATATTGATTAACGTTGTTGCACGCAATAACAGTGAACACGTATTATCCGATCGGTCCTCACCTCACTCATGAAAGTCCAAGTACCTTCGTACCTTATACTATACATGTACTTAATATTTTTGCTTCAGTCCGATAACCGCGCCCACTCTTATCTGCTATACGAGACAGAACACGTGGGCCGCCATCAGATTGGTACTTGTCACGTTATCAAAAATATGCTATGAAGTAGCTTGATCTTTGTAATGCAAATAATGGCAACATTTTTCTTCGCGAGGTCGAGAAATATGTATCGGCTATAGTAGAATCAATGTGTTACCCTTCGAATTTTTCATTATTATACTTGCTGTTTCCGACCTTCCTGCAATTATCCTCCTGGACTAAAAATCATTGTGATTTTGCTGTAGGTAGTCACTTTGATGCCGTTCTTAATCAATTCTAATAATACCTAAATAAAAACTTCTTTGTTTTCAGAGTATAACTTTGCATGACTTATTCAATGAAGCTTTCAGCGTTGTAAAAGTTCATTGTTCCTTATCCAAAGTTCAAATTGTTCCTTATCGACTCTTTGAATTTTCTATTTACAATAATTACTGTCATGGTAAAGCATTGATGGAAGATAATGATATGTAACAAAATTTGAATCACCTGATTTGAATTCATTTATGATGAAGTGCTGAAAAGAATATTTCTTCAAACGCTGATTTCTGGGTAAATATACTCACGTGTTAAAGCCACAAGCACGACATTACTGCATACCTACATATATTGCCACCTCGTTGATATATTGCCGTATTATTGATGATTTATAATAGCAATCGACAATCTTATCAATATCAAATTGTTAATCGTATGGGATACCTTATGACGATAAAGATCAGGTAGCAATATTTTTAATACCTTAAGCCAAAAATCCGGTCAGCCCGCATGTATAGCACATTCGTTTTTGAGTTGAGTGAAAAGCACACTGCATTCGGGGTCGTGACTTGTAGTCCAAAGCTGATAAATTGCTCTTCAATTTGATGAAAATTAGTGTTCGGCAGTCTCTCGGATTGCTTGTTCCGAATCTGTCCTCAAAATAATAAAAGTAGAAATAGCGAAGTTCATAGATTCAGAATTCCGCGACTCCGCTAAGAACACTATGATATCACAGGTTGATCACTCTGACCTTCATGTAGGTACTTATTGGGATCCTTGGAATGGGCGTGGCTTTGAAATTTTAGCCTTCTTTGAGTAGTTCTATTTACGTCACTAGTTGGCGTATCGAGGTTCTAAGGTTCCCAATATAAGTATGTTTTAATATCTATTCCAGATATGTCAGATATTGCAGAGTGTTGGTATGGTATCTGAATGAGCTGAAATCGGACCTTATTATTACCAATCCTGCCAAGCCCCTGATACGCCAGATGAGGTGCTTAACTGAATCCGTAGCAACCGAGGTAACTTATCGCTCATGATTGACAGAAAGTAGACTTTCAGAATGAACAGTAATTGCACTGTATAATAATAGTCCAGTCACCGGGGGCCGTACAGCAGGTCTACCCTACAAAAATAGAGAGTGAAGCGAATTTTGGTGAAAATGGTTCATTTCGGGGTGTATAACGAGAATCACTTCGAATCCCTGAAAATTTGGCGCCGCGCCCCCCTCCAGGGGGGTGAAAACATGCGAAATTTCAGTTTTCACGCCATGCGCGTAGAAGGGTTGTTCCTACGACCAAGATAGTTATTATCATCTTTGTAGCCGACAAAATTTCTGACAAAATTGTCCCACAGCGATTTCTTGTGCAGGGGATAGCTTTCGAGATATAGTCATCCCAAGATGCGACTAAAATCGAAAAACTCGGCTAACGCGCCAAATTTGCAGTGATTTGCGCGGATCGTTGTGTCGTCGAGCTGCTTCATCCGTTCTTAAAATGTTCCGATACTTTTTTGCAAGGATTGAGACAACCTAAAAAATGAGTTTTTCGAAGCTTCGCTAGCTTAAGAACGCTGCAAGTTATGACCGTTCAAAGTGGTACTTTGAAAAAAAAAAAAAATCAGTCATTTACTCTTTTGCAAATGCTACTATTGCAGACTTTTAGGCCGAAACCGCGAATTTCGGCTGGTGCAATCGATAGAGGATTTCGCGATCTAAAAATGAAGTCTCTTGCATTACCCTGCTAGCGCAGTCGGTTTTCAAATGCGAGGCGACATAACGATCCGCGCGAATCACTGCAAATTTGGCGAAAGTCTCTTTTGCGAAATTTCAGTTTTCACGCCATACGCGTAGAAGGGTTGTTCCTACGACCAAGATAGTTTTCATCATCTTTGTAGCCGACATAATTTCTGACAAAATTGTCCCACAGCAATTTCTTGTGCGGGGGATAGCTTCCGAGATATAGCCATCCCAAGATGCGACTAAAATCGAAAAACTCGGCTGGCACGCCAAATTTGCAGTGATTCGCGCGGATCGTTATGTCGCCTCGCATTTGAAAACCGTCTGCGCTAGCAGGGTAATGCAAGAGACTTCATTTTTAGACCGCGAAATCCTCTATCGATTGCACCAGCCGAAATTCGCGGTTTCGGCCTAAAAGTCTGCAATAGCAGCATTTGCAAAAGAGTAAATGACTGATTTTTTTTTTTTTCAAAGTACCACTTTGAACGGTCATAACTTGCAGCGTTCTTAAGCTAGCGAAGCTTCGAAAAATTCATTTTTTAGGTTGTCTCAATCCTTGCAAAAAAGTGTCAGAAGATTTTAAAAACGGATGAAGCAGCTCGACGACACAACGATCCGCGCAAATCACTGCAAATTTGGCGCGTCAGCCGAGTTTTTCGATTTTAGTCGCATCTTGGGATGGCTATATCTCGGAAGCTTTCCCCTGCACAAGAAATCGTTCTGGGACAATTTTGTCAGAAATTTTGTCGGCTACAAAGATGATAATAACTGTCTTGGTCGTAGGAACAACCCTTCTACGCGTATGGCGTGAAAACTGAAATTTCGCATGTTTTCACCCCCCTGGAGGGGGGCGCGGCGCCAAATTTTCAGGGATTCGAAGTGATTCTCGTTATACACCCCGAAATGAACCATTTTCACCAAAATTCGCTTCACTCTCTATTTTTGTAGGGTAGACTTACCTGGTGACTGGACTATAAGTCGACCAAGACGCGTTTGTTTCTTCTTTTGATTCGGATCTTTTTCTATTAGAGGTCTGCAAGACAAATGACCAAAGATAAGCAGCGTCGAATTATGATCTACATCTAGTATCCTATGACATAGGCCCTATGTGATAAAAGACGTCTTCTAAAATATAAGAACTTCGGTTGCTGCGTCAACAAACATTATTGTAAAACAAATCAGTCTAGCTCTAGCTTACTACTAAAGCAGACCTGTATTTCAGAATACATATAACCCTTTTGCCCAATTCATATAATTTCGCGTTGATTCACTTTATTTTACACTGTACATCATTTGGCATTTGCTGGGGCCCTATTCTCGACTCGGTCGGAACTTTTTTTCGCGTGCGGAATACTTTCGCACGCGTAAAGTTCTACGACGAAACGATTCCACCAACGAACGAATTTTATTCGTCTTGCGTAAAGCATTGGTGAAGTGAATTAGTTTCTCTAACGTAAAAAGTTATGTGCCATGATATTTAGTTCAGTCATAATTTCGGTTCAATCTTTATTATTAATAAAACGGATCAATTTTTTTTGTGCATTCGGAAATGGATAATTTACGGCGTTACATTTATCTTAATGCTATCGATAATGTGGGAGAGTTTGCGAATGTCGAGCATCAGAGAAGGCAGTTTCATGATCCTGTTAACCCCTTCGAGGAAATGTCAACAAATAGATTCATCCAAATTTATCGTCTCAAGAAGGAATGAGTTTCTCAAATTATCGATATTGTTCGACAATACGAACTGCCTCCAACCCGAGCATCAGCATTAGATGCATCAAGGAAAGTAAATGAGATTAAAATAATGAAAACTTGTAAACCGATCATTTCAAAGTTAACCCATGTCAAATCCCTTCTTATTTATTTAAATTCATCAGGTAATTCTGACATTGAGTCTCTTTATGTTGCATATGAAACAATATAATCATCCATTTATGCTGAGAAAGATAGTTTGAACTCCAATAAGAAGTTAGAATATGATGCACTATAGGAACGGAATTAATTTCAAATAATTGTACCATTATGGTAGGACACGGCAGCTGAACCGAAGGGTGATACTTTCGTATGATGGTATAGCACGATTAAACAAATTAGAATGTCACTATCAATATACGGAGATTTTGGTGGCAGCCTTAACTGAAAATCGTGAAAGTTATTATATTAGTTAAGGAAATACACCAAGGTATCGATTTAGCTTGTAAGTATATTAGGGTGGTACTTATTTAGGGTTTGGTGGAATTTGAATTGTGCCCCTCCTAATCGATCATGAATGATTTTTAGAAAAAAAATCGATTAGGGGGTGCAACGATTTAAATTTCACCAAGCCCTAAATAAGAACCACCCTAATATATAGGCTAGTTCCATTGAAAATCGTCCAGGACCTTCTGGGTGACCATCACAGATTAATTCCGGAATACATTTTTCTCATTCCTCGCACAATTTGAGGGGATACGTGTTTCGGGATTTGTCCAGAGAAAATTACCGGCACTCTGCACAGAAATTTCAATTTTAATCGTAAAAAGTCATTTTTAAAAGATTTTATTTTTGTCATTTTTTTCAAATCGCTCTAACTTCGGAACCGTTCAACCGATTTTGACCATTTTTTTTCAAAATCTGTAAAATTCTGTACACTTTTCGAAAATTCCAAGTTTGTTCGAATTAGTTAATTTTTGGTAAAGTTATGAACTGTAATGTAAAAAAAAATCAATCTTTTCAAGCGCATTTTACTCAAAGTGCATATATTTCGATTTTATTGTTCCGGATATATGATCTTCTTGATCACGAATGCCAACTTTCCTGAGAATCCCAGATCACTAAAATTCGTTCGAAAGGAGTTATGCACGTTGGAAAATTACGATTTTTTTACTTCTTAAACATTTCGATTATCTTAGAATACTGCACTCGAGTAGTTGTATCTTATTGATCAATTGCAGAAACATAATTCCCTTCGGTAACAAGCATAAGTTCGAAATAACTTGAAAAAAAAAAAAAAAAAAAACGAGCATCATCCTCATCCACCTCTATGCGAAGGCTTTATTTATCATTTTCAGCATTAGATAGTATGTCAGTAAATGGAGTCCATTTTTCTGAGGATATTACAATTTTATTTCATCGCTTTCTTCAATCTGTACGTAATACTTTTTTTGTAACACATGCACGATTTTCGCGTTTTTTTGACCCATTAAGTGGGCGTAAAGTGGCAGTTTTCAGACGAGCGGGCAATAATAAACTTAAAACGCCCGCTAAGTCGAGCAGCGGGCGTTTTTGAGTTTTTATCGCCCGCTACTCGAGCATATGCGGGCAATAATAAACTGAAAACGCCCGCTAAAATATTTTTCCATATTTTCAAGAAAATTATCAACAATGAAGAAAAAACGCGAAAATCGTGCTGTTACAAAAAATATGGTGTGCACCCAGGGCTAAGTGGGCTTTTTGACCTTGTGTGGTTGCAGTACTCGTCTTCGGCTCGCAGATGCACTCGTCTTCGACTCGTGCCAGCGAGGGGCTATTCACATTCGAATCGAGTGACACCATGATTACAAAAATGTAGTCAACTACATGAGACTACACTACTGACTACGCCGACTATACGACTAAACTGACTACAACTACCTCCAATGATGACTACATGATTACAAATGATTACAAATTAACCCAATGACTTCAATTTGATTACAATGATTTCATTGATTACATTGCGACTACGGATTGACTACACTCGCAAGTGACACCATGACTACGGCTGTGAATAGCCCCTCGCGTGCCAGCTCACCTCCGACTCGTACTGCAAACTCCACACTCGGTCTAAAAAAAACCCACTTTACGCCCTTGGTACACAATATACTATTGTTAAATACAAGCTCTAATGTATATTACAACTTGTATTTAACAAAAAGTACCTATTAGTCCAGGGCTGGGTATTTGTATTATAGATGCATTTCCAAATGGAAAACGGAAAATGGTTTAAAAATGTATTTGAAATGTGAAATGGAAATGATTTCCTTAAAGAAAATTTGAAAACCATTTTTCATCTTCCATTTAAAATGCCATTTTGACACCAAAATACCCAGCCCTGCCTATTACGTACAGATTGAAGTAAGCGATGAAATAAAATTGTAATATCCTCAGATTAATGGACTCCATTTACTAACATACTATCTAATGTTGAAAATGATAAATAAAGCCTTCGCATAGAGGTGGATGAGGATATTCCTTGTTTTTTTTTTTTTTTTTCAAATTATTTTGAACTTATGCTTGTTACTGAAGGGAATTATGTTTCTGCAATTGATCAATAAGATACAACTACTCGAGTGCAGTATTCTAAGATAATCGAAATGTTTAAGAAGTGAAAAAATCGTAATTTTCCAACGTGCATAACTCCTTTCGAACGAATTTTAGTGATCTGGGATTCTCAGGAAAGTTGGCATTCGTGATCAAGAAGATCATATATCCAGAACAATAAAATCGAAATATATGCACTTTGAGTAGAATGCGCTTGAAAAGATTGATTTTTTTTTACATTACAGTTCATAACTTTACCAAAAATTAACTAATTCGAACAAACTTGGAATTTTCGAAAAGTGTACAGAATTTTACAGATTTTGAAAAAAAATGGTCAAAATCGGTTGAACGGTTCCGAAGTTAGAGCGATTTGAAAAAAATGACAACAATAAAATCTTTTAAAAATGACTTTTTACGATTAAAATTGAAATTTCTGTGCAGAGTGCCGGTAATTTTCTCTGGACAAATCCCGAAACACGTATCCCTTCAAATTGTGCGAGGAATGAGAAAAATGTATTCCGGAATTAATCTGTGATGGTCACCCAGAAGGTCCTGGACGATTTCCAATGGAACCAGCCTATATTATGTTTTATGAAACTAATTTCAAAAAGATCCGCAAATTTTCATCTATTCTGGGGAGTCTTAATCTACGTCGTGTTCTTCTACACATAACACCGATATTGATCTGTAAAGGCAGTTCGATTGAAACTTCTTAGCTAATAGTTATCACGAATTTGAAGGACTAATTATACGATCAAATTATGAGTTTTTCCAATCAACTCTTATCGGTTATATTGATAGCAGTTGACATTTAATAACGTCAGGATGATATATTTGTCTAGATATTTTATCCATCACTGATTGTCGGTTTATCAACTTTCATGTTAATATAAAATCACGGATCATATCTGATCTCGACGCAAGTCCACTATCCGCACACAAGTCCAGTTGATTACCTACTTGTCGCTCTACACAAATAAGCAAAATTACCAAAATTTTGTGTTCCAGTGAAAAGAATTTGGCAAATTTCTTGTCAGCCAAATTATTTTACTATGTCGCTTAAAAGATATAGAATAAGAATATCTAGATATAGAATAAGATATTATGAAGCATTATCGAATGTGATTCAAAAACATGATAAAAATATTAGTTTCCATCTGATTTTATTATGTTTTTGCTTTACAATATTATTCCATTATTTATCATTTATTTTTCCGAAGCCATTTTACTTTACCGCTGCTGCTGTAAAAAAAAAATTATTTTTACTCAAGGATCAAAAAATTTCGCTCACTTTCTTCGTGACCTGACAATTCGAAGGCCTCAACGGAGGCGTACGAAATTCATTTTTTGAAGTCCGATCATGTAATTGTTCATTGTTGGAGGCTCCTATACAATGATTGTAAAATATAATAATCCCGATACTTATGAGTAACTAATTAATTGCTTCTCGTATATAGCCATCATTATTTGGCGCTTATCTTAGATATAGAAGTTTTAACTGATAATGTCACAAGAGTTCATTTTATCTGCACAGCCATCTACTATCCCGAGTCGAAATTTAACGCCTCATTAGAACCTCAAAATTTTACCGTTGGGAGGTTTTTGAGGGTCTAGAGAGGTTTATTTTGTATGGGAATTGAAACCCTCTTTAGCGCGTAAAACTCGTAGTTACCAGACAAATGCAGCATTTTAGGGTCAAATGAGGATCTCACGAGAACCTCGCAAAACCCTCGCTACACCCTGCAGCGTAGCGGTGCACGGCTGCATTGAGGGTTAAATGAGGATCTCACGAGAAGCTGCTATCCCCGCCCCCTCCACATCTTCAGATTACGCAACGACAGCGATAAACTGCTGAAAATACATATATTCCTATAATTATCCAATAAAGTCTTCTTAAAAGCACATCATAATTTCGTACAGAACAAGCTAAGATGGGCTGCAAACGGAGGTTATTCGAATTCGACATCGGAGGGATCTATGGGATTTTTTCGAAAACATCGAGTTTGATATTTATCAAAATGATGCATAATGTCGCAAAATGATGTAATGAATAATGCAGCGGCGTCCCAATTTTAATTACTAAAATAATGCACAATAAGGAAAATTGCATGATTAATTGAGATCGGACTTTATGAGTATCAAAATAGGCGCTAAATTATTATTACGGATTGAAAAGAGGTTCATTTGTGCGCTATGAGTACTCAAGCGGGCGCTGAATTTCGACTACAGAGTTGTAGGTTGAT
Organism: Tenthredo mesomela; assembly: GCA_943736025.1. Classification (NCBI taxonomy): domain Eukaryota; kingdom Metazoa; phylum Arthropoda; class Insecta; order Hymenoptera; family Tenthredinidae; genus Tenthredo; species Tenthredo mesomela. The sequence continues at coordinate 29,752,017 of OX031015.1, read as the reverse complement.
AATAGGAGTTTGAGATCTAAACAGGATCTGTAGAGACGTTATGAGTTGGATGCTATGAGTATCAAAGCAGGCGCTAAATTTCGACTATGGAGGACTTGTAGGTTCAAAATAGGAGTTTGAGGTCTAAATAAGATCTAGAGACGTTGAGTTGGATGCTATGAGTATCAAAGTAGGCGCTAAATTTCGATTCTTGAGGACTTGTAGGTTCAAAATAGGAGTTTGAGGTCTAAATAGGATCTAGAGAACTTAAGTTGGATGCTATGAGTATTAAAGTAGGCGCTAAATTTCGACTCGGGATGTGATCCGCGATAATCCGAGATCAGAAAATATAGTGTAAACAATTTCCCAGAGGCTTATCTCATCTGACCTAAATCCAGATTTCGCGAGATCTGACCAGCCTACTATAAAATGCAGGGCATTTAAAATCGTATAAATGTAAAAATGTATGGTTCAAAATCCGGAATTTTTTCTAAGAAGAATATTTATGACAAACAAATCCAAAACACGTTTAAAAAGTTAAAGTCAGTTTGCTACAGAAGTGCAACTTTCTAAAGATCAGTAATCAATTGGGATTTTGCATGACTTTTTTTTAATTCATATTTTAGTAGTTTTTGAAAAACTATTTGGGACGTATTTTTTATTTTTTCGATTCAACCAAAATTGCCGTTGATATAACAGATTGAAAACTACAACAATATGACGTCACCCATGTTAAGATATATCTATAATATATCAAAATTAGTGAAATTCAATTGCCTATAACATGAGCAATTATCATTTTTAACGAAAAAGAAAAAATACGTCCTCATTATTTTGGCTTACTCTACATTATGCACCCCCAAAAAATGAAAAAAAATTTTGATGCAAAACCCCAATTTCCAACAAACCTCGAACCTTGTTCTAATCTTCTATTCTGAAAAACTGTTTCGAGTAATTAAACATCCGATATTAAATAAAGAAGAAATTGGTTTAGTTATTAACATACGAGGAATACACACTGCGAATATAAAAAAAGAAGAGTACGACTTCGCTAAGGCGAATCTCGCTTTTTTGTGTAATTATACTTTGAATAATCATTCCAATCACTCCCTTCTCCCACTTTACCTGCTTTTCTCATATCTTGGTTTTGACGCCAATTATTATCTAACGTTTGAATTGATTTCTTAGATATCACCATATGGAAGATCGATATCCGGCTTACCGGTATACTGTGCTCAATAAGTATAGACACATGGATATAGATAAGTTAATGAAAAATCATTCGCGGCTCGCGCTCACTGATCTGAAGGTACTTGCCGGAAAATTTTCGTATGATATCCGCGATTCCGGAATATACCAAGAAATTGTTCAAAAATAGAATGTCAATTGCAAATGGAAGAAGATGTAAGGCTCTTAACGAAGTTCCGCATTATTTCTAAGATTTGATTAAGCTTCGAAAAAAATTCAGCCTTCCTAGGAATCTAGGATTTGCAGATCTTTTAGAGACTCTGGTATACTATCTAGCGTCGGCATTCTCCAAATAGCAAGCTATATGTATCTGACTTATAACATCAAAGAGAAAAGAACAAGTCTAGTCCTTGGTCCAAATATTCTATTGCTTCTCGAACGACATTATGTGCGACCCTATAATATTGAAAGAAATCACCTTTCACTTATTAAATACCCGAACCAAAGAGGCGCAGGAAAGGAAAAGTGGGAAATAGCTAAGTAATTGATAATAATTGATGTGTGAAAAAATTTATTGCTGGAGAATCGATGAAATAACATCAGAGTCACCTTCCTTCTCAGTTTAACATACACTTGTTCGTTGTCGGAATTTGAACAGAATCCTTGCTACCCGGAGACGCTTGGATTACGATAGAAGTTTGTCCAACTGTAACAGAAGGACGGCGATTCGTTTTCGTTAAAAACGGACGACCTATATCTATACTGATATCTGATCTGTCTATGACTGATATTACAGCTACGCCAATACCGCTACGTCGTTGCTACCTGCGATTACGGGTTAAAGGGATATGAAAGGTGTTATATAGGTACAACTCGAATTTTCGGCAGCCCGTTTCCCAGCTAAAACACATCCGATCGATGTGAAATTGATATCAGTGACGCAGAAAAAGTGCACGGAGGGCATGATGCTCTTGGATTTCCAAAAAGCAAAAATCTTTCGGGTGTTTTCATATTTATCAAGTACAATGTCAGCAACAACGATTTTTCGTTACAGAGCACTCTTGATATAAAACTGTACATTTTATTTTTGCTTTTTGGAAATCCAAGAGCATCATGCCCTCCGTGCACTTTTTCTGTGTCACTGATATCAATTTCACATCGATCGGATGTGTTTTAGCTGGGAAACGGGCTGCCGAAAATTCGAGGTGTATAATTCAAAGAAGAAGACCGCTACGTCATCTGAAGATATCAGTCAGAGACATATAAGATATCAGTAGATGGGTCGTTAGTTTAAAGAAAAAAATGAACTGCCTTACCATCAGGGAAACCACTTCCCTCAGATTCGCTCTGTATATTCGTATCTCGTAACGCAGCCCCCATGCGAAACCTTTGACGCCGCAAGAACCATGGACCTCAAGACAGGTGCTCTTGACCTTTTCAATTGGTGCTTTCCCTTGCCATGGAAAGGTACGCCAACGGGTGGATAACGGGGATTGTATCGCTATCTAGCTTTCGAATTCACAAACATCTGTCCGCCTTATGATGCGCAATTTTACCCACTGAACTGATATGCAGATTGCGTATGATCAAGCGTACACATGTTTACTGCTGAAGTAGTTTATCAATTTCGCAAGAATACTAAACTATTGCCTCGTGGCGTAAAAGATTTCGTACGGGGTTAAGGGGAAATGAAAGCTGACATGGTGCCATCTATCGGATCGGAATTTTCGGGAGCCCGTTTCTCAGCTAAAACACATCCGATCGATGTGAAATTGATATCAATGAAGCAGAAGAAGTGCACGGAGGGCATGACGCTCTTGGATTTCCAAAAAACGAAAAGGAACGAAAACGAAAATTCCAATCCGATAGATGGCACCCTGTCGCGCAACAATCAGCTTTCATTTCCCCTTAATATGTGAGGCATACGCGCGCAGTCGGTAAGACTCTACTCATAAAGATAGAGTCTTGGGATTTTATTTTGTTATTTAATAACTCAGTCTTACGCCAGGATGCATATGGATTATACATTTATTGTAATAGGAGATACTAATACACAGAATTACATGTGGTCGAGGGCGCATACATCACAGAGACAAGCATACCAGCACTATATATGCACATTAGGGTGGTTCAAAAAAGACCTAATTTCTCAGATGTTGTTGCTCATCCGTGAATATGTTGTTTGTGATTTTTAAAAATTATTCCATTTTTTATTAGCTCTATTGGACAATATTTACTACTGCCTCAGTGAAGTTGAAATTTCGAAATTTTGCCATTTTTGGCAATTTCAAAGTTCTCAGATCAAAGCGCTCATCTGGCTACCTCTAGATTCTCATTCAATGAGCATGTTGGTTCAAGATGAGACTCGTACGATAATATTTAGTACTGCCTCGGAGACATTGGAGTTTTTTCAATATTTTGCGTTTTTTCGGAGATTCAATCGCCAGGTGCTGCTCATGAGACAGTTTCATCTTACCAATATAAGGAAGCAGTCTGCGGGACCATTTTTACTACTGCCTCATTGAGGGCGACTTTCCTTCAAGTAAAATTAGCAACATGAGCCAGTAGTAAAAATGGTCCCACAGACTGCAAACTTCGTGTACTTCTTCCTTAAAATGGTAAGAAAAGACTGTCTCATGAGCAACACCTGGCGATCCAATCTCTAAGAAAACCCCTAAATAGTGAAAAAAAACTTCAATGTCTCTGAGGTATAGTACTAAATATTATCGTACGAGTCTCATCTTGAACCAACATCCTCATTGAATGAGAACCTAGAGGTAGCCAGATGACGACTTTGATCTGAGAACTTTGAAATTGCCAAAAATGGCGAAATTTCGAAATTTCAACTTCACTGAGGCAGTAGTAAATATTGTCCTATAGAGCTAAAAAAAATGGAATAATTTTTCAAAATCACAAACGACATATTCACGAATGAGCAGCAACATCTGAGAAATTAGGTCTTTTTTTAACCACCCTAATGCACATAGTATGCTATTCCTTTTTCCCGCCAAAAATTTCAGCCAACCTTCTCGATGTTCTTCTGACACTAAGGCAATTTTCGACTTAAAATTTTGGTAACTCTGAATAATTCAAATAATACGTCGAAAATAGTCCTGGTATCAGGAGGACATCTGATCCCAAGAGTTCTGCTGAAATTTCGGACGGAAAATATCGACACAATCTTATACTAATTGGGAATATCATGTACAATTTGTAATGATGTATTTCTTCAAAATAAATATCTACCTACTTATCGCAATACTACTGAGCGAGTCTTTCCATTTCCTTTTTGCTATACAAGTTATTATAATAAATAAGAAAATAAATAAGTATTAAATTATATACATACTTCGCAAATTACACATCACAATAGATGTTCCAGTTAACTTTATTACAAATATACCCAGAATATGATGATCACCGGAATACAATTAGACTTTTCGTATAGCTACAAATCTTCAATTAGAGCTACACAATAGTTACCCGCCAGAAATTTCTAGCAGTTCGAGAAAAATCAAACAAGTTCTGACCTTATGTAATTCTGATAACCATATCATAATTATTATCATTGCCCCGTGATAAAACGTGCTAAGCCGGTGTAATCGAATATAGTCACTTCACTTCAGGATACCTAGATTTCAGCTCTCACTCATGGAAATAGTACAAATCTACCTCCACTCCGTTAGGCAATTTTTTCATATCACATCTTACGAACTATAACGCAATCATTAAAACGACGTTTAGATCATTGCTAGTTATAATTGTACTTACCTGCTTCACAATTGACTATTTATTTAGAATAACAGCACAACTTATGAATTAGATTTCAATAATCCTATAGGCTTAGAGGACATGTCAAATAAGGAAGCAGACGAGGAAAAATCAAAGCATCATATTCACATATTACATACACATTTATATTATAAACTCGTTGGTACACATAAAAATATTTACATAGTGATACACTGTACAATTCACAACAACACATCTTTGCGATTTGATCAATTAGGATTCTGCCCACGATGGGAAGTCGTTGAGACCATAAATGAAATTTCCCCAGGTAGGGAAGGCGATTATCAAAACAGCCAATGTGATCAAAGTTGGTCCGATACCAGCCACTATAAAATCTTTAGTCTTTATGTGTCCAGCTCCAGCTACTATAGCATTCGCTGGTGTTCCGACTGGTAAGTGAAATGCATACGAGCAACAGAAGGTAGCTGGCATCATCAAATATAGGGGATGCAACCTGATCGATACGGCCTATGAAGAACAAAAATAAACCATTACGTAGAGAGTTAGATGTTATGTTTCAGCTAAGATTACACACTACCAAATTATATCATTTATTGTATAATCTAGTCGTTTATTCATGGAAAATGAATTCTGCGAATGGCACAAAAATCCGGTAGTTTTTGGAAATTGAAAAATATAAAATATAATTTGCGACAATTTGGCAATTTTGGGAATAGACAGGAGGAAAATATATGCGACCAGCAAATATCCACATTCAGCTATGCAAAATAAGATTTCCTCCAAAAGTATGGGATACTTGAAATGCTGGGTGGTTTTGATATGAGTAATAATAAGCAGTTTGTTCACTCACCAATTCAGCAACTACTGGTAATACAATGTTAGAAATAGCAACACTAGCGGTCAATTCTGTAACAAGTTCGATTATCGCACAGACCACAAACAAAGTAGCTATTGGATGCAAAGAACCCAGGCCAGATAACGTGTCACCCAACACTTCCGATAGCCCAGAGGAAGTAATGGCTGTAGATGCAGCGAAACCACCGCCAAGAACGAACAGGAAACCCCAATGCACTTTTTTCTCGATTATTTTCCAATTCAACAAACCGGGACTCGGGTTTGATGGACGTTTGCTAGGATCTTTGCTGAAGGCATTACGAAAGTCCAATTTCGCTGGGATTATGAACATGCAGAGTACGACAAAAATAGCTGCAGTTGAGTCTTTCACGCTCCTGTAAAAATAAGTGAACCGTAACAGTGCCGGACCCGATATTTGAGCAGCAGGACATGAGGTCCCACAAGGATTTAAATGTCTAAAATAGAGCATTATGCTTACATATCGGTAAGGTAATCGGGCCATCCAGTAACGAATCCAGGATTTCTGAAGAACCACAGAAAAACTACTAAAACGAATAAAACTGCGACGCAAAATTCGTGCCACGTGACAGGCCCCAGATCTTTGTACTTCTGCAACATAACATTTCTGGCAACCCGTTCACCCTCTTCACCTATATTCACTGCTTTAGCGTCTTCGCTATTAGGCCTGAACATTCCCATGTACGTTACTTGCAGCCAAAGCCAGATTAAGATTGCGCAAAGGAGCATTGGTGGGACAGCGTAACACATCCAGTCAGCAAAATTGAGACCTGGACTGTTGGGAAAACGGCTGAAAACGGAATAATTTACATAAATCGTTAACCATATGGCAAAGATGAAGTATTTTTTCGCACATGAGGTCAAAAAAATCGGTTAGATAAAAATAAGAAAGCGATATGTATGACACACAAAATTTGAGAGAGACTTACGCTTCGAAAATTCCTTTGAAAGTCAAATTGGTTCCAGTTCCCACTATCGTACCGTTACCACCGATTGTTGACGCGTACGTTGCAATCAAATAATAAGTCAGCGTGGTATTGGTTGGTCTCTTTGCACTGAAAATGAAATTTACCTCCGGTTTTCGTATTAAAGACATATACTCTGAAATAGAAAAATTACTCACGGTTCGCCGTCGTCACCCCTCTCTGAACTATCTTCGATAAACATTGGCGCTAGCCCTTCCTGTATTGCAAATAATGAAGTAAAATTATATATAAAGCAGTGTTCCGGAAACAGGATTAGGTACATATAATAATTATGAACTTGCTCACCTTTTCCAATTCTACGAGCACATTATTGATTATTGGAACCATCATCGCAGTAGCTGCTGTATTGGAAATCCACATCGAAAGTAACATTGTAACCAAAAATATGCCTAGGGTCAACCTTGAAGAAACAAAAAGCACCGATCATGTTAGTGCAGTGTCGAAACAGATCGACACGTATATGCGTATTTATAAGTGGAATACTTCGGGTCCGGAGGGCATAGATTGTGATTAAGTTTGAATTGGTGCCTCGAAAAACATATGTCTAGCTCGTAAAATAGAGCAGAAGACTATGTGAATAGGTATTCGTTCATAATAATACGATCATCATCATAAAAGCTTAAATATGCCATAAACAAATTACCTCCTATGGCTACATCCAACAACTCTGATGATTAGCAATGCGATTCGCATATGCAGCCCCGAATGTTCGATTGCAACGGCTATGAATAGACTTGCAAGAAACATCATCGTAGTATCATTTAGATAGCACTGCGTAGTGTCACTTGTATTCAAAATGCCCAAAAGTGGAAAGAATAGAACGGGTGCAAAGGCGGTTACAGGTAACGGCAGGACTTCCGTCACCCAGTAGATCGCCATTATCAATACGGTGTACAAACATCTTATGGACTGTATGGAGAACAAATCGATTTTCATTACTACAATATAAATAAATTGAGAAGATTGAAATGATATTAGTATGAACCTGAAGAGAAATCGCTAACATTTAAAGCTATAAGTTATACTCTCTAAATTTTTTGGAGTGAAAAACTCACTCTTTTTTTTTTTGGACTGGTGCTGTTTTCACACCAAGGAAGTGAAAATTCACTCTGCTTGCAGTGAAATTCACTCAATTTAGAGTGAAATTTCACTCTTTTTTCTCGGAGTGGTGCAGTTTTCACTCCAAGAAATTAAGAGAGTAGACTCGTGGGCGAAACTACTGTGAGACTGATACGAAAGAGGTCCACGCATTCATAAATGAAATTTGGTTGCAAATATACTCGATTTTTGTACAAGTTCAAAATTTAAACTCGCGTGATATCTAACACCAATTAAATTCTATGGGAGCCCACCCGGTTTGGTGTTGCATTTATCACAATTTTGGTTCGAAACAGCACATAGAAGGGTGTCGTTTCCGTCGCTGACGTCAATCGATATTGAATTTAGCACAAAATTAAATGGGTTTCTATAAAATTCGAACAACTGCAAACAGTTTATTCTACTTACCGTTGTGTCGTTGTAAATAAGCATGGGACTCAGAATTATCGGAATCAGTATCACCACGAATGATCGCCAGTATACTGCAAAGAAACGAAGTAGAAGTCGTCCAAAACTGGCATCTTTTCTGAAAGGAAGTAACGTGAAATATTCAAATGAGGAAAAAAAAATTTAAAAAAAAAAAAAAAAAATTAATTCTATGGGAGCACATTCTTAGAACTAACCGAGCGAAATCAAGTTCCTTTTCTTCAGTGGCGTCCGCCTGAGCTATATCCAACTTTGTGGTACTCATTATGTCATTCGATTCAATCTATCCTGAAAAGAAAAATCAGTCATTCATCAGCCAGACATGTAAAGCCATCTCAAGAAATAAGATCTATGCTTCAGAATTCTTCACTCCAAATAAAGTTTATGCCTTCATTAGATAGAATAAACTATTCACACCGATTAATTATGTCATATACATTAGGGTGGGCCGAAAATCCGCTTTTTTGGAATTTTTATTATGAATACTCTCTTAATCTGAATCAGCCGAAAACTACTGACATCAGTCGATAGTAGCTGGTTTACAGTCAAAAGTATGCAGCTGTTTGAATCAGCTGCATACTTTTGACTGTAAACCAGCTACTATCGACTGATGTCAGTAGTTTTCGGCTGATTCAGATTAAGAGAGTACACGCCAAAATTCGGCCCCGTGCCTAGGGCCTACGGACACCAAAATTCGGCCCTGAACTACGGATATTTACTACAAATATCGCATACAGTATCATCCCATTCTACGACTATCTACGAAAAACTATGACAAAATACGGAAAACCACGATGAACTACAGATATTTACTACAAAGATCGAAATCATATCGAATTTCGTTCTAGAACTATCTACGAAAAACTACTACTTTGTGCAAAATCTGACGTAAAAAAAAACTACGAAAAGTCCGAAATCCTCTACTTTTTCGTAGATCATTTTCGTAATTTGGCGTAGAAATTATTTTCACCAGGGTATCTTACGCTCGCCCTTTGTGGTCAAAGTTCAAAGTCTCAGAAGATTTTCTTCATATGCTTATTTTTATTGAAAATTCAATTATCTACAAAAAAGGTCCTTAGAAGTAATCATGTCAAATCGATAGTTTCTGAGATAATGGCAATTTTATTTAAAAAATTGACATTTTTCACTATATCTATTTTTTTTTCTTCATAAGTAGTGATTGTTTAAATATTTATTTCATAGAAAATTTCATTCTCTACAAAAAAAAAAGGTCCTTTGAAGAAATGGAAAAAACCTCCTGCGTAAACAGCTCTACATTTTTTTTTTTTTTTTTTTTTTTTTTATGCTCAAAAGCTGAGAAGGCTCTCTTTACTTATAGTTTCATAATTTAGTATTACAACGAAAACATAGCGTAAATAGTTTCCAGCAAATAAAAGAAATACACTGCACAAACTTTTTTACGATTAGTTTGGATATTCGATGTGGTCTATTGTAACAACGAAAAGTTCCAACATAACGTAGAGGAAACCAGGATAAAATAGGATTCCTTAAGAAAAAAATGCAATTAGAATAATTTCAACAAATACGTTATTCTAATTGCTTATTTCTTGTATAGAAGACAATCCGCGTTTAAAAGGCACATTTCTTTCAATAAATTATCATGTATGAATTGTTTATTTCCTTCATTCCAGATTTATCTATACGCCAAATTACCTCCATCACTCCTATAACGGAAGTACGTATTTATTTCGCTAGTTTACTAAAAATCGTCGAATCAAAGAATGATAATATATCATTTCGTATTCATTTTTTTGAATATTGCCGCCGCTTATCGACGAGCTTACAAATTTTCTCGCAGCAGCAAAAGCCGTCCAATTCAGTTGTCCAATTTTATTGGACAAATTTCTTTGCGAATCGCAGTAATCATAGGTCCCTGACCAAAGTTCATGTAGATTGTGATACTAGTAATTTTTCCATCACAAATAATTTCCATTGTTGCCAATGTGGTAGTATTCTCAGTAGAACTAGTTATTTTCTATCAGCTTGGACAAGTTCTAGAGACTTAGTGATATTTCTGGTTACAAAACAACGATAATTCGAGATATCGATACCTAAGCGCGATATGAATCGAGGATCGACTGATCTTATCACATAGTTAATCAGAGTCGTATATAAATTGGACTAATGAATCACATTTGAATGTAATAAAACCTATCAATACTCCTGAGTACGTGTAATTATCATTCTCAAAGAGTTATACTGGTATCCCACTGCTAATCAATGAGTGAACAATTGGCAACGTTCAGTAAGCAATTGATTAAAATTGAATCGGGTTTATTTTGAGGTTATACCAGCATCGCAACACACAAAATACAATCAATTGAAACTGAAATAATATGACAGGATCCGTAGGATACGATACACCCGCAGATGGTAAGATCACATATGATATTACACATATTTTTGTATATTTTTTTGCTTCATCGCACGTTCCGAAATATATTATCACGTAAACAATTGCAACCGTAAGTGTTGCAACATCTGAAAGTTTTCTTTTTTTTTTCCACAACCTCAGAAAATAAAAAAAAACTCAATTTAGTGACAGAATTTCGAAAATACCAACAAACATGAAAAGTTGTAAAAACATTTTACAAGTATGTGCTGAAAATGGTTAAAATTGTTCATTTTTTATGCGATTTCGAAATTTCCGATCCGATCCGATATTATTCAATCATTTTTCCCATTAATATCATCAAAAATTATCAAATTCGGTTTTTGTCTATCTTATTGTTTTGATGCCGATTGTACCACCTGTACATCCTTAAATGTGTTACAATTTCGAGAATCTCTATAGAACCTAATTTCAAAGATAATCGAAGTTATGGGACTTTTTACAAAGTATTTAAGTTTCACAATTTTTAGAATTATACAAAAATCCTTAAAGACAGTAACCAGAAATATATTCTACAAATTAGTACCTTTGATACATATATAAGACAGACTAATAAAAAAAAAAAAAGAGAAAAATTGTCGGAATTGATAAAAACACCGTTTTTCCGTTTTTTTTTTTTTTTTTTTTTTTTTGATTCAATGTGCCTGAATGCGTTTAAATGTGGCGGGAAAAAAATCGAGAATAATTTCAACGAATAGCTGAGAAAAAAACAAGAAATTTTTGTACGGAACTTTTTGCACATTCTTTCATCTTCGAATTTATAAGTACGCAACCAAAAAATCTGAAATAAATTCAGAAATTTTTTTTTCTAGCGTCAGATAGTAACACACTCGAATTATTTCAGAATTTTCGGAGACATCGAAAAACTTCGTCTGTGACTCACTTGACAAATAATTCCTCAAACTTTAGTAAATAGTTTTTCATACACACTCCTAGCTAAATTAAGTACAATCAGCAAATTAATAACATGTATACCATCAAGTACTAAAGTTTCCCCCTGAAAATTAGCTATTTTCGGCAATTCGGCACGTTTTTTGTTTCTTCTTCCTTCCAAACAGTAGAATCATGGTATGTGCAAATATTCGACTGATGTAGTGCTTGTGATTTATTTCTATCTATTTTCGATTACCTATCGATATGAAGTATATAAAAATTTATTATTTTCAAATGGATATCATACATATATCTCTATTCAGAGATTATTTTGTTACCAGTTTATCTTACGCATAATAGTAATTATTGAGAAGCAGTAAAAACCTTTGAGTGTATAAGAAAACCGTAAAAAATTTTACGAAATAAAATTCAAAAAAGTACTAATCACACATCCATCGTGATAAAAAAAAGTCACAGTATAAAAAGAAATCGTCACAATCTCAGCTGCACTTTGGTGTTTGGAGGAAAAAATATCCGAGGTTGTATAAAACCCGTTAAATAATAATAATACGAACCATGCACTGCCAGGTCCTTGCGGTTCACAAGATCACAGTTGAATGCAAATAATTATTAAAATTAATACCAGCTGGAAAATCGAATCGTTTCGGATTGTAGACAGATTGAATAATACCGATGAACGTTGTTGTTGTGCACGATAACAGCGAACAGGTACTATTCAATCGGTCCTCACCTCACTCGTGGAAATCGCACAAGTACCTCCGTTCAATTTACTGGTACTTAAAAATATGCCCAAGATATTATACATACGCGCGTACTTAAATTTTTAACTTCATTTCGATAACCCCGCCCACCCTTATCGCCTATTTGAAACATAACACATGGGCCGTCATTAAGCAGGTACTCGTCACGTTATCAAAAGTGTGCATGACGAAAAACTTTGCAAGCTTTATCGCGTACGATATTACCTGCTGAAGGATACGAATAATAAAAGCATTTCACTTCACTACACTCAGAAAAAAGTCTTGTTGACACAACCAAAATTTGGGTTATTATATGCACAATCACAGTTTTTGTTCGGTCAACCAAAAATTTTGTTGGAATAGCCAAAATTTTGGCTGTCCCAACAAAATTTTGATTATCCCAACGAAATTTTTGGTTGACTGAACAAAAAATTTGATTAACTGAACAAAAATTGTGATTGTGCATATAATAACCAAATTTTGGTTGTTATTTTTCTGAGTGTAAGCTGATATTTTTCAGGTATAAGATTTGAACTCTTGAATAACTTCAACAAAGTCTACTTGTTAATTATGAAATTTTCATTCATTTGAGTTTTGTGTATCTGCATACTGCAGACATCTGAGTAATGCATTATTAAAGCAGTGATATAAAATTAGTACTTTTCGACACTTTTCGAAGCGAGGGTGACAATCACACGAGTCGAGAATCATCTTTTGCACGTGTATATTAGATTTTGTTTTTCAACACAACGCGCGTTAAGATGAACTTTATTCACGCAAAGCGGGCGGAAAATCTAACTTCATGCACAGCCTGTTGAAATAGTATATTATTCCCGGCTCAACTGTGGTCACTTTATTGACCTGAAAAGCGGGACAAAAGTGGCATTTGACTTCCTATTATAATTCACTTTTGCGGGAAAAAAGTGAAATTTGCGGGACAAAATAGTACATTATGCAACAAGGGACTTAGGCAACTTATTCATTCGTGAAAATAACTCAATAAATCCTGGTTCATCAGTAAAGTAAAACTTTGCATAGATTCATCCAATGAAGCTTTCAGCCTTCTGAAATCTTTTCATACCACCAGCTCTTCAAATTTTCTACTACTTGGAATCCTAACTGTTATGAACCGAATGGTAAGAAAATTTTGAATCATCTGTTTTCAATCATTTTGAAATTCGTATAAATATTGGTTCTTGAGTGATCAAATATTCACGTATCAAAGTTAGAGGTACTGCATATTGCTATCTTGTTGATATATTACATTATTAATAATGATTTATAATATAGCAATCGACACTAGCGTGAATATCAAATTACTGATTGTATCAGAAAACTTATTACGATAGAGATCAGACAGCAATATTTCTGATACCTTAAGCCATGAATCCAATCAACCCTTATCTATTAATATAATTGTATTTGAGTTGTGTAGAAAGTACACCGTTGGGGTCGAATGGCTGGTAGACCAAAGCTCAAAGGTTGCTACAATTATAATTTCGTGAAAATTGATATCTGGAGGCTTATGAGATCGTTTGTTCCGAATCTGACCTCGAAATTATAAAAATGAAAACAGCGGAGGTCACATTCGGAATCAGTGACTCAAGAATCATCGGAAAAACAATTTTAAGGAAATATAGCGCGCCTTCTGAACTTCGCGGTGCGCATAAATTACCCATCATATCAGGTTTACCATTTGGAATTTCATAATTACGACCTCGAAGACAAAAATAGTTTCCAATATAACGTGGAATAATTTTATTAGGATATCATGTCCGCGAGATATTAAAACTTCGGCGGCTAATAACACGGCCGTATCACAAGTTAATCGCTCTGGCTTTCATCTATATAGGTATTTTTAAATATCTATTCCGGAAATATCAGATATTGCAAAATGTTGATGGTATCCAAATAAGCCAGAAGCAGAGCTTATTATATTAGGCGACACCGAATCCAAATCCAAAAGGATTGTCCAGGCAGGTAAACAGGGTTTTTGGAAGGAAATGAGTATCATGCGAAAAGATAAATTATTGCGATCGGATTTGATTCAGCGAATAAGGCACCACTCGAGTTTTAGAGGTGGGATAATGACGTCCGAGATTAAACGTAAGGAAAAGTAAGAAGAAGAACGTTGCTAGAATTGTCGTAAAGTAGGCGTTATAATAATCAAACATGGGATTGATACAGTTGATTGTATGAATTATACTTTATCACAAGAATACAAGATAATTTTTCATCAAAATACACGAGCAGTTATTTTTCCAGTAGTTTTTAACACCCAGAAAAGAATTTTTTTCGTAAATACTTGAAGATATGTACTCCGAAAGATTTCGAAATTTTTTGAATTATTGCCCTGTGTAAATATACCAGAAAGCCTCATTCTACAACCAGTAGTTATTGCCTATTGCTTAGAACTTGATCCATTGATACAATTCAATCTACTAGCAATCGAAATCGATTTTGATCGAATAACACCGTTATAAATATCATAAGACTATTCACGAGACCTGGTCATAAAAGCCTACGCACAATTACACTTGTATGACATCCAGAAACCAAAAAGTACATGTGGGGTGATCAGAGGCGTAACCAGAGGGGGGCCGAGGGGGCCCGGGCCCCTCCCAAACCAAATATAATCAGCGCCGTCTCAAGCATGATGGGGGCCCAAGGGCCTAGACTAATTAGGGGGCCCTCTTTTATGGATAATTAATGCTGTAAATAATGTAGGAGACCAAATATGATTTATTCGCTCCGTGCCTACCTCGTGGCGATCTCTTGCGGTTTCCAGTAGAGAGTTCCTCCCGGAAAAAATTGCATTGGTTTATGTGGAGAATCTTTCAATTATGGAAAACACTAAAAGGAAAAGCTTCATTTTCGGCTTATCTCTAGTATAATTGTATAAAATATTAACATATATGATTTAGAGAAGACAAACACGTAACCCTGTTAAAAATTTCGTATAGAGCCGGATAGAATGTGCATAAAACGCTAAAGAAATTCTATAGCGTTTTCTGCAATTCTATCCGTCTGTATACGAAATTTTTAGCAGGGAAGGACATGATAGTAAATATGTTTAATTTCATAAGTACTATGCATTTTTACGTCATTTATTTATGTCTATGAATGCGTATAAATTGGGTTAGATCTGATTGCCATGTAAAACAAATAACCCTCAATCAATTGGAATGCTAAACATTCCGGGAGGAGGCTTTGCTGTTCGCCACCATGGGCGCTGCAACCGATCTTTTTATCCCCTCCCAGCGGACGCACGGAGCGAATATGGATCATCTTTATTCAGTAAAACTAACATAACCTTACATCTATAGACTGCCTCAAAAAAAAGCTTTATTTGTTTTTTCGATCTCCAGTTTCATAATATCATAGTTTTCAACATAATATTGAACCTCGTAAAAGGAAATCGTCGTGCGATTTTTTTAAGCGGTGGCGCATCGAGATTTTGTATTCCCCATTTGATTAACACGTAGGAAATCCAATTCTGACGGTTGGAGCGGGATAGTAATTTTTCTACACAACGGACGGAACTCTTCATGGTAGCCTTTGTCAACTTAGATGTCTTCTTCAAATCGGCGTGTCATTGAAAATTTTTAACCGCATGATCTTTGAGATATTCGGAATGCTTAAAACGTGCTTTTTCACCTTTTCGAAGAATGGGTACCTCATTAAAAATTTTCTGCGACGCGCCAATTCGAAGACAAACAAATAAGTTGTCAAATGCTACCATACTGAGTTCCGTCCGTTGTATAGAACAATTGTTATCTCCCTCCAACCGTCCGAATTTCATTTCTTACGTGTTAATCAAATGACGAATATAAAATCTCGATGCGCCACCGCTTAAAAAAATCGCACGGCGACTTCCTCTCACGAGGTTCAATTTTGTGTTGAAAACTATGATATTATGAAGCTGGAGATCGAAGAAAGAAACAAAGTTTTTTTTTTTTTTGAGGCAGTCTACTATAGATATACTTGATACATATGAAACAAAAGAATTTAACGGGCCGTTAAATATATCTCAGGTTAAACATTTAACGGACGTTGATGAATTTGGGAATGAGTTTGTCAAATTTGATGAAAAATTAATAAATACAGCGTGAAATATTCGAATTTAACTGACATCGACAGTATTCTGGCTCACCAGTGGGGGCCCCCTAGAACCCGGGGCCCTGGGCCCGGGCCCATCGGGCCCATGCTTAAAGACGGCACTGAATATAATGTCGACTTTGAACTTGCATTTTTCATCTATTTAATCACTAGTACAACAAAAAAATCTTTTTTTCTTCAATTGGCCTGATACAACTCCCCCTGCCCCCCCCCCCCCCCCCCCCCCCCCCCCAAGGCTGGTTTCTAGTTACGCGCCTGGGGGTGATCATTGGATATCTACTCCACTTTCCAGAACCCTTTTCCAGTGCAAAGATGCACTCTGCGAACAAGCGTGTCATATGAATGTCGAATTAGCATCATTGCAGCAACATTACTCTACCATTTTCAGTCTTCAAATTGTTTGATGTTTTTCACCAAGACGAATCCATGAAATGTATCCTTCATGGGTTGCAAATAACTCAATACCGCATGATTGATACAATATAACTTTCAGCATCGTATAGAATTTACGCCAGCATATCCTTTGCTGTTCTCCTGCTGGGGGTTGGTGTACCATTATGGTGGCACACGACGGCTGTACCAAGGGTGACACTTCCGTATGATGGAATAGCACGATTAAGTAATTTGGACATCAAGATAAACACAAAAATTTTGGTGGCAGCCTTATCTGAGAATCGTGCCAAATTATTGGTCGAAGAAATACACCAAGGTCTCGAATCAGCTGGTAAGCCTATGTGTTATCTGCTATGAAACTACATAATAAAGTTGTAAGAAAGTCTACAAATTTTTCTCTGGCTTTCGGGGAGTCGTGATACGTTGTATTCTTGTACACATAACATTGATATTGATCTGTAAAGGCAATTTAACTTCTCAAATGATAATTATTGATAATTTGAAAAATCGAACGATTCGATTAAGTTATAAGTACTTCCTATTGACTCTTATCTGTTATATCAACAGAATTGACATCTAATACCACCGGGGTAACATATGTGGCCAGATATTTTATGCATCACTGATTGTCTGTCCATCAAGTTTTCTATATAATCGATAATAAACCTGAAACTTTATCGACGTGTGCGTACATATGAAAAAAAATCACGCATCATATCTGATCTTGACGTAATTCCACTGTCGGCACACCAATACATGGTGATATTTCGCTCACAAAATTATCTACCTGGTTGTTTCTATATCTGCAAAAATAAGAAAAATGAGCAAAATTTTTAGTTGCAGTAGAAAGGATGTTTGCAAATGCAGCCACAATCATTGTTAGCCCTGAAAATCAACTTTGTTGCACTTGCTAGATTCCCATTGACCAGCCTTTTCCTCTATGTAGTTGAAGAGCCTGATAAGATTTTAAATAGTGTTATCGAAAGTGTTGCAAAAATACGATAAAAATAATTAATTTATATATTTTTCAATATTTCATAATCTACTCGCCAGGTCATTTTATTTTACTTCTGCTGTTAGACAAGAGTTCGTTTTCACTCTTGGATTTACTTTGCAATTTGACATTTGGAAGGCCTCTTTGAAGGCGTCAAAAATTTATCTTCCGAAGTCTGATCATGGGTTGTTCATGGCTGGAAAGCCTCATGCAATGATTGCCAAATATGATAAACCCCGATACTTGAGTAGCTGATTAATTGTTTCTTGTATAGCATTGTCAAAAGCTTATCGTTACGTATATGTACAGAGAAGATTCAACTGATAATGGCAAGAAGTGTTTATTTTATAATATTTGTATAGTTATTTGCGAGGTGACCCGCGTTAATCTGAACGTGAAAGATATCATGTAAAAAAGTATTGCCTTTATATTATAAACAGTTGGCACTTTGTCATCTAATAATGCAAATTATCAAATGAAGTAATTATACAGCAAGTGAATACCACTTGACTTCTGATACAGTAGTCCCAGTTGCACAAATGCTTATCTCATCCGACCCCAATAATTTCAACATCAATTGCACCTAGGATTAACGAATTATTGGATTCATTGAATCCTAGTGATAGCATTCACTCAGCTATCCATTCATTCGTTGATTGTTTCGTGAGACTGTATCAACCATTATGAATCGGAGGGGCATTTGCAAATGTATACATCATTATTTTTATTGATAACTTGATAAGCCTTAAAAACGTTAAACTACTATCGATTATCTACACCTTTTCAGAACTTTACAATCTTCAGTTATCTTATGAGGTGATTTCAAGAAATCTTATATCGTCAGCACTCACTCCATATGAGCTTGAAAAAATTGCTCACACCTTCGACCTCAAAGTTGGCGAAATACTTCTACTTGAATCACCAAATCTCACCGATCGTGTTCTTGCAGGATCTCATAGAACAATATTTTTCTCTCCTGAAGCTAGTGAGTATGACTATAATGATTCGAGAAAGTTCGAATGCTGAATATCCATTCCTCAATATTGTTATATCAGTATAACACAAATTCATGATAAAATTCAATCATGTTAATCGGCTGCACTAGCGATCATCGCCAGAACATTCAAGTGGATTGTAATTACATCTGGAAATTGTGATTTTCCAATAATTTATAGGCGGAGTAAAGCTGACCCAAGTACTATCAGATTGGATCTTATTGGATAAATCAGTAGCTTTAACTAGAAACGCATTGGCAGAGCCCACTCAATTCAGTTTGGACAAAAAAAATCGAAAAAGATTTCCTGCTAGTTCAGCATATGACGTTCTGCTCACACTGGTCAATCCATACCCGGATAGACTAACGGTCGATTGGCATTTACCCACAGTGATAGAAGGTACCATTAATCAATTATCCAACTATGAAAATCAACATGATAACGAATGTCCATTAGGGTGGTAAATTGGCTTTTCCGAGTAGCTGTGATGAAATAAGACCACTACATACCATAAAACACGACTACTCTTTAATAATTATTGATATCAGACGTATTTCGTTAAGCAAACAGAGTTTAATCAAAATTCTAAATAGTGGGAAGAATTTTTCCATTCCTTCAATTGATATTTTAATTCAAAGTCCATCAAATTCATCAAACGTACTTTATTTTTGTATAAATATGCGTTATACTGTATAGAATACATCGAACCATTCCTGGACGAGCTTTCAGTGGTGGCAAACTTCTCAGTAAAATCGCAATGGCTGTATCTCATGCCTTTAGAAGTCACACCAAAACAGATTCCTGACAGTAGTCTGCTTGGCAGACACTACGCATTGCCGGAGGACGTGTTACCACAAATTATAACTCCATTAGAAAAGAAACTAGGTGAGTTTCAACTCATTACTGTAAAATATAATATTTCATTCTACCATTATACTGAAACGGGCTATTCTTAAAATGTGAGAATTCACTTGAATTTCAGCATCGCAGGTCAGTCTCAATCCGTGTATCAATTTAGTGACGTACACACCACCTTGCGACAAAGCACCACTTCATATTTACACCCGTAATGGACACCGACCAAAACCATCTAGTAACATCGAGGCTTTTCTTTCCCCCAGGTACGGCATCTTCTCTTGAACTTTGTAATTATCAGATTGATTATCAAGTGACACAATCATATTTTCAGATGGGGTGGTGTTGTGATAGCTAATCCTCCGATTGAAAGTTGCAAGGAAAAGGAAGATCATGAAATGGTCACGTTCATCCCAGACGCATCCAGCATTATGGGTGTTTTTATTGCCCATCTTAGACTACTGTTAGGAATCCCAGATTTGGTAAAACTAAATTAGAAAACTAAAATTAGAAATAACCGAGAGGCTTATGACTTGTGAATGAAATTTGAATGAAAACGATTGTATTTGAAGGAACCTATATCTGGGGCATCGCTAGTTCAATTGGATAGTTCGAAACCACGTGAATGGGAATTAGACGCCTTGCTAAGAATTCGAGCAGTGGAACAGCTCACATCGGCCAAACTTACTCTACAATCTTTAGCACAGTTGTTAGAAGAAATCAGCAACATTGTAATCACTGATACAGTTGGCGACAGGATAAACGGGGCTCTAAAATTAGTTGAAGATTCTGCTGAGAAGTTGAGCCGTGGAGAACTACTAGAAGGATTTGCATTGAGCAAGGAAGCATTTGTGACTGCCGAAACTGCATTTACTGATCCATCGTTATTGGCTTTATTATATTTTCCAGATGATCAGAAGTAAGAATATCAGGCAACACGTATTTTCATTTTTACAATTTGAAATCTTTCATCCACCTAATTACTAATTAGAAATTTCGAAAACTAACGAGTTCGAAGATTTCGTATGACTTGCAACGACAGAATCACTAAGGAATTTTTTTAAGCAGTTCCTCATTCAAGCAATCACCATCACTTTTTTTCTATAGTGTAACCAGCACAGAATTTATCAAGCGATACATATTTTGATAAAATTTCAGATACGCAGTGTACATTCCGTTGTTTTTACCTGTGATGATACCTGTACTACTGTCTCTGAGAAACATATGGAGATATTTTTTCTCCAAGAAGGATGATAGCAAAGTGAACAAGGTCGACTGTGATGAGAAAACGGAAGAGATTGATAGACCAAAGACTGACTAATCACTTTTACCGCAATAAATGATGATAATAAATCAGTGATTTGAATGACGGTGCGCAATGAACACTGATTTCAAACGTATATGTAAAATTGGAAACATGGTTCGAAACTATGGAATAAAACAACGTGTGAATTCGAACTTTTTTTTCTTTAAATAGAGGTGAAATTTTTCATTCTATCCTGGGACTCACGAAACTAACACAAAAATTAAATTGTACATAAATCAGCATTTGAACAAACGTATGATTATGATTTTAATAGTTCAGAAAATGTTTTCAATCCATAGAAAATGTCGAAAATGGATTATTTCCTAACAATACGTGTATAATTATTCCATCTAACTATGTAATTACCATTGATGTATCGTGCACACATTCCATTATAAATTATCAAATATTTACATATTTATTATATAATCTTAATCGAGAGAGGTACGTAGGTATTTCAATGCCGAAAATGTACACCACCAAAAATTATATGTATGTAATATATAGATATATTATGGATAATTCAAAAAACCATGAATTTAAATCGAAAACTATAATACACATTTGTTTGTACATATTTAAGATATTATTAACAATTATTTTGAATATCATCGAAGTTATTATGGGACTATGATGATAAAAAAAAACTATGTACAAAAAAAGCAGTAATAAATCTGTTACGAATAATGAATCATTATTTCAATTAATTTTATTATCTGAACACGTTGTTCACTATTAGTTCACGTAATTAAGGGGCAACCGTGCGCCATCATCTTGAAATCAAGGGTGTAATTAGTAGTCCAGTCAAAATAGACATTTCAATTAACAATAATTCGCATAGAGCTGAAAATTGGTACAAGTCTTAATTACATTATTACAAATGAAATATCAAAAGTCCCCACCGATCCTACGTCTGCTACAAAATTTATTCAAGGTCAAAGGTCAAAAGCATCGGTTTTTTGAATTTTTCACGTAAACCTTGGATGTTATCGTAAAATTAGGCCAGACAAAAGTTGTAGATCATGCAATTGTCTACAAAAATTGTTCCGATACTTTTTTTCCTACAGATCACCATTCCAGAGATATCGTGATTCCAAAAAACTACTATTTTCACTTATATCAAACGTCTGATGATGAATAGTATAGGCGGCGTAGGCGTGTATATTAGTATTTTCGATGTTTGAAATGGTGATATCTCAGGGATGGTGATTCGTAGGTGAAAAAGTGTTGGAACAATTTTTGTAGACAATTGCATGGTCTACAACTTTTGTCTGGCCTAATTTTACGATATCATTCACGGTTTACGAGAAAAATGCAGAAAACCGATGCTTGTGACCTTTGACCTTGAATACATTTTTTAGCAGACCTAGGATCGGTGGGGATTTTTGATATTTTATTTGCAATAGTATACCTAAGACCTGTACCAATTTTCAGCTCTATGCGAATTATTGTAAGCTTACCACTATTTTTTTGTCTATTTTGACTGGACTATAGTTTGTTTAGTTTATCTCCGTAACCGTGAGGCTGACAAAAAATTTGTTAGAAGTATTTTTGTAGCTTATACAATTATCTATAACTTTGATTCATAACTTTTCCTGCTAAGATCAATAATAAACAAGCGGTTTTCAACTTCCAGTTTTCAAACTCGTTTCGAAATGAATACTCAGTAAACAAAATAACTCAAAAACATCCCTGCCAAGTTTGGATTCTTAAGATTACGACGACGACGAAAGTTTTGAATGGGAAATTGCATGTATCTTTTGAAACTAAACTTTGAATTTTCATAACTCCGACGATTATTGATGAAAAAATCTGAAATTTGGTATAGTTATTCGTACTTGTATGATGTACAAAATGGTGCATTAGAACAATTTTCTGATAATTTTATTCTTACCTTTCAATGTGATGAAATTTGTTTTTTCTAATTACTGATGAGTAGCTTTCAATACAATCGTGAGAAGAAACTTTCAACATCTTTGATCTCAATGGAAAAACAAGATATTCTTTGTGCGACTGGACTCGAAAAGCCTGATTCTATTTCTTTTGGAATCCAAGCACAAGTGTTACGGTGGTCCTTAATTTGATCATTTTCGAATTTCAATGCTAATTCCATGGGCAGAGACGTCTCCAAATATACACAAAAAATGTAGCCAAGACCCCAGGTTCAAATTTGCGAATTTTCCCATTTGAATAAAACTTCAACTTTTTTTTTCATATTTCGAGACGTTCTGGCCCATGGGAGCATTGAAATTCGAATATGACCGAATTAAAGAAACAAGAAACTTATTCGAGGAAACAATGGTATGGGGATGGTGAAATCATCCATCACGCAACGATAAATTATTATACATATTGTCAATTGGGACAATTTTGTCTGAATTTCATATAACTCCGTCTAATCAAAAGAAAAGTTTTCAAATTCTATACTGAATGACTCATTTATACTTTGATATGGCTTGGTGAATGTGAAATTAGGAAACTTGATGGTTTAGATCAAATATTTTCCCACTTGACAAAACGGTCACTAAATTTGAAGATTGATTTATTGAAATTTCTTATAGTATACAGTTTTGTGCAAATTGATAGCTGTTGTTATAGAATTATTATACATTTCGGGTGATTATATACATATATACTATGTATAATGTATATACATTAGGGTGATCCTTATTTCGATAAATTTAGAAAAAAATTTGGTACCCCCCCCCCCCCCCCCCCCTGGATACCGTGCAAATATATAGAAAAAAATCCCCCTAAAATTTTATCTTTTTATTTTAACATTAACACGCCCTCAAAAATTCGGAAAATGTAATTTTATTATATTTTCCGAATTGTGGGGCACGTGTTAATGTTAAAATTGAGAGCTAAAATTTTAGGATGATTTTCTTCTATACATTTGCAAGGTATCCAGGGGGTGTCCCGAATTTTTTCTAAAATTCATCGAAATAAGGACCACTCTAATATACATATATTTATTTTGTTTTATATTTTCTGTTATTAAATACTCTCGGGATTATCAAACATTTAAAATTCCACACACAAATGATTTAAATAGCGTTATAACTATAATGTATATTATGTATTATGTATCTAGTATATGTAAAAGGTAGCATCCTTTTGTTTACAAGTGTAGAGTTAAGTCAAAGTTATGAACTACAGTGAACTATTCTAATTTTTTTTTTATTTTTTATTTTTTATATTAAAAAAAGTCAGTCTCCTTTTCTTAGGGTCTTAACAGTGTGAGGGACTTCTTCTTATTAATTGATTCCTTGACGAGTTTCCTCTATTATTCTGTCCGTTGCGATCAGCTTGTGGAAAAATCTCTTTCGCAGAAAAGAAAAAAAAAAAAGAAACAAAAAAAAAA
Source organism: Tenthredo mesomela (assembly GCA_943736025.1). Taxonomy (NCBI): domain Eukaryota; kingdom Metazoa; phylum Arthropoda; class Insecta; order Hymenoptera; family Tenthredinidae; genus Tenthredo; species Tenthredo mesomela. Next base: position 29,727,641 of record OX031015.1, on the reverse strand, counting down.
CCATAAGTTAGTAAAAAATCATAGAATAGTATGTTATAAAACGAAAAAATGCATAAAATGCAATAGAATATTCAAATACTTTTATACCAAACTTCGAATAATAAAATTGTTCATGAATTGAATAGTTCAAAGTAGGTATATGTACTTTCAATTGATATGCGATATTATAGTCTCTTAGATATGCAATCAATGAATATACATAAGCAAAGGTAAGTATGGCAAACTATGCATACTATTCAAGCAATTTTTGTATAATCGCTTTTTCTAAAGTCAAAGTTAAATAAGCAAATAGTAAAGGTAAATTTATAATCAACAGAATTCGAGATAGATTATATGGCAGAAGATTTACTTGTTTGCAATCTGTAGATTATAACAAATATTTTAAGCATTCACAAAATTTTTGTTCAGCCTATCGAAAACTGACCATCGACGTTATTCATTAAAAGATAACTAAATTCATAGCTAAAGAGAAAAGAAAGAAAAAGCACTACTAGGTGATTAAATGAATTTCTGTACTTTTATATGGCTTTGTGAATACGATAGGGATAATATATTGAGAATGCAATATAGCTAGTTATAATTATAATGTGTATTATTTGTGAATAATAATATAGAAATAACTCAGCATTAAAGAAATAAAGTAAAATTCTAAATTCATACGATAAGATATTAATTGATGTGAAAATTGATTTTTGATATCTACCATTATTAGGATTATGAAATAACATCATCAATATGCGTTCATAGTTTATTACAAATTTATCAGAGTACCAACAGTTTTCAAGAATTTATGTTCTAATATAATTATGTAATATAGTAGGTATATGTATATTTCTTTTGCATTTTCTACTCTATACTTAAAAGTGAAAAAAGGAAGCTATTATCGTCTATGTATTTTGTTTATTATGAATTTGTATCTCTGTATTGCTGTAGTTAAGTTAATAAGACAAAGTACCAAGTAAGTTTTTCATTTGGAAAAATTTCTTCATCAATTAAACCGTGTTTATAGATTTCACTTGTACAAGTCTAATTAACGACCAATTATTTACAATTATTATATCAAATTTAGGCTTCTAATAGTAACAAATCTGGATATTCAAATCCATTCAGTAATTGTAATTGCTCGAAATATATTCGCAAATTTACAACATGTGCCAATAGACATTTGAACACATGCGGAATCCATACTCTTTCCTAACTTCTCATATTTTTTTATTTTTTTTTCATTTTTTTATTTTTTTATTTTTTTATTTTTTTATTCATTTTTATCAACATACAGTTACTTCTTGTACGTTTAGTTTCAATACAGCGAAAAAAATCATGATAAACTTAGCAGATCAAAAGTCAAAACTAATTTGTAAAATAAAAGGCAACGTACAGCGTTAAATCTTAAGTTTATCTGTAAGATGAGTGAATCATTCATATATATATATATTTTTTTTTTTTTTCAACACAATTTTTGTAGATTTGGCAAATCTGAAGTAACAGCCAATTATTTAAGTATATATTTGAATAATGAAAAATGTAATAAATAATATCATGGAAATAAAAAGCATAGAATATTTATTCAGTGTTCATTTATTATGCTTAAATTCATGATTTAATTATTTGAGAAATGAATTATTATTATTTGTACCGGATTGCCTAAACTTGATGAAATTTTTTAAAATATATTTAAATAACTCTAATGCAGTGAGGTATTATTATTATTATTATTATTTTTTTGTTTGTTTGTTTCTTTTTTATATTATTATGTTCATTGCATTGAAAAATGTTTATTATAATATAGCAACAGTCGATTCAAATTAGCACTTACATGCACAAATAATTCTTATACTAAAAGTTTTGGACACACTTTATTAGAAATGACACACAACAAAAACAGAACTAAAAATTTGAATATTGATCTGGAATTAGCTATTAAAATTAAACTAAGAAATACTCTGTATATTTTCTTCCTCGATATGCTGAGCTCTTAGAATTCTGTATGGAATGGGAAAAGAGAAAAAAAAGAAACAATATTAAACGATTTAATTATTGAAGAACAGCTGCGTGATTATTAAATATCAAAACTAACTAGATATCTTTGAAACGGCATCAATTTATGGATATATATATATATACTCTTTTCTACTATCTATGATGGTATTTAATAATACCATCTTATGTAATGACTTGATTAAAAATTCTCGATGCCTAAGGTCGGTCAAATTTAAAAATGAAATTTACAACAAACAACATTGTTTATCAATAAATACTAAAACTTGAACAATTGTTAAATTGTCTTGAATCAAGGCTTGGAATTGACCTTATGACAACTGATTATTGTTATATATATAGAATGCCATAGCAAACCTAAACTGGTTACGTTAGATATTCTGTTCTAGCTCGTCACCAGAAATGTGGTTGCACGTAGCCTCCGCCCATTCCTATAGGGTTGAACCGGTGGGGGTGGATCTTCTCCATTCGCATAGCACCAGGCCCTCCGCCAATGAAGCCCCCCGTATGGTGTCCACCTCTTGGCCCAAAGCTGCCACCGCCGCCTCCTCTGCCCAGCATTCCTGGTCCGTTAGTTCCGGTCGTCGTGCCGGTCCCACCGCCACCTCTTCCGCCTCGACCGCCACCTGAAATCCAACGAACACACCCTACTCGTACACAAAAAAAAAAAAGCAAATTCTATATCGGAGTTATATTACTCATAACTCCAAACTTTTAACAATATGATACAAAAATCTTTAAAGAATAGGCTCGAAATTAATTCCAATCAATTTTGATCAAATATAGTTTCTGTTATAAAAATGAAATGGATAACGATCTCGATTGGAAGGAATTTTTTCAAGCCTATTCTTCCAGATTGGAAAGAGAAGATTTTAGTTATTTTATAGGACCTTGTTGTAAAAACATATGAATTAGTTGTGAATACTCTCAAGTTTGCATTTATTTTCATCATTTAACTACATCGTTTATCATCGATGTATTATATTGAATGATCACGCTAATCTTGTATATTTTTACAGGCAAGGTACATTTAACGTCAAGCACCTATTGTTTCACCCTATGTCAAGTAGCCTGAAATAAAGTGAAAATTAAAAATCTGTATTATGAGGTACAGTGGGACGCCGCTAAGTAATCAGGCTGGGAACTCTGAAGACTGAGGATTCCTGGAAACCGATTACTTAAGTGGTAACAATCAAGATTTAAGAGTCAGCCAGACATTGACCTTTGACAAATTCTCAGAATTTGTTTGACAAAACTGGAAAAGAACTTGCGCTAATGTTCTATCTATTGTCTGGGGGATCTTGCTCATTCGGCAAGGCGATGCACGCAGTTAGCGAGGTTCCACTGTATACAAATTACTGTGAATCAACAACTTATAGACTAAAATTTCTTAGTTTAGGTATTGTTCTTTATTAATATCCTGTAAACATGAATATGGATATTACAATGATACAATAGTGAACAAACGAAGTAATGAATTATGTGTTTAATATTAAATTGTATTCATTTCTTGTAGGATGTCTAAAGTACTTAAGGGGGTATATACACATTTCAATGGGTTTAAATTCTTAAATGTAAATCAATTTGTGCAGACGACTTGAGGACTCTGATAAAATCCAAAAAAATCATGATGTTCGGGAAGAGTTGACCCTTATTATAGATATTTCACATCATGTATTACTTTAAGTCCAACAGTAATATGCTGAAGACAGAAAAATACAAAATCACTCGGTTCCCGCAAAGAATAAAATCTAACGTTGGACCGATCTTCGCATTTTTGGTCTTCAATGGTTCCGAAGCAATGCATCTATCAGATGAGCATGAGATTTTTCGATGTCGCAAGAATAACTGGAAATGGGAAAAAAATTGGCTTTGTTCCCATTATCTCAATCAAAAATTTGTTCATCGAAAAGTTCTATGCTCATCTGATAGAAGTATCTTTCCTGAACATTTGAAGTCCAAATCTTCCAAGATCGGTCCAACGGTTGATTTTATTCTTCGCAGCAAGCGAGTGATTTTGTATTTTTGTGTCTTTAGCATATCACCGTTGGACTGGAAGTAATACATGATGTAAAATCTGCATGATAAGTGTCAAACCTTTCCCAAACACCATGTTTTTTTTTTTTGATTCTATCAGAGTCCTTAAGTGCTCTGCAAAAATTAATTTCTATTTCAGATTTTCAACCCATTTGAAGGTGTATATACCCGCTTAATAAATTACGTTTCAATATATTATAATAATGAATTTGAGTGATACCTCGAAAGCAGAGTGTGGAAAGAACAGTTTTAAATGAAAATAAAATTCTAATCATTACTGACTTTGGTGATTGTTAAATTCTCTTTGTGAATTTATCAATTGCGTTCTATATTTAAATCATGTTTAAATTACACCTAATTAATATCAAAGCAAACAAATCCAAACTGGGATATAATTATTGGAAGAAAACATTAAATACGCCAATTGTACCGAAGTCAGTCGTGACAAAAAAGGTCTTGTGCTAGTTTGATGAATAAATCCTACAAACGTATTCCCGACAATAGAAATAAGAAAGAAAAATATAAGATTTGTATACATAAAAAATGACACAACGGTGCAACCCAAAAGCGTCGGGACATCGGGTTATAGATAAAGCGGTGTTCTATTTGTAATAGTTTAATTAAAGAGAAATAAGTAACACGATACACGTTTTTTTTTTCTTCTTTTCTTTTCTTCTTAACAATAAGAAAGTTACAAATTTAAAAAACGCGCTGCTTATTCTAAAAAAAAAAAAAAAATTGTCTTTCTGTCCTGGCAATTTTACAAAAGAAATGAAAAAACAAACTTAATTAATCAACTAGCAACAGGTGAACTTTTAAAGAAATGAAATATTTACTCTAAAAAAAAAAAATCCTTGAAAATCGCCAGCACAAATTATTACAAATAACAATTGTGGAGATGGATGGAAAAGGGTGATAAATCGACTCACGGTATTTCCAATTCCCCCCCAATAGATTGCCTTATAGATTCTGTTATTATCGAGTGATCGGAGAAACAGTAACGCGAAGCTTTGAAAGTGAAATATGGGGTAGCATCATTCTAGAAAGAGGGACTCTGTCCACTTATTTTCTAATCATTTTAAATACCCTTGGACACAAGACCTGAGTCCAGTACAACGCGAATATACTTACGATGAAAATAAGCAACGATAAATTGATTTATTCCACATAGTATGCCTATAACTTCTTCGATATTTGGAAAAAGGGTATAAGTCTGTGCTTTATATCGTTGTTATCTTTTCTGTAAGCAATAATGTTGAATAAAGCTCAACGCGCACTATGCCGACGCGAAGCAAAACGAAGTTTTCATTAACATGCTTTCTTAGAAGTATGCGTGCACACTTCCATAAAAAAACATAAGAAAAGCATGTTAATGAAAACTTCGTTTCGCTTCGCTTCGGCATAGTGCGCGTTGAGCTCAAGAAACATTTGGGTAGTTATTTCGGTTCAAATATCATCCTTGGAAGGTATATGAAGTTAAGTTTTTCGACTCAGTCCCTTTTTCCATCCATCTCCTCAATGATACTTAACATTCAACAACATGTTAAATATATAAACAATTGCATAATTAATTATGAATAACCAGTTAACATTTTGTTAATATATTAATATCTATGATGGTTTTTTCAATATTTATATTTATTATATATATATATATTATATATATAAAGTTTAGATAAGTTTTATTTCATCAAAGATAAAGAAATGTTGAATGTATTATTGGGAATGTCAGGCATTTTTCTCTATATTCATTATTTTAACTTTATCCACTTTGTTCTTTATTCTTTTTTTTTTTTTTTCTTTAATTTTAACGTTGTTACAACACGACCAAATATTGATAATAAATTTCTCTTCAAAATCAATGAACACGCATATAAATCACTGGCTTAAAAATCTATAAATTATCAAATTTGTAAAAAAAAAATATAACAAAGACCTTTGTGACTAAAAGAATTTGTACCATTTCATCGTACTTGAGTTTCAAGATATTCTTTCATTAATTAGTAACGGATTGGTGCCAGTGAACGAGTACATCTAGTAAGCCAATAAATAAAAATCCAATCGCTGGTAAATTTACACGAATGTAGGTCACAGGCACTAAACATGCTTGCTTTACGCGATAGATAGAGATTATTAGAATACAATTATATTTTGAAGTTGATTAAGCTTTTTAGGGCAATAAAATTTTACTTCTATATAGTCTGTGCATTATGTGACTTAGATCTTTTATTTATTTATTTTTTTTTTTTTTATGAAACGAGTGAACTAGCTCAAGTAAATGAAACTCTAACAAAGAGTGCTACTCGATGAATGAATTGATGAACCCGAATTTTTAAGCCAGTGAATATCTTTCCTCGATTAAAATAATAAGAAAACTATCCTTATCACAGCCATTGTTAGCACTACAGACTTCAGGGTTGCTTCCATTCGCCGTATCCAGTCTTCAAGACCTCAATTATTTCAGCCTTACATCACTATTTACGTAATATTATTTTTTTTTTAATTTGACACCCTATTTACAATAACGACGTGATTGGCAATACTGTGTAAGATGCGTCTTAACTAACATAGGAACAGCGAGATATAAGTAATCGTTAGAAACGAATAATTATATTCGATTTTTCCATCGAATGCATGAATATTCGATATTCAATAATTACAGATAGAGATATTGTTGTAATGACTTGAAAACGTGTCGATGAATATTAATATTCCCAGTCACTTGATAAGAGATGCGAGAGGGGTATTTTTTTTTTTTTTTTTCTTGTTAGTTAAATACGCACTGAAAACAACACTGCCAAGTAAAATATATGAAAAAATTTCATTAATTTCTTAACAGATAAAAGATAGACATGTCATCACGATGTAAGTATTTTCATAAACTTATTAACTAAATCAGTTCTGTTCCCAACATTGCTAGGCTCTCTTTAGCTCAAACTATACTAATAAACGACGTTTAATTTAATTTTGAGCACCAATTTTCATTTTTTTTTTTTTTTTTTTTTTTTTTTTTTTTTTTTATCATTATTATTATACTGATTATGATATAAGATAGGCAAAATACCCAAAAACATTCGCAATATTAGATTCCTAGATATTTTTAATTTACCTCTCTAAGCAACACCTATGAATCTAAAATGCTATGGGTAATTAATTAAACAAGGTGGATCCTGAAAAATATATCTTTCATTAAATTTTTTTCACCAAATGACTACCAAGAGAACGCATGGCATGCATTTTTTTTAATCTAAATCTATATCTCTCCATGGAATGATAACGTTGCAATTGTTGACTCTACATACTTTAAGCATTAAGATTGAAAAATTAAATTCATCTAAAATTTGAGTAATATTATAATGAAATTCTATCTAATCCACCTTGTGTATCAGAAAAACCTTAGCGATAAATATTTTATTTTTTATTTTTATTTAAAAGGGCGAAATATTATAACAATGAAAAATACTGCCCGGTGATCTAAAACAAGCTAGGCCCAACAGCCTCTTCTTGTGCGCTGTGAAGCTTTCTTTAATATAATTATTAAGATTAAATACTAAAGATTCAATCCAACTCTTTTAAATTAATTATTATTCAATAATAGTCTGATTATCGTTGATTTCTTTTCTTTTCTTTTTTTTTTTTTTTCTTTTTTTGCTTTTTTTTTTTTTTTGTTGAATTATTATTATTATTATTCATTTTAAACATTTCATTAAGTTTCTGTAAGTAGAGATAGAATGAACAATAATGAGTAAATAGGATATAATTTATTGTGTTTATAACGTATTTTTGGTAGATCATAAATATTCATTTTGATTTCAAATTTGTACCACAATTGCAACCAAACCTGGTGCATTCGGATTTCTTATTATTTTCTTTATTATTGTTTGATTGTTACTTTGCAATATCTTTTATCGAGTTGACGGTAAGGGTATTTGATTTCTTTTTTTTTATATATATACTATATTAATATTTGGACATGTACCCTGTTCGCACAAAGCTATTGACGGGAGGTGACGCGTATCATCAATTAATAGATTCTAATTTATCAATTATTTGAAAATAAAACAAATAACATATGAAAATATATGTGAGAAAATCTATTCAAAGATAACATTTCAGAACCAACGCAATTATACTTTAAACTGTGGCTCAAGTATTTTCTAACAAACGCCCAATTGATATGAAAATCAACATAAGACCCCAAAATACTCGACTCCCGCTAGCAAAGGACTATTTGAATTCGAACTACACATGATTGATCATCATACGATGCTATAAGTTTGAAATTTTCAAAAATTGAATAACGTAAATAGTAAATTTTTACAAAGCATTAGACAATCACGACCACACGGTCTGTTATATCGTCAATATTGCTTGCTTTCAAATTGTGTTAAATATGTGATTAAAAACCGTCAAGACGCGTATTAAAATCCACATATTTACCACACTAGTGAATAACATCTTAACGTTAACTGATTGTGATTTAATATTTAACGCAATGTGATACTGCAAAATACTTTAGCGATCATATCACAAGCTTTGCCAAGATTTTTCAATCATAAATTAATTCGTTTTGCTGGAAGTTCTTTCTTTTATTTTTTTCATTTGTTTTTTTTTTTTTTTTTTTCAAGAAGTCAGTTATATGCATTGAAAAAACCTTTTTTCTTTATTTTCTTTAATGTACTTTGCGCGATAATCTAATAACGAGTCTTTTGATCTGTATACGAATTTATTTACGATAGAAAAATCAGATTCTTTTTAAAGTTTAGAAACTTTGTTTGTTAGTGTAATTCGATAAACATACATACTCGCAAGCACCTTAATTAATTATTTAATTAATTAATTAATTAATTATTTATTAATTAATTAATTAATTATTTAATTAATTAATTAATTAATTAATGAAGAAATAGAATAGAGAGAAAAAAAAATTAAAAAAAAATAAAAACAAAAATTCTTTTTTAGTCCATCTTAGAAAAAAAAAAAAAAAAAAGAAATAAATATTTGATGTATAAACTACGACAGTTAATACTGATATGCCTTTTTCTTGGCGGCATACAAACATTCTCCTTTTGGTAGGCATTAAACAGAAATGCTAATTTATTTTCAAGTCAATTATTAACTGCGATTTAAAGCAGACACACAGCCATGCATATGAAACTGAATTATATATCTTTAAAACTAATAATAAATAACATTTGTAAACGTATGCGGTTTATAGATATAGTATATGATCTTTCTATTTGTCATAAGTATTGAAAAATGATTGATAACGAATTTATTAATTGAATAAATTATTATCCTAAAGGAAAAGGTAAAAATTAGAAGCCTATATATATTAATTAGGTAAAGTATATTTCAAATATGAAAATAGATACAATACCAAATATATATATTTTTAATACCTAATATAATAGACGTATGTATTGTGATTGCATCATAAGCATAATATCAAAGAAAATCACAGTTACAATAATATTATATTGTAACAAGTTATATACTGATAAATACAAACAGAAAAAAGAAATCAAATTAACTTGGTCTAACAATTTTTAAAAATTAGTCAAACAAAATTCGATTGATTTTTCATATCATGGTTGATTATGCGCACAAACAAACACAACACTTTTTTTTTTATTAATAATATATGTTAGAAAAAATATTCCGTTGTACTTTCTATATATATATATATATAGTTTGGGCAAAATGCAGTTGCTCGAAGTTTGTTTTTTGTTTTTTTTTCTTTCTTTCTTTCTTTCTTTCTTGTAAACTTTTAATTACGTACTTAACGTATATTGTATTTCACTGTATTAATAATTCGCGAGTAATGGGGAGAAAAAAAAATAAATAAAAAATAAAAAATAAAATAAAAGAAAAGAAAAAAAAAACCACTTCAACAAAAAGAAAAGAAAAGTAATATTACGCGAGAAGTTTTTTTGTTCGTCAAGCAGCTGCATGAAAATGCGCAACCCAAAAAAAAAAAAAAAAACTAAATGAAGAGGATTTTTAGTCTAAAAGCGAGTGCGAGAAGCCATTAGAGTCCGACCTTGAGGCGGTCATGTTATCTGGCAAAACAGTTAATTGTTAGAAAACTGTTTAATTGCAAACAGACATTGTACAATGCGGTGTGATACAATCATCTACGCATCCATAGCTATGCATGTAATGATCATGCTAATGATATGGACGAATGATAAAAATAATAAAAATAATAATAATAATAATAATTAAACAATTAAATTAAAAAATAAAATAAACGTAACTAATAATTTCGAAGTTGGACAAAAGTTAAAAAAAAAAAAAAAACGAAAATTGATTCATAAAAAATGAAACAAGGCGAAGAGAACCTACTCTAGTACTGACCGTAAATAATAAAATAACGGAAGTTTAGAGATGATGGAGTAAGAGAAGAAGAAGAAAAAAAAAACAACATAAATATAAGGAATGAAACACATGAAAGAAAAATAATATACGAACCAAATAAACTGAAGTAATAATTCGCTTATCCAAATAATTGATGAATCGTGTTTATTCTACATCCGAGAGTAGAGACAATTATAATTTGTAAATTTGGCAGATATGAAATATTGAGTCAACTCAAAAGTTTATACTTAAATCTTGTTTTTTGTTTTTTGTTTTTACTCTCGGATGCAGGACACAGAAACAGTTAGTAAAATTAGGTTTTTAAGTATCTCACTTACCCCTACTTTGGTTATAGCCTGCTTGCCACCCAGCGTAATAGGCTGCCTTCTGTTTCCCATGTTCTTCAGCAATCTTAACACTCAGTGGTTCAGATCCTCCTTCTGGTATTGTCCCGTGTAGTCCATTTATTGCTTCCTGGGCTTCTTCGCGTTTGTCAAATCTTTAAAACAATCAAATTTTGTTATAACAGAGTTTCAAGTAAGACAAGAAAAAAAAAAAAAAAAATATTTAAGGATTGAACAAAGAATGACAATTTTTTTTTTTTTTCTTTTTTTTTCTATCACAAATAGGTCAGTTGCTAGAAATACAAATTCAAAATTATATAACTAACACCTCAAAGCATAGAAATAATTTGGCAGTAAGACTGCGAGTAAAATAAACTGATTTCCAGCCAGTATTACGTAACATTGCATTTACTATAATCATCCGCACCTGTTTTCTAACGCGGTGAGAAATCAGGCCGACAATTTTTACTCTAAATTCTAATATCGCGTTTAGACAATTTTTTAACATAAATTTAAAATTGAAATATCTGCGATATTAATAAATGGATTAAAAAAAAAAAATTATAATTATGGATAAATTTAGAGAAAACAAAAAAAAAAAAAAAGTATCGCTAGATACTCGCCGGGTACCTTAATAATTAAAATAAGTAGAACCACACTATAAAATTGGATTCTTAAAAAAAAGAAAAAAAATTAAGACAAAATAATTCCTTAACGCTATAAGAAGTATAAATGAAATCTAGATCTGGCAATATTTACACCACCTATTGCCAAGACCATTATTAAAGTACAGTGGCATTATAATGATTGTTGAAAGTTTAGCAAGAGCCAAAAACTAAATTTAGTTACAGTGGTCATTTTCCGTTGAAATAGAATTTTGAGATAGACGAGATTAGAAGATAGAAAATGAACAAATTTGAATAAATTATTCTCTAGATTTGAGATTTTCATCTCAAATTTTTCAATACCTATAATAAAATAAATTATACCGAGGATATTATAAATGATTTATATTACCTAACAAACGCTACTCCGCGTGGCAAGCCCGTTAGCTTATCCTTAAGGATATTCTTCTGAACAATCTGCCCGTACTTGTTGAATATATTGTCAATCTGACCCTCGGTTATATTTCTGAAATCAAAATATGCGATCGAACGTTAATATCTGTACATAATTTTTTTTTTGTAAATAAACTAGTAGCTATATATCTCGCATTAAGGATGAATCCTACCTTTGCGTTGCGATCTGCTACGCTACGCAGCGAATTTATTCTTCTGCGTCTTCTCTTATAGAGTTGCACCCACTATTCCGCCGAAAAAGTTCGCCGCGGTTCGTGGGTACGCAACTCCATAAGAGAACATGCAAAAGAATAAATTCGCTGCGCAGCGCAGCGCAGCGGATCGCAACGCAAAGGTGGGATTCAGCGTTCAAGATATATAAATATATATATACAATACCTTGGAAGATTTGTGACGTAAAGATTAGTCTCTTTTATTTCTTCCCCAGAAGGACGTGCGAATGAAACTTTAAGTCGTTTATTTTGAACTTGTAGACCGTTTAGAGTTGATATTGCAGTCGCTGCGTCATCCGCTTTAGCATAATTAACGAATCCAAAACCGTAGCTATACCCAGTCTGAAAAAAAAAATTGAAAAAAAGAACAAAAAACATTAGAAAGAAAATGGTGAATTAAGATATCATTTGGTTTCAAAGTATATGTTTTTTTGTTTTTACATTTACCTTGTAGTCCTTCATGACTCTACAAGATTCGACTGGTCCTATGGTGACGAACATACTGTAGAGTTCCTTTTCGCTCATACTTTGTGGTAGATAATTAATAATAAGATTAGTACGCGGTTCGTCGCATTTAGGTTGATCAAAGTCTGTCATTTTGCGATATCTTGCAAAATCACGTCCTGCTGCAGTAGAGTGATTTGTTGTAGTATTTTGCAACACCGTTTGGGAGGACGCTATCGATTGATGATGTTGAGTAGGTTGACCGTTGACTGAGGTCTGCGAGGTCCAACTGATATCGCCGATCGATACCATCAGCAAATACAAAAAATAAAAACAAATTTGTTACTACTACCTCTGTACCTCGCAAAGCCATGACAGTACTTTTTTTTTTTTTTTTCTTTTTCTTTTCTTTCTTTAATAAATATTAAAACAAATAGAAAATAAATATTCAACGACATTTCGATGCACACCTGTGTGAAAACAAATGAAGAAAATAAGGATAACTTAACGAATGTTAATGTTTCGGAAATAATAATAATAATAATAATAATAATAATAATAATATCAATATTAATAATAAAAATCGAAAAAAAAAGTTAATGAAACCATCATAGAATGATAACCGACCTATAAACTAACCAAAAAAAAAAAAAGAAAAGAAAAAAAAAAAAAAAAACACCTTAAGTAAACCAAAATTGCTATGTCACTTAAAAATATTAAAAGTTATATGTATACGTGTATAATATAATATAATATAATATATGAGAACAAAGAAAAAGTGACATACCTCCTCTTACGCGTGGGGTAAGTGATAAATCACAGTATTTAATAATAATAATAATAATGATATTATTAAAAGAAAGAAATGTAACGAATGGAACCGTGCAGAGAAATTGAAGAAAAAAAACCAGATTAAAAGTGGTTTTAATTAGTAATTATGTAATTTATTATATATATATATATCGACGTGAATGTGAGAATAATTATTGTGGATATAATTTTTAAACGTTTTTAATTATATTAATTATGTAATACTGAGGAGTGTGTTTGTGTGTTTGTTGTAATAATTATTTAGAGATATTGAAAAAAAATCACGAATTTGCACACTAAACTTTATTATAAACTTCACTGCAGAGAGGCAAAAAAAAAAGAAACGCGTATAGCCAAGAGGATAGCGTCAATCGAACCTCACTCGCCGGGAGCTCAAACAGATATGTGAAATGTTCGGTGATGAAAAGTATTTAATGATTAAGATCCCCTCTCTAATAGTTTATGTACACCCCGTACACCCTCTTACGACGAAATATTGTAAATTATTTTTAAAATTAAACGTTTATAAACGGAAAAACGACGCGATTAGGGTTGTGAAAAGTAAATCAACAACTAGTCATGTCGACAGAATGGAACGACGAGAGCGGTAAGCCGGGAACTTGGCGCACGCTACCATTACTAATACTTGTATATCCGTCTCCTCCCGGCTACCCCCACCCTAGAGATATTCTATATAGATATACAAAAGTGGTATGTGTGTATTTGTGCGGCGGAGGGAACTGCAGCAACGCCGAATATCGTGAATATGTGACGCTGTCGCGCAGCGCGTAGCTGGTAACGCGGCGAAACCCAACGCCCGAACCGACGATGCAATAAATAATCAATTTCAATCACCGGCTGAAGAGTAGCACGGTGTATATACTTTATACATTGTGTTACAAGGGAAAGAAACAAACATTGTAGGGTCACTCGCGATTTATAATTTACTTTTTTATATATATTTGTTTTTTTATTTTATATGATATATGGTATATAATATGGTACGCAACGCACCTTTCCGGTTAATATTCTTATCTTGTTGTATTGTATGAAGAAGAAGAAGAAGAAGAAGAATAAACTATGTATGTTTATACCAGAACAGTAAACTGTAGCTACGTGCGTTTATCAATTTTTTGTTTTATTACTCTTTTATTTTTGTTATTTTTTTTTTTTTTTTGTTATTTTTTTTTTTTTTTTTTTCTACGAATACGAAGCGGCAAGATTGATCAACGCATGAAAACAACCCAGTACATTACCACATTTCTTAAATTTAATTTTAATCTTGTTATTTATTTAAAAATTAAATTTTACCAATAACGTATATCGAATGATGAAAGTTAACAATTGATTCAAATTTTATTTCTATACGATGATAAAAAATAGCGGTAATAATCACTTCAGCCTACCTTGTATGTTGGTTTACGTAGTCGTCCGAATTCTGCTTTTGGTAGAACCCGTCCATTTTGAATTTCCGCTGCACATAATTATTTGCCGCAGTGTCGTATTCTTTTTTGCTTTATCTTGCCTCCCTAGTGGCACAGTTTTCGGGCGCGGTACTGCATCTGGATTATCTGCGACTGCTCGGAAACCTCGGAATTTAGTTCGCTGAATCTCTGCACTTTGCACACATGCAACTATCTATATAGTTTAATATCATGAACGGCGGTAGAATCAAACTGCAGTTGCCAACGAATCTAGGTGCATCGTATGCAACGATATAACGATCTGCCCGTATCAACACGGCATTTTATCTTTTATCGATTACATTTATTTATTTTTCTTATATTTTTATCTTGCGCGCGACTTGCTACTTGCTACATATAACATTGCATTTTCAGGTTTTACTTTTTGTTTACATAAACATAGCACGCCGGCTCGTTACTATATCGCTTCGTAGCCACAAACCATTCATGAAATTGTTTTTGTGATTGAATACTCGATATATTTAAACCTGAAAAATAACAGCACTGAATAGGCTTCGTAGCGTAAATAACCTCGTTCTTTGTTATTGATACATCTATGTTTTCTCAATTTGATAATAGCTTCTTAAGACTGTTATGTATGTCGTACTCTATATACTACCTTAGTTATAAGTTATAATCCGCATTCCTAACTCGCGTATGTTTCTTTATACAATATAATGAAGAAAAAAATAAAAATAAAAAATAAAAAAAATTCGACCGTCATCTAGTACGAGGAAATGAAAAGAAACACTACTGATTCATTACACTTTACTATCTATTTACTTAAATTTGTAGGTTAGATTACGGACAACGAAGCCAATGGATTGTTGTCAATCTCCAAATGTTTAATGTTTTTTCATTATCAATCTTCTCGAAAGAATAATAAGGCTCGTAGAATTAGCTTTTTAGAAAAACAAATTCCACCTAGGTAATATCGAAAAGTGGAAAACTTGTGACTAATATACGAGATTTTATTTATCTAGACTTTTATTTATAAGAAAAGCCAAAAAAAAAAAAAAAGAAGAAAATATTCATAATAAACAAATTGATTCATTTTGAGTATCTATTATGTGTTTATTCACATATCCATACTAGACAATAACTTTAGTTGGATCAAACAAATTGTTTCGTTATATTGATACAATTTAACGCCCATCTCTTTTTGGTCGAAAAAGGGGGGGGGAAGGGACACGTTTCAATTATTATCCGAGCCCATGCGCCAAAAACGCAAAAACAGAATGCATAGCGCAAATCAAAATTAAATTCCGAACACATACATCCAAAAACGTGTTCGTTTCATGGGAAAATAGAGTCTACAGATTGTTTTTACGTAATTCGAATTACCAATTGAAAATCAAATATACAGACAAAAACTATACCTATGCGATTAAGAATTAAATTTTTTTTTTTTTTTTTCTAAATTTATCCTCTAAAAAGGGATCATATTATAAATTCCACGCGATTTACCAAATGGTAACATATAGTTATTTTATTGAAATCATAAAAGGCAATATATCTTATAAAATTACAATGTTAGGTATATATATCCAATCATGAAACAGAGGTCGATGAATAACTGAATAACTCTAACAAGAGAATATGAAATTGATATTTATTTACAAAAAAAATTCAATAAAAGCCGAAGCTAAACACGAAAATGTTCATAGCTGCCATTTTATCGTGTAAATTAAGGCAACTTATATAAATAATAAATATGATATCTTATAGTATCATTCATTAGTCAGATCGATCTTCCTATAATATTTTCTCTCATAAACAGTAGAAATGAAATGAAATTTATGAGGAATAGAATTTTCAGTAAATTGTCATCCCAGAGTCTCCATGCAGTAGAACATTTATGAATTCGTAAAAAAAAAAAAAAAATAGAATTAAATGAAATTACGTCATGGATTGTTTTCCTTAATTTAATTATCTGATTTAATTGATATTTCAAAAGCTATATTGTCATCATCAGGTATGAAATTTCACAAATCATGATCGCCAACACTTTGCTCTAAGTATTCTAAATACAATTCAGTTTTTTTAGGCACAACAATGTTACGAACGTGATTCAACATCTGTATATAAGATTGTTTTTGTTTACGTGCTAAAGTTGGTCGCAAACCAAGAGACGACTGTGTTAACAGAAATAAAACCGCTGATAAAGCAAGAACCAGAAAAAACATGTTCCATTGTTGACTCGCTGGCACCACTGACCACAATACTCTCACAGGACTCTGAAAAAATTCATTACATATTAGATTTAGAATAACAACTAGTTGTTATCATCATTTTATACAATTCAGGGATGATAATGTTTTTTTTTCTCATCTGATAATTTGATATTGAATACTGATGGTCGTTTGATATTTAATAGAGTAATAATGATAAGAATTGTAATATATTTACCAAAAAATTGTAGAAAGTTTGCGTTAGGTCTTTGCCATATACTGAATGCATAAACTCAGTCCCCACAGCAGAAATAAAAAGGTGAAGACAGAGTAGAGCAGGTATGATAGCAGCTGCGCCGCCCATCATTACAGTGCGTAATATAGTTTTGTGATTATAATTTTTGTTGGACTCATCAGCGTCGAGATCTTGTTGAATAATCTTGATGATATTATCGCAGTCTCTTTCCAAAGTGTTTAACGTATTTTGGATAGTCTTATTGATCGTCTTTTCAATGTCATGGCAAATTTCTTCAATTTGATTCGTACATTTGGTTGGTCTGTTCAATTGGGGTATAAAAATTGTCGGCATATCAAATCCTGTTCTGTTCAATCCTGGTCTCTTGCAAAGTTCTTGAACGATCTGCATCATGACTCTGAAATAGCAAGAATCATTTGAATTCTTAAGTATTTTGCTCTAGTTTCTTAATTCACAACAAAACTGTTTAGTTAAAAAAAAGAATCGGTTCGATATTTTTGGAATGGAAAATCTCAATGCATACCTTTGTCTGTCCGATTCGTTCCCAGCATCATCTGCCTTGGATAAATAGAATCTCATTTTCTCCGCATTAGTTGTATTCAGTTTTTCAACCAAATTCAAAGTCCTCTTGCAAAGCGCCTGGCCGATGGGATCAAAGAATACAAATATGAGATCGGCCATACCACCGAGCCACATAATGGTCTCGTTTACGTCGAAGAGATACTGCATATCTCCATCGACCAAGCCCGGAGTATCGACGAACGTAATAAGGCTGAATTTCTTCTGATCTGAAGTTGAGATTTCAGTTGTCAGGAAATCCAGCACCCCTGTAACACAAAGTTAAAGTAATTAGAATCTCGCTTCCTAAAGCTAAGAAATGATCATATTTTAGATTGTGAAGATCAACCTGTGCATGGACAGGATTAATACACAAAATAACTTGAAAAATTCGATGCGGGATTTATACGGAGTTGGTTCACAGCTTATAATTAAGAGATTGTATGAACTATATCGATGTTGATTGCAACTGACCACAATGTTGCCCTTCACTAGGCAGCTTGCATTTAAAATAGCAAAGTGCCCGATGATGAGCCGCACCGTAGTCAATTTTGCTTCATTCCACTTCTCTGGAGTAATTGTAGTTATATGTGATGGGTTTTAGAGTGAATATAGGATAATGTCGATATGATTTTATTCACTAATGCGGAGTTTGGTGAACAGCATATCAGAAAAAGCCATAAGAACATGAATGCGAATGAAATAAGATACGATGTATAATAATTGGCGATTTTAAATGAAATAAAATAAAATTTCATACCATTTCAAGTAATTCCAATGTCAGTCAGGAAGTGGATGCACGTTTTAAGCTCCATTATTATTTGTCTAAGACTGACTACGTGTAAAGCTTAGAATCCAGCCAAGGCTCTACTCACTTTGAGCGACAGTCTAAATCTGAGAACTTTGTGGAAAGCGAACCGACTTATAAGAGAATCTGTGCTCCACCCACAGGAAACCGAGTTAAACCTCAGCAAGGAAACAGGAAGGGGCGGTGATCACACAAACCGAGATACCCTGAGCTTAGCTGGTTTCTCCCATTGTTGTAGTAGTAGTAGTTGTGCGTAACATATTTTCACTTTTTCGTCAGATATTCTGATACGGTTTTTCCTGTTTTTTTTTTTTTTTTTTTTTTTTATTTGATATAAGTAAATTTGATTAAATACTTACTATTTTTAGCATTAAATTTATTATTCTAGTTGATAAATATATATAATATGCTAAATTTTCATCTGTATTTGTTCTAAAGCAAATAATATTTCTTGGTAATATGAGGAGATAAGAGATTTCAGTAATTTATAAATTCCCAAAATATGGAGATATTTGCAGATATTTCTATGTTTCAAGTATAGGTGGCTATAAATGCAAGACGTTGAGACTTGGAGAAATTTTCTCGAAATCAAAATTCGGATTTTTCAAGTCTCATTATCGACTGTGATTCATTTTTCAAGCAAAATAAATACTCTGAGCAATTTTTTAATCTGATCGGACTACATTTTCGGAAATTTTGTACTCTTCGAGTGTTTTGTGTGTTATGTTATGATTTTTATTTTTCGTAGTCTTAAATATATCAGAAAATTTTTGATTTTCATGTATTTAACAAATTTTGAAGAATATAATAATGACTTCAATTTTTTTTATATAATCTACACGGAATTTTGTGTCGAAAATTCATCCTAATCGATTAAAGCACTTTTGATAAAATCCAGATTTACAGTTTCTAAACAATATGAAACTTGACAATAATATGGGTGTAAAATTTGTAAAATCGAATTCAAGTTCGTTGAAAAATAAAACAAACGTATACTCGAAATATAGGAAATCTCAAATTTAAAAAAAAAAAAAAAATCACATCTTCGACGAATTTGAAAATTGAGGATTCAAATTCGCTGAAATATTTAAACCTCTGGTGGTAATTTTGTAGAAAAATAACGAATAAAAAAAAAAAAAAAAAAAATTAAAAAATAATTATTCCAAGTTTGCTAAATTTTAATTAATCTAATGACATCAACACAATGTCGGGGATTTTTTTTTTTTCCCCCAATTCCTAATCGGACAAAACGGGATACCATATGTAGAACGGAATAGGGAAAAAGCATGGACAATCAGACAAAGACTGCCGACGATAATTAATGTCGAACTCGTTGTATGAAACGAAAATAAAAGAAATCTCACAAATTCTGCTTTGCAGTGACGATTTTAATATTGCAATTTCTAACTTCAACGGTTCTACACCGATTAATGATTTTTTTATCACCAATCTCGTCTTGGTCGATATTCTTGTTCCAATGTAAATAATAATAAATGATAAAATTCTATACCGAAACTATTGCATTTCGTTTGATAATAAATAACAAAAATTGTGGATGAAAAAAAAAAAAAAAAAAAAAAAAAAAAAAAATTCAGCAGGTAGGAAAAGCATAGAATTTTTATAATAAACGCAGTTGGTCGTTAAAGAAATCACAATCTTCTGGGTCTACGATAATATTAACTTTATCAAACCACAAGTTAAAGAAAAAAACAAATTCAACAACGAATAACAGCAGTAGCTGCGTTAAAGCGATACTATATGTAATTTTGTTTCTCAATATATTTTTTTTTTTTTTTTTTTTTTTTTTGTGCTCAATTTATTTTACCTGGTAATTTTTGAAGAGGCTTGAAGTGTGGGTAAAGATGTAATGTCGCATTTCCCATAAGTGATTCTCGCTTTTTACCCGATGTCACGAGGCAAATACCTTGCGTTTCAATTGCAACTCCAGTTTTTTGTACATGCTCTTCAATATACCTATAAATAAGAAAAAAAATAAAAAATACTTTAATTCAATTATTTCAATAATTTCAACGACTATAGGTATTTAAAATTCGATAGTTTATAATATCTTCGTGTATAATCTCGTATAATCTCAGTATCATAGAAGAGACAAATATTGTTAATTATTTTAAGGCCCATCCCTAGTCGCCCACCTCCTTTTGGTCGAATTGTGTCACATTTCGTTTATTATCCGAGCCCAGGTGTCAAAAACGCAAAATAGGCCAACTTAGTGCAAATTCTATTTCAATTCCGAACACATACGTCGAAAAAAATGTTCTTTTCGTGCGAAAATAGAGTCTTCAAGACTATATATAATAATGAGTTATAAATTCAATTATCATCAATCTTTTGATAAATTGATAATTATCATTAATTTATTATTTCAATATTTAGTGATACGTTAAAATATAAAGAATAATAATAAAACTAAAGAACTAATCTCGGTGTAATTATTTTGTTTAAAAAAAATAATATATATATATATATAAAATATAAATCAGTAGAATAATAATCGCGTACTATATGAAATGCTGATTCGGTTTGTTAAACAGACTCGTTATCTTTTTAGTATACGTACAGCCAGCCTATACCACATTTACATTTATCGCTGCGGTTGAACTGCCGCGTACGGGATCCGGGAAACATGCGGTGGATTTCGACGTTTCGTAATCTTACGTCGTTACTTGTATAAATAATGTTAAATAAGGTAAATAACAGTCTCAATGCGTTTATTGAGGATCGTATCAATCCATGTACTATATTTTTCATTCCAAGTAACCAGATTAGGCTATTGATTTTACTATTCATCTGTCAGGTATAATATTTATAATCTAAATTCACAGTGATATTCAAAGAATCACTTTGTATCAGTATTATCGATTCATCATTAAAACGATATTATAAGAAATACATATAAAAGAAGAAAAACGAATATTATAGGTATTTCTAACTATTTATAATATGCATATATTTTTCCGAATAATAATTTATAAAACGTTCACCAAGAAATTCAGTGAATTGTTTATTATAACTCGGCGAAAATTTTGCAACGAAGTATTATCTGCATATATTATAGTTGAACGCAATTATTATTATATTGTGAAGTAAGTTTCACTGCAATCGATCCAACAGTTATGGAGGTCTATACACCGTAATTGAATTCCCGAAACTAAATGTACCTCAAAAAGTAGCTGATAACTAAATAAATATCATCTGAATCGTTTTTCTATTGATTTTCATTCCCAAAACTCGTCTGACCAACTTTGTACAAAATTGTGTCCGAAAAAAATTGATCAAAGTGAACTGCGAAAAATACACTAAAAATCGAGTCACATAGATATTTCGCCGAATACACAGAAAAAAAAGGTCAACTTGAGCCAAGAAAATCATTCTTGATTCAAGATAATTTTGCAGTCCAAAAATGAAGACCAACATTTTCTCATTTGGAAAATTTTCTTGGCTCGAGAAAAATTTTGATTTGATCCGAGAAAATTTCGGTCTTCATTTTTGGACCGCAAAATTATCTTGAATCAAGTCAACCTTTCTTTCTGTATATGTTAATTTTGTTTTTTCGAATTCTTCGAATGGGAATAGTAGAATTCTGATAATTATGGTGAAAATGAAATGATCAATGACTCATAGATTGAATCTTAATTTTCTTGGAGTAAAAATCGCGTCACTTTGAATTGATAGGTACCTAGTATATTTATAATTAAATTCGACGAAATTTTCGAGTAACTGCACCGTTACGAATAATTGTACAACGCTGCAGACAAACGTTCTTAATTAGTTTTACAAAAAAAAAAAAAAAAAAAAAAAAAATACAAAAAATAATAATTATACGTAGTACATATATATCCTGCATTCGGATACGACAAAATTACGTTCATTTATCTACGCAGTATACCTATAGCCATGTGTCAGCCCAGGCTTCAAATAACAATTACCCGTATCTGTTCTAAAAACATGAACTTGTTAACAAGAATAGGTATTATTTCTCGAATTTAGCAATCGAATCCTGTATTTTATTATCGTGACTTCAGACGATGAATCATTTTTTTTTTTTTTTTTTTTTATATAAAAGCATTGAGAAATATGAGAATTATTGGAGTTTTGGCTATGCGTTTCTTATATATGTGATAAATGATGGATTTAAACCAATACCTATATTGTGAAAAAAGAAAAAAAAAAAAGAAAAAAAAAAAAAAAATAGGAAAATATACGACGAGGCATGACTGATTAGCATTTCAAAAAGGGTTCCCATGAAGATTCTCGGTAACGATGTTATGGACGCATTTCTTGCGCTACCAGATGTGGGCAACCTTTCGAGGCTGAAATGATCGCAGCGTGTCTGCTGCCGTTGCAGCAGTAGCTTATACAGTAATACCTTATACCTAGACCTAACGAATAAATAGTGTTGTAAACCCCGGCTAAACCCTAGGGAAACGGTTTATTTTTTCAATATTTCCCGAAGGATTGAGGGCCTCCCCTCTTATATAGCTTTTAAGCATTACTTCTGCAGCAGGCTGCAGCATGCAGTTGACTAATGCGTGTCAAGACTCAGGGGGGGTTGAGAACCGAATCGTAAATCAACGTTACTTTTCAAAACCTTGACTAGTTTTTTTTCATTTTTTTATTTTCATTCATTCTTATACTGTCAATCTAGTAGAAAAAAGAATGCCGGATTTATTCAGATACCTAGATAGCACACACGTAATTTTAAAGTATAATATGAAATGTTCAGCTGCTGTCTTTATCGAATGTATGTATTTGTAAAAGAAAACCAAAAAAAAAATTATCTCCAAATTGTGATAAATGAAATTTTTGTCGTTAAAAAATTTGTAAATTTTTTCACAGATATACCTACTACTACTGTATAGGTAATAAGTGTACGAAGGTTTCAGATTATTCGAAGCGATAATGCGATAGGAAGTAAAAAAAAAAATAACTCCTAAGTAGTAAAAATCGTGTGTTATATTTAAATCGAAAGGTTCGAAGGTTTTGGGTCAGTACTTAGAATTGAGATATAGGAACCTGGAATTTTGACTACACAGAAAGAAAGGTTGACTTGATTCAAGATCATTTTGCGATCCAAAAATGAAGACCACAATTTTTTCGGATCAAATCAAAATTTTTATGGAGCCAAGAAAATTTGAAAAATTTGAAAATTTGGGAAATTTGAAAATTTGGGAAATTTGAAAATTTGGAAATTTGAAAATTTGGGAAATTTGAAAATTTGGAAATTTGGATTTGCGGTCCAAAAATGAAGGCCAAAATTTTCTCGGATTAAATCAAAAATTTTTCTCGAGCCAAGAAAATTTGGAAAATTTGGGAAATTTGAAAATTTGGAAATTTGGATTTGCGGTCCAAAAATGAAGACCAAAATTTTCTCGGATCAAATCAAAAATTTTTCTCGAGCCAGGAAAATTTGGAAAATTTTCTTCATTTTTGGATTGCAAAATAATTATCTTGAGTCAAGAATAATTTTCTTGGCTCAAGTTGCCCTTTTTTTCTGTGTACATCTTTTTGTATATATTTAGAGACGTTCTGGCCCATGCGGGAGTATTAAAATTCGAATATGAAGGATCAAGGAGCACCTTAACATAAATTTGGTAAAGAAAAAGAAAAAGAAAAAGACGAAAAAAAATCTACGAACATTTATATAGCAAGCGATATCTGCAACGTGTGACATATATAAATAAACTAGCTTGCGCGAGCCGTTGGATAGACATTTACAATGTTAATGTTGACCTGTATAATAGCAGACGAGAAACAACATAGGTATGTAACGTGACGTATAGATCTACGTGTCGTGGTTGTTGCGATGCATTTAAACGTTGAAAAAAATTGTTTAGGGATACCGCGTCCGCTTTATTCGCCTATACACGGAAAAAAATAATTAGTCGTTAGCCAATAAATTTGCTTTGCGCCAAGTAAATAATTACTTGTCTATTAGCAAGTAAATGTGTATTAAGATCAAATAAATATCTTATCGATCGAAATATTCCTTCATAATACAAGCAAGTAGGAGATATTCAACTCAAGAAATTAATTTGTTACCAACAAAAAACAGATGACGTATGTGTCTTGGTTCTTCCATCCAAAGCAACCACTGCGTTGAACATAGCAATATCTCGTTGCAACAACCAAATAGAGTATTGAAATCGAAAAATGTCATTACTCGTATCAAATAATCTTGTTGTCTTACTTCAGGATTGACCGCTTTTTTGTTTCAAAAAAAATATGTTTGTGGCAACGAAATAGAATATTTGTATCAAAGACATGCAGTCAAGAAAATTAATTCATAGGCGCAATGATAAATATAGTACGAAAACAAATAAACTTTTCTTGTGATGAGTAAATATGACTTGAGTAAATTGGTTTACTTGAATCAATTAACTTTTTTTTTCCGTGTACCGAAAACCGATGACTACTATACGCTAGGCAAGTACAATTCCAGTACGCTACTAATGTGTGTAAAATGTATGCATGTATACGACCGCCAGCGCCGCCTAACTTGTGTGGCAGGCAACTCTTGTGTGGAAATCGCATGCATGTATACGAACACACAAGCTTGTTTATACGAGTGTAGTAGTACTTGCCTAGCGTATAGGCTATTATTACATAGTCCCGAATGGGTCTATTCAGATTTCTATAGAAACTCGAAAATTCTAACCCATATAGGTACCTATAGTATGGAAGAAGGTATATGAGCTGCAGCTTTCCTCGAATTCTTTGTTCGGATTTATATGCTGCACGGTATAAGATCCGATATCGACAATGTGGAGATTTACGAATAGCAAGTTAAATTGTACGTTATACTGTTCTCCTGCAATATTACTACGTGGGTATATATTATAAATTACTTTTTAAACTATAGCAAACTGTAAATTCATTTCATTTATAATTATATACAGATTTGAAGAATATTATATATATATATATAGAGTCTAAACATATAGCTGCTACCTATATATGCTTGATGAAGTTTATCACAAGGTTTTCCGGGTTTGCGGTCGGGTCAGACAAGGCATAACAAAGCTTTGAGGGTCTAATTATGAGTCGATTAACGTTCAGCATCTGAAACGTTCGTTTTTTTGAAATTCAATTTTTATTCAAGACTTAAAATTTTCGGTGTAATTAAAATACGTCTCTTAAAATACGATCTTTAACTCTGCCTGCAGGACACCTGGGCATTATTCTAAAACAGCGATCTATAGAATTTTTTTTCTTGTATATTATAAATCTAAATCATGCAAGATGTTCTTATTTATAAATTTATTTAACGCGGTCCTTATAGCTATTGGTTCATAAAAGTCATATAGTTTCACGCGTGCGTACTTTGCATTCGTTCGATTATAACTCAAGAAACGAATTATATTATCGATCAGATTTTCATTCGGAGTAAAAAAAAAAAAAAAAAAAAAAAAAAAAAAAAAAAAAAAAACCGTTACAATTATTGTAATAATGATATAATATATCGAAAAGATCAAAATACATATTGTGATGAAAAAAAAGAAAAAAAAAAAGAAGAAGGGAGGTGGTATTATTCACAGTGCGTGAAAGCTGAGTTGAAATATTCCATCAACGCGCGTATAACTGGTGTTGTCTCGTTTTCCATATAATATATATATATATATATATATATATATATACTTTACCCGCATACTGTAATCTGTATATATATATATATATATATATATATATATGAAGTTTGACGTTCTATATATGTATGACGAAAGAGTATATATACATATATATGTACATATGTATTGTGACCGCGATTAGACAAAACCCCAAAGATATTCGTTCAACTGTTATCAAAGTGGTTTTTAAATATTTATAATAAAGTATAAAGAGAGAATTTAAAAAAAAAAAATATATATATATATATATATATATATATCGTTGTGGTAACTTACTTTAAAGCTATATAGTACATAAATATAATGAGTCACAAAAAATCACTGTGTAGTACAAGGAAAAGAAAAAAAAAAAAAATCACTCGTTATTATATTGTGGTGAACAAACGCACACATGAGGCGTAATGAGACCGCGCTCTGCAGTGCACTTGAATTTTCTCATTATACTATAATATGAATATAGTAGTATGTGAATACGCGTTGCGTTTAAAGTTAACGTTGAAAGAAAGAGAAAGAAAGAGAAAGAAAAAAAAAATAAAAAAAAAATTGTCCAACTGCTTGTTAAATTTGAAATAAAACCGATAATATAATCCGTTATTTAGGAGCATACGCTCATCTAACGCGTACATTATACGCGCAGCGTCAAGCGACGCGGATGGCGTCCAAGACAAAACTGAGTTGAATCTCTGGGCCCTAGGCACGGGGGCGATACAAACGCTACACCAAACACGTGGTAATACCTACTGTATTCAGGGTTTCTGTACCCTATTATATAGATGGGAGGGGGGTCGCTCACCTTCCCGCGCTTTTTAAGGGATCCCCCCCCCCCTCCCCCCTTATGAAAAAAGTGTCGATATGCGTTACGACTGCAGCGAGCTTATATTATACCTATATAGATATGTACCTATATAAGCTTCGAAAATATCTCATAATATTATAACATATACTATGACGGAAGCAGGGAATTAATTTGACAGACAAAAATATTCTATCATTTTATTTTATTTATCAAGACGTATAATAATAATAATAATAATAATAATAATGTATATTAAAAATAAAGTCTGGCAGAATGGATAAAAGCACAAAGTACATTATATATATATATATACGTATATATGCTAACGGATGTGGGATATCCACGGACTCCATGGGCTCGCACAGATAAGACCCCCAAGGTTTCTCAGACTCGATATCGTAATTTAGTATACGCATACGGTCCAACCTACTCATTAATATAATCTCTACACGTCAGTTTTAGTTCCTTGTAAACGTTCTGACTTTCATCTAGTTCGAATACCTCTCTATGTATATAGTACGTGTAGGTATATGTACGTCTATACAATGCGATTACCCACAGCTGATACATATCTTATTAAAATAAACGTTATATAGATATTCTCTTTACCGTTTCCTATACCTAAAACTAATGATATATATTTACTATACCAAATACCACAACTGTATATACGTGATGACAGTCGATACGGTTCTACTTTCTTCCACGTCTTACCCCTGTCAAGATATGAACTCCTGATTATACGAACTGTAATTCTTAGTCTTTATACCCTCGACTGTAATGAGATAAGCTCGAAGTTTGTTTTCCCTTATAAGATAAATAAAGGAAATTAGTAACTCATTATTGTATCGACGAGAGTGAAATTTTCGTATAAGATATTGGGAACCTTAGAACCTCGATACGCCAACTAGTGGCAGAAAATAGAACTACTCAAAGAAGGCTACAGTAACCAATGAGACGGCTTAGAACCTCGATACGCCAACTAGTGGCAGAAAATAGAACTACTCAAAGAGGGCTAAAATTTCAAAGCCACGCCCATTCCAAAGGATCCCAATATAATTTTGAAATAGTAATATAATTATCTTCGACCGTAGTAGCTGGTAATATATGTTAAAGGATGAGTATGGCGGTTGGAATCGAACGCCGGATCATATAAGTAGACCCTAGGAATCAGGTTTTCGTTAAAAATGTCATCGCAGCAAAGGAGAGAATAGGATAGGGTCAGAGGGCAGACGAGAGACTCAACGTATTTGCATTTCCTGTTCGATGAATATGCTAACCCTTCCCTTAGACAGACACGTAAATCTTAATGCTTTGTTGTGAGATTTACTCTCTTGTATTCTCGTAGTGTTTTAAAACTAGAAATTAAATTAGAGACGTATGAGCTCTAGATACATATATGTAGATATAAACAGGAAATACGCATTTATGGACTCCGGTAAAGTGGCGGTTTCCTTAAACCAAAGGAGAAAAATATTGCAAAATAATTATATCTTAGTGTTAAGAAGCGAACAGTAGACGATATGGAAAACCACAATTCTGCCGGTCAGATACACGAGTCTTGAACTTTGTGAGCGCTATATAAAATCGGCGGATAAAAATATGACTAGGATTGTGCAGAGAGGATTCGAATTATGAATTGTTATAACTTAAAGAACGTTTTAAATCCTATATAAGGACAAAGGAAGATAAATAAAACGTTTATCGTCGCAGCTGTTGTTGTCGACAATATTTTAAACGCTTTATGTATTTAATTCGCGATTCTAATTAGAAATCAGGTCGGCCATAAGCGATCAGAAAAATTCGAGGTCTTATATACATAATCACGATTTACCCTTGGAAAACGTATGGCGCATATTCAGGTGCGCGTATAGTTTTAATTAAGAAAAAAATGACTCAATGCTATAGACATTTGAAAATTGTTGTAATTATAATATGTGGAAAGCAATTGAACTGCATGTATAGAAGTAAAATAATAATTGCGAACTTCGAAACGGAATTCGGTTGTAAACTATATAGTCGCGGAGTCATAATGTAAGAATGCAATACTGTGATACTCCTCGTTTTATCTCGCAGGGTTAATTTTTTGCTAATGCTTCTGCTCCGCGCTGAGAACTATTTCGAGTTTGAAGAATCCCGAAAAAAAAAAAAAAAATTGTCAGACTACCTACTTGTTGATAGTAATGAAGTAAATTCGTAGAATCGGTTCTAGTTTCATCATTAGATCGATAAAATCACGAAGATTAGTCAATTTCGTCAAATTATAACAGTTTATAAATTTAGCCTTGACCGTTAGCGATAATTCATTATACATCGTTCTGTTATAACTTCTAATTTAAAGATATGGCTTCTCAATGCTGTAGCCTAGAACATATGGAGCACTCTGCGTCACTTCAGCCGCTAAAGAAAAAAAAAAAAAAAAAAGTCCCCACAAAATTACAACAAATCGATTTTATTTCGTGAGGATTTTTTTTTTTTTTTTTTTTTTTTAAGTGACTGAAGTGATGCGGAATGCCCCATATTTGGTTACCGTATGTAACAAGCACATATTGGCACTGCAGTTACTTCCTCTTTCGTTTTTAATTATCGTAATTATTGGCGGGAATTGAATATTAACTTTTTTTTTTTTTTTTAAGGCGATAAAAGAATTTGAATATTTAGGAAGTCGCAGCTGTTTTCTAATCCATTAATAACGGTCTAAACAAATTTTAGACTATACTAATACTAATACTAATGCTAATGCCTAATGCTAAAGCTAAAGCTAAATCCAAAGCCAAAGTCCTACCAATAGACCGATTCTACATAAACGACTTAAGTATGAGTATGAGATAAGCTTAGAAAGGGATACAGACACTTGACTGTAGCAAAAAACTAGCAAAGCATCTGGGCATCGGGCTATAACTAACGGCAGTGAGCTACAAAAACTGTTTATACTCCCCATGTGTGGGAGTTTTTCCTTTGTGTGAAGAGATTTTTAAAAGTGTTTCCTGATGAGTCGAGCAAAGATATTAACTAGAGGTAATACTTAGCTTCGTCTTCATCTATTGGTAAATCTTGTGAATATATTGAGCGATTACACAGGCTCACAAAAAAAAAAAAAAAAGTTGTCTGAACTTTTGACGAGACAGGTCTATTCTTATGTATTTTTCGACGCTGAATCCGAATCCGAAGTCAAATTAGGGAGTTTCCATACTCCTTCGCGAGAAAAACGTAAAAAAACATGATTTTTTATGGTTTGTTTATGTTTTTTGGGAATTTAATATAGGAAACGACGAATGATACTGTTAATCTGAATTCAAATTCTACTTCTACGGATCTAAATACGTCGAAAACCATATATTGTTTATTTTTTTTTTTTTTTTGCTCAAAATTTCAACCCTTGCCGAGCTTTGAAAACTGTAGCGGTGCATAAAGACCGATTATAGCTAATGAAACTGCGGGCTGATACGTTTAATTGAAATTGTTTGTACTTTTGACGAGACAGGTCTATTTTTATGTATTTTTCGACGCTGAATCCGAATCCGAAGTCAAATTAGGGGGTCTCCCTGCTATTTTGCGAAAAAAACGCAGAAAACATGATTTTTCATGGTTTGTTTATGGTTTTTGGGATTTGATAAAAAACGACGAATAATAACGTTAATCTGGATTCAAATTCGACTTCAACGGATCAAAATACGTCGAAAACCATATCTTGGTTTTTTTTTTGCTCGAAATTTCGATCGTCATTATAATTTACTAATTGTAACAGAAACGCACCTGGCAATACTGCGGATTCCAATGATTTTATGCTCGAAAAAGACGTAATGTGTTTGAAAGATACGATCGAAATTTCGAGCGCAAAAAAAAAACAAAATATGGTTTTCGACGTATTTTGATCCGTAGGAGTCGAATTTGAATTCAGATAGATTCAGATTCGTCGTTTTCTATTAAATTCCCAAAAACCATAAACGAACCACGAAAAATCATGTTTTTTGCGTTTTTCTCGCGAAGGAGCAGGGAAATTCCCTAATTTAACTTCTGATTCGTATTCAGCGTCGAAAAATACATAAGAATAGACGTGTCTCGTCAAAAGTTCAGATAAATTTTTTTTTTTTTGGGCCTGTGTTATTATCGTAATGAAAAAAAAAATATTCGAGTTCATTTATTTTTCTTAGATATTTTACACAGAGAATCAGATCTGCAGTAATAATCTAACCACATGGTATACGTGACCGCGAAATTCTCGTAATTTTCCTTAATAATCCTCAGCATGAAAATAGAAACAGGAATTTTCCTGCTTATAGTCAGTCCTCGTTTGAAACTAGTGTTTCTTACATGCAACACTTACACACAGAAAAATGAGTAATAAATACAGATTAAAAAACTCCATTCTTCCAGGTGAGAAGGCAAGAAATTTTTGAAAAAATGAGAATCTGTATCAATTATTGAACAAAAATATTTTTGTATTTTTTTGCCCTAATTTGATTTATACATTGCACGATAGAACTATTCGAATACATGGTGTAGATGGTGAGTTAGCAAACTTTCATCATTCGTCCAGTAAACAGGATAATCATTACGGTGTTAAAAAAAATAAAAATTCTTTTTTTTTCAAACGTGCATCAAAATTTTAATAGAGAATCTTTAATAGAATATCTCAGCCAGACATGAGTTCTTAATATTGATATTTAGAGGTTGCTATTTTATTTTTTCCATTTTAGATTTGAATAACATGTAAAAAAACAATCTTAAAATTTTTGCACTTTGTTTATCTTGTAAACGGCTCGATTTATAAACTATCTAAATACAAATTCATGAAGGAAATTTCAAGCTCTATAAAAAAGTACTGAGATAGAATTTTCCTAACTCTAACCAATTGAGAGAAATTCGCCCGTATAAACATTGAGTCATAAAATACCTGATAATCATATATGGGGCATTCCATGCCAACTCGACCAGCCCGTGACCTCGACCTTTCCGATTTGGTCCGCGATTTTTTATATGGTTAATCCACCTCAAAAAGACACTCCAGATTTTTTTTCAGATTTTTTCTATTATTAGGTTATTTTTAAATCGACTCAAAAGGTAAAAAAAGAACGCCCCTTCCAAAAAATCTGAAAAAATTCACAAAATTTCTAAAAAACATAACGAATTTTTGCATATTTATTCCAAGATGGAGAAATCGATAGATAGGCTTTTTATCTATAGCACTTCTATGGTATTGAAGGAATAAAATTTTTTTGATATTCTTTCTATGTTTTTTGACGCGCTGAATTCGAATCCGTAGATGGTTTTTACGTATCATGATTTTACAGCTATTTTTCATTGGAATGAAAAATTGATTCGAATAGCTGTAAAATCATGATACGTAAAAACCATCTTTGGATTC
Source organism: Tenthredo mesomela (assembly GCA_943736025.1). Classification (NCBI taxonomy): domain Eukaryota; kingdom Metazoa; phylum Arthropoda; class Insecta; order Hymenoptera; family Tenthredinidae; genus Tenthredo; species Tenthredo mesomela. The sequence goes on along the minus strand of OX031015.1, from coordinate 29,695,291 downwards.
GAATTCAGCGCGCCAAAAAACATAGAGAAAGAATATTAAAAAAATTTTATTCCTTCAATACCATAGAAGTGCTATCCATAAAAAGCCTATCTATCGATTTCTCCATCTTGAAATAAATATGAAGAAATTCATTATGTTTTTTTAGAAATTTTGTGAATTTTTTTAGATTTTTTGGAAGAGGAGTTCTTTTTTTACCTTTCGAAACGATTTAAAAATAACCTAATAATAGAAAAAATCTGAAAAAAATCTGGAATGTCTTTTAGGGGTGGATTAACCATATAAAAAATCGCGAACCAAATCGGAAAGATCGAGGTCCCGGGCTGGTCGAGTTGGCATGGAATGGCCCATATACATTACAATTTGTAAAATTAACATTATTAAAGCTTCTTACCAATTGATGAACGACGATTTTCCAGCAGAGTGGTTGCCAATTAGTAAAACTATTATTTTTTTCCTCGGAGCCAGTAGTTTCAGTCCAAATTGACTTGCGATTTGAATAAGACCTGAAATCAGTGTAAAAAAAATAAAAAAATCTCATTAATTAATTGATCATAGAAATGTAGACATTATTCTGCCATTTAGAGTTTCTAAGATTATCCAATGACCACAATTGCGCTCCTGGGTCTACCTTCTACTATTCAACCTCACACAAAGCAGATATATAAGATATTCGGTGTGACTACATAAGAAACAATGTTTAAAGAATTTTTAAGTATAGATTCTGAATTTTTCATGAAAATTCTTCGCTAATTATTAAATGAGGTTGAACCTTGTAGTCCAGTAGATGATCAGAAAACAAGACAGAATTATTGGCACGATATAATAAGCTAAATAGAATAACAGCAGCGACTACTAACTAGCCGTTATTTATATAAATCTATTTTATACCTTTCTCAGGCTCTATATAGAGGTTGTGACATTCTTTAAGAATTTTTTCATTCACGCAGAGGTTCTCCTTCTTTGGCGGGTTGGCTGTGTTCAGTGATTTGACCATGTTGGACATTGCTGTAATAAGATACATTATACACCTTCAAATGGGTTGAAAATCTGAAATAGAAATGAATTTTTGCAGAGAACTTGCGGACTCTGATGGAATCCAAAAACAAGAATGGTGGTTGGGGAAGGTTTGACCCTCATCATGCATATTTTACATCATGTATTACTTCTACTCCAACAGTGATATGTTAAAGACAGAAAAATACAAAATCACTCGCTTGCTGCGAAGAATAAAATCAACCGTTGGACAGATCTTGGAAGATTTGGACTTTAAATGTTCAGGAGAGATACTTCTATCAGATGAGCATAGAGCTTTTCGATGAACAAATTTTTGATTGAGATAATGGGAACAAAGCCAATTTTTTTCGCAAATTCTAAAAATAAATTCTAAAAAATTCATCCACTCCATTAATTCTTGCGATATCAAAAAGTTCTATGCTCATCTGATAGAGGCATCTCTTCGGAACGATTGTTAACCAAAAAAATGCAAAGATCGGTTCAACGTTAGATTTTATTCTTTGCGGGAATCGACTGATTTTGTATTTTTCTGTCTTCAGCATATTACTGTTGGACTTGAAGTAATACACGATGTAAAACATGCATAATAAGAGTAAAAACCCATTGAAAGGTGTATATACCTCCTTAATTGGCTTATGAGATACAAGAGTAACATGGTACAGTGAAAAACTCGAAATAACACAACAACTTACTTTACTGTTAATTATTGCAACAATGACTCTCTAATGATTGTAATATAGACCAAAAAAAAAAATACGTTAAGAATTAGAATTGACTTCTAAAGTTTTATTCCAACGAATATAAATGATAAATACTTAATCATAAGGAGTCTCTGTGACAACTAAGAAATATGCAGAAATGACGTTTTGATTTCAATGTCTTGGCATTGAGACCTTTGCGTTTCGTCTACCTGTTAATCTATTTGAATCGCTTGTCCTAAAAATAGATTAGACTATACATATAATTAGCGATCAAAATTTATCACACGGGGTATTCGCCGCGCCGAATTCCTAACCTATTATATATATTATTATGTTTAATGAAAATCTTTTAGGTTAATTAAATGAAGATGTAGTATGGAGTAAATAATTATTGAGACGAAATGATCGGCTTGATTATTATTTTTCTCATATTTAATAACTAAGTTTTTTCATTCAAAATACATAAAAACAAAAAAATAAATAAAAACTTTTTATAACAATGCATACCTAACCCGCCGAATCTAACCAGTGGTACCAACGGTACCAACTGACGGGGGAACTGAAAGTCAGAACTCAGGCTGGATTTTCATGCGCAGTAAATTCTGCTGCAACGCTATTCGTTGTTGATCACGTGGTTACAAGTAGTAAATTAGCAGCAATTTGCCGCGGCAGAAATTTACTGCGCATGAAAATTCAGCCTCAAACTTTTTTTTTACATGACAGACCACGTTTCCACCGGGGCAAAGTCAAATGGGGTTAACCAATCGGGAATAAGATTTGAAGAGACATTCCCTATTTTATTCTCGAATCTCGTTCCTGATTGGCTTACCCCGTTTGAACTCTGCCCCGGTGGAAATACGTAGTCGCATTACCAGATATTATGCTCATATTCACCAATCACGTTCTAGAATTGAGTGGCAATCGCTAATAAAATCTTCAACCATGGAATAGAAGGAGGCATATCTTCAATCTCAAATGTGGTCTACGCTATAGATGGCGCCGTTCTGAGTAAGCGCAGGCCTACTTCCGCCTGCGTCTGCGTATAACATGTTCTATTTTGATTAATCCCCAAACTGTGGAATTTTATGTTTATTCAACCCATTTTCAGCCGTAATTTGACTGTACGTCACAGTACCGTTATGCATTCGTGACTTATCATGGCGTTGACAAAATTTGAGTTTTTCCATGTTTAAAATTTTCCGCTCACAGGAAGTCCGTGTGCGCTTACTGATAACAGCGCCATCTATTACGGGAAAAATTCGTCCCACTTTTTCAATACAGCGTGTATAGGGAGATATGCCTCCTTCTACTCCATGGTTTCGTCGTAAGCGATTTTGTCCAAGACCAAGATGACTTTGCGAACACAACTCGGGCGATGTCACGTGTGGCTGGATTTTCACGGCAGCAAATTACTGCCGCAGTAAAATACTGCCGCAGCGCTATTCGTTGTTGATCACGTGGTTACCTACGCTATTCGTTGTTAATCACGTGATTACCTGCAACCACGTGATCAACAACCAATAGCGCTGCTTGCTCTGCCGCAGTAATTTGCTGCCGTGAAAATCCAGCCTGTCACATTTTGAATCTATTTGAAACTCGAACTCCAAGAACTCCGCGCCTCTACGAAAATGGTCAGTGGTTTATACAGTATTGAATGTGATTATTAATTTACACTTACACTTCTAATCTTTGTTTGAATCGAATTATTAGATTTAAAAAAAAAAATTACAATAATTATTATTAACTATTATACTGAAGAATTTTTTCAGAGTCTCAATTCTGAGTTATCTCTGAAGAATTAATGTTTTGTTTATATATGTAATTCTTTTGTCTCTTTATTGTTGTCCTCTGGCGATCGCCTTCTTCACGCATTGAAATACAAATATTCCTTTCATTAATAAATAATTGTTTGTGAAACCTTTATTAAACTAAAAAGATACATCATGAACGAACCAGTATATGTCTGTAAGTACAGTTGACTTTAATTAGATTAAATTAATTTAATTAATTTTTTAGATTACTTATTTATTTAACTTTATTTATTTTCAAATTAATTCGCACTACACCTAACTGATAAAATAATGAATAATAAAATTATGAATATTAAATAATAACTAAATATAATATAATTTACTGTAATCATAATTAAACTTAATAACTAATAAAATGGTGATTAATTTTTTCATTTACCAGGGCAACAAAACAACATTATTGATGATGAAATGCGGATAGCTGTGTGGATGGTCACAAACCGGGTAGTCAAGAGAAATCACGATATGCAAAGGAGACATGCAGCTAAAATCCATATGTATTGTGCGCTGGTGTTGCGGTTATTGCAGCAGAATTATGAGGAGGTAAGGTGAGGAGGTTGCCAGCTGCAATAGTTTCTTATAATGAACGGCTACTTGGAGCTCTGCTGGGGGGTGAACCCAATTCCACAAAAGAACATTTGAGAGTAACACCCAACAGCGTATACCGACTTGTTGAATTGTGTAGGCAGGATCACAAGCGGTCAGGCTGGTGCATAGAAATTGAAGTGAGCCTTGCATTTGATTGGACATGATTTTATTATAATTCGGTTAAAGACATGTGAAATAGTCACTCATCACTTTGGTTTTTACAGGCAATCACTTTTCTGTTCTGGCTGGCGTATGGTACCTCCTTCAGAGTTGTCTCCTTTAGCTTCCATATTCCACGAACAACTGTCTATCGCATAGCGCATAAATTCCTTGATATAGTGATTTCATTTTTACCATCGGTTGTGGGACTACCCTCTGAAGTAATACTGCCACAAATCGGAGAAGCGTTTGCTAGAAAAGCGAACAGTGTGGTATTTCGACAGTGTGTTGGAGCTATCGATGGATGCCACGTTCGCATACTGTGTCCCAGTGATTTGCACGATCAATATTATAATCGCAAATAGTTTTACTCAATCAACTTACAAGGTCTAGTCGACGATTCCGGATTATTCATAGACATTGTAAGCGGATTTCCAGGTTCTGTTTATGATAGTAGGGTATTTAGTAACAGTGCCTTATACCAACAGAATCTGTATCCTCCTGAAGGCTATTTTATAATCGGTGATAGTGGCTATCCGTGTAGGCAACATCCGGTGAGCATTGAAAAAAAAGTAGTCCAATTTTTTGAATCACTCCAATAGTTATGTTATTTGAAGTATCTGAAATATAGAATGAAAAAATCAGCCCGGTATCACGAGAGTATTGGACCCAAGGACTGGAGGTAGTCGCAAATTTTTAAGTAGCTGAAAACGCAGTCATTTTAATTTCCTCCTCCTTCTGTGTGTCGTACGTTGTTCTACCTGTTGCTTGTTTGAAATAAAGATTCGTAGAGAGGAAAAAGCGGTAAATAACGTAACAATTGATGATTCGTACTATATCTGGGAATTTATTGCCACTGCTGCATCACTCGCACAATCACAGACATAGAATTAGGACTAGATTTCAGCAAAGGGATTAAACCCACAAATGAAAATATTAAGTCGAGAGACAATGAAGTACTTGAAAATAATTAATAAAACGTGACAACATGAACACGGAATTGAGGACGCAGCTTGATCTACAATATATTCTGCAGGCCAAACATTATGTATTAACTAAGAGATGAATGAATAAATACCAAATTTTGAACTTGAACTTGAGTTACTACAGCATTGATACAATGGTTCTCATTGTCAGTTATGTACAATTTAAAATTGTTTCTTAAAAATAAATATACCTATATATAATGAGCCACATATTAGAATACTATATGCCACCTAATATACGGAATACGACTAATTCTACAACGACTGGGCCTAAATGCACTCGTTCGGTGTGATTGGGGCAGAATCCTTGCTAGACAAAGATGATGTTCGAGTTGATTCTACTGTGAAAAAACGAATGTTGTTACATTGAAACTGAGTAGCATTACCGAAAGGCTCACCCCATCTTGCAATAGGCAGCAGTCACAATTGGTGAATCGATTGTTTCATCACTTCTTCCTGTTTGATTCATCGAGACCCACATTTATAACTCGCTGGATGGATTTCATGTTGGTTAAATTTGGTTCTACGTGTGATTTACAGCTAATCATTCAGGAGTTGGATGAAAAATTTCAGAAATACTAATTATGATACTCACCAGCAGAGATTCATCTGTAATCTTACTCTGATTATACACAAGAGTGGAAGGACCAATATCGGATTCTTCGATAGAAATTAAGTCAGGACTAAATATCATTAAAGTAGTTTCATATTTATTAACAATACAAAATAAGCTTATGGGCAGTGGTGTTGCTTAGAATATTCTTCGCACTTACAGAACTTTGCCATGAAGACATTACTCATACAAATCATAAGACTTCTGTAGAAGTGATCCACATTAACTTACTTCCAGAAGATTCCGACACGTGTTCAGAAACTTGAGTTTATTTCGTATTATTTTTTGGATTGAGAAGTTTCAAAGGGTGGCTATTACATTCTTTGAAGCCAAATTTTTCAAACGTGTGCGGTGTAATGTATTCGTCCTGAGAAACATTCCAGAATCTTGGCAAGTCGTAGAATATAGTCTAGAAATGCGTGATGAATGATACTTTAATTGATAATATATACCTAATTACAATACGGGAATTGTCCAATCCTACAATACGATAAAATAAATACCTTCAAACTGTAGTCATCAATGGGGTTGATAAGCTTGAAACACACTTCATCCTGTGATTTCATTGAGTTCCGTTTCAAGCTACAATCTTTCAAGTTTTTTGTTAAAAAAATGTGGACCTCTCTGTACTTTTCCGTCAATGTTGAGTATGACATGTCTGTTGCCAAATCGTACAATTTGGACACTACTACCTGTGTACGGATATGTAGATAATTTAGCCACATCTTATTATGTGAATTAATATGTTTTATATCTACTATATTCGACAGAATTATCATTTCACTTTTATACTGGACAGTTGGATTCACTGATCTCTGAGTAATGATGAACAATACCTATGAAGTAGAGTGTACAAATGAACTCACCTGAGCATATGAGCGCACACTGCACTGTTGCGCCATGCAATATGGCACGATGTACTTGAATGCTGAATTGATGAACTCCAGTTGCGAATCCAATGGTAATATTCTGGCCACACGGTACACAACACTCATCAAAGAACATAGGCTACCCATACGCTTTTTCTGACCCTGTTGAGGGAATATTTTGTTATACATGGTAATTATATTACCAAGGGAAATTCTGGTTAATTCTACAGCTCAAATCAAGAGAGATTTCTAGTGCAGTAAGTTAACTTGAAGAAGCCTGGATAGGATCTAGGATTTCATGGACAAGAAAACATGAGAGAAGGAAAAAGGATTCGAAAGAAAAGAAATTAGATGACCACAAAGATTTCAAATGATTTCATGTTTCTTCTCCTGTGTTAGCTTAGAGATGTTGCAATAAAGACGCTGACTTCAAAAAGCATACTATTGAATTTCTATGACGTTTGAAAGCTGTCATGTATTAATCGACAGAGCATCAATAATTTTTCGCAAATATTTCTGAAGTATTATGCTACATGTTGTACTGACCTGATCAAACAAGTCCCATATTTTAGCACGCAAGGTCTTGTTCTCGAGATAAATTCTAATGAGGAGCCATTCTTGCATAATTCTGATAATGGGCTGACTACTTTCTGACATGTTACATATCAATGAAGGTAGTGATTCAATGTCATCCTGCAAAGACGAATGTTTTTTCTTCATATTGTTAAATAATAACTTGCGGTAATATAAATGGGGCATTCCATGACATCTCGATCAAGATCTGGCGGTAACATTTTAAATCTGCTTAATAATTTATTATTTCAAACTATTCGTCAAAAAATGCGTATACAATTTTTTACAGATTTTTTCAAGCGTCCGTATCGGAGATACGAATTTCAAAGTTAAAAAAAAAACACCCATATTCTAAAATCTGAAAAAATTCAGGAAAATCTAATTAAATATTACAAAATTTTCGCGCGCTATTAGAAGATGGAGGTTTGATTACAGGAAAAGGTGAAGTTGACGAAATGCCGAAAATAATATTTAAAAAATCGGAATGTGTTTTCGACATATAAACAAACGAAAAAGTCCTCTATCATATGGGCCCAAAAAAGTATATTCTCAGAATTACAGGTTGATCAATCTTTTCAATAATATTATTAGGTATTGGTATTGTAGGGATTATTCTATCGCGTTACCAAGGCCATAAGGTCGTAAACGACACTATACGACCTTCTGGTTCTATTAAAACAAAAAGGTCGTATTATTTTTTTCTTCGGAATCGCGATGAAACCAATGAAAAACACATAGATCTATCGAAATTCCCGAGAAATTGTATTTTGGCGGACACGACCCTCTGGCTTTATTTTTAGGAATATACGTCCTTCTGACTTTAATTTTTTCGATTTTTTCCTGAAAATAAATTTGATAGATCTATGTGTTTTTCATTGGTTTCATCGCGATTCCAAAGAAACAAAAAATACGACCTTTTTTGTTTTAATAGAACCAGAAGGTCGTATAGTGTCGCTTACGACTTTATGGCATTAGTAACGCGATATAATAATCCCTACAATACCAATACCTAATAATATTATTGAAAAGATTGATCAACCTGTAATTCTGAAAATATACTTTTTTGGGCCCATATGATAGAGGACTTTTTCGTTTGTTTATATGTCGAAAATACATACCGATTTTTGAAATATTATTTTCGGCATTTCGTCAACTTCACCTTTCCCTGTAATCAAACCTCCATCTTCTAATAGCGCGCGAAAATTGTGTAATATTTAATTAGATTTTCCTGAATTTTTTCAGATTTTAGAATGTGGGTGTTTTTTTTTTTTTAACTTTAAAATTCGTATCTCAGATACGGACGCTTGAAAAAATTTGCAAAAAATTGTGTATGCATTTTTTGACGAATAGTTCGAAATAATAAATTATTAAGCAGATCTAAAATGTCACCGCCAGATCTTGATCGAGATGTCATGGAATGCCCCAAATGCATCGCAATTATGATTACATTTTGCTAGTCACTACTTCAAGTATACCATGCAATAGAATAACCTATCGAATTGACTGTGTCCACTAACTTCTTCAAACATTGGTTGTAGAACTAGCAAAACTTGCATAATCCGATTTTCGGAGCGATGCATCTGCGAAAGTTTTGCTTGACTTTCATCTAGTTTTGCAAGAATCAGTGGTAATAATTTTGCGGCATGCATTGGATCATCAGTGATCATCTTATGCAATAATGTAATTGCGTGTGCTCTTATGATAGCATTCGTATTAGCGTTCCTAGGAGAAATCATATTCTATTAATCAGCAAATATCATCCCAAATGTCTGCATTAGTCTTTGGTCGTATGTAAAAATGAACATTTCAAAACACGGATTCCGCCTGGCAGAACAGTTCTATAAACTGACTCACATGTTGGATAGGTAGTTTGGATGTACTGCCTGGTAACAATCAAGAACATATGAACGGGCTTGAAGTTCGATTATTTGGTCACGATTCAGATCAGTTCCGTCGAGTGAGCAGGCTATTACAGCATTGTAGAAATCAGGAAAGTATTCCGGTTTCACTTGTTTCAATCCTTTCACCAAAGATATAGTTAGTTCGGGAATTTCGTCTGCTTTGTTCAACATTTCCATACTGCTCTAGGAAAAAAAAATTATGGTTCATCGACTGTGAAAACATCTGCTTACTACCTATAAAAATCTGCATCATTCATTATGACCTGAAGCCGCAAATTGATTGTAGAATATATTAATTTAACGCTCTTACCTCCATTGTAAGTTCTCTAGTTTCCTTACACTCGAGGAATGGCGAACTGAATATCAAGTCTGTAATCTCCTCTAATGCTGACTGACATTCGTTGGATTCGAGGATGGATTTCCAGCATAGTCTTGTAGCAGACTTGAAATTATCGATGTTGGTTTCTCTGATGACTCCTTTATAAAATAGTTGCGATAATATCTTGATCAGTGAAACAAGTATATCTTTACTGCCAACTTCATGTAGATACAAAACTTGCTCAATCCAATTTATATCTGGTATCCATTCGTCAACTAGTTTGTCTTTAAGATACTCGTGGAACAGGTCTGCTACCAACTTATGATATTCAGCTGCAATCCTGGTATCTGAATTCCTACTTTCATCAGAATGTTGATTTACACCTATTGTGCCTTCAGAAGACTGCGGCCTAAAAGTTCTGTAGGTATTGTATAAAGGTCCAATGAATTTGTAATTTCTAAGGTTCACACTTTTTGCTCTTAGGCATGCATACAATATTTGGATGCCGCACAATCTTTGCACATTGTTACCCCACACTCCATCGCCGATAATATTCAATGATTCTGCTTCGAAATTCTCGATGTGATTAAGTGCATCTCTTTTGGAAATAATCAAACTTTCGGCTGTAAAAATTTCCTGTGTTATTGATATGTACGTATCGATGTTGGGAGCTTCATGAAATGAATTTCGTAGAACCTTAAATGTCAATCGCAGTGTTGCGTCGACATAATTGGAGATAAGTTCACAAAGAATATCATCTTTTGACGTTGTGAAAGCCAACAGATGATCGATGAGTTCGATTGATCTTGTTCGTGAATTCCCATTGGTATAAGGTCTGGAATCTGCTCCGAATAAACAGTTCAGTAAGTTACGTAATGTTGTAAGCCCAGGGCACGATTTAGAATTCAGAATAAGGCGACCGTCATAGAAGAGCATCATTATTAACGAAAACGATTTCATGCTAAGGTTTCCTTCAGAGTTTTCGTTTGCCAATTGTTCGCAGATTATCTCAAGAAAATTTAGAGCTTTCTCTTCGTTTACTAATTTCGACAACCAAGCAGATATTCGTTTCCAAGACAGTTGACCACGGATCAGAGCTTCACTTGTGGAAAATGCTGACAGCGTGTTTGCTACTGCCACTAAGTCTGGCGATTGAGTGACATAGCGTGTCAGAATTTCCAGAAGCTCGATCTGTGATCCATTACGAAGTATTCGACAGTTCATACTTGATTTGAACTCTGCTAATGATTTAACGGCGTCTAGTTCAACTTTTTGCCAAATGCTGCAGATTCTTTTGACCATGGACAGTGCATGAATAACATAGTATAAGGCCACAAGGCCCCATGTCATTTTGGAGGCCTTTACCAACAATCTGTTCACCAAGTCACTATTTTTTGTTTCAGCATTGTTGAGTAAGCTGATGAGCTCTTTGACAACAGTTGGTTCTTCTTGGTCCGCATGATTTTCATATAACTTGGTGTAGTTTAGTGAGACGAGAATCACAGTTAAGAAGTCATCGTTGAAGAGCTCTGGATCAAATGTAAAACAGTTCAGTAATGCGCATTTTATTGTGTCCTTATTATCGTGCTGTAGAATTCGCGTGAAAGCACAACGAATCCATGCAATGTGCAAGCCAGTCTGACAATTTCCTTGGTCGAGTGGTGTGTTGCGCAAAGTTCTAATGCATCCAAAAAGTGGTGTAGCTAAGTGCTGTTGCTTTTCCTCGGTAGCTTCTATTATCGAGAAGAAATTCTTGATATTCTTCTGAGACTCATCTCCAATACATAGGAGTGGTCTGATTTCTTGATAGCTGCCCAATTCCAAATGTCGGCTCTTGTGTTTGTCGGCAAAATCCACAACCCTTCTAATAAGCATCAAAGCTTCCTTTCGTTGCTGAGGCATGGGACTCAACAGTCCTTCCAGTAATGCCAGCCAAAATGGCTCTTCCATAGCTTGATTAATTAGCGCTTGGTTACCATTGGATTGAATTGGGAACCATACATCAGCAGTTTGGCATAATACTGAAAGTGGATTATTTTTCGATTCAAAAATCATTTTCCATACTCTCGAGAGAATTCCACTTTGAGGGACGAGTTTTATTAGTTTTGGCAGAATTAGGGTCAGTAATCGACAGTCCTTGTGATCTTTCAATGTTAGCCATATTTCTACATCTTTGAGGAATGATTCAGTTACTTCTACACCTTTCAGGCTCTCAGTGGACTGAGAGGTTCTTTGATGTAGAAGAAGACTATTCATATAACAGTCCCTTAGTTTGTTATCCAAAGGCTTCAAACGTTCGTCTTTAACAACACGAGAATGTATAATACCTTGTAATTCTTCTAAATACATCCAAACTGTAGCTTCATCAGAAAAAAGTGTCATATGTAGAATTAGGATGTCCAATACCAAAGATACTTCTACTGAATATGAAGATGGAGCAGCACTCAACTGAATATATAAAATCTCCTGTATTTCATTGACCTTGAGATTATTGACTGGATAAGAGCCAATTAATTTTTCAAGGGCTTCAGAATATATTACAGGTTTGTTCTTGTGTTGGTAGAATGAACAGAGAGCAGTGCGCAGCGTTTTTAGCGTTTGCACAGAATCTAAGTATCTATATGTGTTCAGCACAATGCTATTAAATACTACCACCAAGTTGACTACAATTTCTGGTTGCATTGCATGGCGAGTAAGAAGAAATGTTACTTCTGATGTGCAATGTTTCATAAATCGTTCGTGTGGATCCATTCTATCGAAATGATATGTGACTGTTGAAACAGTTACTATTTGGTAATAGGTTGCAATGTTCCACTTACTCAAGGCTCATCCATTTGTGAGAGAATCATATTTTATTGCCTACTGGACCATATGAGTGAGTGGCTGATGCTAAGCAGTGTCAATTGAGAAGATGTTGATGAAGACTGTATCGTTAGCTAATTCCATATGATACTGAGGAGATAGGTGATACCAATTGAATGTTCACTTTCTTTTTGAACCGGCATTAAGAGGCTAGGTTTTTAGATATACCTGTGCTTAGGCGCCTAACTAAAGACTTGGTCCGGTATAATTATTTCAAAAAAGTTGCGTGTTTATAAGGAAAACATGAGAAGTATAATATATCGTACGTATGTTACGACGAGGGTGTTTTCACTCTTTTGGACGGGTCACGGACGGGTCCTTTCGAAGGCGTCAAACACACGAGGGGGTCATTTGGGGTCATTCGAATAAAATTAACTTCAACTACACAATGTGATGAATAGAACTTTGATCAATTACGAGTGCATACTTGAATTGTTTGTGTCGCTGCTGACAGTCCACGATGTGTTTAGTAAAACTGGGAATCCCACCCTCAACACGTAATTACGGATCTTTACGCATGAAGCCTCAAGGTTTTTTTTTTTTTTTTTTTGCCTTTTTGGCTTATCTCCGTTTTGGAAGGTAGCCTAAAGCCTCAAGGTGCTATTCATGCACGCGACTGCGACAACTGTCGCGCGTCGAAACCACGCTGATTGGTTCAAAATTGACGGAAAGTGGGTGTACTACTTTCATGCCTGTTAAAATATGGTTGAAATATGAGCCCTTAGTTTTGAAAGAGATTATTATCCATGTTATTGTGAAACAAGAAAATATGATGGATTTTTTTTTAATCACCAATACTTATACTATTATTTGAAGTATCTGGAATCTTAAGTACAAAAATCAGCCCGGTATCACAAGAGTATCAGACCCAAAGAGGTGGTCACAAATTTTAAAGTAGCTGAAAACGCATGACTTTTAATTTCCTCCTCTAGTCCAGTCAATCCGTGCGTAAAAAGGAGGCAAAGTTCGGTACTGTTAACATATATATATATATATATATATATATATATATATATATATATATATATATATATATATATATATATATATTAGACCGGTTCAAAAAAATCGACTATTCTTTTTTTTTCAATTTTCGCATTGAAATACTTTCGGGGGGGTGAAAAAAGATGCCTGTTAAAAGCGGAGCTCTTAATATTAAGATTTAGAGGTCGCTCATCGCGGATTTCTATTTTCCATTTAAATAGCATAGGAATTTTATTTTTTTTTCTTCAGAATTTCGTAGCTCACAAACCAATGAACGAATCCAAATGACTCTTACATATTTTGATAGGGGATTGAACACTCTAAAAAATGTATCTATCATTGTGGAAAAAAAATCACAAAAAAAAATAATTATCTCAACTATAAATCGAAATTTGACCTTGAATAACTTTGGAAGGAGTCAATTTATCAAAAAATGATAAGAGAAGCTTTTTGTAGAGTGTTCAATTTCCTATGAAAATATGTTTGAGTCATTTGGATTTGTTCATTGGTTTGTGAGCTACAAAATTATTAAAAAAAAAAAAAAAATTTCCTATGCTATTCAAATGGAAAATAGAAATCCGCGATGAGCGACCTCTAAATCTTAATATTAAGAGCTCCGCTTTTAACAGGCATCTTTTCTCAGCCCCCCGAAAGTATTTCAATGCGAAAATTGAAAGAAAAAGAATAGTCGATTTTTTTGAACCGGTCTAATATATATATATATATATATATATATTTTTTTTTTTTTTTTTTTTGCCCCTAAACAGGTATTGACTTGTTTCCTCGATCAACTCTAGGTTCAGTTTATGTTATTTTTCTAACTTGCAACTATATTTCATACCATGCCAATGTAAAAATAATTGTAGTTCGAATGTTATCATGTTTGAGAAATTCAGGTAAAGTTCAGAATAATCAGAAAACGGCTTCAGTAAAGATAGAAGAAAAAAAAAAAAAACTGCTTTAGCTAATCATTCAGGAGTTTAATGAAAAATTTCAGAAAGGCTAATTAATGAAGAGACAAATATCAGATTTTTTTAATAGGAATTAAGCCAGGATTAAATATCATCAACGTAGTTTCATATTTATTTAGAAAAAATAGAGCATTCAGTCTTTATAACAATAGATTAACATGTTTTATTTTATATCTCCCTCCTCTCTATATGAATAGAAAAATTCTGTTTAGGGAATAACAGATGAAAAAAAAAAAAAAAAATTATAGGGAAAATAGTTGAATAAACACTGATTATAACAAGAATATTTTCAAATGAACGTATTTCGGAGAACTCAAAATTAAAAGATTAATGACAATAAAAATCACTAATCAGGTAACCAATTGCACGGAATCGGTGGACCAGATACAAGGTGTAGCATAATGATATTATATCATTGTACAAAGATGTCACACAATTTTTTAAGAATAGATGATGGATTGGATGAAATTGTTTGTCATGACGCTGACTTGCACGACAGAGGGAGGTTCGGAGCGCCAGAATAAACTTATAGGCAGTGGTGTTGCTTAGAATATTCCCACAAGCAGATTGCTTCGGTAACATTAATGTCGAGTGGTGGAATTCCACCGGCTTGAGGAATCTTTATACACTCGTCTAGTAGATTAATCAAATCGACTGGAATTCCTGCTTTCTTGTTGCTATACCGAGAGAAAGGGAAGAAGAAATTATGAAATCATGGCGAAAACTAAAATTCATCAGGATTCATTTCACATAAAACATTGATTTTTATTGCCTTACCCCACCAATAGCACAGTTTTATGGTGAAACTTCATATCCATGAGGCTTGTGGTATCGACTGTTTGTCTAGCACCCAACAATCGATAACCCATTTTCCTTTTGTCCAACAAATACTGCTGCAGCTGATCTGGTTTGACCTAAAATGATGATAACATTTGAATCAATCTTCAGAATTTCATCTATCTGCTGAAAATGGCATTGATTTAATCACGTCTGGTACTTTCGCATGTATCAAGTACTCAGTGCATGAATGTCTTGTCAATATTCACTCAAATATCTAGAACGTTGAATAATTTATTTGCATACTTCTTCGAAAAGAACTCGCGCTTCAGTCAAACCACTGAAGCCCTGGGATTGTTTGTCCCCTGTGTGCTCGATGGATGACACAACCAACTTTTCAGCTCCGAATATCTTGTAGGTACTGAGGTTTAATTGTTCATCAATAAGTGAGGCGACAAGTGCAATGCTATTCTCTGACATCGAGGTATTCTGACAAGACATCAATGTCTCTGGCATCCCGGAAAGTTTATTAGGCATCATTTCATTCCACAAGACGAATTTTTTTCGGATGTTAGAGCAATCGTTAATACTATGAATGCCACCTATTTCTGATCTTCCATCTGTTCAAATGATGAATGAAGTTTAACAGATAAGTTAAAAGTATGAGAAGTGTCTTTGTACTCGCAATTACAGAACTTTGCCACGAAGACATTACTCATACAAATCATAAGATTTCTGTAAAAGTGATCCACATTAACTTACTTCCAGAAGATTCCAACCCGTGTGCAGAAACTTGAGTTTCTTTTGTATGATTTTTGAGATTGAGAAGTTTCAATGGGTGGCTATTACATTCTTTAAAGCCAAATTTTTCGAACATATGCGGTGTAATGTATTCGTCCTGAGAAACATTCCAGAATCTTGGCAAGTCGTAGAATATGGTCTAGAAATGCATGATGACACTTCAATTGATAATATATACCTAATGACGATACGGAAATTGTTCCAATCTTACAATACGATAAAATACATACCTTCAAACTGTAGTCATCAATTGGGTTAATAAGCTTGAAGCAAAATTCATTCTGTAATTTCATTGAGTTCGGATTCAAGCTACAATCTTTCAAGTTTTTTGTTAATAAAATGTGGACCTCTCTGTACTTTTCCGTCAATGTTGAGTATGACTTGTCTGTTGCCCAATCGTACAATTTGGACACTACTACCTGTGTACAGATACGTAGATAATTTAGCCACATCTTATCTTATGATGTGAATTAATATGTTTCACATCTACTATATTCAAGAGAATCATCATTTCACTTCCATACTGGACAGTTGGATTCACTGATCTCTAAGTAATGATGTACAACACCTACGAAGTAGACTGTACAATCATATTCGTGAATGAACTCACCTGAGCATACGAGCGCACACTACACTGTTGCGCCATGCAATATGGCACGATGTACTGGAATGCAGAATTGATAAACCCCAGTTGCGAATCTGCTGGTAATATTCTGGCCACGTGGTACACAACACTCATCAAAGAACATAGGCTACCCGTACGCCTTTTCTGACCCTGTGGAGGAAATATTTTGTTATACATGGTTCTTATTGAGGAAAATTCTGGTTAATTCTGCAGCTCAAATCAAGAGCGATTTCTAGTGAGGTAAGCCAACTTGAAGTAGCCTCCATAGGATTTGAGATTTCATGGACAAGAAAACATGAGAGAAGGAAAAACGGTTCGAAAGGAAAGAAAATAGATGACCATGAAGATTTCAAATGATTTCATGTTTCTTCTCCTGTGTTAGGAAGTTATATACCGTATTTACACGCAAATAAGCCGCACCCCCGTATAAGCCGCACCACGACTTTGGAAGGGTCATTTGCGGAAAAACGTTTTTATACTCGTATGAGCCAGAATACCGGTAGGTGTTAAAATGACCCAGTGGGCGAAGAAATTATTGAAAATTTTTTCAAAAAATCCGCAGCCGCGTATAAGCCACACCCGGGTTTTGGGAGGTTGAAAAAGCGAAAAAAGGTGCGGCTTATTTGCGTGTAAATACGGTATTATATTGAAGATTGAAGAAGCTTAGAGATGTTGGAATAAAGACACTGACTTCCAAAGCATACTATTGAATTTTTTATGACGTTTGAAAGCTGTCATGCATTGATCGATTAACAGAGCATCAATAATTTTTCGCAAATTTTTCTGAAGTATTATGCTACATGTTGACTGACCTGATCAAACAAGTCCCATATTTTAGCACGCAAGGTTTCGCTTTCGAGATAAATCCTAATAAGGAGCCATTCTTGCATAATTCTTACACTGGGCTGACTGCTTTCTGACATGTTACATATCAACGAAGGTAATGATTCAATTTCATCCTGCAAAGACGAATGTTTTTTCTTCATTTTGTTGAATAATAACTTGCAGTAATGTGAATACATCGCAATTATGATTATATTTCGCTAGTCAGTACTTCAAGTATACCATGCAATAGAATAACCGATCAAATTGACTGTGTTAACTAACTTTTCCTAACATTGGTTGTAGAACTAGCAAAACTTGCATAATCCGATTTTCGGAGCGATGCATCTGCGAAACTTCAACGGATTCTTTTGTCTGGCTTTCATCTAGCTTTGCAACAATCAGTGGTAATAATTTTGCTGCATGCATTGGATCGTCGGTGATCATCTTATGCAATAATGTAATTGCGTGTGCTCTTATTACCGCATTCGTGTTTGCGTTCCTGGAAGAAATTATATTCTATTAATCAGCAAATATTGTCCCAAATGTCTGCATCGGTATTTGTTGGTAAGTAGGATGAACATTTCAAAACACAGACTCCGCCTAGCAGAACGGTTCCACAAATTGACTCACATCTCAGATAAGTAGTCTGGATAAACTGCCTGATGATGATGAAGAACATATGATTGAGTTTGAAGTTGGATTATTTCGTCAGGATTCAGATTAGTTCTCTTGAGCGAACAATCTATTACAGCATTGTAGAAATCAGGAAAGTATTCCGGTTTAGCTTGTTTCAATCCTTTCACCAAAGATATACTTAGTTCGGGAATTTCGTCTGCTTTGTCCAACATTTCGATAGTGCACTAGGAGAAACAAATCATGATGGTTCAACGACTGTGAAAACATCTGCTTACTACCTATAAAAATCTACAGCATTCATTATGACCTGAAACCGTAAGTTGATTGTAAAATATATTCATTCAATGCGTTCACCTCCATTGTCAGTTCTCTAGTTTCTTTACACTGGAGGAATGGCGAACTGAATATCAAGTCTGTAATCTCCTCTAATGCTGACTGACATTCATTGGATTCGAGGATGGATTTCCAGCATAGTCTTGTAGCAGACTTGAAATCATCGATGTTGGTTTCTCTGATGGCTCCTTTAAAAAATAGTTGCGATAATATCCTGATCAGTGATACAAGTATATCTTTACTGCCGACTTGAAGGAGATACAAAACTTGTTCGATCCAATTTATATCTGGTATCCATTCGTCAACTAGTTCATCTTTCAGATACTCGTGAAACAGATCTGCTACCAACTTATAATATTCAGCTGCAATATTGCTAGCCAAATTTCTACTTTCATCAGAATGTTGATTTACACCTATTGTGCCTTCAGAAGACTGCGGCTTAAAAGTTCTGTAGGTATTGTGTAAAGGTCCAATGAATTTGTAATTTCTAAGTTTCACACTATTTGCTCTTACGCAAGCATACAATATTTTAATTCCCCACAATCTTTGCAGATTGTTACTCCACCCTCCATCTTCGATAATATTCAATGATTCTGCTTCAAATTTATAGATGTGATTAAGCGCGTCTCTTTTGGAAATAATCAAACTCTCGGCTGTAAAAATTTCCTGTGTTATTGATACGTAAGTATCAATGTTAGGAGCTTCATGAAATGAATTTCGTAGAACCTTAAATGTCAATCGCAGTATTGCGTCGACATAATTGGAGATAAGTTCACAAAGAATATAGTCTTTTGACGTTGTGAAACCCAACAGATGATTGATGAGTTCGATTGATCTTGTTCGTGAATTCGCAACGGTATAAGGTCTGGAGTCTGCTCTGATTAAACAGTTCAGTAAATTACGTAATGTTGTAAGCCCAGAGCACGATTTAGAATTCAGAATAAGGCGTCCGTCATGGAAGAGCATCATTATTAACGAAAACGATTTCATGGTAAGGTTTCCTTCAGAGTTTTCGTTTGCCAATTGTTCGCAGATTATCTCAAGAAAATTTAGAGCTTCCTCTTTTTTTACTATTATCGACAACCAAGCAGATATTCGTTTCCAAGACAGTTGACCACGGATCAGAGCTTCACTTGTGGAAAATGCTGACAGCGTGTTTGCTACTGCCACCAAGTCTGGCGATTGATTGACATAGCGTGTCATGATTTCCAGAAGCTCGACATGTGATCCGATATGAAGTATTCGACAGTGCATACTTGATTTGAACTCTGCAAATGATCCAACAGCATCTAGTTCAACTTTGTGCCAGACAGTGCAGATTCTTTCGACCATGGACAGTGCGTGAATAACGTAGTATAAGGCTACAGGGCCCCATGTCACTTTTGAAGCTTTTATCATCAATCTGTTTACCAAGTCACCATTTTCTGTTTCAGCATTGTTCAGTAAGTTGATGAGCTCTTTGACAATAGTTGGTTCTTCTTGGTCTGCATGATTTTCATATAATTCGATGTTGTTTAGTGAGTTGAGAACCACACTTAAGAAGTCATCGTTGAAGAGCTCTGGATCAAGTGTGAAACAGTTCAGTAATCCGCATTTTACTATGTTCTTATCATCATGCTGTAGAATTCGCGTAAAAGCACAACGAATCCATGCGATGTGCAAGCCAGTCCGACAATTCCCCTGGTCAAATGGTGTATTGCGCAAAGTTTCAATGGATGTGAAAAGTGGTGCAGCTAAGTGCTTTTGCTTTTCCTCTGTAGCTTCTATTATCAAGAAGAAATTCTTCAGATTTTTCTTGAACAATGCTTTCTGAGACTCATCTCCAACACATAAAAGTGGACTAATTGCTTGATAGCTGCCCAATTCCAAGTCTGGACTGGTATGTTTTTCAGCAAAATCAACAACTTTTTTAATGAGCGTTAAAGCTTCCTCTCGTTGCTTGGGCACAGGGCTTGACAGACCTTTTAGTATTACCAACCAAAATGGTTCTTCCATGGCTTGGTTAATTAGCGCTTTGTTACAATCAGATTGAATTGGAAACCATGTATCAGCAGTTCGGCATAGCACGGAAAGTGGATCATTGTTAGATTCAAAAATCATTTTCCATATTCTTGAGAGGATTTCACTCTGAGGGAAGAGTCTCATAAGTTTCGGCAGAAGCAGCGTCAGTAATTGCGGTAAGCAGCAACATTCATTGTTATCTTTCAATGTTAGCCATATTTCTACATCTTTAAGGAATGATGCCGTCACTTCTACACCTTGCAGGTTCGCAGTGGACTGAGAGTTTCGTCGATGTAGAAGAAGACTATTTATATAACAGTCCATCAATTTTATATCTAAAGGCTTTAAACGTTTTTCTGCAACGAGACGTGTATGTATCATACCTTGTAATTCTTTTAAATACATCGAGACTGTAGTTTCATTAGAAAAAAGTGTCATATGTAGAAGTAGGATGTCCAATACAAAAGATTCTTGGACTGAACCTGAAGATGGAGCAGCACCCAACTGAGTATATAACATCTTCTGTATTTCATCGACCTTTAGCTCATTGACTGGATATAACCTTAGTTGTCGTTCAAGGTCTTTAGGATAATCTTTAGGTTTTTCCTTGTATTGGTAAAATGAACAGAGAACAGTGCGCAGAGTTTCTAGGACTGGCACAGAATCAGAGAATCCATACTTTTCTCGTACGATTTTATTGACTGTTGCCACCAATCGGATGAAAAGATCTGAATTCTCTGGAGCAAAGGCAAGAATATATGTTGCTTCTGACATGCGATGTGCCATAAATCGTTCATGTGGATCTATTCTATCGGAATGATATGAAACTGATGAAACAGTTACTCTTTGGATGTGAGAGGCCATGTTCCGCTTACTCAAAACTCATACATCTGTAACAAAATCATATTTAATTGGCTTCTGAAATATATGAATGAGTGGCTGATGCTCAGCAGAGTCAATTGAAAAGATGTCAATGAAGACTGCGTTGTTAGCTAATTCCATATGATACTGAGGTGATAGGTGATACCAATTGAATGTTTACTTTCTTTTCAATTCGGCATAAAGAGGCTAGGTTTTAAAATATACCTGTGCCTATACGCCCAACTAAAGACTTGGTCCGGTATAATTATTTCAAGAAATTTGTGTGTTTATAAGGAAAACATGAGACGTATAATATATCGTACGTATGTGACGACGAAGGTGTTTTCAATCTTTCGGACGGGTCCTTTGGAAGGCGTCAAATACACGAGGCAGTCATTTGAATAAAATTAACTTCAACTACACAATGTGATAATAGAATTTTGATCAATTACGAGTACTTCTTCTTCTTCTCATTCTTCTTCTTCTTGTTTATCTGGCTATCGGCGCCTTACGGTGCCATGTGCTACTTCTTAAATTTCGAGTACTTGAATTGTTTGTGGCGCTGCTGACAGTTCACGATGTGTTAGGTTGGATTTTCGTGCGCAGCGCAGTAAATTGCTGCTGCTGCAACATTCTGCTACAACGCTATTCGATATTGCCTGCAACCACGTGATCAACAACGAATAGCGTTACAGCAAAATTTCGCAGCGGCAGCATAGAACTTGAGCGGCAGTAATTTACTGCGCATGAAAATCCAGCCTTAGGTAAAATTGGGAATCCCATACTCAACACGCCAATTGATGACGCATAAAGGTGGTATTTTATGCACGCGACTGCGACAACTGTCACGCGAAGAGACCATGCTGATTGGTTAAAAATTGACGGAGAGTGGGTGTACTTTGGCTGGATTTTCACGGCAGCAAATTACTGCGGCAGCAAGCAGCGCTATTGGTTGGTTGTTAATCACGTAGTTGCAGGCCGTGTTCCGATATTGGCTTGAAGCGCTGAAAATCCAGAGGAAGAGAGACGGAGCTTGGTGAAAATCAAGGAGTGTGACAGAGACACAAGATTACTGACAGCGCTTCAAGCTAATATTCGAACGCACCCGCAGTTGTTGATCACGTGGTTGCACTTAATCACGTGATTAACAACGAATAGCGTAGGTAACCACGTGATCAACAACGAATAGCGCTGCGATAGTATTTTGCTGCGGCAGCAAAATACTGCCGCAGCGCCACGCTCAAATCATTGTTATTTAAAGGTACTATTTCATGCATGCGATTGCGACAATTGTCGAGCGACCAAAACAAGCTGATTTGTTAAAAATTGGCGTACACGCATTCCCCGCCAATTTTAACCAATCAGTGTGGTTTTGTTGCGCGACAGTTGTCGCAGTCGCGTGCATGAAATAGCACCTTAAATCATCCAGTGCCTCGTTCAAAACTTGCTGTAGGAATTTCAAGTTGATCGATTGTCACAAATAGGCAATGATTATGATTTGAAAAATTTCTCATCCGCCGATGAACGGGCTTCTGATTTTATGTAAAATAATACTTCGGTTATTGAATAGGACTCGAATGTTTGTTCAGCTAACTTTCGTTCTACCTGTAGTTTACAGCTAATCATTCAGGAGTTGGATGAAACATTTCAGAAATACTAATTATGATACTCACTAGCAGTGGTTCATCTGTAAAATTACTCTGGTTATTAGGGTGGTCGTTAATTTCTAACATATATTTACCGCCCCTTGAATCGATACATAATGACTAAAAAACACTGTGTAATTTTTTTTCAGATTTTCAACTTGATTACAAAGGGTGCCGAATTCAATTTGAAGTTGAAAATATACAAAAAAATGAATAAAAGTAATTAACGACCACCCTACTGATGAAACACAAGGGTGAAAGGACAAATATCGGATTTTTTAATACAAATCGAACCAGGATTGAATATTATCAACGTAGTTTCATATTTATTTATAAAAAATGAAGGTTTTAGTTCTTTTAACAATAGATTAACATATTATTATATTTCGTATCCCTCTTCTATGTAAATAAAAAAACAAACAGATGAAAGAAAAGATTAGAGTAAAAATAGTAAAAAAAAAAAAAGATTATAATAATGATAGTCTAGCGCAGGTAATTGGCAGTGGTGTAAGCAACCAAAAGTCACATGGACCTATACAATATAAAATGCTGTGCGCGTAGATGTCGAACAAGAATATTTTCAAATAAATGTATTTTGGAGAATTCAAAATTATAAGATTAATGACAATATAAATTACTAATCAGGTAATCAATTGCGCAGAATCGGTGGACCAGATACCAGGTGAAGTCTAATGATTTTCCATCATGGTACAAAGACGTCACACAACTTTTTCTTGAATAGATGATGGGTTGGATGAAATTGTGTGTAATGACGCTGACTTGCGTGACAGACGGAGGTTTGGAGCGCCAGAATAAACTTATGGGCACTGATGTTGCTTAAAATATTCCCATAAGCAGATTGCCCCGGTAACATTAATGTCAAGTGATGCAACTTCACCAAATTGAGGAATCTTTATGCACTCATCTAGTAGAATAATCAAATTGACTGGAATACCCGTTTTCTCGTTGCTATATTAAGAGAAAAGGAAGAAAATATGAAATTATGGCGAAAACTAAAATTCATCAGAGTTTATTTGACACGAGAAATTCATATTTATTGTCTTACCCCAGCAATAGCACAGTTTTGTGGTGAAACTTCACATCCACAAGGTTTGTGGTATTGACTGTTGGTTCAGCGCCAACCAATCGATAACCCATTTCCTTTTTTTTTAACAAATACTGCTGCAACTGATCTGGGTCGACCTAAAATTATGATAATATTTGTATAAGTCGTCAGAATTTCATTTGTATGCTAGATCTTCAATTAATTACAACACATCTTGTACTTCTATATAAATTAAGTTCTTGCTGCATGAATGTCTTGTCAATGTTGACTCAAATATCTAGAAAATATAACAATATAGGTAATCGCATACTTCTTCAAGAGGAATTGACTCCTCAGTTGGAACACCGAAGCCCTGGAATTGTTCGTCCTCTGTGTGCTTGATGGATGATACAACAAACTTTTCAGCTCCGAGTATCTTGCAGGTCCTGCCAAGGCCACCGAGATTTGCTATTTCATCGATAAGTGAGGCAACAAGTATAATGTTATTCCCTGCCATCGAGGCCTTCTGACGGGACATCAATGTGTCCGATATTCCGCCAAGTCCAATAGCTGTCATTTCATTCCACGACACGAATTTTTTTTGGCTGTTGTTAGAACAATCTTCACTACTATCAATGTCACCTGTTCAAGTGATGAATAAAGTTTAACAGATAAGTCAAAAGTATGAGAAAGTATGTATGAGACAAGTATGAGACAAGTTGATTTATACTCGCGATTACAGGACTTTGCCATGAAGACATTACTCATACAAATCATAAGACTTCTATGGAAGTGATCAACATCAACTTACTTCCAGAAAATTTCAACACGTGTTCAGGAACTTGAGCTTCGTTCATATCATTTTTTACATTCAGAAGTTTCAATGGGTGGCTATTACATTCTTTAAAGCCAAATTTTTCGAACATGTGCGGTGTAATGTATTCGTTCAAAGAGAGATTCGATAATCCTGGCAAGTCGTAGAATATGGTCTAGAAATGGATGATGATCACACTTTAATTGATAATATATAATTGCGATACGGGAATCGTTCTAATCCTACAGTACGATAAAATATAAACCTTCAAACTGTAGTCATCAATTGGGCTGAAAACCTTGAAACGAAACTCATCCTGTAATGTAATTGAGTTTGTATCAAAGCTTCCATCCTTCAAGCTTTTGGTTAAACGAATGTAAAGCTCTTTGGACTTTTTCGTCAATGTTGAGTGGGACAGGTCCATTACCAAATCGTACAATTTGGACATTACTACCTGTGTATAGATATGCAGATAATTCAACCACATCATCATTTAAATTAATATGTTTCACATCGACTATATTCAAGAGAATTATCATTTCACTTCCATACAGAACAATTAGATTCACTGATCTCTGAGGAATGAACTATGAAGTCGAGATCATATTTGTAAATGAACTCACCTGAGCATACGAGCGCACACTGAACTGTTGTGCCATGCAATATGGCACGATGTACTGGAATGCTGAATTGATGAACTCCAGTTGTGAATCCGTTGGTAATATTCTGGCCAAGTGGTACACAACACTCATCAAAGAACATAGGCTAACCGTACAGCTTTTCTGATCCTATAGAGGAAATTATTATACCTATTAAGTAATATTTTGTTACGCAATGGTCTCATCAGAGAAAATTCTGGTTAATTCTGCAGTTTAAACCAAAAGAGGTTTCTAGTGAGGTAAGCTCACTCGAAGTAGCCTCGATAGGATCTAAGGTTTCATTGACGAGGAAAAATGAGACGAAGAAAAAGCAATCCATGAGGAAAGAAAATACATGACAATGAAGATTTCAAATGATTCCATGTTGCTTCTTCTGTGTCAAGAAAATATATATTGTTTTGAAAAAACTTAGAGATATGGGAATATAGATACTGCTTCGGCTTTTAAGAGCATACAGTTGAATTTCTATGACGTTTGAAAGATAATCAACATTCCTGTCGCTTATTGATCAATTACGAAAGCATCAGCAATTTTTCGCACATACAGTAGACTCTCGTTATATGGCCATTCCATATATGGCCAAACGAGCGGCTCGCCCACCACACGTACAAACACATACACTAATATGCCGTTCCCCACTATACTCTCCACCAAGCCGCCGGCGTGCTTAGCGCAGCCACAAAAATTGCACGCGCCGCTTATCGTCTTCCCATGACACCTGGCGTGCATCCGTACCTCGCGTAGAGAGGGCATTCGATATATGGCCCTTCACCGCTCCTATAGCCGCGTCAGATAGCCATATAACGAGAGTCTACTGTATTTATAGTGTATTATGCTACATGTTGACTGACCTGTTCAAATAAGTCCCATATTCTCGCACGCAATGTTTCGCTCTCGAGATAAATTCTAATAAGGAGCCATTCTTGCATAATTCTCACACTGGGCTGACTACTTTCTGACATGTTACATATCAACAAATGTAGTGATTCAATGTCATCCTGCAAAAACGAATTTTTTTTTTCAATTGTTAGATGATAACTTGCCGTCACATTTCTGTCAATACATCGCATTCATGTTTATATTTTGCTACAGATGTCCTACACATAATCAGCGTCATATTAATATTACTTGTCGCCCTAGGTGGCAACCCCCCCCCCCCCCCCCCCATCAGCCCCCGTGGTGGGAGTTCTTTGAGACCCTAAATTTTCCACCAGATAAAACAGAATTTTCACATAGTGAAAATTTCGTTACGTGTCTTCAGCGAATTTTTTTCCCTGCAAAGGATTTTATAATCTCATTAAAATCAATTTCTCGCATGTATTCTGCCTCAACATAACCATCTGCACACCGCCGACCGCCATGGCCCGTAGGCCTGATAAAGCGCTCCACTCAGTGGTAGCAAATGGTGTTTCCGACATAATATGTGTCTATGCTTCCGACCGAGGGGTTATTCACTCAAACTTTCAGTGTACAAGTGATTCCGTGATTTCATATGATTTCAACTAATTTTTTATATGATTTCATTTGTAAATTCAGATGATTTCTGCTGATTTTCGATTGTTTCAAAGTGATTTCGAAGAATTTCAGCTGCATTCCAATAATTTCCGTAAGATTTCAGAAAATTTCTGCTGATTGTCCTTGATTTTTTGGGATTTTGAAGCGATTTTTTGTTTGATTTCAACTGATTTCAGGAGTGAATAGCCCCTCACTTCCGACAATGCGCTCTGAGGAAGGCGGCCAAGCTCATGAAAAGAAAAAAAAATCATAAAAAAAAACGCAAATATTATTTTTAACCCAGTAATTCTGCCGCCTCTGAAATACTGCCGCCCTAGGCTATAGCCTGATTACTGATTTCAGGAGTGAATAGCCCCTCACTTCCGACAATGCGCTCTGAGGAAGGCGGCCAAGCTCATGGAAAAAAAAAAATCATAAAAAAAAACGCAAATATTATTTTTAACCCAATAATTCTGCCGCCTCTGAAATACTGCCGCCCTAGGCTATAGCCAGGTTAGCCTGTGCCTAAATACGAACATAATCCTAAGTCAGTACTTCAAGTATACCATGCAATAAAATAATCTGATAAATTGACTGTGTTCACTAACTTTTTCTAACATTGGTTGTAGAACTAGCAAAATTTGCATAATCCGATTTTCGGAGCGATGCATCTGCAAAACTTTAACGGATTCTTTTGTCTGGCTTTCATCTAGCTTTGCAACAATCAGTGGTAATAAT
This sequence comes from Tenthredo mesomela, assembly GCA_943736025.1. NCBI lineage: Eukaryota > Metazoa > Arthropoda > Insecta > Hymenoptera > Tenthredinidae > Tenthredo > Tenthredo mesomela. The sequence goes on along the minus strand of OX031015.1, from coordinate 29,667,685 downwards.
TTTGCTGCATGCATTGGATTATCAGTGATCATCTTATGCAATAATGTAATTGCGTGTGCTCTTATTACCGCATTCGTATTTGCGTTCCTGGAAGGAAGCATATTCTATTAATCAGCAAATATCATTCCAAATGTCCGCATTAGTTTTTGGTGGTATGTAAAAATGATAATTTTCAAACACGAATTCCGCCTAGCAGAACGGTTCTATAAATTGACTCACATGTTAGATAGGTAGTTTGGATATACTGCCTGGTAAAAATCAAGAACATATGAACGGGCTTGAACTTCGATTATTTGGTCACGATTCAAATCAGTTCCGTCGAGCAAACAGGCTATTACAGCATTGTAGAAATCAGGCAGGTATCCCGCTTTGGCTTGTTTCAATCCTTTCACCAAAAATATACTTAGTTCGGGGATTCGGTCTGCTTTGTCCAATATTTCGTTCGTGCACTGGAAGAGACAAATCATTATGGTTCAACGACTGTGAAAACATCTGCTCACCACCCATCTTTAGCATTTATTATGATCTGAAACCACCAATTAATTGTGGAATATATTCATTTAATGCATTTACCTCGATTGTCAGTTCTCTAGTTTTCTTATACTCGAGGAATGGCGAACTGAATATCAAGTCTATAAATTCCTCTAATGCTGACTGAAATTCATTGGATTCGAGTATGGATTTCCAGCATAGTCTTGTAGCCGAATTGAAATGATCAATGCTGGGTTCTTCGATGAGTCCTTTATAAAATAGTTGTGATAATATTCCGATCAGTGATACAAGTATATCTTTACTGCCGACTTCAAGGAGATACAAAACTTGCTCGATCCAATTTATATCTGGTATCCATTCGTCAACTAGTTCGTCTTTAAGATACTCATGGAACAGGTCTGCGACCAACTTATGATATTCAGCTGCAATATTGCTAGCCAAATTTCTACTCTCATCAGAATTTTGATTGACACATATTGTGCCCTCGGGAGACTGCAGCTCAAAAGTTCTATAGGTATTGTATAAAGGCTCAATGAATTCGTAATTTCTAAGTTTTGCACTATTGGCTTTTAGGCAAGCATACAATATTTTAATACCAAACAACCTTTGCACACTGTTACTCAACTCTCCATCATCGATAATATTCAGTGATTCTATTTCAAATCTCTCAATGTGATTAAGCGCGTCTCTTTTGGAAATGATCAAACTCTCAGCTGTAAAAATTTTCTGTGTTATTGATACGTATGTATTATTGTTATGGGCTTCATCGAATGATTTTCTCAGATTCTTGAATGTCAATCGCAGTGTTGCGACAACATAATTGGAGATCAGTTCACAAAGTATATGATCTTTTGATGTTGTGAAATCCAACAGATGATCGATGAGTTTGATTGATCTTGTTCGTAACTTCGCATTGGCACAAGGTCTGGAATTTGCTCCGATTAAACAGTCCAGTAAATAACGTAATGTTGTAAGCCCAGGGCACGACTTAGAATTCAGAATAAGGTGTCCGTCATGGAAGAGCATGATTATCAGTGAAAATGATTTCATGGTAAGGTTTTCTTCAGAGCTTTCGTTTGTCAATTGTTTGCAGATTATCTCAAGAAAATTTAGAGCTTCCTCTTCTTTTACTATTTTCGACAACCAAGCAGATATTCGTTTCCAAGACAGTTGGCCACGGATCAGAGCTTCACTTGTGGAAAATGCTGACAGTGTGTTTGCTACTGCCACCAAGTCTGGCGATTGGGTGACATAGCGTGTCAGAATTTCCAGAAGCTCGATCTGTGATCCAATACAAAGTATTCGACAGTGCATATTTGATTTGGACTCTGCTAATGATTTAATGGCGTCTAGTTCAACATCTTGCCAAACGCTGTAGATTCTTTGGACCATGGACAGTGCATGGATAACGTAGTATAAGGCCACAGGGCCCCATGTCATTTTTGAGGCCTTGACCACTAATCTGTTCAGCAAGTCACTATTTTTTGTTTCAGCATTGTTGAGTAAGTTGATGAGCTCTTTGACAACAGTCGGTTCTTTTTGGTCTGCATGATTTTCATATAACTTGATGTTGTTTAGTGAGTCGAGAACCACACTCAAGAGGTCATCACTAAAGAGCTCTGGATCAAGTGTAAAACAGTTCAGTAATGCGCATTTTACTATGTCCTTATTATCGTGCTGTAAAATTCGCGTAAATGCGCAACGAATCCATGCAATGTGCAAGCCAGTCTGACAATTTCCTTGGTCGAGTGGTGTGTTGCGCAAAGTTCTGATGCATCCAAAAAGTGGTGTAGCTAAGTGCTGTTGCTTTTCCTCGGTAGCTTCTATTATCAAGAAGAAATTCTTGAGATGTTTCTTGAACGATGCTTGCTGAGACTCATCTCCAATACATAGAAGCGGACTGATTTCTTGATAGCTGCCGAATTCCAGATGTCGGCTCTTGTGTTTGTCGGCTAAATCAACAACCCGTTTAATAAGCGTCAAAGCTTCCTCTCGTTGCTGGGGCATGGGGCTCAACAGTCCTTTCAGTAATGCCAACCAAAATGGCTCTTCCATAGCTTGGTTGATTAGCGCTTCGTTACCATCAGATTGAATCGGAAACCATATATCAGTAGTTTGGCATAGCATGGAAATTGGATCATTATTTGATTCAAAAATCATTTTCCATATTTTTGTGAGAATTTCACTTTGAGGGACGAGTTTCATTAGTTTTGGCAGAATCAGAGTCAGTAATTGACAGTCGTTGAGATCTTTTAATGTTAGCCATATTTCTATATTTTTAAGGAATGATGCCGTTAATTCTACACCTTTACAGTTCGCAGTGGACTGAGAGCTTCTTCGATGTAGAAGAAGACTATTTATATAACAGTCCATCAATTTTATATCTAAAGGCTTTAAATTTTTCTTTCTAACAAGACGTTTATGTATCATACCTTGTAATTTTTTAAAATACATCGAGACTGTGGCTTCATCAGAAAAAAGTGTCATATGTAGAATTAGGATGTCCAATACCAAAGATACTTCTATTGAATATAAAGATGGAACAGCTTTGAGCTGATTTATTAACATGTTCTGTATTTCAATGACCTTTAACTCATCGACTGGATAAAAACCTAGTTGTCGGTCAAGGTCTTGAGGATAATCTTTAGGTTTTTTCTTGTGTTGGTAGAATGAACAGAGAACAGTGCGCAGAGTTTCTAAGACTCGCACAGAATCAGTGTATTTATACTCATCCCGCACAACTTTATTGAATAGTGCCACCAATTCGATCAAAATATCTGAATTCGCCGGAGAAAAGATAAGAAAATACGTTGCTTCTGACGTGCGATGTTTCATAAATCGTTCATGTGGATCCATTGTATCAAAATCATATGACACTGTTGAAGCAGTTACTGTTTGGTGAAAAGATGCCATGTTCCGATTACTTAAAACTCATACATCTGTAAAGAAGTCATATTTTATTAGCTACTGAATCTATATCTGTATCTATATCTATCTTCTATACTAATATATAAAAGGCTTTGTATGCTTTCATGTTTGTTTCTACTAAAAGCTCGAGAACCAGTGGAGCGATTTACAGGAAACTTACACTAAATGGTTCCTTAGGTTTTCCCGAGTAACATAGGCTATATATACGTTATACAAAATGAATTCGATTGAGTTGGAAGCAGTGGCAATTGGAAAAATGTCGACAAAGAGTGTATTGTTAGCTAATCTCACATGTTTGTGACGTGATAGGAGATGCCGATTGAATGTTTACTTTCTCTTCAAATCGGCATTAAGAGGTTAGGTTTTTGAATATCCCCTGTGCCTATGCCTATAACTAAAGACTTGCTCCAGTATAATTACTTCGAGAAGGTTGCGTGTTTATAACGAAAACATGAGATGTATAATAAATCGTGTACTGATATCATGTGTGTATGTAACGACTCGTCGGATGTTTTCTCTCTTTTCGACGGGTCCTTTCGAAGGCGTCAAATACACGAGGGGGTCATTCGGATAAAATCAACTTCAACTACACAATGTAATAAATTAAATTTTGATCAATTACGAGTACTCGAATTGTTTGTGTTGTCAAGATTGTTGGAGAATTCATCAAACCTATTCCATCGTGACCCAAGCTGATAACCTTTTCAAATCATACCTAGCACTGTAGTGTGCAAAATTCGGTTCTGTTTATTTTATTTACCTACCTTGCAACCTTGTATATCATAATGCGAATGTGGATTAATCGTAGTTCAAATGTAATCATTGATTCCACGCTATAAGTAGAATTACTTTCCGGTTCGGTGAAAACGAGCCTATGCCGTCTCAGCTGACGGTTCACGATGAGTATGGTAAAACTGGAAATCCCAATTCCCAGTCCCACTCATCATTAGGCTACAGTTCTTAGTAGAAGCTAAGCCAAAGGTTTAAAAAAAAAAGTCCCACTCATCACGCCCTTGGCCTTACGGAAGTCAGAAAGTAATCTTTCATCTTCTATGATGACACATGACACTGGGTAGAATGAAATCCCATTGGCTGGTCCGAAATTACAGTCTAATTTTTTTTATTTTTTTTTCCTCCCAGGGTATCAGCTTCAATGGCTCATGTCCCAAATGACAGTCTAATTAAAATCCAAACACTACTGCAGCGAGTCCAGGCTCTAAATCAACAGGTAATTCAAATATTAAATCGGTCGTAGACTCGCAGGGTCGCAGCACTCGCAGCTCGGTCGGCACCACCAAGTATGCACGGGGCGCATGCAATTAATCAAAGTCTTCTAGACAAATTTTGATTTGCTTTTAGAGCCGCAAGCGTACCAGTTCGAACTCTTTACTCATCAAACATCGGCCGCCGAAAGGACAAGTTGATTGATAACCCCGTTTCGGAGATATTCGAGAAAATAGATGGGGTCGGTAAAGATCGAGTAGACCCCGCCCTTAAGAATGATGCGATATTGTATGAAATCAGAAATTGTTAGCATAAGGCATAGATATACGTTCGAAGAAATGATAAATGAGATAAAAAGTCTGCTTATTGATAATATCATTATATTTAACATTTAAATTTCATACATAATACGATCTATGAAAGATTTACATACAAGCCATCAACTATATAAGTCTTAAGGCCCATCCCTAGTCGCCCACCTCCTTTTGGTCGAAATGTGTCACATTTCGATTATTATCCGAGCCCAGGTGTCAAAAACGCAAAAAAAGGCCAACACTGCGCGAATTCAAATTCAATTCCGAACACATACGTCCAAAAAAATGTTCGTTTCGTGCGAAAATAGAGTCTACAGATGGTTTTTACATTATTCGCCGAGGAAATCGAATTCGAATAATGTAAAAACCATCTGTAGACTCTATTTTACGCACGAAACGAACATTTTTTTGGACGTATCCCACACAGCACAAAACTCCAGAAGATGTCCTATGGATGTCCTACGGACTTATTGACGTTTGATGGAGGTCTTATAGATATCTTTTGCAGTTTTGTGCTGTGTGGGAAATTGAATTGAATGTGTTCGAAATTGAATTTGAATTTGCGCAGCGTTGGCCTTTTTTCCTTTCTGACGTCTGGGCTCGGATATTATTCGAAATGTAACACATTTCGACCGAAAGGAGGTGGGCGAGTAGGGATAGGCCTTAACAAAAATGCGCGAAAAAATACGACGTACATTCAAAGTTCAGAATATTCAGAAAACGGCTTCAGTCTATGTAAAAAAAAAAGAACATTCGACACATAATGAAGTCCAAGAAATCAATCATCAACATATGTTACCAGTGCTTCTCACTGGTAGATACTTTTTTTTTGCAATAGTGTGCGTAAAATTCGATTTTACGCACTGCTTTCAGTGCGTAAAATGAAACATTTCGATACAGTGTCTCTTGCTGTTTTCGATGCGTAAAATGATACTTTTCGATACGGTACGACACTGTCACCATAGCTGTAACGAAAATAAACAATAGAATCGACCTAATCACGAGCGTAGGTCCGGAAAATAAGTTTTCACGGACGTATGTCCGTAAAATTGAAAATTTCTAAAATCACTCATTCTTGGACGATAAATCATTTATGTCGGTCATTTTTCAATGAAAAAAACTTTTTCCATCAGTTGACAACGCTAATAAAAAACATTTAGTTTGAATCAACGTGTATTTTTCATTCATTTGAGCATCTGTTCTTCTTTTCAATTTGATATCTTCATCTGTTTTTTTCAATTCATTTTATTAATTTATTCATGTATTATTTGTATGTATTTCTTGATATATTTTTCCTAACCGGGTGCACAAGATTGGTTTTTTTCTTTGGATTTTATTCTTCACACGTTGACTATTCTTATTGTATCAGATTAAATTCATTTTTTCGGTACTCGGGGGGCTTCGCCCCCTGGGCCCCACTAGGGGCTGCGCCCCTGGACCCCCGCTGGACGTTAGCAAACACCTTTCGCATGCAACACCGTTTCAGCGTGCGTGGCAATTTACATTTCGTTGTTGACTATGAACTAATTGAAAGTTTTTATTCAGGGTCGAGTATTTTGTTTGAGGATGCCTGAACTCGCTTTTCTACGCCTTACTATCTTTTTCGATTTCGATATGCACTGTCTCGTTGTAGAATCTGAATAAATGCATAATATTATGCACATTTGTGCCGAATTTTGCGCACACTATTGCAAAAAATAGCGTATGCAACGCGTGCGTACGATTTGCGCACTCGTGCGCAGCGATCACGACTCGTGCGTAAAATCGCATTTTACGCACTTGTTGCATAATATACTATTTTAGTACAATTATAATGCCTTTTTTGCAACACCTGCTACGAAAGTTTGATTTTCGAGGCCTGTGTGGCGAGCGCAAAATACCTTATTTCCGAGGGGTGATGAAAAGAAGAGTTGGCGCATGCGCACACCGCAAATACTCTACTTTGCGCACTAGTGCTTTTGTCGCGCATGCGCACATCGCGAATACTCTACTTTGCGCACTAGTGCTTTTTTCGTGCACTGTTTCATGGCGGTGGACAGTCGCGATGTGAGGTTATATTGATTAATCAATCTGTCTCTCAAATCAAACTTTCTTCGCAGGGAGTTACAAAAAATATCGTGTGATACAAGTGCGGATAGGCAATATCTGTCTCGTGTCATTACAGCACTCGCCTTCGGCTCGTGCTTCAAACGACACTCGTCGGATATTGCCTACTTTCCGCACTTGTATCACAATATACTATTCTGGTGATACGAAATCAAATTTATTGCGATCTAAATATTATTGGAATTGTAATGTTTGGGAAGTAATAATTATAATCCGTTTCTAAATTTACTCATCTATTGGGGCTCTTCAATTTATATGGTAATGGTACAAAAGCCAAAAGTCGAATGATGAAATCGCATGCTTTTCCTGGTTCTACAATTACAGTGCCACTCTCTTTTGAACACAAATCTGAACATATTTTTACCCTGTAAAACAAATATTTTAGTTCATTTCAAATAAAGCAGCGTACTCAGTCTCGTTTAATGCATTGTAAGAGTTAGAAAGAGTATTCAACATCCAGAAAAAAATTGTACATTGCCAAACAAGAAAAATTCCTGTTTTCAATTGACGGAATACATCGCAATAGAAAGAAGTAATGCAATAACAATTCTGGATTTAATTATTCAATCCCTTCCTCATTTTAATCATTCAGATCTTCATGCATAACTTGATAAAAAAAAAAACATTCAACTTTATCGAAAACCATCAATGATTGTCACTGCATGCAGTCATACAGTCATGGCTTCATTCTCGCTGCTAATCTCGCTGCTGTAGGTATACTTATAATAGGGTGATTCAAAAAAATTGACATTTCTATGGATCAATTATTCCATCGCTTCTTGTTATTCGAATCATCCAAATCCTTGTTCAGAACTCGCTGTAGGAATTTCAAGTTGATCGATAGTCACAAATAAGCAATAATTATGACTTGATGATGAACAGGCTTCTGATTATACAGTGAATTTTCGTATCTCCGGGTCACTTGTTGATGCTTGACTATGAATCCACAATAAAATAAGTGCAAATTCATTTAACAAGTGACCCGCAGATACGAAAACTCAGTGTATATGAATCAATGTTAATTTCGGTCATTGAAGAGGACTTAAATGTTTGTTCGGGTAACTTTGGTTCTACCTGTGGTCCACCTAATCATTCAGGAGTTGAATAAAAAATTTCAGAAATTCTAATCATGATACCCACCAGCAGTGATTTATCTGTAATATTACTTTGATTATATACACAAGACTGGAAGGACCAATTTCGGATTTTTCGATAGGAATTAGGCCAGGATTGAATATCATCAAAGTAGTTGCATATTTATTTGGAAAAAATAGAATTTCCAGTTTTTTTCACAATAGATTAACATATTATCATATCTTATATATCTCTTCCCTCAGCTATATATGAATAAAAAGATCCTGTCTGGCGATACAAACAGATGAAAAGAAAAATTATAGTGAAAATAGTTAAAGAAAAATTATAACATTGATCATATTTTCAAATGAACGTATTTTGGAGAACTCAGAATTGAAAGATGATTGACAATATAAATGACTGATCAGGTAACCAATTGCGCATAATCGGTGTACCAGATATAAGGTATAGCATAATGATATTTGATCATTGTACAAAGATGTCACGCAATTTTTGAAAAATAGATGATGGGTTGAATGAAATTGTGTGTAATGAGTAATGACGCTGACTTGCGTGACAGGGGGAGGTTCGGAGCACCAGAATAAACTTATGGGCAGTGGTGTTGCTTGGAATATTCCCACAAGCAGATTGCCGCGGTAACATCAATGTCGAGTGATGGAATTCCACCAACTTGAGGAATCTTTAGGCACTCGTCTAGTAGATGAATCAAATTGACTGGAATTCCTGCTTTCTCGTTGCTATACCGAGAGAAAAGGAAGAAGAAATTATGAAATCATAGCGAAAACTAAAATTCATCGGGATTCATTTCACACGAAAAATTGATTTTTATTGCCTTACCCCAGCAATAGCACAGTTTTTTGGTGAAACTTCATATCCATGAGGATTTTGGTATCGACTGTTTGTTCAGCACCGACCAATCGATAACCCATTTTCTTTTTTTCCGACAAATACTGCTGCAATTTATCTGGCTTGACCTAAAACGATTATAATATTTGTATCAATCTTCGGAATTTCACTCATCTGCTAGAAATTGCAATAATTTAATCAGGTCTTGTACTTCCGCATAAATTAAGTACTTGCTGCATGATTGTCTTGTCAATTTTAACTCGAATACCTAGAACATTTAACAACATAATTGCATACTTCTTCAAGAGGAATTGACTTTTCACTTAGAACACTGAAGCCCTGGAATTGTCTGTCCTCTGTGAGCTCGATAGAGGACACAACAAACTTTTCAGCTCCAAGTGTCTTGCAAGTCCTGCCAAGGCCACTAAGATTTGATCGTTCATCAATAAGTGAGGCGACAAGTATAATGCTATTCTTTGCCAACGAGCTATTCTGACAAGACATCAATGTCTCTGGCATTCTGCCAAGTTCATTAGGCGTTATTTCATTCCACGAGACGAATTTCTTCTTTATGTTGTGAAAGCGATCTCCATTACTATTGATGTCACCTGTTTCTGATCCTCCACCTGTTCAAGTGATGAATAAAGTTTAACAGATAAGTTAAAAGTATGAGAAAACAAGTTGATTTGTACTCGCAATTAGAGGACTTTGCCATAAAGACGTTTCTCATACCAATCATGAGACTTCTATAGAAATGATCGACATTAACTTACTTCCAGAAGATTCCGACACGTGTTCAGAAACTTGTGTTTCTTTCGTAGTATTTTTAGGATTGAGAAGTTTCAATGGGTGGCTATTACATTCTTTGAAGCCATATTTTTCGAACATGTGCGGTGTAATGTATTCGTCCTGAGAAACATTCCAGAATCTTGGCAAGTCGTAGAATATAGTCTAGAAATGCGTGATGACACTTTAATTGATAATATATACCTAATTACGATACGGGAATTGTTCTAATCCTACAATACGATAAAATAAATACCTTCAAACTGTAGTCATCAATTGGGTTAATAAGCTTGAAACACAATTCATCCTGTGATTTCATTAAGTTGCGATTCAAGCTGCGATCTTTTAAGTTTTTGGTTAAAAAAATGTAGACCTCTCTGTACTTTTCCGTCAATGTTGAGTAGGACATGTGCGTTGCCAAATCGTACAATTTGGACACTACTACCTGTGTAATGATACGTAGATAATTGAGCCACATCTTATGATCTACTATATGGGCTATTCCACGTGAACCGAATCAGTCACCTCTCAGATATTTTTTTAATTTTGCATGTCGATAGTCCTCGGAGAGTTAGATTTTTGTGCCAAAGGATTTTTCAATTAGTGCAAAATTCGTTGAGTTATTTGCATAAACAAATTCGAACAAAGCTTTTTTCAAAAATTCATAACTCCGCCAAAAATGACACTGGACTCAATTATTTTTTTTCAGTTTACGCGGAAAGAGTCATAGAATGTATAAAAAAATATGTACTTTGAAAAAAGTTTGTTCATCCATCGTTTATTTAACAATTAAGTTTTCAAAGATTTTTAAAACAGGGTGTGACACGATCAAAAATTTTTTTTTAAATACTGACCTATACTTCGCACTATACTACAGCCTGTGAATTAAATTTAGAAATGTGTTATTTTTTGTTTTCGAGTAAAAAATCGCTAAAGTTGGCGGTGCGCGCCAATTCCGAGTCGACGCCGCGTGGAACGTAATGGCGTGCGTTAGACTGCTGGTCGCCGCTACTCGACGGACGCGTAGCTGCGGTATTCGAGAGTCATTTTCACAATGAGTGACACGATTTAAAAATCTCAAAAAAATACTGTAGTTTCCCAATGGCAACTGTAAGCGATACGTTAAGTTTCGAGAACGTGTTCTTTCTTGTTTTTGAAATATTGCAGCTTCAAATTTAAGCATGTATTTTAGCAGCGGTGTTCGAGAGTCATTCTCACAATGAGTGACACAATTTGAAAATCTGAAAAAAATACTGTAGTTTCCCAATGGCAACTATAAGCGATGCGTTGAGTTTCGAGAACGTGTTGTTTTCCGTTTTCGAACTATTGCAGTTTGAAATCTTAGCATACAGCTCAGCATACATGCTAAAATTTTAAGCTGCAATATTTCAAGAACAAAAAAGAACACGTTCTCGAAACTCAACGTATCGCTCACAGTTGCCATTGGGAAACTACAGTATTTTTTTCAGATTTTCAAATTGTGTCACTCATTGTGAGAATGACTCTCGAACACCGCTGCTAAAATACATGCTTAAATTTGAAGCTGCAATATTTCAAAAACAAGAAAGAACACGTTCTCGAAACTCAACGTATCGCTTACAGTTGCCATTGGGAAACTACAGTATTTTTTTCAGATTTTTAAATCGTGTCACTCATTGTGAAAATGACTCTCGAATACCGTAGCTACGCGTCCGTCGAGTAGCGGCGAACAGCAGTCTAAAGGTAGAGTGTCCATCACGCGGCTAAAACGATTGGAGCTGCGCGGCTGTAGACGTGCGACTTCAGCCACGTCGCATTCTCTACTGCTATACATTCAAACTAATGAGCCTATTGCCAATCACGCGATTCCGGTCGTCCGGCTGTAGCGATCTCAGCGACGCGACTCTGAATCGCGCGGCTCGACTGCTCCGAGAGCAGTCAAATCGCTGGCCGTCGCGGTTTTGAGTAGAAATTTCCGAATTTATCTTGGTGGTCCGATATTTTCAAAATTCCAGATGAATGATTCATTCCTTCAGCCGCATGATTGACAATCATACGCGCGGCTACAGCCAGCGATCATCGCGCTACTACTAGTAGCGCGGCCGCAATCGCGCGGCTCCAATCGCTTTAGACGCGAGATCGACACTCAACCTTAACGCACGCCATTACGTTCCACGCGGCGTCGACTCGGAATTGGCGCGCGCCGCCAACTTTAACGATTTTTTACTCGAAAAACAAAAAATAACACGTTCCTAAATTTAATTCACAGCCTGTAGTATAGTGCAAAGTATAGGTCAGTATTTAAAAAAAAAGTTTTGATCGTGTCACACCCTGTTTTAAAAATCTTTGAAAACTTAATTGTTAAATAAACGATGGATGAACAAACTTTTTTCAAAGTATATATTTTTTTATACATTCTATGACTCTTTCCGCGTGAACTGAAAAAAAATAATTGAGTCCAGTGTCATTTTTGGCGGAGTTATGAATTTTTGAAAAAAGCCTTGCTCGAATTTGTTTATGCAAATAACTCAACGAATTTTGCACTAATTGAAAAATCCTTTGGCACGAAAATCTAACTCCCCGAGGACAATCGACATGCAAAATTAAAAAAATATCTGAGAGGTGACTGATCCGGTTCACGTGGAATGGCCCATATTCAAAAGAATTATCATTTCACTTCCATACTGGACAGTTGGATACACTGATCTCCGAGTAATGATGTATATTACCTATGAAGTAGACTGTACAATCATATTCGCGAATGAACTCACCTGAGCATACGAGCGCACACTGCACTGTTGCGCCATGCAATATGGCACGATGTACTGGAATGCTGATTTGATAAACTCCAGTTGCGAATCTGCTGGTAATATTCTGGCCACGTGGTACACAACACTCATCAAAGAACATAGGCTACCCATACGCTTTTTCTGACCCTGTAGAGGGAATATTTTGTTATACATGGTTATTATATTACCAAGGGAAATTCCGGTTAATTCTGTAGCTCATATCAAGAGAGGTTTCTGGTGAGGTAATTAAGCTAACTTGAAGTAGCCTCAATAGCATCTAAGATTTCATCGACGAGAAGACATGAGGAAAGGAAAATCGATTCAAAAGGAAAGAAAATAGATGACCATGAAGATTTCAAATGATTTCATGTTTCTTTCCTGTGTTAGGATGATATATCTTATATTGAAGGAGCTTGAGATGTTGAAATAAAGACACTGGCTTCAAGAAGCATACTATTAAATTTCTGCGATGTTTGAAAGCTGTCATGTATTGATCGATTAACAGAGCATCAATAATTTTTCGCAAATATTTCTGAAGTATTATGCTACATGTTGACTGACCTGATCAAACAAGTCCCATATTTTAGCACGCAAGATTTCGCTCTCGAGATAAATCCTAATAAGGAGCCATTCTTGCATAATTCTTACACTGGGCTGACTGCTTTCTGACATGTTACATATCAACGAAGGTAGTGATTCAATTTCATCCTGCAAAGACGAATGTTTTTTCTTCATTTTGTTGAATAATAACTTGCAGTAATGTGAATACATCGCAATTATGATTATATTTTGCTAGTCAGTACTTCAAGTATACCATGCAATAGAATGACCGATCAAATTGACTGTGTTCACTAACTTTTTCTAACGTTGGTTGTAGAACTAGCAAAACTTGCATAATCTGATTTTCGGAGCGATGCATTTGCGAAACTCTAACGTATTCTGTTGTCTGGCTTTCATCTAGCTTTGCAACAATCAGTGGTAATAATTTTGCTGCATGCATTGGATCGTCGGTGATCATCTTATGCAATAATGTAATTGCGTGTGCTCTTATGACCGCATTCGTATTTGCGTTCCTGGAAGAAATTATATTCTATTAATCAGCAAATATTGTCCCAAATGTCTGCATCGGTATTTTTTGGTAAGTAGGATGAACATTTCAAAACACAGACTCCGCCTAGCAGAACGGTTCCACAAATTGACTTACATCTTAGATAAGTAGTCTGGATAAACTGCCTGATGATGATGAAGAACATATGATTGAGTTTGAAGTTGGATTATTTCGTCAGGATTCAGATTAGTTCTGTTAAGTGAACAAGCTATTACAGCATTGTAGAAATCAGGAAAGTATTCCGGTTTAGCTTGTTTCAATCCTTTCACCAAAGATATACTTAGTTCGGGAATTGCGTGTGCTTTGTCCAACATTTCGATAGTGCACTAGAAGAAACAAATCATGATGGTTCAACGACTGTGAAAACATCTGCTTACTACCTACAAAAATCTGCAGCATCTATTATGACCTGAAACCGCAAATTAATTGTAGAATACATTGATTTAATGATTTTACCTCCATTGTCAGTTTCCTAGTTTCCTTACACTCGAGGAATGGCGAACTGAATATCAAGTCTGTAATCTCCTCTAATGCTGACTGACATTCATTGGATTCGAGGATGGATTTCCAGCATAGTCTTGTAGCAGACTTGAAATCATCGATATTGGTTTCTCTGATGACTCCTTTATAAAATAGTTGCGATAATATCCTGATCAGTGACACAAGTATATCTTTACTGCCGACTTCAAGTAGATACAAAACTTGCTCGATCCAATTTATGTCTGGTATCCATTCGTCAACTGGTTCGTCTTTAAGATACTCGTAGAACAGGTCGGCTACCAACTTATGATATTCAGCTGCAATGCTATTAGCTGAATTTCTACTTCCATCCGAATGTTGATTTACACCTATTGTGCCCTCAGGAGACTGCAGCTCAAAAGTTCTGTAGGTATTGTATAAAGGTCCGATGAATTTGTAATTTCTTAGTTTCAAACTATTTGCTCTTACGCAAGCATACAATATTTTAATGCCCCATAATCTTTGCAGATTGTTACTCCACCCTCCATCTTCGATAATGTTCAATGATTCTGTTTCGAATTTATAGATGTGATTAAGTGCGTCTCTTTTGGAAATAATCGAACTCTTGGCTGTAAAAATTTCCTGTGTTATTGATACGTACGAACCAATGTTAGGAGCTTCATGAAATGAATTTCGTAGAACCTTAAATGTCAATCGCAGTGTTGCGTCGACATAATTGGAGATAAGTTCACAAAGAATATCATCTTTTGACGTTGTGAAACCCAACAGATGATCGATGAGTTCGATTGATCTTGTTCGTGAATTCGCATTGGTATAAGGTCTGGAATCTGCTCTGATTAAACAGTTCAGTAAATTACGTAATGTTGCAAGCCCAGGGCACGATTTAGAATTCAAAATAAGGTGTCCGTCGTGGAAGAACATGATTATCAATGAAAATGATTTCATGGTAAGGTTTCCTTCAGAGTTTTCGTTTGCCAATTGTTCGCAGATTATTTCAAGAAAACTCAGAGCTTCCTCTTCTTTTACTATTTTCGACAACCAAGCAGATATTCGTTTCCAAGACATTTGACCACGGATCAGAGCTTCACTTGTGGAAAATGCTGACAGCGTGTTTGCTACTGCCACCAAGTCTGGCGATTGAGTGACATAGCGTGTCAGAATTTCCAGAAGCTCGATTTGTGATCCAATACGAAGTATGCGACAGTGCATACTTGATTCGAACTCTGCTAATGATTTAACGGCGTCTAGTTCAACTTCTTGCCAAACGCTGCAAATTTTTTTAACCACGGACAGTGCATGAATAACATAGTATAAGGCCACAGGGTCCCATGCCATTTTGGAGGCCTTTACCACCATTCTCTTCATCAGGTCACTATTTTTTGTTTCAGCATTATTGAGCAAGTTGATGAGCTCTTTGACAATAGTTGGTTCTTCCTGGTCCGCATGATTTTCATATAACTTGGTGTTGTTTAGTGAGTTGAGAACCACACTCAAGAAGTCGTCATTGTAGAGCTTTGGACCAAGTGTGAAACAGTTTAGTAATCCGCATTTTACTACGTCCTTATCATCGTGTTGTAGAATTCGCGTAAAAGCACAACGAATCCATGCAATGTGCAAGCCAGTCTGACAATTTTCTTGGGCATTTGCCAAAGGTGTGTTGCGCAAAGTTTTAATGGATTCAAAAAGTGATGTAGCCAAGTGCTTTTGCTGCTCCTCGGTAGCTTTCATTATCAAGAAAAAATTCTTCAGATTTTCCTCAAATGAAGCTTGTTGAGATTTATTTCCAATACATAGAAGCGGACTAATCTTTTGATAGCTGCCCAATTTCAAGCCTCTGCTCTTACATTTGTCAGCAAAATCAATAACTCTTTCAATAAGCGTCAAAGCTTCCTTTCGTTGCTGGGACGTGGGGCTCAACAGTCCTTTCAGTAATGCCAACCAAAATGGCTCTTCCATAGCTTGGTTGATTAGCGCTTTGTTACCATCAGATTGAATTGGAAACCATATATCAACAGTTTGGCATAACATGGAAAGTGGATCATTTTTCGATTCAAAAATCATTTTCCATACTCTTTTGGAAATTCCACTTTGAGGGACGAGTTTCATTAGTTTTGGCAGAAGCAGGGTCAGTAATTGATAGTCCCCGTGATCTTTCAATGTTAGCCATATTTCTACACTTTTAAGGTATAATGCCGTTACTTTTACACCTTTCACCTCCGCAGTGGACTGAGGGTTTCTCTGATGTAGAAGAAGACTATCTATATAACAGTCCATCAATTTTATAGCTAAAGGCTTCAAACGTTTGTCTTTAACAAGACGAGAATGTGTCAGACCTTGTGATCTTTCTAAATACATCCAAACTGTAGTATCACGAGAAAAAAGTGTCATATGTAAAATCAGGATGTCCAATACCAAAGATACTTCGACTGAATATGAAGATGGAGCAGTACTCAATTGAGTATATAAAAGCTTCTGTATTTTTTCGACATTTAAGTCATTGACTGGATAAAAACTTAAATGTTTTTCGAATTTTTCAGGATAATCTTTAGGTCTGTTCTTCTGTTGGTAGAATGAACAGAGAACAGTGCACAGCGTTTTTAAGCTTCGCACAGAATGTGAGTATTTAAATTTACCCTGCACAACGGTATTGAATATTTCCACCAAGTCGATCAAAAAATTTGAATTTCTTATTGAATTGTGAGTTAGAAAACATGTTACTTCTGATGTGCAATGTTTCATAAATCGTTCATGTGGATCCATTGTATCAAAATGATATGAAACTGTTGAAACAGTTACTGTTCGGTGATAAGATGCTTTGTTCCGCTTACTCAAAACTCATACACCTGTAACGAAATCATATTTTATCAGCTACTGAATTATACCAATAAGTGGCTAATGCTAAGTAGTGGCAATTGGAAAAATGTCGACAAAGAGTGTCCCATATGTTTGTGACGTGTAGGTGATACCGATTGAATGTTTACTTTCTCTTCAAATCGGCATTAAGAGGTTAGGTTTTTGAATATCCCCTGTGCCTATGCCGATAACTGAAGACTTGGTCCAGTATAATTACTTCGAGAAGGTCGCGTGTTTATAACAAAAACATGCGACGTATAATAAATCGTATACCGATATCATGTGTGTATGTAACGACTCGTCGGGTGTTTTCACTCTTTTCGACGGGTCCTTTCGAAGGCGTCAAATATACGAGGGAGTCATTCGGATAAAATTAACTTCAACTACACAATGTAATAAATTGAATGATCAATTACGAGTACTCTAATTGTTTGTGTTATCAAGATTGTTGGAGAATTCATCAAACCTATTCCATCGTGACCCAAGCTGATAACCTTTTCAAATCATAACAAGTACTGTAGTGTGCAAAATTCGGTTCTGTTTATTTTATTTTCCTACCTTGCAATCTTGTATATCATAATGAAATCATTGATTACACGCTATAAGTAGAATTACTTTACGGTTCGGTGAAAACGAGCCTATTCCGTCTCTTCCGTCTCTGCTGACGGCTCACGATGAGTATGGTAAAACTGGGAATCCCACTCATCACGCCCTTGACCTTAACAGGGGCGGGGGGCGGGGGGGGGGATACTCGAATTTTACCGACCGGTCTACCAGTCTATTTCTCCAGGGGGTGAAATGTCCTTATGGGGCAGTCGGTCCCACGTTTTAGTTCCTATCCAAGTGGGGTATAGGGCTGGGGGCGCTGATGGTTGACCGATACCGGGTGGGGGTAGACGCTGGACGACGCCGAAGTGACGCCGAATCCAGACGCCATATTTCTTTTCGTACAGACTTACGAAAAAAAATTTGAAGCATTAAAAATCTTGAAAATTTCGCTTGTGCTTTGATTACAATATTTCTAAAATTAATTGCTTTATATTCATAGTCTTAATAGTAAGTTGTATTCTAATATTAATAACAAAAGTGTGTATTTAAGTTAAATTCAGGAGTCGTATCGGTAAGTTTGTAGGTTAGTCACGTAATTCTAGCTTTAAACTTTCGATATTAGATATATTATTAACCTTGTTAAATTAGAGATTTAGTATTAAATTAGAAGGTTAGTTAACGTATTTCTAGCTTTATAATTCAGATAATTCAGATTAAACATTTCAAATCAGAGATTTAGTATTACATTTATAGGTTAGTTCACTTCACGTTATTCTAGCTTTACACTTTAGATAATAAATACAGTATTAGACATTTATATATCATATACATATATATCATATATATATATATATATATATATATATATATATATATATATCATAGACAATATATATCATATTTCATTATTCGGCATAAACAAATTCAAGTTGATTAAATCAGGCATTTTTGTATTGAGTTCCAGGTACAGTTTGCAGTGTTGATGGATTTAATTGGCTACGCCAAATGGATTAGAGGGAGCTACTGAATGAACTTGCATAGGCGAATTGATGAGATGACAAAAGTATTAATGAAATCCATGTATATGTAACTTTCAAATTTCAACTACTAAATGATACTTGAGCTTACTGAATAATCTTATTTCTTACATGTTTCAGCGACTAATCGAGATGGGACTCTGCAATTCGTTGAAGCATTGATAATATGTCAGTCAAGAAGCAATAATAAATAATATTAATAAAACGAAGAAAATTATTTTTAGAAATTAATTATAAGATTTATTGTAAGTGATGACCATTCGTCGAAAATTTGTATTCCATTTAAAATGAATCAAAATTTTCACAAAATTAAAATATTTGAAATATAATTGTATAAGTTAATTGTTACTGTGTATCAGGGTTTACTTAATAATATATATATAGAAACTATATCATTAATATTTACTACTCAAAAATAAAATGTCATTAGTTCTTTAAGATATTTAAATTTTAATAAATGAACTCAATTCTGATGTTATATTCGAAATTTTAATTTTATATATTATTTTATCATTTACAATATATCAATATCAAAATTATCGTACCCAAATATATATAAAAAAAAAAAAAAACACTGTACCTAAGAAAATGATAATAAATTTGTTTATTTGGTGAACAATTGACTTTTTGACTTTGCCGATCATCACATGATCCGAAGGAGCCTAAAATTAATTTTCAAATAAGGCGGTCGAATAAGATGGTAGCAGCCGACAGGTCGCCATATTCGTCCCCCACCCGGTTTCGATCAACCATCAGCGCCCCCAGCCCTATACCCCACTTAGATAGGAACTAAAACACGGGACCAAAATTTAACATGGCAGCTTGCCCCCCCTGTATTTCTCGATTTTCTCAGAAACGGGGCTATCAATCGACTTGTTCTTTTGGCAGCCGATGTTTGACGAGTAATGAGTTCGAACTGGTACGATCGATCGGATGAAATGCTGCTCCCTTTTATGTAAGTTGAAATAAATGGCACGCCGACACTTTTCGATAAAAAAAAAAAAAAAATGATATCATAGCCTATGCATCAAAAATGAGATATCGGCCTCTGTAGCCCGATTCTATATGGAATTCCGAACACAACCATCCAAAAACATCTTTGCTTTTGACAGCGATGAAGGGGCAAAACGTATTCCACGATTTTGTGGTAATTTTAGCGATTTCCACGGTTGTGAGCGGCATTTCATCCGATCGAACAGTACCAGGGGCCTTATTCTGACTTTTTATCACGCGGTGATACAGTGATATAGGGAAAATAAACTCGCAATGCGCATGCGCGAAGCTGATGTTTTTAGGTATTTTACCAAATTGTAGTCGTGACAAACGCGATTCAATCGTAATGAAATTTCTCACTAGATGAAAAGCTAAATAACAGTGATATACTCGGACAAAGTAGTCTATCACGTCTATTTTATAGCGTGGTAAGGAATCGCTTATAAAATTGACAATCCAAAGTGCTCAATACGTAAGATTATTGAGCGATAGATGTTCGAAATAATTTACCTATATGATTTGGGTTAGGTTAACCTCAATTTAGATCAAGTATAGAAAGATGGGATTGATGGGAAATTACCCATTGATTGTTAAGAATAGATGATATATAGGTGTAATATAATAGATGGGATCTATAATCCGTAAGGCCTAATTTCAGCAAATTGATTGTTTATTCTTTAAGGGGGTATCCCCACCTTTAAATGAGTTAACATTCTAAGAAAGAGATTGATATTTTACAGCGAATTTGAGAGTCTGATCAAATCCAAAAAAATCAAGAAGTTTAGGGAGAGTTTGACCCTCATTATCCATACTTAACATTGAATATTATTTTGAGTCTATTAGTAGTTACGCTGAATATAGAAAAATACAAAATTACTCGGTTGTCGCAAAGAATCAGTAGTACCGTTGGATCGATTTTGGAATTTTTGGTCTTCAATTGTTCAGAAGAGATGCCTCTATCATATGAACATAGAACTTTTTGATATGACTATTTTTGGTTGAGATAATAGAAAAAATAGAGAAAAAAAATTGAAGAATTAGAAAAATCTCAGTAAAAACTAAGCGAGTCAGGCAATTTTCGCGATATCAAAAAGTTCTATGCTCATATGATAGAGGCATCTCTTCTCAACAATTGAGGACCAAAAATTCCAGAATCGATCCAACGGTACTACTGATTCTTTGCGACAACCGAGTAATTTTGTATTTATCTATATTCAGCGTAACTACTATTAGACCCAAAGTAATATCCAATGTTAAGTATGGATAATGAGGGTCAAACCCTCCCTCAACTTCATGATTTTTTTGGGTTTGATCAGACTCTCAAATTCGCTGTAAAATATCAATCTCTTTCTCAGAATGTTGACCTATTTAAAGGTGGGGATACCCCCTTAAAGATAAAAGTATCTAATGTGTCGTTTTTTATTCTACTCATTTTGAATAAATACATTGCTATTAGTAATTTTAGAAACAGTTGTGTAAAATACGTTATTATGGATAGCTCAATCGTTTTGAATTAATGCATTCGTAAGTATCTTTGTCAAAAGTTTCAGACCTTCGAATTTGTAGCACGATTTTTTCTTATCCGAAAAATTATTAAGTTCATAAAAGGGTGGCTTCACTACACTTCAAAATTTACAACCTTTATAAAGTAAAATAAAAAAAATAAAAAATAAAATAAAAAAAATAGAAATGATTAAATTAAAAAAAAAATAAAAAAATAAAAAAATTTGTTGTCCAATAAAGTCCGACTTCAATAGTAAGTAGTTAATATAAGTCATTGACTAAATAAATCACAACTAGATATAAAAATCCGATTACTGTCATATTCCGTGAACAATGAATCATTCAAAATTGATCTAATTGCGACGTATACAATGAAATTTTCGAGAAAAACTGATCGGCTCATGTCGAATTTTGAAAATCAGACTGCATTTTCATGACGTGAATTGCTGCGGCAGCAAGTGGCGCTATTCGTTGTTGATCACGTAGTTGCTGGTAACCACGTGATCAACAACGAATAGCGCCGCTTGCTGCAGCAGCAATTTACTGCCATGAAAATCCAGCCTAAGGAAAAATTGTGGGAGAGCCAACGTTTATGAAAACGGTAGTAGTTTAATTTTATATCCGTGCAATCACTTGTATCGAACTCTACCGAGTTTTCACTGTATCACTGTATCAGCGTGATATAAAGTCAGAATAAGGCCCCAGTTCGAACTCATTACTCGTCAAACATCGGCTGCCAAAAGGACAAGTCGATTGATAAGTTGCTATAAACTTGTTGGAGTAAGTCAGAAAAATCTACTATATTTTTTTTTCAGTCACACATTTAATAGTTGCAGTAAGGTGAAATAAGATGTCTATTAAAATATGAGCCCTTGACATTGAAAAGAATTGTTATTTATTTTATTTTGAAAAAAAAATGTAGTCCATCTTTTTTAATCACCCTAATACTCACGTTATTCAAAGTATCCAAAATATTACATAAGAACATCAGCTCGGTATCATGAGAGTTTGGACCCAAGAAGGTAGTCGCAAATTTTTAAGTAGCTGAAAACGTAGTCATTATTAATTAATTTCCTCCTCTTCTCCTCCTGTGTGTCATACGCTGTTTCATCTGTTGCTTATTTGAATTGAAGAATCGTAGGAAGGGAGAAGCGGTAAATAACGAAACAATTGATCATTGGTCTCTCTCTCTTCTTTCTGCATACATCTACTATTTCTGTACCCTTTTGTTACTGTTGCTGGAATTTTTGTTTTTGTAGTCTTTCTTGGCTTTAATTTTTTGGCTTACTTATATATTCATTTATCAAATTTTCTAATATTCTTTTATCTAATTTTACTCTTTTTTCTTACTTTATACTCATGATAATTACTATTACTACTACTACCACTTAATTATCTGTACAATTTCTTCCTACTGTATCGTTAATGCGCTTGACGGGACCTGTCCCAGAGCACCAAATAAAGCTCAATCTTACTCTTACTCTTTCTCTCTTTTCCTTTTTTCGACTTATCGCTCTTACGAGCATGTAGGCATAATTGATTATTGGTATGTTCGGGAATTTATTACTATAGCATAGACTATGCTACCTAATATACCAAATAAAACTGATTCCACGAAGACTATGCTCAAATAGACTCGTTCAGTGTAATTGGGACAGAATCCTTGCTAGACAAAGATGATGTTTGCAATCTGACGGGGGTTTATTGTACTGTGAAAGGACAAAAATGTTGTACATTAAAACTGAGTGGCATGCCCGACAGGCTCACCCAATCTCGCGATAAGAAGAAGTCACAATTCGTAGATCGATTATTTCATTACTTCTTGTTATTTGAATCATCCAGATCCTCATTCAGAACTCGCCGGAGGAATTTCATGTTAGCCAACTTTGGTTGTACCTGGTTCTACCTGTGGTTTACAGCTAATCATTCAGGAGTTCAATGAAAAATGTTAGAAATACCATAATTATGATACTCACCAGCAGAGATTCATCTGTAATATGACTCTAATATACACAAAAGTGGAAGGACCAATATCGGATTTTTCGATAGGAATTAAGCTAGGATTGAATATCATCAGAATAGTTTCATATTCATTTATAAAAAATAGAAATTTCAGTTCTTTTCACAATAGATTAACATATTGTTATATTTTGTATCTCTCTTATCTCTATGTCAATAAAAAAAATCCTGTCCAAACAGAACAAACCGATTTAAAAAAAAATATAGTGAAAATAGTAAGAAAAAGATTATAACACTGATAGTCTCGCACATGAAATTGACAGTGGTGTGAGCAAACAGAATTCACATATACCTATAAAATGATATGCCCTGAGATGTCGAAAAAGAGTATTTTCAAATGAACGTATTTTGGAGAACCCAAATTATAAGATTGATGACAATATAAAATACTCATTCAGGTAAACAAATGCGCAGAATCGGTGAACGGAATATAAGGTATAGCATAATGACTTTCCATCATTGTACAAAGATGTGACACAATTTTTAAAGGATAGATGGGTGGTTGGGTGAAATTCTGTGTGATAACGCTGATTTGCGTGACAGAGGGAGACACATAGCGCCAAAATAAACTGATGGGCAGTTATGTTGCTTAAAATATTCCCATAAGCAAATTGTCCCAGTGGCGTTGCAGTCGAGTGATGGAATCCCACCAACTTGTGGGATCTTTATGCACTCGTCTAGTAGATTAATCAAATTGACTGGTATTCCTGCTTTTTCGTTGCTATACCGAGAGAAAAGGAAGTAAATATGAAATCAACGCGAAAACTAAAATTCATCAGGATTCATTTCTCATGAAAAATTTATTTGTATTGCCTTACCCCAGCAATAGCACAGTTTTTTGGTGAAACTTCACATCCATGAGGCTTGTGGTATTGACTGTTTGTTCAGCACCGACCACTCGATAACCCAATAACTTTTTGCCCAACAAATACAGCCGCAACTGATTTGGCTCGACCTAAAATGATGATAATGTTTGTATAAATCTTCAGAATTTCATTTATATGCTAGATCTTATATTAATTTCATCACATCTTGTACTTCCATATAAATTGAGTTCTTGCTGCATGAATGTCTTGTCAATATTCACTCAAATATCTAGAACATTTAACAATATAGGTAATTGCTTACTTCTTCAAGAGAAATTGACTTGTCAGTTGAAACACTGAAGCTTTGGAATTGTCCGTCCTCTGTGTGCTCGATGGAGGACACCACGAACTTTTCAGCTCCAAGTATGTTGCAGGTTTTGCCAAGGCCACTGAGATTTGATCGTTCATCAATAAGTGAGGCGACAAGTATAATGCTATTCTCTACCATCGAAGTATTCTGACAAGACATCAATGTCTCCGGCATTCTGCCAAGTTCATTAGGCGTCATTCCATTCCCCGAAACGAATTTCTTTTGGTTGTTAGAGAAATCTTCAATACTATTATTGTCACCTGTTTCTGATTCTCCATCTGTTCAAATGATGGATGAAGTTCAACAGATTAAAGTTAGAAGTATGAGAAAACAAGAACTCAGGACTTTGCCATGAAGACATTACTCATACAAATCATAAGACTTCTGTAGAAGTGATCAACATTAACTTACTTCCAGAAGATTCCAGCACGTGTTCAGAAACTTGAGCTTCGTTCGTATCATTTTTTAGATTAAAAAGTTTCAATGGGTGGCCATCAGATTCTTTGAAGCCAAATTTTTCAAACATGTGCGGTCTAATGTATTCGTCCAAGGAAACATTAGATAATGTTGGCAAGTCGTAGAATATGGTCTAGAAATGAAGGATGATCTTACTTTAATTGACAATATATAATTAGGATATGGGCATTGTTCAAATCCTATAGTACGATAAAATATATACCTTCAAGCTGTAGTCATCAATTGGGTTGAAAACCTTGAAACAGAATTCATCCTGTAATTTCATTGACTTTGGATTCGACCTACAATCACCCAAGTTTTTTGTTAAAAGAATGAAGACCTCTCTGTACTTTTCCGTCAATGTTGAGTAGGACATGTCCGTTGCCAAATCGTACAATTTGGACACGACTACCTGTGTACAGATACGCAGATAATTTAGCCACATCTTATGATGTGAATTAATATGTTTATATCTACAATATTCAAGAGAATTAATGAACTCACCTGAGCATAGGAGCGCACACTGAACTGTTGCGCCATGCAATATGGCACGATGTACTGAAATGCTGAATTGATGAACTCCAGTTGCAAATTCGATGGTATTATTCTGGCCATGTAGTACACAACACTCATCAAAGAACATAGGCTACCCATACGCCTTTTAAGACCCTATAGAGGAAATATTTCGTTATACATGGTGCGATCAGGCGGAAGTTACATTTATGTTCATTAAATTAGGTGTAAAATAATTTTTTTCTTTTGTTCAGCGATGTATCTTCATTTTATTCACATTTGTGGAAGTACTATATTTTTTAAATACTATAAAATAAGGATTCTTCGCTGAATAAAGAAAAAAATATATTTTATGTGTAATTTAATAAACATAAATGCAACTTCCGCCTGATGCCATTTTGAGCACCCAAAATAAAAATCAGTTTCTTTAGTGAAAAACTGCAAGCTTTCAGATAAAAATATCGAATTTAAAATAAAATTTGGGGAACGTTGAAAAAACGTGTTTTTTTCACCATTTTTGAGAATCTAGCTTGAAATGAATGTGATATTCGGGAAGATCAGACATTTTTACACGAAAAACACGTTTGATCAAATTCTCTTTTTCGCGATAGAGATGGGATAAGAATTCGAATGTAAAAGTCAATGTGCTCAAAGTTGAAAGACTAATCAGCGCGTCTCTCCTGAACGGTAAGGCTTAAAGGTCTAAAACTTGGTGGATTTTTACATCTCAATACACACTATGAGATATCAAAATTGCAGAGAAATCGAAATTTTGACCCCGGATCGTTTACCTATAATTGATGGACTTGCCCATATATTATATCAAATAAGCTTAAAGATGTTTGAATGAAGACACTGGCTTCAAAAAGCACACTATGGAATTTCTGACGTTTGAAAGCTGTCATGTATTAATCGATTAACAGAGCATCAATAATTTTTCGCAAATATTTCTGGAGTATTATGCTAGATGTTGACTGACCTGATCTAATAAGTCCCATATTTTAGCACGCAAGGATTCACTCTTGAGATAAATTCTAATGAGGATCCATTCTTGCATAATTCTGACACTAGGCTGACTACTTTCTGGCATGTTACATATTAAAGAATGTAGTGATTCAATGTCATCCTGCAAAAACAAATGTTTTTTTTTTTATATTGTTGAATGATATCTGGCCGTCAGATTGCTGTCATTACATCGCACTTATGTTGATATTTTGCTACAAGAGTCCTGCATATATAATCCTTAGTCAGCACTTCAAGTAGGGGAGACTTGAGTCGGATGAAACACGAAAATTAATATTGTAGATAACTTACAATCCACGCACAGTACTGTGCTGCAATTTTTAGCACATATTCTTTATACTGTTTATAATATAGCACCAATTGTTAAATTTTCTTGAACACACAGTTTTGGAGATAAATATCATAAATGATTTGCTCATATGTTGCAATCGACACCTCACGGGGGTCAGTTGAAACAGCACCTACATTCGATTGAAACAGCTTTGAAACGAGCGCGACATGGTGTGTTTGGAGGAGAATTTGGAACCTTTGTGCTGGATTCGTCACGGCAAGATTGCGAGCGCTCGGAAAAATGAGCGACGTTCAATTTTCTTTTTCAATTGGATACAGTCTTTCAACTGTCACCGATGGATAGGCATATCTCCATATAAACGCTGTATTGAAAAAGTGGGACGAATTTTTCCCGTAATAGATGGCGCTGTTACCAGTAAGCGCACACGGACTTCCTGTGAGCGGGAAATTTTAAACATGGAAGAACTTGAATTTTGTCAACGCCATGATAAATCACGAATGCATAACGGTACTGTGACGTAATCAGAACATGTTATACGCAGACGCAGGCGGAAGTAGGCCTGCGCTTACCAAGAACAGCGCCATCTGTAGCGTAGACCACATTTTAGATTGAA
The DNA here is from genome assembly GCA_943736025.1 of Tenthredo mesomela. Classification (NCBI taxonomy): domain Eukaryota; kingdom Metazoa; phylum Arthropoda; class Insecta; order Hymenoptera; family Tenthredinidae; genus Tenthredo; species Tenthredo mesomela. Next base: position 29,640,511 of record OX031015.1, on the reverse strand, counting down.
GATATGCCTCCTTGGAGTAGAAACTCCATGCTGTCACCGTACGACACTGTTTCAATTGATGCCCGCGCCATCACTTTTATTCTCAACTATTTATCGAAATGGTTTTGATGTATGAATAAAATGCGAATGTTATATGATAAACATCGCAGTCTAACGGACTTATTGATGTAGTGCACTTCTCATTAAACGTAATATTGACTATGCAATTGAGAAATATTTTGAGGTGAACAAATTTACTTCGCGAAGATTCAAGGACGAATCATTTCCAAATGAGCATAGCCAGGGCATTTCGTTGAACTTTAATCTGAAATTTTGATCACACGTTTGTCGCGCGATGAAGTGACTGATTGGCCATAAAATTTCGATAAGTAATATTGAATAGTCAACTGCGAGAATGTGTCTCAATTGACTCAAGTCTCCCCTATACCATGCAACAGATTAATCCAATAAATTGACTGTGTTCACCAACTTTTTCTAAAATTGGTTGTAGAACTAGCAAAACTTGCATAATACGATTTTCGGAGCGATGCATCTGCGAAACTCTCACGTATTCTTTTGTCTGGCTCTCAACTAGTTTTGCAACAATCAGTGGTAATAATTTTGCTGCATGCATTGGATCATCGGTGATCATCTTGTGCAATAATGTAATTGAGTGTGCTCGTATTACCGCATTCGTATTTGCGTTCCTGGAAGAAATTATATTCTATTAATCAGCAAATATTGTCCCAAATGTCTGCATCGGTATTTGGTAGTATATAGGAAAAACATTTTGAAACACAGACTCCGCCAAGCAGAACGGTTCCATAAATTGACTCACATCTCAGATAAGTAGTCTGGATAAACTGCCTGATGGCGATCAAGAACATACGAACAGGTTTCAAGTTCGATTATTTGGTCACTATTCAGATCAGTTCCGTTGAGCAAACAGGCTATTATAGCATTGTAGAAATCAGGCAAATATTCCGCTTTGGCTTCTTTCAATCCTCTCACCAAAGATATACTTAGTTCTGGAATCTTGTCTGCTTTGTCCAACAATACGTTAGTGCACTAAAAGAAACACATCATTATGGTTCAACGACTATGAAAACATCCGCTCACTACCTATAAAAATCTTCAGCATTTATTATGACCTAAAACCGCAAATTAATTCTAGAATATATTCATTCAGTGCCTTTACCTCTATTGTCAATTCTCTAGTTTCCTTACACTCGAGAAATGACGAACTGAATATCAAGTCTATGAATTCCTCTAATGTTGACCGACATCCATTGGATTCAAGAATAGATTTCCAGCATAGTCTTATAGCAGACTTGAAATTATCAATGTTGGTTTCTCTGATGACTCCTTTATGAAATAGTTGCGATAATATCCCGATCAGTGAAACAAGTATATCTTTACTACCAACACCAAGGAGATACAAAACTTGTTCGATCCAATTTATGTCTTGTATCCATTCGTCAACTAGTTCATCTTTAAGATACTCATGGAATAGGTCTGCTACTGACTTATGATATTCAGCTGCAATATTGCTAGCCAAATTTCTACTTTCATCAGAATGTTGACTTACGTCTGCTGTGCCCTCAGGAGACTGCAGCCTTAAAGTTCTGTAGGTATCGTATAAAGGTTTAATGAATTTGTAATTTTTGAGTTTTGCACTGTTGGCTTTGAGGCAAGCATACAATATTTTAATGCCAAACAGTCTTTGCATATTGTTTCTCCACTCTCCATCGTCTATAATATTCAATGATTCTGCTTCGAATCTGTCGATGTGATTAAGTGCGTCTCTTTTGGAAATAATCAAACTCTCGGCTGTGAAAATCTGCTGTGTTATCGATAGGTGCGTATCAATGTTGTAAGCTTCATGAAATGAATTTCGTAGAACCTTAAATGTCAACCGCAGTGTTGCGTCGACATAATTGGAGATCAGTTCACAGAGAATGTTATCTTTTGATGTTGTGAATCCCAACAGATGATTGATGAGTTCGATTGATCTTGTCCGTGAATTCGCATTGGCATTAGGTCTGGAATCAGCTCCGATTAAACAGTTCAGTAGGTCACGTAATGTTGTAAGCCCAGGGCACGATTTAGAATTCAGAATAAGGTGTCCGTCATGCAAGAGCATGATTATCAACGAAAATGATTTCATGGTAAGGTTTCCTTCAGAGCTTTCGTTTACCAATTGTTCGCAGATTATTTCAAGAAAATTCAGAGCTTGCTTCTCTTTCACTATTATCGACAACCAATCAGATATTCGTTTCCAAGACAGTTGACCACGGATCAGAGCTTCGCTAGTGGAAAATGCTGCCAGTGTGTTCGCTACTACCACCAAGTCTGGAAATTGAGTAACGTGGTGTGTCAGAATTTCTAGAAGCTTGATCTGTGATTCAATACAAAGTATTCGACAATGCATATTTGAATTGAACTCTGCTAATGATTTAACGGCGTCAAGTTCAACCTCTTGCCAGACGCTGCAGATTTCTTTGACCATGGACAGTGCGTGAATAACATAGTATAAGGCCACAGGATCCCATGCCATTTTTGAGGCTTTTACCACCAATCTGTTCACCAAGTCACCACTTTTTGTTTCAGCATTGTTCAGTAAGTTGATGAGCTCTTTGACCACAGTTGGTTCTTCTTGGTCTGCATGATTTTCATAATACTTGGTATTGTTTAGTGATTCGAGAACCACAGACAAGAAGTCATCGTTGTAGAGCTCTGGATCAAGTGTGAAACAGTTTAGTAATCCGCATTTTACTATGTCCTTATCATCGTGCTGTAGAATTCGCGTAAAAGCACAACGAATCCATGAAATGTGCAAGCCCGTCTGACAATTTCCTTGGTCGAGTGCTGTGTTGCGCAAAGTCTTAACACATCCAATAAGTGGTGTAGCCAAGTGCTTTTGCTTTTCCTCGGTAGCTTCTATTATCAAAAAGAAATTCTTCAGATTTTCCTTGAACGATGCTTGTTGCGATTTGTTTCCAATACATAGAAGCGGGCTAATTCTTTGATAGCTGCCCAATTTCAAGCCTCTGCTCTGACGCTTGTCAGCAAAATCAATAACCCTTTTAATAAGCGTCAAAGCTTCTTTTCGTTGCAGGGGCATGGGACTTGACAGTCCTTTCAGTAATGCCAACCAAAATGGCTCTTCCATAGCTTGGTTAATTAGTGCTTGGCTACCATGAGATTGAATTGGAAACCATATATCAGCAGTTTGGCATAACATGGAAAGTGGATCATTTTTCGATTCAAAAATCATTTTCCATACTCTTGTGGAAATTCTACTTTGAGGGACGAGTTTGATTAGTTTAGGCAGAAGCAGGGTCAGTAATTGACAATCTTCGTGATCTTTCAATGTTAGCCATATTTCTACACCTTTGAGGAATAATGCCGTTACTTCTACATCTTTCACCTCTGCAGTGGACTGAGGGTTTTTCTGATGTAGAAGAAGACTATCCATGTAACAGTCCATGAATTTTATGTCTGAAGGCTCGAAACGTTTGTCTTTCACAAGACGTGTATGTATCATACCTTGTAATTTTTCTAAATACATCCAAACTGTAGCTTCATCAGAAAAAAGTGTCATATGTAGAATTAGGATGTCCAATACCAAAGATACTTCTACTGAATATGAAGATGGAGCAGTGCTCAACTGAGTGTATAAAATCTTCTGTATTCCATTGACCTTTAGCTGATTGACTGGATAAAAATCAAATTGTTGTTCGAGGACGTCAGAATAATCTTTAGGTTTGTTCTTGTGTTGGTAGAATGAACAGAGAACAGTGTGCAGCGTTTTTAGGATTCGCACAGAATCTGTGTATTTATAAGTGTCCCGCACAACGCGATTGAATGATGCCAGCAAATTAATCAAAATATCTGAATTCTGCGGAGTGCGAGTAAGAAGATATGTTCCTTCTGATGTGCGATGTTTCATGAATCGTTCATGGGGATCCATTCTATCGAAATGATATGTGACTGTTGAAACAGTCACTGTTCGGTAATAAGCTAATAAGATGCTATGTTCCGCTTACTCAAAACTTATACATCTGTAACAAAATCATATTTTATTGGCTACCGAATTATATTAGTAAATGGCTAATGCTAAGCAGTGTCAATTGAAGAGATGTCGATAAATATTGCTTTGTTAGCTAATTGACCATAATACGATATTGAGGTGTTAGGTGATACCAATTGAATGTTGTTTTTTTTTTTTCCCCCTAAGTCGGCAATAAGAGGTTAGGTTTTTGAATATACCTGTACCTATTGGCATAACTACAGACTTGGTCCGGCAAAATTATTTCGAAAAAGTCGTGTTTTCATAACGAAAACATGAGACATATAATAAATCGTATGTATGTGACGATTCGTAGGGTATTTTTACTTGTTTGGACGAGTCCTTTTAAAGGCGTCAAATATACGAGGGGGTTATTCGAATAAAATTAACTTCACCTACACAATGTTATGAGTGGAATTTTGATTAATTACGAGTCCCTGAAATGTTTCTGCTATCAATATTGTTGGAAAATTCATGAAACCTATCCCACCGTGACCCAAGCTGATAACCTTTTAAAATCGTACTGTAGTGTGCAAAGTTCGGTTCTGTTTAGATTATATATATATATACTTTTTTTTTTTCACACAGGGATTGAACTATTGACTACGTTTCCACCGGAGGGTCAGAATCGGGTTAGGTTCAAATTTGAGCCAATGAGAAATAAGATTTGAAAATAAATTACGGTAGTCTTTTCAAATCTTATTTCTCATTGGCTCGAATTTGAACCTAACCCGATTCTGACCCTCCGGTGGAAACGTAGTCATACATTCTATGGTCCCCAATGAACTCAAGGTTCTGTTTACATAATTTTTCCAACTTGCAACTGTATTTCATACCTTGCCAATGTAAATTAATTGCGATTCGGATGTGATCATTGTTTCCACGTTGCAAGTAGAATTACTTTTCATTTCGCTGAAAACGAGCCTATTCTTTCTGTCTTTGCTGACAGCCCACGATGTGTATGGTAAAACTGGGAATCCCACTCATCACGTCCTTGGCCTTACGGAAGGCGGGAAGCAATCTTTCATCTCCGATGACACATCACACTGTGTAGAATGAAATCCCATTGGCTGGACCCTAATTCTAGAAACTTATCGAATCGTTTCGTGGGTGGTATAAGCCGTTCGGACCAATCGCAGAGCAGCGTTAAACGGAAAGTCGGCCGATACGCCTGTGATATAGCTGGGTAAGTTTCTAGAATAAGGCCCCTGGTCCGAAATTACCGTCTAATCAAAATCCATACACTACTGTAGCGAATCCAGGCGCTGAATCAACAGGTGATGCAAATATCAAATCTTGAAATTCGTCGAGGAAATCGAATTTGAAAATATTCGAATAATGTAAAAATAATCTGTTGACTCTATTTTCGCATGAAACAATAGTAGATTACGATACAAGTGCGCAAAGTACGTGATTCTCGCACGAGTGTAGCTTGTCGCCCGACCCAACAAACGAAAAAGAATTGAAACGGATTGAGATTTTTCAATACGATTGAATCCGGTTTCTTTTTTCGATAATTCGTATAAGAACGATTCGGAAAAATGGCAATCCGAATACGATCAAATAGGAACGAATAGAGAATAATTTTGGTATTATTTTTCAATACGATTCAATTCGATTTCTTCATCCGATGATTTGTATTGAAACGAATTGAAAAATGACCCCATACATTTATTGTTTTTGTTTATTTTCGATATTATCCGGACAAAAAATATTTTTTTCACGAATATTTGATTCTTTTAAGAGCGGTAGAGCACAGTTAATATTTCCAGGATGGTAAAAATCGTATATTCACAGACTAATTGAATTTATTCACGTGGGTCACCCATCCGACTTCTGGCTGCAGTTAAATTGCTTAACTTCGTTGATAATCTGAAATCCGGTGTCGATCTGGATCTAATCGTCGCCCGTCACAATCCTTGACACTTTTCGACTTGATAGGTAAACTTTGATTCGTGAGGATTTACATCAATATGTATACTTTAAAAAAATAAATGATAGTAAAATTTCACGGTCACTTCGAAGATTTTTGATTATTAAATAGTATACTAGTAGTAAGTAAATTTAATATATTGAGTGTGTCCTGAATTAAGACGAACTTATAAATAAGTTAATTCGTCAACAAAAATTGATTTTCATCATTCTAACCTCAAAATCGCAACTTCGTCGCGATTTCTCAGCAATCCTGATGAAAAATAATGATCGTTACTTGTACTATTGTACATTCTGTACGATTCAGTTCGATTCAAAATGAGCATATACCATTTTCAAAGCACTGATTCGGATTGCATACAACGAAAAAAAAAAAAAAAACTAATTGCGTTTCGTTTCTTATTTTTCATAACATCTGCTCTGAAACTTCAGCTTTCAGTGCCTGTTTAGCGAGTCGAAACAAGTTAATTTCACGCGAATGCCATGAAAAGCTGTGACATACGCTGCAATCGCGACTTCGATGTTTTAGCGGTCTGAAAGCTGCATTGCTTTCATCCCTTGGGAAGAAAGCAACTGCTTTCATCCCTTGGGAAGAAAGCAATTCAGATTTCAGACCGCTAATGTTAGATTCATATTTATATAAGGTTCGAATTGGATCAAATCAAATTTAACAAAAGATCAAGAAAATAACTCAATATAACATCTTCCGACCAGGTCGTCGCGCCTTGAGTTTTCATCCATGAGGCGAGGGTATTATAACGTACGTTAAACATTTGTCCTGAGAATATTATCCGGCAATAGATCCATTGATGCAGCATTTTCTTTATATCTATAATCAGATGTTGTGGAGTACTTGGTGTTTCACCATTATTCACGTTATTTATATCCATTCGTAGGTATTTCGAAATTTTTAATGTTATCAAGCAAATTGAAATATGTATGAAACCTGAAGTTTTTTGCAAATGTTATGAAAAACATAGTGTGTGACACGGGATGAAACATGAATGCAGGCACGGGTGATGTCAGCCCTCGCCTTCGGCTTCGGGCTGACAACTTCACCCTGGCCTGCATTCATACTGTTTCATCCCTTGTCACACAATATACTATTCCGTGATTTTCCTAACAATTCACTCGGATCGGAAAAATTATGCTGATTCAGATGATTCGTATTCTCTTGAAAAAATTATTTCGGATAGAAAAACTGTGCTGATTGATTCGGATTGTTTCGAATGATCCGTATTCCTTTGAAAGAATTCATTTCGATGGAAAAAAAACTATGCTGATTGATTCGAACCGATTCGGATAGCTCGTATTCTTTCAAGAGAATTCATTCGGATACAAAAAACTATGCTGATCGATTCGAATTGATTCAGATGATTCGTATTCTTTCAAAAGAATTCTTTCGAATTGAAAAACTATGCTGATTGATTCGGATGATTTGTATTCTATCAAAAGAATTCATTCGGAAAGATAGAACTGAATCGGATTCGGAATGGCAATAAGTTATTCTGAATAAAAAATTGAATCGTATTGGCGATGATAAAGTCAGCATTACCGCAAATAGGACGGGATAAAAAAGAACGGATAGAACCGAATGAAATCGAATAGACGAATTGAAACGAATAGATTTTTGATTAGAATAACCTATACTGAATTCGGAAATTCAAAGAAACGGGATTGAAAATTCTGAAATCGATTCCGTTTCAATACTTTTCCGTTTGTTGGGGAGCGAAGCAAGGGTGACAAAAACACGAGTGCAAGGATCACGTACGCGCACGTGTGTCGTATACTATTTTTTTCAACTCATAGTGTGCGAATTTCGATTTCGAAAATAAATATAAATATAAATAATTTTATCAGTAACCGGAAACCGGCTGAGAATGTGAGTACTGTATTTTAGACAATATTCTACGATACACTATTTACAGTGTGCGGAGTAAATAATTCTCTACACTCGGTGCGCGAATGCATAATATACTTCAGATACATTGGCGCACTCAGTGCGCGAATGTATCTACTCCAGATACATTCGCGCACTAAGTGTGCAAATGTATCTACTCGGCACACCGCGCACCACAGTGTGTGAATCGGGCACTTCGCACAACCAACAGACATGAGAAATCGAAATTCGCACACTGAGTTGAAAAAACATTTTTTTGGACGTATGTGTTCGGAATTGAATTTCAATTTGCGCAGCTTTGGACTTTTTTGCGTTTTTGACGCTTGGGCTCCGATATTAATCGAAATACGACACATTTCGACCGAAAGGAGGTGGGCAACTAGGGATGGGCCTTAACGAAAATGCGCGAAAAAGTTCGACGTATATTCAGAGTTCAGAATACAGAACGGCTTCAATCCATGTAAAAAAAAAACAAAAAACATTCGACACATAATAAAGTCCTGGAAATCAATCATCAATATGTTGCCTGTGCTTTTCACTGGTAGATATTTTTTTTTCAAGTGCAATTGTAATGCCTTTTCTAGTGATACGAATTCAAATTTATTGCGATCTAGTATTGGAATATTGTAATGTTTGGGGAGTAATAATTATAATCCGTTTCTAAATTTACTCATTTATTGGGGCTCATCAATTTATATGGTAATGGTACAAGAGCCAAAAGTCGAGTGATGAAATCGCATGCTTCACCTGGTTCTACAATAACAGTGCCGCTCTCGAGTGAACGCAAATCTGTACATTTTTTTACCCTGTAAAACAAATATTTTAGTTCATTTCAAATAAAGCAGCGTACTCAGTCTCGTTCAATGCATTGTAAGAGTTAGAAAGAGTATGCGACATCCAGAAAAAAATTGTACATTGCCAAACAAGAAAAATTCAAATGAAATCTTTATTCCTGTTTTCAATTAACCGAATACATCGCAATAGAAGAAAGTAACGCAATAACAATTCTGGATTTAATTATTCAATCCCTTCCTTATTTTAATCATCCAGATCTTAATGCATAACTTGATAAAAAAAAAATTCAACTTAATCGACAACCATCAATGATTGTCACTGCATGCAGTCATACAGTCATGGCTTCATTCTCGCTGCTAGTCTCGCTGCTGTAGGTATACTCATAATAGGGTGATTAAAAAAAATTGACATTTCTATGAATTGATTATTCCATCGCTTCTTGTTATTCAAATCATCCAAATCCTTGTTCAGAACTTGCTGTAGGAATTTCTAATTGATCGATAGTCACAAATAAGCAATAATTATGACTTGGAAATCTGATTGACTGCCGATAAACAGGCTTCTGATTATACAGTGAATTTTCGTATCTCCGGATCACTTGTTGATGCTTCACGATAAAATGAGCGTGAATTCATATAACAAGTGACCCGCAGATACGAAAACTGAGTGTATATGAAACAATGTTAATTTCGGTCATTGAAGAGGACCTTAATGTTTTTTCAGGTAAATTTGGTTCTATCTGTGATACAGCTAATCATTCAGGAGTTGAATAAGAAATTTCAGAAAATCTTATCATGATACCCACCAGCAGCGATTTACTGTAATATTACTTCGATTATATACACAAGAGTGGAAGGACCAATATCGGATTTTTCGATAGGAATTAGGCCAGGATTGAATATCATCAAAGTAGTTGCATATTTATTTGGAAAAAATAGAATTTCCAGGTTTTATCACAATAGATTAACATATTATCATATCTTATATATATCTCTTTCCTCTATATATATGAATGAACAGATCCTGTCTGGCGATGCAAACAGATCCTGTCTGGCGATGCAAACAGATGAAAAAAAAATTATAGTGAAAATAGTTAAAGAAAGATAATAACACTGATCATAACAATAATATTTTCAAATGAACGTATTTTGGAGAACTCAGAATTAAAAGACGATTGACAATATGAATGACTGATCAGCTAACCAATTGCGCATAATCGGTGTACCAGATACAAGGTATAGCATAATGATATTTGATCATTGTACAAAAATGTCACACAATTTTTGAAAAATAGATGATGGGTTGGATGAAATTGTGTGTAATGACGCTGACTTGCGTGACAGGGGGAGGTTTGGAGCACCAAAATAAACTCATGGGCAGTGGTGTTGCTTGGAATATTCCCACAAGCAGATTGCCGCGGTAACATCAATGTCGAGTGTTGAAATTCCACCAACTTGAGGAATCTTTATGCACTCGTCTAGTAGATTAATCAAATTGACTGGAATTCCTGCTTTCTCGTTGCTATACCGAGAGAAAAGGATGAAGAAATTATGAAATCAGAGCGAAAACTAAAATTCATCAGGATTCATTTCACACGAAAAATTGATTTTTATTGCCTTACCCCAGCAATAGCACAGTTTTTTGGTGAAACTTCATATCCATGAGGATTGTGGTATCGACTGTTTGTTCAGCACCGACCAATCGATAACCCATTTTCTTTTTTTCCAACAAATACTGCTGCAATTTATCTGGCTTGACCTAAAACGATTATAATGTTTGTATCAATCTTCCGAATTTCACTCATCTGCTAGAAATTGCAATAATTTAATCAGGTCTTGTACTTCCGCATAAATTAAGTACTTGCTGCATGATTGTCTTGTCAATTTTAACTCGAATACCTAGAACATTCAACAACATAATTGCATACTTCTTCAAGAGGAATTGAGTTTTCAGTTAAAACACTGAAGCCCTGGAATTGTCTGTCCTCTGTGTGCTCGATGGATGACACAACAAACTTTTCAGCTCCAAGTGTCTTGCAGGTTCTGCCAAGGCCACTAAGATTTGATCGCTCATCAATAAGTGAGGCGACAAGTATAGTGCTATTCTCTGCCATCGAGGTGTTCTGACAAGACATCAATGTCTCCGGCATCCTGCCAAGTTCATAAGGCGTTATTTCATTCCACAAGACGAGTTTCTTTTGTATGTTGTGAAAGCAATCTCCATTACTATTAATGTCACCTGTTTCTGATCCTCCACCTGTTCAAGTGATGAATGAAGTTTAACAGATAAGTTGAAAGTATGAGAAAACAAATTGATTTGTACTCGTAATTACAGGACTTTGCCACGAAGACTTTTTTCATACCAATCATGAGACTTCTATAGAAATGATCGAGATTAACTTACTTCCAGAGGATTCTAGCACGTGTTCATAAAGTTGAGCTTCGTTCATATCATTTTTTACATTCAGAAGTTTCAATGGGTGGTTATTACGTTCTTTGAAGCCAAATTTTTCAAACATGTATGGTGTAATGTATTCGTCCTGCGAAACATTCCAGAATCTTGGCAGGTCGTAGAATATGGTCTAGAAATGCATGATGACACTTTAATTGATAACAAATACCCAATGACGATGCGGGAATTGTTCCAATCCTACAATATGATAAAATAAATACCTTCAAACTGTAGTCATCAATTGGGTTAATAAGCTTGAAACAAAATTCATCCTGTGATTTCATCGAGTTTGGATTCAAGCTACAATCTTTCAAGTTTTTTGTTAAAAGAATGTAAACCTCTCTGTACTTTCCCGTCAATGTTGAGTAGGACATATCTGTTGCCAAATCGTACAATTTGGACACTACTACCTGTGTACGGATACGTAGATAATTGAGCCACATCTTATGATGTGAATTAATATGTTTCACATCTACTATATTCGAGAGAATCATTATATCACTTCTATACTGGACAGTTGGATTCACTGATCTCTGAGTAATGATGTACAATACCTATGAAGTCGAGTGTACAATCATATTCGTGAATGAACTCACCTGAGAATACGAGCGCACACTGCACTGTTGAGCTATGCAATATGGCACAATGTACTGGAATGCTGAATTGATAAACTCCAGTTGCGAATCCGATGGTAATATTCTGGCCACGTGGTACACAACACTCATCAGAGAACATAGGCTACCCATACGCTTTTTCGGACCCTGTGGAGAAAATATTTTGTTATACATGGTTCTTATCAAGGAAAGGTCTGGTTAATTCCGCAGCTCAAATCAAGAGAGATTTCTAGTGAGGTAAGCCACCTTGAAGTAGCCTCGATAGGATCTAAGATTTCATGAACAAGAAAACATGAGAAAAGGAAAAACGATCCGAAAGGAAAGAAAATAGATGACCATGAAGATTTCAAATGATTTCATGTTTATTCTCCTGTGTTAGGAAGTTATATATTATGTTAAAGATTGAAGAAGCTTAGAAATGTTGGAATAAAGACACTGACTTCAAAAAGCATACTATTGAATTTCTATGACGTTTGAAAGCTGTCATGTATTGATCGATTAACAGAGCATCAATAATTTTCCGCGCATATTTCTGAAGTATTAGGCTACATGTTGACTGACCTGATCAAACAAGTCCCATATTTTAGCCCGCAAGGTTTCGTTCTCGAGATAAATTCTGATAAGGAGCCATTCTTGCATAATTCTGACACTGGGCTGACTGCTTTCTGACATGTTACATATCAACGAAGGTAGTGATTCAATGTCATCCTGCAAAGACAAATCTTTTTTCTTCATTTTGTTAAATAATAACTTACGGTACTGTAAATACATCGCAATTATGAATATATTTTGCTAGTCAGTAATTCAAGTATACTATGCAATAGAATAACCTATCAAATTGACAGTGTTCACTAACTTTTTTTAACATTGGTTGTAGAACTAGCAAAATTTGCATAATCCGATTCTCGGAGCGATGCCTCTGTGAAACTCTAACATATTTTTTTGTCTGGCTTTCATCTAGCTTTGCAACAATCAGTGGTAATAATTTTGCTGCATGCATTGGATTATCGGTGATCATCTTATGCAATAATGTAATTGCGTGTGCTCTTATTACCGCATTTGTATTTGCGTTCCTGGAAGGAATCATGATGTATCAGTCAGCATATAATATCCCAAATGTCTGCATCAGTTTTGGTCGTATGTAGAATGAACACTTTGAAACACGAATTTTGCCCAACAGAACAGTTCGATAACTTGACTTACATGTTAGATAGGTAGTTTGGATATACTGCCTGGTAACAATTGAGAATATATGATTGGGTTTGAAGTTCGATTATTTGGTCAGGATTCAGATTAGTTCCGTCGAGTGAACAGGCTATTACAGCATTGTGGAAATCAGGAAAGTATTCCGCTTTAGCTTGTTTCAATCCTTTCACCAAAGATATACTTAGTTCGGGAGTTTTGTCTGCCTTGTCCAACATTTCGATGGTGCACTGCGAGAAACAAATCATTATGGTTCAACGACTGTGAAAACATCTGCTTACTACCTACAAAAATCTGCAATATTTATTATGACCTGAAACTGCAAATTAATTGTAGAATATAATGCTTTTACCTCCATTGTCAGTTCTCTAGTTTCCTTACACTCGAGGAATGGCAAACTGAATATCAAGTCTGTAATCTCCTCTAATGCTGACTGATATTCATTGGATTCGAGGATGGATTTCCAGCATAGTCTTGTAGCAGACTTGAAATCATCGATGTTGGGTTCTCTGATGACTCCTTTATGAAATAGTTGCGATAATATCCTGATCAGTGAAACAAGTATATCTTTACTGCCGACTTCGAGTAGATACAAAACTTGCTCAATCCAATTTATATCTGGTATCCATTCGTCAACTGGTTTGTCTTTAAGATACTCGTGGAACAGGTCTGCTACCAACCTATGATATTCAGCAGCCATCCTGGTAGCTGAATTCCTACTTTCATCAGAATGTTGATTTACACCTATTGTGGCTTCCGAAGACTGCGGCTTAAAAGTTCTGTAGGTATTGTATAAAGGTCCAATGAATTTGTAATTTCTAAGTTTTACACTTTTTGCTCTTAGGCATGCATACAATATTTGGATGCCGCACAATCTTTGCACATTGTTACCCCACACTCCATCGCCGATAATATTCAATGATTCTGCTTCGAAACTCTCGATGTGATTAAGTGCATCTCTTTTGGAAATAATCGAACTCTCGGCTGTAAAAATTTCCTGTGTTATTGATATGTACGTATCGATGTTGGGAGCTTCATGGAATGAATTTCGTAGAACCTTAAATGTCAATCGGAGTGTTGCGTCGACATAATTGGAGATGAGTTCACAAAGAATATCATCTTTTGACGTTGTAAAACCCAACAGATAATTGATGATTTCGATTGATCTTGTTCGTGAATTCGCATTGGCATGAGGTCCGGAATCTGCTCTCATTAAACAGTTCAGTAAGTTACGTAATGTTGTAAGCCCAGGGCACGATTTAGAATTCAGAATAAGGTGTCCGTCGTGGAAGAACATGATTATCAATGAAAATGATTTCATGGTTAGGTTTCCTTCAGAGTTTTCGTTTGCCAATTGTTCGCAGATTATTTCAAGAAAACTCAGAGCTTCCTCTTCTTTTACTATTTTCGACAACCAAGCAGATATTCGTTCCCAAGACAGTTGACCACGGATCAGAGCTTTACTTGTGGAAAATGCTGACAGCGTGTTTGCTACTGCCACCAAGTCTGGCGATTGAGTGACATAGCGTGTCAGAATTTCCAGAAGCTCGATCTGTGATCCAATACGAAGTATTCGACAGTGCATACTTGATTTGAACTCTGCTAATGATTTAACGGCGTCTAGTTCAACTTCTTGCCAAAGGCTGTGAATTCTTTCGACCATGGACAGTGCATGAATAACATAGTATAAGGCCACAGGGCCCCATGTCATTTTTGAGGCCTTTACCACCAATCTGTTCACCAAGTCACCATTTTTTGTTTCAGCATTATTGAGTAAGTTGATGAGCTTTTTGACTACAGTTGGTTTTTCCTGGTCCGCATGATTTTCATATAACTTGGTGTTGTTTAGTGAGTTTAGAACCACACTCAAGAAGTCGTCATTGTAGAGCTCTGGATCAAGTGTGAAACAGTTTAGTAATCCGCCTTTTACTACGTCCTTATCATCGTGCTGTAGAATTCGCGTAAAAGCACAACGAATCCATGCAATGTGCAAGCCAGTCTGACAATTTCCTTGGGCATCTGCCCAAGGTATGTTGCACAACGTTTTAATGGATTCGAAAAGTGGTGTAGCCAAGTGCTTTTTCTTTTCCTCGGTAGCTTCTATTATCAAGAAGAAATTCTTCAGATTTTCCTGGAACGATGCTTGTTGAGATTTATTTCCGATACATAGAAGCGGGCTAATTCTTCGATAGCTGCCCAATTTCAAGCCTCTGCTCTTACATCTGTCAGCAAAATCAACAACCCTTTTAATGAGCGTCAAAGCTTCCTTTCGTTGCTGAGGCATGGAGCTCAACAGTCCTTTCAGTAATGCCAACCAAAATGGCTCTTCAATAGCTTGGTTAATTAGCGCTCTCTTACAATTATATTGAATTGGAAACCATGTATCAGCAGTTTGGCATAACATGGAAAGTGGATCATTTTTTGATTCAAAAATCATTTTCCATACTCTTGTGGAAATTGCACTTTGAGGGACGAGTTTCATTAGTTTAGGCAGAAGCACGGTCAGTAATTGATAGTCCTCGTGATCTTTCAATGTTAGCCATATTTTTACACCTTCAAGGAATAATGCCGTTACTTTTACATCTTTCACCTCCGCAGTGGACTGAGGGTTTCTCTGATGTAGAAGAAGACTATCCATATAACAGTCCATCAATTTTATATCTAAAGGCTCTAAATATTCATCTTTAACAAGACGAGAATGTATGATACCTTGTAATTCTTCTAAATACATCCAAACTGTAGCTTCATCAGAAAAAAGTGTCATATGTAGAATTAGGATGTCCAATACCAAAGATACTTCGACTGAATACGAAGATGGAGCAGCCTTGAACTGATTATATAACATGTTCTGTATTTCAATGACCTTCAGCTCATCGACTGGATAAAAACTTTGTTGTAGTTCAAGGACTTCACGATATTCTTTAGGTTTGTTCTTGTGTTGGTAGAATGAACAGAGAACAGTGCGCAGAGTTTCTAGGATTCGCACAGCATCAGAGTATCTATACTCCTCCCGCACAACTAGATTGAAGTGTGCCACCAATTGAATCAAAGTATCTGAATTCTCCGGAATGATGAAAAGAAAGTATGTTGCTTCTGACGTGCAATGTTTCATAAACCGTTTATGTGGATCCATTGTATCAAAATGATGACACTGTTGAAACCGTTACTGTTCGGTGATAAGATGCTATGTTCCGATCATTCAAAACTCATACATCTGCAACAAAATCATATTTTATTAGCTACTGAATTATACCAATAAGTGGCTAATGCTAAGCAGTGGCAATTGGAAAAATGTCGACAAAGAGTGTATTGTTAGCTGATCCCATATGTTTGTGACGTGATAGGTGATAGCGATTGAATGTTTACTTTCTCTTCAAATCGGCATTAAGAGTCTATCAATTTTATATCTAAAGGTTTCAAACGTTTGTCTTTAACAAGACGAGAATGTATCAGACCTTGTAATCTTTCTAAATACATCCAAACTGTAGTATCACGAGAAAAAAGTGTCATATGTAAAATGAGGATGTCCAATACCAAAGATATTTCAACTGAATATGAAGATTCAGCAGTACTGAACTGAGTATATGAAAGCTTTTATGCACGACTGTGCGTATAGTGCGTGTGTAAAGTTTAATATTTCGATGCGTTGGGAAAAGCACACTCCATGCGCCTAACTAAAGATTTGGTCCGGTATAATTATTTCAAGAAAGTTGTGTGTTTATAAGAAAGTATAATATATCGTACGTATGTGACGACGAGGGTTTTGCACTCTTTTGGACGGCTCGGACGGGTCCTTTCGAAGGCGTCAAACACACGAGGGGGTCATTTGGGGTCATACGAATAAAATTAACTTCAACTACACAATGTGATGAATAGAATTTTGATCAATTACGAGTGCATACTTGGATTGTTTGTGTCGCTGCTGACAGTCCACGATGTGTTTAGTAAAACTGGGAATCCCACCTTCAACACGTAATTACGGATCTTTACGCATGAAGCCTCAAGGTGCTATTCATGCACGCGACTGCGACAACTGTCGCGCGACGAAACCACGCTGATTGGTTCAAAATTGACGGAAAGTGGGTGTACTACTTTCACGCCTGTTAAAATATGGTTGAAATATGAGCCCTTAGTTTTGAAAGAGATTATTATCCATGTTATTGTGAAACAAGAAAATATGATGGATTTTTTTTAATCACCAATACTTATACTATTATTTCAAGTATCTGAAATCTTAAGTACAAAAATCAGCCCGGTATCACAAGAGTATCAGACCCAAGGAGGTGGTCACAAATTTTAAAGTAGCTGAAAACGCATGACTTTTAATTTTCTCCTCCTCCTGTGTTTCGTACGCCTGCTGTTTCACCTGTTGCTTATTTGAATTAAAGATTCGTAGAATGGAAAATTTCAGAAATACTAATTATGATACTCACCAGCAGAGATTCATCTGTAATATTACTCTGATTATTAGGGTGGTCACTAATTTCTAACATAGGTATACTTTCCACCCCTTGAATCGATAGATAATGACCCAAAAACACTGTGTAATTTTTTTTTCAGATTTTTAGCTTGATTAGAAAGGGTGCCGAAATCAATTAGAAGTTGAAAAAAAGACAAAAAAATAAATAAAAGACGAGAGTGGAAGGACAAATATCAGATATTTTAATACAAATTAAACCAGGATTGAATATTATCAACGTAGTTTCATATTTATTTGGAACAAATAGAGGTTTCAGTTGTTTCAACAATAGATTAACATATTATTCTCAATATATTATATTTCATATCTCTCGCTTATCTCTATGTAAATAAAATAATCCTGTACTGCGAAACAAACAGATGAAAAAAACAGATTAGAATAAAAATAGTGAAAAAAAGACTATAATAATTATGTCTAGCACAGGTAATTGGCAGGTGTGAGCAACCAAAAGTCACATAGACCTATTAAATATAAAATGATGTGCACTGAGATGTCGAACAAGAATATTTTCAAATAAACGTATTTTGGAGAATTTAAAATTAGAAGATTTATCACAATATAAATTACTAATCAGGTAATCAATGGCGCAGAATCGGTGGACCCGATACCAGGTGAAGCATAACGATTTTCCATCATTGTACAAAGACGTCACACAATTTTTTCTAAAATAGATGATGGGTTGGATGAGATTTTGTGTAACGACGATAATTTGCGCGACAGAGAGAAGCGCAGAGCGCCATAATAAACTTATGGGCACTGATGTTGCTTGAAATATTCCCACAAGCAGATTGCTCCGGTAACATTAATGTCGAGTGATGGAGCTCCACCAATTTGAGGGATCTCTATGCACTCGTCTAGTAGATGAGTCAAATTGAGTGGAATACCCGTTTTCTCGTTACTATGCCGAGAGAAAAAGAAGAAAATATGGTATTATAAGGGGAACTAAGATTCATTAGAATTTATTTCACATAAAAAGTTTATTGTTATCGTCTTACCCCAGCAATAGCACAGTTTTTGGGCGAAACTTCATATCCATAAGGCTTGTGATATTGACCGTTCGTTCAGCACCGACCACTCGATAATCCGATATCTTTTTAAGCGACAAATACAGCCACAACTGATCTGGCTTGACCTAAAATAATGACAATTTTTGTATCAATCTTCAAAATTTCACTTATATGCTAGAACTTGAATTAATTTCATCACGTCCTGTAATTTCGCATGGATGAAGCATTTGCTGCATGAATGTCTTGTCAATATTCGCTCAAATATCTAGAACATTTAACAATATAGGTGATTGCATACTACTTTAAGTGGAATTGACTTTTCAGTTGAAGCACTGACGCCCCGGAATTTTTTGTCCTTTGTGCGCTCATTGGATGACACAACGAACTCTTCAGCTCTCAGTATCTTGCAGGTCCTGCTAAGACAATCGAGATTTGATCGTTCATCAATAAGTGAGGCGACGAGTATGATGTTATTCTCTGGCATCGGAGCCTTCTGACGAAACATCAATGTCTCCGGTATTCCGGCAAGTTCATTAGGCGTCATTTTATTCCATGAGATGAATTTCTTTTGGATATCGTTAGAGCAATCTTCACTACTATCAATGTCACCTGTTTCTGATCCTCTATCTGTTCGAGTGATAAATAAAAATTAACTGACTTATGCCCGGTTTCACCAACGTCGAATAACTTTATTCGTCGATTAAACTCTTATTCATTGAAAACAAAAGACTATTTCACATTATATTTGCGACTTTTATTCGATGAATAGCGTTATTCTATGAATAAGAAGTTATTCGACGTTGGTGAAACCGGCCATAAGTCAACTAAGTCAACTAAATCAACTAAGAAAACAAGTTGGACTTTGCCATGAAGACATTACTCATACCAATCATAAGACTTCTATAGAAGTGATAAACATTAACTTACTTCCAGAAGGTTTTAACACGTGTTCAGGAACTTGAGCTCTGTTCACATCATTTTTTAGACTCAAAAGTTTCAATGGGTGGCTATCAGATTCTTTGAAACCACATTTTTCAAACATGTGTGGTGTAATGTATTCGTCCAAAGAAACATTCGATAATGTTAGCAAGTCGTAGAATATGGTCTGGAAATTGATGATGATCTCACTTTGATTGATGATATATAATCACGATATGGGCATTGTTCCAATACTAGAGTACGATAAAATATAAACCTTCAAACTGTAATCATCAATTGGGTTGAAAACCTCGAAATAAAATTCATCCTGCAATTTCATTGAGTTTGGATTCAAGCTTCCATCTTTCAAGCTTTTCGTTAGGAGAATGTAGACCTCTCTGTACTTTTCCGTCAATGCTGAGTAGAACATGTCCGTTGCCAAATCGTACAATCTGGACACTACTATCTGTATATGGATACAAAGATCATTTAGCTACATCTTATGTGAATTAATGTGTTTCACATCTACTTTATTCAAGAGAATTATCATTTCACATCTATACTGGACAATTGGATTCAATGATCTCTGAGTAATGATGTACAATAACTATGAAGGAGAATGTACAATCATGTTCGTGAATGAACTCACCTGAGCATACAGACGCACATTGAACTGTTGTACCATGCAATATGGCACGATGTTCTGAAATACTGAATTGATGAACTCCAGTTGCAAACCCAATGGTAATAATCGGGCCACGTGGTACACAACTCTCATCAAAGAACATAGGCTACCCATACGCTTTTTCTGACCCTGTAGACGAAATATTTTGTTATACATGGTTAATTCTGCAGCTCAAATTAAAAATGATTTCTAGTGAGGTAAGTTAACTTGAAGTAGCCTTGATAGAATCTCAGATTTTATTGACACAAAAATTGGGACACGGAAAAAACGATCCGAAAGAAAGAAAATAAATGACCATGAAGATTTCAAATGATTTCATGTCTCGTTTTCAGTGTTAAGAAAATATATATATTGTATTAAAGAAGCTTAGAGATGTTGGGATAAAAATACTGCCTCCAAAAAGTACACTATTGAATTTCTATGACGTATGAAAGCTTAAGATCTCTGTTATTTGTTCATCGATTACACAGGCCTACAAATAAAAAAAAAAATCTTGGTGCCGACGATTCTTTGTTATAATTTGGTTAATTAACCCTCGAGAAGTCGTACGGAGTCGTCAAAACATTGAAGCTACGTCCAGGTTTATATCTATAGATAATTACCAAAAAACTGTATTTTGTCATATTTATAGTCATTATATTTAATTGATTTCATTTCTTACTTAGTAACGCTGATATGTCGTCGTATATTTAGAATAATTCAACAAAATGTTTTAAAATCGTTTATTTTCATTTTATTTTACACCTGCGATTGCTCGAAAACTACACGTAGCATTAAAAAAATAAGGATATTGCTGGAGTCAGGATATCGAATATACTTAATATCTGCTTTAGTTTTAGCGGCACCAAAATCATTGTAGACCTGTGTTATCAAAGAATCGGCAATTTTTCGCAAATATTTCTGGAGTATTAAGGTCTGCGCGCACTACACCGCTACGATCCGAACAGAAGTTTCATTAACATGCTTTTCTTATGTTTTTTATGGAAGTATGCACGCACACTCCTAAAAAAGCATGTTAATGAAACTTCGGTTTGGATCGCAGCGGTGTAGTGTGCGCAGACCCTTATGCTACATGATAACTGACCTGATCAAATAAGTCCCATATTCTCGCACGCAAAGTTTCGCTCTCGAGGTAAATTCTAATAAGGAGCCATTCTTGCATAATTCTGACACTGGGCTGACTACTTTCTGGCATGCTGCATATCAACGAATGTAGTGATTCAATGTCATCCTGCAAAAACAAATGTTTTATTTTTTTACATTGTTAAAATAATGATAACTTGCCGTCAGATTTCTGTGAATACATCGCATTTGTGTTTATATTTTGCTACAGGTGTCCTGCACATAATCCTTAGTCAGTATACTTCAAGTATACCATGCAATAAAATAATCTAATAAATTGACTGTCTTCACTAACTTTTTCTAACATTGGTTGTAGAACTAGCAAAACTTGCATAACACGATTTTCGGAGCGATGCATCTGCGAAACTTCAACGTACTCTTTTTTCTGGCTTTTATCTAGTTTTGCAACAATCAGTGGTAATAATTTTGCTGCATGCATTGGATCATCGACGATCATCTTATGCAATAATGTAATTGCGTGTGCTCTTATTACCGCATTCGTATTTGCGTTCCTGGAAGAAATCCTACTCTATTAATCAGCGAATATTATCCCAAATCTCTGCAGTAGTTTTTGGTGGTATGTAAAAATGAATGTTTTAAAACACGAATTCCGCCTAGCAGAACGGTTTTATAAATTGACTGACATGTTAGATAGGTAGTTTGGATGTCCTGCCTGGTAACAATTAAGAACATATGAACGGGTTTGAAGTTCGAATATTTGGTCACGATTCAGATCAGTTCCGTCGAGCAAACAGGCTATTACAGCACTGTAGAAATCAGGCAAGTATCCCACTTTGGCTTGTTTCAATCCTTTCACCAAAGATATAGTTAATTCGGGAATTTCGTCTGCTTTGTCCAACATTTCGTTAGTGCACTGGAAGAGACAAATCATTATGGTTCAACGACTGTGAAAACATCTGCTCACCACCTGTAAAAATCGTGGTATATATTAATTTAATGCACTTACCTCCACTGTCAGTTCTCTAGTTTCCTTATACTCGAGGAAAGGCGAACTGAATATCAAGTCTATGAATTCTTCTAATGCTGACTGACATTCATTGGATTCAAGTATGGATTTCCAACATAGTCTTGTAGCAGACTTGAAATCATCAATGTTGGTTTCTCTGATGACTCCTTTATAAAATAGTTGCGATAATATCCCGATCAGTGATACAAGTATATCTTTACTTCCGACTTCAAGTAGATACAAAACTTGCTCGATCCAATTTATATCTGGGATCCATTCGTCAACTAGTTCGTCTTTAAGATACTCATGGAACAGGTCTGCTACCAACTTATGATATTCAACCTCAATCCTGGTAGCTGAATTTCTACATTCATCAGAATGTTGATTTACACCTGTTGTACCCGTAGGAGACTGCGGCTTGATAGTTTTATAGGTATTGTATAAAGGTCCAATGAACTTGTAATTTTTGAGTCTCGCACCGTTTGCTTTCAAGCAGGCATACAATATTTTAACGCCAAACAATCTTTGCACATTGTTACTCCATACTCCATCGTTGATAATATTCAATGATTCTGCTTCGAATATCTCGATGTGATTAAGTGCGTCTTTTTTGGAAATAATCGAACTCTCGCATGTCAAAATTTTCTGTGTTATTGATACGTACGTATCAATGTTGTAAGCTTCATCAAATGATTTTCGTAGAACTTTAAATGTCAATCGTAGTGTTGCGTCGACATAATTGGAGATAAGTTTACGAAGAATATAATTATTTGCTGTTGTGAAAACCAACAGATGATTGATGAGTTCAATTGATCTTATTTGTAACTTTGCGCTGGCATAAGGCCTGGAATCTGCTCCGATTAAACAGTTCAGTAAGTTACGTAATGTTGTAAGCCCCGCGCACGATTTAGAATTAAGAATAAGGTGTCCGTCATGGAAGAGCATGATCATCAACGAAAATGATTTCATGGTAAGGTTTCCTTTGGAGCTTTCGTTTGCCATTTGTTCACAGATTTTTTCAAGGAAATTTAGAGCTTCCTGTTCTATCACTATTTTTGACAACCAGGCAGATATTCGTTTCCAAGACAGTTGACCACGGATCAGAACTTCATTTGTGGAAAATCTTGAGAGAGTGTTTGCTAGTGCCACTAAGTCTGGCGATTGCGTGACATAGCGTGTCATAATTTCCAAAAGCTCGATCTGTAATCCAATATGAAGTATTCGACAGTGCATACTTGATTTGAACTCTGCTAATGATTTAACGGCGTCTAGTTCAGCTTCTTGCCAAACGCTGTGAATTCTTTTGACCATGGACAGGGCATGAATAACATAGTATAAGGCTATAGATCCCCATGTCATTTCTGAGGCCTTTATCAACAATCTGTTCACCAAGTCACTATTTTTTGTTTCAGCATTATTGAGTAAGTTGATGAGCTCTTCGACAACCGTTGGTTCTTCTTGGTCTGCATGATTTTCATATAAATTGGTGCTGTTTAGTGAGTCGAGAACCACACTCAAGAAGTCATCGTTGTAGAGCTCTGGATCAAGTGTGAAACAGTTGAGTAATCCGCATTTTACTATGTCCTTATCATGGTGCTGTAGAATTCGCGTAAAAGCATAACGAATCCATGCGATGTGCAAGCCAGTCTGACAATTCCCCTGGTCAAATGGTGTGTTGTGCAAAGATCTAATGAATCCGAAAAGTAGTAAAGCCAAGCACTGTTGCTGTTGCTCGGTAGCTTTTATTATCAAAAAGAAATTCTCGAGATTTTCCTTGAACGATGCTTGCTGAGACTCATCTCCAATACATAGAAGTGGGCTTATTTCTTCATAGCTGCCCAATTCCAAGTCTCGGCTCTTATGTTTGTCAGCAAAATCAACAACCCTTTGAATGAGAATTAAAGCTTCTTTTCGTTGCTGGGGCATAGGTCGTGACAGTCCTTCCAGTAATGCCAACCAAAATGGCTCTTCCATGGCTTGGTTAATTAGCGCTTTGTTGGGAGTAGAATGAATTGGGAACCATACATCAGCAGTTTGGCATAGCATGGAAAGTGGATTATTTTTTGATTTGAAAATCATTCTCCATATTCTTGTGAGTGTTCCACTTTGAGGGACAAGTTTCATTAGTTTTGGTAGAAGCAGGGTCAGTAACTGACAGTCCTTGTGATTTTTTAATGTTAGCCATATTTCTACATCTTTAAGGTATGATGTCGTTACTTCTACACCTTCCAAGTTCGCAGTGGACTGAGAGTTTCTACGATGTAGAAGAAGACTATCCATATAACAGTCCATCAATTTTATATCTAAAGGCTCTAAATGTTCATCTTTAACAAGACGAGAATGTATGATACCTTGTAATTCTTCTAAATACATCCAAACTGTAGCTTCATCCAAAAAAAGTGTCATATGTAGAATTAGGATGTCCAATACCAAAGATACTTCTACTGAATATGAAGATGGCGCAGCACTCAACTGAGTATATAAAATCTCCTGTATTTCATTGACCTTCAGATTATTGACTGGATAAGAGCCAAGTAATTGTTCAAGGGCTTCAGGATATATTGCAGGTTTCTCCTTGTGTTGGTAGAATGAACAGAGAACAGTGCGCAGCGTTTTGAGGGCTTGCACAGAAATTCCCCAACTATAGTTGTCCTGCACAACATTATTGAATATTGTCACCAAGTTGCTCACAATTTCTGGTTGCATTCCACGGCGAGTAAGAAGAAATGTCACTTCTGATGTGCAATGTTTCATAAATCGTTCATGTGGATCCATTGTATCGAAATGATATAACACTGTTGAAACCGTTACTGTTCGGTGATGAGATGCTATGTTCCACTTACTCAAAACTCATACATCTTTAACGAATTCATATTTTATCAGCTACTGAATTATACCAATAACTGGCTAATGCTAAGCAGTGGCAATCGAAAAAATGTCGACAAAGACTCTATTGTTAGCTAATCCCATATGATACTAAGGTGATAAGTGACACCAATTAAATGTTTACTTTCTTTTCAAATCGGCATTAAGAGAATAGGTTTTTGAATACACCTGTGCTTATGCACATAACTTAAGACTTGGTCCAGTATGATTATTCCAAGAAAGCTGCATGTTTATAACGAAAACATGAGACGTGCAATATATCGTATGTATATGTGATGACTCGTGGGGTGTTTTCACTCTTTTGGACAGATTCTTTTAAACGCATCAAATACACAAGGGGGTCATTCGAATAAAATTAACTTCAACTACACAATCTAATAAATTAAATTTTGATCAATTACTAGTACTTGAAATGTTTGTGCTATCAAAATTGTTGGAGAATTCATCAAAACTATTCCATCGTGACTCAAGCTGATAACCTTTTCAAATCATACCTGGTACTGTAGTGAGCAAAGTTCGATTCTGTTTATGTATATATATTTTTTTCTTCTTCTTCCACACAGGTATTAGACTATACAGTCTGTATCCCCAATAAACTCAAGGTTCTGTTTATCTTATTTTCCCGACTTGTAATGTAAATTATTTGTAGGTCACACACTACTGCAGTGAGTCCAGGCGTTGAATCAACAGTACTGGAATTCTCTACACCACTATCGCTAGCTAACGATATAGTTAACTGTCCGTAACGACAAGTATTCTTCTTTTCTTTTACTTGGCTACCTGTGGCTATCGGTGCCTATTAGGCTCCATGTGGCCTGGATAGGTGGCTGTAACATTTCATGAATCGATCATTTCATCACTCCTTGTTAGTTGAATCATCCAGAATTCACTATAGGAATTTCAAGTTGATCGATGGTCACAAATAGGCAATAATTTTAACATTAAAATTTTCTTGAATGCCGATAAACAGGCTTCTGATTTTATATGAATCAATGTTAATTTTGGTTGATGAATAGGACTTAAATGTTTGTTTAGCTGACTTTGGTTCTACCTGTGATTTACAGCTAATCATTCGTGTTTAATGAAAAATTTCAGAAATACTAATACAGAATACCCACCAGCAGAGATTCTTCTGTAATATTACTCTGATTTTACACAAGAGTGGAAGGACAAATATCGGATTTTTGGATAGAAATTAAGCCAGGATTAAATATCATCAAATTAGTTTCATATTTATTTAGAAAAAATATGACTTTCAGGTTTTTTTTAACTATAGATTAACATATTGATATATTTTATATCCCTCTTTTCTTTGTATAATTGAAAAGATCCTGTCCGCGGTGAAACAAACAGATGAAAAACGAAGATTATAGTAAAAATAGTAAAAAAAAAAGATTATAATAATGATAAAAAGTCGCGCTCACGACCCCTATTCTGTAACTTTGATATCGTTTATCTCAAAATTGGGGTGGTCAATTTTAATCGGAATAGGCTCATATTATTTGTATTCAATTAAGTAACAATCAAAGAAAGTTTCGTTAAAATCCTTCGAAAAATCGTTCGCAACAACTGCCTTAACAAGCAATCCGCTCTATTTCTCACAAGAGAGAGGCAAAATAAACTTATGGGCACTGATGTTGCTTAAAATATTCCCACATGCAGATTGCCGCGGTAACATCAATGTCAAGTGATGGAATTCCACCAACTTGAGGAATCTTTATGCACTCGTCTAGTAGATTAATCAAATTGACTGGAATTCCTGCTTTCTCGTTGCTATACCGAGAGAAAAGAAAGAAGAAATTATGAAATCATAGCGAAAACTAAAATTCATCAGGATTCATTTCACATGAAAAATTTATTTGTATTTTCTTACCCCAGCAATAGCACAGTTTCTTGGTGAAACTTCATATCCATAAGGCTTGTGGTATTGACTGTTTGTTCAGCACCAACCAATCGATAGCCCATTTTCCTTTTTTCCAACAAATACTGCTGCAACTGATCTGGTTTGACCTGAAATGATGATAATATTTGTATCAATCTTCAGAATTTCATTTTTATGCTAGAACTTAAAATAATTTCATCACGTCTTGTACTTCTGCATAGATCAAGTACTTAGTGCATGAATGTTTGCTCAAATATCTAGAACATTTAACAATATAGGTAATTGCATACTTCTTCAAGAGAAATTGACTTGTCAGTTGAAACACTGAAGCTTTGGAATTGTCCGTCCTCTGTGTGCTCGATGGATGACACCACGAACTTTTCAGCTCCAAGTATCTTGCAGGTCCTTCCAAGGCGACTGAGATTTGATCGTTCATCAATAAGTGAGGCGACTAGTATAATGCTATTCTCTGCCATCGAGGTGTTCTGACAAGACATCAATGTCTCTGGCATCCTGCCAAGTTCATCAGGCGTTATTTCATTCCACAAGACGAATTTCTTTTGGATGTTGTTAGAGAAATCTTCAATACTATTGATGTCACCTGTTTCTGATTCTCCATCTGTTCAAATGATGGATGAAGTTCAACAGATTAAAGTTAGAAGTATGAGAAAACAAGTTGATTTCTACTTGCAATTACAGGACTTTGCCATGAAGACATTACTCATACAAATCATAGGACTTCTGTAGAAGTGATCAACATTAACTTACTTCCAGAAGATTTCAACACGTGTTCAGAAACTTGTAGATTCAAAAGCTTCAATGGGTGGCTATTACATTCTTTAAAGCCGAATTTCTCAAACATCTGCGGTGTAATGTATTCGTCCAAAGAAACATTCGATAATGTTAGTAAGTCGTAGAATATGGTCTGGAAATGGATGATGATCTCACTTTGATTGATGATATATAATTACGATATGGGCATGGTTCCCCAATCCTACAGTATGAAAAAATCTTTGACTATATACCTATGGACTGCCAGTCCCTATCCCAAGCCTGTGGAGGCCCATGTACCAAGATGTGACGCGACCTCGGGGGCTAACGGCTGATTTTGGAACTACGATCAGCTGCGTGTGTTGTGTAGGTGTGGCGCATCGGTTGTGTGGGTTACGTAGGTGTAAAGAAACATCTACGTGACACACACACCGATGCGTCACACCTATATAACACACGCAGCTGATTGTAGTACCAAAATCAGCGGTTAGCCCCGGAGGTCGCGTCACATCTGGGTATACGCGTGAAGTTAGCGATTAGCTGTCCATAGGTATATAGTCAAAGGAAAAAATATATACCTTCAAACTGTAGTCATCAATTGGGTTGAAAACCTTGAAATAAAATTCGTTCTCTAATTTCATTGAGTTCGGATTCAACCTTCCATCTTTCAAGCTTCTCGTCAGGAGAATGTAAACCTCTCTGTACTTTTCCGTCAATTTTGAGTAGGACATGTCCATTGCCAAATCGTACAATTTGGACACTACTACCTGTGTACGGATGCGTAGATAATTTAGCCACATCTTATGATATGAATTAATATGTTTCACATCGATCATATTCGAGAGAATCATCATTTCACTTCTATACTGAACAGTTGGATTCGATCATCTCTGAGTAATGATGTACAATAACTATGAGGAAGAGTGTACAATAATCATATTCGTGAATGAACTCACCTGAGCATGCGAGCGCACACTGAACTGTTGCGCCATGCAATATGGCATGATGTACTGAAATGCTGAATCGATGAACTGCAGTTGCGAATCCGATGGTAATATTCTGGCCACGTGGTACACAACACTCATCAGAGAACATAGGCTACCCATACGCTTTTCCTGACACTGGAGAGGGAATATTTAATTATACATGGCTCTTATCAAGGAAAATTCTGGTTGACTCTGCAGCTCGAATTAAGAGAGTTTTCGACCGAGGTAATCTAACTTGAAGTAGCCTCGATGAGATCTAGGATTTCATTGACAACAAAAAAATGACAAAGAAAAATCGATGCAAAAAGAAAGAAAACAAATGACATGAAGATTTGAAATGATTCCATGTGTCTTCTCCTGCGTGAGGAAAATGGATATTATATTAAGAAAACTTAGAGATGTTGGGATCTTTGACACTGCCTCCAAAAAGCACACTGTTGAATTTCTATGACGTTTGAAAGCTTAACATCTCTGTCATTTGTTCATCGATTATCAAAGAATTAGCAATTTTTCACAAATATTTCTGGAGTATTATGCTACATGATAACTGACCTGATCAAATAAGTCCCATATTCTCGCACGCAAGGTTTCGCTCTCGAGATAAATTCTAATAAGGAGCCATTCTTGCATAATTCTGACACTGGGCTGACTATTTTCTGGCATGCTGCATATCAACGAATGTAGTGATTCAATGTCATCCTGCGAAAACAAATGTTATCTCTTTATGTTGTTGAGTGATAACTTGCGATCAGATAACTGTAAATGCATCGCAGTTATGTTTATATTTGGCCATAGGTGTCCTGCACATAATCCTTAGTCATTACTTCAAGTAAACCATGAAATAGAATAATTAAAGTACAAACAAATTTGAAATGGGTAAACTATCATTAAATTAATTGTGTTCACTAACTTTTTCCAAAATTGGCTGTAGAACTAGCAAAACTTGCATAACCCGATTTTCGGAGCGATGCATCTGCGAAAGTTTTGTCTGGCTTTCATCTAGCTTTGCAACAATCAGCTGTAATAATTTTGCTGCATGCATTGGATTATCGATGATCATCTTGTGCAATAATGTAATTGCGTGTGCTCTTATTACCGCATTCGTATTCGCGTTCCTGGAAGAAATCGTATTCTATTAATCAGCAATAGGGGTGTGCGGGTAGACCTTTTTCTCGGGTCGGGTCGAGTCGAGTAATTTTTATTTTTGTCGGGTCGAGTACCCGAAATTTACGGGTACTCGAATCGACCCGAATACTCGAATGTTTTCGAGTACTCGAATTTTTTCGGGTACTCGAATGTTTTCGGGAACTCGAATGTTTTCGGGTACCCGAATGTTTTCGGGTACTCGAATGTTTTCGGGTAATCAAATGTTTCAGATTACTTGCATGTTTATCGGCAATTAGCTATAGGATACCCGCCGGGTTTTAGAAAAATGTCTCCATGCATCCATGTCGTTAGGTAATTCAAATTTATTTGAGTATTGGCTATGACTTCCAATTTCAATTTTTATATTATTTATTAATTTAGGCAGTACGGTTAGTAGCTAACAATAAGGACTAAGATGCAGAATGTATTCAAAAAATAAAAATGTAATAATCTGTTCATGAATTTATTAAATTATATGACAAGTAGTCATATAATTTAATAAATTCATGGACAGATCAATGCATTTTTCAAATACATCCCGCATCTCAGTCCTTATTGCTAGTCTCCTAACCGTACTGCCTAAATCAGTAAATAAAACAGGAATTGAAATTGGAAGTCATAGTCAATGCTCAACTAAATGAGAATTACCCAACGACATGGATGCATCGAGACATTCTTTAAAAACCCGACGGGTACCCGAGCTAGGTGCCGGTAAACATGCGAGTACTCTCAAACATTTGATTACCCGAAAACATTCGAGTACCCGAAAACATTCGAGTACCCGAAAAAATTTGAGTACTCGAAAAAATTCGAGTACTCGAAAACATTCGGGTACCCGAAACTGTTCGAGTATTCGGGTCGATTCGAGTACCCGAAAATTTCGGGTCACGAAAAAATCTCGACTCGACGAGTACCCGACCCGGCCCGAGCACCGAGTACCCGAATAAATCGGGTACGCGCACACCCCTAATCAGCAAATATTATCCCAAATGTCTGCGTTAGTCTTTGGACGTATGTAAAAATGAACATTTTAAAACACGAATTCCGCCTAGCAGAACAGTTCTATAAACTGACTCACATGTTAGATAGATAGTTTGGATGTACTGCCTGGTAACAATCTAAAACATATGAGCGGGCTTGAAGTTCGATTATTTGGTCACGATTCAAATCAGTTCCATCGAGCAAACAGACTATTACAGCATTGTAGAAAGCAGAAAAGTATTCCGCTTTAGCTTGTTTCAATCCTTTCACCAAAGTTATAGTTAATTCGGGAATTTCGTCTGCTTTGTCCAACATTTCGTTAGTGCACTGGAACAGACACATCATTATGGTCCAAAGACTGTGAAAACATCTTACTACCTATAAAACTCTGCAGCATTTATTATGACCTGAAAGTGCAGAATAATTGTAGAATATATCATTTTAATGCATTTACCTCCATTGTCAGTTCTCTCGTTTCCTTACACTCGAGGAATGGCGAACTAAATATCAAGTCTATGAATTCCTCTAATGCTGACTGACGTTCATTGGATTCAAGTATGGATTTCCAGCATAGTCTTGTAGCAGACTTGAAATTATCGATGTTGGTTTCTCTGATGACTCCTTTATAAAATAGTTGCGACAACATACCGATCAGTGATACAAGTATATCTTTACTACCAACACCAAGGAGATACAAAATTTGCTCGATCCAATTTATATCTGGTATCCATTCGTCAACTAGTTCGTCTTTAAGATACTCGTGGAACAGGTCTGCTACCGACTTATGATATTCAGCTGCAATCCTGGTAGCTGAATTTCTACTTTCATCAGAATGTTGACTTACGTCTGCTGTGCCTTCAGGAGACTGCGGCTTAAAAATTCTGTAGGTATTGTATAAAGGTCCAATGAATTTGTAATTTCTAAGTTTCACACTATTTGCTCTTAGGCAAGCATACAATATTTTGATGCCAAACAATCTTTGCATATTGTTACTCAACACTCCGTCGTCTATAATATTTAATGATTCTATTTCAAATCTCTCGATGTGATTAAGTGCGTCTCTTTTGGAAATAATCAAACTCTCGGGTGTCAAAATTTTCTGTGTTATTGATACGTACGTATTAATGTTATAAGCTTCATCGAATGATTTTCGTAGATTCTTGAATGTCAACCGCAGAGTTGCGTCGACATAATTGGAGATAAGTTCACAAAGTATGTGATCTTTTGATGTTATAAAATCTAATAGATGATTGACGAGTTCGATTGATCTTGTTCGTAATTCTGCGTTGGCATAAGGTCTGGAATCTGCTCCGATCAAACAGTTCAGTAAGTTACGTAATGTTGTAAGCCCAAGGCACGATTTGGAATTTAGAATAAGGTGTCCGTCATGCAAGAGCATGATTATTAACGAAAAAGATTTCATCGTAAGGTTTCCTTTAGAGCTTTCATTCGCCAATTGTTCGCAGATTTTTTCAAGAAAATTTATAGCTTCCTCTTCTTTCACTATCTTCGACAACCAAGCAGATATTCGTTTCCAAGACAGTTGACCACGGATCAGAGATTCGCTTGTGGAAAATGCTGACAGTGTGTTTGCTACTGCCACCAAGTTTGGCGATTGAGTAACGTAGTGTGTCAGAATTTCCAGAAGCTCGATCTGTGATCCAATGCAAAGTATTCGACAGTGCATATTTGACTTCAACTCTGCCAACGATTTAACAGCGTCTAGTTCAACTTCTCGCCAAACGCTGCAGATTCTTTTGACCGTGGACAGTGCGTGAATAACATAATATAAGGCCACAGGGCCCCATGTGATTTTTGAGGCTTTTATCACCAATCTGTTCACCAAGTCACCGTTTTGTGTTTCAGCATTGTCTAGTAAGTTTATCAGCTCTTTAACAACAGTTGGTTCTTCTTGGTCTGCATGATTTTCATATAAATTGGTGTTGTTTAGTGAGTTGAGAACCACACTCAAGAAGTCGTCGTTGTAGAGCTCTGGATCAAGTGTGAAACAGTTTAGTAATCCGCATTTTACTATGTCCTTATCATCGTGCTGTAGAATTCGCGTAAAAGCACAACGAATCCAGGCAATGTGCAAGCCAGTCCGACAATTCCCCTGGTCAAATGGTGTGTTGCGCAAAGTTTTAATGGATCTGAAAAGTGGTGTAGCTGAGTGCTTTCGCTGTTCCTCGGTAGCTTCTACTATGAAGAAGAAATTCTTCAGATTTTTCTTGAACAATGCTTGCTGAGACTCATCTCCAATGCATAGAAGCGGACTAATTTCTTTATAGCTGCCCAATTCCAAGTGTCGGCTCTTATGTTTGTTGGCAAAATCAATCACTTTTTTAATAAGTGTTAAAGCTTTCTGTCGTTGCTGGGGCATGGGGCTCAACAGTCCTTTCAATAATGCTAACCATAGTGGCTTTTCCAAAGCTTGGTTAATTAGCGCTTGGTCAATATTAGATTGAATTGGAAACCATATATCAGCAGTTTGGCATAAAATCGAAAGTGGATCATTGTTTGATTCAACAATTATTTTCCATACCGTTGAGAGAATTTCACTTTGAGGAATGACTTTCATCAGTTTTGGCAGAAGCAGGGTTAGTAATTGATAGTCCTTATATTTTGTCAATGATAATAACCATATTTCTACACTTCTTAGAAATAATTCCGCTACGTCTAAACCTATCGGGTTCGCAGTGGACTGAGAGCTTCTTTGATGTAGGAGAAGACTATCCATATAACAGTTCATCAATGCCATATCTATAGGCTTCAAATATCCGTCTTGAACAAGCCGTGAATGTATCATACCTCGTAATTTATTTAAGTACGTCCAAACTGTAGTTTCATCAGAAAAAAGTGTCATATGTAAAATTAGGATGTCCAATACCAAAGATACTTCTACTGAATATGAAGATGGAGCAGCACTCAACTGAGTATATAAAATCTCTTGTATTTCATTGACCTTCAGATTATTGACTGGATAAGAGCCAAGTAATTTTTCAAGCGCTTCAGGATAATCTTTAGGTTTGTTCTTGTGTTGGTAGAATGAACAGAGAACAGTGCGCAGCGTTTCTAGGGTTTGCACAGAATCTAAGTATTTATACGTGTTCTGCACAACGCTATTGAATACTGCCACCAAGTTGATCACAATTTCTGGTTGCATTGCACGGCGAGTAAGAAGAAATGTTACTTCTGATGTGCAATGTTTCATAAATCGTTCATGTGGATCCATTCTATCGAAATGATATGACTGTTGAAACAGTTACTGTTCGGTAATAAGCTAAGAAGATGCTATGTTCTGCTTACTCAAGACTCACTATCTGTAACAAAATCATATTTTATTGACTCCTGAATTATATTAATGAGTGGCTGATGCTGAGCGGTCTCAATTGAAATGTCGATGAAGACTGCATTGTTAACTAATTCCATATGATAGTGAGGTGATAGGTGATACGAATTGAATGTTCACTTTCTTTTTGAATCGGCATTTAGAGGTTAGGTTAGGTTAGGTTACGTTATTATTATTATTATTAGGTTAGGTTATTATTCTTATCATTGTTATTATTGGGTTAGGTTATTATTATGATTATTATTATTATTAGCAGGTTATTCGAATAAATTCAACTTCGACTATACAATGTAATAAATTGAATTTTGATCAATTACGAGTACTCGAATTGTTTGTGTTATCAAGATTGTTGGAGAATTCATCAAACCTATTCCATCGTGACCCAAGCTGATAACCTTTTCAAATCATAACTAGTGGCGTTTTTCCGTGACCTGCACTGGTACGCA
Source organism: Tenthredo mesomela (assembly GCA_943736025.1). Lineage (NCBI taxonomy): Eukaryota > Metazoa > Arthropoda > Insecta > Hymenoptera > Tenthredinidae > Tenthredo > Tenthredo mesomela. The sequence continues at coordinate 29,605,939 of OX031015.1, read as the reverse complement.
CTGAGCAGCACTGAGTGTATTCTCATCTTATTCTAACCCTCACTTCAAAAGGAGATGGAGATAGCTCAGTGCGCACCAGTTTTACCACGGAAAAACGTTATAGTACTGAAGCGTGCAAAGTTCGGCTCTGTTTATTTTATTTTCCTACCTTGCAACTGTATTTCATACCATGCCAATGTAAATTAATGTAGTTCGAATGTGATTATTCTTTCCACACTAAAAGTAGAATTACTTTCCGTTTCGGTGAAAACGAGCCCATTCCGTCTTTGCTGACTGCCCGCGATGTGTATTGTAAAACTGGGAATCCCACTCATCACGCCGATCACGCACTAAAGGCCCGACCACGCTCAAATCGGATCGCAGTCGCAAACGCAAACTCAGTGATCGACGCTCCTGATTGGCTTAGCTTTGGACAAATTTTTTCAACAGCCAATAAGGAGCCTCAAATCACTGCGTTTGCGTTCCACCGTGGCACGGCCTTGAGGTGGTATTTCATGCACGCGACTGCGACAATTGTCGCGCGACGAAACCTCGCTGTTTGGTTAAAAATTGACGGAGAGTGGGTGTACACCACTGAACTCTACCTATTCGCTGTGAGACTCTGGTTGGAGGGGATTGCCGAAACGATCAAAGCGCTCTGGCAATTTAACATGACGTATTCTTATGGACGCACGCCCGCTATCATCGGTGGCGGCCGCATTAAGGGGGAACAGTACTGAAAATTTGACAAAAACCGTTTTTTATTATTTTAAATCACCAAAAAAGGTCCGATCAAAAATCGCTTCCTACAATTTTTAGATATTGGTAACATGTGTATTGAAAAAAAATATCAACCTTCTGCGATAAAAGTGTATGCGCAGGAGATCTTTTGCAGAAAATTTCCTTCGAATCACTGCGAAAGGTCTCCTGCGCATACACTTTCATTGCAGAAGGTTGATATTTTTTTCCAATACACATGTTACCAATATCTAAAAATTGTTGGAAGCGATTTTTAATCGGACCCTTTTTGGTGATTTAAAATAATAAAAAACGGTTTTTGTCAAATTTTCAGTACATTCCCCCCTTAACTACGTTTTGCTCCATAATGGTGAGTCCACAATGGGATATCCGCGGACCGAAATGTACGCGTAGGCCTGACGTCACCCATAAGGTTTTGCCGGGCGGAACTACGCGTAGCTCCGAACCTCCGCGTACTCGAGTCCCATTGTGGACTCACCATAATGGTGAGTCTACAATGGGATATCCGCGGACCGGAATGTACGCGTAGCTCTGACGTCACCCATAAGGTTTTGCCGGGCGGAACTACGCGTAGCTTCGAACCTCCGCGTACTAGACTTCCATTGTAGACTCACCATTAGATTCAACATGGGCTGCACGCCAAAATGATGGCGCTACCCAACAAACGAAAAAGAATTGAAACGGATTGAGATTTTTCAATACGATTGAATCCGGTTTCTTTTTTCGATAATTCGTATAAGAACGATTCGGAAAAATGGCAATCCGAATACGATCAAATAGGAACGAATAGAGAATAATTTTGGTATTATTTTTCAATACGATTCAATTCGATTTCTTCATCCGATGATTTGTATTGAAACGAATTGAAAAATGACCCCATACATTTATTGTTTTTGTTTATTTTCGATATTATCCGGACAAAAAATATTTTTTTCACGAATATTTGATTCTTTTCCGAGCGGTAGAGCACAGTTAATATTTCCAGGATGGTAAAAATCGTATATTCACAGACTAATTGAATTTATTCACGTGGGTCACCCATCCGACTTCTGGCTGCAGTTGAAATTGCTTAACTTCGTTGATAATCTGAAATCCGGTGTCGATCTGGATCTAATCGTCGCCCGTCACAATCCTTGACACTTTTCGACTTGATAGGTAAACTTTGATTCGTGAGGATTTACATCAATATGTATACTTTAAAAAAATAAATGATAGTAAAATTTCACGGTCACTTCGAAGATTTTTGATTATTAAATAGTATACTAGTAGTAAGTAAATTTAATATATTGAGTGTGTCCTGAATTAAGACGAACTTATAAATAAGTTAATTCGTCAACAAAAATTGATTTTCATCATTCTAACCTCAAAATCGCAACTTCGTCGCGATTTCTCAGCAATCCTGATGAAAAATAATGATCGTTACTTGTACTATTGTACATTCTGTACGATTCAGTTCAATTCAAAATGAGCATATACCATTTTCAAAGCACTGATTCGGATTGCATACAACGAAAAAAAAAAAAAAAACTAATTGCGTTTCGTTTCTTATTTTCCGTGATTTTCCTAACAATTCACTCGGATCGGAAAAATTATGCTGATTCAGATGATTCGTATTCTCTTGAAAAAATTATTTCGGATAGAAAAACTGTGCTGATTGATTCGGATTGTTTCGAATGATCCGTATTCCTTTGAAAGAATTCATTTCGATGGAAAAAAAACTATGCTGATTGATTCGAACCGATTCGGATAGCTCGTATTCTTTCAAGAGAATTCATTCGGATACAAAAAACTATGCTGATCGATTCGAATTGATTCAGATGATTCGTATTCTTTCAAAAGAATTCTTTCGAATTGAAAAACTATGCTGATTGATTCGGATGATTTGTATTCTATCAAAAGAATTCATTCGGAAAGATAGAACTGAATCGGATTCGGAATGGCAATAAGTTATTCTGAATAAAAAATTGAATCGTATTGGCGATGATAAAGTCAGCATTACCGCAAATAGGACGGGATAAAAAAGAACGGATAGAACCGAATGAAATCGAATAGACGAATTGAAACGAATAGATTTTTGATTAGAATAACCTATACTGAATTCGGAAATTCAAAGAAACGGGATTGAAAATTCTGAAATCGATTCCGTTTCAATACTTTTCCGTTTGTTGGGTAGGAGCGCGGCAGGCTGGATTTTCACGGCAGCAAATTACTGCGGCAGCACGCAACGCTATTCGTTGTTAATCACGTGGTTGCAGTTGTTGATCACGTGCATAGACATAGAGCATGGACTGCGCATTCGGGCCGAAAATCGCTCAGTCCCTAGAGAGAGAAGGGTAACACACGCGGCCAAATCTGTTTCTTTCTAACCAACAACGTCAAATGTTTAGAAAGAGACAGAGATTGGCCGCGTGTATTACCCTTCTCTCTCACTTTTGGCGTTACCACAGGCAGTACAGGGAATGTTCAGTCCATGCTCTATGTCTATGATCACGTGGTTGCAGGTAATCACGTGATTGATAACGATTCGCTGAGGTAACCACGTGATTAACAACGAATAGCGTTGCGGCAGTATTTTGCTGCCGTGAAAATCCAGCCGCACACAGCGAATATTATACTGGAACGCGCGCGATGGGAGTGGGGGCTGGTGAGAAAGAGATAGTTGTGGTCGGAGTCTGTTCGCTCGTGTCGCACGCATATCTACTGCCTGAGCCACAAACATCGACCGGGAACGAAACGGATTTAGGGGTGTGCATCATACATTGGGTGCGTTCCGATATTAGCTTGAAGCGCTGTCAGTAATCTTGTGTCTCTGTCACACTCCTTGATTTTCACCAAGCTCCGTCTCTCTTCCTCTGGATTTTCAGCGCTTCAAGCCAATATCGGAACACGGCCCTATTGAGTCTTTTATGAAGCCAATGAAAAGTAAGGAGTATTTGATAGACACGAGAAAATATCATTTGAATTCCTCAAATTCAGTTCACGGACATGCCGTACAATTCTCTTTATTAAAATGTAAAGAAATAATATACACAAATACAGTACACGATTATACATGATAAAAACGGTAATATTTATAATAGCTATGCACGAATTGCCATGGCATCAAATACTAATGCCTGGTTTACGCAGCACCGTAACTTAACTTAATTTAAGAACCGACCAATCAGGCGGCTGCTTTAGCCACGCGCCAGGTGAATCGAGCCTCCTGATTGGTTAATCCTTAAATTAACCCTCTAGCGTTCCGAAGTCTTGAATCGTCTCGGTGTGAGTCGAGTGGGGAGAGCGCGAATCAGAAAGCGCCGTGAGTTCGTATGAGTGATATGAGCGAGTAGTATTGTTGCCGTGAGTCCCCTTCCGCTCATTCTGGCCCCACTCTACCAACAGTGGCAGTGCCGTAGTTAGTATTATATATATAGCTAACTTGAGTCGCTCGAAGAAACAGCAGAAGGTAAAGTAGAGCCTTTTCATTGTGTCATGATACGTTCCTGCCACACGTGCTACGCGCTTACTCTAACTCTATAACGCTCCGCCTAAACATAGAGTGGGGATTCAAGGCAGACCGCTAGAGGGTTAAGGTAAGTTAAGGTGCTGCGTAAACCAGGCATCAAGCAACGTTCTTTGAGTGACTAGATTTTTTTGATTCTACTTCTAGGTAATTGAAAACTTTGGTCAATAAGCCAGGTTCACAATCGTCTGATGACATCCATTTTCTCATAGTTCCAGGATGAGGCAAATACAGATGCTTTCGGAGTAACTCGTAAGCTTTAGGAGAGTAGAAATATATTGTCAGCGCGAACTGCTTGATTTCTTCGGAGTACTGCCTGTTATTAGGGGTGACGTGATTATTATTCACCTCGTTCAACAGCAATTGTAATTTATCGCCAGAGAAATGTTCTGCCAATATTTTCCGTATAGCTTCAGAACGATTTGAGTCCTCCTTCAAGGTTTTAATCATTTCTTTCATAATGCCGATTGTTGCATCTCGACGCCTCAAACGTTTCTGCAAAACATCCACTTTGTTCAGCAAGATATCCTCTCTGGGAGTTGGTTTCGATCGCTTCGGGAATGTTTGAGTGCTCGCTTCACATTTGTTATGACTGACTTCAGGTGACGTGTGATCCTACAATTACAAATGTAATAACTCTTTTATCAATGATAGATTAGGGTTGTTCAAAAAAGACCTAATTTCTCAGATGTTGCTGCTCATCCGTGAATATGTTGTTTGTGATTTTGAAAAATTATTCCATTTTTTTTAGCTCTATGGGACAATATTTACTACTGCCTCAGTGAAGTTGAAATTTCGAAATTTTGCCATTTTTGGCAATTTCAAAGTTCTCAGATCAACGCGCTCCTCTGGCTACCTCGAGATTCTCATTCAATGAGCATGTTGGTTCAAGATGAGACTCGTACGATAATATTTAGTACTGCCTCGGAGACATTGGAGTTTTTTCAATATTTTGCGTTTTTTCGGAGATTCGATCGCCAGGTGCTGCTCATGAGACAGTTTCATCTCACCAATATAAGGAAGAAATCCAAGAAGTTTGCAGTCTGCGGAACCATTTTTACTACTGCCTTATTGAGGGCGACTTTCCTTCAAGTAAAATTAGCAACATGAGGCAGTAGTAGAAACGGTCCCACAGACTGCAAACTTCGTGTACTTCTTCCTTAAAATGGTAAGAAGAGACTGTCTCATGAGCAACACCTGGCGTTCCAATCTCTAAGAAAACCCCTAAATAGTGAAAAAACTTCAACGTCTCTGAAGCAGTACTAAATATTATCGTACGAGTCTCATCTTGAACCAACATCCTCATTGAATGAGAACCTAGAGGTAGCCAGATGAGGACTTTGATCTGAGAACTTTGAAATTGCCAAAAATGGCAAAATTTCGAAATTTCAACTTCACTGAGGCAGTAGTAAATATTGTCCTATAGAGCTAAAAAGAAATGGAATAATTTTTCAAAATCACAAACAACATATTCACAAATGAGCAGCAACATCTGAGAAATTAGGTCTTTTTTGAACCACCCTAATGATACATCTTGTACACCTCCACTTATGGTATACTACTACGCACTGATGATATGTGTATTCTTCAAGACATATTACTATAACTTTTGATTCATACCTTATCCTCGACACGAATATTCTCAACATCATCAGTCATATTATCTTCTGCACATCGTTTCAGTTTGTTTCTTTGATCGACTGTGCCATCAATATTTGTAATCTGAAACAACATTCACAAGAACAATATTTTGCCTGCATAAAATGAAATTCGAATCACCTGACGTATCGTTAAAAACGCAAGCTAACCATAATTCTATCGGTTTTCTTTGCTTCGCTATGTGAGAGTGCTTCAAATAGGGTTGGGATGGCATCTTTTTTCAAAAAATTTCTACCAGTTGGGGTATTGTGATAGTTTTCCGGTAGAAAGTGCAGACTGCATATAAATTTGGTTGTTGTGACCTTATTAATTAAACCATCCGGTATTGCATCGAGCCACTTTTTCTTCAGCTCTGCATCTTTGGTTGGAAATCTGAAAGAATGAATTTTAATTATTTCGGAAAATGATTCGGCCAATTCAATTAGTTCATAAAAAAATACGAATCGTTAAAAAATTTCGGAACAATGATAGATTCAAAAATAATTATTCATCTGTATTGAAACAATCATTTATACTTACACATGATAGGTTATGCCACGACCAGGAATAAACTCGTTTTTACATGAAATAATACTACATCTTTTCACCATTTTTACACCTGTTCACACGCACGTATCGGTAATTATTTTATAATATTACTCAAGTGGAATCACTGTGTCATTATGAAGAAATTAATAAATAAAAATACATTCGTCGAATTGCATTTTTAAACACACTAGTTCTTTCTCTAACGGTCAATGTTTTCATGCGAGATAGTTCCTGTACATTCTGTACACTAAACGTAATGGATTCTGATCCGGACGAGTTGGACAATTTTAGAAACAGCCAATCGACGCTCTGGATTAAAAAAATCCAGAGCGCCGATTGGCTGTTTCTAGAATTGTCCAACTCGTCCGGATCAGAATCCATTACGTTTAGTGTACATTCTATCTAGTCTGTGTCTAACTTCATAACAGTCAAAAGTTTTCGGTATAAGATCGAAAGCAGCTTCGATAGTTGCCTCGTATTCGATAAGTAATCCAAATCTAGTATGTAAAATACAACCTCGATGGTAATAAGACGCATATTCTTATACTTGTCGTATTTATTTGACTTTTAAAAAGCGTTATAATAATACCTATTTAATATATATAATCGACTGTATATTATAATCATATTATTTCGTTAATTAATTAAAAATCCTAATCACGTATAACCTAACCCAACAAATAAAATAATAATATAATTATTCTAGATGCTTTGCGGTAAAATATTGCAAAGAAATTGCAACCCAACCTCTGTCAGTTTTATTTTTAAGGCTAAGTATTCACGACGAAGTCAAAAGAATACAAGTTCATACAAGGTCGTAAAATCAAACAACGAACCTCTCGAAGGTAAAGATAACCTCCGTTTACATTTATACGTATTATTTTAATCAAGGCTTTCACCTAATTAGATAAAATTTTACTTATTTTATCTTCAAGCAATTTGATAATATAATTTAATCATTTCAGTTTTATTTTTATACCTCAATGTCAAAATCGCCTTTTGTTGCATCATTCATGTTAGCAATTATGCAAATACATAGTCAATTGAGAATAGAGAAACTAACAATTAAGAATATACCACCTTAAACCTTATTTATGAAATATGAATACAGAATACTTGCCTCCTGTGTGTTTCAAGATGTTGAGAATACCGTATTTGGTGCTAATCCAAACTGGGAGTTACTCGCACCTAGAGGATTCAGATTTTATATGCCAGGAAGCGTCGGACCCGGTTGGTTAGACGCTACGACTACAGCACAAGTTGAAACACGTTCTATATTACTTGACGATGATAATAGCATCGAGAATTTGATGGAGTCTAGTCATTCTTTAGGAAATAAGACTAACGAGGCTAAAAATATTCAGCACGATAATAACTCCTCGGAGACTAATAGACCGATTTTACATTGTCTTGCACAAGAGTGTCCAATGCTGTTGAGGAAAGGAATTATTGAATTATTCCCTGGTTGTATGGAACTTAACTCACCTCAATTAACTATAGTCACTATCAGTCAAAAACCAAATCCGAAAACAATGAAATGGAGCAAAGAAGTGGAGACAGAGAAATTGGCTAAATATGTAGGTATCATAAAAACGAAACTGACCAATTCCCTGCATTCGTTAAATTTAGATCAATTTTTCAAATTCATTCGTTTATTTATTCATTTATTTACTTATTTATTTATTTATTTATTCTTATAGTTCCTTTTGGCTGCTTCTGATATCTGTTCTAAGCTTAAAATGGTTGGCTACTGGGCTGACTTTGTGAATCCATTTAGCGGACAGCCGTATTTGAATCCCCATAAAAATGGGACTCTGTATAAAACAGACGAGCGATTCCGATGCCTAGGATTTAAAGTCGAACAGAAACAATACTGCAAGATGATATCCACCGATAGCGACCAGAAGAACTTTGTTGGTGAGAAAGCATTTGAATCGACGTAAATTTACACAACGTAACAATATTTGCGTTGTTTGATTTGTTTTTTGTTTTTTTTTGTACAAATTGCATAGAAAGTTGAAGTTTGATGATCATTTTTTGAGTTTCGCTGCGAATCAAAAATCAGAATATTAAAATATTATTCTTATATCATTAGTAGGTTTCGATTAATGATACGAAATTTTTTTGAATAAAAAAAGAGATGTGTAAAAGTTGTGAAATAATGATATCGAAAGTTTAGGTCATAATCCTGAATTAGTTAATTAGTTTATTAATCATTTATGTAAACTTATGATAATCTAATATTGAATTTTGTTTTATAGGGAGTCTTTATACCACAGCACCTCCTAGCACCGAGTTTTTAAGGGAACTTTTGAATGATCTGAACGGGCAATGATATCCATCTATTAAACGATATTTAAAAAGAGTATAAAAAATCGTGAATGTAATATTGCCAAATAGTCGTTGAATTAAATGAAAAATTGAATTTTATCATTCTCGGTAGTTATAGAATTGATTGATTGATTACTACTAATTACCCGAGAAATTAGTTTCGTTTTTTGTCTTTATTATATAAATGAAAATTTAATTGAGCGTATACCTAACTGTGTCTGAAAAACACTGATAAAACTGTACCTTGTTTTTAATCATTAGATAGATATAAATACGTAACGGAATAGACACTAATATCAAGTCTTAAATCTCGGAAGATTTATTTTCGTACCTTTATTATATAAATAAAATTATACCCAAAATTTACGAATATTTGAGATAACAAATATTCAAAATAAATAGTTTATCGAATAAACGGATAAATGAATTGGAATTCATGTATTGGATACGTTTATATCAAATATCTAACAGAAATTGTAAATATACTTGAATATCAAGGATACGTTATTTATATATGAAATTATCAAGAATAAACAAATTATAGAAAAAAAAAAACAAAAACAAAAAAACCACATTTGCTTTAGTCGATTATTACACCATGTGTATAACAGAATGGAAATATCCATCTTATTCGGTGTTTTGAATAATTGAATTATAGGCGACAATATAATAGATATCATTTTTTTGATTATCGAAAGAATTTTTAATCGAAGTATGTATATGTATGTTCGTGTCTGAAATGAATAGATACAGAGAGATATAGAGAGACGAAAAATTGTACAATGGTAAATTACAATGTAGCATATATACTATTATATACAAATATCGTGGATTCTGTTTTTTTTTTTTTTCTTCCTTTTTTCTTCTTCTATAGTATCAGATATACCTAGTATGTATAATACGATTCAGTACATAAATACGATGCATTTTCGGTCATGGAATGAGTAATGATACATCAAGTACTTATACTACAACGAAGTATATATATCTAGGTCTAAGATTCATTTAACTACATGTATGTATAAATATATAGGTATGTACATACATATGTATGTAATACAATATACAAACATATTGTATGGTGTTAGGACGTACAGCAAAGAAAGTAATTCGATTTTATTTATATTTGATGTACAGAGTGATCTAGGGAAAAAAAAAAACAGAAAAAAAAAAAAAAGAAAAACAGACAACATTACTTCGTTTCTTCTTTCACACCGATACAGAGTATAAAAAGGGCTCAATCTCTATAAATACGCACACGTTTATTTTATAATAAGGAAAATTTACTTCGATCTATTTTGACCACACTTCATTATCATTCTTCTACAAATCTATACCATAATCTATACATTTGTTTCGTATTTTTTGAAATATTAACAATATTCGCAAGATCAATTCTTCTGCATTTCGGTTATCGTTTTTTTTTCTTTTTGAGTTATTTTTTTTATTTTACATATTATTGAAAAAAAAAAAGAAGAGATTATCACAGGTATAATCAGGTTGACAATTTATTATAATATAGTAATAATCGCTTGTTTGCATATAGGTACGACTCAGCCAAAATTTATTAATATCCATCAAATCAATGAGATTATACGTCACAGAATAAAAAGTCAAAAGGTGATATACACAGCTGAAATAATTTTCATCATGCAAACCAAAATCTTAAAATATATCAATCTGCCCCTTGATTAGCGACATCTGGTTTTACGTATAAGTATATCAGAGTAGTCCTTAAGGGTGTGATTTTTAAAAATTTTCAAGATTCACCTCTCAATCGGTTCGAAAATGAATACAGAAAAACAAATTTCCCTGAAATTTCAGTTCCCGATTTCAAAAATTACAATTTTTTTTAACAATTTCTTTGACTTTGTGTCCGTTGAAAAAAAATGTTAAGTGCTATAAATTAGCAGCACATCTATTCAACTAATCTTGAAAATAATGAACGTTTTCATTTTACTTTCAGCTATTAAAAATGACAACAAAAAAAAGCCTTCATCTATTTACTTGTATTAGAATATAATATTTGAAGAAATATCAAAATAATTATCATCAAATAAATAATTCATTTATTAGATTTTTAAATCGATTTCATTAGAAGAGAGAAAAAAATTCGGGGAATTTGTTTTTCTGTATTTGAAATCGATTCAGAGGTGAACCCTAAAATTTTGTTTAAATCACCCCTTTAAGCACCACTTATTTAAGGTATACCCATGTTTAGTCTTTAGCCGCATATACAAGGTGAATGTGTATTTGTTTTTGAATTCGAATTTGAATTACGATTTACGGTCGAGCGAAAAGTTTTAATATATTGCAGAGCTTACACAGTTCTATCATCGCCGTCTGTATTTATTATTATACCTATATACACGTATGGTAAAACCAACAACTTTTCGAAAACAAAATACTAATTCCTGAACTTGCGTGCTTTTAATTACATACCTATAGATATATGTATAATCACATAATGTGTGTTTTATACATATCGTTACATCCTTGTTACATTTTCAATTTCAAACAACGAACTTTTCTGAAAAATTACAAAAACGTGTAATTTTTTTTATGACAAACTTCAAAGTCTACAATTTATTCAAACTTCCCTAGAAATTCGAAAGGACTAAAATTTTTTTATCGAAATAACAAATTCTCCCCAGTTTACTGACGATTGAGTCTCGTATAGTATTCTGAATGCGTCAACGTTTGATGGAAAAATTCGCATTGACAAAATAGTGATGAAATAACAAAATTTAAAAAAAAAAAAAAAAATAGATTTGGATATCGTTTTCACATGACGTCGAGCTAAATATGAAAATAAATTTCAAATTTCAACCAAAATAACTGCAGAAGTAATTTGATCACGTAAAGTGTGGATCCACCCGGAAATTCAATCAGTAAGAAAATCCCAATCTGTATACGGAAATAGCTAGTGCGGGTGCGTATACGTCAGACAACGTAAAATATATGCTGCGAGATAAGCGATTGCTGATTTATTATTTGTGGTATAGTGTTTAATAATAAATTGTGTATATACAGGGTGAGTCTTTTCAGGGTCAAAAATGGGCGGGGCTTACTTACGACGAAGGCACGGATTCAGCCAATCAGGTAAACAATTATCCGGGTGGGGATAGGGTAGAATAATACTTAATCACGAATCAGGGTGTGCCTTTGCCGCAATTAAGTCCCACCCATTTTAGATCTTCGAAGAGACTCACCCTGTATAAGAAGACAAGCGATTGGTACTACCTATATTAACTTTCACCCGGTAAATTTATTATAATGTGGAATACAATCTTTTATACCTACTATTGCTGTACCACCCCTCCAACGAGACATGATAATATATATACTGCATGATAAATAATTGAATAATTATAAATGAAGGAATATAGATATTAGACTGTGTCAAAAAAAAAAACGACATCTTTTTGTTCGGGCTCTTTTGAAAATAGTTAGGGCTTAATATAAAGAAAATTGTCCCCAAAGCTGAGCTATGTAGCTTGAACACAGAATTAGCGCATTTGAAAATAAGATTTCCCATGTATTTCAAATGGCAAAATTTGTTTACCTTAGTTTTATTTTTATAATTCTCTTTATTCAACTGATAAGAATAAAGTAAATATACGGTTTTGAAGGGAAAAAAATTTCTGTGAAAATGCATGAAAAATTTTTTTTAATTAATTTGTCGAAAAGTAAGTAGTAATCAAATATAAATATGACTTTTAAACCACCGTAACTCGTTAACGGTTCAATCGAACAACTTGGGCCAAAGGACTATTTTTGTAGATCATAAAATTCTCTACAAAACCGTATATCTACTTTATTCTTATCAGTTGAATAAAGAGAGTTATAAAAATAAAACTAGGATAAACAAATTTTGCCATTTGAAATACATGGGAAATCTTATTTTCAAATGCGCTAATTCTGTGTTCAAGCTACATAGCTCAGCTTTGGGGACAAATTTCTTTATATTAAGCACTAACTATTTTCGAAAGGGCCCGAACAAAAAGAGGATGTCATTTTTTTTTGACAAGGTAGGTAGGTAGGTAGATGTAGATAGGTAAGGTATAGGTAAGATATAGTACAAATACAATACATTTATTTATTAAATATTAAGATAAGAAATTTGATTGGTTTGGTTGATCCAACATTATAATTATAATAATAATAATAATAATAATAATAATAATATTATAATATACAGCGAACATCGATTAAAAAAAATGCCTATTCGCTAGGCTATGGTCCGCAAATATCTGTTTCTTACACATATACGATCTTAAAATTCTAAGTATATTTTACAGGTAAAATAATTTATTCATTATATACTTTATTATTTATTGAAGACATTGGCTGTCTACTTATTATACCTATATCATATATAAATATATATGGGCTCATGAAATTCGCTTTTAAATAGACTTGAAATATTTGAATTTTTCTAAACATTCGTGTTTTTTTTTTTTTTATTTTAAATACACAGTTTTTGCTATGGGTATATAATTATATATCCGTACATAGGTTTGCAATGAATATTTGATTTTTTTTTTTTATTATTATTTTTGGAAAATATTTAATGGAAATATACGAAATATACACGAGTCTTTCTTCTCCTGTAGCATCAAAAATGATCAAATTTGTATTTAATTAAAGTATCTTGTTTTCTTCTCTATAGTTTGATTAGATAATTTAACATTTCTCGTTAATTATCACATCATGTACTGTTATAGTACATTTTGATTCACAGTTCTCACCTGTTGTAGTACGTATACGTCTTGCCCTAAATATTTTTAAAAAAATTATAAAAAAATTTTCTATGTCAATGAAAAATGAAACAGAAAAAATAAAAAAAATTCAAATAATAATTACAACAAAGGAGAATAAAGAACCAAATAAAATGACACGATTAAAATCTCACGCAATATGTTAGTCAGACAATAAAATTTGAACGAGTCGATTCGATCATATAAGTTTTATCATTTCGAATCATTTTTAACATTATAAGTAATCTATCGTGAATTTGCTTCAAATATGCCCTGAACGTATTTATATAGGTAGATCAAAATTTCGAGCTCTTAAAAGGCACGGGGATAATAATCTATGGCGTATATCAGTATAGAATGAAAAACGACATGGAAAAAAAAAAGAAGAAGAAGAAAAAAAAAAAAAAAACTTATCAATTTTAACAGCTACGCGCGTATGGCGGGACATGTGAAACTCTTGTACTCACGATCCAACAGAGATATCTTTATTAGATACGAAATATCGCACTACTGTTTTTTTTTATTAAGTACCTACCCGTTTAATGCGTCGTAGATTATATACGTGACTCGTTTAGGTATACAGGGATATATGTTCATGTATGAATCAGTTGATTGCAGAGTGTATAGAGGTATACGAGGCTATCGGTTCGCGTAGGATCAGATTGGGAAATAGACCACCTTGGGTAAAGTGGACCCGGGTTATGGGTTACGGGTATCACGCGTAAAAGCTGATATTAATGTTAGCGTGCGTCAAACAAACGAGGAAACCATCTAACGATGTTGGTATAAGCGAATTATTTCAACACGCGATATATTGCCTGTATAGGTACTCTAGCCATGATTCAATGCTATATAGTATTAGGGTTGTCCTTAATTTGATCATTTTTGAATTTCAATTCTCTCATGCACCATGAAGTCTCGAAATATATATTTTTTTTCATCTAGCCAAAACCCCAGGGTCCTATCTCAATTCCAAGTACCGCCTCAAAGCCTTAGAATTTTCAGATTTGAATAAAACACGATTTCTGTCATTTCGTTGTTAATTTTTTGGAGCAGTAGGGGAGAGCGGGGCAAAGAGGGCAGCTCGGCCAAAAAATAGTATATTATGTGGCATGCCCCTAAACCAAGTGTTATTCGAGTCAAAAACGGTTTACGGGTGAGCCCCATACTGTATTTTTTTCGAAATAGGCATGAAAAGTCACTTTGACGCCTGTTGAGATTCACTAGACGAATTTAATTCTTTTTGAAATTTAATTTCGAAAATTTGGCGGAGCTGCCCTCTTTGCCCCGCTCTCCCTTATATACTTAGAATTGAGATACGAACCTTGGGTTTTGACTTCATTTTTTTTGTATGTATTTTGAAAAGTTCTGGCCCATGGAAGTAACGAAATTCGAATACGAATTCAAATTAAGGACCACCATAATAGTATTATAATAATATTATTACAGCGTGGGGTAGTATGTCATTCCGAGAGAAATATCAAATATAAATTATTACAAATCTAATACACGAATCCTGCAGAAACCAATTCGGAAAGTATATCGATACTTATATTGATAGACACAGCGATATATAACTTCAATATTTCATCATCCGAAATATACCGAATACAATAAGAATTGAAATAGGGGAAAGCCCTGTTTTCCCAGGTCAGCACAGTTCGGCGTTACATAACAACAGCTGTGAAATTTACGAATCAATACAATTTTTTTTTTTTTTTTTCAAATTCGAGTATTACGTAATTTAAATAGATGTAAAGATTGATCAAGTGGGATTTCGCATAATCAAAAGCTAAGTACACACGTATAGGAATATGAAGTTCCGCATCAATAAATTTTTCACAAATAGGTACTGTGAAATAATTTTTACTGTGAGAAACCATGAATTGATTTTGTGAAGTCTACGTAAATCTAAATCTTTAAATGATATCCATCCTAAATATTTGAAATACAATAAATTAGAAAATTATTCTACTTCATATGTTGCACCGATTTTTGAAATTTGACAATACTTTCAAGCTGTTTAATCCTCGAATTACTCATTGGATACAAAATGTATTATCTATATAATTAGGAACGTATGTCTGTACCGAAGCGAATCCAAAATAATGGATTATCTTATTGTTAGACAAGCATTTTGCAGCCCTGAGCCAATATAGGGTATTATGTACTTAGTGAGTAGTATCGCGCTTATATATACATATCTGATTCGTCAATATACAGTGGACCAATATAGTCTATATATATTAGGGTGGTCCTTATTTAAGGCTCTGACGAATTTTTTATCAGACGCCCCCCAAATCGACTCCAAATAATTCAAAAACAATACCCTAATTTTTTCAGATTTTTATCTGGACTCTAACCCCTCCCACCGAGAGGGTGGATTTCCCCATTTAAAATACACGTGTTTTGGCCATATTCTTAGGATATATTTTATTCTAAAATTAAAAACTTTTAGAAAAATCTGTAACTGCGAGATTTTAGTGTTCATTGGTGCTACTATTTGAGAAAAAAATCACATTATCATACGGGTCAATCTAGACGAATTGCACACCCTTTAATCTGCTCTTTTTTCTCAAATGAAGGGTGTGCAATTCGTCTAGATTGACCCGTATGATAATGTGATTTTTTTCTCAAATAGTAGCACCAATGAACACTAAAATCTCGCAGTTACAGATTTTTCTAAAAGTTTTTAATTTTAGAATAAAATATATCCTGAGAATATGGCCAAAACACGTGTATTTCCAATGGGGAAATCCACCCTCTCGGTGGGAGGGGTTAGAGTCTAGATAAAAATCTGAAAAAATTAGGGTATTGTTTTTGAATTATTTGGAGTCGATTTGGGGGGCGTCTGATAAAAAATTCGTCCGAGCCCTAAATAAGGACCACCCTAATATATATATGTTTAATCAATCAATTCCGAGAATTCGCGAAAAGCGCTCGTGCTGTTTGCGAATCGCGGTCCCGAAGTATCGAAGGGTATTTATTTTAACCGATCCAAGGATTGGTGCTCGTGTTTGCCAATTACCTTCAATAACAGTCTGTACAGACTACAGTTGTCATATTTAATTAAGTATCAACCTCAAGATATTATAGAGTTATGGGTTACCTCTGTGTGCGATCGCGACGTAGTGTATTTAGTAGACCGGTTCAAAAAAATCGACTATTCTTTTTCTTTCAATTTTCGCATTGAAATACTTTCGGGGGGCTGAAAAAAGATGCCTGTTAAAAGCGGAGCTCTTAATATTAAGATTTAGAGGTTGCTCATGGCGGATTTCTATTTTCCATTTGAATAGCATAGGAAATTTTTTTTTTTTTATATATAATTTTGTAGCTCAGAAACCAATGAACAAGTCTAAATGACTCATACATATTTTCATAGGAAATTGAACACTCTACAAAAAGCTTCTCTTATCATTTTTTGATAAATTGACTCCTTCCAAAGTTATTCAAGCTGAAAGTTCAATTTATAGTTGAGTCAACTATTTTTTTTTTTTTTGTGATTTTTTTTCCACAATGATAGATACATTTTTTAGAGTGTTCAATCCCTTATCAAAATATGTAAGAGTCATTAGGATTTGTTCATTGGTTTGTGAGCTACGAAATTCTGAAGAAAAAAAAATAAAATTCCTACGCTATTTAAATGGAAAGTAGAAATCCGCGATGAGCGACCTCTAAATCTTAATATTAAGAGCTCCGCTTTTGACAGGCATCTTTTTTCACCCCCCCGAAAGTATTTCAATGCGAAAATTGAAAAAAAAAAAGAATTAAATAGTCGATTTTTTTGAACCGGTCTAATATCTATGTATCATAAAGAGTAGGTTTACGGAATCAATAAAGCATCGGCAAGGGAATTGTTCTTTGCGTTTCTAGCGTCGTGAGTATAGTAATACAATGCAGTATAATTATTCTGTAATTTGGCAAAAGAAAAAAAAAAAAAATAAAAAAAAAAAAAAAATAATCTCGTCATTTTAATCCGCAGGATCTAGGGCGCGGTCGTATATTTATCATCAATAATTAGAGAATGTCATTTCAATATACCTAAAAGCTAGTATATAGGTATAAAAGAAAAAAAGAAAGAAAAAAAAAATATGTGTGTTTCAGATATATTATATATTTCCTTGGGGAATCGTGAATTAGAGACCGAGGAGGTTCTTGCGATCATCGGAATTAATGAAACTGACTATATAATCGACGATCTAATGTGAAATTTTTATAGTAATAAATTTTCGAATCGATGATCTACATAATATAAAATGAAGAAAATGAAAAAAAATAAAATAAAAAAAAAATAATAATAACATCGATGAAATAATATCAGGTTTCGTAACTGTCTGAATCTAGAATCGTGACGTTATAACGACTCGTTAATACTTGACTGATTAGAATTTCGCGTTGCGGCGCGGAAGGGACCTAGCGATTTACCGGGTAAACTATAGAGAAGTTCAAAAGTTAAATCGAGTTGAAGTAATTTTCCGGTAACTCGGCAATTACAAAGGCTGCAGAGAGGGTTTCGTTTTGTTGTATTGATTTTTTCTTCATCATCAACCCTCAAACCGTTGCTGTATATATGTAGACGCAGAAATATAATCGCCAGTTAGGTATATAATATTCATATTATAAATTAATTTAAAGACGATTAATAATTGAGGAAAAATTTAACAAAATTTATATATAAAATAATAATAATAAAGCCTCGATCGATCTTTCTCGATTTGGTTAAATCCTCGTAACCCTCGCGTCGCAAGTCACCCTTCCCTAATTGCCCGATAAGGCACTCCCATCAAAATCCCTTGAGCCAAATTTCTACTATACCAAGTGACAGGTGGGTCAGCGTCTGCATCGCTTCTATAAGACCAAAATTAATCCAGATCTTGGAAGATTATAATTAGTAATAAGATTTTCGATTCTTCGTCAAAATTTTATAACGAGAAATGGTTATGGGGTGGCTTTTAAGCCTCTCGATATCGCCACAGGGTTTGAAATAGGGCCGCGTTTTTTTCTTTCTATTATCAAAATTCAAGTTATCAACTATAAGTAGGTACAAAAAAAAAAAAAAAAAAAAAAACAGGGGAACAAATTGCTCATGAACAATTATTTTCCGGCTGTATTATATGTATATGTATATGTATACCTATATTCAGTTGGAATCTTGCCAGAGCACATTCGAAGTTTTCAATCCACACGGGCATTGGAATTTTTTTGTCCTGCCAATAAAAGCAGACTTAGGTATAGCAGCGTTGCTACGATTACGTGGCAGACAATTTGAACTGTTGTATTGAAAAATGAGTCCTATATCGATTTCATATAGATACAGGGCATAACACGTTCTCTATCAGTCTAGGAAATTGCTTGACAACGATAATTTATGGTGTTTTTATTTTTTTCACTTTAATTTCTTAAGGATGTTCTGGAGGTACACTCGGCATCAAAACAATAAGACAGACAAAAACCGAATTTGTTAATTTTGGATGATATTAATGCGAAAAATGATTGAATAATATCGAGGAGCGGATATTCCCACAACCTCAGAAAATGAAAAAACTTTCAATTTAGTGACAGAATTTCGAAAATACCAACAATCATGAAAAGTTGTAAAAACATTTTACAAGTATGTGCTGAAAATGGTGAAAATTGTTCATTTTTGATCCGATTTCAAAATTTCAGGGTTTTTTATACTCAGTGATAAAATCTCTACGAACTCACTGAAACAAGTTTAGCATAAAACACTGATATTTGAGTAAGAATTCAGTTGTTCACAATCCGAATGAATTCTGAGATTCATATGATACATATATACTGTTACATTTTTGACTTGAATATGAGTGTTTTATGCAAAACTTTTTTCAGTGAGTTCGTAGAGATTTTATCACTGAGTATAACAAACCCTGAAATTTTGAAATCGGATCAAAAATGAGCAATTTTCACCATTTTCAGCACATACTTGTAAAATGTCTTTACAACTTTTCATGATTGTTGGTATTTTCAAAATTCTGTCACTAAATTGAAAGTTTTTTCATTTTCTGTGGTTGTGGGAATATCCGCTCCTCGATATTATTCAATCATTTTTCGCATCAATATCATCAAAAATTAGCAAATTCGGTTTTTGTCTGTCTTATTGTTTTGATGCCGATTGTACCTCCAGAACATCCTTAACACACACTTTCAACATTATTCTTTAATTTGATCTGAAACGAGATCAATCCGTCGAGGGGGAGATTCGTGTGAAGTATAAACTGGACCCTAGGGAGACGTAATTGAGTATTCTTAAAAGACGAACTTTTTCACTCTTTGAGTGAAAAAGAGTCGAAATTTTCTTAATAAATATTTAAATATCGTGTTGAATTAGAAAGGGGTTTTATGTTCGGGATGAAAATAACTTAAAAATCGTAGGGTGTATGTCGAGGAAAAGATGAAAAGATAAAAAGAAAAATCATCATCGCTGTTTCGAAGATTTATTTATTCGTTTCACTTTTATTTTTATTTTTCTTTCTAAAGCGTCATCACTCATCACTACTCGTCCAGATATATAGATGACAGGGACATACCATTGTGTTCCATTAACAATTATATACCCAGGGTAGGTTTTTCTTTAGAAAAAGATACTACGTGTGTTTAGAGCATCTCTTATACTGGCTCGTTGCCAAACGGAGAAAAGGCTCGACCTATATATTATAGCCTATATCTAGAGGTATATCAGGGTTCTGTCTCTCGCAATCAGTTTTATTCACCCTATGGTATATTCTATATACTATAATCTTCACCTAAACCACCCTCACGGTTCCGAACTACAGTTTATAGATTCCATTAGTCCCGGCTTTGTCCTTATTAGGTATACCGAATATCGTGTTAGAACAGTTAAGTCACCTTGTTTGTGTCGATCATGAAACTGATCGATGTATCCTTGCATGATCCAAAATCTACCCATTAACCTGCTGCCGTCATGAAGTTACAATCCAAAAATCCTATGGGGTATAAAGTTGATGATATTTATCGTCGTGCACCGAGGAGCCATTCAATCAATAAATGATTGGATTATCTTGTGTATGAATTAAAGGCAATCATTTGAAATCCTTTATTCTGAACTCATGCTCAGCTGAAACTAGAAAAGGCACTCGATGTCATTGAAGAAATCATTTTTTCCACTCATCACTATATTGAGGGTGAATAGCTCCTCTTTGTGCACTGATCGTGATATTCACACGTCGGATGAACGGAGGTTGCCTTTTGTAATACATGAAATAAAAGCTGCAAGATATGAGTTTCCTACACTCAGAAAAATAACAACCAAAATTTGGTTATTATATGCACAATCACATTTTTTGTTCAGTCAATCAAATTTTTTGTTCAGTCAACCAAAAATTTCGTTGGGATAACCAAAATTTTGTTGGGAAAACCAAACTTTGTTGGGACAACCAGAATTTTGGCTATTCCAACAAAATTTTTGATTGACTGAACAAAAAATGTGATTGTGCATTAGGGTGCTTTTATTGAAACGACTATTTCTTTTTTGCAACTCCCCATTGAAAATCTTGTTGTAGACGTCGAAAGGGGAATCCTGTCCAATTTTTAGCTCTTAATTCCGATTCTAGTACTCGCGCTTTTCGTTTTAAGATTTTCCATGCTAAAAGCATGTGAACATTACGACTTTTTCTTTAGTCGCGCAAAACTCAGCCGCATTTCAATGGATTGTTCTCATCCAAGACTCATTTTACAGAGAATTTAGTGTTCTTCAAAAGTGCCCAAGATAGTTTGACTGACTTGAAAATATTGAAATTGACATTTTGTTGGAATTTTATATTTAAAAAAATCAAAGTCCTTATATCTTTTGAAATACTGGTTTGAGAGACTTTATGTACTGTACTTTTTTTGTAGAGAAATAAATTTCCTACAAAATAGTTCTGAAGTTTTTTTCTCCAAGTCCAACTGTTTATTCGCCCACAGCGAGAAAGAAGAATTATGCATAAAATCGACTTTGGAGGCTCACACAAGTGCGGCGGTTGAAACCACAGCCAAAATACCAATGGCACTTTTGAAGAACACTAAATTCTCTGTAAATTGAATCTTGGATGAGAACAATCCATTGAAATGCGGCTGAGTTTTGCGCGGCGAAAGAAAAAGTCGTAATGTTTACATGCTTTTAGCATGGGAAAACTTAAAAAGAAAAGCGCGAGTGCTGGAATTGGAATGAAGCGCTGAAAATTGGACAGGATTCCCTTTTCGACGTCTACAACAAGATTTTCAATGAGGAGTTGCAAAAAAAAAAAAAAAAAATAGTCGTTTTAAAAAAAGCACCCTATTGTGCATATAATAACCCAAATTTCGGTTGTGTCAACAAGACTTTCTTCTGAGTGTATGACAGATCAAGATCACAATTGTGTGTTCGACTCATGACGACAAACACACTCAGGATTTTCGAGTTTTCTCATTTTCTGTTTCCGTTCTTATATCATTTTAGTAAACATGCGGATAACGAATTGTGATTGTTTCATCAAAGTATGTAATGTGGTATTGATCAGCGTTTATGCGATTAGGGTAGTAAAAAGAACTTACTTTAGTTTGTCTTGGGATCAATTGCGAAAGGAAACACCAAAGTTGGTGGTAAGTGAAAGATGGTCGAATAAATATGGGGTAGATTTCCTCGATCCCTTGGGATACAAACAGGACATAGACGGCAGACTGCAGGAGACGAATCTGGCTAAGGTTCAACGAACTCTCGGCTTTTAGAGCTTTTCACCGCAAGAAACAATAGCCCCGAAATTACAAACCGAAACTTAAAATTTTTAACTCTTATTTTTGGATATGAGAATTGAAAATTCTATGGCGATTGTCTTGTTGTAAACCAAAAATTTAGAGAATCTTTGATCTCGCTGATGTTTTACCTTGACGAAATGGTCTTATTCAAAATTATGACAAATTTTCATATACAAGAGGGATGAAATGGAAAAAAAAAAAAAAAAAGAAAAATAATGTGGTACAGGTATAAAGTATAGATTTTTCTGTGCTAAAAGTGAAAAGTTACTTCTTTAAGAAATACCCTGCAGCTATACGCGGTAACTGTATTGAGTATTTAGGCTGACATCGACGAAAGCCTACTGTGTAAACGATGAAAAGTTCGAGAGGGTGTGCCGAGCAAATTTAGCCGTAAATTACATGGGCGTAAGCACGCGATTGGGGTGAAAGAAAAATATTGACCGAAGAGTAGAAAATTAGTAAAAGCTGGAATTGGATATTTTTTTTTCTTCATTTTTTTCTTCTTCTCCGTATCGCGGACTTTTTATTGTTCGGATCGATAGCCATCGAATTTTTGTCAATCTCTGCTCAACTTTACCAGCAAAATTCTTTAGGGTTTCGATTTGCAATGAATTTAATTCAAGGAATAAAGATCACTAGAAAAATTCCATCAAGAGAAAGGGGTATATGCGGACTATCATTGCGAATCCGTGTTCGCTTTTCTGCAGCAAAGTTAAGTCTTCGAATAAGCCGGATAACTGCATGCTGCAGTATGGGTATAAAGCTGTGTCATTAATTTCAAATTTTTATCCGTGAAAAAAAAAAAAAAAAAAAAAAAAGCCTGCATTTAAAAAGTAGCAAGGAACGAACAGTAATAGCACGGTTTTACAATCTAGGCAAAGTAGTTTTTACCAGCTACTATATGTTTACAGGGAATAATAATTATATTCTGCTGAAATATGGCTGAAAAAATAAGTTGCAGAATCTGACAAGTGGACTCGCGCAATGTTTGAAGTTTACTTTTAATCAGCGGGTAGGTAAAAACTTCTCGGTACTGCAGCCACAATTCTGTTGTGAACTAGTTAATTAAATAATTACACCTATACCGGTACGAGTGTGTACCAAGAACAAGTACCTTTTTCAATACCTCACCTGCAACGTCTAATTAATTATACACTCGCGGTAACTTCATGCTGTAGCTGTATATTTTCGAGTTATTCCAATGATAAACTTCTATGAATAGTTTCATAACGCTAAAACTGTTTTTTATTTCATTTTCTGGCGATAGTTGCTGTTAAAGTTTGATAATAATTATTACAAATCGACGCCCGATACGAATAACAGCACATTTCAAATTCCGGGTGAAAAAGAGCAGGTTGCAAATTTCGGGTGGAAAAGAGCACATTTCAGATTCCGGATGGAAAAGAGCACGTTTCAGATTCCGAGTGAAAAAGAGCATGTTTCAGATTCCGGGTGGAAAAGAACACGTTTCAGATTGAGAATGAAAAATACCACGTTTCAGATTCACTCGAAAACTAGCACAATTTAGGTTGAACCGAATATTACTGATTAGCAAGTGTCAGGTAGGTTAATTATGAGATTGAATTAATCATTCAATGATAAAATTGAATCGAGTTCTTGTGCATAATTGTGCATTTCCAATTTCATAATAAACCTACCTAACACTTACTAATGAGTAATATTCTCCTCGCCTGAATTGTGCTAGTTTTCGAGTGAATCTGAAACGTGCTATTTTTCATTCTCAATCTGAAACGTGTTCGTTTCCATCCGGAATCTGAAACATGCTCTTTTCCACCCGAAATCTGAAATGTGCTCTTTTCCACCCGGAATTTGAAACGTGTTCTTTTTCACCCGGAATCTGAAATGTGCTGTTATTCGTATCGGGCGTCGAAATGCACTTTTTACGGAAAGGAACAATCTCATATCTTCAAAGTTATTTTTTTTTTTTAAGCGGTGATATGAGGTATACATACACGGTACAAGTCAAGGGTGAACTGCTATGTTTCTTATAGCGGTATGTTTTTCTTCCTTGGAAAAGTTGGAAATAATTTATCCCAAGAAAACAATCCAGGAATTATCAGGAATAATATTTTCCACGGTGAAACTGAACTGGAACATCGATATCTACTATGTGCTGGCAGATATATTTTCTGCCATCCATATATACTGCATAGTATCAAGGGTACTTTTCACGATTCCTGTATCTACCGCGTGGTTGAATCAATATAAGAATTCGATATAAAATCATAGAAAAGCTCATAATTTTTGTTTCTCGTATAATAATTGAATTCCTTTACGTGAAAATGATGATTCGTGATTAATTTTTATTAGGGAACATAAATGGTCGATTGAATGATTTGGTATTGAAATTGCAGGTGATTAACTCAATGCGATGAGAAAAATAAATAAATTAATAAATAACAAAAACTCTTAAATCACTCCATGGATGAGGAATAGTGAGAAAATACAACGGCGGTATTATGAGGGTGTCATAATGCCTGCGTCTCTTCTCTGATTCTGGAATCTAGATCAAGACGGAGAGAAGATAAGGTTCCCGTAAGTCGTCGGAGGTATGAGGCATGAGGGTTGGAAAAGACTTGAACCACGTCCCGTTATACTGGCGTGTATCAAGTGAGCGGTTCAGCGACCGCCCGCGGTTCATCCTAAACGGGATCGATATCCTGGCCAAAGGATAAAACGGTCTCTTCGCCTCACCTCTGCCTCTCTGCCGCATGCTCTCCCAGTCTTAAAACCCAGACGTATTCTCCCCTTGTCCGCGAGATGCGATCCCGGAAGAGAAAGGGAGAGTATGAGATGAGAGACTGAGGGAGGATGAGGAATAAGGGATGAGGGCTGAGGGATGAGGGATGAGGAATGAGGAATGAGGGATGAGGGATGAGGGATGAGCCGGAGTACTTGAATGCGAGGCAAGAGGAAGAGGCGAGAGCTAACAGCCGGCGGGGAAGCCCCTAGTTTTGTCTCTATACAGCCGTGAAACTAACGGGTATACGAAGCGGAGGTTTGGCTCGCTAAACCGACACCCAATTGACCCGTTTGACCCCATTGACTTGAATCCTTGAATTGACATCGCGCTGAGTCCACGACAGACGCAGACAGCTCTTATAGGTATTGCTAAAAACGCGGATTGCCAAAAATAAAATCAGTATGGAAGTTGTGAGCTGATAATAACGCTGACGATTTTAATACCGATCATTTCCTTTACCGAATAATAATCGCAGATTTTCTGCGAATTTAGCTAGACAGAGCTTTCAGAGATGAAACGATTACTTATGGTCGATCGGTTCAGGTGAACTACCGGTAATATAAACTTCTCGGAGATACCGTACTTCTGACTCTAGCCACTCGACGATTCTCGTCTCTTTTCTCAATCGTTCCAATCGTCTTTACGATTGCATCGGGGACTCCGTTTCCTATTATCTCACTTCAGTTTCAACTTGAACCTTGAGAAATGAAACCTGGTCTTAGACGAACTTCGTCCAAAGTCTGGCAGGCATTAATCTCCGATTTATTACTTCGCATTATACAGGGTGATTCAGGATTTAATGAATTAAGGATGTTCTGGAGGTACAATCGGCATCAAAACAATAAGACAGACAAAAACCGAATTTGCTAATTTTTGATGATATTGATGCGAAAAATGATTGAATAATATCGAGGAGCGGATATTCCCACAACCTCAGAAAATGAAAAAATTCTCAATTTAGTGACAGAATTTCGAAAATACCAACAATCATGAAAAGCTGTAAAAACATTTTACAAGTATGTGCTGAAAATGGTGAAAATTGCTCATTTTTGATCCGATTTCAAAATTTCAGGGTTTGTTATACTCAGTGATAAAATCTCTACGAACTCGCTGAAAAAAGTTTTGCATAAAACACTGATGTTCAAGTAAAAAATGTAACAGTATATGTATCATATGAATCTCGGAATGCATTCGGATTCTGAACAACTGAATTCTTACTCAAATATGAGTGTTTTATGCAAAACTTTTTTCAGTGAGTTCGTCAAGATTTTATCACTGAGTATAACAATCCCTGAAATTTTGAAATCGGATCAGAAATGAACAATTTTCACCATTTTCAGCACATACTTGTAAAATGTTTTTACAACTTTTCATGATTGTTGGTATTTTCGAAATTCTGTCACTAAATTGAGAGTTTTTTTCATTTTCTGAGGTTGTGGGAATATCCGCTCCTCGATATTATTCAATCATTTTTCGCATCAATATCATCAAAAATTAGCAAATTCGGTTTTTGTCTGTCTTATTGTTGTGATGCCGATTGTACCTCCAGAACATCCTTAATGAACCGGTCTGGTGTGCCATATGGAGTCGTGGCTCTCAGAATTTATCATTGAAACTTGTATTTGAAAAAACAGCTAAAAAATCTATTTCCCAATGAATCGGTTGTCCAAAAGTGAATTTCAACCAATTATTAGTTTTATGATTAAATATTTATTTTCTCAAAAAGATATCATTAAATAAAGACGAGCCTGGTTTTCGCCTGAAATAATTCTGATAATCTGTAAATACCGAACCGAGGTGTTCATTAAAACGATCCATTTACGGATGAATGGCAGAGTTTACTCGAAATTATTTACCTTTTGAAAATACTGTCGCGTTATAACGCGAGACCCCGTGAGGCATGCATAATGACTTGTTTTCGCAGCGTTCCATCGCATACTTGTAACTTGTAGTATAGTACAACATGTTGTGCAGCTCGTTCACATAATAGGGTTTATTTCGGCGAACTTGGCGAATACTTATTTGACAAGGAAGATTATATATGAAACATTGACATCAGTCAAGAATAAAGTTCTATTTAATTATCGTCGTGTGAATCGAAATTATGGAATAAAAGTTTGATGAGGATATATAAATCGAAAAGTCAATTTTCAATTTACGAATTTTAATACGCTCTTCGAGTTCATTGTTTTACTGTTCTTTTAAACTTTTAATCAAATTTTTGATTCCGATCAAATATTCATGCACTCTAATTAATCAGCCGTACAAATTACGAGGTATACCATATGTCCCGAGGCAATTACTAAATAAGCCGACTGAGTTTTTGAGTTATTTATTTAATTTCATACCATATCGGCTATTTTCAGGTCATTTCTATACCTACCATATATGTCTTATCTTATCCATCTATCTATTTGTCGTTAGCATAATTAATAAATTTTTCATGAACTAAACTGAAGGCTGTGTCGAGAATATATTGCGTGATGGAAAAGTCACATTATAAAACGATGAAGTATAAACAAGAGGGAAAGAGAGATATAGGGAGAAAAAGAAAAAAATAGAAAATGTGTGTCAATCTTTATATTGTCAATCGTATTTATTCGTTTTAGTTCGAAACTAAAGCATGCACTCAGAAAAAAGTCTTGTTGACACAACCAAAATTTGGGTTATTATATGCACAATCACATTTTTTGTTCAGTCAACCGAAAATTTTGTTGGAATAGCCAAAATTTTGGTTGTCCCAACAAAATTTGGTTTTCCCAACAAAATTTTGGTTATCCCAACGAAATTTTTGGTTGACTGAACAAAAAATGTGATTGTGCATATAATGACCAAATTTTGGTTGTTATTTTTCTGAGTGATGGTTTTAGTCCTAGACTCAGATACAGGCAATACGATAAAACGTGGTTGTACCAGTACTTCTCGCGTTTTGTGTCGTAAAGCTGAAATACAACCTACCAGTCGAAAAAG
Organism: Tenthredo mesomela; assembly: GCA_943736025.1. Classification (NCBI taxonomy): domain Eukaryota; kingdom Metazoa; phylum Arthropoda; class Insecta; order Hymenoptera; family Tenthredinidae; genus Tenthredo; species Tenthredo mesomela. Next base: position 29,577,930 of record OX031015.1, on the reverse strand, counting down.
TCAGCTTGTATAATAAATTTTTATTAATGACCCTGTTGCACATCGCGAATGGAATAAATTTTTTATGGGGGTCAACTGCTTGTCATATAGTAATTAAAATATCAGATATCAATAAAACAGGATTTTCCGCCGTTGCACAATGTCATATTATTCAATTTTTTATTTTATTTTTTGATTAAATAAAATATGACCTATCGAATTTATTGACGTGTATCCGACTCAATATTTCATTCGTTTGACTCGCAGATGTAGCTTCGGAGAATCACTGACATGTAATTTTACGAATCGTCAGATTCTGCTCCTGCCCCACTTTGAGAAGGAATAAAAATTTCATCATCGAATTGTCGAATTATTCCAGAATACTGCATTCCAATAATACCGCGAATATAATATAACAAACGAGATTTCAGTTTGAATCAATTTCCTAAAATCTGTTAAAAACTTACTCATCCGAAAACTATATAAGTCAGCCAGAAAATTTCCAGCTTATAATTTTATCCCATACATATTTCAACGTCTGACAGGTGACCGAAACAAATTTTTTCAATCAGCGTCACCAATATATACTCAAACATCGTTTCAAAGTTCAAACGAATGCTATTGTATAGTTGAAATCGGTACTTTTTTATTTCATCAATTTTAACAGGATACTAATGAAAAAATAAAAAAATAAAAAATAAAAAATGGTCACGGTGAAGTCATAAGTAATAAATTTCTGAACTAAATAAGAAGACCTCGAATGATTCTTCCTTATTCAATAATATCTAGACATTTGTTAATCATTTTGAGATTTCGTCTCGAAAAATTTTGAGGGAAATTTTTTTTAGTTTAAGAAAAATGCAGTTGTTTAAGGGGACCAGTACAGCGACTTTTCGAGAAATTATCATAGTCCGAAATCATTTTATTTCATAACCAAAGTTCATTTCACATCAAAATACTTTCCTTTTTCAAAATCATTTGTCGTAAGGATTTCAGAGCACCGTTGGACCGATTCAGGTCATCTTGGATTCATTTTCTTCAGAAAACAAATCCTCATCATGTGACTGTAGGAATTTTGAAAAATTTTCGTTTTGGCCAAGTTATTTAAGAAATGAGTGATAATAATTTTTGCAAATTTGGTAAATCGATCATAACTTATGACATAATTTTTTATTTCAAAATTCCTACATACACATGATGAGGATTTGTTTTCTGAGGAAAATGAATCCAAGATGACCTGAATCGGTTCAACGGTGCTCTAAAATCCTTACGACACATGATTTTGAAAAAGAAAAATATTTTAATGCGAAACGAACTTTGGTTATGAAATAAATTGATTTCGCACTATGATAATTTCTCGAAAAGTCGCTGTACTGGTCCCCTTAATTCGGATGGTATTTGGGTATGGCTGTAAGTAGTAAGACTCATGTTTAGTCGGCCACTGCACGCAGCAAGTCTGACTGAAGCATAAGGCTGCAGAATCGAAAGCTCTCTATTATACTGGTGCGGCATATCTGTTTGCTTAACTAGAGTTAACTCTTCATTATAGATACAATAATTTTGAATGCGATTTTGATATCAGAGGGTTGTTGAAACTTCTGCTTTTAAACTGAGGATTAATATGATTAAGTTATAACGCGATGAGAATTCGGAGTGAGAATAACTTTTCCCCTTAATTTATTCGTATAGCTATACAGGGATAAAGTTGGCACGAAATATCGTAAGGGATCCTATCTCGTAAACGTCTTCACTTTAGAACAGCGGACATTTCCTGAAATTAATCCCTTAGGTGGCAAGCACGCAGCTCAGCTACGTTTGGTCACGCGAATATATAGAACTTTAATAAGTAGCGGTTTCACGTTCTAGATTCCCAGGTTATACCAAGTTTCTAACACTGTTTACGCGGTTCAACCAGCTATCCGGCAAATTCGACGAAAGTTTTCACTCTTCGGAAAACTGAGTTATACCGCATAGATTACATATCGAATGCGCGACACGTCAGTTTCGTAGTACTACGTGCACTGCGTATTAAAAGAACAAAAAGGCGGCCAAATACGTGAACACGTTTTTTCTGACTCTAAAACTTCAACCGTAATACCCAAAAATTTTTTTTTTCATTTTTGAGGGGAAAAAGTATGTGTCAGTAACATATGCCCTGAAAAAATCGGTATGCGTGTATATGTGTGGATTATATGAGGCGCAGTTTCAGTTTTAGTCTTTGCAACGCGTTGCTCGGAATTCATTGGTTTTTCATCAAGACCGAATGGCTACGTTTTGATAAACTAGTTAACCCCGGTATACAGTTTTTCACCCTCGCATCGATAGAGTAGTATATATCGAAACTTTCCGATAACCAATTATTTTGCGAACACCTCGCGGGGTAATTTCCTCAATTTATCTGATATTGGCTTATATTTTTTCAATACATTTCACTATAAGGTACAGTAACCATAAATTGGAAATTCTAAAAGTGAGATAGTCCTATTTATGACTATCACAAACAATTTATGTTCAATTAAATGAATTTTTTAAAAGCCCTTATAAACACGTCTTGCACGGTTGCCTAAAACAAACCAGATTCGCTTTACACCATTATATACTGGCTTTCGGTTTCTAATTTCAGGTGTCATTTACTGCTCGTGTAACTCGTGTTGTCATATAGTGCAGCGAATGGCTCATTCTCTACCTCATTGTGATCTGTTTTCAAAAACCTCTTCACTATGTGGCTTCACATTACGTATTGACACTCCATACTGTTGGAAATCTGAAATATTCGTTGAGTTGGTCAAATTTCTTCACGAGATGAAATTAATCGAGAAATTCAGATCTCAATGTATACACGGAGAAAAATTTATAGTAAATTTTCTCATACTCATATAGTAGTTGTGTCATATACTTCCAATATGACGATCGTTCCGATACATTATACTTAATGTTCCATGAATGTGAGAAAGACATTCCTATATTCATGGTGACATTAGGTATAAAGTATAGGAACAATCGTCATATTGAAAGTATATGACACAACTACTATATGAGTATGAGAAAATTTACTATAAATATTTCTCCGTGTACGTTCTTCTTATAAAGCTCATATTATCATATCGAAAAATTCTCTAGACTGACGTCAAAATATGATGAATCATAAATTTCGCCAAATATTTTTTATAATGCTCGCATATAATATGTGGATGTATAATTTCTTATACAACCTGGTACAAGCAATTAATATTTTATGTACATTTTGATATCGTTGATATAGTATAATTTGGGAAGAATTTCATAGCCGAATAAATGTTGAGACTTTCAATAATAGGATATTGGAAAAATATTTGCGATAAATAAAGTTAAATATCGATACTTTAAATCATTCCTCAAAGTTAGATGGCATTTAATTGAGCTTTCAGTTCCGTCATGTAGTAAACCTTGTAATTACAAAATTGCCAAAGAGCACAGTCGTTTTTCAAACTTTTTAGTCGAATCAATTACGTACGTTGAGCACGTTAATCCACCGCCCGAACGTGGCAGAATTTTCTGATATTAATTGCCAATATTCCGAAACATTGGGATATTATAGTATACGGAATATAACGTAATTCGCCTTCTCTCGCGTATATTCGGGATCTGATCGTTTTAAGGCATATAATGCAAAATCTGGTATTTTTTAAAACGCCAGTATAAAGTATGTACCTACCTATCTATGATCATCAAAGCGATTAGTATTAGTAATCACGTCTTGCGCTTAGTTCGTTAAAAATTTTATCTTATATCTCATTAGTATCCCATTCCATTATAAGTGGCCTGTCGTTATTAGCGTATACCAGCGCATGTGCGTCTATGTTAACTTTTAGAAACTACTGTACATACTGTTAGTATATATTAGACCGGTTCAAAAAAATCGACTATTCTTTTTTTTTCAATTTTCGCATTGAAATACTTTCGGGGGAGGGGGTGAAAAAAGATGCCCGTTAAAAGCGGAGCTCTTAATATTAAGATTTAGAGGTCGCTCATCGCGGATTTCTATTTTCCATTTGAATAGCATATATAGGAATTTTTTTTTTTTTTTTTCTATAATTTTGTAGCTCACAAACCAATGAACAAATCCAAATGACTCTTACATATTTTCATAGGAAATTGAACACTCTACAAAAAGCTTCTCTTATCATTTTTTGATAAATTGACTCCTTCCAAAGTTATTCAAGCTCAAAATTCCATTTATAGTTGAGTCAACTATTTTTTTTTTTTGTGATTTTTTTTCCACAATGATATAGATACATTTTTTAGAGTGTTCAATCCCCTATCAAAATATGTAAAAGTCATTTGGATTTGTTCATTGGTTTGTGAGCTACGAAATTCTGAAGAAAAAAAAAAAAAAAAATATTCCTACGCTATTTAAATGGAAAATAGAAATCCGCGATGAGCGACCTCTAAATCTTAATATTAAGAGCTCCGCTTTTGACAGGCATCTTTTTTCACCCCCCCCCGAAAGTATTTCAATGCGGAAATTGAAAAAAAAGAATATTCGATTTTTTTGAACCGGTCTAATATATATATAGGGCAATTTGAAACTAAAACACGACTTCTGCCAGAGCATGCGAAAAAATTCATGAATTAATCTATCTCTGAAGGTAATCCAACATTAATCCAAATTCTGAGGTACACACAGAAAAACCTAAACTTAAATCACGTTTTACTAGACGTGATTCACGTTTAACACTAATACGATGTCTAGTGTCTTTGAATCCGACATGAAAAACGTATAATCTACGTATTAGAACGCCTTATTTTACGATTAAAAAAAAAAAACATAATTTACGACGGAGCAAAACGTACTCTACGTTGAAAGAATCGGGAATGATGACAATAATAATAGCCTTCATCACGGTCTTTATATCCATAATTCACGACGAAAAACGTCGTCATTTCCGAGTCAATTGAACTTTTTTTGTTTGTATTTGTTAGATTTTTTTATTTTTTTTTTCTAAAAATTTCTCGTGGATCTTTAGACTCACACGTGCTATCCTATAATATAAAATTTCTCGTAATTTAATGAACAACTAATCGTAATTGACGAATTGAAAAACATGAAATAAGGAGAAAATTGTCTTACTCTACGAATACGAAATCGTACGTGAAGGACATTTGATCCTATTTTACGACAACGCAAAGCGTGATTCACATTTGTCCCTAAAAACGTAAATCACGTTTATGAAAACGTAAATTACACTCATGAAATCGTAAATTACGACGGGTCAATCGTGATTTAGGTTGAGATTTTTCTGTGTGTATAAATGAAAAGGTTTTTACGCAGAATCAAAGACATAGCAACTTTATAAAATTTCCGATAATTATATACCTTATGGCGATAAGAATTATGTGGACCTAAAAATTGATCTGGGTGTACATATTATATTGCCTGTACCTGTATACTGTTGCAAATAGTGTATATAGCCACGAATGTTATCTTATCTTCGTAATTATATCGGAGGATATAAAATACTTGGTTGTTATACGAGGTATATATATACTTACACCACGGTAAATGGTAAAAGTTTGTTGTTGTATGTACTTTGGTAAATATTCTTTTTGCTTTAGTTTAAAATAATATAAAAGTAAAATAAAGAATAACGCGAAGGCGTAATACTTTATAAGATCAACGAAGAGAGCTGTTGTAGAAGAGGAGTTAAAAAAAAGTTTCAGAAGAATTTTTCTAGCTTATAATATGTATACCTATATATACCCAAAGACATTTAAATGATGTTTAAAAAAAAGTTGTGGGGTAAAGAAAAAAAAAAAAAAAAAAAAAATGTTTGAGAATTTTTTTTTTGTTTCTTTTCTTTTTCTTCTCATTTTTTCTTCTTTCTCTCTCTCACACACAATTTTTTCAATGTAACATATTACAGGTATATAAGTTCAACCTCGTGACAACGAAACGTTTTTTTTTCGTTTTTAACTGCAGAACCGTGAAGTTTGTTTTTTTCTTTTATTCCTGTTCTTGATTTCTTTTTTTTCTCTCGTCATTTAAGTCAAAATAGAATCTCTAAGTTTAAGAGGAGAGGAAAGAATTTGGTTTCAAAATGGTCTGAACGATGTGTGTATACTGTTTCGTTTCCTATATATTATCGTCGTTGCAGCGAATGAAATTGCGCGAATAATAATTGAAATGAAAACGCGAAGAAAAATAGAAAAAGAAAAAAAAAATTCTACACGATCGTAAAGCTATAGATTCTCAATTTTTCACAAAGCCCAACGTTTATGGAATTGCAGGATTGACTGCACAAAACGGAGTATCGCTCGAGGGTGAATTTCTTTGGTGATTGAAATCGGCTCTGCCTGGTATTATACTGAAAAAAGAAAAAAAAAAAAAAGAAAAAAAGAAAAAAAGAAAAAAAAATTCTACCATTCGCAGACTTTTACCCGCATAAAGTCCTCTGCAGCCTCGTATTGTATAACTCTTTGATTTTTATTTTTTCTCACGATTGAAAAATAAATATGTACGTAATATGAGTAATGTGATACTGTATACCTATAAATAGTATATCTACTTTTTTTCAGACATTTACAAGCTTCGAATTAAATTGGTATTAATTAAACTAGGTATATTCATTATTTTGAATTGGACAATTATACAACAGTTCGACAACAGGTGGCTCAGAAGGACAGGTGACCACATTACCATGTGAAGTGATGTTTATGCATGCCGGTGACATTACGTCGTGCAGCAAATATCCGAGTCAAGTATTCGACCGGATTAATTAACAAGCAATCATAAGCGCATGTCTTTATGGTATATATCGCGTGACTAATGGAAAAAGGGCCTAAGCGACGAAAAGTGCGATTTCAATGCCAAAAGGGCGTATATTTTTTTTTTTTTTGCCAATCGACAGAAAATCGGTTGAAATGAAAAAAGCTGCAGTTTTTTTCCAGCCTAAAATATAAAGGCAGAAGGGCGTAACCGCCGTTAATAGGCCCTTCTGCCAGTAACCATTTTTCGGGCTAATGCCAAAAGGGCGTATTCGCCAGAATTGACTTTTGACAAAAAGCGGACTATTTCTGGCGGATACGCCCTTCTGGCATTAGCTTTCTGAGAAAAATCGTGCCGACTAATGCCAGTAGGGCGTATCCGCCAAAAACCAATTTTGGTGAATGCGCCCTTTTGGCATTATCTTTCTAAAAAAAATCATACCGACTAATGCCAGTAGGGCGTATCCGCCAAAAATCAATTTTGGCGCATGCGCCCTTTTGGCATTAGGTTTATAAAAGAAATCATGCCGACTAATGCCAGAAGGGCGCATCCGCCAAAAATCGATGATGATGTTGATGATGTCATTATACTATACTTATAACTTACTATTACGATCATTCAAGGATGTATGGTCATCACAGCAAAAATGATGATAAAAATTTCAAAAAATTTTGATCTATAGATTTTATCCTAGAAAAGATTCAACAAAAGTTTCAAGCTTTTTAGGAAGCTTGTTTAGGAGAAAATTGGATTAGACAAATCGACGAATTAACGTGTGTTCTTATGGGCAAAAGTGGTAAAAAAATTATTTCTGTGTTAAAAATTACGGAAAAAATCTGAAACTTTTTAGGTCAGCTGGGAAAAATATCTGATTCTCGCCTGATCAGTGTTGCATTAATTAGGAAGCCCGTTCTCAAAAAATTGAATAATTTTTCCCGAGTATTGAGAATAAAAATCATTCTGCGCCACTTTATATGGCTCAAAATCACCAAGGTGGTAAATTCCAAGTTTGGAATTTCTCAAAAAAATTTATTATATTTTTGTTCTGCAAACCAGTTCTAATCATTGACCAACTTATCTTTAATTGATATCCGAACGGGGCAAGCTGGAAATTAAAAATTACGTGAATAAAAAGTATTTATGGAAAACAAGTCATGAGCTGCCGTCATTTCGGGAACGCTTGAAAAAGTAATAATTACTAATGCATAAATACGGAAAATGATTTGTTTATTATAGTAGATACATAGCTGAGATATGTCCTCAATCTTTAAAAATGATAAACATGTCAATTACTGTGTGAATGTGAAGTTTTTTGAAAAATAAGTCATGAGAAACATAAATTTACATGTTTTCATAGTTATAGTTCCTTTAAAAGTAATATTCATATAATTTTGGACATTTAATTTAGTATAAAAGCAAAGAAATAAATTTATATTTGCAATTGATCATTGATTTGATGAGAAAAAAATGATTTTTGCTTATTAATTCGTTATTAATTGACTTTTAGTAGCGTTCCCGGAAATGACGAATCGTTCCCGAAATGACGAATCATTCCCGAAATGACGAATCGTTCCCGAAATGACGATATGCATGCAATCCTGGAATCTTCAAAAACAAATTCATAAGTAATCCTAAAAAAAAAAATAAAAATAAAAAAAAATAAATAAATAAAAAAAAATAAATTAAAAATTAAAAAAAAAAAAATCAATATTTTAAATTTTAAACCATCATTAACAATACAATCATAATTCCGGGAACCCAATGATCATTCCGGGAACGCATGTCATATGCGGGACCGTTCCCGGAATGACCGTTCCCGGAATGACGTTTCTACATAAAGATGCATGTAAAATAAGTATTAGTCACTTAAACGGGATTATTTGAGATTAATATAAAGCGAGTCACATTCATCTTTAAGAAATATCGTATCAAAAAGCATTTGCTTGTTTTTTTCCTACAATTATTGGCGTTCCCGGAATGACACTGAATTGATGTACGGTGCCAAAAATTCAAACAAAACTATGCTTAGCTCTTAAATTTTTCACATTTTCACAAAAAACAGGCTGGTCAACCGATTGTACTTAAGTGTTTCATATGATTACCCACTAGCGCTATTTGTTGCGTTGTGCTGAAAATTAATATATATAAAAATGTCTGCGTTCCCGGAAATGATGCACAAATTGTCAGACAAACTTTGTATTAAATTTTCGGACAAAATAATATTGTGTCGATTCGGGAACTTATAAATATCATTTTATAATAAAATTAACTAAGTTAACAAGTACCGTCGAAACATTAAAAAAATTTTTTACTATGTGTTTTAGCTGTTGTTGTCCGTGGATTACTACTTAGGGACGCGTTCCCGGAATGACTTTTCGGGGGTATTTCATAGAAAAAAATATATTCTATGAATAAATTCCAACAAATTTTTCTGATGCATTGCTTAAATGAGTTGATGTGAATAATTTGTGCTACATTATTTTAATAAAAACAAATAAATTTAATGATTTAAATGTCTCAGACACGAATTTACCACCTTGGTGATTTTGAGCCATATATACCCGTAAATGCCAATATATGCTCCAAAATGTCGATAAAGCTAATGGCAGAAGAGCGAGTCCACCTTAATTTGAACTGAAAAACTTTGAACTTGAATTTGAAAGATGTAAGTCTGAACATTTTTGGGCGATACGCCCTTTTGGCATGAGTCGGCATGAATTTTCTCATGAAGTTAATGCCAGAAGGACGTATCCGCCAAAATTCGTTTTGGACGAAGATCTAAACATTTTTGGGGGATACGCCCTTTTGGCATTAGTCGGCACGATTTTTCTCATGAAGTTAATGCCAGAAAGGCCTATCCGCCAAAATTTGTTTGGGACGAAACTCTGAACATTTTTGGGCGATACGCCCTTTTGGCATTAGTCGGCACGATTTTTCTCATGAAGTTAATGCCAGAAGGGCCTATCCGCCAAAACTTGTTTTGGACGAAAATCTGAACATTTTTGGTGGATACGCCCTTTTGGCATTAATTTGACTGATTTTTCTAAAGAGCTAGGGGCGTATCTGCGGCGTTTACGCCCTTTTGCCTTTATTCATTTTCACTTTTCAATTTTAACGTATTTTTCCGTTTCGACGATTTTCCAGTCGAATGACGAAAAAAAAAAAAATATACGCCCTTTTGCCTTTAAGAATTACAGAAGGGCGTAAACATGTCGCTTACGCCCTTTTTCCATTAGTCACGCGAATATAATATGAACCCTTTTTTTTTCTTTATATAAAGGTATATTATGATGAATTTCAAAAAAGGACCTAGATGTCACGGATTTTTCTAATTTTTATGTGACCTTTAGTACCCTCAGAATTAGCATTTTTAGTTTTCCATTTCTTACGCTCTTGATGTCTTTGGAGGCACATATCTTAGAAACGGTATGTCATATGAAAAAAGTAATAGGGTGGTGATTAGGGTGTGCCAAAAAAATATTTAAACGCACATCAACATTCCGGTAGAGCATCTCAAACAGAATATCTCACCCAAATATGAGCTCTTAATATTGATATTTAGAACTGCCTATTTTAATAACTAAAATTAGTAACTAAAATTAGTAACTAAAATTAGTAACTAAAATTAGTAACTAAAATTAGTAACGAAATTAGGCAGTTCTAAATATCAATATTAAGAGCTCATATTTGGCTGAGATATTCTATTTGAGATGCTCTACCGGAATGTTGATGTGCGTTTGAATTTTTTTTTTTTTGGCACACCCTAGTGGTGATTCTGATTTGTAGTATTCTTCACTCTTCTTCACCTCAGTCTATGATCTTGCCCGTGACTATCGGAAAACATGTCGAAAAATCATTTTCCAATCCAAAACTCTATTTTTATCCACTTATGCCATTTTTAGGATCTTTCTCGTATTTTTTTTTCGAAAAGCTCGGAAAATTTCCCATCGAATCCCGTTTGTTGTATAGAATGGGACATCGAGGTCCTTTTTTGGTTCGCTCCGCGTGGAATCCATCATATGTAGATTGTGTACATAATATTTTCTAATTCCGCGGAAATTTATCGATTTTTTTTTTTAATGAATCGCGTACCCTTTTTATAAAAAAAAAAAAAAAAAAAAAATACACACAGATATACGTACACACAAATATATTCACAAAAGATGTGCACACGCGTCCATTCATTCAACAGACATACCTTCCACTCACAGCTTTTACTGATTTTTTCTGGGACTGGCACGAAGTGCTTTTCACCGGGATCCGGTACAAAGAGTTCTCCCGAAAAATGGCGTGGTTCTTTGATAAGAGAAAAGTCACGAGATGTATGCATAGCCTGTAAAAAGCTTTAGCTTTCGTTTCGAGAAGACTATATATATATATATACATATAGTTGTGTACGCACTTGTGTTGGGTGGGGAGAAGAGAAAGAGGGAGAAAAAAAAAAGAAAAAAAAAAAAAAAAAAGAACGACTCTGTATAAATAAATAACAGATTTTATTATGAAAAAATATAGCAGCTTTTTTTCGCACCGTAAAAACTAACGAATTTATGTATATGAGGAATTCCACGTGAACTCGACCAATGTTTTGCCCTCACCATTTTTGATTCGCTTCACGATTTTTTTATATGATTCTACGATCTCGAAAAAGCACTGCTGAATTTTTTCAGATTTTTCCCTCCAACCGTTAGATTTCAATGATTACTCAAACCCATTTTGAAAACGGCATTTTTTAAAAATCTCGAAAATATTATTTTTTATTTCGATCATTTTGACACCCCTCCCATTATGGGATCATTATTGCTTCTTTTTTTTCAGCACTTTTAACATTTTGATAAAACGAAACACCATGTTTGAACGTTTCGAAAATTCTTGAAAAATTACTAAAAATTCTGTGTTCAATTCTAAATGTTTTCGCGTGAGACCCACGATGATGGACAAAAAAAAGTATTTTCCGTCAATCAATCGTCATACCAATCGCCCGGTATACCGGAATTGTTAAACGAACCGAATCAAATTGCTCGCATTCGAACGAGTTCTAACGAATCGTATTATTTATTTTTATTTTGCAAGATTTTGAGAAATTTTACATTTTTTATTTTCTTTCTCTTGTATGAACAGAAGTAATACACATTTTCAAAATTTCAAAAATTTCAAAAAATTTGAAATCTTGTAAATTTATTCGTAACATGTAGGATTTTTGTTCCTTTTTTTTTGTTTCTGGTGGTTGAAGTGACGCGGAATGCCCCATACGTATATTATTTGATGAATTATGTTATATGGAAGGTTTTGCGTTTTCACCCCGGGTCATTAATTTCACGTTGGTATAATCTTGAATTTTTTCTTTCTTTTTTTTTTCTAGTCTCTTGTAATTCGTGTTACGTACCTTTTAATCAATGTGATGTACCGTCTCTACCCTACGTTTCACTAATCCATTGTCTGAGATTTTTGTGGTAAAAAGAAATAATAAAAAAAAAAAAAAAAAAACAGAAAAGATAAAGTTTTTCCAAAAACTGTGCAAAGGCAACGATCATATATTATTATACGTCCGCAGCATTAAATACGTTTGTTGATTAAACCCTTCTTTTTTTTTTTTTTTTTTGTTTTTTATACTCTTTCCAAATATCCAAATTCGTACATTAATAATCCCCTTGCGTTTCAGAACCTAAGTACTTGCGCATCTTTCATTCATCCCTTCGTTCTGTATACGCTACGATGGAAAGAAAAGAGATACACGGTGAACAAAGTCTATAGTTAAAAGAAAAAAAAAAAAAGAAGAAATTAACGGGTGGAAAAAAAGCAGTCATTTCCCTCGATCTTCCTTTCTTTCCTTATTTCGTACTTTTTTTTTTTTTGGTTTTTTTGTTGTTGTTGTTTCTTTCGTTTGTCACCGAATATTGTATGACAGCTCTGAGCTCCCCACGCGGTAACGTTGATAACCCAAAGGGTAGGTGACTGACAACGTCAAGTGTTCCGTAACTTGAAAGCATTATTTTAAAAGAGAAAGAGAGAGAGAGAGAGAGTGAGAGAGAGATTCATGAATAAGAAAAATATGGCAGTATCACTTTAAGCTATCATAAGCAATTCACGATGCGTGACTTAAAAAACGAATTTGTCGTACCCTTTACTATATTTATAATGATAATTGCAATTGAAATTTCGACCAACAGAGTTTGGTACACAGATTTATCAGATGAAAAACTTGAACAGTAACTTATTTGACGGTCAAATTTTTCGAATCATTTTTTTAAAATTAGTTTTTCGATATGAAGAATATAAGCTTAGATATTTATAAGTATGGGAATATCTTCATACCTATACTTCTCAATTTCGTAAATATAAATATACAGGGTGAATATTCCCCGGGGTCTGATCTGGGAGGAGCTTCGACGTGCCGAAGCTCCGCCCTTTTCTATTCATACTCGTGTCGCAGGTAAGGGTATCTGATTTATAGTCACACACTATTATCCTGAAGCGAACGAGTGTGAATAGATAACGACGGAGCTTCGGCACTTCGAAGCTCCTCCCAGATCAGACCCCGAAGAATATTCACCCTGTATACGGAGCTGCGATGACATAGAGATTTGTATAATATAATTTCGACATTATTGTATGCAGGAATATTCCCTCTTTCGAGGAAATAAAATAAGGGAGCCAAGGGACTGGCCGTTAAATTTTGATGTTTATTATAAATATGTAATAGGCGGCATATCCGGGGCAATAAAACGTTCTGATTTTTTTTATTTTTTATTCAAATCGTTATTTGACTTTGATTTTTCTCTATAGTCATTCGTTATTTGAATACGATAAGTAAGTGCAAAAGATTTCAAGGATTGATGGGTTTATAGTTAAAGTTTTTAATTTCCTGTGTCTATAGAATTGAGTCACTGCAGGATTTAGGGAAAGAATCACGGCAAAAATTCTGGTTATTAGGTATTTAAACATTGATTCTAGGCTAACAAGTAGATCGTGAAATATTGAATAAATTCTGTAGCTATTTTGGATTAAAAAAGCGATCGCTTAGACATATATAGTTTTTCTATGTACGACATAATAGATATCCTATATTATATCTATTAAAATATTTAAATGGCGCCATAATAATTTAACTATATCGTTTTATTTACTTATAAGCTAATGGACCGCATACACGCACCGAATTTAATATTCATCTAAAATTGCTTTTTTCAAATAATTATTTATTTATTAATTTATATTATATTATTTTATATATTTATTTATTTTTTCTTGTTTCTTTTATAATATACTATACGTATAATATTGTTAGTATTATTATAATTAACATTAATACGCATTAGCCGTTATGCTTTTTATTTATTTATTTATTTATTTTTTTACCTCACTTCGCCTTATAGTCTTAACAAATTATTAACTTCGTCAAAGTACAAAAATCGTAATGTAAAAAATGGTGTAAATTCATGTTATTATGGTTAAATGTTGGATTGTAAAAGTTTCTCTAAGGGTATATTTAAGGGGTAGGTATATAATATAGGAATTGCTACGCGGAACTCTGGATCTTCTTGTGACGTCAATTCGTAGTTTACCTTAAATTTTCAATTTTTTTTTATCGATTTCACATGCGAATGAAAAAAAAAAAAATAATAATTTTTTTTATCATCATTGCATTGCACAGATGATCGGTGTGCAATTTTATTTCGTCGAAATTTCGATTCCGGAATCGCGGGCAGGTAACATATACGTATAATATGTATTTACTTGAAAATCCAGAGCTCTGTGCAACAGCTTCAATCAATTTTCGGCATTGATTAATTACTAATTGATTAATAATTAATTCAGCGCCACTTAATTCAAGCGTATTTAAATTTCAATGTGAATTGGGTTAAAAAATACTGCGGGATTTATTTTTTGTGCAGCGGTTGGGCGTGCTTTTCATTTCATTTCACTTCTTTTCTGTTCTTTTTGCTTCTTTTCTTTTGTTTTCTTTTCTTATCTCCTGTTTACTTTACTTTACTTAACTTTTCTTTTATCTTTCATATCAATTCAATGCAATACTTTGCCGGTTGCCTATTGTACTGGAAATAGTCTTCTTTCATGCATACCATTTTTGTATATTATTATATTCATATTGTCCTCTCGCCAACGACGCGATCTTTCGATTCCAAAGATCAAACCTTCGTTTCTTTATTCTATACAGGCCTTCGATAATTGTTAAGGATTTGCCGGAAAATTGTTCGTCCGTTATTATAGCAAATGCTTAACGTCTAATATATAATCTGCTTTAACAATCTCAGAGGTACACTCAGAAAATGGTCTCGTTGACACAACCAAAATTTGGGTTATAAAAGGCACAATCACATTTTTTGTTCAGTCAATCAAAAATTTTGGTTGTCCCAACAAAATTTGGTTTTCCCAAAAAAATTTTGGTTATCCGAACGAAATTTTTAGTTGACTGAACAAAAAATTTGATTGACTGAACAAAAAATGTGATTGTGCCTTTTATGACCCAAATTTTGGTTGTGTCAACAAGACCTTTCTCTGAGTGTAATATTTAAAGAGGGTACATTTTTTTTTTTTTTTTTTCAACTTATTATACAATTGAGAAAATCTACTGCATTTTCTGTAGATCCCAAATTTTTCATCCAAAGAGTACTCAGAGAAAAAGAAAAAAGAAAAAAAAAAAAAAATTGAAAATTGAAAATTGAAAATTCTGGGATCTAAAATAAAGGAACCATCAGATCCTTTACACTTATCGAAATGGCAATATATAATATCCTGTATCGTTATCACTGACAGAGTTCTTTGTCGAATTTGTTAGCTCACCGTAGTCGCATGTATCTCCTTCCTTTTTCAATAAACCCCAAATTTATTCAGTCTTCGTCTACAATACGTGGAGGTTTTCGCAACTTTTCGACTTGCTGTCACGGGCCCATACCTTTCCCAGAAGAGTTCTCACCTTCAAACTAGCGCTGGTTCTACTCCCTCTATATTTTTTTGGCGAATTGTTTTCCGAACAGGAACCCAACGGTGATCTATTTCGATTTTTTCGTGATCTTTTGCGAAATATGTCACGCGTATGTTCAGGATTTTCCAATTTCAAACGTATTTGCGTTAGAAGACCGACCAGGAGTTCGTCAACGTTATGATTGATGACCACCGAAGTTTCGATAAATTTGCAGTCGTATGAGGTCGCCATCGATTTTCCCTCTGGAACATAAAGGCAAGGATTTACTCACGTGCTCGATATGTTAGTATACCACAGAATTTGAAACTTTTCAGTTTCAAGCAATGTAAACGTAACCTGGTAAACAGGAACGCGGTTAAACACAAATGCAAATTAGTTATTGATCTTGACAAAATTTTGCACGCGAGTCCGGAATTCCCATTGTTATAAATCACTGCTTCCGCGCACAAAAGCTCGCTTATATGTATACATAAAATTTAGAGTATATAGAATCTCGACATTTATATTACGTTTAATTTACACAGCAAAGTCTTAATTTTTATACTTATTCCTTAGGGCTTGAGCTACTTTTGGCAACCCTGATACTAAAGGTGCGAATTGTAGGTATACCAGTTTAGGGTTGTAAAATAAACGACGATGTATCACTCGCTGGTACGAAATTTTATGCCAAATCGACCTGCAGCCTCTGACACTATTTTATTTAATTTTTTTCTTCCAAATTTTTTTCAACCAAGTGAATGAATATTTGAAGAGTTATTCACTTGATATAGAGGCAAATAAAATGTGAAATGGTTACATGGTATATTGCAATATAGATCATTATTCAAATCGTCATCAGAAGCTGTATATATACACAGAAAAAAAGGTTTACTTGACTGAAGATAACTTTTCTTCATCCAAGAAATTTTTCAATGGAGGGAATGAACACCAAGAATTTCTTGAACGGAGTAGAATAATTTCTTGAATTTTTCGATTTTGAATCAAGAAAAAAAATTCTTAAACCAATAAATCTTTGATACTTGATCAAATGGTAGAATAACTTGATTATATTAATACGAATATGATTCATTAAAATAATCATAGTCAGGTTACTTTTGACTACGTTCACACTTTATAAAACAAAATATCTGAAAATGTCAAATGGCTGAGTCAAAACGTTTTGATACAGAAAAACGCAATAACACCAGTAATTTTAGAAACTAAAGTGAGTATTACACTGATTTTTCAAAAAGTGAACCTTCAAACAACAGATCGCATAAAATATTGTATGCGCCAAGTCCGAGAAGTGTCAAATCCGGTATGGGTCATTTCCAAAAATCAATAATAATATATAATAATTTATTATTTATTATTCAATAAATAATAAATGCTGTAAGCTTTTTGGAAAATTGTAAGTTTATTTACTTTCATGTGTGAGAATAATGCATGTAGTTTTCTTATCAGAATAATCAAAATATATTGTTATCAATTTCATTTTTATAATTGGATGTAATAAACTTTTTGTCTCCAAAAAACTAATCATTTTTTGTATTTATTAGTGAATATTCTGGAACCATAAAAAATAATAGCCTTAAAAAAGGAAATTATTTAACCAAATATTAAAATATATATTATATTATATTATATTATATTATATTATATTATATTATATTATTTTACCAAACAAAAATTTATTCAGTCAAAAATAAAACTAACTCTAACCAATAGAATATTTCTTGTCCCAAGAAAGTTTTTTCTTGGTTTGAGGAATTAGTTTTTCAGACGAAGAAAATAATGTCTTCCATGAAGTAAATAATTTCTGGATCCAAAGAATTTTTCACTCCAATCAAATACAAATTTTTGTTTTGGTTCAAGAAAAAAATTTCGAAGAAATTTTCTATCTTGTTTCAAGCTATCTTTTTTTTCTGTGTATGAGCAAGTCTACCAATTCTGGACGTCGGATCCGGTCTCACCCCCTCAGATCTTTTTGAAATTTTTCGAGCTGAAAGTCCTAATCGGAAGACAGCATGCCAATTTTTTTCAGATTTGTATCCCTTTTATTTTAGAAGTTATTATATGGGGTATTTCGTATAGTTTTGTACTTCTTGTTTTATTCATGTTTTTTTTTTAGTTTCTTTGCCAGTATAGAATTTAAACAAAAATAACTGGGTTTCTTGTGTGAAAAAGTCTCAGCTTTTCGAAGAAAATACTTTTTTTTCGTTTATGCTTGTAAAAAACTCTTAAAATTGAGTTTAAAATCTAAAAAGCTGTTTTTTTTTGCCATTGCCCAAATTTTGAAAAAAATTTCAATACATTTTTCGAAAAGCTGAGAAAATTTCACATAAAATACGTCATTTTCAAGGTGGGTTCTCGATAAACAATTTAGTTATCTTCAATAACTCAAATTATTCCAATCTAATTCTCATACTTTTTACATTATAAAATAAAATATCCGAAATAAATTCAAAATTTTCACCAATTTCTGTTTTTTCATCCATTCCTCAAGCGAAGGAGAGACGTGGGAGAGAAAGAAGGAAAAAAATAATTATTGAATGCATAAAATGAATTGAAAATTTTCTTTGATTTTGTTAAGCTATTCACTTCTCGTGTGTTTTTCAATAACCCACCTTGAAAATGACGAAGATCATGTGAAATTTTCTTAGCTTTTCGAAAAAAGTTTTTAAATTTTTTTCAAAATTTGGGCAAGTGCAAAAAAACAGCTTTTTAGATTTTAAACTCAATTTTAAGAGCTTTTTACAAGCATAAACGAAAAAAAAAGTATTTTCTTCGAAAAGCTGAGACTTTTTCACACAAGAAACCCAGTTTTTTTTTTCAAATTCTATTCTGGCAAAGAAACTAAAAAAAAAAAAACATGGATAAAATAAGAAGTACAAAACTATACGAAATACCCCATATAATAACTTCTAAATTAAGAGGGATAAAAATCTGAAAAAATTGGCATGCTGTCTTCCGATTAGGACTTTCAGCTCAAAAAATTTCAAAAAGATCTGAGGGGGAGAGACCGGATCCGAACTCCAGAATTGGTAGACTTACTCATATATACTAAATCACGAGTGTATACATCTTAGAAATAATTGTTTTCAAATCACTGGTACCTACGCGTGAAATTTCTAACAACGCTTATTTATAATTGTTATATGGCTGAAATTTAATTGCACAACTCGACTATTAGTGAAAGTGTTTTTTTGATATAATATGACCCTGTTCACGTTTTCGCTGATGAAAATCTTAAAAAAAAATCTTCTCGGTTTTCATACATAAAAGATTGAGAGCTTTGCGGGTGCTTGGTCGATCTTTTGACGATGCACGATGGTCGGAGACCCAAGATTGAGAATATTTAACGAGAGTTTCGCGCTGCTGGTAAACAACTAAAAAAGCACTAGAAAAAAGAAAATAAACAGAAGAAGAAGAAGAAAAAGAAGAAGAAGAAATAACGTTGAGACGACGATTGTAAGATCCGCTTGTATCAAAGTATAGACGAATTTCATCGAATATATCGGAAGTATCGAAATAAAAAAATGTATGTGCATGAATCTTGGTGAACGACGTGCATGAGGGCGATACTTGAACTTATGGAGGTCGTAAAAAGCGAGACACCAATCCTTCGACAATCT
The DNA here is from genome assembly GCA_943736025.1 of Tenthredo mesomela. Classification (NCBI taxonomy): domain Eukaryota; kingdom Metazoa; phylum Arthropoda; class Insecta; order Hymenoptera; family Tenthredinidae; genus Tenthredo; species Tenthredo mesomela. The sequence continues at coordinate 29,558,651 of OX031015.1, read as the reverse complement.
TATATATTCCAAAGAATTTTTATTGTAAAACGAACCCCTTCCGACCTCGCATTTTCGTTAAATCATAAAATTTATTCACCGCACACTTTGTGTACATACGTTGAATGGAAAAATACAATATTTATTAGGTTTTGCAGCCCGCATACTCTGCAGGGTAACGTATATGAAAAATGTGTTAGTACAGTATGCGTATACGACTACCTGTATTCGAACTTCATGCAATTATAAAAATTCTACGTTCGGTTCGAGTTCACGGAAACGGGGTTTTCCACTGTAACAATCTGGGCGATTCCATGAGTAATAGTATAAAACTGGAAAAAGCAATATTCTATTCGTTTGGTCTGCGATAAAGTTATCCCCAGAATGCATACAACCCCCAACGACACATGAATTCAATGTGTTGGTACAGCAGTATATATCCATCATATTTTCGACAGAAGATCTAACTATAGGAGCATTATAATTTATTTTGAAACGTCAAGGCCCATCCCTAGTCTCCCATCTCCTTTTGGTCGAAATGTGTCACATTTCGATTATTATCTGAGCCCAGGCGTCAAAAACGCAAAAAAGGCCAACTTAGCGCAAATTCTATTTCAATTCCAAACACATACGTCCGAAAAAATGTTCGTTTCGTGCGAAAATAGAGTCTACAGATGGTTTTTACACTGTTACAAAATTATTCGAATTCGATTTCCTCGGCGAACAATGTAAAAACCATCTGTAGACTCTATTTTCGCACGAAACGAACATTTTTTTGGACGTATGTGTTCGGAATTGAAATAGAATTTGCGCTAAGTTGGCCTTTTTTGGGTTTTTGACGCCTGGGCTCGGATAATAATCGTAATGTGACACATTTCGACCAAAAGGAGGTGGATGTTATATTAGGGTGGTTCAAAAAAGACCTAATTTCTCAGTTGTTGCTGCTCATTCGTGAATATGTTGTTTGTGATTTTTAAAAATTATTCCATTTTTTTGAGCTCTATATAGGACAATATTTACTATTGCCTCAGCGAAGTTGAAATTTCGAAATTTTGCCATTTTTGGCAATTTTGAAGTTCTCAGATCAAAGTCCTCATCCGGCTACCTCTAGGTTCTCATTCAATGAGGATGTTGGTTCAAGATGAGACTCGTACGATAATATTTAGTACTGCTTCAGAGACATTGACGTTTTTTCACTATTGAAGGGTTTTCTTAGAGATTGGATCGCCAGGTGTTGCTCATGAGACAGTCTTGTCATTTTAAGAAAGAAGTACACAAAGTTTGCAGTCTGTGAGACCATTTTTACTACTGCCTCATGTTGCTAATTTTACTTGAAGGAAAGTCGCCCTCAATGAGGCAGTAGTAAAAATGGTCCCGCAGACTGCAAACTGCTTGGATTTCTTCCTTAAGATGAAACTGTCTCATGAGCAGCACCTGTCGATCGAATCTCCGAAAAAACGCAAAATATTGAAAAAACTCCAATGTCTCCGAGGCAGTACTAAATATTATCGTACGAGTCTCATCTTGAAAGAACATGCTCATTGAATGAGAATCTCGAGGTTGCCAGATGAGCGCTTTGATCTGAGAACTTTGAAATTGCCAAAAATGGCAAAATTTCGAAATTTCAACTTCACTGAGGCAGTAGTAAATATTGTCCAATAGAGCTAAAAAAAAAAATGGAATAATTTTTAAAAATCACAAACAACATATTCACGGATGAGCAGCAACATCTGAGAAATTAGGTCTTTTTTGAACCACCCTAATGTTATATAATATGATTCAAATTTTGATCGTTTTTTATCCGAATTTGCGATTTAGAATTCGTCTTATATAGTATCGACGACTGCAGCGAATGCCGGTTTCTACCAAATCCTGTTTCTGTGAGATATTGTGCGTACAATATCCGATTTAACTTTTCGGTGATGAGTCACGTCTTGGCGAATTATACTGACAAAGAAAACGAGGAATTAATAATCAGAGACATTTGTTAATGGAGCTCTCAAGGTATTGAGATTAAAACGATGATTCAATTTCGAATCCAGAGCCTCAAGATTGTAATTTGGGATGAAACAGAAAACCTTATTACGACTTTCGGTTGTAATTGTTAATCTGTGTATCCGTAAACATTTCAAAATTCCCATGACGAAATTCTGTGTAACATTTTTCAAGAGAGATAAATACAATTATGATTTATTCAGCGAATTGAGAATAAATTGTTTGAAAAAAAATTTGGCTCTCTCACTATAAATACTCGTCAAAACAAATTGAAAACGGGCATATATTATAATACCCTTCGTTTGAGGCATAAGGCTAATCTCTATCACACGCATGCTATGACTGTTGAATGGCGCGAACTGTGGAGGTTTGCGAAAATAGAAACTTGGGAAACTGCAGAGATTTGAGGAAATGGAAATTGGCGGAGTAGAAATTAGTGAGGTGGGAATGAATTCCTGATGGTATAGTCGCCGAGCCAGAGAAATGGGGAAAATAAAGTAAAATTAGGCCTGCTAAACTTGTCAGGGATTGCATTTAGTGAAATTGACTCGATCGGGAGGAAATCTTTAGATCTTTGGATACGCGATTTCCGTTATCAAAAAAAGTCAGTGTTATACTTCGAATGGGGAAATTTGATAAATGAAACGAAAAAATATTGTAAGCACGTATTTCCGATTTAATATTTCATCCGGAATATAAATTTCTGAAGTTATGCTATCAAATAACGTCCTGTTTTGTACAGCAATTTATAAAGTGAAGGTGGTTTTACCCGCGAATTCCGTGAACTCGTGGCGCGAGATTAAAGTGTAGGACTTATATTTGGCGTGAGAATGACTGAAAATAAATTAATGGTTTGTTCCTGTCATTTTTATTCGGGACAAAAAGGTGTTGTTTACATCTGTGAGAAATGAAATTCCACGAAATCGGTAATTCTGATGAATTTGTACGTATTTCTCACTAGTAGTACGATCCAATATTTCGAAATTTAAAATGGAAATTTGATTAGGCTCAATAACGACAGGCTCAAGGTACTCACCTCGAGGCAATTTGTCAGTTTTCGAAATATCTTTGTATCAATAATGCAATTCAATTCCTACTTTACATATTTACTTTAGAATTTCATTACCGTATAAAATTTGGTCGTATGTTAGCTGTGAAAAACTAACGCACGATTCACAGCCCTTGATACTGAATAGAGTCGAATAAGACACCGTGTGCATAATTCTAAATGTTCATAAAATAAAAACTGTAACGATTTCATCGGACAATCTATTTAAATTTTATCCACAAATGAGTCAGAAAAGTTCAAACTGAAGAACTCTAAATTTGTGATACAATAAGGAGCCCCAATATTTGAAATACAACCAAAATTCTCTTTTGATTCAAAAATTTTCTGGCTCATTTGCAGACGTGATTTTAGGAGATTCACATAGCTTTTCTAAATTTGGAAGCTTGATTCCCACGCTATAAATACTTTTTATCCAAAAAATGGAAAGGTTGGATGAGCAGAGACGAGGTGGGTTTGCGATTCCATTTGCTTAGGAACTCATCATAAGTGTGAAAAAAAAAAAAGGAATCAACATCACATCATTGCCCCTTCTCACCTCGTGACTTGGTCTTGCCCCAGTTTCTCTCACAGTGTTGATTTTCAATTGCGGCGTATCTCGTATCGAAGAAGAGAATAATACCTGTGATTGCTCCCTTTCTCCCAGACGCTCTTTTCATTTTCTCGGATCTCGTTATTTCTATCTTGTTAAAAAATTTTCGCGGATCTATTGCTCGAACGAATCGAATCACTCATTACTGCGCTCATATTTTCTATCGCATCAGCCCACGTAATTTACTTTTTCATATACCAATTATATGCCAAGGCTTATGGTAGACAGGAGTTTTCATCGATGGACCCTCTCGAATAAATTTGATGATCGAAATTATATTTTCATCCAAATATTTAATGAGAAGAGTGATTAAATTATTTTACAAAAATCTCATTTCGACGAAGCTCGTGCGTTTAGAAGAGACATTTTTTTCATCTCGTCACTTCATTTTCCGGGCTTTCTTTAGTTAAATCGTTCGAACTCGTTTCCTTCAACGGACCACTTATGGTACCATTGATTGGACGACCCAAATATTGAATGAACCCAAAAATTTCACACACTAAAATATTATATCGGTGCAATTTATTGAAGGACCTTTCTTAAGAATCTTTGCATCGATTTCGCAAAAATCGAAGATTCAAGCTCATCAGTATTACGAATCGATTTATCGCGTACAAAATATATATAGTACCGAGTTTCTCTCTTTTATACTGGAAAACTTCGCCAAGGTGTATCAAGTTCGGTACAAATACTTTCTGTAAACGTTTTACTTCTCTCGAATACAGACTAGCGTATCATATGATAAAGGCCGAAATTGATTCGATATGGAGGTTCAGCGAGAATGTGAAGGATTTTTCTTAGTATCAGTCTGAACAAAGCCCTGAGTTACATAAATTTGGCTACTAATAAATTTGAGAATGATTGATCCCAGCCATATCGAGTTGTGAGTAAAATTGTCTGGAAATATACACGCGTCTCTATCAAATGGAATATTGATACTCCAATAGATTGAAAAGACTGTGACACCCATGGAGTACAATTTCAAAGTCAAAATAACGATCCTTTCGAGTCATATGCGGTGAAATAGGTCGAAAATGAAGAGGTTCGTAAATTCCTTTGCCCAAGGTATAAACATACCTCGTATAGTTATAACTCCTGAATTGCATCTTAACATAGTCGGAATTCTCGTTTTAGTACGTAAGAGCGCAAAATTATTCACGTGTGAAACACCTTCAACGTGCGAGCTAAGGCACGCTGACGTTAGACACTTGCTTTTAATAATTCACCCCCGTGAATGTGGGGTGACAATTATACTACCCACTGTTCTCGGTTTTGCTCACTTCTCATTCCCTCGGTTATACGGACTGATAAACGTACCTAATAATCGAGGAACAACTATATAGACACACTATGATAAACTAAATATCAGGTGCAGGTCCTTATTTAGGGCTCGGACGAATTTTTTCACAGGCAACCCCTAAATCGGCTATAGTCCAGGATTTTTAGACATTCGCTCCGCAAAAAATCCTGATAATTGATTTTTCGATTGGATTATGTCATAGAGTGTCCCCTAAGTATAAAACCAAGTTTGTGTCGTCCGAAACCACGAGCGTTAGCCGCTATCTTGAAAAACGACTTTTTGCAAATATCTAGAAAACGGTGAGTTTTACGTTGAAAATTGTGGGAATCTTTTTTGTAGAGGATAAAATTTTCTATAATTTTTATTCGAAACTTTTTTCTCTATTGTTAATATTTACCGAGATATAGTCGATCGAAAAAACCAATTTTTACATTTTTTTTCGTATTTCCACAAATTATCGAGATATTTTCCAAAAACAAAAATTTGGTTTTTTTAATCGACTATATCTCGGCAAATATTAACAATAGAGAGAAAAGTTTTAAATAAAAAAGATGGGAAATTTTATCTTCTACAAAAAAGGTTCTTACAATTTTTAACGTAAAACTCATCATTTCCGAGATATTGGCAAAAAGGCGTTTTTCAAGATGGTGGCTAACGCTCGCGGTTTCGGACGACACAAACTTGGTTTTACACTTAGGGGACACTCTCTGACATAATCTAATCGAAAAATCAATTATCAGGATTTTTTGCGAAGCGAACCCATTTTCGGTGCTAAAATTCCTGGACTATACAAATAATTAAAAAACAATTCCCCAATTTTTCTCCCTATTGTTGAGAGGGGTGAGAGTTGAGATAAAAATCTGAAAAAATTGGGAAATTGTTTTCGAATTATTTGGAACCGATCTGGGGGACGCTGCTAAAAAATCTTCAATAAGAACCAGCCTGGTACCGCACCCTATAGTTGGGGACTGTTCATATATATATAATTAGCTAAATAATAATTAAGATCAATATAATTCTTACCCTCAGCTGATACGAGTGTACCTCTCACCAGATCGACCTTGTTACCAACGAGTATTACGGCTCTTGAAGAGACGTGATCGCTTCGCCATAAAGTTTGCAAAACCTTTTCAGCTACATGTACCGAGCTGCTATCGATGGTCGAATAAACAACGCAGTAAGCATGAGGTTCGTAGGTGGCTATACAATCCTCGGGCTAGAACAGAAAAAAAAAAGTACAAAAGGGTAAATCAAACAATCTTTTGGTTTTTTCCTTCTTCTTCTTCTTGTTTTTTTGTTGTTTTTTTTTTTGCGAGGTAGGCAGCTGCGTTGATTTTCTTGTATTACAGGTATTCCTCCTTTTCACATTTCGCTTCGTATACCGTATATATATCTAGATTACGTACCTACCACGTATAGATTTTCCCCGAATCTCGCGAATCTCGCGACACTTTACGAGTCGTATACTTATTTATTTTTCCGTGAAAGAATTTGGATTGGAAAAAATCGCCCCGTTTGAAAAAAATAAATAAAAATAAAAATAAATAAAAAATAAAATCACTGATGCAAATATACCTGTTCGTTTGAGCGTTATATATTTTTATATCTTTGTCACAATATCTGAACGAAATTTTTAGCCAAGGGTCTGCCAAGGGTGCAGCTGTTGACTGGACTGGATATGCTCAAGTTAGTAGGAAATTGGGTTGCTGCCTGTCCATTTTCTGAAAGGGTAACCTTTCCTTATCCGGTCTTTCTGCCAGGCTTCCTTATCGGCATCGTATACTATATATGCATGATATTATAGTTATCTTATCTTTTTTCTATTCGTTTTATTTTTTCCGTTTCGTTGTTTTATTTACCGTATATTAGATTATCGGAGCTATTCCGGAAGGAATCAATTTTATAGAAAACTTTCCATCAAGTTTACTCAACAAAAACTGAAATATCCGCTATCGAGAATGTTCGATTACATTCGTCAGTTTTCTTCATACGTTTCTCCTTTCATCGATGGGGTTTTTGTCAGGGATGGAAATGGAGAAAAATGAATTTCTAAAGGGTAGGTATGGTAAAGCATTAAAGAAAAAAAGAATAACAAAAAGCAAAACAGGATAACACCTACATGCATGCTTGACGAAATCATCAATCATGAAAATCTGTGATCGAAATAAGTAGGTACCACGAAAGCTAACTTTTTGCGGGCTATCGATTTGGTGCGGTTTAAGATTTCGGTAAATAAATTTAAAAGGAAAACCCGTCGCAGAATTGAGATCTATCGAGTTCCCGAGTCAGCTAAGAGCTTACTCCCGCAAGACCTAAGTTATACAGTCTATATGAAAGGTCTTATAAATGTGACGTAAAATTGGGAGATAGTATTTTTTTTTTCCGACACGTATCCACACTTTCATTAAATTTTCTCATAAATTTGGATAACCGCCATATATAGGGGAGAGTGCCTAAAGCGCGTAGGCGTTCGTATGCTGCCGCATGCAACTCGAGTGTAAATGTGTACGTATGCCGTGATGACCCAAACACTCCCAAGTTTCAATCAGTCCCACTCGAGGATCGGAGGTGTGACATGGCGTAACTAGGCGCAATATAAAAAAAATTGGTGAATTTTGAAAAAAAAATGAAAGTTTGTAACTTTTGACCAGTCGAAAAGTAGTACATTTATTTATGCATTTAAGTAAAAAATGTGATTCCGGGCAAAGCTGGTAGAGAGACTTTTAGCGACTTTTAGTTACTTAAGACTGATGAAATGAGTCTGAAATAATTATTTAAAGAGTCATTTTTTTTACGATAATTAGATGTATGATTAAAGTCTCATCATTAATGTTCAGACAAATTAATACGTGCTAAGATTTATCAAGCTTATAGCGCATACCCGCTTTAGGCCCCCTATCAGGGCAAAGCGGGTTTTTGAGGAGTTTTGAATTTTTGATAATAAATAATTACTTGATACAAAATGATACAATTATGATTTATTATTTTGAAGTTCGATAATCCTCCTAATCGATAAAACCAAAATTGTTATTTTAATCAAACGAAAACTAAGATTTTTGGGCTTTTATCGTTAACGTACCCGCTTTAGGCCACTCTCCCCTATAGTATATGGGGTGTGAATAGTTCACAAGCGGGGTAGTAACAATAATGTCGATTTACAAATGGGTACGTATATATATATTTCGCAGCAGAATATATGACTGAGCACGCATTCACCTGTATTCTCTAATTTACATTAGAATAATAATTAATCAAGCTGTATGTCAATTTGGTTAATTAGAGCGTCTGGGATTCTGAGGAAAAGTTACGCAATATACCTGTAGGTACATTAGCAATAAATCCGCGCGATAAATTATTTGATATAAAACTCGGCAAACGGTAATCTTTCTTCGTGGGTAAACATGAAATTAAAAATTCTGGCAAATAACCTGATAAATAATAATTGACGATATCTATAAGGGTTTTATTATATTTATCTCGGGTAATTATTTGGATACGACTTTACGCCCCGTTCATCATATAGGGGATGATTCCTACACAGAAAGAAAGATTAACTTGATTCAAGACAATTTTGCGGTCCAAAAATGAAGACCGTAATTTTCTCGGATCAAATCAAAAATTTTTCTCGAACCAAGAAAATTGGAAAAATTTTGCCTAACTGACAATTTTGCGGTCCAAAAATGAAGACCGTAATTTTCTCGGATCAAATCAAAAATTTTTCTCGAACCAAGAAAATTGGAAAAATTTTGCCTAATTGACAATTTTGCGGTCCAAAAATGAAGACCGAAATTTTCTCGGATCAAATCAAAAATTTTCTCGAACCAAGAAAATTGGGACAATTTTGCCTAATTGACAATTTTGCGGTCCAAAAATGAAGACCGAAATTTTCTCGAATTAAATCAAAAATTTTCTCGAATCAAGAAAATTTGGAAAATTTTGCCTAACTGACAATTTTGCGGTCCAAAAATGAAGACCGAAATTTTCTCGGATCAAATCAAAAATTTTTCTCGAACCAAGAAAATTGGGACAATTTTGCCTAATTGACAATTTTGCGGTCCAAAAATGAAGACCGAAATTTTCTCGGATCAAATCAAAAATTTCCTCGAACCAAGAAAATTGGGACAATTTTGCCTAATTGACAATTTTGCGGTCCAAAAATGAAGACCGAAATTTTCTCGGATCAAATCAAAAATTTTCTCGAACCAAGAAAATTGGGACAATTTTGCCTAATTGACAATTTTGCGGTCCAAAAATGAAGACCGAAATTTTCTCGGATCAAATCAAAAATTTTTCTCGAACCAAGAAAATTGGAAAAATTTTGCCTAACTGACAATTTTGCGTTCCAAAAATGAAGACCGAAATTTTCTCGGATCAAATCAAAAATTTTCTCGAACCAAGAAAATTTTCCAAATTTTCTTGGTTCGAGAAAAATTTTTGATTTGATCCGAGAAAATTTCGGTCTTCATTTTTGTACCGCAAAATTATCTTGAATCAAAAATAATTTTCTTGGCTCAAGTTAATTTTTTTTTTCTGTGTACAGAACGAAAAATCTTGTGCATTCGTATACGCACGGTGGGTGCAGGTGAGTGTTTCACCTTTAGCTTATCTGTTATATTTTAAGGGGGTTAATTAAACCCACCATCTAGATATAGGGTCACGGTTGGCGAATACAAATTACTCAATTACAAGGTATATCCTGCACCAGGTAGTCCCTGGGAAGGACTAACGAGTCGTATGCCGTAGACACCGTTTGATTATTAAATCAAACCTTGATTTTTCATCAAGTTAAAGAAACTTGAAAATTCGTTCTCATTTGCTCAGCCTCTTCCTCTCGCCGACCCCCTCCCCCTCTTTCAGTCATCCCTCTGTTTCACCCCAACTTAATGTTCACAGGGGTGGTCTATTTTTGTAATTTATCAAAGAATTATCGAGTCTCGAAAAATAATCATCCGCGGTTCGCCAGGCTCTCACATAGTCGGAAACCCGGAAGTAAAATTCTAATATAATTTTTAGCTCTATAGAATTTCGGGCGTAAAAAAAGTGGCTTGAATAAATTTAAGAAAATAGTGTTTTTGACGTTAAACTATATATGTATATGCCGTATAAGGAAGACCAGGATCAGGCTTTTTTTTATCACACGGTTAAATTTTCGCAATGCTTATATAACAGCGACAAGTCTTGGCGGCATATGGCGCTAGTATTAAATTCGAGAAGGCAATTTTGCAGGCACAACTTTTATAGCGAAGTGAAATTTAAAATTTTATCAAGCTTTCATAATGTACGTATTTTAATAAATTCGTAAAATCAGATATTATATTAATCTGATATGAAGATTTTGAATTTTGATTTACGATTTGCGATAAAATTTTCCACGAATAACGACATGACACCTGTCGCTATATTTTTCTCCGGCTTATATATAGTTGCCCACACGTTACGCTTTGAAGTTAAAAATAATTTAACAGCCTGTTATAGAAGACGGGGGGAGCAAAAAAAAAAAAAAAAATGAAAAAAAAAAAATAAAATAAAAAATAAAAAATTTACTGAGGGTTGGGGTAATCGGGTGTGGTCATCACAGGGATTCGTTCTCGGAACGTTTATAGCATAACAGGAACAAGGAGAGACAAAAACAACTACACTACTACGAGTTTGTTAATTGCTATGTTCTGGGGGAAATTGGTTGTGTTAAACTGTAGTGACTACCTGCTTACTCGTGTCAACCGAAGTGGTGGACAAATTAGTTTTTGAACAAACGTAAATCATAACGAGTTCTTCGTTGAGAGCGTAGTATATCCCACCCTCTCGTAAAACAAACATCGAAACAGCCTTTTTTCAAATTTGTTTATGCAAAACTGACGCAAGGCAGATGATTGCGATTTCGCAATCTTTTTATTGCATAATGAAACATATTCGGGAAAGAAACGATGGTGTACAAGATTCCGGGGAAATAGAAAGTGTAAAACTAAAATACGAAAAAACGAGTTTGAAGAATGGCTGTTCTTTTGCTCTGCAATGGTATAGACCATAGAAATCCTCCCTTAAACTGTTACAGTCGACTTATATTCGTAATGAAAAATCTCTGGAAATAATTGTATGTATATTAAAAGGTGGTGGTGCGAGGGTTCGTTCGTTATGGGATAAAAGTAATATTCTGAATTGAGTTTGTGATGTATAATTACTGCAGGCGTGAAAACTTATGGCATTATTACAACGAAAGCGTAATAACTGACGCAGCTTTTCGATTTCGCATTCTGCGGTAGCCGGTACTTCGATTCTGCAAATTCAGCGTATGGTTGAAATTTATTAGTTCTATAACAATCTTGAATAAAATTACTAAAACTTCGAGTCAATTCAGCAATTCCAATTTCAGCTTATCAAAATTTATAAGAATTCTCAAATCCCATATAAGATAATTAAAAAAAAAAAAAAAGTCGATGAAGGATGCCGCTGATTCCTATAGATACGTATGGGGCATTTTGTTTTTTTTTTGTGGCTGAAGCATACATATCGTACTATATTATATAAAGATATCGCCGCCACCGCCGTGTCAAGAATCCTTTTTTCGCCGTGTCAGACTTTGGTTACCATGGCAACCTAACCCAACCTAACCTTACCTGACCTAACCTTACCTGACCTAACCTTACCTAACCTAACCCGACCTAACCTGACCTTTGAGGTTAGGATAGAGTGGGTTAGGTTAGGTTAGGATGGGTTAGATTGTGTCAGGTTAGGTTAGGTTGCCTTGGTCAGGATAGAGTAGGTTAGCTTGGTAACCTAACCTAACCTTACCTAACCTAACCTTACCTCACCCAACCTGACCTAACCTTACCTGACCTGACCTTTGAGGTGAGGTTAGGTTAGGTCAGGTTGGGTTAGGTTGCCTTGGTCAGGATAGAGTGGGTTAGGTTGGGTTAGGTTGAGTTGTGTTGGGATGGGATGGGATGGGTTGGGTTAGGTTAGGTTAGGTTGCCATGGTCAGGATAGAGTGCGTTGGGTTGGGTCAGGTTAGGTTAGCTTAGGTTAGGTAACCTAACCTAACCTTTGTCAGTATCCCAGCCATCTCGGCTCCGTTCGGCTTTTGTTTATCCCCCCCCCCCCCCCCCCCGCTACCTCTCGCCCTGGGCCTCCTCGACCCCGCTCGGCTCCCCTCCCCCCCTCGGAGAGAACCGAAGAGAGCCGAGGATAGCCGAAGATAGCCGAAGATGGCCGAGGATAGCCGAGGAGAGCCAAGAAGAGCCGAACCCGGTCCTCCCCTCGGTCCAAGGGCCCAGGAAAGGGAAAGGGGGAAGCGGAGCCAAGGCAGCCGAGGAGAGCCGAAGAGAACCGGAGAGAGCCGAAGATAGCCGTGGATAGCCGAGGATAGCCGAGGATAACCGAAGATAGCCGCGGATAGCCGAGGAGAGCACAAAATGTCTGACACGGCGGCGGCGATATATCTTAATAATCTCTACACACGACTTCAAGAGATACGTATCCGAGGACCTGGACTACGAGAAATACTCAGTGAATGACCTGGACAACGAGAACTACGAAGCCGAAGACCTGGACACTGGAAATACTTAGCGAACGACTTGGACAACGAGGAATACGAAACGAAGGACCAGGGCAACGAGAACTACGAAGCCGAGGACCTGGACTACGAGAAATACTTAGCGAGTGACCTGGACTAAGAGATCTACGAAGCCCAGGACCTGGACTACGAGAAATACTCACTGAACGACCTGGACAACGAGAAATACGAAGCCGAGGACCTGGACTACTAGAAATACTTGGCAAACGACCTGAACAACGAGGAATACGAAGAACATAAAATCCACGGATTATTTGAATTTTAGAAACAACTGATACAAATTAGAATATGGGGGGTTGGCGCGCGTAGCGCGCAGGGGGGCGGAGCCCCCCTAGTATATATATATATATATATGTATGTGTTAGATAGATTATACTATCCTATAGGTTTAGAAATAAATATCAAACACCTTGAGGACCCATAAGAAAAGCTTAATGTTTTTACAAGCTCCGCGAGGAGCGCGACCTGCTTCAACATATATTATGACCCTTGCACAGCTCGTACGGCAATTATTATGGTACCCAGGGGAAAGCTCGACTCGTTGTGTATACTGTATAGGTTGGTTATGGGTGTCACTATAACAAGCATCTACGATCATCTAGCGCAAGCTCGCAGGTACACCATGACGGAATTTGCGATACGTTACGTTCCCCGTGGGTCTAACAACCCTAAAAATTTGATACTTGGCGTGATACATATATATATGTTAAAAAATTAATTCCCGTATTCGAAAGCTCGTTTTATATATATACGTTAGACTGTGTCAAAAAAAGAACGACATCTTCTTTTTGTTCGGGCCCTTTCGAAAATAGTTAGTGCTTAATATAAAGAAATTTGTCCCCAAAGCTGAGCTATGTAGCTTGAACACAGAATTAGCGCATTTGAAAATAAGATTTCCCATGTATTTCAAATGGCAAAATTTGTTTATCTTAGTTTTATTTTTATAATTCTCTTTATTCAACCGATAAGAATAAAGTAAATATACGGTTTTGAAGGGAAAAAGATTTCTGAGAAAATGCATGAAATAATTTTTTAATTAATTTGTCGAAAAGTAAGTAGTAATCAAATATACGTATGACTTTTAAACCACTGTAACTCGTTAACGGTTCAATCGAACAACTTGGGCCAAAGGACTATTTTTGTAGATCATAAAATTCTCTACAAAACTGTATATCTACTTTATTCTTATCAGTTGAATAAAGAGAGTTATAAAAATAAAACTAGGATAAACAAATTTTGCCATTTGAAATACATGGGAAATCTTATTTTCAAATGCGCTAGTTCTGTGTTCAAGCTACATAGCTCAGCTTTGCGGACAATTTTCTTCATATTGAGCACTAACTACTTTCGAAAGGGCCCGAACAAAAAGAAGATGTCGCTCTTTTTTTACACAGTCTAATATACGTACACGGTCAATCCAACGTAACATCATATATACATCAGGCCGTCAAAGGCTTGAGTAAGCTTTGTGAAATCTGGATGATTCTTATGGGGGAAAATGAATACGCCGGAAGTTGTTTGGTAACTAAAAGGTTCCTGGGGGGATGTTCTCTGTAGAATTGTTACACGACCAGTTTATAAAATGTTGAGTATTTTATCAGACAGCAGTATACTGATGTAAAAAATATTTTTATACACCCTCTGATTTGAATTTTAACTTCAAATTTTGATTCAATGTACGGGGAGAGACCTGGGGCAGAACGAACGAGCTGGACATCACCGTGAAAAAAACCTTGTGGGACGCGATCTGAAAAGCTCAAGAGGTGAAGAGACCCGTTTTTACTTCGTCAGAGCGGATTTTCCGCTTGGATTTACCGAGAAAAAATATCAATTTGTTAAAACATCAGAATAATATTATAGGTAGATTTTAGCATGAATTAATTTGCAAACTTAATCAGCCCCATTCGATTTACGTTAATATATTACACAGGTTAGAAACTTGTACGAAGTTTCTAGCTTCTAATCATCTCGCGAAAGATCTCTATAGATATACATACGTGGGATAATTCCAGCTGTTAATCACAAGAAACGATGGGATAAAGAAATGTCCATAAATTATTTTTTTCCTCGAATAAGACGCTAGGAAAATCCGACTAAGCGCATCGGGGTCGAATATAATATCAAATTTGAAATGAAGATTCTCATTTTTCGTAAAGAAAAATGAGAATCCGAATTTCGAAAAGAAAAATTTTTCCTAAAGACTCGTGAGATCAATTTTTTCAACCCTTTGATGGGCACTCTGCGTTTGAACTTATCAAGAAGAGAGAATTAATTTTTTTTTTTTTTTATTCCTTCACTTTTTTTTTCTTTTGTACATAATTAGATCTAATTAAAATGGATTATAATTAGGCATTCTCTTCGTACCCAACGATGACGTGCTTTCATCTTTTTCACTTTCCTCATTTCATGCCTTATTATACTCAGCGAGTGTTGATACTCTTAAATTGCAATAGCTGTCATACTCAAACGGGTAAATTCATCGAGTGAAATTCGAAGGTCTGAAAATCGTATCACACCTTGCGAACGAGCGGATTTTAACCCTTGTACCTAAACACCAAAACTTATCAGAAATAATAGCTGTTTAGAGCCTAAGGTAGCTACGTGTACATGTCTGGTGCGAATTGAAACATTCTATTAAATCTTCGTTGTTTCATTTACACCATACTATGTAACAAATGGAATGACTACGTCCCGGTAATTTAATTACGCAAAACAGCGAGAACGGAGTTGCGAGGCGCGGCTCTATAGCTGACAGAAAGAAGACGTACATAGCGGCGACACGAAGAGCATTCCGAGGTAGGGAAAAGAGACATCAGGAAGGAAATAGTCAGCAAATTTTGCGAGTAAAAGACCCACCGAGTCTTGAGGACGAGATGAGAAGTATAGAGGAATGCGATATGGATATCGTCGAATATTAGATGCATGAGAAACGAGAGGAATCTCGGCTATTTCAAATTTCAAGATCCCCGTTTTGAGGGAAGAGGATTATTCGACTCTGTTGGAGAAATATTTAGGGAATGAGAGAGCCTAATACACTATTGACCTAGTGAAAGCATTTCCCTTTGCAGTTGCAAGCTATACTTAAATCTAAACGGATTTTGCCCAGCTTTGCGTCAGCACCATGAAGATGATTAAACATAAATAAAAAGAAGAAAAATTTTACCTTATTTGAAATAATTTGAAGTAATCGACGCTGCTTACGAAGACTAGCACGTTTCAGTTATTGCTACGGAAGCTAGCATGCTTCGGTTATCCTTGCGACAATAATTATTTTTAGATCAATGCAACAAGGATTTTCTGAAGATTATTATGCAGTGTCCGGTAATTAAATTGAAAGTTAATTTGCGAATGCAGGAGTGCGTTTTTCGCGGTGAAAACCGAAACGTGCTAGTCTTCGTAAGCAGCGTCGAATTATATTCTAAGAATATTAACAATGTACCTAGTTTGCTGACGGGAAGATAAAAAAACTATAACGACACTCTTTTTGGATCTGAAATTAACGGGGATCACTCTTCCATCGAAATTTGTGGTGTAAACCGAAGGGATTTAGATAATAGTTTGAATGGTCACGTGGATATTCTACCCACTAGTTTACATATAGGTACTATATATGCTGCAGGAAGTACACAAATAATATGATAATACGAGGCAAAAATTTGGAATGAAAATCTTAACATATCTAGAGAGCGAGGGCTGAAGAATGTTGTAATGAAATTCGTGACTTGGGAGGAAACTCATGAATGGTTGCAAGCTGGCCTTCCGCTACTTTTCTAAGAAGCTACGACTTTCAGTTATATAATCACGAAATTTGACCTCCTTGGTAAAAGTTTTCGAGCAATAGTTTAAATGACTTTAATATTTTTTTCTTATTACAAAAGCTCTGCAGCGGGTATGAGTTTATTTTTTTTTCTTCTTTTTTTCTTTCTCAGGGACCATCATCAGCTAAAGAGGTGAATATTTATAAGAGTGCAAAGCCAACGGAAGTGGGATGGGGGATTAACTCTGTGTAAATAACTGATTGTAATATAAGACTTGGACCGCGGTAGCTGTGAGAATTGTGAAGATGAAATTTGGCACAAAGCTACGGGGAATGAAGGTTCGGATTTTCGAAACGGAGTGCCTCGCGTTTTAAGAATAAAAGTTAATTAGAGGATAATGAAAGCGCACCTTAATATAAGCGCTTACAGAAGTTGTATCTAGCTCGTGCAGAAGTCTCGCGTGTCAAGGCAAACGAAAATACGACTTATTTTTATACTATTAGAGATCAAAAGGGTCAATTTTCTCTGGAAAGAGACTGACACGATCGAGTTGATATATACGCGAACTGCATAATATTCTTGATGCTGGAAAAAGCCGGCGAAGCGATGTCAAAGCGAGCTCTTTGCAAGCAGTAATACGACTTATAATGTACCTCTACACGTAAGTCTTGTGCCCTCAGAAGAAAGGATTATCATCTCGACCCTGGAACCGAACATTTCATAATCGATGATGAAATGGAATGAAAATTGATACAAATCTTAGCAGGGTATTAATAATCCGGATCTATAGATATAGCATGGACATTTCACTCGTGCTTCCATCTTGATGACAAATATGGTTGGAATTTGTTTCACGCGTTTTCGAATAACAAGGACCACAGTATTGTCGTTTGCGTCGGGTCCAAGATGAGGACCCTCTTCAGAAAGATTTTCACACTAAATGTATGTGCACACAAAGTGGTATTGGTTGAGAAACAATATAATCCAAAACAAAGAGCACAAGCTTGTGGCAGTAGGCCGAGATGTACACACAAAGGCGTCCTCCACGGAACTTGACATTGGCAACCAAATATTTCAAGAGAATGGTGCGGTAGACCGTCATTTCTAAGAATTTATTATCCACATTCCGAACGATGTCCAGACTACAATGGTCAAATTTAATTCTCCGTTTCGAAATTTATGTCAAGGTGAACTCTGCTTGAGCGGGTATATTGTGTTCCTGAGACAAAATTCTATATTATTCGAGATTTCGTGGACTTTGCTTTATATAGATTAAGTGTACCGAAGAAAAGGTGATCTTCGCTTGGTAGAGGTAAAAAGTTTTCCCATCCAAAAATTAAACCCATTTAATATCATGCGTTTGACACAAAATCACACCGACGTAGAATACTCCCTACAAATTTCAAGAACTTCAAATTTAAAGTACGATCATATAATCTGACTAAAACGATTAAAAATGTCCTCGATTATCCGATATGAAAAGACAATATATAGCAGCGATACGATGCACTGCTCTTTCATAATATCGCAGATTCATTTAGGTATCGTTATTGTGCCGGGTATTAGGGTGACTAATTTAATCACAAGAATTCACCTCTCCTTGATTGTATTCTGAAATTTGAATAAATCTGTGTACACGAGGCAAGGGGTGAGCGAATTTATGAAGTTTAATTTTCTAACGAGAAATGAATCGGCGGTTTTCAGTCTTGATCGTGGGTTTCCTTAATTCGCGTCGGGCATAATTTATAGGGGCTTCTGCGGCGCGGGTACTCCAGCCTCGTTCCTCCCTTCGGAAAAAAAAAAAAAAAAAAAAAAAAAACGACCGTCCTCAACGCAGATTGTTAATTTACATTTATTTGCATCTTTGCCCACGAACCTTTAGTTTACGCCTTAAGAATTCGTCGAGACCGCTTGATGTTTGTCCATATTCTCCAAGGACACCCCTAACAATCAGTTCCGATTATATTCAGGCCTGGAAAGCTCATCGGTGTTATATAGTCATTATATGATCCAATCATTGATGCTACAAGATTATTCTTGCCTTGACGGTGTTGGCAATCACTCAGTTTACGAGTAATTTCTCATTTTACGAGTTATTCGACCAGGTCCGACAGTTTACTCATAAAATATAAAACCCTCCCTTGCAACGACACGGCCCGCTGTGGCATGGCGGTCGCCCTGGCAATTTGCCCGCTAAATACTCGGTCAGTGTTTGCTTTCGGATGGCGCCATGAATCCTACCCTAAAAACCGAGTCAAGTCTTCCCATTGGTCAAGCTTTTACCACGAGATATCGGGATTAATATCTATCATATCTTACAGCCTACAGGGCAGTGAAAAATATTTAGTCAACCCTTTCCATAGTTATTTATCCAAATGCCAGCTTGTTCGATGATTAAATTTGAGAAAATATTCATCCGAAGTCTGCAGGTGTTACATTTGGTCATGTTGGTGGATTGGCAATTTGCAAATTGATTACAGAAAACGAAACATCATTAGTAATTGAGGGTTTGCAGGGAGTAATAGGACCAATGATTATTAATAATTTAATAAAACTATATAATATTTTTGATTGAAACCGCTTCTGGCAATTTGAAATTTGTTGAAATTTCACTAGTAATTGATTAATTAGAGATGAAGTTGTAAATTGGTTGTTTCGAAAAGTACATACCTTCATTTAAAACTAATTTAAAGCATCCAATTATCACCGAAATTTTAGTCAAGGATTTCTCCTATAATATTGTATATATGCGATACATCATACATATGTAGGTATATCAAACAATTAATTATAACTAGACATAATGCATACGTGCAGGTGCCTGGGGGCGGCTCTCCCCTCACGATAACATAACTGAAGTCTAACTTTCTATATCAGAAGTTTAAGGTTTGTTAGATAACATTTTTACGCAAAAGTTGAACTGAATCGTTATCGTTGCATCACGAATTTCAACTAGAATTGACTCTGTTGCAAGCTACCTGCAGTTTCTCCCAGCTAGTTTGTGAACAATTCAAACTTTGATTTCGGTCTATTGCTTATTGAATTGTCAACAAAGTGTGTGGGAATCATATTATAGTACTATGCAGAATGCAGATGCATAACAAGATTCAGTTCATTCAATTCAGCAGATCGAATGTGCAAATGGAAGAACAGGAAATAGATAAAATAAAAAAATAATAAAAAAAAAAAAAAAAAATAAGAACATCAAAAGAAAAGACTGGCACGTCTTCAGGAGTAGAATATTTATAGCCATTCGTTCTGTTATCGATATTTCGAAGTTTTTTTTTGTTTTTTTTTGTTGTTTCCAAGGAATATGCTTTGTCACGATATTGCACTCAGAAAAAGGTCTTGTTGACACAACCAAAATTTGGTTATTATACGGTCAAAGAAATTTTTTTGTTCAGTCAACCAAAATTTTGTTGGGCCAACCAAAATTTTTGCTGATACTGCTAAATTTCTTGTTAGCACAACAAAATTTTGGTTGACTGAACAAAAAAATTTCTTTGATCGTATAAATAACCAAATTTTGGTTGTTTCAACAAGACCTTTTTCTCAGTGTGCAACTAGATCTTATATTGACTGCATAAGCAAATATAACTGATTGAGCTCAATGAATTTTTGAAATAGGATACGATCAGCTAGATACTATTATTGTGAAAAAATGTTTATTATTTGTTCTTCTTAAATCTTCAATGCAATAAGGGATACGGTCAAGGTGTCTTCATCACATCGAATCCCTTAATCAGAAAGTACACTTGCAGTGTTAAAAACTTGCGTGCAAAAAGAAAAACTCTTTTCTGTAGACATACCTACTACGTGTGTAGTAGTAGGTAATACATAGGTATTATACCATAACAAATAGAGAAAGTTCTGACAGAAGTGTTGAAAAATGGACACAACAAATTGTATCTTATTCTCCTTATTCTGTCTCTTGCAGACGCATAGTATTATTCACTCATCCGTAGAACCTTAGGTATGTATACTTCTATAGGTATTTCATTTCTAAGTTGGATGGAATGATTATGGAAGACACGCAACCTCGGGGATAATCCAGGTGTACAATTCACACACAGGCAAATAGCGTATATCTACCTGCAAGCTCTAGGAAAGCTTTGCTACAGTTACGTAACGAAGCGTCCCGAGTTACCAACTAACCAATCACCCAGCCATCCAACCAGCCAGGCAGACAAGCAACCAGGCAACCAAGCATTGCCAGCCATTCAGCCATATGCTCTGCTGGGGCGTGTGACATACCCCTATATTTAATACACATCACCAAGGATAGGCGTGCTTCAAAGTTAGTCCTCTGGATGCTGTCTTGTTGTTCTTACAACAACGATTGGATATCTACCCACACAAACCATGCACATATCTTGCACAGTTATACATAGCGATTCTGTATAGATAGTAACGCGCCTAAAAGGTAGGCATACGGGAAACGCCTGCATTGAGCAGAGGGTTTTTATTTATTATAGGATATATATTAGACTGTTTCAAATGAAACGAAGTTTTTTTTTTTTTTTTTTTACTTTCCACCGATGAAGCAGTTCGGGGCAGATATAAGAAAGAATTTGCACCGAAGCAGGTGCAGAAATAATTTTTTTTCGCCATAGAGATTGAAAAGTCACTTTTTGACGCCTGTTTTCGATCCACAAAGTGTCACTTTATACGGTTGGTTTCAGAACTGCCCTATAAAGTCTTTATACGGCAGTTTCGATGCGCGGTTCGAAGTGCGCGACAGATCGCACCATAACCCCATCTTCGTCTAGTGAATCTCAACAGGCGTCAAAGTGACTTTTCATGCCTATTTCGAAAAATAGTAGATTTCGATACGAGCGCCAAATGTGAGGCGTTTATAGGTGTGTCCGATGTTTTCAGCATGAACCGTAGTCGAGGCGCAGCCGAGACGAAGGTGAGTGCTGAAGACATCGGACAACCTTAAACGCCTCACTTCGCGGGAGTATCGAACGCTATTTTTTATACCAAATGCATGAAAAAAGTTGCTTGTGGGGCTCTGTTGTCAATGTAAACAACCATACCAAAAACATCGAATCGATTCAGCAGTATGCACGGAGTATCGCGTCGACAGGGATGAATGATTATAAAATGCTCTTGTTCGCACGCCGTGCGTAACAAGAATCATGTTGTACACGCTCGATGTGCGCAAAACGCAGTGCGCACGTTTGGCATGCAATATTGTTTCATGTTGGCATCGCCTACTCAAACGTCAGAAAAGTGCCACAATATAACCGCTCCAGAGCCCCAAACAAGCAACTTTTTCATGCATGCGTTATAAAAAATACAGTATGGGGCGCACCCCTCGCCTTCGGCTCGCCTTTAGCTCGTCCTGAAATCATTATTCTCGCCGAAAAACACTTGGTTTACGGGCATGCCACATAATATACTATTTTTGAGCTGACGCCGAGCATTTTTCTTTTTTCCATTGATTTAACATAGGAATTTCCCTAATTTTTTTTCAATAGCGAATTTGATGATCGAAAATCATCTTCATTATTTTTTGGCGACAATTCGAGAGAGATGTTAAATACCAGCTATAGATGTTATTGACGATCGTTGCATGGAAACAGTCTGATATATATATCAATATCCATATCTCGTAATCCATGTGACATAGGTACTCAGACAAAGAGTGTCTCATGTTTTATTCACATAATATGTGAAGATGGATTATACACGGAGAAAAATCCCTGGATTCAGGTTACCATACTGCTCTGGTAAAAATTTTACGGTAATGAGTACTAAAGTTTTGGCTATAATTATGAATGTGTACATTTTACAGTACGTGTGTGAAAGTAAAAACTACAAAAAAGTTACGGTAATCCCTACCGATGTCATTATGGCAAATTGTATCGACATTCTAGTGTCGTATACTTTTTGCATAGTGGAGTGTACTAGACAAAAAGAAAATTACCACAATTTGTGGAAAATTTCACCTGCTCCGAGGTGAAAAGACTAGAGGGTCGGTTAAATCTACAGATCGCTCTAGCTGCGTTTATTGTAACCCCGGTTTGGCGGACAAACTGAGAGTTATAAGCTTTACCAGACAAATATAGTAAGAATTATCGTTCAGGCATACTATCCATATAGGCACCACGATTGTGGTAAATATTACCTTCATTACGGTATTCTGAACCGGGGATTTTTCTCCGTGTAGGAATGCCTATACCTATGTGCGATAGAAGCTAGTTAATTTATGGCGATCAAAAGCTGAGGGAGACAAGTATACATACAGTGAGTATTCGTGCATGCGGGTCAACTTGTTGAATGACTCTGTGTTCAATTCATTGTGAATTCATTGTTAGGCATCATCAAGTGACCCGCATCCACGAATACGCACTGTATATGTAGTGCTTGATGACGTCATTACAGAACGATCTAATTCTAATTCCGATAGGATATACCTTGATTTTTTTTGCTCAATGGACCTAGTATATTGGATAGGAAACATTTACGTTATCCGTCAACGGAGATTCGATTGTACATACATACTGGGCTTATGGTGATACAAAGCTTCTATAGATTCACACTATCGATCTGTGCTATAGTAAAAAATTCGTCAGAAAGAAGTTTTGATGATCAATTGAAACATTTTCTGAACATCTATGTTAGGGTGCTTTTTTTGAAACGACAATTTTTTTTTTTTGCAACTCCCCATTGAAAATCTTGTCGTAGACGTCGAAAAAGGAATTCTGTCCAATTGTTAGCTCTTAAGGGAGCTTTCCAGTGTGAAATTTTCAAAAAATCGATTTTTTTTTTTTTTGCTGAACAATCCATTGAGCACGATCTTTTCGAAGAAGCAGAAGGGATATTGTATGGACCTGGCATCGCTGATTGACCGTAAGTAAACGATTTACCTAAAATTTCCTCACTTGAAACTTTGAACGCGTTTTTCTCGAAACAGCATTTTTCAAAACGGTGTCCAACTTGGAGGGCAGAGTTTTAAAGCTATCGAGTTGAATTTTTTACACAATATTCTTAACGTCATTGTTTATCGTGCTATGGAAGCTTTTTTTTTTTTTTTTACATCTTCCTATTTTTTTGTAAAAAAAACTGCCAAAAAAAACTGCTAAAATCGATACTTTTTGTTCAAACCGGCGCCATTTTTGCAAAAAAAAAAAAAAAAAAAAAAAGCCTCCATAGCACGAAAGCCAATTATATACCGATCAATAATCTTTTTGTGTTTTTTGTTTCAGATCAAAATTGTGACCCCCAACGTGGACACCACATCCAAGTGCATTTTCTGCAACAATTGTTTCATCATTTTTATAGATATTAATTAATAAATAAATCGATCTTTAAAAAATTGTTTTGTATTCTTCAATACCCAATTAATATACAAAAAAAAAAAACCAGACCGATTAGATTATTTTTTCTTTAAAAAAAAAAAATCGCGAAAAACAGCGATTTTTCGGGCTGTCACACTGGAAAGCTCCCTTAATTCCGATTCTAGTACTCGCGTTCTTCTTTTGAAGTTTTTCCATGCTAAAAGCATGTGAACATTATGACTTTTTCTTCAGTCGCGCACAACTCAGCCGCATTTCAATGGATTGTTCTCATCCAAGACTCATTTGACAGAGAATTTAGTGTTCTTCAAAGGTGCCCAAGATAGTTTGACTGACTTGAAAATATTGAACTTGAAATTTTGTTGGAATTTTATATTTAAAAAAATCAAAGTCCTTATATCTTTTGAAATAGTGGTTTGAGAGACTTTTTGTACTGGACTTTTTTGTAGAGAAATAAATTTCCTACAAAATTGTTCGGAAGTTTTTTTTCTCCAAGTCCAACTGTTTATTCGCCCACAGCGAGAAAGAAGAATTATGCATAAAATCGACTTTGGAGGCTCACACAAGTGCGGCGGTTGAAACCACATCCAAACTACCTCAAGCATTTTTGAAGAACACTAAATTCTCTGTAAAATGAGTCTTGGATGAGAACAATCCATTGAAATGCGGCTGAGTTGTGCGCGACTAAAGAAAAAGTCGTAATATTCACATGCTTTTAACATGGAAAAACTTAAAAAGAAGAGCGCAAGTACTAGAATCGGAATTAAGAGCTAAAAATTGTACAGGATTCCCCTTTCGACGTCTACAACAAGATTTTCAATGAGGAGTTGCAAAAAAAAAAAAAAAAAAAAAATAGTCGTTTCAAAAAAAGCACCCTAATCTATATACTGTTTTTTCTCTAACTTAAATCAAGTAACCAATTCATTGAATGAGTCTTGAGAGCATTCCGGTATAAGTACCATGTACGATGTATGTACCTACTTACTCACGTTGTCATATACTATACATCAACCTGCCAGGGTCAATAATTTATACGTTATTTTTTTTTTTCTCCCCGTTTCGCTTAAATGCGAGTCCATTTCAGTAGTGGCGATTTAATCTAGTGGAAAATTGACCTAAGAATTTCAGAAGATATACAAGCTCCGAAGAAGAGAACAAACAGCGAGTATATAGTAGTATAGGATCAAGAATGGCAAAGTGGAATAAAAATTTACTCGAATCACGTTCTGCTTAGCATTTTTTTTTTTTTTTTTTTTTCATGCTACCCGTTTTCATCTTGCTAAAAGTTGTTCTTCACTGTCTTAGCACGGTCGTTAATGTTGCGTAAACTATAGAGATACCGAAATTGCACAACGATGTGAAAACTTAAGATTGTACGTAAATACAAAATAAAACAGCATTACACTCAAAGAGTTTAGTCATTGTTCTGCATCTAGGTATAACCTACGACTAGTAAATCAACGCTGATTCAATTACACTGCTAATCTTATATATATCTGGCTTTAAGTCTAATCCAGCAATTCTAGTATCGTATGAGAAAAATAGGTTCATTATTTCATTTTAATCGAGACATCAATCCACCCTCGCAAACCGTATACGTATAATGTACAGGGTGAAAATCGGTTGTGCTATCTAGGCAGGTATATGTGGCCAGAAAGCATAGCTGCTAGTTCCGCACTGCAATATGCACCCGCGCGTTCATTGAATATTTAAACTCAACTTGACCGACGGGAGTTATCGAGCTGGTAAAATTATAACGCGTTTTAGGTTTTACGTGCAGGAGGCAGCTAGGGTTCACCACGGTGGGCGTAAGTAAATGAATTTCACGTATAATTATACGATATGTTATTAATAGATTTTCCACATTAAATCGGTTGGAATAAACATATGCGATAACGATTTTTTGCGATTTATTGTCGAAAACGTTCGCTGCTTATGCCTCAGAAGTATACGAGTATAGGATCTCGAACTTGGGCTCTCGACTTTAAAAGTTGTGATAACCAACCAGAATTGTATGAAAGGATTCACAACTCCCTGTTGTATCCTAAAAAGTAATTGAGACAGCAGCTAGGAACGGGGGCGAGATAATAGAGAGACAATGAAATTAGTTAGTACCACAAACTTTGAATTGCACTAGTCGCTGTTAACTTGTGTAACCAGACTGTGTGTTCATCTGCGAGATATAGTTCAACGATCGACTTTTAAAGCCGATGGAATTTTATAGGGGTCAAATTCCGGCTATTACACTTTACGGTGTTCTCATTACATATTAAAGGATCTAAACATAAACATTCTGTTCTCTTCGGTGATAAAGACGTTGAAATAGTATATTGTGGATAGGCAATATCAGTCTCGTGTCATTACGGCACTCGCAGATATTGCCTACTTTCTGCACAATTGTGCCACAACGATATTTTTTGTGAATCCCTGCGAAGCAATTTTCATTCTAGAGTTACGTTGTGATTCAATTAACATAATCTCACATCGTTACTAACCGCTGCCGCGTAAAATTGAGTTATATTGAAGTACGCATGCGCGAAAGAAGCACTAGTGCGTAAAGTAGAGTAGTTGCGATCTGCGCATGCGCTATAACTCTTATTTTCTCCACTCTTCGGAAATGAGGTATCTTACACTCAGAAAAAGGTCTTGTTGACACAACCAAAATTTGGGTTATAAAAGGCACAATCACATTTTTTGTTCAGTCAATCAAATTTTTTGTTCAGTCAACCAAAAATTTCGTTCGGATAACCAAAATTTTGTTGGGAAAACCAAATTTTGTTGGGACAACCAAAATTTTTGGTTGACTGAACAAAAAATGTGATTGTGCCTTTTATAACCCAAATTTTGGTTGTGTCAACAAGACCATTTTCTGAGTGTGCGCACGCTACACAGGTTCGGAAAATCAAATTTTCGAAGCATATGTTGCAAAAAATTCATTGAAAAAAGTTTGCTTGTAGAAAATGGAAAAAAAGCTCTAACTTTGCTGTTTGACCTTACCGGTCAGAGTGCGGTGAAATAGTTAAGTGAAAACTAACGTTTGGACATGAATATAATGTAATTTCAATCTCGTCGATTCTATAGGAGTTATAGAGCGCCAACGAATTATGGATCAGCTGAACGAACTCGAGCGAGTGAAGTGTAAGGTAAATTATCGATTTTTTAAAATCCGTCGACCCTTCAGGCTTGAGAAACAAGAGAATATCACCCTGTCACGTACGTCTATAGAGCCCAGCGTAAAATCACTTTCTGTATTTTTTGTTTTCAAATTTATTTATGTTTTTTTTTCACGTAAAACGTCTGGTGCAGGCGTACCGTAATCTACATTTTCTCTTCCAACAGAATTTCCGCGCGTTATGCCTCGCTTCGCAAAGTCTCGATCTACTCTATATACCTATATACCTGTGTAATACATGGGCTCTCAGAACGTCGACGTAGATATAAATAAATCTGTGATGCAGTAACGCTTGCAACATGTACTTCGTGCCTTCAACATTGAAAAATATATTGAATATTCTGTTCAACAAAGTACTAGTACGCGCTTTTTCAACGCAGTCTAAAACCTCGTGCAGAATTTTAACGAAACTAAGGGAGTATAAAGCTTGAAAATTTCAAAAAGCTATGTTAATATCTTCAAATCACATATCTACGAATAAACCGAGAAAGTTTTGATTGAAAAACTCAATGTCCGTGATGCAGAGAGCATTTTGATCCTATTTTAAATATTGAGGTTTCAAAAAGCTCCTGGCGTCACTTTATCATTTGAAGTTCTTCAGTTTCCATAATTTCTAGCTAATTTTAATTATAGAAATAACTTTTTTTCCACATCAGAATTTTTATCACTCGGAAAAATTGACCACTAAGATATTCAACAGCTTATATTTATTAAAAATAATATTCTAGAATATTGGAATAGTGTAGCGTGCGTCTGATCGATCATGAAATTTTTACCCTCCTATTCTCAATGCCTGCATGGATATATGCGAAAGGCTACGTGTATAAACAGCGCGTATATTCAATGGTACATGATATAGGTCAGGATAAACCGTCAATCAGTAAAGTTACTGTGCAGTGTGCATACCTAAATGCTTTAAACTAATCACTTCTTTATATGAACTGAACACGCGTATTCCGCGGTGCAGGTAGTCATTCTACTACATATTCGATATGCAGTATATTCGCTCTCGAATTTCCAACAAATTTAATTCAGTCACAGACATCAAGCCCCATATTGATGAAACAATGTGCGATTAGCATAGTGCAAGCGACCGCTAACGGACATATGGTTAGCTATATATCGTTTTTAAAAAATTTTGGACATCTTCCGGGTGAATTGATTATGACATTGTTATAATATTTCTCATCAGTCATCAGTTTTGATGACAAATTTCACTGACTTTTATCTCATATTGCAATGGTGTTTGTATACTAATGATTCGGTTATGGCAAACTCATGGGTGATACTGCAGTCGTGTGTAAAACACAATTCTAAATTGGACCAAGGAATGTTGTTGCGATTGATGGATGTTCAGGGAGCATTGTCTCGTATCACCGCGAATGTGACGTAGTTTACTTTTTTCAACGTGTTGAAATCGTGTTGATTTTACCATCACGACATTTTTTTTTCAGATATCTATAGATACTCGCTTTCTCCGTTAATCCTATGGAAAAAAAAGAAAAAAAAAAAAAAAAACTGATCGATTGATACCAGTAGCAGTGGTCATGCGCAAGCAGAACATAAACCGTTAGAAATGTGTACCTCAGTCTGTGATATGGAAATTACACCGACAATTACAAGCGAGAAAAAATACTGAAGAGATTATTATTGAAATGTGCAAGAGACGGAATGAAAATGTCCAGCACCCGCACGTTAAAAAATAAGCTCAAATCACGAATTAATTTATTTTTATCAATCAGTTGAAAAACTGCAGATCATTGCTTCTCGTTGTTATTATAGTTATGGAAAAAGCGAAGTGTTAAATAGTGGAATGAAATGCAGGTCGAGTGTTATTCGCAGCCCTTAGGGTAAGAGGAACCGGAGGCATTGAGATGCGAAAAATGTGTACGACGTGACGGAAGAGGGTGCGAAATCTGCGAACGACTACAAAAGGAATCGTCGGGTTTAGGATTAACCAGGTTTAACGGAAAAGCAAAGTTTTTAGCAAAAGAACAGAGGAGGTCTATACACAAAAGGGTGCGGACGGCTGGCCGTAGCTATTATCCAGTTCTACGATCAAAGATAGGGGCCTGAAGATGGGAGATGGGAGTGGGCCCACACCCTTAACGGAAAACAAACGATGAACAATCGACAATAGCCCCCTCGCTTGATATCAGCTTTGATGAATTCCTGGTATTTTTTAAGAAATGGCAAGTCATCGAATGATGATTACCAAGCGGAAAGAATGAGCGCGCAAAAGCTAGAACCAATATCTCGATCGATATCTCGTCTGGAGTTTGTAAAAAAATAAAAGCTCATTCGATATGATTTGAGCGGCTCTCATGTCTCCTTAGAATATTTATACCCAGCCACTGTGAATAGGTTAGCACTTACCATACCAAAATGAGGTCTGAAGCTCCTGCAGCTTGTGAGCTTGATATGTGGATGGTGTATAAAATGAAAAACGGAATAGTCCGAAGATGGTACTATTCAGAGAGAATTGCTTTGGCAAATTTCAAAAACCATACAGTAAAAGGCTTCCGAAGGTTTTCAGGATGAAAGGACCGAAGAACGTGCACCATGGTTAACACCGGATCGTTTTCAACTCATGTCAGCGTTTTCTTTTGTAAACAGTTTTTGTGCTTCACAAACGTTTCGTAAAATAATGTGTTAAGAAAAAAGTACCTTATAGTAACTCAACTCATACGAATAAAATCGAGACGATCTGAATTCATATTCACCGTAAATGGTATAAAAGTTTCGCCGGCAATAGTCAAAACCTATATTGACTAAAACGTTCTATATATCGATGGCTGGGCGGAAGAAGAGCCTATCTCAAAAATACTGTGAAGAAGAGCCTAACTCGGAAAAAGCGCGCAGAAGCGCCTATCTCAGAAAAACCGTGAAAAAGAGCTTATCTCACAAAAACATTTCCATTTCAAAATTTTGTAGTGGTACCCCTACAAAATACATTTATACATTGCAGTAAAGGAGATAGTGGTAGTGAAGCGAACCTAATTTTTGAATAATTGCAGTCGCCGCTTGCAGGGGTACCACTACGAAATTTTCAAAGCGAACTGTTATGTGAGATAAGCTCTTCTTCACGGTTTTTCTGAGATAGGCGCTTCTGCGCGCACTTTCCGAGTTAGGCTCTTCTTCGCGGTATTTCTGAGATAGGCTCTTCTTCCGCCCAGCCATCGATATGGTAATCGAATATATATCGGACAATGGTTATGCGTTCTACGTATGAAAATGATGGAACGATTCCGTACAAGTTTGAGTTAGCTTCGATTCAACAAAGTATTTCCTTTTGAAAAAAATGTCGATTCATGTGGGGTCGAAAAATCGGAGTTTGATTATGCGGGGATGCTATAATATTATGGAGTCATCTTGAATGTTTCACCATGAAATTTTGACCTCGTAGCACAGACGAGATTCTGTTGTTAATAAATTTCTAAGGTAATTATCTAGTCCAGAGGCTAATAACAAGGGATTAATATATTCAGGGAAAGTATCCGAACCTCCGATGGCAGGCCACCAACATCCGCAATAAATCATTCACTCGACAGCATAAATTTGTAGCTTTAGAATATACTATACTAGTTAAGTGTAATTAAACTCCGAATACATAATATCACAGGATTTATACACACTCAGAAAAAAGTCTCGTTGACACAACCAAAATTTGGGTTATTATATGCACAATCACATTTTTTGTTCAGTAAACCAAAAATTTTGTTGGAATAGCCAAAATTTTGGTTGTCCCAACAAAATTTGGTTTTCCCAACAAAATTTTGGTTATCCCAACGAAATTTTTGATTGGCTGAACAAAAAATGTGATTGTGCATATAATAACCAAATGTTGGTTGTTATTTTTCTGAGTGCAAGGTCTATCCGAACGAGATCGAATAACTATTAAAATCTCGAACATTTAGAATCTCAGATTAGAGACTGATATTGGTAATGAGCTTTTGGACGAAAAAATTGTTGAAAAGCTCTGGATCTGTTCAAACATGTGCGGTAATAGAGATTTTCCTTAAGGTCTATGAACGTCATCTCAACGTATACAACATAAATTTAACTGCTTGTCTTGCATCGCACCTGTTTTGGACGTCTTGGGAGTTATCAGCTACGACTTAGAAAGTGCAGGTAGGTATCTATCCCTCAGGTAATAAGGCATTGCCCCTACGGCGTCTTAACTCAAGTTTTACGAGCGACAATATATTTCTTTAGCGAGCGGCGCAGATAGCGTTGAGCTCTTATTAGACATGGGGTGAGATACTAGTGGGATACTCACACCTACACATTTTGCGTGGCGTCGATCGGACCCTAGTTTGGCACGTGCCCTTTGGACGGGGATGTCCTTATTGCTTTCTCTTCGTCGAGACCTGGTGCGGTGGTTCTAACTCCCGCAGCTTATACACCCGGGGCGAACAAGTGGCGTGCCCGAAACGGTAGGGGGCCAAAAAGTCGAATGAAGTGGCTCGCACATCCGCAACATTTTCATCGGACACATCCCCCCAGGAGGCCTCAAAGACAACGACAACGACAACGACAATGACAATGACGACTACGATGAGACAAAATTTGTCGCCGAAGCCTCGGGCGGTGGGCAATTTTGTATCTTCGAATTTGTGTCTGTTTGTCTATATATTTGTCCCGTTTCGCAGCAGGTGACGAAACTTACAAGACAATTCATTGCCACCTACCAGAGAATGCGTCTTCAATAAGAAGGCGAAAAATAAAGGTATTTAATTTCCGGTAATCGATTGAGCTTCTACAGGGTGTTCCAGACCTCGCGACGAATATTTCACAGGGTAAATCTTGATCAAAAATGGGATCGAAATTTCCTCAGCCGATTTTTTTTTAAATGCATATCTTTTCCGTTATAATTAATTCAATTTCAGTCAATGACGCGCCGCTTACGAACGGCCGCGCGTCGGTGTGCTTACCGCTCGGTTGTGTGCACTTTTTTCGTGGCGACAATAGGGCGAGAGACGCGCACACAACCGAGCGGTGATTACACCGACAAACGGCCGTTTATAAGTCGCATGTCATTAGCTGAAATTAAAATAATTATAACGGAAAATCCATGCATCTCCGAAAAAATCGGCTAAGGAAATTTCGATCCCATTTTTGATCAAGATTTACCCTGTGAAATATTCGTCGCGAGGTCTGGAACACCCTGTATATATGTAATACAACAGCCACGGATTTATTTCAATGTAAAATTGACGTACCTATATATTGAGGAAGTAGCTATACCATAATCTTGAAAATAATTCTTTTTTTCAAATCACTCGTTCGATTAGAAGAAAAATTTTATTTACTAAATTTATATCCACAGACTTTGAGACATAATTCGAGGTTCTTTGAGATTTTACAAACTTTGACTTATACCTACGTAGATTGAGTCTGTCGAGGAAAAATAGTTGTCGCTGAGTTTAGGTCACATCTTTCATCGAA
Organism: Tenthredo mesomela; assembly: GCA_943736025.1. Classification (NCBI taxonomy): domain Eukaryota; kingdom Metazoa; phylum Arthropoda; class Insecta; order Hymenoptera; family Tenthredinidae; genus Tenthredo; species Tenthredo mesomela. The sequence goes on along the minus strand of OX031015.1, from coordinate 29,526,467 downwards.
GCTTTCTGAAATTTGGAGGTAATATCCTGAAATTATGTTACTTCGGGGAGGATCAATAATGTATAGAGATAAGGTCGGTCTCTTATCGTTGTGAACACGTGACAAACCTTTTTTTTCTTAACGAAAGGTACAGCAGTTGTCAAAATCTTCTTCTGTATAATAGCTATAAGAGTGGAAATAAGTTAAATATAATTATAAGTCATAAACGAGGTTTATTTAGCAAAGTATTCTCTCGTATCGATTACCATTCGTATATGTATAAGGAATCGCATGACGATCTAATTGAGAACTGATTCTCTCTCGATCATCTCACCGGATTCCCAAAGTTTATTACGGATAAGAGAAATTGTTGGATTTACTTCATTGCTCAGTTGCGTTTGGGATGAGAACGGTTTTCCGTATACGAGAAGTTAGGAACTATATACCGCAACATTTGCAGCAGGAATAACTTGGCCTGTAATAACAGCTGTTGTAGTAGTTGTAGTAACAAAAGCACCAGTGATAATATGTGCTGAGTTATTTCTACTACAATATTATACAGGAAGAATTTATTTAATTATTAATTCCTGCAGGTCTGCAGGATACTGAAGTGAATGCAATATTTCTCTCGGATGCGTATTATACTAAAATTTGTTGAATAGTAACAACGAATTTGTAATCCAAGTTACTTGTGAACTTTTTGCCAATTTCATCGTCGAAATTGAACTGGCAAATTTTTTTTTTCAAATTCAATTCAAAGCGCGTTGTATAAGGCAACGAAACGCTGCGATGCAGTAAATGCGCGAGCTTTGGTTGGAAATGTTATTTCAACCGTATCAAATATGTTCCCTAGACGCACCTAGTGCATATATATGTATTATATAAAATAAATGTGAAGAAGAATGACCAGAAGTTTCGCAAGAAGGAAAAATATATTTCAGCTGAAAAAAAAATACATGAGAATTAGTTTAATTAAAAAAAATTATTTTTCAGGTGAAAAAAAACTCGTGGATTTCGAGAAAGCCATTCATCTCCATCTACACATTCGCATACATGCTCGTGAGATTCTATCTTCATCAAATAATGCAATGAGACATATGGGAAATTCATTCTGCGAGATAACGTAAAAGTTGAATTTTTCTGTTCGACTATATTCCGATTCCGAAGATTCCATTTTACGCACATTCTGACCGCTTGTATATAATCCTCAGGCTTATTGTTTGAAAAGAGGCTAATCAAATGTTCTCGCCAATTAGTCGCAAGCCTTGATACAAGAAGAATTAAAACCGCTGAGAGTTGCAGATGAATGTAGAAAAATAAACGTGTATAAATATGCAAATACACGCAAATTATGGTAGTCCTTAACTTGATCATTTTCAAATTTCAATGCTCTTATATGAACCAAGACGTCTCGAAATATGTACCTACATACAAATTTTTTGTTTGTTCTACAGCTAAGGTGGGTAGGTTTTGTACAATTGACTAAAGTGAATAAGCTTCGCTTTACAGTTACTTTGAGTATCCCCTTGTGGTTTTTTTCTTCAACGCCCACAACCGTCCTGGGTGATATTTGACTTTTGATATTTATGAGTGATTGAGGTCGAAGAATAAAATTTTATTTTAATCTTACTAGAGTGAGTTTACACATAAAAAAATGGTACTGTTGAATTTACCATCGCAGCGGTGAATATATGGACAGCGCTTTTTTTGCAGTATGAATTACCTTTTTGCAGTACAAATTACTAAAATTCTAGTATTTGGCACATTAGAGGCCACTTGCTCCACTGTGCCGAATACTAGAATTTTAGTAATTTATACTGCAAAAAGGTAACTCATACTGCAAAAAAAGCGCTGTCCATATATTCACCGCTGCGATGGTAAATTCAACAGAAAATTTCTTTGCGTGTAAAGAACTCTAAAACTGCAAAGGATAGATTTCACTGCCAAATCTTGTTTCCGATTCCAGCTGCCATAATATTATACTATCAAAAACCAAACAAGTCTCAAAATTTGAGTCATCTAATTTACTTATATATATTTCTGTTATGCTAAACTTCTCGTTATTCTCGTCGTCGTAAGTACCGCTATATTTATTGGCATAGTAACATAATACGATTCATTAAGCTCCTGACTCTGCTCATGATTAGAGAATTACCCTTATGCCTTGTCTCCGTCATGGCATTATATAGAAATACACGTCTAACTACTAGTGTAATCTAGTTGGAAACAGCCACCTCCTAGTATTAGAATTAGGTTGCGGTTGAGACGATATTTTTAACGATTTAGTTGTAAAATTTTCTTTTTACTTTTTATTTAACACAGTAGGGTATTTCTGGGCAAGTAATGAAATTAATAAAGGTATCAGCCATATTCTTATAGCAAGTATAAAAATGCATATGTATAGGTGCAGTTAATTTTATTACTTGGAGTAAAATGTTCTCACAGACTTAATTGGTAGACATGCGGGCTGCACTGCAATTATGTAGTTATACTATTATACCAGTGAAGAAAATTCTGTTCAGAACCCGGAATAATCAGGTAAAACCCGCACCCGTACTAATAAGACATCTTGTATTACCGTTTCTGACAACAAAAGGCTTTTAACACGATTGCCGGAGCCTGGGGGTTTAATGGATGCATAAATATTAAACGGTATACCTACGTTACGGTAGGGAATAAAATCCGTTCGAATTCGTCTTTGAACTGCTTAAGATACTGAGAGCGAGACCAACTTTATATATTTATATTTTTGTCTGATGTTTCCGAGCTCTTGGTTATTGATTAACATACTGTATGATAATTAGTGGGTTTCAAATAAAAATCGACATCTTATTTTGATCAATTCTAAAACCCTAGACGTTACGTTTTTGATGAAACAAGACAAATCCTTCCTCAAAGGAGCTTCATATCTCGACTACAAGCGCTGCCACAAGCCATTTTTCCTGCACTTTTCCCTTACGCATGCATTTTTTTTGTTAAATTTACTCAGAAGGGCTTTTTGGATTTATACCAGATCTTAAGGGGTTATACGCAGTTGCAAGGCCGAAAAAAGGCGTTTTTTAACGATTTTTTTTCTGAAAAGGGACTTTACTGGACAACTACAAGAAGTATTAATACATGTAGTGGCAACTTTTCACTTTAAATCGGCACTCTTCATTTTTTTAAATATTCAGTTACACTGGTCCTGAAGGCGATCACCCGGAGGTCCTGCAAAAAAAGGTGTCCGGCGGTGAGCACGATATCTCTGGTTTGGATTATCAAAAATGAAAAAATAAGAAAGATTCTGTCAGTGAATAGATGAATCTAGGTATTGATCGAAGGAATACTCGAAATTTTGATTTTTGACAAAATGGCGGCTTCAAAAAGAAATAATGCCGATTTTTGACTAAAATTTTTTCGTAAAATTGTTTTAAAAAATAGAAATAATGATCGAAAATCTTAATCCTTCGATCAATCCCCGCAAAATATATCTGAGAAGGTTGTGTTGAAATTTCAAACCGATCGGTTAAGGGGACCAGTACAGCGACTTTTCGAGAAATTATCATAGTCCGAAATCAATTCATTTCATAACCAAAGTTCATTTCACATCAAAATATTTTTCTTTTTCAAAATCATGTGTCGTAAGGATTTCAGAGCACCGTTGGACCGATTCAGGTGATCTTGGATTCATTTTCTTCAGAAAACAAATCCTCATCATGTGAATGTAGGAATTTTGAAAATTCTTCATTTTGGCCAAGTTATTTAAGAAATGAGTGATAATAATTTTTGCAAATTTGGTAAATTGATCATAACTTATGACATAATTTTTTATTTTAAAATTCCTACATTCACATGATGAGGATTTGTTTTCTGAAGAAAATGAATCCAAGATCACCTGAATCGGTCCAACGGTGCTCTAAAATCCTTACGACACATGATTTTGAAAAAGAAAAATATTTTGATGTGAAATGAACTTTGGTTATGAAATAAATTGATTTCGGACTATGATAATTTCTCGAAAAGTCGCTGTACTGGTCCCCTTAAGCAGTTTTTGAGAAATCGTGCTCACCGACTTTGAAAACACCGTTTTGAGAAAAACGCGCTTAAAGTTTCAAAAAACGTTTACATATAAAATTTTTTTTTTATTCAACTCACATGGAGTCGTCTATTCCAGGACCATAAAATGAACCCTCTACATTATCAGCAGCTTCTAATATTCCGATTTGTTGTTAATCGATTTTTTGACATTTCTAACTGCGTATAACCCCTTAAGTCAGAATACAGAGATCCGAAATGGTCCGCCCTGAGTGTAGACTGACATGCACCAAAATCAGTACTCGATATGGTCACGAGGGTCACTTATTGCCAATCTGCATAAGTTGCATGAAAATTGCTACTCAGAGTCCATCTTGGCGTCCATCAATCTGAATTTGGTCATGTTTTAAGTTTCATTTAAAATTGGACCTTTGATTACCAATTTCGATGCAAAATTGTCTACTACGTACAATTTCGGTAGATTATATCAGACCTCCAATTTCAAACTTCTGTATTTTGACTTCAGATATGAAATCAGCGAACTAAAAAACCTCTCCTGAGCAAGTTTCGGAAATGAATGTCAGAGAAAGTGTAGGCTTCAAAATGTTGAATAAACATAAAAAAAAAAAAAAAAAAATGGCTTGCGCTACCTCGTAGAGTTCAGATATATGGGAGGCTTTGCGTTCTGTGAAAAACTAAGTTTTTTTTTTCATACACCCCTAATATTAATAATCTATTCTTCACTCCAAGGGGTCCTAATCGCGCTTTAACAAACAAATTTACATAGCGATATGACGCAGGTGCTGTGGCTCTCACAGTCACAGACCGGAGCCCTAGCACCTACCTACCCGTAACTCTGTAGTCTTCCGTGAACACACTGGCGCGATTTCACTCCTGTTATTATCACGGATGCTTGTACCTTGTACATGCAGTGTGATATTATAATCTACAACGAACCTCACCTATTGTCTACCGAGCCTTTACAAGCGTCCTTGTCCTTTAGGGCGAGAGCTGATGATTCATGAAGGGGTCAAATGGCCGACAAAAAATTATGTACTATACAATACCTTGAGATTCTGTGGACGCGGAACGCTAGGGATACCAACCCAAAAAGGGTGCTATTTCATGGGCAGTAAGCTGCAGCAGCAGTTTAGTAACTTACTAGATGTTTCTAGTAAAATCACTAGAAATCACTAGAAATCTAGTGATTATTGGTCCTAGTCTAGAAATCTAGTGACTATATTCCCAGTGATTTCTAGTGATTCTACTAGAAACATCTGGTAAGTTACTAAACTGCTGCTGCAGCTTAAGTATGTACAGGTAGTACAATCGGCATCAAAACAATAAGACAGACAAAAACCGAATTTGATAATTTTTGATGATATTGATGCGAAAAATGATAGAATAATATCGAGGAGCGGATATTCCTACAACCTCAGAAAATAAAAAAAATTTCGATTTAGTGACAGAATTTGGAAAATACCAACAATCATGAAAAGTTGTAAAAACATTTTACAAGTATGCACAAAAATGGTGAAAATTGTTCATTTTTGATCAGATTTCAAAATTTCAGGGTTCGGTATACTCAGTGATAAAATCTCTACGAACTCACTGAAAAAAGATTTGCACAAAACACTCATATTCAAGTAAAAAATGTAACAGTATATGTATCATATGAATCTCGGAATGCATTCGGATTCTGAACAACTGAATTCTTACTCATATATGAGTGTTTTATGCAAAACTTTTTCCAGTGAGTTCGTAGAGATTTTATCACTGAGTATAACAAACCCTGAAATTTTGAAATCAGATCAAAAATGTGCAATTTTAACCATTTTCAGCACATACTTGTAAAATGTTTTTACAACTTTTCGTGATTGTTGGTATTTTCGAAATTCTGTCACTAAATTGAAGGTTTTTTCATTTTCCGAGGTTATGGGAATATCCGCTCCTCGATATTATTCAATCATTTTTCGCATTAATATCATCAAAAATGATCAAATTCGGTTTTTGTCTGTCTTATTGTTTTGATGCCGATTGTACCACCTGTACATCCTTAAAATGGCACCCTTTTTGGGTTGGTATCCCTAGCGTTTTGCGTCTACAGAACTTCACGGTATATGATATACCTAAAGGAATTTGAATCAAGAATTGTGGGGTAGATTTTATAACCAGAAATTCTAAGAAGGTAGCTGCTACGGCAATCAGATATTTAGATTTTATGATTGAAGAGTAAGCCCCTTAAAAGCAACCCGGAGTTTCTCGTTTCTTGAAGTAAGGTTTCAACCCAGAACTCGTGAAAACAGACCCTACTTATGTCTCTTGTTGAAAGATTAAAGATCATTCTCGTCCGCGAATGAGCGGTATGAAATAAGACAGTAAAATAATTATATATGAAAGATTTTGTGTAATTTTGATATAATAGTTATGTCTAGACTTATATAGTAGCTCAATTGCCAGGGACGAAATCGCGGTTCAAAAAATTCCCGAATTTTTATAACCTTCCGTTTTATTATTTGGTGAAAATTTATGGGAAGGTAACACAGCCTTGAAGATAAGTACGATATGTGGAGATTGATGCTGCGATATATATATATATATCTATACCTGTACGCAGCTGACAAGCGCACCAACGACCTGACCCTACGATAAAATATTGAAAACTGGAAACCAAAAATCCCCTCGTATATAACGGGCCGGGTAATGATTTTGGGAAACGTTCAATGATACTATAAGCCCCAATCGATCATGCAATACTACGTGATAAGGTTGAATTTATAAGGCTCGGTAAATCCCCTAAATAAAATGAATAAGAACCGATTTTTCGTCATCAATATTTCGGTCGAAATTTTGATGAGAAAATAAATTTTTGTTTCTCACCGAAAGAACAACGGAATCGACATTCCAAATTTCAGTGTTCTGGAAGCTACCTCAAGGCATGCATATCCCGCAACCATAAATTATTGATGCATTTTGAAACCCTCTACCTTTCTGGAAGCGAAAAAATTTTTTGCCACAGAAAGATTTGCGATTTTGCATACCCGCGGTATACATACACCTACATGCAGCAATGCATATTTATCAAACTCGTGTGTTTGCATAATTGTAGCAGTAAATGATTCGTACATACAAATATTAGTCTCTGTACACAAAATCAAAACTTTCCATATTTCATGCAAATTAACATCAGCGAATAATTAAGCGCAAGCACTATTCTGAACTGGTCAAAGCATAATATCGGACGTGCGTTTATGTACGGTCATTTTATAATCAACACATGTTCTGTGTACTTATATCCACGTCGTTCCATATGACATAACGATGTTTGGTTCACTGAATATCTGCATATTTGCGTCTGGGGCATAGGTTCGCGAAATGATAACCGACCAGACTATTATTTTACTATAGATTTTTGACGGTGAACACCTGTGCAGAACCTCCATCAGGCTAATCGTAAGCTGCCTGCCAAAGACAAAGCTCTCCCTAGTATAAACTGGCCTTGGCATCCGACAAGGGTTGAATTGTTAACTGGGTTGTATAGGTGTCTGCTGATTCTTACGTATATTGCCTATACACTCTCTTAATACTTCATGTTTCAAGAGAAAGTGACGACGATTTTTTTTTCCTTTTTTTTTTCTTCCAAGATAAAAGCTCGAAGGAACAGATATTTTCGTTTTCGTTTTCTTTTCTTTTCTTTTTCTCTATTTATGATCAAGCTTTGAATTATACGATGATTAAAGAAGCTAACGCGGTAGAGGGCCTCGATTAATATAAACGGCTTGAGTATAAGAATTATGAATTATGTTTTGAGCTCGAAATTACTCCGAAAATAATAGCCTTAGTAAAGTACATAATTGTATACACTTGTGCCCACTTGTACCGCTTCAATCTCATTGTGTGTATATTTTAAATTAGGAAAAAAAAATACAGAAAGTAAGAGTAGCTCGGTATTAAGATTAAGCGCTAAATTGTGAATAAAAAACGGAGAGTTTCAAGCTGAGAGAAATAATGTTTTACACTTGTCTCTTGATTATCTTACAGTTTTTTTTTTTTTCTCGTCGAAAAAAGAAGAAGAAGAAGAAGAAGAAGAAGAAGAAGAAGAAGAAAAAGAATGACAAATAAGGAATAGGAGATAAAACCGCAAGAAACTAAAGTAGAAAAATCATCCCTTAAATTTAATATAACGTCGACACCGATGTAGAATTCGTTGCTTCGCGTACTATATTATTCACGTATTATGATTTTGAAAAGGTTCATTTGACGGCGAGACGAAGAAATTTGTTTGAATGGTTTTCTGTCACAGTTTCACAATGAAAGAAAAGGAATAAATAATCGTCTCATCCTTTATTTTTCTTTTTTTATCACCAAATAAATTTTCCTCCGTACAACAAGCTCACATAGTTCGTATATCTACAGATTCTCGTATACCAAATGATTGGCGTCTTATACGCGATATTGATGAACCGGAAAATTTTGAGGCTCAATCAGCTCAACGTGATTCGCGTTGTTTCTAAAATATTGCAAATATACTAGGCATACACCTCCAAGTATATACGCATATATACCTATATACAAATTTACTGACGTGTACCTTAGGGTGTGCCAAAAAAAAAAAAAAAAAATTCAAACGCACATCAACATTCCGGTAGAACATCTCAAATAGAATATCTCAGCCAAATATGAGCTCTTAATATTGATATTTAGAACTGCCTAACTCAGTTTTCCCATTTTTGATTAGAATAACACGTGAAAAAAAATTGGAAAATTTTCGAATTGTTTTTTCTCGTAACCGGCTTGATTTAGAAACTTTATGAATACAAATTCTTATAGGAAATTTCACGCTTTACAAAAAAGTACTGAGATAGAATTTTCCTAACTCTCACCGATTAAGAGATATTCGCCTATAAACATTGAGTCATAGCGTCATAGAATCATACGACTCTGGGAAAAACAATTTATTTTTCAACCGCACATCAAAATTTCGGTAGAGCATCTCAAATAGAACATCTCAGCCAAATATGAGCTCTTAATATTGATATTTAGAACTGCCTATTTTAATAACAAAAATTAGTAACTAAAATTAGTAACGAAATTAGGCAGTTCTAAATATCAATATTATAAGAGCTCATATTTGGCTGAGATATTCTATTTGAGATGCTCTACCGGAATGTTGATGTGCGTTTGAATTTTTTTTTTTTTTGCCCACCCTAGTGCACCTATATCTTCGGCACACCGTTCCCTCTCACGTACTCATACCTATATTTAAATCAATGAATCCATCCCATTTTGACTACCGCATGAATTTCGATTCGTTTCTTTTGTCGTTTGTATAATAAGAGTATAGCCAGGTAAATTAAATGGAAATTTGTTTATCAAAGATTGTGTGATATCTGAACTGATTGGAACTAGAAGTTCGCATCATACCTACCATTCGCATTTTAGGACAGGAGTGAAACAGCCCTGTTTGGTATGAAGGTGTATAAACTCGGTTGATGGAACACGTAAAGAAATTAGGTCGATATTAACGTTAGAATTGGTTGGCAGTTGCTAGGCACTATGTGATCCTGCCACATGAAAACCCGTATGTGTATATTGTATCTACATACAATCAGGTAAAGCTCCAGGTCGTTGCGATTTAACTTGCTAATAAAGCTAATTGTTCTTATCGATTAGATTTTTACAATTCAAATTCCAATCCAATCTAAACCAGCTCTGGCTATGTTCAATATAGTATATATATATAAGCCAAAAAATTCCAACTACTTTTATCCCGAAGTCGTACTTGAACATCGATTTATACCTCACTACCTATTTATCAATTTTTACAAAGCTTTGAATTCAACGAACGGTCTGAACGTCCAAAACGAGTAACTAAAACTTCATATTCTCAAAGGTTTGACTAGAAGTCGTCCTTTGTGACTGACTTGACATAAAAGGATTGCATTTTGTGAGAAAAAAAACCAGCCAAGATGGATAGGATACTCTAGTTTCCCTAGGGAGGAGCACTCAGATTCGGGACATGGTACCGCTTACATGCTCTGTCATGAGCGTTAACGATTACATGAATATAACCAGCATGAAATTAACACTGTTACGGTAACGAGGACTCGAATATGCTATAAGGTATATATTTAAATGAACTCAATCAGCGCAAAAAATTGAGGTCAAAAAGATATGATAAAATATAATTAGAGTCAGAAGGCTCTTCCGAATATGAAGAATATGAAAAGCATATTTGATAACACGATGAGGTAATATTTCCGAAAGTTTAGAAAAACTCACTGCGTAAAGGCGTGGAAGCAAAATGTGCAAAACAGTTTCGCATCCCACGGAGAAATTGCGGAAAAAATCTAATCAGAGTCGAACTACCTCCCTGGGGGAGTCCCGATTCCATTTGGCTCCATTTGGCTCCATCAGGTTTCTTGTTTCGATGATTATTCCAGGTGTGTATAACTTCTGCCGTATTTTTAGTATACCTACCTCAAGTAATCGACCCGCTAGAATCATCATGACGATGTTGTGTTTGTCGTGTCATATAGAATTGCATCTAGCAAATGGAATTTGAAAATAATAAAGACACGTACCTAGGTATTTGTTTGATGAGAGTCGGACAGAAATTATTATGCATAAAGAGCATATTTATACAGTTTCCATGGCAAAGAGCCTGCGGACTTTTGATTCTTGATTTTAGTTCCTGGGAAGTGCTGTAGAAGAATATTTAATTATCTACTCTTTATTTATTCAGGCGCATCGTAAGCCAGGCTCTTGTAGCCTGGCTAAGTCTTTATAATACGATATAATATTTTGATTCATTTAATTAGAGCTATCTGTTTAGGGAACAGTATTGAATAAAGTCTGAACTCGATTACTATAGTACTCATTCGTGAATAGAATACATAGAAAAACGAAACAGCAATGTTAACTACGTCTGAAATGATTTATACTAATCCTTGTTATAGGGGCTGAAATATATTATTCTTTAAAGTTTAAATATTGTTTAATTTTTGGTACCGGATTATAACTTGGGTTGGTTTCGCACTTAGCCTTGGTGCAATTACCCCATAACTTTATATGATAACTAAACACTGTTTTACTCGCGCCAATTTAACTAACTTTAACTACCCCGATTCCCAGCTTTCCGAGATAGCTAACTATGCTGTTTAGACACGCTTCTATAATGAGCGAGAATTCCACACTTTGGTATTTGGTGCCCTTCACTTAATTCTATTCGGATCTACCTTTAGAGCTGATATATTTCATTTGTAATTGAAATTCTAATAAGATAATCCGAAAATCGATTCACTCCAGTTTCATCAAGACACCATAATTTTGGTAGATAGTTATATTTGTACACTTATAGCTATCCTATATTATGGCCTCTGCACACTGTTGGAAAAATTTGAAAAAAATATTGTCCCAGGAGGTCCACTATCATTTTTTATGTCAATTTCAATACTTTTATTTAGTTAAAACAACACTATTTTCACTTAAACGACAAATTTTTCTGTTATTTCAACTGAAAAAAGTGTTGAAATCAACACAAAAAATTATAGTGGACCTCCTGGAACATTTTATTTCTAACGTTGCATAACTCGTGATACCCGTATAAAATAATCGATTTGCGATAAGATTTTGAATTTTCATCAGCACTATTTTGAGAAAAGATATCGACGTTGGATATGACTTCTTATTTCGTATAGCTTTCTGATATAATTTGGCTAGAAAATAGTCATTACATAAGTCCCAGAGGTTTTCAAGAGCATTTTCTAACGGATGGGAATCGCAGGAGAGAGAAAGGCATGAGGCATAAGTAATTTTAAGTCAGAATATACCCTCAGGGCAGAGCAGAAATGTCTTTGAAAAGTAAATTCATTGGGATTCGTAAAAATCTTTGCAAGAACGAATATCGGGTGAGATATTTTGACATAATATCCAAGTTCCAATTTACTTGCGGTTGTATAAGAGGGTGGAAAAACGACTGCTGATCAATGTTGAAATTGGTGATTTCAATGTCCGATTAAACACTATTCCAAAGTAAATGAAGCGATCATTAAGAGCTCTTTTGCAGATTCGTAAGAAAGAAAAAAAACTGAAGAAGAAAAAAAAAAAAAAAACCAAATCCAATCACCGCAGAAAAGTTTTCGATCACAAATGGATTTCTCAAACGGGGCGTTTATCAAGACTGCTTATTAACCGCCAGTGAATTTTTCTTTTTAATACATTTTTTTCTGAGTTTGTCATATTTTTCCATCATTTCAATCGACATAAATATGTTTCAAACACAGACACATATATGTATAGCTCTAAATTTGTATAAAGTTTCTTTATACGGTGGAAGCTTAAGCCTCGCGCTATTTTGCGATGATGAACTCTCGGTGCAGGGGAAATATTGTTATATTAGGTACCCGTGCAATGGGCATATATGTTTCCAATATGCAATATGTGCGTTATACAACGAGGAGGATGATGATGATAAATTTAATAACGAATATACTTTTCATCAAATTAATATCATATATGCTTGTAAATTGAATCGCTTTACCTATATATGAGTATAGAGACCATATTGGTTTTCTTTGATATTAAACTATTGAATTTACCTTTTCCTCGGTAGTCGACGCTTTGTTCAATGCTTGTTACCATATATTACCTACTAGCCGTTTAATATGAATACGTATTACCTATACATGGAACTTAAGTGATAAAGCGGTTTGCACGTAACATGATAATATATAATATACATAGGCAAGCTTTTCTGTTTTACCTTTTATTGTTATTAACATTAATGGTAAATTATTACCTTTATATAAGTACATATATGTATATATACGTGTAACCGCGTATAATATAATGCCTTCGGTTTATATGAAAGCCAGAAGATTATACTGGGGCTCGTATAGTCGTTACTACATTATACTAATGCAATAGATATTACCCTGCACGTTATACCTGTAACCGTAGAAATTTTTCTAGACCTGAATAATTGTAGTATATCCACTTTTGCAAAGGTTACCTGCTTTAATTTATGTTGAGCTTTAAATTTCGAACTTTATTTTGTCGGAGTATGAAAACGACTTCTTTTTAATTATTCTAAACATTTTTAAAAGTAGCTGTACTGAGTATAAAGTACGAAGTCTAGTTGCCGTTATATCAGGGATTAGCGGTTTCAGTGAAAGAATTTTGCTCACATGCATTTCGCATATATGTAGGTTTCGGTATATTAGCCTGATTGAAACCAGAATCGGAATTCTCGTACCGGTACAGAGCTGGACTTGAACTTTTTAATCCACTTTGGTATTCACTCATCTATCCCGCATAATCCCGAAAGTTGGCTACTCACCAATTTCTACTCACAGGCTTATCGTATATGTAGGTACGCGGTATGACTTGATGATTCGTAAATAAAAGCCCCTAAATAGATAAGTTCTGCGAAGCTTTTATAACACCGCACCTTTTTAATGGCTTGATAAATGCCCTATTATACTCCAGGACGAAAAACGTTTCCTTGAAGCTAACAAAACGCTCCGAGAACGCTTTCAGGAGTTATAATGTTTCGCAAGACGTGTATACATATCAGAGATATGAATTTCTTACTTCAACCTTTCACATTCTTATCATCTCAGAACCGAGACGGCTCTGTCGTGATGAAAAATTCAAACCGAACTGTTCGGGATATACTTTTCTCATACACTTTATACACATAACTATTTATATGTGTACCGCATGCAATATCGAGTACGAAGTGTCTCGTCAAATTCTATTCTCAGACTCTATACTGAATTCGTTGTTAGACCCGCAAACTTACTCGAACTGCCGGATCAAGCTTCGGCAATGGGCTCACCTAAAGAAGCATTAATGAAATCTTCGTCCGTGACTAAGTTGAAATTGACCAAGATCCGGGGAAAAAGTAATTGGAAAACCAATCCGGTGAGTACGATTAGTATCAATGGTGAAATTTATCAGTTGTATCAGGTATTGGGCATGCAATTTCACAGCACTACGCTAATATAATTAAATCGAACGGAGATGGATACTCATGGAAGTTGCTATTTTGTTCAAAATAAGATTTACTCAATCTTCATGAATTTTCACGTGAGTTAAAACTTTTCAGAACTTTTTACTAAGATCCTAGAATTCAGAGAAGCTTCGTGATTCCGGTTTCGACCTATAACAACGTCTTGTGAACTTATTGACCAATGAGTTCTATGTCGAAAATGAAAATTGATCATTGAGTTGATTTTTCCCAAACTTTTTAGGTTTCAACTAGATTTCGAACATTTTTCCACGATTCAGATATACGCTGATCGGTATTTCAAGTGCAAGTGCTACTTCTGATTCAAAATTATTTACATTTTTTTCACGCAAACTGAAGAATAAAGGAATTGAGATTCTAAAGGATCGAACTAGAAATTCTATTCCAATTACTATAACAGGATCGATAACACATATATCTCTCAATGAATGCAAAACTAGTTTATTCGATACAACAACATAACCCAGTATGAAGATAATCGTGAGAGTGATCGTGGGAACACAAGGCAGCCCTTTGATTGGTGGAGGACGTGTTTTCGTCTAATCAGCAGGGCCTGGTTCGAGCTCCCACGATCCGTCTCTCGGCGTTAATAGCGACTGTTGAATAGTGTGTTTCTGCGTGGATCAGCCACTGATTGCGAGAGATCGGTAGAATCAGCTCAAACACGCGGCAGTAGATCAAGTCGAGAATAGTCAGACATGCCTGCTGCTATATATAGGAGCCATTCCACGTCAGACCGGACAAAATAAATCAAAAAATGACCTCGATGTTACCGATTTCGCAATGATTTTTTTTACGGGTTCTATGAAACAAATAAATGCATCAAACAATTTTTTTTTTTTGGCCCCTATTTTCCAAGTTACACGGGGGTGAAATTCGGGAAAAAGAGCCAAAAATCGAAAACATACTCCTCTTCAAACGGTCATATCTTTGATTGTATTCATCCTAGAGACTTCATCGAAGAACCATTTTAAAGCTATTGAATGACACTATTATAATATATTTATTTAATTTTGTGGTAACAAACAATTCTATTTGTTATAAACAAATATATTATTCAAACGTGATTTTCAAAGCAAGGGCCACGTGATAACATTCTCAAAAAAATATAAGCGTATTCCTTGATCAATTCTCTACAGAATCGTTAAGTCAATTTTATGGAGAAACGATGGAAACCATGTGAAAACGATTTATTTATAAGCGACGGCGCGCGCTGCCGCTGAAAGACTCGGCTCGGGTACGGTTTTTGGGTGGCAGCGCGCGCCGTCGCTTATAAATAAATCGTTTTCACATGGTTTCCATCGTTTCTCCATGAAATTGACTTAACGATTTTGTAAAGAATTGATCAAGGAATACGCTCATATTTTTTTGAGAATGATATCGCGTAGCTTTTGTTCGAAAATCACGTTTGAATAATATATTTGTTTATAACAAATAGAATTGTTTGTTACCGCAAAATTAAATAAATATATTATAATAGTGTCATTCAATAGCTTTAAAATGGTTTTTGGATGAAGTCTCTAGGATGAATACAATCAAAGATATGACCGTTTGAAGAGGAGTATGTTTTCGATTTTTGGCTCTTTTTCCCGAATTTCACCCCCGTGTAACTTGGAAAATAGGGGCAAAAAAAAAAAAAAACAAAAATTGTTTGATTCATTTATTTGTTCCATAGAACGCGTAAAAAAAAAAAATCATTGCGAAATCGGTAACATCGAGGTCAGAAAGCTGTCCGGTCTGACGTGGAATTGCTCATAGGGGGCATTCCGCGTCACTTCAACGACTAATAACGAAATAAAGATCCTCACAAAATTACAACAAATCGGGCTGTATGATACGAACAAATTCACGAGACTTCACATTTTATGACATTTTTTTTGGAACAAATACTTAAGTTTTTTCAGGTTTTAATTAGACAGTGATATCTCGGGAACAGTTAGTCGTACACTGTAAAAAATGTTTGTGAATTTACAACACATTTAGTATACAAAAGTTTTGCAAAATTACAAATGTGGCGTGGCAAAGTGAATTGCTAAGCTTGTTCTGTAAAGGACCCCGCACATTTCTTATGGGAACTGGCTTTCCGATGGATTTGGCTGAATTTTTCAGGTTTCGTAGTTCATGCAATGCTGATCAAAATTTACCATTACCACAACTTCCAAAAGTGAACCATTCGACCTTGGTAAGCGGTTGAGGTTTAAAATCGGTCCATTTGTACTCGCGTTTACCCTGATCTGTGAATGAATAGCCCCTCGCTTTTACCGTTAGGTGATTTTTTAAGTATAGGTTTTTCGACTCATCACTTCGTACTTGAGCTATTTGATAGTCAGATCCGGGTTTAAAGTTGGAAAGTAGGAAACACCGAACGGAAATTCCTGCCTGCAAAATACCTGCACTTTTGGGTTGGAACTGATACTACACGAAATGGAATTTAAACTTCAACCGCTTACCAAGGTCAAACGCTTCACTTTTGGAAGTTGTGGCAATGGTAACTTTTAATCAGCATCGCAGGAACTACGAAACCTGAAAATTTCAGCCAAATCCATCGGAAAGCCAGTTCCCATAAGAAATGTGCGGGGTCCTTTCCAAATAATTTCTTGATTTTGCTGAACTTTCATACGAAAAACACAAAAATTGTAATTGAATTCACAAAATTGTTTTGAATACCGATAAAAAAGTTTTGTATAATTACTATACCCGATTTGTAATTTTGGCTAGATGTTTTGCCTATCAGCTTCCAATGCATGTTTGGTGGAACTTGCTTAGAAATTTCTAACAGTGTAACTAGAATGTTAAAATACGAAAATCTGAGTTTTTTCAAAGCCTACAAGGATAAAATCTATTTATGGATTCAACTGAGTAATTTTTAGATGTCACTGTTTGAATAAAAATTGGAAAAACTTGAGTATTCGGTCCGAAAATATGTTCAAAAAATTTGAAATCTCGTGAGTTTGTTCGTAACGTGCAGCCCGATTTGTGAAATATATTATTCCTTGAATTTGTGACTATAATCGGACGTCAAATATTGTATTTCTATAGAATTTTTTGCCATAAGGGTGTATAACTCGCATATGTCAATAACTTATTCTGCTAAATCGGTGATATTTGCAGCTCTTTCAGTTAACACAAAGTCTAGTTCGTATCCTGACGGAGTAGGTCTAAAAAATAGATCACTTCGAAATATCCATAGCTAACCCTGCTAAAAATTCCCAAGTGGTCCCATGTGGGTTCCACACTGGTGCCGGTAGGGTCCATACTAGACCACATAGGAACCAGTACGGTTCCACAGAGGATCATACTGGAACACATCGGTAGTATGGTAGAACGGGGATGGTCCTATATCGGACCAGCAGGGCCCCATGAAGGAATGACCAGGACCTACGTAGGAACGTATAGGAAGTATATTGGGTCCCTGGATTCCCACGCAGGACCACGCAGGACCACCATGGTCCCACCCAGGACTCAATGGGACACATGTAGGACCACATAGGAATACTTAGGAAGTATGTTGAGAATAATTTTTCCTACGTAGGACCATCATGGTCGCACCTTGTACTAAATGGGGCCCGCGTGGGACTATATGGGAACACATAGGAAGTATGTCGGGTCTCGTGC
The DNA here is from genome assembly GCA_943736025.1 of Tenthredo mesomela. NCBI lineage: Eukaryota > Metazoa > Arthropoda > Insecta > Hymenoptera > Tenthredinidae > Tenthredo > Tenthredo mesomela. The sequence goes on along the minus strand of OX031015.1, from coordinate 29,508,826 downwards.
ATCCTATGCCTGGAATTAAAATACTCATAGAGGACACATATTATAGAGAACACTAAATTCTCTGTAAAATGAGTCTCGGATCAGAACAGTCCATTGAAATGCGGCTAAGATGTGCGCGGCGAAAGAAAAAGTCGTGATGTTTAGGTACATGCTTTTAGCATGGGAAAACTTGAAAAGAAGAGCGCTAGTACTTAGAATTGAAATTAGGAGCTAAAAATTGGACAGGATTCCTTTTTCAACGTTTACAACAAGATTTTCAAGAGGGAGTTGAAAAATAAAAATAGTCCTATCGAAAAAAGCACCCTATCGTATATATTATACCATAAGACTTCCTAACGTTGGCACGATCCGTGCGCCTACGTAGACCTCACTGGTCCCATCATCCCATGCGAACCTTATAGTTCCAGACGGGTCCAGTCCCCACGTCGTAATTTGGAACATGGACCTGTCAGGTCCACGTGGGTCCAGTGAGGTTCAGATAGGTCAGATCCCCACCTTGTGGCGTGAAGATTCGCCCCACCTGGACCTTATGGGAACCACATGAGACCATTCAGGCCCATGCCCCACGTCACAATATGGGGATTACACCCATGTGTACCCCACTGGACCCATGTAGGACCCACATAGGACCACCAATGTCCCACACCTCTGTGGATGACCTATGTGGACCTTATAGGGACCAGTCAGGACCTTTGTTCCAAATTACGATGTGGGGAATGAACCCATATGGTCCCACATGGGACCACTCGGGAATTTTTAGCAGGGAAATGAATGGTCTGATGTACTAACTAAATGGTGATAATTCACTGTAGGCCCTTTTGCATTTTAACTTATCAATTGTATTGGGAATGCACTGATTGATTTCGGCCTGGGTACATGAGCGCTTATTGTATCTGATTTCATTCTGACGTAACGTAATGGTATTGGATTTGAATAATTCTATTCAATGGGAAAAGATCAAAGCGTAATTATACAAATTATAGACTGGCTCTTGATGGTAGTGTACATTATACCCGTATCGTTAATTCGTCGGAGTTGCCGGCAAAACAATAGCTGCAACGTACGCATCTGTATAACCGTGATTTGATTTTCCTCAAAAGACTGCGCTTGATTAGTTTTTGATCATGACCACGATATTTGAAATAACTAAAATAATATTATAGGTTGAATTAATCCGCTCAAAGAGCCGCAGGAAATTAAAGAAAATTTTGAGGTCCGGTCTTTGAGTCTTGAAAGTGTCTAAAAGTCAGATCGGCCAACAGAGGTGCTTTGAGGAAGTTCTGATTGCCTGTTTGGGTGGACAGAAGTTCCGGAAAAATTCCCATATTCTACCATCGAGATTCAACATTGTGGCTCAGATAGTAAACATCGCGAATGTGTGCCAAATAAATGAACATTCTCGAGCATAATTTATTATTGCTGAACAGTATATCAGCGAGAAAAACATGCTCTGTGTTCAAATGTGATAATTCACTCATTTGTATAACGTTGTTGAAGCGAATAGAAAATAGTAAAGGTAGCTCATAATGTTTGAATCCTTGAATCATGAGATAGACAAATCCGGTTAATTGAAAACCATCGATAGACTGCACACCGATATTTTTCGGAATCGCAAAATGCTGTATCAGATAGGCAGCCAATCGATGCAGCATGTAAGGAGCTAATGCATCAAACATATGACAAACGCGAAAATTGGATAGTACTTATTAATTAGTTTGCGAACTTCTATTTTCGGAATCAGATATTTATTTGCGAATCGGAATGAATTGGTCTGTTGCTGAAAATATACACTCATCAAAAATTCGACAAAATCTGAGCGTGTGGTTTGATGCTGGTAACCCAAAGCCAGCCTTTGATACTACCCTCGAACTTAACGGACGTAGATAGGGCATTGTTCGTTACTTTGATATGGGATATGATCTGGTTCGATACGCGGTCTATCAAAGATTGTTCATGACCCGCTGAGATTAGGTATTTCATCTTTGCCCAAACTTTGGAATTATGAATCTTAATTAAAATGCCTCATTAGTGGTAAGCACAAAGCACTGCTACAATTTCTATTCACTATATGATGCTTTGAGATAGGTATAATGTCGTTATGTATTTGCCAGTAGCTAATGCCGGTATAGAAAGATCTAATTAGATGACTATGAAATGTTTGCTGCAGTCACTTGCCTGGAAAATGAGCTGAAATACGTTAGCATATTTAAAATAGGTACAGAAAGGTTGAAAAAAAAAAAAAAAAAAAAAAAAATAAGGCAAATACATAGATTGGATTAATTCCCTCTCATCTTTTCCTATTGGCTGACTATATTACACAAGCGTAAAGTACTGGCACAGCAATTAACATGCATGCGGAAAAAGTAGGTACTGGCCAGGCCGCAGATCTTTCGTATGAGGGGATTAATTACTTCCAGGCGTGACATTTGCATGTTTGGTCTTTACCCTGACTAAAATGCGACAGTCAACCTAGCCCGGGTCTATACCGCTGATGACGTCCAGGGGTTAGTTTCCGTAGAGCATATATTAACCACCGGGTAAATTGGACCATTCAAGTCTGGTCATTTTTCGAGAGATTATTTCCTGAATTATGACGATTCGAAAAAATATAATTACACTGATAAAAAATTTAACTCGATTCAAGAGAGAAAATCTTGAACTAAGAATACCATTTTGAAGAAAAAAAAATTCTTGAGTCAAGAGAATAAATTCTTAAGCAAAGAAATTTTTCTTGGTTCGAGTAAATTTTACTTGGTTCAAGTAAATTTTACTTGGTTCAAGACCAATGAAATTCTTCAAAATGATATTCTTGGTTCAAGATTTTCTCTCTTGAATCAAGTTAAATTTTTTATCAGTGTAGTATTTGAAATAGTCAAATTATTCCTATTTTGACAATTTTCGATATTATTTTCAAAATTCATTTATATTTGCTTCTATGTGGTATATTTATATGCCTAATGATGTGCGGTTTCACATAGAAGATTATCTGCGTTTTAAGATTTCATCATTGTCTACCAAATCTGATTGTATTCTATAGGTACATTAGGGTGATTTTTTTAAAACGACTATTTTTTTTTTTTTTTTAGTGCTCACGTGAAATTTAGTTGAAAATGTCGAAAAATAATTTCCCTGAAAGTTACAGCTCCTAATATTAATGTTAAGTACTTTCCCAAAGCGTGCGAAGATTTTCCATTTAAAATACACGTAAATCGAGATTGTTTTTTTTCAAATTTCTATAACTCAGCCGCATTTCAGCCGCTATTACATTGGTCTTGATCTTGATTTACTCAGAATAAAATACTCTACAAAAGTGCCAATGGCGGCCAAAGTGTAACTTGTACCGGTAACCGAAAATTTTGGGTAAAAATCAACTTCAGCGACCCGTATCAACTCACCAGTACAAGTTACACTTTGGCCGCACTGGGAACTTTTGTGGAGTATTTTATTCTGAGTAAATCAAGATCAAGATCAATGTAATAGCTTGAAATGCGGCTGAGTTATAGAAATTTGAAAAAAAAATCTCGATTTACGTGTATTTTAAATGTAAAATCTTCGCACGCTTTGGGAAAGTACTTAAAGTTAATATTAAGAGCTGTAACTTCCAGGGAATTTTTTTTTCGACATTTTCAACCAAATTTCACGTGAGGACTAAAAAAAAAAAAAAATAGTCGAAAAAAAAATCACCCTAAGGTACATACGTATAATTTCATAAATTATAATTCTATCCTGCGTCATCGTCTTCGAGATTTCACATTTACTTTTATCTTGTATCTATATAGCACTACTTCAGGTTCTTTTTTATTTGTAAGGTGAAACTGTAAGCGGTCCATTTCTCCTAAGTCTAGAGAAAGAGATGGGCCACTCCACACCTGGCTAAAAAATGCAGACGTAGGTAGTATCTCTTTTAGGTTTTTCTTTTTTCCACTTTGTTACAATTCTAGAAACTATTAGTTTGAACACGGTTTAAATTTTCTCAGAACTACTGGACGTTTTTATTCTCCGAACGACAAAAAAAAAAAAAAACCGAAGATGTTTGTATATTAGGGTGTCTGTTATTTCCCGAATTGACTTTTTCTACTTGGGTATGGGCCAAATCATTAGTTTAGAGTCTAAAAACAATTATGGTATTTTTTTTTTTTTTTTTCAAGTGCCATTAACCCCTGCCTGTAGAACGATACTTGTCCCATTTGATTAACATGCGATTTTTTCCCTTTTTAGACTTTAATTTTTTTTTCGCTTATACTACTTTCATTACCTCACCAAATATTGTTGATTCTACTACTGTTCCGACCTCTTTGGATGGACATATTTTTATATTGGTGAAGAAAAAAGTTTTCATAAGTTTTGATGTTTTTTTCAAAATTTATTTTTACTGTATTTTTCAGTAAATTTCGAATATTTTCGAATATTTTTAAATTTATTGACTTTTCAATGCTTTTTGTTGAAATTGAAAAATTTTCGAAAGATATTAGACAATATGGTAAAAAAAAATTTTACCCCTTCAAAACTCAAAAATTTTTTTTCCATCAATGTAAAAATATGTCCATCCAGAGAGGTCACCACAGTAGTAGAATCAACAATATTTGATGAGGTAATGAAAGTAGTAAGTGAAAAAAAAATTGAAGTCTAAAAAGGGCAAAAATCCCATTTAATCAAATGGGACAAGTATCGTCCTACAGGCAGGGGTTAATGGCACTTGAAAAAAAAAAAAAAAAATAGCATAATTGTTTTTAGGCTATAAACTAATGATTTGGACCATATCCCAAGTAGAAAAAGTGAATTCGGGAAATAACGGACACCCGAATGTATATCTAGCGTTGGGTTTTTTGAAAAACTATTTTCTGAAAATGTCCAGTTTTAATATTGAGGACTGTAATTATGTTCATTTACTTGTTCAATTCAAATGCAAAGGTGACATCTAAATTGGCGTTCAAAATATGGTGTCCATGCGATCAAAGACTGGTTAGTCGGCAATGAACGATTCTGTGGAAATTCACGTGCGTAAAAGGTAGGCAAGCGTGAAGACGCCTGCATCGAGCAGCTCAAACATCGACGATTTGGTCTTATTTCCCACGTAGCCAAAGGGCACGCGACATACGAAATAGAACACAATCGCTTGATGTTTGGTTTGCCTGTATACCGGCGAGACGCGTTACTTTCCAGAGAATCGCTCTGTATACTACAGGTACAAGTATAATATTAACACACATAGTCGTTACACTTTGTATAACATTAGTGTGTGAAATTGGTGCCTTTCCGTCGAGGTAATAGAGGTGACTTGGCTTGCCTACCCACCAGCAACGATCGACTTGGTATACATGTACGGGTACAACATATGTCTTCTCTTTGCCGTCGGAGACGGGCGCACAAAGTGCAAAGCCATTTGTGTTCAATTCTCTGAACTGTCAATGACAAATAGTCTAGAGTGACGAAGTCGACAGACCTTGCTTTTGCAGTCTACGTTTTGCTAGAGTGAGTTTGGAAAGACAAAGCCACCATCAAATTGCATGACAGGCATGCAACTGTAAACTAGCATAGGTACACCAACTCTAGTTCGTCTCTACTGTGCTTGGATGTGATTTCACGTATTTCGTATATTAGCCTTATTTTGTTGTCAAATTAAATTATGACCTATCCGTAACTAAAGCACTAATACTGATGAGTTTGATGCAATAATAGAACATTGAGCCTGAATGCTCTTATTGCATGAATCTGTAAAAGATGATTATCAACAAGGCATCATTATCTATTCAAGTCTTAAAAAGACTATGAAGGTAGCCGGAACTACGATATTCGCAGGAGGGACATGTGATTAACACTACGATGGACTAATGCCAAACAAAAATCTATAGTTGGTACAGTACTACCTCATTATAAGCGAACTTGTTATAAGCGAATTTCCCCTTCGTTCCGCTTGAGCGAGTTTTATGGCTTCCCCCACTCTACCTGTATACGTAAGGTATACCCAGTGGTGATGCTCACCGACACACTGACACATGTACGATTTTCGAGTAGTGGGGGAACGCTTCAGCGACAAATTTCTTGGAATCCTATTCCCCTAACCGCCCTAACAGTCGCTTATAACGAGGTAGTACTGTATATAAATGTATTTCGATGAATTGGTTTGAAAATATATGCAATTTCCAAATAAAACGATAACACAATGTTGGTTCTGCACCTAATTTCTGAACTCTATTTTTATACGATCTCCCTAAATTTGACTTGTAAAATTCAAAAACATGCCAGTGTTTGAATTTGAGATACGTGCTATTCGTCGTAAATAGTAGCAGTTCTATGATTTTCGAAGGTACTGGACGCCCAATGTTGTATTTCTATGCATTTTTTAACTTCCTGTATCTCTGTTTTCAGAGAGAAATAGGAAGTTTTCTAAACGGCGTGCGCAAAGTTCGATTTTCCGTCTATACGCAGCGTTCGCAAAGTGCCCAAGTCCCGAACGGCTGGTATGAGCGTGCGGGAAAGGCAAGCGTCAACCGCCTATATTAGTACTTTTCGATACTAGTGCGAAAGTGTTGATTCTCGGACGAGTGTGAAGTTTTTCGCTCGAGCGAAGCGAGGGTGACAATCACACGAGTCGAGAATCAACTTTCGCACGTGTATCGAACTTCATTTTTCAACACAGCGCGCGTTAAGTTGAATTTTATGCACGCGAAGCGTGCGCAAAATCGAACTTTGCGCACGCCGTGTGGAAAATATGCTTTTCCACACGCGTTCGCAAAGTTCGATTTTGCGCACATTTATCATGAATATTTTTTTTTTTTTGCAATCAAGAAAGGTCTACTTGGTACCATGAGGAAGTATATGCCTGGAAAAGAGATTGCTTCGAAATATCCATACCTGAAAGAATGGCTCGTGCCTATCTCAATTATCTCGGAACATTATAGCCCGCTATCTGAACTTATTGCTTTCAATTCCTCAATTGATGATGGAAAAATCGAAATTGTATAACTGTAGCCACTTTGGCGTGCACGACACTTATCACTCATGGCAAACTTCACAAGCTCCGGGTGCCGGGTGTTTGACTAATTGAATTTCCTTCGAGAGAACAAAGCCAGACGTTTGGAACGCCATAGAGTCTGCATTATATGTATATATTTTCAGCACATAGATACTGTATCTAATATATATATGGTATATTCCACTTCAACTCAACGAGCCTCTAGACTTCTACACTATTATAGCTCATTTTTTTTTTTTTTTTTTGTATAATACGAAATACCAAAATATATTGACTTTCATCGTTTTGACGGGGCAGAATATTGAAATGTCGAAATTTTCGTCAACAGAAAGAAATTATTTGCAAATCGTACATAAGAACATGAAATTTTTAAGTATTGATTTTTCTGGTATTAAACTAACAGATTTTACGTTGTATGCGTTTCAAAACGTCCTGTCATTGAAAACTTCAAAATTTCAATATTTAGCTGCTTCGTCAAAACGATAAGAGTGATCACGAAAGAACGTGGTATGAGCCTCTTTTAGTACTCTATGTACAAAAATAAAATAAAATAAAATAAATAAGCGAGATTGAAATTGTCAAAGACTAGAGGCACGTCGAGTTCATGTGAAATACTCCAAATGTAGCTCGTATATGTAAATATGTGAGAATATAGCATAGGGATATAAAAAAATAGTAGACCATAAAATAAATATGGGGTATTCCGTATTCCACGTGAAACGGGACGGCTTTTAGCCGAGGGTCACGGAGCTTTACGCCAGTGCGGATCCGGGTTCTTTGTCTTCACATGAAACGCCTCCAGCAGTTACAGATTATCAACAAAATTTTTACGAGAAATATAGCTCTGATATAAGTATAGCGAAATATCAGATTTTCAAACCCACCTAACTCAGTTGTATACATGAACAAAATCCCAACTTAATATAGTGCATTTTACGCGCGAAAACGAGCTTTTGCCGAAAATGTATCAGCCAAATCATTTCCATAATTGAGGGGATGGGCGGAATAACGGTATAAGTCGGGTTATACCGTTTTTCCGGAGATTGCATAAAAATGATCAGTGGCCATAGATCTACATTATATTTTTATTTGATAAAAAGGGGTTGAATATTGAGGATTGAACTGAACAACATTCATGGAAGAACGGTATAACTCGAGTTATTCCGTTATTCTAAATATCTAGATGAAATGAGATGGAAACGTCGGAGTGATGTTTTCGGATGATCACTTAAAACGCGAAACATTTCGGGTATGGAAACGTATTTTCGATAGCGTAGAGACTATCGAAGAGATATCGGACATTGCTTCAGCATCATCTCAGCTTATCATCGACAAAAATAGATGACCTACGAACTTTGATGAGAATTGTGTCAAACGAAGCGCAGCTTTAATGCATGTTATCAAAATATATTCGAAGAAGCATCTGCTAAAGATCGAGAGTAAACTGTTAATACGTAGACTAGAATTAAAAAAAAAAAAAAAACGATATAGCTGGGGATATTCCATGCCAAATCGACGTGGTCCTGACCCTCGACCTCTCAGATCTAGTCCGCGATTTTTTGTATCATTCTTCTGACTCTAAATACACTGATAGAAGGATTTGTTAATATTTAATTAAATTTATTCATATTTAACAAATGATTTATCAACTCATGTACTACTTAATAAATATTTGTTAACTGTTAATAAATATTTGTTGTGCACAAAGATGATTTGTTAAATGTTACAAAATATTAATTTATAATTAAAAAATCAAAAAAATTTCCAAATAAATGTGTTTATTAATAGTTAAGAAATCCTTCTATCAGTATAGCAATCAGATTTTTTTTTCAGATTTTTCGTAATAAATTTGAAAGTCGTATGAATTTTCAAAGTTGTTTTTTTTCCAACACCTTTATGGCCGTGATCGAAAAATCTAGAAAAATGTTCGACAATTCTGTGTCAAAAATGAAAATTTTTAAACCGAAATTCCTAATGTCTGGACTTTTGCTCCAACGTGTTTTTTTTTTTTTTTTTTTTTTTTTTAATTTCTTAATCATAATTTACATTTATATTCCAGAGATACAAAATATGTTTAAAAAAATCTGAAAGAATTTCTAAGAATCCTTGGCTATCGTTCGAAATATTCAAGCAGCAGTCCACGGTGTATTGATCACCGCTTCTATTTTTTTCAAATTTTTTCTTAGAAAAAAGCTAAAAAAAGAATAGTTTGAAGCGAAAGTCCAAACATTATGAATTTTGGTTCAAAAATTTTGATTTCTGACACAGAATTTTTGAGAAATTTTTCATATTATTTCGATCACCACCATCGAGGTATTGCAAAAAAAAAAAAAAAAAAACTTTGAAAATCCATGACGTGCTCAAATTTATTTTGAAAAATTTGAAAAAAATTTGGATTGCTATTCAGAATCAGAAGAATGATACAAAAAATCGCGGACCCGATACGAGAGGTCGAGGGTCAGGACCCGGTCGATTTGGCATGGAATGCGATGGAATACCCCAGCTATAAACAATTTCTTGTATAATTGTTTTTAACTGTTTGTACTCATTGTCAAATTTTTTTGTGACAATAAAATTTGAGATAAGTGAAAAACAGCCTTGTTATCTGGAAGAACGGTATAACTCGAAAACTTAATTGTTCGTTCAGTGCGAAGGATTTGAACTTTTTGTGGTTCTATTTATATAATCAGAAGCATTATTATGTACTACCATGCTATGTTAAATTATATCAGGATATGTTGAGTTGATCTTGGTTTCCTACGTTTTTCTCATTTATCTCAAAACTATGTTTTCCGAGTTATACCGTTATTCCGCCCATCCCCTCAATTACTAAGCATGAAAAACAAAGGAAATGTGTGATTTCGTCATTTCTTTGCCCTTAAGGTCTACTCGATTTACTTTAAAATTTTAGCTTGCCCTTTTTTACTTTTCACCACCTATGCATGGTGATATAAGAAAAGTATTGACTTCGGTCGGAAAGTGGATTTGCTAATTTCAACGAATTTTTACGTTTCCGACCCTCTGGAATCCGAAAAACAGGTTTTTAGACAAATGTCAGTATGTCGCATGAATCCGTGCGATGACCTAGGAAACGGCTCGATGGTAAATACTGAAATTTGGAGGACTTGACATTCGAATTACGGGAATGAAAAATTGCCATATCCCATTAAATTCAAACGTTCGCTTCTATCGGAAATCAATTGACTTTCAATTTTATATGTGTATATTTTACTTTTTCTTTCTTTTACTTTTCATGCTTGGTATAATTCAAATCAAAATGATGAAAAGTGCTGCGAAAAACACCGTCTTTTTCTTCTTTACTGATTTTTTTCTTTTGAATTATATATATTGAGGTATTCCCCGTGAAAACGAAAGTGATCTGGCCTTGCGATTTTCGATTTCAATCCAAATTTTTTTTTTTTTTTTTGCGTCACTTTTTGCAAGCTAAAATCATACCCCAAATAGTTTTTTAATAGCAGCCATTTATTTCCATGTAGTCCTGAGTCCCACATGTCTATTTTGTGAAACAACAATTTTTGTTATCTTTTGCAAATAACTTTTTTTTATCAACTTTGGAAAAAAAAAAAAAATCAATGAACAGAGCACGACGTTTCGCAGAAAAAAAAAATAGTAAACTTGGATATTTTCATTAATTGATAAATCGAAACAAATACCTGCAATAAAATAACCCTTCGGGTTATGGTTTCAACTTGTGAAAAAACCGTAAAAAAAAAAAAAAAAAAAAAGAAAAGGGGGTCAGATCACTTTCATTTCCACGTGTATAAAACACATAAAATATAAATTCCATATAAAATGATGAAACTTTTTTGGTAGCCAATACTATATATTATTTTCAATTTATTTTCATTGAAAATATATTCGCGTGTGTGAACCAAATTTGAATTTTATACGAAACTTTTGAACCGTTAGTTTATACGGTTTATTTTGACAACAACAACAAATGTTCTCTCAAGTTCTTTGCTGCATTCAGTTTCATAGTTACCTTCCCATCGTTTTGTTAACTTTCGTAAGCTTGATACTGTATAATATATAGAACCCTACGCGTACGCTATATAACACGTCAGACAAACTGTTCGAACCACTCCGAAAGTTCTTCCATTCCCCTTTTCGGTGTGAAATGCGAGGACAGGACGAAATTAGCAGGCAAGACCTTTCCCGTCTAAGAGAAGCGTACGACCTAGCGTAATTAGATTAATTCTTTTAATTAGTCTGCACGGAACGAGATCTTGCCTCTCTCTAACCTTACGGAAAAAGGAAATCGCCATTCGCCTACTACAGGCTAAGAGGAACGAAAATATATAGGACATCGTTAGTTTTTCTCTCAACAACAAATTTTATTCTTAGTTAATTTATTAAATCTTTTTATTTTCTCCCTTTTTTTCATTTTCGAACGCGGAGGGAATAATAATAATAATAATAACAATAATAACAATAATAATAATAATCAAACCCCTTTAATGAGGATCTTTTCTTTTTGTGAATTTTTTTTCATTGGAATGAAAACTGAAGGGATGAAACCGCGCGGTGTGACGAGCGTTATTTGAACTGTGACTACTTGTCGTTCAGAGAGTGATTCTGGTAGTTCACTGGCACACGGTATGGGTATGGCTCTAAAATTTATAATTCATTTATACAACGTATACTGGTGGCACGCGGTGCCATGGCATATATGACGCGGGTATGGGCAACCTAATGGATGTGTTCAGGCAAAGTCGTCGGTGATAAATATGCCCTGGTGTTCAGCGTGATTGCAGCCCTAACTGCATTAACGCTGTCGGAAAATGAAATCACGTCCACTGCTTTTGACAGGGTAACAAAATGAACCATAAAGGAAATTGCCTACGTATTAAACTTGACTATAAGGTTTCTAACCATTTCACCTAGACACGTAAACCTCACGACTGACATTTCGTGTATACGTATATACGGGTGCTGCAGGTTCACGCAACGTGACCAGCATCCAAATCGGCACACATATCCCATCGTTGATGGTGAAGATACAGGATAACAATCCGAAGAATGATATCAACCGATTTCACACGGTACATTACACAGATATAATCCTGAGGTATACAGTAGAGGTGCGCGGTATTTCGGTATACCGAAAATTTTCGGTATCCGTTCTCTCAAAATGTTTCGGTATGGAAATCGACTGTCAATACCGATACCGAAATATCGAAAATTCGGTACATACCGAAATATCAAAAATTCGCTATAGGGGAGACCGGGGCTAAAAGTTACCGGGGTAAGTTGTTCAAATCAAAATAACTCTTGAACGAATAGAGATGAAAATATGGTCCAAGTGCGTCGTGAAACAGTAAGCAACAGCGCACCTACGGCAACCATATTAGTAAGGCCATTGGTCTCGAATGACGTTGCTCGAGAGCATGTGTCTTTCTAATACAGGTGAGTAAATATTTTTGTGTTGGTTATTTTTGGTCTATTTAATTCATTTTGATAAATAGCCTTTAGATTTTTATGTGGTATATAAAGATACATCTAGTTTTCATATACCGACGTATAAATTAAGTTTATTTCATCAACCGAGCCTAAAATTTACGTTTATATGAGAAAATGCCATTTGGGGTTAGTTGTTACTCTTTTTTGGGGCATGTTGTTACTTTGCAACAACTTACCCTATCGCGTGGTCATCAACGAAAAATACTGTTTGTTTTTTCTATTTTTTATTACAGATTGCGAACTTATAATAGAACAGCAAGTCGGGGTACTATATCTCAAGGCCTCATACAAAAAGCCCCAGATGAAGTGAGGAAAATGGCGAAAAATTAAGAACTATTGCTACAAAGTAAAACTTTGGAAATTTGTAATTCATCTTTTTTCTACTTGAAGGGTCACACCAATCGCCTTGAAATTGTTAACGAAATTACCATGAAGAGACACAAAAAAAGGGGATCAAATTGTCAGCTTGCCTATTTTTTCGATGACTTCCGGCCAAAAACCGATGCGTGTCACGTGGAACCCCCCATATATAACTCAAATTACATATTATCAATGATATATCTTTTATGATAATAATTGATCTTAGTATATTGTATTATTTCTAACAATGATTGATCTCAATATATATTATTTTAAACAATAATTGATCTCAAAGTATTACTTGGAGTTATTGGGATAACAAACAATAAAAAAAACTATATATTTATGTTCACCGTTCAATTTGAGTTTAATTTATGCACGACAAATAATTGAAAACTCTTTGAATATTGTTAATTCGTTCTTAAATACATAAATTTAATCTAAAATAATTGTTTTTTTTATGAAATATACCCACAATAAATCTTGTAACAACTTGCCCCAGCTCATGCACAACTAGCCCCGAACCGGGGCAAATTGTTACTTTACGTTTTGTTGCAAAAAAAAAAATGATATCAAAAAAACTTATGCAGATATATTCCAAAACGGTTAGGCATACTAAAGTAGAATATATTTGCCAAATTGTAGAACAATAATATTTATATTTTACGAATTTTGTCCAATCAATTTTTCAAGTTATTTAAAAAAGTGTAACTTTTAGCCCCGGTCTCCCCTATATACCAAAATTTCAGTAAATACCGAAATATTGAAAATTCGGTGGACAACACCCAATATTTGCTGGACAGTGGATACCGAAATGTCGAAATGTCTGTTCAGCCCTGTTCCGCAATCCGCACGGTGTACGCTGGAATTTTTTCTTTCGTTCTTTTACCCGAAATTTCGGTATTACAGAATATCAGGGTCTATCGAAATTCCGGTTTTCAAGCATTTCGATATCTACCGATATTTTGATGTTCCGGTGAACACCGAAATTTCGGTGTTTCGGTATTTACCAAAATTTCGATATTTCGGTATTTACCGAAATTTCGATATTTCGGTGAACCGAAAGTACCGATTAAAAAACCTATACCGATTTTCGGTATCAAATTCTCAATACCGCGCACCTCTAGTATACAGCTGAACTATTTTTCTTTTTAAGGAGGTTCTGGAGGTGCAATTGGCATCAAAACAATCAGACAGACAAAAACCGAATTTGCTAATTTTGGATGATATTAATGCGAAAAATGATTGAATAATATCGAGGACCGGATATTTCCACAACCTCAGAAAATGAAAAAACTCTCAATTTAGTGACAGAATTTCGAAAATACCAACAATCATGAAAAGTTGTAAAAATATTTTACAAGTATATGTGCTGAAAATGATGAAAATTGTTCATATTTGATCCGATTTCAAAATTTCAGGGTTTGTCAAATACTCAGTGATAAAATCTCTACGAACTCAGTGAAAAAAGTTTTGCACAAAACACTCATATTTGAATAAGAATTCGGTTGTTCACAATCCGATACATTCTGAGATTCATATGATACATATACTGTTACATTTTTGACTTGAATATCAGTGTTTTATGCTAAACTTTTTTCAGTGAGTTCGTAGAGATTTTATCACTGAGTGTAACAAACCCTGAAATTTTGAAATCGGATCAAAAATGAACAATTTTCACCATTTTCAGCACATACTTGTGAAATGTTTTTACAACTTTTCATGATTGTTGGTATTTTCGAAATTCCGTCACTAAATTGAGAGTTTTTTCATTTTCTGAGGTTGTGGGAATATCCGCCCCTCGATATTATTCAATCATTTTTCGCATCAATATCATCCAAAATTAGCAAATTCGGTTTTTGTCTGTCCTATTGTTTTGATGCCGATTGTACCTCCAGAATATTCTTAAACAAGAAATGTCAGTTTTACCAATAAGTCGATATGGTCCGACATTTTTTCATCTTGGATAAAAAATAAAAAAATATTTCATAATTATGGTGTTTATATAAAAAGGATAAGAAAATCGCGCATTTAAGTGAATTTGACAACTCGATGAAGAATATACTGCCCGGATTTCTGAGACCAGAATATATATGACCGTCTGGGGAAATTAATATGATATATACGTATGCAATATATCAGCATGCAATATCTATTGTGTACATCCGTAAAAACCTAAAACACATAAATATATCCAGGTATATATATATATATATATATTATATATGCACAAAGCCATCGCTCCGTCGTCATGGTAGGCTTACTTTGTTCTTGGTAAATGCACCATGAATATTTCAATGCGTTTCTGCGTTTTGTTACTAAAAATTTCGCCCCACTGAATTCATCCATTCATCTTGAGCTTTTTTGAGCAAAACCCAAAAACAAAAAAAAAAACAACAAAGAGAAACAAAAAATGGAAATAATAAAATACGTCTGTCTCTCGCGCGTGGATTTCTTTCGTATCAGGATTTATACGTTCGTGTTAATATAACCTGGGTATAGGTATATACATACTGCGGAACATTTCGAATTGTAAGAAATTCTAGAATTTATTTCCTAGCTTTAGCCACGACTATATGAGAAAAGTTTTAAGAGGTAGCGAAAATCTCTTGGGAGATTAAAATTATTCAAAGATTGAAATTGAGCACGGTTGAGTTTAATTCAACATATACATTTCTACTTGAAAATACAATTTACATTTATAACATGTTATATTTAATAAAAATACTTACCGTCATATCGGCACAGGACTGATCGATAAATGTGAGTTCGGATTCCTCGCCTGCCAGAAGAACGCTGACAGTTTTTTCCCCGGATTCATCATCTGTAACACACACCGCTACTCACAATCCAACCACTCTTAGGTACACTCACCCTGACTAATTTATGCTCTACATATATACACAGGTATCTGGTATATATATGCTAGGGTGTCCCTTAGAAGGGGTGTTTTCGAATTTCATTCCTCCATGTGGCTCAATTGGTTTCAAAGAAATAAAAAAAAAGTTCTGCCAAAGGATTTTCCTTAATTTTCATTCCAAGTGGTGCCGGTAAGCTCATTCTTTTTCCCGTTTGAATAACATGGGTTTTCAGTGTAAGTTTAGTTATGATTTTATTTCTGACTCGCTGAATCCAAATTTGACGACGGGAATTGCAAAATTACAAATCACGGACTGGCAATCACTCAAGATCTGGCAATTTCCAAATTTCTATCAGCCTTGTTGAGTCCGCCATTTTGAATTTTGAAATTCTGTTGTTGAATTTGGATTCAGCGACCCCCAAAACCCTCAGGATACCCATTTCCGAGTGTTTATCCGCGATATTGGATCTGCCATTGAGAATTTCGAAATCCTCTGAACAAATTTGGATTCAGCGACCCCAAAAGCTTTCGTACCGTGCTTATCAGATTTTTCGCAACCACTTAGCAGGCTAAAAAAAAATAATAACTAAACTTACACTGAAAATCCGTGTTATTCAAATGGGAAAAAGAACGAGCTTACCAGCACCACTTATAGAATCAAAATTAGGGAAAATTCTTTGGCAGAACTTTTTTTTAAATTTATTTGGAACCAATTGATTCACCCGGAGTAATGAAATTCAAAAACACCCCTTTCAAGGGACACCGTAATATATACAGATATACTACGTTACTACTACAATTCTACGTGAGGAGGGTAAACACACCTTATGGAAATAAGTTTTTTTTTTCAAATCACTGATCAGCAGTGAAAAAAATATAATATTGACTCAGTTTTTTTCACACCTCATTACTAGGTAGTATTTTGAAACATAATTCAAAATTATTTCAAATTTTATGAACTTTGTCTTATATACGTAGATCGATTGCAATTTGCACCGAACAAAGAGTCGTTGTCGTAGGGTACATCGTTGAACAATTTTTTTTGTAAATTTTGAGAACAAAAAGTGTGTTTCGTGCTGACGGCAATAAAAGACTGACTTTTATATCTTCATTAGACCGGTTCAAAAAATCGACTATTCTTTTTTTTCAATTTTCGCATTGAAATACTTTCGGGGGGGAGGGTGAAAAAAGATGCCTGTTAAAAGCGGAGCTCTTAATATTAAAATTTAGAGGTCGCTCATCGCGGATTTCTATTTTCCATTTAAATAGCATAGGAATTTTATTTTTTTTTCTTCAGAATGTCGTAGCTCACAAACCAATGAACAAACCCAAATGACTCTTACATATTTTGATAGGGGATTGAACACTCTAAAAAATGTATCTATCATTGTGGAAAAAAAATCACAAGAAAAATAGTTAACTCAACTATAAATTGAACTTTGAGCTTGAATAACTTTGGAAGGAGTCAATTTATCAAAAAATGATAAGAGAAGCTTTTTGTAGAGTGTTCAATTTCCTATGAAAATATATATGAGTCATTTGGATTTGTTCATTGGTTTGTGAGCTACAAAATTAATAATAAAAAAAAAAAAAATTTCCTATGCTATTCAAATGGAAAATAGAAATCCGCGATGAGCGACCTCTAAATCTTAATATTAAGAGCTCCGCTTTTAACAGGCATCTTTTTTCACCCTCCCCCCCGAAAGTATTTCTATGCGAAAATTGAAAAAAAAAAAGAATAGTCGATTTTTTTGAACCGGTCTAATCTTCATATAAATATTATTGATTCGTCTCGAATTAAAAGTAATTTTTTAAATATTTCCTCAAAATTTCAAAATACTTCTATGAACTATGCGATATCCGTAGGTGAGTCAATGAAATATTTCTTCCGAAGCCTATACCAATGACTTGAAAAAAAAAACAATGATTGAAAAATAGAACTATGGTACTCGACGTGTGACTATCATGCATCGCATTACATCCCGAGCTTGCAAGTCCGAAAATTTTAAAGCACCAAAGTTTATAAAGATGGCGTGTTTTCCGCGTGTTTAAAAGCCAGTTTATATGCATCCGACTTCTCATTCTGTAACTAAATGCACAGAGCATTTAAAACTGGGTCAAAATGATGACAATTTTTTATTCCCTTCTTTTTTTTTTCCAATTCAAGCAGTCCCTAGCCAGGGATCATAGAACAAACGTGAAGTAACTCTGCCTTCCTTATAGCTGCGGAAGTTACAGATGTAGAAGTTGTGCCATTCGCTTCTTTTTTTTTCAGTTTTTTTTTTTGTTTTCTTTTTTCTTCGCTTCTTTTTCAGTTTCTAGCGTAAACCAACTCTCGTCTTGTTCTGCTTGCCAATTCTATCCTTCTCTACTGCGTGTAAAGGATAACGACGTTGCTGTAGTAAAGGGAGTAGCGAGACTCGGGCGAGGCTTAAACTTCAGTTTCGACTTCGGAACTTTCTTTACATCATATATATATATGCATGTGTATGTATATCTGTGCACAACCGACACTTTGTGCTTAAACTTAGCAGAAAATATATACAAGTGCCTCAAAGCAGACATCAAAATACGTCGGTGTTTCAAAGTCGGTGCACCGTACCCGTCTAGCTTCCACGCGTGAGCTCACAAATTATATGATCTTTGAAGTAGGTATATCATTCCAAGAATACATTCGTTTTGATTGAATTCTAATAAATTAGTCCCTGCGACTACGTGACGAAGCATATAATACAGATTCGAATGAACAAAATAAGAAAATATATGGTGATTGCAATTTTATGGAAATTGTCCGCACCCCCTGACACCCTCGAATTGTTTCTGACTTTCTTATCCACAGTTTTGATTCAATTTTTTGTAAAAATTTGTCCAAATTTTAGAAGAAGTGACACAAAAATCGTGTAAACCATCGCGAATATACATTAAACTAACGATATCTGAATCGTAGAGTTGAGTGCGAAAGTGGTATGATGAAAAATTTATGATGGTACGAAGATTCATCAATATGGATTGGACGGTGAAATCCATACGAGTAATTGAAACGGGGCAATCCGCAGTCTTCCAAATATACATGTAACAATTTTTCACAACGAATAGGCCATTCGAAAATAATAAAATTTTTATAATATGCATTTAATCATCACGTTTTTCACTCGTCTCTATTGGATACCGGATTAAAGAAATTTTCTTGACTTGCTAGAGGGTCGTTGTGACTAAAAATACGTCCAAACAACAAAGCAGGGTGTCTCGTTGAATGAAAATTCAATATTCCAATCTTTTTCGATCGATTTATCTCAAATATCGTACCGAATTCACAGATTTATTGTTCGCAGGTATTGTAGGTCTGATTTTGCTAAAATCTGGTATAGCTTGATCGAAATTTATTCAACCTAAAGGACTTTCAAGTTCCCCGCTTTCTTGGTTATATACCTTGAAAGTAGTTTATATATATACATATACTAGGTATATATATCGATATAATCGAAGAGACCATTTGCTACTGAAGATCATTGTATATAGTGGTCGCGAATAAAAGGTGGATAACAAATTGCCCTGACGAGAGGCTCTAGTGACTAAGTGCAAAGCGGACGTTTTCGATTTCAGAGCTCCAAGAATCCATTTATGTGGTCTTTTCTTTTTTTTTACTTTCAAAGAAAGAGTCTGCGGTAGATATTCAACGTGTTATACGTATGGCGAACCTTAACTAAACTCAAGTTTCGTCTGTTAAGCCAGTTCTCTATAAGTTCGAGTTGGTAAGTTTCCGCCACCGTATAAGATAAAAAAAAAGAAAAAACCCCAAAAAGAAGAAAAAAAATAAAATAAAATAAAATAAAAATAACACCAGACTCGCTGCAAACTCTATCATACTCCAGGGATTTCTATACGGATTATCTTTAACACCAATAATGAAATCGACGATTATTTCAATCAAAGTTACGACCCTTCGATAGATAGCTTCAAATTTCGGGGTATAAAGTGAAGATTGGTTACCGTATCTTTGCTCGAAAGTAACTTACATCCAACGTTTTGTATTAATTTTTTTCATTTCCTTCGACATTTGCGAGTTATATTAAGGGGGACCACTAGTGTGAAATTTTTCAAAAATCGATTTTTCATTTATTTGATGTTTCGATAGTCTATACCTTTCAAAATGACATTCTAAAATTTCAAGTATACATCTCAAAGAGTTTTTGAGCTACAGCCATCATTTATAACCATGAAATCAGTAACTTAAACTTTAAACGCGTTTTTCCCGAAACTACATTTTTCAAATTTGCTGCAGTTGTAACTCGAAGACAAATCATCCGATCGATTTGATTCTTATTGCAGCTTCTATTATAGATGTTTCTCCGTACCATGAACCTCCAGTTTTCCGATCGAATGAAAAATGTAATTTTGGCAGGCCAAAAATCATCAAATTTTCGCGCGAAATTTGAACTTTTTTTTTAAAACTCTGCCCTGTAGTTGAATTTCAATTTTTTTCAAAACCCGAGGTTGATGGTACGGGAAATACCTTCTAGTTTCATAAACTTTTTGGTTCTTTAGATTTCAGGCACTGTGAAGGTCTGCATCACTGCAGCAGTGGGGGTACTTTTTTTTATGAGCCTTGGGAGATTGCGGATAACTTCCTGAATTTTTAATTTTTTGATCTAAAAATTTTATGAGAGATTCAGTATGTATCTACAAATATATACTCAAAACATTAAAGCATTCCATGCAGTAGTTTTCTTTAAAAAAATTTCCAAAAATCACCTTTTTTTCAGGTAGTCACACTAGTGGTCCCCCTTAAATCCACACGATTATCTTCATTTCAGTTTAATGTAAAAGACATTTCAAGCCAATGAATTTCGCGTTAGGTGTGTCCCGTGACTTATATGCTTCTTCAACGAGCCGATAATATACGTAACAAGAATCACCAATCACCTAGATCCTCACTTAATGTTCATCCCTTCTGCGATATCAGGAGACATTGATCTTGATTAGTTATTGAACGTGGCTTGATGGTTGGCTCATTAGCCAGCAAACTTCGGCAACCAAGTATAAGTATAGCAAATGATATTTTGCCATAATGCGATTTATGGAGCTTAATATTTTCGGCTTTATTAATCGAAAAATGTTAACGATTTTATTTAATTTAATATCCTATTAAAATTTATAGCATTTTATTATTATTTTCATCTCCCGAGTCGAAATTTAACGCCTCATTAGAATCTCAAAATTTTACCGTTGGGAGGTTTTTGAGGGTCTAGAGAGGTTTATTTTGTATGGGAATTGAAACCCTCTTTAGCGCCTAAAACTCGTAGTTACCAGACAAATGCAGCATTTTAGGGTCAAATGAGGATCTCACGAGAACCTCGCAAAACCCTCACTGCGCCCTGCCGCGTAGCGGTGCACGGCTGCATGGTGATCGGACTTTATGAGTATCAAAATAGGCGCTAAATTATTATCACGGATTGAAAAGAGGTTCATTTGTGCGCTATGAGTACTCAAGCGGGCGCTGAATTTCGACTACAGAGTTGTAGGTTGATAATAGGAGTTTGAGGTCTAAACAGGATCTGTAGAGACGTTATGAGTTGGATGCTATGAGTATCAAAGCAGGCGCTGAATTTCGACTATGGAGGACTTGTAGGTTCAAAATAGGAGTTTGAGGTCTAAATAAGATCTAGAGACGTTGAGTTGGATGCTATGAGTATCAAAGTAGGCGCTAAATTTCGACTCTTGAGGACTTGTAGGTTCAAAATAGGAGTTTGAGGTCTAAATAGGATCTAGAGAGGTTGAGTTGGATGCTATGAGTATTAAAGTAGGCGCTAAATTTCGACTCGGGCTTCTATATATATTAGGGTATGCCAAAAAAAAAAAAAAATTCAAACGCACATCAACATTCCGGTAGAGCATCTCAAATAGAATATCTCAGCCGAATATGAGCTCTTAATATTGATATTTCGAACTGCCTAACTCAGTTTTCCCATTTTTGATTTGAATAACACGTGAAAAAAAAAAATCGGAAAATTTTCGAATTGTTTTTTCTCGTAACCGGCTTGATTTAGAAACTATCTGAATACAGATTCTCATAGGAAATTTCACGCTCAACAAAAAAGTACTGAGATAGAATTTTCCTAACTCTCACCGATTAAGAGATATTCGTCTATAAACATTGAGTCATCGCGTCATAGAGTCATACGACTCTGGGAAAAACAATTTATTTTTCAACCGTGCATCAAAATTTCGGTAGAGTATCTCAAATAGAACATCTCAGCCAAATATGAGCTCTTAATATTGATATTTAGAACTGCCTATTTTAGTAACTAAAATTATTAACTAAAATTAGTAACGAAATTAGGCAGTTCTAAATATCAATATAGCTCATATTTGCCTGAGATATTCTATTTGAGATGCTCTACCGGAATGTTGATGTGCGTCAGAATTTTTTTTTTTTTTTTTTTGGCATACCCTAATATATGGGGAATTCCATACCAACTGGGTCCACTCAAAAGCCTGACCCCTTTCGATTTTGTCGATAATTTTTTCTTAGATTCAACAGGCTCAAAGTAATTCAGTGTATTTTTTTCAAATTTTTATCTCCCATGGTCCTCGAGTTTCAAATTTTTGAAAAATATACATTTTCAATCATCACCAATCATTAGAACGCCTATATCATCGGTTCCTCGCTATGGATTTTCAAAAACAATGTGATGAAATTGATCAGCAGGAAACGTACTTTCTGGAAAAAATATTCGTAAATTGTTATGGCTTAGTGTTCACAGTTAAATCTCGAATCAAAATGTAAAAATTGAATTTTCGACATGTATGCCCCGATTAAAAATTATGAATAAATTCTCAAAAATACTTGCTTCAAAAAAAAAATTTTTGAGCCGTGTCCGATCGTGGAACTATGATTCCTTCATATTGTTTTTAAACTTTTAAGATTTGGAATGATGACATTTTTTATACACCTCAGCCGCTCAGCACCCCAGACACGTAAATAGTTCAAAACATATTCTTAGACTTATTTGATATTATGTACAATAGGGTGGTCCTTATTTGGGGTATGTTCGAATTTTTTTCGACGATAGTCTTAAATCAGTTCCAAATAAATCAGAAGAAACGCCTGCCAAGTTCAAGCCCTTAATATTAATATTAACCCGGCCCCCACGACAGTCAAAGTTTTAAATGGGAAATTGCATGTATTTTTTAAAACTAAACATTGAATTTCCACAACTCCCGATGATTGTTGATGAGAAAATCTAAAATTTAGTATAGTTATTTGCGCTTGTAGGATGTACTAAATGGTGCATGCGAAATTTTTTAGATCATTATATTCTTACCTTTTGATGCTTAACTTTAAGGGAAATTTTTTTTTCATCACATTGAAAGGTAAGAATAAAATGATCTAAAAAAATTTCGAATGCACTATTTTGTACATCCTACAAGTGCAAATAACAATACTAAATTTTAATACTAAATTTTAGATTTTCTCATCAACAATCATCGGGAGTTGTGGAAATTCAATGTTTAGTTTTAAAAAATACATGCAATTTCCCATTTAAAACTTTGACTGTCGTGGGGGCCGGGTTAATATTAATATTAAGGGCTTGAACTTGGCAGGCGTTTCTTCTGATTTATTTGGAACTGATTTAAGACTATCGTCGAAAAAAATTCGAACATACCCCAAATAAGGACCACCCTATTGTACATAATATCAAATAAGTCTAAGAATATGTTTTGAACTATTTACGTGTCTGGGGTGCTGAGCGGCTGAGGTGTATAAAAAATGTCATCATTCCAAATCTTAAAAGTTTAAAAACAATATGAAGGAATCATAGTTCCACGATCGGACACGGCTCAAAATTTTTGTTTTTGAAGCAAGTATTTTTGAGAATTTATTCATAATTTTTAATCGGGGCATACATGTCGAAAATTCAATTTTTACATTTTGATTCGAGATTTAACTGTGAACACTGAGCCATAACAATTTATGAATATTTTTTCCAGAAAGTACGTTTCCTGCTGATCAATTTCATCACATTGTTTTTGAAAATCCATAGCGAGGAACCGATGATATAGGCGTTCTAATGATTGGTGATGATTGAAAATGTATATTTTTCAAAAATTTGAAACTCGAGGACCATGGGAGATAAAAATTTGAAAAAAATACTCTGAATTACTTTGAGCCTGTTGAATCTAAGAAAAAATTAACGACAAAATCGAAAGGGGTCAGGGTTTTGAGTGGACCCAGTTGGTATGGAATTCCCCATATATAGACAACTGAATGAATAATATTTGTTGTAGGTACTTTCGAAAAGCTGGGAGTCTGTAAAATCTGAATTTATTAAATTCATGCGGTGAAGTTAAGCTAGGGAAAGTAAGCTTCTCAAAGTAGACATATCGTAATAGTGGTATCCCGGCGAGTTTATTCAACGGATAAATTTCACCTTCAAACATTTTCTCACCACTCTTCAGACAGGTTGCATAAAATATGCAAGTTGAACATCGAGCTTTTAATTACACAGTGTGAAAAGCTGCACGGTGTGTATGTAATGAGATTGAAAACCGTTATACATATGGGACACTTCACGTGAACTCAGCCACCCGGTTTTTTTGTTTTTTTTTTTCAAAATTTTTTAGCATGGGCATTTCGAAGGACAATATATCCATGAAATTTTACCAAAATTTCATCCTCCCACTATTGTTGGTTTTCGAGATAATGATTAATAAATTCCTAATTTTGTAAAAATCATAACTTTGTAACGGGTGCTCGGATTTGTATGATGAAGGGAAATTTTTTTTTTTTTTTTTTATTCCCTCTTTGAAAAAAAATATCCCGTCATCAGAGAAAAGTCCCTTAGACGGTTTTCGGGTAATTTCTCGATTTTTTATTTTTTTTTCACTAAAAGGCCACTCGGAATTCCACTCACTATTTTTTGTCCTGATAGAGGGAGGCAATACGCAACTCCACATAATTTTCTTAGAATGGCAGACGGCATAAATCGAGAGGAAAAATTGTTTTTTTGTGCATTACCCGTTTTTTTCCATGTTTTTCAATGGTCGTGTCATTTTTAATTCGAAATTTATCTGCAATCGAAATTTTTTCATCCAGCGGGTACAGGGGGACGGTTTAAAATATCGCGTTACTAATGCCATAAGGTCGTAAGCGCCAAGAAAACCAACTCATTTTTGTGGTGGCAAAATCCTTTTCATACTACATAACATCGTTTGGGCATATCCACAAAAAAAAAAAAAAAAATTTGCCGCTTACGACCTTATGGCATTAGTAACGCGATATTTTAAACCGTCCCCCTGTACCCGCTGGATGAAAAAATTTCGATTGCAGATAAATTTCGAATTAAAAATGACACGACCATTGAAAAACATGGAAAAAAACGGGTAATGCACAAAAAAACAATTTTCCCTCTCGATTGATGCCGTCTGCCATTCTAAGAAAATTATGTGGAGTTGCGTATTGCCTCCCTCTATCAGGACAAAAAATAGTGAGTGGAATTCCGAGTGGCCCTTTAGTGAAAAAAAAATAAAAAATCGAGAAATTACCCGAAAACCGTCTACGGGACTTTTCTCTGATGACGGGATATTTTTTTTCAAAGAGGGAATAAAAAAAAAAAATAAACAATTTTCCCTTCATCATACAAATCCGAGCACCCGTTACAAAGTTATGATTTTTACAAAATTAGGAATTTATTAATCATCTCGAAAACCAACAATAGTGGGAGGATGAAATTTTGGTAAAATTTCATGGATATATTGTCCTTCGAAATGCCCATGCTAAAAAATTTTGAAAAAAAAAAAAACAAAAAAACCGGGTGGCTGAGTTCACGTGGAGTGTCCCATATGGTATACAGTATACACCGCGCAATTAACAAGCTTGCTATTTTAGTATGAATAATATTTCATACAATTTCAAGATACGGCATGGCATAATGCTTCGAACCTCTCGTCTCTGGTCCTTCAAACTTTCACAGAGCGTGAAAAGAAAGAAAAAATAAAAAAAATCAATACA
Source organism: Tenthredo mesomela (assembly GCA_943736025.1). Lineage (NCBI taxonomy): Eukaryota > Metazoa > Arthropoda > Insecta > Hymenoptera > Tenthredinidae > Tenthredo > Tenthredo mesomela. The sequence goes on along the minus strand of OX031015.1, from coordinate 29,483,137 downwards.
CAAAATTAGTAGAAAAAAGAGAAGAAAAATAAAAAACAAAAACGTACCCAGATATTTGGGACTGCACTCAGAAAAAGGTCTTGTTGACACAACCAAAATTTGGTTATTATACGCACAATCAAATTTTTGTTCAGTCAACCAAAAATTTCGTTCGGATAACCAAAATTTTGTTGGAAAAACCAAATTTTGTTGGGACAACCAAAATTTTGGCTATTCCAACAAAATTTTTGGTTGACCGAACAAAAAATGTGATCGTGCATGTAATAACCAAAATTTTGGTTGTGTCAACAAGACTTTTTTCTGAGTGTGAATTTGACTAAAAGGTAGATTTGTTTATGGGTAGGTATAGTAAGTCCGCGCTTTCAGAGTCTGATTGCAGCAATTGCTCTCCATTCAGTCAAACTTGCGAACCCTCTAGAGCTGTGTTCGACGCGCGAATGTTTGTTCGAGGTCAACTTGACGGCTATACAAACACCAGGTCGAGTGCCATAACGTTGTACGTCTAACTCAAACAGGTATATTGACTAGATTTTCGGAATATGAAGCCACAGATATCTCACGTTTTCACCAGGCTTACCCAGATAAACTACGTAAATATAGATTAGAGAATAATAAGCAAAAAAACACCTTAGAACGAAGTAATAAGCCAGCAAGACCACAAAGAACTTTGGTAAAGACACCATTCGTGGATTCTGAGTAAAATTTCATTCTCACATCCTTAATTTTTGAAAATTCTATTCAAAATATCATCGGCTTCAATATTGAATACCGGATACAAATTAAGGATATAATTATCTCCTCCTTAGACCCGCGTTTGATCACTCATATATACACACGTGTTTTTTTTCTCAAAAGTACCTATAATCGCCTTTATTTTAATCCGAAATTTCAATCGTGAGTTAAAAATGAGTTATGATCCTTAATATAACTGAACTGATGTAGTTACACGATGTGATCTAGATACCATGCAGGGAGATAACATATATATATATCGGTATATCTTATATTAAAAGGATTGAAGATAAAAAAGCTTAGTCATGAGTGCAGCTGTACGAAATATAAAGGGATAAAAATAATGAACTCACCTATAGATGTGTCATAAGCGTGAAGATATTCGGATGTCATGAATTGGGATACTAGAGAACTTTTTCCAACTGCTGCACCACCCAACATCAAAACTCTGTATGGTGCTGGGCCTTGTGACGCACTACTCTCACGTGAACTTGCCAAAGATCCTGCAGCTGACGTTCGTGCAGAGCCTGGATAAGACGCTGTCAAATGTTCCGTGCTAGAAGCATAATTAATTTTCGGGTAAAGCTATCATCTGTTATGCTATCAGTTGCAAATTGTTGATAATAGTTTGCCATGCGGCAATTAGTCGTTTTTCTTTTTCCTTTTTCTGCTTCTTTTTTTTGGTCTTAACTTCTGCAGAACAGAGAAGAGTGCAGAAGCTACTTGATTCATTAATAATTTGCCATTGTCAAAACTCTGGTGAAATTTACCCGAGCTTTTCAAGCGTCTGTTTCTGTTTCTGGTTTCTTTAGAAATTATACGCGACTGCAGCCGACTTGGCCATTACTATGGTTTCACTTGACATACTTCAACTTGCACATATGACCGGGAAAGTGCGCCACTTAGAATTAGTATAGCAGAAAACTCGCTGTTCTTCATAAAAACCATACATTCCATGTTTAAACATTGTTATCTACTGCTACTCTGGAAAAATGAAATGGAAACGACTTTGATAATAATTATTGTAAGCAGGATATGTATCGCGATTTCGGGGCCGGATTGAAGTTCCAATTTTTTGAAGGTACGACCGTAAAAATTCCGAATTCGTTATTCTTTTTACTTCAAAAAATTTTCAAACGGTCGGAATATACAAACAGCTCGAAACTTCGAAAGTTCAGACCCCTGCAAAAGCCAAATAATTCGAAAATTTCGGTTTATTTCTCAGGATGTGAAGACAAAAAAAAAAAAGAAATGGTTTCATTTTAATCGAGACCCTCTTTGAGGATAACTTTACATTTTATCTACCTCGATCGATAACTTTGATGTCATAAATAATTGATAGGATTTTTTTCCCTTATTCGAAAAGAACATCTTAAGACGATTAATTCAACCCCTTATTGGTTCCGATGGATGCGATCAATACAGCCCGACTTATTAAACACTGAATGAATACATGCGTAAATTTGAAGTTTCGGAGCTTTGGCCTATCGGGTCTTCTTAGCTTCCGAAATCGGATTCTCCGGTCATCTATTAGTTTCAAAGTTTTCGAAATTGGGTATGGTCCCCTACCTCGTTTCATAACTGTAAATCAGTACTCTGTACTTATTAGAAGCGTATTATAACGTTGAATAAAGATCGACTACCTCTCAGCTTATCTTCTTCATTTTAACACAATCGATTTGCTTTTTACGCGCATACTTGCATCTCGCAGTTCGACATGTTCGTGTGTAGTGCAAAAAAAAAAAAAAAATCATAGTGCTTAGCGAAGACTATTAATCAGTCGTATATCTGTATAATCTATATAAGCGAGTACGTATAACTATTGGTAGGCTTTCCTAATATGGGGGGGGGGGGGGAAAGAAATGTGATTTCCGGCTGAGCCAGAGCGGGTATACCTCTAATCCCATTGCGTTAGGTGGAATTAACTCTTCGGAGCACGTTTTGGTGTAGCCCTAAAGCCACCCCTTCGCAAACATCGGCTCACACTGGAATTGAATTTTCATTTTTTACTCCAGGTCCGTGAGTCCTTGCTTAATTAAATGCAGAGAATATTTTCTCCTTGTAAAAAGGACCGCGTATATGGAGCTTTTAGTCGCTAATTGAGGAGTCGGGTGCAGCACGTATAGTATAGCGATGGCCTAAGTCTCAAATGTCGTAACCCAGAAATGAAAATTTTTCCTAGAGAGAGTCAAAAATAGTAAAAAAACGTAAAAAATAAGTCCAAAGAGTCGAAAAAGTAAATTTCCTAAATTTTGTGGGTTACGACATTTGAGACTTAGGTCATCGATAGATAGAACGTATAGTGATTTAATTGAGGAAAATTCACCATTCATCAATTCGTGGATATTTCGAAGCGATTTTTTTTTTTTTTCAGACATGCTGAAAATATGAGCTGTATATGTATGTCTTTATATCGTGAAAAATAGCATGAAAATACAAACTTCGGCATTCATAATACGTTGAAAAATCATAGAACTGGGCTACTGTTCAGGAATAAAAACCAATTCATCGAAATGCATACCAACTACTATATATATTGAGGTGCTTTTTTTGAAACGACTATTTTTTTTGCAACTCCCCATTGAAAATCTTGTTGTAGACGTCGAAAAGGGAATCCTGTCCAATTTTTAGCTCTTCATTCCAATTCCAGCAATCGCGCTTTTCTTTTTAAGTTTTCCTCTTTCTTTCGCCGCGCAAAACTGAGCCGCATTTCAATGGATTGTTCTCATCTCAGATTCATTTTACAGAGAATTTAGTGTTCTTCAAAAGTGCCATTGGTAGTTTGGCTGTGGTTTCAACCGCTGAACCTGTGTGAGCCTTCAAAGTCGATTTTATGCATAATTCTTCTTTCTCGGTGTGGGCGAATAAGCAGTTGGACTTGGAGAAAAAAACTTCCTAACAATTTTGTAGGAAATTTATTTCTCTACAAAAAGTCCAGCACACAAAGTCTCTCAAACCAGTATTTCAAAAGATATAAGGACTTTGATTTTTTTAAATATAAAATTCCAACAAAATGTCAAGTTCAATATTTTCAAGTCAGTCAAACTATCTTGGGCACTTTTGAAGAACACTAAATTCTCTGTTAAATGAGTCTTGGATGAGAACAATCCATTGAAATGCGGCTGAGTCGTGCCCGACTCAAGAAAAAGTCGTAATGTTCACATGCTTTTAGCATGGAAAAACTTAAAAAGAAGAGCGCGAGTACTAGAATCGGAATTAAGAGCTAAAAATTAGACGAAATTCCCCTTTCGACGTCTACAACAAGATTTTCAATGGGGAGTTGCAAAGAAAAAATTGTCGTTTCAAAAAAAGCACCCTAATATATAGGTATATATTTTTATTGCTTATTACTTATTCTATAAATGTAAATGTTCATTTCAGAGTTTTCTTGTGAATCATCATTCAGATTGATGCAAATATAGGCTCAAGGTGCATTCGTTATTGCATTCAACTTCTCAATTGATCCAAGGCAGAATCGATTCTGCCGTATAGTTGTTGGGAAAAATTCTTACGAATCACATATGCGCAGGGTTGATATTTCAACGTTACTTTCAATCGCAGATAAACACGCTGTGTAAAGTGTACAATACAGTGCAAATGATCTATGCAATGAGATTTAAAGATGCGTTAAAAACCTGTTCGCATCTAATATGTATATCAGATTCCCTTCTCGTTTCTTATTTTCTCTTTTATTCTCTTTTCGAGGTGATATCGTCGAGTCGACGAAGCCCAAACGAGATAGATCACAGCTCCCTCTGAACTAAAAAGCTACTGACCCGTGTAATTTAATTACGAAAATATAGATCGTTCACCGCAGGCTGCAGTGGTCCGAAAAGAAAATTGTTTTTGGGGGAGGGGGATGGGAATATCGGCGTAACAGAATCGCGCAAGTAACGCAGAAAAACACGGAGCTTCCGTCGACCGGAAGTTTCTCTTTTATTCTTTGTTTCGCAACACTACGTTACGCTATGCTATGCCATAGCACGACATCATCGACCGTGAGTCCGGTTTCGAGTATCGGAAATCCGGTTGAGGTGATTCACCTAACTCCTGAAACTTATTTTTCCTTCAATGGTGCGGCTGTATAGCCTCCAAGACATCGCAAGCTTCGATGAATAAGTGGCTTAAAAATCGAGGAGAAAAAAGAAAAAAAAAAAGGAAAACCACCACGAGATATTCGCGCAGCTATTTTCGGATAGAATTTTTTTTTTTTTTTTTTACGTTTTTCTCGGTCTTGGCATTATTTCGTCCAGGAAATGTAATCTATGTGACAATTTCATGGATTATGGCAGTTTGAGATACGTGGGATGAATATTATGAAGGTATATAATAATAGGGCTTAAATAAAAACGCCAAGTTTTACCTACTTTCTTTTCGAATTACGTATACGTATGCGACACAGTGCACTCGAAGGTATTGATCCCTCTACAAACACGAATACCTCTTGTATTAGACAGACACTGGGGAACGAACGTGACGAACCAATCAAAAGCTTCCTCTTCCATCGCTAGTAGTCCCGACCCCTTTCAACTTTACCTTATTCTACCTTAGCTGGGTGAAACTGAACCAGTTTATATGTACCACCTATACACCTATATATATATATATATATATATATATACACCTATACATATACCTATACGTTTACCCACATCCTGTAGGTACCTACATCGAAAGCACGTTAGTCTGTTCCTCTTAGAATAATGAAGTGCGCCTGCAGATATACGCCGCAACTTACATTAGCTATATATACCGCGTAGAATCAGAAGTCGGAATGGTAAATCGCGACGGTGAGATAATCGAATGAATTTTTAAACCTTGGAATTTATATGGAGTAACGTGGGTCGAAATGGACCCCCTATCTCCTATACCAAGAATTTAATGAATTTTCAAAAATATATATTTAATGGAAATTGTGTTTCTCAACGATCAATAAAACCGAAAATTCGTTACACCTGCAGGTCATTTTTTCTCGAAAACATCGATTCAAGAAATAAAAATGGGTTCCAAGGATGGATGGATGGATGGAAGGATGGAAGAAAACAGGTTTTAGGAACGGATTCAAAACAGCGTTTTTTGATTAGTTTTCCAGTTTTTGACGTAGAGAATTTATTTAGTTTTTTTTTTAGATGTATACGCATTCAGTGGTTTGAAATGAAGAAAATACTAATTTTTGAATCATTGTTTTTAGTGGCATGTAGGTATATAATGTGGGAGATTGGATTTTCATAATTTAGTGAAATTTTTTCTTTAAAATGAACCTCGAACTTGACTAAGTTGAAGAAAAATCCGAGTGGGTGTGGATAACGAATTTCCAGTTTGATATGGAACTGCCGAAATATACATTACTCGCTAAATTCGTATATTTTCATTTCATTAACTTGATAGGTAGGTAGGTACCTATATGGATACGTCCCCGAGGGTTTTTCAAATTTCATGAAATCAACAAAGCTTTGATAAAAATTCACTCGCAAAATTAGGTATTTCCTTCGAGATGAATATAACCGATACAAACGTGCATCAACAAACGAGAAAAGCGGAAATGTAGTACCCATATTTTTTCAACCTCAGATATAATATATTATATATGAGCAAGTCTACCAATTCTGGACGTCGGATCCGGTCTCACCCCCTCAGATCTTTTTGAAATTTTTTGAGCTGAAAGTCCTAATCGGAAGACAGCATGCCAATTTTTTTTAGATTTTTATCCCTATTATTTTAGAAGTTATTATATGGGGTATTTCGTATTGTTTTGTACTTCTTGTTTTAATCACGTTTTTCTTTTAGTTTCTTTGCCAGTAGGGGAAAGTGGGGCAGAATGGCCGGATGGGGCTAAATGGCCGCCAAAAAAAAAATTAACTTACTAGCATTTTCGCATCAAGGAGGATCATATGAGACGCCATACAACGGGATTCCGCTGAAAGTACTCAAAAATTTTCAGGGTGGGGCTAAACGGCCACCCTAATAAAAGTAGCGAAATTGCATTTTCACGTCGAAGTGAGTGAAAATCGGTTAATTTCATATGATATTTAATCATACCAATTGAAATTTATTTGATCCGAATAAATATTTAATTGCGACTATTGAAAAAAATATTTCGTTAATTCAATTATATTTTTTATTATATTTTTTTCTCAGTGTAGGGTGAGCGACTTTGCCCCACCCTTTCAGTTTTGCATCGTTTTCAGTGGAACCACGCTGCATATAGTTTTATCTCACTCAGTTCGACGTGAAAATGCAATTTCGCTACTTTTATTAGGGTGGCCGTTTAGCCCCATCCTAAAATTTTTTGAGCACTTTCAGCGGAATCGCGTTGCAAGGCGTCTCATACGATCCCCCTTGGTGCGAAAATGCGAGTAAGTCAATTTTTTTTTCAGCGGCCATTTAGCCCCATCTGGCCATTCTGCCCCACTTTCCCCTATATAATTTAGAAAAAAAGCTGGGTTCCTTATGTGAAAAAGTCTCAGCTTTTCGAAGAAAATACTTTTTTTTTCGTTTATGCTTGTGAAAAGCTCTTAAAATTGAGTTTAAAATCTAAAAAGCTGTTTTTTTTTGCCATTGCCCAAATTTTGAAAAAAATTTCAATACTTTTTTCGAAAAGCTGAGAAAATTTCACATAAGATACGTCATTTTCAAGGTGGGTTCTCGATAAACACACGAGAAGTGAATAGCTTAACAAAATTAAAGAAAATTTTCAATTCATTTCATGCATTCAATAATTATTTTTTTTCCTCTTTCTCTCCCACGTCTCTCCTTTGCTTGAGGAATGGATGAAAAAAAGTATGAGAATTATATTGAGATAATTTGGATTATTGAAGATAACTAAATTGTTTATCGAGAACCCACCTTGAAACTGACGTATTTTATGTGAAATTTTCTCAGCTTTTCGAAAAAAGTATTGAAATTTTTTTCAAAATTTGGGCAATTGCAAAAAAAAAACAGCTTTTTAGATTTTAAACTCAATTTTAAGAGCTTTTTACAAACATGAAGGAAAAAAAAGTATTTTTTTGAAAAGCTGAAACTTTTTCACACAAGAAACCCAGTTTGTTTTTCAAATTCTATACTGGCAAAGAAACTAAAAAAAAAAACATGAATAAAACAAGAAGTACAAAACTATACGAAATACCCCATATAATAACTTGTAAAATAAAAGGGATAAAAATCTGAAAAAAATTGGTATTCTGTCTTCCGATTAGGACTTTGAGCTCAAAAAATTTCAAAAAGATCTGAAGGGGTGAGACCGGATCCGACGTCCAGAATTGGTAGACTTGCTCATATATAAGGTGTCCCTGCAGAACTGAATGCAGAAAATGAAGAGAACAATAAAGGGGGTCAAGCTAGGGATGTTCGATTCTGAATCGATCTTCAGGAGAATCGATCTTTTCGACGCGAAAAATCGATTTTTTGTATCGATTCTCTGGCGTCCGATTTTTTTGAGAATCGATTTTTGTAGACCAGAACCGATATTCTTTCTCTTTGAGTCGTATCTGGGTTCCGGCTTCCAGTTTCCAGCAGAAAAAAAATCACTCATCAACTCAGAAACTTTTGTTTTCACCAGAAAAGAGGCTTCGGCCATGAAGGGTTGAATATGTAGGCCTTTTTTCAATCAGAAAGTGCAGTTTAGTTCATCGGCGTACGCTTGAGATATTTCGTTTTTTTTTAGACACCGGATAATACATAAAAATCGATTTTCGCAAGATCGATCTTTCAAGTTCCTATTTTTTGCAGAATCGATTCTCAGACATCTGATTCAGAATCGATCCCGAAATCGATTTTTTTCGGAAGATCGAACATCCCTAGGTCAAGCTGAGTAAATTGACCTATAGAACACGTGGTTTCCGAAGTACCGGTCGCGAGATACAACCGTTAAAAAAAAATCGTGCTAGGCGCCGGCATGTAGGCAACCGACTTACACACCAGATATCCGCTAGCGGTCTAATTGTTAAGCGTGCTCGACTTTTGATGCGAGTCATAACACTTTTGAATTCGAAAATTTCAAACAAATAGTATATTGTGTACCAAGGGCGTAAAGTGGGCTTTTTTAGACCGAGTGTGGAGTTTGCAGTACGAGTCGGAGGTGAGCTAGCACGAGTCGAAGACGAGTGCATCTGCGAGCCGAAGACGAGTACTGCAACCACACAAGGTCAAAAAGCCCACTTAGCCCTTGGTGCACACCATATTTTTTGTAACAGCACGATTTTTGCGTTTTTTCTTCATTGGTGATAATTTTCTTGAAAATATGGAAAAATATTTTAGCGGGCGTTTTCAGTTTATTATTGCCCGGTTATGCTCGAGTAGCGGGCGATAAAAACTGAAAAACGCCCGCTACTCCATTTAGCGGGTGATAAAAACTGAAAAACGCCCGCTGCTCGATTTAGCGGGCGATAAAAACTCAAAAACGCCCGCTGCTCGACTTAGCGGGCGTTTTCGGTTTATTATTGCCCGCTCGTCTGAAAACTGCCACCTTACGCCCGCTTAATGGGTCAAAAAAACGCGAAAATCGTGCATGTGTTACAAAAAATACTTTTGATATCAAATTTTATTATGGAAACAAGTGAGGTTTTGTGTCTGACTGTGTAGTCGGTTGCCTACATGCCGGCGCCGAGCGCGATTTTTTTAACGGTCGTATCTCGCGACCGGTACTTCGGAGACCACATCGACGTCCGATACGAATAACAGCACATTCCAGATTCCGGGTCAAAAAGAGCACGTTACAAATTCCGGCTTTATTACCTTCTTCATTTTCTGCATTTAGTTCTGGAACACCTTGTATATGTATATAATTTACGTTCTAAATTCACAGAAAAAGTATCATCAAATGTATGCGACCTATATCTATATAGACAAAAATATAAAACAAGTAGACGAGTTTATTCTGTAAAATCCATTCAGGAAAGGTAATCTCGGGCAAGCTCATGGCACGAGACCTTATTTTCTTGAAGGCGACGTATAAAGATAAGATAAAGATAAGAAAAAAGGTTGAAATTTTCTTCCTTTCTTTGACTAAATCTGAAAGTGTATATTCAATACGCTATGTGTTTTTTTCCATGAATAAAAAATTCCATTATTTTTTTTTTTTTGATTATACCTCAAAAAATGGCTTCGTTGAGATTTGACGAATCGGGCGACACTCTAAGGTCCAACACGTGTGTCTACGTTGCTAAGTGTCACACGTAAACTCACGCGTTCGATTCAGAGTATCGTCGCAGTTATTTGTAAATCGATGTAAATTTCTGCTTCCGGTCTTCTGGCGTCGTTGAACTTCCGGAGAACCGTACAGGTACCGTGAGAATTACTGCTGACTACTTCCTCGAAAAACTATTCGTAAAAGCGGCAATTCATGTCGAATGAAAAAATCAAAAATGGAATCAGCTGACGCATAAGTAATAAATAATCAATATCGCATCGATTCAACTAACGACTTATAGAATTTGACATCTAATACCTGCGGTAACGATGTTAATTAAAACTTTCAAATTGCTTTTGAAATCAGGACTCTCGTGTTATGGAAATGTAATATCAGTGGTTTTGGCACTAAAATCAATGATCCATTTCGTCGAAACTATAGTTATACCATTTATCTGTGTGTATGGAGAATTATTTTTCAAAGTAAAAGCCACAAAAAAGGTGAGAACAGTGTTAATCTTCTGAATTTACGTTTTAATCGAAAAACTGCAGTATAATTTCAAGTTAAAAAATATACTCCTTGAACTTTTTGTCTCTAATGTTAACAGCGAGTGAAAAGTTTTACAGTTAACAGTTTGGAATGGAAAAATTAATTGGTCTAAAAGTTTCGAGCATGTAGCTCAACCGGTTTTTATGCAACGCGACTGAAATAACGAATGCGAAAGTCTTTCAATAACCTTGGCTACCTTTGATTCAAAGCGAATTGAATATCACAAGGTTTAAAAAAAAGTTCACGTTTCGAAATCCCATTCTTGGATCGACAGCTGTCAAAGATGTGACAAAAGTTGAGTAAAAGAAGAAGAAGAAGAAGGAAAAAAAAAAAGAAATTAGTATGCCTGACACGCTTCAAATTTCGTAATCAACATCGAGAAATGGACAGACTGATCTGCGTATAAATTTCACAGAATATCAATTCGCTAAAGTCTCAAATGAGAATAAGATCGAAAAATTCTTTCTTTTTTTTTTTCAACTTTTTTTTTTATTCAAACTTTGAATAAAAAAACAATGATTTTACTTTATCAGAAATTTTTTCCAATCATTTTCTTCAAATAACTGATATTAGTGAACCGGATGGTAAAAAACTTGATAAATTTCCTCATACAACCACGCAATCTGACAAGTAATCTTGCCTCGCGTGATCAAGGCCCTAGTTTTAATCAAACGCAAATATCCGGTCGAGTTATTCAGCCTATACTATGCTGCAATATGGTTCTAAACTACATATATATATATATGAGGTATTCCACGCCGTTTCGAACGGTCAAAAAAATCACCGCTTCCGAAAAAATCATAATTTGGTCCTCGAACACAACTATATCGAAAGAATTTTTGTGAATTTTTTCAGAATTTTCGGATCGCATTTGTGGATTTTTTCCAAATTCCAACTTTTTCTACAAACTTCCGTATCTCAAAAGTATAAGATCCTACAAGAAAATTTATGAGACACAAAAGTTGCAGTTTCGAATCAACTATCTGAAAAAAAAATTTTGGGAATTTATCGAATCCCAAAAATACCAATTTTTATCAAAAATACGCAAAAATCGATTTTTCAATCAATACGTCACCTTCGATTTGCCTCAATAAATCACAGAAAATACTCTCAAGTGTGGAGAACAACCCTGTATTTTGGTTGAGATGGGTGGCGAAATCGTTTGGAAGATATGCTTTATTAATTTTTTTCTCAGAAAAAAAAAAAAAAAAATTTCAAAAAAAAAAAAAAATTAATAAAGCATATCTTCCAAACGATTGCGCCACCCATCTCAACCAAAATACAGGGTTGTTGTCTAAACTTGAGAGTATTTTCTGTGATTTATTGAGGCAAATCGAAGGTGACGTATTGATTGAAAAATCGATTTTTGTGTATTTTTGATAAAAATTGGTATTTTTGGGATTCGATAAATTCCCAAAAAATTTTTTTCAGAAAGTTGATTCGAAACTGCAACTTTTGTGTCTCACAAATTTTCTTGTAGGATCTTATACTTTTGAGATACGGAAGTTTGTAGAAAAAGTTGGAATTTGGAAAAAATCCACAAATGCGATCCGAAAATTCTGAAAAAATTCACAAAAATTCTTTCGATATAGTTGTGTTCGAGGACCAAATTATGATTTTTTCGGAAGCGGTGATTTTTTTGACCGTTCGAAACGGCGTGGAATACCTCATATATACTAGGGTGGTTAAAAAAAGACCTAATTTCTCAGATGTTGCTGCTCATTCGTGAATATGTTGTTTGTGATTTTGAAAAATTATTCCATTTTTTTTTTTTAGCTCTATAGGACAATATTTACTACTGCCTCAGTGAAGTTAAAATTTCGAAATTTTGCCATTTTTGGCAATTTCAAAGTTCTCAGATCAAAGTCCTCATCTGGCTACCTCTAGGTTCTCATTCAATGAGGATGTTGGTTCAAGATGAGACTCGTACGATAATATTTAATTCTGCCTCAGAGACATTGAAGTTTTTTTCACTATTTAGGTTTTTTTTTTAAAGATTGGATCGCCAGGTGTTGCTCATGAGACAGTGTTTTCTTACCATTTTAAGGAAGAAGTACACGAAGTTTGCAGTCTATAGGACCATTTTTACTACCGCCTCATGTTGCTAATTTTACTTGAAGGAAAGTCGCCCTCAGTGAAGCAGTAGTAAAAATGGTCCCGCAGACTGCAAACTGCTTGGATTTCTTCTTTACATTGGTAAGAAGAAACTGTCTCATGAGCAGCACCTGGCGATCGAATCTCCGAAAAAACGCAAAATATTGAAAAAAACTCCAATGTCTCCGAGGCAGTACTAAATATTATCGTACGAGTCTCATCTTGAACCAATATGCTCATTGAATGAGAATCTAGAGGTAGCCAGATGAGCGCTTTGATCTGAGAACTTTGAAATTGCCAAAAACGGCAAAATTTCGAAATTTCAACTTCACTGAGGCAGTAGTAAATATTGTCCAATAGAGTTAAAAAAAAAATGGAATAATTTTTAAAAATCACAAACAACATATTCACGGATGAGCAGCAACATCTGAGAAATTAGGTCTTTTTTGAACCACCCTAAATTATATACACTTTCTGATTCAATATTGCATTATAAAACTCACTGATTGCACGCACTGCACTTCTGCTTCTAGCTGCACCGTCGAGAGAACCGAGCTTTTCATCGTATCTATATACTATATTATCTATAGAGTATAGTCTATTACCATACATATAATAGCTACAAGATAAATTTTCGATGTAATTGTGGGTAAGGGTATAATAGGATTTTCCCATCAGAATAATTAACTCAGAATATTCCTTTGTCTATTCAGTTTTCTATTTTCATTTCTTTTTTTTTTTTTTTGTTATGTTAACCAACCGCAACTGCTCTTTGTTATAAGAAAATTTATCTCACTTTCGCTGGTTGTGTGCTTATTAAATCCGTGGAATACGTTGTTTTGGAAAATTTCTGTAGGTACGCCCGCACAAAATCCCTGTTATCTAATACCCTCCTAACTTTGGTATTTCGGGCTTTAAGCCTTGTATTATTTAAATTAGTTTAATCCAATATCCTCATAAATCCTTCAATAATAATTCTCATCTTGAAAATGCCAGAAGTGGCTCGTTTGTGCAACGGATATTGATCGTAACTTTTGCAATGCTACGCAAGCTGCTTTCTCAAGTCGTTGTCACTTGAATAAAACATTCGAAAAATTCTAAGAGAACCACAAGGCAGGCGATACCTTCTGTCTTGAAATCTTATGATTAGACTGCAAGCTCCTAAGGACCTCATCGACGGTCATCATAAGGCCAGGAGGCCTTATCTGTGAATAATTAACTTCCTGAAACGAGTATGGCTACTAATGGAATACTTGACAATAGTATATACAGAGCTTTCAGATTCTATGCGAGCTTAATGCTTTCCAAGCCATAAAACAAGTTTGTTCAATTTCTATGATACGACAGAAATTCATTGTGATTTGAATTCTGAAATTGGTGAATGTGATCTGATTCCAGATGAGGAATAAATAATTTTTTAAAAACCTTTAACGGACTGGTTTGAGTACAGAAAAAAAAAAAAAAAAAAAAAATTCCCGAAGATGCTGTGCCAAGGATAATGTCAGTGCCAACCGGCGTATCTTTCTTATACGGTTTATTTTCTCTTGTTCTCTTTTTTTTTTTTTCTTTTTCATCTCTTGAGATGAGAATATCGTAGCATTAATCTTCCTGTCCGATAACCGTTACGCCTCGAGGTGGATATTTGGGGTAGCTATAACAGCAAGTGTTTTATAGTTTGTTGGCTCAATTCCAACCCGGTCTCAATTCGTTTGTGGAATTTTTCCAACCCGCGAATAGGTCTTCTTATTGGTGTCCTTATATATCTCGTCGTCTTTGGGTAAATAAATTTATATAAAGCGAAAAAAGTATAAAGATTCTCGTTTTGCAGAACCTGCAGCGGGTTATTTCCTGCACTTATTTTATTCCTTAAAGTTTACTTGTTATTAAAAAAAAAAAAAAAAAAAGTGCCTGTCAACAATATTTCAGTCCGTTCAACAAATTAATGGTCCGAATAAATTCCATTAAATTTATTTTATGAACCATAAGAGGAGAGTGGTCACTGAATATTTGATCGAATCAAACAAACAGGTTTTTATCTGACCCTTTGAATATTTCAGTCACGATTCTCTCATCTTTCAGCTTAAATCGGAATTGACCATCAGATATTGACTTAGGATTTCGATTGATTATGAATCGATGGATATGAACTTACCTCGAATTACTTGATGCGACGCTGTTGTTAGATCGGGATCTTCGACTCTTCAGGGAATCTCCTCTATTCACAATGCCTTTTCCAGTTATACTGAAATGTCTCAGTCTGTAGTATTCCTCCTCGACACCAGTATTCGGCATGCTAGCTACTCGCGAACGCTGCTGAGGTAGGCACAAGTAATTTGGACGTCCCGATGCACGGCTACCTGGCGTTTTTACCGACTGCGACCTACTGTGATGAGGACTTCCGTACCTGTAATCAAGAATATAATATGGATATTCAGTAGGGTGTGAAAAAAAAAAAAAAAAAATTCAAACGCACATCAACATTCCGGTAGAGCATCTCAAATAGAATATCTCAGCCAAATATCAGCTCTTAATATTGATATTTAGAACTGCCTAATTTCGTTACTAATTTTAGTTACTAAAATAGGCAGTTCTAAATATCAATATCAAGAGATCATATTTGGCTGAAATGTTTTATTTGAGATGCTCTACCGAAATTTTGATGCGCGGTTGAAAAATAAATTGTTTTTCCCAGAGGCGTATGACTCTATGACGCTATGACTCAATGTTTATAGGCGAATATCTCTTAATCGGTGAGAGTTAGGAAAATTCTATCGCAGTACTTTTTTGTAGAGCGTGAAATTTCCTATGAGAATCTGTATTCAGATAGTTTCTAAATCAAGCCGGTTACGAGGAAAAACAATTCGAAAATTTTCCGATTTTTTTTCACATGTTATTCAAATCAAAAATGGGAAAACTGAGTTAGGCAGTTCTAAATATTAATATTAAGAGCTCATATTTGGCTGAGATATTCTATTTGAGATGCTCTACCGGAATGTTGATGTGCGTTTGAATTTTTTTTTGGCACACCCTAATATTCAGACGTACAGTCGAACCTCAGGCACTGACAACTCGGGCACTGCTTTACCTCGGGTACTGACAGCGATCTTACCTCAGGCACTGACAGCTTTATAGCTTCTCGCTAGGGCCGTCACTGAATGGTGCGCTTCGTAGGGAGGCCTCAGTCTCGAGGCTACATAACCTCCAATCCAACTTGTCAACCGGCAACTGGCGCGTGTTAATCATTATGCCTCATTACGGGATCGTGCCGTTGTGCTTTACATATGTATGTAGTGAAGTTGGAAAATATTAGTACATGAAAACGGTTATCATCAAATCTTGGTGAACATTCTTCGGCGAGAAATTATTGTAGTAGGCAGAAAAAAAAACATTAGGCCCCGATTCGCAATAACATGACTACGGCCCTGGCCCAACGACGCTATTGGTTCGCGGGAAAGTTAGGTTATTTTGTCAGTACCCGAGGGAATGTTTCCCGAGCTCTGTCAGTGCCTGAGGTTCGACTGTATGAGGTTTCAATATTTGATAGAAAAATATCAATCTGAGCAGAATTCGTTAATCGAGATCCACGATTCTGTATACCAAAGTCAAATTCAATTGGTAATGAAGACCAAAATATCCTTTGGTCTGCCTCGCGTACTAAATTTCGGAATTGACAATACGACAAGTTCTATTCATTGCTACGACGCGTAAACCTTGGCGAAATTTGGTCAGATAATCAAGCAATGTTCATCAGCAAGGTCTTATAATTAGATCAAAATTGGGACAGAATATTTACATAAATGACCGTACAGTAGCAGTGCCTACTATGGTAAGAAATAACATGAAAAATTTGAAGTAACAATAAAATTTTTCGTTGCCAAAAGCCTTAGGCACTTTATATTTTACGATAGGTAGGGTTTTACGTGACGACGCATGGTTAGATCAATGTCGTCCCAAAACGGGATCAAACCATTTTCTCATTCATATTAGGTATTACGTGGCATAATCATGATATAATATTTGCACCGGCACTTTATTTTTGACTATATCGATTGAATTTCGAAAGTAAGAACGAGTAGAAATCGACCATTTATAAACGGTTCCAGTCGGTTCCTAAGTGGTACACGGTTGACGATCGAATATTCCGGTCACGAGGGTGTCGGGGGTGGAAGAAGAACAAATAAAGTTCTAAGCGAAGAGGTAGAAAACTTGAAATTAGTTTCCTGACAGGGTTTACAGTCATTTCTATCGAACCTGTGAAGTAAAGTCTACACGAAGAAAACCACGATAGTAAATTTTTGTAAATCGATTAGAACAGCTTTACTCCAACTAACAGTCGTTCCTTCGACCCCGAGGAGGCGTCGTGACGTCTAGCTACCCTGGATCAAATGCCTAAACTCTGTCTCGAGGTTATCCTAAGCTGTGAAGCCACGTGGACTGCCTTCAGGGCTCTCACCATTATTCCAATGACGACTGGGGCTGCGGAGTGATCACCAAATCCCAAACGGTCCCTCGGGAATCACCCCCTCGTCTACTCTGTCACCCTCAGCAAACCTTATCCCGTTCCCGTGTGTATATATATATATATATATATATATATATCTATACCGCTTGAGAAAGATAAGGATAGCCGCGATACTCCTGCGCAGCAATAAGTCCATAGTGAGCTTTTCAGGAATCTCCTAGCGAGAATTGAAGGGTAAATTCTAGTCTCGAATGGCCGTATATAAAAGCTGCATGGTGCTACGGATTCGAGTACCAAATAAGCGTGAGGTAGTCCCCATTAATCCGAATAAGGGGTGATATATTTCTAAGGACTTTTGAATTTAGTCCTAATTACGCCTGTGGGTGGCCCTAACTTCGAAAGGTGACTATCGTCCGCGCGACCCTTGTTCGATAAATCTCTATAAATCAGAGCTAGTTTCTCTTGATTGAAATACGCAACTGATTGTGCGAGAATAGAGGAACAAGTCAGGGGTTGTTGGGTGCAGTCACGAACGGCCAAAGATAAACTTAACTTCTAATAGCTGGCGAGAAATCGGGGTTGTGTCAAAAGCAGCTAGCTTTGGGTCGATCCTGAGACCTCAAGAGAACAATTAACAGAGGTTCGTCGAGAAGCTCATCAGCTAGCAAGATCTCAAGCCCAGCTGCTTTTCGTTTTACTCCCTAATTCGTAATAGAGATATAGTTCTCGCATCATCCCCTATGGCCTATATATGATTTTCGTGCTTGTCTCCGATCTCATGCATGTCACTTGCTTGTATCGAAATTTTCAACCAAAAGGACGCGACGTGACGTTACCAAAAAGCTCTGTGATCACGGTTTTATAAGGCGTCTAGGCGAAAGCTTTTACCGTGTAAACATTATATCAGTATCAGCCTCGGCGCGCCGTTTCGGTCGTGGGGTGAAAAAAAAAAACGTTAGGCACACGCATTTCAATGGGAATTGATGGACGCTTTTGTTATCTTTAGCATAATGTATATGCCTGTGGGCTCAACCGCCTATGTAGACAATTATCTACAGGGTTTTTTTTCTGTTTCATCTTTTTTTTTTTTTTTTTTTCAAACGATCATCTTTTTGACAGTGGAAGTAAAGCTGTTTCCTTATCATTCTCATACCTTGCCAGTAAAATCTTTCACCAGATGTGACACAGGCCAATATCAGACTTCATATATTCCCGCCTTTAATTAGACAGCATACTAATCCATTCGATGTTGGATTAGTGCGTGAGCTGCCCTTCTTATTTACCTCTGGCACGAAATAATTGGGACTTTTTTTTTTAGCTTTAATCATTATTTTTCACGCTTGTCTAATCAGTATGCGCAATATTATTCGCAACTATATTCATTATTGAACAGAGTTTATATTTTTTTTCCAGTACTTTCACACCATTTTCTTGAATTCGAATTTGAATTTTAAAACAAAGAGCGCGAGGTAATTTATTATGAAAATTATGAAAATTCAGAAACATGGAAATTGACTCGGAAGTAGAAGGAATTCGTATAGTGCAGGGTACACAGAATTATAATTTTACTAAAAATATAGAAAAACTAGAATCTCAGTTCGAAATAGGATCTATATCTCTTGATATTTTATACTTTAACTTTGAAATAAATACAAATTCCTAGGATTGGTTATCGTGCTTTTCGAATAGTATATGTATTAGACTGTGTAAAAAAAAAAAAACGACATCCTCTTTTTGTTCGGGCCTTTTCGAAAATAGTTAGTGCTTAATATAAAGAAATGTGTCCCCAAAGCTCAGCTATGTAGCTTGAACACAGAATTAGCGCATTTGAAAATAAGATTTCCCATGTATTTCAAATGGCAAAATTTGTTTATCCTAGTTTTATTTTTATAACTCTCTTTATTCAACTGATAAGAATAAAGTAGATATACGGTTTTGTAGAGAATTTTATGATCTACAAAAATAGTCCTTTGGCCCAAGTTGCTCGATTGAACCGTTAACGAGTTACAGTGGTTTAAAAGTCATATGTATATTTGATTACTACTTACTTTTCGACAAATTAATTAAAAAAATTTTTTTTATACATTTTC
The DNA here is from genome assembly GCA_943736025.1 of Tenthredo mesomela. Classification (NCBI taxonomy): domain Eukaryota; kingdom Metazoa; phylum Arthropoda; class Insecta; order Hymenoptera; family Tenthredinidae; genus Tenthredo; species Tenthredo mesomela. Next base: position 29,464,083 of record OX031015.1, on the reverse strand, counting down.
TCAGAAATTTTTTTCCCTTCAAAACCGTATATTTACTTTATTCTTATCAGTTGAATAAAGAGAATTATAAAAATAAAACTAAGGTAAACAAATTTTGCCATTTGAAATACATGGGAAATCTTATTTTCAAATGCGCTAATTCTGTGTTCAAGCTACATAGGGGACAATTTTCTTTATATTAAGCCTTAACTATTTTCAAAAGGGCCCGAACAAAAAGATGTCGTTTTTTTTTTTTTTTTGACACAGTCTAATATGTATGCTTCGATGTAGTACAATCATATCTAGAATTTAGATACACGTTTTATAGGATGATTAAAAAAATCTTGAAACCCTGAAGTAGAAAGTGAACAATTTTCCGAAATGACGAAATCTAAAGAAATTTTTAAACGTAATTTAACGTAGGTACCAACAATTTTTTGATAAACCCATGCATGGATATCGACTCTATAATAATATATCGACATACCACACGGTTATACGGCTATGGTGATAAAAGCCTTGTGTGAAATATTGATAAAAGAGAAAAATGGCTCTCGTAACATTTACATATTATATTTCCGTCACCATAAATCGGAAACATTCTCAGATGTTTCTGAACAACTTGAATAAGCTACTGCTTGCATGCTTCGTCCTCACGAGTTACTATAGAATCGATATCATGTATAGTAGATTCTTTAAAGGATTCGAGAATTTATAGAAATTAAATGGTGCAATTGTATATATTTGTAGGAAATTGATTTATATGACGGACTCTGAAACCCTAGAACACCCATTTTTACGCGAAGATCTGAATTCACAAATTTCCATCCGCCATCTTGAATTTTGAAATTCTGTTGTTGAATTTGGATTTAGCGACCCCCAAAACCCAAGGATATCCATTTTCGAGTTTTTATCCGCGATATTGGATCTGCCATTAGGAATTTCGAAATTCTGTGATCAAATTCGGATGCAACGACCCCAAAAGTCTTCGTACTGTGCTCATCAGATTTTTCAACCACTCAGCAGGCTCACAAAAAAATAATAACTAAACTTACTCTAAAAACCCGTGTTATTCAAATGGGAAAAAGAATGAGTTTACCAGCACCACTTAGAATCAAAATTAGGGAAAATCCATCAGCAGAACTTTTTTTAAATTTATTTGGAACCAATTGATTCACTCGGATGAATGAAATTAGGAAAAAACGCTTTTAAGCGATACCCTGAAATGAAAAAGTAGACACGTTTTGAATCGGTTTTCACAATTTTCGGAACCCGAAAATCTGAATTGCCTACAGCTGTTTTCGAACCACCCTAACATACGGAGAAGAACAGTACTGAATCACATATATATAACCAAACTATCCGAACTCGTTGTTAGGATTTCTGAACCCTGGGTAGAAATTTATTCGCTTTTAACCACAAATTTCATTCTATTCATTTTAATGTTACTTCCGGTCTTTTCTTCTGATACCCAACGTAGCTACGCTCACGAGTCACGTCTGGACAAAGACGCTTCCGCAAGTTCCTTGACATTTTATACAAGCTGAATTTAATCTTGAATCACGCTGTTATTATTATTATTATCATTGTCATTGTTAGCATTTATCTTTGCACTGTCATAAATATTACGATTTTTATCATTGTTATAACGTTATCATTATAAATTAGGTGGCAATGTATGTATTTTTTTTTTTTTTTTCTAAAAGCTCAGATGAAAATTTGTTAGTTTTTCTACATTCTAAGATCCCATCTCTAAATTTCAGCTCAAATAAACATTTTTTTTTTTTCATTAGATCGTTGAAGAATTTTGAAAATTTGCAAATTCGGCGAAATCGAATGTTATTGTTTTTTTTTTTTTTTTAATTTCTTTATTCTTCAGTTTCTCGCACTAATTCAATATTTTCTATACATAAGATTGTTATAGAGGAACATTACTAAAATCTCGAGTCATAATAATAAACCGATCAACTCTTAATATATTAATATTTAAAGATCGCTCAAAATTATTGACGCGGTTCATCGGAATATATATAAATTTTTTTTTCTCTTCATTTATACTGAGCGATCTTTGAATATTAATATTTTGACTTGAAATTTTAGTATGTTTCTCTACAATCTATTGGGAACCTTAGAACCTCGATACGCCAACTAGTGGCATAAAATAGAACTACTCAAAGAAGGCTAAAATTTCAAAGCCACGTCCATTCCAAGGATCCCAATACATATAGAAAAGATTGAATTATAGTGAGAAACTGAAGAATATAAATAAAAAATATATAAAAAAAAATATATATATATATATATTAGGGCTAATCATTTTGGGGTCATATTTTTTGATTTGCCCTCGCATCCCTCAAAATGTGAGTGTATGAGGTCAGTATCAGCACCTATCAATATGACCACGGTGCAATTTTTTTTGGCGTGGCCCATTGCAAAAGTATTTTTCCCATTCAAATAACACGGGAAATGTTTTTTTTTTTTATTTGAAATTTTATTCCAATCTAACGAATCATCGCGCTGCAAAAATCAATACATATTCTTGTAGGAAATTAAACGATCTCCAAAAAAGGTCTGATATGATTTTTCGCTAAGTTCGCTTGTTTGAAAGTTATTGAAGGTTAAAGTTCAACCTCAAACGGTATATGACGACTTTTTTTTTCGACCTAGCGAAAAATCGTATGAGACCTTTTTTGGAGATCGTTCAATTTCGTACAAGAATATGTGTTGGTTTTTACAACACGATGATTCGTTAGAACGAAATAAAATTCCAAATAAAATAAAAAAACATTTCCTGTGTTATCTAAATGGGAAAAATACTTTTGTAATGGGCCACGCCAAAAAAAATCGCACCTTGGTTATCATTGATAGGTAGTAATACTGACCTCATACACTCACATTTTGAGGGGTGCGAGGGCAAATCAAAAAATATGACCCCAAAATGATTAGCCCTAATATATATATATATATTAGACTGTTTCAAAAAAAGCGATTATTTTATTTTTCTCAAAGAACATTGAAAAATCGTCAGAGTATGTCTAAACAAAGACCCTGTTCAAATGTGAGCCCTTAATATTAATATTTAGAGGTGGCGCTTTTCAATTTTCTATTTCCGTTTAAATAACATGGGAAAAATTTTTTCTGAACTTTCGAATTTTATTACTCAGAAACGAACTACCTTACAATAATAACTAAGATAGCTTTTTGTAGGAAATTTGACGCTCTATAAGAAAGGTCTGAATGAAAATTTGCGTGAGGCGAGCCGTTTCGGAGTTATCAAGCCTCAACCATTGAACTGTTCAAAATTAAAATCAAAATTAAAATTAAATTGAAATGAATTATTGATGCATTGTAAATAAAATTTATGATGAAATTTCATCATTTATTTGTGATATACCCGTATTTTTGATTATTGATCAAAAAAATTATTCACTTATTGTTGATTAATAAAATTTGTTGATCAACATTGAATTGAAAATTTATGGATATTGGTTTTAAAGTTGATAATAGTGGGTATTTAAGTTAGATAAGTCGATTTTGTCGCGTATAAGTAGAAATTATCATTATTTTGAACAGTTCAATGGTTGAGGCTTGATAACTCCGAAACGGCTCGCCTCACGCAAATTTTCATTCAAACCATGTTTATAGAGCGTCAAATTTGCTACAAAAAGCTATCTTAGTTATTATTGTAAGATAGTTCGTTTCTGAGTAATAAAATTCGGAAGTTCAGAAAAAAATTTTCCCATGTTATTTAAATGGAAATAGAAAAATGAAAAGCGCCACCTCTAAAGATTAATATTAAGGGCTCACATTTGAACAGGGTCTTTGTTTAGACATACTCTGACGATTTTTCAATGTTCTTTGAAATTTTTTTTTTTTTGAAACAGTCTAATATATATATACAAAAATACGTTGTTATAGTATTACGGCTTCGCAGATGTCGAGGAGGCAGCTTGGACTATCTAATATAGAATTTAAAATGAAGAAAGTGTCAAATTAAAGTACCTGCATTAACCCACCCTACAAAATAGTAATGAGCTTTATTCTCATTTTGTTAAACAGACATTAAAGCTCAGACTTATAGGTACTATACCTATATACGTATATAGTGACTCGTGCAATATCTTCAACACGGAATTTATTCAGCTTGCGCACGCAATGAAACGTAATAAAAGTTTCCCCGAGGAGCTGACGCAGCATACTACCTACCCCTTCTGTGTACTTGCGAAAATAGAAGAAACTCACGTTATAATATAAAGTTAAAACTTAGACAAATTATTTTTCCTCGTATTATATGACATAGAAATTTTTTTTTTTTTTTTTTAATAAATTCGCACAATTATTATTATAATAAAATTATTTCAATATGTCAATTAACAGAATCGAAATTTTGAATGAGAACGTTTGAGGACTAAATTCGTACGGTTATTAGATATACGTAAGAAAAAAATAAAATATCTGAGCATCGACGTAAGAATATAGTAGAATGAATTTATTTCCTCTTTATAACGTATAGACTGTAGAGGTATATACGAGCTTCGTTATAAAACTTGATGGGACCATGCGTGCATACGATACGTCCTTGGGTATCAACGAAAAATACTTTTATATAGTCGTTTGACAATTTTTTTTTCAATTTACGAGTATAATATCAGAAAATTCAACTTAATTTAGTTTATTTTTTATTTTTTATTTTTTATTTTTTATTTTTTCTCCCTGAGAAAGGTACCTATACCAGTTATATACATATAGAGACTTTAGTCTCTTTTGCCGAGTATGCTGTCGAGCTGTCAACTGCAGCGACACCATATTCATAAAAAGTAACAAGAAACACCGTCACGGAACGAAATTTTCGAGGAAAAAACATAAAGAGAAATTTATCTTCCCCAAATGTTAGACCTTAGCACAACCCCCCTACCCCCACGTTTCACGCACCCTCTCATCATCTCGGCTGGGCTCTTGCAAATGGTAATTTCCGGAAGGGAGTCTTTCTTCGCTGGTATATAATATAATATATATGTGTACTAAATTCCTACACACCCTAATACTCTGTACATGTATATTCTTACACGCATAACGGTTACGGTGAGCTAGTGCAGGGGTAGTAAGGTACTTCTTCTGCGGTGGCATGACTCGTGTCTTACATTGTAGAAATCTTTAATTTCCGGCCAATTATGGTAAAAGTCAACCGATGTCGAAGCTAATATGCTTTGGTTTTGCCAGCCCCCTTTTTTTTCTTCTTCTTCTTCTTCCTAATCATTCCTGGCTTATTGGGAGTTCGAAAAAAAACAAAAACTTTTATAAAATCCGACATCTTTCGGATAATTGAGAATCTAATCGATCGATATACTAATATATTATTGAGTATAGCGTCGTATAGCGGTAAAGCTCAGATTTCATTCGGTTATATAGATATTTCGAAGTGATCTTTTCTTCGCAGGCAAGCTTTGTTCCGATTCCGATACTACCCAGATCTCGCGTTCTTATTGCATCGAACTCTTCAATTATCACCACCCTAGGTGGTCCTTTGGTTCGCAGTTGATCATCTTCATTGTGATATTATATGAAACGATTATTTTGTTTAAATATATATTTGGCGCGCGGGAGGTATTATATATAGGGAGAGATTTTCGTCGAGGACGTCTGATGCCGAATATCTTTTGTGTTTTGTTGAAATCGATGCTATTCACAAGCGAAGAAACGTTTCTGAACGAGTATAATGCTTTCAGATGGAATATCTCCCTGCGCGTATAAGAAACTCGATAATTTTCAAGAGTGTTCGAGACTACGACCAAAGACATCGCAATTTGGCATATTCGATGGTACAATGATCCGGCATCTCTCTTTGGCTTTAATTACTTCAGCGCCCGTTTGCCTTTGTGAAGTTCAACACCGACTACCTCCGCACGTGAATTCGAGGGTCCTCGACTTCGATCTGCTCCCTTATGCTGAAAATCGCGTGATCGAGTGTTCGATCGGATATAATGGAAACACCGTCGGTAATAGTACATTGTGATACAAGTGCGGAAATGACACAGTGCGCGAAAAGAAGCACTAGTGCGTGAAGTAGAGTATTCGCGGTGTGCGCATGCGCTAACTCTTATTTTCTTCACTCCTCGGAAATGAGGTATTTTACACTCGCTATACACAGGCCTCGAAAATCAAACTTTCGAAGCAGGTGTTGCGAAAATAATGTTTCCCGATTTAATAGCAATTACATTACCGTCTTCCTATCCGCTGAATTGAGTGTAAGGCTATCGATCCCCCTACGCTTAAATACCGACTCGCGTGCCAAGCGAGGATAGGTATACAGTATGATTTAGCTCTAACTCGGGGCCAGAGATATCTTGCAATTAGAATTTTGATCCTCCGTCTGAACTGTTAGAAATGTCTCCAATTAACGCAAATGCCTTGGTCAATTTCAACTAACTAAGTGTCTCCAAACACCCGAGCAAGAATATTTGGTTACACATAGCATAATTCAATTTATATATAAATATAGCTTTATTTCAATGAACATTCTACCCGAAATTTACGTTTCTGCACTCAGAAAAAGGTCTTGTTGACACAACCAAAATTTGGGTTATTATATGCACAATCACATTTTTTGTTCAGTCCACCAAAAATTTTGTTGGAATAGCCAAGATTTTGATTTTCCCAACAAAATTTGGTTTTCCCAACAAAATTTTGGTTATCCGAACGAAATTTTTGGTTGACTGAACAAAAAATTTGATTTACTGAACATAAAATGTGATTGTGCATATAATAACCAAATTTTGGTTGTGTCAACAAGACCTTTTTCTGAGTGTGTAAAATTCATCCGTGTCATATAAAATGTAGTTTTAGTGTCTCCCCGAAATTGTTTTGAGGCCCAATAATCCGATTTTGATAGAATCGCAGTGATGGTTTTTAAAAATTGAGAAGGATTACATTGTAGGAGGTGAAATGAAGTATACCTAAGAAAAAAAAAGGCAATTATAATAATGTGATCGATGTTGTCCTATGGGCTTTCGCTTTTAATTAAAACTAATTTCAATTTTATATTTCATTGTTTTTATGTGAGCCTATCAAACGCTGGACTCACTCCGCAACCATTGGCTTAATATTTGAATTAAGGGTGAGAAAATGTTCGATCAAATGGAGCGAACATTCCCGCATTCTTAGTATATATAGTTGAAAAATTGTAAGATAAAAAAAATTGATGAAGTTGGGGTTAACCCCAATTCGATCAATTGCAATCAATTGCAGAAATTTTGTTGGGGGTGCATAGAGGACCCTGATAGTTTTCTCCATTTCTATTAGGGCGCTATTGGGGAAATTTAACGCTTTTATAGCCATAACCCTAACCACGTGACGGGACCCTGATACAGCCATCCCTCAGTTCTGTTGGGGTACTAGTCGGGCGGGCCAAGTCAGGCCCCCGATGGCGTCCCATCAGGGCCCTACTAGAAACCCTACATAGGGGCTTCCTGTCTGGGCCCCCAACACAAATCGGGTATGCCTCGATAGATTTCCACATGGGATACCCTGCTAAAAATTCCCAAGTGGTCCCATGTGGGTTCCACACTGGTTCCGGTAGGGTCCATACTAGACCACATAGGAACCAGTACGGTTCAACAGAGGATCATACTGGAACACATCGGTAGTATGGTAGAACGGGGATGGTCCTATATCGGACCATCAGGGCCCCATGAAGGAATGACCAGGACCTACGTAGGAAGGTATAGGAAGTATATTGGGTCCCTGGATTCCCACGCAGGACCACCATGGTCCCACCAAGGACTCAATGGGACACATGTAGGACCACATAGGAATACTTAGGAAGTATGTTGAGAATAATTTTTCCTACGTAGGACCATCATGGTCGCACCTTGTACTAAATGGGGCCCGCGTGGGACTATATGGGAACACATAGGAAGTATGTCGGGTCTCGTGCATCCTATGCCTGGAATTAAAATACTCATAGAGGACACATATTATAGAGAACACTAAATTCTCTGTAAAATGAGTCTCGGATCAGAACAGTCCATTGAAATGCGGCTAAGATGTGCGCGGCGAAAGAAAAAGTCGTGATGTTTAGGTACATGCTTTTAGCATGGAAAAACTTGAAAAGAAGAGCGCTAGTACTTAGAATTGAAATGAGGAGCTAAAAATTGGACAGGATTCCTTTTTTAACGTTTACAACAAGATTTTCAAGAGGGAGTTGAAAAATAAAAATAATCCTATCGAAAAAAGCACCCTATCGTATATATTATACCATGAGACTTCCTAATGTTGGCACGATCCGTGCGCCTACGTGGGCCTCACTGGTCCCATCATACCATGCGAACCTTATAGTTCCAGACGGGTCCAGTCCCCACGTCGTAATTTCGAACATGGGCCTGTCAGGTCCACGTGGGTCCAGTGAGGTCCAGATAGGTCAGATCCTCACCTTGTGGCGTGAAGATTCGCCCCACCTGGACCTTATGGGAACCACATGAGACCATTCAGGCCCATGCCCCACGTCACAATATGGAGATTACACCCATGTGTACCCCACTGGGCCCATGTAGGACCCACATAGGACCACCAATGTCCCACACCTCTGTGGATGACCTATGTGGACCTTATGGGGACCAGTCAGGACCTTTGTTCCAAATTACGATGTGGGGAATGAACCCATATGGTCCCACATGGGACCACTCGGGAATTTTTAGCAGGATAGGCTGATCTATATTTTGATCAATTGCTTCACATCGGAGTGTAGGTGTAGAATTTAAAATTGACATCGATTAGAATTACACCTCATTAAATTGTTTTGACCAAATTTTATTTACACCCCATTTTGTCCCGGATCTCTTGATTTTGCTACTGGTGATCCTTTGACGCCAACTATTCGATCGTGAAATAGCAGATAATTATCGATTATTGGGTTCAGCATACTTGGGGTTATTCGCAGATTGATGTGGAATGGATTTATATTGAGGGCATCTCGATTAGAATTCATTAAACTTCCAAACAAGGGGTGGCCACCCTTGTGTACGCACATACGTCCTGATGAATGATTCAATTTCGCGATTCTGTACGTATTTGTATGTCATACTCATAATGAACACTCGAGGCGGAATAGAAATTCTAATTCAATCCTGAAAATTCAAAATTCCTTAGATCTTCAGTTTTACCGAAAGAAATGTAATTGTGTAAAAAAAAATTTATTAGATTCTAAGCAATTATGTCTAAACGACTCTGTGAACCGAAATGCGAAGTTATAAGTATCTAAATTTTTCAATGTAAACGCTTGCACACTCAGAAAAAGGTCTTGTTGCCACAACCAAAATTTGGGTTATTAAATATGGACAATCACATTTTTGTTCAGTCAACCAAAAATTTTGTTGGAATAGCCAAAATTTTGGTTGTCCCAACAAAATTTGGTTTTCCGAACAAAATTTTGGTTATCCCAACGAAATTTTTGGTTGACTGAAGAAAAAATTTGATTGACTGAACAAAGAATGTGATTGTCCATATAATAACCAAATTTTGGTTGTGTCAACAAGATCTTTTTCTGAGTGCACTTATACAATCGCAGTGTTCAATTTTATCGTTGATGGTCCGAAATGGGGGGACGACTTCCTTGTCAAGCGGTGGCGTAAATCTATGTTATAGCCGCGTACGGGAAATCCCATTTTTCTAAAGGAATCATATTTCGCCCGGGTCGTTTCAGCCCTGTCGGCAATTTATTAAATCTGTCTTACACCGGAGAGAACGGCTAATAATATTGCTTCCTATGAATGGTAGCACGCGTATTATACTCGGGACGTATTTCGGGTGCGACGATGACGAATTGCGATACGTCCAAGCGATAGTCGCGGGAGGTCGGCGTCGCGTCGGCGTCGGTGTCAGCGTCGCCGTTAGCGTCGCGTGTTCGCAAACTCGAGCGTAAAATAGTGTAATTTAGAGCCAACTCAACCCCCTGAACCTTTCCCGCTCCGGAACGTGTTGCTAGAAACGATACGCTGCCGTAAGGCCTGTAAGCGGTTACCTTAATTGATCCGAGTTAACAAAAGCTTAATCTCAACCTGTCAATCAACCTCACGGAATTATTAATTCCACATTTTATGACTTGCACACACCGGATCTGCTGTAATAATCTTAGCTATACCCATAAGGTACCTATTTGATTAATTACACACAGAGTAGTTATCTCGCTTCTGAAACCACCGTAAAACTGCTATACCTGTTTTTTAATTGGTCATAGAAGAAGACGTTAAACCAGCTAGTATACGGAATATAATTAGCACGATTGATAGTTTTTTTTTTTTTTTTTTTATATCCTATGTACGTGTATTTATGATGACAGCGAGAATATAGCTTCTCTTAACTTCGTATTAAAAAAAAAAAAAAAAAAAAAGGGAAGTCATTATAATCATTCCGAAAATTAAACGTTCAATGTAACTTAGACCTGATTAGACTTTGGATTCGATCAAAGAAGAATTCTACGTTCGAGAATCTAAAAAATCTGAATTACAGTTGGAATGGCACCTTTTTGAAAACGATCGGGTATCATACACCCAGTGTACACTTGGCGTGAGAATTCGGAAATGTAGGTACCGCTCTAGGCTTAAAAATAATGACAATAAGCCAATTATTGTTCAAGAATATAAATTGGCGCCCATTATTATTTACGTATTTAGACACAGACTCGATCTTGGAGGTACGTTTTTTTTTTTTTTTTTTTTTGATTAGTGTGATCTTTCACAATCCATCTCGATATCTCACATACCTATATTGCGTTTTTGTACATTATAATATTCTAATAATATAGTAGGTACTACATCTTCTTGAAGATTTTTTTTTTTAATTTTGTTGCAAAAACAAAAGTCCTTAGGGTCCAAAAGTAGATTGTAGTCCATCTATTTTAGCTAAGTACTTCTCATTCATCTATTTCGTACTTCAACTCCGTGAAATATTACCCTAGTTGCTAGTGAATGAAACAGAGTTTCTTTTGATTGTACTCTAGGTGTCTGATTCCTAGTTCTTGCATAATTTTTAGAACTGTAAAGTTCGTTGCAATTTGTGTAGAAGTTCTTTTCATGATTCATCAGCCATGCAAAAATTTGCGTATAATTTACCTTTATGGGGGAAAAAAAAAGATAAAAGGACCATAGGTCTATTTCTGGTGTCTCTAAGAGTCTGTTCATTGTGTGACAAAGTTGTTCAAGAGCTCATTATACTCTGGGTTGAATTAGCGAATCTAAAAATATCATCTGCGTATGATTGATAGAAAAGAAAAAGAAAAAAAGTAAATAATATGATCGACATCAATGCCAAATATCGCGAATAGCAAAGAGCTCTTTTCGTGACGTTTATTGGAATCTGAAGTGCCGCGTGTTGAGTGTCAACGGAAACCTCAGCAATGTCTGTATAAATTTTTGCAAATTATAATGAATCTGAAGTGGAAATGAAGTTTGAATAATTTCGTTAAAAAGCAAAGGATGCTTAACAGAGTCAAAAGCTTGAAGAACAAAAAAAGAAAAAAATATCTCACAATAGGGTAGGTAAATCCTGTACCTTTCTTTCAGGTCGATTCAGTTGTGTGATTGTGTCAATTCATAATTGGCGTAAAAACGATATCGATACATTCTAATCCGGTGTAAAATCGATAATAAAATAGCGTAACGGTTTTGATGTAATTTATTTCAAAAAACTTCAATGATGCACTTAACCAGACTGATACATCGGCCATGAAAGGTTTTTTTTTTTATTTTTAGTGAAACACTGAGGCGTTGATATTAAACTATGAGTGTGGGATCTCCTCCTTCGTAATAATTTTGTTAAAGAGGTACTCCAAGTCAAGCAGCCACTTACTTTGGAGGTGTTTTAAAAATTCTTTATCAATTCCTCTCGGTACAGGAAGAGGATGGGGCGGTTTCATTTTAACATTTACCTACACACTGTGTGTGACTAAATTATTTTGCGTTATCGCTACTTCAATGAAAAGGGTGTCTGAACTCGCGTATACATATACTATGAGGGAATTTGCACCAAAAATTTTCATTTTTTTTTATTTGTGTATCGAAAAAAAAAAAAAAAAAAAATCCGATTATGATGTGCCTAAAAATTATTTCAAAAAATTTATTTGAGAAGAAAAAAAAATGACATTCATTATATTATATGTGCGTATATTACGTATACTACATACTTCAAGATTGTGTCTCTATAGGAGGGAAGAAGATTGTTAAAATAATTGTGCCATTGATCGCACAATTAATGGAATTCGTATTGAAGATATAGTGCCCAATCTGTATTAACTAATTGTGCTTTTAAAAATCTTCAAATTGCGGCAATTAGTAACCATTTTCATCATTGGTTTTACTTTTTTTGTCTTCTTTTTTGTGTGGTGATCCGTCTTCAATTCTATAACTTTTTTTTGTCGAGTAGACTCGCGTAAAGAAAAAAAAAAAAAAAAAACAGCAACGTTTGTATTTCACTCCGACATTTATGTCCAATTTCATACTTCATAGGGGAGAGAAAAAGAGCAGTCTCGTTAAAGGAGAATGTACCGTAATTATGTATTTCAATTTTTTGTCTGCCAATTTATCAAAGTAAATAAAATTGTGTTTTTCAAATTTTCTTAATGCACGTTGTATTCAGCGTTTGGCGAATTTTCTCTCCTAATCGACCCGGGCTTTATTTTTTGCTTTCGCATCCTCGCTGTCAGAGCTTCTGTTTTAATGGCATTAATGAAATTTTCACCTAATTGATACATCGTTACCCGTAAAAACTATGCGAATGATTAGAATTTGCAAACGACTAACATCTAATATATATATATATATGTGTATGAGTTTATTTTTTCATCGTCGTTAATTCGCTCGACTTGAAAAGCTGTTTGTTTAGTTTTCTCCAACCGTTTCAGGATCTCATTTGCAATCGTGGAACTTTTAGCGACTTCTTCCATTCTGTCAGTGAGAGTTTTTACGTTCTTTTGAAGACTTTCGTAATTGTTTTCATGTTAAGATCTTGGCTTTTCATGCAGTCAATGTCCTTTTCAATTTGAACATTTGACTTTTAGTTCACTTCGCAGGTTCTCAATTTCACTTGAAATTTTGTCTAAACTTTTTCTTTCGTCAATAATTGCAGAATCTTGTACAGTTGAACTAAATTTCTCTGCCACAATCTAAGAGCAACGATGATATTGACTAAGCGGAAAGTAAACGCGGACAAATTTTGCCTGATTATATTAATTATATGTGGTTAAATTTTATGAAATCTATCCAAAGTCTGGTTTTTAGCCCTAAATTCTCATGTGATTTATACTTTCGTTGATTAAAAATATTCTTCAAATATTGCGAATGCAACGTTCCATGTAGCAACAATTTTTTTTTTTTTTTTTCACAAAACCGCAAAAACTTGGTAACGTCGGAGCATAATTATATTCACTCCCGTTAATTTTCGGTAAAGAATTACTTCATAATCGGCAAAAGTGATTACTTCATCAATATTGTTGAAAAGAAAAACTTATTCTGAAGAAATCAAAGTATAGTAAAAAGTCATTTTTACTTGATTGAATTTTTTTGTTATCATCAATTATAAAAAATAAGAAATTTCTGACTCCATATGCGGCGTTGATCATCATCGAAAACAACACGAGAAGAAAAAATCGATATAATCTTATCCCTTTTAGGACAAACCTTTGTTAGGGGTAGTGTGATATCCCCTTAAAGTCAGGGTCTGGTCGAGCGAATATTTAATTCAGGCTTCTATTTGTGGTCGGCTAGATAGGGTGTAATTTGGAGCATGGTGCAGGAAGTAGGATGTACTCGTCAGTAGGTACAGCAAAAATTTGATAAATGCTACCATTTTTGAAATATTATACCTGTCACAACTATGAAATATGGTTTTTACCTGAAACTATCAATCTTTTAGCATTGCTAACTGTTCCATTTTTTTTTCTCACCGTGTCATCACTTTTTTCAAACTCATAGCGATATGAGATACTGCATATCGGTATACCTTGCGTGATAACAAAGCAATTATACATCCTTGATTTGGTCATTTTCGAATTTCAATTCTTCCACGGGCCACACTCAGAGAAAGGTCTTGTTGCCACAACCAAAATTTTTGTTATTATATGGACAATCACATTTTTTGTTCAGTCAACCAAAAATTTAGTTGGAATAGCCAAAATTTTGGTTGTCCCAACAAAATTTGGTTTTCCCAACAAAATTTTGGTTATCCCAACGAAATTTTTGGTTGACTGAATAAAACATTTTATTGACTGAACAAAAAATGTGATTGTCCATATAATAACCAAATTTTGGTTGTGTCAACAAGACCTTTGCCTGAGTGCAGGAAGTCTCCAAATATATGTTAAAAAAAAAATATAGCCAAATAAATAATAAAGTAAAAATAGTATTGAATGACGCACTTAGCTATCATATATGTACATTATACGCAAAATTTATGCCAAGATAAAAGACGGGGAAAACGACCCCAACTCAAATTACACCCTTTTCCGAAATATCAATTCAAATAGGCTTTCAGGCGTATCGATATTTCAAATTGCGATGCCGGTTACAGGAATACAACAGGTTCATTTAATTATACATCAGTTTTTCAACTCAAATTAGTGCAACGTAACTCTGCGCTCTAATTAAGGTGATGTGTAAACGGGAGATATACTCTTTATATGGGGTTTCGAATCGCGTTCTTATCTAGTTTGAAAAACATTATGATTGATGAATATTTCTCAGGAACGAAGGCGCAGCCCGAGCAAATCCCGATTATCGAAGTAAGTATAAGAAGAAAAATGAGTAAAATGAACTCACCGCATTTCGAAATCATGTATCTCTTGCATAGTGAGGGTATTGGCGACGTCGAGGAGCTGTCTCATGTTGTCTTCGCGACGCCTGGCGTCCGCGTCGGGGCGAAGAAGTATCGTTGCCGCTGGAGCGTCCAACGAGAGGGACGGTTGTTGGACAACAATAGTAGCTTGAGTGGTCCTTTTGTTACTAGCTCCACTTCCGCCTTTAATCAAATAACTCGAGTTAATACAATCCGTGGTCAAGTACCGCGCGCACAAGGATCACACCCCCGAATCACTGGCACATATCTAGGGTTTCGGGGACGTCCTAAGGCGCGCGGATCACCGCCGTTTCCTAATTTTCGACAATTAAACCCAATACAACTTTACTAAAAAGCTAATTTCTCGTGTAAATTATGTTAGGTACACGGAGAGAAAAGAATAGTAATATTCACAATGTAACATAGTAACCATTACTATGTTACATGGTAACGTAGATTTTCAAACATTACATTTGCTTAGTTACCATGTAGCATAGTAAATATTACCAGAAAAATAGTAATGAATCCTATTTGACATAGTATCATTTACGATTTTATGAGAAATAAGTCTGGTTACTATGTTGGAATGGTAAATATTACTATTCTTTTCTCTCCGTGTAATATTTGTGCATCACCACACAGCGCGCTGCAGACACATGCTAGCCGTGATTTTTCAGCCTGCGATGCCGAATAGACAGCCGATTTCACACCGAAAGCATAACGCGAATTTCCTCTTATTAAGGGATGTGTTACCTCCGGTAATACCCATGCTTGGTTACATACTAATATGGGTATCTACAATTTGTAGTACATTGCATATGTATATAGGGGAGAGTTGCCACTGTTGGACCGCCACCTAAATTGGACCGTTTCAATTTGGTAATTTTTTGCAACAGTATCTCTTCGAATTTGAGAATTGTAAAAATAGGAATGTTTAGAGAATTTCTAGTACTGATGGTATCCATTTTTATAATTCTCAAAATTGAGAAGATAAAGTTGCAAAAAATTACCAAATTAAAACGGTCCAATTTAGGTGGCGGTCCAACAGTGGTCCAACAGTGGTAACGTTCTCACCTTTTGATGCTTAACTTTGAGGAAAAATTTTTTTTTTTTTTTCATCACATTGAAAGGCAAGAATAAAATCATCTAAAAAATTTTTCGAATGCACCATTTTGTACATCCTACAAGTGCAAATAACTATGCTAAATTTTAAATTTTTTCATCAATAATCATCGGAGTTATGGAAATTCAATGTTTAGTTTTGAAAAATACATGCAATTTCCCATTTAAAACTTTGACTGTCGTGGGGGCCGGGTTAATATTAATATTAAGGGCTTAAACTTGGCAGGCGTTTTTTCTGATTTATTTGGAACCGATTTAGGACTATCGTCGAAAAAAAATCGAACATACCCCAAATAAGGACCACCCTAGTATATACCAAAGGCGTTTTTACCGGACGTTAAATTATGCCTGTTTTACAATACACGTATACATTAGGGTGGTCGTTGAAAAAAAAAAAGTTATCTTGGATGGCCTTCAATCGGTTCTAAATATGGAAAAAATAATTCTCTAATTTTTTCAGATTTTTATTTTGACTCCCTATGGGTCCTATTTTATAGCCATCAAGTTTAAAAAAGGTGATTCAATAGAATATTTTTTCACCGCGTTATGAGTAATTTGGATAAAACAAAAAAATTCTTTCCAATTCTTAAACTGATCCATTTCATATATAAATATGTTGGGAATTTATTTAACGACCAGTGAAAATCTGCCTGTATAATAAATTTTTATTTTTATTTTTTGATTTATATGTAAAGCGTTTGATATGTCGACGTAGTTTGGCGACTGTAAAATTGTCGGATAAAAAATGTTGCGTCAAATAAAAATGAGAAACTGAAAGCCATATCATGAAGTGTAAAGAGCGTTTGTGAGCCTGCAGTGAGTGCAAACGGGTAGAAAAATAAAGTGTGAATTGTTCGGCAGATGTGATAGACGAAGAATTAAGTAGTATAGAATGGGAAAGAGATAAAGAGAGAAATAGAGAAAAAGAGAAATAAAGAAAGCGAGAAATAGAGAAATGGGAAAAGAAAGAAATGTGTGAAATGTGATACGTGAGGTGAGATGTGAACAGAAAAAGAAATTCGTATCTTGTGCCGCGTCAGCTGGTAGCGGACGAATACAGTATACTGTTCGCACACCACGAGAAGAACCCTGAGGCGATACTACGATACCCGTGATGAAGAAGTAGAAAAAGATGAGAAAGAAAACCAAGAAGAGGAAGAAGAGGAAGAAGAAGAAGAAGAAGAAGAAGAAGAACGGGTTTCAGCGATCTTCTCGTAGCTAGCGGACTATACCTATGGCGCAAAACGGGAAAAAGAGCCTGACCCATGAATGAATGGCTGAAACGAGGGGATGGCATTCTGAAAGAAAGAACATCAATTCATTGTTTTGTTATCTTGAATTCACTGTACCACATAAGTATAAGTCACAGTCGTCACTTCACAGTGAATTATACTTGTGCGATACTGCTGCAGCTTGAGCAAACGATAAAAAAAAAAAAACCCCCGAAATTGATGCGTAATACAGAAAAATCATGCAGAGTCATTGAAGAATAAAAAAATACCATGACGATAAGATAATAATTTAGTGTAAGTACATATGTCTTTACATATTGGGACAAATTCGTTACATGAAGTTGAAGTTCGTATAACGTTAACGTAACACAATTTTTGGAATAAATTTACTATTTCGTGACTCAAACGTTGTTCAAGTTGCCAAATAGGTGAGATAAGTGTGTTTTACTTAATTCGGGAAATTATGGATCGTATTTTGCTGTTTTTGAACCGTCCTAGTCATGAAATCAAGAAGTTTGCACAATTATTTTGTTGCGTTAGCGTGACGAACTTCATTCTCATTTTGCTACCTGAAATAATGAACCAAATTGCATCCCAATTGAGAAAAAAAAAAAAACGCTGAACGGCTTTCTCACGGCATTTGAAACTTAAAGATTCAGGATATACAGGGCATGATTGTGTATAGGGGGCTTTCCACGTCACATTTACCCCTTTTGTACCTCACCCCCTTCGATTTGGATAATTTTTTAGTATGATGTTGCAACAGGCCCAAAAAGGTCCCTGAATTATTTTCAGATTTCTCCAACCAACGGTTAAATTAAAAAAAAAAATCAAAAAGTCGATTCCGGAAACGCCATTTTTAAAAATCTGAAAAAATTCACACAAATTTCATAATTTAAAATATGATTTGTAAGCATTACTCGATAATGGGATCTCAATATTGACCATTTTTTTCGAAGGTTTTCAAGTTTTTCATGTCAGAATTGGAGTTTTCATCTTTTTAATCCGTCATAACTTTCTCAAATAATAATGGATTTCAACTTCTTTAAATTTCAGAAAAATTAAAATTCATTTTATTTGAGAAAGTTATGACCGATTAAAAAGATGAAAACTCCAATTCTGACATGAAAAACCTAAAAACCTGCGAAAAAAATAGTAAATATTGAGATCCCATTATCGAGTAATGCTTACAAATCATATTTCAAATTATGAAATTTGTGTGAATTTTTTCAGATTTAAAAAAATGGCATTTCCGGAATCGACTTTTCGATTTTTTTCAAATTTAGCCGTTGGTTGGAAAAATTTGAAATTAATTCAGAGAGCCTTTCGGGTCTGTTGCAACATCATACTAAAAAATTATCCAAATCGACTGGGGTGAGGTACAAAAGGGGTAAATGTGACGTGGAAAGCCCCATCGATAAAGTGGATGTTCCTTGTTTACACAGACAATTATTGTACATTCTTTGGTAAAGAATTTTTAAGAATTATCCGTATTCTTGGCAATAAACTTTGAACATCTGTAAGCACGTTACGAGGGTTTTGTTTAATTACTATACCATCGAGAATCTAGATTTATCAATTTGTTATTTCGTAGATGAGAATACCGGAGAAACTTTGCAAAACAAACCTCTGTGTTCAAATATATTACTAACTTATCTGAGTTTGTTGAAAGGGTGACTACTTATATACAGGGTGTCCCATTTGAAATTTCGCATTAGAATATCTCTGAACCTAGAGCTGCTGTTGAAAAATGTTTGGGATAAAAATTGTTTGGTTCGAAGGGGGACACAAACTGGTAATATCAGATCAGTTCTAACTATCACTGCTCCGGAGATACGAACACAAAGTTGATTTTTTTAAATGGCAAGTACTTTTTTTTTTGGGATAGAAAACGTACCTCACGTTAAGACAAATTCAACCATATGTGGAAAAAGTGTATTCCGTTTACGCTCCGTGACTTACGGCTACGCGAAATCCTCAAATCTTCAAATGCTTGCAATCATCGGAACAGGTATTAGGAGTTTATTAGATAGCATTCAGTAGTTTATTAAATGTTCAAACACATTGCCTCCTATCCGATTACCAACAACACGGGAAAACATGAAACGAAGGATAAGAACTGCTTGTCGTAATATCCAGGGTAGTACCTTTCTCGCCACACTCCAGCAATTCCATCGTCGTCTGCAACTTTGCGTTCAGACAAGAGGCAATGTGCTTGAACATTTAATAAACTCCTAAATACTGTCCAATAAACTCCTATAATACCTGTCCCGATAATCGCAGGCATTTGAGGATTTAAGAACTTCGCGTAGCCGTAAGTCACGGAGCGTGAACGACATGAACTTTTTCCACATATGGTTGAATTTGTCTTAACGGGAGGTACGTTTTCTATCCTGAAAAAAATGTACTTGCCATTTAAAAAAATCAACTTTGTGTTCGTATCTCCGGAGCAGTGATAGTTACAACTGATCTGATACTACCGGTTTGTGTCCCCCTTCGAACCAAACAATTTTTATCCCAAACATTTTTCAACATCAGCTCTAGATTCAGAGATATTCTAATGCGAAATTTCAAATGGGACACCCTGTATAATCAAACGGAGACTCAAGATTAAGTACACGAAACTTGTTGCTATGAGAATTTTCGAAAACCTATAGCTATTATCTATACGTATCGCGCATCAGTATTTCTCCGATGTTATTAAATCTGTATATATTAGGGTGTGACAAAAAAAAAAATTCAAACGCACATCAACATTCCGGTAGAGCATCTCAAATAGAATATCTCAGTCAAATATGAGCTCTTAATATTGATATTTAGAACTGCCTAATTTCGTTACTAATTTTAGTTACTAAAATAGGCAGTTCTAAATATCAATATTAAGAGGTCATATTTGGCTGAAATGTTTTATTTGAGATGCTCTACCGAAATTTTGATGCGCGGTTGAAAAATAAATTGTTTTTCCCAGAGTCGTATGACTCGATGACGCTATGACTCAATGTTTATAGGCGAATATCTCTTAATCGGTGAGAGTTAGGAAAATTCTATCTCAGTACTTTTTTGTAGAGCGTGAAATTTCCTATAAGAATCTGTATTCAGATAGTTTCTAAATCAAGCCGGTTACGAGGAAAAACAATTCGAAAATTTTCCGATTTTTTTTTCACGTGTTATTCAAATCAAAAATGGGAAAACTGAGTTAGGCAGTTCTAAATATTAATATTAAGAGCTCATATTTGGCTGAGATATTCTATTTGAGATGCTCTACCGGAATATTGATGTGCGTTTGAATTTTTTTTTTTCTTTGGCACACCCTAATATATATATATGTAAAAAGAATTCTTAGGAAAGTTTATCATCCAACATTCCTGAAAATCGTTTCTTTTTTTCTTTTTCTTTTTCTTTTTTTTTTTTTACAATAAGTTATTCGTCATTGATGCCATTTCATAAATCAAGAATGCAAGTATTGTAGAAGTGTTTTCGACAAAATATGCTGCATCAAGTCTTTGATATAAATTGTAATGGGGAATTGGGAAAGATAGAGAAAAAGATGAGAAAGGAAGGAGAGAATTTGGCAAGCTATAAATCGAAGTTGATTTATTGCTTTGAGCCATACTTTTTGGTTTTTTATTTTTTTGATAATTCGCCTAGCTAGAGCTACCAATTTGAACATCATCAATGCATCGTGTAAAACCGCGTATCGAATGAAGCACGAAATAAAATAATATCGGAATAAACGGCCGTCCGTATTTAAGCATATGAATATAGCGATTAATGAATAAATTAATTAATATTTTACTTAATGTATGAATAATTACCTGGCGTTCTGCCTCGAACTCTACTTCCGGTTGAACCTTGAGCAGAAGATGGCGTCTGTCCAACACACAAAGAAATGTCTAAGGGATTTGTCGTCACGTTGATATTGGCTTTGACAACTTTTTGATTCCCTTTTCCAGATTCACTAGAATTTTTATCGCCCTCCACACGCTGTGAGTTTTTCACAACGCTATTATTAACGGTGGTTGAATTTTTTCTTTCTTTTGCGGCAACCAGTGACAGCAAGGAGTTGATCTGATTAGGGTCGGGCTGTCCAGCATCAACGGATCCTCTCACCGCAGTACTGAGTGTAAATAAAAAACAAAAATGAGAATAAAAAAAAAAAACACACCAAACGGTTTAGTTCACTACCTATAGAGAATTTATTTATTTTCAAAAATGCAGTTTCATCGATTTTGCGCAGTGAAAAGAGTCCAACGACTGCGATGGAAGAATTTTTTTTTCAGCCGCAGTTCAACGATGAAAAAAAAAATAACTGAATATTTTACGTTTTAGTACCGCATGGAACGAGTTCTGTTCACTGAGAATTTTCAGTACAACCATCACTAGGTATATATATGTTCGTTCGAATATCAAAATTCGAATTCGTTATTTGCAATCGGAAAGCATTAAATTTTATTTCTGATAAAAATAACGACAATTTCGCAGAGTTGGACGATATTTTTTACGACGAGAATTTTAGTTTTCAGAAAAAATAGATTCTCCAAATTTTAGACAAAAGTGAAATCGAGAATTAAGAAATGATGTCAAACTGTTTATTTCTATTATTTGATTCTCTAACACAAAATTCTTGTCAGACATAATTCCTTCCTTATATGTTCCATGAAAAGTCGAACGTAGAATTGCAATTTAGCTCTGAGATTAAATATTCAGAAATATTTCCTGATATTAAAACCGAACTGATCTGTCCTGCTGTAACCACGCAAATTTTTTTTCTAGGCTGATTTTTTAACTGCATTTCGATGTTGTATTTTCGTCGGATAGCAATTTCGCCATTGTACCGCGATATCACGTTTTCATTATTCGCCACAAACAGTTATTGCATGCATAGCTCTCCGCGGTAACGAGAGATCAAAGTAAGAGCCCATTATTAGTACGTATAAACGATTCTGGTTACCAGTGTGTGATGAAAACGATCATATATCACATTCCAAATCGAATATGTATAATATTATAGCGGTTAAATAATTTCCAATAAATTATTTTACAATATAATTTATTAGTAGACCAATTATTATTAACATGGACTATCAAATATCAGTAACATGTTGATTTTATAAATGATTATAATTGTTAGCAAATTAAAACCTCAATAAATTCATATCAGTTCATAATAATTAGCAAATATATGTAACTTCGTTATAGAATATCTGCAGATAGTCAAATAGATAGTCGAAAAAAATATCTGACAATTGTTTGTTATCACGCAATTAGTAATCATCGAATTTGTTTTCGAACTTGTTCTGTACTAGTTATTTTTTCCAATATTTGATTATTGTCAGAAACCTATAGGAGTTGGAAATCGTACAAAATAACTGGACGGATGATTAGAAAATTGACGTGTGCGAATCTAGAAATTTTCAGGCTGTCCGGAAACTGAGTTGATTTCCTGCAGCGTTTCACACGTTACCCGAGTGAGTGACATCAGGTTATCAAAGTCTTGTAGTGTTTATTTTTTCTATTTTTTTATTATACTTTTTTTTTTGTGGGAAAAACGTGAGCTTCAATTTCACCGAAAAATCAATATAGACTAACGCATGATAGCGTGAGCGAAAAATATAGAATTTTTTTTTTTTTTTTTTTTCAGTAAATTGAGTGAAAATTTCGATAGGCTCCTTCGCGATTTTAGAACTTTAAAATCGTTGCTTACGATCTCGAAGGGACGAAGATATTTTTTGATACACAAACTCCTCGGCTGATAAGTTCAGTGCTTCCTTTACTTTTCCGGAAAACTCAAGAATACCTATCCAGCTAAAAGGCATCATCCAACGTCGGCCCATTTCCCGCTATCTTTACTCCCTACCGCATAATATGTATATCTATATACCTGGCAGTTTCCACGAGATATAAAGGACAACAGAAAACGCGGTAAAGGTGGATAGGTATGCCAGAGATTAATACAAAAAGAAATAATGTCAACTATGATGATGATATCGTTATAATATACAACTAATATGTCCAAGAAAAGGAAAAACGAATTTTATATACCTAGATCTAGGGAAGAGATGGATGAAATGGTCAACTATTGTATTTCGGGCTCGAAGTGCTTCCACTTACAGTATAACGTAAAGAGCTCGTTCTGCACTAGAAATAAGCCACTTGGTGAGGAGCTTTTGTGTTGTAATAAGCGTTTTACAAAAAAAAGAGAGAGAGAGAAAGAGAAGAAAAAGGAATCGACATTCTTTTCATCATCTTCGAGTTCACAGTATCAAAAATTGTTAAATATATTGAAATCGGTGATTATGACTCAGTATTCTGTAGTTTATTACCTTCGATTACAAGACCTGACTCAAGTTTCTAAGATTTCCTCCACAGAAATTTAGCTTAAGGGGACCAGTACAGCGACTTTGCGAGAAATTATCATAGTCCGAAATCAATTTATTTCATAACCAAAGTTCATTTCACATGAAAATATTTTTCTTTTTCAAAATCATGTGTCGTAAGGATTTTAGAGCACCGTTGGACCGATTCAGGTCATCTTGGATTCATTTTCTTCAGAAAACAAATCCTCATCATGTGAATGTAGGAATTTTAAAACAAAAAATTATGTCATAAGTTATGATCAATTTACCAAATTTGCAAAAATTATTATCACTCATTTCTTAAATAACTTGGCCAAAACGGAAAATTTTCAAAATCCCTACATTCAGATGATGAGGATTTGTTTTCTGAAGAAAATGAATCCAAGATGACCTGAATCGGTCCAAGGGTGCTCTGAAATCCTTATGACACATGATTTTGAAAAAGAAAAATATTTTGATGTGAAATGAACTTTGGTTATGAAATAAATTGATTTCGGACTATGATAATTTCTCGCAAAGTCGTTGTACTGGTCCCCTTAATGATTATAAAAGCGAAAACTATACATTTTTGAGTAATTTATAACCGCCGGTTTCTCATGTGACTTTTGTGTTAGTTGAAATTAATTCGTGTACGTGATTAGTGATTACATACCAAGGTTTTCCTGTTACCTAACGCTCGTTCGGAACGTTTTGAGTTACGTTAATAAATCAAATTACGTCACAAAATTTAATAGCAATTTTCAATCAGTAAAAATATTAATACAATTATATTATGGAAAGAGTGTCTTATATTCACAAAAGTAATGCGATATCCATTATCATTAGTTTTCACATTGTTTCAAATATACGACCAGTCCAATCCATTGAAATACGGATGTACTCTGATCTATTAAGGGGGGAAATCACATTAGGATTTCCAAAAAATTGGATTTTTTTTTATTATATAAATTGTTAGTATAACTATTCAAGAATACGTTGCCAAAATTTCAAAGCGAAATCCGAATTCATTCCGATTCTATGAGCCTAAAACCGATCGCCCATCTGGTCAGCGCCCAGGCGCACCGCAGGTTGGGTGCTCCGCTCGCTCAGATAGTCACTTATTTTGTATTTCTTTTTTTTTTCAAATGCTTGTTATAGGGCGATTGTATAGACGGTACTAGAAGCATCGGCATCATTTTGATTATATTCCGGTAAAGCGTTGCTTTACCTCACTTGGCGTCAGTTTGATAATAATTTTTTTCGAACGCGTTTTTCTCGAAACTACATTTTTTTTTTATTTGCGGGAATTCTAGCTCAAAAAGTTATGGACCGATCGTTATGAAAGTTGAAGGTGTGTTTCTTTACAAAATTACGAAGAATATGAACCAACATTTGGGATGATATGATAATCTGAGGGGATTTTTTTATTGCAAAATAAGTGAAAAAAATGGTGAAAATGGAGAAATTTTTTTCAAACAGCTGTAAAAACTTCAATTTTCACAATTTTTACCCGCATTGAGGTTCATATTCTTAGGAAACATGTTAATAATGTAAAAAAAAAACCGTTACGCTTTCGCATAAAAATGGCGACCTCCACAATTCCCGCAAACAAAGAACTCGGATGATAACCTTCAGTGGACAACAGCCAATAACCTCCACATTTTCGGCCGTAATGACTTGAAAAAATTTGTGAATGTAATTCAAAATAACAATAAAATAATGTCAAAGTTAGATCAAATTCGAATTAATTCTTCACACTCAAAAAAATTCATAAAAAACGCCCGAAAATCAGCCTCCTAATGTGATTCCCCCCCTTAACATCCATC
Organism: Tenthredo mesomela; assembly: GCA_943736025.1. NCBI lineage: Eukaryota > Metazoa > Arthropoda > Insecta > Hymenoptera > Tenthredinidae > Tenthredo > Tenthredo mesomela. The sequence goes on along the minus strand of OX031015.1, from coordinate 29,438,769 downwards.
TCGTGTCCTTTGATGTTCAGTAAAGTACTTTTCGATGGGAAAATTTGCAATATCAATTTTTCGTTTCTCCTGCGCGTCAGCTACTCTCCTCTATTTTCCACATCTCGAAATAGTATCGATACCGTAATCATATTTTAATAAATAATAATACAAAATAGTTTAATCCTGATGTGATGAAATTTCTTCAAAACGGAAATAAAAAGCTCATAGAGTCATTATCCTTGCGCAATTTTCATAACGTATCAATTTTGCCTCTCCCCTATCCGTATATCAATCCAATAATGCACTCTGTAATTATAGGTAGGTAATAAGTTTCTCTATTTTCTTAACTCCCGAGAGTATCCTTTCCTAGATATTGGCCATTAATAATTTATCGCAGTATATCATTGTCAAAGATTGATAAACCAGCCGTTTTGACTATCTCACAGTTTGTTCTAACGCCGATTATTTACCTCCCAAACTTCCCTAACTGATATCAAACTGTCAACCCGCGTTTTCGTCGTTGGGTTCAAGTTAAACAGAGTGTGACTACAAAAGGTGACAGCGCTTCGGCAAACTTACCTGAAAAAGTCTGTTACCCGGAGATCGGGCAACGGGGGTGTTCTACCACTGACAAATGTGAATCTGGACTCCTGGTGAGACCCGACGAGTGGTGTGGGTGGAGGTGCCCGCGGTGATTCCGTCGAATTATTAGAATTTTGGATCTGGTTTGTCGCTACGGGTACTGGGGCTAGTATAGGTGGGGATGTCGGGGCATTTTGGGCATTATGTAAGTTGGTTGTACTCACAGAGTGATTAGCACCTGCGTAAGCGGTGTAAGGGAGATCAGAACTCTGGGATCTGGATTGGGATTGGGAATGGGATTGAGATTGGGACTTGGACTGGCCGTTAACTGGAGGAGGGGACATCTCCGGGATTCCATCCTGGTAATCCAAACTATCGTCCGGTTGCTCACCATCTGTAGTCGTGATCTAAAACAGATTTCAAGACAGATTGTTCGGATGAGGAATGGGAATGAATCAGGTTATCTGTATCGGGAGATAATCGACTATGCCCTGTGCAGTTGGCACATTCGTTAAACAGTTTGACCTAGAAATAATAGATTGCGCAGTATATTGATATATCGTTTACTGCAGAGTCGAAATCTGATCTGGTAATTTGGTTTTATCTTGAAGAACCTAAAAGCATGAAACTGTGCTCTAATGTATAAAAAAATCCTTTCAATAAAATTCCAAGTAAACTCGAAAGGTTAAACACTCTCAGACTCGCCCTTAAATCCATCAATCCCTCGAATCGGAGGATCAACCAATCTCAGAACTTTGACATACTCTTACTCGAACGAAGAAAACTTCTCTTTTGTGAAATCCAGTCCCCAAAAACCATTCCCTGATATCATAACGATCAAGCAAACATCTTTCCATCTGAAAGTATCGTCACAGTTCACGATATAAAAATAGTAAAAAAGTATTTCTACGCGATTCTACCGGGAGATACGTGTCTACATATCGCGTCTCTATAATCCCATAAAGGCATATAGTTTTCTCAAAGTTTGCCTATCATTTCAAAAACGTGAAAATTGCATAGAAAGTGAAAAAAAAAGAAGAAAACATTTTTTCAAAAACCAAAAGGGTCTATGGCAAAGAGGATACCCACATATCACTGAATATTGCAGCAACATTGCAGGAATATTGCAGGAATATCTGCAATGTTGCTGTGATATCCAGTGCTATGTGGGTATGCCTCTTGGCTTTCTTTTTTCTCTTGTTTCATCTATTTCAAGTTATTCTAATGCGATTGGGCGAAGAAAATTTTTGTTATACCTTCTTGGTTTTCAAACTATGCCCGATTTGACAACAAAAGTCCATTCTATGAAATATGTATCAGACGATCGAAGTAATTAGTGATCACGGTCGACTGGAACGCGGGCCTTTGAACAATGGTATAGTTAGGCAGACAGCGGACCCTCCCAGACTCGAGGTGTTGCTCGAACAATTTCTATGCTTTTACAGAATTGATTTATCATGATATTCCAACGTATTTTTGGATCAACAATAAAACAAGAAAGCAAAAAGATGAACGAAATGCGAATAATAAAAATTGATTCATCTAAACATATTGCAATTCTATCGGCGAGAGCGAGAGCGAGGAGGTAACCACTACAAATTTGTGTGTCCCAACTATTTCACATTTGAAAATCATTTCATGTGATTTCACAACTATTTCATATCATTTCGCGATCATTTCACAAGCATTTCATACCATTCCATAAGCATACCATTTCGAAACCATTTCACAATAATTTCATAGCTAATTGTGCCAACTATTTTACGAGTAGTTACCCCCTCGGGCGAGAGTGATCTTGATTCTGTATAACATAAAGAATTAATATACCTACCATAGTGACCATGGTGTTAGCACTGTCCGTGCTAGTGTTTATGGTGGTTTCCGATGCGGTACTACTTCCCATAACGACCACCTTGGGTACAGTACGACTACAGCTACGACTCCCTCCGGCTGATTTGAAATGAAGTCTTCTCAAGGCGGAAGCCGCATGGGCCAGTAAGTCCCCGTCCAATGCGTTGGACACGACACTCTGGTGGCTGCGCGACGGCGACGACTGCGGCCCTCTCGAATTAGACCCACTCCCATTTCCACTACTTCCTCCACTGGCCTTGGCTGCAGAAGACTTACCCGGGGAGTCTCGGCTATCCGAACATCCCTGAGAAAAACGAAAGAAAAATAAAGGACAAAAATTATCGACGTATTTTATTTCCCTTATTCTTTTTCTTTCCATTTTCAAATTTATAACAATCCAAACTTTGACGTTATTGGCAAAAGTGCTCGAGGCAACGGCGACGGTGACGGCGACGTCGCGGCGCGCGGGGGTTCTAAGAAAGTGAAATTTGTCTCATCGAATTTCACGACCCCTACGCTTAGTTTGGCACGAGGGGTTATGCGTTACCGCGACTAAGTTAAATGTAGCATCAATACGGCTTCGTAAGCTTCTTTTTTCACAAAGCACTGCCCCCTAACCCACGAATATCCTGAATTTTTTTAATTTTTTTTTTTTTTTCTCCTCTTTCTTATTCCTTAATATTTCATAAATATGTAAGAGACAACGATCGAGGGTTGTTATCGTAAAACGCTAAAAATTCCCAATTGAGATGCTGTTTCATTTCGAACTTTCAACAGCCCCAGACATGCTGACATGATGATTATTCCTTTATCGTGTCAAATTGAAAGATAACTAACCGATCAGACGTGAGAGGATTAAAATTTTGCAGTTGGTCTCAGTAAGGGCACATTGAGCAAATATGCCATTATTGCAATAATCTGAAGAACGATTTGGAAGGACATAATGCACTGAAATCTTTGCATGAATGTCATATCGCGTTACTAATGCCATAAGGTCGTAAGCGACATTATACGACCTTTTGGTTTTCTTAAAACCAGAAGGTCGTATAATTTTTTTTTTTTTCATGCCATTCGCCTAAAAATTCTCAAATATGAATAAATCCGTCAAAATCTCGAAAATCGAAAATTTTGGTCGATACGACCTTCTGGCTTTAGGTTTACGAAAAAATCACGAAAACTAAAGCCAGAAGGTCGTATCGACCAAAATGTTAGAAATAACATCATCCATGAGAAAAACATAAATTGGAAGTGATAGTAGATAAAATAGAGCATAAACATGAATTTTGGTCGATACGACCTTCTGGCTTTATTTTTGAGAGAAAATCAGGAAAGATAAAGCCAGAAGGTCGTATCCGCCATTTTTTTATTTTTTTCGGAATCGTCTGGAAATTGACGAAAACGCGTGTATCCATTGAAATTCCCCCGAAAAAAACAATTTTGGTCGATACGACCTTCTGGCTTTAGTTTTACGAAAAAATCACGCAAACTAAAGCCAGAAGGTCGTATCGACCAAAATTCCAGAAATCACGTTATTCACGCACAGAAACGAATTAGTGGGGGTGAAAAAAAAATCCGACGAAATAAAAACTTTTTTAAAATGAAAAAAAAAAAAAAAAAAAAAAATATAGCAATTTTTTTGATTAAAGAATAAAAATTCTAACTTCTGTTTTATTTCAATTGTTGAAAAATTTCAGAATCACATTTTATACGAAAAATAACCTGCAACGAGAAGTGATCGTAACCGAGAGGACAGAAGAAATAAAAATTTTGGTCGATACGACCTTCTGGCTTAATCATTCCTGATTTTCTCTCAAAAATAAAGCCAGAAGGTCGTATCCGCCAAAAATTGTTTTTTTTTTTGGAATTTCAATGGGAATACGCGTTTTCGTCAATTTCCAGACGATTCCAGGGAAAAAAAATGGCGGATACGACCTTCTGGCTTTAGTTTGCGTGATTTTTTCGTAAAACTAAAACCAGAAGGTCGTATCCGCCAAAAATGTTTTTCTTGCGGGAATCTCGATGGATCTACGTGTTTCCATCGATTTCATGGCGAATCCGAGAAAAAAAAAAAAAAAAAAAATGGTCGATACGACCTTATGGCTTTAATTTTCCTGATTTTTTTCTAAAATTAAAGCCAGAAGGTCGTATGTACTCGGACATACGACCTTCTGCTTTTAATTTTCGATTTTCCCAATTTCAATTGATCTACACGTTTTTGGTGATTCCGAAGCGAATCCAGAAAAAAAAAAAATTATACGGCCTTCTGGCACCTAAATCGAGTTTTTGGCGCTTACGCCCTTATGGCATTAGTAACGCGATATGTAATTAACGCTACGATAGACTAATTCCCAACAAAAATATATAGCTGGTATACACTCCGATGAATTGGTTCTAAAATATATGCAATGCCCAATCAAACGATGAGGCATTTGATATATCTGCTATTTCAGTTCCATTTATTCATCCGTCACTTATTGAAAATTTTTATTTCCAGTCAATCTTTGTTCCACTCACACAGCGTTGATTACAAGCAACAAGAATGTCGAGTTTGCTGTTCAAAATGAATATTTATTCAATATTTTGCGTCTTGTAAATCGTGAAATTTTATCAGACGATCAAAGAGGGGTTTGAACGGAATCGAGACAGAAGATTTGTAAATATTTGAGCTAGATATGTATAGAGCAATTTAGTATTACGAGTGAATCGCGCAATAGCTATCAAAAAGTATTTCAACTTTCAGGGATGAAAGAAGGTTTCAGCTTTCATCAATCTTACAAAACATGTCAACCGAGTAGTGATTGAAATTCTTATTTACGTATATGTGAAAAAATATATGTGCAACGTGCAAGAAGTAATCGTTGGCACAGCTCATAGAACTGTGCATACCAAAGAAACTGGAGCAGATATTAGTTTCCCCAATTCTCATATTTGTTCCATAAGAATGAAATTTACGCAAAGTGCAGTGAATTCGAGATGGCTTACGCCGGGTGAAAAACAACCTCGACTATCAACTAGAACATAAAATGAAGCTATAAAATGATTGAACAATGGAGAACAAGCGATTCAGGCTCTTCCAATCACACCTAAGATTTTCATTTCTGATTTCGATATTCTTTACGGACCATTGTGTGTCACGAGCTTTGGTAGCCTCATTCTCCAGTTAATGGGTTGAAGAGGTAGCGGATTTATCATCACATCCAAGTTCCAATCTTCAGGCAAAATACATAAGAAGACCTTCTGATTACGTCGCGGGGATAAAGTTCAGTGAAGTAAAACGAGGAAAAACTTTAGTCTGACAGTAAAATATCTTGTTTTTCCGGTTATACGGTAGAGTATATTCGAGTTTGGCCCATTGCTGCACCATCGCTTGTGCTTTTATACAGCGAAATGACCTGGGAGGCAGCTAATTTAACTCGCAAACTCACGACAATGAAACGAGTAGACAATGTGTGTTGGCCTCAAGCGAGACTGTCACATTTTCAATTTGAGATTATAATTACCAGCTTACCAATTAAGGGGGGACAGTACTGAAAATTTGACAAAAACCGTTTTTTATTACTTTAAATCACCAAAAAGGGTCCGATCAAAAATCGCTTCCAGCAATTTTTAGATATTGGTAACATGTGTTTTGGAAAAAAATATCAACCTTCTGCGATGAAAGTGTATGCGCAGGAGATCTTTTGCAGAAAATTTCCTTATAACCACTACGAAAAGTCTCCTGCGAATACACTTTCATCGCAGAAGGTTGATATTTTTTTCCAATACACATCTTACCAATATCTCAAAATTTCTGACAGCGATTTTTGATTAGACCCTTTTTGGTGATTTAAAATAATAAAAAACGGTTTTTGTCAAATTTTCAGTACCGTCCCCCTTTAAGAATTTCAATACTAAACGCACGACTGATATACTCGTTAACGGCAATGCCCTGCAATCCTGATCGGTATTATGTAATTTTCAAAAAATGTATCAACCAATTTATAATAAGGTATTGTTAACGGATTGAACTTTCCTTTAATACCGATTGACGGATAGGAGATTTTGGATGAACGAATATATCTGAAATGGTTGGTTGAATAGTCATCCCCGGCAAGAGGTTGAAAATAAAATTCTGAACGAACGGATTCCATCAAGCGTTAAAGCAGGAAGCTTGACACGTGCCGAGTCCTGCGATTTCTACGCGGGTGAAATATGCAGGAATAAAATATAAGGTATTCCTCTTGAGACTCAGTGAATTTCCATATTGTGTTAAGGTGCATTTGCGCCTCATACCTCAATGCTCTTCATCCCTTTCCTGTTTCGCTAATGACAGTCCTGCAAGTACTATCTCGAATCATGAATTGAGAATATTTTTATTTGATTCAGTACCAGATGCGTTCAATATTTCACCAAACTTTAACTGATGATCAGGGCCTGGAAGTTGGGGCCAACAATCGCAGACGTGAAAATAGACTAGACGTGAAGATAGATTCGTTCAATAATAACGAAAAAAAAGACAATCAGGTGCAAGATCACGCGCATAGAGTTCTTGACGTCGATCGAATAAGAGACATAAGAACGTAGAAGGAGCGAATAAATATACAGCGGTATTTTTATGACGTTTCACATACTTAAAATACTAAATGTACCAGACGTCTAAATAGCTCGAGCCTATACAAAAATATGCTGCAGTGTTGCGTAAAAATCAGAATTAAAAAAGAAAAATGTGTTTGTGTTTTCAATATTTTTATATTTTCAACAACTTCCTAAACCAATCGTCGTATAATATAGAAACAAAATTCTACTATAGAAAAAAATAATTCTCTACAAGGCAGTACTAAAATGTTTTTTCCCCAAGTCTAGTCTAGGCAAAGTTACGCATAAGTCTCAAGTGATATTTAAGATTTAACTAAAACAGCAAAACACTTTGCTTCACTTTGCCTCATTTGCCTCACTTTGCCTCATATTTGCTTCATTTGATTCACTTTGCCTCATATTTGCCTCATTTGCTTCACTTTGCCTCACATTTGCCTCATTTGCTTCACTTTGCCTCATATTTGCTTGACTTTGCCTCATATTTGCTTCACTATGCCTCATATTTGCCTCATTTGCTTCACTTTGCCTCACATTTGCCTCACTTTGCCTCATATTTGCCTCATTTGCTTCATTATGCCTCATATTTGCCTCATTTGCTTCACTTTGCCTCACATTTGCCTCATTTGCTTCACTTTGCCTCATATTTGCTTCACTATGCCTCATTTGCTTCACTTTGCCTCATATTTGCCTCATTTGCTTCACTTTGCCTCATTTACCTCACTTTGCCTCATATTTGCTTCATCTGCTTCACTTTGCCTCATATTTGCCTCACTTTGCCTCATTTGCCTCACTTTGCCTCATATTTGCCTCACTTTGCCTCATTTGCCTCACTTTGCCTCATATTTGCTTCATCTGCTTCACTTTGCCTCATATTTGCTTGATTTGCTTCACTTTGCTTGATTTGTTTCACTTTGCCTCATATTTGCCTCATTTGCCTCATTCGCTTCACTTTACCTCATATTTGCTTCATTTGCTTCACTTTGCCTCCTTTGCCTCATTTACTTCATTTAAAGCAAATGAACTTGATTTGAACTTGAATTGAACTTGATTTTCATCTTATTTTTTGTCTTGATTTTTGTCTTATTTTATTTCTTGATTTTTGTCTTGTTTTTTGTCTTGATTTTTGTCTTAATTTTTAATTTTTTAATTTTTTGCAGAATTTCGTGATCGATATGAGCCGGTTCAGAGATTACATACGATCACAATATACGCCTTCACTCTGAGCTTATATCTATAGTAGACCGGTTCAAAAAAATCGACTATTCTTTTTTTTTTCAATTTTCGCATTAAAATACTTTCGGGGGACTGAAAAAAGATGCCTGTTAAAAGCGGAGCTCTTAAAGTAGTATGGTCGTCAAAAATGACTAGTTTTTCATAAATTTATTATGGCATAGTCGCCACATTGAGTATTCATCGAATTATTATATTCATAAACTGATGATTTCCCTGACATGTCCAGAAACAAAATAATACCCAAATTATGAACAAATGGCCAGATATCGATTTTTCATTATTAATTGCTTCAAAATCAAGAAAAATCTAGTAGATTGGTTCGATTACAGTCTACGACGGCTTATTTTCTTCAGGAAACTATTCTCTATAATCCGACCGTGGTACTTTTTTTTCATCATGTTGGTGACGGTGAATATTCAATTTTCAAGACTGCACGTATATAGATTTTAATAAACAAATAACCATATTGAATTGCCGATTGACAGAGAAAATAATCTGTCGCGGTGAATTTGTGGGAAATAGTTTTCTGGACAAAATGAGACATCGTAGACTGTAATCGAACCAATCTACTAGATTTTTCTTGATTTTGAAGCAATTAAAAATGAAAAATCGATATCTGGCCATTTGTTCATAATTTGGGTATTATTTTGTTTCTGGACTTGTCAGGGAAATCATCAGTTTATGAATATAATAATTCGATGAATACCCAATGTGGCGACTATGCCATAATAAATTTATGAAAAACTAGTCATTTTTGACGACCATACTACCTTAAGGAGGTTCGACCGAATCTTATGTAAAAAATAATTTCCAACTTTGAGCTTTGAAATTAAGTATACATATAAATAAATACATAATTTATCATATCCTAAAATTTGAAAATGATTCACCGTTTAGTTATTTAGATAAAAATCACATTTTTTCTCTCCTTATACACGGGCTCTTATGGCGGACAAACTTTTGTCGAGACTATTTTTATTTTTTTCAATATGAACCTCCCAACTTTAACGAATAAAAAACTATACACAAGAAACTTGAACTATTGTAGAATATAAGAAAAATTTAAAAATATTACATTACCGATATAATTTTGGAAATATTTAAAGTTGAATTTTATTATTTTAACTCATTTATCGACGGCTATTTACTCGAATAAAGGTTTGGCAACGCCGCGTCAACAGCTGAGAAAAAAGAAAAGGATAGAAATATAATTTAAAAAAAATATGAGATAAGAAATTAATTTTTCCATTTTGCTACATTTTTCTCACAAAATTTCCCTTCATATCTGCAATGCATGTGTATCCAAATGTCTTATACATACTCACCATGGAGTAGAAGGAGGCATATCTTCAATCTAAAATGTGGTCTACGCTATAGATGGCGCTGTTCTTAATAAGCGCAGGCTTACTTCCGCCTGCGTCTGCGTATAACATGTTTAATTCAAGTTTTTCCATGTTGAAAATTTCCCGCTCACAGGAAGTCCGTGTGCGCTTACCTTGCTTACTGGTAACCGCGCCATCTATTACGGGAAAAATTCGTCCCACTTTTTCAATACAGCGTGTATAGGGAGATATGCCTCCTTCTACTCCATGATACTCACATAACAGCGCGCTGTAGCCACATCTTTTCATCAAACCATATGAGTCAAAAATAACGAAGTCATTTCATTACTTTCTTTTATTGAATAAATAACAATTATCAATTTATGAACTAGTTGTATCATTCTAAATGAAAATAATGAATTTTAATAACTAGTACAAGAATTAAGTAAGCGAAAAGATTCAAACACTACTTTGACTCATTAGTTTCGCTCGAACCTCCTTAATATTAAGATTTAGAGCATACCCCGGCACACTAATTAGTCGAAAGAGCCTAAGCTGTAAATCCACTTAACCCGTTCACCGGCACTAATCCTTTTAAAGCCATTTCTTAGATTTTGGTAGGTATGAGTGGGAATATGCAGGTTTGCAGTTGTTGCCGTCCCAAATAGACCGCACACCCCTTAGTTCCTTTTATTTCTCCTGAACGCTGCCCCTACCATCGCACTTCCAGGTAAGGACGAGTGACCGTTTTCAGATAGACCGAGGGGATTACGGGTCGCACTAATTGTCACTTAGAGCCACTGGCTCCGCCAGAGCCCGGCGAGGCCGGGGTATGATTTAGAGGTCGCTCATCGCGGATTTTTATTTCCCTTTAAATAGCATGGGAATTTTAATTTTTTTTCTTCTGAATTTCGTAGCTCACAAACCAATGAACAAATCCAAATGACTCTTACATATTTTGATAGGGGATTGAACACTCTAAAAAATGTATCTATCATTGTGGAAAAAAAATCACAAAAAAAAAAAATAGTTTACTCAACTATAAATTGAAATTTGAGCTCGAATAACTTTGGAAGGAGTCAATTTATCAAAAAATGATTAGAGAAGCTTTTTGTAGAGCAGGCATCTTTTTTCAGCACCCCGAAAGTATTTCAATGCGAAAATTGAAAGATAAAAGAATAGTCGATTTTTTTGAACCGGTCTAATCTATAGGTATTTAGATGTTCATGAAATTTGAACTATGTGTTAAGAACGACCTAAATAAGATATTCGCCACGGAAGTGGGTCGTTTTAACACGGAAAGCATAGGACCAAGGCTAACAAAACCAACGTTTATATTGATAGCATTATTTCGCTTCTATAGTTTGATAAAAAACTAAGATGTACTAGTCCAGTATGTTCCGAATGTTATTCCAAAAGATGAAAAGGGTGGTGAACTACCTTAAATTCCACTTGTTTTGCTGTTTTAGTTAAATTTTAAATATCACTTGAGACTTATGCGTAACTTTGCCTAGACTAGACTTGGGGAAAAAGCATTTTAGTACTGCCTTGTAGAGAATTATTTTTTTCTATAGTAGAATTTTTTTCTATATTATATGGCGATTGGTTCAGGAAGTTGTTGAAAATATAAAAATATTGAAAACAAAAACACATTTTTTTTTTAATTCTGATTTTTACGCAACACTGCAGCATATTTTTGTATAGACTCGAGCTATTTAGACGTCTGGTACATTTAGTATTTTAAGCGATTTTAAGTATGTGAAACGTCATAAAAATACCGCTGTATATTTATTCGCTCCTTCTACGTTCTCATGTCTCTTATTCGATCGACGTCAAGAACTCTATGCGCGTGATCTTGCACCTGATTGTCTTTTTTTTTTCGTTATTATTGAACGAATCTACACGGATTGAAAAATATAGTACTGGTTACCAAGCCGGATAGTACTCAGTGCTATCTGAAATCTAGAAAAATTTCAGCTTACACTCAGTACTATCTTAGATGTCACTCAGTAACATCTGAGATTGTACAGCGTCAGATGGCACTGAGTACTATCCAGATACTAACCAGTTACATGCCAGATAGTATACGTTTCTATGTTACGATGTTACAGTGTCGTATCCCGTTGGTTTTTTTCACGCGCATGCGCATTCCGTACTGTTTATGTGTTGTGATTCACATGCAATACCGCGATCGAATGTTGAAATATAATTTTTATATCTTTATATACTATTGTGTTGATTTTATATTTAGTGATGGTGATATATTCTATAGTAATTATAATTATAATATTCAGAAGGTACGTTAGACATAATTTTTTAAAACTTGTGTTGTTGTTTTGATCTGTGTCAATAAGACCTAACCTAAAAACAGTGAATAAAAACACATAAACAGTACGGAATGCGCATGCGCGTGAAATAAACCAACGGCATACGACACTGTAACATCGTAATATAGAAACGTATACTATCTGGCATGTAACTGGTTAGTATCTGGATAGTAATCAGTGCCATCTGACGCTGTACAATCTCAGATGTTACTGAGTGACATCTAAGATAGTACTGAGTAGTATCTGTATAGTAGCCACTACTATCCAGATAGTACCGAGTGTAAGCTGAAATTTTTCTAGATTTCAGATAGCACTGAGTACTATCCGGCATGGTAACCAGTACTATATTTTTCTTTCCGTGTATCTTCACGTCTAGTCTATTTTCACGTCTGCGATTGTTGGCCCCAACTTCCAGGCCCTGTCTGATGAGTAATATATAAATATACGAAAAAAGAAAAAGGAAGAATAATGATCGCAACGGAAACCCAATAAGTGCTAAATGAGAACGAGTTTATTAATTACTTTGGAAATTATTAACGTATAATTAATTATGCACCTTCTATACTTCAACGTCGAATGGAGTTGGAAAATTTTCTTGTATACTATATACTTCGCCAAGTATAGGTAACTAGGCACTTTTCAACTCTCAACGAGTTTCTCACCTTATTGTTAATTGTTAAGATTAAGAAAGGGCTTAGCTTAATCATTTATCATACCAAGAAAGGGATGAATTATAAAGTATGACTTTTGGCTTACATTAGGCGCATAGAAGGCCGATCTTTTAACAAAATATCTACCAAACTTAAATGGTGCGAAGAGGTCGCGTAACGATCATAATATCGGAGATTACCTTCGATTTTTAACAAATCAAACTTCACACATATTTTGCAATTTTTCTATCGGATCGGTTAAATTTTTCGTTAACATATATATATACACCATTCAGAAAAAAAAAATGCATTCCTAGTGAAAAAGCTGTAATTGATCGATGGTAAATAAAAAAAATTCACAGACTGCCGGAAGCTTTTATAATATGTAGATATATATATATATATATATATATAGGTACAGGCTTCGCGATAGCAGTTTAGCTTCGGGCAATAAAACGACTCAGTCAGACTCATATCGTCCGTGTACAGTATTTCTGAAAATATCGATTCCGATGCATAAAAAAAAAAAAAAAAAAAAAAAAAAAAAGAATTGGAGCTTTGCAGAAAGGTATTTTCAATTCGTTTGTTGATTCTTATACTGATATCAATAGTACACGGAGAGAATTTTATGATAGCGTGTACGATATTAGAATGGTATGGTATTGTATGGCTCATATCAACATAAAAGATGATAAGCATTACCATCAGAATTGTTAATATTGTTTCATACAGATGATAAAGATTATCATCAGACTGGTGAATTCAATCATCTCTATCATTGATGAATCGGTTGTAGTGTGCTTTTACAACAATGCGATGGTAGTATTTACCATATAAAATTCTTTCCATGTACAACGTAATTATTATCGACATTTACGAATCAATTTCTTACGAATCTATAAGGTAAATGCAAATGATAACTTTTCCGAATTGAGAATCTTCATTTCTACACACAGAAAAATCTCAACCTTAATCACGATTGACCGGTCGTAATTTACGATCTCATGAGCGTAATTTACGTTTTCATAAGCGTAATTTACGTTTTTAGGGACAAACGTGAATCACGCTTTGCGTTGTCGTAAAATAGAATCAAATGTCCTTCACGTACGATTTCGTATTCGTAGAGTTAGACAATTTTCTCCTTATTTTATGTCTTTCAATTCGTAAATTACGATTAGTTGTTCATTAAATTACGAGAAATTTTATATTATAGGATAGCACGTATGTGAGTCTAAAGATCCACGAGAAATTTTTATTAAAAAAAAAAAAAAAAAAAAAAAAAATCCAACAAATACAAAAAAAAAAAAGTTCAATTGACTCGGAAATGACGACGTTTTTCGTCGTGAATTATGGATATAAAGACCGTGATGAACGTTATTATTATGTATTGTCATCATTCCCGATTCTTTCAACGTAGATTACGTTTTCCTCCGTCGTAAATTACGTTTTTTTTTAATCGTAAAATAAGGCGTTCTAATACGTAGATTACGTTTTTCATGTCGGATTCAAAGACACTAGACATCGTATTAGTGCTAAACGTGAATCACGTCTAGTAAATACAGTCGGGACTCCCAATAAGAGGGCTCTCAATAAGAGCGCTTCCCCTAATTCGTGGCCGAGCAGTACCCCCACCACCGTGCTTGTTTATTGAGAAACCGGTTTACGTTCCGAGCGAGCGAGCTTTTCAATAGAGAGTGGGGGTACCACATTTCCTTCTCCTACAGCCCCGTAGCGCTCTTATTGGGAGTCCCGACTGTAGTATATTATGTGGCATGCCCGTAAACCAAGTGTTTTTCGTCGAGAATAATGATTTCAGGACGAGCTAAAGGCGAGCCGTAAGCGAGTTCTGAAATCATTATTCGAGTCAAAAACGGTTTACGGGTGCGCCCCATACTGTATTTTTTTCGAAATAGGCATGAAAAGCCACTTTGACGCCTGTTGAGATTCACTAGACGAAGAGTGAGGTTATGGTGCGATCTGTCGCGCACTTCGAACCGCGCATCGAAACTGCCGTATAAAGACTTTATACGGCAGCTTTGGAATGCGCACTTCGAACTGCGCATCCAGACTGCCGTATGAAGACTTTATAGGGCAGTTCTGAAAACAACCGTATAAAGTGACACTTTGTGGATCGAAAACAGGCGTCAAAAAGTGACTTTTCAATGCCTATACCGAAAAAACGTGATTTAAGCTTAGGTTTTTCTGTGTGTAGGTACTAACTAAAATATATTTGAAATACAAGTCTGCGGTATAATATTCCGAGAGAATTTCAAAGCCGAATATCTACTAGACGGGATTGTGACAATCCATACGTACATATACATAGATACATGCATATATGGGGAAACTCTATCGCCCTTGTGTGCACCATGCGTTAACTAAATGTCCGGTATTATTCATTGGTCAAACGAATTTCGTATGCTTTGTGGGCCAGGGGCGCAGGCCTAGATACATACCTATATGGTTTACTTGATAAATACGTATCCCACGTAGCACAGACGTTTGACAAAGAATTGTTTTAAATGTTAACAGTATCGTTTAATCTAGCTCAGTGAATCTACTATATCTATATACATGTATAAAGAGAACGAGATAACGAGAGAGAGAGAGAGAGAGAAAAAAAATAAGACTTTTGTGTTAAATTCACAAACCCAGTAAACATTTTTTCCCTCGACTTTAATTATTCAGAATTATATTTGGTTGCGCATTGTTCTCTCTCGAGAGAGAAATGTACGTATATGTATTTATATATACGTATAGTATGGGTAATCCTTGTTATGCTCTCTATTGTGCAAAATTTCACTCTAAATTAGAAATTTTTCTCCCGTTAACAATAATAAGATTTGAATATTATAGTGTAAAGTGTAAATCAACTATGCAAATTACTCTTCGCTAAGAGCGTTATAAAAGCTGTTCGGTTTAGACTGAAATTCTGATTTGTTAATACATATACCTGCCTCAAATTCTATACAGGTTAGTACCTATGTACTATGTTGTATACATTAGGTTGTGAAAAAGCAACAAATTGACTGTTTTTTTTTCTCTCTTTTATAATTCCACCCCAAAAATCTCTGGAATTACGTGAAATAGTCAACCCTTCGAAAGGGCAGAGCTATCATTAAAATCCTCAATCAGCAATAAGCTCTTCCATTTGATTAATACGCAAAATCCTACATCCTGTTACTAATTTTCATATAACTAAGTGTTACGACACTCCGAATCTGGGGTCTGAAATTACAAATTTAAAATAGCAAATTTAAAATGTTGGGAATTTTGAATCTTAGACCTCAGATTCGAGATCAGCGATGCAAAAAGATCTCAAGCACAGAGACAGATTTTCGTACTATTTATGTACCGGTCAATTATAGTTATATGAAAATCAGTAACACGATGTAAGATATTGGGAGGTTGATAATAATTCGACGTAATTTCTGAAGATATTTTTCAGTGAAATTTCGAGGCGAAAAAAGGATGTAGTCTTGTTTTTTGGCACGTAGTAGGTTACATTTTCTCTTACTCACAGAATACAATTAATAAAATTTCACACAGCTCAATTCGCACGCTCGTCTTATAAAATAACAAAGATTTCCCCGCGGAATGAAGGTGGTATGAATCAAATTATAAAGTTAATCCCCAAAAGAAAGAAAGAAAGAAAGAAAAAAAAAAAAAGGAAAAAACAAATAAACAAATTTAAATAACTGAAATAGGTATAATAAATTGCTGATATCCCATGGGTTGGTGTTGGGTTAGTCGAAGCGAGGTACAGGGTAATCAATTATTTATCTCTGGTTGACTTCACCTCACCGTGCAAAGGCATCGGTGTAATTAATCATCCCTTGGGATTATTAAGGAACGATGAGACTAACTCGACAATACCATTAGAAACTGGATTTGTACAGAAATATTGCGTGAACGAATCGAAAGGTATATGCGATGGATAAAAAATGAGATAAAAATAAAACTCGATATTTTCATATATGAATTATATAAACAAAATTTTATCCCCATATATATTAGACTGTGTCAAAAAAAAAAACGACATCCTCTTTTTGTTCGGGCCCTTTCGAAAATAGTTAGTGCTTAATATAAAGAAATGTGTCCCCAAAGCTCAGCTATGTAGCTTGAACACAGAATTAGCGCATTTGAAAATAAGATTTCCCATGTATTTCAAATGGCAAAATTTGTTTATCCTAGTTTTATTTTTATAACTCTCTTTATTCAACTGATAAGAATAAAGTAGATATACGGTTTTGTAGAGAATTTTGTGATCTACAAAAAAAGTCCTTTGGCCCAAGTTGCTCGATTGAACCGTTAACGAGTTACAGTGGTTTAAAAGTCATATGTATATTTGATTACTACTTACTTTTCGACAAATTAATTAAAAAAAATTTTTTCATACATTTTCTCAGAAATTTTGTTCCCTTCAAAACCGTATATTTACTTTATTCTTATCAGTTGAATGAAGAGAATTATAAAAATAAAACTAAGATAAACAAATTTTGCCATTTGAAATACATGGGAAATCTTATTTTCAAATGCGCTAATTCTGTGTTCAAGCTACATAGCTCAGCTTTGGGGACAATTTTCTTTATATTAAGCACTAACTATTTTCGAAAGAGCCTGAACAAAAAGAACATGTCGTTTTTTTTTTGTTGTTTTTTTTGACACAGTCTAATAGGTATACAGTTTTATAAGAAGAAAAGAAAATATGAAAGAATTTGAATACACGCTTCAGTGATATATATAATTATTTTTCAATCATAGACAGCTCGCATTAGTGAAATGCTATTCATCAATATTGTGTGCTGTTGAATTGAGATTTGAAAAATGTAGATAAGGTGTAAATAATAGGATCCTGTCTAATCGTAAGACGAAAATAACATAAAAGCTGTGAAATTAATTTTCAGGTTTAGGGAAAATATAATAACCGCGTACGAGCCCCACGCTGTTCGAGGGAGAGCAGCTCCTAAGTGATCCGAGAAAATTCCGTGAACGTTTGAGGGTTGTGGCGATATCTCTCGCCAAACAGACATTTTCGTCGTTTGCGTTTTATTTTTATTCTTGCAAAGTATTTCCTGTTATAAAGGTAGGTATATGTATACAGTATATTCTCCACGAGCTGCCACGCAGCTTTGCCAAAGCTTTTAATTGGCTGGCAATTTCTTATTCAACGGGCAAGTGGTTTCCTAATTGAAAAATAACAATTTCCTCTCAGCTTTCTTTCTCTCTCTCTCTCTCTATCTCTCTATTTCTGCGTGGACAATTTTAGTGATGCGATAGTTTATTCATCAGCCTCATTCAAGTTAATCCGTTTGATCTTATTGCACCGCAAAATTTACTCGGCAATTTTGAATATAAACAGATACAGTTAAAGGAAAAATGAATTTACTCAGTTTCTACCCGCAACTCTTGAAGTACATGGAAATTGCTACTGTTATTGCTTCCGCCACTTTGACTTGCTGATGCGAAGACATCGCTTAATATTCTTCAATATTCTCATGACACATTCCGACCTCTTTCACCCCCCACCCTCAATGCCAACTTTACTTCCTGATGTGAGTTTATGAAAATGAGACTAAAACCTAGAGTCTGAGGGGTAAAGTGATCCGGTATTTCTTCATTTGAAAATGCAACTCCTTAAACCCTCGCCACATCTCCTATTCAAACACGCAGATAGAATAAATTCAAACCCTGCAGCTGCGCCCATACATTAAAATATGTCGATATCTTTGATGGTACCTAGACCTTTTTTAAATTCAATCTGCAATTTTCGTTCGATCGGTCAGAATGTAGATCGATTATTCGATGATTGAAGTTTTAAGATTTTTCGCATAGGACATAGCTATACCCACACAGCACCCACACGCAAAAAAAAGTGCTGTCAAATTTACTATGTGAGCAGTAAATATAGGGACAGCACTTTTTTGCAGTAGAAATTATCACAATTGCAGTATTGGGTAGCAAGTGGCCTTCAATGTCTACATGAGTGAATGTCACCACAATTGTGATAATTTCTACTGCAAAAAAAGTGCTGTCCCTATATTTACTGCCCACATAGTAAATTTGACAGCACTTTCTTTTTTTGCGTACAATATTGCCCAATATTGTAGCAACATTGCTGCAATATTGCTACAATATTGCGATGTTCAGCAATGTTGCTACAATATTGGGCAATATTGGGTGCTGTGTGGGCACCGTTTAAATTTACAGATATATGGCCGATGGACAGACAGACTGAGGTCTGTATGAAATTCTCTTTCTCGAATGATGATGGTCTGGAAGCGTACCGTTTCGTTGAAATTATCAAAAATGCGCAAAACTCTTCTTAGGTCACTTTTCTCGAGGTGATCATGAAAATTGAAAAAGCAGAACAATCCCCGAACTGAAGCAGAGCTCCCGCGGGTGATCTCGAGAAGGTCAAAGCTTATCCCTTCGAAAGTCTGGTTTACTTTGCCCGACAAAGTAAATCCTGATCTTCAGAAAGACACTTACCTTCCCGCGAGCGTGCTACAGCAAGAAATCGAGATCAATTTCATTATTAATCCACTCTGAAAGGCACCTCGAGCTGCAGAGATTCCGGTAGTCATAACATTCGGGTAAATTTATCGCCGCCAAAACAGGGTTGTAAATTTTTTTTTATTTCATTAACACCGAGTAAAATCATCTCTCCTTTTCATTCTCACTATATCCCGGTCGCCTCGTTCTCTCTCTCTCTCTCTCTCTCTCTCTCTCTCTCTCTCTCTCTCTCTCTCTCTCTCTATCTCTCTTTCTCTCTCGACGTCAACCCCTATTTATTTTCTAAACTCAAGTACGCGGTATATAAACTCAAGTATATAGATGTATGTATGTACCTATAGATGTATATATTTGTATGTATGCGTTTGTACTGTGTATATGTATGTACGTAGGTAACATTTTAATTGGGTACCGTTGAAATTGGTTTAACCATCGCGAAGCTGCCTAATTAACAAGGGTTTTACGCCGCTTGCAACTTTTAGTAAACGGCTGGTACACACAGGGTAACCTAATAATTGCGAGATAATGTTGACATAGCCGTCAGTTTGCGAACGATGAATCAATCACTTTTGTGTACTTTCAGTTTATTTCCACTATTTCGCCTCCGTTACTGTAGAGATATTAAATTTGAGAGAATTATTCCATCTCGCACAATTATTAAAATCTGGCATTTGCACAGCGGACTGTATAGGAAGATCCTGTATCTTCCTCATTGGAAGGAGGATTTAAATGTGTAAATCGGTATTAGCGCCTGCGCTTGAAATTCTGATCACGAATTCTTGCAAAAATGAAACTCAATGATCAATTTTATTTTTGACTTATAAATTTACAAGACTTTTATTAAATATTGAGGACCAATATAGTTCGAAGCCAAAATCTAGAGGGCTAAGCTGAATTTTCAAAAGTTAGTTTATCCCTAAAATTGCTCAACGAAAAGAGCATAACTTTCACTTCCAAATACAAATGCAAAGCAGAATTTCATTACATATGCACAATCCTATCCAAGAATTTTAGTTCACACCTCCAAGTCTTCGGGGAGACTTTTTAAAAAAGAAACAGGAATTTTTATATTCCGACTTTGGTACGTCAATTTTTAACGTATATAATAATAAATTCGGTTTTTATTCGTTCATTATCGGAGTTTTGAGTTTATGCTGCGGTGCATATTTGTGGTAAAACTGTCCGACTGAGAAATAGGGGAGAGTTGCCACTATTGGACCGCCACCTAAATTGGACCGTTTCAGTTTGGTAATTTTTTGCAACAGTATCTCTTCGATTTTGAGAATTGTAAAAATAGGAATGTTTAGAGAATTTCTAGTACTGATGGTATCCATTTTTACAATTCTCAAAATTGAGAAGATACAGCAGTGTTGGGCAGCATCTAATTACATTTGTAATTAATTACATTTTAATTACAAATTACAATTGTAATTTGTAATTGAAAGTCGAATCAATTACAAATTACAAATGTAATTGACACCTTTTTCCGAATTAATTACAAATTATAAATGTAATTGACACGTTTTTTCGAATCGATTACAAAATACAAATGTAATTGAAATGTTTTTTCGAATCAATTACAAATTACGAATGTAATTGAAACAGTTTTTCGAATCAATTAAAAGTTACAACATTTAAAAGTTGTAATTGATCCGAAAAAAGGTGTCAATTACATTTGTAATTTGTAATTGATTCGGAAAAACGTTTCAATTACATTTGTAATTTGTAATTGATTACGAAAGACATTTTAATTACATTTGTAATTTGTAATTGAATAACGAAAAACATTTCAATTACATTGGTAATTTGTAATTGATTCGAAAAAACATTTCAATTACATTTGTATTTTGTAATTGATTCGAAAAAAGGTGTCAATTACATTTGTAATTTGTAATTGATTCGAAGAAACATTTCAATTACAATTGTAATTTGTAATTGAGTTTACTTTCAATTACAAATTACAACTGTAATTTGTAATTGATTGACTTTCAATTACAAATTACAACTGTAATTTGTAATTGATTGACTTTCAATTACAAATTACAATTGTAATTTGTAATTGATTCGACTTTCAATTACAAATTACAATTGTAATTTGTAATTGGTTCGACTTCCAATTACAAATTACAATTGTAATTTGTAATTGATTCGACTTTCAATTGAAAATTACAATTGTAATTTGTAATTTGTAATTAATTAATTACAAATCTGCCCAACACTGAGATACAGTTGCAAAAAATTACCAAATTGAAACGGTCCAATTTAGGTGGCGGTCCAATAGTGGCAACTCTCCCCTATGTTCCACCTCGTTAATACCTGTGTATAATAATTTACGTGCAAATAAAACACGTACACAAAAAATATTACATCATTTTTTAAATCTTCGAATTTTTATTACCTTTCAAAGCCATCAATGAAAAATGTGTGTTACATTAAAGTTCGATTGCTTTCTCCAAGACTATAAGAGACTTCGAAAATTTGATTGTTGTAATATATATGTCCTATTCTATCAAAAACCAACACAAGTTTGAACCTCATATGGACACTGATTCGTCTGTAACTTTAGGAAAATGTTTTTTACCACGAGATATCACCCTCTAAATTTATACGATATATTTTCACTCATACGTTTGGCCGTAAAAAAAGTTGGCACGTATTTTTGATATTCAAGCAAAGTAGTTGGACTTAATATATTTTCGCGAACCCAGGTATATATATATATATATATATATTCGTGATGCAAAGATTCGCAATTTTTCTATTAAAAATATTGCCGATTGAGTAGAAACTCGCTAAAGGATTTGAAATCATGATTTTTTAGAAGCATAAAAAAATTTATTTCTAAGCACAAGTTTGCTACTCAATGGCATTATTATTATTTTTATAAAAACCCTCCGAGTATTAACTGTATAAGAATATGATTTTTTTCCTCCCAAATTAGGATTTCAATTAGTTCAACTATAATATGTATAATCGAATATAATTGAGAAAACTCATCAATTTTTATTGCCAATTGGTTTAAAGTGTCGATCTAATTGTTTGAACTTGAAATTTCATATTCTGTTTCGTGGGGGGATATAATTTTTAGAAATTTGATAATTGAAGCTGACTGCAAAATGTTCAAAAATAGAGCGAGAGTTCTATTCTAGGTTTTCACGAGCCCTCAATCCAGAAGGCTCTCAATACAGGGACGTGCTGCTTTATAAAAAGTACAATATAGGGTCAGCTGCTTTTGCTACTACATAGAACTATATAAGCGATATATTTTTAACATCTGCACTAATAAACGAGAACAACAAATGTATAATTTTCATCGGGTGGATATAGTTACGCTTTTGATGAAACTGATTGATCTCAAGATACGAGTATAGAGTATAAATTGGTAGGTACCTATTTGATATATTTGATTTAATGCGTCAATGACAGTTGTAATTCGGGTAAATAATCGTGTATATATGAGACTTGGTACAAATCGGCTTTCGTGACGAGTGTATCGCTTATCAGGCGTCGTCAATTTACATATGCAAATACGAATTATAAATGTATGATGGCGTCGGTTCGAGCTCTCGTTTTGTACCGTATAATTTTCATCACTTTTCAAACATGGACTTCGACCTAAATCGCATTACCGATAATTCCGATGTTTTCAGGTAGGTATAGGGTACCCTATGCGATCTAGTGGTGTTTCGACTTTCAGCAATTTCCTTTTTCGTATATATAAATTAGGGTGTGCCAAAAAAAAAAAAAAATTCAAACGCACATCAACATTCCGGTAGAGCATCTTAAATAGAATATTTCAGCCAAATATGAGCTCTTAATATTGATATTTAGAACTGCCTAACTCAGTTTTCCCATTTTTGATTTCAATAACACGTGAAAAAAAATCGGAAAATTTTCGAATGGTTTTTTCTCGTAACTGGCTTGATTTAGAAACTATCTGAATACAGATTCTTATAGGAAATTTCACGTTCTACAAAAAAGTACTGAGATAGAATTTTCCTAACTCTCACCGATTAAGAGATATTCGCCTATAAACATTGAGTCATAGCGTCATAGAGTCATACGACTCTGGGAAAAACAATTTATTTTTCAACCGCGCATCAAAATTTCGGTAGAGCATCTCAAACAGAACATCTCAGCCAGATATGAGCTCTTAACATTGATATTTAGAACTGCCTATTTTAGTAACTAAAATTAGTATCTAAAATTAGTAACGAAATTAGGCAGTTCTAAATATCAATATTAAGAGCTCATATTTGGCTGAGATATTTTATTTGAGATGCTCTACCGGAATGTTGATGTGCGTTTGAATTTTTTTTTTTTTTTTTGCACACCCTAATATAAATAAATTAGATTTCTCAGAAAACGTATATATAATATTTGCATAAGAATCGCAGCTTCTTATCGTGGCAAGGATATAGAAACGACGAAAACGTTCCTCGTGCGTTAGTACCATCAGGATGCTAAAACTAGGTTTACAAAAATAGAAAATAGATATCATCAGCAGAAGCATGCAGCACGCGTCAGATTAGAAATTTTCGGATAGGTAGGTACTTTAGGTTACGGATTAATGTCTTAACTCCAACTTTTTCCTGCACATAACATTTATTTTTCTTTACCATTATAAATACGGTATCAATAATTTTTCGATATAGATTCCTGCGCAACCGTTTCATAAATTAAGTGATTTACAAACCATGAATTCGTTAGATTATGCAAATCCAACTTGATTTCAATCTTAACAGATTGTGGTCCGGTCTTCTTACTGTCTTACTACACCCTTGGGTCAA
Source organism: Tenthredo mesomela (assembly GCA_943736025.1). Classification (NCBI taxonomy): domain Eukaryota; kingdom Metazoa; phylum Arthropoda; class Insecta; order Hymenoptera; family Tenthredinidae; genus Tenthredo; species Tenthredo mesomela. The sequence goes on along the minus strand of OX031015.1, from coordinate 29,414,941 downwards.
ACATCGTTTTACATGGATAAGCCGGGTCAAGGGTGAATTTTATTTACAAATTCTTTATACCTCTGTTACATTTCTTACAAGATTATTGTTATTATTATTATTATTTATTTTTTTTTTTTTTTTTTTTTATCGCTATACCTATACTCAGGGCGTACAAAAACCTTTAATAATTAATTACATCCTTGCATAATTCACGGATAATTTAATTTCACCTTTTTTCTCATTACACCTTTCACCCATGAGACCGTTATATTTATTTTAAAACTCGTGGAAACAAAACGGACTACCTATTTCATAAAATTTCTGAAATTAATTAATATGCGAAAAACAATTAAAACTATTCTCTGACTCGAAGAGTTTGGAATTAAATTTCAAATTAATAAGTTGAAGTGATCCACGATATTCTTAAATTTTATAAATTATAGTACTTTGATTTTTTTGGATTTATTTTTCTTTCAACCTCACTTTTGTGTATACGTTAGTTCAAAAATCAGTTCGGGTAGAACGAGCGCGCAAGTAGTAAGAGCCTCTTACGGTCGGGCCAGTAGTAACGAGCGTAGAGTCAGACAACTACAAGTAGTAGTTCCCAGTTATAGGGGAGCCAGCCGCCAAGACGTCTACTACTTGTATTTTATCTGATGTAGTTCTGGCGCCGTTCTTATGCCGACGTTACGTCTACGTTCGTGCGTATATCCCATTTCACGCGATTCTTATGGTCTTAATAAATAAAGAATTCGGAACTGATTGAATGGAAATGGGGAATAAAAATCCGTCTAATCCGCAGTGCGACGTTAATTGAGGAGTTGGATGCAATATAACGGCACGTATATGTATATTCAGCCCACATATGCTCTTATCCCATTAATCTCAAGGATGATTTATAATCGAATGCATCGCACCCGCATACGTTCGAGTACCTACGATGAACACTCTGGAATTAGCCTTTACTTCGATATTCGCTATAGGAGGGTGTATAATTCATACTACGATACAGACTAATGCCCAATTGAATAATATAACAAGATATTAATCCTGCGCCTAATCTCTGACCTATATTGCTATCCGATCATTCAAAATTTGATTCGTAAGATTCAAAAATATGCCAATGTTTGAATTTTTTTATAAACTATTCAGTATTTTTCTTGATTTTCGAATGTTTTATTTCTATGCATGAGCGAATGAATGGTCTATTTTTTTTTTTTTTTTTTTTTCCCTTAATGCATTCCACTAGAAAAATAGGTTCGAAATTTGCCTAAGTCTATACGGGTGTTTGAAGGTCTAAGAATTATATGTGAAGTCATAAATTGGGCGCTTCTATACCGGCCAAAAACGAACAATGGAAATTTCATGGAAATTGGTTCGCATAAATTCGAATCTCAAGCTGTGTGTAAGGCTGCCCGATTCAACGCTGACGTGTAATCTGGTTTTCACATAGAACTATCAAGGTTGCACCAAAAAGTAATACCATCAGAAATTGGCAATAAAAATAAGGATAGCGATATTTTAGGAATCGACTCGAGAGCCAAAAGTGTAGCAAAACGAGTATAGCTTATCCTGAAGCAAAGTACGGAGGGGGTTACGGGGGGTAGTTTTCTCAACTTGCCATTTGGCGATTAAATTTGCTTCGAAACTTTTCCACCTCTGCATTTTTCAACGGATTAGTTCTACTTCGTATAACTCTTATATATACGTAAGCGCCGAAAGGCTTGGCCCTCCCAAAAGCCTTTCTTTGAACCATCGAACGCGTCTTTCCATTCGCGACTAAATTAAGCTATGGACTTTTTTTTTTTTTGTGCGACGAAACGTAAAGTTTTTTATACTTTTTTTTTTCCAAATTTTACATCAATTATCAGATTTTTTTAATCACTGGAATCATAATTATAATATCAATGAAGTCAGCTGTTGAATAAAATATTAAAAAAAAAAAAATTTAACAAAAGCCAGAATACCAGCTATACGTCTTGAAAATTTACATTCGTTCGGTGGAAAAGTCTGCAACACTGTTTTAAGGTATATTCTTCGTAAGTTTGTATACCGTGTCATAAAGACGACCTAGTTTGCATATCTTTTTCCTTTTTACAGCTTTACTTCTTTTCTCCTACACGCTCAGACATTTTCTGTAATTGTATTTTATTTTCTATTTTTTGTTTCATTTTCAAAAAATATTCAACAGAAAAACGTACCTTACTTTACCGAATTACGCGTCAATTTAAAAGACATTATGAATATCATATGCCTACATAGGTACGTACTTCGCATCCGTCACAAATATATTAGTATGTCAAAATAAAAGCTCGTGTTTTTTTTTTTTTTTTTTGTTTCCCGCTGAAATGAATCCTCAGATATTTCGTAGCGGAAAAACCGAATGATCGTTAGTTGAATTAACTGTTCATCAAAATGACGAGTCGTATATCTGCGGGTGAGCAAAAACATCTTACGTAATACAGAAAGAGAGAATTTCACGGATTTAACGAATCAATCAGACAGCGGAATCAGAATCGGATTGAAAATAAAGAAAAAATAAATAAAAAAAATGAATAAAAATAAAATATACAAAATCAGTATAAATTGTTGATATTCACTCACGTGCGTTTTGTGTTCCGGGGTTGAGGGTGGATTTGGGGAGTTGGGCAGCGAACTACCCGAGCAGTGCCGCAGCCGCGCCAGGGCTGTGCGAAGCCCCTCCGTCACGAGGCCCTTTTATTAATCCGTATCAATGTTTTCACTTTTTCTCCTAAAGCTCTCTGACGGTCCTCCTCCTCCACGAGACGCTCGATTTCGCGATACCGAGCGACCCATCACGTCAGAGGACAGCTATCAGAGCATAATTTAATTTCGGCACTTTCGATGTTTCTATACATAAATTTATTTTTTTATTTTTTTACTTTTTTTTTATTTATTTATTTTTTTTCTATTTTACTTTTTTATTTTGTTATTATTATCGCAAAATTATACAGTCGAGATGTTAAACCGCGATTCTTTTTAAGGGTTGGAACGAAATCTTTCTTTTTTTTTTTTTTTTTTTTTTACCCCCACTTTAAATTAATCGAGCCGTCGAAACCAGTAGGTGTTTTTTTTTCTTTTCTTTTCTTTTCTCTTTTTTCTCCTATCAAAAACCGATTCTTATTTATATATTTATACCATGAACCTCACATGGAGATTTTTTTTTTTTAATTTAAACCACACGTGTAAAGCGATATTTCTCACGCACGAACATGATTCATTCTGTATAAAAAGTTTATCGATTTTTCACCATATTACATTTATTCACAAAGATATTTTCTCTTTATCTTTCTTGTATTTTTCTTCTTTTTTTTTCTTCTCTCTCTCTATCTCTCTCTCTCTCTCTCTCTCTTTCTCTCTTCTATATGCTTTATCCAATCACGCTTCAGCCCTCCCGATTTTCTTTGAACAGAATCGTATAACACACATTTATTGATTCGACACTAAGAAAGTTTTTCTTCTTTTGAAGGCTGCACGCGCTCACTAGCTGCCGGCTATCAGAAACTGGATTTCTGAAACAAAGTATAAGAAAGCCTTTAGGAGATTAATCGTTTTGGAAGAAAGAAAGTAAGAAAGAAAGGAAGAATGAAATAAATTAAATTAAATAAAAACAAGTGTATAAATTATTATTTTATTACGGCATAAGCTGAAATCGTTATTTTCTCGCTATTCGTACAGACTTTCATCATCGCTATACATATCCACGATAATTATTGAATAAAATTCTATCATTCAAAAATCATCCATCTGCACAAATTGACTGACCGACGGTCAACGTTTTATGTGAGAATCATGATTTTTAATAAAATTGTACGCATTAGATATCAGAAGATTTTTTTTGAATTTAAATAAAAAAAACCTGAAAACAAAAAAAAAAAAAAAATTTAATGAAATTTTTGTTAATTAGTAGAGAGAAAATCAGTGTGACCTACTTTCTGAATAAAAAAAAAAAAAAAAAACAAAAAAAAAAAGGTTTACAAATCGTAAAATTTCTTAAACATCAGTGATTTTGGGAAACGCGCGTACTGATCCCGACGTTCTCGGCGCCGACGGGTATACAGAGTGCAGAACCCAGACCCGAGAAGAAGCGTCTTCAGTTAGGGTGAATGACCTGAGTCGCGAGACGCGCTCGCGCACCCAATTCACCACTCGGCTCACCTACCCCTGCATTTCAGATGAAAACTGACTGAACGAAACTCGCTTGTAACCTACTGCGAAGTAGGTAGGTACCAATCAATATTCAAGGACTTCGCAGCTACTATACACTCGCATCGGGCCAAACCACGTGGTTATTTAATCATTTCAGGTTTTCCTATTTTTTTTTTTTTTTTTTTTTTTCATTTTGTTTACAAAAACTCTGGGATTATTACATAATTACATTTTTTTATTAACAGAATAAAGAAAAAAATAATAATAATAATAATAAAAAGAAAACTAAAAAAAAAAAAAACAATTGTGATATGAGCCTAAAAATCGAATCCAATTTATTTTATTCCTCGTCCTTCGCGAGCTCGAGATCAATAACCGAAGTTGTTATATCGTGTTTGAAAATGTCAATCTAAACTTGGATCTGTATTAAAGGTCCGTGCGCAACAAGCTATCGCAATTTTCTAGTGTATGAAATTTCCGACGATATCACAAAGGTGATATAACGAGGGACAAACGTTGGTCTTCAAACTAGCGGGTGAATCGATTTCTACGTAACTATATACCCTCTCCTATACCGCGATACCTATACCAGACCTAAAATACCCCAGATCGGTGCCATGTGCTCACCGAGATAACTACCTACAAATTTCATTCCCTTTTCGTCTACCAAATATCAAATTCATCTTATCCTCAATATTGTTACGGTTTATGCTTGTTAAAACCATTATTATACATATTTTCGCGAAAACGGACGATATTTGACAAAGACAAATTTGGTTATTATATGCACAATCACATTTTCTGTTCAGTCAACCAAAAATTTCGTTGGGATAGCCAAAATTTTGTTGGGAAAACCAAATTTTGTTGGGACAGACAAAATTTTGGCTATTCCAACAAAATTTTTGGTTGACTGAACAAAAAATGTGATGGTGCACATAATAACCCAAATTTTGGTTGTGTCAACAAGATTTTTTTCTGAGTGTATGTAGTTGGTTCTGGGCTACCGTGTAGCTTGTATTACGGTAAGTGTATTTCGTATATCTACCTACACGAAATTTATCAGCGTGTGAATTAGGCGATAAAATCAAGCTGCAGATGAACCGGAGAAAATGAAAGACCGAATGAAGATGTACGCGATGCAATATAGAAGGAACTTGATGAGAGTGTAATAAGGTGCAAAGAGGCCAAGTGCAAAGAGTTAGGTACCTACTTTCTTGCTTGCAAACTACTACAAGCTCCGAAATCCGGATATAGGCCAGATATAATTCAGTATAGAAAACAGGACTACGCTTTATCTAATAAGGAAGAATTATCACCCCTGATTATCCCCCGAGTCATATAGGGGTGTTTTTTTTTTTTTTTTTTTTTTTTTTTTTCACGCGCTGTAGGATATTTTCGAAACCTTTTTCTGCATCGTTTCACCAAATTTTTTATGTATTTATCCTACAGGTATTATCGACATACATAGTTACATGAATGAAATAATTTATGTTGTGTTGTAACGCATAATATGATCCTTACTTGATATTTTATTTCGACGATACACTCACGAGGATATATCGCGCGCGGTCCATAAGGAATTACCGATATACAACACTGTGCACCAGTTACTGTACGTGCCTTTTAATTTCACTCGATATTCCCGCAAGAGCTGATAGCGTTATTCATTCGTATGAAAATTGAAAAGGTACGAAATTTTCTGCGTATAGATATATATCGGTTTGATTTAGAAACGGAGAACTATAAATCCGACTAGGTAACGTACGACTCTTACAGTAAGTTAAGTCGAGATTTTTATACGATAGAGAAGGGAGCACTAATCTCGATAGATCCTAGATAGTTATTAGGCTTACAGATTATAGTCAAGGTGCTGGTAATTTATTAGAGAAAAATTGTTATAGAATTTCTTTTTTTTCTTCTTCTTTTCTTTTTTTTTTTTTTTTTTTTTTTTTTGTTTTAGAATGAAAATATAGTATTTATGTTTCGAAGCTGCAAGCTCTGTAGACCTTATTGGTAAGAGGTCGAAGACAGCACTGGCCGGCGTGCCTCGTTGACATCGTGCGGTTGGCACACTGGGGCGGCATTCTGGGGCAACGATAAGCGCAGGCGTCCTGGCACCCTGGCGCCCCGACGCCCGACTTTTCAAAGCCCTAAAAACACCCGCCTGCAACCAGCTCACCGGTCTGCTGTGTGTGCCTCTCCGCAGCTCACTGGTTGGAACACATATGTGCCCTACAAATTGATTGCTTCTCAGCGTGGAGATGAAGACAAATACCCCACTTTTATTCCGTATAACAATGAGGGTGCAGGTATTTTTTTTTTTTTTTTTTTTTTATTCTTAACCGCATTTCGATTACGATCAACTTTAGGTATATCTGTGACACGCGGGAGATGGGGAGACACTGATGTCCAGTTGACCCAGAGGCTCGAGAAAGTTGCGGTAGTTTCATCAAAAGCAAATATGTGGCCTGAAAATGAAGGTTTTTGGATTAAGAACTGCATGCATGTATCAGAAAAATGTAAAAAAAAAAAAAAAAAACAACGTAGAACTTCCTGCCCGGATATATCAAGCTCAAGGAAAAATATTCTACGAGTGAGAAGTCTGATGGATAGAAGAATGAATGTGTTATGAGCTAAAAGCTGATTTTTTTTGTTTCCAACACAAAAACTACCGGATCATTCGATTCGAAAATGTGGACAGATTTAAGCACCATCGATCAAGACCAAAAACACAAAAATCCGTTGATCGGTTCTTTTTTATATTTTTTTTATCAAAAATTTGTTATTTGAGTAACTCAAAAACTGCTGGACCGATCGAATTCAAAATCTTATCAGTTCTAAGGTGGCAAAAACTGCGTCGATTGATATAAGGAAGGAAGAAATCCGTGCATTCGTTTCCGAAATTTCGTCGAACAAAAAATTGATTTTTTTTTTTTTTTTAATAGCCGGAGGTAATTCTCTGGGCCTTAAATCGTAGAAATATAAAGTGAAAGCTCAAATGTACAATTTTCAAGCGATTATGATAACCCCGCTTACTCAAAAACGGGTAGTTGGAGATGGTGAGTATTTATGGAGCTTTTAAAAACTGTTAAAAACGTTGAAATTCAATGGAGGTATTTACCAAGTGAATGCAGACATTCTGAACATCAACCCAACGATTTTCATCAGCAAATGGCGTTTTGGCCAATGATAAATTAATCGATGCTATTTTAATGGCAATGAATATAAACTAGCATTGAACTTTTTTTCATATGGAAACGATTTTTCAAACCGATTTTCAATCTTTGAAGCACCGTAAAATTGATTTTTTTTTTTGTATGATTTAGCGAATATAATTGCTGTCCATGAGTGAGAGCGGCTATGATAGAAGCCGTTAATTGATTAATTAATTCAATATAATTGGATTAAAAATAAAGTTGAATAAATGTAGACCAGACGTTAAACAACAGAAAATAATAAACCGTCGTAAAGAAAATTGAAACTTCATTAATTCTATGTTATAGGAGAAACATCACTTGGACTATCTGTGTAGCTAAGAAACTTTTGAAGTAGGTAAATACTCGCTGTGGTATGAGTAAAGCAAGTTATGTCTTTGTATTTTTTTTTTTTTTTTTTTTTTTTTTTTTTTTTACATCGATATACGTGTAGGTAGCCGAAAAGTTATAGGTGTTATTTTTAAGCTCCGTTGACCCTTTGCCGTGTACATATATAACCGAAAGGGGTGCTATACGTTGGTCGAATTTATCACGTTTAAGGGAGTTTTATACAGATGATTAGACAAAAATCGTAAAATAACTTGTACTACGTAGAGACTGTATAGGAAAAAAACTTTCGAAATTCAAAAATCCACGTTATTTTCTTTGAATCAAATACCCAATATCTGTGATGCAAGAAAGAATGTTCTATCATATTTCAAATATTGAAATTTCAAAAAGCTTCTTCCGTCACAAATTTGAACTTCTTTATATAGTTTAAACTGTTCTAATTCACATGCGGATATAATTTTGAGAAATTCACATAGTTTTTTGGATGTATGAAGTTCACGCCTTCTGATAACCCGAGTAAAAATGATTATATATATAATTATATATAATTAAATATGATTATATATGGATTATATATCGATTATATATGAAAAATGGCCCTATATAAATATTAGGGTGGTCCTTAGATGGGGTCAAAAAAAAAATTCATGTTGGATTCCCCCAAATCAGCTCCAAATAATTGAAAAAAATTCCCCAATTTTTCCCAATTTTTATTTTATTCCCCTAGTCCCGCTGTTTTCATACAAAGTTCAAAATACAATCCACGATACTTGAAGTTAAATTTTTCGCCGGAATATCTCTTTGTATTTTGAACTTTGAATGAAAACAGCGGGACTAGGGGAATAAAATAAAAATCTGAAAAAATTAGGGAATTTTTTTTTAATTATTTGGAGCTGATTTGGGGGGATCCAACATGAATTTTTTTTTTTTACACCTTCTAAGGACCACCCTAATAAATATATATATATAAATTATATGTAATTCGTATATAAATATATATGAATAAAGGCTATACTTTTTTATATATGAATATATATGAATATATATAATTATATATAAATATATATAAATATATATATGAATTATATATATATTTATATAGGGCCATTTTTCATATATAATCGATATATAATCCATATATAATCAATATATAATCATATATAATTATATATAATTATATATAATCATTTTTACTCGGGTAATAATAATTATTTTACACTTTTGTAAACGTCATCTGCATAGACCCCTATGGACCCCTTAAGTCTTGAATATTAATATCAAACTTTTGGTTATCAGTATCAGTCGTTAGACTTGACTCTTTGTCCATATAGAATCAACGAGTTATAATCCCATCCTCGTTGGAATTTCATTTGACAGATGAGAACTAAAGTGTAGTAATATTTGGAATCTTCATCACAACGTTGAGGTGTATGAATAAAAGAGTGCCGCGAATGCCGGATCGTTATCGGGAAATTATTTAAAAAAAATTTATCCTCTTACTTTGCTTCATGTTGTCATTTTACCTGGAAAACGAAATAAAAAAAAAGACAAAATCTGTTACCGCGCAACTAGTTGACCCCGTCCAGAATTAAACCATAATTCATCCGTAAGTATATTTCGAAAAATCTTCAGAGTCAGTAAAATATTCCTCCACGGAATACCATCGGTGATCTGAGAAACCGATTCCCGAAGTGTGTGTGTATACTATACACCCTCAAGCGAAGAAGCTGTCTCAAGTTCGTAAAATTTTCAACCCTTTTCGCAATTCTCGAATCTGCACCCCTAATACTGATTACAGCTTCTGAATGATAAATGAATAAAATTATATATGTACACAGAAAAAAAAGGTTAACTTGAGCCGAGAAAATAATTCTTGATTCAAGATAATTTTGCGATTCAAAAATGAAGACCGAAATTTTCTCGAGCGAAGAAAATTTTCCAAATTTTCCAAATTTTCTTGGTTCGAGAAAAATTTTGATTTGATCCGAGAAAATTTCGGTCTTCATTTTTAGACCGCAAAATTATCTTAAATCAAGTCAACCTTTCTTTCTGCGTGTATGTATATTCCGTACACCCTCGTTGTTGAAAATCAATTAAAACCGTCTCTCTTATCGATTGCGGCCATACGCAGTAGCAGCACTTTGTTTTCACGCTTGTTGGACAGTGCGAGTTATATCACGTCAATACGACAGCTCCTCTTTAATTTCATACCAGTGCGGCGGCGTCTGTTCTTTTTCCGCTTGAACGGAGGAGCTCGAGGGCCGAGATGTGCGGCTTCAGTCCCCGTTTTCGTATATTCGCACTTACGTGCCAATGTATATATATATATGTGTGTGTGTGTGTGTGTAAATATAGTGTAGTATGTGAACACTATACATAATGCTAATGTGTGCGATGGGTATATGGAGTCGTGCATTGATTACAACTCGAACACACATTGCGGGAAGACGCGGTGATCAAGCCTTATCTCATTTTGCGCAGGGTCGTTGTTTGGGCAAGATCGCGCGCCCTCGTTCTTATTTGTAATCCTAATAGTGTATAGATCTCCTCAGGAGCCAATACACTCGCGAGTCACTATCTTACCTTGAATTTCCAATTTGAACAATTTCACGGAACCTGCCGCGCCTTAGAATTCTATACAAACGTGTATAAAGCGGGAGATACGTACACGGTCTCAATCGTGTATATATATATATATACTTATACGTGTATATATACATAGGTATAAAAAATATATATGTATAGTTAGATACACGCCGTTAGGCAAGGAACATTTCTTGGAAACGATATAGAAGCCAATTCAATTTCCCGCGCGCCTGAAGAACCCGTGGTTTTCCGCAAAAGATCGCTCTATCTCTCAGGCTGATTAAGGAGTATCTTTCGAAAGTTGGTTTCTTTGTCGTTTGTTTCAGGATATTTTTCAGAGGCAAGGATTAAAAGTTTATGGGGAGACGCAAATAGAAAGATATAAAAAAGGGAGTAAATTGTAAACAGTACCTACATAAGGACGAGGGGACATCAACGGAATAGATTCTCAATTATGAATACACTCAGAAAAATAACAACCAAAATTTGGTTATTATATGCACAATCACATTTTTTCATAACATATGTGAATTTGTCGGACCAGTCGAACCAAATTTTAAGTCTTCTAACTGAAGCTCAGCTCTGTATAGAGCGTGCAATCCCCAGAAAGACCGAAAAAAACGGAAGTGCATCATAATTATTTTTTCAAGTAAAAAATCACATTTTTTGTTCAGTCAATCAAATTTTTTTTTAAGTCAACCAAAAATTTCGTTGGGATAACCAAATTTTTGGTTTTGGTTGGTCAAAAAAAAAAAAAAGTCAAAAGTCAAAATTCTTGTTGACACAACCAAAATTTCGGTTATTGTATGCACAATCACATTTTTTGTTCAGTCAATCGAATTTTTTGTTCAGTCAACCAAAAATTTCGTCGGGATAGCCAAAAATTTGTTGGGAAAACCAAATTTTGTTAGGACAACCGAAATTTGTGCCATACCAACAAAATTTTTGGTTGTGGCAACAAGACCTTTTTCTGAGTGCATTTTTTTGGATTTTCTAATCAACTCGAATATAGGTATTCAAATTACCGGGATAAGGTAATTTCTTATTTTAATGGACTTGATTCGAATTGATGCTGTATCAACGGCAGTAAATCGATCAATCAATTAAGAAGACGTCGTGTGTATACCTCGATAATAACTTAACACGCACACCATTATTCGATCGTAGAATATTCTCTTTTTTTTATGCATATATACGTAATAATGCGGTTTGCCGGAATTATAAAGAGGCGGCCAAGTCAAATATAGCAGTTTTGAGAAAAACTATTAAAACACGCGAAAGCTGACCTCCTCGTATAGCGGAAGAAATTTTTAAGATTTAAAAATGGACGACGAAGATCACGTCGAAATGAAAGAAATTTTAGAAAATCGTAAACATTTTAGTAACAAGTTATGCCGAATTATTCCGGAAGAAATAATCTACAATGAAAATATCAATTGAAAATTGATACGGCCATGTTCAACGAGATCTTTGGTAGCTCAAAAAGCCAGAGGTGCAACGGATTTTTCGTAAGGGAATTTTGGTCTTAAAATTTACTGAAGAATTTATACCCTGACAAAGTGGGCTGGTCAAACTGAATCACCCTGTATACATTTGCATAGATAGAAATCTCCCTAACCAAAACAAAAATAGCGCCTAACGTAACTATAATGATCCGCAATTGACCGTAACCACGTAATGTAAGCCCTGATATAAATTGGTTCCAATTGAGAAAGCACATCTATCAAATGGTTATATTTATTCATAAATATTTCATAAATGACAACACAGTGCATGGATAGGGATCACACCCAATGAAGTAGGAGTCCTACACAGAAAAAAAGGTTAACTTGAGCCAAGAAAATTATTCTTGATTCAAGATAATTTTGCGGTCCAAAAATGAAGACCAAAATTTGCTCGGATCAAATCAAAAATTTTCTTGGTTCGAGAAAAATTTTGATTTGATCCGAGAAAATTTCGGTCTTCATTTTTGGACCACAAAATTATCTTGAATCAAGTCAACCTTTCTTTCTGTGTAGCTATCCCTTACAGAATCTTACGAGAATAGGTACCTACCGAGAAGTTTCGTGGACGCGAAACGCTAGGGGTACCAACCCGAAATTTTTGCTATTCCATAGGCGTAGGTCATACAGTAAACTGCAGCAGCAGTTTGGTAACTTACTAGATGTTTCTAGTAAGATCACTAGAAATCACTGGAAATCTAGTCACTAGATTTCTAGTCCAGAAATCTAGTGACCAATGATCACTAGATTTCTAGTGATCTCTAGTGATTTTACTAGAAACATCTAGTAAGTTACCAAACTGCTGCTGCAGGTTAGTGTATGACCTACGCCTATGGAATAGCAAAAATTTCGGGTTGGTACCCCTAGCGTTCCGCGTCCACGAAACTTCTCGGTATATAATTATATAAGGACGAGCTTTTTCCAAGTGCTGTAAATAAATCTAATAGCTTTTTGCTATCGCTTTACTTAACGGGGTGATTTCATCGGTATGGCTTTGCCTTCGTAGCTTCTATTAGGGCTGTAAGGTTTAACCGGTTTAACCGGCTAAGGTGGTTAACTGTAATAATTGACCGATGGTTTAACCGGTTAACCGGTTAACCGGCTAAGGTGGTTAAGCTGGTTAATGAGAATAAAGATTTAACCGGTTAACCAGGTTAAGGGGGTATCCCCACCTTTAAATAGGTCAACATTCTGAGAAAGAGATTGATATTTTACAGCGAATTTGAGAGTCTGATCAAATCCAAAAAAATCATGAAGTTGAGGGAGGGTTTGACCCTCATTATCCATACTTAACATTGGATATTACTTTGAGTCTAATAGTAGTTACGCTGAATATAGATAAATACAAAATTACTCGGTTGTAGCAAAGAATCAGTAGTACCGTTGGATCGATTCTGGAATTTTTGGTCCTCAATTGTTGAGAAGAGATGCCTCTATCATATGAACATAGAACTTTTTGATATCGCGAAAATTGCCTGATTCGCTTAGTTTTTACTGAGATTTTTCTAATTCTTCAATTTTTTTTCTCTATTTTTTCTATTATCTCAACCAAAAATAGTCATATCAAAAAGTTCTATGTTCATATGATAGAGGCATCTCTTCTGAACAATTGAAGACCAAAAATTCCAAAATCGATCCAACGGTACTACTGATTCTTTGCGACAACCGAGTAATTTTGTATTTTTCTATATTCAGCGTAACTACTAATAGACTCAAAATAATATTCAATGTTAAGTATGGATAATGAGGGTCAAACTCTCCCTAAACTTCTTGATTTTTTTGGATTTGATCAGACTCTCAAATTCGCTGTAAAATATCAATCTCTTTCTTAGAATGTTAACTCATTTAAAGGTGGGGATACCCCCTTAAGGGTTTAACCGGCCATGAGATGAATTAATATTTCTGCATCGCAAATAGAATAATTAGTATGAAAAAATCAGGAATAGCCTAAATTCACCTTTTTATCGAACTATTATTCTTACGTCTGATTATTTTTATCTATTCGTTACAGTATATATGAGACAAGAAAAAACTAGATGGACAGTGATTAGTCAATTCACTTGATGGCCGGTTAAACCCTTAACCTGGTTAACCGGTTAAACCTTTATTCTCATTAACCAGCTTAACCACCTTAGCCGGTTAACCGGTTAAACCATCGGTTAATTATTAAAGTTAAACACCTTGGCCGGTTAAACCGGTTAAACCTTACAGCCCTAGTTTCTATTACAGAGTTCTATATACATTGAAGAGATGCTGTAACCTAGCTCGAGACATTTGAGATGATAGGGAACAGGGTGAGTACCGTGCAAAACATGATTGTGCGTCTAGTTATAACTAGATACAGATTTTCGGGATTATTACACAGAGAATTTAATCCGCGGAAGGGTGGAAATTTTTTTTTTTTAAACCCTTTTAATTAATCGCTTCTCTCGAGGTCGGGCTAAATTACTAATAACTTAACCGCAATCAAGGTGAAATGCCATGACGTAATTTTTTCCCTCATATAAACGCCGTGTATACCTACCTACTTGACATTCACTTGAATTAGGGTAAAAGGTGTATATAGAGCGAGAATAACATTCCGAGATCTGCAGGAGGTTTTCACAAATTTACACCGTTCCTTCGGTGGAACAGTATTCTTGAATTCGTTCCTCACCCCCCCCCCCCCCCCCCCCCCCCTCCCCCCGTTGCCGGAAGGGGTGAAAAGGGAGTAAAACTTAAATTCACAAAGTTTGCTCTCCGATGATTGTATCCGGGCTGCTACCGCGTGCTGACTATCACGCAACTTTAATACCACTGCAGATAACACAAGTTCACCCTATAGCTTATTGCTTATCCTATATCCTTCGCTTCGCTTCGGTTATACTTACACACTGAAGTTTACGCCATACAACTGACTATCACGTATATAATATTAAAATTATTATCAACGAAATAAGTTCGTAACTATCATTTTCTGGCTAATACGGGTATTTTTTTTTTTTTTTTCTTAGAATGAAGAAACATTGTTACTAAATTTAAACATCCATTGGTTAATTTTGGGATCATTTTTAGGAGCAAAAATTTGTGTATTTTATAAAAATATAAATCATTTCTAAAGATAAAGCTTGACAAGTTACGGGATATCCTCGAAGAAGGGAGTGAGTTCACGGTGCAAAAGTTATTCGAAGTTTTATGCAAAAGCTCCCTTATTTTATTTCTTATTTTTATTTTTTATTTTCAATAATTCAATCCTTTCCCTTCTGAATGAGTGCAAAAAGAACTCTAGACATCTTTATTCTCAATCAAGTAATAATGATTTTTTTTTTTTTCTTTGTTTTTTTAGTAAAAATGTTTCTTTTTGCCGTCGTGTCAATTAAATGGGAAATGGAAATCCCGTTTAAGCGATTACTTAAAATTGAGCCTCTTCTT
The DNA here is from genome assembly GCA_943736025.1 of Tenthredo mesomela. NCBI lineage: Eukaryota > Metazoa > Arthropoda > Insecta > Hymenoptera > Tenthredinidae > Tenthredo > Tenthredo mesomela. The sequence continues at coordinate 29,399,745 of OX031015.1, read as the reverse complement.
TCAGAAAAAAGCTCCCTTACGTATCCAGCAGCAGCAGGAGAAGATATTTCATACACACGCTTCTCGTTTCATAAAAATATCCTGAGGGCTAAAATGTTCATTACTACGTATAGAAATAACTATTTTATTAGTGTTCTATAATACTCAGTCTCTATACCTCAACGAAATTTCTGACATATTTTGGTGGGGCTTCAGTTTGTAGTACAATTGGCCTATATATTGTTAGCGTGCCAGCTGGCATTACATTCTCATATATAATGTCTACAAGCTAGACATTAGAAATAAAGAATCAGCGTATGTCGCCAGTAGGGGGAAAAAAAAAATAACGATTTAAATTGCAACTGCGAATTCGCCAACCCCTCGAGAGGGGTGACATTAGGGTGGCTTCATAAAAGCCTGAAATTCTAAAGTTTCGATTTTTCAAATTACTACCGTCACAAAAACTACGAATATTTAAGAATTTTTAAGAAAATTAGAAACTTTCGTAGTTTTTTATGAAAAATTGGAAGATTTTCGTTTTTTTTTTTTGTTTATTTCTTTCAGCTCGTTGTTCTTGTCGATCAAACTATATAGTATATAAAAAAAAAAGAAACTACAATTTTTTATGAAAAACTACAAACAAGTTCAAATTTTTTTTTAACGAGTTGTAGAAATTCGTATAGAATCATTTTCATCAGGGGGTGGCTAACCTTGCCGACACCCCAAGGGTAGGGAAGTGTTTTTATACGAGCCTAATAATACGGTGTCAAGTAGCCGATCATATTGCTAAAAAAAATAGAAGATATTGAGATCGTAGAGATGATCGTATGGATGGAAAAAAAATAGATTTAAAATATTCGTAAGCTACAGTGAGACGAAACGCGCAAGCTTGACATAGTATACCTACCCCTCTAGTCCGTTGTAATTGAGTTCAAATAATACAAGCTGTTATACGCTGTTTATTTAGCCAATTGATTTTCGCGGAAGTAATACGCCCGGAGCATCGAAAAATTCAGTGAACTAAACCGAAATGTGATTTATGATTGTGAGAACCGATATACAGTAACCGCGGAGAACACCAAAGTCGTGTACCTACCCCATCTGTATATTACAATTTTAGATGGAAAAGCCTTTTTCACCGTTCACTTCACAGCTATACTGCTTACAGATAACGCCATGATCACCCATCAGCTTAAATTTATTTTTTTTATTTAAGGATTTATCGAACCACACGAAGAGACCGTGATCACCGACCACTCTTTGCTCCGTCGAAGTCGCAAGGGTTGAAATACGGGTTGTAAGCCCGATTGCTTACAGCGGTTAAACGAATAGTAAGAAATTTATGAAGTTGATTATTTATGGCAGGTAGTATGTCATCTATAGGATAAAATTATAGTATAAGCTCTCAGGTACTATATATATACATCACTAGGGTGGTTCAAAAAAGACCTAATTTCTCAGATGTTGCTGCTCATACGTGAATATGTTGTTTGTGATTTTGAACAATTATTCTATTTTTTTGTGCTCTATAGGACAATATTTACTACTGCCTCAGTGAAGTTGAAATTTCGAAATTTTGCAAGTTTTGGCAATTCCAAAGTTCTCAGATCAAAGTCCTCATCTGGCTACCTCTAGGTTCTCATTCAATGAGGATGTTGGTTCAAGATGAGACTCGTACGATAATATTTAGTCCTGCTCAGAGACATTCAAGTTTTTTCACTATTTAGGGGTTTTCTTAGAGATTGGATCGCCAGGTGTTGCTCATGAGACAATCTTTTCAGATTTTAAGGAAGAAGTACACGAAGTTTGCAGTCTGTGGGACCATTTTTACTACTGCCTCGTGTTGCTCATTTTACTTGAAGGAAAGTCGCCCTCAATGAGGCAGTAGTAAAAATGGTCCCGCAGACTGCAAACTGCTTGGATTTCTTTCTTATATTGGTAAGATGGAACTGTCTCATGAGGAGCACCTGGCGATCAAATCTCCGAAAAAACGCAAAATATTGAAAAAAACTCCAATGTCTCGGAGGCAGTACTAAATATTATCGTACGAGTCTCATCTTGAACCAACATGCTCATTGAATGAGAATCTAGAGGTAGCCAAATGAGCGCTTTGATCTGAGAACTTTGAAATTGCCAAAAATGGCAAAATTTCGAAATTTCAACTTCACTGAGGCAGTAGTAAATATTGTCCAATAGAGCTCAAAAAAATGGAATAATTTTTAAAAATCACAAACAACATATTCACGGATGAGCAGCAACATCTGAGAAATTAGGTCTTTTTTGAACCACCCTAATACATCACGAATAAAACAAGATGTAAAAAAAATATTTGAAACGATTACAATTTATTACAAATGCTCAAAAATCGTAGAAATCAAACGAATAAAACGAATAAAATTATACAAGTATAAGTGTATTGATCTATTACGTTGAACAAAAAATAAAAAAAAAATAATGAGATTTCGCGATCTTGAAGAGCAAATTTTTATTGTTTTAGATTTTTGTGAATTTTTTTTTTTTTTTTGTTAGTTTTTATTAATTTTATTTTCGTACACGTAATTTTATTTTCGTACACGTAATTATTCTTACTGGTATCAAAGGGTCAGTAAAGAAACAGAATGTTATTTCGGGATAACGTTTTCGTCCTCTTTAGATAGCTGGAATAATTTTTTTTTTTTTTTTAGGGAATCAAAAAAGAAGAAAGAGAAAAGAATTATTTTTTTTCTTTTACCTTTCGAATAGAACTCCGAGACCAGGGTCACTATATATATATATACGATCCCACAGATCCATGCCTGTTCTAATATAAGAACAAAAAATAGGTAGTACCTCGATATGTGAAAAGGCGAGAAAAAAAAAGAACAAAAAATGAAAAGAATATAAAATCGTTTAAACTCGGTTATAATTTTACCATTGTAGAAATCCGATCACGCCTCGAGACTGATGAATATTTTTGGCTTCGAAGTGAAATTTTATACGTATACCTTGATATACATATTTCAGAGTAAGTTAAGGCAAGGGCCTAAGGCAACGTTGCGGGATTTTGGGTAGGTACCTCGTACCTATAAGTATAAATCGTGGAATCCGCATGTATACAAGTGGGCTATCATTTTCGTGTTAAAAAAAGATTTCACATAGGTACCTACATAATAGGTACCCACGCCTTTATTGCGATAGGGAATGAGAAGTTTTTGCCTGAGGCAATCGCCTCGTCGTATATAAATTTTCGATAGATTTTTTACCTCAATTTTAATTTTTTTTTTTTTTTTTTTTTTTTGTTATCCCAGCCGTTTTATAGTAGGACAAAGATTTGAAAAGAATTGCGTATACAGCTGTTTCACCGGAATAGTGAAACTTAGAGAATGATTAAGATTTTACATACACAGAAAGAAAAGTTAACTTGATTCAAGATAATTTTGCGGTCCAAAAATGAAGACCGAAATTTTTACTTGATCCGAGAAAATTTCGGTCTTCATTTTTGGACCACAAAATTATCTTGAATTAAGAATAATTTTCTTGGCTGAAGTTAACCTTTTTTTCATGTGTACCGCAATTGCGAAAAAAAAAAAAAAAAAGACACTATCAGACCGCCATGCGCCCACGATATAAGAACGTATAGCCGAGGTAACTAGGGGGTGCGATTACATATTCATGCGTAGAAATTGAAACCAAATATATGCAAGTGGAACATTCGCCTTCTGGTATTCATGCCTACTACAGTGGCTTGGCCTACCTTTTATTTCTATTGTTTCCACACTCGTTTTATACGTACTACATATAGGTAGGTATTATATTAGTATGTATTTGTTACGCCTGCGCGATGTTAATATATACGACTAATAGCAGAGTTATATGAAAATACACCAGGGTAGGTAAAAAAGCATCTATACGTATACCTATACCTTGCCTATACCTATATGGATACGTATTACTTAATATAGGTACTTACTGCGACATTAAAAATATTTAAAATAAGTTAGAAAAAAGTGACTCAGTATTATGTACGTAGCCAGATTCGCCTTGACCTAAACCTAAACAGGGTTACTATGGCTAGAGGCTATCAACCCCATTACACACGCTCTTCTCCCGATATCTTGGACAAACAAGACAGGTACACGCAAACGTATATAAGCATATATAGTGTACTGATGCATGAGTAGGTATATGTGTAACGTATATTTATATATTTATAATGTATGTGTAATGGGTATGTATAAATATAACGAAAAGTTGGTCACGCGACGTCAGAATAAAATAATGTTACTATAAAAAACGAAAAAAGAAAAAAAAAAAAAAAAAAAAAAAGAAAGAAAAAGGAGAATATTTCTTCAATTTTTTACCTTTTTCTTTTTTCTCTCTCTCTCTCTCTCTCTATTCTTTTCCTTTTCCTTTTCCTTTTTCTTCTTCTTTTTCTTCTCTTTGAGAAAAAGATATTAAAGGTATGCCTGGAATCGACTTAAGGTCATGACATTAATCTCATTGGTGTCACAAAGTCATGGATATTAGACGAACAAAGGATGTCCGTGCGCGAATAAAATTGAACGTACATACTACCTACCTATCCTACAATTGAAGAGCGAGATGAAAGACTCGTTTCTCTGATGTGTCTCTAAGTGCTTTTTTTTTCACCCTCTTCTCGTAGGGCGAGATAAAAATATTATACACTACGTATCTACATTGCGGAATGGCTTTAATGATTTTTCAAATAAAAATTCTCATTTCTTAAACTGTTTTATCATTCATTCCTTCATTTGACCCGAAAAATATTCTACAATTAATTCGTTATATTTTTTTTTTTTTTTATCAACCATCGATCTCAGACCAATAGCCACGAACTTTTTCATGACTTTATATACATATATATTAGGGTGTGCCAAAAAAAATAGTATATTATGTGTACCAAGAGCGAAAAGTGGGCTTTTTTTGCCCGCATGTGGAGTTTGCAGTACGAGTCGAGGCGAGGAAGCACGAGCCGAAGACGAGTAATGCAAACACACGAGGGCAAAAGTGCCCTCGCCCGTGGTGCACACCCTATTTTTTGTGACACATTTATCGATTTTGTGTCAATATCAATCGAGATGAAACTGAAACGTTCGGCGATATGAAAAACCATCAACAAATTTGGAAAAAATTAGTATAGTATATGCATCCAGGAAAGGAAGTGAGGTTAAGTTATGTAGAGTAACGAATGTCGGAATGTAGGGAGCTAAACATCCGTCGGGGGGTCCGGGAGCGAAGCCTCCCGACTAAAAAAAGAAACCGGACTTTTAAATTGATTTTGAATACCACTACGGACACTCGACGGACGAGACGAGCATGCATAGATGCTGGACGAAAGTGAGGTTAGAACTGTCACAGCATTTCATTCATTAAGAATAAAGGAAATAAATTGAAAATTGAAAATAATTTTTTCATCTCCATTATTGAAAAAAAATAAAAGAAAATAAAAGAAAATAAAAAATTGATGAAAAAAAAAATAAAAAAAATAAATAACAAATAATAAATAAATAAAAAATGATAATAATGAAAAAAAAAAAAATTAAAAAAAAAAAAATGTTGAAAAATATTTTAGCGGGCGTTTTTAGTTTATTATTGCCCGCTTATGCTCGAGTAGCGGGCGATAAAAACTCAAAAAAGCCCGCTGTTCGATTTAGCGGGCAATAATAAACTGCTACTTTACGCCCGCTTAATGGGTAAAAAAAAAAACGCGAAAATCGTGCATGTGTTACAAAAAAAAAATTTCTGACAAAAAATGTTCACAGGTGTCTCAGTCGACCAGAAATCATAGTGATTGAGGCACCTGATAGACTCAATTGGCCAAAACCCCCTTTTAGTCCAGTAACTTTAGGATTTCACTTTGGACAAAGATCAAGTGAGCTATAAATTGGTGTCCACTTACCTTCCGGCCTTCCAAATAAGATGTCCAAAGTCCCACCAATTCTGTTGTACGATTAACATTTGGCAGCGCGTAAACGGTGCGAAAAATGTTGTTTTTTTGGTTTTTCGCTAATATCGTCGTTCCTATCGATCTTACGACTGTGGGGTGTAATTACAAAAAAAAAAAGATCGGAAATTCATTTACAAAAAAGGTAATATCAAGTCTATCGATACAACTAACAGTTTTTGCGGAAAATGGGTTTGAAACTTTGTATTGAGTGTTGTAGTTGCCGCGGTGCGCGACGCGTCTTGTGTGGAGTCGCCATCAACAGCTGCGCCTCCCCTCTCTAATGTCGTAGCGGCGGTTGGGTCGGTCTTATACCTGTTCTCTTCGTTTTCGGTGGCGCAGTTGTGGTAAATGCATAGTTCTAAATCGTTCTCAGTTCATGTTGGCCGTATGTTCTGCAGCGTTATTCAAGAAATGACTGAAAAATGGAACAATTATGTTGTATTTGTGATAAACTCCTCGCGAGTGGAGATTCTGTGACAGTTAAGCGTGGAATAGATACATTGAAGTCTGCGAGTAGTGAGAGAAACGACGGAAAATTACCATTATTTAATGATGTGAGATCTATCGAAGTGCACGTGGTGTGCCGTAGAGACTATATTCGGCCCTCTAGTATCAACGCTTTTAAGAGGAAACGTTCTATCGAGAATGCTGCTAGTTCATCGAAATGTAGCCCTCCAAAAAGCAGGATGCGATCATACGCACCATCTTTCAATTTTGAAAAACTTTGTATTTTTTGTGGAGAAGAAGCTGACGAGGAAAAAGAAAAGAAAAAACGTAAGGACATTCGAAAAAAAATCCGGCACGTTTCAACAATCAGCTTCAAAGAAAACGTGATGAAAATTGTCGAAAAAAGAAAAGATGAACTCGCACAGACGGTTAAGAAAAGGATAATCTTCGAGACCGACTTAGTTGCAGCCGAAGCCAAATATCACGATAATTGCTTCGTCAAGTTTCTTTCACCAAGCAGCGGAGGAGGGAGAACAGGGCGCCCTCTAGATGGACGAATCACCGCAGCGATGGAAAATGTTTTCTCCTACATCGAAAATAATGAAGACTGCCAATTTACATTTACTGAATTAAAAGGAGCGCTCGAAGATTTCCAACCAGACGATAAAACCTTTAAAAAAAAACTTCAAGAACGATATGGGGATAGAATAGTTTTTACGACCAAAAATAAAGGACCATCTATTGTTTGTTTTAGAGACACGCAATATAATATTCTCAATAATACTTGGTACGAAAACAAAAAACAGAACGCCGAGGAAGAACGATATCGAGTTCTATCAGCAGCTGCAGCAATTCTTCGACAGGATATACTTTCTGTAGCCTGTGAAACGGACTATTATCCTCCAAGCACCAGTATGTTTGAAAATGTCAACGATTTTATTCCAAAATCTTTACTTTTTTTCACAGAGGAGATCATTCTCAAAAATAAAAAAGGTAATTTGAAGCCACTTCAAAAGAAGTGTACCTCCATTAGCCATGCTATCATGTCTGCAGTTCGTCCCCAATCATTTTTGTCGCCTCTACAGATTGGACTCTCCGTTTATATGCACAGGCAATTTGCGTCGAAACGTATTGTAGACATTTTTTCGCTATTGGGTTTATGTACATCATACAAAGAGACAATTCGATACGAAGCTTCTAGTGTATTCCATCCTCAACCTTTGATTTCTCCTCCAGAAGACGGATGTTTCATTCAGTACGTTTGCCACAACGCTGATCATAATGTGTCTACGATTGATGGTTTGAACACATTTCATTCCATGGGAACCATTCGAATTGTTACTCCACATGACAAAGTTCATGACAGTCAACAAATATCAAGATTACGCACGATGCCTACTGCGGCAGACATGGCAACGGTTGCCAAAGTCCAGATGCAAGTTTATGAAAATAATGGTGTGCAAGGATTGAAAAGAATCATGGTGGAAGAACTTCATTGCGATGAAGTGACAACGAAGTCAATGCTCCGAAATACCGACTTATTATGGATGTATGGAAAGTGGAAAAACTTACCGAAAATCCCTGGATGGAGTGGCTTCATGGAGTTCTTAGCTAAAGACGAGGCATATTCCAAGTCACGGATAATTTACTTGCCCTTCATTAATCAACCAGCCAGCGATTATAACACCATTTACACATCTTTGAATTGTATTCTCGACGATGCACAAAAATACGGTCATACAGCGTGCGTTGTAACATTCGATCAACCGCTTTATTACAAAGCTCGAGAAATTGTTGCAACATTGGATGGGAATCCTCAGTTTTCGAATATAATCGTGAGGCTCGGAGGTTTCCATTTACTTATGTCTTTTCTTGGATCAATTGGCTATATTATGGCAGGAAGTGGTCTGAAGGAGGCTATCAGTACCGTTTACGCACCAAATTCCGTGGATAAGATTTTGGTGGGTCACGCATACTTCAGCGCAGTCAGAGCTCATACATTGGTCCAAGTTGCATTATCTCAAATCATTTTTAATGAGATGTCATTAGATGACGATCAAAATACTCCGGTAACGCTGTATCTAGATAATATAGACGAAACATCGCCATCATTTGAAGAGATTGAAAGTTCAAGTGCAATCAGCGAGTTGAAAAAAGCATTTCATGGAAAAATTTCTGAATTGGAAAATAAAGGCCCAACTGCGAAACTGTGGGTTCAATATTTTGAAATGATAGCAATTGCAAAAGAATTCATAAGAGCCGAAAGAATGGGCAATTGGGAGGCACATTTAAGTTCTATAATAAAAATGCTACCATATTTTCACGCAGCAGGGCATTTTCCATACGCAAAATCGGCACATTTGTATGTTCAAGACATGCAAAAATTAGAGAGTTCTATGGAAAATGAATCTTTCAAGAAGTTTACCAACAACTTTTTCTCTATCAAACGTTCGGATAAATATTTCTGTGGGACATGGAGTGATATGATAATCGAACAGTCACTCATGAAATCTTCAAAATCAAAAAAAGGCTTTACGCATGATAGAAGTACCAAGGAGAGTGTATTAAGTAAGTGGATTTTCGGACAATTGACAGCGAGCAACATTTGTGACAGTCTTGAGAGTTTTTGTGAACTTTCTTTCATTTCCGGAGAACAGCATGTCGACGCAAGAGATTCTCGCGTGACCCAAGATGGTGCAGATGTACAGACGGTACTGGAATGGTTTCAATCTCATAATCCTTTTCCAGATATCGAAAAAATTATGTCGATTGCGACGGGGATAACTGGCGACGAAAAAATAAACTGCCACCAGGCCCAGAATATTGGTACTACTGCGATGGAAAAGAAGATTGGCCAAAATTTCAAAGACATACAATTTCCCCGCACCGACAGAGTGCTTTCGCTTTTGACAGTGAACAGTAAAATTAAAGTTCGCGATACGACAGTAGCTATTGATCCATTACTATTGTTTCAGAGGATCAGTATTATGAAAAGATCAAATGAAGAGCTCCGTGGCTATTTACAATATGAACTAGCTCCGTATCCGGTGTCATTGTTTGATGAAGTGGGAATGCGTAGGACGAAAAAATCATCTTTATTTGAAAGCTTCAAACCATCAGCACTTAAACTTGATTTAACGAACGCAAGTTATGTCGTCGACGGAGGATTTCTTTTACATCGGGTTGTGTGGCATCAAAACGAAACTTTCGACTCGATTTGTGAAACGTATATTAATTATGTGCAAAGACATTTTGGGTCAAATGCTGTCATAGTTTTCGATGGATATAATAATAGTAGCAACAGCGTGAAAGCCATGGAACAACTTCGTCGATCCGCAAAATCTTCATCCGCCGACACCAACTTTGATGAGACGATGAATGTAACAGTGAGCCAAGACAAATTCCTTTCTAACAAAAACAACAAAAGCAGATTGATATCAATGCTGTCCGACAAGTTCAAAGCTAATAATTTCATTGTTCAACATGCTCAAGATGATGCCGACGTTTTAATTGTCGAAACAGCTCTCGAATATTCCTGCAGAAATACAACGGTTGTTGTTGGGGAAGATGTGGATCTATTGGTGATTTTAATCGCTCGCACGCCGATTGATGAAGAGATTTTCTTTCTTAAACCGGGCAAAGGAAAAGTGGAGCGCAAAATGTATTCTTCTCGAAGCTTTGATGAACATCAAGATATCAGGGATCATATTTTATTTCTACATGCTTTCTCTGGATGTGACACAACGTCAGCTCTTTTCCATAAAGAGAAAACAGCAGCTTTAAAACTCTTGAAGGAACGACAAGACTTGCGTGTCGCAGTTCAAATATTCAATCAGACTGATGCTTCTCATGAATCAGTTTCTTCGAATGGAATACGATTCTTCCTGGCTACGTATGGTGCTCCACTCAAACAAGACGACATGAATGAATATCGTTATCTGAGTTTCACAAAATCCGTTGGTAGAAACAAATCGGCCAAGTTGAATCTGTTACCACCTACAAGTGATGCAGCTAAAGAGCACCTATATCGCGTTTACTACCAAGTGCAGAAATGGTTAGGAAACGAACTGAATCCTCAAAATTGGGGATGGATATTGAAGAACGATTTATTGGAGCCGAAAAAAACATCACAACTTCCTGCTCCGGATTGTCTTTTAAAAATGATTTTCTGCAATTGTTCGAAAGGCTGCAGCGCATCGTGCGGCTGTCGGAAGTTAGGACTACATTGTTCGTCAATTTGCGACAATTGTCATGGGACATCTTGTCTGAATGTTGCACCAATCGAAGATCCGCTAGAAACAGGAATCGATACAAGTGAGGAAATTGATAACTCCGAAATCGATCCTATTGATAATTTCGAGCAAGATTACTATTTATCGCCTGTGGATTGGGAAAATCAAGAACAATTAGAAGAAGGCGAGGAAGAAGAGGATCAAGGCGAATAGGCCTATTTCTTTATGTTACATAACATATCTGAATATCCATGAAAATATTGGGAGGAGAAGGTAAAGGACAACAAGCTTGATTTTTTCTCATTATGTATACGTGAATATCCATAAAAATATTTGATTGCAGTTTCAATGCTAGATTTCGTGAAAACTATTAGCTGGGGTGCGATTCCCGATCTTTTGGCGATAGCTATGGCCGGCCATAGCTATGACCTGGAGTGCAATTCCGGATCTTTTGGCCATATCTATGGCCTGGCGGTATCTAACGTCTTGTTTATAACAATCGAACAGCGTTTGACGAGCCCAGTCGATTTGGCCAATAAGAACACTGCATGTGTGCCTTAGCTACCGCCAGGCCATAGCTATCGCCAAAAGATCCGGAATCGCACCCCTGGCGGTAGCTAAGGCACACATGCAGCGTTCTTATTGGCCAAATCGACTGGGCTCATCAGACGCTGTTCGATTGTTATAAACAAGACGTTAGCTACCGCCAGGCCATAGCTATGGCCAAAAGATCCGGAATCGCACTCCTGTATCAACAAACTTTATATTACCTTTTTTGTACACATACCTAAATATCCATGAAAATATTGGGAGGAGAAGATAAAGGACAACAAGCTTGATTTTTTCTCATTATGTATACGTGAATATCCATAAAAATATTTCATTACAGTTTCAGTGCCAGATTACGTGAAAACTATTAGTTGTACAGTCGAACCTCAGGCACTGACAGAGCTCGGGAAACATTCCCTCGGGTACTGACAAAATAACCTAACTTTCCCGCGAACCAATAGCGTCGTTGGGCCAGGGCCGTAGTCATGTTATTGCGAATCGGGGCCTAATGTTTTTTTTTCTGCCTACTACAATAATTTCTCGCCGAAGAATGTTCACCAAGATTTGATGATAACCGTTTTCATGTACTAATATTTTCCAACTTCACTACATACATATGTAAAGCACAACGGCACGATCCCGTAATGAGGCATAATGATTAACACGCGCCAGTTGCCGGTTGACAAGTTGGATTGGAGGTTATGTAGCCTCGAGACTGAGGCCTCCCTACGAAGCGCACCATTCAGTGACGGCCCTAGCGAGAAGCTATAAAGCTGTCAGTGCCTGAGGTAAGATCGCTGTCAGTACCCGAGGTAAAGCAGTGCCCGAGTTGTCAGTGCCTGAGGTTCGACTGTATCAATAAACTTTAGATCACCTTTTTTGTAAATGAATTTCCCATCTTTTTTTTTTTTTGTAAGTACACCCCATAGTCGTAAGATCGATAGGAACGACGATATTAGCGCAAAACCAAAAAAACAACTTTTTCCGCACGGCGTGCGCAAAGTTTGATTTTGCGCACGCTTCGCGTGCATAAAATTCAACTTAACGCGCGCTGTGTTGAAAAATGAAGTTCGATACACGTGCGAAAGATGATTCTCGACTCGTGTGATTGTCACCCTCGCTTCGCTCGGGCGAAAAACTTCACACTCGTCCGAGGATCAACACTTTCGCACTAGTATCGAAAAGTACTATTTTCGCACCATTCACGCGCTGCCAAATGTTAATCGTACAACAGAATTGGTGGGACTTTGGACATCTTATTTGGAAGGCCGGAAGGTAAGTGAACACCAATTTATAGCTCACTTGATCTTTCCCGCACGGAAATATATATATGCGAAAAATATATGCGACATCTATGCGACACTTAAAACATATATGCGCGCAAAAAAAAAATATGTGAACTATATTTTTAGATAGATGTCAAAATAAATGTCAGCATAGAAGACCTCAATAGTTGTCAACATAAATGTTGAATATATATAAATTATATATAACCTATATTCAATTATGAATGTATAAATATATGGCCACCTAAATGGTAACATAGATGGCAGCATAAATTGAACACATATTTTGTATATATGGCAACATCTATGTCGACATAGATGTCAAAAATATATCAGCTTATATGTCAATATATATGTTAGCATATATGTCGACATATATGCCAATATATGTCGATATATATGTCGAAATATATGCCAACATATATATAGACGTTTTTTGGCCAGCCTCTGATATAGGTTTGGTATAGGTACGGTAATGTTCATTGATGGATTCGCGGTGGCTAACTGTTTTTTTTTTTTTTTTTTCTTACTTTTTCGGATAGAATCAAATAAAATAATATTATATTATTTTTATAAGGGTTTACAATTATTATTATTATAATTTCGGCCATGGGCACATGAAACAGGGTTGCCAGATGCCGAGGATCCCTCCACGCCAGCGCCCCAGGCGGAACTCGCCAAAACCCGCCAGTGGCAGGATACGAAAACGCCAAAAAGTCGCCACTTTAAATGGGGGAAAATTTGAAGGAGAAAAAATTGAAACATCAAATTTTTGTTGATATTCTCAAGTTTCATAATGAAATCATGAATAAAATATTCAACATTTTTACTTGTCATCATGAACATTATATTTCTATGACCATTGTATTTATAATTCATATATTATATATTTTTCAAACAAACTATTATCTTATAGATAAATGGACATTTATATGTCCATTGTATTTATAATTTATATATAATTATATATTTTTCAAACGTAAACTATTATCTTATAGATAAATGGACATATATTTATATATGTCCATTGTATTTATAGGTAATTTATATATAATTATATATTTTTCAAACAATAACAATTATCTTAGATAAATTTTCTCTAATTAAGCGTCAACGAATTATTTTAAAAATCACCGCCCAAAAATACGCGCGAAAATTCAATCGTCGAACGAAATTCGTTTCGAAGTCTATAGGAAAAACTTTTTTTTCTTCAATTTTTTCTCCCCGAATTTTCCAAAATTGCTACGTGGCGAGTTGGCGTTCTTCGGAATTTCCGAAAACCGCCAGGTGGCGAGTTGGCGGGTTGGCGAAGAATTTATCTCGCCAGAGAGGTTCGAAAATAGCCAGTTTGGCTATTTATAGCCATATCTGGCAACCCTGACATGAAATACGACTAGAATGGAGTTTAGTTTCCGAAAAAGTCAGAAAAAGTACGGTTTAAGATTTGTTTTTTTTTTTTTTTCCCTCATAATAAATAGACTATTCAACTTCAATAAATGTTTTAAAATTTCTAATAATGAGAATGGTTTTATTTTTGTTTAATCAATTGTATACAGGGTGAGGCATTTAAAGTGTTACAGAGCAATAGCACTCAAACTATTGATCATATCCAAAAATGTTTCAAACAGAAGTTTTATTGTTCGAAAAGGCCGTCATACTGGATCACCCTATTTTTTTTATCGGTGGAGGCGCTGAAGCTACGGCAAGGTCAACTCCACTTTTTTAAATAAAACTACGTATTTTTTATGACGTTATTTCATTTTACTTGAAAAACCAAACGAGTTTCGTATGAAACATTTTTTGGTGAGACACCAATTTTTCGTGATATTCAGCTGAACTACTAGAGATTTTTGAACGTTCAAGAACTTTTTACCTCTGAACTATTAAGTTTGGAGAAAAGTTACTGGTGACAAAAAGTGCTCAATTTTATGCAAGGAATTTCGGAAAATAATTGCAGAATTTTTCCCTGTAACTTTACATCGCTGTTTCTTCAATTGCGTAAAAAAATTGAAAATTGTTGAAAAAATTCGGAATGAATATTCTTCAAAGTTCTTTGCATGGAATTATGGAATCTTCGTACGTTGCAATTCTTCTCGAAGCTTGATAGTTTAGAGGTAGTAGATTCTTGAACGTTCAAAAATCTGTAGTTGTTCAGCTACATATCATGAAAAATTGGTGTCTCACCAAAAAATGTTTCATACGAAAGGCGTTTAGTTTTTCAAGTAGAATAAAATAACGTAATAAAAAATACGTAGTTTCATTTAAAAAAGTGGAGTTGACCTTGTCGTAGCTTCAGCGCCTTCACCGATAAAAAAATAGGGTGATCCAGTATGACGGCTGTTGCACGCATAACTTTGCAAATATATCCTCAGGGCGCCTATCGGTAGGCAACCTAGCCCTACACGGCTGCCTCACCGCACCGCGCGCCCGCTCCTCGACGAGTGACCCGCGCTCCGAGGCATAGAGATATAAGAATAGAGTACGGGAGTTAGCGGAACGCCCGTAAGTGGCAGCGATATCGGAATAGAAAGAGAGACAAGCACTACGGGGTCGTCTGGTCCTTGTTTACTGACGCATGCGTAGTGAGCGACTGTATGAACGCAGCACTGAACGTAGGTTATGTTTCTGTCAACTTGTCCACATAAACGCACAGCGCATGCGTCATTAAACAAGGACCAAACGACCCCGTAGTTCTGGTCTCTCTTTCTATTTCGATATCGCCATTTCGGCTGACTCCCGTACTCTATTCTTATATCTCTATGCTCCGAGGCAGGCTGCCGGCGGAGCTTCCACGCGGCGCCACTACACGGCGCATAGCCATTTCGGTACCCGCGAGTAAAGTAACCCGAGCGCTGAATAGATAAGCCGGCTATCGATTGCATTATCACGATCATCTACATACACGCTTTGGCGTACTAACTATGAGCTACAAGCCTATAGTGGTGGATACTCAATAAAGAGACACTTTCTACTTCTAACGAGCTGTTTTCTTCCTTCTGGCTTCATGCCATACCTTTTCCAACACTCCCGACAACCCCCGCCGAGACACCTGCACCAGCAGTTCCAGTAACAGAGACAGGAGACCATCTACAGCATCAAACACCCGTACTCCTTCTATCTCTCCTAACCTCTGAACTATCAGACACCCCTGTCTCGCCTACCACCCCCCCCTGCCTCATTGATTGGGGAGCCCCTCCATTTAAGGCCCCCATACCATCACGGCCTTCTCGAACAATAAAACTTCTGTCTGAAACATTTTTGGATATGATCAATAGTTTGAGTGCTATTGCTCTGTAACACTTTGAATGCCTCACCCTGTATATGCATCCTAATATGTGAGCTATTACGGGTCTATGCGCGAACTTATATGCGAGCATATATGCGGACTTCTATGCGCTCATATATGCAGAATTCTATGCGAATCTATATGCGAACTTCTATGCGAGCATTTATGCGGACTTCTATGCGAGCATTTATGCAGACTTCTATGCGAGCCTATATGTAAACTATAGGGGAACTTATAACATATTTAAATGCGTGCTATATTTTTGCATATATTCATGAATATATGTGCTCATAAAGTAAAAATCGATTGCGTCGTAGATTCGTTAATATAGTTAATAATATATTTTCACGCAAAAAACGAAAACGTCGACATCTATGTATTATATATACGAAATATATTTTTATGAATGTGACATATATGCCAAATATATATTTGCATATATTTCTCGCATATATATATTTCCGTGCGGGTTATCCAAAGTGAAATCCTAAAGTTACTGGACTATCTCGCGAGGTGAAATTTCAGAGCAAGTTGAATGAAATCACAAGGTAGTACAGGAAATAGACTAATAAAAAATGATGTGTCGAGAACAAAAAAAAAAAAGTACATGTTCATAGCTTAATTTTTAACAATTCTTGTTCATTTTCTACTTATCATACCACATGCTGAAACAGCTGAATGTCGTGTAATATTTCAACTGCCGAAAGTCCAGGAATTTTAGCACCGAAAATGGGTTCGCTCCGCAAAAAATCCTGATAATTGATTTTTCGATTGGATTATGTCAGAGGGTGTCATTTAAGTGTAAAACCAAGTTTGTGTCGTCCGAAACCGCGAGCGTTAGCCGCCATCTTGAAAAACGCCTTTTTGCAAATATCTCGGAAACTGTGAGTTTTACGTTAAAAATTGTAGAAACCTTTTTTGTAGAAGATAAAATTTCCCATCTTTTTTATTTGGAACTTTTTTCTCTATTGTTAATATTTGCCGAGATATAGTCGATTAAAAAAACCAAATTTTTGTTTTCGGAAAATATCTCGATAATTTGTGGAAATACAAAAAAAATGTAAAAATTGGTTTGTTCGATCGACTATATCTCGGCAAATATTAACAATAGATAAAAAAGTTTCAAATAAAAAAGATGGGATATTTTATCTTCTACAAAAAAGGCCCTTACAATTTTTAACGTGAAACTCACCGTTTCTGAGATATTTGCAAAAAGGCGTTTTTCAAGATAGTGGCTAACGCTCGCGGTTTCGGATGACACAAACTTGGTTTTATACTAAGGAGACACTCTCTGACATAATCCAATCGAAAAATCAATTATCAGGATTTGTTGCGGAGCGAATGTCTAAAAATCCTGGACTAGAATGCTGATAATCAAGTTTAAAAGGTGCCTCATCAGTATGACTTCTGGTCGAGTGAGACACCACTTCGCATTTTTTCTCAGTGCCCTCCTTTATCGAGGCTTTTTATTTCATAAAACCACTCCGATTTACGATGTGGGAGATTAAAAAAAAAGAAGTTTTTTCTGGCACACCCTAATATATAGGGGCGAGCGGGGCAAAGAGGGCAGCGGGGCAAAGGAGGCACCCCGGCCAAAATGAAAAAAAAAAATTCTTGGGAAATTTTCAAGTTTTTTTTTTTTCAAGAAAAATCGTTTCCCGAAGGAATTTTATTTTTTTTAAATTCAATTTCGAAAATTTGGCGGAGGTGCCCTCTTTGCCCCGCTGCCCTATTTGCCCCGCTCTCCCCTATAGGGGAGAGCGGGGCAAAACGGGCAGCGGGGCAAAACGGGCAGCTCCCCCGAAAAATAAAAAAAAATGTTGGAAAATTTTAGATTTTTTTTTTTTTCAATAAAAATTGTTTCCCAATGAATTTTGATTTTTTTCTGAATTTAATTTCGAAAATTTGGCCGAGGTGCCCGTTTTGCCCCGCTGCCCGTTTTGCCCCGCTCTCCCCTATAGGTAGGGGAACGCGGGGCAAAACGGGCACCACAACCAAAAAAAAAATAATGTGGTCGGAAATGATTTTTTATGAAATGTGGAGACGTATTTTGGATCAATAATGACACAAAAAAAATGAATTTTTTTTTCACTTTTTTAATTTTTTTATTTTTTGTGTCATTATTGATCCAAAATATGTCACCATTTTTCGTAAAAAATCATTTCCGACCAAATTATTTTTCTGGATTTGGTGCCCGTTTTGGCCTGCGTTCCCCTATCTCTTATTAGCTAACGAATTTTTACAAAAAATTACATCGAAATAGGACATCTTCTCCGATTGTTACCTAATTTCAAGAGTATAACTGATTTTTACGCATCTTCAGCACGCTGGCGTTTCGGATCCTTGCGATTTGTTCGAAAATCAAATTTTCACAAATTTTTTTAAAAATATTCAATTCACTTTAAGGCTTTGACAAGGTTACTTGTCGGGGAAAAAGAAATTCGGCAAAAAATTCAGCAACTTTTTTTTACCGTCGATATATTTTATAGTCGTTCATGCAGCTCCTCCTCAATAATCGATTTTAATAAACTTTCAAATTCTCTGAATAAATTAGGTTAAAAAATGGATTTTTTTTCTCTCGATATTTGAGTAGTTTAGAAAAAAATAGAAAAAAAATTTTTCATTTTTCAATCGAACAAATATTGGAGTTGATACAACGGATTGGAATATGTAACATTGTGACGTCACCCATGTTAAGATACATTTATATCTATCTATGAGCAAGTCTACCAATTCTGGACGTCGGATCCGATCTCACCCTCTCAGATCTTTTTGAAATTTTTTGAGCTGAAAGTCCTAATCGGAAGACAGCACGCCAATTTTTTCAGATTTTTATCCCTTTTATTTTAGAAGTTATTATATGGGGTATTTCGTATAGTTTTTACTTCTTGTTTTAATCATGTTTTTTTTTTAGTTTCTTTGCCAGTATAGAATTAAAAAAAAAAGCTGGGTTTCTTGTGTGAAAAAGTCTCAGCTTTTCGAAAAAAATACTTTTTTTTCGCTTATGCTTGTCCAAAGCTCTTAAAATTGAGTTTAAAATCTAAAAAGCTGTTTTTTTGCCATTGCCCAAATTTTGAAAAAAATTTCAATACTTTTTTCGAAAAGCTGAGAAAATTTCACATAAAATACGTCATTTTCAAGGTGGGTTCTCGATAAAAAAATTTAGTTATTTTCAATAACCCAAATTATTTCAATATAATTCTCATACTTTTCACATTATAAAATAAAATATCCGAAATAAATTCAAAATTTTCTCCAATTTCTGTTTTTTCATCCATTCCTCAAGCGAAGGAGAGACGTGGGAGAGAAAGAGGGAAAAAATTAATTATTGAATGCATAAAATGAATTGTAAATTTTCTTTAATTTTGTTGAGCTATTCACTTCTCGTGTGTTTATCGAGAACCCACCTTGAAAATGACGTATATTATGTGAAATTTTCTCAGCTTTTCGAAAAAAAGTATTGAAATTTCTTTCAAAATTTGGGCAATGGCAAAAAAACAGCTTTTTAGATTTTAAACTCAATTTTAAGAGCTTTCCACAAGCATAAACGAAAAAAAGTATTTTCTTTGAAAAGCTGAGACTTTTTCACATAAGAATCCCAGCTTTTTTTTTTTAATTCTATACTGGCAAAGAAACTAAAAAAAAAAACATGATTAAAACAAGAAGTAAAAACTATACGAAATACCCCATATAATAACTTCTAAAATAAAAGGGATAAAAATCTGAAAAAAATTGGCATGAAATATCCCACACCTATACACAGTGATATAGCGTTGCTGGGAAATTAAGGTGAGTAGTCGACACCCTCGGTCGCCAATTTGGAAGGGCTTATACCACTACGTCGCGTCGTCACTGTATTTTTCCTTCGTTGACAAACGTTTTTCGACAATTTCTAAAGACGTAATAAAATTAGAAGCTTAGATTGTTGGTTCGTTGCCTGAATAATTCATTGTGAGAGACAGAAGAGAAAATATAAAAATAAAATCTATTATCGATACCGAAGCATCTTCGACCCCAGTATTATCAAGTTCAGCGACCTGGCAGCGTAGTGATATCCTGATCCTGACCCTGATTCTTGAAATTTGACAAACATTCCATTTTACTTGAGTTCCAAAATTTCTTAGCTACTCCGCTGCGCGTATTTAGAACATTTATCATCTTGGATCCTTCGTGAAAGCTAAGCTCAAAATGTTAGATGATATACGATAAGGCACGTTGATACGTTATGTACAAACAAACCCTAAGGCACCTATAGACGTAGCCAACGAAATGTAGGTAGATTTACCTGGGGTAAAAAAAGGGTTTATTTGCAAACGAACGATTTCATTATTTCATATCTCATATACGAGACTCTGCTTTCAAACTCCAGAATAAAAATTCTCGACTCTTATCCTTCACCTCAATATGTCCACGGGGATTTCTTGACATAAATTTAAGCGAAAACTGTAAAGTACCTTATTGTACATATGCAAGTATTTACCTACTGTATATTACATGCATTTTCAGTTGATAAATTCCTGATCTTATACAAGTACATATCACTTAACCAACTCCCTCGAGTCCTATTTGCGGATTCTTTGGGTTACATTCTACTCCGAGGATAATGAACATCGATAAAATGCATCTGAGTCAGGACCTCATGAATCCATTTTGAAAATAATGTGTTTCACATCCCACCATCATCAATTTTCCATTTCTGTGAAGAAATAGAGAAAAATTGAATCATGATCTCGGAGACGTAGTGCAGGGGAAAAATGTATCTTCAGAAAGATATTACACGGAGAAAACGGAATGGAAAAAGATAGTAATAATTCCTATAAAATATAGTAAAACGAAAACGTCGAGACCAGTTTCGTAAAAAATACTACATTTTTTGAAACTTTTTACTACATTTTAGTACTTGTTAATACATTTTTGACGATTTTTACTATTTTGTTAACGATTTTTACTATGCTGGGCAGTAATAAATATCACAACCGCGGAACTGGTTTTCGTTTTACTATATTTATAGGACTTATTACTATCTTTTTTTCTCCGTGTACTATATTGTGATTATATACACTCCTAACAAAAATTAGCGGGCCACCCAATTTTTGCTTCGAAAAATGTTCGATTTCAAAGTCTCCTAATTCGGCGAAAAATTGACTTAGCGAGTCGTTTGTAAAAGCATTTCAAAGCTTAAAGCTTCATCTTTCAGATGCTCACTTTCGATTGCGTTTATGTTTTTCTTGTCTTGAGCTATGGTCCCTTGAACCATCTCGTGCCAAATTTGTGTATTGATGTTCCAACTTCAAAACAACGCACGGGGTCGGTCAGTATCGGAATTCTGATTTCAAGACAGTCATTTTGAAGCTTGGAATGTCCTCTTTAAAACCCTTTTTTTTAAATTGCCCTACGATTTTTTTTCATGGAGTTATGCGTTGCTGAAGCAAAAATGGTCTTTCAATTTTTGATCGCATGCCCTGGGCGAACGAGTCCTCGTACCGAGGTTCCCAAATATGGCTTTTGAAGCTCAAATCTTCATTTTTCTGAAATCTCATTGCAATTTTTATTCGGTGACGTTTCCAAGCCATGATCACCATCCAAACGAGACCCTCCAAACCGCAAAATGGAAATTCGAACTTTGACCTCAGGTAGCACGCGCAAAAATAGCGACACAGGTGGCCCAAGGTTAGAACTTCAACTTTGAAGTCTTTCCTTCGAAACCATATCTTGGAATTCGCTCTACGATTTTTTTTCGTAAAGTTATTCGATTTTTAACACATACGGACGATTTAAACAGTACCACCGGCATTAGCATCACTCAAAGTGGTGGAATAATCACGAGATCGGTACGACCATGCATGGAAATTGCACCACACACCAAAAATTGAAAGACCATTTTTGCTTCAGCAACGCATAACTCCATGAAAAAAAATCGTAGAGCAATCTCAAAAAAAGAGTTTTGAAGAGGACATTACAAGCTTCAAAATGACTGTCTTGAAATCAAAATTCCGATACTGACCGACCCCGTGCGTTGTTTTGAAGTTGGAACATCAATACACAAATTTGGCACGAGATGGTTCAAGGGACCATAACTCAAGACAAAAAAAACATAAACGCAATCGAAAGTGAGCATCTGAAAGATGAAGCCTTAAGCTTTGAAATGCTTTTACAAACGACGCGCTAAGTCAATTTTTCGCCGAATTACGAGACTTTGAAATTGAACATTTTTCGAAGCAAAAATTGGGTGGCCCGCTAATTTTCGTTAGGAGTGTATATATCGCGTGACTAAAGGCAAAAGGGAGTATCTGTATACCACTCCCTGTATAAGCAAAAATAAACGGTAAAACCATAAGGGCGTACGTGTCGTTCAGTCGAAACCAAAAGGGCGTATGTGATATAAATACGCCCTTATGATTCCTAAAATGTCATGTATCCTCAAAAGAAGTTTGAAAACCAAAAAGGCGTATCGATATAGAACGAACAATTACTGAAATTACCGAAACGCTCCAAAAACTTCTGAAACGCAAAGATTCATCAATAATTGAGAAAAGTCGAAAATTTTTTGATTTTCAAAAAAAAAAAAAATTCGAAACTAATGATATAAAGGCGTATCCGCCATTTTTTTTTGTTCTGGAAACGTTGCAAAAACTTCCGAAACGCAAAAATACATCGATATTCCAGATGAGTCGGAAATTTTTTTATTTAACAATTGTAATACTAAAAAAAAAAAAAAATTTCTCACTTTTCTGAAATATCGATGTATTTTTACGTTTCAGAAGTTTATGGAGCGTTTCCGAAAAAAAATTTAAAAAATGGCGCATACGCCCTTATGATTTTAGTCATATCACTATTAATACCAAAAAGACGTATACGCCCTTGCATATACGCCCTTTTGCTTTTCCGAAACTTTATATGTGATTCTGTTGGTATACGCCTTTTTGTTATGATACTCGACTTTTTGGCGCATCCACCCTTTTGCTTTTAGTCACGTGATATGTCAGACCTACTTTAGTTTTATTACGTAAAATTCTGTCTCACCATAATCAACTGCATATGGGGAATTCCATACCAACTGGGTCCACTGAAAACCCTGACCCCTTTCAATTATGTCGTTAATTTTTTCTTAGATTCAACAGGCTCAAAGTAATTCAGTGTATTTTTTTCAAATTTTTATCTCCCATGGTCCTCGAGTTTCAAATTTTTGAAAAATATACATTTTCAATCATCACCAATCATTAGAACGCCTATATCATCGGTTCCTCGCTATGGATTTTCAAAAACAATGTGATGAAATTGATCAGCAGGAAACGTACTTTCTGGAAAAAATATTCGTAAATTGTTATGGCTTAGTCTTCACAGTTAAATCTCGAATCAAAATGTAAAAATTGAATTTTCGACATGTATGCCCCGATTGAAAATTATGAATAAATTCTCAAAAATACTTGCTTCAAAAACAAAAATTTTGAGCCGTGTCCGATCGTGGAACTATGATTCCTTCATATTGTTTTTAAACTTTTAAGATTTGGAATGATGACATTTTTTATACACCTCAGCCGCTCAGCACCCCAGACACGTAAATAGTTCAAAACATATTCTTAGACTTATTTGATATTATGTACAATAGGGTGGTCCTTATTTGGGGTATGTTCGAATTTTTTCCGACGATAGTCTTAAATCAGTTCCAAATAAATCAGAAGAAACGCCTGTCAAGTTCAAGCCCTTAATATTAATATTAACCCGGCCCCCACGACAGTCAAAGTTTTAAATGGGAAATTGCATGTATTTTTTAAAACTAAACATTGAATTTCCACAACTCCCGATGATTGTTGATGAAAAAATCTAAAATTTAGTATATTTATTTGCACTTGTAGGATGTACAAAATAGTGCATTCGAAATTTTTTAGATCATTATATTCTTACCTTTTGATGCTTAACTTTAAGGGAAATTTTTTTTTCATCACATTGAAAGGTGAGAATAAAATGATCTAAAAAAATTTCGAATGCACCATTTAGTACATCCTACAAGTGCAAATAAGTATACTAAATTTTAGATTTTTGCATCAACAATCATCGGGAGTTGTGGAAATTCAATGTTTAGTTTTAAAAAATATGTGCAATTTCCCATTTAAAACTTTGACTGTCGTAGGGGCCGGGTTAATATTAATATTAAGGGCTTAAACTTGGCAGGCGTTTTTTTCTGATTTATTTGGAATCGATTTAGGAATATCGTCGAAAAAAATTCGAACATACCCCAAATAAGGACCGCCCTATTGTATATATTATCAAATAAGTCTAAGAATATGTTTTGAACTATTTACGTGTCTGGGGTGCTGAGCGGCTGAGGTGTATAAAAAATGTCATCATTCCAAATCTTAAAAGTTTAAAAACAATATGAAGGAATCATAGTTCCACGATCGGACACGGCTCAAAATTTTTGTTTTTGAAGCAAGTATTTTTGAGAATTTATTCATAATTTTCAATCGGGGCATACATGTCGAAAATTCAATTTTTACATTTTGATTCGAGATTCAACTGTGAAGACTAAGCCATAACAATTTACGAATATTTTTTCCAGAAAGTACGTTTCCTGCTGATCAATTTCATCACATTGTTTTTGAAAATCCATAGCGAGGAACCGATGATATAGGCGTTCTAATGATTGGTGATGATTGAAAATGTATATTTTTCAAAAATTTGAAACTCGAGGACCATGGGAGATAAAAATTTGAAAAAAATACACTGAATTACTTTGAGCCTGTTGAATCTAAGAAAAAATTATCGACAAAATCGAAAGGGGTCAGGGTTTTGAGTGGACCCAGTTGGTATGGAATTCCCCATATATACGCAAAGGTTTGATAGAAAATATGTTTTCTTCGAATCATATATTAACGCGAAATAATATTCATGTGGACTTCAAGCGAGGGGTAGGTACTTCCGTATTTTATACAAAAATTGGAACCTATTTTAGCACCGTGCTTTGACTTCGTGATCGAGGTGTATAGTAGAGATACACAGTACCTAGTTACCTAGGCTGATGCGCATCGCAACCGCGAGGAAATAGGGTGGTTTTCCGTTGATGGTACCGGGTGGAAATACACGGCACCATACCCTAGGACCATGACGGCTTGATGTATTTCAGGTTTGGTATTGCACTCCTTTTAGCTGTAGTATAAGTGTTAACCAGTGTTGGTTAAGATAACTTCAGTTCAGAGATATATGTGCGTATACCTTATTACCCTATAAATAAAACGTCTTACTATACAACACATATGAGAGGTACTATATGACGCCACAGGTATATGAAGTGTGCATCGTAAAGATTACCACAACTTTAAACTGCCGTATCCCAACCATGAGATACTTTCCGTCCCATTTTCGGAAGGTATATGCTTTGATCTACGTAACGAAAAGCAAAAGCTGACAGTGAAATATAAGCCCTCGATATATCCACCTATACCCCACGACAAACTTGTGACACTTGCTTCAAGCAGGTATCTCGCTTGGCGGGAATACCTACATCAGGGTGTCCCTTAAGGGGTATTTTCGGATTTCAATCCTCCGTACAGTGGCTCAATTGGTTCGAAATAAATTTCAAAAAAAAAAAAAAAAGTTCTGCCAAAGAATTTTTCAAGTTCTTTTTTCACACACGTTTTGTGTCATATAGAGCAACATTTTCGCAAAATTTTTGAAATTTTCAAATTTGTTAGGTGCAGCTGATCAAGCCCTCCTTTCTCGAAATCATGAACTAAACGTGCGCAATGCTTGCCATCTACCTATATCTTAGTGTCATTTTTGGGATCAAATGTGAAAATTTATCAACCTACATCCACGTTTCAAAAAATTCTGTCTTCAAGGGGCCTATTTTTCCTACTCTTTTCCCACGGGATGTTAAACATGACACTTTTCCGATGGAACAATTTCCAATACATCGACCATTGTACGCAGAAATATCGAACGTTTTGTGCTTCACGAACAAACGTAATTTCTATACTCTTGGGGTATGGGTTTATTACGTCGACTTGAAATTGCACAAGAAATGTCACAATTATCGATATGATCGCAGTTTAAACCTGCATGTGACATTAAAAATAGCGATATGAATCCAAGCCTGGTATACAGGGTGAATCTTACCTCGCGGAAAAAAATTCACATGCTGATTCCTTGTCGAAATACATATAAGAATAAAGTTCCTTATCAAAAACTTCGTGGGACCGGTTGTTCCTTGTACTTGACTAGCCTGACGACATCGAGAATTTTACAGGCCTGCTACAAGACTGAGCACGTCAACATACCGCCGTCTGATTGGGTGGACTAAACCTTCTCTGACTCAGGAAAAGCTGGCCCCTCGAAGTTTTTGATAAGAAATTTTATTCTTAAATTTCAATCAGGAATCTGCATGTGAATTTTTTTGTCCGCGAGGTAAGAATCACCCTGTATAATTCGTCGATAAAAACATGAGATAGGTGTAATCGTACAAACGAACCTTTTCTGTATTTCTTGCATCGGCTTATTACAGACTGCAGTGCAAATTGATAACAGTAGTATTATTGGTTATCGTTTCCAATGCATGTCACTCTTCCGACGATAACGAGCTTTCAGCTCCAGTCAAGGATAGATAGTACAAGTACTTACTTTTAGTAGATATGGTGATGTTACGGAATATCATACTTTGTCATGTACGAACTCTGGGAGTTTGCCGGACTATAGCCGATGTTTTGGACACTGGTCAATGAGACATTCGTCAAAATATTGTGTGACAACAAAAGCTGATATCTATACCGTTATTCCTGACCCAACCTTTCACTAGAATACAAAAGAATAACTTTCGATTGAGTAGCTTAGTACAGTTTAATCCATCTTGACCTGCGAAATTGACACGCACAACTTTTTTTACGATAACCATAAGTTTTGGACTAATGGAAAGGATCGAAGCGTGTCGAATCTCATTTTATATCATCAGTTTATTAGGCAGGTTGCGCATTAGGGTGGTTCAAAAAAGACCTAAGTTCTCAGATGTTGCTGCTCATCCGTGAATATGTTGTTTGTAATTCTTAAAAAATATTCCATTTTTTTAGCTCTATAGGACAATATTTACTACTGCCACATTGAAGTTGAAATTTCGAAATTTTGCCATTTTTCGCAATTTCAAAGTTCTCATATCAAAGTGCTCATCCGGCTACCTCTAGATTCTCATTGAATGAGCATTTTGGTTCAAGACGAGACTTGTACGATAATATTTAGTACTGCCTCGGAGACATTAGAGTTTTTTTCAATATTTAGCGTTTTTTTAGAAATTCGATAGCCAGGTGTTGCTCATGAGACAGTTTTTTCTTACCATTATAAGGAAGGCAAAATACAAGCAGTTTGCAGTCTGTGGGACCATTTTTACTACTGCTTCATTTTGCTAATTTCACACGGAAAAAAATACTAATGCTGCACTTACAAAACAAGATTTGTAAAAAATTTCACTCGACTTCTTGTTGTACTGACTGGAGAGGAAGTCATTTTGACTATGTTATCATGTAATTCCACACGCCAGTATTGTTACAGTAACATAGGCATTCGAGTAAGAATATTTAGTAAGCGTTACATTGGAAGCTTGTACATTCAATAGAAGATATTGTAGCTTTAACATGGCAACTTCCACATGACTCAAGAGTAATATTAACAACTGTAGAACATTTGTTCATCTGACAAAGCATTTTGTAATTCCAACTGATCATGGTTACAAGTTTACCCTTGTTAACGTGACAACAGACTTCGCTTGTCCCCTATTTAGCACAGGAGTTCTGTAAAGTTAACACTATTTTTTGTAAGTGTAACATTTTTTTTTTTTTTTTTCCGTGCACTTGAAGGAAAGTCGCCCTCAATGAGGCAGTAGTAAAAATGATTCCGCAGACTGAAAACTGCTTGTATTTCTTCCTTATGATGGTAAGAAAAAACTGTCTCATGAGCAACACCTGGCGATCGAATCTCTAAAAAAACTTCAATGTCTTCGAGGCAGTACTAAATATTATCGTACGAGTCTCGTCTTGAACCAAAATGCTCATTGAATGAGAATCTAGAGGTATAGCCGGATGAGCACTTTGATATGAGAACTTTGAAATTGCCAAAAATGGCAAAATTTCGAAATTTCAACTTCAATGAGGCAGTAGTAAATATTGTCCTATAGAGCTAAAAAAAAAATGGAATATTTTTTAAGAATCACAAACAACATATTCACGGATGAGCAGCAACATCTGAGAACTTAGGTCTTTTTTGAACCACCCCATTGGGCATAGTATCGAAAATTTTGAACGTTTTTAAATAATGCTGCTTGCTGTCGCCTAGTTTTTTGATATCAGGTAATTCTAATTGGATCCACGGGGAACTTCAAAACTTGGAATAACGAGATAATATGCAACTATCTGCCAGTTGAATCGAAAAAAAAAAAAGAATCCATAGTTTTGATACAGAAAAAAAAAAAATTACAAACCTCGTTCTATATTTCTTCCTGCATCAATCGTTTTTTGGTAATCCAGACAGTATAAATCCCTTGGCTGACCTGACGGCCTTTTAGAGTCTAGAACTCTAGATAATATAATGAAATTCTTTGTTAGCGATGTACTAACTTATCCTTGAGCATCCTCTTGCAATATCCAATTACATTTTGTCATTACCAGAGGCACCCAAATCATATTACTCGTATACCAGTGATAATTAAACTAAGCTTTTGGAATAAAAGGGCGCCGGAGTTCATAGTCGCTGATTTTTCTGTGACCCCATGAAGTTTCTTACTTTTCGCAATTTCATTTCGTACCATGAGTTATCACGCCACAAACTTTTATGGATTTTTATCGTATGAAGCTATAAAAAGAAGCTTTCAACGCGAATACCTGCGCATCGTTGTTGAAGGAAATTCTCAGTTTTCCAATAAAAGTATCATCCGATCGATAATAATGAATTCGAGAAAGATTTGGAAAAAAGTGTGAAGTGGAATTTTTGATATTTTTATTGAGACCCTCAGTTTTTTTTTCCTTCACACAACTCAGTAATTATTTCAATTATTATAATATAATTTAATATAAATGAAATATTGATGAAATATCTGTTCAATGATCTGGGTCCAACCGTTCACCTTAGCTTTTGCATTGACCTGAATTTGCATATCAATATTGTGACTGAAGAATCACAGCTATCCATATTGCCCGATGAAATCAATAGCAAATTAATAACGTCATTGACCAGATACATGTGCAATATAGGTACCATATATGTTATAACATAGATTTAATTTGATAAAACTGGTATAACATTTATTGCAAACAATAAAGGTAGTGTGTATAGAATTTATAAACAGTTCTCTCTTCTCCTATAGGATTCGTATTTAATTAAATCGTTTTTTCTCTGTCCACCATTATTGGAAATAATTTTTTTTTTTTTTTTTTTTTTGCAGCTGATTACTTGCATTTTAAGACATGATTAGAAATTATTTGAAATTTTATGGACTTCACCTCACATAGATTGAGTATGTCGAAGAAAAAGTAACTATTCGAAAATTTTTCAAATTCGAGTTTTGATCAGTCTTCTATTCCTCAAAAATGGTTCAAAATAACAGAAAATTCGTATTTAAAAATTGACTTCATCATTGTAGAATATTCCTATCGAATTTCAAAAAATTTCACTTAACGATACTATACAGTCGTATAAAAAACGACGACACTTTATCTTTGGTCCAATCAGTCTATACACGTAGACGTAAAGCGAATTCCATAAAATGTGAAATAAATTTGAATTATGTATATGAAAGAATCAGTAATCAGGTGTGAAAAAAAAAACTGAGTGAGTAGAATATTTCTTCACAGCGAACCAGTGATTTGAAGAAACTTATTTCCAAAGTGTGTATATAATTATATACTGTTATATAACCTCCAGCTTCCTAGAAACGTAAATATCGTTCGTAATATTGTTTCCTCTCAGAATTTATTCCGCGGTTTTAGTAACGCATGTACACCCTGTCAGTCATAAATATAAAAGATAAGCCCATATAAAAATAGTATGAAATAGATATGTTTAACACATATTCAAAGATGCCTATAGATATAACAGCACGATAATTAATATTGGAAAACAGAAAGCGCAGATGTGGCAGTGGGGCTCAAGGTAATACCTAACAGGGGTGGTTGGCTTATATGGCGAGTTGACCCCTCGCGGGTTGAGCGACCTCCGGGGGACAACACTGCATTATCGATTCGACGTACACGTGGTCTTTGGCTGCATAGTTTTCCGTATGCGGTGCGCATCCCTTAGGAAAGGGGGTCGCAGGCTTGCCCGCCGGAAATTATTTCAAGAAACACGTGCTCCCAAAATGTGGATTGAGAAGGTATATTGCGTTATTTTTCGGCATACTGCAGAATTGTCTAATATATAAATTCGCTAGGGAATATCATCCGCTATTGAATAACGACAAACACTGCAGAATGCGAAGAGTTCGCGCTTGGAGTTCAGGGTGTAAGGAGTCACCGTGAGTGAGAATTCTTCCGCGAACTAGAATCTCACGGAATTTTTATACCTAGATAAAAGCCAACCCAAGCCGAACCCGCGCGAGAGCGAATAAAACGGACCAATACTTATCCGAAACCGCGACTCAATCGGGATGGAGTGTATCAACGCCTTCCTTGTTTCCTTAAGCTTTATCTTCTTCACTCTTTTTCAGACGCCTCAAAGCTCTGCCTCGTTCTGTCTGAGAGCCAAAAGGCCGTCATTCACGTAGGTAGGTAAATAAATCTTTGTCTATTCTTATATACTATAGAAAGTCACGACATAGGCTTGGCCGATCGTCAATCTAGTGAGGAAGAAAATCATCGCTGACGGGTAGACGTTTTTCACAAATATACCTACATCGATCAATTTTAAACGCATGCATTTTTTTTCAACGAAGAATCTGACCTCAAAATTTACGGATGAAGCCCTTATGTGGTTCCAAATTTGGAGGACTTCAAGTATTTCCATTTTCCAAAATCATTCCACTAACTAGAGCGAATATCAGGCAGGTAGCATGTACCCCAGATACATGTAGATTAGAGAACGTATGTTGACTCGTGGCAGCAACCGTCGACTGTTCTGTTCTACGATGACAGTCATGTCCAGGGGGTTGGTTAGCCCAGTGGAGAAATCGGGTCATGGGCCTCCTCGCCCACTTGTTCGTTTGTTCCCTGGCCGTTAACGTCGGACCGGAAGCGACTAATCAGGCTGACACATGACCCCGTTCTGAAATCGAAGTTTATTGCAAGACCAAGTGAGGAAGGGAGACTTCGGATTAGAAGTTAGGTCCGTAAAGCGAATAATTAAACGTCTTTAATTAACAGTCGTGATCAGAATTTAAAACCCCATGATAAACTCTCGAAGGAAATTCTAAGACACACTTACCTTCACCACAACTTTGATAATCGGTTCAACTCTGACAAAATGGAATCGATAATTCGCCAAAGTTTCGGAAGCATTGAGATGGTGCCTTCACCATCGTAATACTATTTTAGACCGATCAATGTGCCAAGAACTTTGGTAAGTATTACTTATTTAAATCTGATTACGAGCTCGACCCGTTAACCTTCGATTAAAACTGTGTCGAATGAACTTTTTCCCTCTTTCGTAGGACACTATATGTAATTTTCACGTAAACGATATGTTGTTGTTGTCCTCTTTTTCCCTAGAGCAGATGAATTGTATACGGAAGAATGGTCGAGACACTCGCATCTTTCGGACAATGAAGAAGTTACACGACCCGAATTAGGGGTAGTACTAAGTTATTTGAGTTTTAAGGTCGCCTCACACATAGCTACGAAAATGCACATATCTCGAAGAAAAGTACGTCAAAGATGAACGACGTACCTAATAGTCCCAATATTCTTATCTATATCCAGCCGTAAACATGATTTTCCACACGGCGTGCGCAAAGTTCTATTTTCCCTAGGGAAAAAAGACTTTCCACAGGGCCTTTCTACCAAGGGACGCAAAGCTTCTTTTTGCTCCCTCGCTACTGGGAGCGAAATAGGCCTTTCCGTTCATGTGTGAAAAAAAGTACTATTTCATCACTTTCCATAATCCTGATGAATAATGCCTAAGTAAGCAGCGTTTTGAGGGAAGCTTGCAAGTTCAGTTTAGAATGCTTGCGTGAAAATGTACTTCCGATTGTGGTACGTGGCGGATTGTGTGAGTCAACCTTTAACCCAGTGAAATAAGGGCGAAAAGCTGACCATTCTCCGCAGGCTCATTCGATCGAAACTACTTTCACCCGAAAGGAATCAATGTCACGGCAGGACGCCCACGCGCACTGTTTGGGGAGCTTTGCCTTTGGTGACATTATTGTTCCGCCTCATCACCGTCAAGAGGCTAATTATGGCATCGTTAACGTCATCACTATAGGGGTTGTCAAGTTTCTGTGTTATCACTTATACCCAGACGGAGATGAACTGTATTGGTCATTTGTCGAAGTGAATGATACGTTCTAATTCGTCCTATATACGGTGCGGTGTTCTCATTCCATTAGAAATAACAATACGGAATATCACATCGCCCTTAACAATATTCGATAAATCTCATTCACATGATATTGTGAAGATGATATAATCTCATACGACCCTAGGTATATAATCTTCATCACCACGAAGTTAGAAATTACGTAAAGTTTTAGTCCTGTAAAACATATTAGGAAATATGTCACATGTCATTATAGTACAAGAGTCAGTCAAACCCAATGATGAAATTTTGTTAGTATACCTACTAGGTAATGAGACAAACTTTGGCTCTCGTGAAATTAAATAAACGAATTACCTCGTTACACTATGGTATACAGAGGATGAAATGAAGCTAATACGAAAGCACACGGTATACACATTCTTCAATAAGAATTTATTCCGGTTCAACACCGTGTCAATGCAAAATTGGCTTTTGATTTTACTACCATTTTTATTCACACCATGGTCCGTGCGATTTAATATTAACAATAAACACACTCATGCTATTGGAATGTTACTAATTCATAATCGCATATGATATTCACGTACATTATTTGTTATTTCTCTGCACCCAAGCATTAACCCATTATGTAACATTTCTAAAGCTCATTGGACACTGATATCATGTAGATACAGCCATTATATTGATCTTGAATAGAACACACCTGGATACCTCACAGCTACATCACACGTATTCATCTACGACGTGCATGGTGTATTAAACACCTGCGGACGGTTGCAGATGTACGGAATAATCCACGGCAGAAGCAAATAGATGTAGACATGTACTAATGCTCATATTGTTACTTAGCCATGGAATTATTTCAGTATTTGGTAGTGTCATCAATTGCGGCCATTGTATCATAAAATCAGCAGAAAGATCATGCGAAAATATCTAGTAGATCCAATGATATATCAACTCATCTCTCCAGGCCCGACAAGAGGGGGGGTCAGCCGGGGTAATTGCCCCGGGGCCCGGAGGGCTCCGGGGGCCCGGTTACGGGAAAAAATATGAACTTTCAAATAAAAATAGAAGAAAGATTAAACGTTTCATGCGAAAATAGAGTCTACAGATGGTTTTTACATTTTTCGAATTCGATTTCCTCGGCGAATAATGTAAAAACCATCTGTAGTCTCTATTTTCGCATGAAACGAACGCCCCATGCACCGGGGCTCGGTTCGGCTCTCGACGGCCCTGCATCTCTCAATAACAATTGGCGAATTATGCAGTGCACTTAGAAAGAGGAAAACACAGAAAGCTGGATGTCTTTCGAGTGCGATTTCTCCAACACTTGAAGGCAAATTGTATAAGAATAGATACGATGTGGCAGATACGACAGAACCACTTCAGATGAATTTGGACAACTGATTCAACGTCTATTTCTACCTGCAACAAAAGACACCCATCCGAGGAAATTCCATGGGTAATCTCTGGCATCTTTTTCATGTCTAATTTGTTTATAGGACATCCAATTACTGTCCATACTGGATCCCGAAAATTCCATTTGGGCTATGTAATTGCACAAGACTGTCAGTGCAGGTCATTCAATGAATGTTCATGTTTCAGTTATGGGATATTTGATCGTGGATATCTTGTTGATGCCATCGACCTCCTGATGGCACAATCTTAATTTGTTTTACTAAGACTCGATCAGAACTCCGAGTCATGGGCAATTTGCAAGTACCCATGTAACGCCGATTGGTATAGTACCTATAGTTTGGTAATTTGATGGAATAAAGGCCCATTCCAGAAATTTATACAGCAGGTGCTTCATATTTTGGTACAAGTAAACACCCCCACGAGTTTGGGCAAGATCCAGAGTTCTGATCGACTCCTATATTTAGTATACATATGACGTATACCCAATACTGGTAATAAAATTTTTGCATGATTCACGATGTCAGACACAATTGATAG
Source organism: Tenthredo mesomela (assembly GCA_943736025.1). Taxonomy (NCBI): domain Eukaryota; kingdom Metazoa; phylum Arthropoda; class Insecta; order Hymenoptera; family Tenthredinidae; genus Tenthredo; species Tenthredo mesomela. The sequence continues at coordinate 29,365,620 of OX031015.1, read as the reverse complement.
ACATGACTATCGCTGTACTTAACGTATGGTCCTGATCCTTACCCATGATCCTAATTCCGATTCAGCCAATATGAGATAATCCTAAATTAATGAAAAAGACACACAAGTGCTATTACCTTCCAGCATCTTGCATCTGCAACCCCAGGATACTCCAGTTTCGTGAAAAACTCTTATATTTCATGAGTATCTCAAATTTTTGGTGTCATAACTTATTGTTGGAATTTTAACACAATTTTGAAATTAATTATTCAATTATTAGCAACAAATTATGGGACTAGATTCTGTTGGCTAAGAAGTGACAAAATTATTATTATTGAATACGATTAATTAAACTCAACTTTCGTTTTCAATTTACTGAGTTATAAAATCTAATGCATTTTCTGTAACTGGCTGCACCCTGGTCGAAATAATCATTCCACGAGTTTCTACGAATCAATACACGGAAGTTTCAACTTATAGCGTATTTTTTCATAAGAAATTGTGGTTTGTTTATCTTTTCTTCCATTTTTACTAGTTTTACTGACAAAAGAAACAAATTTTTATGGAAAACAGTTGAAAAGTTTGAATTTCATTAATAATTCGTAAAAATTCGTAGAAATATTTTCACCAGGGTAACTCCGTTAAGTGTTATACTCATTCTCCAGAAAAATCCCGTGAATAGTACATCAATCTGACGTAGAATATGGATCTATATAAATCCTAAGTATTACGTTCCAACCATTTACCTATAGAATTTTTCAAACAGGTAAATCCAAGAATGTTGATTATCAATTCAACATTCATTTTTGAGTTGGAGAATAATCAGAATTTCGAAATGACATACGATTATATTTGCATGATAATTAATAAGCTGAAAATTCCCTCTACATGGTTAGTATACCTTCTCTTTAATTGTATGTGTCGTATATCTACCGTGGGAATCAGGTGAAACAATACGGTCATTTCGCGCCGACGCTGACTGACTCAAGTTTTTACAGGGCAAGCCAACACACGAAAATCTTCCTAGAGTCGGTACGCGTCTCACCGCTGATCACGCGCCTTATTACCCTAGGGATTTTTTAGCGCAACGATAGTGGCTATTCCTATAAAATAGAAATTATTCGGCGCCTGCGCGCTTCGACCGTGCTGTTTCACCTGATTCTCACGGTATATTGGTTCGTTTACCAAATGATGATGTAATAATATATATAGTAATAAATAAAACACATAAATTAATGTATATTGAATATTTTACGATAGATTTTTGAGATCCTTTATTCGTCAGGTGAACATACAAAAGACGTACGTAATTTAATGCGTATGTATTTCAACAACATTAATTAATCAATAAAATGAATAATTTTCATTTAATTGTTATTAAAGAGTAATTTAATTACCTATTATAGAAGAAAAAATAATCAAAAAAAGAAAAACAAATAAGACAAAAATACTAAATAATAAGCCTCGTTTCCAATCGTCGCTGAGGTTTCAAATAACGGAAATCTTATTATTATTTTTATATACTGCAGATGAGTGATGTAGTACTACATAATACTAATCTGCGTTAAAATGAATACTAAAGCAAAATCATATTATAAAACAATGCCATACGGATGATATTAATTTTAATTAAACGGTACCTACTCTGATACGAACTCGATATCGTCTCGAAACTTTTTTTTTTTTTTATCTCGTAATTCTACAATTATTAATTATTATTATTATAATAATAATTTTATATAATTAGCGCGGACAAAAATTTATCGCGACAATAATAGATTATAACGTTGTTATTAATCTTATATATATACCCTAATCAAATAAAAAAACATTCAAATTTAGAAAAAATATATTATATGCTATAGAAGTCGTTTATTATTTTGAGTAAAATAAATAATCCTAAAATATAAAAATTAATATACCTAAAAGATTTTTTGTCTAATAAATTGGATATGTCTTGACTTGCTTTCGTTTATGTTTTCTTTTTATTTAGTTTTTTTTTTTTTTTCTTCTTTTTTTTTTGTTTTCTCTTTTTTTTCTCTTTCTTTTATTTTTTTCTTTTTTAATACATACAATACACACAGAAAGAAAGGTTGACTTGATTCAAGACAATTTTGCGGTCCAAAAATGAAGACCGAAATTTTCTCGGATCAAATCAAAAATTTTCTCGAAAAAATTTTGATTTGATCCGAGAAAATTTGGGTCTTCATTTTTGGACCGCAAAATTTTCTTGAATCAAGTTAACCTTTCTTTCTGTGCACGTGCGTAAGAAATAAAACATTAAAAGCCGATAAAATCGTTTTCATGACATCTGCTCTGAAACTGCAAGTTTCGTTGCCAGTTTTGTCAGTTGAAAGAGGCTGATTTCAGGATGATGCCGTGAAAAATTGTCAAATCGCGAATTCAATGAATCAGCGGTGTGAATTGGTGTTTTTCAATCCCTTGGGATTGCAAAATGGGTCTATTACAATCCCTTGGGATTGCAAAGAGAAATAACTGCCCTGTTGCAGATTTCAGACTATAGGCCTCTTGGATACCTTTACAGACCAAGTAGACTAAGCTTGTGTGGCGTATACATGCATGAAATTCACGTCACTGTTTTGTCAAACGTCCACGTTAGGCGGCGCTGTCAGCCGTATATGTACACAGCTCTCACGCACACTAGTAGCGTGTCTGTATGTTATCCAAGAGGCCTATTGAAATTGACAGTTGAAGTTCCAGAGCAAATGTCATGAAAAACATAGTGTGTGACACGGGATGAAACATGAATGCAGGCACGGGTGATGTCTGCCCTCGCCTTCGGCTTCGGGCAGACAACTTCACCCTGGCCTGCATTCACCTTGTTTCATCCCTTGTTACACAATATACTAATATATAATCTCAGGGACCGATAAACAACATTGTAAACTAAGGGATGATGCTCAGAATCTCGACAAAAGAAAGAAAAAAAAAAAACAAAAAATAAAAAGAAAAAAGAAAAGAAAAAAAAATCAAAACATCTAAATTATCTAATAATGGCAATATATTCACACATAATTAGCGATATATTTATTTTGTTTCGATGCCAATTTACGACACCGGTATCATGTATAGGTATATTATATGATCCGATATTCAACTTCTTGGTCGAAAACAAACAAAAAAAAAAAAAAAAACTTAATGTATAAATCAATTTCGGTCTATAATTTGTAAACTTTTATAGGCAGCTACCGGTAATTAAGGTAGGTATGGAAAATATTGTATACTATGTACTATACGTATAGCATATACAGAATTATTCACATACTACTAGTAAATATATAATATTATAGTTACGGAGGTATTATATTTTTTCACGATTCAATGCGATCAATATTTAGTTCAGACTGCAATTATTCACAGTAAAAGGAAAGAAAAAAAAAAAAAAAACATATACAGGGTGAGTTTTCACCGGGGTCCGGAGAGGGTGTGGCTTAAATCGGCTGAGACTCCGCCTCCTTCTTTTCATACTTGTCATTTTCAGAATAACAATTCTCACTCATTGTTAGCTGCTATTTATTTGGCTCTTGCCGTGTTATCGACATAATAGATGAAAATTCATGTAGCCTCGTCAAAACAATGAGACACTCTACTATTTACCCTGATTTCTGAATGGGTTGTTTATTATCTGAAGGCAATCATTCCTCTGATAATAACAAGTATAAATAGCAGGAGGCGGAGTCTCAGCCGATTTTTTGCCACACCCCTTCCGGACCCCGGAGAAAACTCACCCTGTATATCGACAGCCTAATAACATAGTCACGTAAGCGCCATAATTTTGGCCTTTTTTTTTTTATGTGATAGAAACGTATCTCCATTTTTCTTTCATTTTCGCACTCGTCAATGTACTTGAAACATTTTCGCGGTATAAATAAAAATTTGAAACACAGAAGCGTAAGTGCCATTTTTTTGTGTGAAACAGACGTATGTACAGTCTGGTTCGGTAACAGAGGAACGTATCTCCACAAAAGAATGGAGATACGTTACTATGTTACAAATCATTTGACACTCGGAAAAGTTAAGACCATGTAAGTGTGGAGTTACGACTGTATCACACAAAAAAACGTGGAGATACGTCACTATTATACCGAATTATGGATGATGGCTCTATGCATTCATCAAAGAATTTCCAATGCAGAGAACCATTTTTTTGGAGATACGTTTGTCTGACCTCGAAAAATTCAATTTTTGTCGCTTACGTGACTATGTTATTAGGCTGTCGATATATATTTGTATACATATGGGGCATTCCAACTCAAATCACGGCGTTATCGGCAGAACTCCTTTCGATTTGACGACGAATTTTTTTTTTTTTTTTGTGTCCTTTCATTTCCAAAATGAAATCGCAATTTCTTCAAATTTATAAACAGACGAAAATGACTTTTTTAAATTGATGAAATTTTTTTCCACAAAATTCAGGACCAAATTAAAACAAGTATTTTCATTATCCTTTGAGAGTGGGCCGAGGTCAACTAGTACCTTTTTCCTAATTTTTATTTTTTCGAAATCCTAAATTGAAAAAAAAAAAAAAAAAACATTCTACAATAATGGTTTCTTGGGCAGAAAAAAAAGAATTGTGTATAGGTAAAATTCGATTTCCTCCTTAATTTAAAAGTAAGATTTCCAAAATGATTAAGATCTAGAATTATTTTGAAAAAAGCTGTTTTTGCCAAATAAATGGAGGGGAAATTTGAAAAAAAAATGAGCCGCCATTTTGGGCCTGAAAGGACCAAAAAAAAAAAAAAAAAAAATTAATGGTCAAAATTGAAAGGGGTCCTGCGTTCAAGTTTCAGCTTAAAAATTTGTGAAATAAATATTTTCTATTTAAAAAATAAGCAAAGGGTGTATGAGTTGAGAAATTTCTTTAATTGGATCTAGGTACACTGTGTATAATTAAAAAATGTCTCGTTTAGAAGAACTCGAACATGCGTTGATCTTAATCCCCGATAATTCTATCCTAAACATCGAAATGTTTTTTTTTTTTTTTAGTTTTAGTTTTAGTTTCTTTCAAATTCATTAAAACTTTGGCTCTAATTGAACACGACGCATTTTTTTCTTTAACTTAGATGTAAAAAAAAAAAAGACTAAAAATACAGATTGTGCTAAATGTGCTGCATGCATCGATTAAAACGGTCAATTAATATTGTTCACTTAATTTCTGGTCCTTTTTTTTTTTTTTTTTTTGTGTTTGTGTTTACGTTCTTTTTTTTTTTGTTATTCTTTCATTATTATCAATATTAATATTTGTTGTATGAATTATAAATGTGATATTACAATGAGAAAGGTTTTCGTTTTCTTTTTTCTTTTTCTTTTTTTTTTTTTTTTTTTTTTCTTTTTTGTTTTTGTTTCTACATACAATATACACATCTATTCATTGCTATGACAAAAAAAAAAAAAAAAAAAAAGAAAATTATTGTCTCACTATGATATGTTACAGAAAATAAAAAAAAAAAATAAAAATAAAAATCTCAGTGAATTATTAAATACAGAATTAATAAAATTAAATAATTAAAAATCACGCTAGCTAAATTAAATTTCATCACGAAGCTGCGTCATTTGCGGCAAATCTAGCGTTTCTACTAATTTATTTATTATTATCATTACTTATTTTTTTTTTTTTTTTTTTAATCTTACTTTTCGTTTTTATCGTGATTTTTTTTTTTTCTTCGTTTTTTATTTTCTTTTTTTTGTTTTTCTCTCCTAATCCACACGTTAGAAAAATTCAGTTATGAAAATTAAATATTAACATTATACAAGTTATAATTATTATTTGTAATTATTATTATTTTTTTATAACTTTCAACTATTACCTATCTATGCAAATTTTTATTACTTTCTAATTTTTATCCTTTTTTTTTTTTTTTTTTCTTTTTTTTCTTTCATTTTTATTATTATTTTTTCATTAGGATATGGGGTCGGAGGCGGTGGGGTGGGGTGGATGGGAGGGGGCACGGAGTTTTGATTTACCAAGTATTATTTATGATATATCGATAACGATTATTATACTTAACATCTTTTACTTAAAACTATTATGTAGAATAGATTATTTCAGCCGTACAGAGATTGCGAGATTTTCATACAGAGTAAAGTGATGTGGTGTATAATATAATTGAAAATTAAAAATTGGGAACCTGGATGAAAGAATTGTATTTTTTTTTTTTTTTTCTTTTTTTTCAACACCTGCAGGCTTCTAACTATAATCAATAAATAGCCAATCCAGGGTGATATTATAATAAAATTTGAGCAAAATTAAAAACAACCATTTACAGCACCGATAAAAGTTTCACTGACTAATTAGCCGGAACATCCTGTTAAATGAGTTTAAATTTAATAAAATGTTACCGTACCTTTCATATCATCATATTATACAATCAAGTGAAATAAAACTTTGTTTTTTCTTTTTTTTTTTTTCTCAATCTGTTTTAGCTCTTTTTCTTTCTTTTTTTTTTTTCTCATCTTAATTCCATTATACATAATAATTTTGTACATGAATGCCGTGTGTTCAACTAAATTTACTTAATATATAGTATAGATTCGTCACTATCTATTCAGAAATTTACACACAAAATTAGATTTCACAATCTATAAATAAAATGGTCCTACTGTATATATATCATATCCGTTTTTTGTGTTTATGTGAAAAGAAAAAAAAGAAAAAAAAAAAAGAAAAAGAAAAAAAAAAAACCTCCGCGTCGTTTACGCGGTACGCACGTGCAATTTATTGCTACATAGGTATTTATAATTGGCAGAATTATCGAATATTCGAAATTTCAATTTTTATTTCTATGATTGTGTAAAACATAGTATTTTTCATTAATATAGTAAATCGAACGATATAATTAATCAATGAGAATTCTACCCCCCCATATTATCTCGCAGATAATTTTGAGACAAATTTTACTGTTTTCTTCTTTTTTACAAATTTTTTTTTTTTTTAATTTATTTTCTTCTTTTTTTGTTACTCGTTACATTTCGCTTTGTTCAATGTATTCCGCGAGATAAATCACTTTCTTGTCATACCAATATTGACACTATGGTTTTTTTTTTTTTTTTTTTTTTTTTTTTTTTTTATTATATTTTTTTATTATTATATACTGCCTCGACGTTAATACCGTTAATGTTCCGAATATCAGTCTGTACGAGAATTTTTTTTCTGTCCTGTATATGACTCGATAAAAATTATAATCGACTTACACACATATACCTATATATTTATATAAGTCTATAATATGAGAGGTTCGCAAATATATGCAATGTCTAATAGAAAAATGATTAAAATTGAGTCTCAATATTATATTAACTATATAGGGGTAGTAGACTCATATTCAGAACAATACAGTAATAATAATAATAATAATAATAATAATAATAATAATAATTTTTCACATAAACTATTACATATCCTTACGACATAGACTTAAAATGATTAAATTTTTTATTTTTTTTTTCATTTTCATTATCTTTTCTTGTTTTTAATTTATCATATACACTATATATCCATTTTTTTTTTTTTTTGTCTTCTTTTTCTTATGTTGTTATTTTTTTTTTTTTTTGTTATTTTTTCTTTTTCGTTTTATCTTGTTTTTGCTTCATCACAAATTCAATGAGAAATAGGGCAAAAAAAAAAAAAAAAAAAAAAAAAAACACCTCAACTTATTATTGCAAGAATATTATCATTTACTAGGGTCACGCAGCCTCGTATAAAGTAACACTTGCGATATGCTGATTAGCCATTACTTCAACGATCGCGTCACGTACACCGTAACAAAATGTACAACCAAATGGATTAGTCGTGTTTGTTGAAGAGGCACGATTTAATACAACAGGTCGTGCGCTTGCCTTAAGCTGTTCACTTACTCTGTCCCATTTGGTATAGGCAGTGATCTGGAAAAAGATAGACAAAATATTTTTATTCTATTATCAAACGAAAAAAAAGAAAAATAATAATTTGTCAAACTTAATTAACACACAGAATTTTGTGATTTTATTTATTAACTTACCGTAACTGGGGATGGAGAAACGTCAATTAATTTACTGGAATCAGAATTAGCACTGATTTCAGGTGGTAAATTTAAGGTGAATTCACAACGGTGGTACATATTAAAATTATAATGCCCTGGATAATTCGTATGCAATACGAATTTTTTTACCCACTGTGTCTTGGCGTCAAACAGAACGTCCTAAACAAGAAAACAAAAACTGCATTAAATTGCGAAATAAAATGGTTCAAGATTGTTCAAGTATAGTACGACTGAAGCTGATTATTTAATAATTTTTTACTACAGTTCGAAAATTAATTGTTGGTTCAAGTAATGACGATTATTTAATATTGAATAAGTATATATACCAATCCAAGGGTAAAGTAATTGTAGAAAAAATCAGAACGCCTTGTTTTGTCCCGTTTGTGTGCATGTGGGCTATGGATTCGCATTTTGTCTTCTGCTTTGAAGAACACTCTCGAAGGTGCGCCAAGAGCACTAAGAACATCCTCGCACGAATCGCCGAACCATACCTTGAATAAAAATGTTCAATGATAATAATAATAATAATAATAATCTTATGAATATTTTGCAATGAAAATTCTGTATTATTTATATAATAATTTATATCTGTGTGTGTGTGTGTGTGTGTGTGTGTGTGTGTGTGTGTGAATACCTCTTTGGTAAAACGATGTTTTTTAGGCTCAAGTAGAACCCTAGTGGCTGAACTTCCCTCGGTAAAAAGGTGCAATCTCAGTCCACGTGTGTGAATTTTATCTCTAACAACTTCCGCCTTTTCCAAATACAAATTGTTGTGATAGCAGACCTGATGAGTGATCAAAATTCATTGATACCAAATACGATTCATTTTAAATGATATAAACCTTAAATAAATTTTTTTTTTTTTTTTTTTCAAGAATAGGAAGATACAAACGAGAGGTAATGGTGGCGGTGGACTCTTGAGACTATGCTCTTCTCCTCCTCCTGCTGCTGCTGCTGCAGTTCCTACCGCTATGTTATTTCCAACGTAAATAGCAGTTTTAGCAACCAATGGCGAGGCTCCATTAGAAAATTGTAGAGACCCTAAGCCGTGCGCATATCCGGGTTGGAATTTTGAATCTATTGGGAAGTAGAAGGAGAGACCCCTGAAGTTCAGGACAAATACCTGTAATAAATTGTTTATGGTAATTTTGATACTTCTTTATTGTTAATTAAGGCCCATCCCTAGTCGCGCACCTCCTTTAGGTCGAAAACGCGAAAAACAATGCACAGCACCAATTCAAATTCAATTCCGAACACATAGGTCCAAAAACATGTTCGTTTGATGCGAAAATGGAGAATTCTCATTGTTTTTACGAAATTCGAATGTCGATTTCGTCGGCAGCCATGACGAGATTCGTCCACCGAGTTCAGCCGGTGTTACACGATGCGTGATTTCCCCGACACACGAAAGTGATCGAAATAGTGAGCCGTCAGTGATCGCGCATCGTGTAACGTGGTGGTTTACCGAAATTGACATTAGAATTTCGTAAAAACAATGAGAATTTTCTATTTTTGAATGAAACGAACATGTTTTTGGACCTATTTGTTCAGAATTGAATTTGAATTCACGATGTGCATTTTTTTTTTTTTTTTTTTTTTGCGTTTTCGACGGTTACGCTCGGATAATAATCGAAATGTGTACCTCCCCCCTTTTTCTTTGAGCAAAAAGAGGTGGGCGACTAGAGGATGAGACGAAAACGGACGAATATATGCATATAGTGTGTTGATCAGACCTGTTTGTCACTGTCATATACACCAGGATGAGTAGCCCCAAACGAATGTTCTATTTGTTCAATAGACGGAAGTACCTCTGGTGAATTAAAAGGCAGACCGCAATATTTGAGTTTCACTAGCTTCATATTATAAATCTCAATAATCTTCAACCTCTGAGCAACCGGATCAAATATCAGTCGCACACCGTCGTGCGGTAAATTTATTACTAAGTCTACTTCTAATGGATTCTGAAAAAAGAGACAAAAGAAATTAACATTCACACTGTTGAGTATATTATGTAAAAACAAAAGATATTATAATATAAACGTAAATACTAAATATGTTCGAAATTCGAATCATAGAAACAAACAAAGATGGCGACCGTGGGACAAGTTCCACCTCACGACTTTATACTCCGTGTTTATTTAACCAATGGATAAATTCGCGATGATATAGCCATTAGTAACTTAAATAATTACTGCAGAGTTGAAACTGGTGTTAATCTTCTATTTTCAAGTAATTAAACGACCGTAAATTGAAATTAAAAAAATTTTTAAATTTCGTCGCGTTTAAGATGATGAGTTCTTCTTGACCGACCGAAAGATAGATTAGATAGATTTTATCATCTAGTTCAGTTGGTTGATAAAGAAATGTTTAAAAACGTTAGTTTGATATCGGGTACATGTGTTGATTAACAGATGTCACTAGTTGATACTAAAAAAGCCCATCCCACTGTTTACACTCTCTTTAAATCCTTACGAAAATTCTATCCGACGATATTATTATTGATATACATAGTGAAATGAAAATACTTACAGTATCACTGTATAGAACTTGCACTCCCCTTATAATGCCCACTTGTGATTGTATTATAGCTACAGATTGCGAGAAATGCATTCCTGTAAATAAAATAAATAATATAGAAAAACGTCAGGTTATTATATTGTATTATATTATATTATATTATATTATATTATATTATTACAGACAATGATAACACCTACGATATGCAAGTGCAGGTGCAGGTGTAGATAATGATTATTATTCAAGTTGCAATAAACGTAAATACGTGTGAACGTGTGTAATATAGAAATGATGAAGATAGAAAGAGAGAGAATGAGAGAGAGAAGAAAAAGAAAAAGAAAAAGAAAAATGAAAAAAAGTAAAAGTGTAAGAACCTTGAAAACAATCTCCGAGTTATTAACAACTATTGAAATAAATAATGTTGTATACATGATATAATGATATATTCCTTTGTTACAACAATGCCAAAAATGTTGAGGTGACAAATAGGTATTAATAAAAATATACGAATTATATAATATGTGGATTCGTAATGCGTTGGTTAGATGATGGTTATATATTTATATATTAAAGCTGTGTTTACTAACGCATCTATAACATTGTTTATTTACAATTGTCAAAATTTCATGTTTACAAGATTGATATTATAATAGTTGTGATTGTAATATCTTATACGGTTATCAAAATTGAGTATGACAACCTATCGATATTAATCTAAATGCAAACCTGATTTGATCGACAAAATTTATAGAAATGATAATACTCTTGTTTTCATACTATTTCTACGTAATATATTAAAGAAGTTGTAACCGTTTCGTCACTTGCCTAAAATAAATTCCCACTGCTCACAGCCGAGGGACCTCTCGGGCACCACCTCAAGCTCCAGCATCCTACGATACAGTTAAACGCTTATCAGTCACAAAATATTAACGAAAACCTCACTACGCGCTCGTTAATTTTCCGTAAAGTGCGCTGTTTCTTTGTCTGCGACGTACGATTTGTGCTTAACAAGCGGCCATGTTGACTTTCCTGTCCCACACCATCTCCCACCGCGGCTGGCAAACTGTCACCGAACAGCTGATCCCGCGCGCTTCCCCACTCTCGAGTTCAGGGACGATTGTACCATACATGGAGCCCCGTGCGTGCTGCATTTTTTTAGCAAAAAAAAAAAAAAAAAAAAAAAAACGTCTCATTTGACATTCGGATCGAAAGGATTCATTTTTTTTTTTTTTTCTACAAATTAGTTTCTTAAGTTAGAATCGCTACTGTATGTTAAATAAGAAACATGGTTGTTTTAGTCTGAGTTGATATTTCTTGTGTAAATATCATTATGTAACTAGTTTTCGGTTTTTCTTATTGCTAGAATAAAAAATATTCTAAAAATACAAGTCTAAATGGTTATTATTATCCTATTTTTTGTATCATTTTGACATTCTTATATTATGTATTTCATGTGAGTTTTTCAGCTTGCGTTGACGTTACTTCGTCTTAGAACTCGAATAGTTTATAAATAATATGCCGACGTATTAGCATATATTGTTAGAAAAATTAATTTTTAGCATCAGAGCCGCGCCCTTCTCTTACGACTCTTAATTGATAATGGCGATTCCAAATGCACTGGAAATGTGCACTGGCTGCACTAAGCATATATCTATCTATATTTCCATTCGTCTACTTCTTGTTTTTTTTTTTTTTTTTTTTAACGTCTTTTGTCTTTATCTTTGCGCTATAATGCTGTTAGATCACATCGATCGAGAATGCGTTAGCAATCGATGCAATCCAATAAAAACAAAAACGCTAACATGTATACTCATAATTTATATCATATATTATGAGTAGTAAGCTCATTCAAACGCTTCTCTTTTATACTTATTGAGCGAATTACTCTCTCGGTAATGGAGAAACCCTAACGCAAATGCCGATGGTCGGTAAATGCGTGCTTTACAAATTTCTTAAAGCTAATAAGATACGGACGAGTGTTCATAGAGACTTATATCCATTTATACGAGATCAATCCTGCAGATATGAAATCTGTTTTAACAATGATTCCAAGAAATGGTATAAGAGGTAGCTGCAGATTATAATATTGCGATGCCGCTCAAGCATTCTCACAAATAATTTTAGTACAATCTCCTCGGTTGTATCCAATCGATCTAAATGGTCGGTATATAGTATAGCAGTTATTCTGTCAGAGAGCTTACTACCCGTTTCTACATACGTATGGTAGAGGTCTCTGTCGAACAGGGTCGTAGAAACGCTACCCTGATGTGCAGCTTTGGGAGTGTGAAATTTTTTTAAACGGAGACAAAGGAATCGAATTCGCATTGACGAATGAATACATGATATTTCACATGAAATTTCAGTCATTTTTATCATTGGTGTTCAATATTTGGAAAAGACCGCGTTTTATGAATCAATTACTGCTTTTATTCTCATGAAATAGAGTCTGAAAATATTTTCCGAGTCTTCAAATTGTTCAATATAAAACATCAAATGATGTTAATAATGTTAATGTAAGTGTTAATTTTTGCACAATATTTTTCGAGGATAATAAAAAAAAGTTTAGGACATAATAATTGATCTGAGAAATGTCGTGTTTCACAAATACTGAAGAATTATATATTCAACACGCGTGTCCCCTTATTATCGCAGTAGTATTTGGCCTATAGTATTACGTGACAAATTTTAAAAGAAATCAACAAGTGACGTGAAATGCCCCCATACATGTATAGATAAGAGTATAGACAAGTATAGACAATACACACACACGTACGTCGTAATCTACAATATTGACGTCAAGTGCAAAATTACATCCAATTATTTGGTTTATTGTTGCCATTCTGTTTATACATATGCGATTTAAAATTCGTCAATAATCATAGATTGGTTGGTCAACTCTGTTATGAATTATATTACACCTACTTCAGCTAATTCCTGCGTGACATACGAACTCAGCAGCTAGTAAACAAAATGATATGCTAGTACATTCAGATGCAATTGATGAATTTGTATTCCTCTACACTTTGGATTATAATTTTCAATTTTATTGAATATTCGATTTTATTTTATTTCTCTTTAATTCTGATACACTTCGACGGATTAATTCTTCATCGTTCCTTACACTCAGAAAAAGGTCTTGTTGCCACAACCAAAATTTGGGTGATTATATGGACAATCACATTTTTTGTTCAGTAAACCAAAAATTTTGTTGGAATAGCCAAAATTTTGGTTGTTCCAACAAAATTTGGTTTTCCCAACAAAATTTTGGTTATCCCAACGAAATTTTTGGTTGACTGAACAAAAAATTTGATTGACTGGACAAAAAATGTGATTGTCCATATAATAACCAAATTTTAGTTGTGTTCACAAGACCTTTTTCTGGGTGTATTCCATCGAATTTCGTATTAGTCGGAGGAATAATTGGATTCAATTATTATCGTAACTTTCTTCATTCGTATCGTGTATTGGAAAATTACAATTCCTCCAGCGTCAGGTTTCGGATGTTCCAATTCTATATACCGTGAGGTTTCGTGGAAATACCCCGATCCAAGCGCGCAGGCGCTGATTTATTCGAATATCGTTGGTCGGCAGAGTCGCGCTAGCAATTCCACCAACTTCTTAGTAATATCCCTAGTTTTGTTGTCGGGTTCGTTCGCTTCGATTCACAACTAACATAACCACTTCCTGCCACTGTCTACCGCCATTTGTATTTGACAAAAATCGAAATCAAATAGCAAACGGACTCTAGGGATATTCGTGGCAAGTCTGAAATTGGCAACCCTCGTAATATTCAAAGAAATCAGCGCCTGCGCACTAGGACCGGGTTCCTTCCATGTGACCTCACGGTATACTGTATTTTTCGTCATCAAAAATCGGTGCTCGTATCGATATTTACAATCAACTCCAGTGCCCATACGATATGGCATATCAGATATACCATTACCGATTTGATTCTTTAAATTATTTCTGTTAATTTTTGACAAAATTTTAGTATATTGACGAATTAGAGTCATTCCACGTCAGACCGGATAAAATGATTCGAAAATTTCACTTGATGTCTCCGATTCTTTTTTGATTTTTTTTACAGATTCTACGAGTCAAATGAATCAGTCAAACAATTTTTCAAATTTTTTTATCTTCAATAATTTTAGAGTTGCAGGGGGTTGAATTTCGCCAAAAAGGGGCAACAAACGGAAACACGCTGTCTTTCAAATGCTCCTATTATCTTCGGTTTTATCCATCCTACAGACTTGATCCTGTGTTCGTTTTGAAGCTTTTGGAACAGACTTTTATAGTATATTTTTTAACTGTTGGTGAAGCGACAACGACTATTTGTTATAAACAATTATATTATTCAAATGCGATTTTCAAGGTGAGAACAGGCTTTTAAAATATTGAAAAAAATATGAGCGTGATCCTTGGACAATTTCCTAAAAGAAGGGTGAGTTTCAGAATGGAACTCGGATGGAAAGTATTTTCCGTTTTTTGCCCCTTTTTGACAAAATTCAACCCCCTGCAACTCTGAAACTATTGAAGATAAAAAAAGTTTGAAAAATTGTTTGATACATTCATTTGAGTCATAGAAGCTGTGAAAAAAATTATGTCGAGTTTCAAGAACATTATAGTGTCTGAAAGGTGTCCGGTCTGACGTGGAATGACTCATTAGCGTGTGAAGAATGCCCTTGCATCGAATTAGATTTGGCATACGATAATTGTTAGCTCTTTGTAGGAATTTTTTTTTTTCCCCCAAGTCTCGACCCCTAATCCAAAAAGATAAATTTTGTTTCTAATTTTCTGTTCGCCAAAGAATTCTGAAAAAAATCATAGACCTTAAATGGTAACCGAGATGTATGCCAGGAACCTCATTGAAAAATTTGAATCGCAAATTCGAATGTGACAAAAAAATTTGTTCTAGTTTAGGCCCGTAACTTTTACCTTACAGATAATCGAAGTTCATTCAAGGTCCAACGGAACTTGTTTTTCATTAAATCGGAAGTCCCTCTGATCAGTTTGCGTGATATAGGGGAAGGTGGGGCAGAACGGACAGTGGGGCAGAACGGACACTAAATCCAAAAAAAAATAATGTCGTCGGAAATGATTTTTTATGAAATGTGGCGACGTATTTTGGATAAATAATGACACAAAAAAAAAAAAAAAATTAAAAAAGTGAAAAAGTGAAAAAAAATAATTCAGTTTTCCTTTTTTTTTTTGTGTCATTATTTATCCAAAATATGTCGTCACATTTCATAAAAAATCATTTCTGACGACATTATTTTTTTTTGGATTTAGTGTCCGTTCTGCCCCACTGTCCGTTCTGCCCCACCTTCCCCTATAGCCATATATCACATCGAGTGATCTACATAGCCTGACATATACTCGATTAGGTTTATCATTTATTTTATCATCTACATCTTAGATGGTTAAAATAAGCTATATGAAGTATGGATAAGCTATATTCAGGATTACAAGAATGCATCTGAAAAATGCAATCGCTCTATTTTTTATAATATATATATATAATCATCACTTCAAATCCAGTTATTTTTTTTTGTTTGAATGATCCAACAAACAAGAATGGATGCGATTAGTCATACCATTTTCAGAAATTCTAAATCCTGGTTAGATTTTTAATTGAAAAAATGCATCATTATAATATATATATATACAGGGTGGTCCATTTTAATTGATGCAGGCGAATATCTCGAAAACTAACAATTATAAAAGAAAAAGTTTTATACAAAACTTGAAGGGTTTCGAGGGGGGAAGATAATGCTGATATGTGTTGACTTGTGGACTTCGCCAATTGCGAGATTTCGCAAGCAACTTCGGATTTTAGATAAGGAACACATGTTTTGGTTTGGGGCATCTGATAGCGCAATCATAGACTCATTCAAACACGCAAGCAAAAAAAATTGGAAAAAAAAAATTTTGCAAAAAAAATTGGAATAAAAAATTTCGCGAATTTTTTTTTTTTGCAAAAGATTGCTTTTTTGTCCCTAGCTTTCGAACACATTCATTGTTTATCACTCTAGCTCAAAATTTCTCTCGCCAATTTTGAAATTGGAAAGTTTGAATGTACCAGATTAATAAAAAAAAATAATTCGTAGATTCGTAGAAAATCTCTTTTCGAAAAGTTTTGGAAGAAAAACATTTGAATCGAAGTATTGTTACAAAAAAAAAAAAAAAAAAAACGTTGACAAAGAGAAAAAAAAAAAAAAAGAATTTATTAAAAATTGAAATTAAAAAGATAACAAAACCTTTACATATCCGCAGGTTTGACGTTGGTGTAGAGGCTCAAGTCCGACATGAGCTGGAAGATGTTGTCAGTATAATTATGTCGGACGAACTAAGGCGGTTAGTTGTTTGCGTTATTGATCTACGATTTTTTGTTTTACTAATCTGGTACATTCAAACTTTGAAATTTCAAAATTGGCAAGAAAAATTTTGAGCTAGAGTGATAAACAATGAATGTGTTCGAAAGCTAAGGACAAAAAAGCAATCTATTGCAGAAAAAAAAAAAAAAAAATTCGCGAAATTTTTTATTCCAATTTTTTTTTTGCAAAATTTTTTTTTTCCAATTTTTTTTGCTTGCGTGTTTGAATGAGTCTTTGATCGCGCTATCAGATGCCCCAAACCAAAACATGTGTTCCCTATCTAAAATCCGAAGTTGCTTGCGAAATCTCGGAATTGGCGAAGTCCACAAGTCAACACATATCAGCATTATCTTTCCCCCTCGAAACCCTTCAAGTTTTGTATGAAACTTTTTCTTTTATAATTGTTAGTTTTCGAGATATTCGCCTGCATCAATTAAAATGGACCACCCTGTATATCACCTTGTTTCACAACAAATTATTGAGTTGCTAATAAAGTTGGAGAAAAAAAAGTAAAAAAACGCCGAAAAAATCATATGGCTTATGTCTACCTGCATAGTAGAGATTACGCTTTCGCCAATAACTTTGCGGAATGAAAAATTGAAACAAACTAGGTAATCGCCGGGACTTGAAGTTGCAGAATCATTGTTTGTCCCAATACTTTTATCAATACACCTATAGTATGTATATCTATGAGTTATGACATAATATGGTATAATAGACTCAATTGGCAATCTATATAGCGAAGGTAATTCTTAGAAGAAAAAAAAAAGAAAAAAAAAAAACAGGCTCCCAAGTCCGCGTGCGATAAAATCGCGAAATAATATATATATATCGGTATATATATAAGTTGACGTCAGCCAATGCTACGTCACTTGGGGGCTCGACTCATGACATATATAGCTGATTCGATGTTAATAAATAACTATTAACACATATATGCAAGAATACTGGTTCTGCGCCTCGCATATGTATTCGGCGATTTCCATATACCTATATACAATATACATATGTGTAGAAATAATAACGGAGGCTGTAAATCGCAGGCAATAATATCAATACAGTATTGCATTATATCTATTGCTCATATTTACAGCCCATAACAGTTGATAGCCGTCCTAATCTTTCACCTATAACATGGTATACCTATATATATACAGCTTTCATAATAATCTATCAAAAATCCAAAATAAGAGTATATAATTATATGTTATTATATATTACGTTATTTAAATTTAATAAATACGTATGTATACAGAAACGTTAGGCGATATCAGAGCAAATTCTATATATTATTATACTTGCGCAATGATAATTCTTAGTGCCATTGCCACCACGAAGAGTCGCGACCCCCTGCGAATGATTACCTCTTTCTCCCCAACCCGCGTCGATTTCGCATTATGAAAACAATCTACGATAACGAATTGACCTTTGAGATAAAGTCTATATATTTCGCCACAGACAAGCCTTCGGCGTTTTCATATAGTCGATATATAGGATTCAATTTCGCAATAGCGGTTATCGCCCCGCTTTTATATTCACCCACACTGCAAAATATTTCTGTAATAATATCGCGTCACTAATGCCATAAGGTCGTAGACGCAACAAAAAAAAATCGTTTTTTTGGTGGCAAAATCTTTTTCATGCCATGTAACATCGTTTGGACACATCCGCAAAAAAAATAATTTTTTGGCGCTTACGACCTTATGGCATTGGACCCGCGAATTATATATCTGTAATTAATTATTTGCTGCTTTAATCTCAGTGATTTCCAGTTTCTTCATCCGAAATCAAATAAAGGGGGTGTGTAACCCGCTATCAGCGATAGCCAAATTAAACAGGCCACCTTATCTGCGGCCATAAGTACAAAGTTTGGCAATGTACATATTTTCGTCAAATTTTTGCACTGCAGCTGATGGAGAATAAATAAATTGGCCAATTATGAACCAGCCGATATTTCGAGTATGATAATTCCAGATAATTCCAGCACCTAGGTGCTAGCTACTAGGAGGCGTAAATACCTGATCGAGGTTAAAAAAAAAAAAAGTTAAAAACGTATCTGTATAGAGGTGATTATGAAATTGATATAACGGCATAGAAAGGCAAGTGGTTTCTAGCTACCGCGTATATTATATTCATTATTCATATACGAGATTATAACAGTGCTTTGATCAATTTATGGACTAATTAATATGACGAAATTGTTTATTAATTAAAAAAATCTTTGCGAGAAGTTGTTATCATTTTATTATATATTTCATCAGTTTCGCGATAACTGGTTCTGACTCGGTCCAAAAGTCCACAAGTCAGTCCGATTTCAGGATGCCTCAAATAATAGATAACAGCTGTATGGTTATTGTTATCTTTCGAACCACGCTATAAAACAAGACATTTAAATATTACGTACACAGGTAGGTATATCATAAAGTATATTTAAAACCGAAAAACAGCTACTAGCGAGAATCAAACAGGCGGTATAAGTTGTATATGCCATATGCTTATAGA
Organism: Tenthredo mesomela; assembly: GCA_943736025.1. Lineage (NCBI taxonomy): Eukaryota > Metazoa > Arthropoda > Insecta > Hymenoptera > Tenthredinidae > Tenthredo > Tenthredo mesomela. The sequence goes on along the minus strand of OX031015.1, from coordinate 29,346,209 downwards.
GCGATAGCAGACATTGAATTGGATCTAACCGGTTCAACGGCGGTTTCCGTTGCTGACACAGAAATGCACGCTTTATAGACGATGATATATATACACATAGATGTGTAATCAGTCATGACGACAATAAAAATTTCATTAAAATTAACGTTTTAGTAAAAAAAAAAAAAAAAAAAAAATACTTATTAATTGAATATCAAAATCGTATAATGGAGTTCAAAACAGTATAAGGCTGCTTAGAAAAGGTTCCACATTATGGTGGTCCTTAATAGGGGTGTTGACGAATTTTGACAAGTGCGCCCCCTAGATAGGTTCGAAATAAATAAATAAAAATGTGTGCGAAACCAAAGCACTGTAGTCCAATGGAAAGACGTGCCTCTAAGCTCGTTTTGTTTCCCATTTGAATAACATGGGCTTTTTGACTGTTTTAATCAATTTTTTTCTCGAAGGCCCAATTATTCGTCAAAAAATCTAAGATTCGGCAACAATGTCGGTGATGATACTCTCTTTTAGTAAAACAAAATTTGTCCACATCCATTCGGAATTCCATGTTGGTTCCCATCCCTAACTTATTGTGAGACTTTCGAGCGAAGCGAGAAAATTGTTCTTTCCTACAATGTTGTTGAATATTCTTCGTCAATGTCGTACCTCACCAACTTATCAGAATGTGTACACGGAGAGAAATTCGGTACGCCTGCTGTGCCACGCGTGGTGGCACTGCTGTTCCTTACTTTTGGTAGCTGATACGCACTTTTTTGGGAGAGCTGCTGCACCAAAGAGAGCAGACCAGGGAGAGCAGTTATACCAAAATATGGAATAGCTGCTCGCCCGGCCGATTAGTATACAATGTGTGCCTTTTGGTACAGTAGCACTCCTAGCTTGGACTGTACATTATACCCATGCGAGTGACGCTCGCTGTACTTCAAAAAGGATAGCACCTATCGGTCGCAGTATAGGTGGCGTACCAAATTTCTCTCCGTGTAGCTCGCATTCATGTTCATAACTTCGAAAATCACCCCCATTCCCTAAAAATCGTAGTAAAAATGGTGGGTGACAAAAAGAAATTTTTTTATTTTTTTTCTACATTCTTCTTCGATACATTCTTTGAGTCACCCCCACCTACGAAAATTGGCAAAATAATACATTTTTTTTTTTTTTTTTATAATTCAATTTTTTATTCATTTTTTTTTTTTTTTTTATTTTGTTTTATTTTAAGCTCGCTACATAGAATAACGCATCAACCAAAATCGATAACATTGGATAGCGATTTTTCCAATTTTTGTAGATGAGGGTGACTTAAAGAATGTATCAAAGAAGAATGTAGAAAAAAAGTTAAAAATTTTCTTTTCGTCATCCTCCTGTTGAAAACGAATCATTTTTATAGCCAAACCATTTTTTTTTTTTAATTTACCCACCATTTTTGGTACGATTTTTAGGGGATGGGGGTGATTTTCGAAGTTATGAACATGAACATGCGAGCTACACATTCTGATGAGTTGATGAGGTACGACATTAACGAAGAATATTCAACAACTTTGTAGGAAAGAACAATTTTCTCGTTCCGCTCGAAAGTCTCACAATAAGTTAGGGATGGGAACCAACATGGAATTCCGAATGGATGTGGACAAATTTTGTTTTATTAGAAAAGAGTATCATCACCGACATTGTTGCCGAATCTTAAATTTTTTGACGAATAATTGGGCCTTCGAGAAAAAAATTGATTAAAACAGTCAAAAAGCCCATGTTATTCAAATGGGAAACAAAACGAGCTTAGAGGCACGTCTTTCCATTGGACTACAGTGCTTGGGTTTCGCACACATTTTTATTTATTTATTTCGAACCTATCTGGGGGGCGCACTTGTCAAAATTCGTCAACACCCCCTATTAAGGACCACCCTATTCCACATATTACATAGTACGTGTCTATCGATATAATTATAAAAAATTTTTAATCCAAGTTGATTTTAGACTAAAGTAATAATCACGAAACGATTTCGTAAACATGTTTGATGTAATCTGATATGGTATACTTGCGTTAATTTAAAATTACGATATATTGGGACCAGAGTTCAGAGTAGATACATTTAGTATTATATATTATTATATATATATATATATATATATATATATATATATTAGGGTGGTCGTTAATATAGCTATTTCTGAATTAGATTCATTCATACCCTTCATTCGAAAGTAAAAAAAAAAAAAAAAATTTTGACCCCAAATTGAACCCTTTATCTCAATTAGAAAGGGTGCCTGTAAAGGCTTACTTTTTTGTATTTTTGTATTTTTTTTGTATTTTTTTATTTTTTTTTTTGTATTTTTTTTTTTTTTGTATTTTTCTTTGTTGTTTTTATGAACTATCTGTATGATCGATGGATTTTTAAGACGTTTAAGAGGTGCCGAAATATTTATTTTGTAAAAAAGTAGCCGAAAGTAATGTAAAATCAATACAAAAAAGTAAGCCTTTACAGGCACCCTTTCTAATTGAGATAAAGGGTTCAATTTGGGGTCAAAATTTTTTTTTTTTTTTTCACTTTCGAATGAAGGGTATGAATGAATCTAATTCCGAAATAGCTATATTAACGACCACCCTAATATATATATATTAGGGTGGTCGTTAAAAATTAAATTTCATCAGACGCCCCCTGAAAAGTTTCCTTTTCGTCTAAAAACATGCGTGCAATTTTTTTTTTATTAAACATTTTTTTTTTTTTTATTTATCAAACATTTTGTTTTTCAACCTGCAGTTTTTTTGGAAATGTCTTACATAATGTGCATATTTAATGAATGACCAATCGAAATTTCAAAATTTCAAATTTTCATCTTTTTTCGATGGATTATTCGTCACATGTGCACATTATGTAAGACATTTCCAAAAAACTGTAGGTTGAAAAACAAAATGTTTGATCGTCTTGCGGCACGTGTTCTTTTCATTAAAAAAAAAAAAAAAAAATTGTGCGCATATTTTTAGACGAAAAGGAAACTTTTCAGGGGGCGTCTGATGAAATTTAATTTTTAACGACCACCCTAATATATATATATATATATCAGTCGAAAATTGACGATATGCGAGATAGAGATACAAGTATAAGGTACAGAGTCTGTTAAAGTCTGCAGCGATTATATTTGCCGTAAGATAATTTCACCGTGAGCCTCGTATTGCGTGACTATGTAATAAAAGGTATTAGCTGTTTAAACTTAAAATTTGAGTATAGCAGATATCCTATATGTACGTATATATTTATATATGTATACGTATATATATTTACACCCCATTTATTTGCGTACATAAAGCATATATATATATTATATATATGTACATATGTACTTTGTTCCTTGCTTAAGCTGCCGACTTATGTTAACAAAAGCACACTCAACTCTATATGTTATGAGATACTTGCGGCGCAAGACTCGACATAATTACATAATAAGATAGTCTATAAATAATAATTTAATGTGGTATCTCCGCACAGTGAAACGAGATGTAGACCGTGGTTAGTAAAATATACGAAATTAAATGAGGCTATCTCTTTTTTGTAAATAGGATTCAACATATTATGGTACATATATACCTAATTACACGACCTCTTACAAGTACATTCAGTCTCTTGTCTGAACCTTGACAGACATAAATTATAATTAGTACATATATTATGTTCGGAGAGCAGGTTAAATTCCAGTTCGATCCTATGAAAACTCGATTTCTTTAATCTTTATACTAAAATATTATTGAAATAAGAATTATAGTCCAATGCGAAGATTCGGAGATGTATGAAAGTCTGATCAGCTTCTTTCCCTACATTCGGAAAAATTTTCGAATTTAAATTATAGAGCCTAAAAAGTCTGCGGAATATCCACTCAATGATAGATTTCATTTTAGACTTGGAATTTATTCGCTAATCAGTTCACATGATGGTTTATTAAAGATCGAGGGCTATTGGTCGAAACCCGTGCAGAATGACGAAGCCTAGTCTATGAATTATAGGATCTAAAGGTCTGAACTAGAATTCCGAAAGTCCAGTTCGCGCTTGAAATTTGGAACATGACTCTCACTGTCAGATACAAATCAGATTTTCATCATATACCGTGAGGTTTCGTGGAAAGAGTTGGTTCCAAGCGCGCAGGCACTGATTTATTCGAATATTACGAGTGCCGCCAATTTCAGACTTGCCACGAATATCCCTAGCTAGTCCGTCTGCTCTTTGATTTCGATTATTGTCAAATACAAATGGCGGCAGACATTGGCAGGAAGAGGTTATGTTAGTTCTGAATCGAAGCGAACGAACCCGACAACAAAACTAGGGATATTACTAAAAATTTGGTGGAATTGCTAGCGCGATTCTGCCAACCAACGATATTCGAATGAATCAGCGCTTGTGCGCTTGGAACCAGCTCTTTCCCCGAAACTTCACGGTATATCTATCTATATATATGATTTAATTAAGCGACCTGGCCGAGATCTTCGTGACCTTTAAGCACATGGGCACCGTGTAACCGAGGTTAGCTTAGGTGCTTGGTATTAAATTTAGATAATATATGTGTATTAGACCGGTTCAAAAAAATCGACTATTCTTTTTTTTTCAATTTTCGCATTGAAATACTTTCGAGGGGGGGGGGGGGGGGGGGGGGGGGGGAAATGCCTGTTAAAAGCGGAGCTCTTAATATTAAGATTTAGAGGTCGCTCGTCGCGGATTTCTATTTTCCATTTAAATAGCATAGGAATTTTATTTTTTTTTCTTCAGAATTTCGTAGCTCACAAACCAATGAACAAATCCAAATGACTCTTACATATTTTGATAGGGGATTGAACACTCTAAAAAATGTATCTATCATTGTGGAAAAAAAATCACAAAAAAAAATAGTTTACTCAACTATAAATTGAACTTTGAGCTTGAATAACTTTGGAAGGAGTCAATTTATCAAAAAATGATAAGAGAAGCTTTTTGTAGAGTGTTCAATTTCCTATGAAAATATGTATGAGTCATTTGGATTTGTTCATTGGTTTGTGAGCTACAAAATTATTATTAAAAAAAAAAATTTGGAAAATAGAAAATCCGCGATGAGCGACCTCTAAATCTTAATATTAAGAGCTCCGCTTTTAACAGGCATTTTTCACCCCCCCTGAAAGTATTTCAATGCGAAAATTGAAAAAAAAAAAAGAATAGTCGATTTTTTTGAACCGATCTAATGTGTATATTGGAATCGTGATATGGCGCCGTTGACCTTTCGACAAAATTTTGAATACTTGAAAAAAAAGGTTAAATATATTTTTTCTTTTTTTATTTCACAGCTGATTGGTTTATTTTATTTTCTTAATAAATTGACTATATGTGAATAATTTGAAATATATTTTCAAATAAAATTAAATAATAATAATGTAATCAATCATCCGGAGAATCAGCTGTGATATACTAAATTAAAAACAACTTACGCCAGTTCTTGGTAGAGTTTACTATAAACGGCGTGTTGATTGACTTGCGAATATATCTATATCTATATCTATATCTATATATATTGTTGATTAACCACATATGCAATAAAACGATCAAAGTTACCGAAGTCCAAGCGATAACCAATCAGAATAAGCGAAAGTGCCAAGCCCCCGATAGATATCTACAGCTGAAGTTGCCCGCGATGTCCCCCTTTTTTTTTCTTTTTTTTTTTTTTTTTTAGAGTCTCTTATAGTTAACGAGCATTTTATCATTTCGCAAGCTATACGATACTCGATTTACAGTTGCTACAACGTGCCGCGAACTTCCAATGTTCAGCCTTGAACGTACAAAAAAAAAAAAAAAAAAAAAAATTACGAAATACTATCGGTCTTTATGTATAGACTATAGCCTCTGGTGTTTGTTGCTCATTTCCAGCAGCCACCTGTTTCATATAAAACGATATAACAGGAAAAGCACAAATTTCTCTATCAAGAATAAAAATTAGCATCCCCTGTATAAATCGATTATACGAAGCTAATTAATAATAATTTTAAGTGTATAATTAGAGCTTTCCAGTTTCCACGTCGATTTTGATCATTTTTTAGTATGATGTTATGTTATCGATCCGAAAGGGTTTAGGATTTTTTTTTTTTTTAGATTTTTTTAACCACTAGTGAAATTATACTGAAAACCCACGCAACGAAACCGCGTAGTATATACCTATATGCAAATATATATGATCATGTGTGGCAAGATTTAGCGAACCGTTTGACCACCGAAGCGTGCAATGTCCAGTTTAATCCGGAATACCAAAGCAGTTCAGGTTATGCGAGGGCAGGAATGACTATAAAGCAGAAACTGGAAATTTAGCATTTCAAGTGTGACGTAGAAGTTCTCTACCTACGCTATAAATACTGGTCTTTTAATTTCATAGACTCATTTATTTATTTAAGAATTTCGATAGTAGGTATGAAATTAATTCTAAAACGAAGTACGTCATAGTATTTTTTGATCATTTAGGGCCATGTCTTGTTCACGCGAATAAAATAAATTTCTTTATTTCTTTCCTTGAGTTATACTATATTAGTTCAAAGAGCAATATATATTACATAAATCTTAATCATTCAACGTTTCCTTGTTATACCATAATTAGAATAGAAACTACGTGTTATGGTTATTTTCTTTATTCGATTCTTTATTGGTATGTAGATATATATATGTAAACTCATTATGTTATATAGAGTGATTAAGCTAGACCTGATTTCTATACTTTAGACGATAGTCGATGGCCCGATCAAGGTACACGTGTGGTTATACATATAATATGTATAATATATATTCACGAATGAGAATTTTGACCTCAGAAATATACTGCGACGTAGACTGATCGAATCGAGACATTGGCCTATTTGTAGGAAACGTTGATTAGATTCGACGCATCTGGATCGGCTTATCAACGTTTCCTCGTTTCTTACTCATTAGAGATGAAAAATTTCGGATCTAGGTAACGCCTGACTGACTGACTGACTGACTGACTGACAATTGAAGGAGCTTACAAAATTATCGAACATTTTACTGACTTTGCAATACATAGATTAATTCAAAAAATTTCAAAAAAATTCGATAAACGATGTGGATATTAGGGTGTGCCAAAAAAAAAAAAAAAAAAAAATTCAAACGCACATCAACATTCCGGTAGAGCATCTGAAATAGAATATCTCAGTCAAATATGAGCTCTTAATATTGATATTTAGAACTGCCTAATTTCGTTACTAATTTTAGTTACTAATTTTAGTTACTAAAATAGGCAGTTCTAAATATCAATATTAAGAGCTCATATTTAGCTAAGATATTCTATTTGAGATGCTCTACCGAAATTTTGATGCGCGGTTGAAAAATAAATTGTTTTTCCCAGAGTCATATGACTCTATGACGCCAAGACTCAATGTTTATAGGCGAATATCTCCTAATCGGTAAGAGTTAGGAAAATTCTATCTCAGTACTTTTTTGTAGAGCGTGAAATTTCCTATAAAAATCTGTATTCAGATAGTTTCTAAATCAAGCCGGTTACGAAAAGAAACAATTCGAAAATTTTCCGATTTCTTTTCACGTGTTATTCAAATCAAAAATGGGAAAACTGAGTTAGGCAGTTCTAAATATCAATATTAAGAGCTCATATTTGGCTGAGATATTCTATTTGAGATGCTCTACCGGAATGTTGATGTGCGTTTGAATTTTTTTATTTTTTTTGGCACACCCTAGTGGATATACTGTATATATCCGGCGACAACCACTTTTTCTTCGGTAGATTATTAATATCGGAATATACCTATACTTGAATCTATTCAATAAAGAAACTCAAATCCTAGTATAGAAAGTATTTTAATGTCTAGTTTCTAGAAATTTCGTAATCTATTATTTCACCAAGAGTCACACGTCACTTTACCATAAATAACGTATGGACTCCCACCTTATTGTTAGCAGAGTAACACATTCATTGGGATAAATAAAATTCAAGGAAATCTGTGTAGATACTCGAAATCTTGCAGGAAAAAAAAAAATATTTATCATACTTAATTTTTGAATCATCATATTATATGGGAATGGGTGACAAATTTTATAAAATTTCCGGTAGGCCTCATGAAAATAATGAGTTAAAAAATTTTCACCAAAGACATTATGGCGTAGTCTTTGATCATAATTAGAGTAATATTGCAATGGGAAGGGATTTTTTAAGACCTTCAAAGCCACCTTTTCTGTTTTCTGAAACGTTTTGATATCTGATATACAGAATTCTTGAACAAACTGATGGGTATTATTTATTACAGAGATTAATGAAATTCTACATTTCTTTAGACTCACCGACGCCTCTGAAGTTGCAAAAAAAAAAAAAAAAAAAAAAAAAAACTTTGAACATAGAATTTCACTATTATGCTATACTCATTTCTGTACTATAGGTGACGCTTATTCAGATCAACGTATGCATTATAGGATCGATATTCGCAATTTGATTTGCATTGCATTACGCATTCATTGAACCCGCAAGCCTACGTCATTACATAAAATTGGCACGTGCCTTTGGCGAACACAATACGATCTGTGGTATTGACTATGGTGTCGACATAATACGAATCATACGTACATTATCTGAGAAGGCATGTCAAATGGTTCGAACTTGGCCTTATTGATATATGTATGTATCGACGATTCGAATTAAATCAGGGTCAATCTTCGAGTTCAAAATTTATCAGCAATTAAGCTGCAGGCTGGTCCCTGCAGAATCGATATGTTTATATACCCAAAACGGTAAAAATTTGTACAAATTTTTTTTCAATATTTGAACTAATTTATATAATATAACGAACTCCGGACCAATGATCGAAAACTTTGCCTTTAATTTTTGGCCATTACTGTTTCTCTTTTCTCTGATCATTCCGAAGGTTGTTCATAATGTGGCTAATCATCAAACACATACCATATCTCTTAGATCTCCGAGTATAGTATTATGAAATGTAATTAGATTTTGGTTACATCATATAAAATCATACACACAGTTCTCTGTTATCACTGCCAGACAGTATTTGGACTACGAACCTCCATACCAGTTTCGGGCAAGGTTTATATTTCCCGCAATTGGTTGGAAGAGAGGGAGTCGGAATTAACTCGAAGACTTTGCTCGCGTTAACTTTGGAAATTTATATATATATATATATATATTTCTGGTAATAATGAAACGTGAAGAAAAAAAGAAACATGCGAAGAATGATGAGAATCACGTACGCCACTCTTGAAATTATTCACAATAATTGCATGATATATTATGAGGTAAAAATTATCTCTCTCTCTATCGAATTCAAGGTACTTGTGCAGAAAAAGCGTTCCTATAAGCAATTTTTATAACCATGGACATTAGGGTGTGCCAAAAAATAAAAAAATAAAAAAATTCAAACGCACATCAACATTCCGGTAGAGCATCTCAAATAGAATATCTCAGCCAAATATGAGCTCTTAATATTGATATTTAGAACTGCCTAACTCAGTTTTCCCATTTTTGATTTGAATAACACGTGAAAAAAAAAAATCGGAAAATTTTCGAATTATTTTTTCTCGTAACCGGCTTGATTTAGAAACTTTCTGAATACAGATTCTTTTAGGAAATTTCACGCTCTACAAAAAAGTACTGAGATAGAATTTTCCTAACTCTCACCGATTAAGAGATATTCGCCTATAAACATTGAGTCATAGCGTCATAGAGTCATACGACTCTGGGAAAAACGATTTATTTTTCAACCGCGCATCAAAATTTCGGTAGAGCATCTCAAATAGAACACCTCAGCCAAATATGAGCTCCTAATATTGATATTTAGAACTGCCTATTTTAATAACTAAAATTAGTGACTAAAATTAGTAACTAAATTAGGCAGTTCTAAATATCAATATTAAGAGCTCATATTTGGCTGAGATATTCTATTTGAGATGCTCTACCGGAATGTTGATGTGCGTTCGAATTTTTTTTTTTTTTTTTTGCACACTCTAACGGACATAATGATAATATTGAATGATGATAATATTTGAATATTATTGAAAATTTTGATGTAAAAACTTCCTGGAAAGTTGTCAATCTAAGTCGTAATTGAGACGTCTGATACGATCATGAGACTTTCGAACTAAGAAAAAACTTCAAGTGCCGCACGGAGAAAAATGTTTACTATATGTGCTTATAGTTGGATATGTGACAACTCCTTTTTGCAGTAGAAATGACCACAATTCTGGAATTCTAGTATTTGGTACATTGCAGCAGAGTAAATGATACCACTATTCTTGTCATTTCTACTGCAAAAAAGTAGCTGTCACATATACAACTAAGCACGCAGTAAATTCAACAGCACATTTTTATCCGTGCGAAAGCACACCTTTACACCATTTCGATAACCCTGAATCCATAGTCTGGTGTTTTGAGTAACAGTTCAAAGTATTCTGCAGATCAGTTTTTGCGATTATCATTATCCATATACGATACGGTGTTGCAAATGAAATTAGTCTCGTCAAGACGTGGTACGGGTTCAAAGATAATAGCGATAGCGAGTCTGAAAAGCCTCGTTGAGGATGATGAAAACAAACAAATGATTACAAACTCAGCAACGCGTAAGTTCAAGTAGAGGAAAATAATTTATAGTACTAGAGTGTCAAAAAGTACCAACGTTTATTATCGCGGCATTAAAAAATCTGATCTTCCTCGTCTTACGATGTAAATATTATTTACTTAACAATATCATTGCTAAATATAGCGTGAAACTAGTCGAGTAAACAACAAACTTGCCAGGTTTATATTGGAAAACGTATGTCTAATGTTTATGTACATATTGATTGATGATTTCAAATTTCTTGATGCATCATTGTAATCTGAAGCATCTCATATCGATATCCGATTCCTATCCTGTATACCTGGAAATGTAATTAGTTTTCCTTATCCTGAACTTATGCCTTGCATCCTTATAGCTCAGGAAAACTCAAGCCTTGTGGTTTGTTTAGGAAATCTTTACGACTATCTGCAGATGGTTTGCATTTACTGCGGGGTACTGCAGTCCGTTCGTAGATTTGATGTTCCTACCTAATGCTGTAGAGAGTTTGTTATCACTGGAAATTTTTCCAAGTGCGATAAGAGTTCAGACATTTTTCGAGGGAGCTTATTGTTCGAAATAAAAATGGCCTTGTATACTCGTAAATTGCAACTCCAAGTAACTCTTGAAGGTAAGGCGTTTTCAATTGATGTGAATAACAACCGAAGTGGTGATTAGCTTTCTACACAATACACGTTGCATCCCATTACTGACGTTATTACTGGATGCTGGTTGGAGTAAACAGCTGAAGGTTAAAAATAATTACGTACGTAAAGAAATTTTCCGAATTTTTCACTCTTGTAATTCAGTTTGTGGAATTAGTTGAAAAAGATTGTGAACAGGCACGTCGGAACCTCCAATGTCATATAAGTCACGGTTTTTATCATACACAATATATAATATGATGTGGCTACTGTCTGGCCGATGATATGACACCCCATAGCTGGAGAAGAAAATCATTGTGATAATGAACGCGATGAACGAGTTAAATAATATGCCGAGCTAATTGAGTGCGTTAATTTTCATATTCAGATCAGAAATTCTGGACTAATCAAATTTGCCTAAAAGTTCAAGGGAATATCATCTGTATTGTAATTTTTTTTTTTTTTTTTGAACTTCATAATTTTCATTGAAATTTAATACCAAATAAATTTTCTCGAACTACAATTCTCACAGATATACCTATTAAAGTGTTTCATTTTTAGGCAATATTTTTTTTTTCGATGGCATACCAGAGAATCTTATACTTTATGAAAAATAAAAAATTTTGCCGCCTGGTAAACGGTTTTAGGTCTAATAGTGGCTTAGCTCATTCAAAAATTCGATTTCCCACCTAAATAACACATAGGAAATTTTTTTTTTTTTTTGTTTAATTGAATTTTTCATTGTTAAAAATTTTTTTTTCGAAGAAACCTTCATATAGCTTTTGAAGGAAATTAAATTCTCAACAAAAATGTCCCTGTGGTCGAAGACCGTACAACCAGTAGTTTCGGAGTTATAGCGAAAATTGTTCATGTTTGACGCGCTATAACTCCGAAACTACTGGTTGTACGGTTTTCGACCACAGAGACATTTTTGTAGAGAATTTAATTTCCTTCAAAAGCTATACGAATGTTTTTTGGAAAAAAAAATTTTTCCTGTGTTATTTAGGTGGGAAATCGAATTTTTGAATGAGCTAAGCCACTATTAGACCTAAAACCTTTTACCAGGCGGCAAAATTTTTTATTTTTTATAAAGTATAAGATTCTCTGGTATGCCATCGAAAAAAAAAATATTGCCTAAAAATGAAACACCCTAATACCTATATTAGGGTGCTTTTTTTGAAACGACTATTTTTTTTGCAACCTCCCATTGAAAATCTTGTTGTAGACGTCGAAAGGGAAATCCTGTCCAATTTTTAGCTCTTAATTCCGATTTTAGTGCTCGCGCTCTTCTTTTTAAGTTTTTCCATGCTAAAAGCATGTGAACATTACGACTTTTTCTTTAGTCGCGCACAACTCAGCCGTATTTCAATGGATTGTTCTCATCCAAGACTCATTTGACAGAGAATTTAGTGTTCTTCAAAAGTGCCCAAGATAGTTTGACTGACTTGAAAATATTGAACTTGACATTTTGTTGGAATTTTATATTTAAAAAAATCAAAGTCCTTATATCTTTTGAAATACTGGTTTGAGAGACTTTATGTACTGGACTTTTTTTGTAGAGAAATAAATTTCCTACAAAATTGTTCCAAAGTTTTTTTCTCCAAGTCCAACTGTTTATTCGCCCACAACGAGAAAGAAGAATTATGCATAAAATCGACTTTGGAGGCTCACACAAGTGCGGCGTTTGAAACCACAGGCAAACTACCTCAAGCACTTTTGAAGAACACTAAATTCTCTGTAAAATGAGTCTTGGATGAGAACAATCCATCAAAATGCGGCTGGGTTGTGCGCGACTAAAGAAAAAGTCGTATTGTTCACATGCTTTTAGCATGGAAAAACTTAAAAAGAAGAGCGCGAGTACTAGAATCGGAATTAAGAGCTAAAAATTGGACAGGATTCCCCTTTCGACGTCTACAACAAGATTTTAAATAGGGAGTTGCAAAAAAAAAAAAATCCTTTCAAAAAAAGCACCCTAACCTATATATTAGATCGGTTCAAAAAAATCGACTATTCTTTTTTTTTCAATTTTCGCATTGAAATACTTCCGAGGGGGTGAAAAAAGATGACTGTTAAAAGCGGAGCTCTTAATATTAAGATTTAGAGGTCGCTCATCGCGGATTTTTATTTTCCATTTGAATAGCGTAGGAAATTTTTTTTTTTTTTTTTTTTTAATAATTTTATAGCTCACAAATTAATGAACAAATCCAAATGACTCATACATATTTTCATAGGAAATTGAACCCTCTACAAAAAGCTTCTCTTATCATTTTTTGATAAATTGGCTCATTCCAAAGTTATTCAAGCTCAAAGTTCAATTTATAGTTGAGTTAACTATTTTTTTTTTTTGTGATTTTTTTTCCACAATGATAGATACATTTTTTAGAGTGTTCAATCCCCTATCAAAATATGTAAGAGTTATTTGGATTTGTTCATTGGTTTGTGAGCTACGAAATTCAGAAGAAAAAAAATTAAAATTCCCATGCTATTTAAATGGAAAATAAAAATCCGCGATGAGCGACCTCTAAATCTTAATATTACGAGCTCCGCTTTGAACAGGCATCTTTTTTCACCCCCTCGGAAGTATTTCAATGCGAAAATTGAAAAAAAAAAAAGAATAGTCGATTTTTTTGAACCGGTCTACTATATATAATAAGTACTAATGTTTATTGTATCTGAATTCGTTCGATAATACAATCATTGCTATTGGTCATATATTGTGACAATCAAGTTTTTGATTTTCAACAAAGTTAATGATCATGTGCCATTAACATCAATTGTTAATCTTAATTGTTATCATTAATCGATAAGATATTACAATCAATCGCAGTTAAATCACGCTGACAATTATTCGTCTATATAAATTACCTTATTTCTTCTGCAGCGTTTCAGCTGTGTGTAATATTATACAATTCAATTGTAGTACATATCAAGTAAAAGAATTTATTCGAATAGAAAATTGTCTGCACATCAAAATACCAAGGTTTCCAATTAAAAACGTCGTGCAATAAATAGGCGGTATACAGATTGCATATACAGGTAAAAATAATTTGTCTAATATAATAAATTTTATTTTATTTTATTTCAGTTTTAGTTTCAGTTTTATCGCAGCTATTCGGCAAATATTAATGGCATATAGACATGTCAGCTATAATTTTTCTTGAGATATTAGAAATCGTGATTCAATATAATCTAATACTAAATCTTACATATTGTCGATCAAGGATATCAATTGACTAACTAAAAATGAGGTTGCATAAATCAGCACCTTCTATATAATCAGTTCGAACAACACCATATGGATCTACGTTTCTCTCTTTTCTTTTTTTGAATCGAATGGTCAAAAATGAGTCAGAATTAAAAAAAAATAAATAACATTATGTCCTAAAGGAATCGCAAAATGATCGAACTAAATGAATATTGGATAAACTTGAACGAAGAAATTAGCCGAAAAATTTTAACGAATCAAACTTTCCTTTTCTAGCTATAATACAACTTTCAGTTACTCGCACCTAAGTAAATATTAATATTTCCATTTATTATAAGTAAATAAAAATACAGAGTTAGTATATATAGAGGGTGAGGGAGTAGTGGGGGTGAAGAGAGTGGAAGAGTTTCTAAATTCCAATATAACGTGTCGTGAGCTATCCTATCTCTGCAGGTATACTAAGTCCGGCAATCGGGGCCTATCTGTAAGGCCCAACGGATTTGTGGTCAAGTTTTCCATGGAATATTCCACCCTCATTATCGCGGTCTTATTACTGTTTGTCAAATTTCCAACCCCTCGGTTTGAATCGATATTTTTTTTTTGTACGCTGATATCAATAAATGTCAAATATTATAAAGAGACTATATAATTTGATATTGAAATCCGCGATAATTATATAATTTCGTAGAAAATAAAATTAAAAAAATTTCACTTCAATCAAAGCGATAATGGATTTATTGTCATTGTGACGTGTCAAGGATCTCTGTACTAGTACGTAAGTGTAATAATTTCTTGTTTATCCGCATATCTCTATCGATTTGCCAATAAAGACCGATGATTAAGCTCCGAGTGATTTGATATGGTCAATAAATAGTTTACTCGAAATTAGAGATTTAATCAACGCGAATTTGGAAAAAAAGAGGTCTTAGTTCGAGATCAATTCGCGCCAAAGATATATAATTATATGTAACAGCATTTCGGACGTAGTTCGATTATTTACAAAACTGCGAATTGCGTAAACTAAGGGTTACCGGAGGTGAGGGCTTTCTATAAGTTTTGCAATTATACATACGATAATAAAAAGAACGAAGTTTAGCCGTAAATGAATGCAAAAATAAATTAAAAAAAACAAAAAACAAAAAAAAAACGATAGCCGAATGTTTGCATCGCGGAATTAGTTGACGCTCTAGTTATCGAATACGTATATGAATCTGTATCATAGTCAGCATTATCTAACGCTATAGCTGAGGCTACAAAGAAGACAACAAGCGGTTGTTACAAAATATATCAATATACTGATAAGAGGGGGACTCCGAGCAGAGCTGGACATTGGCTAGCTGTTAACAACAATAAATAACAGAGCTGAAGATATCGCGAGTAGAATAAGAACAGAAAAAAAAAAAGAAAAAAAAAAAAAACAGAAAAAAAATCGTCATGCATTTAAAAAACGTAAAATAAAACTTTTCCTCTATAAAGTACGCGCAACGCGACACGGTCCTTACATCAGTGTAGAGTCAACGCGTGTTAACTTACTCGCAAAGTAACCTTATAACACGTCACCCCCCACTACAATAAAAAAAATTTTTAACTGTTTGTCCAATCAGCGTCTAGAAACGTTGGGGCTTGTCAACTATTCTTACCGCTGGAACAATATATATAAGCCTGCTTGGCACCAGACAACATGTCAACGTCCAGGTGTACTTCGCCAGGGTTATTAATCATTTCCCGAAACTTATTTTGCGGCAAGAAATTTTCAACACTAAACAATTATTCTTCAAAAATTATATACCCGAGTCTAAGAGTGTCGAATCTTCAATGTCAGAGGAAGACGATTTGTACTAGAGATTTTTCAACTATTGGAAAAAAGGCTAACATCCTTCGACAAGGCTACATATCTTCGTCAATATTAACGAGAAATTATTCCGAACAAGTATCCAAGATGCCTGACGCCTCCGAAAAATACTACCCCCAGTAAGTTAACCGATTTCGATATTTATTCATTTTAATTTTACTCCAAAAACTGCACATATAATTTTCTTAATTTTCGCACCATATATTATATTATATACTTTCGAAAACTTCTTCAATTGTCGTACAAATTTCATGTTTGCCATATTTTTTCGTGACATACCTATTTATGCCTTTAGTCTCGTTAAAGTTGACTTTAGTAAAACCGTTCTTTATCGTACCGCGCATGATTATTAAATATGAAACACAAAGATTTTTATTTAAACAACGTGAAATAGGTTTTCCTGTTCGAGAGACTCACGCATAGCGACCATATCTATAAAGCCAGACTTTGGAATTGAATTTTCCTTTCGATAAATTGATAACGAATACGTAGTTTAAAGGCTAGTCTTGCTGCACTGTGCCATGGTGTTTTATTCCGAAGTGTACGAGTTTAGCAGTTAATTATCACTTCGTTAATTACCCATTACCGTATATATGTATGCCATATATATCTATAGAACGAGAAGCCTTGTGTTCGAGTCCAATCGGAAATTGCAAAGCCTTACAAAGAGTTCATTTATTTTCTATTTATCGTTGTCCCAGCTAAGTGTGTTTCCCAGCGATTTATAAAAAAAATAAATGGAAAAAAACCGGCGAAACTTTATGCCCTTCCTTATTTATTGACGAACTCTGACGTATAGTATACGTATTAATTATTTAATCTGATTTGCTCAGAGTGACGAACGTGGTGACCCATGCCTCGAAGACTACAACGTCTGTCAGCGGTCTCTACGATCATATCAAGAACGTCCCTGTGGTAAGCAAGCTCACAAGGCCCCTGGCACCAAAAATTCGTGCTTATCTTGAAGAGTGCGTCGCTCTTTGCCGTCCCGAAAATGTCTATGTGTGCGATGGAAGTGAGAACGAGAACATGGAACTGTTGAAACTGCTTGAGAAAAAAGGGACCATCAGAGCTTTGCCTAAATATGACAATTGGTGAGTTTCATTGTCCGTAATTTATAGTGTTGTACGTACTTCGTTCTCCGTTCTTTTTTCTTTCTTCGCATTAGTTCGCGTTCTTATTCATGTGGCAATCGATGCCCGAACAAGATACTAGAGCAAATTTCTGTACTTTGCTCTGTCTCAGTCAGCTGCAGCCTATGACCGCTTATCTCATTAGCTGGTATAGTTGTGTCACCTAACATGAAACGCAGCTATTCCGTTTCGGTATTAATCTCTAATTAAATGTAATATATGAACACGATTTTACAAAGCGACTGTACCTATACCATTCGAAATTATTTCATCGAATTATAGCTGGCTTGCGAAAACAAATCCCGCTGATGTTGCACGCGTCGAAAGTCGCACGTATATAAGTACTGACAAGAAGAGCGACACCATTCCAACCCCTCGCGATGGGGTCAAGGGATCCCTAGGGAATTGGATATCTCCTGACGACATGAACAAAGCAGTCCTCGAGCGTTTCCCAGGCTGCATGAAGGGTACGTTAGATACATACCTCACTAGACACACACAAGTCAATTTGATCAGCAAATTAATGTAGGTACTAAATTTCGTTTCCAATTTTTAGGTCGTACAATGTACGTTGTACCCTTCAGCATGGGTCCAGTTGGTTCAACCATGTCGAAAGTCGGTATTGAGATCACGGATTCAGCCTACGTGGTCTGCTCCATGAGAGTAATGACCAGAATGGGAGCACCGGTTCTGGACGCCCTGGGGAATGGCGAGTTCGTAAAGTGTCTTCATTCCGTTGGTACACCAGCTAAAAATGCCACACATCCCGTTATGCCCTCGTGGCCTTGTGATCCAGAGAGAACTATAATCCTTCACAGACCTTCGACGAATGACATTGTGTCTTATGGCAGTGGCTACGGAGGGAACTCCTTGCTTGGAAAGAAGTGCTTTGCTCTGAGGATTGGCTCAACGATAGCCAGGGATGAGGGATGGCTTGCCGAACATATGCTGGTGAGTTGGTTTACGATTAATCCAAAGCGTGCAAAATGTGGCCACGTTTGTTCGTCGTGAAGGGATTCTAACTATTCTTTGTGGTCTTGCACAGATATTGGGAATCACAAATCCCGAGGGTAAGAAGCGGTACATTGCAGCCGCCTTTCCAAGCGCTTGTGGAAAGACAAATTTGGCAATGATGCAGCCAACACTACCTGGGTATAAGGTCGAATGCGTAGGAGACGATATTGCATGGATGAAATTCGACAAGGAGGGAAAATTGAGAGCAATTAATCCGGAAAATGGGTTCTTTGGAGTTGCACCAGGCACCAGTACTCTTAGTAATCCCAACGCGATGAAGACCGTCTTCAGGAACACAATCTTCACAAACGTTGCTACCACCAGTGATGGCGGTGTATTTTGGGAAGGGATGGAAAACGAGCTGGGAAAAGACGTCGAGGTAAGTCTAGCCCAGAATATTGCCTCGACGTTGATGCTTGTGTATCAATATTAAGAAACCTTCGAAACTATAACTTCTTGCACGTTGCAGATCGAAGATTGGCTGAGCAACAAGTGGATAAAGGACTCGAAGACTCCAGCAGCACACCCTAACTCCAGGTTTTGCTCGCCTGCTGCTCAATGTCCAATAATTGACCCAGCCTGGGAAGATCCTGAGGGAGTACCGATCGATGCCATATTATTTGGTGGTCGCAGACCAGAGGGTGTTCCTCTTGTATATCAAGCAAGAAATTGGCAACACGGAGTCTTCATCGGTGCTACAATGCGGTCTGAGGCAACTGCCGCAGCGGAACATAAAGTAAGTTTAATCAAGAAATAAGTAGAAGTTACTTTCCCAACTAACGGCTGAATGAAAATCATGTAGTTCGATAGTTCTGTAGCTCAGCTGGAATGATCTTCAGATTTGATGCTTAAGCTAATTCGAGATTTTCTCTTCATTTGCAGGCCAAAGTCATAATGAACGACCCGTTTGCGATGCGTCCTTTCTTCGGTTACAATTTCGGCCACTACCTCCACCACTGGCTGAGTATGGCAGATGTACCAAACGCAAAACTGCCTGAAATATTCCACGTCAATTGGTTCAGGAAAAGTACCGATGGAAAGTTCCTTTGGCCAGGATTCGGCGAAAATTCACGTGTCCTCGACTGGATTTTAAGGCGAATCGACGGTGCCGATGTGGCCGTTGAATCACCTATCGGTCTTCTTCCCAGACCCGGTACAATAAATGTAGAGGGTCTGAAGACTCCGGTCGACATGAAAGAGCTGTTTCATATTCCCCAGGAGTTTTGGCAGCACGAAGCTGCCGAGTTAAGAAAATACCTCGAGGATCAGGTCGGCGCTGATCTTCCTAAAGAAATTGCAACAGAACTTGACATCCTCTCAGGAAAGGTTGCCAACATCTAATCCATTGTGTTATAACTGTCATTAAGTTATATTATTTATAAATCGAATAGCTGACATGAGATGAGAGCGTTTCGTCCTAAACTTTTCATCCATTAACATGATTTTTACTTTTCATTTCGTTTTTTATTTTTTTTTTTCTTTTCTTTTTTTTTTTTTCTTTTTTCAATGATCAATGGTATAACATGGTAAGCTTTCTGGAACCTTTTAGAACCACTTTCGAACGAAATGTACAAAAAAAAGGGTATTCAATTCGATTGTATTATTTGAAAAACTATTTTATTGCGTTGAGAGTGAAAAACGTTTTCCGGTTTACCTGAATGCTTGAGAAGATAAAATGTTTTGGCGAAGCTCATTTGTTCCAGCTATACATGATATTGTGATAACAAAAGTGTTAATATGTATAAATGAACGTCGTATAAATGTGTAAATAGTAATAATAAAGTTATAAGATGATTTTTATTTTAAGCTTATATGATAAGAATACGATTAATGCAAATTATCTATTTTATTATTTGGATTGTTTGTTTCGTTATTTATAATGTGTTGAAAAATTATTTTTGTAATAATAAAACTAATTAAAACATAATTATCATCATTGTCTATACAATTTTTACCCCAATGTTTTCACACTGAAATTTCGAATCGACTCTTACAGCTACGACATATACGAAATATATAGATTGATCTTACTTATCAAACAACAATGAAAAAAATTGATACACAATTATTATTTGATAGACAAAAAAAAAAAACATTGGTGGCTCTTAACTTAGTTAAGTGCTTCAATTTCAGATGATAATCGGAGGAGATATCTATCTTCGTACCCTGCCGTTGGAAAGATTGGTCTTCGTCATTTAAAAAGTCAGGTAAATGCCTGCGAGTAGGCAGCCAACTACACATAGACGAGCTGTGGACTGTCTGGTTTTATGCGCACGCGACCGCTGAATGCTTTTCCATTCAAAGAATCACAAAAATCGTGTCTTTGTCCTTCAGTGGCGTAAGCCAGTCATATTTTAATCGTGAACGCCTAAAACCAGACAGCCCACTGATCACCTCCGTATAGTTGGTTGCCTACACACAGACGTTAACGCCATCTTTTGAATGGCTTATATCTCAGAGACGCCGCAACATAGATCATTATTTCAAACGGCAGGGTAACAATTTAATTATCCAAAAAAATAATGCTTTAATTGAACAACTTGCTGCAAAAAGAAACGTAATAAAGTATCACTTGCAATGCATTTCGAGATAATTTGAAGAAAAAAGAACCCGTACCGTTTTCACATATTTGGTAAGGGAATATTTTGCGATAAATTCAGGAGCTGTTTAAGGGGACCAGTACAGCGACATTTCGAGAAATGATCATAGTCCAAAATCAATTTATTTCATAACCAAAGTTCATTTCACATGAAAATATTTTTCTTTTTCAAAATCATGTGTCGTAAGGATTTTAGAGCACCGTTGGACCGATTCAGGTCATCTTGGATTCGTTTTCTTCAGAAAACAAATCCTCATCATGTGAATGTAGGAATTTTAAAATAAAAACTTATGTCATAAGTTATGATCAATTTACCAAATTTGCAAAAATTATTATCACTCAATTCTTAAATAACTTGGCCAAAACGAAAAATTTTCAAAATTCCTACATTCACATGATGAGGATTTGTTTTCTGAAGAAAATGTATCCAAGATGACCTAAATCGGTCCACCGGTGCTCTGAAATCCTTACGACACATGATTTTGAAAAAGAAAAATATTTTCATGTGAAATGAACTCTGGTTACGAAATAAATTGATTTCGGACTATGATAATTTCTCGAAAAGTCGCTGTACTGGTCCCCTTAACTAGATTAGAAAATGAAATGCGGGATGATTGATTTTTCAAAAATATTTTCGAATATATATTTCTGAAGTACCTATATATAATATTAGATATTTCGTTGACTTGGATTCCTTGTCAAAATATAATTGCAAATAGCCAAAAAACGGGTCGTAATGAGATAATTGTGACATTTTCATCAAATGAAATGAAATTCAGAATCACCACAGAATCTTGTTACGCATTTTTCAATGCTACTTGCTTGCCTTCGAACAATTCCTATATCAGATTTGAAAAAAAGGTTTGTTCAAATTAGAAATATACTTACCAATTCTACCCTTTTTCATTTATTTTTTGGTTGGCTGTAATCGATAATCAAAAATACCTGTATGCTGTATGTCAGCTGCCTTTCACCTAGAAATCGAAGCCCAAAACAACTAGTTCATTATTTTGATGAAGTAGTCATTATATTCTATAGGACCGAAGGAGATACGACACTTATTGGTAGAAGTATACCATAAAATGACTTCAATCCGCATTAAAAATAAATTAATCGTCGATTTCCTAATCACTCTTTAATCGTTCACACTATTTTTGAAAATAAAGAATGAACTTTCTTATTCTATCTACCTATAACTAAAGTTTCTTTGAAATTTGATCAGTTTTTTTTATTTTATTTCCTCAATACGGGCAAAGTACAGTAATAGTACTTATATACCTGAGAAAAAAATATTGCTAATTTTACACAATTAGATAATTACAATTGGTCGATGAAAAGGGTTCTGCGCGAACATGTAATTTCGAATTTAAAAATCTCGACGATCAGAAAACCAGAACTCTGCATCGCCGACTATTGGTATACCGGCTGACAGAACTGCAATGCCGATGAACTGCAATATTGCCGACAACCGTTAATGCGGCATTACCATCAGTGAGAATTGCTGGATATTGACGACAACGTTGGATGGCGCGTTCGGAACTATTCGACTTGAAACATCGAATTAAAAAATAGAATTAAATACTCGCGTTATCAATTCGAAAACTTCGAATCAAAGCAAATTTTCAAGTAAAGGAAATTTTCGAGGCTGTTCGCCACAAAAAAAAAAAAAAAAAAAAAAAAAAACGATCATCGTATCGAAGTTTAGGAATAAAACCATAAAGAAAAAAGACAAAAAGTGAGTAAAAATCTTGTATTTTTAATAAAATAAATAATTTTTAATAAATTTAACGTATTTGGAAAAATATTTGGAAATCTTGTTAGAAAATTTGAAACCTACAATTATAATGGGCTTGTGGTTCGCGTGTCGCAACGCCACTTTGTATTTTATCAAAGCAAAAAAGTGAACATAAAAAATACAACACCCTGGTCTTTAGATATTATACCCTTGCAATCTCCTAATTAACCACTACTCTTAATTAACCCTACCAAGTAATTGCAACGCGTCGGTTTCGCATTGCAAAATAAACTACACGGTGCGCGGGTAAAGAAGGAAAAGAAAAAAAAAAAAAAAAAAAGAAAATCTTTAATCAACGGTGCTCAAAATCCACAACATCCGGCTATACTGTCTCATGTCGTCTCATGTCAGTAAATAAAATAAGAAAACCACTATACGCAGTCCACTAACACCTACTTACCTATAACTGCTATGTGATATATTCATATACGTGAATAACTACAACATAGAAGAAATAAGGCGCGTAGATAACGATAAGTGACCTACTATTGTATATGAATGAAGATTCGATCCTATATTTCAAAGACGCAAATTATATTCTATACAAACGCGTATAAAGGTACATTATATACCTTATACCTTGCTAAGAAAGACCATCACGGCTATTTCGGATTCTATACATATATATTATAGTCTCAAAATTAGATCGATGGATCATTTCCTCAGCTCCCTCATCGCGGTCCCTTTTATACTTTGCAACTTCCTTGGCTAGCACACATGTGGGCAATAGGTCGCCGCTGGTATATAAGGTGTGTCTCGAATACAATCGAGCAATTTTACCCACACACGTATACATAGGCGAGTGTATATTATAACCAGCTTCGATTGAATCGCACACGAGCGCACGAAACATGCCTCTGTTTTAATTTCCATAAACCGAATTAAAGTCCGGCGAAGAGATGAGCTTACACTCAGAAAAAGGTCTTGTTGCCACAGCCAAAATTTGGCTTATTATATGGACAATCACAATTTTTGTTCAGTCAACCAAAAATTTTGTTGGAACAGCCAAAATTTTGGTTGTTCCAACAAAATTTGGTTTTCCCAACAAAATTTTGGTTATCCGAACGAAATTTTTGGTTGACTGAACAAAAAATTTGATTGACTGGACAAAAAATTTGACTGTCCATATAATAACCAAATTTTGGTTGTGTCAACAAGACCTTTTTCTGAGTGTATACTCCTCGACTTTGCACAAGTAGCTCGATATTTTTTCTCCTTCATCTTCATCCTGCAGATCCTGATCCAACGACATCATCAAACTCCGGTACTCTGGGCTCAGTTTGCCTCACCTGCACCGGGAAATGGTTAACATTCAACTCGAGGTGCATCGTGCTGTGAGCCAGATTGGTATTTACGATTCAAGAGAAATCCTTCTCGGCCAAGAGCCTCTTCGTCCGTTTGTCCGTTCGTCCGTTATAATTTCTCCGCTAATAGAATCCGAGATTTCGTAGGCGATCGTGCGGCGCATCAACAAGCCCCGATCCTCTGTTTCCTCAACTTGCTCCGGCCGAGCTATCTTTGTCGTACTCGTTATAAACCAGGACTCAAAACTCATGGATGGATTAAACAACTATTACTAAATCTCCCGCGCTATTACGCGAGAGCTCTTCACCTCGAACGCACATATCCTAGTAGCGATTTCTGAACTATACTGTGCAGATACAGCTAGACCGACGACTTTGAGATACGGACTAGAATTTTAGGGTAGGATTTGTGATTCCGATTTCCATCTAAAAGTGAGAGTTAGGTCCGTTTTTAGCAAGTTTAGGCGCAATTTAAATTTCTGAAATTCTAGTTCGGACCTATAGGTCCTAGAATTCAGAAAGGCTTCAACCCAAACCCCTCAATCTTTAATATAAAAGTTTTGTTAACTAATTGATGAACAAATTCTAAGTCGATAATGAAATTGATGATTGAGTTGATTTATTGCAGACTTGTTTGATACTTTTAAGTAGATTTTGAAAATTTCGTAAAATTTTATAGAGCTGCTGATCAGAATTCAAGTCCAAATGTTCATTTTGATTTACCTACACTTCTGAATCCTCACGTAGGACATATTATTCTACTTAAACATAATTATGACCGGAATCATGAATAGAATTTAGACCTTGATAGTTTTAGCCAAGTATTTTCTACTGATGAGCATATTTTACCCATTCGATAAATAAAGAGAAAACAACATGATCTTATGAACATCGTATTTGAGCGCCACTTTGTGAGTAAGAGACGCATGCTTTACGTTTTTCACATTCTCCTATGTTCCACTTGACACAGAAAACGCGAGGGCAACATAAAGTGCATCTAGGTATATGCCCACTACCTTGATCTTAGACTGCACTTGATACTGGCGATAGGTAATTATAGTTAGATGCAAATGCAGTTATGTGATTAGAAAATTCATCGCCATAGATATATTAAATACAAAATAAGTTTTTATAATTCCGTATTATTTCTAGATGGTACGTATCCACATCCGTCATCTATAGACGAGTATACAGGACACACTATCATTAGTTATGTGGTAAATGAAATCCGAGTAAACACACGCGACAGAATAGTATATTGTGTACCAAGGGCGTAAAGTGGGCTTTTTTAGACCGAGTGTGGAGTTTGCAGTACGAGTTAGAGGCGAGGTAGCACGAATCGAAGACGAGTGCGTCTGCGAGCCGAAGACGAGTACTGCAACCACACGAGGTCAAAAAGCCCACTTAGCCCTTGGTGCACACCATATTTTTTGTGACAGCACGATTTTCGCGTTTTTGAGCGATTTTAAGGAAGCGGGCAAAAAAAATCTGTAGCAGGCAAAAAAAGTCAGTAGCGGGCAAAAAAAAATCATTTTTGCCCGCTAGCGACTTTTTTTGCCCACTACCGACTTTTTTTTGCCCGCCGGTCAATACACGGCTACTTTTAGCCCCATTATTAGGTCCAAAAAACGCAAGAATCGTGCATGTGTTACAAAATAGTATATTGTGTACCAAGGGCGTAAAGTGGGCTTTTTTAGACCGAGTGTGGAGTTTGCAGTACGAGTCAGAGGCGAGGTAGCACGAGTCGAAGACGAGTGCGTCTGCGAGCCGAAGACGAGTACTGCAACCACACAAGGTCAAAAAGCCCACTTAGCCCTGGTGCACACCATATTTTTTGTAACAGCACGATTTTCGCGTTTTTTCAACATTGTTGATAATTTTCTTGAAATAATAAAAACGCCCGCTGCAGCGGGCGATTTTATTATAATAATGAATTGCGCCCGCTGCAGCGGGCGATTTTATTATAATAATGAATTGCGCCCGCTACAGCGGGCGATTTTATTATAATAATGAATTGCGCCCGCTGCAGCGGGCGTTTTTATTATTATGATAAAAAACGCCCGCTCGTCTGAAAACTGTCACTTTAGGCCCGCTGAATGGGTCAAAAAAACGCAAAAATCGTGCATGTGTTACAAAAAAACTATTATGCACGATTAAAACATGGGAATAAATTTATAATCATTGATTTTTAATTCAATAATCCAGCTGTGGCCTTTTTTTGTTTGGGATCCCAGTGCGTGGAGATTCCAGATTCGGAAGCGTGCAGTGGTAATAAAAGTCACTTTGCTATGCACTAAGATGAAGAGATTTGTCGATTATGTATACCTATTCAAAAAAGCGAACGATCGATCGATTCACATCATTATTATCATTTGGAACAAATGCGATAGCATTAGGCTGCTCATCCAAGATTTCAGAGATACTCAATAAGCAAGCTTTGCTCCCTTATTGTAAAAAGGTATATTCAAATTACCGAATAACACATTTCGAAAAATTTTGCTCAAATTTTAAAGAAATTCTGTAATATTTTAATTCTTCGAGTAATTTTTGGGGTGCAATAAATTCCTTGAAGACAATTGCATGTGCTCCGCAAAAGTGTTTCATGATAGTGTGTTCATTGAAAGCACTTATCGAACTAACTTGAACTTTTGGTGTTGAGTTTGGAAATTTGATTCTCTACAAAAGCATCTTTAAACTAATGAATAGCATGATGCGAATGCTTTGCATCTCTGACAACTTAAAAATAAAAACACTGCCTCGTTTTTATATCCATATATGTAATGCTTTTGCTACGACTTTTACAAGCAACGATATTAATTTTCCATTCATACGTAATAATCAGGGCCTGGAAGTTGGTGCCAACAATCGCAGACGTGAAAATAGACTAGACGTGAAGATAGATTCGTTCAATAATAACGAAACAAAAAAGACAATCAGGTGCAAGATCACGCGCATAGAGTTCTTGACGTCGATCGAATAAGAGACATAAGAACGTAGAAGGAGCGAAAATACTAAATGTACCAGACGTCTAAGTAGCTCGAGCCTATACAAAAATATGCTGCAGTGTTGCGTAAAAATCAGAATTAAAAAAAAAAATATGTATTTGTTTTCAATATTTTTATATTTTCAACAACTTCCTGAACCAATCGCTCTATAATATAGAAAAAAAATTCTACTATAGAAAAAAATAATTCTCTACAAGGCAGTACTAAAATGTTTTTTCCCCAAGTCTAGTCTCGGCAAAGTTACGCATAAGTCTCAAGTGATATTTAAAATTTAACTAAAACAGCAAAACACTTTGCTTCACTTTGCCTCATTTGCCTCACATTTGCTTCACTTTGCCTCACATTTGCCTCATTTGCTTCACTTTGCCTCATATTTGCTTCACTTTGCCTCATATTTGCTTCACTTTGCCTCATATTTGCTTCACTTCGCCTCATATTTGCTTCATTTGCTTCACTCTGCCTCATTTGCTTCATATTTGCTTCATTTGCTTTACTTTGCCTCATATTTGCCTCATTTGCTTCACTTTGCCTCATGTTTGCTTCATTTGCTTCATTTTGCCTCATATTTGCCTCATTCGCCTCACTTTGCCTCATATTTGCTTCATTTGCTTCACTTTGCCTCATTTGCTTCATTTGCCTCACTTTGCCTCATATGCTTCACTTTGCCTCATATTTGCTTCACTTTGCTTCACTTTGCCTCATTTGCTTCACTTTGCCTCACATTTGCCTCATTTGCTTCACTTTTCCTCATATTTGCTTCACTTTGCCTCATATTTGCCTCATTTGCCTCACTTTGCCGCATATTTGCCTCATTTGCTTCACTTTGCCTCACATTTGCCTCATTTGCTTCACTTTGCCTCATATTTGCTTCACTTTGCCTCATATTTGCTTCATTTGCTTCACTTTGCCTCCTTTGCCTTATTTACTTCATTTGAAGCAAATGAACTTGATTTGAACTTGAATTGAACTTGATTTTCATCTTATTTTTTGTCTTGATTTTCGTCTTGATTTTTATCTCATTTTTTGTCTTGATTTTTGTCTTATTTTTTTTCTTGATTTTTGTCTTGTTTGTCTTGATTTTTTATTTTTGAATTTTTTTTAGAATTTCTTGATCGATGTGAGCCGGTTCAGAGATTACATACGATCACATACGCCTTTACTCTGAGCTTATATCTATAGGTATTTAGATGTTCATGAAATTAGAACTACGTGTTAAGAACGACCTAAATAAGATATTCGCCACGGAAGTGGGTCGTTTTAACACGGAAAGCATAGGACCAAGGCTAACGAAACCAACGTTTATATTGATAGCATCATTTCGCTTCTATAGTTTGATAAAAAACTAACATGTAGTAGTCCAGTATGTTCCGAATGTTATTGCAAAAGATGAAAAGGGTGGTGAACTACCTTAAATTCCACTTGTTTTGCTGTTTTAGTTAAATTTTAAATATCACTCGCCCGAGCGAAGCGAGGGTGACAATCACACGAGTCGAGAATCATCTTTCGCACGTGTATCGAACTTCATTTTTCAACACAGCGCGCGTTAAGTTGAATTTTATGCACGCGAAGCGAAGCAAAAACATATTTTTTTTTAATTCTGATTTTTACGCAACACTGTAGCATATTTTTGTATAGGCTCGAGCTATTTAGACGTCTGGTACATTTAGTATTTTAAGCGATTTTAAGTTTGTGAAACGTAATAAAAATACCGCTGTATATTTATTCGCTCCTTCTACGTTCTCATGTCTCTTATTCGATCGACGTCAGGAACTCTATGCGCGAGATCTTGCACCTGATTGTCTTTTTTTTTTCGTTATTATTGAACGAATCTATTTTCACGTCTAGTTTATTTTCACGTCTGCGATTGTTGGCCCCAACTTCCAGGCCCTGGTAATAATCACAACCAAAAGTTACAAAAAGTATTGAAATACCCTGCGAAAAAACATTGTAAATGTAAAAAGTACCGCCAAGTACAAATAGGATTCCTCTGGTAAAAAGTACAAAAATTCATCGTCAAATTAGAAAATAATGCCAAGTACCAAGTCAAGTCGGATCTCTCTGATTCGCATAGTGATATCGAAAAATCATTTCTAGAATTACATACCTGGTGGGCACATTCCTTTCTCCCACTCTGCTACAATTATACGCACATGGCCTACGCAAGTGGAGCTGTATTTCAAAGGTAGTTCGTACCTACCTGCGCTGCTCTTGTCAATCAGATAAAACTGCATTACACTGATTTAAATGGCTCGAAACAATCTGGCTGACGGTATTATGGCTAAAAAAATGTTCAATTACGTTGATATTCATATTATTATGTTCTGATGTATTTTATGTGGTCCTATTGTATCGCTAAATGAAAGTAGGTATACCTTTCGATATATTTTCAAAATATGTTTCTTTTTGACATTACCATTAATTTTGGACTCAAAGGTATATATAGGTATAAAAACTATCGGAAATAATTAGACAACCACCAATATTATCAATTGCTCACTTCTTTCCCAGTAAACAAAAATGGATTGTGAAATCCTGTGTTTTGTTTGTTGATATTTTGGATACCGAAATCTTCGCAAATACTAGCATTCTCCGATCCACTTTTGTTTTCTGAGTCAGTAAATCCTGATACAAAGAAATAATATCTGCATTGAACCAACCTGAGTATATGACACCCTTTCGGAGTAGTACCACCCTACGTATTACGTAATATAATTATTAGACAATATCCACGCTGACCTAAAGATATTCCAAATTCAAATTCAACAGAAAAATGATCAGTTGACATTAATCGATACATGCGATTGCCAGAAGGTTGTGATTTTTGGCATTATTTCCTGATTTGACGACATGAGAATGACAGAGAATACTTTTTCCTAGAGGAATCCTACTCGTGCTTGGCAGTATTTTTTATATTGACAATATTTTTTCGGGATGAATTAATTTATATCGATCATTAAAGCGATAACATGTTGTGGCCAGAACCAGTTCTATATTGCCAGCTTTATTCTGGATTTGTCGAGATTGCCGGTAATATAAAAATCAACCGCGATAACTTATAGGATCGTCATACGTGATAGAAAAAGTATTAAATATCTATGTGTGGTTACAGACCATCAGTCGTATATATTTTTCCAATAAACTGAAACCATGGTTTGTATTATTTAAGAAACTTCTTTTTTTTTCTTTTTTTTTTATTGCAAATTTATGGCTAAAATCTTCATCATCTTATATGCCATACCTAATATCCGGGCCTGTACTATTGCTTAACATTTAACAATGAGGGTAAGAGTGAATTCGAAATTGGCTTTCACGTCTATGAGCATACGGCTGAATCTCATTCGTATATATGAATGAAATACACCATATATAATTGATATCCACATACAACTATATAGGCATTATAATTGTATGTAGATACACGTAGTACATACATGTTTATTAATAATGCCTTTTGGTAACCTGGAGGCATCATTGTTATTCCGGAGCCAACGAGAGAGAGATCATCCTGTCATCCTGTTTGTGGCGTCTCTAGGCCTTATCGGCTTAGCAGTTACATGAAAAACCTCGATTTATGGCTCTGTTATCGGCCATCTACTGAGTATGGAGAGTAATAGCCTTCTTATTGACTAGCAAATGCTTATTGGCCATTATCTCTGATTCTCAAATGCGACAATCCGCGAACCTTATTGGAGAGAAGTTTGTGCGGATATAGAGTCGTCACGTCCTTATAATACTAGCTGTCGCAGTTGTGCGAACGGTGCCTCATCTTCGAGGTGAGCCCGTATTTGGCGGTACCACCCACGTTCGATGCCAGCCGCATTCGAAAGAGCTCTTCACCAAGAAGTTGATTCAGAGATTGAATTGCCACAAGAATTACTCGACATTCTTAATGAAAAGAAAAAAAACTGTGCAAAAATCAGTACCTATTCCTAATATGAATGGAAATTCTAGTTTCATTTTACAATTTTTCTACTCAAGGGTTGAAAGACACATTGGGGTATATCGCACGATTATGCAATACGCGTGATCCCGAAGTGAAAGATTAAGTTTTCAAGGCGTGAACCGCATCGAGTTATACCGGACACAGTTAGCCGTCTTTTGTTACCATCTAGGGAAGTCCCCGGGTAGTTAGTATACCTACAAGTAAAGATTTGGCAGCTAGTAGGTATATATGAGTGTTCGGCTTATTGCTAGCGGTAAATCTCGACACTCTTAAGTCTCGTATATACACGCACCATGCCAGCTCACGCATCAATACCTCATACGAAAGACCGATGTCATGTACGGACGTGAAATACCCACACATTCATGAACGATGTTCATGGCGTTGAACACCGGAGCTAGCGACACGACCGACGAACCGTCCAGGTCCCAAGAACCGAAGATGTGATGTGCGTGCCTACGGGAGAGACGCGTGAGTCGAATGCAATACGACAACCAGAGGGTCTGATGGGTCGGACCACCTCATCCAAGAAGACCCCCGGACCTAATCTCTTCAAATGTTATGCATGGGTCTTCCGTGCCAAGCGGGGCTCACGCTGCTGACCGGAGCCTCGTCCACGCGGAAGCCAGCCAGCTCTGCCTCTCGTTCTTCAGACCGTCTCCTCGGAGGAGACACGTAGCCAAGTCGTGTCCTCGTACACGTCTCGTCGGCTATAGGCGTGTACGCACGCCGTATCGACATACGCAGGATGCTAGCTGGCGCGTGTATTTTGGTAAAAGTGTAGAGGTAGGTGTCTACCTAGATACGCAATACGTTATAAGAGTTCGTAAGTCGTGGATACAACCTAAGTAAGAGATCTATCGTCAAATCGATTTAGCTAATCATCAGCACGTCCTCAAGTATGATAGTACTCTCAATTTCGGGTCTTTCCTTGATCAAGCTGGAGTGAACGATTCATTCAGACTTTTATTTCGTGGAATTAGATCTATGATATGATAATTGTTAATTGTTAATTGTACGATACATTATCCTGCATACGTCACTCTTCCGAGGATCGTTGATCGACTCATTGTCAAAGTACCCCCAAACAAAGCTTGGTCGTTGCAGTAGTCGGAAACATTCGAACGCCTTCAACATTTCTGAGAGAAGTTTGACAAAGAAATTGATGGTCCGAGAAGATTCTCAATATTTTCGGTGTATTTAATGTCTATAGAGAAGACTCGTGATTGGAGGGTATTGTTTCTCTCATTAATGGCGTGATAAGTATGTATTGTATAGGTAACGAGCGGAATATTTAATTGTTATAAATGTGGGACAACACCCTAGATGTCTCGAGAAATGTGTTCTCCATTCGCCTACGATGGATAGCGGATCAGACTTAGCCAAGCATCATCAGAAGTCAGCTTGCTTTGCCTGCTGTGTGTATAGCCTGGTTTTATCGTCCCTAGCCGATGGCTGCAGCTCCTCTCTTACTCGTCACCCTCTCTTCGCCACGAACCGATCCTAGGGACGTATAAAAATGCACGTCATGTCCACGGAATAACTGTTCAGATACATAGGTATAACATACGAGCATCTACGATGTAGAATTAATACGAATGGCGTCACTGATTGTGAGAGGTAAAAAAAAAACAATACACCCATCCAGAAGTCACCGGATATTTATCCATTTCTGGCAGCTGGTATTCGGACAGATATGCGTTCACAGTTTCGTTTTATCTTTCTTCGTTCAAAACCAGGATCTAAAATCACATCAAACTTCCGACTAAAATGTCTTGAGAGATTTTGTTATTGAAGAATGGAATTGATGGATCCGCATTTTCGTTCACTTGGATACATTTAGTCACTCATCCGTTTAACTTTCAAGCCGTTGCCCTTTAATCCTATCATTGGACTGCTTAGTAAATATTTTGTACAGTTGACCAGAATGAGCTAATATATCTATATACGTGTATTACTCTAAGCCCATGGTCAGCCCAGGACGTACGAGATTATCCTTACGGTTCTATGATCTCATTCCGTGCACGAAAATACAATAAAATGTTCAGCTTTGGTGGAAAGATGACTGCCTCGAGTCTTGCGGTGCCAAGATGACGATGACGATGACAATGATCATAAAAAATGAATGGGGACATGCAATAAATTTCTTGCCAACTGGCAACGAAGGATTTTCTAGTTATCTCATACCAGTTACAATCTAGACGTTATCCATTCAAATCTATACCTAGATCTAGACAATAATTGAGATTACAATGGATACTTTAGTATGTAGATTGGCATAGCAGGTAATATCTGGATTGTAACCAGTATCAAATGAGATAAGTCTATCGCCATAGCTACTAGCCATAGATAACTTTTAATAGTATCGATTATTCTTAGTATGTACTGTACATATACATAAAGGATGAAATGTTCGAAAATTAAGATGAAGAAATAAGATCACGGTTTTTATATTCGTATACATGGGAAACCAGGTGTAACCGTTGAGTGTATATAATTTTTTATTTATTTATTTATTTTCTTTTTCTCCTTGAAAGTTTTTTTTGCGTAATATCTTGGACTTTCACAGAGACCTTGATACAAATATTATAACGTGTTCGATAATTGTCTCTTCCTGCAGAAGCAGTTGGGGCGGGTTTCAGTTTCAGCTTTTGAAAGAACGGTGCGATAGTGGTAGGTGGTAGGTCTTTGTGCTCTGTAATTACCTCTGATCTCCTGGCCCTGAGGAGCAGCTGGACCGTGACTTTTTTACCTCCACTGTATCACCACCCATACTTCGATACATCTAATATATATATATGTATGAATTTCAGACACACGTGAACATGTGGGTTGATCATTATACGTGTAATATGCACTCACACACTTACATCTAACTCACGTATCTGTGGATACGTGTGTCCCGAATTGAGTGGCGCGTGCTGCCTCAGAGAGTAGATCATTAAATCTCGCAGACAGCATCTTGCTCGCCAGCTGTTGTACCCGAAAATATAGGTGCTATGTATAATTATGTATAGGACACAGTATATACCCGGGTTTGAAGTTTGTTAATATTGCAAAGGATTGAACGTTTAGGGTATACGTGAAGTCCAAATTCACGAAGTATGCTCGGATGAATTTTAACACTATTTATGCTAATTGTCATATTTTCTATAGATCTTCATTAGGTATTCAAGGTAAGTATATACTTACGCGCAGGGTAAGTTCAACGTTTATATACTATGTATATGTTCGAACGCATCGATGCGGTCGCAAGTGACGATTAGCTTTAGGAAATTTTTACCTGAGTCATAGATATCTATACGTTATTTGCAGACCACAGTATTTACATCAGGGATAATCATAAGAGATTTGTGAACCAAACTATGCGTCATTCCGTAAAGGACCTTAAACAATAGGCCCATAAACTTAGTTGGAACAAATAACTACCAAATATTAGTTTTTCACGAGATATCCAAGTCGTTATTCACACCTTTACAGTAAACATACAGCGACAGACAGCTGAGGCCCTTCAGTCAGGATGAAGAAATGAACCATTCGGTCTACTCGTTCATGTTTTTCTACGCTGCTAACACATTACTGTAATTTAAACACCGTAACAGTTTCTGACCCATTATTTCAGACTGTTTATTCCCCGACTTTGAGGCGTCAGAGTATCAGGATCAGAAAGCCCTGTGAGTTGCAATTGCAGTCACATACAATAAATCAGACCCGCAATGAATGTCAATAATTTCGTTAAATACGTTTTATGGGCACATCAATTTTTATGAACAGAATTCATCCTGACTGTAGATTGAGAATGAGATGAAATATATGTGAAATGAGTGGTTTGAAAACCACGAAATAATTATCATTTGAGAATACAGCTGCTTCGCTGCTGCTCACGTAAGAAATCTAGGGGAAAGTGTTCGATCCAGAATTTTTGTGTGCGTTTAAATCTTGCGCAGACAATCCATTTCACTGAATATTCAACACGTAAGTAGAAATCACGTAAGCATGGTTATTTTCCAATCGAGAATCGGACTTATTTTCAATTTTATATCCCACCTCAATCGATGTACCTATACTAATGGATTATACAGTCTGTTTTTTATTTTTTTTTTGTTTTTTTGTTTAGCGAAACATCGCAAGGCGTTGTCATTTAATACGCACCTATATAGATGACCTGAAATTAAGTGCGAAACTTAACGTATCGTGGATTTAAAGGGACTCGATGGAGTCAGCCACTATATGGAGTTGCGTTCATGTGTGGTTCTTCGAAGTGGCGGTGATCAAGACCCAAGAGAATCTCGATTGACAGTCTAGACATGCACACGCTGAATTCTTATGCTAATGCGAGAAAGGACCCAAGAAGACAATACATCCATGCTGCCGTGTTCCATCCACTGTCCGGCGTCCAATGTCCACTGAATTAATACACGAACGTGGAGACAGTTGTTAGGCTCTGATTTTAGATGCAGAGAGAGATCGTGATCCCAACTCAACATCGCCAACGACTTACGACGAGCCTAATTCCAACACGAATGACCTCCTGATAATCCCTAATTCTAAGTCAGTTCTATTTACTTAAAGGCACATTTATATAGTTCTCATTATCAAACCTGGAACTACGACTTGTATGGTAAGATATTCAAATAAATTGATTTATCCATAAAACTGACTAACCAACTCACTAATTTAACTCATTTTTTACGACAGATGTATACATTTTTCTGATATTACATTATGTTTAATCATAACAGTAATCCAGGTAGATGATTAGAACAGATTAGAAGAGATTATAACGAGTATTTATAGTACTGTAAGACAGGCCCTTGAAGGGCAATGCCTTGGAACACAGTATTGAACGCGATACAAATTTGATAAGAGGCAAATATGTTCGTTGGAATAAACTAAGATGATAAATTTTTCGATCAAGCAGCATATGTATCCGAATCGGAATAGAAATTCTAGTTTGATTCTCTAAAACTGTATAATTCCATTTTAGAAAAATTGATCATCATCTGATGTACATTCCAAAAAAAAATATGTCAATTCTACTTACAACCTCAACGGTCTGCGAAAAATCAACTCAATGATCAATTTTATTTTCCACTTGAAATTCATTCGTCAATCAGTTCACATGACGTTTTATCAAAGAACGAGGGTTATAGTTTAAAAAAAAAATCAGAATCACAATGGCTCTTTGAATTCTGCATAGGAATTAGAGTTCTGAACTATAGAATTTCAAAAGTGTAGTATTAGGGTGGTTAAAAAAAGACCTAATTTCTCAGATGTTGCTGCTCATTCGTGAATATGTTGTTTGTGATTTTTAAAAATTATTCCATTTTTTTGAGCTCTATAGGACAATATTTACTACTGCCTCAGTGAAGTTGAAATTTCGAAATTTTGCCATTTTTGGCAATTTCAAAGTTCTCAGATCAAAGTCCTCATCTGGCTACCTCTAGGTTCTCATTCAATGAGGATGTTGGTTCAAGATGAGACTCGTACGATAATATTTAGTACTGCTTCAGAGACATTGCAGTTTTTTCACTATTTCGGAGTTTTCTTAGAGATTGGATCGCCAGGTGTTGCTCATGAGACAGTCTTTTCCTACCATTTTAAGGAAAAAGTACACGAAGTTTGCAGTCTGTGGGACCATTTTTACTACTGCCTCATGTTGCTAATTTTACTTGAAGGAAAGTCGCCCTCAATGAGGCAGTAGTAAAAATTGTCCCGCAGACTGCAAACTGCTTGGATTTCTTCCTTATATTGGTAAGATGAAACTGTCTCATGAGCAGCACCTGGCAATCGAATCTCCGAAAAAACGCAAAATATTGAAAAAAAACTCCAATGTCTCCGAGGCAGTACTAAATATTATCGTACGAGTCTCATCTTGAACCAACATGCTCATTGAACGAGAATCTAGAGGTAGCCAGATGAGCGCTTTGATCTGAGAACTTTGAAATTGCCAAAAATGGCAAAATTTCGAAATTTCAACTTCACTGAGGCAGCAGTAAATATTGTCCAATAGAGCTTAAAAAAAATGGAATAATTTAAAAAAATCACAAACAACATTCACGGATGAGCAGCAACATCTGAGAAATAAGGTCTTTTTTGAACCACCCTAGTGTAGTATAGCTATTATTATTTTCAAGTGCAAATCAGAATGTCATCACATGCACAATCCTACCCTCAATTGCTATTTTGCACATCTGAGTCTGTAGTGAGAAATTGTGAAACGAAACTATAGAATTTTTATTCCAACTCG
Source organism: Tenthredo mesomela (assembly GCA_943736025.1). NCBI lineage: Eukaryota > Metazoa > Arthropoda > Insecta > Hymenoptera > Tenthredinidae > Tenthredo > Tenthredo mesomela. Next base: position 29,308,910 of record OX031015.1, on the reverse strand, counting down.
AGCGAACTAAACTCTTAGAAAATAGAGGCAGACAAATTTCCGGGCATATAGTTTACTAGATATCTAATGCAAGTATAGATTAGTGAGAAATATAAGTGAAAAATAGTCACAGGCAATAAATTGTATACGGTCAGAAAAGTACAAATAAAAGCTATAACTATAAACTTCCAGTGTTTTCAATATGAGAGATAATATAATTAAGGAGTTGCAGTTTAAAAACAGGTCAAAACGTAATCAAGTTAATCTGACTGGAATAGCTATTCTGCAGATAGGCCACCGAGGTTGCAAATAACCTTTGATATAGATGCCATAGTTCTATGAGCAAGGAATAACAAGGCCATTCCCTTGATCCCTTAACACACGTTCTTGAACGACAGCTCCTATACAGTAAACAGATCGAAGATATATATTTCAATGTATGATCAGTCTTATCGTTAGACAATTGAAGTGCATAAATTACCCTGAGGATAAGATATAATATACTATTTTCGTCTTTATTTTACCCTCGAACGATATAGTAATTTTCTGATTATAGATTAGCGTATGATAAAATAAGGAAACATCATCACATTTCAAAGCTATAAAAGACATAGTATTTTATTTTCGAATACTATATGTACGGAACAGCCAAGCTAATTGGAGTGGTTGATAAATTACGTCGGCGTTATTCTGACAGCGATCGATGATCTGAAGATTTAAACGGAATTATTTACTTCGAACAAATCTGATAGCGAGTGAATCGATATCATTTGCATCTCTGGTGCTCTGGGATTGATACGTTCCATTCATTTTACGAAACATGTTATTTATATTTTATATTCAGGATATGAGTTTGGCCCGGAAAATTATGTGAACTTGTTAGCAAACGGGATATTAATTTCACAAAGTTCTCCGTTTCTCTTATAGTTAGTCAAGTAATTTATTGCTGCAGAACCCCATTATATATATATTCACAAACTGATTGATCAACTCTGTTATAAGCTTAGAAAGAAAAAAAAAATTGATTTCACAATTTCTTTTTCCATATATTATTTTTTCCTGCACCGATTATAATGACCGTATGTCTTATTAAATAAAATATGAGACGTTTATCTTGGAGAGTTTCTTCGTTGACAAAAAGCTCTATGGTAAATCTATAATGACCGTGTTGGTATTTTCTATACCCATACTATACATGCACAAGCACCAATCTTACGATTGTATAAGTGGCGTATTATAGAACGTAGAAACTTTCGCCCGAAAAGGAAATACGGCTATTTACAATCGGGCAACCTTCACATATACGGATGCCCATTGTGTGTTTGACTCGAAACGTTAAAAATCAAACGTCATAAAGAATATGGATAGTCGCGGACTAGTTTCGATTCAATGTGCATAAATGATGGGTTACCAGCCGGTGTACGACTCATGATGCGTCGCAGCACATGAGCAAAAGATCAGATTTTCATCGGGGACGAACTAATAATTCATAATCTGCAATTGTCCTGCTTGGATCTCTATTTGTAGGGACAATTGTCTTTCTATACGCTATTTTGCATGCCTAACGCGCGCACAACACACACATACAAGGATTTATGGTATTCTTATATATCTAGCCATGTACATACCTACTATATGAAATTATGAACGTATATATGTATATATATACACATATAGTATGTATAATCTATCTTTATTCCTGTTGAGATATGGCGGCGTCCGTTTGTTCACCTACACCTACACCTACACCGACACCGATACTAAGACCGATTCAATCGACCACAAATACGCGTAATTCACTCACCGTCTACTGGCCATTACTCATCGATTAGAATTCACGGGCTTTCGCAATTGCTTTTTGTTTCGATGTCGGCGCCTATACCACTAATGCGATTGCGGCAGACCTGAGCTGTCATGGGTCTCTTTTATGTCACGGATCTGAATTTTTCTTTTTTCAACGTATGTACATAACTGTGATCCTTAATTTAATCATATTTAAATTTCAATGCGTTTCCAAATATATGCAAAACAAATGTAGCCAAAGCCCCATAGGTTTTTATCTGGAATCTATTAGTATTGCTCCGAAGCCTTCGAATTTTCCAATTTTTAATTTTTTTTTTTTTTTCTTGTCATATGCAGTACAGCTCCGAAAAATCTCAAACTTGATTTATGAAAAATTTCAGATCTGTTGTCTATACAATAAAGTGTTCTTTCAATTTTTTGATAAGACTAACAAAGACTTCGAGATGCTAGATTATATCGTCATTTCGCAAAGATTCTTTATATTCGAATCATAATTGTAAATTTAAAAAAAAAAAAATACTAATATTGATAAGGTATCTTTAATGATCGATGCACATACATTTAGATATAGGCATATCATATTGCGAAGGAACACTCTTCGAAGGAGATCCGAGATGAGAGACTCATCGAACAACAGCTATTAATTATTTATTCCAATAAATTCACAGTCTCCAGTGTAAATATCAAAAGAGAAATTTCATGCAAAATTAATTTTCTGTCCACTTATGTACCGAAATTCAAATACTCAAGTAGTCATACGGAGTATAACGGATCTGAATCCTTTGCAATAGATAATTTACTCTTGATCTACATAAGATGTAACGGTTAAAAAATCTCGAATTTCAACCGTTTTCTCGCATGCAAATATACAAAAAAAATCGCTTCCTGCAAATTACTCTGAATGAGCAAGGTTGTTGGAGATCTCGACCTGAATCGAAATATAAATTCTTGTTTGATCTTCTGAAAGCTCAATTCTTTGGTTCCTCAGTTTTGCCAAAAGATATATTATAATTCCGTGTCAATAAAATCATATCCTACGTGTGAGTGCAGAGGTAATTAGAGGCAGTGTCTTTACATTCTACCTAATCATCAAATTCTACTCACGACCTAAAAAGTCTGCAAAAAATCAGCTCAATGATCAATTTTATTTTCGACTTGGAATTTATTCGTCAATCAGTTCACAAGACGTTTTATTAAAGGTCGAGGGCTATAGATCGAAACAAGAATTTCATTTCATGCACAATCCTGCAACAAGATTATAATTTGCACTTCCAAATCTTAAGTGAGAACTTGTTGAATGAAACTAGCATTTCGATTCCGATTCGGGTAAGCACATGCATAGATATATTCATCCCGATCCTTCAAAAGCAATCCAATGCACAAATATATAGGGCACATAGATTTCACCAATTCTTGCACTCAGAAAATGGTCTTGTTGACACAACCAAAATTTGGGTTATAAAAGGCACAATCACATTTTTTGTTCAGTCAACTAAAAATTTTGGTTGTCCCAACAAAATTTGGTTTTCCCAACAAAATTTTGGTTATCCGAACGAAATTTTTGGTTGACTGAACAAAAAATTTGATTGACTAAACAAAAAATATGATTGTGCCTTTTATAACCCAAATTTCGGTTGTGTCAACAAGACCTTTTTCTGAGTGTGTGTATCTAAAGAGATAAGCTTAGGTAAAATTTGGTTGAAAAAAAAGGATAATATAAAATCTGTAAGACGTTGGAAGTTCTCATCACCGATTTCAGTATGGCGGAATGACGCTCAACGCAGGGGTCTGCAATCTGTTGGTATATAGGTATACGTGCATTGCATATATACATATAATATATATATGTAGGTGCATACATCGAAGTAAGTAAGAGAAATGTTGGATAATAATAATGTGGGATAATTTGAGACGTATATATGATAAGAGAGCAAGTTACAGTAGCAAAGTTAACGGTCGTTCTGCCTGGCCACTAGAGATGAGTGCAGCGTTTCTCGCATCGTGTCTCTCGCGACCAACCGAACAGAAATTCACCCATCCACGTCAACGCACGCGAGCACTATATATCACGTACGTGACACACGCGCGATCATACCGGGGAGTGGTGTTTCGCTAAAATTACATACCCTCCCGCAATTCTTATTGCCTATCTGTGGAAAATTATGAATTACGTCTAGTATACGACTGTATATACCTATAGATACCACATGTACTGAATGACGACGTGAAATTTAGTGGAGCATGTATAATTCTTCGTGCAAAAATATGAAATCGGTTTTCATCGTTTGTCGCAAATAATGCCAGATACGAAAATCGTTGGTGCAGGTAGACCGAAGTGGTCCTTAATTTGATAATTTTCGTATAAACCTCCTCAAGGAATTCGTGTTACATCATCTCACCTGAAAAGACAGAGACTCAAGTCTCACAGGTCAGTTGACTCTGTGGCACGCGACAAGACCACGACAACCCTACCGACACCGGTTGGTGAGTTGTGGTAAGCGGTAACTATTCTGTTGTTGACGTTGTTGTCCCACTATATTATTACACACCTTTTTTTTTTTTTCAGCCGAGAGTTAGATCGTACCTATAAGTATAAGTAGAGTTATCGCTTGTCCGGCTTGTCTACTGCGTCTTATTTTCTAATATCAAGCTTCTTGCAGCCAGCTACAGGATCCGGAGAGAAATACGATATGAAAAGGGTCAAAATTTCCCAAATCTAATCAATGGATGTGACGTTATATACGTTATTTTACTCCGTTTTTTTTTTTTTTTTTATTCAACTTGCCAGATTAGAAATTCTAGTTTCTGCGATTGACGCAGGATAATTATAAAAAAAAAAATAAAAAATAAAAAATAAGGAAAAAAGTTTGGATTCTGTCATGTTCTTATCAACCTGCAGTGGCTGCGACAAGATTATACTGACGTATATTAAAATGAGTCACGGTTTTGGTACGTATATTTGGTTGGACCGACCGAGCTGACTCCGGAGTATTGCAGTGACTCATACCCATAGCAGAAGGATAAAGGATCCGTTGAGCACGCGAGTACGTCTGTTTCTTGAAAATTACGTGATGATAAATTAATGCTGGAATATTTTCCTGCGATCATTCGATTCTATTTTTCTCAATTTCAATTTTTTTTTTTTTTTTTTTTTCCTATAATCAGTTATTCAACGGTGATAGATCTGATTGCATATAGATATAAGGTATATGATGTTACCTCTGAATTAGACGTATAGGTAGAAGTGTGTAAAATAAAGTTGAGCAAAAAGAATTGCGCATATATAAAACACGCACACGCACACGCACACCTATATAATACATATATTGTGTATTGGCAAGAATCGTGCAAGCAATAATAACGCCTTCTTCCATCTCTCTATTTGTTTTATACATTTATATAATTCCAAGTTACCTAAGATCGTATTATATACATGAAAAAAAAAAAAAAAAAAAAAAAAGCGAAGAAAGTACTAACTTATGCTCTCTTCTATTATTGCAATCTCCGTATCGGGATGGGTTGGTATATACTCATATCACACATATATATGTATAAACATTTCAATACATATACACCTTCATCTCTATGCGAAAAATATTCATATGGTGGCTACGAGTCACTGATTAACTAGCGCTTTTCTCTATACATGTACATTGTACATATATATGTATAAATTACAGATTTATATATATATATTCTTCTTTTGATTTCGCGTAATAAATTATATTCAAACGTATGTTCATATACATTCATGTACATGTATATGTATATGTCCAGGGTGATTTCTCTCTCTTCCTCACCTCGGAGGGAGGCAAGCCACTGAGTGTAATGTAGAGGCTGAGGATTGAGAGATACGACTAGAGGAGACGCAGAGAGGTAGAGAGAGGTAATTCCCGGCTGGGAGTCTCGCAGAGGTTTCCCACCTTGTACGGTTTCCCTTCTCCCGACGTACATACGTCCGTCCATCCGTCAGTCAGTCAGTCAGTCAGTCACTCGCGGGGGATGATGCGTCCGGGGTGTTCATATATATATATATGATACCACATATATTGACAAAATTATCTCGTATAGAATTGTCACCAAAATTTAACTAATTTTTGCACATTTTTTCTCTCCATATTTTCTGACGGTCAATATTATTTTATTATATATCAGCCGAGCCTCGAGGTTATTGGATTTTGGTAAAATGTTGAAAATGAGGTAATAAAACTTTTCTGTTCTGATTTTATTCCTATAGTTTCAATCTACTCCGAATGGAAATTCGTAAAGATCTGATCTAGATATTCTAGATCTTTAAATCGCGGAAGGTTTTCAAGGTGATCTAGGTATACGTTCTGGTAATTGGATTTCCAGCATTAAAAAGGGGGCCGCCTAGATTAACCTGGTATCTACTCTGCACGTGATATAAAATTGTAATTTAAAATCGATTTTTGACTTGACAATTAATGGGATACTAATTAATAATAGTTAAATCTAGCGAATGGTTGCAATTATTTCAATCGTGACATTCTACATATGAATTGGGTAAGTATATATGTAAACGCCTGATGTAGGATCGGAGAAATATCCGGAAACCCCGGAAGACCTGGCGTATATATATTACTTGGAATGTCGTACGTTTTACGTAACCGCAAACTTACATGCGAGAATCTCTCGGGCGACGCGTGATCGCGGCTATTGTGTTTCATTTTCTTTCGAATGAAGGTATATACGTACGTCAGCGGTGGCATAACAGCCTGCGGAAAAGTCGGCTGTTTACTCAGACTTTCCTTCGAAGAACGACACCATGGACGACGACTATGATACTCCCTAAGGCGTTGGTGTAGCTCTCTTACCCAAATATAGAATTTAATCCTTCGATATATACAGTTAGGACATTAAGTGAATATTCATCGATTCGAAAAGCTAGGTTTAAATAATCTTTCAAATTAATGAAAATATTCATTCATCAGTCTATCTCAGATTTATCATCAGAGAAGACACTCATCACATTTCTATATATATGTAACACTAGGGTGGTTCAAAAAACACCTAATTTCTCAGATGTTGCTGCTCATCCGTGAATATGTTGTTTGTGATTTTAAAAAATTATTCCATTTTTTTTTTTAGCTCTATTGGACAATATTTACTACTGCCTCAGTGAAGTTGAAATTTCGAAATTTTGCCATTTTTGGCAATTTCAAAGTTCTCAGATCAAAGCGCTCATCTGGCTACCTCGAGATTCTCATTCAATGAGCATGTTGGTTCAAGATGAGACTCGTACGATAATATTTAGTACTGCCTCGGAGACATTGGAGTTTTTTTTCAATATTTTGCGTATTTTCGGAGATTTGATCGCCAGGTGCTGCTCATGAGACAGTTTCATCTTACCAATATAAGGAAGAAATCCAAGCAGTTTGCAGTCTGCGGGACCATTTTTACTACTGCCTCATTGAGGGCGACTTTCCTTCAAGTAAAATTAGCAACATGAGGCAGTAGTAAAAATGGTCTCACAGACTGCAAACTTCGTGTACTTCTTCCTTGAAATGGTAAGAAAAGACTGTCTTATGAGCAACACCTGGCGATCCAATCTCTAAGAAAACCCCTAAATAGTGAAAAAAACTTCAATGTCTCTGAAGCAGTACTAAATATTATCGTACGAGTCTCATCTTGAACCAACATCCTCATTGAATGAGAACCTAGAGGTAGCCAGATGTGGACTTTGATATGAGAACTTTGAAATTGCCAAAAATGGCAAAATTTCGAAATTTCAACTTCATTGAGGCAGTAGTAAATATTGTCCTATAGAGCTCAAAAAAATGGAATAATTTTTCAAAATCACAAACAACATATTCACGAATGAGCAGCAACATCTGAGAAATTAGGTATTTTTTGAACCACCCTAATGTAACACCTACATAAAACATAATACATTATGTTGAAAATAAAAAATTTGGTATATAAATAAATATTATTAGCATATATTTTAAATCAACTCTCCCTTCTTCTCATTATACACTGCGTGCTACGATCAGCTTGCACGCCACGTTATACCTGCCCAGATCACTCGGAGGTATCCTCCTCCGACCTCCTTAGACTTTAAGAGGATGCACAGTCTACCGATCTCGTCATCTGATTATACCCCATACCCGGCCGGGCGTCGTGCCGCATCCCGACGCCACGACGCTATACCTATACCTGAGTTCTTGCACGGGTCGTCTGAGCCCAAGACGATGACGACGGAGGTCACGTGGCTACTTTTAATTCACTATTACAACTTCATCTGTATACATGCCCACTCGCAGATCGAAGAATACTGACTTCAAAAATTTGTCGAGATGAGCATTGGGTTGGATTTGACAATTTTTTTTGTTGCAAAATTTAAAAAAAAAAAAAAAAAAAAAAACATGATAATGTCGTAATAAAAGATATATTCTACACAGAAAAAAAGGTTAACTTGAGCCAAGAAAATTATTCTTGATGCAAGATAATTTTGCGGTCCAAAAATGAAGACCGAAATTTTCTCGGATCAAATCGAAAATTTTTCTCGAACCAAGAAAATTTGGAAAATTTCGGTCTTCATTTTTGGACCGCAAAAATTATTTTGAATCAAGTCAACCTTTCTTTCCGTGTATGTGATAAGTTGAGAGGCACCAATTGTGACACGTGAGAGTTGAGTAATAATTCGAGCGGGAAACCTAGGGGTTGTAAACGCAGCAACTAGCGAGTCCCAGGAATCGATGCCACGACAAAACGAATTTCCAAGGGTAATTTTCTATCAAATTATACTAACGAGTTACCTACCCGCTGCCTGCATCACTGTCGAAGCGAATGTTTAGCAGGTGGTACCTATATAGTAACCCTCAACACAGAACTCTTATACCTATACCATATATACGTCCGGCAAATGAACGCTACGCCATATATATACCCACCTCTTAACGTTATGCAGGTGATACAGCTACGAACGGACGAATGTACGGGAGCACGAACGTAGGTACGAACTACGTACAAACTCATGCACTGAAGGGTGTAGGTATATATATCTATATATGTATATATATACATATAGTGCGTGGCTTGTAGCTCATGGACATACGGCGGCACGGCGCCACGGACGTGCAGACCTGTGGCCGCGAGGGGACAACGGACCGACAAAGATAGCTAGAGCACTTCCGGGCAGAAGGGGAGAACTTTCGTATCTGTTGCTGCCAGCGGCGCGAGTCACGGCCGAGTGCGCACACTTCCTCTGTTCTCTCCTGCGGGTCTCTACGGCCTCTCCCGTCTCCGCTGGTCTCAACGATTGGTCTCGCGTTCTTCCTGCTGCAGAATTACCTACATGCAATGTATACATCTATACAGTCCCTTGGATAAGACTGAGTATAGACGTATATCTTTTCTCAATCATTAGCGATGATCCGAAAATTTTTTAGGTCGATATAATTTTGAGTAAGAATAAAAGATTGAATTTTTTTTCCACTCGTTATAGATGATCAGCGAAATATTCGTGGAATTAAGTTATGCCGATGAGTCTTATGGACTATATAGCCAGTAATTATAATAGTGATCGAATGGTCGCTATAGGTGATTAAATATATAATCTGTGGATGATGATTCGATGTTTAAAAAAATTTTCCTGGATTATAACGAATGACGTTTCAAATATCGATAAATGCAATACTATACGCTGACTATATACGCGGTCTCGGAGAGATTTGAACATAAATGAGGTAGTTTCAGGTGGGGAACGAGATCGTTATATGAGAAGACTGGCTGGCTGTTGGCTAGATTACGTAAAGATAAATGTGAAATTTGATGGAATTGTAGGTATATTTCATTCGCCGAGCAGAACGCGTTCAATTAGTCTCGCTGGGGTCGGGAGCATCGTCAACGATCCTATTTATTTAACCACCCGTTACGTGGTGAATGACGTCAATTGAAGTCCCTCCGCAGATCGGTATTAAACTGAAAAGCCAAGGTCACCTTGTTCCGCTATGATCCGAGAGAAAAGTCTATCCAATTATCGGAGCTTGTTTTTTTTTCTTCTTTTCTTTTTCATTTCATTTCATTTCATTTCATTTCATTTCATTCATTAAGTCTTGTTTTTTTCGGATCACATTAGCCTCGCCGGAAGCCTCCATCCTCCGGCCTCCATATTTCACCTTAAATCAAACCACAGATAAGAGTATCTTAAGGTTTTGTTTTCAAGACGGCAAACAACTCGGTATTCTGATAAGAAATATATTTTCAAACTACTTCTTCACCCGCCGGAAGTGGGGGGATCTAAGTGGTTACTATGGTCAGATGTTGACTTCCGGTTGAACCTGAACCACCAACATCGCTCCTTACAGCTAGAGAAAATCATAAAATTTCAATACCAAAGTTAGGCACATATATTAGACATAAAATTCTATCGCGAATTCTGACCAATTAGTATATAATTAATCCTATTTATTGACGAGTCGTTGATCCTTGCCAAGGTTGATCCACTCGTTTCCCTCACCGTGGACGAGAAACGAGCGGTTGGTAGTCGCGGGAAGGATGTAACGTCGGTTTAAGCTAAAGTCAGTAAGTTTCAGTCAGCTGCCAGGATGTCTCCCCCATCTTTGGGAACAGAGGCACCCATGTGAGACACCTTCTCCTCTGCGTACGCGGGTCTCTTTCTCTCTCTCTCTCTCTCTGTCTCTCTTTTTTTTTTCTCTTTATCTTTCTCTTTCTCATTCTGTCCGTTTTCTTTCTCTCCGTGTCTCAGGTGGTGGTAGTGGACCCTCTTCCGCACGCATAAAGCAACCGATGGTGGCTGGTCGTCGCTCAGCCTTAGTCTGTAATCAGTAAAGTCACTTAGGTTAGCCGGGCGGGCAGCGCACCCATTTCCTCTGAACGTTGTCCGTTTATCTGGCGTGTCGAGGATCGCGCAAGTAGCTCCGTTCCCGTCTTCGACCATGGAAATACCATGTGCCCCGAATTCTCATTTTCATCGTCAACGGTCACCGCCCCCCGATTTCCGATTTCTATGATCCAGCTTTCGACAAGTTAGAGAGGGTCGTGACGTCACAGATTGGTAAGCCAGGTGCCGCGGGTCAAAAACCATGCACGTATGAAGTAGCTATATCGCACACGGCACAACGCGTGCACAAGCATATTATGTGAGAAGCAGGTAAACGATCTTTCAATTCGTTACCTTGAAACAGACACAATATCCCTCTACGTTTCTCCACGATTTCAGGTTCAGAGCAATTGGACACTTGCAATCATGGATACGATGCTCGAGCTGCGCGTAACGTGATACCTCGCGATTCAAACGTTCCCCGGAAGTCGGCAGAGCTTCAGAATGAAACAACAGAGACAGAGAGTCAGAGAGGATGACTCTAAAGACTTCAAGAAATCTCGATCAATCAATCTTTCTTCAGTTTCTTCATACGAGCTGCTATATATACTGCGTATAGGTTTACCTGACTGCATAAATTTCCGATACCAGTGCAGATCCGTGAGAGAAATTGAGAAAAATACTTGCGTGCTTTGGGCACATCGGTGCAGGTAACTTGTGGCAGTTGAGGATGGGACGCCGTATGGACAGGGGGACAGAGGGAGAAAAAGGGGGACAAGTGCAGTCAGCAGCATTTTGAGTTCAACGATCTTCGATGCGGGGCGTGATGCGAGGAAGCGGCGGGTCGGGGGCATATCTAGCTTACAAAGCTATGGAAATGGGACTCCGTTGCAGACTCGAGGTATAGTTTTCTCAGTATTTCAAACTTTACGAGAAAACTGAGCGATATTCATCGCGGAAGATTTTCAACGGTTTAAAGTCTCACGCTGTTATCAGATTCACGACTCTTGCACCGAATATCGATGCATCGAATCATCTCACATCTGATAACACCATGCATCGACATTTTTTTGATCCAATGAAAGTTTATGGCTGCTGACTATATAGGTACAAATAACTCGATAATGAAGTATTAATCATCTGACATGCACCTATCGACGACAAACTATCATAATAAATGTATGTAACACATGTATGCATACGTGGGTGTATATGAATATAAGCATTACAAAGAATGCACTTAACTTGAATTGGTCTGGTTGTGATGGCAACGAGGTCAGCGTTGACAGGAACAAGAAGGTAGTCTTATTCTATACGAGATATAACGAGTTTACAGAAATACGAGGTACTCAGAATGGGAGTAGATCATACTCGGAAATATTCCCTTTCATATTATGTAGTTATACGAAATTTAGGATATTAACATAATAATCAATGCTGTTCTGTTTCGACGTTGAAACACTGCAACGGAATCTATAATGATATCAATTGAGTGATACAGTGTGAACTACTGTTGCACTGATGAAATTAATCAGCAAGGTGCCATCCTAAGTCGAAAAAATACTTAGAGGTGCAAACTAGAATTTTAGGATTGGATTGTGCATGTGATGAAATTCTGATTTACGCCTAGAAGTGAGAGTTAGGTCCGTTTTGAGAAAGTTTAGGCACAAACTGGAAAACTTCTGAAATTCTAGCTTAGACCTCTAAATTCTCGAATTCAGAGAGGCTTCGTGATTCTGATTTCGATTCTGATTTCTATAGTTCCTCAATTTTTGCTAAATCGTCTTGTGAACTAATTGACGAATGAATTCCAAGTCTACAATAAAATTAATCATCTAGTTCAGTCTTCGCAGACTTTTGAGGTTGTAAGCAGAATTCGGAAATTCCAAGCGCTAGCTGATTCTGATTAACAGCTCTGAATCCTTATGTAGAAAATGATTCTACTACATATAAAACGGAATTATGTTTCCTAATACAAAACTGAATAGTAAAGGAATCGACAGTTTAATTTCAATGCCATATATATATCCTGCCTGTACACTTAGCTACGTTTAATGATACTTTCCTATCGTTGTACAGTTTTCTAAGATACAGTTCTAACTCCTGATTTAGATAATGTCGTAACGAACCTCAGGTAAGCCTGCCAACAAGTGTAAGTACCGTCAGTACAATCCCGTTACTGAAAATTCACCTCGTCAAGGGTATGGAAGTATATGGGAAAAAATATTGGTGAAAACTCTCTCTTTAAATTATCGGTCAAAATTGTTGGGAAACATGTGCATGGTAGATGTTACTACATGAATACCATACCTTCTGTGCTTATTAGTTAGAGAGTTGGCAATATATACCTACCTCATCGTACTGCGTTAGTATATGTACCTATCTTAGCGATGGTTGAAGAGATTTGTATGCATGGGTATGCTGACTGCACCACTGATTACAGGAGTGGGTCGATAAGATCGGCTCATTAGAAGCAAATGGTACTACTACACCACCCTGGCTGACGAAAATGAACCATTTTCTATGAGATATCCGATCATCGGCGTAAAGGCAATTTCCACTAAGAGTCATTAGCGATGCCTAGTCCGTTCAGACTTCGGGCCAATATACCGATTCGGAAATAATTTAACTAGACGTCTCTGTACAGGCTCGGCGCCGTGTAGGTATACGAGTCAGTTTGCTTTCTAAATATCGTTTCAAAAATAGTTACGATTTTCTGAGATAAGGATGCTATGCTTGAATATGCATGTGTATATGTGTATATGTGTACGTAGTACATACATATACATAGATACATATAATAGAGTTTTGGGGATGAAAATAGTTGACTATTTGTGCAATGGTCCCTATAAATTCGTGACATTGTTTGGCCGCGATGTAATCCAAGGCTCGAACTACCCTCTCGAAGAATTAGTAATAATTGAAGGAACGAATATTGTTGAGAGGTTCGGTTTGATATTGCGTGCAAACGGTGGTTAACGGTACAGCCGAGTGTATCGCTGATTGTGAGTGAGTCAGCGCCGTTATACCTACATCGCGGTTGATATGTATAGGAAATACGCGCGAGAGGGTAAAATGAAATGGGCCAAGGGATGGGGTTTCGTTTGGGGCTCGCTACGGCCGAAGAGAGTATGAGAAGGGAGGAAAAGGAGAGTTTTGTGAAACTAGGTTCCAGGCTTCACGTATTACACCTATAGTACCGCCCCGGGTGGAGGCGGGTGTTTCCAGGAAGCCGTGACGGGCGAGAGGACGCGGGAGGGTTGTGCAGAGAAGCTCCGGTGACGCTGGTAGACCGTGCAGAGGTGAACCAGCACCGGCCCCAGGTATTGACCCGTCGTAGTGTGCCGGGGAGGCACTGTGTCGTCGCTTGGCAACCGTTTGTGGCCAACACACGTACAGAAACCTTGAGATCTGCGTCAAGCTCACCAGTAAAATATGGCGTCTGTATACGATATCATCCCTTTTTCTCGCAATATGGATGACGAACAGAAAATATTCCTCGAAATGATCTCGCAGATCAGAAGTTGGCAATATTATCATCGCATGTAGAGTCAATGAAGACGAAGACATATGGAACTATACTGTACTGACAGATGGCATAACGGGTGTATAAAGACATACACCTGCCCGCGTCATTGGTGACGAAGAATTTCGTGATCATGGAGCGTGGCCGATGGGTCTGGACAGGCGTGCCTACATACATATATACAATACTTTCTCGCTTTCGCATAAATAATAAATTTTACCTGGGTGAGGATGTATGGGATATACCTATCTACGTAGGATCCCGCGATATGACATAGAGGTATATATATATAGAGGTAGAGGGTAGTGGCTGGAAACAGACCGTTGCTCAGCAACGAGAACACCACCTATATGAAGGTACGACGCGACACACGCTCTCTCTCTCTCTCTCTCCGTCGAGCAGTTCACGAACACCCGGGAGTAACGACGAAATCAATCCTAGTTTGAATGTACGTGTATACCAGGTGGAAGACTGTGTGTGCAGCTCGGACTCGCGCCTACATCAGCCATGATCCTCCTCCGTAGGAGCGGAGCGGGTCCGATCAATACCACGAGCCAACGACGCCCCCGCCGACTCACCTAGTCACTCATTCACGCCGGGGTTTCTTCCTATCTTCGGTGAAGAGCTACGATTCGTTATTCGCATCCCTAAAGGTGGACCTCGAACCCTTATGTGGACGAACATCGCGTTTGATCGATCAGATTACGACTTTTCAGTTCCATCATACAACAGATATTCTCGAATTCTATGATGAAGACTGACACTAATATCATCTTTCTTTGGTCCATCATCGTTTAAATTTTCGTATTCTATATTGTCCATCGAATTCAAAGCCTGACAGTAAATAGTATTCACTTTCTTTGATTATAAATGGAGATAAAGACTTCTTCGTATTTTCTTATACTCATTGTGGGCTTAATAACGGGCTGAATATGCACAGGGGAACTCTGATCATCTCGACTTCACCGAGGCGAAACGAAGACAGTGCAGTTCTCTGTTAATGTCCAGAGTTCAAACTAATTCTGCTAACCTGTCCGACTTCTGTCAAGGTATAACCAGACTGGTTCCCACGATACGTGTAAGCTCTGGTGAAAAAAAATTGTACGTTTAGATAAATATGTGATTTTCAATTGTAAAGTATGTGAAAGATTTTTTTCATCCAGTATAGGCATTTCATTTAAACTCCTAATCGTACCCTAAAGTTCAGAAAGGATTAAAATGCTGATCGAAGCAATTCGATTTAGATAAAAAAAAATAAAAAATAAAAATAAAAGAAATCGAGGACAAGAAATAATTTTCTTATGCCTAATTCTTGGGTAGAATTATTGAACGGGTAGCGTAAAGCGCAGCCCCAGAGCCATCATTAGCGACATTCCGCGTCGGCTGAGTCATCAAGCATAGGTATAATACCTCTTAGCTTCCAGAACTCTAAATAACTTGAAACGTAAGTTTGCAGAAATTCCTTGTCCTTTTCTCTATCTGTTATTCTCAATCTCGCTTTCTCTCTCTCTCTCTCTCTTCAAGACGTACCACGTATGTAGCAATTATGAATTATACTTGTATATGAGATACACGTCGATGGATAGATACAGGCACCGTGCGCATACGTGTGTGTATATGAATTTATGTCACATGTGCACAATCCACACGGCATAATCGAAGAATAAGGAGAAGGTGTCGCAACGATTGCTGACCGTCAATCGGGTGGGAGAGACAATGAAAAATGTACACAGACGATAAAAATCTCAAATCATCCGGTACTATATAAAAATGATAATATATAAATTTTTAAAATTTTTCATCGGTAACTCGATACTCGGTTCGTCTGCACATATTGAGTTCAGTACTGTTATACGTATATATGCATATGTATATCCTGATGTTATTGGACTGGCGAATGAAATAACAGGATACTCGCAATGTCCCATAAACATTCTATACCGATATACTGACGTAGACGGGCATCTTACTATCGGCGTTATTTTCTCGCGTTCTGCGACCGTTCGCTCTTTCGTACTTATTATACCTCGGTGTTGTTTGTAAGTACGCGGTCAGTCTCGTTATCGACCACAAAACCGAGGCGACACGTACGTAGCGCAGACGGATGGACAGTGCGTTATATGTAGCAAAAATTCTAACTCCAAACCAGCACGCATATATATATATATATATGCACATAGGGAAATAACTAGTACAAGACCGTAATCGCTTATATACCTCTACAACTACGCGGAGTGTTACGCCGCCGTTGCTGATAACGAGCCGTTGCAGGGGGCAGCGAGGCGTAACCGATTCCGTACAGTGTATAGTATATCGCGAAGTGATATGCATTGGAATTTTTATTCAATCAGTTGGAAATTTAGGCATACTATACTTATAGTGTAATTATGAAATAATTTATGCATATATATACGTATGGATATTAGGGTGCTTTTTTTGAAACGACTATTTTTTTTTTTTTTTTTGCAACTCTCCATTGAAAATCTTGTTGTAGACGTCGAAAAGGGAATCCTGTTCAGTTTTTAGCTCTTCATTCCAATTCCAGCACTCGCGCTTTTATTTTTAAGTTTTCCCATGCTAAAAGCATGTAAACATTACAACCTTTTCTTTCGCCGCGCAAAACTCAGCCGCATTTCAATGGATTGTTTTCATCCAAGATTCAATTTACAGAGAATTTAGTGTTCTTCAAAAGTGCCATTGGTATTTTGGCTGTGGTTTCAACCGCCGCACTTGTGTGAGCCTCCAAAGTCGATTTTATTTATAATTCTTCTTTCTCGCTGTGGGCGAATAAACAGTTGGACTTGGAGAACAAAACTTCAGAACAATTTTGTAGGAAATTTATTTCTCTACAAAAAAAGTCCAGTACATAAAATCTCTCAAACCAGTATTTCAAAGGATATAAGGACTTTGATTTTTTTAAATATAAAATTCCAACAAAATGTCAAGTTCAATATTTTCAAGTCAGTCAACCTATCTTGGGCACTTTTGAAGAACACTACATTCTCTGTAAAATGAGTCTTGGATGAGAACAATTTATTGAAATGCGGCTGAGTTTTGCGTGACTAAAGAAAAAGTCGTAATGTTCACATGCTTTTAGCATGGAAAAACTTAAAACGAAAAGCGCGATTACTAGAATCGGAATTAAGAGCTAAGAATTGGACAGGATTCCCCTTTCAACGTCTACAATAAGATTTTCAATGGGGAGATGCAAAAAAAAAAATAGTCGTTTCAAAAAAAGCACCCTAATGGATATGGATAGTGTGAAAATCAGAAGGGAAATTAAGAAATCGAAGTATAATGCTGATATAGAGAAGAAGAAGAAGAAGAAAAAAAATGATAATCTCTGTTATTACGGTAATTTTTCCACTCGATTTACGCGAGAGAACATTATTGATTGTTTTTAGCGCGCACGAGTAGAGCTAGCTGATATCCTTGAGAATGCGGGGGGGTGTAAGAGTAGACAGATTAAATTCAACTCTAGGTAAATGTCAACTTCGTTGACCCCCTTTTTCTCTCTATATATTTCACCCCCGATGATCGGCGTCGCGGCGTCGTTGCAACGGGACAATAATATAGAGAACAATGTAGAATGGGTTTTTGGTTCAGTATCGAAAGGGGGGGGGGGGGGGGGGGGGGTCCATCGGGGTTGTATGAGATGTATAGCCAGTTAGTATCATCATCGTTATGCATTATTATCATTGTTATTAACACAAGGCATTAGAGGGATGCTGGCATATGACATTTGGCTTCGTGGCATTTAACGCTTTTTAAGGGGGGTCCCTACTACGACCTCGCCTTTCCTACCCGGGGCCCAGCCCATCCAATTTCCTATCTTCTATCCCGTTCCGTCACGGGATACTATTATTAAGAGAGATCATCAGCTCCTGCCTTCCCGGATGACATAACGTTGTCAGATCCCCTGTGTGCTCTTCCCACGTCCCGGTATATTATATACGTGGTGAAACACGAGATGGATCCGTGGTGGCAACACGAGTCAAATATTTACCATTGTTATACTAATGCGTACGATAGCACAGAAACCACCCTCTTTAAACTCTGGACCTTCCACTACAATTCTATACATATGTTTACATCAAACTAATACAATTATCATTTATCAATACATACATTCATACATACATACACAACTAACATATCGCATTATGAATTGGGTTTCTACACGGTTCCTTTTTCGTCGTTCTATACTACCTATGCCTTTGCAATACGAATGTGGATCGCTCTGGAATTCGGCACGATTTCTCATCACGTCGAAATCTGTCGTATAGCGGTGAAAGTTCCCTGTAAATCGTGACCAACGGATTGGGGCCCCTCTTCGATTGGCAGCCGATTAAGGGCACGTTTCTGTACCATGGGCAAATATTCTCTTCTTTTTTTTCTTTCTCTCTCTACTTCTTTCTTTTTTGCATTCAATATGATGAATTTTAACCGCATAATATCGATTAATCGTTTTCAAATTATTCCACGTACATCCATCGTCTAGGTATTTAATGATTAATTTATTGTAGAGATCTGAACCTCCTGATTTCGTGCCAAAACTCGATGTTTGAATTAACTGTTTTCTTCATTCACGTGTCTTTATCGTGATATAAACGCTCCTTGTACTTCATGGCGTGCTTATACTGGTTTCTTATTGTTCCAGATCACGATAATGCGATATCGGTCACACCGCGCACTCTCCGTACTTCTCATATGTCAGCTGTAGCTACACACACACACACACACGCACACATGTATTTACACACACATTCACACACATATTTTTAAATATTATATACCATATACATAGTACCCTATATACTTTTTCGCTCCAAGATAATAATAATAAATGCCCATTATTACCCGGTGGTCGAGGGGAAAGACTTATCACATCTCCGAGGTCGAGGCAGATGACGCCGAGTCAAGATACAGCTGCTATACTAACCCGCTTCACGAATCGGAAAGGCGAAACTTAATTCTGTAAGAAACCTCATGATACAGCCACGAAAACGCACCTTGAAATCGTACGTAACCGTTTCAAGATCTTACGACATCCTTTTTTTTTTTTTTTTTTTTTTTTTTTATGTAAAATCGTAATCCTCTCCAAATTCCTGAATTATACGCTCAAATTTGTTTTACCTATACGAGCCGTTTTCAAAAAAACATTTAAACACCGCATGAATATAAAACAAAAAAGAAAAAGCAACCGGTGTCTTGGACCAGGTGAACAAATCGACGTTTCGACGGATCCCGAACCGTTTGTGTTCTCGACCTGCAACGTCAAACAAGTATCTGCAGCTTCAATGTCATCTACGAAACGAGAGAGGGTGTCATATCCTCAAATAGCAAGATGTGTATACCGCAGGTGAATTGGGCTTAAAGACAGCATCTCGCTTTCCTTATGACTCGTTCCTCCTGATCTTCTTCGTCTCCTTGTTGTTCTCCTTTTTTTTTTTCTTTTTTCTTCTTCTTCTTCTTTGATGAGAAAGAGGAGTAGGACCATGCAGGTCGGTGGCACGTGCGAGCTGTCGACTCGCGCGAGTATAGTACGGCAGGTGCCATTGAACGGTGTTGCTATGGTCGTATGTGTGAGTGAATTCTTTATATCTAGGTTCAAGTAAAAGTGTGTGTATAAGTTCGTTGCCCACTAGCTTGTTGGTATGTATACGCAACTGCAGCAGCGGCTCTCGAACTGATCCAAGAGCTGACATCAAGATGGTGTGCGGGATCGAGCCGCACCGACTAACAGACGCTGAAGATCTCGCGGCGCGTATCTCCTGCACCCGGACGGCGCAAGGTGCGTCCGTACCAGATGGAGGCAGCAGCAGCAGCAGCAGCAGCAGCAGCAGAAGCAGCTGTTACGTTGCGTTACTCGGCGCGTGCCATCGGGTACGTATATACAGAAAAGAAGAAGAAGAAGAAGAAGAAGAAGAAAAAGATGAGAATAGCGTGGTAACAGATAGAAAAAAAAAAAAAAAAAAAATGAAACGTGTAATATGTATCAAAAAAAAGTATAGATAATTTCTTAGTACACGCCGATCACCGCGTGCTACCGGCCTATATTGTGTATACATATGTGGGGATACAGACTGTTTGAAGAACTTTGAAGGGCAGCAGGCGATATTATAGGTATATCCTTCTTTCTCAAAAAATACGTTATGCCAGTTGCCGTGGAGGCGGAAGGAAGCCTTTGTCTCGTGGATTATACGTTCAGGGCATTATCGATCCCGGACTAGTGTTCGCAGATCTGCGGATTTAGCGCTTTAGATAATACGAACGTATAGTTCCTATTGTTTTCTTATATCGGAATAATTGATCAATAAAAACGAATAAGTAGTGAATTTTATTTCTGAACTGTACCTATTATATGTATAAGAATATTGGAGAAGTTTGAAGATTTTACGAAAATCGAGATGAAGAAAATCGGGCTATCAAGGCAACGGAAAATTGCATGCAGAAAACACCTGAAGTACTCTTCGATCTCTCATGCCTCGAGAGTATACAAGAAATTGATAAAAATTCTGTCAGACCATATTCCCAAATGATATCCTCATTAAAATGAAAACTACAGAAAAGAATTCGTGAAGAAGAAGAAGAAGAAGAAGAAGAAGAGTAAAAAAAATCTGTTGCGAGTATGAAAATTTTCAAAAATAAACTCAATAAAGATTATAGATTGAAGAGGAAGACTGTATCTCCCTATCTCGGCTCTGTACCCACAACTTTGCCAATCCAGAAGTCTTTGCCCTCGATATATCCACAATCCACCTGGTGTTACGTATAATAACATACGATTTTGTATTTATGTATATTCTTTCTGACCGCGATAGCAGCGTGGTTATATCTCATTCTCCAATCGCCTTCGAAATAACGTGTAGTTTGAAACGAAAAACTCGCGTGCTTAACAGTTGGATCTTTCCTTTTGATTATTGTATCTGTCTTTGCAGACTCCCCAATATTATACACGTGCCGAAGAGCTTTCCGCCCCGGCACGAGTATCAAGACTAGCTATATCATCTACGGGGAGTGGCGCGGATGCGGTTAGCGTGAGTCGTCGACGTCCAGAGGCCTCAGCATCTGCCTCTTACGTTCGATCCGTCGTTATATTATATACTGACGAGCCGGAATAGGTATCAGAGATTCAAAGAGCCAAGAGCCTGCAAGAGGGAGAGAAATACTCTCGCTCCCTTATATAATGTACCTTATATAATAATAATAATAATAAAAATAAACACCAGTAATAATAATCTACACGCTCGTTCTCAGCTCCCACCCAACGAACCGCAGCCCTGGCTCCACCCGACAACTCGGATTAATTATCTAATACCACGACAACATCTGTCATCGTATATAGTACTACGCCGAGTTGCTCAGGGCGCAGCTTTGGCCAGTCATCATCCTGGCTTGCCTAACATATCATGACTACAGCTTCTCAATTTTCGGAGACAAATTTAGTTAAAAATCTTAAAATAGCTTTTTTCTTGTTCTCGAAGATTTAGGTTCAATATTATTCACAATCTGAGTGAAAAAATTTTGCCCTATTGTTATCTCCAATCGTAAGTCCGAAGCCGATGTGGTTTCCGGACTCCCGATACCCTAACGTATCCGAAATCTCGATATCGCGGTTTAGCGATTTGCTTTCGCAGCGACGAGTATAAGTTTCGTTAGGAGACCACCTACTTAGATAAAAGCTCCTAAGAAGATACGAGGCATAATTAATCAGTCGCCAGTTTGGGACAAAGACTCAAAGGACGGTTATAGTTTAGCAGGAGGACATTAGATGAACAAATTTGCAATATTGTCACGTGCATCCTGTCCCGAGGTCCGAACACTCTCTAACGCGAGACATACTTGGCCGTATTTCCCATTAGGCCGGGTCGATCGAGAGGCAAGACCGCGAAGTCATAGCGTTATGTTAAACGGGCTTAAAAGCTGGGCGAAGTAGGAGGCAAGATCGGACTTTAAATACCGTTAAATTTAACTCAAGAATAAAAAGAAGTGTGGACGCGTGCCGAGCTCCGATTACGCGATGATAAGCGACAAAAAGTCGGCAACCGCGAAGCGTCAGCGTCGTGTTTCTTGTTTCGAAACCAACGCCAACGTTTCGATTATATCCTTTGCCGCTGCACGACGAACCGAGCTGACGAGACGTGTGGGCTCATGGCTACCTATACGAGGCCAGGTCCGAGTCGGGCAGGTGCTCGACGATGCTGCCGCGGGCCACTAACAGCTGCCCCGATGCTGCAGGCGCACGCGCCAACCGCACCCACGATTTGAACATGAGATATTTAATTCCTACGAATTTTTATATTTAGGTGACAATAATACTGCGAATTTTTTTTTTTCTACTAACGCGAATTAGAAAAAGATAGGGGAGAGTGGCCTAAAGCGGGTAGGTTAACGATAAAAGCCCAAAAATCTTAGTTTTCGTTTGATTAAAATAACGATTTTGGTTTTATTGATTAGGAGGATTATCGAACTTCAAAATAATAAATCATAATTGTGTCATTTTGTATCAAGTAATTATTTATTATCAAAAATTCAAAACTCCTCAAAAACTCGCTTTGCCCTGATATGGGGCCTAAAGCGGGTATGCGCTATAAGCTTGATAAATCTTAGCACATATCAATTTGTCTGAACATTAATGATGAGACTTTAATCATACACGGAGAGAAAAGAATAGTAATATTTACCATTCCTACATAGTAACTATTACTATGTTACATGGTAACGTAGATTTTTCAACGGCGAGAGTCACTTGGCATAGTAATGATTACCATGTTACATTGCGGAGAGTAATATGCGACTGGATCTGATTCCTATTCTACGTAGCCAAGTTTATCATGTTTTATCTCTATATATTATTTCGTAAGTAGGGTTATGAATAAATAGATGAATGAGGTTATTCAAGAAATTATTATTAATTATTATTCAGTGAAATTTTTCATTGAAAATAAATAATTAAACTTTTTATCAACTGCACTGTTTATTGTTATCAAAAACACTGCGTCAAGATTAACAATCTATATGACACTGAAGTTTGCATCGTTGGAACGCAACGAAATTCAACGTGAATTTAAAAAAAAATATACATAGCATAAAAATGATCCTATACTAGGTTTATTAACATTTTCAAGTTATTTCTAGTCCCTTTAACTTTTCAAACATAGCAGGATCATTTTTGGTATATAAATTAATATATTTAAATTATTTTTTCTAGGATTTCGTTGCGTTCCAACGATGCAGACTTCAATGTCATCAATCTATATGGTTATTGGTTATGTATGGTTATGTTCGTAGTTGACTTATTTGGCTGCTTGGCCGCATGGAGAATCGCCGCGCGCATACTCAAATTGTAATGAGAGCTATGTGGCATAGGACTGAGTACCATTCTCCATAGCTTTCATTCCTATACAGAATAGCGATATTTACCATTTGCTTAGTTACAATGCAGCGTAGTAAATATTACCAGAAAAATAGTAATGAATCCTATTTTAACATAGTATCGTCTACGATTTTAGAAAAGAATAAGTCTGGTTACTATGTGGAATGGTAAATATTACTATTCTTTTCTCTCCGTGTAGATCTAATTATCGTAAAAAAAATGACTCTTTAAATAGTTATTTCATACTCATTTCATCAGTCTTAAGTAACTAAAAGTCGCTAAAAGTCTCTCTACCCGCTTTGCCCGGAATCACATTTTTTACTTAAATGCATAAATAAATGTACTACTTTTCGACTGGTCAAAAGTTACATACTTTCATTTTTTTTTTTCAAAATTCACCAATTTTTTTATATTGCGCCTAGTTACGCCATGTCACACCTCCGATCCTCGAGTGGGACTGATTGAAACTTGGGAGTGTTTGGGTAATCACGGCATACGTACACATTTACACTCGCGTTGCATGCGGCAGCATACGAACGCGTACCCGCTTTAGGCCACTCTCCCCTATACATATAGCCAGGTCAGAGAAAATTACAACTTTTTTTCATTAACTGCTTCAACCTTCACTGTCAGAAAAATTTTGCATTAAAACCTTGTGCGAAACGGAAAGACGGTATAAATCGAACACCAGAAAGCAGCGAAAAAAACAACGGAAACTATTCAGCGCGCGGAATATGGTCGAACATGTATTCGTCATTACATTTTTAAACATGAACCGGAAACTTGTGATGGCTCCGTGAGCAGGAATGAAAATTTTTTTTTTACAGAGAAGCCAGTAACCATGAAGAAAACGTTAAAGAAAAAAAAAAAAAAAAAAAAAAACGGAAAGGTGTTGACGTTTACTAGATTCTCATTTTATCTCGATAAAGATGAACCGATCTAATTTTTTTTTTTTTTTTTTTTTTTTCTCATCTCAAACTAACGTTCGAGATCCAATCGATCTTACCAGTCATAGCTGTTTGCGGTTTTCTTCATCGGCAATAATTATAAATTATTTTCAAACCCACGCACGGAGTCTGATTCTCAAAGCTTGTCTGACGTATATGTATGTGTGTAACATACGTAGTATACCTATATACGTGTATATATATATATTACACCAACGATTCGAATCGCCTCGCGGATTTCACAACCCACATTTGTCTTTAGAGTATAATCTATTTTATCTTCCTTTCGTTCGTGTGTGTATATATAGTGAGTAATAATTATTTACATACTTTCTGATAATATAAAAGTTTTTCCTCATCGCACAGGATCAGTACAGCTGTTCAACTATTACTATACCCTCCCTCGATATAGATGAAGTCATGTACGCCTTATTAAGTGCGTATGCATCATGCCCATTGTCAAAACTTTACGGCTGACAAGATGTGAGAATTTTTTTTTTTTTTTGCACTTATCATTCTTTACCAAAATTTAAAAAATTTATTTCTTTCGTTTTTCAGCACGAAGTTTATAGATCTTCACTATCATATATGATGAGACACAGCGAACTGTATATATATATATATCTGATCAAATTTTTGATCCGATTTTCTTGTTAATTCTCAAAATTTTTAATACCCGGTTAGTATTTATTATCTAGATTGCAAAATACGAATGAAATCAGAAATATGAAATTCAAACGTACTACATACTTAAGGAATTATCACAATATGTATCTCGATTCAGTTTTTAGATAAGAGATCTTAATTCCGTGAACGTTATCAGTTGCGTTTAGTATATATATAAGTGACTAAGTGAGTTTTAAAAACTGGATATATCCAGCAGTCCAGCATCTATAACGTCACCCTGCATTACCTGGCCATTCCTGAGAAACGTAATTCGCAGAAACGTTATAGGTACCGAGTTCGTGCCGTCCTCCCTGGACGTTTCTCGAATAACCTAATCGATAGAGGTATAATATAACGCTGCAGAGTTATACAGACGAAGAAGAACGCTTGTATGTACCTACTATGAGATATTTGAAATGCGAATTTTAACGCCACATATTCTTATTAGTCGGTTCCATATAAAGACCGAGGGAATATATTTGAGCTTCCGTAAATACATTAACCACTTTTATCTGTATAGTGTTAAAGGTTCAGACGTGTTTTTCACAGTCAGAAACCACAACGGTATCATTTTCCATACATTTATAGAACTGCGGTAAAACGGAATTAAGAAAAACGTAAACAATTTAACCGCGTTCTAAATCTGGGTCAATTAACTTTATCAAATGAACTTCGTCGCCCTATACTAGTCGTAATACGATTACATGTTACAATATGATGATGAGCGTATTCATGGCCACCATAGGAAATCACGGGGCGTCCCCTATTCCTTGTTCAACTATTTTCGGTTCCAAAGATACTTGAACCTACGAAGGGCGGCGTAGGCGTCGTTTTCAGCGTCGGCGTCGTTGTAAGCACACAACCCGGAGTTCCAATTGGTTGAAAAGCACCCAGATCTCGCTACGGTGGTCCAGATCAATTGAAGCTCCCTGCTTGTTGGGCTGCAATGCTCATTGGTCGATGGAGCCTAATCTGCACCCTGCACAATGGAAGAGACGCTTTTGTACGCTTTTGAAGTGGTGATTCAATTTCGGTGGTTCCCCGAGTCTGAATATATAGAAGTTCTTTTTACAACGAAATAAGTATAATTCGGTTTTAGTAGAATTATTTCCTACGTGAGGATTCAGAGGTGTGAATCAGAATTAGCGGTCTTCATTTGAAATTCTAATCAGCGTTTCTACATCCTGTACCAAATAAATTTCCAAATGTAAAAAGATCAGTTTTAGGTACAACAAATGAGAATTTCATCGTATGCTGCACAATCCTATACATACCCTCAAATTTTATCTCGCAGCTCATTATGTCTTCATCGTGAATTCGTAGAATATGAAGCTAAGATTTTTTTGTTACGTCTTGGATTTGTTTGAGGATAAAAATAAAGGAAAGTGTCAATTATAATATTCAAGTTAATTATATCGTTACGATAACATTCATTTCTGTTTCAGAGTAATTTGTCACACGACCACAGTTATGGTTGTGGTCTGCCTGTCCAGTCCTGTTAAAATAATTCACAAACAGCAAATAATCTGTAAAAAAAAGTTACTGAGTCATATAATGCTTTAATAAAGTATCATTGAAATATCAATACATGCGACCTTCGATACTGCGATAACGCAGGTAGAACATTTTTATTCATTGTCATTGCATGATCTTGCGCCATAAGATGATTTGCTTGTGATTAAGATGTATGGATGGAGTATTCCGAACATTGTCGCCCCCAATTTGACTCGACATTCTTTAATTTTTCTACACAATTTTACCTATAGGTATGTCGTAGCTCCGTATCAAAAGAAGCATCTGTGAATTTTGTGAAATTTTTTTAGTGGGCAGACGCCTATAATGAACAGAAAGATAATGATCATCTGAAATTGCGACCGATCCCCGCAGCTTTATCATTGATAAATGAAAACTCATTGTCAAATTCGTACTGACAATGTGATAGGTATATTTCTTATCAGTAGTTTTGTTTCTTCCAATCATCATTCCTACTTGAAAATGTTGTATGTGCAGACTTGATCTTGTATAGGGAGAAAACGTCTTACGACCCATTTATACCGGTGGCAATCATGATAAAAGAATTCATTCCAATGACCGGGCAATTTTTGTTTATCGCAACTGACGTGACGCAACCCGACTGTATAATCAAGAAACTTATTACTCAAACTTTGCCTGGTAAGTTTACGGTCCTAGTTGATATACATCTGGCCTATGAAAGATCGATAACAACTATATTACCAAGGTCAGACGGTCAGCCACCTTGTAACAAAATATAAAAGGCTGAATCTATGGCGAGGAAAAATGTTCAAATATGGATCGAACGACATTTGAATATTCATTTGTATGTGCGAAAGGCAATAGCGATAAACTTTTATGCAAGTAAGTCAGTACAGTTGTGAAAGAGCGGGAAAAGGCCGAGTCAGCCGTCATGCAGAGGGACGATAAGACCACCGCCGCACCGTACCGTATACATGAATTCTTATCAAGAAACATTTCTTCACTTCTCTATCTCGCCAGTTCACGTCCAACCGAGAACCTGGTGGAACCCTCGATGCCAAAGTCGTCAAACGAGAAGCGACGGTAGTCTCGAGGCTCGCAAGCACCAGGTAGATAAAACCCGGTAGCTAGTCGCGCACTGAGTATTAAGTATAAACGCAAACGGAAAACAATACTTAATACTTATGCCTATGTCCATGTAGGTACATTGGAGTCCAATGGCCTGCTGCAAGCTAATGAAAAATTTTCAAATAGCCATTAAATGTCGTCAAAACCCACACAGCACCTAATATTGGAGCAATATTGCTCATATTGCTGCAATGTTGCTGCAATATTGCTGCAATGTTGCTGCAATATTGCAATATTGCTGCAATGTTGCTACAATATTGGGTGCTGTGTGGGAAAGCATGAAGCATAAAGCGAATTCGAATCCCTCTCAGATCCCTGAAAACGTTGGATCGAAGAAATACGCAGTTAAATTTGCATAGTATCACGTAACCGCACTTCCATCCTCTGGTATACTTGAGCAAGTGTACATTTGTTCGATACTATATCGAGGTGAGTAGGATCACGCGTATCGGCGTTTACGCGTCCCCTTGGTCCCCGGGGGTGAATGGGTGATTGATTCCCATGGGGAAAGGAATACCCACGGGTCGTCAATCCTGCCGAATAAACGGTCAGAGTGATTTTCTGTTGTGGCGATGATCGCGATGGCAACCAGCACGGTATCCCTGACAACGGGGTTCGCTCATTCGGGGTCTAATTCACGGACACCAGTACAGAGGGGCAGACAGACAGACAGACAGACAGACATACAGAGGGACAGAGGGACGCGAACGCCTCTGCAACGTTTGGGGGACGAGATAGCGCCAACCATGAGCAGGTGAGAGGGACAGGGAAGGAGAGAAGCTCGATCCGTTCGCAAGTTCGTATGTTTCTCTATGGGTATCCATGGTAACGTTTTAACTTTGGTGGTGGCATTGTAGAAATGGCTCATGAGGTCCGTTCGTAAGTTTGTCCGTTTGTCCGTTTGTCCATCCGTCCGTCTGTCTGTTTTCCCCCATTCGTCGTTTGTATAGAGGTATGTATAGTACGTGGGTGTCGGTGTAATATCCCACGCTCGACAGAGAAATAGAGAAAGAAAATGAAAAAGAAGCAAAAAAAAAAAAAAAAAACAGAGAGAGATATAGAGATACAGGGAGAAAGACACACACCTGCTGTTATAGCGATTAGCTCGCGAAAAAATTGTCCGGATGATGCATGAGCTCCGACTATATTCGTTATCGATAATTATGCTCGGCTGGCCAACGACCACTCAACTATCTAACCATTTAAACATGCGAGCGCAATCCTGGGTCTCTCCGAAATCGCAATGCCGTAGTTTTTAACATGTTGAAATAATCTTGAATGCGATGTTTCGTTTCAGACCATAAAATCGATATTTTGATCATGAATCAAATTTAGGATTCAGGAGATAAAGTGATGCAAGAAAATAGCAATTGCACGATCAATCATAATGTTCAAGTATTTGATCCAAATTAATATTTTATAAACGTATATAGGTACATATCAAAGCCCGCATATTTGTATCATATTTTTTAAAGCACTATGTCCTTTCTCTGATTGTTAACCGTGCATCAGATACGCTCGTAATGGTTATTGTCGGAAGATGATAATGGAAACGACAATAAGACCGTTTGTTTTCAGCATTTTTTGATAACGGTATATACCTGTGTATCCACGATCACGTCAATGCTCATCAATATTTCAAACTCGTTTTACAAATAATTACAAAGACAACAACTCAATTATTCCAGAAGTTTCCACGCCCATCAAGGTGCACTCTGGTAAACTAATAATTTAGTCATTTCACACATTACAAGATCATCCTCGGTGCTAAAAAGTGTGAAAATTTACATTAATCAATAAGAAAATTCTGACACAGTGACGGCTGCTACAAGAGATTACATTTTGTACAACGTGAGATGCACATGTTCTTCATGCAGATATATACCTATACAATTATATGAGTACTTGCAGCGAATTGCTATAACCAAATTACAAAACAAGCACAAGTATACTGCACAATAAAAATGTTCAATGACTATCGGTAGCTATGAGTACGAAGACTGATTTACTAATTTCAGCAAGTAGTTACTCGAAGGAGGATGACTCTATGCATGTATCCGATTCTCACAACCGCTGTATATCTTTGAAATGAATTGATTTCTGATCGATCGATCCACTGTTCTTTTTTTTTTTTTTTTTTGATTTTATTTGTTGTTCTTTTGTTGTTTTTTATGTGTGTGATGGAATGAAAGTTTCTTTTGGGTCCATAGATAATCGAATCGTAATTCTGTTTGAATATTTTGGTTGATGACCATCTAAGCAGTCTGCGGCTGGGTGAACGAGTGCTCGTTGACAACGAGCCAGTAGATAAGTATATACCTGTAGTTCCCACACATGGAATTGTTCGCGGTGACCTCCGACCCGATCCCGTGCGCACGTCGCTATACGTTCACGCAAACAAACGACCATTCCGACCCGGAGACCGTCGACGAGGTGCCGCTGTGCTCTTCCTCTCTACCCGGCCAGGCTTGGCCTCGTATGAATATGCAGAAGTGTTTAATATCGATCATTCATTGATCCCAAGGCCCAGGGGGCATCGGGGTGACCTGGTCCCCACGTCCACCCTCTGCGTATGGACTTCTCTCGCGTCGTTTTATTTCCGTCTCAATCGATTTCATTTAACAACACTATCTCCCACGAAGCTGAAGAGGAATTTCACATTTATTCTCTAAACTCTCACTGCGAAGACTTGGGACTGCGAAATAGAATTTCAGGGTAGGTTTGTGCATGTGATGAAATTATGATTTGCACCTAAAAGTGAGAGTTACGTCCGTTTTGAGAAAGTCCAGGCGCAAACTAGACTTTCGACATTCTAGTATGAATCTCAAGATCCTGAAATTTAGAGACTCATATATAGTCCGCAATATTTAATAAAACGACTTGTGAACTGATTGACGAATGAATTCCAAGTAAGGATTAAATCGATCTTTTGAAATTGAGACTTTTTAGGTTTTTGAGTAAAATTTGAAAATTTCACAGCACGTAGAGACGCTGATCAAAATTTGAAGTACAAACGTTATTTCTGATTGAAACCTCTGGATCGTCACAACTGACACAATTCTACTGAAAGAGAAATACATTTCTGCACAGAGGAATTGGGGTTCTAGAGGATCGAACCTAGAATTTCTATTCCGTCTGAGAAATGCACGAATCATTCAGAGAAGGATATTAAAGAAATTTGGGTTCCTACATTAGCATTATACACGATGCAAGAATCATTCTGCGAGAACTGCGGGAAGCTTTCCTTCTGATCATTCCGTATAGCTTATAGTCTGTAACCATATAGGTACGGTACCATATACCAGCGATGATACGCCTTTATTAAATTACTATTTTACATGGGCGGGCTATAATTTGCGAGAAATCTTTCTCCAAGAGTTGATGTGCAGACTTCGTGCATTAAGCTGTAATGGAGTAAATAGAACGTGAAGTATTCATGCGAATTGAGACATATCGTAACTAGTGTTTATCGCGTGCGTCTTAGCGCGACTAAACCACGTAAAAATTTCTGAACGATAAAATGAAATTACGTTTTCTGTATAAATTTATTGGTGAGTTTAGTCGAGACTTCGATCGCACACTCGGCGAGGTAATATCGAGCCAAGTTGATGGGCAGAGACACCGAGTGCGGGCAGGTAAGTAGATAAGACAATGAGACCATCCACAGGGATCAAGTGTATGCAAAGCAGGCGGTTACCACGCAGATAGCCAGTCGCCTCGTCCGTTCGTCCGTCTGTTTGTTTGTTTGTCGGTGAAACCATCGGGCTCCGCGGCAAGACCGGACGTTTTGTCTGTAAATTTATGCTAATCGTGATGTATCAGTAGCTCTGGAAGCGCAAACCGCTGCTTTGTCAAACTCCGAACCAAACCGATAAAATTGTTAGTATAGGTATAGGTATAAGTATTTCAAGATGGCCAAAGACGAAAAAAAATTTAAAAAAAATAAACTGCACATGCGTATACGTATAGCTGTATAAAATTTCCATTCGACGATCCTGAAATCAACCGGAAACAGGCTCCGAAAATTTGGTAGTAAAATGAATGATCATTTTTTGGTAAGCTGCATTGAATTCAGCTCGATCACTTTTTTTTTTTTTTTTTTATTTTTTTCCCCAATATTGTGTGCATCTTACTCTTTCGTATCTGTTAATTGCACCAGAAACTTGCAGATTTGAACATTTAACATATTCGACAAAATGTGCAGCGTATAAAATCGAAATTTTTCACTGAAAAACAGTGTTTAACAAATTCCACGTAATTGACGATTCTCGTGTGAGGTCATTGTGGAACAAACAAAAAAATACGTTTGTAGAAAAAATGATCATCCTATCGTTGCGATTATATGGTGGCGATTTTGAGAAAATGTTGCATAATTTTTATTGTCTATAGTATACTGGCAGTGTTTAGTCACTTAATGACTGTGAAATATACAGAGTTTGACGAGAATAAAGGAAATTTTAAATCCCCTGACATCGAAATTCTTAGAATTGTGAAAATGAGCAAAAATTGGAAAAATATGTAGGTACTATATGTATTCATCCATCAAAATGTCTGATGGTGGTGTTAGTTTTATGCGTTGATCTGAACCAGGCACACAATAACTAAACGGAATTGCAGCTGAGGATGCGTGTGCCATTTGCGTCAAGTAAGATTCGAAGAATTGTACGCACCGTCAGCAAACTCAGTGCACCGACTTGATGCACAATTTGCATTTCATGAAGACAACAGAGTCTTTAATATACACAATTCATGAACACCTTCGGTGCACGTTAGAAAATCAATTTTATTACCAGACGTACGAAAACGATAATTAATTACTTGATTATTACAGCTGTACATAAAAAGACTTTTCGACCAAGTAGGTAACATTATCACAAACATTATATCGCGGCATTAACATTTTATATTTAAATTTAACAACTTCCCTCCTGGTACCAGGAAAAATTCCGGAAGCTTGCGGTTGGATTACAACGAATCCTAAGCGTTTATGACACGGAAATAAATACGTATACGTGGACATCATCGGCTTGTCTTTGAGAACTGGTATTCCCTAAATATTTCTGATGACGTTATTTATGCTAGAGAGAAACGAACACATGCAATTATTATTTCACTAAGCATAAACGAAATTCGTTTAAATTTTCGCTGACCATTGAGCTACTTATAATTTATTCTACCTCTTCGCAAGTCTGTGTTATAATACACGGCATTTCACATGCCAAATCCTATAGGGAGTATAATAAACGCTTCGGACTTGCTCCACATTCCCATGGTGAAACGTAACAATATTTTTAACGGTCCTTCGCTGTGGCTTCGGGTCCGAATTTAAATGAAACTGGGACTTAAGACCCACATAAGAAACGGACAGAGGACCTCTGGTCATTCATCCCTTGCTTGTACGGTGGTGGACCTTCGTTAGAAAAACGGATCAAAAAACGGTCAGATATCTACCTGACCCAATTGAAACGGGGGTGAACTCCGGATCTCGCTAGGGTGAACTGATATTATAATTCACAAATTGAGACCGAGACTGGCAGAATGGTCAGTAAACGCTGTAAGTTCCCATGGCCAACCTGGTGCACGCAGCTACCTGATGCGAATGTGTAACAAACCCGGATCGTCCGATATTACCTGAGGACAACCACTGACCGCGGTCAAAGTAGAGTAGCCATTGTTGGTCGGAAGGTCCTGTTTAAATTAGACCGAAAAAATACGTTGGACGGTCTCGGCGCTCCTATTTCGTCGATGACCGTTCCCTGGGAAACGAAATACGAATTTGGAACACCTTCGAGAACGGTCGCTGGCTGCGGCCTGCCCACACCTGGACGTCGTGGCTGTCGCGGGTTATACGACTTTTTTTCCCCCGGTTTAATCTCCATCTATACTAGAACATGGCAACGGATCTTCGTTCCTATACCAAAGACCGGACAATTCACGTCAACTGTGGAATATAAGGTGAGTAAGCAGAAGGGCCAATGATATTCAGTTTTTCATTCCAGCCTTTCAACGGTCGCTTTAATCAGTCATTGTGCTCGACAGGACGAGAGAGAAGATACACACTTGATAGAAAATACCTGCAATGCAAGTTTCTTCGTATTTTACTGCCAACTTGATGTGTTCGCAAAGATGGCATACGCTTCCACATATTATACCTCAATTACGACATATATATACTAGCATTGCGGCATTAGCATTGAAAGCAAATAATTTTCTCGTTCTTCTTATCGTTGCGATAATTATGCCATTATATTATTAATTGGTATACTTCGATGTATACAACTTACGTATACGCGGTACATCGAAGAACTTATTATATTAATAGAAAAGGTAATAATTCTAGTTTCCCTGGCAGCTATGACCATGACGTTTGCCAAGCTGCAGTGTCCCTGAGTCTATTGTTAGTTTAGTATTAAAATTGGAGCGATTAATCAAGTTTTTTTGTCAAATTTTTATCCCAAAGACAATTGGGCCGGGGGTAAACACCTCGAGTCTAATAGATCATCGACTTCTTTGTCCGCTAAGAAACGTCCAACGGCTATTCGGCCTAACCGTACGCCTTGAAGTAAAGACCTGGCCGGAGACCCGGGGGAGACCCAGGAAGGTCCACGACGGACTAGGGCCATCCGCCCCTTCGGACGCGGTCGTTTGGTCCCAAATTGAAAATCGGGCATTTAAATGGACCCCGGAAGGGTTATCTACCTGCCTGACCCATGTGCCCTTGTAAAATTCACCCCTGTACACCCAGCGACCTGTAGCGGGCCCCCCTTTGAATCGGGGTCCCTTACGAATCTCGTTTTCAGCACACGATGGCCCCTTGTAAGATCGTGTGCAGGTATATATGACCCCTGACTGAAATACCCGGTGAACAGATAACCTCTTCCTAAAAGATCTTGCGAGGTCCCCTATTTCGAACTCGCGCGCGTGCTTCGAGTCCGTTGGTCGTCCCACCGGACCCGGGGCACCCGTTCGAGGTTTTTTCATCCGGCCGGACGGGCGCGGACAGAACAGAAAGTTTGATAGTTTGATCCCGACAAAAAATATATTCCGGTGTCGGGTGCTCAGACTTTTTTTACACGAATTTCCGGCCCTCGATTAACTGACCGACGAGCTCACTCTCCCGTCTTTCCGCCTCGAACGAATTACACCCTGGCTAACAAAGCAAAAAATTTATAGACATTTCGTTACCGCGTCTTCTCCATCCTTTATCACCTTCTGTACTATCAATACACCTCATACTTTTATACCATTCATTTCCAACTCAGGGTCTCGATCATTTCTTAAGAAATCGACTGAACTCAAGGACTTCGACCCACTGTCGAGTGTAAAATAAATTCCAATTTCCAAAGTTACCAACATTTAACCAGGGTGCAAGACCCAGACTTGCGTGGGATAGCTTAGAACGAAGCCTGGTGATTGGCCTTTCTTCGTTGGCCAATGAGGGGTTCGACTGTAACCCGCCCACAGATTATAACCGGCTGTTGGTCCAGCCTTTCGCCTCTTAGGGTCTAGATGCTGGACCCTATAGTTATGCCTTACACACTTGAAACGAGAAAAAGGTTTCAAAGCAGCCCGAAGAGAAGGTCTTCCTAGTCTTGGTCAGACCATTAGTCTTAAGATTCTGGCTAGATCAAGTTTTTTGGCAAAATGCCTCTGATCCTGATGGTTAAAGCAAAATATGTGGCAATCGGTGACGATCGATACTAGGTACCCTTTCGAATGGTCAACATTCACTGGCAGTATAATATGGATCTGAGAAAGTAAGATAAGGATAAGTTAGAAAGCCCATATTCCACCTATCTATGTTTCGAATAATTTGAAACTAGTGAAATGCAAGAATGTTATATGTTATTCGGCGAGCTAATTAGGTGAACGTTTGGAGACGTATAGATCGTTAATGCTGATATTGATATTTGTCTTCACTTGCTAACGGAAATTTTGCGTTGTACCTGAATAGAGTGAATCGCCTTGGATTCTAGATTATATTATAGTCGGCGAAGCATTCAGGTATATATATAGGAGCATTGCTAAACCGTATAACTACTTCATTCTTGGAAACTTTATCACCTTGCAAATAACCAGTCACCTATCGGGAACTGACGTAAAGATATACTTATATCCGCCACTATATGACAAATGAAAGAAAACTAAACGTATAACAACCTATCAACTATATAGTATATAGCATAACGAGACAAGTTCGGTGATAAAAACTATATACGGAACCAATTAAACAGAAAATAATTGTTTTTTACTTTTAATGTCTTTTCTATACGCACGCCAATTATCATTATAGCTTAATTTTTTATCTCGCATATCTACGAAGGGTGCAAAATTACCGTTATAGATATTTTTCACAACTTTTTGGGCAACAATTGTCAGGTATAGCTAGATGTGCAATTCGGGGTGTTGAAAGTGGGACGTAGTTCGTTCTTGAAAGGGGATGCTAGGAACAACCCTCGTTAAATATACTCCAGAATTGAATACCCTAAGGGTTTGTTCTGATTGGTGGTTAAACTGGAGCAACGTACAAAGGGGGGTTGGTCTTTGCGGAATCAAGTTATTCGAGATTAACTATTCACCCGTTTTTGCTCCCAGCTTCTGACTATCTAATCTCGAATGGTTCAGATCCTCTCGAGCCGTCGAAATGCACGGAGAGATCTTTGACGGTTAATAGAAACTCTCTACTGTCTCGGAAACTTCAATTTAACTTCATACAAGTGTTTCGCTAGTGATTTTCGACCATTCGTCCCTAAGATTTCCAGCCTCTGAATCAGGGTGAGTAATTTCACGAATTTCTTGATTCTAAATATAAAGTAAACTGGTTGTAGTTTTACATTTCTGGAGCAAAACAGCGTCGAAACCGTAATAAACTACCTGCTAGTCGAAAAAGAGTAACGTTTCTCTCCGTAAGTCGTATATTATATTCAGCCGGATGCATTTACTTGTAATACATTTTTTTATTTTTATTTTTTATTTTTTCTAGTTTGTATCTTTCTTTTCTTGTTCTTTCTTGTTTTTCGTAACTCTACGCGAAAACAACTACTTTAATATATATATACATATATATATAGTCGACTATATAGGTATCATTGGTTGGAACGGTGAGCTGATAGCCTGAATGATAAAAATGAAGGTCCAACGCTTCTAATCTGCCGCTAAGTATACAAACATACGAACTCGCTCACATGAATAGGTATACTATTTTTTATATTGTATGGATGCGTCCGTGCACCGGTACCTGTCACGGTACAGTCACGCGTGCGGCGTGTCAGTCTTGCATGCGACACACGGAGAATTTCCGGCGAGATAACTCATTGCCGCGCAGATGATATGGGGGAAACTTATACTTTTATGCCAAGTCTATTTGATAGTAAAACTCCAAAGTATATTCGTTGTACATAGATACACATCAAAATAATTGTGGTATAGGTACAATATGCAGAGTATTGCGTCACCATAATATCTTCCATATACGATAACGTATATAGAGAAAATTGGTACAAAGATCGCGATACCTTTCGGGATTTCCCCTGACTGATATCAGAACTTGTTGTTAGTCATTTTTATCGATACTTAATATATTATGATAAAAATAATTGGCAAGGATATTTTCTCATCTGGACTTCGTCTTCTTCGACATACTTATACTTAATCTTAGTTAATGACGTGAAACGCGTTAATTCCCGAGTATATTTCAAGCCAATAGTTTTGAAATAGCAAAGGAAATGACCAAATCATGCATTACCACATGATTGTTCGAATCATTTCTGCACTGCAACTCGACCGACACTTTTTAATTATTACGTTAAACTTTTCCTGAACTTACACTCAGAAAAAGTTCTTGTTGACACAACCAAAATTTGGGTTATTATATGCACAATCACATTTTTTGTTCACTCAACCAAAAATTTTATTGGAATAGCCAAAATTTTGGTTCTCCCAACAAAATTTGGTTTTCCCAACAAAATTTTTGATTGACTGAACAAAAAATGTGATTGTGCATATAACAACCAAATTTTGTTTGTGTCAACAAGACCTTGTTCTGAGTGTATAGTTAGACTACCTCAACCATTGAAATAAGTATTTCATTTGAATCGGGATTTCTTATCAGTAATTCAAGAGGAACTATATATATTTATATCGTCGACTATATTGCCATTTTGGGAAATAATTCTAGCCGATAATTATCATCAGATATCATTGAGCAAATAGAAAAATTAGGATCAACAGTCGCTATTATACACCGTGAGTCACGCTTTTGCCAATGCGTGCGGCCACGCACTCCGGAAGACCCGTGAATCACCGGACTTCTCAATGCAACATATCAACAATATCTTTTCCTCCGATGATACTCCAAGCCTGGTGCTGGTATCGATCAGGTGTGCCAATTTGTACATCAACATGACATGACCATCGACGATCTAAAAGACCCGTTACTCACGATTAAGTTTAACACACGTTATAAACCGACCAACCATAACCGCAGATAGATTTTTCGTCTATCCGTGCAACGGTACCTTTATAATAGTCTCTGCAGTTTAATTAATGCGTATATCACTCGTGGAATCAATTATTTCTCACCATTATGTCCATACGCCGAATTTGTCAGAAGCATTTCACGGTGAAACGTGCATATAAGCTTATATATACCCGGCACATGCAAATTATACGGCGTCGCGTTGATGTAGGTATATAATACGTATATATACGTGCGGATATAAAGATGCATATCATTGCGCCATCGCGTATTTTCAAAAATTAAACTATCACAGATAAGTACACAGAAAGAAAGGTTGACTTGATTCAAGATAATTTTGCGGTCCAAAAATGAAGACCGAAATTTTCTCGGATCAAATCGAAAATTTTCCAATATTTGACTTTTTTCTGAGTGTATTCTTGATTCAAGATAATTTTGCGGTCCAAATAAATGAAGACCGAAATTTTCTCGGATCAAATCAAAAATTTTTCTCGAACCAAGAAAATTTTCCAAATTTTCTTGGTTCGAGAAAAATTTTTGATTTGATCCGAGAAAATTTCGGTCTTCATTTATTTGGACCGCAAAATTATCTTGAATCAAGAATACACTCAGAAATAAGTCTTGTTGACACAACCCAAAATTTGGGTTCTTATAATGCACAATCACATTTTTTGTTCAGTCAACCAAAAATTTTGTTGGAATAGCCAAAATTTCGGTTGTCCCAACAAAATTTTTGGGTGACTGAACAAAAAAAATGTGATTGTGCACATAATAACCAAATTTTGGTAATTGTTATTTTTCTGAGTGTAATTTTCTTGGCTCAAGTTAACTTTTTTTTTTCTGTGTATATATATACACCTCATTCGAATTTTATCCCGCCTTATTGAGACAAGACCATAACCATATTACCTCTCTATCGACTATTGGACAAAGGGGGGATATTTGACCGCAGGTACGTCCGATTGGTTCCATCGATTTCCAAGAGGCGTTTATATACTATATACACGGACGTTTTACACACACATCGGTATAAAACTATACATACATACAAATGTATACCTAGAAACTTGAAACATATACATTCAAACCTGAGTTTCTTTATATACCTACCTATACACGATATATCTTGATACATAGCTGTATAATAAGAATAGCTGGCGTAGAGCACACGCCGTAATGGAAACGTGACACGGGACATTCTTCGGCACGCGTGGCTCGTAGAAGTCTTGAGGTGGGGTTGGGGAAAAGGAGATGTGGCAACGGCACGCAGCAGCAGCAGCAACAGCAGCCAGCAGCTATGATACACATTGAGATAAGAACGCGAGATGAGACACCGCGAGTAAAAAGAACAAAAGGAAGTACTACAGCCTAACAGCTAGTTGCCTCTGGCTATAGTTCACTTAGAAAGCTGTAAGGATGTGTAGTGCAGCTCTAGTTGCGCGTCTATGTAGGTACCAACTACGCCTTCCGATTCCTCTCTTCTTCGTTTGCTAGTAGTATAATATAGTATAGCTCTAGCTATGGTCAGCTTATATAGCGCGTGTTCTCGCGATGCAGGTTTTAACCTGGAGGACACACAGTGGCGCTGAGGTTATCTTTAAAGAGGATCGGGTGACCGCGGTGACCAGAGTACCCAACGACTCTCTCGGTTGCTTGAGCCACCGCCTCCTCCTCTCCTTTCCTCCTGCAATTGTCCGAGTAGGTATGTACTCTGTACTGTATAACACCGCGTTATGCTCGGATGCCACCTTATCTTTAATGCCATATACTGCTCTGTGCTCATCCACATGCAGGCTTGTATATATATATATGTATATGAATATGTACCTACTATACATTTTTACGTATAATACCTGTATCTTCACCGGGATACCTACTAGACTCGTGCGTTCTGAGTCTAGACTCTAGAATATGACCGGACAAATACACATTTTACGACCTGTACAAAGCCCAAAACGAGGCGTTGTGAAGCAAGTCCGGAGCCGCTTAATAGGCCTGGTTCCGTTCGGAAGAGTTCCTTCGGCGTGACGGTCGTCAACTCTCTTTCGAAACAAACCCAACACCGGGCTAACGCCCTGGGCTTAAACAAAGTTAACCCTAAGATGTAGCGAAATCGTTAGTTCATGTTTAAAACCGATAATTACAGATAACTTTACCGATTATACTGTGAAACAATTATTATTATCAGAAGGCATAAGGCTGTTCTCGAAAAAGTTACGTTAATTTCTTTAAATCGTATCTACGAATGAGCGAGAAGATTTCGGATTAAAGAACTCAAAATTTCAAGCTTTTTTTTTTCCGAAATCAAAAGCTGTGTACACAGAGTTACTAACTCTTCTACAGACCCTCTGAAAAAAGGTTTTCTTCTTTCGATCACCTGGTCAGAGTAAAAGTCTCGCTTATAATAATTTCCGGTAATAAATTATTCAGAATATGAAGGGCGTCGATCAGATAAAGGGAACACTCTGAAGACGTTTTAATTTTTGTTTTAGAAAATTGAAGAACAAGCAAAGTCTATTAGCTGTATAATATGACGTAGAAGAAAAATGAATAGCTTGGGTAATTTTTGAAGCATCAAAATTAAGCTTCGTATAAGTTTATCCGATAAAGGCTTGTGTTCTGCACAATTAAAGATTAAGTATTCTTAAATCTAAGCAGTTGTCGATCATGAGAATCCTTATACGACAGCTGCCTTCTGTGTTTCGACTTCATCCAACTGCCACGTCACTACCAAATCCTGACTTTTACCTGATTATACCTGCTTCAAACTACTACTGCAACAGAATATTTAAGTTTCTGGAAAATTCTCTTGGGACACACCCCATATAATGGGGTCATAAATAGCGTTAAAATTTTGTATAAATATCCATTTCCGATTCAAGCTATCCAAAGTGGTGAATTCCGTGAGTCAGAAGGATTTACGATAAAGTATGCTAATTTTTTTTTTTTTTTTACCGTTCATTCAATTTAGCCTTAGTTTCGAACACATTGGAACGTAAAGCTGTTACATAATATACAGGTGAACTTAGGCCTCGTATGCACTATAGCGTTTGTCCAAAAATTCGATTTTATCATGTTTTTTTTTTTTTTTTTTTTTTTTTTTTTTCAAATACAATCAAGTTTTAGTCTACTTTCGCTATTTAACTCTTCAGGTATTAGGTATGTATTGCCTTATGGTATGAATCTGTTACCGAGGGTGACAACAGAAAAATATCTTATCAATGCTGCGGTTATCGATTAAACTGATTCTTTTCTCTTCCCTCGCAGAACAATCCTTTTATAATAATAGTGAAAATTAGAATCGTGATTGTATTTTCATGAAAAATGATAATACTTGTTATTCATCTGCAGTAATGCAATGAAATTGAATTTTAATTGATAAAAAAAAAAAAAAAAAAAAAAAAAAAAAAACTATCTTGTCGATCTCGTATCTCGTATCTCGTATCGGAATCAAGTCTAGTTCCTATGCTATAGCTTTCTCTAGAATCGAGAATCGACATACTGCGTGTCAGCAATTAAAGCGGCACTGCAACAGGTTGGTATATTAACTGGAAGCGAAGTATTTTGAGTCACTTAAACTGTCAAGCAAGCATTCGCATTGCGTATGCATGCACGAACGATGCAGAGCTTGGCATATAAGAGTGACACCGCATATTTTTGGATGACGTAATTGAAGCTGACCTCGCAATCGAGGCATATCGGATTTCGAACGTGTTTGCGAAGAGTCGTTTTTTTTTTTTTCCTTTTTTTTCCAAAAAAGAAATAAAATCTTTTACCTTATCGCGTTCAACGAACGGTATAGAACGTATCTGCTAAAAGTCATAACGGAGATGTCAGGAAATGTTTAAATAAGCTTCATGCGGTTATCAATCTTCCCTATATTTGTCACCAGAT
Organism: Tenthredo mesomela; assembly: GCA_943736025.1. NCBI lineage: Eukaryota > Metazoa > Arthropoda > Insecta > Hymenoptera > Tenthredinidae > Tenthredo > Tenthredo mesomela. Next base: position 29,266,811 of record OX031015.1, on the reverse strand, counting down.
AAATTTCACAGGGTCTGTTATAAAATATTGGCATTCGGTCTCAGGTCGAATTTCAAATAATGATCAAATCTTAATCAGCGATTTCATCAATTCGGAGAACATAACATTCGTGTTCATTTATTGCTACTGAAAATTTCCAGTGGGATTCCTCTGGTCGTTAGAAATTCCTATGGAATTTGCTAGAAATCCAGCAGGTTTCAGATGGAATTCATTGGATTCTGCTAGGAATTCACTAGATTTTAGTAGGAATTTCGAACGACCAGATGAATCCATCTGGAAATTTTCAGCAGGGACGCTAAATCGCGCGCATGTCAAAGAGATCAGAGGGTAAGAATTTTCATTGCTTGAGGGGTATAAGTCATCCCGTATAGAAATCAGGGGACTGAAAGCAGGAACAAGCCCATAGAAAAACCTGATATTTTCGAAATGTCTCTACCGCCTCTTGAGTATAACTTCTGTTAGATAGATTTGAGCTCGTGTCAGGGTGACAGGGAGACCAGGGAGACTCGTGTCCTGGACACCGTGTCCATCCGGTCACCTCGGTCACCCTGGTCACCCTGGTCATCCGGCCGTTGTTAAATTGCAATGTTACGATCTGCTAGCCCCTTCAGGACGCGTGGTTGCCGGGCAAACGCCTCGAATCGTCCCTTTCTTGGGGTCAATGGTCATCCTGAAGGATCGACTGGCCACATAGGCGTCGTCCTTTTTGTCCATTCCTATTTGTTATAGGATGACGATTCTTACCTGCTAACTATACCCGCGGCGAGTACTTATTCCATTGCTTTCTTTTATTATTGCTATAGCTATAGCTAGCAGCTCTGAGTCGTCTTAAATTTACGATCTCTGCGTCAGCTAGTCTTTACCCTGCACCTAGCTATGGGGTAGAATATGGTATGATTCATTCATTTTCTAACTGTATTATGGTACTATACCCTGTCGTCTTATTAATATTATATACCCGAGTTTTCTTCCCTGACAATACTCATTGGGATTCGTAGTCAAAGTTCTCGAATAATACTGCATAGACGCGTATACTAAGACAGGTATGGATGTTAGACAGCAATCTGAACCTTTCTCCACAAGATATCATCATAACAGTTTCCACGCTTCCATATCGCGTTTCCCGGGTCGTTCAGAGGCTATAAAAGGCTCTAAGCAATTCAATCATTTGCATCAAGCCCATACCTTCCTTTCTTAAAATTAGGCCCTTATTATGCCATAACTCTGTACGCGATAATACGATATTGTTTTTTTTTTTTTTTTTTTTTTTATTTAAATGAAACGGATAATCTTTCTGATGCTCGAAGCCTTTCGAACCGAAAAATACACATGAGTCTTATGACTCCTAATATACGATAAATTTGAAAGTTTTAGGTATAGGAAAGTAAAATCATGGTATCGGTTTACCGGAAACGGTTGATTCTTGTAAAACCACGATAAATGTTGTTTTTTTTTTTTTCCTGATTTTCTAAGTTTCTGACCGTTTATGGATTCATTTATCGGCATCTTCCGGTTGTACATATATTATCAAGTATAATATACCTATATATATATATATATGTATATATGCGTTGTTGATTAAATTTCGAGTTTAAAATCTTGCCGCGTGGCTAACTTCCATGTGAATATAATAATTGGCTGTTATCGCGGGTGTTGGCAAGACGTGATGTAGTAGGAAGCGAATATATGCTTCTAGCCTATATACGCGCGTTTTCACATTTACAAACATATACTGCGTCTAATAATTCTCTCTTCTCGTTGTATTATACCTCGAACGCATGTGTACCTATATTATATGTTATAGCTATGTGCGAAGAGATATATATATATACGCGCGAGTGAACAACATGAATACGTGCTATCCGTGTCCAGCCAGTTACGTAAAGAGGGCTCCTCTTTTATTGCACACCTTTTGCACACCGTCCACGGCGCTAATTAACGCGGGAGAAACCGGCAGTCAGCCAGCCGAGATACGACAAAACCCGCAAGGGATGCTTACTGGATCGTTTCACCTTACGAATTTTTTAATTCATCATTATATTTACATGATCTTATCTATAAATGACCTTTTCAATGTTATTACGAATATTATCTGCACCACACCGCGACTATATTCATTTTCACATATACTCATGAGTCATCAGACGTAAGACGTAAACGCGATGTCTTTTGTTTACTGCTCATTAATGAAACCGAAGTTTACCGTTTTTCACGGCAAAAAAACAACATCGGACTAAAATCTAAGGCGTAAATTTAGTATATATAGACAGGTGTGAATGTACCTTTACGGATGTTAAGCAGTAGATCTGTGTTTGAATAAATTCCGTTACTACAGCTCGAGCGCATGAATCAAGGCCAAAATTCTTAAATCGTAATCCCTCAACGCGAGAATTTGTCAGTTTAATCTTAGTCGCGAATCGGCAGATGATAAGAACTTCGGAGAATGAGATTTACGGCGTGGCGCGGTATGACGCATATCGCCAATATACCATCGAAGAATTTTTTCTAATAATCAACAACAATTCCAAAACGATTTGGTGTCTTGTAAAATTGCAGTTCTTTGAGTATAGGTAGGTATATATATATATAATAATACTCGTTTATCATTTCTCAGATTTCTTTATACGACTATGCATGCAATCGAGGCTCCCATAACGATATAATAATATGATGTAACAAAAGAGATGTTGCTGACGAACTTCGGACACGGCTACTCGGTTGAAGATGTTTCTCAGCGAAATTGGAAGCCGCTATAACAAGGTCATACGGACGTTATGAGATCTGGACCGTAAAGCGCATGACAAGAATTGCGGAGAGTTATACTACTGTGCATTACACATCTTAGCCAGGATTTTTTAATACCCGCGAATCATCGTAGCAGAACAAGAACTGAGCTATACGCAAAGCGTTATAATCGCAACAGGATGAACTCGCAGATAATACAAGTCTTATCTACAGTCATCTCTGAGCGACTCTTTTGCTTGCAAAGACTTGAGACACTATACGTGGTAACAGTAATAATTATCCAACTGTTTCTCCTCCCGCGTACCATTTTCTTTTCTTCTCGCTCTTTCGAGTCCTTGCATCACCGTGCAGCGACGTAGGTACTACTATACAGAAAAAAAAAAAACAAGAAAAAAAAAAAAACATCCGCTACGTATTCGCGTAGACATGATTTTTTTGCATCTTTGTGTCCCGACGAAGGCTAAATATGTTGTAATATAGTAACGGGTAACAAGAAAATCTTAAGAAAAAAAATCGTGAACAAGCCAGAAACTATTCAGTCCCACGACCCAAGGTCTGACACCGTTGGTCCCGGCTAAGACTCGGCAATACGTCGAGACGCTCATCGCGTCGTGTGACGAGTACCGGAGTAGGTAGGTATAAGGTAGGTACCTTTGCCACAACGGAGGTGGCAGATCAAGTGTCCCGGACACGTTTCCTCTCTGGCGCAGGCATAACACAACGATAAAGTCTCGGGATCTAACACAACACAGCCGAGAGTTTCATCGTTGAAATGATCGCAACTGCAGAAGTCTAGATATATGCTTAATAAAATGCATTATGTCAGTGAAAATTTTCAAAAAAAAATCTTCAAGGTGTTTGTTCGTGTAATTGCTGCAGCAGCATGTATATATATATATATTATATTATGAGTTAACTCGGTCAACGTCGCGAGTATAAGAATTTCCCGTGACATATAGGGGCAACGGTACTGACCATATAGTGAGCAGCTTGCATAGGTCAAAGTTTACGCGCCCTTTTTACGAGCAGCGGTCCTTTACGACTCCTTGATTATCGCCGTTGCAACACACCAAGCTGAGAAACGGTTACGCGTACTCAAGCCTGATGAAACGACACGTGCGCCACCGCATCCAAGCCAGACTTCCGGTCACTATCCGTGCCTCTTCTTCTTCTTCTTCGGGCTGACCGCTGATGGAACGTCTTCGTAAAAGGGGAAGACGAGGCGGAGGAGGAAGAGGAGGTAGAGGTGGACGAGGAGGAAACGAGAATCGATAATGCCGTCTGCGTGTATCTCGTAACCTCAGCTCACCTACTGCAATATTAATGGCGTTTTGTTGCTTGCCACGTGCGCTCTATCTTACCAATCGAGACGACGATAGCGGAAGAACATAAGGATGAGTAGAAGAGTTTGAAATCGATCTTCCGCTTGGCCATTGCAGTGCCTTAATCCGAGGTTCGAGATATTGGAAGGGGAACCCTGGGGTCATTGGATTGACGCATGCGGAATCTTCACAGCGTATAGAGATTAGTGGATGATTACGGAATTTAAAAAACTGATTATAAGCTTCCCCTTAATTTTATCGTCAAATCTCATGGCGGAATACATGCGTCTAATATGTGTTTAGTGTGTGTGACCGCTAGAGCTTACCTACCTGCGCGGGATATTAAATTAATTTTCAAATATATATGGTGAAATCGATCCTATATATATTATATATCGCTATATTTGTTTGTTTTATTTTAGTATTAACGGAACAGCGATGACCGCGCGGCGCCCAATTAGCTGAAAACGCAAACTATACCATCCACCGCACTATTATAGAGTTGTTGAATTAATTAGGTGTTGATACGCTATAATTACGATTTATTACACATATATCCATACCCTATACCAAACCTGGAAATATATTACTGTATACCCTCACATAAACCATATATAGGTATCTATATATGTAATGTATGTATATGTACATATATCCTTCGGAACCAGACTCTTGCACCTCTCTCCGCACATATAAGCTCAACGTCGCGTTTTCTCCAGTTGCACAAGTTCGCCTTCTTTTTTTTTCTCTCTCTCTCTCTCTCTCTCTCTTTCTCTCTCAATCTATCTATCTATCTGTCTGTCTGTCTCTCTCTGTCTCTCAAATTCGCTTATCTTCGAGTACGCGAGTCGCGCTACGTGCACTCGGTAAACTTCACACATGTATAACCCGGGTTTGAAGGTGTATGCGTGAGACGGAGACATCCCGGTCGCGCACCCGGTGCTCGAATGACAAGGTGAAGCACCTCTCCGGAAGCAGATCTATTTTTGTCTTTATCAACGAAACGTGACACTTACAGCATCTAATGTTCTCCTGTCGCCCTCCAAAGCTAGTACTTATACAACCTCGGACACACCATAACCGCATCACTGCACCACCACCTCATAGTAGAGTAAAACATTAGTATATATATATGCAATTAACACCTTAACTACATGCCTCTAAGGTATTTCTATAGCAGATGGTGTCACCTTTTTAAGGTCATGCATGTCATTTAGCTAGTCGCAAGAAGAAGAAGAAGAAGAAGAAGAAGAAGAAAAAGAAAAAGAAACCGCTCCTCGATTGCTGCTGTGATTTTTTTATTTTTTTATTTTTTATTTTCCATGGACCGGAAGTGCAGACGCGGTAAAGGAATTCGCTTATGGTGATCATTTAATTAACGATTGTATAACAGAGGAACGTATATATATATATATATATATATATATATATATCGAAGAACTAAACTTCTTTGGCACGCTAACGGTGCGCGCGGATTTCTCTATGCGAAATAACTTTCCTTATTTACTTATTCTTATTGGTCTACGATTAACACTCAATATTATCGCTGGAGTCTTGTCTTGATTCGGAATTATAACAACTTATACAGAATTTATTCAGAGGAATTGTTGTTCTAACATTTTACGTAACTCAACGTAACATCGTAACGTTATAACGCATATATATTTATATTTATATATATACATAGATATATATATATATATGCGATGGATGTGATGGAACCGCATATACATACCTTTATATCGTATAGTCAAGTCCGCACGGATGCACGTTCCTCCTCTTATGTTCCTTTCTCTCCTACAACTAGATGATATGGTGTATACTTTTATATCATATGTGTAGGCAGCATATGTAGTATATAGGTATATACTATTATGCCCGGTATGGAGCAACGCTAATTAATCTTAGAAATTTGTTGAGGTCTTGATGAATTGCGTTCAATTATTAGTACTATTATAGCTTCTGATCATCAAATGGAGCCCACATTATTATACACGTGATTTTTTTTACCAATATAATATCGGAAAATAATTTTCACTGGGCATTAGATAAATCATATGTGAGAAAAAGTCATCTGATTATAACAATTTTGATTCGTGATAAAAAATCTTATGGTTATACTCTTAGGCACAGCTCGTGCACTGGATTTTATCGATCAAACGGTGTTATGAGTATTTAGGTGTTTTATCAGGCTTCACATGTCTCCACCTATGTCTGTGAATGTTTATTCGATGCAGCGTCAAGTGCAGACTGCACAAATACTTACTTTAAATCGTTGGCTCTGAAAATTGTCAGAACTTCATACCGCAAAGACATCGAAATCGATACGGAAAGGAAAACAATTATTTCTCTGCAGTAGCTGATGTGTGTTTCGAAGATCACAGATCATCGCAGCTAACACCGAAAACTGCTTTTCACATCAATTCTGCGATCTTCCAAATCTTCTTAGATACGAAGACTCGAAGTAAAACGTGTGTTTTTTCATTTTTGATCGAAAACGTCAAGGTCACTTGATCAGACTTAGACGCAAAATGCCAATACAACACGTGTGGGTCTGTCCCCTCTCTCATGTCAGAATATCGCCTTACACCTTATCTCTCTAATTTTCTTTCTCCGTCTCTCGCTGCTCTCTTTATCTCTCGTTACTGAGTTCATCACTAACGAGGCGCAAATAGACATGCGATAGAGGAGCGCGAACGGTGAGATGCGAGTAAAGAATCTGAACGCTCATCAACCGAAGAACGTAATTTGTTCTACCGTGAACGCATCTTGTGAGAGCAGTTGTGTATATAGTTGCGCGGGTAGCTTGGTCAGTGGTCAGTGGCCAGTTATAGCTTATGAGAATATATATACTATACGGGATACAGGAAACGCCGGCAAAACTATAAGGCTATACCTTATACCTCTACCTCTCGAGGCTCCGGACTCACCGGCTCATACGAGCACAAATTATTATATCTTCACAGTCTGGTGATTCGCCAGCTGTGCCCCCGTTGGTGTAACGCTAGGCGACCATGCAGTACGAACAACTAACTCGACGAACTCTTTAATACGCGCAGAGTTCTATCGTCAAACTGATACTTTTCTGGCATATATCACATATATCACTCATATATAGTATACCTACATCCGTTTATGGTATTTTACTTTAAGGGTATCAGTACAGCGACTTTTCGAGAAATGATCATAGTCCTCGATCAATTTATTTCATAACCAAAGTTCATTTCACATGAAAATATTTTTCTTTTTCAAAATCATGTGTCGTAAGGATTTTAGAGCACCGTTGGACCGATTCAGGTAATCTTGGATTCATTTTCTTCAGAAAACAAATCCTCATCATGTGAATGTAGGAATTTGAAAATAAAAAATTATGTCATAAGTTATGATCAATTTACCAAATTTGCAAAAATTATTATCACTCATTTCTTGAATAACTTGGCCAAAACGAAAAATTTTCAAAATTCCTACATTCACATGATGAGGATTTGTTTTCTGAAGAAAATGAATCCAAGATGACCTGAATCGGTCCAACGGTGCTCTGAAATCCTTACGACACATGATTTTGAAAAAGAAAAATATTTTGATGTGAAATGAACTTTGGTTGTGAAATAAATTGATTTCGGACTAATGATAATTTCTCGAAAAGTCGTTGTACTGGTCCCCTTAATTAAGTATATAGCCTTGAGACGATCTCTTCCATCGATTAATGATGAAAGAGAAAAACTAATAACTTTATATATATATACTCTATCTGAGATATGAAAAATTATATGGAACAAAGATACTAGCTCGATCGTGCTGTTAATTATGTCTTAAGGTATCGCGATGGGTTTAAAGCGTATTATATCTTGCTTTTCAACGCCCGCAGCATCTGCGCAATCCTCCGACGTCGCACCTGTGTACACGAGGCGAATAATCTCCCGTGGTAAGAGAAGCCACCTTTGTGTTTGTCGCTGGGTCTCATATAGTCAGTATATATATGGAGTTGAGAATTTCTCGTTTCTTGTTACACATATATATATATATGTAGGTATATATGTAAGTATTATACTGTGCGAGTAGGTAGTATACCTATATGCAGCAGGTTTTGTATGTGTGAGATGACTTTATGCTGAATAAAAATGAAAAATAGAAAAAAAAAAAAAAAATTAAAAAAAACCAGACGAAACTCTGATCCCCAGAGATGGCGATAATTCATTTCCTAGTATCGCTGCAGCACCAACACAATTTGAACCGCGTCCGCGAGCCTGCTAAGATAAGATACATCTCCCCTGCGCTCCGCGAACCAGACCAGGTCTTAATCTCTGTTATAAGGTGTGTCTGTCCGATGTTAGGTATATTATAGAGCCGTTCCTACCTAACAGCGTGTTGCTCAATCGTTATAGAAATCGTTGTGACACGTGCGTATAAATATAATGAATTTCGTAGTTTTTTCAATAGTAGCTAACTTGTACAACATATAATAATATAATAAGGAATAAAAAAAATTAATTTATCTCATGGTGTTTTATAGCTTTGTATAACATCTGAATCCTACTGCACTCGATTCATTGACGTGCTGCACGCGAGAGAGATCTCGCGCATTGTTCCCCTCGGATGGGTAGATATATATACACAATTCTAGACGGAGTATATAGGGATATACATATATATATGGGTGTAGGTGTGCAGATACTGTACCGCGAGATGCACACTCGCGGAAATTCTCTCACCTCTATGTATACATATATCTCGTTCTGAACATTTCTGCGTATCCCGCAAGAGATAGCGAACCGAGATATAGCTAACATACCATAGGTGAATGTACATAGTGGTAGTGTGATGTGATATCAAATCTCTCGCCTCTGCGTACTATATACACGTATCCCCCAATCGAACCAGTAGCTTTTTAGATGGAACGATATATCATTGCGAGATGATGGTCTAGTATGATATTATCATCCCGACTTGGACTTGTAGAAATTCTAAGTTCAATTCTACACTGTTAAAAATTTCTGTGTGAAACTTCCTATACATTTGGAATTGTGTTGGAAGTTTTTTGGCAGATACATGAGTAGTGAATTTACAAGACATTTCCTGTAAAATCAATTCACAAATACTTCAAATTTACTAAACAATTATTAGAAAATTCAAATACAATTTTGTGTTTTTCCTATGAAGGTTCAGTAAAATCAAGAATTTATTTGTAAATTTACAGAACAAGCTTAGCAATTTACTTTTGCTACACCACATTTGTAATTTTCCAATACTTTTGTTTAGTAAGGCATGTTGTAAATTCACAATCATTTTTAACAGTGTATAATACATGATAGTTCTCATCGAAAGAAAGGTTGACTTGATTCAAGATAATTTCGCGGTCCAAAAATGAAGACCGAAATTTTCTCGGATCAAATCGAAAATTTTTCTCGAACCAAGAAAATTTGGAAAATTTTCTTGGTTCGAGAAAAATTATCGATTTGATCCGAGAAAATTTCGGTCTTCATTTTTGGACCGCAAAATTATCTTGAATCAAGAATAATTTTCTTATATACTACCAATCCGTGATCTTTGCGAGTCGTATAGTATAACAACGAAAACCAATTGGTATCTCCATAGATAATTTATAAGTAAATTCGTTAATTTTGGTCGATGTATAGCTATGACGAGAAGGAAGCCCTGCCGACGCGCGAGCGGACGCGATGTAGTCAGGTCAGGTTGGTTTTAGCTATTCGAAAGGCCTCCGCGCGCGGAGAGGAAGACTCACCCACGCGCGGTAACTGGCCCGAGGGGGGATGTGGGACGACGAGGGGTAGCTGAGGTGGAAGTGAGAAAAAGGTATAGAGCTTAAGAAGAGAGGTGAATATATATAAGAGAGGGGAAACAGCCATGAAGCTGAAAGAAGCCAAAGCCAGGCACCACCAGGAGCACCAGCATCATACATAACAATATCACATCCCGACCGGCACAATGGCTCGACGACCGGAAGTACGCTACCTGTCTCCCACGTCAGCCGCACGGACGCGCAGCCTCCCAACGTCCCTGACTCGTCGTCGAGACTATCCCACAGCCATTTAACCCTCTGTATTTGTATAGGTGCCGGTGTATCTTTATCCGTCTATATATCGCCTTACTACCACGATACTCGTATATATATATGCGCAACTACGTCTGTCGCGCTTGTATAGGTAATAGTTATTATAGATGGATGTATGTGTGTGTGTCTGTGTCTGTGTCAGGTCGCAGTTAGACTTAGAGTAGAGAGACGCATATTGGGTAGGTGCGAGGGAGAGCCTCGTCCGCGTTTCTTACGAATGAATGTTACGACGTGGTTTTTATAGGTATGGGTGAGTATATAGATAATATGAGATGTGTGAGGTGGTAGCTCGGCGCTGGTATGTATATCTCCGTGTATACGGAAGACGGGAGAGTATAGATAAACGCGTTTCTTTATGCTCTTCGTGTTTCCAAACTGTCTTTCATCTCTTTCGTCCCAATCTTTCGAGAGGAGCGCGGGTTGATTACGAATGAGCTACGCGGGTGTCGCGATGGTACACTACAGATTCTTTTTCTGTTTTTTTTTTTTTTTTTTTTTTTTGTTATCTCCTTTTTTTTTTTTCTTTCTTTCTTTTCTTCTTTTTTCTTCAAACATAAATAAAACTTTACTTCAACTTTAAACTCTGTGGCTCAAAAGTCTCGTGATATAGTAATTTATTCAACTTCTTATATTTTCTGTTAAGAAACGAAATTCCTTTAAAGATATTTTACAATATATATTAGAAATATAAAAAAAAAAAAAAAATTCAGACACTTTTATGTATCAATTATTCATTTTATTCATTTCTCGATTATAAAAGACCGGAAATTCTCGAATACTCGCAGAATATTGTGAAAAGTATATTTATTGCTGAATAAATTTTGAAATTTTTTAATCAGGGGTGCCGATTTTTCATTCAAATAACTCGAATACTTGCGAAACAAACGAACCTTTTTCGATGTTACATATTACTTCGTGACGCAAGAAATGGAAAAAAAAAAAAAAAAAAAAAAAAAAAGACAGTGATAAAAATGGGGAAGCTTCAAATTTCTCATTTGTTAAGACGATTTTTGTCTACTTTTCCGTAGGGGGTAGTCATTACTTGGTCACTCCTTCTAATCCGATTCTAGCCACGACTAATGATCCTTAAAAGAAGCCTGAGTCCCAATTTTCAAATTTTAAACGATTAACCCGAGCCTAGGGGACGGGCTTTTGGACACTTTGCGCAGTAAGCATCTATTCAAAACCCGAGTATACGTTGGGTAGTAGAAATTAAATCAAATAAATTAGAAGTGGTTCTTATAACTGATTATTTAAACTCGTTCTGGGAATTGTAGCTAAGTAGTAAGTATTTTTTGGAAAATCATAAAGTCGTTTGTGAAACACACAAAATTGCGAAAAAAAATTGGTCGTTCTGTGAAAAAAAAAAAAAAAAAAAAGATAAATATGCTTTATATTAATTCTGACATTTTTACATCAAAACTTGCTCAAACATGACTCAAAAGATCCTGTAAGAAATTTTATACCAGATGTTCAATCCGTTCAGATCGTATGATTTTTTTTGATCAAAACTCAGTGATGCTATACGATCTGCTTGATTCCAATAGATTACAAGTCGCACAGCTGAGGATGACTCATTCCAAATAATAAATACTTGAAAATAAATATATTTATACGTACTTCGAGATTAAAATTTTGAGAAAAAAAAAAATGAGAAAATGAAATTCGGAAATAAACGAGAAAAAATGTCGAGATATCGCATGCATAATTTTGGAAAATTTCGTATTATAATCATCAGCTCCGAATTTCAGTGGAAAACTCAAAGCTTGTGCTACGAAGTTGATTAACAATTTCAGAATCTAAGAAAAAAAAAAAAAAAAATAGACGTATTTTCGCATTTTTGATTTTAACCCTAAGCTTTGATCAACTGTATCGTGTTTCACACATGACGTAATATGCGGCCTTCTAGGAAACTCGATTTACTTCGCTTTCCTATTTCTTATATACGATGTATGTATACCTATCTGCGACTGCTGCGAGAGTTTAGGAATGACGCGATCCTCCTCAAGTCTTATCATACCGATACATATATATATATATATATATATATATATAGGTACCTACTATATGTATACATGCGTATAGAATATCGCGTCACTAATGCCATAAGGTCGTAACCGCAAAAAAAAAAAAATTTGTATTTTTGGTGGCAAAATCTTTTTCATGCCATATAACATCGTTTGGGCATATCCGCAAAAAAAATAATTTTTTGGCGCTTACGACCTTATGGCATTAGTGACGCGATATATAGATACGAGTTGATCACGACTCGCGGTACCTCGTGTCTGAACTAAGATTGTCCAAGTCTTTGAAAGTGTATAGATAAAATGTATACTCCGCGGGAGTTCCGGCCCGAAGTGATGAGACACTATATAAGCATCGCGCAACGTTTCTGCTCTCCGGTTCCCAGTCTTCGTTGATGAGGATATAATTGTTACGAATCCAGACGGAAAACAGGTATATCTCTCTACCTTTACCCATACGTATACTATATCTATATACCTAGAGACATCTGTTTCGTATCTCATCGACGCTCGTCGTCGTTATATACTCCTCGACGCCCGACACCCCAATAACCGCGCGTTATAGGTCAAACAAAGTAATTCGACGTCGACATACGGCGGGCGTCAAACTCCTGCAGAGATCGGCTGTCGAATGAATTTCTATTTAACCTCTTCGCCTGCAAGAGTAGGTAATTGAACAGGTGGCTCGTGCTCTTTTTATTTTTTTATTTTTTTTTTTTAATTTTTAATACATTTCTATTATTTTTCTATTTATTTTTATTATTTTCGTTTCCTCATCATAACAATAAGAATATACCTAATTAATTAATAGATCAACATTATTAAGCCTGCGGTAGTACTACACAGAAAGAAAGGTCGAATTGATTCAAGATAATTTTGTGGTCCAAAAATGAAGACCGAAATTTTTGATTTGATCCGAGAAAATTTCGGTCTTCATTTTTGGACCGCAAAATTATCTTGAATGAAGAATAATTTTCTTGGCTCAAGTTACCCTTTTTTTACTGTGTAGACATGAAACAGATACTTTTTGGTATAGGTGTCATAGATGCAGCCGATTTGCAGTAAAAGATGTATTGAAAAATACGATAACAGTTATGTTGTTGAGAAAAATGTTTTTTTTTTTTTTTTAAACGTGTATTGAAGCAAGACTGTGCCCAGATATACGGTATACACACGTTTCTATAACAAATAAGTACGAACCTCAGCGCATGACCAAACCGTATAGTATAAGTATTGTATTTAAAAGTGCGGAAGAGAGTTGAATATATGTGTGTATATATAAAATGCGTTGAGTATATATATATATACGTATATAGAGGTATAACGAAGGCAAGAGATAGCCCAAATTCTCCCACACATATAAATATACCTGTGCCTAGTTAGCCTCTCTGTATCTATTTTGTATGCAAGATTTGTAATGCCATCTATCTGTCCCCCGGCGCCACCCTGGGCTAGTACTCGCGTATTGTAGTATCTTCTACCTGCAGCCTATAAGCCGGTGCTATGAGGGTGAACGTGTGTTCAAAATAACACATTCAAAGTATAGACGAAGTTCTGACACAAAGAGGCAGAGGGTAAATGAAAAAATTTTAATGGAAAATTGATAGAGAGAAAGAGAGATAAATACTCGCGACGACTACGATCTAACGCTAATCGTTCACACACACACACACACACACACATGTGTACCTATATAATTGAAAATCACTCACACAATATTGTGACTAATTGTTTGTGTGCGTTTCTGTCCATAAGCACGTTCTTGTTAAAAGTCTGATACTCCTATGGAAGATGACCGTTCGTCGACTCCTAGTCGAGTATCGCGACATTAGTTGCGGACAACTATATCAGCGCCCGATACGAATAACAGCACATTTAAGATTCCGGGTGAAAAAGAGCACGTTTCAAATTCCGGGTGGAAAAGAGCACATTTCAGATTCACTCGAAAACTAGCACAATTCAGGTTGAACCGAATATTACTTGTTAGCAAGTGTCAGGTAGGTTTATTATAAGATTGAATTAATCATTCAATGATAAAATTGAATCGAGTTTTTGTGCATAATTGTGCATTTACAATTTCATAATAAACCTACCTGACACTTACTAATGAGTAATATTCGCTTCGCCTGAATTGTGCTAGTTTACGAGTGAATCTGAAACGTGCTATTTTTCATTCTCAATCTGAAACGTGTTCTTTTCCATCCGGAATCTGAAATGTGCTCTTTTCCACCCAGAATTTGAAACGTGCTCTTTTTCACCCGGAATCTGAAATGTGCTGCTATTCGTATCGGGCGTCGATATGATCATAAATATAACGTACGAGACCAGAGGAAACGATACAGTTTTGACAAAAGTCAGGATTTCTGAACCATCTTATTCTCTTATGGTTAGATGCTGCAGTGGATTGAAATCAGAACATCATATACTTTATATACGTTTATCAACTTTTCTACTCGTTTTTCAATTTCGTATAGAACTGCTAGGTTGAGATTTGCACGAATTCACTTGGGACCCATGTAGGTAATAGCATATATCTATATAATGTCTCGAAGTTCGATTTTTTCATTCGATAATAAAAACTTATCTATCGTTGACCTTTTCTCAGTAACGTCGCACGTCGTCGTGCATGGATAGAAAAATAGCGTAGGGTCCGGTAGAATAAATTCAAAGAAAAAGTCGTAAGCGTCTGTACCGTGAGTACGGATAAGCCAGCTAAAATCGGAAACCTTAAAGTTTGGCAGTCTGCGTAGTATCCGTATGTTAGATTCTTGGATATACCTATACCTATACGTAACGTAATACCTGATCGGATTATTTCTTCTCGAAATTCCTATATACAGAGCCTTTGGAATCTTGGAAAATTAGATTGTTCAAAAATTGACTCTATTTCTATTATATAACAAATGTTGTATATGTACCAACATGATAAAAGAATTTTGAAACATTCGACGCGTTTATCTATATCGAAAGACTTTGGACCAACCGCCTGCGCATGGCCGGATGGACCAATGACTACGTCATAGTACAAACATGGGCGAGGAGGCAAACAGCCTCGATCTAATCGCGTTTCAGTTATCACTTGGAAACTCTCTTAGCTATTTACACAGCATCGCGACGCTCGCATTACCTCAGATTTCTTCCTGGTCTCATATCACATACCTATACCTATATACCTTAAATAAAATATGTGAGATCGAAGTTTCATTTAAGTGAAATGAAAGTCTGTATATGGATTGATTGATTGGTACAATGTATAATTTTTATTATGTTTACTCAATCTGGTTATAATATTCCTGTACTTTGGTCGAGAGCGGAGCACTCATACCCTATGTAGGATCAGAGGCGAGAAAGCCAGCCACCCTCACCCCCCGTTGGGACAAACTTAAAAGCTACTAAGTGACCTGACTCTCGAAAGCCGTCACACATAAAGCGAACGTTGTAGTACAGTGCACAGCAACATGGACAACCAAAGGACGGATTAGGACCCCATAGCACACCGTTTAAACGGTATTCATTGCCTGCTATTATTCTTCAAATAAACAGTTTTGGCCATAATAGGGCAAACAGCCCCAGGGGATCGGTTCGAGGAATCCTATGGGACGTCATCGACTGTCTATACTTCAGTGATGCAGTTACGGGCTAGTGATTTAGTTCCTAGAGTCTCGCCCCATACCCGCAAAATCCATAATACTCCCATTGTCTTTCAACTCATCATACCCCGTGAAAATATTCGAGTTATTGATTCATTATTGTAACAACAAACACCAAACTACCCAGAGTATGTAGGTACCTATTTTATTGTCAAAATAGGTAACAAAGATTTAGGGTCATATTATATTTATTGACCGAGAATTTTCAAGAATCCAAATTCTGTTCCATTTTATTCTATCTATACAGCTATGCGAAGTTTAACAGACAATCTTCTTGCGCTTATAGATTACTTACCGTAATGCATAATGCCTACGCAAGTGGACACATATGTACTACCTACATACGTATATAACTGAAGTTTGATAAGAGAATGATATTTTCATGACAGAAAATTCGCACCAATCGGTTTGAGTAATTAGTTGCTTAGCCAGGTGCGTTAATTATCTTTACGTTGCTGTACCTACCTGCCGACTGAAGCGAAGTGCAATATAAACGCAGGCAATATAATATATTTTTATAATATATTTTATTTCATTTTTTTTTTTTTTTTTTTTCTCACCGTTGTTTTTAACTTTTATTTTCAATGAAACGAGTCTGTCCATTATTTATTTTTAGCTCAACTTTCATTATCGTATATATTGCATTATCGTTTGCGTATACTATACGGTTCAGGTAGGTGTAGGTATACGAATAATATATATGGTGCTACGGAAATGGCACCATGCCTACCTATACTGTGAAAAATCATACGTATATGTTTTTTGACTCAATTTTAATACAACCTTGTAGATTTTTTTAGCAAGGTTAATTCTCGTCTTTGGCTTTATTCCATCGGGATTAATGCCCCGAAGTAATAAACATGTTTTCGGAAGATAAAGTGGTTTTATATATATTATTTATATACCAAGTATATAGGTACCCAGTACTACGCATAAACAGGTATTGAAAAATGGAAAGATCATAACTGATCGTATGTCTCGTCTTAAGGACCGTGGTGGCGTCACAAAATTCCACCGTTCCTCGTCGTTGACGTCTTTCAGGATACCTACTTTCAAACAATTTCACTCAGTGTAATTAACTACTGCATAATAGTTCCGAGTAAAGCAATTATCTGTCGTCGTCTAGCCGGAAGACGATCCGGTAGAAACAGAACAATAGCGATAGGATCGCCGGACATCGAGTCTCCAAAAATTTTGGCGTCTCCTATGGGAGTGAAATTATCATACCAATATATTTGATGCGAAGTGTTCCATGAATGAAATACATGCGTTAAGGGGACCAGTACAGCGACTTTTCGAGAAATTATCATAGTCCGGAATCAATTTATTTCATAACCAAAGTTCATTTCACATCAAAATATTTTTCTTTTTCAAAATCATGTGTCGTAAGGATTTCACAGCACCGTTGGACCGATTCAGGTCATCTTGGATTCATTTTCTTCAGAAAACAAATCCTCATCATGTGAATGTAGGAATTTTGAAAAATTTTCGTTTTGTCCAAGTTATTTAAGAAATGAGTGATAATAATTTTTTCAAATTTGGTAAATTGATCATAACTTATGACATAATTCTTTATTTTCAAATTCCTACATTCACGTGATGAGGATTTGTTTTCCGAAGAAAATGAATCCAAGATGACCTGAATCGGTCCAACGGTGCTCTAAAATCCTTACGACACATGATTTTGAAAAAGAAAAATATTTTCATGTGAAATGAACTTTAGTTATGAAATAAATTGATTTCGGACTATGATAATTTCTCGAAAAGTCGCTGTACTGGTCCCCTTAAGACGCAATATGCGTATAACCGCTAGAAAAGACAAAGCTGTCTTCATCCGAGCCATTAAAACTTCCGTGGAAATTGCCCCTCCCCCCCGAAAGAATATAGCTGTATTAGTCGAGGATAAAAATCGAATTTGTATTCAAAACTGAAAATCGTCAGACTCCAAAGGTGCGGCTGAAGTAGAAAATCTGCCATTTACCAGAGTGCGCCCTCATTGTTGGAGTCAGCATGGGGTCTAATGGTTTTCTGTGGACCTTATATTTCGTTATGGTATGCCCGCAATAAAAGAGATTACCGAGTGACTGGGTGCAGCGGCAAACTACCCCCAACTTTGGGCCCTAGTGAACAAGTCATAGGCTTTCCAAAAGAGCTGCAGATTTAATCCGCAATCGTGTTGTTAACTTAAGTTGTCATAAAAGAAAGTCCAACGGCGTTGTACTGTGGGGCTCAGAGGGTGGGGCAATGGAGAAGAGAAAGACCGGGGGTTGTGCAGCCTTAATGAGATTCAAAAGACTCCAGGAAGGTCCCTGGACGTCGCATCAAGTTCCGAAAACTTGAGGGCAGGGAAGTTTTGGAATTCACTCGCAGAACTTTTGCAGGCGATGCAGATTAACGACCATTTCCTTCATGTTACTGTCATCAGATCCGTTAATTATTATAACTGAAGGCAAGCCAGATGATATTGACGAGTCACTGTATCAACACAACGTCATTGCACTGCATGCGGACGGAATTAAAACGTCTATACCTAATGGGACCCGGTTTTTCTGACCACCGTAAACGGATATTGAAATTTATTTTCTATATTAGTATAGGTGTAGTATACCGGGGCAGAGGATTTTCCCCACAGCTGTGACCTTAGAACCGTGAAATATTTTACTTCGAAACGTTAATCGATTAAAAACATTCAACGCACTATATATTTATGAAATAAGAAAAGAGGACATTTATTATCGTGATTGAAAAACGCGGATGGAAGATTTTTGTTAGACCGATGAAGAAGGCTTCAGGTATAATTTCCAACGGCTAAACTCCAACTGACTTTACATCCGCACAGTATAAAAGAGGTGGAAAAAAAAAGGCACAATTCTAATTATGCACAACACTTCTGGCCATCCTTGCTGCAGTCCTCTGTCCGAAGGGTACCTATCCACTGGTCCATGGCGTTATATATTGTACCATCACAGCCTCGGATGACTATGAATTAATAACGCGTGAATCTCAGGTAGCTGAATTAGCATATACCTGGGGCATTGGACCTGCGCGTAGGTATAGCCCAGGCTGATATAGTTAGTCAGCCCAAAGTCCATCCGTGACTTTCCCAAGCTTATTGTTCTTATAGTTAAGGCAGAGATGACTTTTGTTCAGTTATACCTATACCTACGCGGAAATTTGGGATTCCCAAATATGTTTACCCCGAGATTCGGCGCAGGGGTATAGCCGAAGGGGCTGAGCCTGAGCCATCTTCTACTATTCAGCGTAGCTGTACACATCATTTCTAACTCATAGGTGGGGATAAGTCAACGGTAAGTTTAAGTCATTAGTGATTCGATGCTGGCCAGCCCACACCTGTATAAGAATCAAATACGGAGAATCTATAGACGAACTCCGGCATCAAGAAGCTCCGGCATCGACAACACCTGGGGCGATTGTCTCCCGTAGTTGGTATGTACCTATAAGTATCTATATACGTGAAAAAATAATTGTGCTCGCACAGCACGGAAATACTTGGTCTAAGTTCCTGCGCGCATCAAGGGTCGAGATAGGTGTATAGGTAGGTACAATACACGTGGTTTGTTTTTGTTGTTTATTGCGTTTTGAAACCGTAGATCAGTCACCTATAGAATATAGTGACTATATACATAAATAAACAATTAGGTAATGAATGTCCGAAGAGAATATTTATGATTAGTTTAATGCTCCCCCGGAGAATATAGGATATGAGAAAGAATTTCTCGCGTGTTGGAATTGTTTTCCTTATTCATAATTCGAACCAGGATGAACATCTTTTTCTTTTTTTTTTTTTTTTCCTCATCAACATCTTTCGTATGAGTTAATTCGTTGGAACTAATTGACAGCTCATATATGCTTTCCTTGATACATTATGAAGACTAATATTTGATGTAATATTTCAGTGATGACTATAAAAATAAATAGAAAATCATTCGTACGACAATTATTACGTCAAGTTCGTAGAAATATTTATAGATTATTGATGAAAACCCGGGCGAAATGATTAAATGTAATTACCTAAACGAAAAATCTATCTCGTCCGTATAGTTATCAGCGAGACAGAATTTTCATCCTCCAAAGAAATAGCCTCCACGTCATTTCACAGGCGCGTAATCTCTCTCTCTATACTTCTCGCGAATTTCCTTGTGTGTGTGTGTGTGTGTATGGAGCATATGAGATAAAGCATTCTCGCACACCTAAACAACTTAATATTGCAAACGCGTGGCACATGATGCGTCCCCCCCCCCCCCCCCCCCCCCCCCCCCCGTATAAATATGGGTACACACACATGTCTACATTTTCATTTCTAATCCGATTTATTGGAATTTGATGATAAGAAATCTGTATACTAACGCACCTCTGCAGCATATTGCGCGATCACTGAATGAGCGACGTCAGATTCGAAGGATTCCTAAAGCGTCATTGAGATATTTGCGTCTGATTTCGAGCTTGTTCAAACGTTCTGTAATAATTCTATCATTGTAAGTGATGAATGAATGAACGAATAATGAACAGCTAGACAGAAAAGAAAAACAAAGTTCTTATTGATCAAATACACGCAGATAATTGACAGTCTCATCAATATTGTGTGTATAATTCTAACGTTTTTGAAAACAAATTTCCTCATCACATACATGGTAGAGATTCAGAGCAAACGATACGTTCGAAATAAAGAAGAAGAAAAAAAAAAAAAAAAGGTAAAAAGTTCCAAGCATAAACATCGGTTTGTTTTTATTCTCTTACTTGTTTTATGGCTCCTAAAGATTTACCGAGCTTGTGCATATATAGTATAGGTATATACAATATACATACATAATACATATACCGCATATTAGTCATTGTGTCTAGGCATCATTTATTTATTTATTTTCCTCTTAGGTATACGCAGTACGTATAATACCTATACAGATATATACCGGAAGTTGATATACTATTCTATGATCAGGTTTTTATTTACTTCAAAATATTGCAGTATATAGAGAATCATAACCGTGTACGAGAAAAACCCGAATTATATGTTGATCTGTATCATTAAATCACTTTTTTTTTTTTTTTTTTTGCTCCGATATGTATTATTTACAGATCTTTACCTATATACAGTCCAAAGATCACGATATATATATATATGCGCGATCTTGATTAAAATGGTAACATAGATCATGCGTATATTCTCAGTGCATAGATGAGCACAAAAAGTTGTTTAAAAACAAAACAAAAAACAAAAAAAGAAGAAGAAGCGCGAAAGGGGATTCCCTCGAAAATACCTGATCCCACATTATCCTATTCGGAGCGACATGTTGCGGGGTGGAGGGAAGGTGAGGTTCGAAGGGGAGGGAGAGAGAGCACAGAACACCTTCGGAACGGTATCAACGCGCTTGTGTCGCCTTTATCAACGCTTTCCGGAACGGCAATGCGTGGTGGGGTCGTAGGGGGGAGGCGGCAGGGCGGGAGAGAGCACTGGTCGATCGCCACAGCGACAGACACGTGAAGCATCGCATCGTCGCAAGGGGGATGCGAAGGGAAGGGCGCAGGAATGAACCTCCCCTTCCCCCGCTCTACCGTCAACGGCCCCTCCAGCCCCTAGCGCGCTCTCATGCCACCTTCCTCTTGCCCCTTGGTAGTAACCACCGCCGCCGACGCCGCCGCCGCCGCCAACAACGACATCGTCCCGTTTGCGTTTACTATAAGGGTGGGGGGAAACGCGAGAGAGAGAGAGAGCGAGTGAATGAGGGGCGGCGAGGCGGAGGGGGAGCAGTAGCAACGGAGAGCAGAAGAAGGGCGCGAGTGAGAGATCGCATGGTGGGGATAAGCTCTGGGTTAAGTTAACGAGCGCGACAAAGACCGAGAGAGATGAGCCACCCGGCACAGGTTGAGAGAAATTCTACAAGACCCAAGAGTCACTCCTCTCCGGGACACGAGCCCGATGACACGTGCGTTAGCTAGTCAAACAAATTTTACTCTCTTTTTTTTTTTTTTTTCTTATCATTATTACATTTATTATTTCGTTATTCTTCTACTGATACTTTTACCTGAACGTCAACCATCTATCTTATAGAGATAAAGTTGTGTTTATTATATATTATTATACGACTGGACTGTTCGGGTGCGGGTGTTGCGTTACATTGTACTGTGTGGATATTAAAAATATGATAATTTCACATTATTATTAATTATTATCATTTACTTATGGTAGCTGATATATTTTCGTGGATAATACAACTACGAACTATATTAATTAAGAATATTTAATTTATACGGTCACAGACAATATTGTTAATTATATATATTATATATATACACACACACAGTGACCGATAAACGAAAAAAGTGACTTTTCAGAGTTTAAACAAAATCTAAAGTGACTTTTGTGTGAAACTCTTGACAGTGTGTATCTACTAAAATTGTATTGTGAAGGATTTTAATGGTCTTGGGATTTCCCATAAACGACCGCTGCAGCTCAATTGCTATGGATTATTCACAGAAAGGTACGCCAACGATTAACCATTACACCTATATTATCTAAATATATATATATATATATATATATATATACTTGAAATATTTCTGTATATTGAGATATATAAACGATGAATTATCTCCAAATCATAATTTAGCACAAATTTTTATCAATAATTTATCATATACATATATATATGCTGCTCGGACATGATACACGTCTTGGTATACATATTTGAAAGATTAGATCCTATAGCGTATACCGAAGTCAATCTTATTGGCTAATCGCGATCTAGTTATATACCTATAGCCTTTATAGCGGTGAAATTGTTTGTATATCGCGCATCTTCATCCGACACACACAATATATATATGTATTATATCTATATAGTATACCTCTATACGACGAGCGGTTTTTCCCAACGACGCGACTGTGATTAAAGAAGTGATTGATGCTTAATTTTTTCTTTTTTTTTTTTTTTCTTTTTTTTTTCAAATTCTACGTCTAAGATATTGTCGATGATCGATAAACCAATCACAACAAAACGTACCTACATATACCTCATACTCATACTCACGCGGTTGGCGAGATGCGCGATCTCACCTTGTACTATACACAAATATATATACATATATATATATTCTTATATAGTAGCTGGTACTTTGGTATTCGACGCGACCAATAAGATTAATAAGATAAATGAATTGAATATTTTTCGAAATCATTGTAGTATTTCGATCGATCGATGAAAATATAGACGAGTTCAACTTTCAAAACTCATATTAAGAATCAGAAATCTTATTGTATAATAAACGGGTCTATAGGTTGATGCAGTGAAGCATAATAATATAAGAACAAGGTTTCGTCCTATGACGTGTCCGAAGTGGTAATCTTGTAACGGTTATTGGAAATGGAGTAAACAGTAGCTGCGGAGTCCAATGAGATAAGGACCTTTTGTATCACATTTTATCTAAACAATTTTGAAATATTTTCGTCGTTGGAGTAGTAAAACTTATACCTCTATATACATATTATATACAAATAATATATATATATAACGAACTTATAATATGGTTTAGATTTATACTCGAAAAATAATTTTCAACAATAACAATAATATCATTTTCTATAACCATTATCATTTTTTTTTTTTCTTTTGTTCTATGATGTTAAAAAAAAAAAAAAAGAAAAAAGAAGAAACTCGTCATCCGAATGATATCGAGATAATTGTCATTAGCGATATTATCGTAAAGTATGCCTCTTTCATTTTTTTTTTTTTTTTCTTACTACATCCGTCCAGCACACGCAATACCGTTTTTTCCCCCTGTATACAAGCGAGTCAATTTACTTCCTCATCCCCCGCTATTCGAGGTTACGCGTTCATAGATTAATTCGCAACCGCGCTCATGGTTCTCTACCTTCAGATTATTTCAAATCAGGGCGTGGCTCTGAGAGCAACCCCTATATATATATATATATATACGTCGCGACCCTCGATAAACGTATACTAGATATACATATACTACATTTAGTACTACATCAACCGTATTATATTACTACACAGAAAGTAAGGTTAACTTGATTCAAGACAATTTTGCGTTCCAAAAATGAAGACCGAAATTTTCTCGGATCAAATCAAAAATTTTTTCTCGAACCAAGAAAATTTTTCAAATTTTCTTGGTTCGAGAAAAATTTTTGATTTGATCCGAGAAAATTTCGGTCTTCATTTTTGGAACGCAAAATTGTCTTGAATCAAGTTAACCTTTCTTTCTGTGTATGTAAAAATCCATCCCACATACATTCTGTGTTCTAATACACAAAACGCAATATATATTATACCTATGCGCATATACAAAACTTGTAGAAACAAGTATTATTCTATTATTCTGAGAATAATCACACGCAGCCTTCGGTGACCACAACGTGTATATATATATATATATATATGTGTATATATGTATATATGTATGTATGTATATAGATTAACGGAAATTCGTTTCGATTTCATACAAGGGATGCAGTTACCATTGTAGGGAGGACATGCGGTTGTATCCGGTTGGGCCACGTAATCTGCGATATCTTTAGCGTGGCATTGGGCCACAAGAAGGGTCGGAGGGGGGAAGAGTGAGGGAGTGATACAGTGTGAAGTTGGCTTTAGAACCAGGTTGCACCGCACTATCCCTCTAGCTTTTACTCCCCTACCTTTACCTCATTACTTTACGAACTCACGCCATCACCTGCACCCGTTGTCCTCCACCCCTATATGGCTTACTGTTATACATATATAGATATACACACACATACACACACATATATATATATATATATACTGGGTATAGATCACTCCTAACACCGAACATCGCGTTGCTTAGCAACCCACCTTCAAACATCGAATAAGACGCGCGCGCTTTCCCCGCAAAATAAACTATACATATCCGCATTACGAATGCCATAAGGTCGTAAGCGCCAAAAAAAAAAAAAAAAAAAAAAAATCGTGTTTTTGGTGGCAAAATCTTTTTCATTCAATATAACATCATTTGGGCATATCTGCAAAAAAAAAAATTTTGTTGGCGCTTACGACCTTATGGCATTAGTGACGCGATATATATGCGAGATTGATTGAGTATAATAATTATTGTATTAGCGAGATCAATGGCGAGGCGTATAGAGATGCAAGTTCATCATGATTAGTGTCTATATATATATGTACGGTGGTTGCTAACCTATAAGGTATAAGTATAATCCTCTTACGTAACCAGGGTGGGTACCTACCGCGGGGTTGCCAAGGCAGCAGCTCTCGCAACACGCAAAGCCTGTCCGCCATCTTTGCTCTAGTGGCGCGTGGGAGTCGGGTCGACAAGAGGACGGCTCAGCTGCAGATGGGGGGAGGGGAGGGAGAGAGAGAAAAGGAGATAAAAGTCGGAGAGATCCGTGTTAGACCAATGACGTTGTAGGATGCGTAAATGGGACACGCCTTCTACTTTTACGGGATACAGCGCAGCATCCCTGATTCGATATTGTACCATTCGAACACGATATAGTACGATCTCCCCTCCCTCTATATAGACTGACCAACGCGGATGAATTATCGAAAAATAAACTTTCCGTTATAATTGAAACAGCGCGATTTAACTATATATACGTGCGCACAGCTCAGGTCTGACAAATCTCGCAAGGCATAAACTTTCACGGAATTCTTAACACTATATAGTGTGGAAATTCACGTTAAACGCTTGAAAAGTTAGTCGATTTCTCTCTTACGCGTGTTATCGACGCTATATATCTACCTGCATATAATATAGTCGCGATCTTATATATCGCGTCACTAATGCCATAAGGTCGTAACCGCAAAAAAAAAAAAAAAAAAAAAAAAAAAAAATTTTTTTGTCTTTTTGGTGGCAAAATCTTTTTCATGCGATATAACATCGTTTGGGCATATCCGCAAAAAAAAAAAATTTTTTTGACGCTTATGACCTTATGGCATTAGTGACGCGATTATATATTGTATTATACAGCTCGAGCTAATAATGAAAAAGATCGCAGGTATTAGCTCCGGGCCGTGTGGAATTTTATTTTCAATTCATTTTCGAGGACGTCTATCCCGGTCTGCGGTGACGATCGTATGTGCTGTTTCAAAATAATAATAAATATAACTGATATAATAACGACATAGCTCGTTAAGTCCCATGGACGTGTCCCTCGGGTCCTGGTACCTATAAGCCGATCTTCTTACGTCGCAAACATCGCTCTCGGCGAAGGTTTCATCCGAAAGTATAAACATCCCATTTATAAATAATATCTATAGAAATCTGATAATTACACATACATATGCATCTTAACTATATTTATGGTATAAATGTAGCGCATATAACCAATGCGCGGAACATGTATTAGTATCTATATAAATAATTTTCGTAAAACACCTGCTATACGCGTCCTCCGGCGATGGACCGTACGAAAAAACGAAAAAAAGCCTACAGTATGCACTCGAGATTATAATGTTGTCGTTAGTCGACCTCGTATGATATAGAGCATGGTCAACCAGAAATATATACCTATATAGTTATATAATATACTTTGAACTCGGGTATTTTAAAATTTAATTCCAAAATGATTCTAGAATATTGCACTATGCTGTGTTTACGATTTGCTTTAGTACTCAACGTCGTTGAACGTAGAATCCCTTAATCCCTTAATCCCTGGTCACTAACAGGTATGATATATATATATATAAGGTCCGTCCTAGAATTACAAGGGGCCAAGGGGATGGGAACTCCAATATAGTTACACCTGCAGCAGTCGGGTGTGCAGTCAGGTCGGGGTCAAGAACTATAGGGTTGAGTTTTCGCCCGGGAAAAAGAGCTACCTACCTACCTACCTACCGCGTGTGTATAGGTATTAAATTATAGTATAACAGGTACTATACACGAGGAGTATCATATCGTGTCGAAATAACCTGTTAACGGTCGTTGAGTGCGTACGAAGTGTCGTCGTGTAATAGGTATAGGTGTACCGGTATATGGACCGACCTTTTTCGAGTTTTACGTAACCGCCGGTGCATGCGGCAGCGAGAGACCATCCATCCTATATGTGCCCAGAAAAGTAGTATAGCTTATACAATATTGAATTCTATAGAGTTTTTGGGCATAAAGATATACACAATGAGTATACGTACTTATACACTGTATCTATTATACATATTAATATATATACATATATATCGCGTCACTAATGCCATAAAGTCGTAAGCGCCAAAAAATAATTTTTTTTGCGGATATGCTCAAACGATGTTATATGGCACGAAAAAGATTTTGCCACCAAAAACAGGAAATTTTTTTTTTTTGCCGCTTACGACCTTATGGCATTAATGACGCGATATATTGAAACGAAAATAACTGCTTATTACTCGCACATCTCATATTCTGTATAGGTACGTTAATGTAGTACACCGAGAATTCGAAGATATGATATACACACCCATGTATATACCTAGTAGTAAACTGCTTATCGATTTCTCTCAGCTCTTATATACAGAATCTATATATTGTAGGTATATCTGAACGAATAGACGCGTCGTGGTACCTACTATATTATACAAACTCGAGAAGACGAATTATACACAGAAAAAAAAAAAAAAAAGATTAACTTGAGCCAAGAAAATTATTCTTCATTCAAGATAATTTTGCGTTTCAAAAATGAAGACCGAAATTTTCTCGGATCAAATCAAAAATTTTTTCTCGAACCAAGAAAATTTGAAAAATTTTCTTGGTTCGAGAAAAAATTTTTGATTTGATCCGAGAAAATTTCGGTCTTCATTTTTGAAACGCAAAATTATCTTCAACCTCAAGTCAACCTTTCTTTCTGTGTACCTTAGGGTGTGCCAAGAAAAAAAAAAAAAAAAAAAAATTCAAACGCACATCAACATTCCGATAGAGCATCTCAAATAGAATATCTCAGCCAAATATCAATATTAAGACCTCATATTTGGTTGAGATATTCTATTTCAGATGCTCTACCGGAATGTTGATGTGCGTTTGAATTTTTTTTTTTTTTTCTTTTTTTTTGACACACTCTAATATGCATTGTAATAATCGAGCGCGAAGATGACCGCGGAGATATAGGTAGTTACACTACCCGTAACTTGAGTAACAGAAAATAAGTGTAATAACATACATATAGTAAGACGACGAGAGATGTTTTGTCTTCATCTCTGTCACCCGTATAGGTATATATATATCGCACGAAGTCCGTTTGGAGATTAGACCAAACATTAAAAACAAATCTTCCTATCATATCGCGTGACTGTATATATATATATATATAATATCTAGATATAGACGGAGTTTATAATCTCGATATATTGAATATAGGAATATAAAAAAGTACAAGATTTGTTACCAAATTTTTTAAACATGAATACCTATATACCTATATAGGTAATTCATGTTTACCGTACAATCGATCTGTCAATAGAATAAAGCGATCTTATATACTTATATCTTAATATACAGTAATATTTTTTTAGAGGTGTAAATGTTTACGCGCTGTACAAAAGTATAAGTTACGAAAATTTAGGTTGACCGTGTATAGGTGGGGGCGTTAAGACCTTGTAACAAATACGAGTCTGCACGAGCTTGTTGGCGACAATCGGCTGTAACTTCGAGGAAACGGTGACGTGACTCTCCAAGAAATCTCAAACCGCGCCGATCTTCGATTCTCGCATATATATATATATATATATATATATATGAAACTATTGTTGTAATGTATTTCTTAATTAATCCGACGAGTGTGTGCGACGCGTTCCGAGATAATCGTATAGGTATATCCGAAATTTTATTTTCTTAATCGTCGAGTTATGTTGTCAATAATTCGTTTATATACGCAATAAATTATTGCATAATAGTCTATAAATCTTTTATATATCTGCTGAGAAACTACATATATATATATCCGTTGTATATATTATACGCGGTTAAAGATTCACGCGTTCGTTGTCCTGGATTCTCCGCATCTCCGGTTAGGCTGTACCAACTTCCTGAACACGTCAGATCTTCTTTATTTTCCATCTATGCAACGCGTTGCTCCGGTATTCCCTATATTGTATATATATATACTGAAAGCATAACAGAATTCATTTCTCCATTCGCCGCATTAGTACATAGTCCGATATAACGAAATCAAAGTTTCGAGAAATTGGTATACACCCGCGAATCATCGACGCGCTTGGATTGATCCCTATACACCGAGCTGTGTCGAATCATTTTCCGCTTAATCGGCACCCAGTTGCCTTTTATTATCATACCGTGATTAATTCCGGTATAAGAAAAATACTTCACGTAATTTCTTTTCTTTTTAGTTTTTATATAATTGTTCCTATTTCATTATTATTATTATTATACTTTGTTACAGATTTGTGACAGGCAGATTCCAAGGGACTGCAGAAGAGCTGCCCCCTCGCTAGACACATGGCCTGTCTCGCAGGTGCCATCGCCCCTGTGCCAGCCGCCCCACGTTCAGGTGAGTCCGATATTATATAGTTTCAAATTAATCACAATTTCTCGCTAATCATTCACAGCTTAAAATCACGTATACGTATTACATGGGCACGTTAATAAAGTCAATATGCTCTGAAATAAATTCAATAGGATTTAACTTCACGAGATTGATCTCTCGATATCAATACCAAAAATAATAGCTAAATTCGTTGTGATTGTCAAATCGTATAAATGGTGATATCAAACTTTGTATATAAGTATAGTCCGGAAAAAAAAAGGCGGTTAATATAAAACACGTAGAGAGTCAGGGAAAATGTATACAGATTTCGTAAACCGGAGCTAACTATACACGGGACAAAGACAACTCATGATTACGTTTTCTATGGGAAGAGTTGCGGCGAGTTATAAGATAACCGGAGACCGCAGAACATCCTTCCTGATTCAGAGCCCAGCTTCGACTTCAGATGACTAATGTAATAATATGTTGAATTGATTTGATGCATCTATAAGTCTTGCGCAGATATATATATTATATATATATCCTAATAAGCATGCAGAGACAAGTGCAGGAGCTTCTTATAATCCATATTTTTTTTTTTTTTTTATCTAACATTTCGTTCATCACTATAAAATCTCGATGATATTTTTCTATCGCACATACCTACTGACTCGGAACTGATAAAATTTTTCTATAGATTAAGAAACAACTCGGTACTCACGGCCGTCTAGTCCAGTCATCCAAATCTTAATCTCTATCCCAGAGCTATGACGCAGATAATATAGTAATAATAACCGGCAAAATAACAATCGTATAAGTGATACGGTTGGAGGAGAGAGAGAGAAAAAAAAAAAAAAAAAAAAAAAAGAAGAAGAAAAAAATTATATTCCATATCCTCGCCTTATTGTGATTACAGTTACCACAGACAGCGGACTGGAGCAACGTCAGAATAGTCAGACGCAAACGGACACAGATACGTCAGCTTCGGTAAGTCGATCACTTATAACGTAATATATCTACCTACCTACCTGTAATATAATTTACATTATGATGTGTACTATTTACTGAACGATGTGTAAAACCCGCGGTTATAAAGAAAGAGAACAAAAGCTTATCGCTATAAGTCGAGTAGTGCCATCTTCACGATAAAATTCATAGCTGTACGCTTTAAATCGGTTCTTTTATTTTAATTTTTTTTTTTTTTTTTTTTTTTGGTCCGTCACTGCTCTTGAAACGATGATTAGTCTTGCTTCGCCTTGCCCATATCCTGTCTCGTGAATTATTAGCCCCCCCCCCCCCCCCCCCCCCCCCCCCCCATCGCTCAGGGAGTTGAATTTCTTTGAATAATCATCGCTCGAGTATTGGTTTTATCTTGTACCTATATTCATCCGCGGAACGATCGCGACGAGGTGAAAATATTGATAAAACTGTCTTTTGTTCTGTTAAAGATTGTTTGCGGAGTATAAGATATGCCGCGGTTGTAATATATATATATATATATATGTATACCCAATACCCTTACTATACCGATCGCGAGAATTGTATACATATTCTGAAAAAAACAATTATTATAAGCCGGCAACTATACCGACTACGTATTCTTTTGTTTCAAGGTCGACCAATCACGCTCAGCAGCCCTCGTTTGTCCGGCTTGCTCATTAGTACTACCGAATACTCGTGAATTGACAAATCACATACGAGAACACAACTCGCCTCGTAGCAGCGACGGAAGTGCAGCCGAGGACGAGTGCTCCTGTAAAGTTTGCGGCAAGGTACTTAGCTCGGCTAGTTCCCTGGATCGTCATATCCTGGTCCACTCTGGAGAGCGACCCTTCAAGTGCAGACTCTGCGGACTCGCTTTTACAACAAACGGAAATATGCACCGTCACATAAGGACTGCCCACGGTGGCAGCTCGCCGAACAGTTGTACGGATTCGGACGGTAGTAGCGACTCGGAAATGCCAATAACCAAACGCAGAAGGATAGAGGAGTTCAACAACAATAATAACAACAACAATAACGTTCCGAAGAGAAAATCACCCGAGTGTGTTGAGGAGATTGATCAAGGACAACGAAAACACAAGAGTCTTTTGAACAACAACTCGAGAACGGAGGCGAAGAATGATCAGGTCCAGACGCGGAAGACCCACAACTACCCCGTATGCGGGAGACAGAATTTCGAGACGAACGCCCTTCCCGAGGAACACCTCGAACGCACTCAGCCGACACATCCAGCAAAATGTGACACCTGCAACCTGAACTTCAAGGATGAGCGGGTGCTCAAACATCATCGTTCGATGGGTCATCATTCAGATCGGTCGATCGACAGCCCGACGAGAAACCTTCGAAACTCTGTTGTTGGCTTCGACGATTTGACTTTTGTCGATTTTTCATCTGGTAAATTCCCAACGATTGCTCGTGCCGTTTGTGAAAAATCACTTCACCGACCCGCATCCGGAGAAGTTGCTAGATTCCAGTGCTGCAAGTGCCTCAGAGCTTTCCCGTGCAGGACTGCTTTAGACTCGCATGAAACTGACTGCGGAAATCAGAGCTCGCAGCCGAGAAGCATCACCGACGATCAGTCAAAGAGAAACGACTTTTTCGCCGGATTAGATCTACAAAATAAGGCCGCTATCGCTGAAGCGAAGGAAGGAAAGGACTTGGCCGACATTCAGAGTATCATTTCGTTGACCTCCGGACCAATATTACAAAATTTTTCGAGATCTGACGCCAGCACTCCGGACAACGTCATAAAAGTCGGGTCGAGCATCGGCTCTTCCGGTTCCTCCGGAACAACGTCCGCCGAAAACCACGAAGAGGAGGTGCAGGATGCGTTTTCAGCCGAGTTTCGTAGGATGAAACTTCGCGGTGAATTTCCCTGTCGACTTTGCACCGCTGTTTTTCCAAATCTACGTGCTCTGAAGGGGCACAATCGGGCACACATGGGGGTCAGTCCGGGAACACCGTACCCCTGCAACATGTGCCCATACACGAGCACTGACAAAACAGCTTTGGTTAGACACCTCCGATCCCACAACGGCGATCGTCCTTACGAATGCTCATTGTGCAATTACGCATTCACCACGAAAGCCAACTGCGAACGTCACCTTCGGAACCGCCACGCCAAACTAACCCGCGAGGACGTTAAACGATCTATCATCTATCATTCCAGCGAAGACCCGCTTTATGATCACGGAGAAGCTCCACCGCGAGGGGTGCGAGATGACACACGCAGAGTCCTCGTCTACCCAACAGAACGGGAGGATAGTAATCAGCAAAGAGCCAGTACCGGGTCTGACGCGAAGTCTGAGATCAGGGTAATCGATGAGGCGAAACTTTTGCAACCGGATCTTACCGCGCGGAGCGCTCCGCTGTTGAGTCACTTTGATACGACGGAGATCTTTCACAAAACGCCACCAACTCAACCGCTCGAAATGCTCCCGAGGCACACCGAGAGTCTTATGGAAATTGAAAAACCACAGGATTTGGTAGCCAAGCAATCCTTTACCAAGAATACCGACGACCAGGACGACAACTCCTCGGACGAAAGCGTATCACCTCTAGTCACCGAAGCCAAACCAGCAATGCACCAAAGACTACTGGATGTTAGAATGGACCTCGAGACAGCAGGTGGTCCCGATAGCTGCGTCGAAGACGCACCTTTGGACTTGTCCATGGACGCTTTGGACCTAAGTAAAAAGTCCAAGGTTACGGAAACCGAACCGGTCATCGCACCCGAAGAAGTTCACAGGAGCGAGAAAGATTTTTACAATGTAACGAATCACCTGCTCCTAACACAAGCCCTACTTAAGAGTGGTCAAAACTCGCAATCTCCCTCTTTGCAGGAGGCACTGCAGTACGCCAACGCTCAACTACTCTGCCGCAACTTCGGAACATTCCCGCCTGTAATTGGGGCCGGATTGATGTCGTCCTATTTTATAAACCCGAACTTGTTTAGTCAAGACTTCAATATGAAGAGCAGATTGCAGAAAGACTTGTTCAAAGGCCTGCAGTGCAGTGGTGGCGGTATGGTTGAACCTCAAATTTCCAGGGGCGAGTTCGGATCACCATTCTCTCAAAACAGAGACGCTTCATGCCACTCGGCGAGTGAAGATGCGGACTACTCCCCGAAGCTACTGTCCCCGAAATTATCAAGCAAAGTAACAACCTCCCGTGAAAAGATTGAAAATTCACCCTCGTCAAATTCCGTGAAGATGGTCATTAAGAACGGAGTTCTAATGCCGAAGCAAAAACAACGAAGATACAGAACGGAGCGACCATTTGCCTGCGAACATTGCTCGGCTAGGTTCACCCTAAGAAGCAACATGGAGAGGCACGTGAAACAACAACATCCGCAACACTGGAGCCAAAGACAACGTGGTGGTCACTCGACCAGAGGACGACCTCCCACCAATCCACCAACGCTACTGCAGAGCTTGGGACAACCCGCATCACAATCAATGTCACAACACTATTCGAACATTCTACCAAAAATTGACCATTCCAGCTCAGTCCAAAATTACAGCAAGCACGCCATCCCGGATCACGTTAAATACGCGATTCTGGCCCAGCAATTAAAGGGCAATAATAAAGCAGAAGAGAATGACTCTGAAGAGGAGTTAGTCATCGATGAGGAACCCACAGAAGATGAAGCATCGGAATCTCGGGCACAGAATGATGAGCAGCAACCATCGAGTCTGCTAAGAGGGAAACTAGAAGATCGGAGCGATTTTAACAAGGATAACATCATGAATCAGCACGTCAACGATTTTTCTAAAGAGTACCTCGTGCAGCTACAGGAGCAGCATCTCGAGAGAATGAAACGGTACGAAAACGCAAAGTTGTACGAGGCTAACGTGGACGAAAATTCCGAAAAAGATGTCAAAGATGAACTGGAGGAAGAAGCCTCGGAGGAGCAGAAGAAATCGGATTCCGAAGAACGCGCAGAAACTGAAGAAGAGACAGAAAAAACTGAGGACCTTGCGAGCGTCTCTAGGCTGCTGGACAACGCCTCACAACAGTACCAGCAGTTTCAACCTCAGTATCTTAGCGACGAGGAAGAGGGGCTAGTCGCCTCAACTAGCGAAGGGAATAACTCCGGAAGTGACGAAAAGTCAGACTCCGGTAACTCCGAATCTGTTCCCGGTAAGAAAAAGTCCGCTTACTCGTTGGCGCCGAATAGAGTCTCGTGCCCGTACTGTCACAGAAAATTCCCATGGACGTCCTCGCTGAGGAGACACATCTTGACCCACACCGGTCAAAAACCTTACAAATGCACCTACTGCCCGCTGCTCTTCACAACTAAGTCAAACTGCGATCGCCATCTATTGCGAAAGCACGTGAACGCCAGCGCCAGTAGCCAGGCCCAACCACCCACCGCATCGTCATCGCCGGAGACCTCGAGCACTTTGGTCAACAGTAATGCATTCGCGATGAGAAACGTTCCGGAAAGACCTTACAAGTGCAACCAATGTCCAAGCTCGACATTTTCGACCTTGGGGAATCTCAAGAAGCATCTCTCCTCGAAGCACACAACTGGCGGACTGAACTCCAGGTCGCACAGTCCGCTCAGCGATCTCCAAAACAGTCCGAACGAATCTTTGAAACAAAATGATCAGAGTGGCTACGAAAGTCCTTCATCAAGCATCGAAGAACCCGCTCGTATCTCGCCAAGCATTACCGAAGATAATCACAAGGCCACACCCAACACCTCGACCAGCGCCGATACACCACAATCTCTGAAGACATCCCCGGAGTCCGGATCCACCGTGTCTTCATGCTCCTCCGAGTTACCTTTCAAATGTCATCTTTGCGATGGCAGTTTCGCCGAAAGACAGGACTGCCTTGAACACATCAAACACGATCACAGATCTGAGTACAAACTCCTGCTGACAAAAGGCGCCCTAGACATGGCTGCTGAGACAGAGACCCACCCCGAAGAGCAACAACAACCACCACAACAACACTGCGACGATGGAGAAGGTCAGCGTGGCAAATTCCCGGATTACGCCAACAGAAAGGTGAGTTATCCGCACTCGAATGCGTTCGAGACACATTATTTTGAACGACATGTACATTTGACTAACAGGTGACTATATTTTATCGTTTCAGGTGGTGTGCGCGTTCTGTATGCGTCGATTCTGGTCAGCCGAAGATCTTCGGCGACACATGCGAACGCATACGGGCGAAAGACCGTTCTCCTGTGATATTTGCCATCGGAAGTTTACCCTGAAGCACAGCATGCTACGACACCGTAAAAAGCACGGTTCTATACGTTCATCGATTTACACTGGGACTAGCGGCGACGAGGAAGCCTCCCCGACGACGCCTATGAACAACAATAACAACAATAATAACAACAACAATACTGTTAAGACGCAAGAGATGGGAAACCTTCCTAGTACAGCACCGGGAGAAGGAACTCCCGTAAGATTTGGAGCACATGACAAACTTACCAGTCTTTCTGGCAGGCTTGCGAGCATTCAGAATAACAACAACAACGTCGAGGGTGAGGGAGACATCGATTTGATCTCAAATCTTTTAGACATTAGAGACAGCACCTTTATTGATAGGATTTTGCAAGCGTCACCTGACGACGCGGCCAAACTACTTGGCGTTCAAAGAGGCAACGAATAGAGTTATTTTTTTTTTTTTTTTTTTTTTTTTTTTTTTTTCGTAACGTAGTTTAGAGTAGGTACTCTCTTATTCCTTACATCATCCCAAAAATTTCATTTCCATTTCGTTATTATCTCCTCTATTTCAATCCGCAGGGCGTATATTCTTTTTCTGAATTTCAAGAATGCCCTTAAAACTCATTGAATTTTATTTCTCATTCACAATCGTGCCTTACATAGATTGTACTCGCTTCTTTACTACTATAGTTCGCATTGCGTTATCATTTCTTACTGTTCCTATCTTTCTTCTCTATTTGTATAATATCATAAGTGTTTGCCTCCCGAATGGAAAATTTTGAATTCAGATTAAAACGCGTTAGGATTAAAAGACTATGGTGGATATATGCGTATATGTCTCTCTTTTACATATATACCTTACAAGTGCAGGTCCCGTTAAGGAGGACCTTAAATATGGCGTATGGTAAATATATACATGTATAAATAATTATTTAATTTAAACAAAACGCTTTTACAGCGCGGCTTTGATGAATAACTTTTCTATGTACAGATTTTTCTCAATACAAATATCATTATATACACACATACATATATTATACATTATATATACATACACTTATTATATATATATATATATATATATACGTAACGATTGAGCGTGCGTCCTCTTCTACTACTACTACTACTACTACTACAACTACTATTACTACTACTGCAACAACAACATCAACAACAAAGACAACTACTACTACTATTATACTATTGCACTGCTATTTAATTACGATTAACTATTAGTGTGCCACTATTGAGGGTGTCATGTGAGTATTAGAGAAACTTGCAGCCTGCCTGGTGGCAGGTTCTAAAAGATCGTTGAGAAATTATACGGCCTCAAAATAAAGGCTTGGTAATGTGCACACGGTGCTGCTGTGCAGGTGAAAATGTTATTTCTCTCGATCAGTGTTGTGCTTGCGTCAATCAATAATTAACATATAATACATTATATATTATATATATGTGAAATATCTCTATTATACATATCTCAATATCGTAAAATATATATATATATATCATTATTATTATTATTATTATTATTATAGGTATTATAGAATAAGTATAGGTTTTAGAATATAATATTATAGGAATCAGTGGTCTTGTCGCCATGGAACGTCAACCATATTATAAATAATAAAATTCAACTTAAATGAAATGATGTAGTTTCATAATTGAATTTTATTTGGATGACGTTGCATAGCGAATCGCTAAGCCGCGGTTTTGATCCAAAGAAACAATTTTAAGCAACGAATTAGGGAAGCCATATTTAAGTTTTATTTAAGTATCAGCCAACATATTGACGTCTGTTGCGTCAAGGTATATGTGGGTGCATTTTAGAGTGCCTTCTCCAGCCAAGATATCTTTGATAAAGGAATCGGATTAACTTGGCTTAATATTTTCGTTAGTAAAGAATGTAAAGAAAAAAAAAAAAAAAAAAAAAAAAAAAAAAAGAAAGAGAAAGAGAAAACAACTCCGTCTTATTGTAATGTACGTTAAATATTTTATTTGTTTTTTTTTTTTTTCTTTCTTTCTTTCTTTCTTTCTTTTTAAAGTATAACAAGATACTTTCTAGTTAAGCGTTGTATACTCGATATATCTCAAATATAGATTATTTTTTATTATCGTTTCAATTTGAGCGTAATAATATAATTCTTATTATACATATTATATAATTATATACCTAGATAAAGCAATTTTTAAATATTATTTCTGATCGGAGTTGAAATGTCGGTAAGTGACGTATTATTTTTAAAGAAATCTTGAAGCAATCAACGAAGTATGATCTTCATTAAAAAAAAAAAAAATAATAAAAGAATAGAATAAAATGAAATAAAATAAGTGAATAAAACTAAAGAGCAATATAAGTAAATCATTTTATCACATTTAATCTATATACATATATATGTATATATATTTTATTGTCTAAGCGTTAATAATAACGTAAATATTATTGATAGTCTATTTTAAATGCCGGAAAAATAATATGTGGCATTTAAAATGCAATGAAACCAAATAGAGGCTAAATGAGGTATCAGCGTGTTCTGGGACGTTCGCTCATATAACTGATGGCCTGCGATCTCAGAGTGGTCGAGCCTCAAGCCGAAATAACTTAAAGTTATTAAAATTAAATTTATCAACATTTAATAGGTTATTAATATTATTAAGTAAATATCAAATTGTCCATCTCTTTATTATTGACCTAAGATATTTATTCCGTTTGCATTAGACTATGGCTGTAAAACTATTGTGTAAACACTTTAGCCCGAGGGCTTTGACTGCTGCAGACCTTCGGGTTAAAGACTCTATATAATATATATACTTATGCATACATATATAAATATATATATATATATATATATATAATATATATATATAGGTGTATAATATATATATATATATATATATACTATATAATATATTATAGTTTGACGAATGTAGTAGTGGTTTAAAATTTATTCTTCAACTCGAGTTTAAATGCGGCTACCACACATACAACATATCACTCGCTACGTATTAAAACGTTATATCTTGAATATAATAAGTACTTAAATTAAAACTTAAAACTTAAAAAAAAAAAAAAAATACAAAAAAATACAAAAAAAAAAAAAAACCATTATTTATTAAAAAAAATGTCTGTATGTGGCTTGTGCGATTTTCTCTGATAAAAATACGAAATTATCATTGTACTACTGTTGTAGATGATTGCCTTGTACTTCTTCTCTTGTTTGACTATTAGCCAAATATACGGATATGTACTGTCAATAATTTTATTGATACATTTTTTATTTTATTTTTTTTCTATCTAATCTCCAGTCATCCCTATATCCTTCAAATCGGTTCTTGTTGCTCTTAAATTTCGACAAAAGCAGCCTAGACCTACTTTTCTAAATTCTAGTTAGATAGCGCATGTTTCTTATAGTATCTTACCATCGATTACCAGCTTACAGTACTGATAATGTCATGAGAAAGTTAGAATAGAATATGACACATTTATACAGAAGATTTTTTTCGTAACTACCTGTGACTGTGAAAAATTGGGGAATTAACATCGCCGGGCGATGAATAGCTATTTTATTTACTTATACAGTGATTTTTTTTATCTTACAGACATGTCGCATACGTTGGCGAATCTCCGAGTAACAATTAACTGATTCAAGTCAATGATAAGAGATAACTGGAGATATCTTCGGAGCGTGAAATAAAAATAATCGAATAAAAATTGAGCAACTAGAAAAATAATATAATCTCACATCGGTGA
Organism: Tenthredo mesomela; assembly: GCA_943736025.1. Classification (NCBI taxonomy): domain Eukaryota; kingdom Metazoa; phylum Arthropoda; class Insecta; order Hymenoptera; family Tenthredinidae; genus Tenthredo; species Tenthredo mesomela. Next base: position 29,227,587 of record OX031015.1, on the reverse strand, counting down.
ATCAAAAATGAAGTCACTGGTTTGGCAAGCAAAATCATAGTATTTTCATTGGATATTTTTTATTCATACGATAATGAAATTTACTTTCATAAAGTGATCCGTTTTTAATTATATCTATCATATATAACTTCCAAAATTCTACAACATATTCATCAAATTTTCGATAATATTTTATTCCAGCTTCTTGATTCTTAACCATGATGTCATTCGCCTGATTTCTGAGAATTCTCTGACCAACTCGCAGGTAAGAATGAAAAATTCTAATAAATTTAGCTCTCGAGCACTTTTTAAAACTTGAAAATTATTTTTCAATTTTTCTTACGGTTCTTCGATTGCCCTAAATTAGGTAACGAACGTTATGTGTCTGTCGATTGATATTTGAAGGATATAAATATAATGCTGGTCTTGAAGCAATTCGAGAATTGCATCGTATAGGAAGTGAAAACTGCATTCACACATAATTATTATATGCGGTTTAGTATAAACCCTAACGAATGCTGTTGTTGATAGAGTAAATAAAGATCTGTATTACATGGAATGAGACATTTGTTCGACTCTTTTCCTCATGAAAATTAATACGAACTTATAAGACGCCAGCTCATACAACAAAGAAAGTGGTCCTCCGCGTTCCGTTGAAACCAACGTCGAAGCAAAACCCCAACCGGAGATGGAGGGTTAGCTATTCTTAACTTTGACTCGACACAAACCTCAGGAGATAATAAAATACGCATTTTATAATTCGCATAATATCTGACTCAACACTGAAGGAAGAAGCATCGTTTACAGCCAACCTGATGTAACATATGTTGCTGAATACGTCAAGAACAGACTCTACTTTGTTACCTTAGCAGCAGGTCGTAGAGAGGCACGGAGCACGCCGAATATTCACTTTTTCAGTATTGACAACGAGCTGGTATACAATAATTTTTACGACGATTTTGGCCCCCTGAATTTGGCTTGTCTCTACAAGTAAGAAATTATAGCCACGCATTTATCTCGGATAATAGTCACGTACCTATTTATCAATTTTTCCCATCACCCCCGGTTAAGAAACATATGCACTGATCAATAACAGATACTGCAGCAAGCTAAATGAAAAGTTGAAAAACCCAAGCAATAAACAAAAACAAATTGTTCACTACACGTCGCACAATCAACAAAAGAGGGCAAATGCCGCCTACCTAATTGCTTCCTACGCTATTCTGTATCTGAAAAAGTCACCCAAGGATGCCTACAAGCCGCTAATAGCGCCCAATGGACATCCGTTAAGACCCTTTCAAGACGCTTCAATGCGTGTCTCGATTTACAACATCAAACTTTTAGGTACCACTGTCGACTCATTTTCACCAAGTAATTTGGTCAGTATTTAGCAAACGGTCCTCCCATAAGCCTTTAATAATTGATTATAAAGTCTTTTGTTTGAGGAGTGTTGGGTTAACGATAGAAATCATTAAGGCTACTTACGCTAATGCGCACAGCACGATGTTGCTAATTGAAATTTAATATGTTAATTTCGTACAGACTGTTTAAATGCCATTCACAAAGCGGCAGCATTCGGTTTCTTCAACTTCGATGATTTTGACTTAGCCGAATATGAGAAATACGAACAAATGCGTAACGGAGATCTTAACTGGATGGTACCGCAAAAGTTCTTGGCATTTGTTGGACCCAGCACAGAACTCGGCTCGGTCTACCATCCACCTGAACGCTACCTTGAATACTTCCAGAAAAATAATGTCATGGCTGTTGTGAGGCTGAACAACAAATCTTACGAGGCATCCAGGTATATGACGATTTTTTACTGCATCTGAAAAACTTTGTGAACATGTAGATACTTGACGAAAAATTGACATCACTCCAGGTTTACTAGAGCCGGAATCACGCATTACGACATGTTTATGCCGGACGGTAGTGTACCACCAGAAAGAGTACTGGACCATTTTTTGCAGTTAGCTGAAACAACTACTGGACCGATCGCTGTACATTGCAAAGTATGAAGCCCAGAATGTGCATTCAGGAAGTGTAACTGATATTACAGCCTCATAACTATAGCGATATGTACCTAAATAGCTAAATGTCATAATTTGATGAAACAGACCAATTGGGATACAGCCCGCATCCAATTGTATTTTCATTTCCAACTCGCGTTAGTTAGTATCACTTCCTGAATCTAGAATTAAGAAATTCATTGCAATTGCACCAGTTATGAGGAAGTGCCATTCGTAGACCATCGCATATCAGAGGACATACTAAAGTGTAAAAAAATGATTAGGCAGGTTTGGGTAGAACTGGATCCCTGATCGCAGCTTACTTGGTTAAACATTATCGAATGTCAGCGAGAGAAGCCATCGCCTGGATGAGAATATGTCGACCTGGGTCTGTTATCGGACACCAACAAGCTTGGCTGGAAGATATGCAGAATACACTTTGGCACGAAGGACAACAGTATAGGTATTCATCGTCATACAGGTCCACATAAGATTGTACCGGGTTTCAAGAAGCTGCCGAAAGATCTTGTTATGTTATATAGTAATCTATAGTAGCAGGTGAATTGTTATCGCAATTCATTTCCAATTTTCGGATATTTGATGCAAGAAAGTCTAGTTTACTAGATGGAAACATCTTAGGATTGCGAATGGGTTTAATACTCTTGATCATACAACAGGTTGAAGTATCACGGTGATGGGGATATGATATTACATCATAAGAGAGGAATTTACTCAGTGGCCATTAAACTGGAGAGGAAGCTTGACCAGACTCTTAAAAATGAGCGATTTGATGCCATTCATTTCAGCAACAAATCAGGCAAGCCATAATTAATGCAGTACAGTAGCAATGGATGCGGATAGTCAGAACTGTAGATTATCTGAACATCTCAATAATGTTTTGTTGGGGACAATGTTAATTTAACAAAGCAACTTTATTAACATTTTTAAACGAAAAATAACAAAGGAGGAGCAGCAGACTTCGATCAGCAGCCAGATATAGTAGAACTGCGGAGACAGAACGTAGTGCCTTATACCAGAACAATAAAACCTGGCTTGGCTAGTATACTAGGTATTAAAGTACTTTTGGAATCCTTTCAATTTCTCATGTGGGTTTCATTGCGTTGAAATGTACAGCTACGTATTTTTCTACGTTGAAATGATTTGTGGTCTTGAATCACATAAGGTTTAATGTTTTCAGGGAAATTGCGTACAGTTGGAGGTACCGCATTCTCGAACTCTGAGCAGATCTCAGGAGTGCGACGAAAAGCTACTACGGATGCAACGAAATTTAAACCGACCCAGGGTGACCGATTGAACGAAATAAAAATGAACCGTAACAAGCTCTCGGTTAATTCTTTGCTATTATCCAGAAACAACGTCGTCGCGACGCCGCAATCTGTATCAACAAAAAGATTACAAAGGAGAAAGTGATGTTCACAATCTGGGTATTCAATATTTATAAGAATTACTTTAATACGTTTTGTCGATGCTACAAGTATCCAAATAAATTCTTCTAATATACAATTTATCGCATTGCTCACAAATGACGTGTAACTCTGGTTGCCTATAGCGAAGCGCATCCATACGTTCAATCGCTATAGCCACTTCTGAAAAATTGTACAGAAGATGAGAATTGAATGACCAAAATCGCAAAAAAAATTCATTGGTCAGCTTTCAAAACGCGAATATTAATGTTGATTCATTAGTTCAAGCCCTATATTATTCTATTGTATGTTTGAGACAACTTATCGCTATCAGATTCATTTATTCTTTCTTATTCACTCAAACTTTTAGTGTATACAAGTGATTTCATGATTTCATATGATTTCGCATGATTTCATATGATTTCAATTGATTTTCGATTATTTCAAAGTGATTTCGAAGAATTTCCGCTGATTTCTAGTGATTTTTTGTGATTTCAAAGCGATTTTTTGTCTGATTTCAACTGATTTCAAACCAGGGTGTACAGCTGATTTCAGGAGTGAATAGCCCCTCGCATTCTTTATTATATTATATTAGTTTAAATTCTAACGAGATCGAGACGAGATTAGGACTGGAGGGTAATTTATAAAAGACCGAAAATTTCTTTATCATTGGCTCTCATCGACGTATGCCACAATTAATAACTGTTGATCTTTTCTTTTTTACCAACCGATCATTGTAGTACTACTTCTGGCAACACGATGACGTTATTGTGCTATACTTATACTGGAGAACGCCGCCATCTGGTAGAAATTATGGAAACTTAAAATCATCCAGTTGTCGACGTAGCAGCATGGGAGGAAAAATAAGTTTATTCCAAAATTGACATTATAGTTGGCAATGATTCTTCGCTATCGGTTTTTCCATTAATAATAATTCGTAAATAATAAGATACTAAAACCTGTGAGCCATCGCTTTCGAAAGTACAATATTAAAAATAGTTAAAAATTTGTGTGTAAACTGACATTTCGAATTCGAAAATGAACAAACTTTTCAAAATCTTTGCGTTCATCGTCTTGATTATTTCCATAACAAATGCAAGCGATTCAAAATCTAAAGATAAACCAAGTTGGACGAAGAAGGATATTCGTGATTACACGGATGCCGATATGGAAAGATTATTAGACCAGTGGGAGGTTAGGTTCTTAAATCTTAGAAAAAAAGAACATTATCGCAATCGCATTATCCACATACCTAAACGAACATATTTCATATTTCCCAAAAAAGAACCGCTTCAAACAATCGCAGTTCTATTTTAGAAAAAACAAATATTTTATACGAATATAAATTCACAGGAAGGAGATGATCCTTTAGAACCCGATGAACTTCCAGAACATCTTCGTCCTAGTCCGAAAATTGACTTATCTCAGGTTAAACCAAACACGAGAATAATGATTCAAAAACCAAGTCCCATAATCACAGGATTTAGACACTAATCATATTCCACATATTACAGCTTGATACAACCAACCCTGATAGCATTATCAGAGCAACTAAAAAGGGCAAAGGTTTAATGATGTTTGTCGGTTTGAAGAAAGAATTCACTCGCGATCAATCTGAGACTATTACCCAATTGTGGCAGACTGGCCTTCACAATAATCACATTATTGCAGAGAGGTGATTTAACTTCGAGTCAATTATAAGAATTGGAAAATTATTTCATCCTAAAAGTTTGTTTGATTGACAACCCTTCTATTTTTCAGATATATGATTGATGACAATCGAGCAATATTCATGTTCCGTGATGGCGCACAAGTCATCGATGCCAAAGTATTTCTTATAGAGCAACCAGAATTGACAGAAATAACATTCGAAGGGCAGACTTTTTATGGAAAACATAATACTGAGGTAGAAAAATGGATGAAGAAAAAAACTGATATTATTCTCAATTCACTTTTCAACTTATGAAAACAACAAACAAATTCTGAGTCAAAGATATAACAGGTCGTTTTTCTTCTAGGGTAAGAGAGAAGATAAGAAAGAAGGATCGAAACAGGAAACAAAGAAGAAAAGTGCTAAATCTATACCTGAAGAAGGACGTAAGAAAGGAAACAAGAAACAAGAACTGTAACGCACAGTTAAGTGAGGAAGGATGCTTGAATATCAATCATTTTTCAACAATACAACATTGTTGCATCTGTGTAAATTATTATGATCCTCGAATGAATTTGTCTTCTAAGTTTTTACCCTTTAATGTGCATTTACGTTTTAAATACAACTCTAATACTTGAGCAAAAAATGCATGAAAGGGTTGAACGTATTTCAAAGAATACTTTCATGCTCATGAATAAAGTTACTATTTTTTTTATCTTAATATTAAGATACAAGTGTTTATATTTATAAGCAGTTTTCTATATTTTGCTTTTGTATTATTACTATTTTTTTTTTTTTTTTTTTTTTTTTTACATTCCGTATTTCACTGTTGAATACATTACCAAGAGTCTTCCAATTCTGAGAAAAAAAAATGTCATAATCAATGTTAGAATTTGATTTCTCATCGCCCTTTTTTCTCAACTATACATACCTGCATCTTCTTCAACTTCACTATGGTGAGGAATTGATTAACATCCAATACGAAATATCGTGTAAAGATAAAATAAACGAAATTGTCTGTGCTCAAATCATGTTAGTTTATTTTTAAAGATAAGATTCTGTGATCCCAATTCCAAATTATTATCCAATTTATAAACCTTGACAACTGACCAAAGTCAATATATTTATTCTGTATAAAAACGTAAGAGATAAACAGATGAAATACGTTACGATTAAACTCATCGTATCGCTGAACTTACAAATCATTAACATTATTACTTATTCAAACTTGTTTTGCTAGTAGCAGTATCTGACTGCATATTACCCAAAACTTTAACTTCCCTCTGTAATTCTTTAACTACAGTTGCTAATGCCTGTGGGTTTACACCATTTTCACAAAGTCTTATACAAATGCTTAATGTCGAAGGGTCTAGATTAGTGTTTAACAATTTTGATATTTGATGAAGAGTCTGGAAGGTCTTGCGAGCCGCATTCACCTGGTGATTCACAGGTTCCGGCATGCTGGCCCGATTCAGTTCTTTACTAAAAGAAACAAATGAGAATATGCACACCCAAAGTGTATAAAAATAAAAAAGAGAACAATATTTGTAGACTTCAAGATCTCTAGCTTCTTTTCAAGCAATATATAGTATATTTTAGCAAAACTATATACGGCTAATAAATATGAAATTAATTTAGACAATTGAGGCCAATATCTGCTAATTTAGGGATTGACCATCTTATTTCGGCACTGTGACTCGTCGGTTCTAGCCAAAGTTCTGATCGCAAGATGGTCAGTCCTATTGGGAGATTTGCCAGAGTATGCAGGGTGGTCTACGAGATATATTTTATAATAAATAGTTTCTTTGGTAAATAAAATTAACGACAAAATTTTATTAACGAATGATCCTAAGCTTATGAGATGTGTGTTACGAAGCACAAGTCAGATATCGTACGCGTTATGAAATCTATTAGCTTGATATAACTCGGTCTATCTATATTCTATGTATAACATAAACGAAACCTTCAACCTTTTTTTTTTTTTTATATTCTATTTCATACCAAAAGTTCATTCGCTGGCTGAGATATTTTTATTATTGGCTTAGTGCTATATATAATATCGTGAATAGATATATAGTATAGCGAATACTGTGTGTTTAAAATAGTTAAGAGTTTTGGATGTATGTTCGTTTTATTCGTTCGACCGAGTCGACGATGTGCAATACTATACTATACTATACTCGTAGCATTAGCATATCTAACAAAAAAATGGTAATGAAATATTATTGCGAGCTAAGTTATGCGGGTTAACAGGGTCTAAGCAGGCATGGGACCGCGTAGCTAATTGTTTTATTTAGTCTGATCATTAGCGAAATGGTTATCGCCTACGCGTTATACGAACGAAGAAATATCTAACAAGTAACAAAACTCACTCTACGGTGTTAGACAGCTTCGGGCATCCGGCCAGTAAGCATCTAAAAAGTAAATTTTACCGCAGTCAATAACACGAGACTCATCAATTTTTCAAAACATTTACTTCGCTGAATGAATTATTGCTATTTTGGATATATTCACGGAGATGTCGCAACCGCAAGGTCCACAAGCCGGGAAAAGGCGCGTAATACGAGAGGAGACCCCTGTGCAATCAGAAAGTAAGTTTATTGAAACCCTTGTAGTTTATTTCTACCGAAAACATACGATTTTAAAATATTCATAATCAGTTTCGTCAATTTATTCAATAAACTCAATAAACCCGATTTATATTTGAAAAAAAAAAAAAAGAAAAGAAAACGTTGTTAAACACGCGACAGAACCCTTGGCTAGATTCATCCCTGAGAATTATCGAAGGAATAAACGCAGCCTAAAAAGGTGGGCGTGACGTTCAGTCAGTCAGCTGACTGTCGTGAACACTTTTCGTTCATCAGCCTAAAGTTTTCATCTTCGATCCTTGAGTCGACATCGTTTTAACATTATAATAAAATAAAGTAAAAGATTTAAAATGACTCTTCATTCCGCAGGGAAAGGAAAACTGCTTGCAGTTATTGGAGATGAGGTAAAAAAAATTCCTTCGATATTTATAATCTACGCCTTCAATTTTATTAATGAAAAAAAAAAAAAAAAAAAAAAAATTCCAACATTTCATATTTTTTCGTAGGATACCTGTGTCGGATTTCTTCTCGGAGGTGTTGGTGAAATCAACAAAAATCGTCAGCCGAATTTTATGGTCGTAGACAAGAGTAGGTTGAAATCAAACATTTCTTATTAATTATTAAAGCTAACATCACAGCCCCACTTCTCTTCATCTCATTCGCACTGGTCGATGTGTGTACATCAGATTGTATAACATACTCAAAGATATCCCTTACTTTATTTATGCATTTCTTTCCTTTTCACATCACTTACCTCCTTATCCTGTAAAATATCTGTGTCAATGTCTTTGTTTGTTTTCTCTATTGTGTTCTGTGAATAAAAAAAAAAAAAAAAAAAATGTCCAAAATGTAATAAGAAAAGAAAATTTTTTGACTCTGTACACTTGATTTTTTTAAAATTATATTCTCGATTTTCAGACACTGCTGTAAGCGAAATTGAAGACACCTTCAAACGCTTCATTAAACGTGACGATATCGACATTATCCTCATCAACCAAAATGTAAGAATTAAAACTCCGGAGGGAAGTGGTTTTCTGTATTTTTGTAAATCGACTGAAAGACGGACATTGAAAATGTTGAAAATCAACCTTTCAATTAGCACTCTAAATACTTGACGACTAAAGCTCGGTTTACAATTGACGCATACGTTCCCGTTCCCGTAACACTGACACAACACATGGAAAGAATGTTCATGTGTTTGTTTATCGGTTTAAGCATGTGTTGTATCGGTGTTACGGATACGGGAACGTATGCGTCGATTGTATTCCAGCCTTAACAAATCAGCGTCAACAGAATAAATAGTGCCATTAAGGTGGTGCGTACAGATTTGAAAAAAAAAAAAAAAAAAAAAAATAATTGTTTTCAAGGTGTATGTATCCCCTTAAGAAAACTGATATTATATTAAGTCTTATCACAGCCTTGAGCACTGACACAAAGTCGCAATTCTTAAAACACTCTAAGTTTTGCTTTTTCCAATGGTCAATGGTTGTAGTAGTTACAGATTTATAACTGAATAGGTCAAGGCTGTAAATAATAGACTTTATACTATGATACTATGACGAGATTGACACCGGGTCAGATGATTATCGTATTTATGTATATTAAAATAGAATTGACTGTTAATTGATGTTGAAAATCTCTGTTAGGTTGCAGAATTGATCCGTCATGTAATCGATGGTCATACTCAACCTGTCCCATCTGTTTTGGAGATTCCCAGTAAGGATCATCCTTACGATGCAAGCAAGGATTCTATTCTACGACGTGCCAGAGTAAGTGTTTTTTTTGTTTTTACAACTATATACAGAAATTGACTAAAACGGAACAATATAACGATAATTTTCAACACTTATTGAAAAATTAGATCAGATATTATGAAAACAGTGAAAATCTATCCCACATCAGGTTTTTAGTTCCTATTGTATAATATTTTGATATTTTGATATTTTGAGTATGAAAGACTTGAAGGTGGAAATATTTATTAGTTTAGATAGGTTTCGTTATTTCTATCATGTACCATTAGCATGTAGTAAAATATTTGATTTTTATTATTACAGGGTATGTTCAATCCGGAAGATATCCACTAATGTATGTACATAACTTTCACTGATATTGGACGACCAATATTAACTGTGTATAATAAAAGTATTATATCAATTAAATATTATTTATTAGTTTAATTATTACTATACATATATTAGATACTAGATACTATCAAAGTTGAGAAAAATTTTCAACTCTGTTAAAAATGTAATAGAGATAATCATTCAATAGAATCCGTTACATTCCATCAGTTGTTCTTTTTTTTTTTTTTTTTTTTTTTTTTTTGTGTTCATTTGTCTGCAAATTTGACCCTAAATTAAACAAAACTAATGAAATGATTAAATTATTTCTTTGGAAAAGATTTAAAGAGAAATTTCAATTATTAAACGACAATAATTTAACATTCGTGTTGTATGTATGCAGTGAAATTTTCTTTTATTGTAAACTAAAATATAGTACAAGCCACTCTCAACATATGAATTGTATAAATTTATATTACCTATGAAATATTTAAATGATATGAAATCCAGCAGTGTGAAGATCTAACAGTTGATACACAGCATTATTTTTTTTTTTGTTTTTTATAAATGTGAAATCATATAACACTACAATACAATACTGAAATAAATATTATACATATATATACCTATATATAATAATTTCGTAAACAAGTCCATTTTAAATCAGTACTTAAATAAATTAGAAATACATTGAATTTTTTGGTATAATTTTGGTCAATAAATACTATGCCAGAAATTGAACTTAGGTAATTACCGAGATTCTCTAATTAGATAATATATACTTTTCTTTCATACTTACGAAGCTCAACATTAACATTTCATTTATTTTAAGGAAAGCCAAGAACTTTTTTTTTTTTATCTTGTCTTGTAAGATAAGATAAAAAAAAAAAAAGAAAAAGCAAAGGTATTTTCTCTTCCGCTAATTAAATTAGCTTACAAAGATGTGTCGTCCTATACTAGCAAAACATCTTTTATAAAATTTTTCAATACTTTATGTTTTGTACTAAAATTTTTACTCAATTTCATTATTGAGCTTAGAATTATATCGAGCTTCGTCTGTACACTTATAATAAAATTTCTTCTTTCTTTTCTATTGGTGCTAAGATTAGTACTGAAAATCACGGTTCTATATGAACGCAATGTAATCGTTTTCTTAATTAATATATTATTTTTTCAAATCTCCTTTATATCCATTATAACAGATACTAACTCTCTCAACAGATCAAAGAACGTAGCAATAGCAAATATAAATTTATGTAGCTTGCACAGTTCTTGAATACTCATCATATATAATTATGACATAACGTTTATCCATGATCAACACGGAGAATTTCAATAGTACGTTTTTCTAAGTCAATTGAATTGCATACAGTATGATATTGACAAATATTCGAAGAATAATGCTGCCGTTCATATTTGATATGACGATCTGATACCGAAGCAAAATAATCAACAATTAAATAAATATCAAACAACATTGAATAGATTTGGTATGATTGTGTTGTAGAATTTTCTCAATTTTCTCAATCTGACTTATATTTAAAAATATTTAATTATGGCATGTAAAGTGCCAAAAATTTAATTTTATAAACCATAAACCCTCTTAAAGCAATACTCAGAAAAAATTTATACGAGTTTTGAACATAATAATATAATTATAACACCTTTTTGTTTGTTAGTAACAAAAAGGAATAAAAGCTTTGTTTTTTTTTTTTAGATCAAAAAATTTCCATCACCTTATCGAAGATAGAAATATTTAGATTCAGTATTGTCGAGCTAAAGAAATAGTTGTTTAAATTCTTGTGATCATTATATGCTTCACAGAATAAAACTACTTTCAAAGATCAGTCATCCTTTTCCTCTCTTGCGGATAGTAACAATTTTTGTACTGTGCGTGTTACTTGATCTGAAATAAGTGGACAATAATTGAATCATAATGAATCTTCAACTAATTAAAATCAAAGATGAAACACGTTTTTCAAATACTTATGATAACATTCATTCATTCTAAGAACATTGCACTTACTATTAACACGAAGAAATGATTTTGGCTTATTCTGCCATACAACTCCTAGGAAATAAGCAGGTATTCCAGACAGAGTGATCAGAATGCCCATACCGACTTCAAATGGTGCTTCGTAAATGGATACCAGGATAAGAAAAGCACATATTATCACAAATGTAACAGGTACCATGAATGAAACCTAACAAAAGAAAGGAACACATGTTATGCATTTGAATTGATGAATTAACGGAACGAAACAGATGATCAATTTTCATAAACCGTAACACCGCAGACGCACCTTTATTGGTCGCTCCATATCTGGCCTCTTATATCTCAGCCATAAAATACCAGCAACAGAGAGCATGATGAAGAATGTTTCCACAATACTGCAGTATGTGATGAGTACAAAGACATCAGTCGTGCAAAGCATACATAGAGACAAAATGCACTGAAATTGATAAGAAAAAAGTGAAAAAAAAAAACGAATTTTAATATTCTGGAAGAACAATTTCAATGCGAAGAGTAGCTCGATGCTTCCTATTTCATTGATTGCTGGACCATTTGATACCTAATGATACTGTTTTCTGACAAACAATGCGCATGATATACATAACATGAATTGCATGATGCAACATACCAGAAAGACTAGAGCTGGGGTAGGAGTGAACTTTTCAATATTAATGTGGCTTAACATGGCTGGAAAATGTCCATTCCGAGCTCCGACAAAACACATTCTAGAAGAAGTCATAATGTGTACACTCAATCCACCGAAAGCAGAAATTGCTACCATGACGGGTATCGTCCAAGACATTACTCCCAATACTTGGTCTCCAAATGTCTGAAATTAATGGAGAATCATCAATATCTAATAACGAATATTGCTGTGTGTTCAGAATCGTGCATGTTCAGATACAAACTTACCACAGCAATAGCATTGGAAGAGATCATAGCAGTTGGTGTCAGGACGGCTAAGTAAGCCACATTAGCAAGTACATAAATGGTGGTAACTAAAGGGAGAGATATGTAGATGGCACGAGGTAAATTCCTAAAGATAGAAAAAAGTTAACGACCGTTTTAAAACTTGCTTTATTATTATTATTATTATTATTAATACCCGCTAACTGATGGTCTATAATTGAACTTACACATATGGATTCGTTAGTTCTTCAGTCATGAAATTCAAATAATTCCATCCGGAATAAGAAAATATACCAGCGCAAAAGGCGACCGCAATTTTTCCCGGATCTTTAGTGGTGTCTTTGAATGGTGTATCGAAATTTTCGCTATGGCCTGATGGAGAGAAATTTCAACTCCATCAATTAATCATGTTGTATTTTTGATGGTTTAGTGGCTGAGACTTACCTAGCGCCAACCAAGTGAATCCAGTGATAATAATAATGACTAATGCTGCGACTTTAGCAAACATGAAGACATTCTGCATTACCGAAGTCTCTTTAACATCGTAGCAATTGATGAAGGTCAACAAACCTGGAGATATAGTATAAGCTTTAGCTTTTAGCATATTTGAATGCATTAAATTTAACTTACATATAGTTAGAGCAGCAATGAGTCTCACACCATCATCAGGGATCTCACAGTTTGGAAAAAACGGTTGTAGAACATATTGAGCAAACGTGATACTCATTATAGCATTTGTTGTAGGCCTGAGAAGTCGAGAGGAAAAATATGATTTTTATGCAATATTGAAATTACTGAATTATATGTAAGCGAGAATTTTGTTCTGCGCATATGAACAACTCAAAACCCTTCTCTCTACTTACACAAATATCAAATTTGCTGCCCAGAGATATAAAAATGATGGTAACGCACCAAAGGCTTCATGAATGTAGGCGTAATCACCACCGCTCAGAGGTATGCTTGTACCCAATTCTGCGTAACATAAGGCACCGATCATGGAGAGAAATCCACAAAATACCCAAATTATTAGAGACAATCCTACACTGCCTACTTCCTGGATGACCCCCTTTGGCGATACAAAAATACCTGAAAAAATGATCAATCATGTGGTGAAGATGATCTCTGGTCTTTTATTTGATCGATTCAATCAACAAGTTCTGTCCTGACATCGGAATGAAGAAGTGAAGAGAGAATTTCACACTCAACTATTGGAGAGATATTAAATAGTAAAATTTACCAGAACCAAATATGATTCCCAGAATGATGGCCACTCCTTCCATTAGACCGAGTTGTTTCTTCATCTGTACTCTCTCAGAATTAGGATCCTGCCCACCTGGGAGAGCCTTTCCATCTTCTGTAGGTGTCATTAATTGCATTTCACTTGGAGACGCGGGTGTTGTACGTTTCACCATATTGGCTGTTTTGGATTAACGTTATATGAGGTAAGTCAACTCTGTGCTCAACTTCAACTTTCAATATTATAAATAATCTTGTTTAATCAAAAGCTTCTATATACGTTAGACTTAGGGTTTTCAAATCACAACTCGGATGACAAAGTGAGACAAAGAAGTTTTCTGTTGAATTATATTATTTACATTGAACCTTTCATCCATGGATTTACATGATATCATAAAGCACTAGCAATTATGACATTTCTCAGCATGATGTTGTAAAGCTGTTCATTTGGTTTGCAATGTAAATCAAATATATAATAAATGTAAATCAATTTGTGCAGACTTGAGGACTCTGATAGAATCCAAAAAAATCATCATGTTTGGGAATATTTATTTGACCCTTAATATGAATATTTTATATCACATGGGTGCCTTGAGCTCAATTTTTTCTGAAAGTCTTGTCACTTCAGAATTCATTCCAGATTTTGACGTTTGACAATGTAATTATGGAAATCGTAGATAGTGCCGTTTTTTTTTTTAAGGCCACTTTGAAATTTTTTTTTTTTTTTTTTCAATTATATTTTGATTCTTATTGGGAAATTATTTTTAACAACGTCCTATTAACAAATGTATAACAATTTATTCTTATATAACTATACAGCAACTGTAAACATGTTGTATAATTAGAAAATAGATAAAGATAGTAACCATATCGTTGGTGATAGTACAATACCGCGTAACTGAATATTGCAATACCGCGTAAGTACAAAAAAAAAAAAAGATGAGATTTGGTGTGCATTCGATGTATTTTTTATTTTCACATCGAATGCACACCAAATCACATTTTTTTTTTTTTTTTTGTACTTACGCGGTATTGCACTTTCACCGACGATATGTAAACAGTAAAGTGGTATTTTTGTTTCATTGGTATGAAAAATATCTATTTTCTAATTATACAACACGCTTATACAGTCGCTGTATAGGTATATAGGAATAATTTGCTATACATTTGTTAATAGGACATTGGAAAAGATAATTGGCCAGTAAAAATGAAAATAAAAAAATTAAAAAAATAATTTCAAAGTGGCCTTAAAAAAAAAACGGCACTATCTGCGATTTCCATAATTACGTTTTTGAACGTCAAAATTCTCATGGAATCAAAATCTGAAATGAATTCTGAAGTGACAAGACTTTCAGAAAAAATTAAGTTCAAGGCACCCGTGATCATGTAGCGGGGTCATTTTTATTCCCAAGTCTGCACTCCTTAATACTACTCTGTGGACCGATCTTTGCATTTTTGGTTTTCAATTGTTCAAAAGAGATGCCTCTATCAGATGAGCATAGAACTTTTTGATATCGCAAGAATTACCGGAGTGGTTTAATTTTTTAGATTTTTTTCCAGAATTGGTAAAAAAATTGGCTTTGTTCTCATTATCTCAATCAAAAATTGGTTCATCGAGAATTTCTATGCTCATCCTATAGAAGCATCTCTTCTAAACAATTGAAGTCCAAAACTTGCAGCAAGCGAGTGATTTTGTAGTTTTCTGTCTTTAGCATATCACCGTTGGAGCGAAAGTAATACATGATGTAAAATATACATGATGAGGGTCAAACCTTCCCCAAACACCATGTTGTTATTTTATTATTCTATCAGAGTCCTGAAGTTCTCTGCAAAAATTCATTTCTATTTGAGATTTTCAACCCATTCAAAGGTGTATAATACCCCCTTAAGATCTAATATACGTAAAAAGATCTTAAACAGCTTCATTAATTAAAGTATAATTATTTTAACAAGGGTCAATTACAGAAACGTTTAAACCTCCATTCCAGAAGATGACACGTTGTTATACTATACTAGCAGATAAATATTAGTATAATCGTCGATAATGATGCAACTTCCAGAAGTACTAAACAACTGTATGAAAAACTAAAAGGAAAAAAAAAAAGAAAAAAAAAGAAATCAAAGAAATAGAAATCGAATCTAAGTTAACCGATCATCTAAACAACACACAGTTATCATTTGTATCTATTCACATCATCGATTTCTGTACTATAAACAAACGTGCGATATTTTCATCACATAGTCAATACAATACCTTGTTTGATTAAGCAGTATGAAACAACAGAAGATTACCTTAATACCAATGAAGACACCTTCAACAATGATTCACTAAACGTCTACTAAATACAATAAATTATAAGCAACGAGACATGTCTCGTTGAGGATAGAATATACCGACTGAAATATAGAGCCTACTTTGCTGGTGGTCTAGCTCATAAACATTCTCTATAAAAGAGTAGTAGGAGAAAAAAGGAAAAGAAGAAATTAAACGATACGTTGTTAAGTACAGTCTACGCAGATATCTACACTACTTAGGATGATCCTTAATTCAGTCATATTCGAATTTTGCATACTCCCATGGGCCAGAATGTCTCCTAATATATAAATAAAATTCCTAAGTACTACCCCACAGCCTTTGAACTCTCTTATTTCAATAACACCCGATTTTTATAACTTCGGTGCTATTTTTTTACTTTCTATTTTATTTTATTCCTTTTTTTTTTTTTTTTTTTTTCTTTTAATTTTTCGAACATGTGGTATCGCGTAATAGTTACTAAGATATAACCTCAACATTGTTAGCCGACAAGGGTGGTAGTATATCAATAATATAGGTAATATAAATAAATATTCAAGTCATAGAAGTATACGTTGAGTTATTTAAATAATATATGTATAGATTTCTTATAAATACCTAGAGAAATGAATTTCGTTATTTATACCTATACGATCGTATTTAAGATCTTGAAATTTTGTAGGCCGGAACGCACGTGCGTAGCGAACAGAAAAGGGTATACATATACCATACCTATACAATTTCCAGGTATTCGACTGTATTCACATGCTACGTCACATCACATCTGACCCCAGGTAAATTTCATCCAATGAAATCAATGCATCGAGTAGTACAGTTTCCTGGATGCGTTACAACCGATTTTCAACCATCGCGCATCATGTGTGACGTCATCAGATGCTGCTTGTGTTGTTATGTTATGGAAATAGTTTAATTTTTCCCTCGATTAGATTTGAAAGTTATTCAAAAGTGTTCCTTTAAATTATCATGAGTTAGTATTTTCCTTATTTAATCAACCCTATTTACACTTCGATGAAAAATAAGTTTTATAATTCATTATCTCTGATATATCAACGAATAAATTAACGATATTTTCGTATCCTAACCCCAAAATGGATTCCATTTGTACATAAATGAATATCGGAGTTTTTTTTATCTGTTCAATTGTTCTTGTGATATAATTTATCACATTTGTCGTAATATTTTAGCCAATTTTTTTTCACACATTATTATCGTCACTAACCATTCGTCGTTATTGTAAAAAAAAAAATACAATTTTCTAATTCCATTCGTTTACGCAATCCGATTTTACAGTTGTTGAACACAGAAGAAAGAACCTAACCTATAATCATATATGAAAATGATTTAACGCAAAGATAGTCACAGCTGTGAGTTGTGTGACCCAGAATAAATAATGTCTCGTAATTCTGAAAGATACATTTACGAAAATATCGTAGAATCCGGAATGGAGGAGGAAAAGGCTGATTTTTTAGACTGTGAAAAATCAGATTATTTACTATTATCATCATCGTCAAACGATGAAAGGACCGTCGATGAGCCGATGGTAATTTTATTTTATTTTATATTATATTATAGTTGAAAAAAATTAAAAATTTTTTTTTTTTTTTTTTTTTTTTTTACAACAAATAATCTTAATTCAGATTTTAATCTATAAGAAATATCATATTCATTTTATAATAATCTACAGATTGAAGAAAAACTTGAATTAGAAGATGACTTAGATATTGATGACGACGAAGTAAGAAAAATATGCAAAAGCGAACAAGACGAAGCCCAAGTTTACTTCGAAGAGGCTCTTGGAACTTGCGAAGAAGTAACCGTTGATTATAATGAATCTTCCATGTCTATTCCACTTTCACCTCCCATATCTCCCAGATCCCCGCATGCTCGTTTTAAAATTAAACGAGAATGGCCTCAGGCAAACGACGAAGAAAGATTATCCATGGTAATGATATATGTTTTATCAAAAGATAAATTCATCCAAAGAATTTAACTAGAAAACTAAACAAAATTTCCAAAATTCTTGAGATCAACTTTTTCTTTCAATAGTTGGAACAGTTTTGCATAGAAATTAAAGTTAACATTATTCTTTGGCTTTGATCCCTAGAAACTTGATTATAATAACTACATTTATCCATATTTTTAACAACATATTGTGGCTTCATTTTTGTTCAATATAGCATCTAGATTGCGAAGAAGAGAGAGTATACTATGCCGAGGAAAGGGAAGAAGTTAGAGACTGTAACGACGACGACGAGGAAACTATAGCAACATTTGTAACAGCTGCTGGACAGCAACTTGCTCTTTATGCTGTTGAAGATTCAGAAGATGTATTTGCTGTTGCTGTTTACGACGAGTCCGGAGAACCACCTACAAACTTTCAATTCCTTATGAAGTAATTGAAATTGTTAGAAATTATATCCATATATCATTGAATCGTTGATATTTTCAACAAATATTTCTTTCCTATAGATCGGATGTGGAAAGATTGATAGGCGAGGGTGCGGTGAGAACGGTGAAAAAGCCTAGTCAAATAAAAAGGCAACTACTTACCACCCAGTCTCCGGTATTCTCACCTAAACAACGGCGAACTCAATGTACTCAAAACAACCACGGACTTGTATCTGACGTTAAATCTAAACAACAAAAAACTGCCGATAAAGCTTGGAGCAATAATACAATAATTAATCAAAACTGCGAAGCAATATTGGATACAAACACTGCTGGTAAAGCCAGTTATTCTGTCCAGAAACCATCAAACAGTGTTACAACATATCTGATGATGAACGAGGCAACAATGGGTATCGGGCAATCCGAGGGCATTCATGAGTCGGTTGGAAGCGAGAATGAAATGGTTGAACAGTCCACAGTTCAGTACATTCTTTTAGACGGTGATCAGTCCGACTCAGAGTTAACTTTTGATGAGATTCAAGCTACACTCCAGGGTTTAAAATTCCCAACAAATAAGTTGTCAAAAAAGAAGATGCTGAATCGCAGAGGAATGCTGGATCAAGGAAGCGCTATAAGTCGTAACGCCAACGATGTAACGGCTGAGAAAACTGAATCACTATCGGTCATCGATGAATCAAAAAATTCCTTGGATAGATCACAGCTAGATATTCCACCCGAATCACCGGATACAGAAATTAGAATAAGTGAAGAGTTGATTGGCGACGAAGAAAACCATTCGAGTACAACGGAGCAAGGTGATGTTACATTAGAAGCTAGGACTGGTGTAAAAGAAAATCTGAGTGATAAATCGTCAGAAAATATTCCCAATTTATCTGTTATCGAACCTAGAATAAAACCTAATGGTATTGACGGAAAACAACAGTCGATAAATACACTGAGACCGAATACTACAGCTGATGTTCATACCGAAATAGTACCGAAAATAAAAAGGTCGAGAAAACAACAGCTGACATCGGTGAATCGTGGCGACTCTGAGATAATAATACAGCCTGCGTTAATCGGGGCGGAAGAAGACAGTAATAATAAAAAACGTGGAAGACGAAAAAAGAAGCCAGTACCAGATCCGGATTACAATCCGAGACCGGTTAGATCTAAGAAATCTAAGAAAGCGTCTAAGAATCCCAAAGTAGAAATTATAGAAATTGATATCGACGAAGAACAGAGCGTTACGCAGACGAAAAAAAACGTTATTGAAATCACTATCGATGATAGCAAAGAAAAGGGATCTAGCGATAAGGAAAACGAGATCATTATGGTCGGGGATTCTGATGACGAGTCTGAAGAAGCTCAGGCTAAACCAATGCCACCTGCTATGCAATGCACGCATTGTTCAAGGAATTTTCGACAGAAAAGGGCGCTCGATACGCACTCTAGAGTTTGTCCAAAACTGCGAAATAATCTAGACAAGGAAAGTGAAAGAAGGAAACGGGAAACTAGTTCTGGCCCATCGAGCAAAATAAATTTTGACGATAAACAGGGTAGCAACAAAGAGTACACGTGCAAAGTATGCAACGCAAAGTTTGACGCTGTTGTTGTATTGGCGAGGCATGCGAGAACTGAACATCAAAAAAAGTATAGAAATAAAGGAGGTAAAGCTGGTGGTATAATAGAGTCAAAATCAGTAGAAACAAAAATAGTTGCAACTAAAGAATCTTCGAATGATAGAAGAACGACTCGTGTAAGTCAAAAAAAGAAAGTCCAAAGCTCAAACCAATTGTGGAAATCAAAGAAATTAAATTGCAATGATTGCGGGAGATGGTTTCCAAGCACGGCTATATTAGTCGCTCATTGTTTACAACATGCTACCAAAAATTCTGGTGGGTTTTAACATCTTTACTTTTTATTTTATTTTTATTTGTTTATATAATGTGAAAAACTTTGTGTCTATTGTAACATTTGATATGTAACATGAGTTATTTGAATTTTCAGAAAAGCAAATCCGCCGATGTCACGTATGCAAGAAATTGACAAAAACACGTTCGCTTTATATTCAGCATATGAAAACACACGGTAGAGCAACAAGAAATACAAAAACAGCTATGACCGTACTTCATAAAAAATTACGACAGACTAGGCAAGTTACGAGTAAATTAACGTCTGTTAAAAAACGGGGAAGACCTAGGAAACTTTGATTTATAATTCTATAAGTTATAAATTTTCATGTGTTTTTTTTTTTTTTTTTTGAAAATAAGAGATACGTAACGATACAACTAGATAACGCTGAAGGAATTATCATACTGAATTTAATAATTAATAAATTAAACATCAATCTTTAATAAATAAAATTCTACGTATGTACAAAAAAATATATATAGATATAATAATTTATAAATTCGAATTATTTGATAATTAATAAAATAATAGCGGGATACAGTTGCTTCCCGCAATTTGTCTGTTGAAAATCTTGTTTTATACGTTACTATTATATTAAACTATATGTAGATTTATATTATATTAACATCTTAAAATCAAATTTATCAAATTTATCAAATTCCGCTCAAATTTACAACACCATTATAATATATTTTAGATTAAACTCATATCTATACCAACCATCACAGGCCATTATACTATTGAATAATTAGCGAATTAACTTATTATCTCAAATTAATACAGATTGGCTTCTTAGATAGTAATGAATTTTTGCAGAGAACTTAAAGACTCTGATAGAATCAAAAAAACGAAGAACATTGTGTTTGGGGAAGGTTTGTCCCTCATCATGCATATTTTACAGCATGTATTACTCCCAGTCCAACGGTGATATGCTAAAGACAAAAAAAAAAAATACAAAATCACTCGCTTGTTGCAGAGAATAAAATCAACCGTTGGACCGATCTTGGAAGTTTTGGACTTTAATTGTTCAGAAGAGATGCTTCTATCAGATGAGCATAGAACTTTTCGATGAACCAATTTCTTTATTGAGATAATGAGAACAAAGCCAATTTTTTCTCCAAATTCTAAAAAAAAAAATTCTAAAAATTTAAACCACTCCGGTAATTCTTGCCAAATCGAAAAGTTCTATGCTCATCTGATGGAGGCATCTCTTTGGAACGATTAAGACCAAAAATGCGAAGATTGGTCCAACGTTAGATTTTATTCTTTGCGGGAACCGAGTGATTTTGTATTTTTCTGTCTTCAGCATATTACTGTTGGACTTGAAGTAATACATGATGTAAAATATGCATGTTAAGGGTCAAGCCCTTCCCAAACATGATGATTTTTTTGGATTCTATCAGAGTCCACAAGTCGTCTGCACAAATTGATTTACATTTTAGAATTTAAACCCATTGAAAAGACGAGTCTGATCAGCATCTACATTGTATGTATTATAAAAATACCGTGACTTCTTGGCTCTATACTTTGATAAAATAAAATCAAACTTCATTTTCTCTATATTTACATTGGCAATAGCTACTTATCACTTTCAATAGCACAAATTGCATAATTATTCATTATTCTATGCGATTCATAATTTATATTCAAATATTGTTTAATGAAATCTTTAGCGTTGCAGAATTGAGTTTTTTCACACAATAAATATTGTGCGAAATTAAATATAAAATGTAGCTAGAACTTGAAGAGAGATTTTATTATTATCAACTGCATCTAGTCATATAGATACGCAATTTAAATGTTGTCAAATTTATAATTTGTAAAAGCAACAACCATATATAGGTATAATATGCTGTAATCTCTTCGAGGGTAATCAGTGCAAATTTTTTTTTTTTTTTTTTTATTCATAAACTGTTTAAATTATAGTTATGTATCTCTACTAGTATGAAGAAACATTTGTTTTCAATTAGAATTTTTTCGACCATCTCTAACTATAATTTAATCTTTTAATATATTTAGTTTACTTCGCTATACTATATATACCTATATATATATATATTAATAAATATTGTAAATAATTCTTTCACGTATAATGAAATTAGGTTTTCAAATTATAGTTTCGTGTTGAATATGAAAAACAGAGAATAGCGTAAAAATAAAATACAATAAGTTTTATGCAATATTTTGAATATAGTAAAAAAAATATTTAAAAAAATGGTTCAATATAGATCGAGTATCTATAAACAATATAAAGTAAGTATAAGTTGTAAATGATGCTATTATTTTCATACGATCTTCTGTATATATATATATATATATCTTATATATACCTATATATATATTAGGGTGGTCCTTACTTTGATGAATTTTGAAATGAATACGAGACGCCCCCCCCCCCCCCCCCCGGATACCTTGCAAATATATAGAAAAAAATTCCTGCGAAATTTTAGCTCTCAATTTTAACATCAACACGTGGCCGAAAATTCCGAAAGTTTAATTCGGTAAATAAATGTAATTTTTTCAACCATGTTACTTTTTTTTTTTTTTTGTAAGTCCGATAAAAATGGATGAAATAATTCGAAATTTGGCACAGTTGTTGCTTATACTGTTAGGAAGAAACCCTGAAAATTGCAAATTTTTATATTCATTATTTCCTCACATATCAGGTCAATAAATATTTTCGTAATATTACTCTAAATATTCAGAATATGAAATAATTTTTTTTTTTTTTTTTTTTTTTATACATTGTTCTATCATAAAATATTTATTTTCCAGTTAATTGAGAAATTTTGCAAATCAGAAACTTTCAGATTTTTAATAATCAGAAAAATTAAGAAAATTATTTTCTAATTTTTAATTATTTTTCGATTATCCCCCAAAATATTTTTTGATAGAACTTGTATGGAAAGAAAAAGAAATTAGTTCATATTTTGAATATTTAGAAAATATTTATTGACCTGATACGTAATAGGAAATCTTCAGGGCTTTTTCCTAACAGCAATAACAGTAATAAGCAACAACTGTGCCAAATTTCGAATTTTTTTATCGATTTTTATCGGATTTACAAGAAAAAAAAGTAACTGGTTGAAAGAATTACATTTATTTTCCGAATTAAACTTTCGGAATTTTGGGTCACGTGTTAAGGGGATCTGAAAGGTGAATTATACACCTCGAATTTTTGGCAGCCCGTTTCCCAGCTAAAACACATCCGATCGATGTGAAATTGACATCAGTGACGTAGAAAAAGTGAACGAAGGGCATGATGCTCTTGCATTTCCAAAAAGCGAAAATAAAATGTACAATTTTATATCAAGAGTGCTCTGTAACGAATAATCGTTGTTGCTGACGTTGTACTTGATAAATATGAAAACACCCGAAATATTTTGCGCTTTTTGGAAATCCAAGAGCATCATGTCCTCCGTGCACTTTTTCTGCATCACTGATATCAATTTCACATCGATGGGATGTGTTTTAAAATTAAGAGCTAAAATTTTGCAGGAATTTTTTTCTATACATTTGCAAGGTATCCAGGGGGCGTCCCGTATTCATTTCAAAATACATCGAAATATAAGGACCTGCACCCTAATATATACATATACGCGCACTGAAATATAGATATTAATAAAGCTTGACTTGCTGAATTGTTTGCAAATTTATTAAAATACCTTGCTATAGGTAATATGGATTTCTTTATCTATCTAGACATTTGTTTTATTATTGCTCATGTCTAATAGCTTTGGAAATTCTAGCTAGAATAAAGTAGCCTCGTAAATCACAAGCTGCGCAATAATCATTGTGAAAATTTATAACATTGAACAGATGTTACATATACAGGTAAGTTAATTTCTGGAAACGGTACTACTCTTGACTAATCAGCCTGCACAGAGGCAACCCAAATATCGCATCGTCTATAGTTTTGCTTAAATTCACTCAAGCTTCGACCCGGGAATACAATTTGACTATTTTTCAGATAAAATTAATTCTCTGCGTCGATTATTTACTAAATTGTTGATAATTGATCGTTAACACGATTAATTGATCAGCGACCGTTATTTAAAATCAACTTTTACCGAAGGCTTAAAGTTTTTAATGAAACGAAACAACAAATATTCTATACCGAAGAACAGGGGACTGCAACAAAAAAAAAAAAAAAAAAACTATTCGGATTCTGTAACGAACCCTATTAGTAGTACAAGCTTACTGATGAGTGATGGGATTACTACTCGCAGGTGTATTGTCAAGGCTTCTCATAAAACAAAATTATATACTGCGAGGTTGCGCATTATTCGTATATCTGACGGAGTGACGCGTCGGGGGGCGTAAACATTACCCTGGTGGAAATCTCTACTTCTACGAATTTTTATGAATTTTTAGAGAAATTGGAACATTTCATATAGTTTTTCATGAAAAAATTGTAGATGTGCGTCATTTCTCGTAAAAAATTGTAGATTTTCTCATCATTTTATGGAAAATTATAGATTTCGGCGGATCATCATAAAAAAATGGTAAATTCTCGTATGTTTCCAGAAAAATTCGTCGTTTTCGTAAATCATATTATGAAAAAACTACAATATCTTATGAAATGCTACGAAATGTTCCAATTTCCCTAATTGGTCATAAATATTCGTAGAATCATTTCCACCAGGGTATTTACAATGAGGGTGAACCGAACTAATTATAGGATTTTCTTTCATATCCTTCTTTTTATCAAACCCTCATGAGTACACGCGACGGCAAAAATGCGTACGTATATAGTACACTCTAGTTTAATATGGATTTTGAATCATTTCACATTTCATTGCATTGGACTGAATCGATGTGAATGTACAGTATAACCTCCAGGTAGTACTAATAGCGTTTTCAGCTGGGGCTACACCGAGCTACACTAGTGTAGTGTAGCTATCTTCATCCTTTTCTTTTCTATGAGGAAGAGAGAGACAAAGATGGCTACACTACACCGGTGTAGCCCCAGCTGAAAACGCTATAAGTTACCCCGGAAGCCATCACGATGTCTACTGCAGTGATTGGATAGTGATAAACGCGGGAGAATGATATCAAGTTCTTTTCAAATTCCTATATATATAGTAAGCAAGAACGTAATTGGGTTTGAGACACTATATGCACAGATGATGAGAGAAACGAACATGCGTAAATGAAACTTTCAGAGAATCGATTTATATACCACTTTTTTTCTTATAGCCCTATAGAAAGATAAGTTCTATTGTAATTGCATAAAAATTATAGGGATCGTTAAGATATCTTTATATTATTAACTTGCGACCAAATTCATTCCTTAATCTGTTTGAAAAGCAGAGCAAACGAAAAACTGTCAGGAATCACGCAACAGACTAGCATAATTTGGTAACGGTTATATATAGATAGAGACTTCGATTTTATCTAATCTGTTTTGACTAATTGCAGCATAAGTTATTCCCAAGAAACACTTTCAGTTATATATATATAGATCGCTCGCTATACTAAGTTGAGGAATGTCAGTACTGCGGCAAGTCTAATTAAGTTTTATTCATATCGTGCACTCGAAGTTGATTTTACTAGGAAATGAAAAATTTTAATTGGAAAACTTTGATTTCTCATGGAATTCAGAATTTACATTCAACTGTATACCCAGCTGTTTCAGTTGATGAAATATAAAATTAATGAGGTATCTTCGTTTATCTTTCTGTTCTCTGGTAAAACGATATCACGAAGCTTTTTGCGTGGCTCGAACGATTGATCTGTTGTAATTGGTAGTGCGTTATACTAGCCGGACAATGTTACTCAGTTAAATACGTCACAGTTGCACAATGATGATTACTTGATAATCGCTCAAAATGACAAACAAATATTTCGGTCTTATCGTTTTATAAGCAAACGGAAAGCGGACAGATTATTTGGCTTGGATATATAAATGTATAATATAACTGTGTTATACCAACATATGTTTCTTCCAGAACTGTTTCAAAATTTTTTAAAATATAGTGAAATAAAGAAATATGGGTAAATTCTAAATGAACGTGGAATATGTCCAAGAAGTGGTTGGTCAGAAACGAAATAGCCCATCATATAACTTCAGAATTTGCTCTACTAGGATTAATTTTAATTTTCACAAGCCTACCTATATTTATAATGGATGAAAATCGCGCATGGGGTGGGAAGTATGATATCAAATTCAGAGCTTGGCATCGATCAAACAAACTACTTGGAAACGAAGAACGCAAGATAAAAGTGATGGACGCGTGTTTCACTGCTTTCGACAAAGATGAGGACGGATTCCTCTCCCTTTCTGAATTCGAACTCATTTGCCGTGCTCTCTTTCGTAACGATCGAGGGAAGATCTACGGTCTTGAAGAAAACCAATTGAAGGAAATCTACGCTGTGTTCGACACGAATGGGGACGGACTCATCGACAGAGAAGAGTTCGAGGTCTGTTACTGTGTGTGTGTGTGTGTGTGTGTGTTCACGATCAGCAAGTGATATACGAATATAGGGCAATTATTTCTTCCCTCTCCGACAAATTATTCCTCGAATCAGAGATATTCAGAGAACAATACGGAACGGACGAACTGCAATAGTTTCATTCGTTGCTGCGCACTGATAAGCTACCACATTCAGTTTACCACTTCATTTGTACCCATCCACTTGTGAGGATCATGAATTCAAGTATTGAAGAATAGACTGCATCTTATTATTCTCTTATCCAATGTGTAAATACGAATTATTGCGAAAAGGCGATGGAGATATTTTGTTTTTTAATTGCATAATATGTAAGTATACATAATCAACTGTTTTCACAGGTATGTTGGAACCGCTGGATCAAAGTGTGCACGAGACCAAGATGCGCGTTTCTGATTGTGGATGTCCAGAATGACTTCATATCCGGGTCTCTTAATATCACAAAGTGTGCCGCTCAGCATGACGGTTCCGAAGTGATCGAGCCGATCAATCGGCTTTTAAAATCTGTACCATTTGATGCTGTATTTTATTCCCTTGACTGGCATCCCGTGGATCATGTTTCCTTTATCGACAATCTTCCTCTGCGGTAAGGATCGACTTTGCTATACAGTTCATCTTGATCCATAGTTTCTTCTTATTTATCTCCATCTTCAGGGATGTGGACCCGTCTAGTGGCGTGGCGAAGAAAGATGCGAAGGTTTATGATACAGTAACGTTCGCTGGACCACCTCCCTTGAAACAGAGGCTATGGCCACGTCATTGTGTTCAGGATTCCTGGGGTGCTGAACTTCACAAAGATCTTACGGTCGCGAGTAATGCCGTTAAGATTTACAAGGGAACAAATCCCGAGGTTGACTCCTACTCCGTATTTTGGGACAACAAAAAACTGACTGAGACAACGCTCTTCTCACAACTGCAGAACAAGGGCGCAACTGACATTTACATATGTGGATTGGCCTATGATGTTTGTGTTGGAGCGACCGCTGTCGATGCTTTGGGAAATGGTTTTCGTACCATTTTGATCGATGATTGCAGTCGTGGTGTTGATCTTGTTGATATTGAGAAAACAAAGGCGACAGTGATTGGCAATAACGGTGTTATCGTTAATTCGAGTCAAGTCAAAGCCATGGTCGAAGGTAGAGACCGCAGGCCTGAATTAGGGTACAAACTGGCTCTTGAAATTAAACACAACAATGTTCGCTCCGCTAGGAAGAGTAATAATTGATTTGAGTATAGTTGTATAAAGATGTGCAGTATCCATAGTACTAATTGTGTAATATAAATAAAATCAATAATCAATCTGCATGCAAATAAATTAATATTAGCCAATAATCAGGAAAGTTTAATTTTTTCCGATATCATAGGCTGCTCTGTCCCAAACTCCCAGGATAAAAATCTATGACAACAAAATTTTGAAAAATAAAGCCAGAAGGTGGTATTCGCCAATACATGTACGATTTTTTGCGTTTAAATTTTCAAATTGAAAATTTCCGATTATAGACTGATTTCATTCAAGATCGTCCAGGACTTTCTGGGTGACCATCACAGAATCATTCCGGAATACAGTTTTCTCATTCTTGCCACAAGTTAAGGTAATACGTGTTTCGGGATTTGTCTGAAGAAAATTACCGGCACTTTGCACATAAATTTCAATTTTAATCGTGAAAAGTCATTTTTTAAAGATCTTATTTTTGTAATTTTTTTAAAACCGATTTTGACGATTTTTCTTTCAAAATCTGTATAATTTTGTACACTTTTAGAAAATTCCAAGTTCGTACCGATTAGTTCATTTTTGGTGATGTGATGAACTCTAATGTGAAAAAAATATCAATCTTTTCAAGCGCATTTTTCTCAAGGTGCATATATATTTCGATGTTATTGTTCCGGGTGTATGATCTTTTCGATCACGAATGCGAACTTTTCTGAAAATCCCGGATGACTAAAATTCGTTTGAAAGGAGAGAATAATTATATTCTACAGTAATGAAAATGTTTAATAAGTGAAAAAATCGTAATTTTCCAACGTGCATAACTCCATTCGAACGGATTTGAGTGATCTGAGATTTTCAGAAAAGTTGGCATTCATGATCTAGAAGATCTTATATCCGAAACAATAAAATCGAAATATTATTTTGCACTTTCAGAGAAATGCGCTTGAAAAGATTGAATTTTTTTTTTTTACATTACAGCTCATCACTTCACCAATAATGAACTAATCGGTACAAACTTAGAATTTTCTCAAAGTTTACAAAATTTTACAGATTTTAAAAGAAAAATCGTCAAAATCAGTTAAACGGTCCCGAAGTTACAGTGATTTGAAAAAAATGACAAAAATAAAATCTTTAAAAAATGACTTTTCACGATAAAAATTGAAATTTATGTGAGGAGTGCCGGGAATTTTCTTCAGACAAATTCCGAAACACGTATTCCCGTAATTTGTGCATAGAATGAGAAAAATGTATTCCGGAATGATTCTGTGATGGTCATCCAGAAAGTCCTGGACGATTTTCAATGGAACCAGCCTATGCACAAAAAAATTGTACGACTTTTTGGCACTATACAATCGCATTGTCGGAGAGTTAAATTTCTGAAAGTGTTTTTCAATGACAACGCAATATTATAGTCGATACGCAGCGTATGTTTTAAAACAAGAGTACTGTTGGAGAATATTACAGACAAATAGACAAATGTTACAAATTTTATGCTTGATCATTATCGCAAGTAGTATCACTTTCTAAATGGGATTAGTTTTCTTATTCTCTTGTAACAAGTAAAGAGCGTGCAGGAATGCCCTGTAATCGAACTCCAAACGGCCACCACGCTCGATACCGAAACACTTGTGTACTGTTTCGAGTTCAACACTGCTTATCAGGTGCAGCATGTTCCTCGCAGACAAAGCCTTTGTCAAGCGGTCTCCAGAGACAGAGCCGATGTTCTCTTTGTCAAAGTCCTGCAAAATACAAACGATAATGATCAATGGACGAGGTGGTGGCTTGATCAAGAAGTCATGATATGATTAGAAACGCTTCAACTGGATAGTGAATACTCCGTTTACCCAGTACACCAAAAAAGGATTGGGAGGAATTAAAACTGGTGCAAATCCGATTGACATACATTTTAATCGCTGAATTGTAAATTATGTATTGAATCGATCGTTCGACACGGTATTTAACTTCTGAACGAGATTCCGTTGGACTAAGATGTAACGAAGTCAATCTACTAAAACAAATTCAACAGTTGAATATTCAACCGAATCGGAATCCGCGATTAACGAGCCTGAAAATTTCTATAGAACCACAGATTCGTAAATTTTAAAACGAATCCATTCAAATTCTGTTCCATAACTTTTTGTTTATTGGGACGACTATGCCAATGTGACTGATCAAACAAATTCCTATTATCGGAGAATCTTTCTTTGATTTGATGAAACCAGGACGTAAAAGCATCGAAACCCTAACTAAGCAGACATTACGTGGCTTACGGGTTACACTTTAACTTGTGGCTCACCGTAAATATCTCTTCCATATTCATATTCTTGCGGACGCATAGCTTGTCCATGGCCTGTGCTAGAATCCTACGTTCATCGAAATTGAGGAAGGTCCTTGTGCAGGACGTCGATGGTATGTGCTGCACAGGAACCAGGAGTGGAGCACGTTCCAGGGAACCAGTGGCTACAGCCTCCTCCACTGCTTCAGCAAATCTTGTGTACTCGATGAATTGAGGTCTGTTGTGATAGATGCAAATGCTTTAATCACCCTGTGCGTTATATGCACAGTTACGGGTATTGAATGGAAATCAGGTTAACGTATGAACGTGAAATAGAATATATTAAATAAGGAAACGATATAGTAATCAAGGGTTGGAAAATGCAGGGATAAAAAAGAGGATAGAGGTAAGATGAGTGTAAAAAAATGCACGGAATTCTTCCTTCGGTTCAAAAACACGTTTAACTTTTTCATGAACACATGACCACATCAACGCTACGTAATAAGATGTATATACGATAAAAATGTGGTCTGGTTTTGTGGGAACTAGACTTGATAGTGTGGTAATCATCCAGTTTCCGGGTGAAATATACGTTATACCGAGGGGCTATTCACTCTTGAAATCAGCTGTACACCCTGGTTTGAAATCAGTTGAAATCAGACAACAAATCGCTTTGAAATCCTAAAAAATTACTGAGAAATCACTGGAAATCAGCGAAAATTCTTCGATATCCTTTGGAAATCACTGGAATTCAGCTGAAGTTCTTTGAAATCACTGCAAAATAATCGGAAATCAGCAGAAATCATCCAGAATTACAAATGAAATCGAATGAAAAATCAGTTGAAATCATATAAAAAATCAGTTGAAATCATATGAAATCACATGAAATCATATGAAATCACGCGAAATCGTATGAAATCACGGAATCACTTGTACACCAAAAGTTTGAGTGAATAGCCCCTCGCGTTATACCGTTATTCCATCATTGCTTATAGCACGTTATACCTGTATTACAAATCGGGAAACGTACCTAAAAGGTGCTTTAAAGACTTCCAGAATTGTCTCAATCTCTCGGCAGGTCAGATTGCAACGAAGCTGGTCCAATCCTCGAATAAACTCTGACCTACGTATTATCAACTCTCTACGTGGATCGAAAGGTGTGAGAAATTCTGTGACCTGGTAAACCAACGGATTAATTGACGAGGAAAGTTGTGTGAAAAAATAATATCAATAGATTCACACTCCTTCCGAACTTTAAAATCCATCATGAACTCGACTTAATGCTGCAGGGGTTTCAATCACAGTTAATTCTAATAGGTACGTGTAACCCGTGCCAGAATATGCGTACGGTACGTGGCCTAGATGAATAATGTTAGAAAATCGCGTGGGTAGTCGCAGATATTTGGCATTCTCACAAAATACCGTTGGACGTACCCTGATTCGTTCGCGAACAACTTTAGCCTTGATCTTCGCAAGAACCAGCACAATGTTGTTTTCATCGCTAGTGGTATTGGGTGGACGCTTTTCGGCGTTGAGTATCTTCTTTTCTTCCAACATTGCATGGTACAGTGGTACTTCCGGCGGAAGTGATTCCATTTCCTCGATAAACCAGGCATAGTTAAATCCCAGCTCGTCGTTGTAACGTTGTTCCAAAGCATATACCTCCTCGCGGGACAAAAGAATACAAGCAGTAGTCATGGTCTGTCGGAGCTGACTCCTAGTCACGTGACCATGATTGTGTCTGTCACAAAAAAAATCGAGGCATAATCAAGAATTCATTCCCATTCTATTATCCTGACTCAAAAAAATCAAAGAGCGTAACATCCTCACGTATCGTAAGCTTTGAAAAAGGGCTTAAGGGGGATTCCTCTTTCCTCTGTCCTTCGCCTAACACGATGCAGAGCTGATTCGCACAACTCTCTCGTAGAAAGGGTTTCGGATTGCCACTCCTTTCGTCCTTTTCGACATAATTCTGCTATCTCTAATGGAGGAGGATCGATGCGAAGAGTTGGCAACTTGTCCAGTTCCTTGACCGTGAATACTACAAACGTATTCATATATGTGCATACCATACATATTTTTTTATCATATTCATATAATTACGACAATTTTCTATGATTCAGGATAATGAAGTTGGGAATCTCGATTCGTCACATGCCCACTTCTTTTTCAATTCTCAGCTAGTCCAAACGAAAATCTTTTCCCTTAGTGCAGTAGGTATACATTCTAATTCACCTTGGTCCAAGTCATCTTCAAAGGTCCTCCAGTTGACTCTGTCCGGGTCATTGCAGTCTGTATACAATGCGATAATGGCGTCAATTTCTCGTTCCGCCAGATACAGACGTGCTATAGCTGATATTTGTATTCCGTCTAAAGCTCTTCGAAATTGCGACACTGTTACCCGACCGCAGTTCAATGAATCAAAATCCTATACGTTTTGGGAAATAACGATCGATGTGTGAAATAGTATGTGCATTCCTAGATATACTAGCCAGTAGTTTCACCACATGATTTTAAAATCAGGGAGAAGTTTAAACATCAAATACCCTAAAGAACTCGTTTATGCGAATACGATGTTCCAAGATATGCCGCTGAACTCTTTGCAGGACTTCCATGAGCGGCATTAGCTCTTTAGGCTTTTCCATCACGGGATGAAAGACAGATTGTCGTCCAAATACTTCGCCTGGTAATACGCGGCCTATCTCTGGTCTCGGGAGTTTTGGCAATTCCGCAGTAATAATTCGCCCCGGGAATTGATCCAATAAATTCTGTGGGCGAATTTCGTGAACACATATTAGTTTTGTACGAATTCAATAGCATCCGCAGAGCTCAAGATCCTCGAGTTATTCATATACGACTTTGGGAACTCCGCAGACAACTAGATGAAAACGTACACCTCCCAAGCCCAGCATCCCGTGCTGATCCATGTAATTCTGAGCATCCTCGATGGCTTTGACAAAAGCTACGTAATTCACGGTGTAGCTATCCTTGACGAACCTCTTAACCAGCAAATTAAACTCACTCGAAGCAAGCACAATGCCCAAGAAGTTCAAGACCCTGGCAAAGTGAGCCACGGTCACTGTTCCGGCATTCTTTGCCACCTACAAGGTGTGATAACAGCTCAAAATGATTCCGATCAAAAGGAAAAGTGAAGTTAAAATCCCACGGAAACTTTGCCGATGTTTTCTTCGGTACAACCCTACTGAAAATTTCCAGATGGATTCATCTGGTCGTTCGAAATTCCTATGGAATTTGCTGGAAATCCAGCAGGTTTCAGATTGAATTCTTTGGATTCTGCTAGGAATTCACTAGATTTTATTTGGAATCCATAGGAATTTCGAACGACCAGATGAATCCATCTGGAAATGTTCAGTAGGGAAAGTTTCTGCGGCTTACCAATTCGTAATCCTGAAAGTAGGGTCGTAGTACCAATTTCCGTTTGTTTATAAGGACTGCAATTTGGGTAATAATGAGAGAGAGTCTTCTGTGTTCGGTACCACTGATTCGATTCACGTGCAGAGGATCTTCCCATTCCAATCCCGTCACTAACGGTTTGTTATTTTCAAACGCAGGAACTGCAATGGTCAGCTATAGATATTATGATATCCGTATGAAAAGTATAACGACTATAATTATAAGTTTGTAAACATACTCCTATGCATAGAGTGAATACAACGTCGAGTACTAGGGGAGCTAGGGGCTAGTTGTAACAATTTTTGGTAAAATGCTCATATTTTGAGATATTCTCAACATTTCTTGATTATGACTGATTTTATGGAAAGCGTACCTATTCATTCATCATATGCAAGAATATATCAATCGAAAGTTGGTTGACTTCAGCACAATAGACATATTTCCAAAACAAGTCGCCTGTTACAATTTGCCTCGTACTTGGGGCAAGTTGTAACTGGCGTGGGGCAGGTAGTAACACTAAAAAAAAAAACACTTCATTTGGAAATATTTTGAGTTTTCTTCTTTTATTATTATTTTTCTTTTCTTTTTTCATTATTTTTTCTTTTACAATTTTTTTTTTATTCATATTTTTTTTATTTTTTATACTTATTTTTATTTTTTTTTATTATTTTTCATTTTTTTTATTATTTTTTATTTTTTTAGATTTGACATTTTTTTTCTTTTCTTTCATTCTATAGATTCCGTAAAGTAATCAACGCATTAACATTTGAGGCAGAAAGTCTAGCCGCTCGAAGAAAATCGCAAGTTGCAGGTTGTAACACGCGTTACAACATGCCCCGCGATTTCGTTACAACTTGCCCCATCGCATGATTTAGGATATTTTGATTAATTAAACAAAAACCAAAGTAATTATCAAAAAAAATTAAGATATCACGTGAAAGCTGAATACATTGACTAAATGAAAAATCAAACATATATGAAAAAAAAATCAATTAATACATCAAAAATCAAAGTTTACAAGACACATTTTTTTTCGCTACCTTGCCAAAATGACACGCCCACTCACGACCGCTCGCTGCAACGTCCCGCATGGCACTTACTGTACTTACGTAATAGCCCCCCTCATATGTATTGCGTATGATGTGTAACCCCATGAAAATATTTGCAATCTACCGAGTAATTGAGCTGTTACTACTTACCCCTGTTACAACTAGCCCCTAGCTCCCCTACATATATGCGTATACGAAAGGTCAGTTTACGCGCAGAAATACACGGCAATCGAGTTACGCTGATTCGGAGAAACAGCTCGATAACGTGATACGTGTTTGTTTACAATAGGAAGACAGAGGCACATTGATTTATGCAAGTAATACACAAATATCGTCGAAGGGGGTTCAAGCAAAAGGTATATACATACTCGAATGTCGCTGCGTAAGAGACAAATATGTTTCGCTCTGGATTCTAACGTATAATCCGTTCATTGATCGGTTATACTGTCAGAGTTAATTCATTTATCGGTCTTACTCAATTTACGAGTTGAATTCTACCTGTTACTCCGTGAGACGCAGGCTTTGAATTGAATTGTACGTCATTTTGTCAACGCGCTATAAATACATATCTTAGACTCCTTATACCTCTAATATTTCAGAACGTCAGCTGGCAAACGCAGCTTCTGTACTATTCAACCTGCAGCAGATGTGGAAAACGCGTTACAAATTCCAACTTGGCCGTAGCTTTCACATATTGAATTTTACTAGTTGACAAATTGTTCAGAAAAACATTACGTTCCACTTGCCAGTCAGATCAATCATTAAAAATTTACCGATTTACGATCAAAGGAAATCAGCTACACCTAACAACTTATTCGTGGCATTGCAATTTCATAAGTGATATAGTACTATAGCTTTGAATGCTTTGCACTTTTTGAAAAATGACCTAATTTCATAATTTTGTATACAATATATACTATAAGATATTTTATATCAATATAAGATAAAGGAATAAATAAAGATGTATTTGAACAGAATTGCCCAATCATATAAACCGTCTAACGCATTAGCTCGTATATCGAAATGTTCAACCAGGCGAAGCATTGCGTGTCTGGTCCTTATCGATATTTTGATCATGACTAATATGCGTGTCTGGAAGGCGATCTCGAATTGCACGAAGTGCGATCGAAAGATAACCGTTTGAACATTCTTACAAACACATATATTTGTATACTTAGATATACCTAATAATCTAAACTTGTGCTTGTTTGTATAAGGTGAAGTGTACTTGATCCTAATTTTTTTTTTGAATTTGATTTTCGGCGAGTCATCACTCGTATAAGATGATGAATTAACGTTTTTACGACTTTATCTGCGAGACATCTTGGAATAAAACCTTCCGAAAGATGTTAACATTTGAAATATTCCACTCATGCTTATCGCTAGATCTTTTTTTTTTCGCAAGCTAACTGCCAGATTTTTATACGAAGCACGGGTCCTCTGGTAAAGTAATAATAAATATGGGCAGACGTCATACCACTCTCGTGAATAACTTCACAGAATTGTGTATAAAGGATCCTCCCATCTTGAATCCTGAAATAGTCAGCCAAGTCGCCAATTTCTTGATCCGAGAGACCGATAGGACCTCGAAGAGGTCCTGCCAGGATCGATACAAACTTCGACTCTGTAGAAAGTTTTACGTATAGAAAACGGAATACACCTTATGTTATATAAGTAGTTTCGCGAAATTTATGTATATAGTACAATTCAATGAAATATCAACGCCGCAAATGATACCATCCTTCATTGTTTAACGCAGAGTGATTTTCAACATCAAGCCATATAAGATTCTGTATCTGTATGTGGAATGTGCGTATGTAACTATAACGTACAGCCGTTATCATAGCGATAAAACACCTTCTTGTAAGTGGATATATTCACCCAGTCAGCCAAACGTAATCTACAGCACGAATTGCAAGAAAATTATACGTCAAGCACATTGCTGGATACAATGCTCGTTTATTATATGCCTTTACGATGTACTTAATTAAAATTTGCCCATATATAGCATATTCCCGAAATTTTGTTCCGATGGTAAAGCTAGTGCTAGTTCATCGCTTACACATATCTCATTAACACCGTTAGCATGTATTTTAGCCGTAATTTGGCTGCCTGGGCTTATGTACTACGAGCGAGAAGCACTATTGTATTTCGCGAAACCTAAAATCTAAACGACGAATTCTTCAACGAATCGTACGGTAAATACCAAAAGTAGTCGCAGGTATGTAAGTATAGTACTTATGATGAATATACAAAGGAGGTTCAAAATTTCTGACTTCAGATTTATTATTAGATAATATATATTTGTCTATAATGAATCTCGGAATGCGCGACACGTTTCGATTACAGACTTTACGACTATTAAATTTACATGAGTATCAGTCACGATTAATGATATATTGTAAAAAGTCTTTAAAAAATGTATGTAAACTTGGTATAAGTTTTGAATAGGACACCTTGTATAGAAAAATGTACTTTAGAAATTATAGTGAGAAGTGGAGGAGGTTTTCCTAATTCCCTCGGTCGCTTCTATAATATGTGCCGAAATTATACCTGAGACGAGGCTATTATTGTTAGGGTCCAATGGTTTGTAGTAATCCCAAAGGTTTAGCCCTACCCGGAATATTGCAGCCCTAATTTTATTGCACGTTCGCCAAACGTCCCGCAGTTTTAAGTCCTGTAATAAATAATTTTCTACGTTGCTTGCAATTTGCATTTTTTTTTTTTTTTTTTTTTTTAACCTGCTATACTTCATTTTCGTATGGAATATAGAAATTATTTTTTAAATTAAGAAACTCATCAGATGACAATATTGAATGTATCGAGATATACCTTCTTTCCCTCGGGCATTTTGATATACTGATATTTTTATTCAACAGAGTTTGAAATTTTTTTTTTCCTAAATCTACGAAATTTGACACTAATTTTTCTAGGGTATAGATTTTTCGACAGGAAAACACGTGGGAAATTATTCAAAACAATTCGCATCGCCAACATCCTATTTATACGCATACAGTGTTTATTAGTTAAACATTCAGTAATATTGCATAAGCTGAAGGCGTTGTGTGTATCATTTTATTCAGTTGTTATTTTATCCTATAAAGCCTATAATAAGGTGCGTTACAATCATTTTTAAAGCCGTATAATGTTTGGTTATTATACATTTATTTGTAAACAACATAATTATTCAATATAAATGATTGTGCGTGCATATGATGATATGAACAGCTTATACCATAATTCTTTCGACTCTATACTGTGTAGTAGTATAGCCGGCCGGCCGCTGAACCGGCAGCCGGAAATGGACACGCGTGATCCATATATCGCAGATAAATAAACAATCTAGTGTCTTGAGCGAGACAATTATGGAAAAGGTGATGACCGTTAGAGGAAGAAGCGCGTCAGAATGGTGATATTCTCGTTTGTTTTCGTAACGATATCTACGCTCCACCTGAGTAAATACGACATACGATTAAAAAAGCAAAAAAGATTCATCGCGCGGGAGATGGGCCACGCTGTATTGATTTCCCGCTTGGCGGCTTGGCGGCTTGGCGCGCGGCGGCATGCGCGGGAATCCTGGGAAATGACGCTACCACTCGTCTCTGATAGTCGAGCAATCTGATTCGCTCGCGTATCTCAGCTTCTCCCCACTACTTTGCCACATCTCAGTTTACCGGCGAGTATCGACCAGTTATTCCGCAGACAATTTCTATAGGAGCTATCCGATTGGCTTATAGAGGGCCGAAAATTACCCATAATACC
Source organism: Tenthredo mesomela (assembly GCA_943736025.1). Lineage (NCBI taxonomy): Eukaryota > Metazoa > Arthropoda > Insecta > Hymenoptera > Tenthredinidae > Tenthredo > Tenthredo mesomela. The sequence goes on along the minus strand of OX031015.1, from coordinate 29,188,938 downwards.
TTGCGCGTAGCGTATGACGCACGACCTCCATTTCCCTGTCCCCTAGCTCTGTCTTCTCCATTCGGCAGCCAAGCGGTGCGGACGTGAAGTGGTGTTAGCTCGCATAGTTCATAAGTAATAATCAACGTTCAAGTTAAATATCAATAAATAATAAATAAATACACAATGGCTGACGAGGGGAACAAGGACTTCAGCGAGGACATCGCAGACCAGAGCTTCGAACAGAATGGTGACACTGAAAACGGCGGCGGTGACGCTACAGAAAATGGCCAAGAATCCCAGGAGGACAGGTAAATTTTCGAAAAATATACACAACACAGTAGGTACAGAGGAACACATGATGTTTATTTTTTCTTGAAAACGTAAATCTGTGCTGCAACTGTTGATCAATTATTACCGTTAGTTGTATGGTCATTTAGAGGCCTTATATCGTTCTTATTTCGTGATTGATAAAAAGCAAAATGGAGGGAAGTTCCAGGCTGTACGACGCTGTTAAAAAAATATCCAGTCGCATCTTCGTTATATGAGCATTTCCCTACAAACTTGTGCATACCTCTTGACGGTCTATTGTTTACAGAATGTTTATCGGTGTATATTTTTAAACACTTACAAATAAATTACGTTCTAAATGTAAAATGAAAAAAGAAATATTAATGGAGTCGCCGGCTAAAGCCGCGGACGCGCCCGCACACTTAAAATGGCGGGGAGAGTTGGCTTGGGTTTCCTTTGTTGCGAACAACTTACTTACTCACTTATATACGTCAATTTTTGCGACAAGCTCGCACTTACCTTTAAATACATAACCAAGTATATTGTTTACACAATTGTAACACGCAATGAACCTTTCTTTGTTTAAATTAGTCTGTAAGAATATCAAATTTGCGGCGTAACTTTTACATTTTCAGCATAACGGGACCTTACCTTGAGCAGGATGATTTCCAGCAATTGTTTAGCAGTAAAATTATTGCGCGCGATGATTTCTGTAAATAAATTGTTGTATAGATTTTTTTTTTTTTTTCTTTCTTTCGTTAAACTTTCATCATCAATTTTTTTCTTTTCTTTTCTGAAGCTTATTTATTCGGCCTTAGGCTCAATATTATATTACATCCCCTACAGCTTTGGATTCACAAGTCATAATGACAAAGAAAGTTTTTGGTACGTTTTGTAAGAAATTGGTAAGCATTCTATATTCTAACTTAAATGACTTAGAATTTTTTATTTATTTTTTCTTTCTTATATTATGTACAGGCAAAGAACTTGTGAACTCTCCAACACTTAGCATCATTTTTAAATAATTAACAAAAATTTTCGCTACCTTTCTAAATTTGCACCAAGCCGATGAACATTTTTTCGAAATTATGTATTTAGATTTCATTTTTGTATCGGGATAAAATTTTTTTGCGCGAGTTTGATTCGTTGAACAATCGAGTAAACGGAATTGTCAATTTCATGTTAATTATTGAAAAAATTGAAGATTTTTGAAACAATAATAAGAAAACAAAAGAAAGATACAAAACGTTTTGTTGTTGAGTCGCAATCTCTTGCCTGTGCGTTTATGAACGAACGGTGAAAGTCGAAGGGACGCGAGTAAAGTATTGTATAGACGCAAGATCAATAAATAAAATGGCTGAAAGCCGGCGCTCCAAATTGTATTGTATTGTGTAGAAAAAGATATTTAAAAGATTAAAAATTTCAAAAATGAATCAAGGTAACTATAAAATATGATGATATTGAATATTGAATATTGATAATTGATAATTGATAATTTATTAGTTGATAATTGTGCTTTTCTTACGAGGTTTACTATTGTATTGAAAAAAACAAAAAGAAATTGTAACTTTGTGTAAATTCTAATTTTCTCTATTCCTCCTATTATTAATGATTGTACTTAATTATAATAAATAAGAATCTGTAATTTGTTTGTTACTAAATTTGTAAATGGATATTTTATTATTGTAATATTTTCTTCTATATAGTGTAAAACGTTTGTTTGATTTACATTATTGTTTTGGCCAGCTGAGAGAATCTCGTCAATTTTGTCGCAGCGCTATTCAGATTGGTCAATTATTAACAATTGACCAGTATCCTTACCTCTGGGATCTGTGAACGAAGCCTTGAGAAATTGAATTCTATCAATTATTGCGAGAAGTCAGCGTCAAGTTCAAGTCCATCTGATCAGCACAAGCACTGGAAGTCGAGTTGTGTCGAGTCGAGTCAAATTGAATCAGAGTCACACACACTTGTCTGCTGGGTCACGCGTAGAGTCAATTATGATCTGATGTCAATTTCAACGAGTCCGATGTCAATTCCAAATACAGTTTGGGCGTGACCAAAGCACAGAGTCACTAGGGTCAAATGTCAACATCTACTCCGATAGGTCGAAATGCCATTAACCCAGTTTATCTGGCTTGGTCTGCAGGTGGCAATCGACCGAGTGCAATTATGGCGGGCGGCTCGCAACTGGCTAACCGTGACCCGACCAACAACTGAGTACCGGCGAGTGACTGGTGCCCACGGTATTTATCACCAGCCCTAGATGATATAAACAAAGTCTCAAATACAGATAATCAACACACAGAGAGAGAGATATTAAATAAAATATCACAACTTTAATTTGAATAAAGAGAGAAAAATATATCACCAATCAAAAAAAAAAAAAAAAAAAAAAAAATAACAAATAATTATTTAAAATAATAAACAAAACCAATTTTTTTAGCTTTTCAATCGAGTTGCAGTACCTATCTACCAATTGACTATTTATTTGGGCTAATCAGCGGTCAGTCCAACTTGGAAAAGTTGAATCTTGTTTCCTTTAGGCGCAGCTGTATGTCAACTGGAGTTGTAACTGTATTGCTCGGGTTTCACTGACTGTTGTGTGAAAGTGTTTCGCTCAACGCACTATTTTCCATGTCTTTTTTATCAACTTTTTTCGTCATTTTGACTAAGAATTTTTTTTTTTTCTTTTTTTTTTTCTTTTTTTCTTTATTTTTTTCCTCGTTCCTCATAGACGTTTCACGATTGGCCATTTAAATGCACATGTGAAATTTTTTTAATGCGTCTATATATTTGATATTTTTATCTTATTCTTCTTCCTTTTTTTTTTTTTTTTTTTTTTTCTTATTTTTTTATCTCTTAAAAAAATGCATACAACTTTATCCTTTACATGTGAGGGTCGTTTTTTTTTAGAGCCTTAGGAACTGTTTGAATATATATTATATAGATTTATATATATATTTTTTTCTTTCGTTCTTTCCTTTTTTGCCAACACATAACTTTTCAAAATTTAGGTATTTATATATATATATATATATATATATATATATATATATATATATATAGAGTTATGCAGGTTGTCTTACTACTAACATTAGAATAATATATATATATATATATATATATATATATATATATATATAACTATATATACATGTATACATACATAGTTTTTCTTTTTTTTTTTTTTTTTTCAGATGATATATATGTATATATATATATATATATATATGTATCTAATAAATTTTCTATTTCATTGTATTGTTTTGAAGAGTTTGCCCGTTTACCCCATTTCCGATAATAATAGCCCTATGCAGCAAATTTGTATATTATGTAAACTAGTACCTTGGTAAAACTAAAAATAAAGAAATTTAACATTTTTACAGTTATTCTAGATACTTTACAGGGGTTTTAATTAAGTTAGTCGAAGCATTTTCTTTTGATATCAAGTCATTATTATTATTATTTTTTTTTTTTGTATTCAATCTCTATAGATATTGGAAATACAATACAAATTCTTTGCTTCATTTTTTAGTCTAGTATACCTACTAAAAATTTAAAATTCCATTTGGTAAAATAAAATCATTGAATTGCTTTGCAGGTCGGGTGGAGCGAACCAGGAGTCTCTCAATGATAGGTACATAGAAACTTTTTATTATTTTTAATGTATTCACAAAATTTCTAGCTTTAAAAAAAAAAACACAAATAGAAAAAATAGAAAAAGAAAAAAGAAAATTGATCAACAATAAAGAACAACAACAAAAAAAGTAATTCACTCTTTGGGGGTAAAAAATTATACCACGACATGTATTGTACAATTAAAATAAAGAAAAACAAAAGAACAATGTGTATCGCGATAATTAAGAGTTACATATCCAGGTGGTACACGGCTTTTGATATTAATCAATCAGTTATTTGTTGGTGATAGAAATATTAAAAAAAAAAAAAAAATATAGATAAAAAGAATACGAATATTGCTATGCCTACGTACCTTTCATCATTTTTATATTATTGCAGATATTTTTTTATTGCACAGTATGCGGAGAGACATTTGAATTTGCTGACATCACAATATATTCACACAATCTCGAGATAATTTTTATTTGTAAAATATTCAATGTAAAGAGTTAAATTCCTTAGCCGTTTATAATAAATGCTTGGGAATGAATAATCCGGATCTACTCTGACGGGGTCCGTGTATGTTGGTATTAATTTTTTTATTAATTTCAATATTTTTTTTCTCTGTTTTTGTCATTCGTAGGAAGTTGTTCGTCGGAGGACTTAGCTGGGAAACTACCGACAGTGAGTCTATTTGTTATAAATATTTATAAATTTGTCTAAAAACAGCTTAAATATAAATTATTGTATATCAGGATGAGAAAAAAAAAAAAAAAAAAAAAAAGAAATTCAATTATTGGCAATGATGTTATATCTTAGGACACCTTCGGATAACAGAAATGTATCTGTTAAGTGAGATGCGTAGAAAAATACTGAGCAAATTTCAATTACAATTATTTGTGTTAAAATCGCGATACCTGAATCTGACTTCTTATCTTTATTGAACAAATTTTTTAATTTTTCAATTTTCTTTTCCCCAGAGGAGCTAAGAGACCATTTTGGTTCATACGGTGACATTGAGAGTATCAATGTCAAGACAGATCCAAACACCGGACGTTCTCGAGGATTTGCATTCATTGTATTTGCCAGAGCTGAATCATTGGACAGGGTAATAAATCTATTCATCATCATTCATACATAACTCTGCGATAAAATTAAATCTAATTATATTCAAAGAGTTTTTATAGTTAGTTTGAAATGAATACCTTTTGTGATGATATCAAAATGTCAGTTCTGCTACCGAGTGCAAGTGACGACAATCTTGACAACTGAGGATTTATCATATCACAATCAGTTTATCATATCTACAATCGTTTTTCTCACATCAAAACTATTCTTATATTTATTTACAGATTATGGCTGCTGGCGACCATGTCATAAACAGCAAGAAAGTTGATCCAAAAAAAGCAAAGGCTCGACATGGTAAAATATTCGTTGGTGGTCTTTCGACAGAACTCACTGACGACGATATCAAAAACTTCTTTTCACAATTTGGTTCTGTAAGTATGGCTCACATAGTATTACTATAATAAAAAGATATTATCAAACATTTATGAATATGAATATATTCTTTTTTTTTAATGATGAAACAAAATTTTAGTCAGTTCTGCTACCGAGTGCTTGTGACGATTAATACTAAACCTGATGATAGACAATAATTGTTGAAAATTTTATTGCCATAAATTTCTTGATTCAAAAATTAACTAGAATTCGTTGTTTTTTTTTTTTTTTTTCTTTACTACAGATTGTTGAAGTAGAGATGCCTTTTGACAAAACAAAGAACCAGAGGAAAGGATTCTGTTTCATCACATTTGAATCGGAACAAGTAGTCAACGAGCTGCTAAAAACACCAAAACAAACTATCAATGGAAAAGAGGTATTAAAAATTATCCACTTGATTACCTCGCATCTTTCATTCCCTGTTTCATTAATTGATACCCTATGGTCAAATGTAAGCAATGATGTTATACATCTTAGGACACCTTCAGATTGCAGAATGGCACTGTTATATGAGATGAGTTAAGAATCTGAGCTTACAAATGCATAATTAGAACCTATGATTCCTTAAAATTTGCATTTATCAATATCCAATTAAATTTCTACCCCATTAAAATGTTGCACTCTAATATTGACCCAATCGTTTCTAATATCTACAGGTCGACGTGAAGAAAGCAACGCCAAAACCCGACGGAATGGGTGGTATGCGTGGTAGTGGTGCCGGTGGTCGTGGAGGACGTGGAGGTCGTGGTGGTCGAGGTCGAGGATTTGGTGGTCAAGGTGGATGGGGTCAAGGTGGTTATGGAGGCGGTTACGGAGGTGGTTATGGCCAGGGAGGATATGGAGGTGGCTATGATGGTTACGGAGGTGGATACGACTATTATGGCGGTGGTTATGGCGGTTATGGGGGATACGACTACAGCGGATACGGTAATATTGACTATTGAATTATTATTAATAAAACATACTACGTGGTTCCTTACCAAGTACCTGTATTATTTATTTATTTATTTATCTATTTATTTATTTATTTATCTATTTATTTATTTATTTATTTATTTGTTTATTTATTTATTTTCCTTCTCACAACTGACAGGCCAGTAATTGAAGCACTAGATACGCGGCAGACGCGATTGTTGGTCAAATTTTAAAGGCGAAGGAAACTTGTATATTAAGACGACTTTAAACAGGATGATTCTATGTATACAGATTCAAATATAGCGTTTATCAAATTTCGATATATTATATTTTCTTTTCTTTTCTTTTGTTACGTGTCTTACGTATTATATATCTTCCACTTTTTTTTTTTTTTTTTTTTCATTATTATGATTTTTATTTTCGTTTATCTCGATTCTTGCGTTTATAAGAAGAAAAAGTAATCGTGTAATTTATGTTGTTGCGCTGTATTGATCCCATTTACATAGAACAACATCCTGTTTCTAAGAATCATGAAATCTATTTTTATGTGATATGGTGGTGGAACAACATGGCTGATGCGTCTGCTCTGTATATAGTGCTCTTCGAGACAGGCAAATGGTTTTGGGTTTCGAATGACAATGTTATAGCGAAGAACAAGGAGTTTAGGGTATTTATATTAAATAAGATGATGAAACTCCTTGTCAAAAATTGATTCACTATTCAAGTTAGTGATCTTCTAAATAACGTTCAAGGTGTAATTAATTGTCTTGCCATAGTTTCGAGTATCCCACCTTAGCGCAATGCCTTTTAATTAATAATCAGAAATTCGAATCAGCTTTACTGCAAAGAGCCTGTTCATGTAAAAACTTTGAGTTGTATTCGTAGCTTTTGCGAATATATATTTAAATATATACAAAAAAAAAATATATAGTTTTTCGATCGTGAAAAAAACTTTCTTTTGTTTTCTTTTGCTTTTTTTTTTCTTTTTTTTTTTTTTTTCATTTCATTTCTCTATACATCCAGTTGAAATATTTATGTATTTAATATACTTAAAGAGATTGGAGCAGAGAACATAACTTAAACAATTTGATGTACTTCCCTGGTATCAGCCATCGTGTTACGCTGTGGCCAACTAACTTATCTTATATACGTTATATTCTTTGATGCCTTGTTATAATATATTTAATTAATATGCTATAAATGAATGAATATATAACTTATTAACAATATTTTAGGAGAATATAATATGTAACAGTGAAAGTGTGAAGGCAGATGAGCTGTAGCTATTTTTATATTTATTTCATATAGTTTTCAGCTATAATGGATTAAATTTCGAATCTTTTATTACACTTTTTGAATCATGTCTATCGGAGAGGCAAAAAAAAAAAAAAAAAAAAAATAAAAAAAAAAGAGGATGATCATCAATTTATTCCTAAATAATAAAAACTAACATTTGAGTAGAGAAAAAGAGAAAGAAAAAAAAAAATGTATTTAATCTTTTTGTTTTATAATTTTCGATCTTTCATACGTTCACTGATTGATGTCAGTGGATTGGTAGAATTTATTGTTTTATAAAAAAAAAAAAAAATAAAAATAATTTTTTTTTGTTCTCTAAATTCTGCAGACTCACTGACTTCAATTCCACGCAATCACTGTAACATAATTATATATAAAACCAAATATGTGGTAAATATAAAAGGAAAGTGTACAGGATAACACGGAGTACGAAATCGTATATATATTATACCCCCTCGTTCCTGCTTTTCAGTCCTGTCATGATCCCATAATGCATGCTTTTTTTTTTTTTTTTTTCTTTTCTTTATTGTTTGAAAATTATACATATCATCTCATTTTACGGAAATAATAATAATAATTAGCAACGTACACATGCTTTGTCTTAAAATAATCCTAGCGCGGTGCTTTCGATGAAAAAAAAAAATAAAAAAAGGAAAGAAAAGAAATCCATTGGTACATATGAGCTGAGTGTGCATTTGAATTGTCTGAAACTCATCCCACAATTGAATATTCTCGAAATAAAGTCCGAAAATGTTAGTTCCTCTTATAATCAGTAGAATATAAAACTAAACTGTTGATTATAGTTTTCAACTTCAAAGAATAGATAAATTGAATGCAGAAAAAAAAAAAAAAAAAACCTACCAGCACACATCACACCACACAACACATCACTAGAGAAGGATTTCTTATTTGAAAATCTGTTTATTCGAACTTCGAATCAATATTGCCGAAAATTCTTAATGAATTATGAATCAAAGTTATTTTTCTTACCATACATACTTCGAAACACTGAAAGTTGGTATTTAGTTACCATCGAGTTTTATCTGTTGATCGATCGTCGATGAGCGTATGTTTGTCTGCTTTATTACAAAGCTATAACTTGGCTAGTTATTTATCTTGACGATGCATGTCAAATTTGTGTTTAACTTCATCGCTATAGATGTAGAGTATAACAATTACCTTGTAAATAAATTACAAATAACTTTTTACATTGTTTCCGTATTTGGAAACGATTGCGTAATGAAGATGATTGGTCGGTCATCTCTGCTAATAAATTTAGTGCACTACACTTAGCCATGAAAATATCCCTCATTCACAACGTAGTAAAAAAAATAATCTGCAATTATGTAATCGTTGTCTGTGAAAAGAGTGCACTAGAAGTAGCTTTGCGACGTACAGTACGCCGATAATGACTGCATTACTGATACCATGTGTTCCATGAAATGCAGATGGCTATGGGTATGGCGGTGGTAGTTACGATGGTGGCTACAATGGTGGGCGCGGTGGTGCACGCGGGAAAGGTACGCAATAGCGTTCCTTTTTTTTTTCATTATTTTTTTATTTTTTATTTTTTCTTACAATTTTTCTGTTGGTTGTTTTAAAATCCTCTATTCCGTTCAGACATTCACTACTTTTCCTCGCTCCGTCTCTTTGTGCCTGCTAAAATTGACAATGAGTAGATTCTAAACATCACACACAATATTTCTTTGAAATCTAAATACGCATTACACACACATTTTTCCCCACTACTACTCGAAAGAACATTTGAAAACTGTTCAACTACTAAGATCAACACTGCTCGGCATAACTGCTCCTCCGGCATTACAAAAATACTTTATTTGTGGCGCTGATGTAATTTATTTTTTCTATACATTGAATATGATAATTCCTGAAAAGTAGGAAAAAAGAGATTTATGGCCATGCACTCCTCTCGTTGATGAGTTATTTATTAATAGTATTAGAATGGTCTTAAATTTGCAATTGTTGAGCCTTTTTTTTTTTTCAATATTGTTGACTACTATGTGGAATTTGTTAGTAGCAACCTATTCGAATCGCTAATGGTATTTTTGTCGCACCTGTACCTTACTTTAATTTTAACTAAAGAATTACAATTCCTAAAACTAACTCAACATGATATCCTATTAGCTAATTTTGTGATGCATATACACAGATATACTCATGCCTTTGAAAATACACATCCGAGTATGCAGAAGCCATCGCTGCACTATCCTTGGATTCATTATTACATTCAATAGAAAACAACATTTTCATGACAATTATTGCCGCATGGAGAATTTTTGTTTACTACCATGTTTCACATATACAATCAAATTTTATATGCTATTACATTGAATAGGAAGACAGGTGAAATAAAAACTGATGTGTGAATAATAAACCTAACAGTACGAAAATCTACAGGGTGATGTCTTCGTCGTCATTGACAAAATTCTATTCAAATTGAATTTGAAATTTGAGTTTTGTTAACACAACTCTTGCATTTTGAGAAATAAAAGTTTCTATAAATTCGCTTTTTGCAATTTCACACATAGATTTTGTGCCATTTTTACGAGAGATGTATCTCAGGATTGAAATCCACATTTATGTGTTCAGTACTAAACAATACTTTTCCATTTACCGGTTTGAAAACGTACAGCTCTGAGGTGTACAAAATACATGTGCTTGGGATATTTTCATGAGATAATTTACAGCTCTGATATTAATACATATTATACAATTTAAGCTATTCTATACCCTCTAAGCTGTGTTCCAATTTGACTTGAGATACCCAATTTCAACGTTTCTGGTCTTTTCAGTATGAATAATAAAAGCATTGGTACAGTCCTTAATCATTATTGTAATGAGTGATACCAATGATTCGCGATTTAGTGCATCGCCAATACATTTTTTTGAACGCCAAGCGTTCAATCAAATTTCCAGCTCAATGATGCCTTGTTTCATGGTCATATTCAAAATTATTGCATCTACCTTTCTTTCTCTCGTCTTTATAGTCGAGAGAAAGATTTAAAGAATTGAATAATTCTGAACATGTCCAAACAATGTCTTCAATCATTGGAAGAGACTCTCTGAAACATGCGAGCCTGTACACTTGGAAGCTTCTTCTGTCCAATCACCAGTAAAGGAAACCATAACGAACTACAAGATGATCATTAATTTCGACGGCAAATCGGAATTTCGTAGAATTTATCTACTCTCTGGAATTGTGAGAGCCACATGCTGAATGATTGAAAATGAAATTCCAATTTGTTGTATAAATGTGCAGTTCAATTTCAGTTTATTAAATTTAGGCCAGAATTGATAAAAGTGGGATAAGATTCTCACTTGAATAGGAACACAGCCGAAAGCTTACTACCTTAGCCTGTAGCCTCTATGTAGTATTTCTATTGCCTTTATTATCATCGTGCTAGCCTCTTTCGTAATGATTATTATTTTAGTTTAACTGGTTGTCACTGTGTGCGTGTGGTAGAGTTAACCAGATTCTTGTTGGATAGTTTTGTTTTAAATAAATATCTGAGATCGGTGGAAGGATTGTGGGGTTCCAATCACGTGGGCTAACAGTGCGCCGTGCGTGTGTTTCAGGAGGCTCAGGCTACGGCGGCAAGCAGAGGGGTGGCGGTCGCCAGAACCAAAGGCACCAACCTTACTAAGGAAATCTTAAGTTGCAACCACAGTGCAGAAATTGTATTGTAACCGCTGGTGAGTGTTCTTTATTCGCACATTACAATTTGACGCCCTCATATTTCGATATTCAAGGGGTCAACGATATTCTCTTGAATCATACTTTTCATTCAATTTCAATCAAAACATACTCCCAGTCATTGCCATTTCATATTCATTTAAAACTACGTCATAGCAACCTCTGCACAATGAGTTCAGAGTTTGATATGCATGGAATGTTTACCATGTGTGTGTGTTTCATTCTGTGAACAAAACTCCTTTTCATCCTAATATATTCTTATAATCTTAGTTTTAATGTTGCAACTTATTTTTCAAATTCTCTTAATTTTATTGGTTTGGTGCTGCCAGAATAACGATGGTGAGACTAAACCAATGTTGATAATTGGCATTTGATGCTAACGACGAACACAGAACACCTGCTTCACATCAGACGAATTATACTGAATAACAAAGAGAAACAAAAAAAAAAAAAAAAAAAATGAACGAAGGACATGTTTAACGAATCAAGAAAGTTCGGTAATGGGTTTAACAGTCGGACGTTTTAAATCTCCTTACAGCGTAGTTAAAGAAAAATTAAATTGTAGACAAAACGTTCAACTCTTATTGATCTTATGTAGTTGATATTTGAGTTTTGTCTCTCCTTGGATTTGATAATTTTCTAAGTATTAGTTTAAAATTGTTATCGTTTAAATGTGTTTCAGATTTCCTGCCCTATAACAAATCTCACAACTCGACGAATCATCATTCCATTAAACCCCGTCAACAACAGCGCAAACAACCCATCAAAAACAGTCAACAGCAATAGTTTCTCATTTGCGTTCATCCATATTAACATAATATACAGCAGTACATAAAACCATTAAAATAACATAACATAGCCCAGCTCTTGTGTATAAATTTGTATTTCACTTAATAATAATAATAATGATAATGATAATAATAATAATAAATAATAATAATAATAATAATAATAAATATTATTTAATAAAAAGAAAAAAAAATAGTTGACAAGACAAAAGAATAAAAGCGACGCGTGAACAAACCGCTTGAACGGTGCAGTTAAATTTCTCTACACGTGTTTAAGTATTATAGTAAATATTATAGAGTTGTGTGCTATCGCTGATTTGGCATATCCTCAAAAAATAGTTGTTTATTTTTTGTTTGTTTGTTTTTTTTTTTTTTTTTTCATTCTCAAATTTTTTAAGAGTACAGTTTGATATCATATATCAATTGGAGTATTCTAAGCTTAGTGCAGTTTGGCTGTTGTATGTAACAATTCAATTGAAACTGCAAATTGTATACTGAAGGTAATATGTCGAACATGAGATAATTATTATACAGAGGCTTGGGTCATGATCAATCATATTGATGCTGTTGAATGGGATTCACATGCTTAACTATGCTTGAGCAGTCCTATTTGACAGCAAAACAAAACTCTAAACATAATAGAACAAAGAAACAAATCAGAGAAAGTTGTATTTCAAGGGATATTCACAGATAGATTACAAATGAAATAATCATGACGGAAGAGTTCGTACATTCCGATTCTGGATAATTTTTTTGTGTATGTGTGTGTGTGCACAATCAGCAAATAGACACACCGTTTAAAACTGGTTTAATTATGGGAATTGATGATGAATAATGATCGATAAAAACAAGCCAATGAAGACTGTGAAATAAACTGCATTTTGTACAAAAAACAAAAAAAAAAAAAAAAAAAAGAAATTGATTTAAAACAAGAATAGGTTGGCTCCCCGTTCTTTAGCTGGAGAGCATACCGACATGTTGCAATCAACCATGTCCAACAATTTTAACAATAAGATTATTTTAATTTTGTCTATAACTAAACATAAAATGCTACGATAGCAAGGTAAGCAGGCAATGTACTTTTTACACTGAAAAAAAAAAGAAAAAAAATACTGTTACTATGGTACGTGAGATAGAGTTGTAAAAAGATGATTGCTTCCTTATTATTAATTAAAAAAAAATATTAAAAAAACAAAAAAAAAAAAATATAGGATTAAATAAAAACTCATTTTGTGTACATAAATTGTCTTTGTTTTTATTCAACCTTTCTCTTTCCAATTATTTCTCCTTTAGTTCTTAACAAGGGAACTCTGACAATATTGCTTCCCCGTTTTGATTCATTTGAATTTTTTGTGCAAGTCATGCCTCATCGCTTTCGGCAAAAAAAAGAAAGGAAAATTTCATTTGCGCTAAATCGTACTTTTCCTATCGCTATTATTCGTGGAAGCATTCTATCAGGGTTCGTCTGGGATAGTTTTGACCCGTTGGAAGCAGTTGCACGTGAAGAAAAGATACCCGCTTGGCTGCAGGGGCGCGGGGATATGGCGTCGATATAGCTGTTGATGAAACTTGAAGCATTTTCGGCTGGGGCTACACTGATGTAGTGTAGCTATTCTATATCTTCTTTCTCTTCTATGAGGAAGAGAGAGACAAAGATGGCACTACACTACACCCGCGTAGCTCGATGTTATAGCCCCAGCCGAAAATGCTATTACATTTGTTTGTCAGCTGTTGAGGTAGTGATGGGTAGTGACCTATGGTAGAGGGACTTGTATACTTTCAAAGATGGCTGATGAATAGGATCGTCCGCGAATTTTTTTTTTTATTTCATATTCCAGTAGTTTGAGGAAAAATAATGAGAACGTTTTCCTTTTTCATTTAAACAAAAATTGCATTATATATAACGAATTGAAACTACTAGTTTATGACGTCACCCACGTTAAGGTATATCTATATGGAGAATTCCACGTGAACGCGGTAAACGTTTGACCTTGACACCTTCCGATTCGGGCCATAATTTTTTATGTTATTGTACCTAATCGAAGAGAGGTTCCGAATTTTTTCAGATTTTTTCGAAAAGCCGCCATTTTTTAAAAATGCACAAAACGCCAACATAAGAACCCCAATTTAGAAATCTGAAAAAATTCTCAACAATCCTATGTATCAGATATCAAAATTTTTCAGCTTTGAGCCAAAGTAGGCAAACGTTTGCTTCCATTCTTTTTCGTGCTTTTTTCGAAAAAAATTATGAAAAAGAATTTAACAGCAGCAGACGCCAGTCCACTGTGAACTGTTGCTTGAACGTTTTTATACGTAACGCAGGATTTTTGAGAATTTTTTTCAGATTTTTAAATTGGAGCTCTTATGTTGGCGTTTTGTGCATTTTTAAAAAATATCGGTTTTTCGAAAACATCTGAAAAAAATCCGGAGCGTCTCTTCGATCAGGTACAATAACATAAAAAATCATGGCCCGAATCGGAAGGTGTCAGGGCAAACGTTTACCGAGTTCACGTGGAATTCCCCATATAATATAAAAATCAGTGAAATTCAATTGCCTATAAGTATAAAATTCGCAATTTTCACTTGAAAAAAAAAAAAAAAAATGTACCCACTATTTTGAGTTATTTACTACTTCATGCGCCCCAAAAAGTAGAACAAAATTTTTTTTTCGGCCGACCCCATTCACTGATGTGCCTGGCTCTTCCAAAAGGATAAATACAATACAATCGTTAAAATATATGCAGCAACGGGCTCTATCTGCTGCTAGCCAATTCCTGGAATCGGAATTCAAAGCTCCTGACGCGTGGGTCAAACTATTCAAAAATTGTATCGAAGAGAGAAACCGATATACGATAAAGGAAAGGACTCTTACTGTAGCAGAACACTTTAGAATCCATACTCGGGCTGTCGTACAAAATTGTGACAAGGATTCTGTAGTTTATACCGACTAAATATAGATATGTGAATGAGGAATCTCATTTTTTTTATATCAACGGAATCAAAATTTCATATAGAAAATACGGACATTCATATTCGAATCATTTTTTTGTCGTTAGTGTCAATACCGATCGACACTTATACACAATATTCTATCAGCCCATCCGGAAAACTACTGTACCGACCGTTCTTTTTGTTTGCAAGAGTCCACTGGTTCTTTTGAACTGTGAGTGATCAGATCAGTAGATAAAGTAGTATGCGGAAAAATATGGAACCGAATTTATTATATCGTCAAGGCCGGCAAACTCGTAACAGTGGAAAATAAAAAAATTATTTTGCACAAATCTGAATGAAAAAATTCATGGTTGATCCTTGTGGTATGGACGAGGTACGGTTTTTTTTTTTCAATTATTTATATTATTTACTTTGATAATAAATTGCAAATGAGTAAAAAAAAGTGTATCTCCGGTTCTAATGATGATGATGATGATGTTTTTTTTTTTTTTTTGAAATTTCTGCCTCGAAAAAAGAAATAGCAATATCAAAAAGTGATTTTCGCAAGTCAATAATTTCAGTCCCAATACTATTTGTTAATTAAGAAAATTTTGATTTCATTTTTTTCGACCGTTTTGAGTTTCGAGGGTATACATTGATCATTAAGGGGACAGGATCGAAATTAAAAAATTTGTAAATAATTTGGTTTTTTGCATTTTGCGACTAGACGAACCGACATTTTTTGAATTTTCAAAATTTTCTATATTAAACACGGGGATAAGACATGCAACTTTTATATACAACATTTTTGTCTCACACGCAAATGAAGGAAATTAAAAATCAAAACGGCAAATTTTTTTTTTTCAACATTTTTTTAAACAATGTTCCACATATTTAATCAACACGCAAAATCAGGGGATTATTTGTCGAGGTCAAATCTACCTACAAAAAAATCGGCATAACTGTACTCAGAAAGAATAGGAGTCAAGTCGAATCCGACTGGACTATTACTAGATATTACTGATTCGCAATAATATTCATGTATTTGTGATACAAAATTGCGTAGAAAAATAAAAAAAACTGATTACATAAAAAATGAGCTCATCACAAACAAGTCGAACAGATTTTTTTCCCATACCGCATCTATAGTTTCAAATATTTGAAGCGGTTTTAAAGTGCCTAAAGCGAATAAAAAAGACGTTAGACAGTTTTTTCAAATGTTTACTAGCTTATGCTGTCCGATTATTGAAACGACTAATCTTCATAGTGTTTTGAAAGCTGAAAGTTGTCTTAAAAATTAATAACCGTTATCAAACGACGTATAAATTATTGAAGAATCTCTAAAATCGATTTCTTTCAATCCCAAAGTGACAGTAAAGTATCGGAAGCGAAAGCAACCATTCCTTTTCGTCTATATAATATTCATTAATTCAAAGGGTCATCGTCAGCGTCTTGAGCGAATTCAGAGCCATATTTATCGTCAGGCCTGCAATCAAGCCATTCGACGATCCCGGGCTTGTGATCCCCGGGGTCTCCACAACCAAGAACACAGATAGCCTCGAAGCAGACACCCCGAGCCTTTGGGTTCGAAGTCTCATCGGATGGCGCATGCGCATGTAGTGCATGTGCTGACACCACGGTACTCTGAGGGCCCCACACTGAACTGTTTTTATAATTAACATTATTGTGAACTGTTATTATTCATACTAAACCTTGTTTCCTCAAAGTTTTTCCAATTTAACACGACTCTATAACTTAAGTGTAACTGAACGCATCAACATCTTTAAAGGTGAGCATTTAACGAGCCAAATAATTCCCTAATATCTCGCATAAGAACCGGACCAAATAATCTAAAGAGACCTTGCACAGAGGGATTTTTCGGCGTGGTTTCACATGCCATAGCCCCACATGCCGGCTTTGTGGTATGAATCAGGCATAGCGTTAGGTCCTTAGCTATAACCTAACACTATATGTTATTTACTGTTATTAAACTTTTCTCTAAAGGCACGTGTTTATTTCTTTAGTTATTTATTTTTAACCTTTTCAGTTTTCAAATTTTCTACAAAATGTCCACGGAATTTAATCGCCATGCCTGCCTGTCTACCATAGCATAAAGCGCCGTTCTCACGACGCTGCTTTTGTTCCTTACCTTATACCCGCCCAGATTTTATATACTTTTCAAACTATTTAATTCCGATATTTTATACCCCATTCGATATCTTCATCTTTTAGCAAAGAAAATATTACCTTTACGTTTATTGAAATTATAGGATTTTTAACACTAGTGACTAGTCACTAGTCACAACTCACAATCCACGAGGTGTGTGTGTGTTTCCTTTGTGTTTATCACAAATCTACCTGGAATTCTTCATACATAATTTCTCAGCTTGTTCAACATTCGATATTCATATCTAGTTTACAATCAGACTCTGCTTTTAACTTCATCCTCAACATCGGTACATAGTCATTTGTGTCTATTCCATAATTTATAGCTTTTGTTAAAAATTTACTATCATATCAAGGTTGTTGCGTATCAAATCTCACAAACTCTGTTCTCATAAAATAATGAAAACTCTCTACTACAATATCTATTTCTTACTTATTATTATATACTCTGAACTTTGAAGTATCGTTGAAAAAAAAATTCCTAAAGTTAAGACCCTAATAAATGTCTAGTAAATTTCCTAAACATCATCCATAGCTTCTTGTTGTATAGAATGGTTGATATTGTGTTTCAGAAAAAAAAAAACCCTGCCTTAATATTTATAAGACTTGTCAATCATCGCCAACATCTCATTAGCTAAACAAGTTTATACATCTGCCTTTTGGTAACAATTATCAAAGTTGTTATACACATTAAATATAAAGAAAATAGAGAAAAAAAAAAAAAAAAATTAAGATAAATTTGAAGACGAAAGATACCGTCAAGGAGTGGGACAGGAAATGGTCATGGAGGCATCCCCCTCGCCCCAGTCTGTCGGCCGCGAGTTCGTCCGACAATACTACACCTTGCTCAACAAGGCTCCATCTCATCTTCATAGGTAACATTCAATGTCTCAGTATAAACTACGCGTTTAATTATTTCTACCAAGGTGTTTCAGAGAATATGACCTTGAAGTTTTCATTCCCCTCTATTCTATTCTCAAGGTTTTATAACAACCAATCTTCGTTCGTTCACGGAGGATTGGACGCTCCGAACAGAGAAACCAATCCGGCAATTGGCCAGAAGCAAATTCATCAGAAAATACAACAACTAAATTTTCGCGATTGTCATGCAAAGATCAGCCAAGTTGACTCACAGGCAACGCTTGGAAATGGCGTTGTTGTACAGGTGGATAAATTGTTGGATATAATCCATTATTAGAATTTGGATAACTATTTTTAAATACCAAACTCTATTCTACTAATGTGGTTTAATCGCTCCAGGTAACCGGAGAACTTTCTAACGCTGGTCAGCCGATGCGACGTTTTACACAAACTTTTGTACTGGCTGCGCAAGCACCAAAAAAATACTACGTTCACAACGATATCTTCCGTTATCAAGACCTTGGCTTTCCCGACGAGGAGGAAGGCGATGTTGAAGGTGGAGATGGAGGATTGAGTGAAGGCGTCGGCGAAAGAGAACCCGAAGAAGGAGTTCGCTCCGAACCTGAAGAAGACGAACAATCTAATCAAGGACATCAGTTACCTCCTGCAACTGCTCCACCAGAGCCGCAAGGACCACCTTCTCTTATCCCAAGCCAACAGCCGCAATTGCAACAACATGTTTACTATGCTGCACCGCCTCAACAACCTGTAAGATAAATTCAACGACTTATTGGTCTAAAGCTATTAGCTAAAAATGAAATTATAATATTCCCAGATCGATCGATCAATCGCAGGCTTCAAATATTCGAATTTTTTTTATATTTGTGTTCAATCAACACTATAGGGATCGAATTTAATTGTTTGAGGCTGTTTGGGGCTTGGGGACAGAATTCAACTGTTTGAGAAAAAGATGCGAGCACCGGTTTCTTGGAACTGAAGCAGCTAATATGCCTTCTTAATATTTGTCGATTTTAATGTTTATTATTCCTGTTTGGTTTTGGTACTGAGAACAAAGCTTTTTAAATTTGAAAATTTTTCTCATCCTCCCACACCTCTGAATCAATTTAGGAAAAGAATGAATAACAACGAGGCTTAGTTAGGTGTACGTTGTTAGTTTTTATTGTAAAAATAAGCGAAATATTATTGGGTAATGCTTAGGTGCATCCGGTGATGCAGCCAGTGGCAATAAACGGTTCTGTTCATGATGAATCACCTCTGATAAATCAACAGCAGCATTCCTCCCACACGTACATTTCTGAGAGTGGTACTCAGGAACAATTTGTTCAGGAACCAGAGCCAGAAGTGGTTCCTGAACAACAGCAACAGGTCGAAGAGGAGGCTCAAATAAAAATCGAAGAGTCACAAGAACAGCCCGAAGCAGAATTGGAACATTCTATTTCCGAACCGCAACCAGAAGTCCCAGTGCCAATTCAAACCACCAATAATAGCGGGCCTATCTCTTATGCAAATTTAGTTAAATCCTTTGCTACAGCTACTGGATCTACTAGCCCCCAAGCACCCAAGCCTTCAATATCGCCTGTAAGTCTCAATACATTTGTGAAGAAGAAAAATAAATTCCGAATTTAATAAACACCAAATTTCTTACCTCTATGTATGTATGATACGTGTGTTACAGCCACCGGTAACACACCAACGTCTCGACGATAGGATGCCCGCACCCGCAGTTAACTCCGGACCTATTCTATCATCTCCTTCAAACATGAATTCCAGCCAACAACAAGTACATAGAGGAATAGGAGGCAACCAACAACAACAACAACATCAACAACAAAGAGCACCGCGAGGAGGACCCGTTCAACGAGGTATGGGCAGAGGACCTCCCCGCCCTCCCTTCCCCTCCGATGACAACGGCTGGGGTGATTATGATTACAAATACAACTACAAATTATTGATATTTGATCAATTTTTGCTATCTATATCTTTGCTTTTCGAAAATAAGTAATCAACGGTTATTTTTTAGTAAATAGTTTTTAAACGATGAATTTTTTATCAGACAATGATCGTCGCGGAGGTCGACAAGTTCAATATGGTGATTCTCATCAATTATTTTTGGGAAATTTGCCATTGGATGCATCAGAGGATCAATTGCGAACATTATTTGAGCAGTATGGGCCGGTAGCTGAGCTACGTGTTCATAGCAAACAGAATGAGAGAGGGAAAGCACCTCATGGAGCATCCAATGCTAACAGAGTACCAAACTATGGTTTTATCACGTTTGAAGATCACGCGTCTGTTTTAAACGTTCTGCAACATTTGGTAAGAGTTATTGACCATTATTTCATCACAATCTACTTCCCGGCTTACAACTATATAACATTTTCACATATTTATTTACAGCCAATACATTTCCCTGACGAAAATCACACAAAGCTTAATGTTGAGGAGAAAAAAGTCAGACCTAGGATGTCAATGGAAGGAGGAGGCGGTAGAACGTCTACAGGAGATGGTTCAGTACGTCCAATGGGTGGTCAACAGCAGCGTGGACCGGGTAATTTAAATATTACCATTTATTTGCATGGAGTATCGACTTTGGAATCGAATTTAGATTATACAATTGTGAATGACGAAAACACTCCCTTCTCGCTATTCCAAAAGCTTGATGGCACTAGTTTATGCAAAGTTCTCAAAGCCTTTTACTCAAATAAGCTACAATTTGATTTACAGGAGGTCCGGGAGGTGTGATGAGAGGTAGCGGTCAACCAGGCGCTCGAGGTGGTCGTGGAAGCTTTTCGCGCGGTGGTGACGGTGGTCGAGGTGGTGGCATGCGACAACCAGGAAATCACAGCTATCAAAACCGCCGTTAAGTGTTCCCAAACTGTAAGTGTGCAACCTGATAAACTTCGACCTTATAATACTAAACATGAATATTAAACAGTGTGTGTATGCGTTCATTGGTCGTTTATCTATACATAAGAATATTTATTATGTAAGATGTGTATATTGAATCGATCCATACGTTACCACGTCTTAATTTTCGATAACTAAACGCTCCAAATTATAAAATAGGCATAATGCACCCTAATTTCTTCATTTTATTTTCTATTAAATATTTCAAATCTATTTCCAGCTGACTGAATATCTGAATATGTATCTGTGTTTTTGGCTATTGATTTGATCACTTTTTATAATCATATTGTTATGATTTATCACTTACAGATTAATCATTACTTATTAGTATCGACTGATACTAGAATGAAAAAAATTTATCTGTCGTTGAAAAAGTCCCAAAATGATACATGGATAATACAAGCTGTTGATAACGTGAGGCTTATTAAATTAAATTTAGTATTTAAATAATTACACTAGGGAATACAAGAATTGATATTATGTGATATTTTATTTGCATTGATTCAAATTACACTATACGCGCTTTATTACTGAAATATAAACGCAATTGATGAATTGAAAAATAGGAAATGATAGATGGCCTAGATTCGAGAATGAATTGTCATCAAAGATTCTTATCAACTTTTTTTTCAATAACTTATTCGGTTTATAAATTATTTAAAGTAGTTGAATCACGTATTTCGCAATATCATGCCTAGACCGTTAGCGTAGGTACGTGTTTTAGATTATAACTAAATACTACGATGCTGAAAGTTGTGCAATAAATTATTATCAAATTTATTTTCAACGTCTTAATCATCCTATGTCGACAATTATTTACCAAACATCTAATTTCAACACACGAAACAGTAAATGCATATTTTTCACAAAACATATCTGGTTCAGTTAGTTGGAATCACGATACGTACCTTTTTGAGTCTAAAAATAAGAATACATATACAGGGTGAATCTTCCCTGGTATCGCATGAGGGAGGAGCTTATAATTGCAGACGCTCCGCCACTTTCTATTCATACCATTGTTTCATCAATTTTGACTGCGCGTGAAAATGAAAGTGGAGTTTCCCGATACGGCGATGATAATAATAAGTATGAAGAGAAAGGGGCGGAGCGTTTGCGATGATAAGCTCCTCCCTCGTACGATACCAGGGAAGATACACTCTGTATAGTGTAGAATAATTTTCGAAATCCTAGGTTTTAATCCTGAATATTTTGGACTGATTTTATGACAGAGACCTGGGGCTTGCAAAGAAGAAATCCGGCGTGGAAATGGATCGGCAAACATCTCGTTAACCGGAGACTAATAAACAAACAAAAAAAAAAAGAGAAGCAAAAACAAAAAAAAAAAAAAAAAAAAGAAGAAGAAACAAAGAAATTCATAAATGACGACAAGTTGCTGCAATTTTAAGGCTGAGAGTGAATAAAGAAAACAAAAAGTTGTTCTCCATTCTTACTATAAATTAATAATAGTCCTTAAGGACTGATCTTATTACTATTATTAGAGATACCGTTAATATGCGTATAACTGTAATGAAAATGGCATATGATAACAGAGAATGATTAGGTATAAAAATTGATAATAATTGAACGTACAATCCAGTGAATATCGTACTAAAAAAAATTGTGAATAATTTCATCGTAGAATTATTAATATTTAAAACAAAAGAAAACAAAAAAAAAAAGAAAGAGAAAAGAAAAACTAACTCATATTTCTACAGGATGAACACGAGAGTGTAGATCCTTAATCATTCATGGCTCTGTGTATGCTTCGTTTGCTTTATCATTTAGGTGTATACATAAAAACAGCATCCCTATTACAGTAAGCGTTGACACCTAGATATATGATGACTTGTATATTTGCATAATAGGCCAGTTGCACCAACACATTCGGTTAGGATTAATCACTTGAACTAGAACAATACTTGAAATGGAAGAAAGATGTAGAAAAATAAAAGAAAAGAAAAACAACAACACAAATACACAACAAAACAAAAAAAAAAAAAAAAAAATTCCATGTTTAAACCAGAGATCACGGCCTAACCGACGTTGAGGAGCCTTTATGTATGGGGGCCCCCCCTTAATAAAAATAATAAAGGTAGTTTTTTTTTTTTTTTTTTTTTTATTTTTTTTTAATTTTAATTTTAATTTTTTTTTTTTTTTTGTAGCAGAGGCTGAAAGAATAAGCATCGAATTATCTAAGGCTGTATTTCGTCTGTTATATTCTTCTTTCATTTTGTTGAACTAAAAATTGATCAGAAATTTTAATTTTTTTTTTTTTTTTAATTTTTTTTTTTTTTTTTTTTTTATATATATATTGTGCTCAATTGGTGGACACCGATGAATCACTTTCACGTAACCCGCACGCAAGTCTGTAATTCTTGTAATACCTGTTAAGTGTCTCAAAGCATTTTTCTTAATTAAATTTTTTTTTTTCTTAGTTACATCCGAATAGTGAAAGAATATGCTCAGTAGTGTATTTTAACGGTTGACCGGAAAAACAGTCTATGGGGGTAATAATATTATGGTGTTACATGAAACTGCAGCCAAGCCTCAGCACAGTAAACCTTCTTTCTCTATTTATTTTTTTTTATTTTATTTTATTAATATATATATAAATATATATATTTTTTTTTTTCCCTTTTTGAATAAAATATACTTATAGTGAAATTGATGTTGACCTATAGTTACTTCATAATAATAATAATAATGATAATAATCATAATAATAATAATAATAATAATAATAATCATAAACCGATTTGTAAATTACGCTAAATAACCTTACGTGAAAAAATTATCATCGTGTTATTCGAAATTTTCGTGGATATGGTGATTGTTTTTTTTTTTTTTTTTTTTTTTTTCTTTCTTTCTTTCTTCATTATAGGCATGTAGGAATGAAAGAGACTGGAATATTTCTCTATGAACAAAGAAGAAAGAATAAAAAAAAAAAAAAAAAAAAAAAAAACGAAGGAAGAAAACTAAAAGAAAAGAAAAAAAAAAAAAATCGCAAAACTATACGATGCAAGCTCGGAGTATGTCAATTTACGTGTGATCGAGGTGGTGGTGGTGTGATTTTCTATTACATAAATAAAAATCACACGATTGAGCTTGTTTAATTCGCAGAAAATTATAAACAAACCACCAGGTGTTTTATTCGTTGAAAGAAAAATATCTGGATTTACTTGCTTGAAACTTGAAGATCACCGTTTCTGTATCAATGTTCGAAAACAAGAAGGAAATTAAAAGAAAAGAAAAAACGAAATTGAACCACTGTTACATAAAAGCACCCTGTACGCGTATATCACATCTTTGCCACAAAAAGACGAGAAAAAAAAAAAAAAAAAAAAAAAGAAAAAATCGAAAAAAAAAAAAGAAAAACGAAAGAAAAAAAAAAAGAACAAAAATTTTTTTAGTGTGAATGTTTTTTTAAAAAGAAATTAACTATTATATAAAGAAAGAAAAAAAATCAATATAATAATAATAATAATAATAAAAATAATAGTAAAAATAATAATAATAATAATAATAATTATGAACATAATATAGAGGAGGTAAATAGAGACGTAATTAAGTTGTGAACAAAAAAAAGATGAAAAAAAAGAAAAAAAAAAAAACACATTTTGTAGCGTACCTTTTTATTTCGGCCTCTTTGGGCCAGTTTGTGTGTACAAGGTGGACATGTTGCTGCAGCGATAAAAGAAAAGTAGAAGAAAAAAAAAAAAAAAAAAAAAAAAAAAAAAAAACATTAATAATAATAATAATAATAATAAAAAAAGAAAATGTTTAAAAATAAACATGAAATGTATTGTAATCTTTTGCATTTAGTATAATATACCTTGCTACCAACTTACAATAGTTTATTTATATATATTGTTGGCTAATAAGGAAGATTAATGAATGAGACAGACAGAAAGACAGACAGATAAGATTTGTCAACAGTTATATTCCATAATATATTAATTTTACGGATTTATGGAATACATTATATATACATACATATACAATGCATATTATACATATTATACAATATACATACATAATAACTTGGTTTAAGAACTGGGATACGCGCGCCCCAATGACTGTCTTATTTAATAATCTACCGCACATACTACGTATGCATATTTAAGTAAAATAAATTTTTAATTTTCATCGCTCGCGCGAAATCACTGCCGTAATAAGAAAAATAAAAAATAAAAAATAAAAAATAAAAAATGAAAATGAAAATAATAATATTCAGCAATTGGGTTTACTCTTTCTGATGTTCAGTTGGGATTAAGCCTTTATATACGAGAAGTATTCTGCATGATTCTTTTTTTTTTTTTTTTTTTTTTTTTTTTTTTTACATAATTTTGTATATTTAAAACTATTTACCTACACAGAAAGAAAGATTAACTTGATTCAAGACAATTTTGCGGACCAAAAATGAAGACCGAAATTTTTGATTTGATCCGAGAAAATTTCGGTCTTCATTTTTGGACCGCAAAATTGTCTTGAATCAAGTTAACCTTTCTTTCTGTGTATACAGGATGAATTGTCCCTAGTATCGCATGAGGGAGGGGTTTATCATCGCAAACGTTTCGCCCCTTTGTATATTCATACTTGCGTTATCGTCGTATCGAGAAACCCCATTTTTATGCCCTCCTTGTCCCGGAGTCTAGAACAGGTATTGGGATCCTTGGAATGGGCGTGGCTTTGAAATTTTAGCCTTCTATGAGTAGTTCTATTTTCTGCCACTAGTTGGCGTATCGAGGTTCTAAGGTTCCCAATGTTCTTATTTTGGATAGCAACAACAGAGTGCAGGGGTTTCTGATGGTTTTGATGGCACGTGAAAATAAAAGTGGGGTTTCATTATACGACAATAACAAGTATAAACAGAAAGGGGCGGAGCGTTTGCGATGATAAGCACCTCCCTCATGTGATTTCGGGGACAATTCACCCTGTATATTCAAACCTGGAGGCTGAGAGCCTGTGGCTCTTCTTCCCTCTCGCGTTTCTATATATATATATATACAGTAAACTTGTCTATTTTCCATTGACATAATACATATATATATATACATAATTATATTGTAATCAGTTGATATATATAATAACCGTGCAAAGACTATAGAAATTATATGCAGTTTCCTCTCGTAGAATATTATTTTTAGATAGTACTTGTCAGACGTTGAGATATAAAAAAAAAAAAAAGAAAAAAAAAAGACGAGAAAAGAAAAGAAAACGAAAAACACAAAAAAAAAAAAAAAAAAAAAAAAAACCATCTACCTATAATTTCTTTAGTATTGCGAAGCCTCCTACTCACTGTGTGATATTATTTAATTACATAATCGAATAAATATTAATTGAAACAAAAATTCTCAAATATAATTCATCATGTAACACGTTCTATATGCCTGCGCTTGACCGAAGATAGTACTTACGTCAAGTACTTGAAGAGATAATGATGAAAAACGAAAATTTTCGAAATCAATTTATTCAGTTTTGAAAAAAAAAAAAACCAACTGAACAATAATAATCAATTTTTATTACTTTGCGAATGGTTTTGCATATATAGTTAAATAGATTTTCACATTTTACGCGATAAAAAAAAACTTGGTTTTATTTCCCACAAATCGAAACATATATATAATAGGGTGTTTTTTTTTGAAACGACTATTTTTTTTTTTTTTTTTGCAACTCCCCATTGAAAATCTTGTAGACGTCGAAAAGGGAATCCTGTCCAATTTTTAGCTCTTCATTCCAATTCCAGCACTCGCGCTTTTCTTTTTAAGTTTTCCCATGCTAAAAGCATGTAAACATTACGACTTTTTCTTTCGCCGCGCAAAACTCAGCCATATTTCGATGGATTGTTCTCATCCAAGATTCATTTTACAGAGAATTTAGTGTTCTTCAAAAGTGCCATTGGTAGTTTGGCTGTGGATTCAACCGCCGCACTTGTGTGAGACTCCAAAGTCGATTTTATGCATAATTCTTCTTTCTCGCTGTGGGCGGATAAACAGTTGGACTTGGAGAAAAAAACTTCGGAACAATTTTGTAGGAAATTTATTTCTCTACAAAAAAAGTCCAGTACATAAAGTCTCTCAAACCAGTATTTCAAAAGATATAAGGACTTTGATTTTTTTAAATATAAAACTCCAACAAAATGTCAAGTTCAATATTTTCAAGTCAGTCAAACTATCTTGGGCACTTTTGAAGAACACTAAATTCTCTGTCAAATGAGTCTTGGATGAGAACAATCAATTGAAATGCGGCTGAGTTGTGCGCGACTAAAGAAAAAGTCGTAATGTTCACATGCTTTTAGCATGGAAAAACTTGAAACGAAAAGCGCGAGTACTAGAATCGGAATTAAGAGCTAAAAATTGGACAGGATTCCCCTTTCGACGTCTACAACAAGATTTTCAATGGGGAGTTGCAAAAAAAAAAAAAAAAAAAAAAAAATAGTCATTTTAAAAAAAGCACCCTAATATATAAGTTATAACATATTTACATCACATATCAAAACGTTTCACGGGATGTTATTATATATCTTTACAAAGACCTTAAATGACAATAAATTATAACGCTACGCAATTGCCCTTTAATTCATATTGAACTCAATAATTTATGCCCTATAATTTTATCTAGATCGCATCTCGCGTATAGAATAGAGGGTACACGCACGAAACAAGAATGGCCCAAGACTCTAAATATGTTCCGATTTCTGACCTCGTGTATATAATTATTTACGTAATGCATATGAATATACACGATCGCGCGTAAGGCAAAAAAATACAGCCCGTATGTTAATGGGATCAAATGAGAAACGAGGGTATGTCTAGAAGGCGGCATATGAAATCATCTCAGATTGCTTGCAGAAGGTTCGAACGAGCCGTCAGTCGTCGTTGGTCCAGCGATCCGATAGGACAACTTTTCTGATATACTTATATTCCGGTCAAGGTACGCATTACTTCCACACTTTTATACTTATACTTACTATTATATGTTTAATATTTATGATTTTGAATACTCGGCGCATTGAAATCATACCGAATTTTTTAGTATTACTTCTATTTCGATATTCGGGGGCAGCAAGATGTAATTTCAACAACAAAACAAAAAGATGTTTCAAATTCATCTCTTTCGAAATTTGTGCATTTGCTGATCAGATTGAATTCTGTTATATAGTTTATACATCTACTAAACTTTGTTTAAATTTTTATTTTTACTTACCGTTAAAATAAAATACATCTAAAACTGTAATAAAACGCGTAAGTTTTGAATTACGTCATTTATTCTTTATGATTGTAATTCTACGTCGATGACGTAATGGTTCGTTTGGTTCAGAGTTCTCATGAGGCAAGGCGACTCGCAATTCTAAAATTGCAAGTAAGATTAAACTGCATCTTCCAATTACGGTATAAGTTTCATTATCAACCACTTCGTCAAAATTCAAAGTTTCATATTATATATTCAAAAGCCGGTCAATCCGGTGCGTGATCAAAATTGTAAATCTGTTTTTTGTTCAAATCTTAGTTCTAATTTCTTTGTCAAATTATTGAAAAAAAAATTTGTTCCGAAAAATTCTGACCTGGTTTGTAAACGGATGTCACGAAACATCTTGCTTATTGTAAAAACTGATTCTACAGAGAATTTCGCTGAAATCGATTCAATTGCATAATAGTTATACCATAATAAAATTTCAAACTGTAGTCTCTCCCACGTTTGATTTTCGAATTGTTTTATATCAGATCAAAAGACTCGGTGCAATTTAATACCTGAGGTAAAAATCATTCGGAGTATTTGCACACTGAATTCGGTTAAAATCGATTGACTCGTTTGGAAGTTATGCAACGAATATAATAATAAACAAACGGACGAACATCGAGAAGAACTTATTGCGTCTTGCTTTCTTGGGACCCTAAGTCTTAATCAACGGATTACGATATACATATACGCAAGTTATCATTCCAACTACACATAATTAGATATTGAAGAACGATTAGTAAAGCGTTAACGCAATGATATTACCGGAAAATAATTGTAGATTTGTCAAAGGTTTATTAATTTCCAAGGACTACGTCTTCCGAAGAAGGTATAGATTATGTATTATTTACGCGACAAATTTACGACAGGGAAAATAATGTGTGTGTGTAGTCAATTCTTATTTCTTCCAAATAGAACAATTTTTCGGATAATAAAACATTAAAAACTGAATTCTATATTCTAGCTGACTTTCAAATTTCTTATACTACAGCTGGACATATCGAGTCTGAATCAAGCCGTTAACTATAACGAGCTTATCGTATACCGTGTTCTAATTCATGAGATATATTAAACTCATTTAGTAATGCAAGCATATGAAGAATGCAATTTTACCTTTATATGTAATTAGTTCGAGACTTGCATTGTCCTGCGAAACGGATGTACATACTATATGTATATATTTCTTTCGGAAATGGGACGTATCTGTTATCTGGCATACTACCCGCTACGCGGTTATCGATGTCTGCTTATATTATCGCCTCGTTCTCGATTGTAATTCGTGTCAACTTGCAGCTCGAATAGTAACACGGAATTAGAAAACAGTAATATTCAAATTTTGCTATACATCTCCGATACGTTATTGCGTTATGTTCAAATATCAAAGGATCGATTAATTTCGTGTAAGGATATTGTATAGTCTTTTACACCGCGTAAAGCCTTATTATATCTTTTCGACCTCGTCGAATATCTGTTGCTAAGTAAAGAGCGGATTTTTCGTATATGAATTAGAGATAAGCCTGACCAGGTCACGATTCGGCTGATATATAACGATAAAGTATAATAAGACATGAGCAGCCATCAAAGGCTCGGCGTATATATATACTAAGTGAAAGACTGGTCATAAACGCGTGGTTGCATATTCCGCTGCCCACGTAAGCCTCAAAACGATAATGCCTATAGGCAACAATAACAATAATTTTTAGAGAAAAAAAAAAAAAAACTAGAGAAAAAACTTATCTCTAGTCTTTTGCGATTCAAAGTTCTAAATTATAACATGTGTAGGGGTATACGCATTTACACTGTGGCTGCAGCGGCGTATTAATTTAAAGTTGTTTCCGACCGACAACCGCCACACGACGTGTGTGCAACAGTTAAACTTTGCCCCTAATTGCCAGAGCAAGCTATTCATTTGCCATTTTTAGTTCTGCCACGATGTGGTATCCTACGAGGAAATGGTAATTGTATATAATAAGATCACGCAGTTCCACATTGCTTGTATTACTCCGCCACTCGTGATATGTATGTATCTGGATTTCCACAGACCGTTCCGAGTCCGCTAAGCGTCTTCGCGCCCGCGTCCAACTCAGCTAGTATTCATGCGCGCATGAGTTGAGTTAATAATTCCTCTCGGAACCAGAGGGAAACAAGTATCTTCAATTCTCTACTCGCGTCTGACGCTTCTCGTATACAAGTGTGCGCCTCCCTGCCACTCGCACTCACTATTTCTCTCTCTCTCTCGCTCTTTTGTCAACGTATCTGCATTGGCCGCTAAGATTTCTTCGAGAAACACGTGGCGTGTAGCTCAAAGTGGATGTTCCGAGCTCCGCACCGCACCGCACCAAGCCGTAAAGTCTGTAAAAGGACATCTGCTTCGAGCGGTATAATATATAGGTATATGCGATACATTCGAAAGTCGAATCCCGCGCAAATGGAATACAAGTTCCTTCGCTCTTTATAGGCTTTCTATCGAATATTCCTTTATCAAGTTTGAGATTATGTTACAAGCTAAAAGATATATTATGCAATTTACTGTATAAATTTTATGAATTGTAATTGTAGTAGTCAATGATTATACTTCTTCGTAGCGGTTATCGGTTTATCACAAATCTGCGTATGCATATTGGTTATGCGGATGCAGGAAGCGTGCGCTATATGTACATCACTACACATATTGTATGTATAATGCAACTGTTTGAATAACTGATAATAATGCAATTGAATTTTCAAACTATGTTGGAAATTGATTAACACACATTGATTTTCTCAGTGTTAGGTATAGAAAAAGTAAACATTATATTTGGAACTCGGACGAATGAATTTACGCATTATAAATTCATATCACTGGGTAAGATGATAAAAAAAATTCTAATTACAGCATATCTCCGGGTATTTCTATCAAGGAATTGGGTTATCGCCATCAAACTGCGAATAATAATGATATCAGAATGTTATAATTATCAGTCTTTACATTGACCCCAAGATGCCACGAAGATGTTTGCAGCACGTTCCATTTTGTTAATTACGTACTATGATCTAACTTTGTCAATTTCGTAACAATGTATTATATACTCATAGGACATATAACGAGAAGAAGAATCGAGACTAATCAATTGCGGTGAATATCGAGCTGCGGGTAATGGAAACGAATGCAAAGCTCACAATTGCAACAATTAATGATTGGTCTCGCGTTCCGACTCAATTACGTATTATAATAGATATATACATGCGATTCGTTATATTCATACATGGTAGTATTATATTAATCTGCAGTTATGCTTGCAGTCATTGAAGTGACACAGTTTACAAATTAATAAAAGTAGCGAATATCGTTCGTTCGTAAATCGTGGGAGAGCCCAGTTTCAAACGAATATCAGTATAGGAGTAAACTTCATAATAATACTTGGAACATTTGAGACGACCGAAAATGCATACGGTTTTTGCTTTTTTTTTTTTTACTGCAATGCTTCGAGCAAAAAATGCAATCCGAGATATACCATTACGAAAATTAGTGCTTACGAGGTCGCAAAATGTGATAATATATCTTTTATACTGCAGTTTCGTACGATAGACGTACTAATATGTCATAAATCTCGCGTAAGGTAATAGAATTGCATCGAATGTTACAGAGGTAGGCAGGATGAGGGTGAGGACGCAGTTACTTCTGGTGACATTCTGCGTCGGCGTTCTTTTGGTCGCAGATGCTTCTGGAGAGGTAAGGAAATTCACTTTATCATTATAATATCTAGTATATACACTAGGGTGTGAAAAAAACAAAAAAAAAAAATTCCAACGCACATCAACATCCCGGTAGAGCATCTCGAATAGAATATCTCAGCCAAATATGAGCTCTTAATATTGATATTTAGAACTGCCTAACTCAGTTTTCCCATTTTTGATTTGAATAACACGTGAAAAAAAAAAAAAATCGGAAAATTTTTGAATTGTTTTTTCTCGTAACCGGCTTGATTTAGAAACTTTCTGAATACAGATTCTTATAGTAAATTTCACGCTCTACAAAAAAGTACTGAGATAGAATTTTCCTAACTCTCACCAATTAAGAGATATTCGCCCATAAACATTGAGTCATCGCGTCATAGAGTCATACGACTCTGGGAAAAACAATTTATTTTTCAACCGCACATCAAAATTTCGGTAGAGCATCTCAAATAGAACATATCAGCCAAATATGAGCTCTTAATATTGATATTTAGAACTGCCGCTATTTTAATAACTGAAATTAGTGACGATATTAGGTAGTTCTAAACATCGATATTATAAGAGCTCATATTTGGCTGAGATATTCTATTTGAGACGCTCTACCGGAATGTTGATGTGCGTGTGAATTTTTTTTTTTTGGCACACCCTAATATACACTCGCATTTATGAACTTGATAACGTGCAATCAAATTTTGCTTGATCTAAATGATTGAGGATATATTTATGGAAATTTTCAGCACAACAAGAAGCGTCATCGTCATCGGTCACATTCAACCACAGAAGCAGTACCCGATATTGAAGATGTAGTTCAGAACGAAGTGTCAGACGAGGAAATGGAAGTCGTTCTAAAGAATCAGCGCCTGCAGTACGACCCTTGCATGGACAAACATTGCAGTCCTGGACGCATGTGTCAGGTAAACGCGAACATAGTTTTATAAACTTTTCAATGATATATGTTATCTATGCCGTTTTCCTTCAGTAAAGGATTTTATTGACCAATTTTTCAACGTACCTACCTTTCATGCTTGAGGTAACTTATCTCCTATAGTAAGAATTACGCACAGTTTCAAAATAACCGATATATCGATCCCGGATATCAACGTTAACGTAATCTTGTTACTATATATTAACATTAAAACCGCGAGACCACGCCTATCATGATATCCGGCATAAAAGTGAACATAAAATGAAACCAAATAAAACAGCACGAACTGCAATCGTATAACTGTACATTACAGGCCGACGAAGATGGTGTTGCCCAGTGTGTGTGCATAGAGGTATGTGAATCTGAACCAGATCCTCGCCGTAAGGTATGCACAAATTTGAATGAGACATGGCCAAGCGATTGCGAAGTTTACCAGGCACAGTGCTTCTGCAAATCAGGTGACCCTAGATGCACTAATCCCGAGTACAGACATGTGCACATAGAATACTATGGGGAGTGCCGAAAAATGCCGGTAAGTTTAATCGTCAAGTTTCAGTACAATTTCTTTATTGACATGGTACCTATAATTATAAGCATTTGAAGCCGGGAATATAGATGTATTGGGTTCTGATTAACTTGATCTTCTCGTTTCTCATATATATAGAAATGTACCGAGGAAGATATGTCCGATTTCCCAAGACGTATGCGTGACTGGCTCTTCAACATTATGCGTGACCTTGCCGACCGCCAGGAACTTCCTGAGTACTACATAAAAATACAACGGGCAGCAGAAACAAATTTAACTCTTCGCTGGTCAACCGCGGCTGTATGGAAATGGTGTGATCTTGACGGAAGTCCTCACGATAGAACAGTATCGAGACATGAACTTTTCCCAATTCGGGCACCCTTGATGGCTCTTGAACACTGCATCGCTCCCTTCCTTGACTCATGCGACGCCGACGACAACCATAAAGTCACTTTAGACGAATGGGGAAAGTGCCTGGAACTGGACGTGGTAAGTCATTTAATTAATTTTGGTCAATCTAATTTTATCCCGCAAAGGAAAAACGAAAATAATTAATTATGTTGAGGGGATCTTTTTTATATATACACAGAAAGAAAGGTTGACTTGATTCAAGATAATTTTGCGGTCCAAAAATGAAGACCGAAATTTTTGGACCGTAAAATTATCTTGAATCAAAAATAATTTTCTTGGCTAAAGTTAACCTTTGTTTTCTGTGTACCTACCTATCACTGGGTGAAATTTATAGTTTAGCAATTATTTCGGACTTTACACTCAGAAAAATAACAACCAAAATTTGGTTATTACATGCACAATCACATTTTTTGTTCAGTCAACCAAAAATTTCGTTGGGATAACCAAAATTTTGTTGGGAAAACCAAATTTTATTGGGACAACCAAAATTTTGGCTATTCCAACAAAATTTTTGGTTGACTGAACAAAGAATGTGAATTGTGCATATAATAACCCAAATTTTGGTTGTGTCAACAAGACTTTTTTTTTAGTGTATGCGATGAGCATGGAAATAATTTAGTTCAAATGTTTGACAAAATTTGACTAATTTATTGTATAGATACATAAAACTTATTTTCATGATTAGCACAAGTTTATAGAGAGCGTTAGATAGACTTTGGC
This sequence comes from Tenthredo mesomela, assembly GCA_943736025.1. Taxonomy (NCBI): domain Eukaryota; kingdom Metazoa; phylum Arthropoda; class Insecta; order Hymenoptera; family Tenthredinidae; genus Tenthredo; species Tenthredo mesomela. The sequence goes on along the minus strand of OX031015.1, from coordinate 29,154,410 downwards.
ATCCTGCGGGATATTAACCCGAAATTCCATGAGTTTCGGTATACCAGCTACCTACTACGAGAATATTATACCTGCGTGGTTAGAAATTTAGCGAACGTAGGTACTTCTTGGAAATATAATCAGAAACTATAAATGATATTTCTGGTTGGGGTGCGATCATATATTATAATTTATACCCATGGCTAATTGCAGTATATTCAAATCCTGGATTCTATTGTCAACTTTACCGTACCTACCCTTGGACCGAACCTTTTGTTTCCCTCGGGAGTTCGATGTTGGACTTGCGAAACACAAGTTCTTTTTCATGAGAACAAACGTATTCCAAGCCATTAATTAATCACCTGAATTTTAAGGAGCTAATTCTTTGATTCGAATCGAGCATCGAGTTAAAAAAAAACCCTTCTCGTATATCCCATGCAAAGTTTTCGTCGTTTCTTTTTAACCAGGATGCCATTCGCAAAAACAGTAAAAAGTTGAGTTATTTCGCAGGATTTGGATTCAACAGAAAGCCCGCAAGCGCGCAAACTATGAATTTTTAGTTATTTGAATTATTTTTCAGTATTTTTTTCATTCTATAGAAGTAAAACTTTTTGCAATAAGATTCTTTCCGGTAAATCAAACTAATTTCTGGTAAGATGACCGCGAAAAACCTCAATATTCTTTTATTGTATTCTTTATCTATCTGTATCTATCTGTATCCTGTACTTTAACCGTATTTTAATCTCTCGCCTGCTTTCTGTAAAGGCACTGTAATCTACATTTACATGTCTGTTGCCCAACATTGCCATGGGCATAATAAAAGCTTATTCTATTCTATTCTATTCTATTCTATTCTAATATCCGTAGTTAGTGCGATAGAAGAATAATTTATAAACAGATCCTGTAAATTTCATCCAATTATTGAAAACCGTTCTGAAAAAACGTTGGCTAAAAAACTGAGAAATGTAGTTGTTTGAAGGTAAAAATATAGGTAGTGTACATGAATATAGCGCGCATGAATGCCTGAGACTTTCGCTTTTGCACGCGAGAAGTTTTCGAATATTTTTATGGACTCGGCGAGTTCGCGGAACCTTTGTCGTATAGGTATACATATTCAGAATGAATATATTCATAGTGATTTAAGAAAAGACAATAAAATACGAACAAAATATTTATTCAACTTGTATTTCAGTCCCTATGTATGAAATATTATAAAGTGAAAAATAATACAATACGAGCGGATGTATGTACTGGTATTGCAGTAATATGGTAATAATAAATAAATATGAAATAATTCTTTGTTTCCAGGATACTTTGGACTCTAAGTGCGGCGAACTGGCTGAAATAGCTTTAGAGAAACCTGAATAATAAACAAAATGTAACGTGTAAGACGACGTCTCGATGTAAACAAGCTTCAGGGGAAATAATCACAGAGATTTCGTCGTTCCAAGTAACAACTGTATAAGCGATTTTGGATAGGTGAAAATATAAGCGCGGGAAAGACTGGCTCTGGAGTTAACCGGCGCATCGCGTCATCGCGCACACCCATTTATCCTCGGTTCGTCGTCCGTTCGTTCGTTCGGCTACACGAAACTCGTCGATATTTCCTCGCAGCGAATTTGCATCGAGGCCTAGAATTATTTTTATGCATAATGTAAGGTTAAAAAAAAAAAAAAAAAAAAAAAAAAGAAAAAAGAACGAAGAAACGTTACCATACTACTAATTGACAACATACTACTCCTTATTATGTATAGGAAATATATAAATATATATATATATATATATATATATTTTTTTTTTTCCACTATATAGATATACAACGTATGTTATATTTATATGTTACAATAACGTAACTATATTATCGTAATGTATCCTAGTTATTATAAATCAGTTGCAGAAAAGATTATACAAAATACCTATATAGGTATAATATGTGTAAGTTGGCGATCAGCTGCCTTTGTAATGAATTTTCTGCTATGGTAAAATAACAATATGAAATAAATCACTGCCTTAATTCCACCTTAGTCTATACGTGTGCGTTATTACGTTGATGTAATTCTACGAGTATTCTGTTTAAGATTCATTTGGTATAATATCTACTGCTAGAATCAAGCTACGCTACATACTAAATTACGGCGCCACCACGAATATTTGAATAACAACTCAGTTGCATATCACAACGAATCATCATTACTATATGCATTCTAAAACTCGATAGACTTTTTCGGTTTGTATATAAATATGAAATTTGTACGGAAAAATTCTTGCAGAATCGTTTTGGACGCTGGAAATGATCATCGAAATGCTTATAGTAAGAACTCCGTATACGAATGATCGAGTTATTATGAAAATAATACCAACGTTAGTTTGTACTACTTTGTATCGTTGACTGAACGACGTGCGATAGCCTTAGACTCATTTTGACTCTTGCGGTATTATTCCGAATAGAACATTGTAAAGATGATCGTTTTATAATGAATATTACATGTGAATCTCAGTTATGTTCTGGTATGGATTGCGTAACGTTGAAAAACTGAATTTTTTTTAAACTGTATTACGTTGGAGACATCGTTATACATTTAAACCGTTATGAGTTTGAAATTATCAAATTTCAAAAATTGAAACAACCGTCTGGAGTTCAGCTAACCTGGCAACTAGAACTATTATTTCTGCGTGACTTTAGAATACGCTTTAAATGTTTGAACACATGTGTGTTAGTCACTGAACCATTCAGACATAACTCGATTTAAAAAAAAAAAAAGAAAAAAAAAAAAAGCTTTACAAGCCGTATATCAGCTTAGAGCGTATGATCATTATTTGAACAACGAAAGATCGTGCAATCGTCGCGTTGATATATTACCAAACTATGAGGAAGCTTTAGAGTAATGTTCAAATGATCAAATTTCAAATTAAAACCTACGTTTTTGATACAGATTAATAATCCATTTACGGTATAATAATTCGTTAACTTGAAAGTGGCTAAAAGTGCGAGAAGTTGCAGGGCCGCTCATATCCATATGATATAATATTGGGTGACGAATAGTTACGAAACGAGTAAGTAAAATGACCGAATTCTGATATTTGGTAAAAATGTCATACACATATCTCTCTACAGATGTTTTTCTCCGGTGAAATTCACTGTAGATATCGAATTCTCATATATTTCTCAGAAATAAGACGAACCTATAGTAACGCTAGGAGCGTCCCTGAACGTTTTAGCTTCCAACTGAATCGATAGATAGCGCGCCAGACGGAAAAAGTAATCGAAATGTTGCCCTGTGATTGGGCGCTTTAGGTCACGTGGCGTAGTTTACAGGACGCATCAGCAGCGCCAAGCGCGTTTGGCGGGACGGCGATTAGACGGTGGCGTCTGTGGTCTGTGAGGCTATCTTGGAGTAGTGAACAGTGAAAGCTCCCGTCGAACAATGGTGAGTATCCGCAAGTTTTCGCTAGATATTTTGGCCATCCGTGGATGAAAATGGCATTATCTTAAAGCCGGATGTATGGTGATTGTGCTGACGAAGTTTGGTGGTCGTATCTTGAAAATTAACCCTGATTTTCTTCTACGAATAGGCTGGTGGTAAAGCGGGCAAGGACTCTGGCAAAGCGAAGGCAAAGGCTGTGTCCCGTTCCGCACGGGCTGGCTTGCAGGTGAGTTTATGTGGCTTGTTTATACCGTATTATAAACGGAATAGTTTTAAAATGAAACATTGACATTTAGGAAAGGTGATAAAATTCTAAGACTCCAAATCATCGTGTAATTATTGGCTTGTTTTCGATTTATAAAACTGCTTATGTCCCGACCGTTTGATATTTTCAGATCAGATGCTAGTGGTAAAGTGTAATCCAAAAACATTGACCCTATTCGGTATCGATGCGTAACGTTAGTTAGTTAGTTATTCTTTTTTTTTTTTTTTTTGATTTTTTTTTTTATTTGATTTTTTGTTTCATCCCCGCAGTTTCCAGTCGGCAGAATCCACAGGCACTTGAAAAACAGAACAACGAGCCACGGACGTGTGGGCGCTACAGCCGCCGTATACAGTGCGGCTATTCTTGAGTACCTGACTGCCGAGGTGAGTTAAATACAACTAAGCTACCATTCTTCTTGGCGACGCCGCTAACATGGCTGCCGTTTTCCCGCCTTTACCTCAAACATATTTTATTCAACAAGAAACGAAACAGACTCGATTTTTAAAATACAAATAATATCATTAACAAAATACGATTAAATATACGTAAGGCCAAATTTGACAGATACGATTCACACTGTTTGTATTCACATTTATGTTGATGTCTTGAAATAATAACAACGCTGCATACACCGCGCGGCTGTATTTTTTTTTTTTTTTTTTTTTTTTTTTTTTTTTTTAGCTTCTTTTTTTTGTGACGTAATTTAGGCGGGAAAGTGCATCATCACAAAGGACAGTGGTTTTCAATGCATTTTATTCACGTTATCTATCATTATTCGTTGACTATATTTCATATTTACTTTCAAACAATGAAAATAAATAACATATTTAGAATATTTATATACGTTTTGTAATAAATTTTTACAACAATTGCCTCACGATATGGTAATCGGTTTACCACTTTTCTTGCAGATTATTATTATTATTATTATTATTACTACAATAAATAGAAAACTAAATTTTATATCTTTATATTTACCATATGAAAACTAAGTTTATTTTTCATTAGATAAATAATAAAAACAGGCTACAGTTTCATTATTTCATCATCATTCTAGCAAGCAATTTATTAGGAAATTTAAGGAATTTAAGGTAATCGTAAAAAGTACAAATGTCTGTCGTTCAAACTGTTTTATTTTATTTGTTTTTAATTTTTTTTCTCATTGTTGTTTGTTTTTTTTTTTTTTGTTTTTATTTACCGTTAGTCATTATTCAGTATAAGTTATATATGATTGAAATTCTTTCTATTTTCGTCAATAAACAGACAATACCAAAGACCGTTAATACTTTGGTAAATTTATTCATTTATACCAGGTATTGGAGTTGGCGGGAAATGCGTCTAAAGATTTGAAGGTGAAACGTATCACCCCAAGACATTTACAGCTCGCAATTCGTGGTGACGAAGAGTTGGACAGTCTCATTAAGGCAACAATTGCAGGGGGAGGTAAGCATGCTATAACATATCTCATTCAGGTCTTCTATATCGATACATTTTTTCAGAATATTTTATCGAATTTTTTTTTTTATATCCAACTTTTTAAGCAAAAAATCAACTGGAATCGACTGTTCGTACCAGTTGTGGTGCTCTTTGATTATATACAATCATTTTTTTTTTCAAAAATTCAGTCCGAACAAATATCTACACATATTTTTTTGTTCATATTTCAGGTGTCATTCCACATATCCACAAATCGCTTATTGGGAAGAAGGGATCGCAAAAACCAGCATAAATTACCTAGTTATTAGATTACATGTTTAAAAAAAAAAAAAAAAAAGAAACAAGAGAAAAAGAAAGAAAAAAACCAACATCAACGAAAAAAAAAAAAAAAAACAGTGACTGTTTTGAGACAAAGTGTACCTACGTTACTGTACTGATGGAGAGACAGGCGTGATATATATAAATAAAAAAAAAAAAATATTGATATAATTTAATCTAGGTAATGATGAGAAGGTGGAAGGTGAAAGAATACTAAGTATGATGAGTAAGCAGTAAGAAAAAGAAAAAAAAAAAGAGAGAAAAAAGAAAAAAAAAAAGAGAGAGAAATCACAGCAGCAACCGTGGTGGGTTAGCGGGCGATGTGTTGTAGCATGGCTCGCTTATAATATTGCAGCCATTTAGTGTTTCTTCGACCTCAGAATATTTAATATAGAGTAGCTTCGAATTATTTTCTACGTTTCTGAATAAAACTAGTATTTGATGTTTCGTATTAATCATATAATCTCTATTCCCCCCCCCCCCCCGCCCTTATTCATTGTTCAAAACTTTTCTGTTCTCGTACAAATAACTTGATCTTTTTTTTTTCTTTTTTTTTTTTTTTTTGCCAATAATTAATTATTTAATCCAATGTTATAATAAAACCCAAAGCGATTGATGTACTTTTAAACAGCATAACATACCACAAGCTTAAGTTTCAGTAATATTATAATACACTGCTTATCGCATATTATTAAACTGATTGCATTTTAAGAAAATGTGTTGTAAGTGCAATCGGAAAAAAAAATAATAATTTTTCTTTCAATTTTGTTATATATTTTAGCTAGTTGTGTTATAATATCGCTCTTGTTAAATAATCTGAGCTTTACTAAGGAATTTTTAATGAAAAATGCAAAGAAATAATAAAAAAGTAGAATAACAATTTTTAATTTCTGACAAATAGTTTTCAAAATCTATTATGACCATACTCGTATGATTATTACGGCTATTTTCAAATATGGTTACTTATGTACGCTTGCAAATAACGGTTTGAAACTAACCGTTGCTATTATATTTTTGGTTTATGTATAGATCTACATATCCTTGAAATAAATCGCATATATAGTTTTTCGTAAGAAGATCTTAAAAACACAATGAGAGTAAAAAAAAAAAAAAAAAGAAAAATCGAACAAAATGTTTTAGCTGCAATGTGGTAACAAAAATTGAGTTGTCTTAACCATCGGGTTGTCTAAAAATTTAGCTAGATTATTGAAAATATTTGAATTTAAAATGAGCAGATTATTATTGTTCCTTAGTAAAAAGAAATACCTATATAATATTATAGTGTATATTACTGGTTCAGACGACTCTTGAATATTTTTTCATTTTTTTTTCTTTTCTTTTTTCAAGTGGTACTTCAATGATTCTGTGATAAACGTTCGTAAAAAACCTTGATATCTTGTTGTTTTTTTCTTTTGTCGTATACCTGTTTTAAAACAAAGTTCATTCCGTCTTGCTGAAGGTATTTTACTATACGTTTGTCATTCGAAACAATAGTACAAGTTATAAATGAGGAATATTGTTGTTCGGGTAATAGTTGGGAGTTGTTTTAATTGAAAAGAAAATTGTAATACGTTTCTGAACCAGAAAACAATGAACGATATATATATATATATATATATATATATATATATATATAAATAAATATATATATGAATAAACTTGTAGCGAGTATTAGAAATTTTAGTTATTTTGAATATAAGTAAACAGTGAAAATGCGGTAACTACGTGAATGTGCGTAAATGAAATTGAGCTGTTCAAAGTTTACAAGTATAATTTACTATTTTTGGTCTTGACTTTATCTTATCGATTTATTTTAATATTTCTATGATTATAATATTGTTACATTAAAGTAACTTAGCATAATTTCCACTAATATTACACACGACACCAAGCCATATGTAAAACATTCATTTTCACAATAAAAAAAAAATAAATTTTATTATTATCCGACAATTATTTTATCGTTTTTTTTTTTTTTTTTTTTTTTTACAGTCATGTGAATTTTTGCCTGAAGGCACGAGTTTGAGGATAAACCCCCAGGAAAATTAACAACCAATTTACATTCTGGATGAAAACGCGAGTTTTCACTCGTTAGAAACTCCAATTTCGCGCCATTATACTCAGACATTTCTTAGCATTCGCACGCCTGTAAAATGGCAACCAATTTACCGTCGTGTTACGCTGGTTGTTACCTGATCGCATAAACAACATGCTAAGCGTCTAGCAGGTGTTTCTAATATTCACGCAAGACGTAGAATTGATGATTACCTAAAGTAATTCACATTCAAGAAAACGTCTGGGCAAGTCAAATCTGAAAATTAGGATTGAACCTAGTGTCTTAAAACGATCATACGCTAGCTATAGGTCTTCATAGGATTAACGCCCTTCCTCAAATCCCGAATACCGAAACTAGTTGAAATGTAAATAGTTACGGAATAAATATTGAAATATTTTTTCTAAAATCTTGATTTACATTCTCTATTTTATTTCAGAAAGTTTCCACTACGCGGAAAGTACTAGCGGATAAGAGTATTTCACATAACTATATTTTTGTTCGAAGATTGCTAAAAACTTTTAACGTTACGTTTTCATGAAATAAATTTAAATATCTCTTTTATTGTTGGAACTTAAGTTATTCACAGAGAGTGAAGTCATCACTGATTTCAGAAAACACAATTGAAACGGGGTTTTTTTTTTTTTCTGAAATAAAAATTGCATTTCTGTGGTTTGATGGAATTATTATTTTATTCTGTGTGGTTTTGAACGACAAGTTTCACATGTTTATTGCTTTATCCAAACATTCATATGATGCGCATGTGGCGAGTTCATCTGTATTTCAATAACATTTCAATAGCTTGCTTATCTATTTCCTAACTTGTGTGGTTTTTATAGAAAAACTGACTCTTCAATGTCACTTTTCGACAGAATCTCGTGAGTTCGAAATGACAAACCGTTACAATTTGAATTCGTTTTAGTCTGATAAATTTAATCAACAATAAAAATATTTGATAAAATGCGGACTTGTGTTTGTGTGATTTGTTCCAATTTGCTTGCATCGATCTGCGCAATTTGTACAGTTTCAATTCATCATTGTTGATTTACTGAGGCTGAAGTATTCGGAATTCGGAATTCTCGTATCAAAAACTAAATATAAAATTTGATAATTCGTTGAATTTTTTTTAGTCTGAGATCAGCTGATGTTTATCGTCAGAGAATATTACCGCAAACAGTAACAACAGTCAAGAAACAACTGATTGCCTGCGGAATTACTAGTGCGAGAAGTTGCCTATAATAAGGCGCGTCGCTGCAATGAATTAGGCTGAAAATTTCCCACTTTACCGATGCTCCTTAATTAGGCTTGTAACTAAGTGATGTTTCCCACATAGCACAAAACTCCAAAAGGTGTCCTATGGACTTATCGACGTCTCATGGAGGTCTTATGGATATCTTTTGGAGTTTTGTGCTGCACTCAGAAAAAGGTCTTGTTGACATAACCAAAATTTGGTTATTATATGCACAATCACATTTTTTGTTCAGTCAACCAAAAATTTCGTTCGGATAACCAAAATTTTGTTGGGAAAACCAAAATTTTGTTGGGACAACCAAAATTTTGGCTATTCCAACAAAATTTTTGGTTGATTGAACAAAAAATGTGATTGTGCATAAAATAACCCAAATTTTGGTTGTGTCAACAAGACCTTTTTCTGAGTGTGTATGCTTTCGCAACAAGTTTTAAAGATTCGGGAATCATGGTATGTATAAGTAATTTCCCTCATAATGAATAAAGCACGTGTTCATTTATTTCTCACCAAATCGCGTGTTGTAAGATCATGTGTTACGTATAGTATAAACCTATAGGTATTTGAACCTCGATTGTAAAGATGATGTGGCAATTGCCTGCATTTTTCGTAGATCATTTGATGATTATATCAACACTTTGATCCATGCATGCTTATGTAAGTCTGATATAGTAGGACGTGACTTGTTTTGTACAAATCTACACTTTTTAAATCTTGATAATTTGAAAAGATTTTCGGCGCCACACATACCACGTTCTATAGTCTAGTATTTTATTCATAAAATGACAAAGAACGAGGTATAACGGATCTACATTTTACACTAATGTGCTTTGTAGTCTGTACGTAGCGAGCGTAGAATTCACGAGCTGACTTTATTTGTACAGATGTGTCTAGACTCTTGTATAGAAATATTCACGTGTATGTATAACATTTACGTGTTTACCTACAGTCGGAACCTTTTCTATTCCATTACTTTTGCATCACGACGTTGTGATTTTGCAAACGTTAAAGTTTTACTGTAGTATAGCTACATATTTTTTTTTGGTACTTTGATTTACTTTGCAGAACTTTTGCTTTGTTATTTCGACATTTGATTATAGTAGTACAATTATATTACACAATTCATTAGCACAAAACACGGTTTATAATTTAACGAATAGGTAGTTTGATAAAATATAACTTTTTTTTAATCAAAATAAATATTTTACAACAGATGCATCTATGTTTTGCACGAAATTGTTCAAACGAAAAGCCGCAGGCTGTTCCACGTGTAATACATTTTGCGAAACATTATTGCCATTCCATTCAGACCATATATACCTATAATTAATTATTATCAAATATGAAAAAGGTTTGTCAATGATTAAAGTAATATTAACTGAAAATTTAATTCACAGTTTAATATTTATAATTCATTCAAATATTGCAATCGTGTTTTTTTGTTTTTACAATTTCAAAGTTTTCTTCAGACGCGTTCGAACGTACGCCCTATTATATGCAACCGTCCACAACTGATTCGTGTTGAGGTGGCCGAGAGTCGGAATCGGCAATTGTTTTAGTGGTTATCAAATCCTTGATTGGCTGACTAGTGATAAACAATTGCCGTTTGATGAAAACATCGAGGCTCGATATCTGACGGCTCGCCGCTTATTTTTTACGCTTGAGCCTTGACGGTAAGCCGTCAGATGTCGAGCCTCGATGTTTTTATTAAACACCAATTGTTTATTACTAGACAGCCAATCAAAGACTTGGTAACCACTGAAACAATTGCCGATTCAGACTGTCGGCCACCTTCACCTCGCACACTTGTGGACGGTTGCATATAATAGGGCGTACGTTCGGCTATCTTCGGATCTAGGCATGTCACGCTACCACGAAAACGCAGGGTATATCGAGTTTTTGAACTAAAATCGAACAAAGATCTGAATAGAAAAAGATCATGAATACTGTTTATAATCCAAAACAAAATCTAATGGATGTATCAGAGAACAGTGACCATAGATTCCTATAGAAAATGATTTCGGTATAGAAATAAACGAGATGAAAAAATTCGTATACGTATACGTTAATATGAATATTCTAATGATTCTTGAATGATAATTTTCCCATTGCCAATAAGCTCCTGGTTATCCACAACTACTCCTGCATATAGGCATGTTTACGTTGAATAAAAGTGAGGGAGAAGTGTGGACGAGAGAAGGAGTAACAACGGCGTTACATATACACACCGCCGTCGACGAAGTAGCGACGAAGTAAAGGAGCGGCGGTTTGGGGGAACCTTTCCAATCCCACAGACTGCAGCAGCAGCCAGTTCTCGAGCCCTCCCTCGCTCGAGCAGTGCGCGCAGCTGCGAGGCCGCGTTCCCCGGGCGTCCCTACTGTCTCCGTCGCGCGTCGTCCCTTCGGCCGGTTGATTTCGCATTTGCCCATGGTGGCGTGAGCACTCCCCTTTTAAAGTCTCAACCTAAACTCTGCACTGTTCGTCGGGGTTCGTTTATTTTTTGTTCCACCCCTTGTTTTATTCTCGACAGGTTGTTTACACACCGGTATTTCATCAACCTGCTTATTTGATACACGGACAGATTTTTTTAAAAAATACCTGCGTTCATTCGCGACACCTGCGTTACAATACGCATGTGATCATTTGTTCCTCGATAATATCGTGACAGTGAAATACCTACATTTGTGGTGTTTAACTATTAATATTAATAATAATACATTCGTATAGTATTATATTTATTAATATAATATCTTATATCAGTGTTTATTAAGTGACGATATATAAATATATAAAAAAACAAAAAAAAAAAAAAAAATACAACGTGTTGCTATAGGTACTGCATGCAATTGAACAGAATCATGATAAGTAATAAATACTGAGTTCATTAGTATCACCGAAGTGTGAAACCGGCAGTATGTCGGGTCTGGGTGAAATGTGCGCTACGACATCTCACGCGGGCAGGTAAGGAATAAATAATTACATTTTTTTATAATTCATTTTATTTTCACCGTTATCATATATTATACCATAATATAACCCGTATAGGATGGAGACAAAGGCGAATTCTCGAAGCGTGTCGTTCGAAGTTTCTTATCCTAACAAAAATATATCATATTATTTTTTGTTTATTCTTTATTTAAAAAAAAGTTCTCACGTTAACAATTGAAAATCGTGTTCTAGTTCTCGTAGTAATATTAATTTAACTGTATGAAAAATGTCTTGTATATTTTTAGTCCAAGAAGATTTGGTCATTAAACTTAGTATAGCAAAGCCAGGTTGTAGTGTTTCCCTATATAATAACGCGGTATAATGCGTCATGAAGTAAATAATAATTATGAATCAAAGAAACGAAAAGAAACCCAGTATGTGTAATAATAATAATAATAATAATAATAATAATAATAATCGACGTAAGAGACTATGAGCTCTCACATCCTTGAGAGATTATTGAATACGTAGTATATATATATATAAGTATTTTAGCAGAGTTTAGTTTGGTCCAAGTTAACCGGTATAATAGATAGATAGATAGTATAGATACTTTATACTTTCACCTCCTATGGTAGTATAGCGCGGAGGCTGACGTCTACGACCTTGCAGTCGGAAATATTTCTCCGACTACTCACAGTACTAGTATAGATATTATATAGTACTGGCAATAATAATAATAATAATAATAATAACAATATTAATAGTAATTATAGGATTAGTAGTAGTAGTAGTAGTAGTATACGAATAATATAATAACTACATTACGTTAATATATATTATATTATTCTATAGGCACGAGGAACGAGCCATAAACCGCTATACATACATACATATATAAGAATCTGTCTAGCGCTGCATGAGATCCTCGTGGTTATTCGGAATGTTTAGACTCGGTAATATTATGCTCAGATATTTCAATGTACAGCTATTCTATGACCTGTGCTATGGTGCTATGGTGCTATGTGTGTTTGTGTGCAATATCTGCGGGCTGATTTCTCACCGTAGAATTTATTTACGGTGAACACTGCGGCGATACATCATATTATATATACTATATATATATATGAGTATACGTATATACCTGCGGAATACATACATACCCCGTGTAGACATTCGATCGGACAGCGTACGTGCTCAATGAGCTAAACGGAGAACTCGGCTGTGTCTATTGGCGGCCACGAAACCAATGCTAGTCTGTTCTAACGTTATTTACGAGGATGAGGGTATAGTGTAGATACGTCGAACGAAGGTATAGAGAGAGAGAATAGAGAGAGAAATAGAGAGAGAGGAGCTTTTAGGCGGTTATAGACGTGGGTTGAGGTATTGTAATCTGATTACCAAGATTGGGAAAGGTGGAGCCGGTGATTATTCGAGAATCCCTTTCTCCTTTCTTCTCCTCTTACTCGTATCTTCTTTTTCTTTTCCTGCGTAGTGTTTAGTTAGTGTTGAAGTTTCTTTAACAATGTGTATACGTAGGATTGGATAGATTAAAAAGAGGAAAAAAAAAAAAACAAAATAGAGATATTTTCTTCTAGTACCTTTTTCACTACTGAAAATTAACTCACACGCGCGGCGTAAACTGCACAAAGGAGACGGTGTGTGCGATAATTTTTACTACTGCATCGCATCGATTGCGGAATTTCGTCTCGTCAACTATTATTATCATTATTGTAATATAATATTAATATACGTTCATTATGACAAAGGATACACAAAAATAAAGGAAATAACTCAGATTAATAGGTATATGTTTCGGAAATGAAAGCATACAGGAAAAAATAAACTTGAGAAAAGTAACATTGACGAAGAAGAATGAAAATGAATGATAAGTCTCTTGTCTTTATAACTACGGAAGTTTCATTCTGATGCGATAACGTTGGATGAAAATCATTGTGTTTAAACTGTATCGCTGTATATCTATACATATACACTGTAAAAAATTTGAAGGGTAAATTTACCTGTGTGGGTGGTGCAACGCTCTGTTACTTGGTCGGGGTAGCGAAATATGCATACCCATGGGTATGCAATTTTATAATTTTTTGGGTAGATAAATTTATGTAGTGTGTGGGGGGATGAAGCAAGATTATCCTCGTTGAAGGGTAAAAATACCTCCGAAGTGAATAAAATCGATTTCTAGTCAGAATAGGCGAATATGCCTACCTATGGGTGAAAATTTAATCTGCGTGATAGGTGATTTGAACTACCTACATTAACAGATTTGCTCTTAGAACAATAAAAAGGGTGTACTATTGATATTGCGTTTTCAACAGTTTTATTAGAAATATATATATACATATTGTATACAATATACAGTTTTATTAGAAATATATATATATATATATATTAGGGTGTGTCGGATTGACTTTTTTTTAAATTTTCATGGTGCTACCTTTTAAGTCACAATATCAAACAATATTAACAATATTAACAATATCAATATTAATATTAATTTTAACAATAATTTTTTTTTTTTTTTTTTTTTGTATAGTATTTTGATATTTTTTTTTTTTTTTTTTTGTTTTTAAAGATTTTTTTCTTTAGTATATTATTTTGATAAATTTTTTTTTTTTTTTTTTGTACAGATACGCACACTGAACCTAAGACGTTAACTATAAAATAAATGCTACCTTTATTCTGTAGTCGTTGAGTATATACCGAGAGTATTCATGAGGTATGCCAATGTTCGTAACCTTAACGCAACAGAATGATCGGAAAAAATGTAATATTTCGTGATTAATTAATGTTGTTAGAATTGTAGAATACGCGAAATGCACATGTTTCACTCAATTCGAGAAATCATGCGCCTTCCTGTTGAAACGTTCAAGCCTTGAATTTAAGAATTTGTTTGCAAATATTTTATTGCGTTAACGTTACGAACTTTAACCTCATGAATATTCGCTCGAAATACCCTCATGTAGATACTCCACAAGCTACGATAATCATCGAAATCCGAAGTGTTTTGAATTGTGGGGAAATGGTTGGTGGATTTTTTGACGTGGTCCCTTTCGCCGATTTTCTTCTCTCCACCCTGCTACTGCTCTTTGTAGTTTCAGCTGCCTTGATGTCATAGATAGCCCTATTCAAGAAGGGTATACGATTTAAATACGACAATCTTTTAGATGGGCATTATCATGTAGAATGACCGAATAAAAATAAAATCTTTTAACACATTGCTACTCGTATAACCCCAAGCGTTATGTCAATTAATATTACATACCTTAATTGTATATTATATACATATAAATGCTTCAATTATCCGGCGAGGCCGATGTTAGATGAACTCTCCCAAGTCCTAGTTCCGGATAAATTCTAGCCTATTTATATCACTTATTGAACTTCTGTTCGGAAAATTCTCGGCACGTCAGAAAAATTAACAAAATTACACTTGTTTTTTCATGGAAAAACAATGGCTAATTGAAGCGCGTTCAACGCCGCCCGGCCGCGAGCGTGTCCACACAGATAATTTGATCGGTACTGCGAATAGATAATTTTACCACTCTGGGTAAGGCCAAAACGTATACGCGGGTGTTTCCACGATATTGCGTTCCAGCTATCAACATTTTTTTTTTTTTTTTTTTTTTTTTTTTTAGGAGACTGTGAACCTGCGGGACCAAACGGAGTACGAAATAATTTGGAAAACGTAATAGTACTCCTAAAAACTTCTATTCATGAGACGACCCCCAAAAAATTAGATTCGATGATTTTTTTTGTGAAGGAAAATATCACTATTAATCCTTTATCGCTTTTGAAAATCATAAAATCTCATCTTTATGGGTTGTCTGATGAATATAAGTTTTCAGGAGTACTATTACGTTCATTTCAATTTTTCAGAATTTTTTTAGAATTTTTTGGACTTTTTGCATTGAAAAAATAATTTTCTGATTTTATTTCCTCCGCCGTTTCACCCCATATGACCAGGAGGTGAAATTCCGATTTTTTTTTTTTTTTTTACATGACAGTTAATTTTATATCACCGGCCGCAATATTAGTCCGTGAGCGCCTCACAAAGATAATTTGATCGGTAATGCGGATAGATAATTTTACCACTCTGGGTAAGTTAAGCCAAAACGTATACCCAAATGGTGAATTTACTGTTCAGCACCAAAATTCATCTGTCAGTATGCGAAAATTACGTATCCTTGGGTAGTGAAAAACGAGTATTTGGGTAGACGATCGGTTGTAAAAGACCAGTGGGTAGATAAAACTGATTTCCAGTTTACATGATGTAAAATTACCTACTCATGTGACAGTTAAATTTACCCTTATTTTTTACAGTGTATATTAGGGTGGGCCAAAAAAAACTTTTAATTTTTTTTTCTTTAGTTACCATGAAAATATTGCTCAAGATGATGAAAAAAAAGTCCTCTGAAAATTTGAGCTCTTAATATCAATATTAAGAGGTGCCGAATCGCGATTTTTGATTTCCCATTTAAATAACACAGGAAATTTTTTTTTTTTTATTTGGAATTTTATTCCGTTCCAACGAATCATCGTGTTATAAAAATCAATACATATTCTTGTAGGAAATTAAACGATCTCCAAAAAAGGTCTGATGTGATTTTTCGCTCAGTCGAAAAAAAAGTCGTCATATACCGTTTGAGGTTGAACTTTAACCTTGAATAACTTTGAAACGAGTGAACTTAGCGAAAAATCACATCAGACCTTTTTTGGAGATCGTTTAATTTCCTACAAGAATATGTATTGATTTTTATAACACGATGATTCGTTGGAACGGAATAAAATTCCAAATAAAAAAAAAAAAATTTCCTGTGTTATTTAAATGGGAAATCAAAAATCGCGATTCGGCACCTCTTAATATTGATATTAAGAGCTCAAATTTTCAGAGGACTTTTTTTTCATCATCTTGAGCAATATTTTCATGGTAACTAAAGAAAAAAAAATTAAAAGTTTTTTTTGGCCCACCCTAATATATATGTGTATACAAGTATATGGGAAATTCCACGTGAACTCGACCAATGTTTTTCCCTCACTATTTCTGATTCGCTTCACGATTTTTTTAAAAAATCTCGAAAAATTCTCAAAAATATTGTTTTTTATTTCGATCATTTTGACAGCCCTCCTATGATGGGATCATTATTGCTTCTTTTTTTTTTCAGCACTTTTAACATTTTGATAAAACGAAACACCATGTTCCAACGTTTCGAAAATTTTTGAAAAATTACCAAAAATTCTGTGTTCAATTCTGAATGTTTTCGCGTGAGACCCCTCCCAGAAATACGCGTGAGTTCATTATATGTATTTGATTGTATTATTCTATATTCAAAAAATATGTACCTATATATCGCGTCTCAAGTTAATTTGCCGACTTGATTCAAAATGGCGGTTGGTTAACTCACCTGTCGTTCCGTTACCTGGGTCATCGACCACTCGCACTTGGTCATACCTTGACCATATATATACATACCTACAATATAAGCGAAAGAACGTGTCTCTAGTACGATCGCTATACCTTTAAAAATCACCTGTATGGAATTGTTGCGCGGTTCATTCTATACTTAATAAAGATTTAAATCTTTCCATCTTATATCTAGCCTAGACCGGTTCAAAAAAATCGACTATTCTTTTTTTTTTTACAATTTTCGCATTGAAATACTTTCGGGAGGCTGAAAAAAAATGTCTGTTAAAAGCGGAGCTCTTAATATTAAGATTTAGAGGTCGCTCATCGCGGATTTCTATTTTCCATTTGAATAGCATAGGATTTTTTTTTTTTTTTTTTTTTATATAATTTTGTAGCTCACAAACCAATGAACAAATCCAAATGACTCATACATATTTTCATAGGAAATTGAACACTCTACAATAAGCTTCTCTTATCATTTTTTGATAAATTGACTCCTTCCAAAGTTATTCAAGCTCAAAGTACAATTTATAGTTGAGTCAACTATTTTTTTTTCTGATTTTTTTTTCCACAATGATAGATACATTTTTTAAAGTGTTCAATCCCCTGGGCAGTAAGCAGCAGTAGCAGTTCACTAACTTGCTAGATGTTTCTAGTGATTTTTAGTGATTTTATTAGAAACATCTATCAAATCACTAAAAAATCACAAAGAAATCACTAGAAACATCTAATAAGTTACTAAACTGCTGTTGCTACTTAATTACTGCCCATGAATGCCCTAGCACCTTTAGCTCGCGCAGTTGGACGAAATGATTCGATAATATTAGTAGTAATTTTTTGTTTGAATGAAAAGAAATTCTTGAAGAAGAAACAAGAAACAGAAAAAAAAAAAATAAAAAAAAAAAATAATAATAATAATTAATTAAACCACTTCGTATCAACGATGGAGTGAAAATTAAGTCAAATTTTTTTTGTTTGTTTTTTTTTTTTTTGTTCGTACTTAATGAAAAAAATAATCAAACGATTGGTTTATAAATTGACCGAATTTATCTCTATTTTAGTTCAGATATTGTATATAATATGAACAAGCTAGTTATGAACGCACGAAAGCTCGTACATACCCTACTGTTATTTTAACTTACGCTATTCACGTTTATAAACGATCGGTTGTTCAAAGATAGCCAGGCTCATGGTCTCGGAGCTCTCAACCTGCGGCCAAGACTGACTTAACGGCACTTGTTGCCATACCGGGTTTGTGATATTGCGTGATCTAGGTATATATAGGAGGAGACTGTGCCGTAACGTATATAATACAAAATTATATTAAAATATAGATTTAAGTCAGGAAATTTTTCAAGTGTTATACATACAAATAAATAAAAAAAATTTTTAAATAAAAAAAAAAAAAAAAAAAAAAAAAAAAAAAAAAAAAAAAAAAATGGTATAATAAAAATATATTAATATTATATGCAAGTGTAAAGAGATTATTTTTTTTATCCCTTCAAGTTATATATTATTTTATATCCTCTCTTTTTATTATCATTTTTTTAAAATTTTTTTAGGAGTAATAAAAATCGTTTAACGATCTTTTCAGAAATATAATATATAATATAAAAATAATAATAAAAAAATGTGTGTCACGCGTATTCGAACGGTTATTAATTTTCTCCTTATCCATCTTTGTTATATAGTATATACTCGTATATATATAACAAAGATGGGTATATAGGTATATAGCTACTGTGTCGTACATGTCAACGACATATCACATATAACTGACGAGTCGCAAATTCCTTCGGATTCACCAAAAGATGGAGCGGTTGCGTTGCCCTTTACACGCTGGAGACTGTATTCAACAACGAACTTGCCGAGCTTCAGGACTCATTCAAGTCGGAGATTGATGGCTCCGTAATGGTTCTCTCACCACTTTCTGTTTCCACCCTTTCTGTTTGCTTCATCTCTTCCTATATATATATATATACACTATACTACTACTCCTCTCTTCTCTCGTTTCAACGATCTATACTGTACAGAACTTCGCGCGGTATGACTGTGAGTCTCTATATAGTATCTGTAACACAGTTTCCAAATGACATAGAAAACAAATATCCTTTACCATATATACTAATATCGTTGACGAGATTTTTCAGACCAATTCTAAGTATAGCTAGAAATTTAAAAGATGTATTCAACATTCTGAGATTCATCCAATAAAATAAAATAGATTTTTAATAGAAAAAAAAAAAAAGACTGGAGTTACTCAGGTTGAGTTCATATCTCGAGGGTATATTCCTTGTGATATTTTAAGACTAAATTTCCTTTACCAAAAATTCGAGGACCCAATAGTTCTCGAGCTACGAAAGATCTTAGTCGACCGATCACAGAACTTATATAATGAGCGGGAGTTGAGCGGTGCCCTAGCTATCTATATGCTCTATGTGATTGGTCAACTAAGATCTTCGGTAGCTCGGAAACTATTAGACTCTTGAATTTTTGGTAAAGGAAATTTAGTCTTAGAATTTCATGGGGATTCTACCCTCAAAATATGGTACCTGTATAATCAAAAGTGGTAGAGTGACGTCACGCTTTCTTTTATTGTATATCAAAAAAGACCTTATTTCCCAGATGTTGCTGCTCATCCGTGAATATGTTGTTTGTGATTTTTTAAAAATTATTCCATTTTTTTGAGCTCTATTGAACAATATTTACTGCTGCCTCAGTGAAGTTGAAATTTCGAAATTTTGCCATTTTTGGCAATTTCAAAGTTCTCAGATCAAAGCGCTCATCTGGCTACCTCTAGATTCTCATTCAATGAGCATGTTGATTCAAGATGAGACTCGTACGATAATATTTAATACTGCCTCGGAGACATTGGAGTTTTTTTCAATATTTTGCGTTTTTTCGGAGATTCGATCGCCAGGTGCTGCGCATGAGACAGTTTCATCTTACCAATATAAGGAAGAAATCCAAGCAGTTTGCAGTCTGCGGGACCATTTTTACTACTGCCTCATCGAGGGCGACTTTCCTTCAAGTAAAATTAGCAACATGAGGCAGTAGTAAAAATGGTCCCACAGACTGCAAACTTCGTGTACTTTTTCCTTAAAATGGTAAGAAAAGACTGTCTCATGAGCAACACCTGGCGATCCAATCTCTAAAAAAACCCCGAAATAGTGAAAAAACTTCAATGTCTCTGAGGCAGTACTAAATATTATCGTACGAGTCTCATCTTGAACCAATATCCTCATTGAATGAGAACCTAGAGGTAGCCAGACGAGGACTTTGATCTGAGAACTTTGAAATTGCCAAAAATGGCAAAATTTCGAAATTTCAATTTCACTGAGGCAGTAGTAAATATTGTCCTATAGAGCTCAAAAAAATGGTATAATTTTTTTAAATCACAAACAACATATTCACGAATGAGCAGCAACATCTGAGAAATTAGGTCTTTTTTGAACCATGCCCTAATATATATTCATCACTCATACATTTAATCGAATAATTTGGAAACAGGAAAAGATGAAAAAAATAAAAATAAATAAATAAAACCTCGTTTTTCTCAACTCCAATTATTTTGTTCGAACTAAAAGAAGGGGAGGGGGTAACGACTAGTTCCAACAATTTTTTTACTTGGTCAATTTTTTCTTGGTTTAATTAGCAGTTGATTTGAACGAGTTTTTAAGGAGGTGGGTTGAGAATGAGAGATTATTATCCCCTGGTGCAGATGTACGGTGGATATCCAAGAATCGTATAAACCTGGGCGGTGAGGTACGAGGGAGGAGGGGGGGATATACACCTAGTATACGAACGGTATAGTCTTGGGCGAAACGGGAAAGCCGCTAATTAGGAGTAATTTCTGGATATAATAATACACAAGTTAATTGCGTAACGCGAAAACCAGGTCGACTGGTTCTCCAGGAGTGCCTACACTCCTTCTTGGCAGCTAGTTCAACTCCGACGTGTTTAGCGTCCTCTTACTACTCCGTCTCAGTGCAGCACGAGCCGTAAAGTGGACGTCTATTGTTACCAACTACAATCCAATCTCATCGGATTAATAATAATTCTTATTTTACTTCATCAGAGGTAAATCCCGAGTCATATTCCCATATCATTGCATATATTTCGATCTAACATACATATATATACGCTTCACGCGAATGTTTTCCCGATTTTTCGAAACCCCAGCTTCTAGTGCTTGTTTTCGTGATTTTTGATTTCCCAATAAACAAAAAAAGAAAAAACACCTAAATTACATTCTCTATTTCTTTTTTCTTTCCCCGGAGTTTCATCGCGCCCTGCGCTTTTGATCTCGTCAGTTTCTGAACACTTTCGAGCGTGCGAACTCCAGTTGGCGCGCGATGATGATGAATGAGTTAATTAATTTTTTGGAAATTCAGCTTGATCTTTAAACGATTCCCGAGCTAATACTCTCCACCGAGGCAAGTGAGAGTACACTTTTATTTATCTCTGATTAACTGATCGGCTTCGCTTTTATTCTAAGCACGTTTTTATTTTTTCGCTTATAGCTATAAAATTCACTACGTTGCTGTTTTAATTTTTATATTACTTATTTACTTATATTTCTATTACCTATAGTATGCGTGTATAGTATAATATAAAACTAATTGCGACCTTGCATCTTGATCAGAAGTCAAATATCCGTGTCCCGTTTGTGGTCTCCATCGGTCACCAGGGCCAACTTTACGAGCCGTAAAGCGTCGCGGAGTGGAGTGGAGTGGAGTTCAAGTTAAATTAGGGTGTCGGTACCACGAGCAGTTTGTAAGCTCGTAGACATCCGAGGCTCTAGCTGGAAAGGTTTTGCCTTCTATACGCGTGCAATTAAGTCCCTCGTCGAGCTCGGTGAATTTGTACGAACATACGAACACCTATATATATATATATATATATGTATAAATACACCGACGCATACTATAAGTACATGTATGCCTTTGTACATGTATTACCTATGTATATATATATATATCATACATGTATGTATGTATAGGTACGTGAGGTTAAGCAGGTTGAAGGTGGCCCTTAGAGGACGCGTAACCTTCCACTTCCACTTCCACTTCCACTACCACTTCCTGCAGGAACGGGAATCGGCTTACCTTGGTCCCTACAAGATCGATGTTGGCATCCAGCAAATACTTGGTCGAGAATTTCACCTCCGAAGTCTTTCCAAGAGGGTAAAGGGCGTAGAGCGGAGGGGAGGGATGAAAGGCTGAGGGCCGACTGATATTTTCCTTCCTTATATCTTCGAGAAGAGGTTCCTTTCAAATGGTCAAACGAAAATTTTGACGATCAGTCGAGTCTCCCATAGCAGCTATCTTATTAATATTCAATATAAGAATCGTTGAAGAGTATAATCCGCGTACTTATACTATATATTATATGAGAAACGAAATATCAGAACGAGACAACTTCGATTTTAATTAGATTTTTTGTTATTTTCTTTTTTTTTTTTTTTTTTATATAGGTACGCGAGAAAGTTATTCCACTTTTCACTTTTATCTTTTCTGCACCTTTTTGTCAATTTGACTAAACGGACTTACGCCACTTTTATTTCAACCATGCTCGGTGTGTATATATAATGATGATTCGTGCGTTGAAATATTCGTTCAATAAAAAATAAAAAAATAGACTTCAATCAGCGATGAAATTTTACCTCTAAATTTTAAAACATTGTCGTATACGTATAATATATATGCCTAACCATCTTATACCACGTGAAGAGTATAGGTATACAGGTAGGAAACTTTTCTGCTCAAGTATGTATTTCGAGTGAAAACTTCCGCTCCTCCAAGACTTCGACGTCACTCGAAATTGGTATACGTATAGATATATATATATATATATATATATATATATATATAACGGCTAATAAAGTCGACACGGTATATGTTCAGCTTAAACTAAGAGGGCGAGAGCTAACGAGTAAAGAATCACTTAACAAAGTCATCAGGACTCACCCCAGGGGGTAACTAATTATCGTCGTCGTCAGCTTTACTCAACGTCCGAAACAAATCGTTATAAACATTTAGGGAATCGAAAATTATTATCAGACATCGTCATAATATGATCATATACATCAAAGAATAAATTTCGTTTTAAATTTTAACACTTTTTTTTCTTTTTTTTTTTTTTTTAATTATTAGCGATAGAGAAATTGAAGGATAAATGATTTTCCAAAGATCGACTACCTACTATGTCTGCCGATAATAATAATTAATTTCTCTATACCCATACTTAGTGGAATATGCTTCGTATAGGTACACATATCGATACCTGCGCGGAATAACCGGCTATCTCAGAGTCCGCTTGAAAAAGCGGCTATCTCAGAGTCCGCTTGAAAAAGCGGCTATCTCAGAATCCATTCGAAAAACCGACTGTAGCCTATATTATTAATATAGGCACAGGCCGCTTTTCCGAATGGATTCTGAGATAGCCGCTTTTTCAAGCGGACTCTGAGATAGCCGCTTTTTCAAGCGGACTCTGAGATAGCCGCTTTTTCAAGCGGACTCTGAGATAGCCGCTTTTTCAAGCGGACTCTGAGATAGCCGGTTATTCCGCGCAGGTATCGATATATACATTTCACGAACCAAATCCCATACCATATAATTTTCGGAAGCCTCATTTAATTCTAACCACCGGCGTACACCAGGCATTGCGATCGATATCTCTCGTTGCGTATATACGTATATACCCTATACCTTGCAAAGATGGCCCAAGATTTATCTCATGCAAGCGTTGAGTAGTAGTGAAATCCTCACAGATCTGAGTATTATTGCATAGTCATGAATCTCTGAAAAGCTGACCCTGGTAATAGTGTGCGGGATGACCTACGTGCGCACGAGTATCGTGCATTATTTTTCCAAAAAAGCTGCGCAAAGTTCGTCACTTGAGCTGGCGTGGGTAGCAATCAAACTATCCTCCCGTGTTGCACACGATATTTTTTATTACACGTGTATGGAAACACCGATTTCCCGATCTGTAGTATGTAGCGATATCTGATGACAACTGTCGACGTAAACTGTAAACACAAACGGGGTCCAGGGGCGAAGCCCCTGGTCGGGTCCGGGGCGAAGCCCTGGTGGGGTCCAGGGGCGAAGCCCCGCTAGGGGGTTCGGGGGGCAAAGCCCCCCCGACTACTAAAAAAATAGATTTTCATTCGAATCAATAAGAGTAGTCAACGTGTTAAAAATAAAATCTGAAAAAAATTCTAATTCCTATACATCTTCTATTCAAAATATAATTCCGACTATATTTATGGACATTGTCCCTGAATTTTGTATTTAAAATTATTACGATATAGTACATTCCCGACTAACTGCCTTCTGCGATTTTCTCTCTTGAATAGCACTGCTTGAAAATGTTCAAACAGATCTTCCAACGTAACGAGGTCCAGACAACGATGTAAACATACCGCTACAAAGTATACGGTCGGTGTGCGGTGTGCTATCACTCATAGCCCAGAATCTATTCCCGCACGCTAAAAGAATTCATTACCGCACGCTAAATTACATGCGGGAAAAGGGCACTTTGCGTACGCAAAACCGTGTGCAAATACGAACTTTGCGCACGCCGTTTGGAAATAGTATATTATGATACTAGTGCGGAAAGTTGGTGATTCCCGATGAAGCTAGGAGCACAGACTTTTCGTGACGGGTCACCTACGGAGATCGTGAACCGCGTACAGTCACCCACACGCAGCGCCGACCAATCACAGCTATGTGTGAGTGATCGTAGCGCCTGTAGGTGAGGCGGAACACGGCACACGGCAAAGTCTGTGCTCCAGGCTTCAGTGTGAGGTTTGCAGCACGAGCCGAAGGCTAGAGCTGCATCTCACACGAATGGGGAATCACCAACATCCGCACTAGTTCATATACTATTTTTTGTAACACTGTATGGAAGTTCGCACTTTGTGTATACTCCGCATGGATAAATCGACGAAGTGTGCGGGAATCAACATTCCCGCATGGGTAAATCGTGCGGGAATGTTGATTCCCGCACACTTTGAATGGATAAATGTGCGGGAATCAACATTCCCGCACACTTTGTAAGATCATCAGGAATCTGCTATTTCGCGTACAATTTTCGGTACACAAAGTAAGAACTTTCCATACAGTGTTACAAAAACAAGTATTATCTGGTATTCCTTGCCGATTTGACCAATGTCTGACTCTGACTATTTCGCATTATTGGTCGATTTTTCAGAGAAATTGTAGAAAAAAAAAAAAACAAAAAAAAAACAAGTATATAGAAATGGGTTTACGATCTATGGAGATGCTCATCGATGTCGTTGGGATATAATCTGATAATTGTATTCATTAGTGATTACTGATTAGATTAGAATATGAAAAGAAAGAGCTTCAACGTTAGTGTATTATAGCTTCCACGCAGTCTTTGCACCACTTTTACTTTTAAACTTAGGTAAGTGCGCCCAGGGCGATGAACCACTCGTCTATATATCTATATTACGGGCTATTGGCCACGAACCGGTAATAGAAGGCCCGGTTAACTTCGACGGTCAATATCTGACCGGTAAATAGATTTCACGGTTTGTGCAGAAGAAGAGAATAAAGAAAAAGCTGAGTAAAATAGTTCTATATAAGAGTCTGTGAGTCTCTCGCTCCTCACGCTACCTTATATCCCGGTACATAAAACTCGAGACACTTCTTTTTTTTTTTTTTTTTTTTTTTTTTTTTTTTCACATATAACATACCTATAATAAAGTTTGCGTAATCGAATTTCATTTATATGAGGTATTATATTCGCTAACGTGAGATTCTGATAGCAGTTTCTCACACCTATATTATAGTGGCAGAGCAAAAGAAATGAGAATAGCTGAATTCCATTGCGTTTTATTCCTTCACGTTTCTCGTCTTATATATGGGGCATTCCACGCCAACCCGACCTGCCGCGGACCCTCACCATTTTTGATTTCTTTTTTCTTCGAGTATGATGGAAGAGAGGGCGAAAAATGAACGTCTGAATTATTTCAGATTTTTTGGGCCCCCGGTTCAAAAGTTGATTTTCTTTCAGGTAGAAATGTATTTGCGGATCCGTTAGTCGTACGAAAAAATCACCCAAATAAAAAAGTTTGCCAATAATATGAGGTGAAAAAAACTAATTTTTTTAGAATTTTGCAATATTCGTGGACGCTGTTTTTTCGATAAAACACTCTTAATTTGGGATTTCCACTGTGTTAGCCGTCATCGAATCTGAAATAATTCAGACGTTCATTTTTCACCCTCTCTTCCATCATACTCGAAGAAAAAAGAAATCAAAAATGGTGAGGGTCCGCGGCAGGTCGAGTTGGCGTGGAATGCCCCATATATATTTGACAATGCTATACCTCCTCATCCACCTCTTTTCCCGACTTTTCGCTTTCTCGTTTC
Organism: Tenthredo mesomela; assembly: GCA_943736025.1. Lineage (NCBI taxonomy): Eukaryota > Metazoa > Arthropoda > Insecta > Hymenoptera > Tenthredinidae > Tenthredo > Tenthredo mesomela. Next base: position 29,127,939 of record OX031015.1, on the reverse strand, counting down.
TCAACCCGCGTGCACAGCGCACTATTGTCTTTTCTCCTAATTATTTTTCGCGCACTAGTGCCTAGAGGCATTAGGTATACTCTTATAGTCGTAGATTCTCCAAGCTGAAGACTTTGAGCCAAGAAAATTATTCTTTATTCAAGATAATTTTGCGGTCCGAAAATGAAGACCGAAATTTTGAATTTGATCCGAGAAAATTTCGGTCTTCATTTTTGGACCGCAAAATTTGGAAATTTTTTGGACCGCGAAATTTGGAAAATTTTTGGACCGCAAAATTTGGAAATTTTTTGGACCGCGAAATTTGGAAAATTTTTGGACCGCGAAATTTGGAAAATTTTCTTGGTTCGCGAAAAATTTGGATTTGATCCGAAAAAATTTCGGTCTTCATTTTTGGACCGCAAAATTATCTTAAATCAAGTCAACCTTTTTTTCTGTGTTTATTAATGTCGACGAAATTGGTTTATTTCATAATTTGCAACGGGAGCTGGAGCTGCGTGTATAATACGATAAATTTTCTTTCTGTATATGTATACAATTCTGTTTTTTTGTTGAACCTTTAGTAAATATAATAAGAGTTAATAACGCGTATATGTATATGTTTATTAAATGTTAATTAACTTTAGAATTTCATATTAACCTACCGACGAAAAGTTTCTATATATATACACATACGTGTATAGAATCAACGACAAGCGAAACTTTGGGTGAACGCATAAAACCGTGTTCATTATTTAATGCTAAATGTGGTTAGTCCCCAGCTGTGGCCCCTCTGTGAACTGAGTGGATTTCCTCTATTCGGTGAGGAGGTTTTCCTCGCGTATATATACCTACACCTGAATGCAAACCATGTTTCTATACTATATAGCTGCTAGATACCAGATTGTATATGCATATAAATATATTTCATGCTGTATACACATGCGGGAAGTACTACTATACAGAAGCGTATAGATACACAGACTTAAAGTCCTGAGCAAACTATAGACTGGTTTAAATTTCATTACACCGATTACCGTCCCGCTAATCCGTAAGCCTCAAAGAATAAGATGTCAACCGCAGCAGCAGCAGCAGCAGCCAGGAGGCGCGATATGTATAATATGTACCAGGTTTATACACCATATACACACGCCATAAGGTTCCCACGAAGATATTTTCCAACGTGAGGATAATTTTGCTTTCATTCAATTTCTATTCAATTTCTGGATTTTCCGAAGCGAACTTTTTTTCGGAACCTCTGCGAGCTTGTAAATATTATTCTTCAGATTGGTACGCATACTATGTGATGAAGGAACAATCCAGAAACGGAGTAAAAACTGTAGAATTTTACAAGATTAGTTGAGTTTAGTTTAGTTTTGAAAATTTATATTGATACTATACATATTATATGGAAGGATGATTGTAAGGTATGGCTGTTTCTCTCATAGATAGTAGTGTAACTCAAGATAGTCGTTTTCTAAGACAGTTGAAACTTTAGAAGAGTTTTCTTTTTATCTTAAACGACAAGGTATAGAACCTGCAGTCGTGTTCTTCACTAGTAAAATGTCCGTTGTTTTTCGCAAACTATACGAAACGTTTGTCAATAGTTTTTGCTAGTGCAAGGAAAACTAGCAGGAATTTTTCGAATACATTCATTCTCTCGCCCATTCTTAGACTGAACTTTGCCTTCTTCTAACGCAACGACTCCTATATCTGTTCAAAGTCAAAGTTTCGACTTCGAAAATTGTCACTATTTAAGAGGACCAGTACAGCGACTTTTCGAGAAATTATCATAGTCCGAAATCAATTTATTTCATAACCAAAGTTCATTTCACATTAAAATATTTTTCTTTTTCAAAATCATGTGCCGTAAGGATTTTAGAGCACCGTTGGACCGATTCAGGTCATCTTGGATTCATTTTCTTCAGAAAACAAATCCTCATCATGTGAATGTAGGAATTTTAAAATAAAAAATTATGTCGTAAGTTATGATCAATTTACCAAATTTGCAAAAATTATTATCACTCATTTCTTAAATAACTTGGCCAAAACGAAAAATTTTCAAAATTCCTACATTCACATGATGAGGATTTGTTTTCTGAAGAAAATGAATCTAAGATGACCTGAATCGGTTCAACGGTGCTCTGAAATACTTACGACACATGATTTTGAAAAAGAAAAATATTTTCATGTGAAATGAACTTTGGTTATGAAATAAATTGATTTCGGACTATGATAATATGTCGAGAAAAGTCGCTGTACTGGTCCCCTTAAACAAGCATAAAAACCGATTCTAGTTTTTTTTTTATACCAGAAAAAAATAAAATTCGAAAATATTAACAAAAAAATGTATTATTGGTTTTACCCCGAAAGTTGTGAAAAGACTAAGATGATAGATACACCTATACCCCCTTAAGACATATCATATAACGTCTTTCCGCTCGTTTACGTTTTCTCACCATGTGGGAATTCGAAGTTCCGCTACATGAGTTTCCTTAGACGTGATAATGCGGTGTTGCTGCAGGAGAAAAGCGGTTCAAGTTCTAATTGAAATTAGAGACCTTACTGAGAAACGGTATATACTGGTTCATACCCCCCACGTATAGTACATATCCTGGCTAGAAATGGTTGAATGCTTACGAATGGATCTTATTACTCATTGATTTAACCTGAACAGTAAACATGTACCCTATACCCACCAACACGTACATGAATTTACAAACACCTGTATATATGCGTATTATATCTACGTGCTCGTTTCTCGCGTGTAAGACAATCGGCGTTTACGCTGGATCAGGCATTTAAATGCATTGGCGCCTAAAACCATCTGATCCGTGAAAAAGGGCTTCAGAGATTCTAGCAGCAACCTGGCCTAAGCCTCCCTCGATGCTGGTTCAACCGTGAGCGTTAACAGTGAACATTGTTCACCAAAATCTGTACAGCTAGGATATTCGACTACGCCTCTATATTTATCGTTGTATATTAAGTAAAGTGGGCATTGAGCAGAAAACAATGAAAAATAGCTTTTGCCTGCACGCCTATACTAAAGATTAGACCGGAATTTTCACTCTCGGAAAATCTTTCGATCTGATGGATGGATTTAAGCGGAATTATAATTAAGCTGAATTCATTTGTTCGATAAATTTTCTATATTTATTTATGCGTGAACATATTGAATTTGTACCTTTGAAATAGATAATCGAAAAAAATGTTTACGTCATTTTTGAAGAGGATATTTTCCAGAGTTTTTTTTACATTCATTGGAATGAGGTAACAATACGGATCCCAATATACGCTCCCGAAAAACATTCAGTTTGTTTGAAATTGACAAAAAATTCATTTCAGCTGGAATGGCAAGCTTTTGAGAATTGGACTACTCATGTTTATATCAAAGGATATAATTGACAATGCGGAGGTACTTCTAATTGAAGGTCGATCCGATTCAAAGTAGATTATCCAGTGTCTGTGATGGACCACGCCCCATGGCCTCAACGTACATTTTACCCCTTTTCTCTGTATATCGGACATCAAACTCTATACGTAGAAATTTTTACCAATATTTTCATCCGTGTCCAGAATTAGGTGGTAGATGAAAACCAACTTCATGGGAAATTGTATAGAATAGCGTGATGGATCAATACTGACTCGGTCGAGATTAAAAAAAAAAAAAAAAAAAAAAAAGCGCCAATTTTTAGACGTGTAATTGCTCATTGGCCTTCTTGTTCTCTTCTTATCACGTTGATGCATCGAAGATATCGAAAAAAGACTTTCGAACCACTCTAATTGTGTGTTTTCTTATCTTATTTTTTTTTATTTTCTTACCTTTTTCCAAGATGAAAACGAAACATTCGATCCGTAAGATAATTCTGCGGAAAATAAAAAAAAAAAAAAAAAATAAAAATACGAATTCGAGTTGGATTTACATATGTGGGTTGAATTCTAATGGAACGTTGAAATTGGATCAAAGGTTGAGAAGGTTCCGTCGATTGAGTCCCGCGGATGTTATATTCTGGTTAAAATGCTGCGGGCTTTCGCGAGAATCGAGATTCTCCTTCCTAGTTACGGAACCGACTGCAGAATTGACTCTAGTGCCAGTCACTCGTTCGCGACTCATTGAACAACCTGAACCATCGACCTCCTGGCTTCCGAGGTTACCTAGTTACCTCAGGTCTCGTCTCCTGGTAGGAAGAAAAGAATCAGAGAAAAGGGAGGTCAGAAAGGAAGATTTTCTCCCGGGGCTTTTCCTCCTCCTTCTCCTCCTCCTCCTCCTCCTCCTCCTCCTCCTCCTCCTCCTCTTCCTCCTCTTCCTCGAGGAACAGACTTCTTTGCGAATTTCGCGAGATGGTTTCACGGATGGTATAAATGAGAATGAGAATGAAAATGCGGTGATCAAAGAGGAGGAGGAGGAGGAGGAGGAGGAGGAGACACGGTGGCAGGTGAGACTCAAGAGGTTAACAAAAGACGAGGAGGATTAGGAAAGGGATTATGGTTTGGTGCATGAATCGAGACTGCATGTAGGCAAAAGCTGCTACCCTAGATATATACTCCTTCTGTTTGTCTAATGGCAAAGAATAATAGAAGAAGAGGAAGAAGAAGAAGAAGAAGAAGAAGAAGAAGAAGAGCCACCGATATAACTTCCGTCTCATAGAACCGGGGAAATTCGTGCTTTTCTTCGCATAGGCTTTCTATATATACCAAAGTATATTTATCCACCTATTCTTCTTAAGAGAACAAGAACTGATCTCTATAAGGATAATTACTCCACTTGAAATAAGGAATCATCTTATTTTCTCTCACCTTATGACATTGAAGTCTGCATCGTTGGAACGCAACGAAATCCGAAAAAAAAAAAAAAAATAAAATAATTTAAATATATTAATTTACTAAAAATGATCCTGCTATGTTTGAAAAGTGAAAACGACTATAGAAATAACTTGAAAATGTTAATAAACCTAGTAGGATCATTTTTATGCTATGTATATTTTTTTTTTTAAAATTTACGTTGAATTTCGTTGCTTTCCAACGATGCAAACTTCAATGTGTCATCTCACCTTCCCATTATACTTCTCCGGACGCAGCTCACTTTCCCATCGGTCAAGGCAGTCAGGCTAGTATTTTCTATCGCCTTTTAAACTCGTTTGGATAAAGATTCACGATTTCGAATCCATTTTCGTATGAAATTTTCTTCACGCTGCCAGTCATTATAGAAAGTTCATTTTATCCGAACTATGGATACAGCTTTAGATTAACCTGTTGAATAATTCATATTGTAATATAATTCCCGTTCTAAGTAAAATTTAATTGAATTTTCTTTAATTTAAGTAAATAATTTTATCGGGTAACTCGAGCCTCTCTCTCTGAACCCTATCGTCTTTCGTGGATACATCGCTTATACAGAGATAATACGGCCATGGTTTCCACTCAGTCACAGCCAACTCGGCACACTCCAGGTTTCTCGTCTGTTTATTGCAGGCTGGCCATCCACTTTTCCGCTTTTTCTTTTCGAATCGATGTCTTCCGAAAGCAAATCAATTCAATCATGAGAAAAAATGCAGATGCAGGGGATGGCCGGCCTGCAATAAACAGACGAAAAAGCTGGAGTGTGCCGAGTTGGCTGTGACTGAGTGGTAACCATATCCGTATCCTTTCTGTATACAGTGTACCTTAGTTAGTATCGACGTCTTCCTACTTATTGAACACCCTGGTTTTCATCCCTCTATTCAGTGGCGTCGTTGGTATGTCTGGTACCCCGATATCTAAGATCGTACAGGTGACACACACTGAATCTAACCAGTTTTCGAACCAGGTTGGGTAGTAGTTCACTTCGTCACGTTCACGGCACCTCTATTCCACCAGCCTTTACTCTTATCCCTTGTCCCACCGTTCGCCCCCTTCAACTTCGATCTATCTAGAACAGAGGCAATATCTTATAGAATATACGTGCTGTGGAAGAAAAGAATGAGCCGAGTAGGTATCTGTCTCTGAGTAACCTAGCGAATAATGACTGATAGACGGGGAAAATATGAAAAAATAAATAAAATGAGAAAACCGTCATTTAGAAAGGGTCTATTTTCACAACTTTTTATACAAGAGAGTTCATGCATATACTGCATATCAGATAATAAGATGAGTATACCTTTCAAGAATCAACGATATCATTTTTTTTTTTCCAAATCACTGATACGCCGTGAAGAATTAGTAGTTTTCAACACGCTGTGCGTAAAGTTTGATTTTGCGCACGCTTCGTGTGCATAAAATTCAACTTAACGCGCGTTGTGTTGAACAATAAAGTCTGACGCACGTGTGAAAGGTGGTTCTCGACTCGTGTGATTGTTCGAGGATCAACACTTTCGCACTGGTATCGAAATAGTATATTATGCAACAAAGGCGTAAAGTGCAGTTTACGCCCGAGTCGCATACATGATTTTCTGACCCCGTGTGCGTAAAGCTGGAACTTTACGCACGAGGGGTTAGAAATATTCTATTGACTCAGTTTTATTTGAGATAATAAGATTGAAATTATTTCTTATATTGTGGACCTTGTTTCACATAGATTGATCCCACCGAAGGAAAAGTCGTTGTCGTATATGTATGATACAGGTCGCATCGTTACATGGAACCTTTTTCAAATTTGTAGGAAAATATTCTATATACGCATTGATGTAATTTCGTGGAAAATCAATATGATATAGTCGATGGATTTTATAATTATAGATACGAAAATTGTTGGTTTTAAACCATTTCTTGTTTTTTTTTTGTTCTTTTATTTTTCTCTTCAACGTTGAGAAAAAAAGTGGGTTACGTGCTTACGGCATAATAAAACAGTCTGACCTCATCTCTAAAGATTTTGAAAAGTTTTGAGAAACGATGCGACTGGTAACCTACCCGCGATTAAACCACTTATTCTTCATTAAACTCAATTTATGTAAGTCGAAGTCCATAAAATCTGAAATAATTTCTAATTAACTATGCAAGTAATATAATTTTGAATGTCAGCCTAAATGAACCGATTTTCAAATTCGTGAATTAATATTTACCGCAGGTATCATAATATGGATATTTAATTGCTATACGTTCTTTTCCTTATTGCGGTGTAGGTATATAAAGATTAGGATGGTCCTTATTTGGCGGTCTGAAAAATTGTAATCGGGCACTCCCCAAATCCAGCTCACTAGTTCTATGGGAAGACGTGCCCCAACGAGCTTCGATTTTCCCATTGAGAAAAAATTTGGTGAAAAAGAATCAAAAATTTGAAATAGTTAAAGAACTCGAATTTTGGAATAAACAAATTATTTTTTGGATCAATTTTTTTATTTTTATTTAAATGGGGAAATCCAAGCTCGTTCGGGGGACGTGTTCTCATTTAGGTGGCGAGTCTAAACTTCAAACAATTTTTTTTTTTCTTCAATTATTTGGAACAGATTTGGTTGGCGGTACAATTACAATTTCTCCGACCTCCGAAATAAGGCTCACCCTAAAGGATATACAATGAGTCGATTTAATTGTGCTGCGTAGGATATGCCATTGAAACCGCAGCTATACAATAACCAATATCATAAAATATATATGTATAACAGTGGAAATATTTGAGGGAAAGAGAAGTGGTCAGAAACGTCGTATATATATGAAATATTTCTTGGAATATTTATTTTGCCGATATTTTAAAACATGCGATTTTTCAAATTCGTAATATTTATACAGTTTTCGGCAAAATTGGAAATATTTTTTTATTCTACTATACTTATTTCACAGTAGTCACGATTCATGCGTTGATTTATATTACTATACATACTATACCTGTATACTTATATTTCCGTGAGAAAGCCTAAAAAAATGGCATCGAATATTACTAAAAAAAAAAATTCAATTTATTTAAAAATAAAATTCCCACCAATTTTGAAAATAAATTTATTTACGTAATAATCCTTATAGTCCCGCGGCCGATAGCTCCTAGTATCTTGAACAACCCCTGTAAATTTCTTATATTGATCGAACCAACCGCATATCTCAGAGAAGATATCATCCCCGGACCCAAGATCCCTGATGGTCAATTTGCTTCCACATCTTCTATCCGTCCTTGGATTAAAAAAAAATCTTTGAAAAAAAGAAAAATTCATGAAAAAAAAAAAAAAAAAAAAAAAATTGTCCTTTTTCTTTGTTCATTGATGCGAACGTATATATCAAGCAAGAAAAGACTCTGTTTGCGTGGATAAGGCTGTTATCATATAGGGTATGTTATAATTCTTGTAATTCTATACCACGTTCGTTAAAGTTTGATAATTGTATCTACCAATCTATTGTGGTTAATAATACCGGCTCATGCGTGTGTGCAGGATTTATATCTCCCTTTGTCAATTACCAGAAGGGATCCGAATTAGTTTGTAATATAATTATCTGTGCTGCCACGGGCTGGGGGTTGGGGGGTGTAATATTAATTGACAAAGGGATCGAAAACATTATTTCACAATTATAATAGATGATCAGATTTTTTTCATTTATTCTTCATTAGCGTACGACAATAGCCGGATTCTATACCTACATATATACACAGAAAGAAAGGGTAACTTGATTCAAGAAAATTTTGCGGTCCAAAAATGGAGACCGAAATTTTCTCGGATCAAATCAAAAATTTTCTCGAACCAAGAAAATTGTGCCAATTTTCTTGGTTCGAGAAAATTTTTGATTTGATCCGAGAAAATTTCGGTCTCCATTTTTAGACCGCAAAATTTTCTTGAATCAAGTTACCCTTTCTTTCTGTGTACATTTCACAAATACGAGAAATCGATACACATCTCCTTTCTAAAACTGATGCTGCAAATCGTATTTTTATGTATGAAACAAACAAAAAAAGTGAAATAATCATTCGAATCATATAATTATTCTTTTCCTCTGAATCTGGATTCATATTACTACGATCATACAGAATTATCCATGAAACTACTATCGCACGAAGCTCTAACGACGCTGGGCGTCGCGTCGCGTTGTATCTATATATTGCAGACCGGTTATCCCAACTGAAAGCATCGTGCCGGTATAAACGAACACATGGAAGTCGAGATAGAGAGATCGTTATCGAAGGATGAACAAGCCCAGCTTTGCAATATCATGTCTTCAGTATACATGTATGATACGTATACGTTCCTCGATGTCTATCGACTTATGTAGTATAACTATACACATATATAGTATATACCTACGTGTGTATTGCAGGCAGAGTTCCTTCTGCCACGAATAAGTATAAAGTATATTGAAACAAAAACGTAGGCGGCGTAGTTTCCAACGCCGAACGTATAATATATATATATATGTGTGTGTATGTGTTATCCTCCTTCAGAAATCTAGATACGTTCTTGTGTTTTCTGCACTCACGTAGGTATTTGCAAAAGTCTCGATACACGCGTATACCTAATACCTAATACATATATACACCCTGAGATGTTTTTCAAAGAGTTTACCAACGCTTCTTTTTCTTCCTCTATACTTATTCCTATACATACCCATTATCTCCGCATGGACAAGGTTTTGGTCTCAACCTAGTAGGAAAAACTATACCACAGCTCTTGTCAAAGTATATATACCTACAGTGAAAGCAAAATCTACTCTCGATACGCAGTTTCGGTTCTCTCAAACCCGATATGACTGAATTCGTGATAGTCATCCCCAGCTATAATAGAAGATATTCGATAAAAATGAATTCGAATTGTTGAAACCGCGAAAACTACTGGAGCGATTGATTCTGAAATTCATACAGACTTGAGTTGAAGAAAATTCTATCGATTGATACTCAAATGGTAAAAATACGTCGTCCAGTTCGCCAGATATCATCGATTCAAATCTTTTCCTTCAAAATTTGGTTCTTTGAATAGCTCGAAAACTACTCGGCCGAATAAACCCAAAATCTGATCAGTTCTACGTCGGATGAACCCGCATTGATTGATACAAAAAAGGATCAAATCCGTCCATTCATTCTCGAGATATGGTCGATCTGAAAATGGTTGGAATTGATTTTCTGCACGCAAAAAAAAAGTGCTGTCAAATTTACTATGTGAGCAGCGAATATAGGGACAGCACTTTTTTGCAGTAGAAATGATCACAATTGCAGTATTGGGTACATTGGAGCAAGTGGCCTTCAATGTCTACATGAGTGAATGTTACCACAATTGTGATAATTTCTACTGCAAAAAAGTGCTGTCCCTATATTTACTGCCCACATAGTAAATTTGACAGCACTTTTTTTTGTTTGTGGATCTCGAAACGTGGAAATTTTCGGGGTGATGATAATAATGTCATTTTTTTTCTCCTCCAACTAAAAAATCACGTTTCTTGATCTGAGTGGCTATATCGTGTGATAAATTGTACCAAAATCAATGGCTTGTGTTGAAATCTCGTAAAATCTAATATTCCTATGATGGAGTATGTCGCGCATTCAAATTCAAACAAATATTTCGAAAGGTTTGGCATGCTACATGCATGTTCGAGTGACAATTTCGCTAATGTATTTTCCATCCGAATGTCAAACGTTCGTTATATAGGTATGTAGACGTTGATTGAATTCATCTATTTCGTATATAGCAATATGGGTACATATTATACGAGAATGGGCGCAAACATGAAGCCGGGTCTACACAGGCAGATCCACTGCTTATGGATTCAACACCTCGCTACCCCCTGGCCACCGTGGAGAGCCCCCATCGCACGTTAAATTTGCCTTACAAATTTATGAACACTTTTCTTGCCTAAAGACATTACTCAGACCGATCTAACGAAAACTGGTAATGGAGGCCACTTTGTCGCGAGGGAGTACCAGCAGCCGTTCGTATTCTGGAATAAATTAGTATCTTCAGCCTGAAAGGCGTTTAATTTTACCAAATGAATAATAAATTAGTACCTACATTTTTATTTCTATCAGCAATGCAGTGCGATGCAAAAAAAAAAAAAAAAAAGAAAAAAAATTGAAATTGGAAAAAAATTTCACACGTTTTTTTTTTAACTTGGATCAAAATTTTTGTCATATATTATATGCTCGGAGCTTTCGGACTTCAGATCGATAGAAATATTAATACTCATGTTACTACGAGTTTAATTAATCAGGTTTGACATGCGACGTTTCACTAATTTTCATGTCACCGATTGTCAAGAGCATATTGATCCTGATCACTGTACACCCCTTGAGTAGAGGAAATATATTCTTCTACTACTCAGAGATTTATTGTCGCATTTTCCGTCTCTGGGGGGTAGGTAGGTACTAACATTTAGACGATAAAGTTAAGTGACGATTAATCCGTCCAAACCCCCCTTCCAATTATAGACAAGTACTTTACGCTGGAGAGAACGGACATGATAACGTCTTCCACTTTGCAATAAGCGTCGAAGGTTTTTTTTAAATAGAGTAGTGGAAACTGCAGCATTGGTTTTACTTCATCTGATATTTGTAGTTACACAATTTCTCAAATTTAAAATCACCCAATTTTTATAACAGAAGTTCGTTAGAGTTAGATGCACTCAAATTCGAAGCACCTAATGCAAGGATTTGGATGAAACACTACTTTGATTTTGAATATTTGAAAATTAATAAGAAGCTCTTCTCTTTTTAGGTTTCTTTTATTATTTAGGTGCATGAAAATTTTTCAATATTCAAATTAAGATCCATCTTCTCTCCCATGGCTCCTTCAATATTTATTAATATATAAGAAATATTGAATTACATTTCTATACAACTTCTTGACGAAGGGCATCGACTTCGCGCCGTACGTTACTCCAAGCCTTGAGTAACGCTTACGATTATACAGCGCGCCTCCGTGATATCGAGACCGATAATATACCAGCATATAGAATTTTGCCGATAAATTCGTGCCATTAGTGGAAGTCGATGTGAATATATACCGTGCCTTTTCGTGGAAGCGCAACATGCCTTAGATCCGAAGATAGCCGAACGTACGCCCTATTATATGCAACCGTCCACAAATGGTTTGTGTTGAGGTGGCCGAGAGTCGGAATCGACAATTGTTCTAGTGGTTACCAAGTCCTTGATTGGCTGTCTAATAATAAACAATTGCCGTTCAATGAAATCATCGAGCCTCGACATCTGACGGCTCGCCGCTTATTTTTGACACTTGAGCCTTGACGGTTAGCCGTCAGATGTCGAGCCTCGATGTTTCTATTGAACGGCAATTGTTAATTACTAGACAGCCAATCAAGGACTTGGTAACCACTGAAACAATTGTCGATTCCGACTCTCGGCCACCTCAACACGACTCGTTTGTGGACGGTTGCATATAATAGGGCGTACGTTCGGCTATCTTCGGATCTAGGCTTTCACGAAAACGCATGGTATGTATAATAGTTACGTGGATGCTGACGGGATGAATTTTTATTCTACACGGCCTATCTTTAATGATGAAAATAAGTTCAATATACCAAAAAATATGTTCATTTATTTTCATGCGGATATTTTAATTGAGGTAATTTAATTTAATATTCGATGATGTAGTGCGAAAATTGTGACGACAATAAAATGAGGAGATACCTATATATCCTCGTGTATATGAAAGCTGGTGTTTATGCAGAGAACGTGTTTCTTTTTCTTCTTTATTTTTATTTTCTCTTCTTTTTTCTTTTTCTTCTTCTTCTTCTTCTTCTTCTCTTCATTGTCAAGTTGGTCGCTGTGACTTTGTCGAGGACAATCACTAGACAAAACGGATTATGAAATCTGGGCGTGTCTCGCCCGTCGACTAGCGTAACTAAATTATAGGGGTTGTCGCATTTCCACGGACTGAGGGAAAGTCACAACTTCATCCTCGGCGCGGGTATAAGAGGAACGCGAGAAGATTCGCTCGTGCGTTATTCATTTCTATATACGTTGTCCCGTTTCTTGCATATAGTCTCCTTGTTTTCCACCGATATATATATACAATATATTTCATCCTCTCACACATATGTATACCCGTCGCACATATTATGTATGTACTATGAATTCTCTATACCAACCGACCCGCATACGGGTTTGCCGCAAATTAAGTGCCTCAATTTTAGGGGATGATTGGCGGGGGCCTAGCTTGTTACCCTGTCGTTCGAAATAGTCATCTCCATTCCAGCGCGTCTCTGACATACCCATAGGCCATTTTCAAAAGTTGCGCTTGCGCCTGCATTGAGGCAGCCAACTACAGAGAGACGATTAGTGAGTTGTCTGGTTTTAGGCGCGCACAACTGCTGAAGCGAGTCACAGCACTTTTCCAGTTCAAGAATCACTAAACTATGTCACTGACGGACGAGAATAGCATACCGAAGAATTAGTTAACACACCGTGAATGATTTTTATGATTCTTGAAATGGTAAAACGTTATTAGTCCTTCGGCTGATGTGCACGCCTAAAACCAGAAGCCCACTGATCGCTGCTGTGTAGTTGACTGCCTGAATGCAGGCGCTAGCGCTACTTTTTATGTAACCTGTATCTCACTGACGCCAGAACAAGGATCATAATTTCTAACGGCAGGGTATCAGGCTAGATGCCCCCAATCATCCTCTGAAATTAAAGCACTTAGTTCGCGGCCATCTTGTAGAAGTATATATTCCGAAATTAGGTCTGACTGTACTACATAAAAATATATGTATTAGGGTGTTTTTTTTTTTTCAAATTTAAAAAATTCACATTCAAAATCAGCGCTTTTAAAAACCGCAGCTTTGGTATACATCATACTGCATCGCTATTTTGAACTTGTGTACATCGACTTCATATTTATTCTCAGAGAGTTTTAAGAAGATTGGATGTCGCGGGGAAAGATGTAGGCTTCACAAAGTAAAAGAAAAGTAGAAAAATGGCACGCGCCACCTTTTAGAGTCAAGACATAGAGTTCGTCTTGTGGAAGGATTTGTTTTGTGTAAAAAACTAACGTCTATAGTGTAGTTGGGGTGGAAAAATGTAATGTAGATCTTTCGTGGTTTTTCAAGTTTTTAACAATGAATTAATTTTTTTTCCCGGTCTTTTATGTGTGCGGTTTCACTTTGTTATTTGAAGACAAATGCTTCTAGGTAATCACAGAATGCAGCGTATGATTTTCTTTTCTCCTAATTTCCAATTTGGTCCTATTGACAAAAACGTATTTTTCACTAAATGATTAAGAATTGAGAAAATTAATTCGATCATTTTAAACCCTAACGATTAGTACCATGTATGATAATTAAATCAATTTGAAATATTGAAGGTTTTGGGCTCCCTGGTTTGACCTGAAATACTCCAACAACAGTTTTCCGGCTATTGTAACGATCTGAAATCGAAAATTTATACCAAGACATCAGAATGCGATATAATTTCATAGAATTTCCGAAATGTATATAAAACGAGCGGAAATGTTGCTACAAAAAAAAAAAAAAAAAAAAAAAAAAGGCACGTTAATACAAATTGGCGTTTCAACAGGCGACGAACGTCTAGCACGTTAAAAGAGAGTACCTCGGGTTTCCCACATGTTTAGTACTAGTTTGTTTATTTTTCGAATGCATTTTTCATTCTGGTTGAAGCTCGGGGTTCTCGTCCGTCCTTTCGTTCGGTCTTTCGCTTATGTATTGCTTTTGATGTTGAGTAGGAGTAGATAGTACGTGTGTAGGTACCGACTAACGGGCGTGAATGTTGAAGAGTTTTCAAACATATATTTTTCCAAAGTTTTAACAAAAAAAAAAACTGGAGTTTTGAATTCGGGAGTCGTCTACTTCTGACTGTATGAATGATGCGGGTTGGAGATCAGTTTCACCTGAATTCAATTTCAACAACACTATCCTCATGCCATTGAAAAAGTAAAAAATAATATAAACCGTGGATATACGAAAGGCGTACGAGTTTTATAAAAAAAAAAGTCTTAGGGATCGTTGATATAATGATCTGAAAAACAGCCTGATTAAAATATACGAAATTTAATAACTATGGGCATGAAGAATTATAGCTGCACCTCGTTTAATTTCACGCTAGCTGCTACCGCAAAAGAAAAAGAAAAAAAAAAAAAATCGACTAAAAAATCGTATTCACATGATTTTTTAAGTTTAACAGAAAAGTACAATGAAAAATACTATTTTTACGTCCATAATATTAGTGTCTATCTAAAATGTAATAGCCATACGTGTGCTGTTGAGAATGAAATATTTAATTGAATTTTTCAACGATATAATAATAATAATAATATTCAAATTTTTTACCGATCGATAATAATAGTAATGATAATAACAATAATAATAATAATAATAATAATAATAATAATAATAATGTTAGCGAATTAATGACTTATGAAACTGTATACGCGCACATGAATTTTCAATTGGCGATATTGGAGGTAGAAATTTTCTGCATTGCGCATTGAGTATGAGGTAGTTTTTGTAAATTTAACGATTTTAGTAGTAAAATATCAGTTATATGCGAGAATAGAATTGCGCTTTGAAATTTTATTGGAAAAAAGTACGAGTTCTCGTTATATTCGACAAGGTAGAGGTATAGGCATATATACCTATACCTACTCCTTTTAGAATCCGTTAATTTTTACATACTACATACATACATACATACATACATACCTGCCTATCGCTGGTTAGTAATGCAAGAGGCACATTCGCGTAACACGCTACTGGCAAATTATAATTCATTGATTTTTTCCAATTATCTCGTTCAACAATCTCTTTAAGGCCGTCGTTCCGCGAGTTGAATATTCATGGATCGTTAGCTCCTAGTGCAGTTTAAAGTCGAAAAACTATAGATCCTTAGAGAACCGCAGCTGGAGTTGTAATAAAGGAATAAACGAAAATGTTCCGATGACGTATTTCTCATCCCTAAATGACAGGGTGATAACCGCGCCTTAACGCCATGACAGGAGAGAACCAAGCCACTCAAATTGCTGTTTGCTCCTTTTAGTGGGGATTGAGGCGCGCGCGTGAAGCTTGTAGGCAAACATTTAATTTCTGTTCTCGCGGCAGCAGCCTGGGCTTTTGCTATATAGGATGGGGTGGTTCCTGGTTCCTCGTTCCTCGTTCCTGGTCCCGGGTTTGGGGAGGGCTGCTTTCTCGTGGGAAATTCGCCAAAGGGCTATGGCCAAGAAAAGAGATGGGAAAACAGGGGGAAAGGTTAAAGGAGACGGATGACGTTTCTGGATAATTATTGCGTGTCCGCCGCGACGTCGTGTCACTCATGAAATCCCATGCGAATAAGCGTGCAGAATAATGCCATCACGCTTATACCAAGACAAAATACCCTGTTGCACCGTCCCAAAAATAGATAATGAAAATTTGATCGAATACATGCTCTCTAAATTCGAATCAGTGGAAAGTCACTGATGGCAGTGATAAGTATACCAAAATCACTGACAATCAGTAACATTTTCACTGATTGTCAGTAATTTTGGTATACTTATAACTGCCATCAGTGACTTTCCACTGATTCGAATTTAGAGAGTGCGCAAAAACATTTGGCAAAAATTCGCAAACGTTATTTGGGCAAAAAATATCACCAACCAAATCACTTTTCGATCTTTTATCTCTCAATCTGGCTAAGAGGAACCAGAAACTATACCATTCGTTCTTCACCGCGACGGAGACTGGTAGGGATGCTCAAATTTGAGGTAGGACTCTCGTATCACGCGTTGGAAGAAGAAAAGTAAGGGAGGATTTCGCAGCGGAATAAATTGGCACACTCAATTATTTACGTATGCCCATATAGTATGTTTAGTCCGATTTTTCAGTGTGTGGGTTAGATATATATACGTTATACAGGGAATGGTTTCACCTAAGTTTTCAAACAACATGACATGTTTCAGGCTTTGTTATCACCAGGGAGAAAAATTTTGCTATATTCTCTATATTCTGCTGTCTAATCCGTCAGGTACATGATCCTGTATTTCCATAGGGAAAGTACCTACTACCGTGGAGTGATATGGTCCGATCTGTTCATCTGATATGATAGTTGAAATGAAATTCTATCATTTGAATTGTATTTGTGTTAAGCGAGTTCAAACGATCGGGGAAATGACTAGAAATTGTGCTGCAGTTAGGTATATACGAAATTATTGAACAGAAAATTTGGAGGAGTTGCAGAATATCGCAAGCTATTATTGACTCGACCGCATCTTTCGTCGGGCCACCACCCAGGAACATACTGAAGGACCGCAGCTCAATACCAGATCCACTCTAGAAACTATATTTGTGCACCAGGAGTCTTCCGGTTCGTCTGCCTGTGGAAGTTCAATCTAAAATAGCGTTGCAGGGAAATAGTATAGAATACAGAGTAAATTTTCAGATTAACGAATGAACAGAATATAATAGCAGAAAATTTACGTTGTATGAAAATTTTTTTCGCAATAAGGAAAAATTGCACAAAAATATAACGTCCAGCGTTCAATACGTTGAAAAAAAATCATATATTATAATGCTTTCCTTGATAAGATCAAAGTAAAGGCAAATTTCAAAATATTCTCATGAATCATTCTCCAGATTGTAATTCAACGAGTGCACACTGTTGGAAAAATTTGAAAAAAATAATGTCCCAGGAGGTCCACTATCATTTTTATGTCAATTTCAACACTTTTTTTTAGTTATAATAACATTATTTTCACTTAAACGACCAATTTTTCTGTTGTTTCAACTAAACAAAGTGTTGAAATCAACATAAAAATTATAGTGGACCTCCTGGGACATTTTATTTCTAACGAGTGCATAATATCAGCTCAATGTTTCCTTGTTGCATTCGATTCTTCAATTAATACTGCACAGTAATTTATAAAAACAAATCATATGAATTGTGATAAAATGTTTTCAATGCGATCGTTATGAAATAAATAAAAGGCAGGAAAAATCTCACGGATAAAAAAACGTATCATCTATCACTCACAATCAGTTACAGCTACTAACGAGGCCAACAGCTAATCAATTCGTTGAATGATTACTCCACTCAAGTCTGCAGCCTATAATAGGCACCCGTTGGTATTCATAAAAGCGTATTGTGAATAAATTCGAATTTGTTTATTTGATTAATGCGTGTATCTAGAAATCTAACTCGATAAGTGTGGGGGAAGAAAAAAAAAAAAAAAAAAATCATTCAATTAGCTTGAGGTCAACATTGATCGTGATTTAAAGTATGAGATTGTAGAAGAGTAGGAATTCATACTTATCGATTGTTTAATTGATATTGGATGAGGACGCAGAATTATGCCTGATATCAACGTCAATTTATTTTCAAGTCTGTTGCTATTCGATGGTAATCGATGATTTGATATTTCACCTAAAACGTCGAAATTATTGAGTTTCGTCGGACGTATTATTTGTTCGTATTGTTACAATCGATGGTATAGTATATCGCGTTTTGTATCAATTTAGAAAACAAAAAAAAAAAAAAAAAAAAAAGAAACTTTTTTCAACTTCGTTTTTTTACATCTCACATACAGCATATATGAAATATATGAAAACGAGACGTACTATGATACAACTGGAAGTTATAACTTGTTTTATGTGTAATAAAAACACATATTTTTCATGTTTTATTATACACATGGGTAATTTCGACTCCATTCTAACATTTTTCAAACCCATATTTCAATATAATAGTTCACATTTAATGGGATTTCTTTCTCGCAAAAAGTAAAAAGAAAAAAAAAAAAAATATAGAAATGAAGGAAAAAAAAAAAAAAAAATATCGGCTTTGCAGTCCGGAAATTTTATTTATTCATTATTCTCGATCAATTTCTATTCTTATTTTTATTTTCGTTCTATTATTCTATTCACATTACGAGTCACGTGATTGTATATATTAGGGTGCTTCATTTTGGACGAAAATTTCATTTTTCCGCTCGGCATTGACAAAATTCTGTTGTATGTACCTTGAAAAGAAATTTCCTCGAAGTTTAGCCCTTAATTCCAATTCTAACACCAATCTAAGCAGTTTTTTTTTTTCAATTATCTAATGCTCAGCTGCATTTCATGATATCGTCTAATAATGAAAATTACCTCGTAGGGAATTGATTGTTCTTCAAAAGTGCCCATTGTGATCTCGGCGTAACTCAAGTTGTTCCACCTGTGTCAACCTGAAGAGTTATTTTTCTTAGAGCATAACTCAGATATTTTCGTTGATATCTGGAAAACGGCTTCAGCTAGAAGAAATATGTGAATGACAAAGTTACAGGGAATTTAATTCTTTACAAAAAAAGTCCCATGCTTTCATCGGCTAAAACTCATAGTTTGGAAGATAGAGGGACTTGAATATTTACACATATTATAAATTGGAGGATATGATCACCCTCGGTCATGGCTGACTTATGTTCTATCTTAGAAATGGATAAAACATCCCTGGGTGGGCAAAATTTTGTGAGATATAACACGCCCCGTGCTCATGTATATTATGGATCTATTCGTAGCAAAACATATTTAGATGACTTTGATGTTACTCGTAGTTCAGTTTTGGCAGCCATGTTTAACTTCCAGGGTATATAGGGTGGGTGTCCTGATGAGGGTGGTGGCTCGGTTAGGTATGGCTACTACAGCTTCGCATATACCTACCACCTTCCCGGTTTGTTGGAATTATTGATTGGATTTACTCTGTGAATCTTGTGATTTACCGCAGCGAAGGATTTCAGGATTTCCGGATTATATTACAGAAGAGCTTAAGATTTATGACTCGGATTTATGCATTTGGATATTACGCGCAGGCACAGGATAACCACGGTTATCTACACCTATAACCGAGTTCTTTCACATCCCCTTTACAAGTGATAATTTTTTAAAACCAACAAAACACAATACAAGCCGAAATAGTTCATCGATAAATTTGCTAATATTTCATTCCGTGACTTTCCGTTACACATACCCCAGGGTGGGTGTGCTTACAAATCTCTAACATCACCTCAAATAAGAAACTTTTCGGAGCTTTTTTGCTCAGATTCGGAGTCAGTGATCCAATTAAAAAGAAAACTGAGTACACTCAGAAAAATAACAACCAAAATTTGGTTATTATATGCACAATCACATTTTTTGTTCAGGCAACCAAAAATTTCGTTGGGATAGCCAAAATTTTGTTGGGAAAACCAAATTTTGTTGGGACAACCAAAATTTTGGCTATTCCAACAAAATTTTTGTTCGACTGAACAAAAAATGTGATTGTGCATATAATGACCCAAATTTTGGTTGTGTCAACAAGACTTTTTTCTGACTGTATGAAGACAGACTAATGTTCAAGTTATTTGAACATTGGTAGGGGAGAGTTGCCACTATTGGACCGCCACCTAAATTGGACCGTTTCAATTTGGTAATTTTTTGCAACTGTATCTTCTCAATTTTGAGAATTGTAAAAATGGGTACCATCAGTACTAGAAATTCTCTAAACATTCCTATTTTTACAATTCTCAAAATCGAAGAGACTGTTGCAAAAAATTACCAAATTGAAACGGTCCAATTTAGGTGGCGGTCCAACAGTGGCAACTCTCCCTAATACTACGTAACGTTTTGCGTGTTACTCGAATGACAAAATCTTACTACTTTTAGGTATAATTTTTAGAAATTTTCTTGGTGGAACATCGAGTAAAATGAATTGCTCATTTGTTTTTGAAAGTATTATTAATTACGTGATGATGTGAGCCATAGTTATATACCAGGTTAAATTACCCCCCTATCTTTGGGTTACAAAACATGATTGAATTTCGCGAAATTTGCTTCTAAGGAAAGTTCAAATTACATATCGAACCGTTTCGCAGCGCTAGTGAAAATTGAACCTAACCAGACAGTGTCAATTTCCACGTTTCAGCAAATGCTCTCGAGTGACTAAGACACCGTTAAAGTAACCGGAATTCAAATTTCACCATGTTTTCTGTTTTCTGCATTTCGTTTTCTTCCCTTTTTCTTTATTTTCGTGCACGGGGTGAACAACTCGTGAAGTATATGCACTATGCATCAGTTGATGAAAATAAAATTGAATTGAAAAATTGAAGTATTGCCTGGGGTTCATATACGTAGTCTCAAATGAAACTCGTGTGCCAAATACATAGTATATTCGCGTCTATACCGATAGCAGACGTAAAAAAGTGATGAAATTTGAAATAGAGATGATAAAATCCTAGTTTAATGATGATTTGTAATAAATGAAAACCGAAAGATCATTATGTTTGTTATAAATATTTGAAATCTATCAGACTCCCAAGTTTATGAATACATACGTTGAATTAGGCTTGGTTCAGACTTACGTACTACGTACGAGGTAAAAGCTATCGAAGTTCAAAAGATACATATAGAAGACTAATATGTAATTTGACTTTGGGAGATCTTGTCAAGCAGAACAAATATAACGTGAGTTAGATTGAACATATATGTAGAAGTTTTGAACTTTGAGTAACTGAAACAGATATTTTCGAGAGCTGCGTTAGAACGTGATCTTATATATATCTTGAAATCTGAACGTTTCTAAAGACGCATGAGTTGAGCGTTGAACACAGTACAGTCGGCTTAAATCTTCGGTTTAAGGATTATATAGCAAAGCCACTACGTCGCCGAATAAGCCTTATGCTAAGGCCACGACGACTATAGTACACGTTGGCGATAGCGTCAATTTCCTTGGTATTTCGAATTTTAAATACAATTTTTCCAAACTTTTTCCCTCGAACAAAAGTTTTTAAGTATTCAACGAAACGAACCAAGTCGAAACAAAGAACAAAAAAAAAAAAAAAAAAATGATCAGAAAATCAATGAGAATTTTGTTTTTTACGGTTTTAAAATAAATTCAAATCGTACCAAGATGCATTATGCCACGTATTACATATATACCATGAAATACGACCTGAAGTACTGGCTACAGACTTATAGGTACGAACAGATATATATCTGCAAGTATGATGTATTCGAATAGAAATTCGTTTTCGTTTTAAGAAAACGATAACGATATATATAGTTGGCAGAGCTCGCACATGTGCATGTAGATTTTTTTTTCCATTTATTATTATTTTTATACTTTAATGGAACGAAATACCTTCCGAAGTGAGTGAAAGATTGATTATTTAAACGATTTGATCATCGATTATTATTATTGATCACGTGAATAATTATATAATATATATATATGTCGAATTTATAAATGGGTCTGAAATAAGAGGTGTTCTAACAGCAGCTTGATTCCGTGAGATCTGGCTAAGTGATTCTGTTATGTCTAATTTAGGGTGCTCGGAATTTAGGCTAATTTGGAACTGTAGGTATAGGAAGGTACGCAAGGTCTTAGTCGAGGGTAAAGTTAATGAGAGGTAGCGACGCAACAAATTAGATGAAACCGTTTGGCAATTTTCTCAAAATGCGAATAATATCTTTTCAAGCGATCTAATCAAATTTTCTAATAACGTAGACATTTTTCTTAACCCGAAATTGAACTGTGTCCCCTCACCTCCCCAACTAAAGTGTCGATTTCCCCGAAAGAGTCGAGTTTCTCTTTCATATATATATAAAAAAAAAAAAAAAAAGAAAAAAAAGAAAAAAAAATGAAAACAAAAATTTGAATTTTAAAGCAGGACCCCTTCGACGTCCCTGCCACTCCCCTTGATCCAACTTCCTCTCATCCGCGTATATAACATACCTAGGGGAGTATAAGATGTACGGTTATAAATTAGCTGCTTTACTATCAAGATATTTGAACAACGATGAACCGCGTTATAATGGTACAGCAGAATAACCCCCCGAAACATTTATATGTAACTTGGGCACATATATGCCTATATAGTCAAAGTATGAGGGAAATTCGGTATTCAATTCAGGCACGAATTGGAGGTCCCTGCTTCAAAGGACACGCGAATTTCCCTCGACATTCCTGCGCCTTTATATACGTGCTTACTCTCTACATGTATACGTGTAACATACCTTTATTATAGTTGACTAGGCACGTATATCGCTATTGAATATGCATATTAGATTAGGTATATATCAGAATACACGCGAATTTTTAGAATTGAAGAAAATTATAAAATTTTTATTATATTTCTGTTTCAGGTAAGCGAAGTACCATACCTAAACACCGGATATCTTGACTTTCACGTATACGAAATATAATTCCTGACAATCGTATAAGGACGTACGGTATAGTACCTATAACGAAAGCAAAAATAACGTCGAGTTGAAGAACCGAACCGAACCTCCACCGTATAATACGTATGCGAGTCGAGGAAACTTGAAGAGAATTCTTTGGAGACCTTTTGAGATGAACCAGGTCTGCAATCACGACCGGAAGTGGTTTTACCCCGCATTGCGATCGCAGTGGTTCACTTCCGGCGAGGGAAAAATCTCAGGGTTTCACAAAGCGCCTCACCAGCTCACAGTTTATCGATAAGCCAAGAAGCGGCACCTTGTACCATACTTTTTACCAGGTTTAAGGAAAATCGGCTATACCCACCTACACATCTACACAATGCATTATCTTTCCACACATATATAATATATAGGTACAGTGTATACACATATGCAGAGAGAGGAACAGCTATGTCGAAGCTTCTTCGAAACTGCTGCACAATATGTCAAATGTGCATAAAATTGGTTGGAAAAATCTCTGCTTAGTGCAACATTCACGATCACGTAAAGTCATTAAGTAAAATGATCCCATCACAGGTTGCAAAAAAAAAAAAAAAAAAGAAAAAGGAAAAACAAAAACACCAATATGAGTTTTTTTGATGCTATTTAAATTTGGTCAATATTTGGATTAAAATTTGTATCGAATTAGGTACACTAATATCTTGAAACATGCCTTCGGCCTGGTTCCTTTTTTTTTTTTTTTTTTTTTTTTTCTCAAGAATTCTGGCTTCTGATGATGGCTCTTGGTTCCAGATTATAATATAATGGGTTTTCCCCTAACTCTCGCTGGCGCGTGTATAAACCTATATTGGGTACAGCCGACGCGACGTGCCGCGAAAGCCTCGCTTAGCATACATACTTAATATACAAGGGATCTCCTCAGGTTGTTGTAACTTCTACCTTACAAATGGTTATAAGGGGGCTGACTCCTACTTCCCAAAAAAGTAACTCCGGTAAAAAATAAAATAAAAATATACAAAAAAATAAAATATATATGTATATAAACTACGACTTAACATTTATATACACCAAATATATGAGATAAGGCACATATCACATTTTCTTCAATATTTTCATCATATCATATATTATTCGTCGTTCTATTCACTAGTTTTATTAATAAATTCTTCTTCATATTAATATCGTATAAATTTTTCTGCATTCAACACCATATACTATATATATATATATATATTATGGCGAAATCAATACCTGAAGATGTATACCTAATGTGCAGAAAATGTATTCTTGTTTTTACTGTTAGGGCAGTAAAGGTCACATATATATCTGATATACTGACCATAAAACTACCACAAATATTGCCCTCGACACCGTAGATCAAGCTGTTAACTCAGATTCACGATAACTGCGTCAGGTGTATACGTATATAGGTATAGGTAGCTCTAACGGTTTTTGGTAAACGACGACAGCCTCCCTTGTATCCTATTCCTTTACGTCTTATTTTAATGGCCAATTTATGTATCCACCCTATTTTCCGATTAAATTTTCTTCCCGAATTTGTACGCTTCGTATATATATATTTCTTTCCCTCTTTTTATCTTCATTTTTATGAAGTTTTATTATTGCTTCTATTCTCAGATATGTGGATTTCTGTGCAAAGATGATTCGCTTTTTTTTTTTTTATACAGGGTGAATATTCGCTGGGGTCTGATCTGGGAGGAGCTTTGACGTGCCGAAGCTCCGCCTTCTTCTATTCATATTCGTTCGCTTCGTAATAGTAACATTCATAAACGTGTGTGATTATCACGAGCGAATGAGTATGAATAGAAGAAGGCGGAGCCTCGGCACGTCGAAGCTTCTCCCACATCACCCCGGAGAATATTCACCCTGTATAGGTAAGAATTATTCGAAATGGTTGGCAATTGGCATCGTGGTGAATGAATGGAATGGTGTGTTCTTCTAAATTATATCAAAATTCCATTACCCTCCAAAATTCTACTATACAGGGTGTAAATTCTCCGGGGTCTGATCTGGGAGGAGTTTCGACGTGCCGAAGCTCCGCCTTCTTTTATTCGCGTACCATACGTGCGAATGGCAACAAATTTGGAGATGAGATGATTATCTGCTTGATAATCACACACTATATAATTCTGAAGCAAACGAGTATGAATAGAATAAGAAGGCGGAGCTTCGGCACGTCGAAGCTCCTCCCAGATCAGACCTCGAAGAATTTACACCCTGTATATATGCAACATCAGGTTATCTTATCGCTAAATGGATGATAATCATTTTTCCTCGCAATGTTCTCCTGTCTTCACTTTTTATTTGACAATTTGTAAATCCATTTCCGCAAGTCAGTGCAGGGACAGTGAAATGAAAATAATTATTCCGATATATATATATATGTAAGTTTAAAAATAAAGTTAAAACAGTAGTGAGTCGAATCCTCGTTTCGCTTATTATACACCTACCTAAGTACCCACTACTGTAGACGGCGTATTCCGCGAGTAACGGTGAATATTAGCAAACTGCTGCACTGGTTTCATAATAATATACTTTCTCTTCGTCGAGGCGGAAACTCTTCCTTTGTTTTAATTGCGAGAAACACATATTTTCGTTTGGATAAAAATAATTGCAGAAGAAAATAAAAATATATATTCGGTGTGGATGTATAGGAAACCGCGAGTATTATACGTGTGTGTATTATATACTATAGAATGTATATATAGGTATATAGGTATATATACTCTCTTATACGGTGTTGGAATTGGAAATAGCAAAAGTTAAAATAGCCTCTATATATATATAGTACCTAATCAGAATTTAATTCAGAGTGAATACAGGAAGGGCAAGACTTACGAGGCCGTTTATCACGACTCTAGTGCAGGCCGAGGCAACCTGAACATTGGTTACTTAATTTTCCATTATAACTTTGCTAACAGGCAGTAGCAGGCCTGTGCAAGATATAGCGCGTCAGCATCGTCAACGGCATCACCCATTATACATTTTAATTGCATCTATTAACGGTCCCATTGTCTTGAACATGTTACGCGCCGCCTGCAAGCCCTAGGGAATCAGTCCAGCTTATGCTTCTGGACATATATGCCTCAAATATATATAAATATATATGACAAATAGACAAAGAGATATATATTAGGGTATATTTATATATATATATGCCAAGACAGATCCATAATTTTCTCGTTAAGGGGACCAGTACAGCGACTTTTCGAGAAATTATCATAGTCCGAAATCAATTTATTTCATAACCAAAGTTCATTTCACATCAAAATATTTTTCCTTTTCAAAATCATGTGTCGTAAGGATTTCAGAGCACCGTTGGACCGATTCAGGTCATCTTGGATTCATTTTCTTCAGAAAACAAATCCACATCATGAGAATGTAGGAATTTTGAAAATTTTTCGTTTTGGCCAAGCTATTTAAGAAATGAGTGATAATAATTTTTGCAAATTTGGTAAATTGATCATAACTTATGACATAATTTTTTATTTCAAAATTCCTACATTCACGTGATGAGGATTTGTTTTCTGAATAAAATGAATCCAAGATGACCTGATCGAATATAATGAAGATATTGGTTGCATGAATCTTTCGAATTTCCAATTTTTTTATCTCAGATTTGAAATCAGCAACCAAAAAACCTCCGAGCCACTAAGTAAGACTGACTTTCGTACTAGGTACTTGTTCCGGTCAAATTATCACGATGTAAGGTTTTGCGTGTTAATGGAATGGAAAAGCTTTATCGTCGATTCAGGCACCACTTAGACTTTTAATGACAGCGCTGTTCCTTTTTGTGTTTTTTTTTCTTTTTGTATTTTTTCTTTCACGAGGATGATTATTCGACGTAATTGTAGAGAATTTTCACGTTGTTAGTTCGAAAACTAAAAAAAAATAATGAAAAAAAAAAAAAAAAAAGTCGATTGGTTTTGCTACAGCTTATAAGCCGTAGTAAATCTGTATAATATGTGTTCATAAAACGAAATATGTTTATAATATCTCGGGAATCTTCATAAATCTACTATAAATTATACGCAGATATTTAAGGGTGCGGGTATAAACTAAAGATACGTTATAGTCGAGTGAGCGTCATTTGTTTAAATGCATCATGGCTTCTTGGCGGGAACAACTACAGCCTCCACGTCTTTTGTTCCATCGGATTAAACATTTCAAGGGAAGATGAATTTCTTAGGGAGATATTTCCTCCTCTTGTTTACTCGTCTGGGTATGTATATAGCTTATACCTACCCTTCGGGTTAACGGTTATGTAAGTGTGCTGCAAAGTACATATATATATACATATACTCGGAGTAGGGTATTGGCATCATATGTGTGCATACTATACAGGGTGATTCAGAATTCGTGACGATGTTAAAAAAAAAAATATGACTGAGGAACTTTTCGATCCCAATTTTGACGAGGATTAAATCCCTCAAGAGATTCGTCACAAATTCTGAATCACCCTGTATAATATAATATGTGGTTCGTTGAATAGGTCAGGATTAATTGCGTTGCTTGACGTTTTTCTTTGGATAAAAATTTATGCATGAGTAGAACACACCACTCATGAATACAAATCGAGTTTTACGTTGCTTTAAGCAACATCAAATGTGATCAAACATGCCGTGAAAGTTGATTGATTGTAAATCTACCATGACATGCAAACGTGTAATTTCAAAGCATGAAACAATACATATAGTTTACTATACATATTTTCTTTCATATTATATCTACGTATAGTAACATATTACACCTTTTTCTATATCGCATGAGCAATCAGAGAGTAAAAGTAAAAGAAAAAAGAAAGAAAGAGAGAGAGAGAGAGAGAGAAAAATAAATAGAGAGGTATTTCTAGTCAAGAAACCATTAGATAATTAACTACCCTTTGTTAGTTAAATGCTGAATGCCCATTGATTCAATTCCGAGCATCAGATTAGAGCCTTCGCGTGATTGAGATAGAATCCAAAGGTATCAAAGCAATTACATTTGATTCAAAGCTGAAGTTAGTGAATAGCTTGTCTGGTTGTCATAACTTGCTACAGGACCAGAAAACGGCAACGTTTGCCATCGCGAGCCACAGTAGTCGAGTCTTTTGACCCGACATTTGGGTCTTCGTGTGTTTATAGCGGGTTGTGGGTATTATATCAATATACACAGATATCCATGAATGGTAAGAGAAAATTATACCTTATTGTTAGAAAGTTATACCATTATCTATGTGTATAATGCATGTATATATATGTAAAACATAAGTTTTGTTCGCCCAAACCTCAGGAGCGTAGTAGACATTTCACTACTTCTTATCTCACGTTATATACTACTATTTACGCGCTCGCAGCGAGAACAAATTTGTCTCATTAAATTATTGCTCATTATCCTATTGTGCAAAAAAGCAGAACGAGTCATACTCATAAAATAACAGCGAAACTACATTGCTAGTAGACATATTCATACACATTTAACACATTTTTAACGAAAATTAATCAATACTATAAGGGACTGCGATTTTCAATAGAAATATATTAGTTAGCATACATTTCTATGCAATTTATGGAAATAATGGCACAATAATTTTATTTGCTCGATCGGTATTGTATCTGATTTTACAAATTATTATCACAGGGTGCCACGAGCATGCATGAAAGAAATATCACTCCGAAATATCCATAACTGAACGAATGATTTTTCTGAATCATCTTCAAACGGGACATTCCGCTCATATGCCAACTCCTTCTTTGATAATTATTATAGAATATTATGCAACTCTTGCGATTTGGGTAAGTCTGGAATAGTTCGCGATCCGCAGTGTCTGGATATTAGTCAACGCCAGGTCGCCAGATATATCCAACATGCCATCCCGAACAGTACATAATGTTTTGTGCCAACTTGTCAACTAATAAGACGCTTTGGTTTCTGGCATGGTTGGCACTAGATCTAGCAACAATGCTGGAGTTGAATGGAATGGCGGGTTAGGCTTCTTGGCTATGCTATAGATGAAACCCTATTCGTGGTTTGAAACCAAGAAACTTTGGCACCCAGACATCGTAGGTAACATCTGGTCCCTGTGCAGTGCTTATAGAATTTCATGTCTTTTGCTGCAATTTCACCTAAATATCATTTCAAACTAACGAGAATTATACATTTCATGAATTTCAGTTCTAGATGAAAGATAATTTAATATACTGCATTCAATTCTCATAAAGAAGCATAAGGGATGAAGATATGTATTATGGGGGTATAAGGAGACTTTATCTATCTATGTGAGATTAGTTGTATTGATTGTAGATTTTCTATAATCTTTACGAACGGACGGTGATCCCATTGTCAAAGAATGTAGGACGCGTTAAAGTCCTGTAGCTCTTGGTATCCTGAAAGCTTGAAGCAAACTCGCAGAAGCTTAGAATTTATCAAGAATGCTGCGCCCCTTCCATGGTGTACTTCTTCTTCTTCGTCGTCAATGTGAAGCGAGCTTTTAAAATGGCCTCCAACAATTACGACCTTCTCTTAGAGCTACGCCATATTTCCCCACGAGAAATTTCAAATATTTTCTACCTTAAATTTATGCTCAACGGTTGGTAGTATCCACCTCTTCGTTCTCTCCTTATTATACGCAATTCGCCGTTTCGCACAGCTCGTAATAATGGAATTTTCTTAAAAGTATACAAGAAAAAAAAAAAAAAGAAAAGAAAAAAAAAAAAGCAGAAGTGGATGAAAAAAGAAAAAAGAAAAAAAATTACATCACCGAGCTTAAATATCATACCCTTATCCCGATGGACAATGGAAACCCCTATATACTTTCATTACCTTTTGTTTTACAAAACTCTTCCAGCGATTTAATGGAAACAGAAGTGACTCGGTGCTGGACTTACCCCAATTCGTGAAAATCAGAAGAACGTACTCTCTAAAAACGTCGCAAAAGTTGTTCGTCCGAAGAAACCGCTGGTCGCTAAAATTTCAACGTATATATTAGGGTGTGCCAAAAAAAAAAAATTTATTTTTATTTCTCGTTTCCCATGTAAAAAATGATTGCTTCCATGAATTTTGAGAAACGTCGTCGAAGGGGGGCTCTGACAAAAAATGTTCAAAGGTGTCTCAGTCGACCAGAGATCATAGTGATTGAGGCACCTGCTTGACTCAATTGATCGAAATCCCCTTTCGCGAGGTGAAATTTCACAGCAAGTTGAATGAAATCATAAGGTGGTACGGGGAATACACTAATAAAAAATGCTGTTTCTAGAAGAAAATTAAAAAAAAAAAAAAGTACGTGTTCATAGCTTAATTTTTAACAATTTCTGTTCATTTTCTACTTATTATACCACATGCTGAAACAGCTGAATGTCATTTAATATTTCAATTGCCGAAAGGGGAATGCTGACAATCAAGTTTAAAAGGTGCCTCATCAGTATGACTTCTGGTCGAGTGAGACACCACTTCGCATTTTTTTCTCAGTGCTCTCCTTTAGCGAGACTTCTTATTTTATAAAACCACTTTGATTTTTGATGTGGGAGATCAAAAAAAAAAAAAAAAAAAAGTTTTTTCTGGCACACCCTAGTATATATCTCCTTGAATGAAAATATTTTTGCAACAGAATTTTCAATGAACTTTTGGTACGGATTTAACCTGTCGATTTTGTTAAATAAACGATAACGTGTAAAAAAGCGAAAAAAATAAAAGTCTGCATGTTACTTCCGGAGACAAACCACTCCTAGAAGTGATTCGAGGCCACTTGCAGCTGCGCTTAACGGTCCATGGCGGAGATCCTCAGCAGGATACTATATCCTCTCAACCCATCTTCAGGATCCGATCAATGCTTCTGGAAATTTGGTGCATCCGCATATATACAGAGTAAACCGAGTGAATATGGACCGGCGCGGATTGTATGGTATCTTCTATTCATATACCTACTTGATGAAATAAAATTCAATCGGTTTGATATTTCAAACCAAAATTCAAACGATGTTCAAAATTCAAGCATGGGTCTTTCAAGTATCAATTATTCATCCTTTTTATCAATCCACATCCTTATGACAAGGACCATATCAATCGACAGATTCATGGGAATGAATCTTTAGAAAAGAATGATCGTAGTTCCATATTTTGATGAATCAACAATCTATAGCATCTTGATCAAAGGGTTTCGAGCTCGATACATCTGTATGATTTTGCACGCACGTATTAACGCTGTTCAGGATTCCCTAGGGTTTCCCAAGGCTTACCGCTTGATTTACCAAAAATATTTCAGCTGCGTCAGCGAGCGCCTTTAAGCATAGAGAGGAATAGTTCATTCTGCAGATAGTACAATTTCGGAAGTTATAAGCAAACTTCTGATGAGTCTGCAAAGCCTGAAAGGTACCTACCCACCCTGTTCGCGAAATTTCGTATTTCGTTAGCAGACATTTTTACGTGATGATGCTCTTCGCAGAAGAACTTTCTTATACTTATATCCGCAATGTGGCGTGTGACTTGAGCAATTTTCTTAACACTGAAGTAAGAAATCCTTTGAGATATACCTACTATCAGATCCGCGTTTGATATCTTCGCGTTCGCAACGGGCGCAGCTACGTTGTGTATTAAATAATATATACCTATCATGAGTTACACCGACGTAAGTGCCAAGTGCCAAGTGCCAAATTTCATACGTCAGATATGCGCAGGTCGTAGTTTCACAAACTTTTTAGAAAATAATCACCAACCGCATGGCGAAACTATTACTAGACGCGATGCGATGGTATATGAACATACCTCACCTTTTCGAAACTTTGATCATTTACATTTCGCCAAAACTCTCGGCCTCATACACTTCGGAAATAATCTGAAATAATTCAGAACTGTGACTCAAAATACGAGTAATGATCAGCGATAAAACCGAGGGAATAACCACTTCAAACTTGTGTGCCCCAACTATTTCACATTTCAAAATCATTTCATTATATGATTTCACAACTATTTCATATCATTTCGCGATAATTTCACAAGCATTTCTTACCATTTCACAAGAATTTCATACCATTTCACAAGCATTACATATCATTTCACATGCATTTCATACCATTTCACGAGCATTTCATACCATCTCACAAACATTTCATACCCTTCCACCAGCATACCATTTCACAGGCCCTTCATATCATTTCACAATAATTTCATAGCTAATTGTCCCGACTATTTCACGAGTAGTTTACCCCCTCGGATAAAACTGAATTCATAAAATATCTCCTTCAAAGTGTGCCAGTGATTTGGAAAATATTATTTCTACTAAATGTGAAAAGATTTCATAAAATCTAGATCCCAGTAACTAATTAGGCAAGAAAGTCCTCCTTCATGCAACAAAGAGAAGAATAATGCTTACAGATTGCAAGATAACGTGTAACGGTCTCATTCTCTTCTGATGTCGAAATGGTCGTGGGACGGACTGGTATAGCTGGTGAAATACATCGGAAATCCGTCAACTCGGATTCGGAAATATCCCTCTTAGACGGGTAGCAAAAGGCACCGATGAGATCGAGTTTCCTACGTGGATGTCTCGCTGAGTCCTGTCAGAGTCGGATTCTGCAGTTGACAGCGGTCAGCCTGCCCGCCTGCCTGTAGTGCCTTTTCGACGAATTGTGAATTGGCCACGATATACACATACATATCCTTTCTTCTATTTCACTGGCTGCTGTCGATGACATAATTTTCGGAAATCTAGCAACAGTTTCTAAAAATACGAATCAGGAAAGCCAGCGGTTGGTTCACACGAATGAAATCGAAGCCTTCAACAAGACCGCGGCGTATCCATTCTTTTGATTAAACCTTTGAAGGGTCAAAAAAATCGTGCTTCTCGTCATCGTGTTTTCGAGTCGACCGGCGCGGTGTGGGCTGACAACGAGCTTATCATCAGAGAGGAAGAGACAGATATAAATAGAAAGAGAGAGGTAGAGGATGTGTAAAAAAGATTATGACTTCAGTGGTATTAATTCGTGCACACCATAATTGCGAGGTCTTTTTCTTTTGTTTCTCATTGTGCTCACTCCACTCTCTCTCCTCGAAGTATTCCCTCTTTACTTTATTTCTGTTTCGTGTATTTTTCGGCTTGTATACTGTGTCCAGTAATCCTCCTCCTCTGTTCATCCTGTCCTCGACATAACGTTCAGAAGCTTTGTGGAAAATGTACCTGCTCGTCCACTTTTGTGTGTTCAAAAAAGCTTCGCCAGCTTACGGAACCATCAACTTTACCATGAAACAGGGTGAGAAATGCGATAGTTCTGGCTAGATTAGGATTCGATGAAGCTAGTAGATATACAATATCGAATCGTTCTTTGGTGGTACTAAAAAATTTCTTCCTATGAAACAAAGCGCTCTAAATTTACCGGATAAATGAATTGTCAGTTTGCGATTTTCCCGTACACCAGTGAAAATTGTCAATTTAAGTTCCACCGTGCGACTTGTCGGATATGAAAACTCGAGTTATGTGAAAACTGAAACGAGTTTTGACTCTCTTTACGACCCGAGGTCAGCGCGTTTGAACTCATTCAAAGTCTGTTGCTGAGCTTATATTTTCATCACGTCGTGTCCACCTTTGTGTACTTCTTCTAACTCGCTAAGGTAGACGGGGATTTTTCCAATGTTTGAGTATTTTCCTCGATTTGACGCTCACTGAAACGAAGATAGCTGATGCAACATTCCCCAGGAAAATTCCATTCTTTCTTACTTCCTTATTCATTCGTATTTCAGACATTCTCCGCTGCCGTCAAATTCCTATGAATAATATCAGGTACATATGAAAAGATTGTCTCATGCGACAGTCACGTCGAATATTTCTCTGAATAATTTTAGAGATGAAAAAAAAAAAAAAAAAAAAGATAAATTTTGGCTAAATTTAGTCTTGTCATTACACAGAGCTTAAGAGTTATGCTGCGGGTGTAATTCCAGTTGCCCTGCAGTTTCCATGGGTTCCTTCCAAGTCCTGATGGGCAAAGCTTATAGAATTCATCAAAGTTTGAGTCCGCTTCAGGTCTCAGATTCCTATTTATTATCTTTCTTTACCCCGTCGAGTATTTCGGATTAATAAAGTTTTCTCTGCACGTTCTTGCCGCTCCACTAAAATAGCTTGTTTACTGTCGCGATAACTCTAAAATGGCAATAAGTAATTAACTAAATTTATGGCCTCGAACTTTCTGGAGCCTTAGTTTCCCGGGTACTTAGAATTGAACGGCTTCTTGTTTCTCAGAAAGCAATTACATTCCGTGATATACTAGAAGTTTGAACGAAGAGGATCGAGGTGGCTTCAACTTTATATAAGAATACGCAGGTGAGTCTGATCCAGAAGGAACAACCATTGCACATTGAAATTTATTCCTCATTCCATATGCTCACGAAGTGATTTTGATTCATGCGGTGATGGATATGAGGCAGTCCGTGTCATCTAGATTTTATATCTAATTTTTTTTTCTATTCTCATTGAGTCATCACGAGTGTTGACTATTTTTTTTCAACATTTTATTCCTCATAGATTTCCAGCCATGAATTTACAAATATTTTCAAAAATTCACCAGATTCCAAAATCCCAACTGTTGATATCTTCAACTCTATTATATATTGGCTAAATTATCAAAAGTATTACAGTGCTCCCTCACTAATTTTCACGGATCCGGGGTATAGAGAATATTAGCGAGGTCCCCCACTATGTCCATGGGCGAAGTTTATGATGTGTGCACGGGGAGCTGAGGGGAAATAGCTGACAGCTGACTTGCTAGAAAACCACAGGTTTGTTGAGTGGGGGAGCCTACTTCCCTCCGACGGCGGAGAGGTAAAATGTTAGAGAGGTTAAAATTAGTGAGGGAGCACTGTATTGGAAAAACTTCACAACGGTCGAGTCTTTGTCGGAGGTATAGCGCAGAAAACACATTTCGAGCCTTGTTTCATTTCGGGACGATGATTCAGTCAATAGGGTTGGAGATGATATCCAAGTGCAATAAAATTCTGGGATCTAGCAAAAATTGTTAAATATTTGAAAATTCATATCTCCGAGATGTGAGAGAAATAAAAATCTGAAAAATATTGTCGACTAAATCTGAATTCCGAATAGCTTATATGGAATATCTCGTATTATATACTCGAGTTTGCCCACAGAGCGTGAAAATTGGTGAAAAAATAAAAAAAATAATAAATAAATAAACAAGAAGAAAAAATGAAAAAAAAAATATATATATCAAACGCGAACCTGCAGACAAAGATGGTGTGAAGGGTGGTCGCTGTGGTTGTTCCATAAATCAAAAAGAATTCGAAAAACGTCGAGACCAAAAGGCGAGGAGCCATTAGAGTCACGTGATGCAACATAAATTTGCATTCGTTTAAAGGCAAAAGCCCGAAAGCCCGAGCCTTTCCTCATAATTCACAATCAAAAACGACTGAAACGTGCGAAACGCCAGTGCCGTGCCAAAGTGGAGCCTCATAGGGCTGTTACTTGCACGCTTTGCGCATAAAACGAGCATTAGCGGATATACTTGCACTTGTGAACCTTTCCCTCTAGATGCCTTCAACTTATTTCCCGCTTATTTCCCATCTTACCATTTGGAACCACTCGTATAATTTATCAGCGTGACATTACGAGCTGTAACATTCTGATAAGATTTCATTTACTTGTACTTATAATTACCATGAAGTTGAAATTGCGATTCCACGTACTCGGGTGGGAGAATAAATCAACCCTATCGTGTAACCGGTATCGAGTTCATATTTTATACCCTTCTCTACTCTTCGGTGAATATTATTTGATTTCTGCTTTGAATCGTGTGTTCCTATATACCTCAGATCTTTCATGCGTATAAAATCGCGGAAGCGTACCTACATTGCATGCCAGACGAATTTCTGAACGACGAGTCTGACCAGGTCAAGGGCTTTTACAAAACCTCGGTTTTTCACCCACAGTAGACTGAAATTCATCGACTAATCGAATATCCTGTTTCACTATACGTTTTACCAAAATCGCAAAATCGATTCCTCATACGACACGAATAAATGTTCTAAATTTTGAAAATATCAAAGGAAAGCAACAGCTATTTATTTCTAAAGCGTGTAAATCACTCTTCCTGCGTTTTTTGAAAAGGCATTCAATCAATTTATTCATTAAATTTTCCATGCTTCACCGGCATATATACCCACCTATGACACGTTCAATTTGCTTGTTGGCTTTCAATCACATCAGCCAATTCCTCGGTTTATCAGTTGCACGCATGGGGAGTCTCCACCTCTTACGGGTGGTTAAAATACCCAGAAAAAATAAGAATAAATAATGATAATAATATACAATATATATATATATATATATATATACGAATATAAACGGTGGATAGGTATAACCGAAGTGGCATTCACTCCGTGAGTTTTACAACCCTGAGAACCATTTGGCTTGGTGGAGTATGTGATCGGGCAAGGATCACTGGGTGGTAATGATCCGCAGCCACGAAGCTTATCCCCAGGTGGTGACAGCCCCCGGGTGATCATCTCCGTCCGGTGGTTATGTTACTTTTGTCCTCAGCAGGCACATTGAGGCCTACAATAACACCAGGCCTCGAATGTCGACGTTTGAACATTGCGGACTGAGGGGAAATTAGGTTGAATTTCGAGTGCAGGCAAAGGGGTGTCAATTATTATTATTCTGGAAACCGAGAGATATAAGAAAAACAGGAAAAAGTCACTCGATGTATTCCACGCCTACACTCAGAGAAAAGTATAGTGTGATCAACAATAATTTTGTTAAATCAACAAAAGAAATTGGTAGATATACAGTCTACAAAATGCTTTGTTGCTTCAACAAAGATTGTTTGCTGGCTGATTTGGTTTCATCAACAAATGAACTAGAATCATTGAAGAAAAGCATTTCGTGAAATTGACGAAATTATTTTGTCAAATCAATGAAATTATTTTGTTGATATAACTAGAAGGTTTTGTTAAACGAAACCAAAAAAATACCTACATATGAATTGAAGCTTAGTTTTACACAGTAGGTACAATACAGTATCTGAAAATTACATCAATTAACATATAGGGTCAGTACTCTAGGGGGTGTAACATATACTATCACCATACTGACTTACATAGTCACAACCAATACAGGAATTAGGCGATGCTTAGAGAGGAGATTTTCTGCCTCTATATATACTAACCAGCTCCTATAAGTGGCACTCGTGAGAATATCGAAGGTAGTGGTCGCCGCCTTACGCGAAAATATTGAAGTAATGTACATGACAATGTCAAATCAACATAACATTTCGGCACTCCAACAAAATCAGAATACACAAAATAATTTTGTTGAATATATTCCACCGTTTTTGTTATTTCAACAAATTATTTGCTCATTCAAATAAAATCACGTGACAAAGAAATTTTGCTGAAGCAAACTAGCAAATCTCAGCCATTTAGTGATATCAACAAAACAGTTTGTCAATCCAACAGAAAAAATTTGTTGAATTGACTAAAATTGACCACCAAAAAAATTTTGTTGGATATACCGAATTTTTTCTCTCGGTGTAGAAATTACAACATAGAATTTTGTACTTGTGAAATAAGAGAAAAAAGCATTAAACTTTTAGTTCTCCAGCAACAAAAATTGAAACTTTTTTCAATATCTGTGACGAAATGATAAAAGAGGATAACAAAAAGTCACAAAAAGCAAGATATGATTACAATTCGTGTACAAAATCCACCGTTCAAAGATATATATATGATCCAGAAAATTATGGGAACGTGAAGCTTATCGGGTCTTATACTCCGATGTCGTACACCACCACCAAATTTCGTTATAGCTCAAAGTGCAACTGGCAAGTTTAGAGACGAGACAGGATGTCAGGATGGTTTTAAGGGTAGCAAGTATGCGTGTGCTGCTGGTTGCTGATAAGCCCGACCACCCTTTTGCCTTGTCGCAGCCAAGGTCCGTTGGAAACATTTCACACAAGCGTTTCCGGGATTATAATCGTTGCGCGGACTCAGCACGACTCGTTCCACCCCATTTGATAACTAATACAATCCCTTGCCTTGCTCAGGATAAGCGGAAATTTCTGACCATCGGTTATCTTTATCTCTCTCTCTCTCTCTCTCTCTCTCTCGTATATAGTTCATACATGTACAGCTGTATATGAATATAAATATACCAATATATTAGGCTACGTCAAAACAAGTAGTAGGTAGTATAGATATTTTCTTTCCAAACTTCGAACGGAAAAATGTCCCAAAAGAGGAACGCTGTCATTGATGTCCAAGTGCTGTCTCAATCAACAAAAGGGTGGTTCTCCATTTGATTTAATTTGGCCGTAACAAGTATTACGAAAGTACGTCTTGATGCTGGATGATTTTCGGTTCGCTGATTTCGAATCTGCGGTATAAAATTCAAAATTCAAAATGGTGCACGGAATTTGAAGATACCAGTCGCATGAATGTTTTGAATTTGAAACCAGTGACTTAGTTGCGCTTATTAGAAATATAATTCTAGATATTGATTGAGTTGTAGTTCGAACAAAACGAAGAAGAAAAAAAAAAAAAAGTATATCAATGGAGATTGTTGGTCATTTTTTTTTTTTACATTTTGACATTTGACATACCTGCACCGTAATACATAGGGGAGAGCGGGGCAAAACGGGCAGCGGGGCAAAACGGGCACCTCGGCCAAATTTTCGAAATTAAATTCAGAAAAAAATCAAAATTCATTGGGAAACAATTTTTATTGAAAAAAAAAAAAAATCTAAAATTTTCCAACATTTTTTTTTATTTTTCGGGGGAGCTGCCCGTTTTGCCCCGCTGCCCGTTTTGCCCCGCTCTCCCCTATATGTATATCGCACTTTCGACCAAAAGAATAAAGAAAAATAAAGAAGAGCAGGAAATGTGAAATGAAAAAAAAAAACCAAAATTACGCAGGCATCAAAGTATCTTCCGCACTGGCGAATTCTATCGCGTTTAGCAATCCGAATCGTATATA
Source organism: Tenthredo mesomela (assembly GCA_943736025.1). NCBI lineage: Eukaryota > Metazoa > Arthropoda > Insecta > Hymenoptera > Tenthredinidae > Tenthredo > Tenthredo mesomela. Next base: position 29,088,980 of record OX031015.1, on the reverse strand, counting down.
TATATATGTATATATCGAGAGAGAGAGAGAGAGAGAGAGAGAGAGAGAGAGATATATATATATATATACGTAGATTTAGCGAGATTGGGTGTGGAAAGTATTTGTTGGTTTGGTTCCCGCGTTTAACCCTCTGGGAAAATGTGCAAAGAGAGAAAGAGACCTGGTTTGGTATAACGGTGAGGTTTTTAATCGGTTATCTCTTTACCCCTTGGGACAATTTTATATGTATATGTATGTATATTGTATATACCTCTATGTATATATGCGTAGTATATGTGTATAGATATAGGTAACGTCGCGAGGTGCGGGCGTTCGAAACTTGGTTTCTCCATAGTGTTCGAATCTGCACGGTCGTTAGGGACATATACACGCGTTCATCCGATCGGTTAGGGTATCCATGTACGAATGGATAGCGGGTGAGTTGTCCGCGTGGATCGAACGCACCCAATTGCTATTCAGCTATACCCTCTGACGACAGCCGTGTTCTACGATTTTCATTTGTTTGTGGCATTCACGAAGAGAAGAGGGAATGAAATGGAAGGGTTGAGGCTTCGGGGGTTTGGATTGGGCTTGAGCTTGGGGTTGGACCATAGTATAGAGAGAGAGAGCGAGAGAAAGAGAATTGGTATCGCCGAAGGTTCATCCGCGAATTTAATACAAGTAGAGTAACCCAGGGGTTGTCGAGGACCGTATAGGAGTAAAAATATATAGGGGTACATGACAGTATATATAAAGTCCGCAAGAATCAATTCGCGTATGGTATGGAATGGAATTTTATCGAATTCAACCAAAAAATCCTGTTTTTTTTTATTCATGTTTTCATCATCTCTTGAACGTTTTATTCAAATTTTTAAATACAAATACTTACGTCGTTAAAACTTCATAAAGCGATGAATATAGACTCGATGATGAAGAAGTTGAAGCATATATACCTATAAGTTTGGATCTACACGGAAAAAAAATTGTTGCTGAATTTACTATGTGAGCAGCTACATATAGGACAACACTTTTTTGTGGTAGAAATTACCACAATTCTAGTATTTGGTACACTGTTGGAAAAATTTGAAAAAAATAATGTCCCAGAAGGTCCACTATCATTTTTATGTCAATTTCAATACTTTTTTTTTAGTTACAACATTATTTTTACTTAAACGACGAATTTTTCTGTTGTTTCAACTGAAAAAAGTGTTGAAATCAACATCAAAATTATAGTGGACCTCCTGGAACATTTTATTTCTAACGGTGTACATAGGAGCAAGTATAAATTTCAATGTCCTAATGAGTAAATGTTACCACAATTATTGTCATTTCTACTGCAAATAAGTGTTGTCCTATATGAAGGATTCTTTCTCAAGTGGGCCACCCATTTTCGTCGTGGTCTCGAATTAATTTGATTATTTCCTCCAATGATTACCCTACTTTTTAGGAGTTTAGCTGAATTTTTGCAGATTTTTAGCACTGAGATATACGAAATATCAGGATAATCTGTTTATTTTACGTATTTATAAATTACTGATAATGAAAGAAAAATCAAAATACATGAAAGTTATGTTTTTTCATCAGCTTTCTAGTAAAAATATTTTCAATTTTTATAGAATGACAGTTAGGGCTAAAAATGCCAAAAAAACCGAGAAAAAATGCGAAAAAAGGTGGTTTTAAGTATTCGGGCCGCTTTGATTTGGATGAAAAAATTCGAGAAAGACTCTCTCATTGCTCAGAGTTTACTGTGTAAATTTTATTATGGGACTGCCACTCCTTCCTAAGAAAAAAACATCCGAAGATAGCCCAATGATTGTTTTTGTTCGTATGACAACTTGGAACGCTTTCGGAAGGATGGTGGTCCCATAATAAGATTTACACAGTAAACTCTGAGCAATGAGAGAGTCTTTCTCGAATTTTTTCATCAAAATCAAAGCCACCTTTTTTCGCATTTTTTCTGGGTTTTTTTGGCATTTTTAGCCCTAACTGTCATTCTATTAAAATTGAAAATATTTTTACTGGAAAGCTGATGAAAAAACATAACTTTCATGTATTTTGATTTTTCTTTCATTATCAGTAATTTATAAATACGTAAAATAAATAGATTATCCAGATATTTCATATATCTACGCTCCTGCCAGTGCTAAAAATCTGCAAAAAATCAGCAAAACTCCTGAAAAGGAGGGTAAAAATTCAGCAACAATTTTTTTTCCGTGTACGTAACTAACAAACTCTTATCACTTTCGCGGATAAACATTTGCGAATATGTCGTTAACGTTTCAATTTGTTATTTGTTCTGTATAGCTAAATTAATTATTTTTTTCGGCATAGGCATTGAAAAGTCACTTTTTGACGCCTGTTTTCGATCCACAAAGTGTCACTTTATACGGTTGGTTTTAAACCTGCCGTATAAAGTCTTTATACGGCAGTCTGGATGCGCAGTTCGAAGTGCGCATTCCAAAGCTGCCGTATAAAGTCTTTATATGGCAGTTTCGATGCGCGGTTCGAAGTGCGCGACAGATCGCACCATAACCTCACGCTTCGTCTAGTGAATCTCAACCATAGAGATATAAGAATAGAGTACGGGAGTTAGCGGAACGCCCGTAAGTGGCAGCGATATCGGAATAGAAAAAGAGACAAGCACTACGGGGTCGTCTGGTCCTTGTTTACTGACGCATGCGTAGTGAGCGACTGTATGAACGCAGCACTGAACGTAGGTTATGTTCCTGTCAACTTGTCCACATAAACGCACAGCGCATGCGTCATTAAACAAGGACCAAACGACCCCGTAGTTCTGATCTCTCTTTCTATTCCGATATCGCCATTTCGGCTGACTCCCGTACTCTATTCTTACACTGAGAGAATTTTATGATAGCGTGTACGATCTCAGAATTGTAGATTATGGAATGGCATTGTATGGTTCATAATAACATGAGAGATGGTAACCATTACCATCTGAGTGGTTAATTTTTTTATACAGATGGTAAATATTATCATCAGGGTGTTGAATTCAATCATCGCCGATAATCGCTATTACTTCGGCTATTACAATCGGTTGTTTTTGTGTTTTTACAATCATGCGATAGTAGCATTTACCATAAAATTCTCTCAGTGTATATCTCTATGATCTCAACAGGCGTCAAAGTGACTTTTCATGCATATTTCGAAAAAAATACAGTATGGGGCGCACCCGTAAACCGTTTTTGACTCGAATAATGATTTCAGAACTCGCTTCCGGCTCGCCTTTAGCTCGTCCTGAAATCATTATTCTCGCCGAAAAACACTTGGTTTACGGGCATGCCACATAATATACTATTATAGTTCTGTTCATATTATAGTACCTACCATCCACCGACATTTATAACTAAAGTATACATTTACCTATCCTACTTTACTGGTATCCAAAGTTTTGGTGCAAACTAGCCGATGCGTTTGTTGCATGTATAATATAATGCGCTATTATAGTTATACGATTGGCTTTATAATTCTCTCTCGATAATTCTAGAGAGAGAGAGAGAGATAGATGAAGTTTATGCAGTAGGTATATTAGGTATATATATACTATACCTACGTCAATTTTCGAATTACCTTGATATATATCGCCTAACGGGTTTCTATATTGCAATCAGTGATAATAAATAACCAGAATTACGAACGACGCACTGAGGCAATTAAAACAACGATAAATTATTCAAGTCAACGCGCGTGAAAAATCGTGGCCGAGTTTGGCGATCCCATACCCCATACCCCATACCCCATATACCTATACCTACCCCCGTGGCAGCAGGAAAAGGGCCGATGAGGCAATTTGTTAGAGGATAGAGATAGGTGAAAGTAACATACCTGCAGGAAAACCGTCTATAATCAATGTAGCAAAGACCCGAGAGAATTTATTCCTGTAGGGAGTTTTAGCTTTAATTTCTCGTTTTCCAGAAAATTATTCTATACATAGAATCTAGCAGTACATATATCGCGGTGGGTATCCGTATTTTATCGTTTCGGTGCCAATATGCTAATTCCATGCATTATCAATTCAGTTCTGCTTTAGTGTTTAATTATTATTTCAACTACCTATATTATACGTGTTGCAGGTTTTTATTCTTCTTCTTTTTTTTTAGTATTAAGAATTGAAATTCATTCTACAGCTTCAATTTCATGTGGATTATATTGCACTGTTCAAATTTTTACCAAAGAACGCTATAGCGTTATTCTCTCTTTTTGTTATTATGTGTCGCGCTTGTCCTGCATCATTGTCATGGACATTAATTAAACTTATCTATATCTATATCTCTTTCTCTTTCTCCCTCTCTCTCTCGGTTTATGAATTAACGATGTAACTTTAATTTGGAAGAACAGTATATTTTGCATTCGGTGTTAACGGCTCCATCCATCAGAGCCTGTACCACCGCAGGCACTCTCCCGCACATGCGACTCGCTGTCCAGCTTCAAATGCGAATCTGATACGAAGCGAAATAGCGAATTCGCCGTTCACCGTTCACCGTTCACCGTTTTCCCAATTCCAACAACTCACGGCTCGTCAATCTACCCTATCTAAATCCAGACTCGACCAATGCCTGTAGGTAGGTAGGTAGGTAGGTACTAGATACGATAAAGGACCTCGCGACGTACCGCAAAATTTAGTGTTACTTTGGTATATAGGATTTCACCCAATTAAATAACGGAATGTTTTAATCCATTAAGACAGGACCTCGTATAGAAATTTTTTTCATCGCTTTTTCGAAAACAGTTATATTATTTAACGATTATTATGCGATGTTCAAGCCTCGTATAACGTCTACAGGATACGAAGGTACAAGTTTTTTAGTCGTTCGATCAAAGACACGGGAAACTCCCACGCAGAGTGTGGGCGTGGATGATGTTGGGGTGTTTCGTACGTCTGCGGGTACTAAGGATCGAAAATTAGGGTAGGTATAAGATTTTGTTGAAAAATTAGCAAACGATGGGAAAGAAGGAACATAATCTACATTTTTATATCACATGCACCAAATAAAATAATGCTTCAGTTTTTACCTTTTTAAAATCAGCGGAAAATTCTTCACCCCTCCAGCTTTCTAACTCAACTTTTTCATTTATCACGGTCCCAAACCCTAATATGGCTAAATAACTATAAGCAAATTTTCTACCTTTTTCTGGGTATTAGGCAAATCTAAATAGCCGAAGAATTTTTATTCGGGTGTCGCTTTTCATTTTTTACATGGTTTTTGGTCACCAAATAAAAAAACCACAAATTTGAACCCTTATGTGCACTCAGATAAAGATCTTGTTGACACAACCAAAATTTGGGTCATTATATGCACAATCACATTTTTTGTTCAGTCAACCAAAAATTTTGTTGGAATAACCAAAATTTTTGGTAGTCCCAACAAAATTTTGGTTATCCGAACGAAATTTTTGGCTGACTGAACAAAAAATTTGATTGACTGAACAAAAAAATGTGATTGTGCATATAATAACCAAATTTTGGTTGTGTCCACAAGACCTTTTTCTGAGTGTGTAGTACTTTTAACCGCAACTAAAATCAGGTTTTTTTCATCCGTCACACAACGATTTTAAAATCAGATGTAATTGCAGTGGATTCCAGAAATCTAAGCGGCAACATATATAAATAGAGAAAATCCTTATTTTATTTTCAGTTTAAAGTTCGAAAATTCGAAACTGTTCAACTGTTGTCTTATGGTTTAATTGGACGAACTCCTGTTCATTATAACGATAATATGAAAAGAGAAAGAGAGTTTCTATTTAACTCGTAAACCTTGGATTCAGTTGTTCAAACATTTCATGTTATCTTAACACAAAACGACGAAAAATACATTCGATGTTACAGAAAAGACTTGTGTTTCAGTAAAGTTTAAATTTAGAAAGAATAAAAAAGAAAAGAAAAAAAAAAAAAAAATCAATCGAAACATAGTTAAAAATCTGTAAATCTGTGAATGAATTTTTCTTCCATATTTCTGCAATGAGCGGAATTTTTTTTAAAGAATTTTTTTTTCCTATTATTTCTTTAAAAGATTGATAACGTAATTATAGATTTTCTGTCAACGTTCGCGACTACTATGCAACGCGATTCTTTTTTTAAAGTAAGGTACATAATTTTATTTTATCCACATTTTTAGGACACGCGGACAAAGAACTATTTATCCTCTTATAACGATCGAGGGAATACGTATACTGGGGGAGGATTTAAAGCGAACCTAAAAGCGAATTCCGAGAAAGACAAAGGCGATTTAAATTAAACGCAGCCATTTCTTGGGCTCGTTTTCTTTTTTGTTCACTCTCTTTCTTCATCCCTTTTTTTCTTTTTTTTTTTTTTCCTTACTTTCCTTTTTTTTTTTTTTTTTTCTTTTTTATTCTTCAACTTAGGTACCTTTTCCTTATTTTATTTTTTATTTTTTTGCTGTTTTTTGTTTTCCTTTTTATCGTCTTAGCCAGCGGTTCTGTATAAGACCGGGTGCTGCGAATCGTCTTTCTCCGTTACCTCGGCTCTCTTCTACGCCGCCTCATCAATCCCCGTAGTCTTTCATTAGAACCTGCTGCAGCATCTAGGAACGGGGGAACTTCTCTTATCCACATTGTCTGAAACCATAGAAATCCAGGAAATGTTGTAAATGACAAGATTCTCAGCTCTGGAAATTCTGTTTTGATTAACGCCGGAATGAAAACGATCTATAACTCTCATACTAGTACTATACCCATTAATCGATAATTTTCAGAATCATAATATAGTTTCGTTATGGACGCTCCCTCGCGATATACCAACGAAACCTCGTGACAATTGCAAACGCAGTTATCCCAAATTGAGGAAAATTGATCGTTTAAATATAAGTTAAATTCTCTGATTGCGAAAAATTGCATAGAAACACAAAATCCGGGGTCTAATGGAATTCTTGCGAATCTTTATATCTTTCAGATTATATTCAATATGCTCTTATACCAGCGTCCAATTTCTAAATTTTTTTCAGCCTCCGAGGTTCGATAATATTCCTTACGGTTAGAGGATATCAGATTTTTTTTAGCATCGTCTCGAAAGGCCAGGGTGGAATATAATAGGGATGGAAAAAAAAAAGAAAAAAAAGATCTGTATTCACAAAGACATCCGAAAGTCAGAGCGAATTGTATATAATATATAGTGAGCATAATAAAAATGGCATGAAACTTTCCGCGGTTAGAATTTGTGCAGCCAATAGACGGAGAAAGGGAACTTACCAATTTGTCATTCTCGACGGCCTCCACACGCGGGCACTACATCAATACTTATGTAGATATATGTATAGAGTTTACGGCTTAGGTTTAGATCGGGGTTTAAACGGGTATCAATGGGTTAAACATGCGCGCTGGCAAATTACTGCAATACGTATTATATTGCCTCGACATTCGAACCCCTGAAGTGCAGCTAGCAAAGAGGCGTTTATCACCACGAGGTGGATCATAGTTATGTCCCATAAAATCAATGGAAATGGAAATTTTACTAACTCCGTTCTTGCGGAGGGTTGAGTGAAAAACACTTTACCGTTATTGCGGGGTACTTGAGCGTTCGCGAAACGGTGCCAAAAAAAGGGTCTACTCGCATGAACGACCCTTATTAAAAAATGAAGAAGAAAAAAAGGGCGTTTAAGAGATGAACAAATTCCATTACTATGCCATATCATTTATCCATAGCTATAAAGGCGCGTGTTCATATACATATCTGTATATACCTACGTGATGTTTTGTACACAGAAAAAAAGGTTAACTTGAGCCAAGAAAATTATTCTTGATTCAAGATAATTTTGCGGTCCAAAAATGAAGACCGAAATTTTCTCGTATCAAATCAACATTTTTCTCGAACCAAAATTTTCCAAATTTTCTTGGCTCGAGAAAATTTTTGATTTGATCCGAGAAAATTTCGGTCTTCATTTTTGGACCGCAAAATTATCTTCAACCTCAAGTCAACCTTTCTTTCTGTGTACCTTAGGGTGTGCCAAGAAAAAAAAAAAAAAAATTCAAACGCACATCAACATTCCGGTAGAGCATCTCAAATAGAATATCTCAGCCAAATATGAGCTCTTAATATTGATATTTAGAACTGCCTAATTTCGTTACTAATTTTAGTTACTAATTTTAGTTACTAATTTTAGTTATTAAAATAGGCAGTTCTAAATATCAATATTAAGAGCTCATATTTGGCTGAGATGTTCTATTTGAGATGCTCTACGGAAATTTTGATGCGCGGTTGAAAAATAAATTGTTTTTCCCAGAGTCGTATGACTCTATGACGCTATGACTCAATGTTTATAGGCGAATATCTCTTAATCGGTGAGAGTTAGGAAAATTCTATCTCAGTACTTTTTTGTAGAGCGTGAAATTTCCTATAAGAATCTGTATTCAGAAAGTTTCTAAATTAAGCCGGTTACGAGAAAAAACAATTCGAAAATTTTCCGATTTTTTTTTTCACGTGTTATTCAAATCAAAAATGGGAAAACTGAGTTAGGCAGTTCTAAATATCAATATTAAGGGCTCATATTTGGCTGAGATATTCTATTTGAGATGCTCTACCGGAATGTTGATGTGCATTTGAATTTTTTTTTTTTTTGGCACACCCTAGTGTACCTATATTGGTTGTTAAATAAAGTATGAATTATACGTGTATAATTGACTTTCGTTTCGACCATGACGCCCCGGAGGCTAATTAATTAATATGAACACCCTGTAGCAACGGACGCGCGTCGCGTCGCGACCAAACCCAACCCAACCCTACGGCGTAAGTTTAAAAGCACCACGCGTCGAGAGCATCTGCGTCGCGACGCGACGTCGAGTTAATCACGAGCCACTAGTGCACGTGCCCGTCTGCCGATGACAGTTAGTGTTCATAAACACACGTGTAGCAGTATAGCCGAGGGCTGAGAGTTGGATGGGTATGGGATCTGGATTCTGGACCACGTCGTTTTTGGAACAAACGTAGGCTTTGATATCGGTGCCAGATGTCGCCCCGAAAATTAGCAGCCCTTGCCAAATATCTTGGGAGGCCCTCAATTCTCGCAAATATATGGGGTATGGGTAGTATAAAGGAGATAAATTCAATTCTGACAGTCTGCCTTCTGGACAGACGAATTTCAATACCTTTTTATACAATAATTAACCGATTTATTCAGTCGTGAACCCGTTCACTGATTTCAACAAACAATTGTCTTCACCTTCGCTCGCGATATTTCAACGAGCTACTTGGTATACTGCACCCTGAAAGACTTGTCCCACAAGAATTTTGTACAGTTTACAGTTGACTCGAAATGAGAAAAGTGAGTTAAAATAAACGGAAAGTCGTGAACTCAAAATGCAGCGCTTGAGCCATTTTCTTGGAAAAAAAATGCTCCAATCCAGTTTTTCTTATCATATCTCGGAAACCGTCAATGATATCGAAACAAAGGTCATTATCAGAAATAAAGTTGATTAAATTCTCTATGAAATAGTATTGATGTATTTTTCCTGTATCTTCATTGGTTTCGCTGTATTTCGATACTGAATATTAAAACATTTTCAGTCATTGTACACGTGCAGCCTGGAATAGACGTGATAATTGGTTACATTTTCCACGTTCAAATACATCAAAACCAATAAAGATAGAGGAAAAATGTATTCTACTTTGTTTTTAGAGAATTTAATCAGCTTTATTTTTGATGTACACCTTCATCTAGGTATCATTGACGGTTGCCGAGATAACATCGAAAGACTGTTTCCGAGAGAAAATTTTCAATATGTTACAATTTATAAATGATTAGTTAGCACGATGGAATATCAGCGTATTAAATTACATGACATAATAACGTAATAAAAGTTAGAACTCTATCGCTTCGTGAGTTGAGCGCTTTAATCAAGGTCTAATTGGCAGTGGAAGTTAGTTCGTTGTTGGTCCAACATGCAGCTCTTTGTGTATCACACCGTCTCAGATAAGCCAGTCAGCCAATCAACCCCATCATCCGGTGTCCTTTGCTACGTGATATTAACGTTTCATCCACTCTAAGATCTTTCGATCTTACTACGTTACCGGTATAATTTTCAAATTTACGATGTAAAAGCTCAGAGGAAATGACAAGCTTTGAGAAATAACTATTCAGGAGGTATATGTATAGTACTATATATTGTATTTCTATGCAATTTTTTGCATTCAGTTCATATTTAAACAATTCGTTTAGATCAATCGGTGGTACCTATTTGCCGTTCTTCAGTCGACATGAGGTCTTACCCTGGCGAAAATGAGATGTGCAAAATATTGAAGCAAATGTAAATTGGAACAAAGAAGTGTGACCGAAGTGTGAATTTGTTTCGATTTACATTTCCTATACGCTTCCTCACGTTTCCTGTACATCTAATTTTCGCCAGGGTAGAGTCAGTATCGTTATAGAGAGCATGCTTCGAAATATCCTTGACTGAACGAATATGGTGCTTTTATCTCAACACGGGATCCAATTCTTCAATAATTGTGACGAAATGGTGAACTAGTGAATAACGCGAATTGTCTCAGTCTTTGCCAGTTCGCCCTGGGGGCAGTGTTGCGAGGAAATAAGTGAACACTTCCGGCACATTGACTGGAAATACCATACGCAGCATAAAGGGTGCGAACGGTGGAACAGGGAGTAACAGGGGCAGGAAGAGGGCGGCGTTGCTCGGTACGTGCTTCGTATAAGGAAAACTTGTACTCTGGTATATCTATAAATGGCAGTCACGTGGAGGTGCACTCTTCGGCAGCACGTGACGATCGAAAATCATTCAATTCTCCATTAGCGACACACGTGTATATATATATAGGGGAGAGCGGGGCAAAACGGGCAGCGGGGCAAAACGGGCACCTCGGCCAAATTTTCGAAATTAAATTCAGAAAAAAATCAAAATTCATTGGGAAACAATTTTTATTGAAAAAAAAAAAAAATCTAAAATTTTCCAACATTTTTTTTTATTTTTCGGGGGAGCTGCCCGTTTTGCCCCGCTGCCCGTTTTGCCCCGCTCTCCCCTACATATATATAATATATAACCGGCACACCCCGATCCTCGATATTTTTACTTAATCATTTTTACCTGGATTAGAAAATCACATTTAGTATTTTTTTTCCTTCCAGGTTTCCGCGTTATTCATCACGGAAGTCATCGCTCTACTCACTCCAATTGTGAGTATAATAAATAATGTTACAAGCGACGAATTGAATATCACATTTATATAAAATGATGATAATTTCGTATAATTTATTTTTTATTTTTTTTTTTTATAATAAAAGTATGAAATAGTCAACTGCAGTACCTAATTATGTGATCGATCGTCAGTCGGTTTAGTAAATAAAAATTACAGTTCGTGACATCCGTTGTGAGATTACATACTGGGCTTTGGTAGCGCACTACGCTTGGTAGGGCACTACGGGGGTAACACGTTATACCTTATACCTAATCATAACTCGAATCTATGCTCTCTATGCTTTCTATACGTGTGAACGAAAAGTTATTTCGCGTGTTGCTATAAATCTACCTATCTACCTTGTTGAATATCGACTTAATTCGAGGATTCACGCGATCTGACTATAACAAGTGTATATAGGTACCTAGTCATGGTAGGTGTATAAAAGTTTTAATATCAGAAATATTGGCATAGCGATTTTGGGCGAAAGTCAAAGAGCTGAAGATAAGCTTGATTATAATCATACATTACTCTTCGTTGCGGGAAATTTCTTTTTTTTTTTTTTTTTTCTTCTTTTCTTTTTTGTTTTCTTCGTTTTTTTTTTTTTTCTACCTTCGATAAAGTTTGGTAAAGGAGAGAGTACCGACGTGAACCAGAGAAAGACTTGAGACCAGGTATAGAGTAGGTAACTCGACGCCAGGGTACGAAATTGCAAAAAGTTAATAACTCTTGCACTGGTATATATGAAGAGGTCGAGTCTTGGCTACAAGGAAAAGTTTTGTAATAACAGACGATGGGACTAGAACTCGGGACGCCATTTTGGAGCAAATATACCTTCCAGCCTGAGACCACACTCGTACACCAATACACTCCTGCCTACACCACTAGTACATATATATATTATATATGTATTATCTATATATACTGTACTTCTTTCGATCAGTCTTACAAGCTTAGCTCACCCACTTTGCCCCTGCGCAGCGCAGCCCTTCAAAACAGAACTTTTCGTATCTCGAAGTTCGAAAAATGACCTTAAAAACGAAGTTAACGAGCACAGTGGGCCAACTTTTTCTGTACACGTACATCATCCGAGGGTCCATTCACTGCCAAATCTCGTGACACACACTCAGAAAAAGGTCTTGTTGACACAACCAAAATTTGGTTGTTATACAGTCGAAGAAATTTTTTTGTTCAGTCCAACCAAAATTTTGTTGGGCCAACCAAAATTTTTGTTGATACTACTAAATTTCTTGTTGGCACAACAAAATTTTGGTTGGCCCAACAAAAAAATTTCTTTGATCGTATAATAACCAAATTTTGGTTGGGTCAACAAGACCTTTTTCTCAGTGCAGTGATTCTTGATTTCGAAGATTCCTTAGAATCGTTGATGTCATGTGATTGCATTGCATGGGAATTTTTCGGTGATTTCCAGGATTTCAAATCATTCACGTTATTTTGAAGAATTTCAACTCTTCGATTTCACAGCTATCCATGCAGCAATAAAGTAGGAGAAAGTTGGGTTCGAGGTTATTCATCGTTTCTTTCATTAGTCCAAAATGATTTCACTGATTGCACATGTGATTTTCGTCGAAATCATTTGAAATCAATGAAATCTCAAGATTTCACTGATTTCACTCGACTTCGATGGATTTAATGGGATTTCATGCATGTGATTTTCAGCCTGATTTCATTCCATAGTAACAAAGTGATTTCAGGAGTGAATAGCCCCTCGACATCATCTGATTCCTTATTATGTAGATAAAGAAACAAGAAAAAATAATAATTTTTCTTTTACATTTTGCTCTTATGAGATGATGATTTTGTAATTTTCTACAAGAAAGAAGAAACAACATATATTACCTATCTATACTTATAATATGAAAACGGAGAGATGAACAGAGAATATGAAAGGTTCTTCTGATCTTTACCAAGTAGCGTATAGCACAGGGTGCTTTTCCACTCAGGCTTTTACCCCCTCAGAGTTTGTGTCTTCGAGTTGCGTGGGATTAACGAGAATTCGGCTTGGCTGAACCGAGCCATTTCATGCCTTGTGACAAAGAGGATATGGAATGGGTAACCGGGAATCTTTGTCCTGTTATGTTATCGGTCGTCAAATAAAATCTGAGATAAGAATATTTGAACGATTAAAACCTGATGAAAAAGGTTATAGTATAGTTTCGGGTGTACGAAAGCCATAATTTCATGAAGGATATTAAGGTTTGGGTGTGTATGTATAAGTTATATAAAGCGAAAAACTTAAATCCATAAAATAGTTCGGGGTTGAAGAAGAAGAAGAAGAAGAAGAAGAAAAAAAAAGACGTGTAATAGTTGAAAGAAGAGGAAAAATAAAACCAGTTTCATATAACGACGGGCGGTTTCTTGCGGCGTTCATAAAGTCGAGTGTAGGCACTACTTACCTCTGGGCGAAGGATCCCATAAGCCTGAGAGCCTCCTAGCTGCGTGCCTCATAGGATGAGAGAAAAAGGAAGCCGTTATCTGCTACCCGAAGAAAATAATAACGTAACAACGTGGTGGTTCTGGTCCCGCAGGCGGTTATTCACGGGTCAGTGCAGACCCCTTGACTCGTGGTCAAGATACGGGTATAACCCTTTTTAACCCTCTCGTCTCATACGTCTCTGACGTCTACCAAATCTCAAAAGTCTCACCAAGCAGTGCAGCTTCAGCTAACCTTTTAAACTATTTCGTCCAAGACGTGATTCGAAATAAACACCGAAATCTTCTCTCGATCTAGTCTATCCCCAATTTTCTGTCAACTGAGGTACGAAACTGTTCCACAATAATAGTCATTTGTACTACCACAGTGGGTTACGTGCTGCTCCACCCTTGTAGTAAGTATAAATTTAAAGTTACATAAATCTCCAGAATTCATGTTTTCGCGAAAATGGGATCAAAGGGGATCGCAGGTTCAATGGTCGTACAGGTGTCTTTCCGTATAAAATACAAGTGACATATATTTTATAGCTATATGAAGCTCGCTTGATAGGTAGGTACTATATAACATTAAATTGAAAAAAGCAACAGTTTTTTAAAGAGGCTGACGTATACTTTTGAAAATTTTATGACGCAGTAAAATTGTGTTAACGTGTACTGCACGTGGTTTCAGTGCTGTACGTATACTATATAATATATAATACAGTATATATAGTATATAATAGTGCAGTGTTCTGTACCTGGATGAGAAACTCCAGTAGGTACTAATGGGTATACGGTTATAATAGATCTAACTTTTCCAGAAACTTTTATCTCTGTGGTAAAAGTTTTGAGTTTTCACCCGACGCTGACGCGGACGTCGGCGAAGTCAATGTGTTTCTTGGCGGGGGTTGATTTGCCGTTAAAATACGTCGATTGAAACGTTTGAGATGAAAATTACTGGTTCCAAATTCCAACGGACTAATAGACTTTCGAATTCGTTATCTCCGTTTCATCTTTAGAGCTTTGAACTGCTTACGATCAGTGGAGTAGATTTCCCTTCGGCTTGCATTCAGGGGAGCGAGCACCGAGGTCATTGTTATTGCCAGAAAGTGTATGAACCTTGGCAACGCGGAGTAAGGGTATTGATCCGTTAGATTTCGGATTTCGGGACACGTTCGATGAACACGCTTTTCAAATTGCCAACCACCATCGACGCTATGGTCAAGTGGACGGAGTAAATCTACTCTGTCGTCCTGTTCGCGTCATTGGGCGAACTCAATGTGCCTGATTGACAGTGGACACTCGCTGTCACCCTCGTCGTAAGCCATAAAACGACGGCCGATGTGACCGTCTCCAAGGAAACGTGGCGTCCTTTCCTTTCCTTTCCTTTCCTTTCCTTTCCTTTACTTTCCTCGATCTCATCTCGGCCTCTCCGGAAATACTAGAGGTATAGTGTCTCGTTCTCGATCTAACATATAAGTAGTCGACCCAGGGAGACCTTCATCACGTTGCGCTTGAACAATTTTGGCTTCATTCGAATCACGAATAAATTGATCTAATAATGTGGAATCAAACGTTTTCGATCATGAATTCAGTGTAATCTTCCTGCATTCTTGAGATGTTCAACATCCTCGAACCCTGGTGTTACCGGATGCTGGTAGACCCGGTTTTTACTTTCGGGTATTCTGAAACGTAAGAAATATCGACATTCTTGCCTCAAGATGATCCAGTTTTTTATTTGTCGAGACGTTTTCTGGCAAAAAACCAAACACTAGCATATATTATGCATGGATGGAGTCGCGTTTGAGGGAACGAAGAATCTATCACTTTGTCCATCTGGTATTCGAGAAAATATTGCAGAAATGAATTTCGCAGATCAGGAAAATCATCAGTCAGAGATAACCAACCCACCAATACAACACCTCTATACACAGTTCTGCTGAAATATTCATTAGGACGATGCTTGGACCAAGAGAAAGAAAAGGTATTCAGCTTCTCTTCCTATGTTCTGATGGAGTGAAAGAAAGTGAATAATTGAGACGAAATCTCCAGCACATATCCATGATATCAAGTTATATATAATTCTTTCGCCGATGTGTAGACGGACGTTAACTCCCGGCACCCGTTCAGCTCTGCTACAAAGAGCGGGGTATACCTTTGGATGATACGATAAGGCATGAGGGAATGGGATTGACGTAGTTTAGGTGGTTTCATGGAACGAGACAGCCATCTCTGGTTGTGACCAATGACCAGGACAAATTGTGGCAACCACGGAATGGAATGACGTCAGAGGACAGTCGAGGTAGCGGGGACAGAGATACCTTATGGCTGGTACCTTGGTGGTTACGTACGTCACAGGGATGTTATTAATGAAGCATGGAGATGTTCGGGATGTTATACGGTCAGGATTTATGGCTAGCTCGGCCAACATCCTGTCTTCTCCGAATGTCACTCTAGTGCCTCCTTCCTCTGTACGACTAGCTTGTTCATTTTCATTATGAAAATTACCGCAAAAAGACTATCGTTCGACTTATACCAAGGAAAACACATAGTATTAATCAAAATACACGATGAGCGTTAGAATATTCCTTGATTTGAAAAAAATGATCACCAATGTGTATACGGTAGTAGTACCCCCTTAATGAAATCTTAGGACGAAATTATAATCCGAACTATTCGTGATAATCGTTTTTTTTTTTTTTTTTTTCTTTTGGTTTTTTTTTTCACTTCCCGAAAAGCTTATCCCTCTGAAAGCGCGGCGTGCGCGCAAGACGATAAAATTACGGGGTAGGGGTCGAGAAATCTGACCGGCTTGAGTCCCTGGATCAGCAAAAATTCTGTGTCCCTCAATAAAATTTCTCTCGTCCGCAAGCGTCAAGTTTGAGCTGGGTTTGGGTTATGGTGCCATTTTCGTTCATATATAGGATCGTTTCGCGTGAAATAGGAATCATTGATGTTTCATAACCCGAAATTCTCTGCTAGAATTCTTTGTTGGTTTATAACACTTTCATCTCCTGCAGGTTTGTCAATCTTTGAACCATCGTCGCCATATTTTTAAAAACGAAAAACAAAAAAAAAAAAAAAAAAGAACTGAATGTCTTTTTCTTTTTTTTTTTTATATCTTTTACCTTAATTAAAATTCACTTTCGCTTAGCGGATTCGGCTAAAACACCGCTTGACCGTCACCACGGAATGTGGCACAAGCCGTGTCGGTGTGTCGACGAATTCCACCTTCTCTGTGGTCCGCAACAATTCAATTAACAAATTTTGGTTTAGTCAACTCACTAGATATACTGCATGCGAGTTGCAAACATTCCGGCCTTTACGTCCTAACATAGTCTTGCATGCATTTACCCAGACGAGATAAACTTGAAGCTAAATGTCATAAAGCACATTCGGTACACTTAACCACAGTACAACATCAAGATCTCGGCTATTTCTCCGAAATTCTACCCGTTCTCAATTCCTTCCGCAAGATGCATACATATATATATAGTAGATATATATATATATATCTATATCTATTATCTGGCCCTATCGGTAGGGTCTAAATTGATCACTGGGTCCAACCCTTATCGGTTAATTAATACCCGGCACTTTCCGCTCTGTGCTATCTCCGCCTTTCTCTGATCCATTCTACGGACCTAATAAGAGGTAGAAGATACAAAAAATACGAGACCACGCCGAGCAGCACGTAGGTGCGATTTAATAAAAGGAGGAAATCGATCATCTTAATGAGGGTAGTAATTAGTGGAACCAGTCCGGTCCTTTAAAATCGTATTAATAATTACCTCCTCGTTATTTATGAATGATAAATTTCAAGAATATATACTCAAACACTTTGTCTAGTTTTAAGTACAAATCGTTCTCAATGGCCCAATGGATTATCCTTGTATACCAAATGACGTGAGTGTCCGCGGCTTCTAATGAATGCTTTGAATCGGGTCATTGGGCAGCCATATCCTGACAGAGTACTCCTGTGGGCAGAACAGTATCCCGCTATCCTTCTTTTGGATCTCTAGCTCTAGATCTTTCCGTTTCTTTCCGTCTCTTTCTTCCTTTCTTCCCGCTTTTGTTTCACCTTTATCGCGCTCTCTCATTTTACCGTCTTTACCTTCTTCGTCAGATAAGTTCTGACCAGCTGCAGGATGATCCACTCTTAAGGAAAGATCTAATCAGCGAACGAGGCGGGTCCGCTCGCCGCTGTTTCTGAGAGTAAGCGATCTTCATATTGATAACGACCTTTAGGATCGAGATAAGTCAAAATAGAACGAAATCCAAACGAGAAATAGTCCGGATACTAAGGTTTACGGCTATCATTACTGCACTGATTGAATTCTACCAACGACATTCATATTTCAAAGTTTTAAACACGATTAGCTAATGCTGGGAACCCTTCCGTCTTCATTTGGTATTCTCTTTGCTGTTCTATGCATACGCGGCACGTATATATATATATATATATCATTAGCAACGACAAGATAGATGATAAGATTATAAGTTTATGATGAGTAAATTTTCGACCAGAAACATGAGGCAAGAGGGTAACTAACTATTTGGTCATTTTGAGGTCCTTGCATCTTGGTCTGAGGTCAAAAATACGGAATTAACTTTCTGAACTCGTGCTTTACAGTCCGCATTCAATCCTAAATTACCCTCAAAGAGCTGATAGCCATGACGTATTAATTACAGTTTAAAGCCGGCCCTGGTGGGCCAGCACGAGTAGATTTAGTGCTTGGAGATAAGGGGTGACTGAGTCGGCATTTCAAGCTTTTCCTCCTTCCATCTAGTCCTCACACTCCTCTTCAATCTCTAAAGGGCCTCTGGAAAATCCAAATCGTTTATTCTCCGAGACGAACAGCGCTTATTCGAAAACTCAATGAACCCTCCGAGCTTTAATTACGCCCTCAAATGGCCCTTGAATTCGAGATCCGTGGTCAGGGGTGGAGAAGGATGAGCACGAGTATTAAGACACTTCCTTTACGGACGAAAACCTCATTCTTTTCCGTCTACTTGACCGCGTATTGGCCGTTGTGCGTACGTACGTATAATTTCGTTATGTTATACGAGCTCGACCCTGCGATGCCCACATGATATTTCAAAATTCATTCTGCCATAGAATATTCAAATCAAACTTTTTACAAGTCTTTTTTACAAGAGGGTCCTCCAAAACTCAAACGCCGTTCTTCTTCAGTTTTATCTACAGCTATTAGTAGAATAATGTCCTGTATGAGGATTCAGAGATGTGAATCAGAATTGGCGTTTCCACATCCCACTCCATTATCAAATTCTACTTCCCACACAGCACCCAATATTGTGGCAACATTGCAGCAATATACGCTAGGCAAGTACTACCACATTCGTATAAACAAGCTTGTGTTTTCGTATACATGCATGCGATTTCCACAGAAGAGTTGCCTGCCACACAAGTTAGGCGGCGGTGGCGTACTGGAATTGTACTTGCCTAGCGTATTGTGGCAACATTGCAGCAATGTGAGCAACATTACAGCAATGTGAGCAATATTGCAGCAATGTGAGCAATATTGCAACAATGTGAGCAATATTGCAGCAATGTGAGCAATTTGTTACAATATTGGGTGCTATGTGGGCTACTACCTCGAAAGTGTGTCAAAAAATCAGCTCAATGATCAATTTTTCCTCAAGACTTTGAACTCATTCGTCAATCAGTTCACAAGATGTTTTATTGAAGATCGAAGGCTATAGGTCGGAACCAGAATCGCCTAGACTTGCTCTAAGCGGACATAATTACTCTCGCTTTTAGTTGCAAATCGGAATTTCATTACATGCCCAATCCTACACTCAGGTTCTAGTCTGCACCTCCGAGTCTTCAGCCAGAGCTTGTAGAATAATACTAGAATTTCTGTTCCTACCTGGGTATACTGATGCAATGCAATAGTCTCTCAGTATTCTTAGACAAGCAGACAAGTAATATCAACAAGAAATAGCAGCATAGGGAAAATAATCCCCCGATCACCATATACTCGCTGTTCCTAATGCTGGCATAATTAGGAAGGGGTTATTATTCGAGCAAAGAAATTATTCAGTAGCATAGACAAACAGCTTTAGGATACTACCTCAGAGATGGTGTTCAAGTAGTAGGTACCTACATTTACTTTGAATTGAGTGTTTTGCATCAGATCTCTGTTTTCTAATATCGCAGAAATTATTTGGTAGCGTTTTTAATTCGTCATTTAATCTTCAAGTTGCAAAATACGAATAACAGTAAGAAAATTTTCGAGCGAACGAATTCAGCCTAAGTAGGTAAATGGAAATGCACCCTACTGCGGCGAAACGAGGAGCGAAATGAATCTGCGAAATTTAGATGGTGTTGAATCTATATCCGAATATTATGATAGAGCTGTTTTATATGAGATTATTCAATCCTTTTTAATTGTGTATCGATACATGGACTCCTAAACGATATAAGATGAAAATTATAGCATCGTCCCATCTGTATAAGTAAATTTTATTAAATTTCGTATACTTGCATAATTAATTAGCAATAAAAAAAAAAAAAAAAAAAAACGATTTCGCGGAATGATGCTTCAGCCGGTGAAGCAATTTTTCAAGAATATTAATCTTATGACTTACGATTAAGAAAGTTTGCCAAACATTTATTTAATTGTTACGGCAATCAAACCATGGATTGATTATCATACCTTGACAGGGGTTCGTTTCAATAGGCTGCAGTGATTTTAATATCATGTTTTTTTCAATTTTTATTATCTAGCTATACTATTTCAATTGATTTTTTTTTTCGTAAAACCAATACATCAACGCACATCCAAGGCCTGTCACAGCCGCGTATTGAGATTTGATATTCATTCGCGGATGAGATTCGCACACCTGTTCGTAAAGTTTGATTAAAGATTTCTTCACTTTCTACAATCTGCAGACTGTGATATGATCAGATGGGGACTGGAGATTGGCAATACGCGATGTTGGAACAGCGGCAGATTCCAATAATTGCGTCAGAAATAATGAAATCGAGAAAAAAACTGTAACAGTATACTAAGAAAATGTTTATTATTGACAAATAGAACAACTCGATTATTCGCATTACATGCTAACGCGCCCTTCTTTTTAACCGGAGTTCTTACCCCCGTGTAACTCGACTGAACAACGTCTCTCGACCTCTCTGACCCGTTTACTTTGAAGTTGAATCTAACTTGAAACGATAAAGGATCTGCTGTGTTGGTTCAAGATTTATACTTGTTTAGATAAAGTCAAACGTTCTCGAAATCTGGGGGAACAAAAAAAAAAAAAAAAAATTCAAGTCTTTATAACTAAAGGCTACGGTAATTCAACTCGTTGATAAACTGCAAGAAATTTATTATACTGACCAATGCCCACGCATGGATTGACCAAATAACTTCAACATTTAAATGAAACGTTTTTTTTTTTTTCTTTTTCGTTATAATTTTTTATAAATTATTTCAATTACACCATTTAAACTGGATTCAATGGTTTTGCGATGTATTTCGAATTTGATAATTGGCTCAAAGTATTGGGAAAAGCAATAAAACCGCCAGGTATCAAGTTCGTGGAACTTTCTACCCGAAATGTCATTTGGTCTTGGTACGAAAAAAAAGAAAAAAAAAGAAAAAAAAAAAAAAATACTTGTCGTCGATTCTATACCTATATGTAATAGTACTCGTGTATGTTGAGCCAATTAAAACTTTCTCGTATTAATTTGATTTCATTTCTATTTTTTTTTTTTTTTTTTTTTTCTTTCCCTTTGCTGATGCCGTCGATAGAGAAGAAAACTTTCCGCTGGACCAACGACGTTGGTACAAATTTCGCTATTCTGAAATGAAAGAAAAAAAAAAAAAAAAAAAAAAAAAAAAAAAAAAAAATTGAATTCTCTTACTAATTTGTTAATTTAGGAAATCAATGAAAAAATTCTCGTATAGCAATATAAGCCTTATTTATGCTAATGAATTATATTTTCATCGTACTAGTTAGGTAATTTCATTATACCTACTGGATACAATTAATGATGGAGAAAAATGAAATACGATGTTTACTTGGGTGAATACTATATAACTAATTGAAAATCTAGACTTTGATCACGAGTTGCTTTGATATACGATGGAAATCTCTCGTTCTACATCGATAATTGGATCGAGATAAAACAACTATTTTTTCCTGGACCATTTTTTCATTAAAGTAATCGATTCGTGCTTGTATTATGCAAGGAATTGATTAAAATCAACTAATGTTTGAAGTTGGAAATAAGAGAGTCTTCACCGGTTATACGAATAATAAATTTATAAATAAGTTTAATTATGATATTCAAGGTTCTATTATTATTATTATTATTATTATTATTATTATTATCATTATTATTATCATTATAGCCACTTCGTCGAACCTGGAGCAGGTAATTATTAATTAATTCATGTAACTAGATGCTGAAATCGAATGAAATTATAAAAGGCTGGTAAGTATTACAGCGGGGAGAGAATAAAATAACGGGCTTAAGGGGGGTAAAAATTATTATAGAAGGGTAGAAACAATGAGAGTGAAATTGAACATAAAGTTAATGGAATAAAAGAGATGGAGATGATATTTAATTGAAGATATCACTCAGAGAGAAATATCATTAGAATTTATATTCATTACGAATCTCTCTGTCGCGAGGATGCATTGGTATATATATCTCTATTATTCTTCGATATAAACAATTCATTTATATATCTAAATTGTAATACTTTTGTTGTCAAAGTGAAAAAATTTGAAAAATAACTAAGTTCAACTTTAACCTTTAATAACTTTGAAAAAAGTTAATTTATCAAAAAATCATAAGAGATCTTTTTTGTAGCGCGTTCAATTACCTACAAGAATATATGTCTTTTGTTGCTATATATTCATTTGCTCAGAAAAAAAAAAAATTAAATGTAAAAAGTGACAAAATCCCATGTTATTTAAATGGAAAATATATCGTCTTTGTGGCACGGTTTAATATGAATATTAAGAGCTTATTTTAGTCTCATGTTTTTTTTTAGATCATAAACTAAAAATTTAGGGGGCGCTGCAAAGAAAAAAAAACAACTTGGTAAATAACGGACACCCTAATATACATAGTTTCGAGGCACAGATTTCTCCCGGAAAATTATAATCTTGCATGTATGGATCCGTTCGATGTACATACGACTACCACTTACAAAGTTTCAATTTCGTCGTCGATTTTTTTATATTTTTTATATTCAATGAGTGCAGATTATAGGTACGGGGCTTTCAGTATTTTTTTTTTTTTTTTTATAAAATTTTATATCTTTAATTGGACTCGAAATACTTAGAGTTAATTAATTTAATTAATTTAATTAATTTAATTTAATTTTAGTTATTTAATTTAATTTATTAATTGATTTTTAACAACTCAATCAATCGAATTATTCGTCTTCAAAACTCAGAGTTCTCAATTTTTATTCAATTTTATTTTATTTTCTTGAAAAACTGTCTTGAAACGATTGCGACAGTGAAATTCGAGTTCATGAATGAAAACTTTGGTCTCAATTCTGATAAGTCAATTCTTGTCAAAAATACAAACACATCAATCCTTCAATATCATTTTAATTTCCCGTTTTTAAAAAAAGGCACTCGGAAATTGAGAACATCAGTTTTCATCAGATCTCCAAGTTTTTAAAAAACAAATCCAAAACGAATAAACGGATTTCATTATTTCTCATACGAGTCGATGTGATTTTTTCTAACTTATAACTGATTAGATTTTGGATTCAATCGATTAAAATTTCAATTCATATGATAACTCGATAACTAATCAACGGATTTTAATGATTTTGATCTTATAATCAGTTAAATTTGCTTTAATCGAGATTCAGTTGAATTCCGAAATCAAGCAAGTTCTTATGTTGGAAAAGCAAAAACGAACTTTTCTCTCGTAATACATTTTTTGAGATTCCAGATTTCACAAATTTTTATTTTTTTTTTTGATTCCAGGTTCACGCTAACGAATGTCTTCGCAGTCTTGCTCGTCTCCACTTTTGCCGGTAAGTTTATTGAATTAACTATATCGACAGCCTAGTAACATAGTCACGTAAGTGCCATAATTTTGGCCTTTACTTGATATTTATGTGACAGAACGTATCTCAATTTTTTCTTAATTTTCGCACTCGTCAATGTACTTGAAACACTTTCGCGGTGTAAATAAAAATTTGAAACACAGAAGCGTAAGTGCCATTTTTGTGTATTATGGAGATACGTTTCTATGTTACAAATCATTTGACCGATTCACTTCAATTTTGGGTGTACAAGTGACTTCCGACTTCCATTGACTTCCATTGACTACCAATGACTACAAATGACTACCAATGAATACCAATGACTACCAATGAATACCAATGACTACCAATGACTACCATGACTACCAATGACTTCCCATGACTTCCAGAAGACTACATGTGACTCCATAGTGACTTCCATTGACTACCAAGGACTTCCACTGGCTTCCAAAGACTACCAATGACTACCAATGACTACCAGATTTCCAATGACTTTCAATGACTTTCAATGACTCCATAGTGACTTCCAGAAGACCACATGTGACTTAATAGTGACTTCCAAAGACTTCCAAGGACTTCCATTGACTACCAATGACTACCAATGACTTCCCAAGTGAATAGATATTCCTATCAATTTATGGAATTACGTAGTTAAGAAATTATTTACAATAAAACCACGTAAGTGTGGAGTTACGACTGTGTCACATAAAATGCGTGGAGATACGTCACTATCATACCGAATTATGGATGATATGGCTCTTTTCATTCATCGAAGAATTTCCAATGTAGAGAACAATTTTTTTGGTGGTACGTCTGTCTGACCTCGAAAAAGGCAATTTTTGGCACTTACGTGACTATGTTATTAAGCTGTCGATATGTATGTATAACTAACTCCTATATAATGCCCGTTATATGTTAGACGGTTAATCTGCATGAGTAAATTTTAGATGATTCCGCGGTTATTAACAAGGCTAAACTCTGACTTGTCAATCAGTCGGCTGCCACTAGCTAGGTATACTTGTTACAATATGTAAAGGATGACGTTGACGCTTTCCTCCTTCCTGTCCGATCCATAAGGCCCAATTTCCCCATACTATGGTATTATTAGACGTAAAATCAATATCAGCCGTGAAAAACGTCGTAAAATTTGTCACCCGTCACCCGATTCCGAGCTTCATACCTGCTACCACTGGCAAAAAATAACGTGGGAGAAAGAGAGAGAGAGAAAAAAAAGAGAGAAAAAATAAAAAAAATAAAACAAAACGAAAAAAGCCACGAAAGGCGATCACTGCAGAGACATCGAAAAATAATGTGAAGAGATGGTTCTGCCTTTATCGTTCTACCCGTTCAAACCGCCTCAATGAATTTGTTCAAATTTGATTGACGGTTTGCGAAAATGCAATTCCCTGTCTAAACCATATCGCTAAAATCGATACAATATGTGTTTTCCCCGCGGCTGTATTTTGAAGCCTTTTTTTTTCATGCTCAAACAAAATTTTGTTCATCATCATGGTGTCATGCGCGCGAATATTTCAATATCCGCATCAGCACCCTGCTGGACTGTTATACAAGTGTATAAGCGAATAATAATATTGATAAATCGATAAAGATATATATATATATTCACTTTCTGTTCGCACGTGGGTGAAAAGCCTTGAATTTCGTCCCGCAGGACCTTTCCTATATCATTCTCTTCTCACATCTCGTTAGGTGCGTGAAAGCGGCCAGGTGCGTTTGGCACCTTGGGTATCCCCTGTATTTCTTCCTATATCTATCCATCCCCACGTATTTCCGTTCTTCTCTCTTATACCTTCGGGATCAGATACATTTAGGTAAAGTCTCATTTGTCACTCGTTTACCTATAGGTATACTTTTAGAATAATAATTGATATAAGTCTATACTATTCCATTATACTTTTAGATTAAATCAATGAATTTATTTTCCCTCGTTTACGAGCGCTACAAATTATTTCTCATTTCTCATTATTATTATTATTTTAACTTGAGGGTAGTTTCTGCATAGATTAAATAATTTCAATACTTTTGTATGAATAAGATTTTTCGATAATCATTATTGTTCCTTTATCACAACGATCGAGATGATAATACATATAACGGTGAATTTCACAGTATAATTCGAGTGTCCGATAATTGATTTGCGAACGAGAAAAACGATTGGGTTCGAACCCTTTAATTTTTTTTCATTCATTCATTCATTTTTTTTTTTTGTTTTTTGTTTTTAATGGAAATTCCGCCCTGAATGCTACATTTTTAATTGCATAAATATCTGCCGATACTACCGAATACGATCGTTCCGATTTACGATTCCTAAATTTACACGACCAGCTGTGCCCGAAGCAGGCAATAAGTAATAAAGTATATAGCAATGTATCGAACTACAGCTCGAAGTACGATTTTCATTGGTTTATATTTATGGATTCTTTTTTTTTTTTTTTATTATTTTTTATGATTATATCGGTGCATTCAAATATTTTTTCCCTAACGCCGTGTGCAAAATTCGATTTTGTGTACGGATTTGCGTACGCAAAATGCCAGATTCCCTAACCCATTTCGTTAGCGTGCGCAAAATGCGGTTCGCGTGTGCAAAATAGGTTTGCGTACGCAAAATACATTTAGCGTACGCAAAATACATTTACCGTACGCAAAATACATTTACCGTACGCAAAATACATTTAGCGTACGCAAAATACAATTTGCGTATTACAAAATATACATATAGGTATATATAGGTAAATGTATATATACATTATTTTTTTTTTTTTTTTTTAATTTTTTTTTTAAATATTTTAATTTATTTTTTTTTTCTTTCATTTTTTTTTCAATATTTTGATTTTTTTATTTTATTTTTTTTTCTTTCATTTTTTTCAGTATTTATATTTTTTTTTTAATTTTATTTTTTTTCTTTTCCTATATTGTGATGGTATTTTAACGTGTAGATCGGATCTCAAAAGTGTAAACAAAGCACCTCCACCACCAAAGCACTTTTTCGGTTCACGATTTTTTACCTATTATCCGATATATTTCTAAGTAGCTCACTTCTTGCTATTGCACTTCTGAATAAACATCTAGAATCTCATTTCGATGAAAGTCTTTTTAATCATTTATGAAGTTTTAAATCGATTTTATGTAGTGGGGGGGCTCTGCCCCCCCAACCCCCCGGCGGGGGCTTTGCCCCCTGCACCCCTACCAGGGGCTGCGCCCCTGGACCCCCCGTCAGATTGCCAGTGTTGTCGAATTTTGCACAGCTCGTTAGGGAAAATAGTATACGCAACACGTGCGCATAGGTGTCTCCCGCACTCGTCTTTTTTGTCACCCTCGCTTCGCTCGGGTGACAAACCCGACTCGTGCGGGAATCACCTATTTTGCGCACTCGTTACGTAATGTACTATTTAATATCTCAGGACCTCGATACCTGGTTGGTATTTTTATCCTGATCCAGTTCTGTCATCGTGACGTAAAAAAAAAACAAAAAAAACAAAAAAAAAAAAAAAAAACAGTCGGAATAATTTCATAAGTATAGAATCTGCGGAATATTGACTACACTGTTAAAAATTTTATTGTGAACTTCCAAAATTTTGTTGGAAGTTATTTTCGCAAACATGAGTAGTAAATTTACAAGATATTTCCTTAAAATTAATTTACAAATATTTCAAATTTACTAAACAATTCAGCGAATTCAAAAACAATTTGGTGTTTTTCCTATGAAAGTTCAGTAAAATCAAGAATTTATTTGTAAATTTATGGAACAAGCTTAGCAGTTTACTTTGCTACGCCAAATTTGTAATTTTGCAAAACTTTTCTGTAGTAAATTTGTTGTAAATTCACAATCATTTTTAACAGTGTTATAATTTAGAAACCGTCTATCCCAATTCTACTTTTAAATCGGTTTTCAGGCTTTGAGCGGGCACATTGAATAATCACGAGTTAGAATTTTGTCGCAAATGCTTATTCTGAGGATTTGAAAGTAGGGTAATGCTGGCATTGAATTATTCGCGTGACAATGACGAGAATAATGTTCTTTTTGTTTCTTATTTTTTTTTTTTTTTTTATCACAGTTTAAATTTGACTTGTAAACTTCTTTCTGTCAGATATTATGATCCGATAATGCTTTTCGCTATATGCCAAGTTTTTCAATCAAAAACATAAAATAAGAATGGCAGACCATTTTCTATGGAATAAAGTTTAGTTCGCCTAGTGGCAGTGGGCGTAAAAGTATAACCAGAACCAGAACCAGAAGCAAAAGCAAAAGCAAAAGTCGTTGCAAGGTTCTTGCTGTGAAAAACTTTACCGATTTCTCGGATATACATAGGTATACGGTATGGTGTATAGGCAAAACATTCAAGAATATTCATGATATTAGCACAATACTTGCCCCCGAAGATTTCGCGAATAAACACAGAAAATATATGAAAATTTGCGAAATCGTTCATACGTGTCCTATACGTATTGGAAATCAGTTTTTTCAAATTTTTCACATAATTCAGAACTATTTGACATTTTATGGACCTCGCCCTTACATGGATTGATTGCTGCACAGAAGAAAAAGTGGTTCTCGTAGCTGGTAAACGATAAATTTCGTTTATGGATACGAAATTTTTTAATTTTAAATAATTTTTTTTTTTTTTTCTTTTTTTCACAAATCTTTCAGAAGAAAAGTGTGTTACGTGATCACGACAATATAAAACTGCACCTTAAATCTCCATATCTTATTGGTTTTTCCACGAAATGAGATAATTTTCTGAAAATTTCATACAAATTTGAAAAAAATTCCGATCAACAATTCGACTACGAATTTTTCTTCCGTAGTATAATCAATGCTGGGAATACATATTAATTAGGTGGAAAAAAAAATCCGAGTCGGTGAAATATTTCTTTGAAGTTTACGAGATATTTGAAAAAATTTAATTTCCAATGTAGGTATAGGTACCTCCTAGATATTCTTCAATGTATAATTTTCAATCTCACTGCATCTAGGTAGGTACGTATTTGATATGAGAAATTCTTGACCCAAGATTAATGATTGACGAAAAATTTTTATGTCACTTTAGGTATATCTATGTGGTATTTTTTTTATTTTTTATTTTTTTTTGCGAATAACGAAAGGGAAGCTCTACCAAAATTCTCCATGCAAATGAAAAGACATTTTCTCTATATGGACCGGATCTATCTCAAATAACGATTCTTGGTCCTCGGGTTTTCCCTTGCCTTTTGTTATTCCGCGGGTGGCTGGAACTGTTGATACGCCGCGAATTCTATATGGTTTCATTGTGTACATTATTTTCATTCGCGGGTTTATTTTTATGTATTGGTTTCGCCCTATTCTCAATGTACTTGCCATATATATAAATGAAAGAAAAGAAAAAAAAGAAAAAAAAAAAAAAAAACACAAAGTGCCCCCAGGTAGTCGCCGATTTATCAATCAGAAATTTATTTAACTGCAGTATATCGCTTTTCTTAGAAAAAATTCAATTCCCTGTTTTAATAAATGATAATTGAATAATGCCATGCAGCATAAATTCAATAATAATTGACTCATAAAGTTTGGGAGGAGAAAAAAAAAAAAAAAATGATTGAAAAAATCCTGAAGATTTTTGATATTTTTTTTTTTTTTTTTTTTTATAAATTACGTAAATGTCAGATTGATAAATACCCAGCTCTTACGATACATTGAGTGAGTGTATAAAAGAAAAAGTCGAGGGACAGACACAAAGCAGTTTCGTACCTCCGTGAAACAAACGTAGAGTCCTCCGCCTTCACCTCCTCCTCCTCCTCATTCTCCACTGTCTCGAGAACTCTTGGGAGTGATTTGTCAAATACGTATACGAAAATAGGTGCAGATTGTTTCTCACAGACTTCTTTTCTTTTCTTTTTTTCGTTTTTTTTTTCTTCTTACTTTTCTTATTCCTCCTTATTTTATTTTCTGTTATACGTAAGTCTGTCTCATTTACTTGACAAAGTATACCTACCTACTTAAATCCCAAGAATAAAACGAGTAAAGAAAAAATAAATTCGATTTTTAGTCTGTTGAAAGGGAGATTATAGGGAAAGAAGAAGAAAAACAAAACAAAACAAAAAATAATTGAAAGTCGAGTTTTCCCTCTGAAACTTTTTGCTAAAAAAGTTCAACTCGAAAGAAAAAAAAAAGCTTTTAGCATATATAAATATACAGGGTGATTCAGAATTCGTGACGAATCTCTTGAGGGGTTGATCCTTGTCAAAATTGGGATCGAAAGTTCCTCAGCCATTTTTCTGAAAAATGATTTTTTCCTTAGAACCATAACATATTTTTTTAACATCTTCCACCAAATAAGAAACTTTCTCTCTAATATTGAAAAAAAAAAAAAAACTCATTGGAATCATATGAAATTCTTTAAATATTTCCGACAAGTGCTATAGAAGAAAAAAAAAAAAAAATTGTTGAAAAAAAACTTATTTGTCGGAAAAAAAAATTTCCAAGGAAAGAAATCATTTTTCAGAAAAATGGCTAAGGAACTTTCGATCCCAATTTTGACAAGGATCAACCCTTTCAAGAGATTCGTCACGAATTCTGAATCACCCTATATATATTAGGGTGTACCAAAAAAAAAAAAAAAATTCAAGCGCACATCAACATTCCGGTAGAGCATCTCAAATAGAATATCTCAGCCAAAGATGAGCTCTTAATATTGATATTTAGAACTGCCTAACTCAGTTTTCCCATTTTTGATTTGAATAACACGTGAAAAAAAATCGGAAAATTTTCGAATTGTTTTTTCTCCTAACCGGCTTGATTTGGAAACTATGTGAATAGAGATTCTTATAGGAAATTTCACGCTCTACAAAAAAGTACTGAGATAGAATTTTCCTAACTCTCACCGATTAGGAGATATTCGCCTGTAAACATTGAGTCATAGCATCATAGAGTCATATGACTCTAGGAAAAACAAATTATTTTTCAACAGCGCATCAGAATTTCGGTAGAGCATCTCAAACAGAACATCTCAGCCAAATATGAGCTCTTAATATTGATATTTAGAACTGCCTATTTTAGTAACTAAAATTATTAACTAAAATTAGTAACTAAATTAGGCAGTTCTAAATATCAATATTAAGAGCTCTTTATTAAGAGCTGAGATATTCTATTTGAGATGCTCTACCGAAATGTTGATGTGCGTTTGAATTTTTTTTTTTTTTGGCACACCCTAGTATACCGAGAAGTTTCGTGGACGCGGAACGCTAGGGGTACCAACCCGAAATTTTTGCTATTCCATAGGCGTAGGCCATACAGTAAACTGCAGCAGCAGTTTGGTAACTTACTAGATGTTTCTAGTAAGATCACTAGAAATCACTGGAAATCTAGTCACTAGATTTCTAGTCCAGAAATCTAGTGACCAATGATCACTAGATTTCTAGTGATCTCTAGTGATTTTACTAGAAACATCTAGTAAGTTACCAAACTGCTGCTGCAGTTTACTGTATGACCTACGCCTATGGAATAGCAAAAATTTCGGGTTGGTACCCCTAGCGTTCCGCGTCCACGAAACTTTTTATACATAAATATGTATTATATTCCTTCAGTGTGACTTTATAAACGTGCCTCTTTAGTTTTCCGGTCAACTTTATATTATATGTGTCCGTGACATTTAAAAAATGGAATAAATTTTTATACTATACCTAAAGCCTAAAGCCGGACTATAACCATTCGCGTGTTCACGCAAACAGTGAATTACAATTGGCATTAAGAGTTTGACGTGACCGTAAGACTACGTGGTCAAAGTACTGTATATAAGCCTGTAAGAAGAAGTCGCAGGTTGAACTTTTCCCCAAAGTAAGTATAGACACGAAAGTTACGGAAGGTGGATACGAGTTATCTGAGTTCTCACAGAGTCAAGAGTATATACTGGTAGGTATAGGGAGCATCTATATATTTATACCACTATAGAATATATGTGAATAGAATTCGTGAAAATATTCTCGGATTCTAGTTGAAATGAGTTGTTCAACTGAATAAGGGGATGCGAATGCGGAAAGAATATCGTTCTGAGTACCAAATTCCGTCTAAGTATACCAAAACCAAAGCTTTTGATCAGATCTTGCACGGTTATACCGAAAATCCAAAGAATTTGTACTATTCCTGAGGGTCACTAGGTCCCAAGGTTTTTCTTACCCGTGCAGAGGTAGTATAGTAGTACTATATATGGAGCAAAACTATTTTGAAAGATCGTTGACAGGTTCACCCTTAACATTTTGTCGCATCATACCTTGCCGCACGTACATACATATACATACCTACTACCTACTCCTATATATATTGTCCTCTGGTCACCCCATTTATCTCATTCCTATCTTATATGCTCACTTCATAGGCTTTTATTCGCGAGCATACGCAGAAGCATCTCCTTTCACTTTAGAGTCGGTCTATTCATCCGTTGAATTCTCACGTATGAGCTTTTTCCTATATATTTATTAGTATATTATGTGGCATGCCCGTAAACCAAGTGTTTTTCGGCGAGAATAATGATTTCAGGACGAGCTAAAGGCGAGCCGGAAACGAGTTCTGAAATCATTATTCGAGTCAAAAACGGTTTACGGGTGCGCCCCATACTGTATTTTTTTCGAAATAGGCATGAAATGTCACTTTGACGCCTGTTGAGATTCACTAGACGAAGAGTGAGGTTATGGTGCGATCTGACGCTCATCGAAACTGCCGTATAAAGACTTTATACGGCAGCTTTGGAATGCGCACTTCGAACTGCGCATCCAGACTGCCGTATAAAGACTTTATAGGGCAGTTCTGAAACCAACCGTATAAAGTGACACTTTGTGGATCGAAAACAGGCGTCAAAAAGTGACTTTTCAATGCCTATGCTGAAAAAATATATTATATAGGATATAACTGTCTTGGTTTTTTGGAAGCTTAAAAAACGTCGAACAAGTTCGTTCGTTCTCCATCACAGTAGTGTGACTTCTACCAATATAACTGTAAATAAGGTAAACGCTTGAGATGCTTCTGATACTTGAGCTCATAGTACATAGTATATACAGGGTGTGTTGGTAGGTATATTCCTTGGTAGAAAAGTTTTCAGAATCTTTTTCGTTGAAGGGAACAAATATTTGCTCTGAAACCGTCACACACGCACACACGCAGACGCACACACAGAAAAAAAATTCGATGTTCTGCTGCTGATGCAGAGCTTAGGAATTCTGATGGAAGAATAAGAAACGAAGTAAAATAAAAAATAAAACTCAAAGTCACACTCGAAACGGTGGTGATGCAAAAGTCGCTACCATATACGTTTGCGGCGATTACAGAATACACGAGATTCTCTATATGGGACCTCGACTTTGAGCTTGTGAAAAAAACAAAAGAAAAAGAAAAAATAAAATAAAATAAAAAAAAACAACAAAAAAACTTTTGAAAGAAACTTTTTACGATAGCTCCCAAGCCTGAAGAGAAATGGTCGCGGTATTTCGAACTTAAGTTTCCTTTTGTCTTCGGATTTGCTTTACACTTTTGACGGGCTCACGGATCCTTAACACCGGATCACGCCCGGCTATATGGTTTCCTTAACAATTCGTTTTTTATTAAAAAATTCTTTTTTCTTCTTGTTCTTATTTTCCACTATACTACGTTCAGAGTTCGAAACCTTAGCGCTTCATAATTCTTAACGGTATACAGCGAAGAGCCTTGCTTCAATTTTTAGGTATGCGCGACCATAGTCAGAATTTGTTAAACCTTTTTTTTTTTACGCCGAAATGAAAGGAATCGAAACGAATTTTCTCATTCACGGATAATACAGAGGAATTTTTTTTCTTCGTCTTTGATGGAATAACTGTTTGAAAGTCTCGTGGATATTGATTCCCGGCGATTTGCAACCGCGGGTCTATACTGCTTTTGGAAATAAATAAATAAATAAATAAATAAATAAATAAATAAATAAATAAAAACATACAACATAAAAAACTAAAATGAAATAAAGAAGAGAAAGATCCGACGACAAACGGACGGTCCGAATTAGATTTCTAGGAGAAAACCCTCACCTTGAAGCGTGACGGCTGTCGGTTCCATTGGCAATCACTTCCGCTATCGAGATACTTCCAAGGGACTGCCTCTGAGCCTCATGTCCTCCGCGAAAGAAGGTCGTCCCATTTGTCAAGACAGAAAAAAAAAAAAAAAAAAAGTAAAAAAACAAAATAAAAGAGAAGATAAAAAGTGGAGAACCGAAAGATACATCCTCATTGAATAACACATCAAATCCAATAGGCAAGTCATACATAATTCCCAAAGCTTATATATACATAGGCACATAGTATATGGATCCATTGGCTATATACGACCACATTCCTAGCTTCTACATGTCCTTTTGCGACTTCGTCTGACGTTCGATAAGTCTACCGAATCATAAGTCTAGGGAATCGAAAGAAGGAGATATATATCGGGTATTCCACGTGAACCGGGTCGGTTTTTGGCAAAAAAAAAAAAAAAGTAAAAAACGGGAGGTTGGAAATTTTATCACTTCTTTGTGACACTTTGAACTAATTTCGGTGAAAATTTCAAGGCAATCCGTGTGACCCTTCAAGTAGAAAAAAAAATAAAAACACATATTTTCCAAGTTTTACATGCTTCGCCGGTTTTTTGAAAAAAAAAAGAAGAATAACGAGAGGCTGAAATTTTGATCACTTCTTAGTGCCACCTCGAAGTAATTTCGGTGAAAATTTCAGGGCAATTGGTGTGACCCTTCGGTAGAAGAACAAAGAAATCGCATATTTTCAAAGTTTTACATGTTTAAGAATTCCAAAAATAATTGAAGTGCTACATATTTCGAAGGAGCTCATTTATGCGCGTAGAATGCACTATGGGAAGTTATGATTTTGTTCATGCATGGCTGAGATAAGTGGAGTTGAAAATGTGGTAATTAAATTTTTGGCATAATTATGACAGCGATATAAATTGAACCAATTATTTTCAAGCTCTGTAACTGTTGGGGGCATCTCATGTAGTAACAAGGAATCTGAATCTGCATTGGCGTCAAATTCGATGACCTCAGGTCAAAAACTGATCCGGTTCACGTGAAATACCACATATGTATCCATACACGGAAGGGAAAAGATTGTACTTATGTCCTTGAACTCCTGATATGATTTCCTTAACGGATTTTCAAAAATCGAAAAAAAAAAAAAGAATAAACAAAAATAAAAAATGTATGCATACCGGTGAGAATAGCCGAAGAACTGTTGATCGCATGTGTCACAATGTTTATACAATTCGAGGACTCATGTTACTTTTTTCGTTTGGAAAATTTCTTGTACAGTATTGTTTTACCTATATGAAAGAAATGCCTTTTTGACACAATCTGACGGCTGACGAAGGAAGGGAAGATTGTTTTTACCGGGAAGAACGGTAGGGCCGATGACGCGTGGGCTTGGAGAACCAGCTATCCTTCCCATCCCACTACGGACAAGCTGATTTATCAAATCCGCTTTCCGGCTTTGTTCCCGTCGCTCCGCTTATAAGGATTCGGCGAGATCATGCGGACGTAACAACAAGAGCAGTGCCTGACGGACATGACAGGGTTGAAAAGATTAAGGGTCTTTTTCCAGGATGACGCGTCTCCCCCCAATCAATCTACCCTCAGCTCTTGGAACTGGATAAAGTAATTAATATCTTCTAATTACTTTGCATCGTCACTCACCGCTGAGCTACGACACGATTATTAACGAATAATTCCCGTTTCTTTTTTCCATATAATATACAGGGTGAGTTTTCTCTGGTATCGGATGAGGGAGGGGCTTATATCTTTCTACTGATTATATACACATTGACTATGTGATTATTCCTGAAAAGTGCCCATTGTGATCATTGTGACCCCTGCAGTGTAACTGAAAAATCATGTAATTCCAGTTTCTTGCCCATAGGCTCACTATAATATACCAGAGTGTTCTTTGACGAGAATGAATGTACAATATTTTTCACCACCGCGAAGAGTAGAGGAAAAAAAAAGGAAAAAAGGAAAAAATGGAGCTACCCGTTTCATACTTTCGGAACAACGTAGGCAGGAATATTACGTGCCCGCAGAAACGGTGGCCAAAGTTCCTCTCGGGTTAGCGTTGGTTAGTATTTTATCGGGCATAGCGACCTTTATTCAAGCCCCGTGAAGAGGGCTACGCATTATGCTTTGCCATACTCTACATATAACGATATATGTGTGTAAGGGATGAGGGATGAGGTATGGATCAGAGGATGGGGTATACCTATGTGCCATACAGGTATAATAATGTGAATAAAGAATAGTAGTAGGTAGCTTCGGAGGCTGGTGGGATATAGGCAGGAATATCTAATGTCCGTCAGATTGTGATATCAATATTGGAAAACTGGTGAATGCACCTTGTATAGAGATACGAATTCCAATAGATTTGAGGGAGCCGGAAAGAGAATGAGAAAAAAAAAAGAAAAAAAAAAACGAGGAAAGGTAGGTATAGCCAAAAGATTATGAGTATAACCGTAAATGGTGTATATCATGTAAGTATAGGTCCATTTTTGTAGATGAAACTGAATGCCGTATAGAGATGAAACGATGAAAAGATGAAAAGCTGAAAAGGTACTAAAGCTATGAGAAAAGTGTTGAAGAAACTGTCTGGTAGTAAGGTGCTTAACGAAAAATCGTATAAAGAAGAGCGTGTATATCGTAGAAGAAGAAGATCGGAATGATATCGAGATCTTGTTGAAGAAGAGTTGACTTACTTCACTGCTATATATATGCGGAGAAAGTTTCACTTTGTCTTAGTACTTTGATGATAGCTAAGAGCAAATACTTAGCCGCGGGGTCCTCTGGCTTAACTCTGAGCTGAAGGCAGTACCTATAACTTGTTATACCAGCGTTAGATCAAAGTGCTGCTAGTAACGAATAGAGTAGAATTTCTTTACCGAGAGACGTACATATCGTCTGTATTATATTTAAGTAGGTATACGTATACGTGAATATATGCAATGGGAATCAGGAAATTCAATAAAAATGGAAAAAAAAAGAAAAAAAAATTGACTCTCAAAGCTGTGGTAGGTACAAGCCATTTCTCGAATGACTATTCAACTCTTTGCAGTCTGCACTTGTCCTTGCATAGTACATATTTTTTGAAACTCACTAAAATCGGTGATTTAAAAAACCTCTTCTGATTGAATTTCGAAAAGATCGAGTACCAGGAAAAGACCAGGTTCCAAAAAATTAAATAAATATAGAAAAATTACCAACTCTTGGAGGCTTTGTTTTGTGCAAAAATTCAATTTTTTTTTCTTTTTTCGACACATCCCTGAATTTTATGCATCCAAAACTTATCATTAGACGGAGTTCAGTTCTTCGATTGATGTTGAACTGGTGCTGATTCGGCATCGATATGAATAGTAGTCGACTGGGTGGATGAGCACTATTTTATTTGAAATTTTCTTTCAATTCTTTTATGTTTGAGTGGGCGGGTGTGTATTCGAAGAAAAGTATACACCCATACATATCCCAATACAGAGAATACACGGAACAGAGAGTACACCGTGCCACGTAAGACCACTAAAGTGAATTTTCGTGTTCTTACTTGGCAATATCGAAGTCGAGGCTTTTACAGATTGCTTTCACAATCGATCGGGACATATTCCAACTTGGGCTTTATAATTTGCCGTACTGCGCTAGCGAATTGAAATTGAATTCCATTGAAATCTTTTACATAGCTTTTTAGGAGGTTTTTGCGCCTCTGCTGCAGAGTTATGACAAATTTATGAGAGAGACCTCGTTATGCTTTTGGTGCTTTCTAATCCCGATCTGTGCATTTATTTCTTTGCTGATGATATTTAAGCTGATATTAAATATACCACGATTACACAAACGCGTACGATATAAATATACAGGACCAACATTTACATCATCATTTTAATCCGCAAACTTCACAGTCCCGATATTCCTACAGGGTAAACAATTTTCCCGAGAAGATCTGTTAGTCATCGTTAATTAAAATTTCAATTTAAATTACGATTTATAATTCAAATTCAGGATATAGTGTTGGTAGTCTGTTCGCAGAACGAGCTTTGTAACGTATAGTAGATGAAGATAACTAAATGAATGAGAAGAAGAAGAAGAAAAAAAAAGAAGAAAAATGAAGAAGATATGAATAGTAGTCAGAAGCATTATAAAGTGGCTGCACCTTTCTCGTCAAAGCTCTTTTGAACTCTGTACCTAGCTCAAAGCTATAGCCATTAACGACTTCAAACTGAATTACTGAACGACGCGTAGACGTGACTTTGCGTTAGTCAAGCCAGACGGAAGAATCTTCCTGCAGTCTGTATTATTACCCTATTCCGACATTGAAAAATAAGTTATAACAAAATGAAGAACTATATCGTGTATATGGGCAGACTGCGCGCTTGCCTTTACCACTGTCACAATTACACGATACATTCATTCCAGAAGTTATACCATTTTTATCTCCGACTCCCTACAGGGGTGACAATATTATATTTTTCACAAAAGTTCATCTAATGAGTTTGTTACCCAGTCTCACTGGGGCTAAAGTTAGTTGTTCATCCCTCGGTTCATATATATCGCTCTATAGGCGAGAATTATCACACAGTATATAACTATTCGTATAGAAATGACGATAACAAAAATCCATACGATTTCGTTTTTGAGGATTATATTATACCGGTATGGGTACGCCTTTTCTCCCTTTTCTTCATTTCAAATCGTAAAAGTTCTGTAGACCGAGCTGCAGAGCTACCCACCCACCATACCCATATTATACCCGCGCCTACCTCTAAAACCAATTCTATTTTATCGCGTAGTTTTCTAGCTGTAGTAGATTTTTTTTTTTTTTTTTTCACTCTCTCTTTTTCTTTTTTTTTCTCGTAGATCGTACAATTTTATTTTCCACAGGCTCACCACATAGCCACTAAAATTGTCCACTTTTCGCGCCTGAAAAGTTGAGATATACGCTTAGGCGGTTCACATATAGTCATAAATCAAAGTTACACACGTTCTTTTTTTTTTTTTTTTTTTTCGTTTTTTTCGTTTTCTGCAACAATTTTTGATCAAATCGTCAAACTTTGATCTGATTCTTTCCCAAATTATTTCACCACGGATAAAAAAACTCGGGAACTCCAGTCCAGACTGAATACCCAACATACAGCATCCCTGTGATCCATTTCGCATCCGTCCAGCCGACCACCAGTTCCTCCCGCTGTCGATCCGACATCCATCCGAACAGTTTCTCTGGGCTGGCATAGCGCCACCAATTTCCGGTGTTGGCCGATTTCCGGCGTCTCCTATACCTCTGCCATATACCAAACTCGAATTTCCACTATAGAGTGTTCCAGAGTGTACTGTACAGGTTGATCCTATTTCGCTCGGTTCGTTAGTCGCACACCAAGCGTCCCGGCGTTTATACCATACTGGCCAATATATATCGCGTTGCCACGAGGCTCATGACCTCCGCTTTGTATAGATTCTCGAAAAATTCCTTTCAACTAATGCAAAACGTTTCTATATATACCGCGATAATGCGATTTGACTGATACAAGCAGCGTATAGTATAGGTAAGCGATTCCGAAAGTGTGCTAAAACTTTTGGCATAATATACTATAGACTATCGCACCTTGTTTCTAGAATTGAGCAGAAATTCTCGAAAACGTTATACAGTCGTCAGCGAAAATTCTCTAGCTTCTAAACGCGTCGTGCATAAATTATAAAGAAAAGTTAACGGCGCTTATGGTACCTACTCGCGGATAGTTTATAAACTTCGTACTTTCAGCTATTTTACTTCAATAAAATTCTATAGCTATAGAATCTATCAGACTATATTCTCAAGCCCAGTTGTTCCCCTGAACGATAACTAAGTGTCGATAGAATGGCATGAATTCGTAATGACTTCGCGTCGGTTTTAAGATCCAAAAGGCGAATAGTAGTCGCGGTTTTGTCCTAACTGACGCGAGCTCTAAATTGTTTATTATAGAGCTTCGGCTTATGCACAGTCAGAGGTATAAGTACTGGTCTGGTATTTGTTACGAGCCAATTCACAAGCTAGTGCAGGGAGCTTATTGTTAGACAGTTGTACCCACGAACCCTGAGCCAATGTCGTTGCTGGTTTGGGAAATTCTCGGCACCCTGTGCACCGAACTGTGATACCCCCTAAGCGTGTGCGGTTCGCCAATGTCAAGTGTGTAACCTATGATCCTGAAATTAGCGGATCTAACGATAGGATATTAAGCCCATGATTCTACAATGTCAGCTGGATGAGTTTAACTGCGTATGATGTGATCTGCGTAGGTACCTATATCAATGATGATTAATTCCGCAAAGTTCAAAAGTTTGAGAAAAAGTTTCTATGTCTTAACGGTTCTGCGGGAATGTTACCTATATAACAAACTCTGCAGGTTACTGTCGAATGAGTAGTCAATTATGCAGAGATTTTAGGAATGGGAGTTACTCGAAACTTTATACTCCTGCAGAGTCTGACTGACTGACTTCCGGTAATGTTATATAGGCAAGAAAACCCTACGGGACTTTACAGTAGTCGCGCGACCTTAATCTCAAAGTTTAGTAGCAGAGCTCCCTTCGTAAATATTCGACCAAAAATATCCTGGGGCTAGTATACACCTGGGTGATAGCAACGATCACTTTTTCAACTCTGCAGGGTAACCAAAAGTATAATTGTAGGGGTATGTCAATACGAATATCATTTCTCCTAGATTTTCGTCTTCATTATAAGTTTTCTCAAAATCTTATATTATGCGATTATTTTAAGCCGAAGTAAGCCGAAGTTGACAAAATCGGACTTCAGGATTATATCGCGTGTCGCAGGAAATCGGAAAAAATGATGAATCGGAAATAGGCTGAGAAGGCTGCAGTAAGGGATGAAAAAGATTCATTATAATATGACGCAAGAATCAAATCTGATTGGTAAATGTAGATGCAAGGGAGTGTTCCACGCTTTTGGAATCAAATGAACATTTGAGCCACTTTTCACGGAATCAATTTTTTTCAACCTTGTCCGCATGATTTCTCGAAAACCACTTGACCCAGGAACTTGAAATTGGCAGAGATTCTTCTCATCACGTTTGCCTATCGAGTCACCGACGGACAGGTTGATCTGTCCTGACATTCGGTAGATGGAAAATAATTATGTCCAAAAATTCGATGAATTTCGACAAATTTGAAAAGCACATCGATGGACGACATTTAGGAGTTTTGTTTTAGTGGTTCTGATGAACCGTTTGCTGTGAAAGTCCCGTGCCATCGAAATGCAGAGTTTCACCTGCGGCCTTATGCGACTTTTGAAAATCGAAGTTACAGTTATTTTTCAATAATGTTTCAATTACCCTGAAAATACTCGTACAACTATTCAAATTCGATGCGTGATATGGAATTTAATTGGAGGTACAAATTCAATTCAATATCGCAAGCCCACCAAAACCCAAAGTAATTTGCGCCTGGTTCTACGAAGTCCTTTACCCTACCATGGGCAAAGGGTATAAACAGCTTGCCTACAGATTCACTTTCATTATCGCTATTAACGAAATAAGGTACCACATGCACTACCATGCAGATAAACCCGCGATTTAACCATCATAAGTGTTAATTCACACAAGTAGGTATGAATCAATCGCCTAATGATTGATTCTGGATATACTCTCAACTTTTTTAAATCATGATTTTCAGCTATACATGGACAATAAGCTCTTTCGCTTATCAAATTCCTGGGTTGGATGACATTGAAGTCTGCATCGTTGGAACGCAACGAAATCCAAAAAAAAAAAAATAATTTAAATATGTTAATTTACCACAAATGATCCTGCTATGTTTAGAAAGTGAAAACGATTAGAAATAACTTGAGAATTTTATTAATAAACCTAGTAGGATCATTTTCATGCTATGTACATTTTTTTTCTAATTTACGTTGAATTTCGTTGCGTTCCAACGATACAAACTTCAATGTCATTGGGTTGGCTTGTTTGTACCGATACACCCTTCGCATCCATCGCTTTAGGGATCAGTCTGGTGTATACGGTCGAACAATCTCAGTTGTCGCTGTCTCGTTGTGGGCCCTTCATTTCAATCACGAGGATGGCAACACC
Source organism: Tenthredo mesomela (assembly GCA_943736025.1). Classification (NCBI taxonomy): domain Eukaryota; kingdom Metazoa; phylum Arthropoda; class Insecta; order Hymenoptera; family Tenthredinidae; genus Tenthredo; species Tenthredo mesomela. The sequence goes on along the minus strand of OX031015.1, from coordinate 29,047,255 downwards.
TCGACGATATACTGTGCCTAGGTAGGACATATATACCTACCTATCGACGCATCAATACGCGATTTCCCTTTGTACAAGATTCTATACGCTCAATGGCTTCTCAGAAGGGTCAATAATCACTATACTTCCAATAACCACACGACCTGGTGTACCTTGAACTTCGTTCGCGTGTAGATGGTTTTCAAGTCACGAAGGAAATTTTTGAAAAGGTAGATATGGACGTGACTTCGATTTAGAAGGATCGCCTCTTCATTAGTTCGTTTGGATGCAGTATTTCAGAAAATTTGTTCACAATAGACACTGGAGTGTCTGAAAAAAGATCGAGATTTCATTTTTCTATTACTCTCACGAAAAAAATCCTTTCAAAAAATGAGCTTCATGTCTCAACTCGAAGTAAGAGGTGGTGCAAGCCATTTTTTTTTTTTTTAATGTAGATCTAATTTTTTGCGACTACATTGGATCTGCCATTCGAATTTCTGTATTTCGACTTCAGATTCGAAATCAGCGACTCGAAAAACCTCTTCTAAGTGAGTTTCGAGAAGATCGAAAGTCAGGAAAAATGTAGGCTTCAAAAAGTGATGGACACATAGAAAATGACTCACACTACCTCTTACAGTTGAGATATAGAGCTCATCTTCGAAAGGATTTGTTTTGTGTGAAAAACTAACGCTGGAGTGATGGGAGTGCGGCAAAGAATGCGTCGATTTCTTTTTCTTCAGATACCCTAATACACACCAGGGTGCAGGTCCTGATTTCAATGACTTTTGAAATGAATGTTACGCACGTTTACCCCTGGATACCTTGGAAATATATAGAAAGAAATTCCTGCAAAATTTGAGCTCTGAATATCAAGATTAACGCGTGCCCCAAAGCTCTGAAAGTTTTTAATGGAAAGTACATGCAGTTTTTCAACCAGTTACTTTTTTTTTTCATAACTTTGGTAAAAATTGAAGAAATGATTTGAAACTTGGCAGAGTTGTTGCTTTCAATAATCAACACAATATATTACAAGAATATGTCTTGAATAGATAAAATATAAGGAAATAATGATTAAAATTTGTTAAAATTCGAATTTCAACTCCATTTTAGCAGCTTGCTGAGTTGAAACCGAGTATGAATGAAATTCGATAGGTAACGATAATTATCCTGCTGCATGAAATCCGAATTATCGAGCAGACAATTAGCTGGGAAATCGAGTTTGCGATATCGAGACTCGAGATGGCCAGACGGCCGGACAATACGGTGGAGTATTAGAACGGATGGAGAATATATACTGTTGTGAGAGTGCACTAAACAAAGCTCTCAGGATCGCTTGGTTTCGGGCTGAGCTTACTGAAACGGACATTTTGTACCACGTGTTCAAGTGCCCATCGTGTCTCGTCGAACGATGCATCGCAATTCAGTGCATTGATAATACACGTATTCCTGATTGATATCAAACATTCTCGCCATTAGTGTTTTCAAAGTTGATATTATGACGATGTTCAGAAGTATTTTTGACAAAGTCAGTAAACATATGGACTGGCGCGGAGTTTTTTTTTTTCTATCTTGCTTGATGTAGGAATTTGAAGTTGAAATTTTGTTTTTCATGAATGAAAGAAAAAAAAACGGAGAAATTTCATCGGAAGATTTTTCATTTTGGAGCAGTGAAACAATAGGCAAAAATGTTGGAAGTTGAGTGATGCCGTCTAGTCCAGGAATTAATATGATCGTTTCATAAACACAATAGAAACGAGTGTTAATTGGGATCTCGACTAGCACAGAGTTATTTAATCTTATTCGTAGGTATTTCGTCTCAATGTCTTGTAAGTAATTACCAAATGCTTGAATTATTCTCCGATTATGATCGTAACCGGTATTATCCAGTCCGTAATGAATTTGCTCGAAACTACTGCGGGAATTGGTGTATCTATGACGCGGAAGCTGTAAGTACCTCTTCATCTCGTGATTGCCTATGGCGTTGGGAAGAACTGTGACTAAATCGAAATGGCGATTAAAAAACTTTAAGGAATGCGATGTGTTTGCGAAAAAATTTCAGAGTGCAGGCAAACCGTTAGTTCATTCGATCGGTTCGTGTGAATCGGTACATGTCACTAAGGGACGTAAGCAATCGGACAAGAACCAGAAAACTCGTAACTCACGTCGTGTCAGTATATGTCTGTCTTCGTACTGCAGTGGGCTGACTTGGCTAACTTTGGCTTTTTCGATCTACCGTGTACCTAGAAGCTCGTACGCGACAAGGATCTACGATCAATCGAAGTCGCTAAATTTAATCCAACCACTTACGAAAATTCTATCGCGTGCCTTCGTTTCTACCAATAGTACTAAATATCCGGTTGTCGTAAATCGGCGGCCACGAACCTCACTCACGGCCGCGGTAACATTTTTCTTTCAACCTTTTCACCCCACACCAGAATTGAATATAGTATACCTTAGGGTGGTCCTTGATTCGGTCATATTCGAATTTCAATGCTCCCATGGGCCAGAACGTCTCGGAATATATAGAAAAAAAATTTAGTCAAAACCCCAGGTTCCTATCACAATTCTAAGTACTGCCCCAAAGCCTTTGAACTTTCCCATTTATAAATAACACACGATTTTTAGTACTTTGGAGTTATTTTTGACTTTTCATCGTATTATCGCTTCGAATAATCTGAAACTCCGCACACTTCTTACCTATAGTAGTAGGTATCCGTGAAAAATTTACTAACTTTTAACGTCAACATTTTATTCATCACAATTTGGAGATAAGACATTTTTTTTTGGTGCGCTCTAGCTTCGAAAATTACACAGTAACATTTTTTTTGTAAAATTTAACACAAAAGTTTGTGTTAACCACTTTTTTTTACACAAAATTTGTGTTGTTTCAACACAATCCGTTTATGTTAAAAAAGTAACATAGCTTTATATTAAAAGTAACACAAAACTATGTTAAAATTTTGTGTTGATTTGAAAGTAACATTTAGAAAGTGTTACTTTTGTATCGAATTAACATTTTAGTGTGTTGAAAAATTAAAAACAAAAAACAACACTGAACCATTGTTTGAATTAACATACAAGAGTGTTAAATATTTAACACAACAATTTTAACACGGACTTTTGTTTTACACAATGACGAAATTTTTTTTACTGTGTATGTCGTTGAAAATCTGTCAAATTTTCATGAAATACATACTACTGCAGGTAAGGAGTGTACCAAGTTTTAGATTTTTCGGAGCTATATTGCAATAGGAAGAAAAAAAGTTTACCGCGATATGTCAAAAATCGTGTTTTATTAAAATGAGAAAATTCGAAGGCTTTGGGGCGGTACTTAGAATTGAGATAGGAACCTCGGGTTTAGGCTACATTTTTTAAATATATATTTGGCCACGTCCAATGCCCATGGGAGTATTGGAATTCGAAAATGATCAAATTAAGTAATACCCTAATAATATACTCTATACCCGCATGCGGCAGTGGCCGAGAAAGCTACGTGAGTACTTTCAATTACTGAGAATCTCTTAATTATTAAAATCCCAGGATCACAATAAATTCTACCGTTTGGGGATTATCCGGATACCCTGGAAGCCAAGACTTTGCCTTATACGCGAGAAATCCCTGGCTCGTACCTACATGCATATATAGTACTTACTCAGGCACAGGCTCATTAGGGTGTCGAACAGAAATAATCGACATATTATTTTCCTTACTCTCACCATCCTGAACCCAGGTAGCACAAATTACTCTTTGACTGATATTATTCCTTTGATCGACTAAAAGACTACCAAATGCCATCGAATGTCCGTTTTGTCACTCAAGACTCATAAGCGGACATTCGACGGCATTTAGTCGTCGTTTAGTTGATTGAGGGACTGATGTAAGTCAAAGAGTATTTTGTGCTACCTGGGGAAGGATACTTTTCAAAACAGGAGAAATCCTCTACAAAAATGAGCTCCATTTTTTAAACATTTATTTAATTTTTTGCAGCCAAAAACTTTCCCTCACACGCAACTTTTTCTAAACTCATTTTTAGATCGCGAAATTAGTACAGTAATGTTCATTAAGGTGCTTTCCTAGGCAATTCCACCAGTCCTGAAAATATCGTGAAAAAATGTGATATTAAACGGAATATCTCTGCCTGGGCACCGAAATCAATGAAACAAAATACGTTGCGCAATTCTATGTGCGACTCCGAACATGTACAGCCCAAAAAATGTTCGTTTTGCGCGAAAATAGAGAAGATATCCATGAAAAACGGTTTTAGAAACGTTTTTCAACGGTTTTAGAAACGTTTTTCATAGATATCTTCTCTATTTTCGCGCAAAACGAACATTTTTTGGGCTGTACATGTTCGGAGTCGCACATAGAATTGCGCGACGTATTTTGTTTCATTGATTTCGGTGCCCAGGCAGAGATATTCCGTTTAATATCACATTTTTTCACGATGTTTTCAGGACTGGTGGAATTGCCTAGGAAAGCACCTTAATGGGTTCGCGGTGGCTAACTGTTTTTTTCGAACTTTTTTCAGATACAATCAAATAAAATTATATTATATTATTTTTATAAGGGGTCATAATTATTATTATTATAATTTCGGCTATCGGCACATGAAATACGACTAGAATGGAGTCTCGATTCCGAAAAAGTCCGAAAAAAACAGTTAGCCACCGCGAACCCATTAATGAACATTACTGTACCTATACTCGGAAGTTTTCGGGCTCGTTTGTTTCCAATCTGAAATCAAGGTATGCAAAGATTCGAAATGATGGAACGAATATTGTAGAAAGTAGGCTGAGTCGTACGTAAATTAATATTCAGGATTTTGATTTTAGTCGTTAGTCATCGATGTGAATTTGGTATTTTTTGTTAAGTTGGATTTCAAATCGAACCTTTGATTATCAACTTTGTGGCAAAGCTGTCTACTTTTTACAATTCTGGATAGACCATGATGGACGTTCCGTCTCGAGTTCCTATATTACGATTTCAGGTCTGAAATCAGCAACTCAAAAACTGCCTTCTGGATGAGTTTCGGAATAATCAGATGTCAGGAACAGTGTAGGTTTCGAAAATTTAGATAAACATAAAAAATGGCTTCTGCCAGCTAGCTCTAAGATTTTAAACATAGAGCTCATCTTGTGGGAGAATTTGATTTTTGTAAAAATACTAACGTCTCGAATGGCGAGAGTTGAAGAAATAAGAAGTTGATTTTCTTCTTTTCAGACACCCTAATGCTCATACCCCCGACATCTGAATTGGTATCATTTATTCATTCCTACGGACAATACTAGGTAATTTGTTATTCTAAACTCGAGTAGAATTAATTTATAGAAATTGTTTCCGACAGGAAAATTCGATACCTTCCTTCATGTCACGACGGATTAACCAATAATTGGAAAATCTATTGTGGTACAAGAGAGCCACTACGGTTGAGAGTTCAGAGCTGGCAATATGCGATGGAAATTATTCCCACGTAGTACAAGAATATCATTAATTATTTTAATTACGATCGATAAAACCAACCAGCTGAGTGTTTCAAATTCTCACAATCGATCGATGACTACTAGACGATAATAGAATTTATAAGTAATAATTCAATGCCGAAACTTACACTGCAGTGTATAGGTACTGAATAATTATTTCATCAAAACCCACGGTTGGGTATGAAAAGTTCAATTCAAAATTTATATTCAAATATTCTTTAGTTTATACCGCGTAGTTAACGGCTCCGAATCACTTATGCGGTGACGTCGAATACCGACCATGACACAAACTCGAGACTTTTCCAAGGAGAGGTCAATTTTTAAGGGAAATGGCTTAAAACTTACTGAAATTAATTGGACCAAGTTTGTCCCGATTGAACGGGTGCCTTGTGTTCGTCTTGAAACAGTACTCGATGGTGAGAAATTAGTCAAATTTTTTACGGCAATTTGTGCAAATCGCGAGCAAATCATTCCACAAACAAAGCAGTACCAAATACAGTTATTGGATTTCCGATGGGCTATATTCCTCGTGAATAGTAGCAGTTCTAGGATTTTCTCACTTATTGGACGCTGAATATTGTATTTCTATGTAACTTTTGGCATCGTTAGGAAGTATTCCTGGGAAACAGATTGCTTCGAAATATCTATATTTGAACGAATGGTGCGTTTTTCTCAATTATTTCGAAACGTGACAACTGACAATTCACTCACTGCATCCCACTCTTCGATTAATTTAATCTGATTTTGATGTAAGACGTATGATGAAATGAAATGCAATGCAAGTTTCATTATCATTTTCAAAATAGAATAACAATGGTCGATGAAATCGGTCGACTCATTATAGACTTCTGGTCCAAAATTTTACCATTTTGTGACAAAACTTGATGTAGAAGAAAATTGAGAATATACCATACGACCATACCCCATCATATGGATTCGGATGATCGCCTCGGGTACCTTTGGAGCACAAAGTTTACCATCCTGCGTTCGCAATCGTCATTAGAGATAATCGCACGTGTAGATGTAGCGTCATCAACGTCACCAGCATCATCAGCATCATCGATCATCCGCATCCGGCTGCCGGTACAGCAGTACCACGTCATTGTCCCGTTGCAGCGGATGGTGAACTTCTGATTGGAATTCTGAAAGACCAAATTCCGATTTTGATTCAACGTGACAATTACGTCGAACTGTTTTGCACCTGGTACACTTTCCATCCGAATAACCACATTCATCGATCTTTCTCTAACGTTGAACTCGTTAATAGTTTATCCCTCATCCCAATTTCACAGTGACCGACACCGCATCTATAGATATCCCTGATCGCAATTCCCACAGGTTCAAACTCGCGATTACAAACGTTTAGAGATCGCCAAAGTCTTAAAAACAGTCACGAAAATTGCCTCCTTTTGCATCGTATAGTATTACTTATGCTTTGTGGCGTTATGTCATTCTTCAGGGTGAAATTTGCCCTTTAACCCTTTGAGGGGCAGTGGGACGACATATGTCCCACCTGTTTCATTTGAGTTTATTCAACTTTTCTAATCAATTTTTGCACTCTTTATATGGACCTATGACTTTGAAAATTTGTTCAATAGAAAAATGTGCCCCTCAAAGGGTTAACTGCAGGAAATCTTACATTGCACAGTTTTTATCAGCGAATCTACATCGGCAAAGCATCGGGCAATGCTTGACATGCGGAGGGAAATCTCGCGGTTACGGATGTTCAAATATTTGATGGTGGTACTGTGATAAAATATACGAGAGGCTCAAAGAGATAGATTTTTTAGCGAAAAACAGTGCTGGGATTGAGAGCAGCAGTCTGATCAAACGCGAGGGCTTATTGGGTACACCAGTAAAAGACCAAAAAGTATTTAACCAGAAAATAGTCACTTCGTAGTTAAATTACAGTCGATGGGTATTGAAAAAGAGGAGTTGGGCTACCTCTATTTGCCACATCGAATGTGACCACTGAACAATCCGAGAGATTTCAATTGTATTTCACAGTTAGTTTGTCTTTTGTATATATAAATACCTACCACGCATTTATATGCATGCATGTTGACTCGAGCGGTACAAAAAAAAAAAAAAAAAATTGCTAAAAATTCTGAAAAAAAAAGAGAATTTCTATTTCGCAATATCAAAGAAAGTTTTGTCACGAGACAAAAAGGAAATTACAGGAATAAGCTTTTTAAAAATTGTCAAAAATCTGGTAATAAGTTGTTGGGAATCTGTATACCGTGACATTCTTTGGATGCGGAACGCCAGGGATACCAACCGAAAACTCGTAATAGCAGCAGTTCAGTAACTCACTAGACGTTTCTAGTAAAATCACTAGAAATCACTAGATTTTTAGATGTGGAGATAGAAAGCTAGAAGAACCTGGCAAAGCCTTGAAAGCTTGCATCGACGCGGCGGTGAGGTAAGGGTGGAACTTGCGAATAACTTTTTTTTATTTCCACTTGAAAGAGTTTCTTTGTAGTACCTTTGCCTAAACCGAATACAGGAAAGCGGGGATTTGCGTCGCATTTAAGCGCTAACCAGCCATTTGGCCATGATTTCAACCACTTCGCTGGCTCTCGAACCCATTTGGATCCACGCGAGCGCGGCCCTTTTGTTCTCCAATAATATAACTCTGAATGGGAGCCTTGACGTGACACACAAGTTCTAATTGTCACAAAAGCCTGCCTGAATATGTAGCTTAAGCCTTTCGGGTATAAGCAACAAATTGAAAGTCTCTCCGTCCTTCGCTCTCTCCATGGAACACATTTTGACACTTCCATTTCAAACATCTTGATTAACTGCACAGACCCAAAGGGATAAGTTTCTTGATCAACGTCTCTTCTTCTTAGGTTCTCATCTTGACTTATACCAGCGTGCTTTTATGTACGGATATAATATACATATATTATACACTCAAGAATGTCTTCGTCATACAGGAAACGAGGCTGTGCCATTCCATTTAGGTGTCTCAAAAAAGGATCGACATCTTATTTTTTCTACCTCCATTAATTGGAACGTTAGTTTTTTTTTTTCACACAAAACAAATCCTCCCACAATTGAATATATATGTATCGCTCATTTCGTGGAAGGATCTGTTTTGTATGAAAAACTAATGTTTAGAGTGGTACGAGTGCGAAAAAACAATGTCCATTTCTTTTTTTTTTACACCATACCGTGTCATATTGGGATGGAGAAGATTTCCTGCTCTTGTAGTGGTACCATCAATGTACGAATTCGTCGTAATGGTCGTCAGAATGTAGTAGTAGGTACGTTATCGGAAAAAACCTGTCGGACATTTCGTGGACACGATTCAGTCGTTACACGTTAGCGTGTCCTGTTTGTTGAACATTTCCACGTATCATCGGTACGTGAGGGACGTCGCTATGGAAATGGAAAATTTCAACTACCGCATCCTCGGGACGTTTTGTTCTCACATCAGTTTGCCTCGAACCTCGGACTGTCTTCTTATGTTAGTCGCAATATCAGCTTCATCGCTCATGCCAAAGGACCATAGAGACCATAAAATGATGACACAGCATATATCCCGCACTAAATTTTACATATTGCAAATACAAAGACACAAATAAGGTAAACGTCCCAATGGCCGGATAGGTCCCAGTTACCGGATAGAAATTGTATGCAAGAGAGACAGAAATACGATTTCGTATGGATGTCCGGCAATTGGGACGTCAACCATAGTTGTCCAGTCATTGGGATGCTTACCTTACCTCTGGACAGGCATAGTCTCTTCAGGAAACATAATGTTTCGGTTCTCCGATTAGACCGCGACCACGAGAGGTTTCAGATTCGTAAGCGGATGTTAGTAGGCGGGTAAGACCTTCGATCACAGGCTGACCAGCGTCGATTAACGTTGGGCAACTATTCGCGATCAGTTGACCCATCAATCACCTGACTTTCAGAGTGGACAGGACTCCGCCCCGTTAGGATTTCGTAGCTGTGCTTTTGAATGATGACTTGTAGCTATCTGCGGTGTGGAGTTTACGGTGATAATGGACAGTGTACTGGGAATTCCACAATCAGGGGTTAATGAACTTACGCTGCGAGCACATGTCGTATACGTACTCGAAACTATAATTATCGTCACTTTCTTGCTCCTCCTCCTGGATTCTGCCCTTTTTAGAAGTACACACGGGAGATGGAAGTGTGGTGTTCCAGCCCAGAGTATGCTTGTTCATAATGTACTGTTATTAAATACCTCAGATCGCAGGGTAAAGGTTGCTAGCTGAGAGAAACTCCTGCGACCTGCATTCCTGTACACCGCAACGTTGAAACCACGCATTTGGTCCCATGCTGGTACCTGTTTCCAAGAATCTACCAAATATTTCGCTAGTAGGTATCCACTAAGGGAACGCTTCTCGGAACAAGGCCGCGGATATAGTTTACATGGTTTCGAAGTATACAAAGAAATCACGCCTAAGTAGCAGGGAACTTTTTATCCGAGTATATATAGAACCTGTGAACAACAAGCGATATAAAATCTTGAGAGGTGCTTGTATATCAGTTGTGCTGGGCAGCTCGTGTTTTATGGTGGTTCTTCGTTGTTTATTCCAAAGTCTGGTATAGGTCTTCGACGGAAATCTGTAAAAAGTAGGTACTTTGAGTGAACTCTTGAAGAATAAACAGATAATGTCAGTTCGAATAATGGGATTGTGCGGGTTGCGAACGGCGTTTTTATAATTAATGCAGTTGTAGAATCGTTCGTACTGTTAAGAAAAACCAAAGAGACAAAAAGATGAAAGGATGAAAGTAAGAAAGATGAAGGAAAACAGTCTATGGAATGAAAAAGCTCGAATATCGCTACTATATAAATTTCTAGTAGACGATAAAACAGAAAATAAGCAAAAAGAAAGAGAAAACATAAAACAGAAAAGGGAATAAAAGGAAATACAAGGCGGTACACCGTCACCGCGAAGACAACCTGACGCTGCTAACAAATGACGGTGATGGTGCCGGAAGATATAAAACCAAGTCGCTATGTTCTCTTCCTAGTTTTTCTTTCGCGACAGCACAATACAAAGAGAAAGACAGAAATGAGGAAACGTAGAAGTAGAAGTAGAAGTAGAAGTAGTAGTATAGAAGAGAAATAGTAAGCTTTACCCCGAATCCGCTATAGGTTGGAATGTGGTAGATGAATCCATCAAAATCCCAATACTCCCTTCAAATACCAAACCGCTCACGTTGTACCCACCTTCTTCCATTCTCTATTTCTCGACTTCCTTTTTATTGCGACGAAAAATGCTTTTCACTTTTGCGTTGAAAAATTTTTCCATTCCAATTCGAATCCGAATTCGAATCCGAATCCCAATCCCAATCTCATGGAACAGATTCTGGATGAAAATTTAAGCCATAGAAATGTATAATCAGAAATTTAGGTATGTGGTGGAGACATATTGTACATATACCTAGGTATATGTGGGAACTGGTCCGTATAATTAGTACGACTATCCCGATCGTTAATAATTTACGCGCCATACTCGTGAGCAAAGTCCAATTCCGAGAGGTGTATGATGATAGTAGCTGGGATCATTTCACCCTTCTCTCCTCGTGACCTGCTCGTCGCGTCGCCGAATGTCGTTTCAAATTAGTCCAATTCCTATACACATTCACATGTGTTTATTAACATTACGTGTACGAGTTTCTGTATGGGCTTGGTATATACGTACAGCATGAATAGGTACAGCAAGCCATACCCTATCGGACTCTCTGATGTTCGCACTCACCGAAATTTCATGTTAATGTAGAGTTGGAGTTTCGATGCATCAAACAACGTCGTACAGGTACCAAATGGCCTATTGCAATTAGGCGTAATGCAACCGGTTACTATTTCAGAATGGTCCTGGTTGTTTCGGACAACACGTAACGCTGCAGGATGATTCTGTGCCTTGTTATAGATAGACATATGTATACGTCCGTGTGTATATATAGACTTCTGATCGTATATCTATACAGTACCAGTGTTCCTGGTGTACCTCGTGTTTCTCGTGTTCCTCGGGTAGAATAGCAAGTTACACGACCAGCCCCCTGGGGAAGATCGATGGCTTCGAATACTGAAATTGATCTTCGCCGGTGCTGAAGCCGAACCCGAAGCCAATGCGGAAATGCATCGTATGCAAACGTTATTTTGCATAATGTATATTCGCTCTGTGCAGCTCGGGTCTCTTGACGCGGGTATAAATAGTTTGGTGTTGATCCTAGAGTCAAATCAGAATTGATTGATATTGTGAGCTTTCTCTCTCTCTCTCTCTCTCTCTCTCTCTCTCTCTCTTTCTCTCTCTTTCCTTTTAGCTAGACGAGACTGCAGGCTCATGCAAAATTTCACTTCATCTACCAGATCCAATACATTGATACATCATCATTTTGTGCAAACAATAATATCTCGCAAAGTTTAATAAACAGATCAATTATTCATTAACTTATACTGCAAGCTCTGAATACTCGTGCCCATACTTTGACTCATGAATGAGTCAATTATCGTTAGATAAATGAACAATATTGACAGAGGATTGAACGATGACCATATATATGCGAATATCTGTCAGCAGTGCACATTGAGCGGAAATGCCCTTATTGCAATAATCTACAGAATGATTCACAAGAACACTCTAACAGTGTTTCGACTTGCGATGTGCTATTGTTCGTGAATAGTAGCAGTTATCTGATTTTCTCACGTATTGAACGCTGACTTGTATGTCTATCCAATTTTTCGCGTACAGCTGATATATCAACAATTTATTTTGCTCAATCGGCGATACTTGCTTTTGCAGTCGACATGAGGTCCAGTTGGTATCCTGAATGAGCATGCTTGAAAAAAAGATCGCTTCGAACTGGTTCCATGACGAATCAACACGAAAACATTACAACACAGAACAATTTGAACACATACAAATTCAACACATCTCATGTGAATTGATTAGCATTTGTTGGTGTGTTGTGGTGTCCCTTAATGTTGAATTTGTTTTGTGTCAAATTTGTATGTGTGTTGAATTGACGTGTTGTGATGAAATGACTATGTGGTCATTAGCCATGACGGTTTGGTTTCCGCATCCAAAAGTCATCACAAAAAGCGAGATTAGATGATTCTGGCTTGTCAGTTACGCGACAACGAAGATTGCGGATATTTTGCGAAAGTGTAGAAGTATACCTATGTTAGAAGTGTGTTCATTGATCGGAAAGCAATTCCTACAAGCTTAAATTACACCGGTCAGCAGGAAGTAACCTTAGCTAACTTTCCATGCAGCATCTATTTGAGATTGAATTTATCCTTCAGTGGTATTTCATCCCTTTTTAACAAATCGAAGATCGACTTGAATAGTGAATCTGCAGGCATGATTTCCTCGAATCCTTTTAGTGCTGATTAAAACCGTGGACAGCAGATTCATGTTATTTGTTCATTTGAGAACAGAACCGAATCACAGACAAAGTATAATACATGGCTTAAAGTGCTTTGACAGTTTATATTATTTACTGTTATTTTCGATCACCAGAACACCAACGTAGCGGTTCATGCGAAGTTACACAAGTTCACATTATTTTCATTCGGAGCGCGTTTTCATACTTTATTACCATCCGTACTGCAGATACTGGCACTTTTAAAGCTACAGCTACGTGTCCGTACCCGAAAAGAGTTACTTTTGAAATGGGGCGCACGTACTGTGACCAGCGATAAGGGTTAACTCCGACTTTCAAAAATATACTTTTACTTTATTTCATATAGTCTGGTAATAAGGACCGATTATCCCTCAATTTATTTCCTTCTTCTATCTTTGAGCCCGCATTTCATTTTCTTTTTTTTTTCTTCAAGAACTCAGAAAAGAGTTGTTCAAATTTTGACTTCGAATGACTCCAAGGAAATGATTCCACCGTATAAGCGCGAAGAACGGCTGAGGCAAGAGCTTTCACAATTCAATCACCTTTCAATAAATTTGTATCCGATTTGCAGATCATTTGTGTCGATAAGTTCCCCATATACATGATATAAGTAAATAAACTTGGTCAATCCCATAATTGCGCTAAAAAAATTTCATTCCAATTTTCATGCTTTTTCAGGTGCTTCGGAAAGCGCCGCGTAACAACCCCTTAAATTTCAACTGTAATTTTCCTCAGAATAATAGAATCAAAATTACATCTGACAAGCTCCACACGTACCGCGTACCGTACCGTACCGTACCGTACCGTACCGTGTATTATTTTTAATGGTAAAAAAACATCGGCAAGAAGATTGCCCTCGAGATATATTATCATCAAGTTCTTTTTTCTTCATAACAGTGTTCGTTATGATTTTTTAATAGAGAACCTGCAATCAGAATATCAGTTATGTAATAATTTGTTTATCTTTTAAACGACCATTTCAATGATGCACCTGTTTCAAAGAGAATTGCACTCCAGTTCAGTGCAGAACACCAGTTTCACTCAAGCGTTTCTCTGAGACGATTAGATGTAATGATTATTACAGGACCTTCGTTCCTCTTCCTATCCACGTTGCTATAACTATACCTACGACGATGGTGCTTATAACTTGAAACTAGCCACTAATTCTCGTCCTAATAGTTTACCGGTAAGTTCAGAGCCGGGTACAACTAGGTATATAGTATAATGTTACAACTTCCCGTATCTTTCGGTAGATAATTCAATCCACATTATATACCATATCCTACCTAGATAAAAATTTGTTATCTAGAACTGTTAACAAATGATAAAGATACGTTGTGAAAAAAAAGAGACAAAAGTGGAAATAGTGGAAAAAAATCGGAACAAAAAATGTATACTAGTGATTTGAAAAACATTATTTCCTGCTTCTACTCGATTATATGCTTCGAAAAACTAACTAATGAGCTTTTTTAATCAGTCTTAGGTAGTGTTAGCTCAGTTCTTAACTCTACATTTGCTTGTTTTTCAAAAAGTTATCCTATTAGACCGATGCTAACAACAGCCATGGCTCCCCTGTACACACACGCATTACATTTACGTTGCACTTGCTGTATCGGATCATATTGCGTTTGATTGACGGAAGTATGCTTACCGACGATATTGTCAGCTAGTTTACAGTTGGTTGTAGAAGGTAGATATCAAACTCAAACATAGTTCAGAGTTTGGGTATAAATTTCCCATCCAGGTTCGTACACACCTCTTACTATGTACTTGAAACCGTTGGAGCTCATCTATTAGCATTAGATTATCAAACTCGATCAAATATCATGCGAAATATATCGAGGGCTAAGGACCAGAAGGGCGTAACCGACATGTTACCGACTTTGAATGATTTTACTGCCATAAAGGCGTATCTGAAAATTTAACACAGGAGACCCATAAGAAGAGTATTCACGATGCTCACAGGACGATACGTCAACTAGTGGCGGAAATCCGAACCCCTCGAAGGAGTCTCGGCAGTACGAGAAACCTCGCACGTCTGAGCAGCCAAGACTCCTTCCGGACCACGTGACTCGACCACCGCCAGCGCCACGATCGGTCGTGAGCATCGTGGATACTGCCAAAAAAGCGTAACATCGATTTGATCATTTTCGTGGAATACGCCCTTCTGGCAGCAGGCCAGGCTTAGTTTCGTAAAAATCTAGCGGATCTATCTGCCAGAAGGGCGTAACTTAAATTTCATTATTTTCGGAGGCTTACGCCCTTCTGGCAGATACACATCTTTCAGTAGGGCTAGGTACCAAAGATACTCCTGGCCCATTTATTAAAATTTTTGTGGACTACGCCTTTCTAGCAGCACGTGAGGCTCAATTTCGCGAAAATTCAGCGGATCTATCTACCAGAAGGGCGTAAGCCTCCGAAAATAATGAAATTGAAGTTACGCCCTTCTGACGGATAGATCCGCTAAATTTTTATGAAATTAAGCCTGGCTCGCTGCCAGAAGGGCGTAATTCACAAAAATACTCCTCTTATGGGTCTCACGTGTTAAATTTTTAGATACGCCCTTATGGGAGCAAATTCATCCAAAGTCGAAAAAATCTGGGTTATTCCCTTCTGGTTCTTAGCCCTTGATATATTCCCCTCCTATTTTCATGTTAAAAAACTGAAATCCAATGGGTTTATTAGTTCAGGTAAGTAATTGGGTAGTTTGATTGAATATACTGATGTTTACCGCTGTGTACTACGTAGCTGGTCCCATATTTGCACTACGTATTTTGGGGTTGATGAGTCAACTGGAAGAGTTAAACAGGGTAAAAAAAAAAAAAAAAATCCATTAGGTAAATAAAACGGATCGTATAACATTAATTTAAGCAGTAGGTATGCCGTTGCATTGCAGCTAACAGGAAACACAAAGACACAATAATTAATTAAGCGAAGTTATTTATTAAGCAAAGAGGATTCGAGAGGGAATAGAATGAAATAGGAAAATTGGAGAAGTTGAGAACTGCCGACGCGACGCGCGACGCCTCGAATAAACTCGATTAATTTAGTAGGGATTATTGAAATTTCAACAACGAGATGAGGAGCCAAAGATACGACGTACATTAATTTAAGAACATTCTCTATCTAGGTGTACGATAATAAAAAAAATAAAAAACAAATTTCATTACTTAATAAACTCGGATTAGAAATTACTTGAGATTTTATGGACTTCGTCTTATACGCGGATTCATAGCATGGAATAAAAAGTGGTTTCCTTATGGTACGCAGGTCGCATAGTTAACCCTTCGTAGTCACTCTGGGTGGATTCCACCCAGGCGTTCTGGCCCAAATATCCATTCTTTGACAAATTGACCTATTTATGATTTTTTTTTTTTTTTTAATATGTTGTCATTTGAATTTTGACATATCGACTCTTGATACATGTTCTAGGATGTTTGAAGTATTTTCTAGTATTTTTTTTCGTCCCGATCGAACTGATAGTTTTCACATAGCAACCATTTGAAAATTGACTGGGTGAATTTCACCCAAGTGTGACTACCGTGTGATTCTACAGAAGTGTGACTACGAAGGGTTAATCGAAACTTCGCCCAAGTTTTTAGGGAATATTCTACATTGATGAGATTTCGAACTACTACGTTTATGAAATTTGAAATAATTTCTAATTTCTGGTGAGAATAATTCTGTGAATTTTTACAAATCATTTTCAAAATCTAAACAGCTTTCGTAGTTTTTCATAAGAAATTGTAATTCTTTTTTCTTCGTTTATACAGGGTGAATATTCGACGTGCCGAAGCTCCGCCATCTTCTATTCATACTCGTTCGATTCAGAATAATAGTGTGTGATTATCAAGCAAATACCCGTGACTGCGCTACGAGTATGAATAGAAGAAGACGGAGTTACGGCACGTCGAAGCTCCGCCCAGACCAGATCCCGGAAAATATTCACCCTGTATATTTAATTATATTTTATTGAATTGAAAAAAAGTCAGATTTAGAGGGTTTGCAATTCGTCTAAATTGCCTAGTATTATGATGTGAATTTTTGATCAGATACTACCACCAATCCCCACTAAAATTTCTCAGTTACAGATTTTTTTCGAAAACTATTACTCTCGCAATAAAATACATACTGACTTGAGAATATATCCGAATTTATTATTTATACACGTTAAACATATGCATAGGGGAAGCAATGAAATCTCCTATCGGTGTTCGTAGACAAGCCAATTCCCTCAAAATGTAGTGTAAACCAAATTAATTCATAGACACTAGAGCAGCGCGCGGTGGCCGAATAGGCAGGTGGCTGCTAATGGTAATGCCGCACGAAATACACGCAGTACATTGTACGTCGTATATTAATTAACCAACAATTAAGAGCTGGTTAACATCCTCTAATATTTCACCGTAACGATCTGAACGATTTGTGGGAAGAGTATCACGTTTATTTATTAAGCTATTAAAATTCAATTTATACAAACTCGTACACATTGAATTTGGGGCATTATCGAACTATTGCATGCCGATTTAAAAATGCTGCATTTTAAGTTCTTCGTATTCGTTTATTTTTTCACCAATATTTTTGCAGAGTAATTAATAATCCCAGGTGTTTTCAAATGGCAAACAAATTGACAACGATATCGCGTAGCTTTTTTCTTCTTTCTTATTTCCTTTTCCTTTTCCTTTTCCTTTTCCTTTTTTTTTTTTCTTCTTCTTATAATTATTGTGTTATTAAAAACAGCACCAATAATTCTGGCCTTTATTTAATTACTCGTGTTTAATTGGGTATACCATGACTTAAAAATTCATCAACCTTCCTACTGCAGCGTTGGAAGCTGAGATGAGATAAAAGATACGAAACAAAAATTACGGCGAATAATATTAAACGATAAAGAACGCGAAAAGAATTTTCAATTTATTTCGCATACCTATACTACGTAGGCTTAATTTTCAACCTATTATATCATACTTAATTTCTTTCATGATTATTGCGTTCATTATTTTAAAATAATTATTTTTAAATAAAAATAATAATAATAATAATAATAATTCAGTTATATATGTATCATATCTCGCTCAAAGCTTAAGGTGCTTTCCTAGGCAATTCCACCAGTCCTGAAAACATCGTGAAAAAATGTGATATTAAACGGAATATCTCTGCCTGGGCACCGAAATCAATGAAACAAAAACGTTTCTAAAACCGTTTATCATGGATATCTTCTCTATTTTCGCGCAAAACGAACATTTTTTGGGCTGTACATGTTCGGAGTCGCACATAGAATTGCGCGACGTATTTTGTTTCATTGATTTCGGTGCCCAGGCAGAGATATTCCGTTTTGATAGAATATATGTACCTGATATTCAGATATAATCAAAGTTCCTAGTGTCTAACTAGAAGTAGTTAGATGCTACTTAGATATAGTAATATATACATCCTGAACTACACCTGCGCGCGCATATTCTTTCTCGCTCTATTACAAGTATATGTGTATTCGCTCTCTGTAAGTACTGTCTCGCCGCATGGATCTTTATAAATAAAATACTGCTAGTTTATATCTATTTCAATCGTGCATTTATTTAATATAATCTCCCTCAAAACCAACACGTTTAATATCACATTTTTTCACGATGTTTTCAGGACTGGTGGAATTGCCTAGGAAAGCACCTTAATATTAAATTTTACTCACAATATGAGCTTTCCGAAAGAATAACTCTCTTCTATATATTATACCTGTATATACAAGATTTAGCTGCGATCGTTTCCTTTAGCCGTTCTCATCCAGGACAGAACTGAGCCAAATAGCCAGAAACCAAAATACCTATATACCAACTATATCCACCACCCGTTGTCGTCGACATGGCAATTCTTACAAACAGACCGGAGTTACCCCATTGGTGAAAACGTCGTAAATCCAATAGACTTGTTTACCTGTCCCAGACACGGTTTCCCTGCCTTCAAGTTATTTCATTTTCAATTCACACGAGTTATGAAAATATGTCCTATACGTGTATATATTAGGGTGACAAACTTTTTTCACCTCGAAATTCCCTAGTTTTTTTTTTTTTTTTTCTTACTATTTGGGTAAAACTTACGAAATTTTCTCGCGATCGAACAATTTTTCAACAATTTCAAAAATAATTTCATACTAATATAAATTAACATATAATTTTATATATATATATACCTACATATATAAAAATTAATTTTTCTATCTATTTCAGGTAAGTTTTGGAGAGTATTTCTCTCTCTACTCTACTGCAGCTTGTGATGAAACATTGGTAATGTATTAATGTATGAATAGGTAATATTATTTCATACCATATGTGAATTTATCGGACCAGTCGAACCAAATTTTTAAGTCTTCTAACTGAAGCTCATCTCTATATAGAGCGTGCAATCTCCAGATAGACCGAAAAAAACGGAAGTGCATCATAATTATTTTTTCAAGTAAAAATTCCTTCAGCCCGGGCTGAAGGAATTTTTACTTGAAAAAATAATTATGATGAAAACTTTACTTTACTTGAAAAAATAATTATGATGCACTTCCGTTTTTTTCGGTCTATCTGGAGATTGCACGCTCTATATAGAGGTGAGCTTCAGTTAGAAGACTTAAAAATTTGGTTCGACTGGTCCGATAAATTCACATATGGTATGAATTAATAGGTTTCGAACGATAGAGTCACTACACAAGGTAATATTATTGTTGGAAAACTTGTGTGTTCAAACAAAGTTATAATATAACGATATATTAATATATATATATATATATTAGACCGGTTCAAAAAAATCGACTATTCTTTTTTTTTCAATTTTCGCATTGAAATACTTTCGGAGGGGTGAAAAAAGATGCCTGTTAAAAGCGGAGCTCTTAATATTAAGATTTAGAGGTCGCTCATCGCGGATTTCTATTTTCCATTTAAATAGCATAGGAATTTTATTTTTTTTTCTTCAGAATTTCGTAGCTCACAAACCAATGAACAAATCCAAATGACTCTTACATATTTTGATAGGGAATTGAACACTCGAAAAAATGTATCGATCATTGTGGAAAAAAAGTCAAAAAAAAAAATGGTTTATTCAACTATAAATTGAAATTTGAGCTTGAATAACTTTGGAAGGAGTCAATTTATCAAAAAATGATAAGAGAAGCTTTTTGTAGAGTGTTCAATTTCCTATGAAAATATGTTTGAGTCATTTGGATTTGTTCATTGGTTTGTGAGCTACAAAATTATAAAAAAAAAAAAAATAATTTCCTATGCTATTCAAATGGAAAATGGAAATCCGCGATGAGCGACCTCTAAATCTTAATATTAAGAGCTCCGCTTTTAACAGGCATCTTTTTTCAGCCCCCCGAAAGTATTTCAATGCGAAAATTGAAAGAAATAGAATAGTCGATTTTTTTGAACCGGTCTAATATATATATTAGGTATCGCTGTCATATTCAGTCATATAGGTATAGTTTGAAATTGACAGATTAATTCAAAAGCGTGAGATGTATACCTATCGAAATGTGAAATTCTAAGCGACTGAATCATCAGTCTATAGCTTGCGAACTCGAGCGAGTGACAGATTAATTCTGCGGGTGAGAGAGCGAAAAGCAATAGAGCCAGAAAGTTATCGAGTCGCGTAATTATGGTCCACAGCGGTTGGTTTGAGGTCACAAAATGCGCGCCGGAGATTCAACGGAGATTGGAAGAATTATTATTATTGGCCGAGTGAGATGAGAGAGATGAAAGATGAAAGATGAAAGATGAAAGATGAAAGACGAGAGATGAGAGATATGAGAGAGAAGAATTTAGTTCAGTTCAGTTCTTTTATTCGATTGAAAATAGAAGCTCGCTCTTTCGGCTTTTCTCTCAAAGTTCTTAACTTAACCGCACGCGAGTATAATAACTTCCATAAAGTGACTCCAAATCGATCCTTCGCATCGCATTTCGCGCGCAATATTATTTATCTCTACTTTCATGATAATTCACACCTTTGTAAAAAAAAAAAAAAAAAAAAAAAAAAGAGGAAACTTGACACAATCACATTTCCAAGACGTTGAGGATTGTTCGATCTAGGAGAAAATTACTGGTGTCGAAAGTAAAAGAAAAGAAAAAGCTCAGAAATTTGATAGGCTATAAAATTATGCGAAGTTACAAAGAAGAAAGAAGTAAATTATTGGTTTTCACTTTTATGAAAAATGAAGTTTGATGAAGCTGTGAAATAAATGAGTTTGTTGAGAAAAAAAAAAAAAAAATATCATTATTGGAAATTATTAACTTCTTTTCGTATTTTTCATGAAAATAAATGCAGAGGTCGAGGTACACAACCCTAACCGTGCAACCTCATCCTGCATGAGCTTTATTCGGTCATAAATATCGTTTATATCCTAGTTATTTTTAGGCCCCCTTCCCCCCTGTTTGTTTTTAACGAATTAACCCCCGAATTTATCCATATACATTCTATATACGTATATATATACATCCGCGATAAAGCCGTAACACTAGCTAGTATCTCTCTTTTTCTCCCTTTATCTCCCTCTCTCTCGTAGAATGGAACTTGAACGAGGGACCGAGTGACCCTCTGGCGTATTCAATTAACGTCGTTATCGTCCCCCCTTCTCCCCCACCCCCCACCCCCCACCCCCCACCCCATCACCGAAAAGCGTGAGGGACGCATTAAATGATATTGTCTACGACCTGGTCGATCTAACTTTCAAGTTGAGATTGGTCAACACTTTTACCGTTGGCAATTATTGAGTGAAAAGTTTCGTTAAAAAGGTTGAGCTTGAAATTCGCAGCATTTTTCACCTTCGATAGAAAATATAAAAAAAAAAAAAAAAAAGTAAAAATTTCGAGTTCCATTAGCTTCGACATTCTTTTTTTTTTTCTTTTTTTCTTTTTTTAATAATAGCTTTTCTATGAACGTAACAAAACGGTTC
Organism: Tenthredo mesomela; assembly: GCA_943736025.1. Taxonomy (NCBI): domain Eukaryota; kingdom Metazoa; phylum Arthropoda; class Insecta; order Hymenoptera; family Tenthredinidae; genus Tenthredo; species Tenthredo mesomela. Next base: position 29,025,478 of record OX031015.1, on the reverse strand, counting down.
TGACCTCAAGATCTTAGGATTCTTTATTATCTTGCGGACTTAGAATTAGAATTTAAAAATTTATTAGGATGCAGAGAGGCTGATTAAAATTTCGAGTGCAAACGCTACGATTCTTATATATATACCCCCACACATACGGATCCTGACTTATAGGACATATAATTCTACTGAAAAGGTTTTCGAGGATCGATCTAGAACTTCTATTCTGATTTTAAGGTCTCGCGAGTTTTCTGGTAAACTGCGAAAGGAAGGGTAGCCCTTGAACTTTGACTTTAAGCTGGATTTGGCGAAATTCAGCACGCCTCTTTTATTGTCAGGGCTATACCTAGCTACCGTGTATAGCCTAGTAGAGGAGTGTTTTCTTGGGGATAAACAAAAAGAGGTTTAGATAAAACTGTCGAGCTTTATCCTGCAAGGAAAGGGGTCCTCTCTTATTCCCTCTTGTTCCTTTCACACTTAGCGCGATATAGAGATTGGCTGAGTGAGAAGCGGTAAAGAGTAAGATCTGCGATGCCAAGATTATACGAAATCGTAAATCAGGGAAGTAGAGGCGCTGCAGGCAGAAGAAGTTGTTCGAGAAGCTAAAAACGGGCTCCGAAACCAGGAGAGAAGTTGGAAGTTGAATCTCGCTGTAAACTCTAATGAAGAGGTTTTAATTCGCGGTAATGACCGAACTCTCAGCCCAGAACCCCGACGACAGTTACGAACGTGTTTTGAATTTATTTCTCATAGCGCGCGGGAAGAACTGGAAACGTGGGAAACGATAGGAGAAACGAGAGGCACGGGAAATGATATCTACTAAAGTTACCCGTTAGTTTACCAGAGGTTTTAATCTCCTTTCGGAAGTGAGGGTTACGAAAATGCCCCGGCTACTTAACTTACGCGAGGGAGAGAAAATTAAGTTCTAACTTGGCTGCTAATTCATTTTTCAGACTACAACCGCACCTATACAACCCGCAATTCCCGAGTACCCAATAAACTGATTTTCAATCGAAACAAATTTGCGAATATATCCTAAACTTATACTAGGAGAGTATCGCACCTCTGGCTCGTGGATCTTGACCAAACTTATAGGGGCGTTTCCTTGAGCCAAAATATGAAGTACCTGCTGAATAACTCTACGGAATGGGCCTTTACTCTATCAATTTACCTAAATGTACAATAGAAATCAGCTTTGCATAACGAAGCACAAAAACTAGTTATTTCATGGCACACTCAGAAAAAGGTCTTGTTGACACAACCAAAATTTGGTTATTATACGGTCAAAGAAACTTTTTTGTTCAATCAACCAAAATTTTGTTGGGCCAACTAAAATTTTGTTGGGCTATCCAACATTTTTGCTGATACTACTAAATTCGAGGGGCTATTCACAGCCGTAGTCACGGTGTCACTTGTGACTGTAGTCAATCCGTAGTCGCAATGTAATCATTGAAATCATTGTAATCACATTGAAATCATTGTATTCATGTGACTACATCTTTTGTAGTCATAAGTTGTAATCAAAACGTAGTCATTCGAAGTCGCCGTAATCACGTCATTATTCGAAATCGACAGAATTTCACGCGTGAAATTCCAGTCCTGTATTTTACATTTCTACCAACTGCAGATAGTAAGCCACGAATGTTTTTTTACTGAAACCCCGCATTTGACTTTTATAACACGTGTATTTTATGATATGACAAAATGATAAAATTTTTCTTCCTAAAGCTCGGGTAATTTTTTAATTAGTTAATGTTTGAAATAAATCTATGTGATTACAATGATTACAAATATATGAAGTCACTTGCTGTAGTCAATGAATTCATTTGTAATCATTTGTAATCATGTAGTCATCATAGAAGGCAGTTGTAGTCACTGTAGTCGTAGTCACCGGAGTCAGTAGTGTAGTCTCATGTAGTCGACTACATTTTTGTAGTCATGGTGTCACTCGATCCGAATGTGAATAGCCCCTCGACTAAATTTCTTGTTAGCACAACAAAATTTTGGTTGACTGAACAAAAAAATGTCTTTGACCGTATAATAACCAAATTTTGGTTGTTTCAACAAGACCTTTTTCTCAGTGCAATTACTTCATATTTTGGCTCAAGGAAACACCCCTATAAGTTTGGTCAAGATCCATGACCCGAAGGTGCGACACTCTCCTAGTTAGTGAATATCGATCACAGCTGGTATCCAAAAATGAAAAATCTCTTCCATTCAAGAAACGAAAAAATTTTTTTCCTTCAAATTCCGTCATCATAACTTCGATAATATATATAAGAAACTCCCACGGTTCGTCAATCTACGCTGGTCCATATTCCCTCATTTTTACCCTATCCATAAATTAAACCCGAACGTTTAGAAGGCTCATGTCATGACGTCTTGTAATACACGAATTTCTACAAATACCCTATATATGTATATGCGCGGGTATATGAAATAAATTCGCGAAGCGAGTGTATCCTCGAGTTTCCCAAATCCCTGATTCGAAAGAAGCTTAGCATATAAAGCCAAGGTAAACATCGTCGTTGAAAAAAAAAAAAAAAAAAAAAAAAAAAAAAAAAAAAATAAGGCGAATAATATCAGCCGTAAAGTGGAGAAAAATATTTTCGTTCTTTCGTTCTGCACACACAAACCTTATATTCTCTGCATAGCATAAAATATTCGACATTCCTTATACATATATATATATATATATATATATATATATATTTATACGTATGAGGCAATTTTTATAAAGAAATTCTAAATCCGTATGAATCTAACGTAGGATGAATCATTCCCCCATATATATATGTACAAATATATATACATATATACGATCGATAAACATGCACTAGATGCAAACGGTGTTCGTCATTCAGCAATAAAATTCTGATTCAATCCCAATAAAAATCGAATAGATGAAAAAATTGAAAAAAAAAAAAAAAAAAAAAAAAAAAAAGAAAGTGTCATAAAAATCAAACCGTATTAAAATTACCATATGATCGTTGGAAAGCGTCGCACAACCGCGTATATATATATACGCAGTTATATACATAAAAACTACGTTATACATAGTAGGTATATTGTATCGACACAAAACTACAATATCAATTCGCGCAAAAGTCATTTTTATTTTTTTTTTATTTTTTTTTTTTTTCAATCTCACTAGTATTCTGTGAAAACATACATACATAATACTATTTATTCTAATGCTAAAACGGAATTTTCTAATCCTGAAAGATATTAGGAGAGGACAGATAATGAGGACGTATATTGGCAGATCGAACTGATTATTTCATATTCAATAAACTGGGTATTGGACTATTATTTTGAATACATATAAATTATTTATAGAAAAGAGTTGTGAAATGTGAGAGAATTTTCCGTAATGATCGAAGCTCGAGGTTTTATAATTAAGAGTTTGAAAACGATCTCAGCAGCACAAGAACTCGTCTGAAATCTGGAACTAGGTACGTAGGTATTAAAAAATAAAAAAATAAAAGAACGGTGTATAACGTCTCGAAAACTTAAGGATTCATGGATCGTGAACCATATATATATATTCGACTCTATATACCTGGTCGAATCGAACTTTTATTTTTCATTCAATTTCAAGCAAGTACCCATTAGCTCAAAAAGCTTCGGTTATAATTGAGTCCTGAGTCTACGTATTCATATTTTTCGTATTTCAAGTCAGTAAATCTGATATATTATATACGCCTGACGTAAATCCCCCGTGGCGATGAATGAGAGAAGGATATAATATATGTGTGTATATATATATGTATTAATGTGGTGAATTCAGGCTTTTAAAAAATAAAACTAATAAACTGCCATGCCCAGGGAAAAAGCTCCTTTCATTCCTACGAGAGAGCGCGTTTCGATGTTTATGACTGGAAAACTTTCCGGTACTTAATTACTTCCCGTTCCATCTTCAATGGATCCCATGGTTCTTCTCTCTAATGCAGAGATAAAGAGAAAAGGAATGACGAAGAAAGATAAAAATTGAAGCGAGATAGGTAGGGGTAGGCACCTATATATAGGTATATTGGTATATACCTTTGAATCGAACAAATTTTCACTAATTGGCCCAATATCGAACTGGGGATTGGTTTTGGTCGTAATCAGTGAGATTCTAAACGGAATCGAATTCAATCGAACTAAATAAGTGAGACGATTGGAGCCCCCGGGGTACATTGCAACGGTTTACACAGCTTGAGGAGTTCACCCCTTGCAGTATATATGCGGTCTCACCCGCACACCAAAGGTAGTAACTACGTCATTGAGGGAGACAATGGGCTTGGGTTGGCTGTCAAGCCCTTGAAAGCTAGACTTCTATACTACCTATACTAACTTTTCGCCTTGGTAAGAATCCTGCCGCGCCGGTCTGGCGCGGGCGTCAGCTCGGAGAGACAGGGAAAAGCCTATAAAATGAATTTATACCCAGTGAATGGAGTAGCCGACGGAATAACAACCATCTAACGATTTATCGGTTGCGGAGAGGTGCAATGATTGACGAGAGAACAGAAAATGAGAAAATTAATACCCTCTTGTATTCAGTTCAAGATAAAAAGAGAATTCTGCACCTTCGACCTTACAATTTATTGAATGATCGAATTACATCGAAGTCGATTTTTTTACAGAATTTTTAGCTTCTAAGCAAAATTCTCATGCATGACATAATTCTACTGAAACAGAATCACACTAAAAACCTTTCATTCATAAGTATATAAGCATAATCTCTTTACACTGAGAAAAAGGTCTTGTTGCCACAACCAAAATTTGGGTTATTATATGGACAATCACATTTTTTGTTCAGTCAACCAAAAATTTTGTTGGAATAGCCAAAATTTTGGTTGTCCCAACAAAATTTGGTTTTCCCAACAAGATTTTGGTTATCCCAACGAAATTTTTGGTTGACTGAACAAAAAATTTGATTGTCCATATAATAACCAAATTTTGGCTGTGTCAACAAGACCTTTTTCTGAGTGTACTGATAGTCCGAAAGAATTTTTACCTCTATCGGGTAGCCGAAAATTTTGAAAGTCTTTCTTCTGTTTTTCACGATTTTTCACAATTTAAAGTTTTCATTATCTTCAATACACGTTAATTCTATTGCGGTCTGGTCTTCACCTACTCTATGTACTGACCTTTGTCATGTAATAGAGTATAAACCGTGAATGAAATTTCAATTTCAATTTCAATTTCAATTTCAATTGAAATTTCAATTTCGATTTCGAATGCCTTGATAAGTCTGCAAGTTGTCACCTAGGTTTTAATCTAACGATATAACGGATTGAACAAACTGAAAATATGTATTTGTATGTTGAACACAGTATCACTGCAGAGTGCGGGATAGATATATATATATAAATATATATATATATATATATATATATATATATATATATGTATATATATTATACCGATAAGATCTCTAGGTCCAAAACAATTCCAAATAAAGTACGGTAAACCCGGACGTGTCTCGCGTGCCACGAAAAATACACAACGGTGCAGAGGAAACGTAGGAAAAACTGTTCGGGCAGAATAGTGACGGTGGAATAAGGTAGAAATCGAAATGGACCAGTAAATAGCGAAAGGAGATTGCTGGGTCTGTTTTCCATTAAGATTAGGTCGGTCTTATAAAACCTTTTTCCCATTTCCGACAGCAAAAACGTTCCAACGAACGAAATATCTAGATTATGCTTTCCCATATATAGTTAGAATAGTTAAAAAACGAGACTCTAGCCAAAAACGTAATTCCCGATTTATAAAAGCGTTCAAAAAATGTCCCACCTACAACAAATCAGCCGCATATGTAAAGATTTTTGAAAATTATACACCACCCACCATTTGTGCTATCGCATAAATTGCATTTAGCACACACAGTGACCGCGCGTGGCACCACGTAGTAGGTACCATAGAGTTAAGTAAATTTCTGAAAGATTAAGTGGCGACACGAACAATGGGACTCTAACTACCACTTAATCTAATTTCGGTAGGTTAAAGTCGCATATTAAATCCAACAATAGATAATAGGTACCTATCTAAGTTTAGAAGTAGGATCTACGTTAACGAGAATCGCTGGCTAAACGAACGATTATATTCCCTTTGATACAATTTTCCAAGTCGATTAGAAACTTATGGATAATTATGACAGAAGTATTTGTCGTCTTTAAAAAAGAATTTACTTTATAATATTATTGCAGACGGACACATTAATACCTGACCACCTAATTCCTCTATGAACCAAATCTGCGGATATGGATCGCACCTTTAGCCCCGGGGTACAGTCCTCGCTTATGCACAATTCTGTGCACAACCCACTTGTGTATGTATTTGCGTATCAATTCAGAGAGATTGATCGATTGATTGATTGTTTGTTTGAGAGAGAGAGAGAGAGAGAGAGAGCGGGCGTTCATTTACTAATTAATAACTTATGTATCGAGCAGTCATCCGAATTAATTTCTACATGTATCTGATAGAACTGCGCAGTGTGACGTTTGAGAAAATTTAATATCATAAAAAAGGTACCGGAGAAATGGGATGTTGACCGCGAAAAATATCTTCGAACCAACCCGGTAAAAGCGTGACACAATTGGGGTGAAGAAAAGGTGGTAATAGAAAGACCCCAAGAAGTGTCAGTGTCAACAAAGAGGAACTTCAGGAACACGGTCAGGTTGGAAAAGGCCGTGGTGAAAAGGCACCTCATATAGGTATATACTATACTTTGTACTTTTCAATCAGACACCCACCTAGTGGGCAGCACAAAAGTTGCAGCTCTAGGGTGATGTAAAGGCAAGAAATGTGTCGCCTAAAAGCTTGAAATACTTCGCATATATTCATATCATCTGTTTGAAGATTTTAAAAATAGACCATGTAGGTATATTCTAAACTAAATTAATCGAAACGATTCATTTTATCTTTGACTTTGAGATAGAAATTGTACATTTGATGATGATATTTGATTCGTGGTTTCGGATGAGAGAAACTGGAGTAAGGTAATTTATGCATAAACAGTTTTGCAAACATTTACCACCTTGGTATGAGGAATTGATAAAGTAAATTTTGCAAAATTTCAAAAACTTATTCAATTCGTTGTGCACACAGTAGACGCGCAGCTATTTGCACTGATTTCCGCAATTAATCCCCAGCACGACGATCCCTCTTTTCTAGAGGTCTAATTCTTCCGCTAGAATTTCACTCTTGGCAAACCGAAAAAGCAAGGTAGCAGGAGAGAACGTCACTTCCACGGTTATGGAACAAAAGGAGGCAGTCCAATGAATTAATAAAACGTCAAGATTACATTTCACGAAGCTCGCAGCAGAGTGAACTTTTCATCGCGCATTTAGGTTTAGGTACCGGTAATATTTTACTTTACGGATCTGCTATAGAATTATATCGACGAAATCTGCTGCTCAGCTTCCTTCCTATATTTTCCTTTATTCTTGACTTATATCGATTGCGGCTCGTGTGTCAAACTTTGAACTTCATAGCTGATCGATGGTCACGAAAATGGAAGTACAACCGTTTAGTTGATTGATCAATCACTTCGAGCGATCAGTTGTTCAAATCGATCGGCACAAAGCTGGGACTATAGAATTTCAATACCTACTCATAGTCCTTCAACTATAATAGCCTGCACATACATATATCCCATTCGTGGTAAGCGCACGGAGAGCAGATAGTAGCAGTTCTCTGAAACGGACAGGAAACCTCAGGCCGTGATTTAGCCACTCAGCATCTTTCCAGTAATGGTGTGATTATCCGTTAACGGCGACTGGCTGTTCGTCGTAGTCCACGACAACCGGGTATCACATCCATGTACGTATTCGTGGGCGAATATACCGAGTAGAGAACGAATGGCAGATGAAGCACAAAGCTCCGAGATCTACGTTAGTGCATCCTGTAATCTCGTTGGAATTGAAATGCGGATAAAAACCGTCTGCGTGTTACACTACAGGGTAACAAGGCGTAAGGATGGGCGTATAGAAATGTCATGAGAAGGTAGAGGGAGATGGAAAAAAGGTGGAAAATGTAAGGGAAAGCGGAAACAAGAGAGATGTGAGTATCGGAGCTTAAGAGGACAGGAGCTAGACAGATGTAAAGGTGGCACGCCTGGCACATGGCTGCCAACCAGCTAGTAGGAGCCAGTCGATCACTGCTCAAGCTCACTGATTCCAATCTTAATGGATCCCATCGTATCCCATCCCGTTCTGAACCACCAGCCGTTAGAACCGTTCGTTCATTTGACTCCCTCATGCACACGAAAAGCCCAACGCTTGTCCTGCCATCCCTTGTTCCTTATATTCCTTGATTCTTGTCATTCTTCCACTACGTTGCTTCCCTCGACGTTACTCGATGATTCCATTTATGTTTATCCTTTTATGTTTTCCCTTTGTCTCTGAGTTTCCACGATGGCTTTGAGGTGCCAAGGTAGGATCTGACTTCGAACTGCACCTACAACGAGATACGGAAAATCTCACCCTGGTCAAAATTAATCGCCAAGAACTATCGGGTCCGATTGAGCTACACCTATATATCTGTATAGGTATATATAGTATATTTATCGGAATTCAAGTACTACTCGAAGAGGTAGAGATTATCAGGGCTTATAGAACGGAGCTAATAATTCTCCGGGATTAGAGGAACTCCTTTAGCTACTTTATATCAGCCGAACGAAACAGGCTGCGCCTTTATGTCAGTGGAAGTAAAGCTGTCTTCGTCAATTAGATTCGCAATTAATTATCTTATCAGATAATTAATGGAACAAGATGCGCCACTGGATCGGAAGATAGTATATCCTCGTTTAAACGAAGACCTGATATTGTGATGTAGCTGGTTTAACGTCCCGTAGAATTTTTGAAAAGTGTATTTCCGAAATCAGATTGATTTATCTTTGAATTTCCTGGCGACAAGTTTTACGCCAGGGTCTTGGTCTCGGAGTCGGAGTTGGAGTTGGAGTTGAAGTTGGAGTTGGAGTTGGGCAGGAAAAGGTTTGCCTCGTCAACCACCTCCGTCCACTTCCACTTCTACCTTTACTACCAGCTCCCACCCTGCACCCATTGCTATCGCCATATCGCCACAATACTTGACGTTTTCCGCCTTCCCTTTTTGAGGACGTACGCGTAAAACTTTTCATTTCCGAGCTGATTATTGGAAACGCTCGCTCTGGTAGAAGGTTGCGATGGGACCCCATGACGAGGGGAATGGAAAAAGGTATAGTAGCTGGTATAGAAGAAGGGGGCGCGGGTAAGGGTAAGGGAAAAGTAGAATAAGATGGAAACGGATGTGAGCGAGAGAAAAATTGCGAGGCGGAGAGAGAAAAAAGAGAGAAAAAAGGAGAAGAAAAAAAAGGGGAAAGAGTTTGAAAGAACAAGAGGCCGAGGTGGAGCACGACAGAACTGTAGAAGCAAGGGTGAAATGGGGTGAGGTGGATGTGTGTCTTGAATGAGAACAAGTACCTAGTTTCCATGACTTCCATTCTGGTCAGGGGCGGTCAGGGCGAAGGGAGAGAAGAGGGATGAATGAATATGGGGCTCTGTATGACACAGGGTCGATCACCAAAGAGTTTATGGAAAGCAGCTTCCAGAACCAGGGGCTGGTTTTACCTTCGGCCGCGAACTTTTAACTGTGGCTCCTATTCGCGGTACGTGGGGGATTTTCTTTATCAAATTGCCGTACCGTTCTCTTTGCAACAAGAAAAAAGGAAAAAAAAAAAGAAGAACGGAAAGAAAAGGAAGAAAAAATAAAAATAAAGAAAAGGAGAAGAAAAAATTCTGAATATGAAACTAGTCTGAGTTGGAAAATATTAATTTCTTGATCGTCCGGTTGGATGGTACATGTCTGCGAATTGTATCCAAACTTTGATCTATGGCCTTGTGCTTGAAGCGGTTCGAGAAGGAAAATTCCAGAATATAATTTATATAGGATATTAAAACATGAGGAATTCATAATTTAATATAGCTAACAGCGAGAATTGAAGCTATATAGCTTCGTGAAAATCTTTTCCCTTCAATGAAAAGCAATTTAAAAAGGTTTTGCAAAACGCTTGAGATTTTTTAATAATCCTAAACCCGATGCAGATTATGAAATCTTTCTCGATCAGCTTGTTTCTTATTAATCTATAACGCGAGTATTGCGGAATTATTATCGGTCCGTTTCATTTCGCGATGATTCATTTAATTCGAACAGCTTTTTTTTTTTTTTTATTATTATTTTTTTAAGGTATATATTTAAATACTATATATAAATTATAATATAGATGTGCGAAGTTATTTGAATAATTATTTCACAAATCTGGAAAATCAATCGTTACGAATATTTCTAAAATACATATTTATATCTTTCGTTTCATTCGCGACTCCGTACATACTCTAGTATCTATAAACTTTATTTTCCTTCATTTCTTATATATATATGGGATGGGAATCGATGTATTCGAGAAAATGATAATACAGATGCTCGTGCCGAGAAAGGAATTGCCCGAGAGTTCAGAATCGCAGTAAGAATTTTTTACATTTCTTCGCGAACCTCCTCGTTTCGACGATAAAGAAAATTTGTGTTTTGTCAGCGAGAAATCCATTTTTTTTTTCTGCTTCCTTCATCCTTTCTTTCTTTTTTTTTTTCTTTCTTTTTCTTTCTGTTCTCTTCCCTTCTTTTCTTTTCTTTTCTTTTCTTTTACCCTTCGCCTACTTCGCTTCGGCTTAGACTTCGCGCGTTTCAAAGGTGCCGTTTTTATCGGTATTTTTATAGCTTGGTGACACGTGTACGCCGGGGTTGACCGGCTAGCAACCCTTACGCGAGGGTTGTTTTTATGTCGTTGTCGGAAATGAGACGACCAACTTTTACTCTCGTCTTAGCACCACACTTTCGAATCTTCTCAACAAACCTGCAAGAGCCAACTGAATATCATATCATATCACATCATATCATATCATATAAAATCACATCACGTGCTTTTACCACCATGATAATTAACTGAAATTCGTACTAATATGATATGTTCGTCAGTTACTTTAATATCTTAGCTCTCACGTTTGCCTCGGCTTGCGCTAATTGCATTCGCGTTTCGTTATACTTTTATTATGAAGATTTTCATTTTATCGAAGTCAGAACACGCGTGGTATAAGTTAATGAAAAGCTGCAACTTCCTTAGTTTCATTTTTATCTCCAGACGTGTTATTAACACTTTTTTTTTTCTCTTCTAACACTGGTTTCGGTCAGCATATATAGCAGATATAGTAAAACAAGTCTGAATAAATTATATGTAACATTTTTTACTCAGATCAGAAAATTATTTCCGAATAAATAGGGTAAAGGTTTTTTTTTTTTTTTTTTTTTTGGCAGAAAAAATGTGACTATTATGATGCGTTAAATAATTGAAATACCCACATGGATCACATCGTGTGTCATCGGCATCTTGTTTTTGTTATAAAATTTCCGATTTACTGTAAACGAAACGGGAATTTAAAAAACGAAAAACTAACTCCGGATACGAATTTTTCAGGACACATACTTGAAATTTCTACGTACACATTGTTCGAATCGTCGATATGCTGTAACTTTGGAACTTTGGTTTCTAATCTCAAAGTCGATATGTAGAATTTTTTTCTTTAGAACGTTATATTAAACACCGTAAACTCACCAAGTTCCAAATTTTCTCATCAAGTAGATTCTATAGAAGAAACTCCTCGGCCGGTGAAAATTCACTCACTAATTCACCCTACCTAACAAACTAGATTACGATATTCCCGGATTCGATGATCCGAATTGCCACTCGTTAGCCTAATCTTAATCCTTGCTTCAATCCTCAGGATTAAAACTCATTGGATTTCATTAAAAACCCGAAGATCACCTTGTGATACATAATCCGTTAAAATATGAAGAACAGAAAATAATTCAAAATTGTCTGGCTTAGGTTCGAAATCTAACAAGTTAATCTGCCAGACAACGGATAATTACAGGTTGAAATTTCAATCGCGGCATCTCACGTTTGGTGCTTATTCAATGTACCTACATATTAGGGTTGTCCCTAATTCGGTCATATTCGAATTTCAATGCACCAGAAAATTATGTCGTTTAAAATCTGTCGAATTTTCATGAAATGCCAAAGTTTCAGATATTTCGGAGCTACACTGCAATAGGAAGAAAAGAAAATTAACCGCGAAATGTCACAATTCGTGTTTTATTAAAATTGGAAAATTTTGAAGACTTTCGGGTGGTACTTAGAACTGAAATCGGAACCTGAAGTCTTGGCTACATTTTTTTGTATGTATTTGGAAACGTTCCGAGCCATGGGAGCATTGAAATTCGAAAATGATCAAATTGAGGACCACCCTAATGCTGCACCCATATGAACATGGACGTATCACTGGCCGTGACACCCATTCGCTTCATTGTATCGATGTGGGTGTTAGGTATATGGCAGCAGATTTGTTTTAAGATTTTCTCTTTAGCTTGATACTTCTTTATTCGGAGATAGGGCGAGGATAAGCGAAACGAAAGCCGAGGACTACGCTGGAATAGTCAATTCATTTGAGACAATCTGCCAGAGTGCCTCCCATTTCCGTCGACCTCCTCACCCATCTTTACCGCCATTTCTGTCGCCCGCAATGATTCGAGGAAGAGGCTGCAGAGTACCAGAGCTCGAGGATAAGCGGAGGATTGTTTCGGTCCTATGAGTTTATATTTATACGTACGATGTACCCGACGACAGCGTTGTCATCTTGTAACGTGAAATAAGAGGGGAAAATATAGCAAAATAAATAAAATTAAAAAGTTTAGAAAAAAAGGAGGAAAAAATAAGCAAATGTTGCGCTTGATGCCTTCGCAAAATTTTGAACATCAACGTTGAGGCGCAATTTCGAATTTGCGGGTATCAAGTTGAGAATTGAGACAATTTTCAGAAATTTTAGACGTGACCTAGACTTTTGAAATCCTAGTTTGGACTTCTAGATCCTAAAATTTGGAGACACTTACCGATTCTATGCTTCGATCTATAGTCCTCATAATCTTTAATAAAATGTTATGTGAACTGATTGAAAAATAATTTCCAAGTCGAAAATAAAAATGATCATTGAGTTGATTTTTCACGGAGTTTCAATGCTGTAAGTACATAGAATTTGGAAATTGCCGTAGGATGTAGGAATGGTGATAATAATTTCAAGCGCAAATATTATAATTCTAATTCACACAATATCTGAATCCTTAGTACACGTAGGAAATAATTATTCTACTGAAACAGAACGATATTTCTATCGTAGAAAGTATAGAGCAAAGAAATGTAGGTATGTTTTAGTTGAACAAACCAGCAGGCTTCTATTCCGAATCGGAAACTGGTGATTGAATGTAAGACATTTCCGATCGTCGTGAATCTAGCTGATTATTTTATGACAATGGTTTATATTCTGATGGTTTTTCTGTGACAAAATCGTCCGAGTTTCCGGAAGACTGAGTTCAGGGATGATGAGCTGATTCGTAGGGGTCGCGGGTTCATTTCGCGAATAATGACCAAAGACAAATTATTGAACGTTATGGGGTTCGCATAAACGTGCATTGGGTAATATTTAGAAATTGGATTTTGGATAACTCGATTCTTCATCATCGCGAATATCATTTTTACAAATTACGGTCACTGTGTCTATTTAATTTCAAGCCCTCCACTCGATTATTCATGAACCTAAAACCAATTCTGTTTAAAATGCGAAAATCGGCGGACTCCAGTGCTCCAAATTTTCCTGTGACAGAAGCAATCGAATTTGTGAGAAAACCACGAATCGGTATACGATTGAAAATACATGTTCTCTTGTTGCATAGATTTTTTATCTATTCTATCATTACGGATACCACACGGATTCGATATTGATTATTATACTGCTACAAATATATTGCAGAATACTATCATTTGTTCAAATATTTACTATCTATTCAAAATGAGCTCCGCAGGAAATGAAATTAGCTCTGCTATATACATACAATATCGATCTGTTCTATTGAAAGATAAATAATTGTCTATGAATCGGAAAGGAAAAATGAAAAAAAAAAAAGAAAAACCGCTGGTATGTTACTAGTCTGGGCGGAAACAGGCAATATAGGAAAATATTTGAAATATCGTATCTGGTGCATTATTGAAACGAGAGATTTTAATAAAACATACGCGCGTTGACCGGAAAGGCGCAGGAAAACCTGCCGGACGGAGGAGCGTTGGTCAAAACCAATAATCCAGGCACCTCTACATATTCCCGTATAATAACGTGAATAGAGGAGCCTGCAGCAGTGACGAACGAAAGCGGGTTCACGTTAACCAATACATATACGAAACGAAAATTTAATACAATATATTTAAATGCAAAGCCTGCGCATGAACCCCGAGCGAAAAGATTTTCGACTATATTTTAAAATTTAGCTCTTCTCTTTGAGCCAACTTTCATATAGATTGAACTTCTTTACTCGATAAAGCTGCTTCAGATGGTAGCCACCCAAAAAACATGGAATAATGTAGGCGTCCTACAGGATACTTACAAGCACCTGTCGTGACTTCATTTTGTTAGAAATGAAAATTTCAAAATACGTAGGTACCTATGGGTACACGATTTATCATCATTCAGACCCAAAGCCTTTGATATATACAACACATGCCCTCACCGAATTTACGTATTAATACGAATTTTTAAACAGAAAAATTGACTAAAGAATATATTATAGAATATGTATCGAACGAATGAGCTTAAACTATAGACATGAGAAGCTAAAAGACCTGATGAGACAGTATGTCAATTATTAATTACAATCGAAGGTATTAGTTGGATTAAATTATTGAGAATTCAACTCTCGAATTGAGGCAATCACAAAATTAACAAAATGATGGATTTCAAAAGTGCTCATTGTCAGTCAAATAACCCAATACTCCGATTGAATAGAGAAACATAGAGAATCACATCATCATTGGTAACGAAGATCTTCGTTATGGCTTACTTTTGGAAGCATCAAAAATCCTTAACTCAAAGTGCAGTGTCCGAGACACTATCTTGGAAAAAAAAAGTGCTCGAAACCAGTTTTCCGATGATATCTCGAAAACCGTGAATGATATCAAGATGAAGGTGGACATCAAAAACAAAGTTGATTTAATTTTCTATGAAAAAGGTTCAATACATTTTTCCTGTATCCTCATTGGTTTCGCTGTATTTTGAAGCTGACTATAATAGGACCTGGAATAAAGGTGTTACACTTTCCGTGTTCAAATATGTACAGCGGAACCACAGAAGTTACAAGAAAAACGAATTCCACCTTTTTCATAGATAATTCAATCAGCTTTGCATTTTCAATGGGAGGAAATTTGATCTAATTACAACGGTGGAACCACGTATTGACAATTTCCTGTCTGAATTAGTGGCTTTCGTGATTTATATTTAATACGTAGCTGCAGCTTAACGCGATTGGCTTGTAACTATTAAGAGATTTAGTCAGGCTTTTAGAGTTACCTATAAAATCTACATAAATATATAATTATATATCTAGAATATTTGAATTATCTCACGACTTATGGACGGTGGCCAGTTAACCACCAGCTGGCTGTTGGTCGTTAACGAATACTACGAATTAGCAGTGCTGGTGACCAAGCCAACGAGATACACAATTATGGTAGGAAGTTTTAACCCGAACGTGCCCGTATATATTTAAATTTCACGGACTGGCACTATCTCTGAATACGTGATACGAAATGCGTTGACCAAATGTGCACAGCCCGTGGATATGGTATATAACACTGCCTTACACATACTTTTAAGTTAGACCAAAAGTTGCGCGTGGATACGATATCCAGTTAAAATTCTACCACGTGTTCGTTAGGATTCAGCCAGCTGGCAGAAGCCAAAATCCAAAATCAGGGTATAAAACGGTGGATTTTATTAACCATTTTTCACTTTTTGGCTGGCACATTGCTTCCACTAAAGCGAACCTACGATTTTTTAATATTATACCTATTGGCTGACCCATCGGTTTCAGTGTTCACTGCGCTTTCACCGTGATGATGATCATTCTGTGTTTTATAATCTAAGATCGCGTTTTATAGTGAATCTATAGTGCGTATACAGGTAAAATCGACATCGTCTAGATTTTGAACCCAGTTTGGGGGAATTGAGCGCGAAATAGTTCAGCGTCACAAGTTTCTAATTTGAAAAGGGATACCTCATTAAGGTTACAGTTTGGTGAGACGCTGCAGTGTATAAACGTTGCTGTATACTTTGGTACCTCGTTAGCATATTGTTTCGAGAATATCCTTTGTCTTCCCTAAATTAACAAGATTATTATGCCTTTAATCTTTCGTCAAACTCCTAATTGGAAATCAATGACAATTATAAATGAATTTCTCATTGGGTGTAGGTGAAATTTCTTCAATACACTCAATCAAAGGAAAAGTTATTTCTATTTCGTATAATGATTACGACGATTTCATTCACGATATACTAACTCGTAATTTACAGGAGAATATCATTTTCGTAATTATAATAATAACTGGGTTAATGAGTCGCCGAATCCAATCTCATTAAGGGAGCACCGTTAATCTGAAAAATTATTATTTATCAATTTTTGTTTCATTTCCTTCACGAAACGTCTTGGCTTTTTTTCAATGGAATTTTACGAAATTATTAACTTTCCGAAATCTCTCTTTGTATACTTGACATATGCCTGTTCTATGTGTCTCGAGATTTTCAATGACCTCGCTTCTGCAATATTGGATTAGCGATAATGATCGCATTTTCGGATCACGTCTAGTCACACTTGAACTTTTCGAATTTCATACAATACTTTGTTCAGTTACACGGAGAAAAGAGTATATTAAATTTTCTCATACTAATATAGTAATGGTTGGATATACTGCAAATATGACGATCATTCCCATACTTTATACTAAATGTCACCATGCATGATAGAAATATTCCTATATGCATGGTGACATTTGGTACACAGTATAGGAATGATCGTCATATTTGCAGTATATCCAACCATTACTATATTAGTATGAGAAAATTTAGTATACTCTTTTCTCCGTGTATATGAAAATCCGATAACCGATATTTTCCGTTAGTAAATCCCACTTCTGACGTCTGTAAAACGTAGTGCAACATGATCTCGTTCATTATTTTCCAGACTTCGTTAATCTTCACTCAAAAAACTCACTTTTCAGTCCCGCGTTTGTTTCTTGACTGGTATATCATTTTTTCAAATTGGGAAAAGAAAAAAAAAAAATAACAATCTCATGATAAAAACGAGTAAATTCAGACATTTTCATCATAGTTTTCTCCAGATTCTGCTAGCTGGGATATAATAACCTGCAGTCGTCCAACATCTACCTTGATCAAAGGTTGAATCAATAATACGGTGAAAATATGCCGACTGCACAGGCATCCATCTCAATATATATATATATATATTAGACCGGTTCAAAAAAATCGACTATTCTTTTTTTTTCAATTTTCGCATTGAAATACTTTCGGGGGGGTGAAAAAAGATGCCTGTTAAAAGCGGAGCTCTTAATATTAAGATTTAGAGGTCGCTCATCGCGGATTTCTATTTTCCATTTAAATAGCATAGGAATTTTATTTTTTTTTCTTCAGAATTTCGTAGCTCACAAACCAATGAACGAATCCAAATGACTCTTACATATTTTGATAGGGGATTGAACACTCTAAAAAATGTATCTATCATTGTGGAAAAAAAATCACGAAAAAAAATAATTATCTCAACTATAAGTCGAAATTTGACCTTGAATAACTTTGGAAGGAGTCAATTTATCAAAAAATGATAAGAGAAGCTTTTTGTAGAGTGTTTAATTTCCTATGAAAATATGTTTGAGTCATTTGGATTTGTTCATTGGTTTGTGAGCTACAAAATTATTAAAAAAAAAAAAAAAATTTCCTATGCTATTCAAATGGAAAATAGAAATCCGCGATGAGCGACCTCTAAATCTTAATATTAAGAGCTCCGCTTTTAACAGGCATCTTTTCTCAGCCCCCCGAAAGTATTTCAATGCGAAAATTGAAAGAAAAAGAATAGTCGATTTTTTTGAACCGGTCTAATATATATACATATATTGCATCTTAGATTCGCAATCGCTTCCTCCATCAGTGCTAATCCAGACGAAGTATTTGCATTTAGTTATCTATTTTCGTCGTGCAGCTCCGAATGCGACTGAATTTTCCATCGAACTTTCTTAGATAGGATTCATCATGGATGGTTTCGCTCTGGTGAAAGGCGCAACCTTCTATAAATTCACCCACAGCTATATATATGCTATATACCTATTCACGCCCGGATTAGTCGTCACGGATATTTAAGTTAAAAGTAATTCGAGACGCTCTTTTCTTGCACCAATATCTTTACCTATATCGAGAGCTTTACCTCATGCACCATGAAATATACTCTTCATACTTAGAAAAAGGTCTTGTTGACACAACCAAAATTTGGTTATTATATGCACAATCACATTTTTTGTTCAGTCAATCAAATTTTTGGGAATTGTTGGGACAACCAAAATTTTGGCTATTCCAATAAAATTTTTGGTTGACTGAAGAAAAAATTTGATTGTGCATATAATAACCCAAATTTTGGTTGTGTCAACAAGACCTTTTTCTGAGTGCAATCTTTGGTTGAAAAATATTTTTCCCTGCACTTTTTGGTAATTGGAATTTTTGTTTCTCTCCAGAATTATTCTATAACGTTCGTATGTAGGTACCTACATATAAGTATAACAGTGAATTACATTCATGCGATCGTAGCTTAGTTCTTCATCTAAATTCATAATCGAATACTAAAAATATATATATATTTTTTTTTTTCTTCAAACTTTGGAATTTTTGTGGCCAACCAGCTACGTCGGCTGACAAATATATTCTTTCCACCTTTCCACGTATTTATACCCAGAGAGTAGAAGTATGTAATATTTTATGAGGCATATACGTGGAACATTTTTACGGGTGTCACGCGTCACAGATCAGTTATCAAGAGAAACTCGTACGAGCGAAAAAAGAAGAAGAGAAAAAAAGCACCATGTCACTTGCAAATTGTCTGGTTCAGTTGTGACATGAAACTGGAAAAATCTACATGTATGTATGTATGCATGCATACCTTCCTACCTACGAACCAGCTTATACATAGAATCGTAGGTAAAATCGGAGTGAAGAGGTGGAGGAAGAATACCGTTTTACGATATTTTTACACCGTGTTATATGTATAGGTTTTATCTTCATCATGTCGCCGTTTAGATATAACAAACAATTTACTGCATTCGATGGACTGAAGGTTGAAAAGATTTTACATTTCTTGTAAAATATAAGTTACGAATTAATTGAGTCATATTTTATTATTTAATCGAGTGGTAATTTTCGGGTGAAGATTATTATTGGCGAAATTTTATTTGCGAAACGCAAGGTTTCAACGTAGGTATAATATCCGTCCGGCATTAGCATTGCAACAAAAGTCGACCCCTCCGGTCCTTCAAAAAGTTTTAAACTCATTTTAAACTATTTACGCCGAAGCGTTTTATCCGCGCCATCCATAACTCCGAACTCTCAAACTGTTTTAAAATCGGATTGCAAAATAATGAATCTTCCGCTAAAGCGTTAGCGTCAACGCCCCGGTTGCTGTGGGATATAGGTATGTACCCTAGAAGCAGATCGAGATAAACCTTAAATTTGAATTAATCTACGTTGGCGAAATGGACGTCGAAAGAAGCAAGACCGATGCATATAGGCATATGTACAAAGCGAGGAGAAACCGCAGAACCGCACCAATTTGAATATAGACGAGTTTAACGACCGAGCAAAGCGTAAAACGCGAAATGATGGAAGAACGGAAATGAAACAGGGTGTAATTCTGGCTTTTAGGTAATACGAACATCCATTCCGACCTAGGTACACACGTACTCTAAAGTCTACAAAGGTAACGCACATCAAAGGGATGCAGTGACTTATGGGGTCCATACGGGGGTTACGGGATGGAATAAACCCAGTATGAAATGTGAAAATGTTTACAGATTTAAGTTATGAAGTTATATAGAAACAGAAATGAGATTGAGGAAAGGTTGGCATATGTGCAGGGCAACGGGCACACCCTCAGAGGAGACAGCAGCTACCCCATACATGTCGCATGAGAATCTTAATATGAAAATACTTTGAATATAGAACATGCCTATGCCTCGTGTGCCCCTTATAACTGGAAGATGTCTTAATACGCGAGAAGTTAACTTTTTGGTGCGGGATTCCCGGTCGGCGGAAATATTCCCCAAAGTTAAATTCCATTCGAGTGAAACCGCGAACTCTCGATGAATTATAACCGCGGGAAGTCAATCAAGGTTATATAATATATATCGGTATACCTATACGTCGGGGGGATGTAGTACACTGAGAAAAAGGTCTTGTTGAAACAACCAAAATTTGGTTATTATACGGTCAAAGAAATTTTTTTGTTCAGTCAACCAAAATTTTGTGGTGTTAACAAGAAATTTAGTAGTATCAGCAAAAATTTTGGTTAGCCCAACAAAATTTTGGTTGGCCCAACAAAATTTTGGTTGACTGAACAAAAAAATTTCTTTGACCGTATAATAACCAAAATTTGGTTGTGTCAACAAGACCTTTTTCTGAGTGTACACTTATATCTATCGTATGCCAAGAAAACCGTCTACAGCTTTCTAAAAGTTTTCCCAAAATACGAGTCACTCATACGAATTGTTGGGCTTAATCATGGAATATAGATATCGACCTTTGATAATCAAGAGATTGAATCAGATCCTGGAGGTTCAAGGGTCAAACCACTTTCCTGATGTTTTGCGGTTTGTGGTATAGGGAGGGAAAATGTGATGGGAACGACGCGTTGGTAAAATGCATAGGGAATATCGTCTCTGGGAATAGATATTGTGATGAAATTTTAGTCACGTCAGAAAACTGAGAGAAGTAATTTTGAAGAAAGTTACGTTTTTCCTTGAATTTCGATTTTTCGTTGAGATGCCCGTTTCGCCCGGCTCTTCCCTATGTATATATATGTATACTTTTGGGGAAGAAGCAACGTTGGGTTCAGAGACACGGGTGCGCCTGCACATGGTACAGGATTTTCTTTGATTAATGTGTTTTCTAGTAGTTGAAGAACTTTATACCACCAGATGTTAGCAAATTTCTTTAACCAAGGTGCGCGTCCGCTCGACTCTGGCTTCTTCAAGTCGTTTTTTATAACTTTATGTTCTCTCCCTCTGTTCATACTTTGTCAAAAAAAGTATTACGACAGGTGAGATTTTGGAAATAAAAAGATTAGAATTGTAGAATAATTGTGGAATTCGAATTCGATATGCAATATAATAGGGCATATGTAGCGCAACATCACGTTTTGTGGATATTTCGAAGCTATATTTTTTTCAAACACACTCCGATGAGATACCAACTAGACCTCGTGCTAAACGAAAAAGCAAATATCACTAAATTGTTGAAATATAAGCTGTATGCCATTATTGCGAATAATTTTATATAAATACAAAAATTTGTGATTAAATACGTTGGAAATATCATGGCGAACTGCTATTATTCACGAAGAATAGCGTATCATAAATCCAAACACTGGCATTATGTTACAATTTCACGTATCAGATTTTGGTAGATCGTATAATAATAGAGTTCGGAAATTGGGTCCAGAATAAATATTGTGTCACAGTTTAATTGGGCCATTAATGAAGATCGGGGTAAAAGCTAATTTCGGAGTATTTTTCGAACTATTTTAGGCGTGCGGTTTCCTCGTCATATTCTTTTTTCTGCAATCATTGAAATCAATACAAATGACAAGATATATTTATGAGTTATATGATTAAAGCGAAATCAATTAGAAGACACATCCGTAATTTCTCATAAAATTTAAATCAATCAAAAAAACAAAAAAATACGTTTGTAATATCTGATGAATTTTTTTTAATTATATTGGCTTACACTCAGAAAAAGGTCTTGTTGACACAACCAAAATTTCGTCATTATATGCACAATCACATTTTTTGTTCATTCAATCAAATTTTTTGTTCAGTCAAACAAAAATTTCGTTAGGATAACCAAAATTTTGTTGGCAAAACCAAATTTTTTTAGGACAACCAAAATTTTGGCCATTCCAACAAAATTTTTGGTTGACTGAACAAAAAATGTGATTGTGCATATATATTAACCCAAATTTTGGTTGTGTCAACAAGACCTTTTTCTGAGTGTAGGTTTTCGGTTAAGCAATTACAAATGTACTTTCTAACTGACGTGATTTAGATTGCAAAAATGACGAATGTATTTTGAAATTGGTTTCGCACGAATTAGGTACACATTGAAAAATGTAATTTTTCATAAAAATGTGGTGAAATATGAAATGTAATTTTATTGATGGTTCCAATCATACGGATTCCAGTTAAGGGCATATATCTGCCCAATATGTATACTCTCATTGTATTAAACTCCTAAATTACCTGACTCGATTAAACAAACCCGCGTATCGAAGCATCAAAATCCGTAGGTGTTGAAAATTGAATAAACATTGACGTTTGATATATTCAAACAAAACCTGACCCGATTGAATGCCTTTCATTTTGTGTATTGTATTATATTTACGCGGTCTCGCAACTGCATCGGTATAGGTCGGCCTCGCACCAAGTATACTGATGGATTGGATTTACTGACTGTGTGGAATAGAAAGGGAAAAGGGAAAATGGAGAATGGTAAAGGGAAAATGGAAAAGGGAAACTCGTAGTGTTCTCAGTAGAAAAACTCACCCCGACAACAACGAGAGCCGACACTTCCGACACGCCCGACACCCGGGACGCTCGAAATGCCGCACCGCATCGGTACCGCACCGCACCACGACGTGAAATTATGAATACAAATGGAGCCATCCCTTTATTTGCTCCCGGGGAATAACGGGATTAAACGAGCTTCCAAACTTTCCTGAATTTACAGGATTCTAATCTGTATATGTACTCGAATCGATATCGTGAAGGGCCAGGCGTGTGAATTTACTACCTACCTTTATATTATACCTATACGTATATGGTATGGGGTGACAGTGGAAAAAAATTTGAAAAAAAATTGAATTTTCATTTTTATTTTAACACATAGTAGGTATACCCGCCCCTTATTCTTCTTCATTTTATTCTCACACAAAACAACTCCCCAAAGTTTCGACGTTTCTGGAAAAAAAAAATGAAGAACGAAAAAAAAACTGAAAAATTTTCTCTTCAGAATACTGGATTACATTCCCTATAGTTCAAAATTATAGTTTAAAACAGATTTTTTTTTTTTTTTTTTACCATTTCAACTTATAACGCCGATTTCAAATTTTAGGGATTTTGTTTCACAGATGAGGGAATGAAATTCAAGGGTGTATCATGAATTTTGATAAATATCATCACTCATCAGATGAGTTGTTTTTTTTTTTTTTTTTTTCAGATGTTGAGCGACAATTGAATGTAAAAATATTTGACTGAAATTATGGCCATTTGAATTTGACAGAAAAGTGAGAAAACTGAAGGACACAATCTGATTATTCTGACGAGTAAATTGTTTAGTTTTTTTAAAAAAGTTAAAATTTTCACACGCGTTGAGTGATGGGATGACATTGAAGTCTTCATCGTTGGAACGCAACGAAATCTGAAAAAAAAAAATAATTTAAATATATCAATTTACCAAAAATGATGCTGCTATGTTTGAAAACTGAAAACGACTAGAAATAACTTGAAAATGTTACCAAACCTAGTAGGATCATTTTTATCCTATGTATATTTTTTTTAAATTCACGCCGAATTTCGTTGCGTTCCAACGATGCAAACTTCAATGTCATGTGATGGGTAGATATTTGAATCAGTACCAGAATTAAATTTGGGGGATTTCGTATGAGATGAAAACGCAGACGAATAAAGGTTGAATAATTTTTTGCAAAATCCATTTTAGCTGTCACCAGTTGATCGCTATTCAAGTTTTTTCTTCTTTTTTTTTTCATTAATAGTATTGAAATTCAGAAAATATAAATATTAATGAATTCTGCTTTCGTATGAACAGTTTCAGTTTTAATTCACCCAATGGTATACATATCTTCAAACACTTGTTGCAAATTGCAATTTCTAATAGTAATTGATATACACGAACGAACGTGAAGCCCCAGTATACAGGGTGGCCCATTTTAATTGACGCAGGCGAATATCTCGAAAACTAACCGTTTTGAAAGAAAAAGTTTTATACAAAACTTGAAGGGTTTTGAGGGGGAAAGATAATGCTGATATGTGTTGACTTGTGGATTTCGCCAATTCCGAGATTTCGCAAGCAACTTCGGATTTTAGATAGGGAACACATGTTTTGGTTGAGGGCATCTGATAGCGCGATCAAAGACTCATTCAACCACGCAAGCAAAAAAAATTGGAAAAAAAAAATTTTGCAATAAAAATTGAAAAAAAAAATATTGCAAAAAAAAATGTCGCGAATTTTTTTGTTTTCTTTTGCAAAAGATTGCTTTTTTGTCCCTAGCTTTCGAACACATTCATTGTTCATCACTCTAGCTCAAAATTTTTCTCGCCAATTTTGAAATTGGAAAGATTGAATGTACCAGATTAGTGAAAAAAAAATCGTAGATCAATAACGCAGAGTGATGAACAATGAATGTGTTCGAAAGCTAGGGACAAAAAAGCAATCTTTTGCAAAAGAAAAAAAAAAAAAATTCGCGAAATTTTTTTTTGCAACATTTTTTTTTCCAAATTTTTTTGCAAAATTTTTTTTTTCAATTTTTTTTGCTTGCGTGGTTGAATGAGTCTTTGATCGCGCTATCCGATGCCCTCAACCAAAACATGTGTTCCCTATCTAAAATCCGAAGTTGCTTGCGAAATCTCGGAATTGGCGAAGTCCACAAGTCAACACATATCAGTATTATCTTTCCCCCTCGAAACCCTTCAAGTTTTGTATAAAACTTTTTCTTTTAAAACGGTTAGTTTTCGAGATATTCGCCTGCGTCAATTAAAATGGGCCACCCTGTATATGCCGATTAATTACTAGTGAATGACCATTGAAAATATCAATGTGTAACAGAATTTTATGAACCTTTTCCTAAAGCATAATTTTTTTTCAATTTTATCCGCCCTCAAACCATCTACACATAAAAAATTTTGACCAAAATTATCATTCACAAAATTGAAAATTAAGGGTAGGAGATACTGAAAACTGCCCATCTGAACCAATTGCTATTTTCAAATGAGGTTTAACACACATGTTTGCCATCTCAAAACATAGACATTGTGCAAATTTCAAGTCATTTGAAACAATAAGTACAGAGTTACTCCTCATAATGCTTCTGAAATAGCCTTTATTTGAAAACCTTCCATGCGTCTCAATTATTTTTGAATCTTGCTGGGCTTGCACACACATATTTCAGGCTGCCCAAGCCACAAACCCACGTCGGTTTTTAGAGATAGCTACGATACTTTGATTTTGACACTTTTTTTTATGAAAAAAAAAAAATACAATTTCAATTTTTTTTTCTAAAATCTGTAATTTTGTCTCGATTTTCAAAATCCGACGTGGGTTTGTAGCTAGTCTGTGTAGGAATGCACCCTGAAAATTGCAGAAGTCTTCGACAAAAACTAAGACGCATGGGACTTTTTCAAAAGGCAAAACCATAGTTCTGAGATAAATCGCTTTGAAGTTTTTTTTCAAATTATTCACAAAATTCAAGATTTTTATTACTGCATGATCCAAACTAGTTTCAGACGAGATTGCTAATAGTTTTGAAGCATGTGACGTTAAAAAAAAAAAAAAAAAAAAATAGCTGGGCTCGCACAATATTTGAGTGGAATTCACATTTTCATCATGCATTTCAGAAATTACGATTTCAAGGAAGTTGGAAAGCATTATAAAGCATATAAATTATCACAACTTGAAAAAATTTCAACGTTTATATTTTAGCAGTTCAGTTGATATAAACTTGGTCTTGTCAAGTCTAAGCAATTTGATCTGCGGGCAGCGAATCGTGCGGTTGATGACTTGTAAATCTGGTTCTGTAAAATGAATACAAACATTTGGGAGAATATTGATTTGCTATATGAATTTCAATGCTTATCTCTAGTGAAGTGTGTGACCAAAAACTTCAATAAGATTTCCAACCGTAGAAAAACATATTTTGGAGTTGTTGTCTTATGGGAGTATACACACTTTGAAAATGATTTTTTTCCAAATCACTGCTATGCTCTGAGAAAACATTCTAGTGACTCAGTTCTTCCACAGTTGATTAGTGCTATTTTGATACATAGTTCATGATTTTCCCAGATTTTATGTCCTCCGCTGAACCAAAATGTAGTCCACCGAAGAAAAAGTAGTTGTCGTAAGGTACAGTATGCTGCGTTGCATGAAATTTCTCCAAATTGGGGTGAATATTCTGTATGAATGTAATTTAGGGACAAACCAATAATATTTCATGAATTCAAGTTCCAGACATAGAAATTTTTGATTGTAAGACTTTTTTTTCCATCGTTTTGGAAAAAATATTTTACAATCAAAAATTTCTATGTCTAAAACTTGAATATACATGAAATATTATTGGTTTGGCTCTAAATTACATTCATACAGAATATCTCCTCCGATTTTGAGAAATTTCATGCAACGCAGCAACCTGTACCTTACGACAACTACTTTTTCTTCGATGGACTACATTTTGGTTCAGCGGAGCACATGAAATCTGGAAAAATCATGAACTTTGTATCAAAATAGCACTAATCAACTGTAAAAAGACTGAGTCACTAGAATGTTTTCTCAGAGTGTAGCAGTGATTTGAAAAAAAATATTTATTATTTTATTATTTTTTTTTTATTATTTTGTTATCTCACGTGAAAAATGCATCTCAAGTTACTTATTTTCACAAATTGAAATGGCAATAACCGAAATATAGGAAAATTAGGAACCTCTACTGTAACATTATACGTTTTATTGAGTAAACGAGGCTTAATAATTTTTTTTTCGGTTCAAGGATTTGTGTACGTATAGATAAGGGTTCAAATAACACTTTTCCGTAAAAAACCGAAAATCGATTTTTTTCAAATTTTCGCACTCAAATTTCAGTATCTCCTACCCTTAAGCTTCGATTCGAAATTTCATTATTAAAAAACATAAACTTTTACTGCTCACCAAAGGGCTGTAATATATCCAAGAGTCGTCTCGTTTCCACACGAATATAAGAAAAAGAAAAAAAAAAAACAATCATTAGATTTTTTATTCGATCTAGGATTCACCTGTGAAATAACTAAAGTGGTTTTAAGTCAGTTTTAGCAATTCAATTTGCAGATATAAATCGTGTAGAAAGGTATAACATAAAGTTGAAACTATTGATTACCAATCTTTGAACTGATCGATATAATAACGATATAAGGTAAAGTAGATCTGACTAGGAGAGTATCGCACCTCCGGGTCATGGATCTTGACCAAACTTATAAGGGTGTTTCCTTGAGCCAAAATATGAAGTATACCTGCTAAATAACTATGTGCCTGAAGTTCCGAACGTTCATTTGAACGAAAATTCGAAAATGGCACACGGAAAAAAAATGAGCAGCTGGATATAGGACAACACTTATTTGCAGTAGAAATGACAACAATTATTGTGGTAACATTTACTCATTAGGACATTGAAATTTACTTGCTCCTATGTACCAAATACTAGAATTGTGGTAATTTCTACTACAAAAAAGTGTTGTCCTATATGTAGCTGCTCACCATAGTAAATTCAGCAACAATTTTTCCGTGCAAGCTTACCACGATTGTTAATCGACTAAAAATATCTACAAATTTGAGATAGATTGAAGATCGGAGGTCAGTTATAGAGATTTCGAAATTTATAAATTTCGGACGTCAAATAAGTGTGATATAGGGTTTTTTCAGAAGTTTCATTCAAATGAACGTTCGGAACTTCAGGCACATAAATAACTCTCCGGAATGGGCCTTTACTCTATCAATTTACCTAAATGTAGAATAGAAATCAGCGTAACCTGGGTCTTGCAAATTCTCATGAAATAACTAGTTTTTGTGCTGCGTTATGCAAAACCCAGGTCACGCTGATTTCTATTGTACATTTAGGTAAATTATTAGAGTAAAGGCCCATTCCGGAGAGTTATTCAGCAGGTACTTCATATTTTGGCTCAAGGAAACACCCCTATAAGTTTGGTCAAGATCCACAACCCGGAGATGCGGCACTCTCCTACTCTCTAAATTTGAATTAGTGGCAAAATTGGATCAGCGGCTGACTCATAACTGGAAGCCAGTGACTATTCACTGATTGTCAGTAGTTTTCACTGATTCAGATTTAGAGAGTAGTGAGTCTAAAATTTCTATATAATAGTGAGTTCAATTTTCCATACACTTATACACTCGATATGAGGTTTATCCTGTAGTCTGGCAAGCTCGATTTGTAGAGATCTCGAATGAGGTTGTAAGTCTAACGTTCATTGAAGATTTGTTCAATAAATTGAACTCGACAGAATCACCAATCTTTCCGAGTGTACTTTGTCAAGTAGAAGAAAATCGATTTCAAGTAGAAACCTAGTTGCGGTGACCGCGAGATTTTCTTTTATCTCACCTACATCATTATCCAATTCTTAATTAACTTCTCTGCCATCATTATATATGTTCGTTTAATCAAAGGGATGTGCAAAATAGGGAGATTAATCGACGTACCTATGTATCATTTTCTTAAAAAAAAAATTCGTCTCGAACATTGTGTTCTCGGGTATTAGAAATATCGTGTAATTGGAGAAATTGTAAGGTGAAACTTCGAGGGTGAAACGTAGGGTAGTATCTCGAATGAGGAACCTGAGTCGATTTATTTCCTGATTATTTCTAAGACCCTTTAAGGATGTTCTGGAGGTACAATCGGCATCAAAACTATAAGACAGACAAAAACCGAATTGGCTAATTTTGGATGATGTTGATGCGAAAAATGATTAAATAATATCGAGGAGCGGATATTCCCACAACCTGAGAAAATGAAAAAACTCTCAATTTAGTGACAGAATTTCGAAAATACCAACAATCATGAAAAGTTGTAAAAACATTTACAAGTATGTGCTGAAAATGGTGAAAATTATTCATTTTTGATCCGATTTCAAAATTTCAGGGTTTGTTATACTCAGTGATAAAATCTCTACGAACTCACTGAAAAAAGTTTTGCATAAAACACTCATATTTGAGTAAGAATTCAGTTGTTCACAGTCCGATACATTCTGAGATTCATATGATACATATACTGTTACATTTTTGACTTGAATATAAGTGTTTTATGCAAAACTTTTTTCAGTGAGTTCGTAGAGATTTTATCACTGAGTATAACAAATCCTGAAATTTTGAAATCGGATCAAAAATGAACAATTTTCACCATTTTCAGCACATACTTGTAAAATCTTTTTACAACTTTTCATTATTGTTGTTATTTTAGAAATTCTGTCACTAAATTGAGAGTTTTTTTATTTTCTGAGGTTGTGGGAATATCCGCTCCTCGATATTATTCAATCATTTTTCGCATTGATATCATCCAAAATTAGCAAATTCCGTTTTTTTCTGTCTTATTGTTTTAATGCCGATTGTACCTCCAGAACATCCTTAATAAACAGGACTCAAGCCCGCACTACAATAAAAATCTACCACCGTGACTTCTGCATACGGTTTGTATAATGATCGTCTGAAGTGTCGTCGTTACAGAGGCTCAGAGTCAGGACTTCGTACTACAATGAAATTAAACTATTCTGATAAATTTTCACAAAGCTCAATAAGCTGGCAGTCAAACGTAGTAATCGTGATAAAAATAAAGCATCGAAAACCAATAATCAAATTCGATACCCTATATTAACAAATGTGGAAGAAGGTCAGTGCATTTGGCAGCAAGCTTTGGCTACTAGCTTCAGTTTCATTAAATTTCCGACTTCGAAATACCCCGATATTTCGTATTCAATTCGTGTTTTTTTTTTTATTTCACAAATGACACACTCAGCAGATTACATAATATAAATAATTCCGTCACACCCTGTGTGCATGTTTATATCAAGAAAGGATAAGTCGGTTCGTCCCAAATGGTAAGACATAGATTGAGAAACTCTTCCGAAGCATGACCTCACTATGAAAGGTTGGGTTTCTTTACTGTAGGACCTGCGTAACCCTAGGGGATCTGGGGGATGATTTCGGGTAAGGCTCTAGGGGTCGAACTTTACTTTCGCGACGAATATAGAGAATATATCTATCCCCTACGCGGTTATACTCGGAATCTAAAACAGGTGTGTGTGCTCTTAGAGATCGAATGGAAATTGTATAATTAATTAACATAAATCCAGTGAAATCTGTAGCAGTAGGGTAGTTTGCCGGATTTTAGCCACCATTAATAACGCGTTGGGTAGGCAGAGGATCTGGAGCCCACCTCGATCGGTGGAGATATAACTTTCGGCTGGAAGATTAACTAAAGTATAACGGACCGATTGTTAATACAAATTAACGTTGATCCTATGCTGACCGCGATCCCATAGCTTTTGGGCACTCGAAATCCCTGCAGAGTGCTGTTTCACCCTCGATTGCCACATGCCCGGGTATAGCCAGCGTTTTCTTTGCCTTGTATTTTTATCGACAATCGTGATATTCCGATCTTATGATAAGCTGCGTAAAAATGATGCATGCTTTTCCGAACGAGGGGATGAAACGAGGTCGATAGAACAAACAAGCCGAAAAATACCCAGGGGCGTTTCAGAAAAATTATTAATAAATAAGATCGCAATTCACAGAGTTTAGGAGTTTAGGAGTTTAGGAGGCTGCGGTTCGGAGGGTGGCCCACATACCTAGATATAATGCTTAATCAATAATCGCTGAGGATATCCATGAGTCGACTGCCACCCCTCGTTCGAACATCACCCCCACAAACGTAGGTGGAAGCTATAAGCACTAACTTTCTTCAGATTGACGCTAATCTCGACGTCCAGTTCACGTTTCGATACTAAAACCACCGTGCTTTTCTCTATTTTCACATGAACGAATAGTGTGTTTAAGAAACTGAATGTAATGTTCTTCAAAGCGGTAGTCGAGTTGGAAGTTATTTTGATAGAAAATTTCGTTGAACCCAATTTAATGATGAACAATTGGGACTGCGAGGTAACGTCGGATAAGGTTTAATCAGAAAGGGTTTTAATTAGCCAACTTATGTTTGTCGAAACCGTTGAAATATAGCGCCGCTCAGTTGTGGGTTCTATTAATTAATGAATTTAATGAAGTTACTCCGGACTGCAACTCCTTGTTGGGTTGATATTGATTACCAAAGTAATGTATGCCTATTAGAATTAACATTTTCTCGCTCTAGGTGCTACCCAGAGGTAAATGGTGAATAATTATTCCAAATTTACGTTTATCAAATAAATCCGCTCTCTAGTCTGCAGGCCAAATTCAATACACGAGTTGAATCTAATAAGGGCATATATCGCGAAATATCAGGTTTTGAGATGATTCATTAAAACGCCACATTATGGTTCATCTTTTTTGCATTCATATATCCTCCCTCAGGATGCCAACTAGATCTCATGTTGACTGCAAAACCAAGTAGATATATTTTGACCCATCCTACACTCAGAAAAATAACAACCAAAATTTGGTTATTATATGCACAATCACATTTTTTGTTCAGTCAATCAAATTTTTTGTTCAGTCAACCAAAAATTTCGTTGGGATAACCAAAATTTCGTTGGGACAACCAAAAGTTTGGCTCTTTCAACAAAATTTTTGGTTGACTGAACAAAAAATGTGATTGTGCATATAATAACCCAAATTTTGGCTGTGTCAACAAGACTTTTTTCTGAGTGTAATGCTGCGAGTATCACAGTGAAAATTAAGCATGCATCTCAATTCAGAATGAGGCTCATTTCAGAATGTTCTCCATATAGGTTTGTGAACTTATTGCATCCAACTCCTCCATTAGAATGATCCAAATCGAATAACAAGCGATAATATTGGTGATGTATAGAATATCTCTTGCCTGACGATCAGTTCAATTAGGTATATTACTTCGAACAATGCGTTTGTGAAAGTGTCGAGTGAAAATTCAAAGTAATAGAAATGGTTTGATACACCGATTAGACCAAGAGTTGACAAAGTCCTGGAATCAAGTCCCAGGAATACTAGGCGACTAAGAAGGCACGTAATTCCTTTACGAATCCAACGAATTCCCAAAAGTTACTCTTCAGAGACGCACTAACGTTGGAGTGAGTGTCTATCGTCGAACTTTGCTTGGCAAGAACAGTCGTTTGTCACGATAATTTATTCACGACCCAAAACTCAACCTCGTTGTCTGGTTGCGCGACTTCTGGATGAACTATATCCCACTTTTACCTCTACATATTCAAAAGCTGGGGCCATTTAGTAAAATCCTCTCCCTAAGCCGGTGGGAAAATAATAAAATTAACCGTCACATCAAAAGCCTTATTTGTACGCGAGGCGGTACATAGCAGTTTTTAATTCTCGTTATAAGTACAGCCACATTTTCCCACGCGATATATTATAATACAGGTATAGAAAACCGGAAACGAACTACTTGTATGCCACGAAATACGCGACTGTTGAATTTGCGATCGACACCAATTCACGCGAAAACCAACTTTTTTTTAAGCGGCGAAAAAAACAAGACAAGGATTGAGGAAAATTTTCCGTTCTTTCGAATGGGAATATTTCCAATTTTCTCACATGTTCCCAGATCCTTCAAAACGTCGATTTTCACGTAGCTTGCATCCGCGGTTTTATCATTCTGCAATTTCGACCAAAATTTAAGTCAAAACTCTCAGGGACATGTAACTTTGAAATTAATATCCAACTTTTCTAGAATCGGTCGAAAAATGTTGAAGTCTCTGACTTTAGGCAAGAATCTGCAACATGAGATGGTGGGAGCCGGAACCTGGCTAATAATCGGAAGCATAATCACCTATATATATCATGTGCGTATACGTCACAGCTTGTGCAAATTCGCGGGGTGAGGTATAGAAAGGCATATTATCATAACCCGCAGAACTTGGTTTTATTTATCGCGGCTAGTTTGAAACGTCCCTCTGGTTCTCGTTTCCCTCCCTATGTGGTCGTTCGTCCCTCGGCCTCTCTTTCTTCCTTATTTTTATATATATATATATTTCTTTTTTTTTTTTTTTTTTTTTATATTTTTCTTTTCCCTCTTTTCTCTTTCGCTCTTATTTTTCCTGGTTCATAATTTTTTCGTCGTTTCGTCTTTCGCTCTGCGGCATCTGTCGGCTTTACTATACAGCAAACTTTCAAACTCCATCCCTTCCACCACTTCTTCTTATTCTTTTTCTTCTTCTTCTTCTTCTTCTTATCCATCCCCTACTTTTCTCTCTCCTTCCTCTATCACCGAGGCATGACTAAGTATCACCTTTTAGGGGAATTACATTAACAAGTCTAAAATAAACGGGATAACCAAGCGAGATGGGAGATTGTTCGGAGCCAACCTCAAGCCGCTGATCCATCCGTTCCCTCTCGGATATCTTCTTTATTTCATTCTTGTTTTTCGCTAAATTCTAGAGACGTTTCCCTCTTTCGCAATCCTCTCAACGAGCCCGAAGTTCCAATTTCTTATTCCAAAATTCAAAAAAAAAAAAAAAAAAAAAAAAACACGCGTGTGAATATATATCTTCTTCGAATTAATATATTAGTTATGGCTGCATTATGGAACGAAAAAAGATTTCTCCAAGTAGGAATCGCGTTGTGTACGTATATTCAACCGGATTTCGTCTTCTTGAAAAGTATATTGCGATAAAACCTTCCGAACACTTTTACGCAAATTAACTTCCGTCGTTGAATGTATCTAGCTTCTTTATTTTTTTTTTTTCTCCATTTTTTTTTTTTTTTTTTTTTTTTTTTGTAGCGACCTTATTTTGCATTTTAACAACGAAACATGAATATCAACAAGTAGGTCGTCTAAACTCTGAGGCAGTTTTTTCAAACTACATCAAATTAGCATTTCAGAATAAAATGCAAAGAGAGTAGGCCGATTTACCATTCTCTTTTACTTTTCTTTTACTTTTTTTTTCTTCCTCTTCTTCTTCTTCTTATTCTTCTTTTTACTCGAAGAAAAAAATGAAATTTATCCAAAAACTGAACACTTTATTCATTCATTTTGAAGCCATAACAAGCAGATTAGCATCATACTAATTTGCAATTATTACCAATTCAATCGTTTACCATTCTTGCGGAAATGGTATTCGCCAATTTAATTAGCCCGCTATGTGAAGTACCACCAACTGATCGCGGGTAGTAATTACCTCGATTATATCTTGCAATCAATTTAACGCGTTTGACATTAAACTACGTGAATGGCTATAAAATTCCATAGAGAAAACAGTATTTACTATTTTTAATGCCGATACAAGTATTGCATTTGCTTTCTACGTCCGAACAATCTCACAGTAATTTAGGTGTTTGATGCAATAATTGTATAACATAACGAAATTGGAAACGAAAATTAAATATCTAATATAATGCTAATCGAACTGCAATACATTAGACACAACTTTTCTCTTAAATGTTATATCGGGATTAGGTAAATTTAACTAATTGTCTCGGTGTATATAGGTATGAGAAAATACTGAAATGAATAATACAAACTATACCATAAGACGCCTTTAATCCCTACGTTGCTACTCATTGTAAATTCAAGAAAGTTGAAGTCCAACTTCTGCCACTTTTGAGCTCCTTGTACGTAACAGTTTGAATAATAAATTAAAAATGAAGATAATATAAGCCGAGTGCATTTCGTATTTCTCGAAATGCCATTCCATTCCATTCCATCCCTATACCTATACCATTCTGTCTTTGGCTGGTTACACGTGTTTCAAGAAACGAGACAATCTCTATAATAGCGGAATTCAAAAATTTCATCCGTTATCTCTCATATCGAGATTTATTTTAAAACACATAGTACTTTTCGATACTAGTGCGAAAGTGCAGTTGATTCTCGAACGAGTGTGATGGTTTTTGCCCGAGCGAAGCGAGGATGACAAGCGCACACGCAAAAAAAAACGTGCTGTCAAATTTACTATGTGAGCAGTAAATATAGGGACAGCACTTTTTTGCAGTAGAAATTATCAGTAGGGGAAGGCGGGGCGAGTTGTGGCAAAATAAGAAAACATTGGATTATTCCAAATTCTTTATGAAACCCAAACATTTAAAATCTTAGTTAAAACAGGGCATATCATGGCCCTTAATTGGTTGGTAAGTTGAGATTATAGTGAATTGGATTAAACGAGAATACATTTTTTTCTTCCATACGGAATTTGGCACAACGTGCCCCTCCTGAGGGGTTAGTTGTGACAGGGTTGGGGCAGGTTGTGACAATGATATTTTGGCTGTATTAACTGAATATTCTGAAATAATGACTAGTATTTGGCACAACACAACACAACACAACTATATCGAAAGAATTTTTGTGAATTTTTTCAGAATTTTCGGATTGCATTTGTGGATTTTTTCCCAAATTTCAGCTTTTTCTACAAACTCCCATAGCTCAAAAGTTTAAGAAAAAAAAAAAAAAAATTTGTTGAGAAAGGTAATTCGAAACTACAACTTTTATGTCTCATAAATTTTCTTGTAGGATCTTATACTTTTGAGATACGGGAGTTTGTAGAAAAAGCTGGAATTTGGAAAAAATCCACAAATGCAATCCGAAAATTCTGAAAAAATTCACAAAAATTCTTTCGATATGGTTGTGTTCGAGGACCAAATTACGATTTTTTTCGGAAGCGGTGATTTTTTTGACCGTTCGAAACGGCGTGGAATACCTCATATATATAATGCGTAATATAGTAATTTACTATCCGCCAAGTTCGTTTTATTGAAAATGATAGATCGTCACGCGATTGAGTGGCGTATGGGCCTAGTTGTGCCGTCACAACTCGCCCCCACTTCAATGACACAACTAGCCCCATACGATCATTTTGAATGAGAATAGCCATGAAAGTGAACACATTGTCGAATTTATTCGGACAACTGTTGGAATATCCAGGCAAGGATTACAAAAGGTCGACCATAATACCACAAATGACTTACCACGTACTGATAGGGCAGAAGACTCATTCGAATACAGGCCGGAAAACTAACTTTTGTATCTGAAAATCACCTTTGATGGTCTAATTTGAACGATTTCAACGCAGTTTCGCCATTGCTTCGTTAGCAACTAGCGCTGAGGGGTTAGTATAAAATGTAATACTAAAAAGAGCGCTAGTTGTAATAAAAAGTATTTTAGAAGCATTGTCACAACATGCCCCTGTCACAACTCGCCCCGCCTCCCCCTAGTAATATCACAAGACCTTCAAAATTATCGGATATTTCCCGATTGATTTGCTGCGTGGCATCGAGAGGGCTAAGTTTTGCAGATCTAAAATCACGAGCGCGCAGCGCGAGGGATTTTTGTGCAAAACTTGGCCCGTTCGTTGCCACGCAGGATCAAAACATGAGGGAAATAACCGATTCATTTTGAAGGTCGAGTGGTATTCGACGGATTATTTTTCGCATTCGGATTTGGCCAAGCAGAGCGGCAGGTTAGAGAAAATTAGAAATTATTCACGAAGTTCTCTGACTTTTATCACGGTATTTGACAGTTATGAAAACATTTGCAAAGCTAGAGGTAAATTATCAAAAGCTATGGGTAAATTATCAGTATAATAACGAATTGGGATGTCCTTCACATCATCAAATACCGCGCTCTGATTGGCCAGAATCCGACTGCTAAAAATAATCACAATTATTGCAGTATTGGGTACATTGGAGAAAGTGGCCTTCAATGTCTACATGAGTGAATGTCACCACAATTGTGATAATTTCTACTGCAAAAAAGTGCTGTCCCTATATTTACTGCCCACATAGTAAATTTGACAGCACTTTTTTTTGCGTGCACAAGTCGAGTATCATTTTTCCCACAGCTAGTAGGGGAGAGTTGCCACTATTGGACCGCCACCTAAATTGGACCGTTTCAATTTGATAATTTTTTGCAACTGTATCTTCTCAATTTTGAGAATTGTAAAAATGAATACCATCAGTACTAGAAATTCTCTAAACATTCCTATTTTTACAATTCTCAAAATCGAAGAGATACTGTTGCAAAAAATTACCAAACTGAAACGGTCCAATTTAGGTGGCAGTCCAACAGTGGCAACTCTCCCCTATATCGAACCTTGTTTTATATGCACGCAAAATCGAACTTTGCGTACGGCGTGTGGAAAACAATATTCGTGTACCTACTGCGCCTATATAAAGGACGTGTATATGTATAATATATAGGGGAGAGTGGGGCAAGACCGGCAGTGGGGGCAAAACCGGCACCAAAAAAAAAAAAATGACCTAATGGTATTTTCGAATTAAGGCGAGTCATACGAAACGCCGTACCGAATGGTTCCGCTGAAAGCTATAAAAATTTTGGAGGGTAGGGCAAAACCGGCACAAAAAAAAAGCGGCTAAATCGTATTTTCGCGATGAGGCGAGTAAGAAAAATCTGTATTTAACGTAATCTCTGCTGAAAACGATAAAATACCGGGAAATGGGAGAAAAACCGGCCAGACGCTCTCTCTAATTTCGTCGAATCTTCTAATTTCTAGAAAACTGTATAAACAATTGTTCTTTCGATTAATATTTTTTGGTTCATTTCAAATGGTATAGTAATAGCTCTTTTGTTAAACACATCTAGTCTCTAAAACTTTTCTATTTTTTCTTTCATTAAATTGATTTTTCTATTCTTTGTTACATTGAATTTTTGTAATATTCGTATAATTTTCTTGTTTAGTGGCCGGTTTTCCCCCATTTCCCGGTATTTTATCATTTTCAGCAGAGATACGTTAGATACAGCTTTTTTTTACTCGCCTCATCGCGAAAATACGATTAAGCCGCTTTTTTTTTTTTTTTTTGGTGCCGGTTTTGCCCCACCTTCCAAAATTTTTATCGCCTTTAGCGGAACCACTCGGTATGGCGTTTCGTATGACTCGCCTTAATTCGAAAATACCATTAGGTCATTTTTTTTTTTGGTGCCGGTTTTGCCCCCACTGCCGGTCTTGCCCCACTCTCCCCTATATATATATATGCGTGGATATAAGGCCGTTTTATATATATTTCCTTCTTTATGTATGTAGATTACTATGTACGTACCTACCTAACGTATTACGTATATACGTAGCTATACATCCGTGAACGAGATCCGCGAAGGAAATTATGGTAATTCTTTCTTTCACCCTGTCCCACTCCCATCCGCCTCCTTCATCACGCTTCAGCCCCTGCTAGACTAGTTGGAAATGACAACGGAAAAATTACGCTTTAAACTTTTTTCTCAACAAGTTTTAATTATACGGATCCGCGAGCTGCTTAACCAGCTGTCCATCATAATTGGCGCATATATTAGGGGCCTGAAAATTTGACGATCATTTATACTATTTGACAGTGACGTAGCTGACGCGACCGCGATTCAACGAACCGATGAACCGATGAACCGCGAAAGCTAAGCTTTTCCCATTTGATTCGACTGTACGATGGAAATGAATTTTTTTTTTTTTTTTTTTCCTCCTCTATAGCTCGACGGATTTGATGAAAATGAAACGAGAAATTTGTCCAGAAAGCATGATGATCAGTCGTGTGCAAATTTTTGTACAAATGAAAGAACGCGATATAAGCTACGTACGACTCTTGCGAAAAAATATATTTCAAACCAAATTTAGAGACTTTCATATTATAAATCCCAGATAAACCAATTTTTGATGTTCCATTTTTCAAGAACAGAATACTGCAGGCATTCTTGATTGTAAAAGTCCATGCAGACTGATACAAACCAACGAAATTATAATCCTATTGTAAAATTTGATACATTAGGATGTGTCAAAAAAAAAAAAAAAATTGACAATTTTTTCGCGTGCTTTGATCACAAATATCTTTATTATTAAAAAAAATTGTCAATTTGTTTCGGCAGACTGTAATATCTAGATTATATTATAGTATCGTCGAGGATACGGATGAGCATGAGAGATATCAATGCGAGTGGGATATCGGCCAAAGTGGTTCCAAGCCGTCGGGTTGTCGCTGGCTATATAATACGTAGATTACATTATACACATTACACAAGATAGGTATATGCTATAGGTATATATATATATTCCGGGTAGAATTTAGCTGGCAGATACCGGACTAGAGAGTTCCGGCCAACTATTGCGGCCAACAATGCTAATGTCTGCATCCGAGGGTAATTTTTCTTCCTTGTGACATGCACAAGAGTGTTTTCTCTACAGTGAAACTCGAATACCAACCAAGACTCTGAGCTTGGCCAATGCAGTAATAAAGCAAAAGTTTTCTCGCCAGTTTTCTACCTACGTATGTCTCTTATCAGTTGGTCAAACTTCTGACAATGTATCGTTTTCTCGGAGGGATAATTCAGGATACATACACTACCGGCCATAAGTATGGAAACACTCGCCCCAGATCCGAACCACACAAGAAGTTGTATCGCTCTTTGAAAAATGAAGATATCTCAATTTCCCAGCGGCGTTCTAAGAAGGACATATTTAGCTTCATTTACCTTTTTTAGAAAAATTTTTGCGATTTTTTTTTGAGCCCGGTACGCACTTTGAAAGATCGTCATTTTTTGGCTTTTTTTGGAGGGTGGAAATTTTCCCGCATATCTCGTGAAAAAGATTTTTCAACTTTTTTTTCGTGAAAAACTTGAAGCGAGGAGTACAACCTTCAATCTCATTTTTTGGAAAAATTTTTACGATTTTTTTTTTCGCAAAGATGTTCAACTTTTTGCAAAAACGACCATATTTATAAGGGGTAGTCTCACTCTGAAACTACTGGGTTTTCGTAAAATTATTAAGAGGGTAAAAAGTTGCATACAATCATTTTGGATGTATCACATTTTTTTCAGAATTAAAAAAACAAATTCGAAAAAAAAAAACAATTTCACAAACTAAAATTTTTTTTTTCACAAATTGAAATTAACATTTTTTTTTTTTT
The DNA here is from genome assembly GCA_943736025.1 of Tenthredo mesomela. NCBI lineage: Eukaryota > Metazoa > Arthropoda > Insecta > Hymenoptera > Tenthredinidae > Tenthredo > Tenthredo mesomela. Next base: position 28,985,474 of record OX031015.1, on the reverse strand, counting down.
TTTTTTCAATTTGTTTTTTTAATTCTGAAAAAAATGTGATACATCCAAAATGATTGTATTCAACTTTTTACCCTCTTAATAATTTTACGAAAACCCAGTAGTTTCAGAGTGAGACTACCCCTTATAAATATGGTCGTTTTTGCAAAAGGTTGAATATCTTTGCGAAAAAAAATCGTAAAAATTTTTCCAAAAAATGAGATTGAAGGTTGTACTCCTCGCTTCAAGTTTTTCACGGAAAAAAAGTTGAAAAATCTTTTTCACGAGATATGCGGGAAAATTTCCACCCTCCAAAAAAAGCCAAAAAAATGACCATCTTTCAAAGTGCGTACTGGGCTCAAAAAAAATCGTAAAAATTTTTCTGAAAAAGGTAAATGAAGCTAAATATGTCCTTCTTAGAACGCCGCTTGGGAAATTGAGATATCTTCATTTTTCAAAGAGCGATACAACTTCTTGTGTGGTTCGGATCTGGGGCGAGTGTTTCCATACTTATGGCCGGTAGTGTACATGAGGGTATTCCATGACAACTCAAACAATGACTTTCCCTCACCATTTTTTACACATGAATTTTCGACACTTTAAACAGAAAGACACTTTTGATTTTTTTTGAAAAAAAATCTAAAAAATTCTGTTTCCGAAGACAATTTATCATGTCGAACCTTATTCGAAAGTGGAAACTATTTTCTTCAAATTTATTTTGCTATTTAAGAAAAAATTATTCCGTAAACGTGTGGTGGATAATGGCTCCCAGAATTCTTGCAATGCAGATGAATTGTATATTTCAGGAGAGGTGGTCGTAATAATCAGAAATACAATTTTGATTTTACGACCAAAAATTTTTTAAATTGTGAATTTAATTTTTTATCTTTATTTAAAATTTAGAAATTTTTTCTTCGTTTTCATTTTTTTTTTTTTTTTTTTACTTTGAATTTTTTTGCCCCAAACTGGGCAAGTGCAAAAAAAATAATAAAAAAAAAAATTTACATTTAATAAAATTTTCGATTGTAAAATCAATATTGTATTTCTGATTATTACGACCACCTCTCCTGAAAATACAATTCATCTGCATTGCAAGAATTCTGGGAGCCATTATCCACCACGTTTACGGAATAATTTTTTCTTCAATCAGCAAAATAAATATGAAGAAAATAGTTTCCACTTTCAAATAGGGGTCGAAATGATCGTCTTCGGACACAGAATTTTTGAGATTTTTTTTCAAAAAAATCCAAAGTGTCTTTCTGTTTAAAGTTTCGAAAATTCATGAATAAATAATGGTTCGGAAGAAAATTTTGAAAAAATTCGTGAGTGAGTGTTAAGAGTTGGGGTTACCGTATGAAAAATTATGAATCGAATAAAAAATAGTGAGGAAAAATCATTGGTCGAGTTGGCACGGAATACCTCATGTATATAATATATATATACTATATTTACTTATGTGTATATTAGGGTGGTCCTTAGAAAGGTCATTTTTGAATTTTGACTTTCTCGACCCCCAGATCGATTCCAAAATAATCAAAAATAATTTGAGAAAAATTTCAGCCTTCTGGCCTGACTGGAAAGGGTGCCTGTAAGCACAATGTTCATTTTTCGTTCCAAATTTAGGCAAAAATTAGTATTTAATATTGACAATGAAAAATGTATGTGGAAAATAAAAATTCAATACCCATTTGAACCGTACTCACCGGATTCTAAAAAAAAAAAAAATTGTTGTGTTCTATGTGTGTGAACGTACGCGCACTAGGGTGTTTAAAAAAAAAAAAAAACGAAATTCAAATTCATTTTTTTGACAGCTGAATGTGTGTATCCTAATCTCGGAATACACCTTGCGAACAGAATCCACCGAGAAAAATTCTCACAATGTGCTAATCGATATTTACCGATAAAGCTAGACATCGATTGAGCGACCTCTTAGGATGGTTTGTCCGCGCTCTCCTTCTGCATGGTGCATTGTGAGGGGTAAATATTTCTAAGGTTTAAGCCTTGACGAGGCGAGGAGACACAATATTTCTGAAAAAAGATTTAAAAAGAAAGTTTTTTTTTTTTCAAATGTTGAAAAAAAAAATGAAAGATGAAACTTTTTTTTTTCATCTTCCAGTTTTTTTTTTTTTTTTTTTCATACATTGTGTTTCTTCGCTTCGTCAAGGCTTGAACTTTAGATTTTTTACATTGTATATCTGTGTACATCTGCAGTGAATTATACGGCCCCACACTTTTCCCTGCTATACAGGGCGTCCCATAGAACTAACTGCAGAAAATGAAGAGGGTATTTTAAAGGGGGTCAAAGCTGAGTAAATTGACCTATAGAACACGTAGTCCCCGAAGTACCGGTCGCGAGATACGCTGGCATGTAGGCAACCGACTACACACCAAATATCTGTCAGCCGTCTAATTGATAACTCTACTTTTGATGCGAGTCATAACACTTTGAACTCGAAAATTTCAAACAAAAACACTTTTGATATCAAATTTTATTGTATGGAAACAAGTAATAATGTTTTTGTGTTTGGCGAAAATTCGATGTCGACAGTGGCGTAGCCAGGATGGGGCAGGAGTGGGCACGCCCCCCCCCCCCCCCCCCCCCCCCCCCAGAAGTCCCGGTGCCCACCCCAGAAGAAAAACAATGGTACTTAAGTTCAAATAATCGATTAAGATTATCGATAATATCATCATATATGTGACGAATTGTTCTTTTGTCAAGGCAGTCCCCCCTAGCCCCCCTCCCCCCCTCCCCCAGCAAAAAATGCTGGCTACGCCACTGGATGTCGGAAGTGTTTTTCATTTGAAATTCTTGACTTCTGAAGCGTTACGAATGAAACGCTGACCGAAGCTGTGTAGTCGGTTGCCTACATGCCGGCGCCTAGCGCGATTTCTTTAAACGGCCGTATCTCGCGACCGATACTTCGGAGACCAGATGTTCTATAGGTCAATTTACTCAGCTTGACCACCTCTATTACCCTCTTAATATTTTGAATTTAGTTCTGGAACACCCTGTATAACCGGTAGACGGTTGTTCAAGGATTGAGACGAACAACGTCGACCCCTCCGTTAGTTAGAATTAGTTTTTTTTATCTTTTACTTTTTACCTCCTTCTTAGGTTGCACCACCTCCGAGATAGATGCAAATGGCCACTAAAACGTGGCGGTGAATTAATTATTTTTTACTCGTACTTCGCGCCTGCACTAGGTACGAGGACTAAGGGTTCTTGGAAAAAGACCTTTTTCTCCCGCGAATGAACTTTCTTTTAGTCGGGGAACGGATTTATCCTCTGAAATGGTACCCATGAGAAGAACCGAGCTTGCTTTATTTGCCACCCTCGTTCCCGCGTTGCTACAGCGCGCGCTCCACACGCCTATATGCAAATCCGCTAACGAATGCCTCCAGATTCCCATTAAAGTTTTAATTTTTTTCTTATTCCATATAGATTCAAGAAGTTCAAAACTGTTTTATATATCCATTTATAAAACTCATCTGAGAGTCCTTTATATAATCACACATAATACGGAGGGTCATTCTCATCGAGGTCTTCTTCTTGATTCTTGATCTTCGTCCCATCATCCCCTAAAAAATTCAATACATCGCTGCTAAATTATTAGGGTAAGGTTGTTATCGATGGACCCCCTAAGCAAAATTGGTCATAAAAAGTACATTTTCATGTCAAACATGAAAAATCAATGGTGGATCTTTTCATTGAAACCTTTCCTACAAAACGTTCACATGTAGAAAAATTTATCGTTAATTGTCGACTCAGCAAAACTGATCTTGTATTTTTTGCATTTAGTCCATCCATGGCAACCCCTCTCCATGGATGGACCACTCGATTTCCTTCGTTGGACCACCTAAATAATGAACTTAAAACAGTTCAATGACTTGATATTATTGGTGTCAATAATGAATGGATGAACTATGGGTAGATCTGTATGTAAACAGCAGTCTCAAAAGTTATATCATACAAAATCGCATTTATATTAGTACGTTATCTAATCTTGGATATCAGTTTAAAAGTATGAAATGCAATTCTTTGATTTTACACGTCTCTGCAAAACAAAACAATATCTTATTCCTAGATTCATTGAAAACTAGGTAAAAATCTTTCTGTATATAGGGGAGAGGCGGGCAAAATGGGTACCCTAAGAAATTAAGGCTTCAAATACAGGTTTGGATCGATGGATCTTCGAATTTTGTCCGAAAAACGATAACCTGATCAATTCCGAGTGTTGAACGCCCTCGCCTGAAAAGTTCCAAAATTGCGGGCAAAATGGGCACCCCAAAAATTTGTCGAAATTTTTCAAAATCGAAAAAAGGTTTTAAATTCATTTTCGTATTCACTTGAGAATACTTGAACATGAAATTAGCTATGTTCAAGAGGTTTTCTAGAGCAAGTAAATCTTGTAATTCAGAACGTTTTTTAATTTTGAGAAGGTTATAGGTACAAACGAAAATTCGGGGGTGCCCATTTTGCCCGCCATTTCCTGAGTTATCGAGTTGTATATATTGTTGATTTGGTGTTTGAAGTTTGCTATAGTAAGTAAATAATGAAATTCAGAACATTTTACAATTTTGACTAAATTAAGAAAAATTTTCAGGGGTGCCCATTTTGCCCGCCTCTCCCCTACCTATTCTTTTTTTTTTTTCAATTATTATAGACTATCTGCCATTATAGATTACTGGTCCATTCATGGCACTGTACCATGGTCCATCCATGGAAATTTGCAAAGCAACACATAACCTGATCTACTACCCCGCAGTTGGAACATATAAATAAATGTCTAGTATCGTTTCGAATCTTGAAATCTTCAGCTATCGAAGCATGCAAGGCGAAATTACCCCAATAAATGGATAAGGGTTCGAACACATTTTCAAAATCATGAAAAATTAGATCAGAGAAGGCAAATTCTTATTTTACTAGATTTCAGCACGCCTATTGTAACCGGGTGACTCTTTTCAACATTTTTTCAACTCTTCCCGACTAGTACACTCAGTTCCAACTGAAAAGAGCTCTTCCTAGCAACGCGTTTTTGAAATATTCAACTGGTCAATCGGTTGCACTGGTCCATCGATAGAAACCTTACCCTGACTATTAACTTGCTCTAATTAAACGTATGCGATGTAATTAAACGCAGGATCACTTTACTCGTTTTCTATATAGTGGATAACGCGATACAATAATACCAAAGCTCAAAGATTCTCTGTGTACGTATCTATAGGTGGCAAGTATGTACCGAAGTGAAGCAGCATTTAGGTAAACTCAGTTAGCCAAAGGTACGTGTGCATTATAGTTGGACCACCTAGCAGCAGCTTGGGTCTAACTCTGTCCGTCGAAATGCTCCAAGTGCACTTGATAACGTAGCTTTAATTAAAACTGCATGCCTGTTTGCCTATTTTCATCTTATTTATTTCTTTACAGTCCGTTTACTTGGTAAATACGAAAACGCGAAGTGTACTTCATACGTTAGAAGTACCCGATTACATCCTGCGGCAATTTGATTCCCTTACTATTCCAACTATGATCAAACAATTTTTCGCCTCGATACATTGATTTTGGGGGCGAAAAATCGCTTAGCTCATGATTTACATAGACGCGGATGATATCCGATCTCGCGAATTTAGGGCTCGGCTTTCGCAGGCTCATTTTCACTCATTTTTCTGCAGGGCACATTTTTCTATTTTTTTTTTTTTTTTTTTTTTTTCGTTTTTCTTAATATTAAAATCGGTATAGCTTAGGGTATAAGATACAAGATATATCAATCACGCCAGTGTAGATTTTATACGTGGGCATTATGATAATGTAAAGTTGAGCCCGGCGCAGAAGACGCCCTGATGATCAGTCTTGATGGTGGAAAGGGCTTTTGCCCACCGTGAAGTATATTGCTTTTCAGATAACGGAATATATCGCGAAAAAAAAAAAAAAAAAATTTATAGTAAATACAGAAATGCAAAGTATATAAAATGAATGATATGTGTCTGGAATATTTTGCCATTTTATTTATTTATTTATTTTTTCTTCCATTTTTTGGAGATTTTTTCTTTTTTTTTTTCCGTATACGACTTTTGGGTGCAAACACTGTAATAAAAATAGTAAAGAAAGAAAGAAAAAACGGTAATACACGTTCGAAAGAAAGTCACTTTTAGAATGCGAAACGAGTAGGTAGTGTCTGCGGGTATCAGTTCAAACGAAAAGACTTTCCGGATTCCTTTTTCGTTGATAATTTTAAAAATTCAGAGGTGTGATATTCGTTTTGGGACTATGCCACACGCTGCCCTGCAATATCTCTGATATTCCACCGATACGTGTTGGGCTTTTGTAAATAATTTATAGTTAAACGTGATTGCGGAAGTTTGAACACGCGTATGTTCATACTAATTATTAAATTGGGGTAAACATATCAAGTAAGCATACAATATATGCATGGATATAATATCTATATACGACAAAACATCTCGTTAAACATAAATATATATATATATGCACGTCCTTGATATTTTACATCGATAATGATCGAGGTATAGGATATAAGCCACATCATTATATCGGTTTATGCTCATTATTATTCTCCAGCTTCCGTTATAACCCAACGATCTAATGATATCCACAGAAATGAATACGGGGAATTCAAAACGCTGAGAGTGAAAATTCAAATTTCAGTTTACTGAATTTAATTGCAAATTTTAATGCGTTCTACATCGTCGCGATTATACCATATAATTACAGATAAAAAAATCTGCAAAGTTTCTCACAGCGTTTCGATGTTATTATTAATATTTCAAAGCATTGGATTTTACCGATATTCTGGGTACGCTTTGAGAAATACTACACGCAAAAAAAAAGTGCTGTCAAATTTACTATGTGGGCAGTAAATATGTAGGGACAGCACTTTTTTTGCAGTAGAAATTATCACAATTGTGGGGACATTCACTTATGTAGACATTGAAGGCCACTTGCTCCAATGTACCCAATACTGCAATTGTGATAATTTCTACTGCAAAAAAGTGCTGTCCCTATATTTACTGCTCACATAGTAAATTTGACAGCACTTTTTTTTGCGTGTAGTTCTAAGGTGTTTCGAAATTGTTAATTGACGAGTCGTCACATATACTCGTACTTGCTACTTATTCCAAGTGCTACATCCTTATTCCTCACACGTTTCCAAGAGATATTTGAAAATTCAGTATACTGAGAGTTGCACCAAAGATATCCAATACTGTCGAGTGCAGTAAGGTCAATTGGTAGGTAGCGTGACTTTTAATGTTTGTATAAAACAAACTTAAAAGTGAAGTACACACTCCATACTTCTTCAGACTCTAGAATCACCGTTACAAACCTGCAACTCTCATCTAAAAATAAAATGCGAAATAAAAAGTTAGAAAATGAGATTGTCTAGATGCAGTCAGTTCCACGAGTTCGTGGAGCTGGTAAGGGGTCCTTGTATAGTACCCTGCACCAAGTACATGCGGCTTGGCACAGTCAGACGTCCAGACTAGTTCTGTATGCATATAACTGCACTATACCACTGCATATATACGTCTGACACCTAAGTAGTTAGAAACAGTGTATAGTCAGCCACAAAAGTACCTTATTGTCAAATTCTTGTCCACACTGCGTGCGCAAAATCTAACTTTGCGCACGCTTCGCGTGCAAAAAATTCAACTTAACGCACCTTGTGTTAAAAAAATGAAGTTCGATACTACACTCAAAAAAAGGTCTTGTTGACACAACCAAAATTTGGTTATTATACTATGCACAATCACATTTTTTGTTCAGTCAATCAAATTTTTTGTTCAGTCAACCAAAAATTTCGTTCGGATAACCAAAATTTTGTTGGGACAACCAAAATTTTGGCTCTTCCAACAAAATTTTTGGTCGACTGAACAAAAATGTGATTGTGCATGTAATAACCCAAATTTTGGTTGTGTCAACAAGACCTTTTTCTGAGTGTAGTGCGAAAGTGTTTTCGCTCAGGCGAAAAACTTCACACTCGTCCGAGAATCAACACTTTCGCACTAGTATCGAAAAGTACTATTCCTTGATTATCTTCTGCTTTAACATCCCTATATGTATAATAATTTCCTCATTATTGTTCAACCTATTCTATAAAATTTATTAGAATAAAAGATTTTTATAGCATAAATAATGATTATTACCTACCACCTACCTGTTTTGTGTAAATTAAAGTGTACTAAATAAAATTTAAAGGTAAGACACGCAGGTTGACTTTGGTATCTCGTTCACTTAACGCGTTAAGTCGGAAGAAGTTGATATAAGATGTCGGGATCGACAGACCCGGATAATATGGTCGTTCTTAATCTTTTATATCTTTAACGTTCTTATCGAAGCTTATAATTTCTATCGGTGGGTCGAGTTCGTATATAACGAGACCTTTTCGTTACCCGGGTTCCTTCGACATCGCGTCGTAGATGGTCACGGCGTAGTAATAAAGAGGCGTCACCGTTTTGGGGAGGAAAATATAAAATGGAAAGGTCGTTGAAAGGTATAGAGATAAGAAGAAATAAGGCACCACCACCACCACCACCACCACTACCACTACCATCATCACAGACCCTCGCGGCGTTCATTACTGTCGATTTTGTCTTTGCTAATCGCTTCTGATTCGTGGATAGGGCTGCCATTTGGTCACTGAGATACTATACCACCCTCCAATAACAGGATTTTTATTTCATGAAATAAAAATTTATCGAGCTCGAAAAATAAAGGGAAACTACCTCCTTCGAGTATAACTGTGCGATCTAGGTATAACGTATTATGTAATAAATGTACGAATACATACTATATATATATATATATATATATATATATATACATACATTACAGAGATTTCTATTTTCTTTTTTCTTCTAGAGCGCCTTTCCGGTTTCAAACTGAATTAGAAACGAATAAGAAATAATACTTTTCAGAACTCAATGTTAGTTTTTTTTCTTTTTCTTTTCTTTTTTTGGAAAATGGTCCATTATCTCCGCTTGTTGGAAGATAACCTTCGACCCAGACTACTAACAATAATTCTACTTTAGGACCGTCAAATAGCGAGGTCTAATACGAGAGTCGTAAAAAGTAAAATGAACGTTATGCCCGTATTTTGGCAGTGGAACAAACTAGGACATGAAAAGCTCGTCTGAATCTAATTTGAGTTTCTCATACCCTCGTTTATTATATACATTTAGAAATTTAAGTATTTTCGATCAAACCGCACGAGGTGCGCGGGGGGGTGCGATCGTCAAACCACCAAAAATACAGAACGCTAAACTTTGTCTCTGATCAAAGAACCCGAGAGAGTCGCAGGGTAATTACTATAAGCTCTATCCCAGGATGACTAAGATTCATGAAAGAGACAAGGTGGGATTCGGGATCCTCGTGACTTATCAAACGATGAACCGAGACGAACGCGACTTTGCACTTTCTACATCTTATACATATATATTATAATTATATAACCAGCTATTCCGTTTCGAAACTGCGCGGATTTAATTCATCCGAAACTTATAAATAACGTTTCATAATATACCTATACTATATCCAGCTATCTAATTAGCAGACTTAATATAAGCTCGCGAAATTACTCACCTATCAATTCGCACATTAAATCATTTTCCGAGTATATATATTGTCCTTCCAATTAAGAATAGACGAACGTTATATATACATATACCCATCGTTCATCGAAATTTCGCCAAATTTTTCTTTTATGTATAATTTTGGCCGATTTTCTGATTCCATTATTCTGTTTTTTTTTGTTTCCAGTTGGGAGCAACGTTAATGAACCACCAGTATTGGAAGCCGGTGGATATCCGACTGGACTTCCTCTGTCCGAGGCAACGCTGGTAGGATCTACAGTTTTCACATTAAAAGGTCATGACCCGGAAAATTCACCAGTAAAATATGGAATTCAACTAACCGATAAGTTTGCCGTTGATCCAAGAACGGGAACAATGACACTCGCAAAGCCTCTAGATCGCGAGGTAAGTTTCGAATCTATAATTAGTATGTTATACCTATGTGTGTTCTTAACTTCTCGTTCTAAAAGAAAGAAAATTATTGTAATCGAACCACGAAAACCAAAGATTCAATTTTCACTAGATCTAGGACCTCCACGTTTCCTATGGTCCAGAAAACCACCTCCAACGATCATTAGATGAACGTCTAGGATGCATGTGATCTATTCCTCGTCCGATTGATATTTTTGGAACGAATCAACGGATTCTAACTGTCGTTAGATTGAGGGGACCAGTACAGCGACTTTTCGAAAAAAGTCCGAAATCAATTTATTTCATAACCAAAGTTCATTTCACATCAAAATATTTGTCTTTTTCAAAATCATGTGTCGTAAGGATTTTAGAGCACCGTTGTACCGATTTAGGTCATCTTGGATTCATTTTCTTCAGAAAACAAATCCTCATCATGTGAATGCATAGGAATTTTAAAATAAAAAATTATGTCATAAGTTATGATCCATTTACCAAATTTGCAAAAATTATTATCACTCATTTCTTAAGGGGGTATCCCCACCTTTAAATTGGTTAACATTCTGAGAAAGAGATTGATATTTTACAGCGAATTTGAGAGTCTGATCAAATCCAGAAAAATCATGAAGTTTAGGGGAGGTTTGACCCTCATTATCCATACTTAACATTGAATATTACTTTGAGTCTAATAGTAGTTACGCTGAATATAGAAAAATACAAAATTATTCGGCTGTCGCAAAGAATCAGTAGTACCGTTGGATCGATTCTGGAATTTTTGGTCTTCAATTGTTCAGAAGAGATGCTTCTATCATATGAACATAGAACTTTTTGATATCGCGAAAATTGCCTGACTCGCTCAGTTTTTACTGAGATTTTTCTAATTCTTCAATTTTTTTTCATTACTTTTATTATTATCTCAACCAAAAATAGGAATATCAAAAAGTTCTATGTTCATATGAAAGAGGCATCTCTTCTGAACAATTGAAGACCAAAAATTCTAGAATCGATCCAACGGTACTACTGATTCTTTGCGACAACCGAGTAATTTTGTATTTTTCTATATTCAGCGTAACTACAATTAGACTCAAAGTAATATTCAATGTTAAGTATGGATAATGAGGGTCAAACCCTCCCTAAACTTCATGATTTTTTTGGATTTGATCAGACTCTCAAATTCGCTGTAAAATATCAATCTCTTTCTCAGAATGTTAACCCATTTAAAGGTGGGGATACCCCCTTAAGTAACTTGGCCAAAACGAAAAATTTTCAAAATTCCTACATTCACATGATGATGATTTGTTTTCTGAATAAAATGAATCCAAGATGACCTGAATCGGTCCAACGGTGCTCTGAAATCCTTACGACACATGATTTTGAAAAAGAAAAATATTTTGATGTGAAATGAACTTTGGTTATGAAATAAATTGATTTCGGACTATGATAATTTCTCGAAAAGTCGCTGTACTGGTCCCCTTAATCGATGCACAGTGTTACGTTTCTTAATTTCATCGACACAGAAGTTTTTAAAATCTTTGAAAAATGATCAATCAATAGGATTTGATCGAACTTGAAACCGATCAAAGTTCGGGATTAGTCGATTCGCTCATTTTTTATGTGTGCGTAACAAAAACTAACAAATTACGCACATAATAGCTTTTTTGTAACACATGCATGATTTCTGCGTTTTTTTGACCTAAAAATAGGGCCTAAAGTAGCCGTTTATTGACCACTTGAAAAGAGCGGGCAATAAAGAATCCATTATTGCCCGCTTCTTCAATAAGCGGGCAATAAAGAATTCTTTATTGCCCGCTTCTTCAATAAGCGGGCAATAAAGGATTCTTTATTGCCCGCTTCTTCAATAATATATATATATATATATATATATACCCAGATAACAATCGTGCGTCGCACGTTACCCGCACGCCGTGCGACGCACGCTGTGCGTGCGAAAACGCAGCATTTTCGCACGCACGACATGAGGCGCATCTCAGTGCGAGCGTAATGCGTTGCACGACATGAGACGCATCTCAGTGCGAGCGTAATGCGTCGCACCGCACCATCAGTAAATATAATATGATATTATATATAATATTATAATATAATATTATAGAGTTAAAATAATCATTACATAATCAAATTGTTATGGATGTTATTGTGCAATTGGATGTTAAAATGTTGATGAGCTATAATATTATATAATCCAGAAAATAACCTATAAACGTACCATGAGTTAAATTAAAAATGATTTGCAAGTACTGATTGGATTTTTATGGATCGAAGAAAAATATTACGTCAAACGACATATCAAAGCGATAGTCAAAAATGTGATTTTAATTTTTTTTTTTTTTTTTTTTTTAAGTCACATGCGCCTATATATTTGTGTATAACGTGGAATAATATATATAGGGGTGAGCGGGGCAAAGAGGGCACCTCCGCCAAATTTTCAAAATTAAATTTCAAAAAAATTAAATTCCTTCGGGAAACGATTTTTCTTGAAAAAAAAAAGTCGAAAATTTTCCAAGAATTTTTTTTTTTTTTTTTGGCCGAGGTGCCCTCTTTGCCCCGCTCTCCCGTATAGATATATAATATTTATATTAGGATGCTTTTTTTGAAACGACTATTTTTTTTTTACAACTCCCCATTGAAAATCTTGTAGACGTCGAAAAGGGAAAAGGGTTGAAACCACAGCCAAACTACCAATGGCACTTTTGAAGAACACTAAATTCTCTGTCGAATGACTCTAGGATAAGAACAATCCATTGAAATGCGGCTGAGTTTTGCGCGGCGAAAGAAAAAGTCGTAATGTTTACATGCTTTTAGCATGGGAAAACTTGAAAAGAAAAGCGCGAGTGCTGGAATTGGAATGAAGAGCTAAAAATTGGACAGGATTCCCTTTTCGACGTCTACAACAATAGATTTTCAATGGGGAGTTACAAAAAAAAAAATGGTCGTTTCAAAAAAAGCACCTCGAAAGCACCCTAATCTATATACTATCTTACTATTTATATATAAATGTGATATTACTATTTTCAATAAAAATGTTGTGAGAAATTAATTTTATTTTTGATTTTACAATTTCAATGAACGTATTTGCAAGTCTCAATGCACTCGCATTACGTGCCCGCATCATGCCCGCACGGATGCGACAGGCACGTCGTGCGAGGCATATGTACATCAATTGATGACTCAGTTGCGTGGTGATCTGCGCGCACGTCGTGCGGATAGACCCGCACGCGTGGGTGCGTATTGCGTCGCATATGCCACGCATATTGTTATCTGGGTATATATATATATATATATATATGCCGCTTATAAGCACAAAAAACGCAGAAATCAATACATGCGTTACAAAAAATATGGTGTGTACCAAGGGCTAAGTGGGCTTTTTGACCTCGTGTGGTTGCAGTACTCGTCTTCGGCTCGCGGATGCACTCGTCTTCGACTCGTGCTCCCTCGCCTCCGACTAGTACTGCAAACTCCACACTCGGTCTAAAAAAGCCCACTTTACGCCCTTGGTACACAATATACTATTTTTTTAGCTTGATGAATCCGGGCGAGAAAAGTTCTTTTTTTTTTCGTTCAATAATAAACACCTGCACTTTCGGTGTTATATATGTGTACAGTGTACTCATCAAATATCTTATAAGGGTGAAGTAAAGGGTGTGGAGAGTCGACCTTGACTGTGAATGATGTACGTATAACTCTTGAAAGTTGGCGCGTTTATTTAGCCCCAGGCAGTATTTTCTCAAATGAGAAACTCGAGAATCGCACCCCTACCGGTTGAAGCAGACTTCATTAAACGCGAGTACATCCGACAGACTCGCTAAAGGATTGAGCTTCAAGGTTCAACGTCATCAAATCAGTGATACGTGGTCGGAAAATGTCGAGTCTGATATAGCGCCTAGGTTCCTTTCTCATATTAACAAGCTCTTCAACAGAGGAACCAGACAGGTATAAGGTCTTCACAATGTCAAAGCACCTTCCACGATAATTGTCTTCTTGTATCTAAGAGGAAATTTTGAAACTATACAGCCGACCGACTGCGCATGCGCGAGATAATTCAATTTTATTCGTCGGTTAGATCGTACTGCGGTGATATTTTAACCTGCGAGGCACGCGAGTGCCAAAATATCTAGTTTTAGTTTTAATCTCAACAATAAAAGCTCTGCCACCCTTAAAACTGAAGATGGCCAGCCTGCTTCAGCAGACTACGAAACTCGCGCATGCGCAATCGACTGTATAGTTTCAACATTTCAACAAAAAATGATAAATCGATCAGATCAACAGATAGTTAGCTATTAAGAATGTTCTGGAGGTACAATCGGCATCAAAACAATAAGACAGACAAAAACCGAATTTGCTAATTTTGGATGATATTGATGCGAAAAATGATTGAATAATATCGAGGAGCGGATATTCCCACAACCTGAGAAAATGAAAAAACTCTCAATTTAGTGACAGAATTTCGAAAATACCAACAATCATGAAAAGTTGTACAAACATTTTACAAGTATGTGCTGAAAATGGTCAAAAATTGTTCATTTTTGATCCGATTTCAAAATTTCAGGGTTTGTTATACTCAGTGATAAAATCTCTACGAACTCACTGAAAAAAGTTTTGCATAAAACACTCATATTTGAGTAAGAATTTAGTTGTTCACAATCCGATACATTCTGAGATTCATATGATAGATATATTGTTACATTTTTGACTTGAATATGAGTGTTTTATGCAAAACTTTTTTCAGTGAGTTCGTAGAGATTTTATCGCTGAGTATAACAAACCCTGAAATTTTGAAATCGGATCAAAAATGAACAATTTTCATCATTTTCAGCACATAGGTACTTGTAAAATGTTTATACAACTTTTTATGATTGTTGGTATTTTCGAAATTCTGTCACTAAATTGTGAGTTTTTTCATTTTCTGAGGTTGTGGGAATATCCGCTCCTCGATATTATTCAATCATTTTTCGCATTAATATCATCCAAAATTAGCAAATTCGATTTTTGTCTGTTCTACTGTTTTGATGCCGATTGTACCTCCAGAAAATCCTTAAGGGGGACCACTAGTGTGAAATTTTTCAAAAATCGATTTTTCATTTATTTGATGTTTCGATAGTCTATACCTTTCAAAATGACATTCTAAAATTTCAAGTACACATCTCAAATAGTTTTTGAGTTACAGCCATCATTTATAACCATGAAATCAGTAACTTAAACTTTGAACGCGTTTTCCCCGAAACTACATTTTTCAAATTTGCTGCAGTTGTAACTCGAATACAAATCATCCGATCGATTTGATTCTTATTGCAGCTTCTTTTATAAATGTTTCTCCGTACCATGAACCTACAGTTTTTCGATCGAATGAAAAATGTAACTTTGGCAGGCCAAAAATCATCAAATTTTCGCGCGAAATTTGAACTTTTTTTTAAAAACTCTACCATTTTGTTAAATTTCAATTTTTTTCAAAACCCGAGGTTGATGGTACGGGAAATACCTTCTAGTTTCATAAACTTGTTGGTTTTTTAGATTTCAGGCACTGTGAAGGTCTGCATCACTGCAGCAGTGGGGGTACTTTTTTTTTTGACCCTTGGGAGATTGCGGATAACTCCCTGAATTTTTAATTTTTTAATCTAAAAATTTTATGAGAGATTCAGTATATATCTACAATTATATGCTCGAAACATTAAAACATTCCATGCAGTAGTTTTCTTCAAAAAAATTCCCAAAAATCACCTTTTTTTCAGGCGGTCACACTAGTGGTCCCCCTTAAGTTAACAGATATCTTTGTATCGTATACCTTATAGTCCCCACAATCTTCATAAATGTGTCACATTTTTAAATTTTTCACATATTTTTGTCCCCTTGAAAAACGAAAGAAAGAAACGAAAGAATGTGATCAAATTATTTTCGTTTCGAGTTACGGGAGTATAATATATATGGGGCATAATATCGTATTGATCTAATTTTAAAAATACATTCAAGTTTATCGATATGAGAGAATACCTATAATACATACCTAACCGTATGAAATAAAAGATTCCCTATTGAGTGGTAAAGTTATATGGTACGTTTGATAAGCATTCGATTGCGAACCTTATATTGCTATTCAGAATTTATGTTCAATTCGTATATACGCATACCTATATTCGATACGATATTAGAAAAGAATGTGAATAATCCCAGTTTAAAGGACATAACTTTATGTATGTATGTTACCATGCATCGATTTATACACATAATATCAGCATAAATTTGTCATTTTCAAAAGCTTCAATTTGGCGAAAATATTCCTCCATATTTTCTGTACGATACACAGCTGTCGATCTACTATTTTTATTTTATTTTGTTTTATTTTATTTTAGGTATTTGATTTGATTTGATTTGATTTGATCTTCATGCATCGGCAAACCTGAAAGTAGATTCGAATTTCTCCCTTTTTTTTATATATTTATATATATATATATTTACATAAACCTTTTTTTTTTTTTTTTTTGCATATAACCATCCCGACGCCAAGGTTTTGGTATCTCGACGAATAATTTCTTGTGTCGTGAAAATAGGGAGGCGCCCATCTCTATCGCTGTTCGAACGCGAAAATCCGCAGATATTCAATATAGTACAGCGAAAAGAAAGATGAATTTTTCCTCATCCGATATATCAATGTATCAAAATAGTTATTGATGAATATTTCCACTCGAGAAGAAGGAAAGAACTGTGTTCCCTATTTTTTTTTCTTTTTTTTTTTTTTTTTTCTTGTCAAAATTGAAAGCCAAGTAGGCGAACTAAGGGTGCATATAGGCTATTTGATTTTTACAACTCAACATTCAAGTTAAGTTTCGTGGATTGGAACGAACGTGACATCGTATAGGGTGAAATAACGAGGTCACGAAATAACTGATCTTGTCAGGATAGAACGGAACACAATGGGCTGGCATAGAATACATATTAGCTACACACGGCATGATATCAAAAGTCTACTCGTGCTTCGGCGTATGAATGTGCAGCATCAACATGCGAGCGAATATAAGAGCCAATATATGATACAACAGTTTTTCTCTCTAGTGTTTCGTACATCATAAGAACACCCTCAGTCTCAGGTATACGTGTATCCTGATCCAGGGGTTGGTTCAAGGCAGCCACGAGTTAAGCTCATTACACGCCACAAAAACTCGAGAGACCCCCTCAAGCCACAAAAACGAGCAACTGGCGACCGAGCCTGCGAGTTTACACACGCGTATTATCTAGGGTCACGCATTGGATCGGTCACGTATCAAGCGTAAAGCATAAAACGCATTAGGCTATCTCAAATTTTCAGATTTCTTTCAATTTTTTTCATTTTTTTATTAACAATATCTAGACGGTATTTACAGTGGATAAAAATGTATCTCAAACTTTCATATATGTATATTAGGGTGGTTCAAAAAAGACCTAATTTCTCAGATGTTGCTGCTCCTTCGTGAATATGCTGTTTGTGATTTTGAAAAATTATTCCATTTTTTTTTCAGCTCTATATGACAATATTTACTGCTGCCTCAGTGAAGTTGAAATTTCGAAATTTTGCCATTTTTGGCAATTTCAAAGTTCTCAGATCAAAGTCCTCATCTGGCTACCTCTAGGTTCTCATTCAATGAGGATGATTGTTCAAGATGACACTCGTACGATAATATTTAGTACTGCTTCAGAGACATGGAAGTTTTTTCACTATTTAGGGGTTTTCTTAGAGATTGGATCGCCAGGTGTTGCTCATGAGACAGTCTTTACTTACCATTTTACGGAAGAAGTACACAAAGTTTGCAGTCTATAGGACCATTTTTTACTACTGCCTCATGTTGCTAATTTATTTTGAAGGAAAGTCGCCCTCAATGAGGCAATAGTAAAAATGGTCCCACAGACTGCAAACTGCTTGGATTTCTTCCTTATATTGGTAAGATCAAAGATAAAACTGTCTCATGAGCAGCACCTGACGATCGAATCTCCGAAAAAATGCAAAATATTGAAAAAACTCCAATGTCTCCGAGGCAGTACTAAATATTATCGTACGAGTCTCATCTTGAACCAACATGCTCACTGAATGAGAATCTCGAGGTAGCCAGATGAGCACTTTGATCTGAGAACTTTGAAATTGCCAAAAATGGCAAAATTTCGAAATTTCAACTTCACTGAGGCAGTAGTAAATATTGTCCAATAGAGCTAAAAAAAATGGAATAATTTTAAAAAATCACAAACAACATATTCACGGATGAGCAGCAACATCTGAGAAATTAGGTCTTTTTTGAACTACCCTAATGTATATAGGTACTTATTTCTAATGGGAGAAACGGGAAAACTGGAAATGCTCAATATGAGATTGGTTCCAAATTATACGGGTATTAGTTGTAACAGAATGCGGACCATTTTAAGCAATGTGCAAATGCGGGAAGGCGATCGATTCCAGCCTTGATCACACCTGTATTAATTGTCGACTACAGCTGGGAAAGGATTTTATACATACAATAATTAACGAAATACCACAAAATCCCATCGTGAATACGACCGCAAATAGTGTTGATACATGTCTCGCACATATATATACATATGGTAACATCTGGTGTAGCTAATAGTGAACAATTCTATACCCATATACGTATATTAATTGTTATAGAAAATTTAATTAGCTCACCTTTTTTTTAAACCGTTAGCTAAAATTGTTGAAAATTTAATTTAATTTTATTAAATTTTATATGGAATAAGCTTGCAAATAGAATAGAAATTTTAGAAAGCATACTTAAAGATAAATACGTGTGAAAAATATGGATACAGCTGTTTCAAGATCTACTTTAATGTTTATTAGAATGAAATGGGATTTTGGCTACATTGTGAAAACACGAGAAGCTCAACGGCTGTATATAATCACATGGTATAATGGTATAAATATTTTTACTCTATATACACGTACTATATAGTTTTCCAGGACGTTTTAAAAACACTTGGCAGCCCTTCGTATGGGCTCGTTCTGCGATAGCTGGTATATAAAGTTATATCGCATTGTTTCTATATTTTTTTCTTTTTTGTTTCTTCCTTTTCCTTCGCTTTTTCAAACCGTCTGCTGTATCCTGGTGGCGTGTAGCGGGCGGTTTAGAGGTGGAGAAAGCAGAGAAGAGAGTGAGTGAAAGAGAGAGGGAGAAAGAAAGAAAGAAAGAGAGAAGTCTTGTGCTTTGTAAGGCCACCATCTGCGGCGGACAGGAAGTCGAAGGATAAAGCGAATTATCTGAAAAGTGGAAAGAAAAGAAAATCGCATTGCGTGATACCCTTCGAAGGTTCCCTGCGGAGACGTTATTACCGGGGTTGCCATAAGAACAAGAACTTATACCCCGCGTTTAAGCGCGATAAACTTTAGCGAAGAAGAAGAAGAAGAAGTAGACGAAGAAGCCGAGGAAGAAGGAGAAGAAGCCACTCGATCGGTTATTCCCTAGGAAATAACTGCGTGTACCAAACTGGTTGTAATTAATTATTTAAGATACAACTTCCTCCATATTCTACGCCAACCGGAACTTTACTCATCATTTTTACTCTAGTTACGACCAAAATTCTTCTCTGTATTTTTATTTTTTTTATTTTTTATTTTATTTTTTACTTTCTTCACCTGCCCCAGCAGATGGTGATAATATATTGTATACCTATATCGCGTGAAATAAAAACTTGGCGTTCTGCCTTCTCCGTGACTTGAAAAGTATAATTGTACGATGCAAGAGGTCGTGCTATTGGTCCTGGATTTAACGAAGATTACTTTAATGATGATTGCCATACAAAAGACACTTCTGGTCTGTCCTCGACAATACGACGCTAACGAGTCACTCTCGACGGTATCAACATCTCGCTTGATGGTAAGCACCAAGCACTAGGTATTTACAACTCCACTAATGCAACTTCGATTCAATGCTACGACCGATGCGATGTGGTGCTTTTCAATACCACCTTCGTTTCTTTCTTGCTGATTGGCACCCCATATCTGTGTGATGGTACGTAAGTAAATTTCGGTTTCCACATCACGATTTGAAAAGGCTTTGATTAGACGCTGGCTGGAGCTGAGAAGACCGAATAAAAACCGAAGGAATTTCGAGTGAGTCATTAATTTGAAAGCTAATCGTGCGTTAAACCTCGTTAAAACGCGAGGCTGTGATTATTTTTTTTATTTTATTGGCGGAATTCGGTGCCGTTCGTCAATTATTAAAACAGAGCATTATATACACGTCACGTTATACCGAGGGTATACCCATCTATTATAGTACAAAGAGGAACTGGAGAGCGGCGCCGTAAACTGAGAACAAAAACTCCAGAGCTATGCATGCAGCTTTTTATATTATTTTTGTTTTTCGCGTTTTGCTTTTTGTTTTTTATTTTTAAGCTTTGGGTCTTTACCACCCCATTGACCGTACATGTATTCATACACTAACGCGAACTAAACGCATCTAGTGCCTGGGTTCTTGTATACCGAGAAAATGGCATTTAATTCCTCACCGCGGTAGTAAAACTGCACCAGCATATGGTATGTGACTGCAGCGAAGGACGTAGAGGTAAAAAATTAAAGCTAAGTTTTTCGTGTCATTTAGAACGCTTGACAATGAAGCTAAAATTGCGAGTTAACTAACATCCCTAACATGTTCAGTATAGTTCAGTACCGGGTTGAAATGAAACTTGTAGTATACGTATAACTGTGAAGACAATCCTAGCTGGGCGTTTCGAAACGCGAAGTCGCACTTTGAAATCTGGGTACGATTAAGCTAGTGTCGCTTCGGACGCGAAACTTCTTTCAAAAGATGAAATCTGAGGAAGTTTCGAATAGATAAGAGGAAACTAGGTCGCAGATACTTACTTCTGTGTCTATATAGGTATACTTATCACATATATTCAAAGTTGTCTAAATACGAATGCAATATACCAAAAGCAAATCGATTGCTCTTGCCCAGCGAATCAAGTTGGATATAGCTTTTAAACAAACTAATAACTATCTTAATTGCAGGGAAGCCCTCTCTCTCTCTCTCTCTTCGCTGCCATCAATTTGAAATGAGAATATTTCTAAAGAAGCGGTGCGTCCAGGAAGTTTTTTTTTTTTTTTCAAAAGTCGAAACCACTGCAGGTTCATTCAACATTTTTTCATGGTCTCTAATTACATATTCAGAAGATAGCCTCAGTATATCGAATGAATGGCTCTTTAATATGCCTATTCATCAGTTCGACCGCTCCTAAGAGAAAGAACGTAACTCGCGAAGCGCGCTAGTAACGACCTATCTCGGACAAAGCGCTAGTAAGAACGTATTTCGTGAATCCGGCTAGTATGAACGTATCTCGCCGATGCGCATAGTAAAGCCCTAACTCGGAACTAGCGCTGTACAAACGTAGTTGGCAAATTATTAGTAATAATAATAATAATTAATTAATGAATTAATAATTATTAATAAAAAATAGAAAATAATTAATATTAATATTTAAATATTCAATAATTATTTGATTTATTAATTTTTAATTAATTTATTTTAATTTAATTATTGTTAATTATTAATTATTAATTATTAATTATTAATTATTATTTTTTTTTTAAGTTGCATTTATTCTAGCAGAATTTGCCAACTACGTTTGTGCTAGCGCTACTTCCGAGTTAGGGCTTTACTATGCGCATCGGCGAGATACGTTCATACTAGCCGGATTCACGAAATAGGTTCTTACTAGCGCTATGTCCGAGATGGGTCGTTACTAGCGCGCTTCGCGAGTTACGTTCTTTCTCTTAGGAGCGGTCGAGTTGTATAGAAAATCGACGAATGCAGAGAAAAAATAAAATGAAAAATTAGTGTACCAATTGGCAACTGTGGAGTTTGGTTGAAAATAATGGCTTGAGTCATTTTTTTTTTTTTCAGTATTAGAAAGATGTCTGTTCATCTTACGGAGGTTTGCTTCTTGAATAATAATATAGCAAAGATAAAAGAATCTAAAATTCGAATGCAGTGGTTGATCTGAAAATTAGTATTCATATAACTTCTGCCGGATTATACTTCAGAATACTATATTGAATTTCTTCGATGTGACTTGAGTGTTGGGAACGTTCACATTCGTTTTTCGACATACTCATTCTTTACAAAAAAAACAACCCTTTTTAAGTCATCTGTATTACCTCATTCATCTCAGTGCATTGAAACGAAGCAGCCAACAGGGGTATGTGACATGGGTACCCATTTCCCGAGTCAAAACATTCGGAAAGGGTTCACCCAATTCTATCCTTACATCATTCATTAACGTCACAGAATTCACGGGAAATAAGTGAAATCTTGTTAGAGGCAAAGGCGCAAAAGCATTAGGGTATAATACCGAAACAAATTCACATTTTTCTTTCCGAATTTCCACCGCGAAGATCTTTCTAGAACAAGATAATTCCGAATTCCAAATATTTATGCAACTATAATTACCCTGAATGTTCGAATAGGTGAAATATTTATATTGGATTCGCCATTTTGAATTTTCAACGTTAGATCTCAGATTCAGAATCAGTGATCCAACAAACCCCCGCGTATACCAAGACAGAATTTCGTGCTACATTGTTCCACAGGCAAGTTAAATGAACATTAGTAACACGATGTAAAGTTCTGCATGTTCATCAAATGGAAAACCTGATTGTCGATTGAGGCACCACTTAAACTTAAATGACAGCGCTACCATTTCGAGGGGTTGATTATTTGACGTAATTCTAGAGATTTTTGCGGTAACAGGAGATCGAAAAGTAGATGTCGATTTGATTTGGCACATCTTATCATATAGGTAGCTTTTTATTAACGAAATATGATTACCACTAGGATGCTTTTCTGATATTGTATTGAATAATAATTTGTTGTAGAGGCATTTTATCTCAAGAGTTGATGTGGTCTATATGGTTACTGTGGTATAATTAATGAAACGAACCTGCGCAGTTCACCTAATGGTTAGATTTTACATCTGAAAGCTCAGACTTGGATTTTTCTTTCTTTGTCATTTCCTGGGGGTGAATTCTGACCTCGCCGTTTGTTCGTTATTTTGAAATTACGGGCTCTCGTAGCCGGAAGCGGAAGCCCAAAAAGAGAACGGATACGGGGTACGCGAAATGGCGGGGGACGTAAGCGTAAGCGACAGGCAGACAGACGGACGTGAATTGTACGCCCAGTGGCACGCGGGGAATTCCAGAGTCAGAATTCTGGAGTTTCCTTGTTGAGAACAGAAACCCCCCTATTTCCTTGCTTTTCCACGCTGTTTCTCGACAATATACGTATAAGCCAAAACCTCAGACACTCAGACGCCCAGCCACGAACCGTTTCACTGTCCGTTCGTTTCATTCCTTCGAGTTTCAAGACATAATTACGAGAAATACCTAGGGACGTATTTATTCGAATATATTGCAGCACCGTAAGCTTAAGACGTCCTTTTTCACAACAGCTCAAACCCACGGTGAAAAACTAGCCATACATTATAATTAAATTGACTATTTGATGCTACAATCATAATTTTTCGATTAATTAAACGCGGAGGATCTATACAAACGATCTAACAGAATCGCAAAATGATTTACTGCATCATGGGAACAAAGCTTCAGTATTATAAAAAGTTACGTGAATCTTTTTAAACTACATCTACAAAAATGAGCCAGAAAAGTTCGAATCGAAAATCTCAATATCTGTGATGCAAGGAGCATTTTGTTTTCATTTCAAATATTGGGCTTCCAAAAAGATCCTTGCGTCATAAATCTCGAGTTCTCCAGCTTGCACTTTTCCAGTTCATTTGTGAATATAATTTGAGGAGGGCTTCACGAAGCATTCTCAGAACCAGCTCATGCTTTCTCACAGTCAAATCCATTTCACAGTATTGATGAAAGCTCAATTCGAAATGTCCTGCGAAAAAACGGTTTTCCTTTCCATCAACCGATCTTCTTAGATCCAATACTGGTTCCAACACTTGGCGTACAAATAATTTTAATAAAAATGATTTCGCTCTCCTGAAATTTTTGGAATGGATGGAATGGATGGACCTTATTTTTCATCCATTCTCTTGACTCTATAGTTCGTTTTCTCAATGTGCATTTGAATGAGTAGGTATAGCGCAAGCTTTGATCTCGTTTCTCTCGAGGTTTGATCTTTCTTTGATTTCAATGATGCACAGAACAAGATGTTCAACGTATGTGCTATGAACTACTCGGCTTTATGTCTATTCAGTGTCATGCTCAGTACACTACGAGGTGATTAAATTTTCCGGTATACCTTATGTGCCTCAGACAGAGAGAGAGAGAGAGAGAGTTGATTACGTGATTGTTTGTAGCCAGCTCTGACACCAGCCGGATAAGTTACTCATCTACCGTATACGTATATAGGTACTAACTGAGTATACGATGGAGTTGCGTTTGATGTTGGAAAGGTAAAGACTTGATGAAATCTTTCGCGGGAATATGTCTTTCCTTTTGTTTCATCGCCGTCTTCTCTCTCACTATCCGAACTGTATGTATACTACTAGTACATACATACCTACGTACCAGCTACCTAGTATGTAGCTACGGCTAAAAGTTCTCAAGGAATCGAGAGGTCGAAATTGAAATGCCATAGGACCGTTGGAATCTCCTGAGGAAATATCCCTGGGAAGTGAACCTTGCGAAACCCGTGAACCGAAAGCTTAGGATGTGTTGTTCAATTTTGTGGAAACTTTTTGGCAACGCGAAGGAATAGCTGTTTGACGTGTATGAGTTATTGCACGACTTACTATTACTGTACCACTCTGCACTATATATGTACCAGAGTAGATAGTCACGATCTCGACTTCACAATAATGATTTTGATTCACGATGAACCAGCGTTCAATAATTGATATAGGTACCTATTAGACTTGGAAAAATCTAACGAATATAATTTATCAATGAGAAAATATGATCGGATTACGGAATGACGTGCGTCCTGCTGTAAAGAACGAAGAAAGATAAGTGGATTTTATCGGCAAAACATGTTTACTACGTTCCTACTTTGGCATGGAAACCGATAGATTCAATTTTCTTCGCTGAATTTGCTGCTCTCGCTACACATCAGCTCGTTCGCTCTTCTGTAAATCCAGTTCTGCAGCTCGGAACAACTCATTTCTCATAATTGGTTCTAACATGGCAAGATGGCAAAACATGTGCCTGGATGGGTTGGAAAAACATAATCCAAACGTTGAATGAGCACGTTATCAATTATACCTCGTCATTTCTGGGCAGGACGTGTTTAGAGGAACAAATATAATTGCGAATGATTAATTAGAAGCCTTCTCGGGCTCACGGTGTACTAGGTACATCTCATCTTGTGAATTTGGCTATACGATGGAAATTCGTCCGAGCTGAGAGAAATATTCTACGACTTAATGCTATTGTCGAGTTGAGTAGGGTATTGCGCTGCAGTCCACAGCGATAAGGTTAATAATTAATTACTATACGAGCTACTCCAGACTGATTTTTTTTTCTTTTATATATATATATATATATATATATATATATATATATGTATGCGTATTAGGGTGGTTAAAAAAAGACCTAATTTCTCAGATGTTGCTGCTCATTCGTGAATATGTTGTTTGTGAATTTGAAAAATTATTCCATTTTTTTGAGCTCTGTAGGACAATATTTACTACTGCCTCAGTGAAGTTGAAATTTCGAGATTTTGCCATTTTTGGCAATTTCAAAGTTCTCAGATCAAAGTCCTCATCTGGCTACCTCTAGGTTCTCATTCAATGAGGATGTTGGTTCAAGATGAGACTCGTACGATAATATTTAGTACTGCCTCAGAGACATTGAAGTTTTTTCACTATTTAGGGGTTTTCTTAGAGATTGGATAGCCAGGTGTTGCTCATGAGAGTTTGCAGTCTGTGGGACCATTTTTACTACTGCCTCATGTTGCTAATTTTACTTGAAGAAAAGTCGCCCTCAATGAGGCAGTAATAAAAATGGTCCCGCAAACTGCGAACTGCTTGGATTTCTTCCTTATATTTGTAAGATGAAACTGTCTCATGAGCAGCACCTGGCGATCGAATCTCCGAAAAAACGCAAAATATTGAAAAAACTCCAATGTCTCCGAGGCAGTACTAAATATTATCGTACGAGTCTCATCTTGAACCAACATGCTCATTGAATGAAAATCTCGAGGTAGCCAGATGAGCGCTTTGATCTGAGAACTTTGAAATTGCCAAAAATGGCGAAATTTCGAAATTTCAACTTCACTGAGGCAGTAGTAAATATTGTCCAATAGAGCTAAAAAAAAATGGAATAATTTTTCAAAATCTCAAACAACATCTGAGAAATTAGGTCTTTTTGAACCACCCTAATGCGTATATATAAATACATCCACCTATATTTTACTCGGACGTGAATTATTTGATACAGATTTGGTGTATATTTCAAATTTCTTTTCCGTTATATATACACCTCTATACCTATACTGCAGAACTTATAATAGAAAATGCGCATACGATTGAGAAGAACGGCTGAATAATCGGTATATTTATGTGTTTGTTCGTGCATCGGGCTGGATCTAAGATGTATGTCCTTTTCGTTTCTCTGATGCTTTTTTACTTATTCATTTTTACTCATTTTTCCTATTCTTCTTATTCTTTGAAAACTTGTGAATTCATTCGCTGGATAGACCAGATTTTCCAAACGATATATTATTTCACCCTGCAGGTTTCTATATATAATTCCGAAAATAGCAATTTATTCATATAGGTATATAGTACGGCTTCAACGACGAGTCTATACTACGTGCGTTCAGTTGAAATATTCAATTTTCAAACATTGTGTTCGCTATCATTAATTGAAATGTTTTTTATAGTAGGTATACAAGCACACCGCCGCGCCTTGTAGCGGGTCAAACTTTCGATCAAAGAACTTTTGTTTGAACTTTTTCTCGACCCTTCACGATTCGAGAGTTATTTACCCGCACAAAGAGCCGCTTCGAAACAAACCTCATGTGTGTTCATTGCCCGAAGTCTTCAAACCGTAGAGGAGTTTCACTCAAATCATTAAATAATTCGAATCATTGCAAGTTATCATAACTCTGTGTGTTTCACAGAAATTATACCGTGACTTTCTGTGGATGTGGCCCAGCAGGGATACCAACCCAAAACTCGTTAGCAGCAGTTTAGTTATACTCACTAGATGTTTTTAGTAAAATTACTAGAAATCACTAGATTTCTACTGGACATTTCACTAGATTTTTAGTGATTTTACTAAGAAAATCTATTAAATTACTAGACTGCGCTGCTAACGAGTTTTGGGTTGATATCCCTGCTGGGCCGCATCCACAGAAAGCCACGGTATATCATTTTATCGGCTTCACCTCATAGATACATATATCAAAAGGCAAAGAGGATACGATTAATCAGCTGTGAAAACACTGAGTCAATGGAACATTTCTTCAAAGCTTATATCAGTGATTCAAAAAATAAAAAATGTCAACTCCCTCATTAGGTCTGGATAAAAAATATAAGCACATGGTACAAAGAAGCACAACGATCTTTTTCATAATAGGTAAAATAATAGCAAAACGAAGTAAAGTAAACGTAAACGTAGACCCCCATTATTTTTCAATCTTCCATATTCACGATGAGTAAGTCGCATCATTAAAAAGTTGCATCACCTATATCTACAGTCAGAAAGACCTGAGAGAACCTTGTGGCAATTTCTAAAAAAAAAAAAAAAAAAAAAAAAAAGATTCGGGGTTTCCGTATAGTAAATTGAGTTGCAGACTGTGGATTATACTGTGAGATTATACAGAGAATTAGGACTGACAACCGCGAGTACTTTTACGCAAATTTTCGAATTTTTCTTTCACCACCGCACAGAACAGAATGTCAGACTTATTCTAGTGCAAATTAATGGAGGAAGCTGAGACACCTTTTTCAAGAATGATACATATGTATGAAATCTACCCCTCGAGCCATCGAGAAGTAGTTAAGCTTTATCACAAAATGATCCGCTATTTAACGACATTATTTGTTATTTTATACTTATGGAAATACCTAATCCTGCAATAGAAAATGTTCGGTAAGGAAAAAAAAAAAAAAAAAAAAAAAAAAGAAAAAAGCAGCTTCCGCAGACTGTAGATTATATCTCTGTGGTTAGGTTGAGAATTAGGGGCGACAACCGCGAGTTCTTTTGTTTAAAATTCTGGATTTCCTCTCGGGACGGTAAAGAACAGGATGTCAGCCTGATCCCCGGTGCAAATGAGAGTACCTCTCGGGAAAAGAGCCGCAGAATTTTCTTTGGATTTATTCAGGATGGAGAAACATGGTTGTTATACCAGCTAGGTTCTCGTTACTTTTCGGCGACGGGAGGTCGCTCCGTATAAGGGATGCTCGGTGGACCCGCTAATCTAATCCGGAAGTAATCCTGGTAACTTTTCTACGGTGAAAAAGGTTCTTTGTCAAGGGCAATATTCGTCTTCTGTAGCTTTTTTTTTTTTTATATACATATATATATAACAGAATTTCTATACATGTACACAAAATACCTTTCAGCTAATTCCCTCTAAGCGCTGTCTACTTTCCTTTCCGATCCGCATTAAAAAAAAAAAAAAAAAAAAAAAGATTCATTCAACTTAAAATGAAGAGATTATACACTTGGTGAAAAATTTGAAATATATTACAAGGTATACCTATATCTTAGGGTGTGCCAAAAAAAAAAAAAAATTCTAACGCACATCAACATTACGGTAGAGCATCTCAAATGAAATATCTCAGCCAAATATGAGCTCTTAATATTGATATTTAGAACTGCCTAATTTCGTTACTAATTTTAGTTATTAATTTTAGTTACTAAAATAGGAAGTTCTAAATATCAATATTAAGAGCTCATATTTGGCTGAGATGTTCTATTTGAGATGCTCTACCGAAATTTTGATGCGCGGTTGAAAAATAAATTGTTTTTCCCAGAGTCGTATGACTCTATGACGCGATGACTCAATGTTTATAGGCGAATATCTCTTAATCGGTGAGAGTTAGGAAAATTCTATCTCAGTACTTTTTTGTAGAGCGTGAAATTTCCTATAAGAATCTGTATTCAGATAGTTTCTAAATCAAGCCGGTTACGAGAAAAAAACAATTCGAAAATTTTCCGATTTTTTTTTTTCACGTGTTATTTAAATCAAAAATGGGAGAACTGAGTTCGGCAGTTCTAAATATCAATATTAAGAGCTCATATTTGGCTGAGATATTCTATTTGAGATGCTCTACCGGAATGTTGATGTGCGTTTGAATTTTTTTTTTTTTTTTTTTTTTAGCACACCCTAATATATCTGTTGCAGTTGTCACTGTATTTGTTTCGCTCTTTTCACTTCGTGTGTGTATAAGTCTTCAATTTCGAGAAAAAGCGTGTAAATTATTGTTTAAATAATTCTTTGGCAAGTCAGAACTGGGTTATGTAGATTTTCTTTTAAAATCCTCTTCAGTTTCGGCCTCAGCTATATAAGATCGTTGGAAAAGTTCTTTGAAGCAAGTATGTATATAAAGCTTCGGGCCGAGTATAGCTGCATAAAACTTGATTAAATGTTAGCAAAGTCAATAGAAACGATACGACCTGTGTCCCTTTGAGGCTGCAGACTAGACTAGCAAGTGCAATTTTCATAAAGTAAACAGAATTTTCCTGTAACGTATGAATAGTAAAGAAGTCCGCAGGTGTATTTGTATGCACATGTATATTCATGAACGGGGTATAGGTAATATACATACTACATATAGGTATAGATAGGTAAATTTTTCAACGAATCCTTCTGCCAAGAAAATTAACCCACGATGTAATGGCGGGTTAAAAAAAAAAAAAAAAAAAAAAAAAGTAATAAAAGAAAAATGAAAATAAAATGAAATAATTTTTCTTTCAACCATAAAAGGGTTCATTTTATATATTATTTTAGACTCTTTTGGCTCCATAACGAAACGAAACTAAATGCTCAAAGCGGTAGCTGAGAGAAATTTTCTGTTTTTTTTTTTTTTTAGTTTTATATATGTATGGAAGAAATATATATAGGTATAGTAGGTATGTGAAACAGAAAAGGGAGAAAGCAGGGTAATACCTATACTACCCGCCTATGATTCAAATAAAGAAAAAGATAAAAAGAAATAGTCTCGAACGAATTTTTCTGTCGACACGCGAGACCCGAGACGCACCCTTGTCCCTCGAGTTGTGGAAAAACTCGAAATTGTCACGTAATTCTGATATGCAAATATATGAAGAAGCAAAAAAAGAAAGAAAAAAAAAGTTTAGTAGATTTGTTGGTGAAAAAAGAAAAAAAAAAAAAAATTTGGAATTGTGAGAGGAAATATTATCGAAAATGAAACTTTATTTCGGTCGAGAAAACATTTTTTCAAGTTTATTTATATATAAGAATGGAAATATATAATAGGGGAGTCCGTTTATTACTATTACTATGCTGAGGCTAGAAAAATAAATTCAATTTTCTAAACTGCGGAATGGTTATGAAATGTTGATTCATTATAATAATATAATGAATGAGACGTTATGTGTACCCTTATGTTGTAGGAGAACGACACCGTACGGTTCCGAGTCACGCTGGAAGATGAAGTACCTGAGGGGCAACAACCCAACATCGTTGGTGTTGACGCCTACGTAATCGTTCTGGACGAGAACGACAATCCTCCTCGTTTCCTGGGAGTTCCCTACGAAGCTGTGGCTGCCGAGGATACACCTCCAGGATCAACCATTCTACCGGGTATAAGAATCACCGACCCGGACTTATTGGGAGAAAACATCGAGCTGTCATGCATACCTCAGCCACAAGTACGATGAGTTACTTATTTGCAATATTTTCAAATTTCAATAACATATATATTAGGGTGGTCCTTATTTGGGGTATGTTGGCACGCAAAAAAAAAAAAAAGCTTTAAAATTTACTATGTGGGCAGTAAATATGGGGACAGCACTTTTTTGCAGTAGAAATTATCACAATTGTGGTGACATTCACTCATGTAGACATTGAAGGCCATACTTGCTCCAATGTACCCAATACTGCAATTGTGATAATTTCTACTGCAAAAAAGTGCTGTCCCTATATTTACTGCTCACATAGTAAATTTGACAGCACTTTTTTTTTGCGTGCGAATTTTTTTCGACGATAGTCCTAAATTGGTTCCAAATAATTGAAAAAAAAAAAACGCCTGCCAAGTTTAAGCTCTTAATATTAATATTAATCCGCGCCCCACAGCAGTCAAAGTTTTAAATGGGAAATTGCATGTATTTTTCGAAACTAAACATTGAATTTCCATAACTCCGATGATTATAATTGATGAAGAAATCTAAAATTTAGCATACTTATTTGCACTTGTAGGATGTACAAAATGGTGCATTCGAAATTTTTTTAGATAATTATATTCTTACCTTTTGATGCTTAACTTTGAGGGAAATTTTTTTTTTTTTTCATCACATTGAAAGGCAAGAATAAAATCATCTAAAAAATTTCGTCTGCACCATTTTGTACATCTTAAAAGTGCAAATAAATATGCTAAATTTTAGATTTTTTCATCAATAATCATCGGAGTTATGGAAATTCAATGTTTAGTTTCGAAAAATACATACAATTTCCCATTTAAAACTTTGACTGCCGTGGGGCGCGGGTTAATATTAATATTAAGAGCTTAAACTTGGCAGGTGTTTTTTCTGAATTATTTGGAACCGATTTAGGACTATCGTCGAACAAAATTCGGACATACCCCAAATAAGGACCACCCTAATATATATATATATATATTCATTGCGGCTATAGACGCAGGTTGCAGGAATTTAAATTAGAAAATAGAAAAAAAAAAAATTATACAAGATTGATTGATCGAATATAGATCGGTACGGATTGATGGACTCCGGGAGTTTCTGCTATCGTACTTTGAAATAAAAATTCCAAACTCCCTGAGTTATTGGCATTTGGTATAGGTACAACATATACAGGAGAAAGAAAAGAAAATGCATCAATCGGTTCTGATATTTCAAATCAAAGTTAAAGTTAAAGCATTTCGCCGTCTCAAACGATGTTAAAAAGAATAAAAAAAAATCGCTGATTAATATTTTTCCTCTTAATAAATCGAAAAAAAATTTCATCTTTTTTTGTTTTTTTTTTTTTTTTTTGCTCAATGGCGAATTAAAAAATCGAAGAAATTTCATAGACAGATTATTTGTTCTGAGCAACGAAGCATTGGGAAATTTTTGGTCCACATACACTCACATCCAGTTTTCATTTTTCACTCAATACTAATACGTTAATGAAAAGCGGTCAAATTTGTTCTGGGCATGGTTGATGATTAATACATTTAAATAGGTTTCGAACGTTTGACTAACAGCTACATAAAAAGATGAGAGATAATCAGATTTTGATATTTTAAAAAACGGTTTACGTTATCGTTTTTTTTTTTTTTTTTTCCTTTTTTTTTTACGGTCCACCACGGGACAGGGGACCACGACACATGCCCGTGAACCGTATTTTCGAAACTCAATTTACAGTTTATCTCGACAGTTACCGAGGTTCGAGCGTTTCCTAGTGACATATGGATCGCATATATACCATATAATATGTGAATTGCGTGGTATGGTAACGCACATTTATATATATATATATATATATAAGCGAAAACTATAGTTCCTGGATGTAGGTGGTATATATATAGTATGCTTTCATTCTGCATCCTCCAAGCTGCTATACCTAAATTCAAACCTATTACCTATAAACGTACCGTATATGCATAGGTATACATATGTATATGTATATAGTTCACCGATAAATTTCGCTCCCTACAAAATGGCCGATAAAATTGTGAAACCTTTTAACTAATGGCGCTCCAGGTTTATCGTGGCGAACTTTAATGCCGTTACACGTGGACCTCTCCCGAACACAATGCAGGGTCATTAAACGTAACTAATGCGTCTGTACCGGCATCCCTATATTTCCTTCTTCCTATATAATCACTGTAGCCGCTAGCCATGGGAACCACCGGTAGTGCGGTATGACCGAGGACCGGCCAGAGACCCTAGCTAGAGGCTTCTTGAATCGAAATTCCCTTTTGATTCAATCCGTTAACTTCATTTTCCGAAGGGTTCGACATCAGCCCATAACACGGTGTGTAATCCAAGTAATTGGGATACCTTAGCGGAATGACTAATCTCATACTTGACCACATATCCACGCTGCTTACGAAGACTAGCACGTTTCAGATTTCTTACAAAAACTAGCACGTTTCGGCTTCTCACGAAGACTAGCATGCATGTTTCGACATTCGCCGCGAAGACTAGCACGTTCCGATATTTACCACGAAGACTAGCACGTTTCAGTTATCCCCGCGAAAACTATCATGCTTCGATTATCTCTCTTAATTTCTTAGAGTGAAAATTGAATTTCACTCCGAGCAGCGTGAATTTTCACTTCCTTGAATTGAAAATAGCACCAGTCCAAAAAAAGGAGTGCATTTTTCACTCCGAAAAATGTAGAGAGATTGTAACGAGGATTTTCTAAAGATTTGTGTGGTGTGCGATGGTCGAAATCAAAGTCAATTTGCGGATGCAGAAGTGCGTTTCTTTCCATCAAAATAAACTCATAAATATTCTCGAAATTGTGTTGTCGTGGAAGAACTGAAAGGATTAATGTTTTTTCACAGGTTCTTTACAGATGTTCTAAATTTCTGATTAATTCATTACGGAGCTCCCAAAAAAATAATTTCAACGTTTGTTAAATAATTTCAAAACGTCGTTTGTATATTTTACAGTACACAGTTAGAGAATGATAAAATGTTGCAAAATAGAAATATTATTCGTTTCAGTTCGACGAACATACTAGTCTTTGCAGCGAAATCTGAAACGCGCTAGTCTTCGTGGTATAAATATCCAGACATGCTAGTCTTCGCGGTTAATACCGAAACGTGCTAGTCTTCGTACACTCAGAAAAAGGTCTTATTGACACAACCAAAATTTGGGTTATTATATGCACAATCACATTTTTTGTTCAGTCAACCAAAAATTTTGTTGGAAGAGCCAAAATGTTGGTTGTCCCAACAAAATTTGGTTTTCCCAACAAAATTTTGGTCATCCGAACGAAATTTTTGGTTGACTGAACAAAAAATTTGATTGACTGAACAAAAAATGTGATTGTGCATATAATAACCAAATTTTGGTTGTGTCAACAAGACCTTTTTCTCAGTATAAGCAGCGTCGAATTATAATCACTGTAAATTATTTACATATGATGTTATACGGAATAAGCAGAGTACGCGGATTATAATATCGGAATTGTCATACCGGACGGGGTTATATCTCGGAGGAAATAATTAATCGGGAGAAACAAAAAAGAAAGAACGAAAAATGAAAATAAAATGGTAAGAGAAAGCATCCGCGTTTGAAGATGCGAGAGAGAAAAGAGAGAGCGATTCGATTCGAAGTTCGATCAAGAAGTCCTGATTAATTGTCCGCCTCCGAATCCATACCATGCTCTTCATTTCCCTTGGGAGATTTTGATTCCCACAAACAAAAGCGGGTCTGGCCCACCCATCCATCCGTACGTCTCGCGTACTACCAACCGAACGTTTTCTCGTGGGTTCCTTATCGGCTTGCCTTCCGGTAGCTTCATCTCGTTCCTGCTCATCTCCCCCTATAGTTTCTCCCTTAGAAGATTTTCTCGCTTTGCGCCACAGAGGGGTGCAGA
The DNA here is from genome assembly GCA_943736025.1 of Tenthredo mesomela. Lineage (NCBI taxonomy): Eukaryota > Metazoa > Arthropoda > Insecta > Hymenoptera > Tenthredinidae > Tenthredo > Tenthredo mesomela. The sequence goes on along the minus strand of OX031015.1, from coordinate 28,950,807 downwards.
GAGATCAGGCTAACAATGAGGCTCGTGAACAGATACGAACTCCAATACGTCATCCACGAACGGTTGAGCATCTTCTTCTTCTTCTTCTTCTTCTCGTTCGATTTTTTTATTTATTTATTTTTTTTTCATTTTTATTTTTTGGTTTGTTGGTTTTTTACTGAGACTTGTCTTCATAATATTGAAGACTTAATTTTTTCTTCTCTCTCTTCTTCTTCTTCTTCTTCTTCTTCTTCCTCTTCCTCTTCTGCCGTGCTCGTAGCAGGTGAAATAATAGAAAATAAGAGAAAGAAACGAATTAAAAAAAAAAAACAAGAAAAATGAAAAATGAAAAAGAACCATTACCTACCTCGTATTGTACTACCGTAGAGTCAGAAGCTGCAATTAAGCACGTCGACGTTAAGTAAAAGCGAGAGTTTTATGCCGGTAAGAGTTGAGGCGGTTAAACCGGGTCGAGTACGTGAAATGGCCTTAACTGTTTGACGCAGATTGCAGTAAAGCTTTGTAGAACCTCCGGCTCCTGTGAGCACCAACGTGTGCCAGTTAGAGAAACGCATAAAGAATAAAACTTCTACCCTTATACACTCGACTCGGTGAGGAAGATAGGGGAGAAATATTGCAGAGTAACTTTAATAGAATACAACAATATATCAGGGAAAACCACCAGGAGGTGTTCGTATTTCATGAAAAATGCTTTCCCGAAGTAGGTATATACCTACTTGTATACCTACTTTTATAGGGAGTACTAAACGGTCTTTTTGCTACTAAAAAATCCGCTGAATTTTATTCGCGGGATACATTTTTAAAATGGTAACATTCCTTGATAAAGCACCTCGCCTTACATTTCCAAGAGGTTGAATTTCCGCTTTAGGAACGTCCGCGCCCTGCGGACGCTGAATAATTGCACATCTGGTTCACTTCAACGAATTATATAAGTTATAACGTTGTGTGCGAAATTCGACTCAATGTATTTGTGTGGTCGTTAAGATTCCTTCGAAACTTTAACCGATATCACGTTTCCAGTTTCCTGATGCTTGCGAAAAATTCGCAATAGTGGACGTGGAAAAAAGCGAGAACGCCTACGTAGGTGCCTTGGTTCTGCAACAGCCTTTGGACTACAGGGAAAGACCTTTCTACCAGCTGCTTCTAATGGCCAGCGTAAGTCTTCTCAAAACGTGCCACGTTCTATTGATTTTTTGTTTTTATTTTTTCCTCTCTTCAGTTTTCTCTTCATTTTCTTGTTTTTCTTTCGAAGTTGCGTGTGTATGATGCATGCGAAAACACTGTTACCAGTATCAAGGGGGTGTACTATATATACACCTTGAAAATAATTTTCTTTCTACAAATCACCGGTACGCTATGAAAAAATATTTTATTTTGCATCGAAGTAAAAGTGATTATCGTAGAGTACTGAAGGTCACATCGTTGATTGAAACTTCTTCACATTTAGAGGGAATATAGGTACATTAGGGTGTGCAAAAAAAAAAAAAAAAAAATTCAAACGCACATCAACATTCCGGTAGAGCATCTCAAATAGAATATCTCAGCCAAATATGAGTTCTTAATATTGATATTTAGAACGGCCTAATTTCTTTACTAATTTTAGTTACTAATTTTAGTTACTAAAATAGGTAGTTCTGAATATCAATATTAAGAGCTCATATTTGGCTGAGATGTTCTATTTGAGATGCTCTACCGAAATTTTAATGCGCGGTTGAAAAATAAATTGTTTTTCCCAGAATCGTATGACTCTATGACGCGATGACTCAATGTTTATAGGCGAATATCTCTTAATCGGTGAGAGTTAGGAAAATTCTATCTCAGTACTTTTTTGTAGAGCGTGAAATTTCCTATAAGAATCTGTATTCAGATAGTTTCTAAATCAAGCCGGTTACGAGAAAAAAACAATTCGAAAATTTTCCGATTTTTTTTTTTTCACGTGTTATTCAAATCAAAAATGGGAAAACTGAGTTAGGCAGTTCTAAATATCAATATTAAGAGCTCATATTTGGCTGAGATATTCTATTTGAGATGCTCTACCGGAATGTTGATGTGCGTTGAAATTTTTTTTTTTTTTTGGCACACCCTAAGGTAGGATACTAACAATGATGTAATTTCGGGATGAACCAATGATACCTATTCATCGAATTTAATTTTGAGATACGAAATTTTTTGATTTTAAGCTTTTTTTTTCCATATATATCTTCGATATAATATCGTGAGTAGAGTGGTATTTGGGGTGTTGATTTGACTGTCGAGGTGCGATTTCCGTTTTAGGTTGAAACAAAGTTTTTTATACAAGTTAAAAGTAAGTGATGAAAACCTAATTAGGGAAGTTAGAAACTCGGATTCACACGGAGTGTGTTTTCAGTGTTTCAACTGGTCGACACGACCCATGAGACAGAAATTTTGTGCTAAATTATTCATAATTAATCACTTGTATAGAAGTTTAAGACCATCGGAAATTCATCATAACGTTAATTAAAGTTAGCAACCCCGCCGCGAACACTAACGTAATAATGGTAAATCGGCAATGCGGGTAAGAGTATACCTACCTACCCCTTGAG